>CM033328.1:57522742-60115242 GCA_019359835.1 Pharus latifolius | reverse complement strand
CACACTGGAAAATAAAAGTGTTAGTACATGTTCGCTATGGGTTCGGACGACCCCTCTTATGCCCATGTCTATCTCTCTGAAAAGGCGATGGTGAGTACGGATCAGGTGGCATATGTGATCGCCGCCCAGCCGCCTTAGAAGGACCATGCCGCTCAGTACCTGCATGACCCTGAGATGGCTGTGTCGGTGGAGGGTGATCTTCGAGCTCGCTAGGCGCCAACTGATCCGGTTGGTAGTACTGATGTGCATGAGGGTCATGCAACCCTAACATGCCCGAGACCCAGTCCTCGTTGTCCCGCTGTTGTGCCACCCAACTGGGCTCGGCCCCCTATGGAGCGTAGTACTCACGATCATCATCCACATCCATGTGGTCGTGGGCGGGCTCCCCCCAACTCTCCCAACTAGACCCCCAGGGACTGAGTGTCTCTGTTCCTGGACCGCCTGCTCAATATGAGCCTGGCCCCAATCTTCGTCAGCCGCAAGCTGCTCTGCCAACGCCCTACTCACATCATCCCTGTCTTGACGACGGATGTCGTCCTCGTCTTGAGGACGACATCCTCATCATCAGAGTCATCTGAATCGGGAGTACGATGTCTCGACGGGCCCCCAATATGCAGATCTCTGCGTCGAGCACTGTGCATTGACGAGGAACGACGAAGCCGAGACGGGCCGGCGGACGTCCCCGGTATGTCACCTCCCCAGGTAGACGATGTGTCACAATGACTGCGCCGTGCTGACGAAGTGCTCTGTCGAGCACCACCCAGGCTAGGCCGGGCTGACATCGGGCTAGGTGGCCGGGCCCCTCTCCAGTGCGGAACCGATGCATCTGTCTTTCGGCCACAAGTTACGTCGAAGAAGAGTCGTTGTGCTGCTACACGGATGGAATGTAGGGCAGCACGCGTCATCGTCTTGAAGCATCTTCCTCCTTGCAAGCCAGACGACAGGTTTGCCGCCTGCCTGTTGATGGCCAATGCTAAGTCAGCCTGCACATGCGAAACTCATATGGGAACTATGGAAAAATAGATAAGATAAGAGACCAACATAAGTATCCAGCGAAGACGAACGTATCAAGCGATGTATCCGGCCTGGGAAATGAACATCAAGGCCGAGTCGAAGACTGTCTTGATGTGATAGTTCTGTCGGCGAAGGGGGGGCCGCACGAGCGAGTCGTGTGCGGGTGCGCGGCACGTACCACTGAAGATAGGCCTGGGACGTTTCAGGGTCATACGGCCGCTCCTCCACAACAACATCCGTCGCTGCGTGGTCCTCCCACTCGTCGACCCATTTGGAATTCTTGATCTGCCAGTTGTCGAAGTGTTTTGCTCTACGTGTTTGTCTGCAAAAGGTGATGCGATGCACATAAAGCAAAGAAATAAACAAATATGAGTGCGTACATGAGATATAGAAAATGTTCGAGGCATACACGTGAATCTCCCACGGGAGATGGCGTTGTCGATTTCTTTCCGGGGGCGGTATCTGCTGATGTAGCCCGAATTGGCGCATCACCCTCTTCGGAAAATACGGCTCCACCACATGTGAGAACACCATGTGCCGGCGTGTAAGCCAGCAGTCCTGGCCCGCGGTGCAATGCGAGGAAATGCCATGCGGTGCAACCTGGGAGATGTGCTCCGGTGTCCATGGTCGCCATATGACGCGTGCGTCCGATAGGAGATCAAACTCTGTCAGGTACGCCAAGTAACAGCGGTGAATCTGTGACGATGACCACCTTGGCCGACCTCCCAGCCAACGGGCTCCCATAGTCGGCCGATCCACCCAATCCTCATAGTCCGCTGGCGCACCGTACGGATGGATGGGCCGCTATAAACGCGGCCGACCAACGGGGAAGTGCTCCCATGACCACAACTGCAGCAGTACAGGGCATGCGGAAAGCAATGATCCAGCTGTGGTCCTGCAACATGCCTCGCAAAGCCCCCTGTACGTCGCGCACAACACTGCCATCGCCCAGTTATAACGCGGCATGGCCCCTGCGTCGGCATCGACAATACTCTCGACCAAAGGAATGAACCACGTGTACACAGTGTCACCGTGCGTGGAAGGGAACAAAATATATTGCAGCGTCACCAGCAAGTAGGCGAAGAGATGCTGCCGAACTACATCGGCGGGGGCATCATCGGCGGGGGCATCACATGTATTGCTCAGTAGCTCTGGAAGATCTCTATCCCCACCAGCCATGCCTGTCAAAACATAAAACATGAACCATTATTGAAAGTAACATAACATACAACGGGAACCGTTATTGAAAGTATCATACCCATGGATAGCACACGACATGAAAGTAACATAACATGAATCATATTACAAGGTTTCATACGGATTACAACAATCCAATGCAAATGATAAGCGTATTACAAAGTTTATTACAAAGTTTCTTACAAGGCTAGGTCGATGGTCCGGGTGCATTCAAAAAATCCTTCCTGCTATGTCCGGGCTGCCTACAGATCAAGCATTTCCTAGCTCGTGAACTACCCCCCTGTGACTCATCCATGTCGTTGTGTATTCGGCGTGTCTTCCGTCGCCCTGGACCCGTTCGCTTTAGATTTACATCTGGGATCCAGGTAGTCTCGCCAGCAGGGATAACTCTGTAGTTACCGAGCTTCATAAAAACTCTCCACACGCCACTCCACGTGTTTGAAAGGTTGTCAAGGCTGAAGTACTCCGAAAGGTAAGGCGCAGGGCTCACACCGAGCGTCGCACATGAAGCAAGGACATGAGAGCAGGGCTTGTGCAGTAGCTTCTGTTTGTTACATGAGCACTCAGCGACATCCCCAAGAATGACCTCGTGCACCCGTCCAGGCCTCAGTTGGCCGCTCACGTTCTTCTGCCGAAGGCGGACTTGAATGATTCGGTGCAGTCTGTTTATAACTGTCACCTCGTGCCGCTGGGCCTTGTCTACGCGGGCAGTCAAGTAGGACTGTACAACATCTGGCAAGGTTCTCATGGGATCGTCGACTAGCGTTTTGGCAGCTACACTTCTGTTGTTGAAGTACTCGGCTGTGCGGTACCATGTCATCTCCACTACAGCAGTCACCGGCAAACACCAGACTCCCTTCAACACATAATTGCACACCTCTGAAAGGTTCGTCATCATTATCCCAAACCTTGCACCATCTTCGTCGTGCAGCAAGGACCATTTCTCGATATCCTTGTCCTGAATCCATTGGGAGAATTTGCTCATGTTCGCATCATCGACAGCATTGCTGGCCCTCCTCGTGGAGTACTTCACTGTCAGTGCCTCCAATTTGTCGAACACAGCCTGGAACTTCCTCGGTTGATTTTGCATGTACAGCCGCTTGAACAGATCCATGATTGTTTATTGCGGAAGTGTGTGAAAAGGTTTGCTGCAATGTGCCGCATGCACCAACTACTGCGCACATCCTCCCATTTGTACGGAGCATCTGGGGCCCCGCGCATTACCTCAATGGCATGGAGCAGCCCTCGGTGGCGGTCCGATATGATGCAACCTTCTCTCGATCACCAACAACCGCCCACTTCACGTTGACCAGAAACCACAACCAACTTTCTGAGTTTTCAGACTCGACGATCGCGTACGCCAATGGAAGCAGTTGGTCGTTAGCATCCGCGGCAACAGCAATGAGAAGACAGCCCTTGTACTTTCCGGTCAGGAACATACCATCCACGCATATGACCAGAAGACAATAAGCAAATGCCTCGATGCACTGGCGGTATGACCAGAATAATCGACGGAGTACCCGAGTGTTCTGTATGGGGCTACCATCTCTACGTATAGCTGGCTGATCAAAGAAATCTAAAAATGTGCCTGGGTTGGTCTGAGCGATGTTGCGCAGCAACCGCATCACATTGTTGTAGGCGTGGTCGAATGTGCCGAACATGCCCTCAATTGCCTTCTGTTTTGCTCTCCAGGCCTTTGCATACCGTATAGTGTAGCCACACCTATCGGCAACTTGCTTCATTATTTCTCTCGGCATTATCGAAATGTTCTCTCGCACAGCCGGCTAGATGATATTACCGACGTACGACGACGTCAGGTTCCTGTGTCTGTCCAGCGCCTCCGTGAGCAGGCATGTGTGTGTGGTAACCCTTGTCACCACAAAACCGATGTCGTCCTTCGGCCGCATCGCACGAATCTTCCATGGGCAGCCTGCTGTTACACAGGCTGCGACAAAAAGGTTGGGGTTTGACTTGATGACCTTATATTGCCGGTTAATTGCGAGGGACCAGCTCGCCACGGCATTCTTTAGATCTTCCTTGCTTTGAAACTCCTGCTCTACTTGTAAGCCACCGTGCTCGAAAGACTACCTCGAACCCTGATCCGTTGGCAACACAGCTTGACTGTATGCTGAGTGATCTAGCCACTCCTGCGGGGGACCAGGAGTATCGTCATCAGAGCCATCGGATGCCTCCGAGTCCGTCGAATCATCTTCGTCGGACACTGATGGAAGGCAATCCAGTACCTCGCACACATCTACGCGAGTATGGCAGAACACATCCGACCACTCGCTAGCCCTGAATCTCGCAGGACCGGGCATGACGCTTGGCTCACCCTCCACCGCACACTCGACTGCTCGTACGTTGCAGAATTGCACATACATCGCGAACTGGCCGAGCAGTCCACTATGGGGGTCTTCCACTCTTCGAATATAAGAACTCCAAGATTTGTCCCCTTTAATTTCGCGCAGCATCCAGTATGGCTCATTATCTACCTCACGAACGATAAGCCCTTCAATTAGAGCCATTTCATCACGAGGCCGCTTCCCGAACATATTCAGGATCCACAAATTCAGCTCTAGAAATGAGATGTTATGTACACTCAGCTCGCCCGTCACATACTGGCAACGGCTCATATCAACCCCGCTTTGCCCCTCGCGAATTATGCCGTCACCATAAAATATGGAAATTTTTTTCGGACTCTCCATTCCCTACACACATTCATCTCACGCGTAAATAACATGACACCATTACACACATGCACATAGTTCCTAAAACCATACATACACATATACATTTGAAAAACATAATTTATAAACATAGAGCATGCATACATGCATGTAATTGAAAATAACCTAGTTTCATAATTTCTAAATACATACGCATATATATTTTATAAAACCTAATTCTTAGACATAGAGTATGCATGTGCACAATTAAAAATAACATAATTTTATATTTTCTACAAACATACACACATGCACATAGTTTCTAAAACCATACACATATACATTTAAAAAACATAATTTCTAAAAATTGAGCATGCATGCATGTAATTGAAAATAGTCTAGTTTCATAATTTCTAAATACATACACATATATGTCCAAAACTTAATTTTTAGACATACAGTATGCATGTGCACAATTAAAAATAACCTAATTTTATATTTTCTATTGTGTGCACATAGTTTCTAAAACGAAATACACATACATTTAAAAACCCTATTTTCCAAACATACACACATACATTTATAAAACCCTATTTTCCAAACATACACACACATATATTTCAAAACATACACACATACATTTCAAAAACCTATTTTCCAAACATACAAACATATATTTAAAAACCCTATTTTTCCAAACATACACACATATATTTCTAAACATACACACATACATTTCAAAAACCTATTTTCCAAACATACAAACATATATTTAAAAACCCTATTTTTCTAAACATACACACATATATTTCTAAACATACACACATACATTTCAAAAACATATTTTCCAAACATACACACACATATATTTCTAAACATACACACATACATTTCAAAAACTTATTTTCCAATCATACAAACATATATTTAAAAACCCTATTTTTCCAAACATACACACATATATTTCTAAACATACACACATACATTTCAAAAACATATTTTCCAAACATACAAACATATATTTAAAAACCCTATTTTTCCAAACATACACACACATATTTCTAAACATACACACATACATTTCAAAAACCTATTTTCCAAACATACAAACATACATTTAAAAACCCTATTTTTCCAAACATACACACATATATTTCTAAACATACACACATACATTTCAAAAACCTATTTTCCAAACATACAAACATACATTTAAAAACCCTATTTTTCCAAACATACACACATATATTTCTAAACATACACACATACATTTCAAAAACCTATTTTCCAAACATACAAACATACATTTAAAAACCTTATTTTTCCAAACATACACACATATCTTTCAAAAATCTATTTTTCAAACACACACACATACATTTATAAAACCCTATTTTCCAAATATATACACATACATTTCCAAACATACACACATACATTTAAAAAAATCTATTTTACAAACATACATACAGATGCACATATTTCCTAAACATATTCCTAAAAACATAATACCTACTCTTGTATACACATAAACATAAATATAAACCCTAATCACGTCATTAGCAACATAATTAACAGAATCTTAAATGCATTTCGAAAAAAATTACCTCTTTTCGAAGAACTCGCAATTCTCTACAACTTTCTCTTATATACCAAATAAATTTATCGGACGGATTTTGCTAGATCTAGGGTGGAAAGATGAAATGAAGTGTGTGTATGTGTGTGCTGCTGCTGCTGCTTTAAACGAATAAGTGTATGTGAGTGAGTTCAGCTGGGGACCAGAGAAATAAAGAGGGGACCAACAGCTTGTCGAGTTCTGGAAACTCGACAAGCTGCACAATATTAAAATATGGACTGCCCTTATATCAAATAAGTTTCTTAGCCCAGCTGGTGGGAGTCCTCGGTTGCAAAGTACGTGGCTCGGGTTTGAAACCCCGCTCCCACAATAATCTTTTTTCACTTGTTGCGTCTTCACAGCACGACAAGAAACACTGGCGCCTGGTCGTGGTCGAGGAGCTCGACAACTCCTTGTCGTGGTCGAGTGGCTCGACAAGCACAGCAAAGACCTTGTCGTGGTCGAGGGACACGACAAGAGCCTAGTCGTGCCTTCTGACCACGACAAGAAGGCGCCCGTGCCATATGCAACTTGTCGAGCTCGGGAGCTCGACAAGCTGACGTGGCAGGTCATTTCTGCAAATTATCGCAACTGTGGGTTAGTTTCGTAATTATTTTTTAAATCTGGGTTATTAATAAAAAAACTCGGAATTATTATAACGATGTTGACAAGTCTGCAGTATGATGCTTTTACAAGTAATATCTATAAAAATATTATTGTGAAAAGTAGTTTCTATGATGATGAATCTAGTATATCAATCTTATGTTATTAAAATAGAACAATTTTAACTTAGGACTTACTGTATAAAAAAAGGGTTAAGGTGGATAAATAAATGATGTACTCCTATCTTTTTCAATGTATAGTCAATGAACAATAAGATCACCTAACACTTTCTTAATTCAAGAGCGAGACACTTTCTTAATCAATGGAGTACGATTGGGACTGTAGCAGGTCTGGTTGTGGGAATGCGTGCACCTAAGAGCATCTCCAATGGGGCCATGTCAGCTAGCTATAAGAGTGCCAACTCAACTTTTTGCTTATGTGGAGGAGAGAGATGTAGATACTAGCTCTTAACTAAGAGTCAGTCTCTTAACAGATTACAAGATACATTGAGACTATTACATATGAGCCCAAATTAATTTTAGAACCAACACTATAACTAGCACCATTGAAAAGATTGTCTCTAGTGCTGACTTATAGCCAACTGTTGTCTCTACCATTGGAGATGCTTTAAGGGCATGTACAATGCAGAGCCCATGGGTGTCTCTTGACACAATCATCCAAGCTGAAAAGACAAGCATGTACAAAAGACATGCACAAAAGCTAACTCCTATTTAATGCTGCTCCTCTCTCATTATGCATAGGAGTTTGTGAAGAGTCGACTATTCACGAAGAGTCGACTCTAGCATATTTTTCACTTTTCCCAGCCATGTCAGCGAAACATGTCCACGTCAGCGCTAAGAGATGTCCTATTAAATGGTATTGTAGATGCCCTAATAAGGCTGTCTCCAACCCATCGGCACTTCACGAGGCGCTTCAACAGAATATTCTCCAGCATATTCTGTGCCACGTATGCGAAGCACCATCTGAAGCACCCCTTACTCCAACCCATCGGTACTTCGCGAGGCGCTTCGCGTGGGGCCCGCATATACAATATTTATTACAGATTAACAAATCTCTAAAATAAAATTCGGATAATTCGAAGACAACAAATTAAAAGATAAATATTGTAAATAACCAAAAAAATTAAAATTATTTTTATTTGAATGGAACACGGGAAAAAACATGACACATACTAAATTAAAATTCGGCAACAGTTGGCCGTTAACGACCGGACAAACAACTACTCCTCGGCCTCGTCGCCCCCGAAACGCTGCCAAATGTGCTCGACAAGATCCCGTTTCAGTTGTCGATGCGTTGGCCGAGCACGGATCGCATTATTTCGATCTAGCATATGTTGGAAAATTGGCGGAGCACTACCGTGGATAGTAGGCGGTGTTATGGTTGATGTCCCTTGACTATCGTACAATTGAGTGATTGGGTCATGAGCGTGCCGCTCATCCTCGATTATCATGTTATGGAGGATGACACGCTTTCATAATATTGGCAAGGGTTGATTGTCGCCAATATCGACCGAGGCCGCGGACAATAGTAAATCGAGCTTGCAACACCCCAAACGCTCGCTCCACATCTTTTCTTGCCCCTTCTTGATGTTGTGCAAATAACCTGAGTTTGTCCGTTTGGGGCAAGGGTACGGTTTTCACGAAAACAGCCCACTCGGGGTAAATACCATCGGCCAGGTAGTACCCCATATTGTACTCTGTCCCATTAACAGAGTACTGAACAGTAGGAGCTTGCCCGCGCAACACATCAGTGAAAAGGGGGATTGGTTAAGCACGTTGATGTCGTTGTTGGATCCGGCGACACCAAAGAAGACATGCCATATCCACAAGTCTCTTGACGCGACCGCTTCAAGTATTATTGTAGGAACTCCTTGATCACCACGGGTGAATTGACCCCTCCATGCAACTGGGCAATTGCGCCATTCCCAGTGCATGCAATCGATGCTTCCCAGCATCCCTGGGAAACCTCGGTTCTCTCCTTTCTGTAGCAGACACTGGAGATCTTCGATAGTAGGTTTACGGAGATATTCCTCCGCGAATCGATCGATGATTCCTTCGACGAAATTCTCCAGGCACTGAATGGCCGTTGACTCTCCGATGCGTACATACTCGTCGATGGCATCGGCGGGCGAGCCGTACGACAACATGTGCAAAGCCGCAGTGTATTTCTGTAATGGAGATAGCCCCTTTCAGTTGAGGGCATCTTTCCTCTCGGTGAAGTACGGGGGCCACTCCCCGAGAGGTTCGACGATTCGCAGAAAGAGGGGTCTCCCCATTCGGAACCTTCTGCGAAATAAGTAGCCGGGGTACACCGGAACTTCGGCGAAGTAGTCCGTGACTATACGGTTATGACCGTCTTCGCGATCTCTTTCGATGTACCTTCTGCTACCTCCTCGGCGGCGGTGCGAGGTACCAGCATCAATGTTGGGTTGAACATCAACAAGAGCGTGCTGCAGATGGGGTTCGATCATTAGAAAGTTTTGTGTGAACCCCGTCACAAACTCTTCCATCTGGTTGATGGCTTCGTCCTCAGCACTACTAGTGCTTGAGCTGGACGACATTTTTTGGGGGTTGGTTGTGAAGTTGAGATTATCAACAACTGAGGTTTCGGTTGTGAAGTTGAGATTACTGAGGTGTGAAGATGAGGGCGTGGGGGGTCCAAATATATAGGGGAGAAGCGAATAGATCACATGCGTCGGTTCCAACGGCTAAAATCCAAAGACATCGAGCAGATGTGTCAGCTCCAACGGCTAAAATCCAAAAGTACCGATCACATGCGTCGGCTCCAACGGCTAAAATCCAAAGGCATCGAGCAGATGTGTCAGCTCCAACGGCTAAAATCCAAAAGTATCGATCACATGCGTTGACTCCAACAGCTAAAATCCAAAAGTACCGATCACATACCACAGTGCGAACAGGTGAATACAAAACGACTTAAATTAATAGTGCGAGTACAATATTTGAAATGAAAAGTATAATGTTTGGACTACTATTTATTCTTCAAATCCTTAAGCTGCTCATTCATGTATTCTATTGCAGCCGCATGCGCCGCCTTACGATCATCCGAGAAATGGGATGTATCCATCCCAAGTAGTTTCGTCAATGACTTCATAAATGAAGCCTTTTCTTTGCTTTTGGCCATCCCCTGCAATTTATCGGCTACAGCAAGAGCTTTTTCGGCCACACTACTAAGCTCGGCGTTGGCTTTGCCGATGCGCTGTAGGGTCTCCTCGGACACCGACGATGTCTCGCCCAGTTTGCTCTTACCCTTCCGCTTCTGCTTTGCCGCGTCCCGCCCTTGTGGTCGCGGAAGCTCGACGGGGACATCCTCATTTTTTGACGACGACATGTGCGTACCTTCTTCGTCGACGCGAGCCCTTTTCGAAGAATCAATGCAGCTTCGGCACCACTTCGGTTGACCACGTACGGCATTCCACCAGTGCTCCAGGACGAATGGATGACCAACCTCCAGCCTGTACATGTCGCGTGCTTACGACATTAACTGGTCGTCTGAACGACCACTGGCGTAGGCATCCCTGAGCCTACAGAAGATGCCATTGAACTGAACAATTTTCTTATTGTTCTTTTGCCAATGGTCTTTGCAGTGCCTGAGGTCTCGTCTGCGACCGGACGGACTACTCGCGTTGTACTCCGCAGTGACCTTCGACCAATACATGTCGAATTTTTGGTTGTTCCCATCGACCGGGTCGAGGGAGTTATTCAACCACGCACTGATCTGGATAAAAAAAAATTTGTTCAAAAAAATTTGTGATATAACCGGCGAAATAAATCTGCGTTAACAAAATTTAATGTATAAATGAACACTTACAAGTCGCATATCATCCTGTTGCCACCAGAGCATTCGTTTACGCGGTCGTCCAGCATTGTCGTCCTCCACGCTCACGACCGGGGGCGTGCTCTCCGGAGTGCTCGTATCCGATGAGGGGGTCGAGTGGTCATTTCTTCTCGGTGCTTGTGGCGGGGACATTTCCGCAGGGATCGCCGGATCTCCGATGAAATGAGGATTCTGGCCGTAAGGGCCATAGGGGGGTTGTGCGTATGGATGCCCTGGTGATCCGGGAGGATCTCCAAGTCTTGATCGCATGCGGTTTCGCGACCAAGTCCTGATCGTATACGGCTTCGCGACCTTAACCGTGTTCGGAAAGGATTCGCGACCTGGATGAGTCCGCGACCATGGATTGGTTCGCGACCAGGAAAAGGAATTCGTTCCCTGTTCAGAATTGTAATCCGATCCGAATGTGTATAACTAAGCTTATCTGTTTAGGATTAGTTATATGAGTCTAATACGTTTAGGTCTCTAAGTCTGATACATACTCATACGATTGGACTATAAATACCTTGTAATAGGTCTAGTTTAGATCATCGAATTCAATCGAAGAGTCATAGAACTTATTTGAGTTTTAGACACTTATAATTCCTTCGACGTAGACAAGTGTGTCTAATGGTCGACGTGTAAGCCCTCTTTGAAATAAAGAGTTGTGCAATTACTTTGGGTTTCGGGTATAAGATCTCGTTATTCCGCATATTAGAATCTGGGCGAGCCTAGTGCGAAAACCAAGGCTAGGTCTCAAACGGATCACCTGGTGCGTATTGCCCAGGGTGTGTGTACGCATGTACCTGCCCATATGGAGCGGGAGGAGCGAACGGTGGGTAAAACATCGGGTATAGGGGGGTGGGGGCTGAAAACTGGGCGGATTTTGGCTGCTTAGTGGCTGGGTGTTGTCCTCATCTATATTCGGCTCGCCAAACCAATTGACATAATCACCAGGAGGATTGTTGGCCATCGGAAAATTTTCTGGAAAATATTGCGAGAAGAAAGAATAGAAAGTGTATGGTATTTGGTTGTGTTTGAGTGAAAATGAGGTGAAATGTCCCCATATTTATAGGAGGAGGAGCACAGAATTTTTCACGAATTTTTGGTAATTTTTTGGGATTTTTTGGGATTTTTACTGATTTTTACACCCAAAAAACATTAAAATAATCCAACGGCTAATTTTAATGACTACAAATCCAATGGATAAATTTTTGTCTCTTACATGTGGGCCTAAGCCAAATATTTCCCCAACGACTACACTCCAACCAGCACACGCGCAAAATTAAACCTAACAGTGGCTGACATGTGGGACCAGATGGCTGTAGGGCCCACCGGTCATAGACCTAAAAGTACTCGACTCACCTGTGAACGAGGCACGCGGACCGAGCGCACTCATGCGGCCTCACGTGTTTTGTGGGGCCCACGCGTGTCCCGTGCCGCACTCTCTCACGTTTGCCACAGCCGCTGACATGCGGGCCCAGAAATTTTTTTGGCCCACTTGTCAATGCGCTTCAACGGGGGTACGCCATCTCCGCTCGCTCGCGCGTGGGGCCTGCAAAACGCGTCGCCAGGTGGTGCCACCCGCTCCAACGCTACCGCATGTGCGCACGAGGCGTCGACCGGGCCCACCTGCAGATCTTCGGGGGTGCCGCGTGAGGAGGCGTCGTCTCTCTCTTCTCCAGCGTGAAAAATCATTTTTTTAATACCCAGGCCCACCTGCAGATCCACGAGGCGGCGGGGTTGGAGATGGTCTACGACCATCTCAGCAAATACTTCCTATCCATTCCCTAAACTATTCATTCCCTATACATTCCCTATAAAGATTCATTTTCCATCACATCATTCTCTCACTATTCACTTTTCCATTCCCTACTTTCTCTCCTCAAATCCCTACTGTTACAGCGTTTAGGGAGTGTTTAAAATGTTGCTGGTCCTGTTTAAACTGGAGTATGTGTCTGCGGGGCCAACAAAACCCGACAAGCCTCCTCGCCGGGAGGTCGTCCATGCAGGGGCGTAGCACGTAGGGTAGGGCGTAGGCAGCCATGCATTTGGTCAGGAATACGGAGTATCAAGGAAACGATGAGTACAATGCATCCGATTCCAAATATTATTAGTCCATATGTTCTTCTTTAGAATTCACAATGCAAGTGGAGAACTGAGTATAGCCCAACTGGTAGCATCCCGGTTGTGGGAGCTATAGGTCGGGGGTTCAACTCTCGGTTCTAACCTATTTTCGGCTGATTTATTATAATTATTATTTCAGTGGTAGGCGACGTACCCGTCGACAGCGAAGTGCCTGTGGTGACTTCGTCAATCTCCAGATCAGTCGGCTCAGTCCCTCGGAGGCGTTCATAGGGGTGAGTGTGCGCGCGTTTGTGAGCGCCTGCGTCTGTACTGTGTTTCGCAAAAATAAAAAAAAAATCACAATGCAAGTGCAGGATAGCTTTAATGCACACTTTTATCTCATTCTTTCGCACCTACCCCTACTTTAGTGTACTCCCCGTCCAGAATTATATGGCGTGTTATTTTTTAATCTTCTCTCACAATATAGACATATAATTAATTCTAACACAAAACTTCCCAGATTACCCCTACCATGCACTCCGTGCGCCAACGTCTCTTTGATCTTAACGGCCATGCACATGCATTAATTAGGGGCAAAATATGCAAAACTCTTTTGCGGAGGCACACCTCGGTCATGGTGAAAGAAATATACGTCCACTTTAAGCAATCAACCCAAAGAGAAAATTTATCTGTCATACCCATAAAATTACGAAAAAAACAAAAATCGTTATTGACGCTTATCCAAATTCGGACCTGGCTTTCCGTATCAAAATCCACAAAAGGGCTATGTGGCCATTTTTGTTGTGCATCGTGCTCATCCTCACCTATGAACCCATGGCGAAAAATTATCTGCCAAACCCACAAAAATATGAATGCAAACTACATACTTATAAATATTCTTCATGAATCTTCGCCTTGTCTTTTCCCCGACTACCACTTGCCATTTTCCTTTCCACTACGGATGTGAAATTTTTGCCCAAAAATCGGATGTAAAATTCCCCCGAAAATGTTGTGGTTTTATAGTGCTGGAGCATGGGGTGGACACTTAGCTGACCGTTGGGAAGGGGCCGGCCTCGACTAGGAGCAAGAAGGGGGGTGGTTCGCCATCCAGGGTGGCGCACCGCCCTCTCCCCCAACGGTCGGCTAACGGCTGGCCTCCCGATTGTTAGGGAGAGGGTGGTTCACCACCCTGGATGGAAAACCAGCCTCTCTTCGCGATCTAGGGTGGCGATAGGTGACTTGTTTTGCCTTTTCTTAAATAAAAATTAATTCATGATTTTCGAATTAAAACTAAATTAAAATATCGAAAATCTCCACGACGCATGCCGATGGTGTCGTGGGCTGGGCATGTGTTGGCTATCCTAAGCCTAACAAACTTAATCCGCAAGCGTACGGATATCGATGTAGCTTTCACCCGGGAGTATTCCAGATTATCGATTTCCACAAGGAACGAGAAGTGCTCTAGCCTAGCATATGATTCGTCCAGAGGGATAAATATGGGTAATAAGGTAATGACGGGAGAGATAGGATAAAAGTTATGTGGGTGTTGACGGTTATTTTATGCATCATTTCATGTAACTTTTGACCGTCAATGTTCCCAGAAAGAGAAAATTTAGGACAATGTAAGTGTATTTGTTTTAAACTAACAAGTTCCACGAGTTGTGATAGTTATTTGAGATCAGGAACAGAAATGGGCCAAGATTGGGCTAAAACAAGGCAGAGCCGAGCCCAGGCGACCTAGGCCAGGCCGGCCGATCTAGCCCAGCCCGGTCGAGCCCTCCCAATTTGGCCGGCTTGCTCTGGCTAGGCATCTCCTCCAACTTGGCATCCCTCGCACCTACATGCAAACAAACAGACTTAGATGGCATGCTAAGCATTGGATCAAGGTCGGTTTGATCGAAGGGATGAGATGGAGATCACCTAGATCAGATGGCCCACCTACGCGTGCACCAAAACCAGGCTAAACCAATTCAACCGCCAATCACCAACATTGGGGAGCGATCAGGAGAGTTCAAGAGTGAAGTCTGTGGAATGGAGGGCTGAGAGGGCACCAGGCCAGGCCGACTGGCCTCCCTCAGATCAGTCGGGCCCACCTAGGTCACCCGACCTACCCTCCACTGCCTCTCAGTGCACCAACCTCCCTAAGGCTAAGTCCAACCCCGAGGCGCTTCGCGAGGCGCTTCAACAGAATATTCCTCAGTATATTCTGTGCCACGTGTGCGAAGCGTCACCCCAAACATCCCCCTACTCCAATGCAAGGCGCTTCGCGAGGCGCTTCGCGAGGCGTCTTCTCCAAGCGTCTCTCTCTCCAATGCAAAGGCGCTTCGAGAGGCGCTTCGTGCGGGACCCGCATATATAATATGTATTAAAGATTATAATTACTAAAATGAATTTCGGATAATTCGAACACGGCCAAATAAAACATAAAAATTGCAAATAACATTAAAAAAATTCAAAATGTTTTTAAATTTTTTTATTTAATAAATGACACACGTAGAAATAAACAAGACACATACTAATTAAAATCCTAATACATTTTAAACTAAACTCCGCACAAACTACTACATTTCGGTATCGTCGCCCCTGAAATGCTGCCAAATGTGCTCAATTAGATCCCGTTTCAGTTGCCGATGAGTTGGGCGAGCCCGGATTGCATCATTCTGAGCTAGCATATGTGCGAATATTGGCGGAGCACTCCCGTGGAGAATAGGCGGTGTAACGGTAGATGTCCCTTGGCTATCGTACGACGCATCGGTCGGGTCATGAGAGTGTCGCTCATCCTCGATTATCATGTTGTGTAGGATGACACACGCTTTCATAATATTGGCAAGGGTTGACCGTTGCCAAAATCGACCGGGGCCGCGGACAATAGCAAATCGAGTTTGCAAGACCCCAAAAGCTCGCTCCACATCTTTTCTTGCTCCTTCTTGCTGCTGTGCGAAAAACATGTGTTTCTCCGTTTGGGGCAAGGGAATGGTCTTCACGAAGACAGCCCATTCGGGGAGGGGGCTGAAAACTGGCCGGATTTTGGCCGCTTGGCGCTTGGGGGCTCTCCGCATCGAAATTAGGCTCGCCAAACCAGTTCACATAACCGCGGGGGGGAGTGTTGGCCATCGGAAAATTTTCTGGGAAAAAACGGGTTGAACTTTGCTGGAAAAGTGTGTGGTTTGAACTTGTGTTGAGTGCAAATGAGCTGAAACTTGCTCCTATTTATAGCCAGGGGAGCACACAATTTTTCAGAATTTTTTGGTGATTTTTGGTGAATTTTTGGTATTTTTTATGAATTTCTAGGCTTAAAAACGAATAAATTATTTAAAACGGCTAGTTTTTAACGGCTATAAATAAAACGGCTATTTTTTGTCTCGCTGACAGGTGGGACCGGGGAGATTTATTGCGCAACGGCTAGTTTTCTGCGCCAAATAAACAGCCCCTTCACTGACAGGTGGGTCCCGCAGCAACCGGGCTCGCAAATCAGCGACCCTGACCAAAACCCCGCGTGTGCACCAAACTTCCCGCCTTTACTGCCACCACGCGTTTTGTGGGCCCCACCAAAACGCGTGGAGACAAACGCACCGTGCACCCACCTCGCTGACATGTGGGCCGTGACGCGCATTTGGGCCCACATGTCAGTGCACGCGATCAGCGAGTAGCAGCGCACACGGGGGACAGCGGTGGGGCCCACAAACCGCGTCCCGGGGCGCCGCGTGTGCTCCAACGCGGGCGCCACGCGTGCGAGGCGTCGGTGGGCCCCACCTGTCAGACCGCGATTTTGCGACGCCAGCCGTGGCGTTCTCTCTCTCCTCGCGCGCGTTTTTTTATTATTTTTTCCCCGTGGGGCCCGCATGTCAGAGCGCTGAAGCTGCAGCGTTGGACTTAGCCTAACTGCCACACCGACCTTCTCAAGCTATAAGTAGGTGTGTTCATTTCATTTGTAATCGTGTAGAAGAGAAGTGAAGAGAAGAAGTAGCGTCACGCTATCCACTTACACTTAGAAAATAGGGAGAGAGGAGATGTGAGAGTGTTGGGGAGGAGCTAGAGCTATCGGCCCCTCTTCCACTTTGTACCTTGGGAATGAAGCGCGGCCTCGAGTGAAATTCTCGTCTTCTATCTGGGTAACACTGTAGCTTTGCTCTTTACATGATAAAGTGAATTCAGTCTTTATTTGGTTACCTGCTGGGTACCCCGTTTGCGATTGATAAGATATATTATGTCTTTCGTGAGTGCTTTATCAAGACGTCTGGTAAAGTAGTAATTGTTAGTGTAGACGTGGTGTCTAGACTAGGAATTGCCTTGGTTGACGCCCAACCCCACGGGTTGTGTGGTTTGTAGACAGGTGGTGTAGTCCACCACGTTCGGGTTGGCTCCGTAGGGCCCTTCGAGGATGGCCATAATCATTCGGGGTTCTTAAGTGATAGCGGGTGGTAGTACAGGGTTGGCTTTACTTTTAGTTTAGCTACGTGTGCCTTAGATCAGAAGATCCTCTCGACCCTCGTAACATTTATCTTATCTCTCCCGTCATTACCCTCACATATTTATCCATCCAGACGAAGTAGATTCTAGGCTAGAGCACTTCTCATTCCTCGTGGAAATCGATACGCTGCAATACTCCTGGGTGAAAGTTACATCGGTATTCGTACGCTTTGCGGATTAATTTTGTTAGGCTTAGGACCGCCAACAGAGGGTCTAGAGGATCTTCTGATCTAAGACACACGTAGCTAACACTACTACAGAAATGCTTTTCACTATCGGTTAAAAATCCACTCTACTATCGGTTCTCTTACCGATAGTGGTCAGCACGATAGTAGAGGAGCAGAACACTTCTATCGGTTCAAAAACCGTTAGTAAAACACCTACATTCCCAACGTTCACTAATCGCTATCGACTATTTCTTCTATCGGCTCAAATTTAAACCGATAGTATTATATACATTTTTTCTATCGGCTCGTATATAAACCGATAGAATTGTTTAGTATTTTTCTATCGGGTATTATCTAAACCGATAGTAATGTTAATGTTTTTTTCTATCGGGTATTATCTAAACCGATAGTATTGTCTGGACACAGTTAGTACGGGAAACTTTATTCTATCGGTTATATTATATAACCGATAGTATTCTGTAGACACGTTTAGAACTGAAAACTTTATTCTATCGGTTGTTGTATATGAACCGATAGCACTGATATATTTATTCTATCGGTTGTAGTATATAACCGATAGTAATTTGTAGACACGTTTAGTACTGAAAACTTTATTCTATCGGTTGTTGCATCTGAACCGATAGTAATGTAGTATTTATTCTATCGGTTGTGGTATATAACCGATAGTAATATTATTTTTTCCTATCGGTTATGTACTGGCACGGTTAGTACTGGAATCATGCACATATACATACAGCTATACAGAGATACATTGGATCATTCACAAATACATCAATATTTACAAATATTCAGCAATATTCACATATTGATCAATTTGTTCACAAATACACTAATTCAGCAATATTCACATATTCACATATTGTTCACAAATTGGACAGATTGAATTTATGCACATATTGATCGAGTTTATTCACAAATACATCAATGAATCTATTCACATATTGAGTTTATTCACAAATACAGCAATCACCACATTCAATATATATTCACAAATACAGCAATCAACACAAGTCAGTTACTATCGATCGTTGATAGCCACTTCTTCCATGACATATTGAGCCCAAATTGTTCGCAGCTCCTTCAATTGAGGCAACTCATATTGCTCTTTCAACATGGTGCTCTACATATATGCGTGTATGAAGTTAGGATCGTACGTCACATCCAATTAAAGTTCAACTTTTAGTCAGGAAAAATAGTTACCTTAGGGAATTGGGCAAAGTTTCTCCTGATCAGGTCATACATGAATCTCATGACATAGAAGCCACATTCCCACGATTGTGGCTGCTGATGGCACTGGAAAAATTGCATATGCAAAGACATAAACCCACATTAACTCGAAAGAACTAATTAAGCTTAAATTAAAAGACTCATCATGAGTACTTCCATCCGTATTAATTACCTCATATTCTTTCCAAGAAATTGTTGTGCCCTTCGACGCGTCATGCCTCCCTCCAGCACTAGCATAATTTTTGAAAGCCCTGTATTTAATTTAGCATTGCCGATTAATATCTTATCACTAATTAGCTAGTCAGAGAAAAATTTAAGACAACTATGTTACTTACGCGTCTATGTGCCATGTGAGGGTGAAAACATGCGCCACCTTGTCGCTCATCGAATCGAGGTAATAGACCTCATTCATCCATGGGCAAATGATGGCGAGGACCCAGTGGCCCCTACATTGCATATATAAGCGAACCGTTTCATACATATGTTAGGCGTAACATACAAGAATGAATTAAATTAGTAGGAAATGCACTAACCTTTGGTGGTACGGCGCAAGGATGAACTCTCGGTCCTGCTGCGCTAGTAGTGCCCTTGATATGTATTCCTCTGCATGTGCTTGGTCGTGGTCTAGCATCGTGATGCTTATTTTCTCTGGGTCGAGGAAACCCACTTTGTCACATGCCCTCATCGACGCCAGCCTATACTTGCACCTGGATGCAAAGTAGACATTAGTAAGTAGTGCATACAAAAAGTGATTAGATTTATGAAACAAACTGTGATAACTTCAGACAACAGCACACTCACAGGACTCCAGTCCGTATGATGGACATATCAAGCTCCCGCCAGTTGAGGAGGTCGAACAAATCCTCGTGGGCCACCGATATGCTCCCGGGCTCACGGTGAAAATGGGCTGGCCTGAAGTGAACCAAGAAGTTGATGTGGCGCCTAGACCGGGTCAGGTACCACTCGTGGAGACTTCTGGTTATTTGATCCATATTGCGCAGAAGGTACTCCGACACGAGTGGGGACCCGTTCTTGAACGTACCCGGCTGGCTTTGTTTGGCCTTGCCTTTGGCCTTGCCCTTGCCTTTGGGCGGGGAGCGAGTGTATACCTTCGAAGGTTGGGGTGTGGTGCCGTCGGCCTCATTTGATGGTGAAGGGTTTGAGGCCATCGGAGGAGGCATGGGGGCCGAAGGAGTTCGCTCATGCGTTGTGGCGGGGGTGGTGTCCTTAGGAAGTGTGCTGGTATCCATCGTCCACTTTAAGTACAAACGCTTAAATTAGATTTTGCAAATTAATTATATTAACTGAGTTGTAAGCTAGAATGGCTAGGGTTTACCTCCTGTAGTCTAACACCCTTCTTGGGCCACTGTATGTACGAGCCCAATGCCTCGCCAATTGTCCGCATTTCGTCCGTTGGGACGGGCAACGGAAAAGAGCTGTAGCCCGGGAGGGCCATGTCCACCTGTACCTTTGCGAATCCAGGCTCCAGAGGTACGCAGTGGATCCGGACATCCTCCCAAGACTGGTATACGACCCCGTTTGCAACCGCAACAGGTTTGTCGCCTATGTTGATCAATAGGGTACAGCTCTCCGGCTTCTGCAATTTGCAACAATTATAACAGGTTAGCGAAACAATTCTAACGTAACGGGAGTGGCATCAGCCGAACTGCATATATAGCTCAAGAGTTGCAATACCTCGATCAGGTCCACCGGATCCACGTGAACCTTCGAGCCAACACTACTCGGCCTGGCAGCGTCGACCTCGGCAGCTGGATCTAAACCCTTGGACTGCACAACTCGGCTGAGGCGTTCATATTTCTCGTTCATTTGAGCGAACATGTCCGCGAATTGTGCAGTCACATCTGCCCGTATCTTCTGAGATAGCTCCACTTCCCTTTCCTTCCAGCTGCCAGGCTTCTTCGCCTTTTGCCCGGGGTCCGAGAAGCCTTCCTTCCATGGCACCACAGCCCCCACGGTTCGCGTCCGCCCTGGATGCTCCTTGTTCCCTAGAGCCCGGGTAAGGATGTCGTTCTCCCTACGGGGATTGAACAATCCCTCGGTCGCCTCCTTCGAGCAAGAGATCTGTTACATTGAAAGCTCTCCATTGTGAGGAAGAAATATATACAAACTTGTGCGCACACTAGTAATCATAGTTAGCCAACTTACGAGTCGCTGCACGACCTCGACGTCCCTGGGGTTTGGGAACGCCACAGTCCCCGTGGCCGACACGGTCCCTCTGGCCAGCCACCAGCGCTTGCATCGTTGATCCCGGATCTCGGAGAGTGGTAGGTCAGGGGAGTCGACGAAATGCGACGCCTCGTCTTCAGCCTTCTTCCACTGCTCCTCCTTCCCCGCATAGCCGCGAGAGCCGAGTCGGTGTGGGTGGTCGTTCCTCCTCTGGATTGCCCTGTTCTTCTCGCTGAGGGCCTTCGTACCAGAAACAAGAAAATTAATGCACCACTGCTTACTGCATACAATGGTGTAACCAAGCAAAGGAACCATTCATACCTTGAACTCAGGAGTCCCCTTCTGTTGGGCGAATTGCTCCCATACCTCCTCCGTTATGAAGGGGTACTTCTCGCATGGAGATTCGCCTTTAGCGAGGAAGGTACTGACGAGGACGCTCTTGAAGGTTTTCCACGTGTTTTTCATGTCCTTCAAGCAAGCTATCTTGGGACCATCGTCCGGGATGTTCCACTTGGCCTGTTTCAAATGGTGCATATAAGTAGGACTTACCTAATCTCTAGGATAAACCAAGGGAATGTGATTACTCAAGAGTTCAGTGATTTTGATTAATTTTACCTTCACTTCCGCCCACAGCCTATCCCTCTCGTCGGCCTTAACGTCCTTCCAGCTCTGGATGGTGATCTTCACCCTTTCCTTCGCCAACAAGCCAACATAGGCAGCATAGTGCCCGGCGTTCTTCCCGATCGGTCTCCCGAACTGGTTGAACTCACAGGAAAGATCCGCGCGTTTGGCCAAACGACCCAACATCGTCGCGCCTCGCACCTTCCTCTTGCGCTGGGACGAGGCAGCGCCATCTACGTTCGCCCTCGCCGAATCACTAGTATCAGCCGAGGAAGATGCCGACATGGCTTTACCTAAAATACCATGAACAAACCATCCAATTGATATGAAGAAAGGTACATGACAAAGTAATTCACAGAATATTCAGATGAGCAGTGCAAACTAACAAATACTATATTTCCTATCGGTTTTGAAAGGAAAACTGATAGTACTAAGGTCTATATTCAGGAAAATTTAAAAGATTAGCAGTGCAAACTATGCTAATCTCTCTGCTGGGAAATAAAGTCTGTTAAAATTTAAATGAACCTAAATTTGAGATGAAAATTAGAAAATGGGAAGTAATTCACAGAAAATTCAAATTAGCAGTGCAAACTATGATGGCACTACTATTTACTATCGGTTTTCCAAGTCAAACCGATAGTAATCAAGTCTGAATTAGGAAAAATTTCCAAAATTGCTCAGCAGGAACATAAGGTATGTTAAAATATAAATGAACCTAAATTTGAGATGAAAATTAGAAAATGGGAAGTAATTCACAGAAAATTCAAATTAGCTATGCAAACTATGATGGCACTACTATTTACTATCGGTTTTCCAAGCCAAACCGATAGTAATCAAGTCTGAATTAGGAAAAATTTCCAAAATTGCTCAGCAGGAACATAAAGTAATTGCTCAGCAGGAACATAAGGTATGTTAAAATATAAATGAACCTAAATTTGAGATGAAAATTAGAAAATGGGAAAGAATTCACAGAAAATTCAAATTAGCAGTGCAAACTATGATGGCACTACTATTTACTATCGGTTTTCCCAGTCAAACCGATAGTAATCAAGTCTGAATTAGGAAAAATTTCCAAAATTGCTCAGCAGGGACATAAAGTAATTGCTCAGCAGGAACATAAGGCATGTTAAAATATAAATGAACCAAAATTTCAGATGAAAATTAGAAAATGGGAAATAATTAACAGAAAATTCAGTTTAGGGTATTTACTATCGGTTCTGAGTAAGAAACCGATAGTGAACTACACTGTATGACAAATTGCTAGTGATTTTCATCAATTCTGTCATTCTCATAGCTATCAAGTTTGTAGTTCATGAATTTTACTCTAGGTTTCTATTTGTAATCCATGGAACGGGATATGAACCATTGCATACAAAATTAAGCAATACACGCGAGCGATTTGGTCAAGAACACTTACAGTGGATCGCGGAGTGGCCGGAGGCGGTGGCGCAATGCAATGCCGGAGGCGGTGGAGAACCAGTGGCGCAAAGGAGCGAAGAAGCGAACGTCGGCGAATCTAGGGTTTTCCGCGCGAGTATTTTTCGATTTGGAATGTGATCAGTTGCACTGGAGGGAAAATCGTGCAGGTTATAACCTAATAAATGAATATTTACTATCGGTTCATCACCACAAAACCGATAGTAAAAACATGTAAGTTAGGGTTTTCGTAACACAGTGTAAATCACTATCGGTTGTGAACAGTAAACCGATAGTAAACTAAGAACAGGGGATCATAACACAGTGTAAATCACTATCGGTTGTGAACAGTAAACCGATAGTAAACTAAGAACAGGGGATCATAACACAGTGTAAATCACTATCGGTTGTGAACAGTAAACCGATAGTAAACTAAGAACAGGGGCTCATAACACAGTGTAAATCATTATCAGTTGTAAACGATAAACCGATAGTATAGTTTAATTTCATATCGGTTTCACAGTTATAACCGATAGTAAAATACAATGCTATTGACCCTAAATGATTTCCCTTAGAAGAATTACAGAGGATCTCAGTACATCATTTTGTATTGTATTTACTATCGGTTATGACAATAAACCGATAGTATATGTTAATTTCATATCGGTTTGGAGGTTGAAACCGATAGTATAATACTGTTAAATTGATCTAAAGGTATTTCCTGAGAACAAATACAGATGGGTCTCAGTACATCATTTTACACTTGTAAAGACACCTGAAACCCCATGCAAATGGCTTGCAATAATTTTGAAATAAATTAACAGTAAAGACCAATCATGGAATAAAAATTTGCAGTTTTCATATATATTTGTGAAAAGAATCAATTATTGCTCAAATCAAGTATATACTCCAATTAAAATGAAAATTTGCAGAAATGATTCTCAATGCATCACGTATGTTTTCCCAAAGAATTTTTGAAAAATGATTTGAACATTCTTCGATCCAAGTAATATACGTCACTTACATATTGCAAATTAGTCAAGAATGGTTGTCCACCCATAATCCTTCTTCGTGGTCATCTCGCAGGTAACTTGTTTCGTCAATATCTTCGGTAGGGACAGATTGAAGGATTCCATCTAAAAATGGAGGTAGTTCGTCGAACTGATCGTACTCTTCTTCATCCACAACGTCTTCGACCCCAACAATACGTCTCTTACTGTGAAGGACAACGTGCAACTTTGGGTTGGCCGGGTCAATGATGTAGAATACCTGTGTGGCTTGCTCAGCAAGTATAAATGGATCATCTTTGTGTGCGACTCTACTGAGATCGACTAGAGTAAACCCATAATTGTCGACTTTAACACCTCGAGGGATTTCGACCCATTGGCATCGAAACAGAGGAATCTTAAGTAATACATAATCGAGCTCCCATATTTCCTCAATAACACCGTAATATGAGTCGAGTGCCCTTACTGCCCTGGCATCCTCCGAAATAGCAAGTAGTGTCACTCCACTACATTGCATAGCACTCTTCTCGTCCTGAGTTCTCGTGTAAAATGAATAGCCGTTGATGTCATACCCCTGCCAAGTCCCTACAATAAATCTAGGCCCTCTGACCAACCATGTAACATCTTCATCTACATCGCTCTCAGAAGCTTGCAGGACTCTATTTTCGATCCACCCAGCAAACTTCCTATTATGTTCTCTGGTGACCCAAATCTCTGGCTTCGAGGGATTCTGTTTCCATAACATTTCCTTGTGCTCGTGTATGTATGGCTCCACCCCCGTCATGTGCTGTAAGACCCAAAAATGGGCTTTTGCATACAGATCACTAGAGGGGACGACTGCTTTAAATCCAATCGTTCCAATGCCCTGAAAATCCTCGTACTCGTTACGGTACAGAACACAATCATTTGGGCATGCATGTATTCTTTCGATTTCCATTCCCAACGGACACAATAGTTTTTTGGTCTGGTAAACCGATCTTGGCAACTCATTTCCCTCTGGAAGCATGTCCGCTAACAGATCCAATAGCGCCGTGAAACTCTTATCGCTCCAACCGTTGCTTGCCTTCAAGTTATATAATCTCAACACATAAGACAACTTTGTAAATGTTTCACATCCGAGGAACAAAGGCTTCTCAGAATCAACAATTAATTTCTGAAATTTAGCTAAATCGTTTTCGCTATAGTCCTCTTCTACATCACGTAACATTTCATCTAAATTGTCGTCATCTACATGGACTTCCAAATGAACATTATCAATGTTTTGATCATGATCATCATTACTGCAATCCACTTCTGGGTGCTGCTGAGTGGTAGCTGTAGTGCTCGTTTCCTCAAGATCTTCACCATGCCATATCCAACGGGTATAGCGTGCGTTAAAACCACGACGAATCAAATGACTCCTAATCTGATCAGAGTTGCCGAACCTTTTTAAGTTCATACAATCTATACAAGGACAATGCATATCTTTCTCTCCCTTCTTCGCCTTTTCTTGCTCAGCAAATTTAATAAATCCATTCACACCCTCCAAATACTCAACAGTAGTACGTTTTATTCCATACATCCAATATTCTCGGTCCATCTACAATTATTTCACAAAATTGATAAATTCAAATAAATAATTAATGACTCAGGGCATGCATATATGAATGAAACATAATTAGCTAGGCCATATGTGTGTACATGAGCTGTTTAATTACATTAAATGGATTTGTATATATGAAACCCTAATTAACTTGATGCATGCATTAATTGGAAGAGCCAGCTAGCTAGCTGTTTAAATTCAGCAAGCTATAGCTAGCTAGCCAACCCAGCCTTCTAGCTAGCTTGGAGATACATGTATCTAGTTTAATGAATTGCAAGTAGAGAGAGAGAGAGGTGATGAGAAGATGACAATACCGAGGGGGATGGAAATATGATCAACCTCTCAGCTAGCTTCTCCAGATCACTCTAGCTTGGAGTTGTGCGCGGCTGAAATGATTCCAACATGTAGAGCGCAGAGCACGGGTCGACCTAATTAAGTTGTCCAATTTTACTATCGGTTCAACAACACTAACCGATAGTAAAATAAGGTCCCCACTGTCATAACCATTAGTGTAGATGAAGTCATTTTACTATCGGTTTGTTTTATATAACTGATAGTACTATTTCATATATTGTATCGGTTAGTACAGTAATAACCGATAGTAAAAAGTCAGTAATTTCACTATCAGTTACCCGAGAAAAACCGATAGTACTATTCAATATATTATATCGGTTAATACAGTACGAACCGATAGTATAAAGTGAGTAATTTTACTATCTGTTACGAACGAAAAACCGATAGTACTATTGTAATATATTATATCGGTTGGTACAGTAATAACCGATAGTAAAAAGTCAGTAATTTCACTATCAGTTAAAAATGGAAAACCGATAGTACTATTTAATATATTATATCGGTTTGTACAGTAATAACCGATAGTATAAAGTTCGCAATTTTACTATTAGTTACAAAAGGAAAACCGATAGTACTATTTAATATATTATATCGGTTTGTACAGTAATGATCAATAGTAAAAAGTATTTGCATTTCACTAACGTTGGATTAGTGTGTAACCGATAGTAAAATGATGGTTTTCCGCCGCTGTCGTCCTATTCTATCGGATTTTTCCTAGATTGCTTACAACCGTTAGAAAATAAGGGTTAGTGAAATGCACTTCTGTAGTAGTGTAAACTGAAAGTAACCCCAACCCTATACTAAGGTTATCTGCGTTGGGGCACAGAAGACCCACTACCACCCGCTGTCGCTTAAGAATCTCGGATAATTACGGCCATCCCCGAAGGGCCCTACGGAGCCAACCTGAACGTGATGGACTGCAAAGGATATACAAGGCTATCACCACCTGGCTACCTACCACACAACCCGTGGGGTTGGGCGTCAACCTAGGCAATTCCTAGTCTAGACACCACATTTACACTAACAATTACTACTTTACCAGATGTCTTGATAAAGCACCCACGAAAGATAAAACAAATCTTATCAATCACAAACGAGGTACCCAGTAGGTAAACAAAGTAAAAGAATAAATTCACTTTATCATGTAAAAATAGGGCTATATTGTTACCCGGACCGAAGATGAGAATTTCACTCGAGACCAAGCTTCATTCCCGAGGTACAAAGTGGAAGAGGGGCCAACAGCTCCGGCTCCTCCCCGACACTCACCTCTTCTGACTCCCTATTTTCTAAGTACAAATGGACGGCATAATGCTGTTTCTTTTCTTCTCTACTCTTCTCCGTGCTTGAAGATGCATCAAACACACCTATTTATAGCTCTACTAGGTCGGTGCAGCCGTGAGGTAAGTCGTTGCGCTGATAGGCGGTGGAGACCAGGTCGGTAGGCATTGGTGGGCCTGGCCGGTCTGTGGGAGGTCGGTCGGCCTAGGTGGATGCCCCCTTGGCCCTTTGTTGCACCATCTTGCTTGTTGGACGCCCCTGTTCACTCCCCAATGGCGGCTGATGGAAGATTGAGTCGGTTAAGTCGGTCATGACTCATGCAAAGTTGGTCATCCCATCCATTCGATCCAACCAACCTTGATCCAACGTGTTGTAGTGTTTCATTTGTATTTCTTGGCAGGGCCGGACGGGCCTGACATGCCCGGTTGGTCCAATTCTTATCGGATTTGGCTCAAATTTGGTACGGAGAATCCTGCATATAAATATTCGCCAAAACTAGTGGAACTTGTAAATTTAAGTTAAATTTGGTTGGGTGATGCCATGCAATCCTCGTTTTACGGAATATTGGCGGTCGGAAATCATTTGAAATTGACCACCAACAGTGTGGTGCGGGGCTCAGGAATCGGTGCGCGCGGCTGACACGGTGAGTGATGAGAGGGAACTGAGCGGGGGAAGCTCGGCGTAAGGATGGAAACGGTTCGGTTCGAATCGAATATTGTCTAAACCAAATTTGTTTCCGTATAATTTTTCGGATTCGGAACCGGGTACGGATCTCTAGGATACTGGGTGGCACAACAGAGGGAGCATGACGATTGGGTGTCCAACATGCTAGGGATGGATAATCCCTATGCACATCAGCAACGCACGCATGACGAGCTTCAACCGAGTCAGCTCCATGATGCTCCGCCACCCATACAGCCTTCACAACCATTAGGGTCGTCAGACCGCTACGGACCTTCTACTGCAGCTGGTCGGAGACCACATAACCCGCCTGATACTTATTCACCCTCGCCTTTTCAGAGAGATAGGCATCACAAAAGAGGGAGACGATTTAATAATTAGATATGTTAATGGGTCAGCACACCATGGGATGTACTTCTAAATAATATGTACTGATGGTTTGTTTCAGCTTTTCAGTGTGGCGTTCCATCTTTTTAAACAATTAATAATTTCCAAATATCGGACTTCAAATTTAAAATTGGCCATGCCAATGCCCATGCTGGGCTTTGTTGCTTAGGGTTTGGACCCTTCAGAGCCCCGGTTCGTCCAATTTTCATCGTCTTCTTCGTTCTTTATCCAAATAAACTCGAAATTCTTCCCAATTTTGTATAAATTATCTCTGAAACATAACAAACACAATCATGAAGGCGGATTGTAAAAATGATACAAAAATTTACATAAAATATCACGTCAAAAGAGTTGTTAGCAATAATTTAGATGGAAACTTAGGTCAAAAGCTATACCAATTAAGCACTAATCAGAGATTTTCTCATCTTTGAAGGTTAATTATTTGAAATGGAAACGACCAGAGGAGAAGTATAAACGACCAGATGAGAAATGGACAAGGAAAGTATAAAAAAAGTTATTATTTAGAAACAGAATTCAAATCTTATGCACTGCCTAGTGTAAGACATGCGACATCGTATAACCTGGGGGTAGACTTCACCACTTTGTACTGTCGGTTGAGTGCAAGAGACCATCTAGCCACGGCATTTTGCACATCTTCTTTTGTTCGAAACTCTTGCTCGAGCTGGATGCTACTTTGCTCAAAAAACCATCTTGAGTTTTGGTTCGTCGGCAGCACTGCCGAACTAAATCCAGATTCATCAATCCATTGTTGGGGGGTCCTGAAATCATCTTCATCAGAGTCTTCAGATACTTCAGAGTCTGTCAAGTCATCTTCATCATCTTCGTCGGACACAGTTCCAAGACCTTCCAAGAACTCACACACATCAACACGTGTGTGGCAAAAAGCTTCTGACCAGTCACTAGCCCTGAATGGTGGCGGAATCAGTGCATTCATTTCTCCCGCCCATGCGTCGCTACTAGGGCCGGCTCCAACGTCACCCTCCGGCTGTTCTAGGTCACCGAACTGGACATAAACAAAAAACCGACCGCCCAAACCGCCAGAAGGGTCCTTCACTCTCCTCACAAAGGACCCCCACGAGTTGTTCCCTTTCGGTTCGCGCAACACCCAGTATGGGCCGTTGGTTGTCTCCTTCACAATGAGCCCCTCTACTTGAATTGTCTCGTGTTCTACACTCTTGCCGAACAAACTAAGTATCCATAACTTAAGATCCGTGAAAGATGTATTATGTATGTTCAAATCGGCCATAACATATTTGCAATGACTTATATCTACACTGTTTGGCCCATCACGAATCAAACTGTCGCCATAAAATATGCAGAAATTTTCGGGTTGCTCCATTCCCTACGGAACATATTTATGTAACAATTATAAGTAAACATATTATATTTTTAAATCACATAGTTAACATAATCAATATATTTATAGGTAATTTTTGGGCTGCTCCATTCACCTTCATCCGTAAATTTTACGAATAATGCCTGTTTTCAAAAATCAAAACGTGAGTAGAAATTGAGAAAATCTCTTTTCTGTCGCGGTTCCAGAATGGAAAAGGCTATTATCGTGTGAAAAAGGCTATTGTCGCGGCTCCAGAATGGAAAACATGATGTCGAAAACAGTATCAAGTGATTCTCCTTCTGTCGCGGCTCCAGAACGTAAAAGATTAATCTCGCTGGTCGAAAAAGGAAAAGGTGGAATAGCTTACTGTCGCGTCTCAAACCCGCGATAAATGTCTTCTCGCGGCCGACCAGGTTAGTCTCACAATTTCGTTAAACTGTGTGTCATTTCGCAAATTAGTTTTTTGTTTTGGGTTATTTATAAATTTTTTTCGTTTGTTGTGTTGTATGAGTGCTGTAGTTGAGAGTTGAAGAGGGAGAGAAAAGTGTGCGTTGTGGGTGTGCTGCAGAGAGAAAAAAAGAGGGAGGGAGGCTGAGGTGCTGGAGCTCTGCTCAACTGAGCTGAGTGTAGGAGGGGAAGGAGTGGAAATCTGAAAAAAGGAAAAGAGAGGGACCATAATGAAATGAAGGAAGTAAGAAAAGAGGAGAAAACAATTTGAACAAAACAAGAGGGGTAAGAGAAATAAATTTGGGGAGAATAAAACAAGGTGAAAAAGTTTTAGAAGGGTTAATTTGAAAATAAATTTTCAAAGACAGGTTCTTAAAAAAGGAATTTTGGGGTGTTACAGTCCTCTCCTTCTCACCTCCCTCCTCCCTCCTCGCACCATGGACAACCTCATCGTCAATCTTTCCTTGGTTCTCTTCCTCACCTACTTTTCTCGTATAAGTCCACATAAGTACGACTAATCATTGATTCAGGTAAACATATGTTGTATCATGTACGTGTCCAATTGTGTGTGTATGCGTTGGTTCTTGGCCATAAATTTCACTGACTTTCATCTTATTGTCGGTGTGTTATGTGTAGTTGTTAGAGCCAGCTCCACATCCGTATAGTGCTATATGATTATGGATCAATTTGAACTCTTGAAGTAAATGAAATTTTATATATCACTTATGGTTGTTCATTGTTCATCCATAGTATATTATGTGGTTGATTGTTCATTCATAGTATATTATGTGGTTAAGATCATATATTCTGAATTTGTTTGCTTATCACGAACAGAACCACTTCTGAAAGTATTCTGAATTTGTTTTCTTATCAAGAACAGAAGTGTGTAAATTCAAAAGTCCATGAAAGCAAATTGAGAAGAATAGGAAATATTGATAAAATATAGTTATAGAAATTTGTTAGAAATCACAAGAAAATGAACAAAAATCATGTTTTCTTTCCTTTGAGTAGATAAGAGTTGTCACTATGCTGTTCAAAACACGTGCTAAAAATTCCAAGCTCAAGATAAGTGCATTTTGTGTTTCTTTTGAGTTCCCTAGCCATTTGTTCTCAATAGTTAATATCTTTCCCAAAGGAAACTCGTATGTAAGGAAAAGATCTATAGTTTAGATCTGCTACTCTATTAGTTCTATTTGAACCAATTTTGGTGAGATCTTAATTCTGATGGGACCCAAACACCCTTAAAGATACTAATTTTTGGTGAGATCTAATCCACACAATTCTATACGGTGGATATATTCCAAATGGATTTTTATCTTAATTAGAAAATTCTTTCTAGACATCCAAACAAGTCTTTAAACGATCTCCATTGTAAGGTGTTTGTCTCGACAAGCGCCCTCCCAAATAATGAAAAACTACTTTTTTATATAGCTTAGAGACGTTGGACACGCCTGCCCAAGCAGTGGTTGCTTGAATTTTTTTTTTGTTTTTTTAGTTTCTATCTTCTTGATTTACATGTTATGTTTTCTCTGACTCCTCTTCTCTCTTTTGTAATGAATAAAAAAATTTTATTTCTCTCTCTTCTCTAAGAGTCTCTTTTAAGAATTAAATTATTAAAATACTTGACTCTTTGGAAAACTCTTTGTATATGTGGCACGCTCTCTCTTCTCCTAAGAAATTCTTTGTATTGGAGATAGTCTTAGAACAGGAATCTCTTGCCATTTTCAAAAACACTACATTTTTCCTTTTATATAAAACTATGTTGGGTGAGGCTGAAATTTTTTAGGCCTTTTTGGGGGCCCATTTTTTTTGCGGCGCACTACTCTCTCTCTATCTCTCGCGCCAATTCTCACAGGGACCAACCAAAACCCTAGTAGCTCGCGTCGCAGCCTCGCCATCCATTGGCAGCCACTCGGCTAGCTGCCAAGCTATAGTGTGGCGACGCCCCTCCTTCGGCTTGGAGTATGCTTGTTCATCTCGTCTGATTTCAATTTCTGTAAATTTAAGGATGCTAATGCTGAATTGAAATGCGGGGCGCTGTTGCAAATGGGATTGGAACATGGATAGCTTGCTACTTTAGATTTGAACTGAGATGTGAATTTTCTGTGTTGTGCATGTGATGATGCATGTCCCGTGTTTTATAAGTTGAGAACTTGAATTATGCAAACTGTTTAATTACAATGAGATTGACATTGAAACATCTTTCGCCAATAAGATATTTGTTGTGTTGTAGTGTTGTATCACAGACTTGTGTTATGTTGAGTAGAGTCAGGCGACAGTGATACCCTGAGACATGGGGTAAAATCACTTGCATCTAATTGATTTTTTGGGGTTGCCATTGGGAGTATGAGGTTCAACACTGAAATATTGTCCATAAGTTTTCTCTTGGTATTATTTTATTCGTCTCAATTAAGAAACACATTCTGGACTAACTATTGCACTCTTTGGCAGTTTTGGGTATCTCATACTTACATTTATGCTTTAAAGTTGTGTGGCAGACTGATTTTTCAAGATAATTATTTTTTTTACTTACAAAAAAAATAATTTACACTCTAATCTTAGAGAGCAACTAAAAGTCACTCAAAATACTAATTCGAGGACAACTTCTGTTTCTAGTGACCAACTTAGTTAAATTGTTATTGCTATTGAAGACTCCATGATGTGACCACATCCATTTACTTGGACGCCTAGGCGGCAAATCTTACACTACATTTTAAAAAGTGTACGTGCTAGAATCTGTGCAAATACGAGACATCCAAGGGTTCAAAAATATATGTGCTAGAGGTGGAAGGGTGTCTCTGTGAATAGCGAAGTTCTTGAGGGGTTTTCTAAAAAATGACAACCAAATAACCCTACCACGCGAGCAGCCACAGTCCAATCTAGCTCCCGGCGAGCCGCCGTCTCCCACCTTAGCTCCGGCAACCCTCCAACAAATCGCCGTCTACGGTATCGCGTGTATCGTGCCGGTGCCATCGCGTCCCTCCCTCCGCGCGTGACACGCCTGCTGGATCTGCGACGTTTGGGGCGACGGCAAGCTGCTGCGACGGCTGGGGGCGACGGCAACAGCAACGGCGGCGACGACGGGTTCCCCAGGCGAGGTGAGGGGGCCCAGTGTCCGGTATTCACCGACCGGAGGCCTAGTCGGCGACTAGGCGTCGCCTTGATAATACTGCACTAGCTCATGAACCATGGTAAAAGACTAAAAAGATTTTACTAATCTTCATTTTACCTTTCAACAGAGGTTTCCTTGTGCATGAATTTGACAAGAGTGTTATACGGTGCATGGTATTCATATTCCTCATGCAAAAATTACCAGCAACACCTCAAGAAATTCTTATTGCTTTATGAGTCACCTTTTTTTTTTCCCTCCCATTGTCGAGCTATCATTTTGAGAATGTTGATCTTGCCTCATGCCTGTCTCATTTCTTGGTTTGCAGTTCTTGTAAAAGTGTCATTTAAACCATGGCTTGTTTTGGATCAAAGGCTCTTAGACAGAAGGGAACCAAGCAAAACGATTTGCTAGACGGAGGTTTAGACGATAGCTCACCTAATAAGAGAGGAAGAAAGGAAAAGGGTGAGAAGCCCCGAAGAGGGGGTTCCAGCACGGGTAAAAAATCTACAGTAGAGAAACGTAAACATGAGAAGAAAGGCAAGGATGGGAAGAAAGGCAAAGAGCACGGAAAGGACCGCCGTTCAGAAAGTTCCATGAAGATGAATCCTGGAAGCTTGCAGAATCAGGACTCATCAGTGCCCTCCAAAGCATCCAAGCCGGTTGCAAACATTCTTAGGTATCGCTCTTCATGCTTTCTGAATTTACTTTTGCTGATAAGATCACCTAATTTGATTAAGATGCTAAGCTCTAAGAGGTTTATTCATTATGTTAGATTGGTCTTCTGTGTTGCAATTGTTTAACTTCCGTTTCAACACCATTCAGGAAAAAGGTTGATCCTGAAACTGCAAAGTATTTTCTAGAGATTTCAAATCTCTTTGAGAACAAGGAGATTGACTTGGATGAGCGCTCCACTATATGTGCTAACGCCTTGGAAGAAACAAAGGGGAAAGAGCTTGAGCTTGCCATTGATGGTGTGATAAGTCGCACCTTGCAGATTCTTCTTGAAGGTTGTGAGTTGGAGCAGTTATGTGTGTTCCTTCACAACTGTGCTGAGTCCTTTTCTGTTATTGCGATGGATAAGTTTGGATCACATGTGGCTGAAGCTGCTCTCAAGTCACTGGCAACACATCTTGAAGATGAGAACTCCAGGGCCATTGTAGAAGAGATATTGAATAAGATATGCAAGGTGTTCTTTGGTCAGTGGATTTTGCACCTCCTCTCCAGTATAACACTATGTAACTCGCAATTGAATTGTTGTTGCAGGTAATTGCTGCAGATGCTACTAGTGTGATGTGCAGCTGCTATGGATCCCATGTTCTCCGAACTCTTTTTTGTCTTTGTAAAGGAGTTCCATTAGACTCATTGCGAGACTTCCACACTACTAAGAGATCTACTATTCTGGCTGAGCGGTTGGGCTGTGGTTTAGATCGATCAGGCGGGCATGATCCAAAGAACTTTGAACATGGTTTCTCTGACATCTTTAAACTTTTTGTCCGCCAAATGCTTCAATATGCAAAAGATGATATTTCAACTTTACTATTTGACAAGAACAGTAGCCTTGTTTTGCAGGTTGGTATTTCTTGTATTCCCCACCTTTTAATGCTTGGTTGTGATTTGAATTTGCTTATTGGGCCCCTTATGTATTCGCCTGCAGACTGCGCTGAAGTTGTCAGTTGGTGACGATCAGGAATTGCATCATATGATATCAGTTCTTATTGGTCATGATGAGGATGACATACCACAAGACATGGATCATATTGGACAAAAGAATGAAATAGTTGCTTTACTTGAAGATACTGCTTCTAGCCATCTCTTGGAGGTGTTCGATTTAGTTTGCTTGTAACAATAGGAAATACTATTCTTTTTTATGCAGAAAAAAAGAAAGCAGTGGCTAATATTGATTATATGACTATTAAATCTGCAGAAGAATATTCATTTAGTGTAAATGGCTTGCAGGTCATTGTGGAGGTTGCCCCCGAGGAACTGCGCAATAATATGCTTACAAGAACTTTCAAGGGTGCATTGTTTGCAATCTCATCTCACCACTGTGGCAATTATGTGGTGCAAGCTTTGATATCATCAGCCAAAACCTCAGATCAGGTATACAACTTTCACAACTTTCTTTTGAATGTTTTAATTCTGTAGCCTAATGTACTATTTTTTTTCAAAACAATCTGCTTTAGTTAAACAATTGCTCCATTCTCTCCAATTTATGTTGCTCTGAGTTAGTGAACTATTCATTTTGCATCGCTTCACAATGAGAAATCGGAGGATGTTTTAACATATTCGCTTTTCATATTGTGCTAGACTACTAATGGTAGGTCTTGATTCTGAACTCACGGCATGCACGGTCATGTAGTTCTAACTTCTAACATTGATGAGATGATAGATAAGAGAAAAGAACTACCTCATGTCTGATCAACTATGTCTTGTGCGAAATGTTACCATTTCTGAACTACAACTCCGAAAATACTTATTTGTGGAGGTAATAATTACGTTTACAATTTGCATATCCAAACATACAATTTTCTTCTGAATATTGTTGGTTTAACCATTGACTATATTAGCTTTCCATTTTTAATTTTTATCAAATTACAGTTTTTACCTTTGTTAAGATACGATAATGTATTGCCCATAGAGATCTTTTATTTTTTTTGGCAGATGCAACAAATATGGGAGGAACTTGGTTCTAAAATAAAGGAGTTGCTTGAACTAGGTAAAACAGGAGTGGTAGCTTCCATTTTAGCAGCATGTCAGCGGCTTGAAACAAATCGCCTTGAGGTCCTTGTTTTTGTTTTGATAATTTATGCGTTGATATTTCAAAGCTATTTTCAAGTTCACAATATAACCCCTGTTTTCAACTGCAGTGCTCTCAAGCTCTTGCTGCAGCAGTAAGTTCAGATTCCGAGTCTCCTGATAGCATTATTGCTCGTATTCTCTTTCTTGAGAACTTCCTCCGGGAGAATTCTTCTTGGAGATGGCCTCTTGGTGAAAAGATGAGTGTCCTAGGTTGCTTGATGCTGCAATCAATTTTTCAATACCCACATGTAAGTTGAAGCCCTCTTACTATTTTTTCTCATCCTTCTTAAATATCCTTTTGGGTTACTTCATTGCACCAGAGGTTACAACAAATCATCAGTTAAATAGAGTATGCTAGCTGAGTGTTATGTCAATGTTCTGTGCTTCATTCCAATTTGTTCATGTGGTTCTGCAACATGGTTAGTTTACTTCCATTTCTTGTTAGCTTTTGGGTATATTGGGCTGTGTGATCTTCACCCTGCCATCTGTTGACTTTATCTCTCTTACCTGTCCACACTATAAATTGCTAGTCTTATTTCGTGATTGATGTTATAGCAACACCATGCAACGTACTATTCTTATTTTCATTTCTTGGACAGCAATATATTCGACCATATGTCACAAGCTTGCTTGCCATGGATGATGATCAGATCCTCCAAATTTCCAAGGATTCTGGAGGAAGCCGTGTTCTTGAGGCTTTTCTTTGTTCAAGTGCCACTGTAAAGCGAAAATTCAAAGTTTTTGCTAAGTAAGCCTCTTCTGAACATCCTAAATTTTTGAAGATTGATCCACACTGTTAACATATTTCCTAATTACTTTCTGGACAATAATATATCAATTAGATCAATGAGAAGAGTTTCCATTTTGGTTTATGCCATTATTGTATACAGAATGCAGAATGTTTTAAAACATTAAAGCTTCCAACGACAGTATAGCTGGAGGAAAAAATGTGGCCCCACGTAATTTACCTCAAATGAGGGTACAAAAAAACTCAAAACCCCAAACATATTTCCTAATTAATTCGAAACAAAAATATGGTTGTAAGTGTTATGCATTTATTTACTATTACTTGATCACCAATTTAGCTTGCCAAGTTAATTGGTTGCCTCTTCTTTTGGTGTTTGTCAAACCAAATTACCCTTGCCATTTAACTTTAATGAGTTATCTGAGCTTTCAGTTGTTTTAGCATTGAACAGAAAGGAGAAATCCCCAGGCTGTCTGACTAATATGTGTGTCCATGACAGATTGCAAGGCCATTACGGGGAAATTGCTATGTGTCCTTCAGGTTCATTTGTAGTGGAGAAGTGCTTTACATCCAGTAATTTTTCCCACAAAGAGGCTATAATGACAGAGTTGGCGGCTGTGCGAGCCAAACTATCTAAGGCAAAACATGGCATCCACTTGTTGAGGAAGCTAGATGTTGATGGGTAAGTCATCTTTCGATTGTTGTAATGTATTTTAGCAAATGTTATTTGGTTGGTTTTTTATTTCTTTGCCTGAGTTCATAAAAATTACTATCCATTTTATTGCAGATATGCAAGACGACCTGAGCAGTGGAGAGCCAGCCAAACTTCAAAAGAAACAACTCACAGAGCATTTCAAGTGGAGTTCGGCTTGAACGGTAAACCTACTAGGCAGAAAATTGACGAACAGCTCTCTTCTAAAAGTGACATGAAGAAAAAGCACAAACATAAAGAGAAGACTGACAAAGTTAGTCAGGATGACAGCAGCAACAAGCCAGATTTCTCTCAGAAAGGCACCAAGAGGCTCAAATCCGCCAAAGCAACTTCTGAGGAAGAATCAAGCAGCAAGAAACTCGTGAGCAACAGCACCAGCATGCCGTTCCTGAATTCCAGCAAGAGGAAATCTCCAGGGTTCCTTGCAGACAAACCAAGCCTCAAGAGAAAAAAACCTCAGGGACCAAATACTGGTAAATTGGAGGGCAAGAAGTTCATTAGTGATAGCATTAGCACACCATTCGTCAGGAATTCTGGCAAGCAGAAATCGTCCATCACTGAGCTTGCTGATCTGGCCGGTAAGAAGACACTAACCGCAGGAGAAGTCCGCAAACTGTTCAAGCCTGAAACATCGAGTACGAGCTAACCATTCTCAGATGATGTGAGCAGTTGTAAAAAGCAGCTTCAGTGAGCATATGAATGTTTTCTTTGCAACTTGGGCTGAAGCAGCAATTTTGTTTGCCTTTTTTCTCTAATCTCTTGCAAGTTATAAAAACTGTAAGATTAGGGAAAGAAATGGGCTTGTTTACTGGTAACATGTGAGATGGTTCTGTTTCAATACAAGTGAGTTTTCTGACAAGTGGTCTTTAACTATCTTCAGTTCTTGTTATGGGGCAAGAAGTGGTTTCCATACAAGTTTAGAGACCCATTTGAAAGTTTATGGACCTAAGCGAGAAAATGCTACAAATTTTAGAATTTGGGGTGCTTTCTATTGTCCTGCCCAATGTTATCAGAGTATTTTGTGACAATCTTGAATATCAGTTGTAAAATCTTGCTAATGCATTTTGTCATGGTCTATGGATGAACATGACTTTTTTTATTTTGAATGTAACGCAATTTAAAACCACACTTGATTGAACCAGAACCAAACTCTAATCTTTTTTTTTTCTTTTGGATAAGAGGGATTTAACCAAACTCAAATCTTGACGCAATAATAATCATACAAATACCAAACAATATTAACTGCTGAACTATTTATTATATGCCTCCCACTTGATAATATGACATGCTTCTAAACTTATGAGCTTATAGAGAACTTATTTTAGAATTTATTCAACAAGCTACAGCTAATGAGCTATTCCCACATGTATTTCTCACTCCAGGTATATATAAAAACCATCAGACCATGGCAAGTACTCCATTGTTCAAAAGATATATTTGTCTACATTCATTTGTCTTGCGTTCATCAACTGGTCGTTTTTACCCGGTACCGTCCAAAACTTCTGTCTCTTAAACCTTAGACCTTATTTGGCTGCGAAGAAAAATTGTCCTAATGAGACTTAGTTTTAATTAAACTAGAATCTCAAACCAAACCACCTTAGGAATGAATTAAAAATTACTCTTACAAACAGACCCTTAGACTACATACTTTCATGTTCCAACTTCCAAACTAAAGTTCCTAAAATCAGAATCAGTCCGGTTCTCGGTCCCTGCCGGTTTATTTGGCACGGTTGAGTTTCCATTTTTTTCTAGAAACCCATGAATTGATCAAAATTGACAAGAACTGTTAACGTATCTAGTTATCTATAGTATTGATGCTTATGATTAGTTTCATATTATCGTTGATTATGTCTCTAGTATTTTAATTAGAACTCTCATATACCAGATCTATATATATATATACCCATCGATTACACTATCCCCAATCTTAACACTAATCAGGGTTCAGAAAACTGGATTTGGAGTAGTTCCGAACTTTTCTTAGGAAGTTATGAATTGACAAGATTTGGTCTGAATTGGTCTGACTTAATTTGAATTGATAATAAATTAGAATAAATAGACTATAACTCAGAATTAAAACTAGTCGAGATTTAGTATCCAACTATCCCGTGCCTGATTTGGCAGTTTTCTAAACCTGCCACCAACCACCAAATTGAAGTGCATGAGAATCTTGGTAGCATCCTATTGAGTATTGAACGCCTCATACTTTATAATATGTATACCCTCAAAATGCCTTCAGCATATTGCAGTTGCAAGAGGCAATGCTGCTAATTATTTGACCTGCATTATCTCTTCTCATGACCTCCTCTTAGTTGCTACTGATCTTAAAGTTTTTGGCCATGATTTGGCTTTTCTTTTGCTAATTTTTGTAGTAGTTTTGGTTTTTGTAATGGTGATTTTTAGCTGAAAAAGACGAAGAAAAGGAGTAGTGATGAGAGGCTACTTCTGATCCTCAGCTTCATCTTTCTAAGGTGATCACTAACTCTGATAATTAGATTGCAATAGTTCTGTACACTGAAATAGCATTTTTTTTGTTCTTCTTTATTGTTGAATCATATTATTGCCATTTTAAAATTGAGCGTTAATTAAACATCCGGATTGCTTGTTTTAATTTGAGTAAACTGCAATCAGGATTACCTATGATTTCAGTGAAATTACACTGAAGCAAATCAGAGATTCCACTGTAATTAGTGATGAATTAAGCTTTTTCAAAAAGTTTCGATGAACCATTTTCAAATTACACAATTTCTTCATTGCAACATTCAGGGAGAAATGCCGATAATGTAGTTAGTCAACATTTTGAAAGCTACGCTACATTCTGAATGATCATACTATTTCAGTTGTACAAACATTTAAATATTTTTACCATATCATATAGGAAACTTAAATTTGGGTAAAATTTGTAGGAAATATTTGATATGCCACGAAAATCGCTCTTTTGGATCGCATCAGACATACTTGACAATGCACATTTCATTTGTCAGAGAAGATGCAAAATAAAAATAAAAAAAAAAAAGCAAAGAATCTAGGTGACAAAAATGCAAATATGAAACCTTCTAAGAAGCAAGAAAACATGTTAGTTTGTCACAAATTACATGTTCCTGTAATATCTGAACTTTGATAATTGATTCCCATGTTAAGTGTCCAAGATGCAAATAAGAAATCTTGAGTCTTGAGAGAAGCAAGAAATCTTGTCATATTCCAACAATCTAGTTGATCAAAATGCAAATAAGAAAGCTTTAAAGAAGCAAGAAAACATGTTAGTTTGCCACAAATTACCTGTTTACTGTAATCTCTGAACTTTGATAATTGCTGCCCGTATAAGTGTCCAAGATGCAAATAAGAAATCAAGTCATATTTACACAAATTTTACATGCCATCTCACATCTGAACTTCGATCATTGATACACAATCTACTTATTACAGTTCACAGAAGAAGGAAAGAAGTCATGGAAGAGACACTTGACATTCCTGTCAAAACTAAGATGAAGCACAAGGTAACTGGCAGCGGGCACCAAATGGCTCCCAATGTCAAAATTCGAAGCGCGCCGTGCTCCTCTCCGGTCGAATATTCGACGAATGCAGCAATCTGTCGTGCGTAATCCGGCGAGCCACGACACGCTGATTTGTGCCATCGCCGCCGTGTGCTGACGGTGGGGTTGATCTGCCTTACCTGCAGCTTGAGCAAGTGAACCATGATGCAGTGAAAAGAGAGGCATTTGGTCCAGTCTACTTGGTCACATGATAATAGACCATTTCAGATTGGAGTTCTTGAAATGTTCTTGCTAGTTTGTTGATCAAAAAGTTCTTCAGAAATACATTGCTACATTGTTGCAGTAATTTTGTTTTAAACTGAGTTTCTCAGCTCAAGAAAGCACAAATCCGGGAACTGTTTATGATCAGAGCTAGATGTAATGTAACCCTTCCTCTTTTCATATTGGACTTGACTCTCTCTAGAAAATTTCACAACTCGACCCGTCCTAGCGGGAACTCAAACCTATGACCTATCGCATAACAACGGGAGGTCTAAACAGCTAAACTATCACATGCCCCACTATTGGACAATAATTCATATATCTTGAACAATTCTGCTCCATTTATTGCCTAGTCAAATGTTACAAATAACTCTTCCTATGCCCTTTATCAAGTACTCGCTTGGTTGCTACATAAATAATATCATAAGATATATTTACTCAAAATCTTCAACTTCAACAGTTTAACCACTAATTTTAGTCATGCAAAAATAATGTTAGTAAATTTGTTACCAAAATTATTTTTATAAACTCATAGACTTTGAAAGTTGGTGGACTGTCTAAGTTAGCATCACACTTTTAAACCCACACTATCATTCATAGTCACGTAGATTTGACTAATTTTAGTTGGCCATTCAAAAAATGGGCAACAACTAGTACTTGCATGTTTTTTTTTATGTATATCTATATTCCTCTCTCTAGATGTGTCTATATTTTGTGTGAAAATTATAGAAAGGGAACTAAGGCGATCTCCAACGGCGACGCAGTGGCAGCGCACGTCGACGTTGGCTCAGCGTGCTTGCCGCTTGCTCGGTGTGATAGGACGGCAACGATGTGCGGGAGGAAGGCGAGCGGACGGCCAGCGTGCGGTGACGATGACACCACCATTGGAGAAGATGAAGACGCTTCGCAATGCGGTTTTGCGGGTCCCACCTGACGCGTTAATTTTGTAACGTTTCTTGCGTGAAACACATACTGACATATGGGATCAGGAGAAAAATAAGTCCACATGTTATTGAAAATAGTATAAAATACGCATGTGAAAAAGTGGGATGTGTGGGGCCCACCACTAGGGTGAGTGCGCTCATATCAGTACTATGCACACTCATCCGTAATATAGCCACTTACATGACAACTGGGTCCCATGTTCTGCATCCCTAGCTGTCAGTGTGTAAGTTAGATTAAATTGCGCCGCGAGAGGGTGAGGCGAGTGGGGCCCACCTGACGCGTTCACCGAGTGAGTGCGCCAGTCTCGATCCATTCACCCACGCACTTACTTCTAGCTGCACTCTCTGACAGGCGGACTTTTGGTCTGGTTAACTCCACACGTCAGTGATACATAACCCAAACTAGTTGTTGGAGTAATATAAATTTGGATTTGATTTTTTGCTGGCGTTTGTTTTGTGCATAAATAGGCTGACAGGTAGGTCTGATGTTTTACCGTTGCATGTGTAATTATTGTTGAGATTTAATTTCGCGTGGTTCCCATCTGTCAGCGATACAATAATTTTTGTTGAATTTTAATATTTAGTTGTCACATCATTTAGAGTCAAATAAGAATCAAGAGTTAAGTTGTTAGAGGTTAGTAATCTGAGATTATTCTCGCACGTGTGACAGAGAATATTCTATTTAAAAACCAAATAAGAGCTAAGTGTGTTGGAGACAACCTAATAGAGCTATTATCTCTCGGTGCAATACAAATAACGAGAAACCGTATATCATATTAAAAACAAGTGAACACATAAGAAAAAACCATAAATGTTGACACCAGCTTCATTTGAAGTGGACAAGTTGTCACAACAAACAACAGAGGACATACCACGTATCATTGGAGAACACATGTACTTGACAAAGATGGTTAATTTGGAGATCGTTATATTGGATCATAAGACTCCATTTTGTTTTTCATTAGGCTCTCTCCAACGGCGATGGCAGCGGCGACTCGCGTCGACGGTGGCAGATGGCTGCTCGACATTTCCTCAGTGTGATGGGACGTCCGCACGCTATGGGACGAGGCAAGTGCGAGGCGAGGTCGCGGCGAGGGAGCGTCGCCGTTGGAGGAGATGAGAACGCTTTGGGACGCGTTTTGCGGGCCCACGGATGAAACGCAACTCGTATCATACCCGTATAAAAGTTTCTCTGACAGGTGGGGCCAGGGAATTAAAAGACCCACATGTCATCGATGGAGTGGGCGATTCAAACATCGCAAACGTTTAAAGCGTGGGCCCACGCCCATGTTCACCGTGCCTGTGTCAGGAGCCGCACGCACCACGCGTAAAGGCGAGTACGTCACTGACGTGTGGGCCCCAAGGGACGCATCCCCACACGTCATACGCGGTGGGAGTGTAGAGCAGCGTCGCACATGATTTAATGCCACGTGGGGCCCGCCACCCGGGAGTGCACCGCATTGCTGACGTCGGCGACGCGCGCGCGTTAACTCAACCGATGACACGTGGGGCCGGAAAAAATAGTGGCCCACCAGTCAGTGAGTGATGTGAATTAAATGGCCGTATAATTAAAAACTGCACACAATTTAACTGAAATAAATATATACATATTTAATTGTGGCTGTAGAGGATGACAAGTGGGGTCAGTTTTTGGATGGCCCACCTGTAAGTGAGGGGGAGTCGAAAAATAACCGTTGAGAGGAGAAAAATCCCGAGGTCCCACGTGTCAGCCACTGAAAAATTGACCGTTTAAAATCTGCCCGTTTAAAAATAGCCGTTGGATCAATTTTTAATTCATTTTTTCCCTAAAAAATCATTAAAAAATCACTGAATTTTTTTCCAGCTCTCCCCTATATAAAGACATGCTATTTCACCATTTTCACTCACATTTCTTCATCCATCCACACCCAAAACCACTCCGAAATTACTACAAAAATTTCCAAAAATTCCACATGAATTCTAATCCACCTGGCGATTTCGTTAACTAGCTTGGCTCTTCCCAATCTCCCGGTGAAAACACTGAAACCCCAAACACCTAATAACAACCCGGTTTTTCGTAGCCACCGACTTACCAATCGTATCCACCAATTACCAGGCATATCTACCGAATTATCAGCCATATCCATAGTACAGCTAAAATTATCGTCCCTATCCACCACACGGCCACGCAATTCCACCGCCCCCACAGTATAGCCAAAATTTTCATTTTGTCGGCATACCACCGACATGTCTGCAGTTTTCCCCACCTCAACCGCACTCTGCGTCTATCTCCGACAACGGCACTCCAAACTCTGCTTCAGCCGATCTGGAGGCCCGAGCTGTCATCGATGACACCAACACCAATGCTGCTGTGGACGCTGGCCGAAAGATGAAGCACTTAACGTGGTCCACTGATGACGACGTAAAACTGGTAATAATTTGATTTTTCATACAGGAGTACTATGAGGGAAATATACTTACATTCGACTGAATTTATTCAATATTTTTGTTGACAGCACACAGATTAGTTCATGGCTCAGCAATTCGCTCGATCCTATTGATGGAAACAACAAGAAGTGCGACATATACTGGGCAAATGTCGCAGCGGCATTCAACGAGACGGTCCCGAGAAATAGGAGAAGAGAGACCAAACATTGCAAGGACTATTGGCAACGGAGCAATAAAAAAGTGATCCAATTTAATGGTGTTTGGATTCGACTGAAAGATGTCTACGCCAGCGGTCGTTCCGACGACCAACTCAGGGCGTAGTCCTGTGAGATGTACAAGACGGAGATGGGTCATCCGTTCTTCTTGGATCATTGGTGGACGGCAGTTCGTGGGCAACCTAAGTGGTCCACAGCCTACGTTAATGCCGCCAACAAAAGAAGCAGGTTGTCTGAGTCGGGCACGTACACGTCATCGTCCAACAACGATGATGTATGACCAGCAGAGACACGGACAAAAGGACGAGACGCCGCTAAGGCGAAGCGCAAAGGTAAGAGCCAAATTGATGCAGCGCAGGATTCTACGGCGGCAATGCCAGAGGATCTTGATGCCTTCATCAACAATCACTATGACTGTGTCGAAAAAAGGAAGGACGCAGTTCGTGTGTCTGAGTCATTGTGCAGCCTGGGGAAGTCGAAGGAGAAGTCTGCCTTGTACAAGGCATACTCGAGAATGATGGGCATCGACAAATCCACCATGGACGACGCTCAGAAAGAGGAGTATACGGCGGGCATGAAGATGATAAGAGATAAACTTAAAGTCCTGGAGGACGAAGATTAGTTATGATGTTTTGAATTTACTTTGGATTGCCAACCATATATGTTTCTTTGTTAAACTATGTACGATGCTTTATTAATTAATGCATGAATTAAATTTAGCATTATTGTTAGAATATGACCGTTGGAATATAGTCGTTGGAATATAGCCGTTTGAAACTAACCATTGGAACTAACCCGTTCGAATATAGCCGTTGGACTCTTTGTGTATATATTCAACCCCCTGAGAACGTTCTCCTCACAATCTAACTTCTCTTGCAAAACAGCATAGCACTTCGCAAACTCACCTTCGTTGCCACTCACAAAATGTCGTCTAGCTCTAGTTCGAGCACAAACAGCCCTGAGGAGGATGCCATCAGCAAAATAGAAGATTTTTTGGTGGACTTTGTGAAGGAGGAAGAGGAGGAAGATCATATTATCACCGGTCTATACGCCCGATTTGATGTTGTTTCCTCCCGTGGACGCCGCCGACGCAGCAGTAGAAGATATGTTGAGAGAGACCGCGAAGATGGTCATCTACGACTCGTCGCGGACTACTTCTCCGACTCTCCGGTCTACCCTGACGGTATATTCCGTCGGCGATTTCTGATGAGGAGACTCCTCTTTGTTCGTATTGTCGAAGCGCTTGGTGAGTGGTCCCCTTATTTCACTGAAAGAAGGGATGCCACTAATCGCCGTGGACTCTCCCCTTTACAGAAGTGCACCGCAGCGATGCATATGCTAATATATGGTGGCCCCGCTGATGCCGTCGACTAGTACGTGCGGATAGGGGAGTCCATGGCGATTGAATGTTTGGAGCACTTCGTGCAAAGCGTCATGGACAAGTTTTGCGAGCAATATCTTCGCAGCCCCACCGTCGAGGATATCCACCACTTGCTGCAATAAGCAGAGGCTCGTGGCTTTCTGGGTATGCTGGGAAGTATTAATTGCATGCACTGGAAATGGAGAAATTGCCCAATAGTATGGAGGGACAATTTACGTGTGGAGATTATGGAATCCCGACGATCATACTTGAAGCGGTGGCTTCTTACGATCTCTGGATATGGTATGCTTTTTTTGGTGTGGCAGGCTCCAACAATGACATCAATGTACTGAATCAATCACCATTGTTCACTGATGCAATGAAAGGGCAAGCCCCTCGTGTTGAGTACACTGTCAATGGTCGGCAGTACAACATGGGGTATTATCTCACCGACGGTATATACCCGGAGTGGGCTGTCTTTGTAAAGACGATACCGCTCCCACAGACGGCGAAAGCCCGGTTGTTCGCACAACATCAAGAAGAAGTAAGAAAGGATGTTGAGAGGGCTTTTGGAGTTCTGCAGTCTCGGTTCACTATTGTGCACGGTGTGGCAAGATTTTGGAAACAGTCAACCCTTGCGAAGATCATGCGGGCTTGCGTCATCTTGCACAACATGATCATAGAGGACGAACGCGACGGCAATGCCGAGAACTATGACTACAACAATAATCCGGGCACATCCACGGTAGTACCACCTGTGATCCACACTGGGAGTACGCCTTTATTCGAAGATGTACTTTGAAAAAATGTTACCATCCGTGCTCAACCTACGCACACGCAACTCAAAAGAGATTTGATCGAGCACATTTGGCAACGTTTCGGAGGAAACGCCGACGAGTAGTATTTTACCGAATTTCGTAGTAGGCATTTGTTTGCAAATTTAATTTTAGTGTATTTCGCAATTATGAAATGTACCACTATTTGAATTTTAATATCTATTATTTTTTTGTCAAGTGCAATTTTTAAATTCAAAATGTCGAATTTATTTTTTTGTCGCAAATGTCGAATTTAATTTCGTAAGTAATATGTTAATATATTGCTAATATTGAAATTCATGAATTAATATAAATTCGTTGAATATAAAATTGTTAAATTGTATAGAGCCAAGCAAGAGCCAAATCATTGGAGTGCTTGGCTCTTACTTGGTGTTTGTTTGGTGTTAGGAGTGTGAGGCCCACGCTAAGAACCAAACAAGAGTTAACCTGTTGGAGGTTTGGTGCTTGCTTGATGCTTTGAGATGGTGCCCGTACACGTGATAGAAAATATTCTATTTAAAAACTAAACAAGAGTCAAACCTGTTAAAGATAACCTTATATTCTTCATCCATGTATCTATCAACATTGATAACAAGATTATGTCTTTATGTCTTGTTGAAGGGGCATATCTTTTGCTGTTCTAACAAATATCATGGCTCAAGCTGTTTAGCACTTTCAGAGCCATCCAATCAAGTTTTGGAGGGCCCAAATCAAGGCGGGTGGGGAACTTTGAGCACTTCACACCGGCACGACGGAAAATATTATTACCAACCGGAAGTAATGTGTTTTAAATATTAATTCATTTCCATGATTGATTCAATAAACAGTACAACAATTACCAACAATCCTACCTACACATTCTCTTTGAACACACACCCATCATAATATCCTCTGCCATTCCAACAAACGCCACAGCTCATGCTGTTTAGCACCCTTAAAGCCATCCTTCAGAGGATACAAACCACAATAATTCAGCTGCCTAACAAACATCCTAAGAGGTGAAAAAACAAAAGAAAAATGGAAGCAGAGAAAAGAAAAATTAGAATTTGATGCCATCACAATAAGCCACTAAATGGTGACAGCTGGTTACCAAATTTACAAAACAACACAGCATACATCAAAAGTCAACCAGTTATAGTCGAACTAGTTTTTCACAATAGATACAAGAGCTCAGATTGCATAACCCATATTTCAAGAGTTGTTTGTGGATTATTTAGTGGATTATTAGAAGTTGATCTCTCAGTCTCTTTTGTCATCTATTAGGTCGCCCGTATTTATTTATTATCTTTTGTGTATCGTTATATATTTTTTTTATATAATATATAGATTCTCGTGATTTGTACTAAATATTTTTATCCATATAATATAAAAATAAATATATAAACAAATACACAAAAAGAGAGAACAAGTCAGTCGTGCTCCTATGAAAGACGTGCTCTTGCTAATTCTCCTTACTTTTTTAAAAAATATATAGAATATGCATCAAAAGGAAAAATGTAGACAATGTCACCAACTTTGGTGTCCACCTCATCATTTTTTTTCGTTGCTTGCACGCCTAATTTGCTCGTACCAATCTAAGATTAATTAGGACACAATAATAACACACACTAAAAACTTTATGTCAAAGACAAGGAATAAAGACATGTCCACTTTATCTTTATATGTAATTTGGGGACATCTTGATCTCATGCCTCCTAATTAACTTGGCACGTGTTAAATGCGAATATATAACGTAATTTTGTTACTTAATTAGCATGCACGTCATGCACTAGATCGAGATTGCTAGAAGTGCATAGAAACATAGGGAATGTATTATATGAAAATTCGTGTAGTACTTCGTTTAAGAGTTGTTTGATTGTTAGATGAATATTAATATATTAATTCATGTGGTATTTGGTTGAGAGATGAGACGAGACGATGCATGATGAATTCATGCTGATTCCTAAAATATTCCCCTCATTCTGGATGACTATTTTTTAGCTTCCTGCATGAGATAATGGTGATTAGTGATAATTTTAATTGATTAGTGATAATTAATAGTAGTTAGTGCTGATTAATGATAATTACTAGTGCAAAGTGATGGTTTTAAGTAGTGATTAGGGTAATTAGTGTTTGATTACTACTAATTAATAGTGAATAGTAATGATTAGAAATGATTAGCGGTAATTATCTATATCAAATATACATTTATATTAAAAATTTTGTTTTCATACAATCTTAATTAACCCTCATCTAAATAACTTATATCATCCATTCATCCCACACAACCAACCAAATACAATTCCATCTCATACCATATAACCAACCAAACAATCTACTTGCATCATCTCACATAGGATGAAATCATCTTTCTCATCTTATTCCATACAAGATGAGTTGATACAAGGAATCAAACAAATTCTTAAATTATTTGATCAATATATAAGAATTATCATTTATTCGATTATAAAAAAATATTGATATTTAATTAGAATGCATGCATGTCATGGACTATAGCTATAGCTAGCTAGTAACTTCAAGAAAAAGTAAAAGGATATGGCTGCAAAAGATCATAGCAAATGCCATCTATGGTGCTTGCATGGTAAGCTAATTATTGGCTTAAAAAAAGAGATAAGTTTCGACGTGTTTATGGGCATTTTTCCAGTTGTATATACATGTAATATAATAAAATTACATCTTTACATAAATAAGGATACAACCTTTCTGTAGATGTATATATTTCGAGGTGGTCGGAGGTTTTGAGTTGCATGTTTAATACACCAAAACTGTATATTCTAGCAAATACAATACATATTTTGTGCGGGTTAAATATATTCTTTATCTCTACTTTCATCCTTGGTCTATTTTATTTTAAAATGAGTCAGATTAATCTTTCTATTTTAAGATTTGTTCAGTTTGATCTCTTACTGTTTTTTTGATGAAAATGATGAACATCACGATGGAACGTGACACACACCTAAATTAGTGTCTGTGGAACTATTCAACATTGCACGGAAAAATAGAAGGTAGAGAAAGAGAGTGAGAGGAGACAGACATTAATTGAAGCAATAGAGGTAGTGGTTAGTTTTGTTTAGTGCTAATATGTTTCACACATTATTGAACTAGGTTCATATCATACTACGTAATTATCATAAGTTGTTTTATATTTAAAAGTATAATGAAGAAATCAAATTGAGTTGGATTCAAAAATAGAAGGACTAATTTGACTCATGGGGGACCAAAACAAGTATAGAAGCAAAGTGGAGGGATAAAAAATGCATTTATCTCATTTTGTTTTTATTTGTATAATTTAATATATGTAAGTTATACTTGCATATAAAATGTTAAAAATATACATCTTGTGTCTATAATATTGTTTGCATTATACAACTTGATGTTTAGTAAATGCCATAGCCACTGTGTCACCGTGTCAGATCCTCCCCTCCTTCTAGCCGAAGGCGTCGCCCTTGACATTGGCTACCTCCGATCTCCCAATACCTCTTGAGCTTTTCACCACTTCGTCGGGTGATCACTGTCTAACTGCTCCATCACCATTAGTTGCAGGCGACTAGCTCGGAACCGCATTAGGGAACAAATGAACTCTAGTTAAGACTTGTGCACAAATCTTAGAGAAAATGGAGACAAGAGATGGTATATGATTTGTAACTAAAAAATGTACATGTTCTCATTTCATTTTTAATTGATTTACAGTTTCATGCCTTAAATTTACAACTCTATTCTAGTAATTAAAATTCAAAAGTAGTGTTTAAAACTTAAAAACCCTTAATGTGTTTACCAAAAATACTTGGAATGAAATCTTTGACTTGGTTGTTGGGGAGTTTTTATGAAGTAAAGCTCTCAAATCCTCAAAGCACCTACCAACTGATGGTTACATCTTACCATCATTTGGTCTTTGGAAAATCATTTGTAGACGCGGCTAGGCTTTTTGAGAACTTTGGGGCTGATTTCTTGCTATCAAGAGTTGCTTGCAAGGTGATATTGCAAAAATAGTGTTTTGCTACTTTATATTAGATGTGGTTGATATAGAGTCTAAAATCACATAAAAATGAGGCACCATTGTTATAGTCTAAATTTTAAAATTTTATGTAGTATTATAATACAAATTACTTCTATTACATTATCATATATTCAGAATTTGTACATTAAAATTACACAAACTAGTTGACATATTTTTTATGTGATTGACCGAAAATAAGAGAAATATGTTAGATAGTTATCATTTCATATCACGGAGATCTAGTCTTGCTGTATTGGTGAGTTATAAAGAATATGTATAATTCAATACACGAATTTAGGGTATTATTTGATGCCTGGCAATGACATGATGCTTAATTACATGGATTGCTCTAGTTTCTGGAGTAGTTGATGTCCCTCCACTAAAAGGCATTTAGATGAAGTCATTAGGGTGTCCACATGTTGTTTGTCCACATGTTGCTATCTTTCAGCTCAAGGAAAGAACAAGCTAAAGGGAAAGTTTTTAATGGAATGACTGATTAGATGTTAACATATATGCCTTTTCTCATGCATCAGCATGTGCTATCTATGAGTGTGACTTCCAAATACCCTTAACTGTATGTCTTGGTTATATTTCTCTTTGTATGACACGTGAATTAGATTAATTGATCAAGAGCATGAGAATCCATATATCATGCAAAATAAAATACGGAAGAACATATAGAAAAGAGCATATGCTTGCATATCCAAAATTGTATCAATATCTTAGTGTTCTATATGTTATTTGTGTCTATTTGTATTTTTTTCTATGATATATAGACTAAATCAATTGATGCATATCATTAAAACCTATATATCGTAAAAAAGAAACATAAAATTATATATAGAAATTGAACAGACAAGCATGCGTACCCAAAATTGTATGAACTATCCTAAGGTTCTACAAGTGAGTGTTCATAGGTGAGTCTAATCAAAATTAATTAATTATGGTACATAATGGATTTTTTTTCATTAGTATTGGCATATCTAGTTCCTTGAGGCTCTCCGAAACTTTAGATTTTAAGTTCAACTATATATATATAACCAAGTGTACTTTACTGTTTATTTTTTTGTGGCTATTATTCATATTTTCTCCTCTAATTTGCAACTCAAAATTTTAAAATGAATTTATGATTTGATGTTTGAATTTGTGACTATCTTTGTACCTCTCTCAAATGAAAACAAATACTAAATTCTTTTGGTTATGTTAATGCAACTTTTTTTTGAGATTGTGATAATGCAACCGTCTGTCATGTAACTGTTTCTCTTTGTTGCAAGGTAAGGTGAATGTGAGGAAATACGGATCGCAATTTATTAGCCTTTTATCACTTGATGTGCACAAAAGATGGGCAGTCTTCATGTTAGAAATGTCTTATTTATTTTAAAGAATTTTTTTTAGTTTTACTAATGGATAAATATCTACTTTTTTAATTTTGCATACACTTTTTTCTATTTTTAAATCAAACTCTTTTTCTTACATCTAACTCTTTGAGGTTTACTTAGGCCCCTTCTTAGTTGTTCCAGCATTAGCGGCCTGCCGACAGGTGGAGGTGGTGGCACTGCTAGCTATGTATGGATGCGGTGAGAGGTAGCGGCTGCGGGAAAGGAAGTGGTAGCGAAGGAGAGAGAGGTGGTGCGGCGAGACGGTGATAGTGTTACCGGTTATGGGCAGTGGTGGTCGGCAGGGCAGAAGGGGGAGAGGAGGATATGGGGGAGCATGGGGCGGCGGCAGCAGTGCATGGGTTGGGGCGGTGATAGTGGGAGAGAGAAGGGAGACAAGGAGGAGACATGAGGTGAAGATTGAAGGTAGATTTTAAGTATATAGTCTAGATGGTGCAATTTTTTTTAAAAAAAATAGACACCTACTCCTTAGACATGCCAATTTTTTTTTTAAAAAACTAATTTTTGGAAGAAAAAGCCATCCTCGTTGTGTTTGATGAAAGACAGAGAGTTTGATTAAACTCACTAGGATTTGTGTGTGTTGAGGGTGGGTTGGGGTGTGTTACCAATGTATATAATTTATAATACGGTCTTCTTAGAAAGAAAAAAAAAACTCACTAGGATTTTTGTGTTTGATGTAGCTAGGGTGCATTTCTTTTGCAAACATGTGATATCTTGGCCTATTTGAGTGATTTGTAAGGTTTAATATATATTTGTGATGCATGTATGAAGTTTAGTTTCATCTTGAGAGTGCAAGATATATAATCATGTGTATAATACCTAAAGGATTGAGTTGAGAACAAAATTGTAAGTTGTGTATTTGTGTATCATATTAGTGTGGTGGTAGGTGGAAGCATGTTGGACCCTAAAAGCGAAACGGACCCTTATGCTATTGTCTGTTTCAAACAAATACCGGTGCCATAATATGGATAAACAAGAAGGGTGTAAGTGCAAAAAAGCAACACCACCAACGATCGCGCCGATGACAATTTGGCCCCACTTTGCGGAACCCAACTGTGTTCCTAGATAAGGAAGTTTTTTTTTTTTGCTTTTTTTTTTTTAACAAAAAATTGATGCTCCTAATGATTACCATGATACTACCATCTACTAATGATGGTGATTAATTAAATTGTTAATTGGTCCAACTACCATGCGTTGCATGATGCCATCGCGATCGAAATTATTATTGGTTGGAGAACCTCATCATTAATATTTTAGCCGTTTGCCAAATATAGGACATAATTGGATCATATTAGAACTAAACAATTCTAAACTTAAGAAATAAATTGAAATAAATGATTAAATTATTCTTATTCATGAATGTTTTAAAAATAAAAAAGATAATGCGAGAGGTTAGTTATTGATATAGATAGAGTGAGAAGTAAGTAATGATATAATAAGAAAGATAATAATAAATTTGTAGAAATATATTATATTTTGTAATGATATTGAAAAATTATGTCTTATATTGTATAATAGAAAATTTAATCTATATATATTTGTTAATAAATAATTTATAAAGTAAATTGTATGACATATTCTCGGGGCCTGTTTGGTTCAATATACGGTGTATCGCACTCCTTGCGGCTAGAATTTGTTTCATAACAAAAAAAAGAGTATGCTAGCGAAAAAAATGGCAAAATGACCTAAGAAGTGTAGCTAGCGTTTGTCATACATTGTTTTTGGCCTAATAAATGTGTTAAATATGATAGCCTAATAATGTATGGTATTGAAACAAACCAACTAGCTAGATTTTAAAACTTACATTGTAGTCTCGCTACCATCCATGGGATTGGCAGAATAGTCTATATTGTGGCGAATCATGTGCATATATCTTGTGTTCTCTTCTATTCTGAATTTATAACTTTATATTTTAAGCATACAACAAGGAGAAGTTGTAGCTAATGATCCTCCACTTTTCACTTCTGTACAATTGGGTCCATCTACTCGCGTTTAAGCATATTAGGTCCTGTTACTTATAGTTTTTGTATAATCATATCTTTCTACTTAAATTTGAGTACATTATAAATTTCTACTCCGCTGTATGTTACAATTAGGTCTTTTGTTAGTTTTATTGACGGAAATGTGCATTGTGGTAGTTAATAGAAACTAGTAGTGTGCATGATATGGCTATTCTAGCTTGATGATGTGGATTGATGGAAAAAATTTTCTTCAAAAATAACAACATTGTGTGCTCTTGCAATGGTATCTAACATTACTAATATTTTACAACCCACTAATTTTGTTACTGTTCACTATTCTCCCTCCTGGTTGAGCCACGTCACCTCTTTTGTTCTGGTCGTTGGATTAGTTCTGTTTGCCGCTTTGAACTTTCCACGTCTGTGCAGCGGTAGCGGCGTGGCAGCGGCGGGGCGTTGCGGCAGCCGCGCTGCGTCGGCGTCGGCGCGGGATCGGAAGCAGTGGCAGCCGCGTGGCGGCGGCGGCGGGGCGCTGTGGTAGCCACGTTGCATCGGTGGTGGGGGCCGCGGCGACGGCCTTGTCGTCGGCATCGGCGCAGGCGCCGAAGCAGCGGTGTGGCGGCGGCGAGGGGCGCGGCGACGGCCTCATCGTCAGTGTTGGCGCGGGCACTGAAGCAACAGCAGCTGCGTGGCGGCAGCGGGGTGCTGCGGTAGGTTGCGCACGCCGCATGCTTACCTCGTGCGCCACGAGCTCGCCGCCCTCCGGCTATGTGGGCGTGTGTGGTAGGCGCTTGCCGTGCGCACCCACCGCGCGCTGGCACGCGTGTGTGTCGTGTTGGTTACGTCCTGGTGCACATTCAATATGGCCACAGTCACATGCTTCGCCGTGGCTACACGCCTTTGCTTTTGTTCAACGTGGTCGGCCCTTGGCCACTGCCTTGTCGAGCCTCCAGGTACTGCCACTTGTAGTGCTACTACTGCTACAAGTGTGTATGAATGCATGTGTCTATCTCTGTATGTCTGTGTGTATGTGTGTTTGAATGTATGTATGTGTAAGTATGTAATTGTACTAGAGCTGGTTGACAAAATTTAAGTTTCGATCCTCACTTTTGTTGTTGCTGCTATAGCCACTGGACGACAAGGACAGCTGATGATGTATGTGTGTGCATTTGCTATTTGTTGTGCAAGGAAGGAAGAAGATAGTTTGATTCGACTAGCATCACAGTCGACTCTAACTTTATTTCTCGACTAATCCGATGGTCGATGAATTAATCATCAAATTTCAGATGTTTATACATACATGAGATTTAATCAAAAAATGTTAGATTATAGCAATGTTGTGATAGTATAGCTCTTTTTTTTAGAAATTAGAGCAATTGGTTAGTGTATCAATCCTATCCAAAAGCTACAAGAAACAATAAAACATATTTGATGTGATAATAAATCATATCAGTGGTGATCGTTGAGCTTTTACTTGCCATCGACGACTCAACCTTCGACCACCTCCACGGCCACATCCTGTCGACCCAAGGCGGCTTCGACCACGAGAACTATGTCAACCACAACTACCACGATAGTTATGTCGACCATGACACCTTCGTCAACCACACGGCTGGTTTTTGTCGTTGAGTCCACGGGCTTCGACAACTACAACTTTGCACCGCGACCATTGCTGCCTCCCCACTGCTCGCCGCTCCTTTCTACCACGACCATCCTTCGACGAGTTTCCACAGCCACAATTTTACACGGCGACTATTGCTGCCTCCGCACTGCTTCCCGCCACTTTCGACCACGACCATTTGGTGCTCCCCACGGCCGATTTTGGTCATCCAGCCGACCAGCTTCGTCGCCCACACCCGCCGTGCTCTTTGCGTTCGTCCCAGAGGCTTTCCCGTGGCAACGCGTGGGCACCTCGCTAGTATATGCCAACAACTCACTACAATCTATTGCTACAAGGATGCCGTCTTACTGTGGGAAGTGGCGAAAGGTTTTTCTAACCTTTTATTTTGATATATCCTTGTAAGCATCCCACATTTAACATTATAACAGCTTATCTTATTACAATAACCTAAATAGTAGAGGGAATCTATTACTCAAATTCGAGCAGAATGATCGAGATTACAAAAAATGCAAAGTACAGGGTCTGCACTGCAATTTTGCAATGAAGGAAAATGGTCAAATTCTTTCACCCAAATGGCTTATGATCAAGGAAGGTTCCATGCACTGTTCTGTTGGTTTAGTTTATTATATTATCAGTTGAACAGGGAATGATTGGGTTTGTTTAATTGGTACATGATTAAATAATTAAATGGGCTTTCCTGTAAAAAAAAACTCACTAGAATCTTAATGCCTGAATATTGTGGGTTAAAATTTATGCTACATCAAGAATTTCTCTAGTTTATTTGAAGGGATCATGGTGCAAACAAAAATTTAGCACCATATACCATGCAGGTAGGGATTAGCGATTTTGAAAAGGCGAGCATCCTTTTTGACTCCTCAACTTTCAAATTCATGTTCTATTTTAGTCTTATTTAAAATACATTAAGTTTAATAATTCTATACATCATTAGAAAGTGGGATCCACATCTACTTATCATTGACTTAAAGGTTTATTTTGGATCAAAATTCAAAGTTCGAGACCAAAACAAGACCTTTGGGAAAATTTAGGTCATAAAACAGACTGCAGATCTTAATTGGAGAAACTAAAAAATACTTCCTTCCTTCTTTTTACATGTTGTTTTATTTCTCTACACATTTTTTAAGAAAGGAAAAATTGGATGCGTGATACTTGTTACGTAACGAATTTGAGAATTGACACTTGCTAGAAGCAAAATTTCCATATGACACTCTACCCTATAGACATTATTGAAAAAGACACAAATATGTCTACCATATTGCATTCTACCATATTTGACCAATATTGTACATATATTTGAAAAAAAGGAAAGATGAAAAATTTGAAAAGACAATTTTGTTCCTCACCAATTGAGGAGTGGTGGCAATCAGAGGGTCTTCAACCGGACATGTAGACAAAATTTGTAAGGGACAAAATTGTCTTTTCAATTTTGTTTTTTCTCCTCTTTCCAAATATATGTACAATAACAAGACAAATATAGTAGATGACATATATATTTGTGTCATTTTTCAATAAACTCTATAAGGGAGAGAGTGTTATATAACCATTTCACTTCTAACGAGTGTTAATTTTTTAAATTTATTGTGTAATGAGTGTCACACACCTAATTTTTCCTTTAAAAAATGATACAAAATTACAAATTCACCTTACTATTTGTGAATTGTGATTAATTTTGTAGGTAATAGTAATTGCCAAGTGAAATAATCACTATTTGAATATTTTAGAGAGATACGATCGTATTTTACTTAAAAAAAATAGAATAGCATTCATATATTTTCCTACATAAAACAACAAGAAAAAAAAACACACATGGAGTAGTATGTTTTCCTCTCAGGAATAAATGTGCGTATGGAGCAAGCCTATCTGAGGCTCCGAGTCGTCGGATATGAAACGGATGGCCGGATCTGAAGTTCACGGGGATTCGTACCCACCATCGGGTTCTCTTGTTGCCTCGAGTCGAGCGCCAGCTGCTGCCTCCCTCCCATCCTCTCCTCTGCATCAATCAATTAATAACAAAATCCCAAAAGAATTCAAGAACACAAAAGTAGCAGCAAAAACAAATCAAGAACTGCTTTAAAGTTCGCCCCAAGCAAGCAAAAGGCGAAATTTTTTTATCCAGGAAAGCTTCTTTCTTGCCATTCCTGTGGCTCTACTATAAGATACTAATACTGCTGAGAGAGACTGAGAGAGAGAGAGAGAGAGAGAGAGAGGACGGGGAGGAGGAGGGGAGGAGGTGGTGGTGGAGCAATGGCGGGCGTGGCATGGCTGCATTTGTTGTGGTTCTGCTGCTGCTTCAGTTGGAGCCAGCACCAAATCTTGGTTGCTGCAAGCACTGACCCAAATGATGGTGGGTTCCTCAAAAAAATTTTTACAGTTCTTGATTGCTCCCTTTGATGGATTTGGTGAGATTTTTGCTGCATTTGGGGACCACTCCTTCCTTGTTTCTGTCTCTTCAAATGCTTTCTTTCACTTGGTAAATCTTGTTCTTTAAATTCTTTTTTGGTGTGTTCTTTAAAGATTTGATTGCAAAAGTGTGAACAATTTCATGTGTGTGTGTGTTTTTAAGCCCCCATGTGCCAACAAATTGTTATCAGTTTTGATGGATTTGGTGGATAGTTTGGGCAATGAACTGCATTTTATTCTATCAAAAAGCTTGCTTCTTTCTTTATATATCTATGTTTTTGAGCAAAATCTTGGCTGATGCATTCAGTGATGGACTGATGGTGAAGTTTGGGCTTAAACAGTTCCAGTTCTTAAGTTCATATTTTTCTGGTGCTTCTGATGCAGTTTGGTTGGAGAGAGGAGGGATTTTTTTGACTAAGACAATTCACCTAGGTTCTTTAGTATTTCTTTTTAGTGATTGGATAGATTGGGAAGTTTCAATTTAAGGGAGGACGTAACAATTTTTAGCAGAATGCAGTTCTTTAACAATTTTGATCCTTTTTCAACTTGCCAAAATCTCTAGGTGGAGCATGAAATTGCTCAGGAGGATCTATGCTATATCTGCTCTTCCAAAGTAGATCAATTTATGATTTATTTCTTTGGCTATCATCTCATGTGAATCTAAAACTGTAAAATGGTTTGATATTTCCATTCAAGTAAGCATACGAACTGATATTTGTTTACTGAAACTCCATGTCTAGTGTAGTAATACTTTGCTCTCTGCCATCCAGTGTCTGCCCTCAATACACTCTTTACTAGCATGAATTCGCCGGGACAGCTCCGCGGTTGGCAGGTGAATGGTGGAGACCCTTGCGGCGAATCATGGCAAGGCATCACTTGCTCCGGATCATCAGTCACAGCGATGTGAGCGGCCTCATATTGCAACGTAATTGCTCCCAAGATTAAGTTGTTGCTTCTTCTGATATATTTTCTTCTGCTTGGTTCTGTTAGCAAATTGCCGAGCCTGGGACTCTCCGGGACATTGTCCTACAATCTGAACAACTTGAATTCGCTAGTTGAGCTGTGAGTCTCGATCCTGTCATTGTATTTCTTGTTCAGTGTGTGGGGTTTAGTTGTTAACTGGATTGATCAAAATTCAATACAGCGACATGAGCCAGAATAATCTTGGTGGTGGGCAACAGATACCGTACAATCTTCCAACTAAGAAACTCGAGAGGCTGTAAGTTTAGCGGCTCTAAATTACTAAATTCATGCATTTGATGTTTATACAAACTGCTCTGGTGGCATGTCATCTAAGTGGGTTCCTGATTTACAGCAATCTGGCTGGAAACCAGTTCACAGGAAATATACCTTATTCAATTTCCACAATGTCTAACCTTAAGTATCTGTGAGTATCTTTTCAACCAAAATTTGATTTTGTCTTGAAAATCATATATTGTCTAAGGGCTAAGAGAATTCTTCTTCGTAAATGTAGAAACCTTAATCACAATCAATTACAAGGAAATATCACTGACGTCTTTTCCAACCTTCCGAGTTTAGCAACACTGTGAGTACTCTTTTGAGCAGTTCTAGTAGGGCGCACCCTTCAACGTGTGATATAAACTCTTTAGTTTTCTTTTGACATTCAATATGCCTTGTTCTTATTATATTTCTATGGAATTTTCTGTAGTGACCTCTCCTTCAATTCTATTACTGGTGATTTACCACAAACCTTCACTGCTTTGTCAGGCCTGAAAACTTTGTAAGAAAGAAATCTCAATAATTACTTTAATCACCTGGCTTGTATTGCTGAAATGCCATAACCCATGTTGTGTTCTTGTCAGGTATTTGCAGAACAATCAATTTACTGGCTATATTAATGTCCTAGCTAATCTTCCCCTTGGTGATCTGTAAGTAAATAAAATTGCAATACACCAATGGTATACTTGCGTATTAGTACCATATCTAATTATACCCTGCTTCTTATAGGAATGTTTCGAACAATCGCTTCACTGGTTGGATACCTAGTCAGCTAAAGAAGATCAATGGTCTACAGTGAGTACTCTTGAAGTTTTGCTTTCTGAACATTGAAGTCTTAGAGAGTTGTATCATGAATTAATATTGTGTTTGTTCATAGAACTGATGGCAACTCTTGGAGCACGGGCCCGGCACCACCGCCACCACCATTTACAGCTCCACCTCCACCAAGCCGTCGGAAAAGTCCAGGCCAACACACCAATAGCAATAATAGCCCACCAAGTTCTGGTGGAAGCTCTGGAATAGGTGCTGGAGGCATAGCAGGTATTATCATATCTCTACTGGTTGTTGGGGGATTTGTTGCATTCTTCTTGATAAGGAGAAAACAACGGAAAGCTGCAATTGAGGAGCATTTTGAACAGCGCCAGCCATTCAATTCATTCCCTTCAAATGAAGTTAAAGGTCAGCTTGCTTGATGCTTGTTATGCTGTCATAGATGCTTTTATTTTAGTAGTGATACTGAATGTTTGCTTCTACAAACACTGCAGAAATGAAGCCTATTCAAGAGCCTACAATAGAGGTGGAGTCTTTGCCTTCCCTTGCTGCAGTTAGCCTGAAACCACCTCCCAAGATTGAGCGCCACAAGTCATTTGATGACGATGATTTTTCAAACAAGCCCGTTGTGAAGAAAAGTAATGCAGCACCAGTAAAGGCAATTGTTTATTCAGTTGCAGATCTGCAGATGGCAACAGATAGCTTCAGCTTGGACAACCTTGTTGGAGAGGGTATGTTTGGACGTGTTTACAGAGCTCAGTTCAGTGACGGAAAGGTATGCATGGTTACTCTCTTATGTATCCACTTTTGGTAAGGTATGTGAATTTGTTATATTGCATTTTTAAGGTCTTTGAATCTGATCTGTTGTTTGCAAATGTAGAATTTGGTAATCATGCACTGAATCTGTTTTCGATGGAATAACTTTTCATGCATACAAAACCACTTTAGCGAAGTTGAAGGGTAGAAGTTGTACAACATTCAGAAGTGACTTCCATGTCTTTCAGCAACAGCTATTGAACATTAGATACGTCATGGCAAATTTTATATAAATAAGTTGAATGTTGAAATTTGAATGCCGCATACAGCTTCAGCATTTCTGCATCATATTACTTTGTATATTGTGAAGTGTTTGGGTAGTTGAAGACATTTAGTAATTCACTTGATAAATTAGGCTTACTTTTGTTGCTTACTCATTTTAGGTTCTGGCTGTGAAGAAACTAAATGGTACCACGCTGCCGAGCCAATCGTCAGATGATTTCTTTGAATTGGTCTCGAATATTTCAAAGTTGCACCATCCCAATCTCAACGAGCTTGTGGGCTACTGCATGGAACATGGACAACACTTGCTGGTGTATGATTTCCCCAGGAATGGCTCACTGCATGATCTGCTCCATCTCTCGGATGAATACAGCAAACCACTCAGTTGGAATTCTCGTGTCAAGATTGCATTGGGCTCTGCACGTGCATTAGAGTAAGTGAAAATTCAACTCTAACTTGTGACACATTTCTTGCTTCACTTTCCATTCATAGTTTTATGGTCAATCACAGCATAATTGTAAACAGTGCAGTTGACTATAGCATGCTATCTAAAGCTTTGATTTAGCCGGAACCGTGCTTTAGAATTAAATGCCTGTCTTTTCACCACTGTTTATCTGGTTTGTGAAATGTGGTCGGTTCAACTTCTCATCACCATACACCGAAATTGATTCAAGAATATGCTTCTAGCTAGAACTATTTGTGCAAGACATGATCTATTGTATCATTCTTTGTTCATATATTGTCAATGCCTTACTGTTTTTCATTGGTACATATCATTCTATAGGTATCTTCATGAAATATGCTCCCCGTCGATCATTCACAAGAACTTCAAGTCATCCAATATTCTACTGGACACGGAGCTCAATCCTCACCTATCCGATGCTGGGCTTGCAACTTCTGTTCCTGATGCTCAATTCCAGGTTAAGTTCTAGGCAATATGCTTCAGTAAGCATTTTAAGAAGCCTATGTTGTAGAGAAACATGGGGACATGGTTAGTTAGTTCTTTGCTCATGAACTATCCAAAAAAGTTGGGTATACAAGCCTATCAAATATTAATCAGGAAGTACCGAAGCACACAACTTGCTAATCTGACAAAGGCATTTAACATTGTCATCCATGATTTACATCTACCTATGTTGATGAATACAAACAAATATCTAGTCTGTTCTTAAATTTAGATATGCATGATCAGCGACTCAGCGTAATGTCAACCTAGTGTTTTTGGTTGTTGCATAATCATGTTAGTGTTTGCCCATTCTCTTAATGTTACTTTCAAATAAATTTCATCAGGCAGTGGATCAGAGTTCTGGATACAGTGCCCCTGAGGTGGACATGACCGGTCAGTATACCCTCAAGAGTGATGTCTATAGTTTTGGAGTTGTCATGCTAGAGCTATTGACGGGTCGTAAGCCATTCGACAGGTATCCCATGATCATCACCGGTTGACGTCTACATATTATGATTCCTATTTCTGATTGTGTGTAACATTGTTGTAGCTCTAGACCCCGGTTCGAGCAGTCACTTGTCCGGTGGGCAACCCCTCAGCTGCATGACATAGATGCATTGGACCAGATGGTTGATCCAGCACTGAAGGGTTTGTACCCTGCCAAGTCACTCTCCCGTTTTGCTGATGTTGTCGCCCTGTGTGTCCAGGTACTAACTCTACAGACTGCACAATGCACTTTACAAAACCAAGCACACACTTGTAAAACATCTGAAGATTCTGAACCATATGAATCAATACCATTAATATTACAGCCTGAGCCAGAATTCAGACCGCCGATGTCAGAGGTGGTGCAAGCATTGGTTCGGCTTGTTCAAAGGGCCAACATGGCTAGGAGAATGATCGATGGCGAAGAAACTACTCGGAGACCAGATGACCAGGACCAGGATTTCATGTAACACAAGAAAAACCCTGGTTCTCGTGAATTCCCCTTGCACCTAATGGAGAGGAACATGAAAAAACAGGAAAACAAAAGATCTTTTAAGTTTCATCAGTGCATAATCACAGGTTTTGTTTCCATGTGAGATTATGAAATGTTGGTGTTGTATGATTGAGCCATGCCTAATGCTTAGATGAAAGGCTTTGCCTGACCTTGATCATATTAATATAATGTCATTGTGATATAATCTTGCTAAAATTAGCTGCAAATGCTCCTGGTAAACAGAATTGTGTCATTATCATTTTTTTTATTTGTTCAGCTCATCAGAAAATAAGAGGGGTTTTTCCTCGGTCCCCCTTTGCTATCTTTTGGGGAGAATAGGAAGGCTGATGCACCCCAAGTGTTCTTTTCCGGGCTGGCTGATTACCAGACCTTGCCGGGAATGGGTTCCCAGAAGATTCTCAGACTTGGCTGGGAACCAGTCAGATTCCGGCTCATTCTTGATTTTTCTTTGTATTTTTATTAAGTTTTTTTATTTATTCAACTTATATAATAATTAATTTATATAATATTTTAATATAATATTTTATCACACATATTTCAACCGATATTACATCTCTAAATCCAAGTTAGGATGATAGTTTCATGTTGGGAACCCGAACCATGAATACAACCATTTGACTGTGGGCAAGAGACGGTTGGTGTCAGCTAAACTAACAAAGGGAACATTCCTGTCTATCTAGACGTTCATTTTGTATTGAACAATTAGGTTGACCTTCCTACCCTAGCAAACATTGAAAAGCGCATTTACCATATATATCATACAAGTCTACATTGAAAGCTCTTCATTTACTAATCACACTCTTTTGATGTACTACGACAAGAAATCTATGAAATGCAAAACCTAAAAAATATGTCTTTAGTGTGCATTGTTTACCTTTCTTTATCTATATATATTGTGTTATTCTGCTCTCTGTTACTCTGTACATAGTAAATTGCCATGGCATTCTGTTTTCTAATTGTTAATCATAAATATAGTTATCATTGAGCTGCATATACAACTATAAATTGAAATGTTGGAGTAAACCAATATATCAAAACTAAACCTCTGGATGTCGACATAGCATAGAGTAGAATGTTGGGCGTGTTGCCACTAGGAGTGGAGTTGCAACACATCAATAACTTAGGCTCGGTTTGGATTTTGGTTTGATTCGGACTTGACTCAGTAAAGAAATGAGCAAAAGTTGAGCGTATTTGCAAAGGCTTGGCTGGTTTGCAAATGTTTGCAAATAAACCCTTGAACACCCAAATACCTAAGAATTCAAACACAATCATTTCTCATCTTGTTGGCTTCTTGATTGCCGCCTCCTTGCTCTCCTCATTGGTCCGGGCTCGCTTCTCTAAGAGGACGATTCATTGGTGTCGGAGCCAACACGACGGGATCTCTGTTAGGACACGATGGTGGCACGACATGCCAGGGAGGTAGTAGAGAATGGCTATTACTTCCCGCTCAGTGGCACTTGGCTGCTCCAAAGAAGAAGCAACAGAATCAATTTGATTGAATTCGGCTGTTGAACCATGGAGGAGCAATTTGAATTTGAATGTTGTGCGTGCTGTAATTGATTGAGCCAAGTTCAAGCCTGATGAATCTCTGATGAGCCCAAACCGACTGAACTAAGGGAGCTCGTAAGTTGGTCTGAACTGAGTTTAAGTTGACTCCTCGAGTTGGTACCCAAATGAATAACAAATTTATATATGTTAGGATGAACTGGTCTAAGAATTTTTTTTAAGAAAAAGTCTACCACAGTTGTATAATTTAAAATTATTAAAACAAATGTACTGATAAACATAATCTTATTTTTATTTTGAGAATTTTTTCTATACCACTATAAAAATTTTAAATTGTGGTTTATGAGGATGACAAGGTGAGGTTGGACCGACATGCCAACCTCAATGTTTAGTGAGAAATATAAAATATTCAAATTTTATAGTGGTATCGATAATTTTCTTCTTTTATTTTTTACTATCTAGATTATTTTAACGTACTTCTACTTGTCCTAGTTTTCAAAGAATTTTTTTCTGGAACTTCTGAAGGATTCCTAATGTTGATGTATATATATATCTTCACTTATTACATTAATAACTCATAAACTTAAAAGAAATGACCCAATGGTTAAGAACTTCTAGATCTGCCATGGTAGTAGCTACAACATAAGCTTGGGTTTTTTTTAGAGCAAGGTGAGTTTGTTTTGTCACGCGTTGGGGCAACTCGAGTTTGGCTCGTTTCTGATTTGGATTAGACTTGATTTGGAGAGGATAAAGAAGCAAGTTAAGTATCCTCTCCAACTTGTGAGACTTAATAATCCAAACAAAGCCAAAACTAACAGCTTGAGTTTGACTTATTCAGGCTTGTTTGCAATTAAATTCTTGATCATTTTATAATTACTTAAATATAACACCATCCAAATCATACCACTAGACCCATTTGACTACTAGTCCACCTTCTCATTACTTCATTAATCCTGCCACCACCCAGTCACATTCCCTCTTGTCTTTACTCCATCCTGACCAGTAGCTGACACACCACTATTTGTCAAATTGATATTTGCAATTATTGTAGTCCACTAATTCATGAGTAGCTCAAGTTGGCTAGATTGTCTTAAGAATCCGAGCCAAAACTCTTCTCCATATCATAAGTCTTATTAAGTTGATTCGAGCTGACTCATTAAGACAACCAAATCGAGTCGAACTAGAGACATCTTATTCAAATTCAGCTCGTTCCACCCCTTAACATATGCATGTTTTAATTTCATTTGACCTGACAAGAAACCTAAAATTAAGTGCAAACTACAATTTATAGCATTCGTCTTAATATGATTGGAGAGTCAAATGCATGATATAACATCAGCATGAGATTTGGTTCAAAAAAAAGGTGAAGAAAGGAAATTATATTTAATCTCATGTATTTTAGCACTATTATTAGAAAATCCCATGTTTGTATAAATAATTCAGTTTGACTCACATATTTTGGTCAAGTATTTCAGTTTACCCCACTTCTATTAACTAGCCCCTTCATCTAAAAACCATATTACTATGATATGCATGTAGTCAAATTTTTTTAATTTTGACCACTAATATATTTATAAATGTTTAGATTGACTATATAAAAATAACATGATTAGATTTGTATTAAAAAACACTTTTATATATTACATGTTTTACAATTTTTACTAACATATTATAATTGAAATTAGTTATCAAAGTTGTTTATTAAAAACTATAAAAAATCAAACGTGTTAAGTTTTTGTAGATAGAGATAGTATATGTTAATATTGACTGTTTTGACCATATTAGAGTCATGCATTGTCTATAGGTAACCTCTACAACGTTGACATGACAAACATGGAATATTAATTTATCATTTGGTTTTTATTTTCATATTTTTTATTGTTTTGAATGCAATATAATTCTTCCCATTTTATTCAATTTTTATCACAAAATGATTTGTTTGCCATATAAGCACCTTTGTAGCATCATAGAGGTGCACGTTGATGTCTCATAGCTCTAATGCGGTAAAACTATCAAAATTAATGGATGGTTAGCAAAACTTGTGATAAATTGATACATTTGGTAAATATTCGTGGTAAACTGAAACTTTTCTTCACATCTATGGTTTTTTGTGGTATGTGTCAAAATACATGTGTTAAATGTAATTTCCTCAAAAAAAAAAATATATATATATATAAGTGTTGGAACGCGGACAGAAACCAAATAGTAGAGTACGCAAGAATGTTGTTCTAGTCGTATGTTCGTCGAAAGAGGATGGATAAGATTGACCAAATCTACAGTCAAAAGAAATCTCTAATATATATCACTTTTGTTCCAATCATCTATTTTAGATTAGATAGTCTGCTAGACCTTTTAAGGAGGTGAGGAAATATAAGGAAATTTTTTTTCATTCCACTGCTTAAGTGTAGAAATTATGAAATGATAGTTTATGAGGTTGATAGGTGGGGTCAAATTCACATGTCATTTAAATATTTAGTAACAAATATAAAATACTAAAATTTTGTAGTAGCATAAAAAAAATTGCCCTAGCAATCATATGTTCGATGCCTGCACATTAGCAAGTTCTCACACCTTTATGTGATGCATTGCAACTAGAAATACATGAAATGAAATAACCAAAATGTATGAGTGGTTAGTGTGCATAGCTTGCATTTATAGTTGCTAGGGCAATTTATATCTTCTCCCCAAGTATTAAATTGGAATGACGTTATGTTATCTTATTCTTATTCTAAACATAAACAACTGAAATGAAACTTGATTTTTGTCATCCATGAATTTGAGATATTGGAGCAAACCAATGCATAAAGGCTAGACTTGAGATTATTCATATTCCTATATCATAAATTAAATATTAGGCACTGTCAATTCTCATCACTAGACCTAATTAGAAGGACATCAACATACTAGAGAAGTGCACATTTGATTACAATGGCAAGCAAATCAACCTTGAAGGAGACTATATTCAATCTTAAAATGAATGGGGAAACCAATAATCTTATTTCCAATAATGTTGTCATTTCTTTAGAGCAATAAGGTGATTTAATCCGGGTATGGAACTTGCCTTGCCTAAGAGGTGATGTACACCGGGTGGAGCAACATTAATTTGTGAAGCTTAAGATTGATTGTTGTCTCAAGGTAGTGCGTATACATGTAACTGAGTAATGGAAGTCCTGTGTGAACATTTTTGTCATCTGCCAGCCAGTTGATTCACCAAAGTTCCAAGTCTTCGTTGTGTTTTCTACCAACGGGAACGGTTAGGACAAAAATCAAGTTTTTTTTTCCTTTTGCAAAAGATGTATACATTTTAGATTGAAATCACATTGGTTTAAATGAGAAAGAATTGCTTGAAGATTTTTCAAGAAAGAACCAGGGTGGTTGTTCAACTTAAAACTGTTTCAAGCAACACAAACATTCACATACATAATCTTATTTTCAAAGTTTTTTTTATTTTCTGGATTATTAGTGAAAATGAGGGAGCCAATTATGACATCAGCTACTTAATCAAAGTTTTAAGTAAAAACAATACAAACTACAGTTTCTAGAACTTGTTTATAAGATTGGAATTGCAATGGAAGCATGATCGAACATGCCATTTTGGTTTTCCAAAAGAAAGGGATACAGAAGAAAAAGATATGTGGTATCCTGGGATACTACAACCTAGTACCCAACAGGCGGCACACAAAATTTGTAAATTGTTTCAGAGAGAACATGGGCACCCTAGTGTCCGTCACTGTCTATCCAACACCCTACAACCAGAAGCAAAAGGAGATAGAAATTTATATAGGTTTAGGGGCTAACAGAACCCCTTATTTTATGTCGATATATCCTTTACATCGTTCTAGAAAAAACTATTAGAGTAGGTACCAATTATTTTGCACTATATCAAAAATAAAAAAGTACAAATTGATGATTACAGAGCGGTTGTGAAGTGCTCGCAAGCCTTCACAATCAATTTTGGTGACTAGTCTATATAACCAATTTAACTCTAACCAAACGATCGGGAGGGGGTTTGCCCAGTCGAATATTCATCTACAAGTTGAACGAGAGTAGATCTACTTGGCTCTATCTCGAATTCAGGAACTCAATCTAGAAATGAGTGTTGATATCTCAAAACTTGATGATCTTCAAGAGACAACAGGGGTGACTTTTTATAGCTCTTAATCGGGTAAAGTCTGATTAAGAAAAATATATCTCCAAGAAATTGTATTAGGACTTTCAGAGGAGTACTTTTATTCCTAGGAAACTTTGCCAATTAGGAACTCCTTTTAAGATGCACAAAATCTCTATTTGACTGGTGTTAGGAGTGCGTAGCATACTGCCATAGGATATATGAGCATTAGCAAGATCTCTCCCGCCCATACTGTGATGTATCCTACACATGAAATGTATGAAATTAGAAAGGCCGAGTGTATGAGCCCTCATAGTACATGTTCCTTTACTTCTCTTCCCATATATATATACATATTATGAGTGTTACTTATCTCTAAGTACTATTCTATTTTCTAATTTTTATTGTAAACATATAATTACTGAAATAAATTTACTCTCCATTAATTTGAGATGTTGCCGAATGCACAAATACACACATTAATCAATACGGGCTTAACCGATAATAATTAACCCAATACACAAATACACTCCATAATCAATACGAACTTAGCCCATAATAAAATTGTCCAAATAGCGCAAACCAACGGCGGAGATGCGCTTGATCTCCACCGTACCCCGAAACCCTAGCCCCAACTCCGCCGCCTCCCCCATCTAAGTATTTGCCCTCTCTCACACCGCAAAACACTTATCCTACTCCTCGCGCCGCCACCCACGCGCCAAACAACCCGCCCCTCCCCGCCGCCGGAGCAGGAGAGAAGGGAGCCGACGACTCACCAGCCATGGGCCGCGTTCGCACCAAGACCGTGAAGAAGACCTCGAGGCAGGTGATCGAGAAGTACTACTCGCGCATGACCCTGGACTTCCACATCAACAAGAAGGTGCTCGAGGAGGTGACCATCCTTCCGTCCAAGCGGCTGCGCAACAAGGTGGCCGGTTTCTCCACTCACCTGATGCGCCGCATCCAGCGCGGCCCCGTGCGTGGCATCTCTCTGAAGCTTCAAGAGGAGGAGCGTGAGCGTCGCATGGACTTCGTCCCGGAGAAGTCGGCGCTCGAGGTCGAGGAGATCCGCGTCGACAAGGAGACCCTCGACATGCTCACCGCCCTCGGCATGGCTGACCTTCCCGGCGTCGAGCGCCAGGCCGACGTCGCCGCATCCGCCCCCGCCTATGGCCGTCCGCCCTACGGCGGCCGCCGCGATCGCGCCTAGGTCTTTCGTTTGGCTTATTGGTCTAGTAGATGCAATGTTAACAAGTGCTTAGTGAATTTGAGTGGAGACTTATTTAATGCAGTTCTTGGTTATGATATTTATCATTATAGATCTCGTAATGAGATCATTTATTGTGTTCATGCAGCTGTGATAGACTCTATTCTAGATGATTTCAATGATTTGATCATGGAATAGAGATAACAAATTGTAGTATTGTAAATGCATTAGGGTTGGTTTATTGTCTGTTTCACTATATCTTTTCGGTTTAGCAAATCCTATCTTGTTTGATTTCCTTGTCTGCAGTAGCTTTTATTCCTGTTGACCTTGTTTCTAGGTTTATTGTATGAATTACCATGCTAGGATGACATCCTAACCTGTAGGAGGTCCATGTGCAATTTTTCTCTCATGAGCTGATAAATAAAAAGAAGAAGCTTTAAATCATTCTGTGGTCAGAAACTGGCAATTCTTCATGAAAAACTGGATCATCAATTTTATATTCCCACATTCAAGTGTTTTACTTGTTTTTAGATCGAATCAGAGGTTTTTCCTTAGGAAATGATCCCTGTGCTTATAAGGTTTTGGGGGTCTATATGTATTTGCAAGCTTGTGTGTTCAGTGATTGGTTCAATTTCAAGTATTGCTTGTTGTAGTGTTGGGTTTTGTTCCGGTTCCATGTTATTCTGAATGTCCTGATCTTGTGTTTTTGAGTCTTTATCACTGAATGTTAGATTGCAAAAATTTGGTCGTTAGATTAGAGACGGATGTCAGTTTTGATGCTTCTTTCTTCCATTGAATCATTTATGCAAATTCGCTGTTTCTTGTTTGCTTTACATTTCAATCCCTGTTCTAGTGGGAAGCAATCCTGTTTATGGTGTTGCTGGGAGTTTGGCTCAAATTTTTTTTATCAGAATAATACATGTCCTTGCATTTCTTTTCCCGCACATGTACATCTATGTTGTGTTACTTACCTTGACTACTATTCTATTTTTTAATTTTTATTGTAAACTGTCAAGAACAGCGGAGAGCCTCAAACTTAGATCGGATCTCATCTCGAGATCCAGTTTAGCATGTACAATAACAAGAATGTAAATGCACAGAATACCATGATGATGACAGTGAAGTCACTCGTATCTTTACTCTCTGCAAGAGTTTTTTATTTAAGAAATCCTTAAGTTTGCCTTCTCTATATTCTATATTCTTATTGTTTCTATGATAGGTGATTGAATGGTCTTTTTAAATTTATTTTTCATTGGTTTATATAAATCCCAAATTTAGTATAGAACAATAAGAAAATATAAACCGAACGTAATTAAATTTTTTTTATAAATGTCTAATTGGTTAAGAGACGTTTCCAACATAAATATACAACTACAACATAAATATACAACTGCTGAAATGAAACTTGCTTTCATCGTTTATTAATTTTAGATGTTGAAGTAAAACCAATGTATCAAGGTTACACTTATCATTAATCATAATCCTAGATCATATAGTAGTAAATAGTGGGTTCTATATATTCTCATTGCTAGATCCAATTAGATTTCCATCAACAAATTGAAGTACACATTTGCTTTTGTCTTCAAGCTATGGTAGAGACACTGAATCAAATTAATCATAAAACAGGCTATAATCAATCTTAAAATGAATAGCGAAACCAATAATCCAATTTCGATAATGTTGTTATTGCTTTCAGAGGAATAGAATGTGTTCATCGCATATATGCACTTGAGTAATGGAACTCCAGCATGAACATTTTGCCATGTACTTGACTAAGTTTCCGAATGTTGTCTTGTTGTTTCAGTTGACAAGAACTAGTAATGGCGGAATAATATTTATAAATAATCCAAAATAAAAAAATTATTCCGAAAATGATCTATAGTTTGTTAAAATTGTAAAAATATTCTGGTTGGACGCGATAAGTCAATTATCGTGGTCTAGAACCGCGATAAGACGAATTTGGTATTTATTGCGTCTCACAAACTCGATAGAAATCTTTTTCCATCCGATCCGCGATAGAAACTGATCGAGTGGTTGAGTAGTCAAAGTGTACCATCGAGTGGCAGATTAGATCGATTTTTTCTGACATAAGCACAGGGCATGTACCAATCAAGATATATTTCGACCACTCGACCAGTTTTTGTCCCAGATGGGGTGGAGAAAAGATTTCTGTCGCGCTTGTGAGGCGCGATAAGTGCTCGATTCGTCCTGTCGTAGTTCCAGACCATGATTAAATGAGTTGGTGGATTAGTTTTGCAATTTTGGTAAACTGTGGATTATTTTTATAATTATTTTTTTATTTTGGGTTATTGATAAAAAAAAATCAGTAATGTTATGGGCTAGGGTCCCACGACAGGTAGGATTCAAGAGTCTTAAGTGATAAATGACCTTGAATGACCGTGCGACGGATCATCTCGGATCAAACAATCAAAGAGAATTAATATGGAGGGTTTATATATGTTAGGGTTTCAGGTGAAATCTTACTCTTATCGATGTGCCCTTGACGTTAGTCGGTTGGAAGGTTTTCTCACGGGGAGAAAACTCTAAGGCACACTTTTCGTTAGTTAGTGCATTAAATGAAGTATCAATTGTCTTATAAATGAGGGTGTACAACGGGTCTATATAGCCTTGAAAAGCGCCTAAAGACCCTAACGCCCTCCGCTGCGACTGTAGGATGATGAGTGGGATGGTCGATTCCACTAGCTCAGGGCATGGATTCTTGGCACGTGTCCTCGCGGACCCCACTAGATATGGGTCACAGTAAGGGACGGGGGGCTCTCCTGAACCTTGGCTCACTGGGGGACAAAGGTTGCCCCGGAAGACTCCCAGGTCTTAGCTCACCGGGGGGTGAGGTTAACCCGACGGGCTCTTCTGTGTAGGATCGAGGATGTTGACCAGAGGGGGGTGAATAGGAGGTTTTAAAACTTTTTAAATGAAACAATTTTTGCAAAGAGAAAGAATTAAAACAATTGAATAATATATTGCACAATTAAAATAAAGAGAAGGAGAAGACAAACACGAAGATTTATCCCGAGGTCTCGGAGACTCGCCCGGTCTCCCCTACTCCTCATTGAAGCACTGAAATGAATGAGTCTTGCTTCAATATTCACGAAAGATATTTCTCACTAATAGTTGCTCTTTGTCCACTCTAGAAAGGCGAGCACTGATGCTTTTTACACTCACACCGAGTCTCTCCGACAATCTCTGAAATGGAGAGATCAACAGTCATGCCACCAAACCGTCTAGGTAAGGGCGTTCACCAAGAGTAATAAGTTACAAGGTTTCTTTTAGACCTCCAACAATTACCGAGAAATTCTAAGTATGCAAATGATGCGAACAGAACACTCGGTGGATCACAAAACTCAAGACTTGATCAAAAAATCAAGATTTTATTTCTAAGAACAAATGCTCAAATGTATATATGAGAATGAGACTGCTTGGTGTAAGAAAACATCTGCTCAAAATCTCTATTTATAGTCCAAATGAACAAAAGAGTCATTGTGCTCGAGCTGAAAAGTGACAGCATACGTTGACAGTCAGCATAGACCACGAGCAGTGAACAGCAAATCTTGGATAAAACTCAGCTAGCCGTTGTGGTTGAAAAAAGAAATAAAACTGCACATACTGACAGTCAGCAACACATGCTGACAATCAGCATCTACATCAACGGCTCAACAAAAATCACAGATTAAACTTAGCTAGCCGTTTGTGGTCGCATATGGAAATAAATTGCTCATGCTGACTATCAGCATCTCAACAACAACCACAAAAACGTCCAGTTAAAACAAAATCAGAAAAAAAAAATAGATGTCCTCGAAACTCATGCTGACAGTCAGCGTAAGTCAAAAAATTTTAGTTCAAAAATACATGCTCTTTGGACAAATGGCAGTAACACAAACTGACATTCACGCTGACTGTCAGCATTACATGCTCATTGTCAACGTGGATAAAAACAGCCATAACTTTTGATCCAGAGATCCGATTTAAGGCTTTTATAGTTTGTTTGAAAGATAATTTAAAGGGCTATATTTTTATCAATAGAAGTAAAACCCAGATCAATCTAGATCTTTCTAGAAAATGCAAAAACACTTATACTACCAAAAACTCATCTGAAAAACCAAATTATTTAAAAACAAATCCAACCAAAAAGAATGGATACAATGACCTAATAGTTTCTCGGTTTATCTTGTAAATGTAGAGAAAAAATTTACAACCCCTCTTTATAATATGATTAAAATTAATAAACAAATTTTACAGTCTGAGTCAGAATTCAGATTGTCGATGTCAGAGGTGGTGCGAGAATTGGTTCGGCTTGTTCAAAGGGCCAACATGGCTAGGAGACTGCTCGATGGTGAAGAAACTACTCGGAGACCTGATGACCAGGACCTGGATTTCATGTAACACAAGAAAACAAAAATCCTTTAAGTTTCCTCAGTGCATAATCACAGGTTTTGTTTCCATCTGAAATTATGAAATATTGGTGTTGTATGATTGAGCCATGCCTAATGCTTAGATGAAAGGCTTTGCCTGACCTTGATCATATTAATATAACGTCATTGTGATACATAATCTTGCTAAAATTAGCTGCAAATGCTCCTGGTAAACAGAATTGTGTCATTATCATTTTTTTTATTTGTTCAGCTCATCAGAAAATAAGAGGGGTTTTTCCTCGGTCCCCCTTTGCTATCTTTGTGGAGAATAGGAAGGCTGATGCACCCCAAGTTTTCTTTTCCGGGCTGGCTGATTACCAGACCTTGCCGGGAATCGGTTCCCAGAAGATTCTCAGACTTGGCTGGGAATCAGTCAGATTTCGGCTCACTCTTGATTTTTCTTTGTATTTTATTAAGTTTTTTTATTTATTCAATTTATATAATAATTAATTTATATAATATTCTAATATAATATTTTATCGCACATATTTTCAACCGATATTACATCTCTAACTCCAAACTAGGATGATAGGTTCATGTTGGAAACCCGAACCATGGATACAACCATTTGATTGTGGGCAATAGATGGTTGTAGTCAGCTAAACTTACTCACAAAGGGAACATTCCTGCCTATCTAGACGTTCATTTTGTATTGAACAATTAGATTGACCTTCCTACCCTAGCAAACATTGAAAAGCGTCATACCAGTCTACATTGAAAGCTCTTCATTTACTAATCACACTCTTTTGATGTACGACGACAAGAAATCTATGAAATGCAAAACCTAAAAAATATGTCCTTAGTGTGCATTGTTTACCTTTCTTCACCCATATATATTGTGTTATTTTGCTCTCTGTTACTCTGTACATAGTAAATTGGCATAGCATTCTGTTTTCTAATTTTTAATTATAAATATAGTTATCGTTGAGCTGCATATACAGTTATAAATTAAGATGTTGGAGTAAACCAATATATCAAGGCTAAATCTCGGATGTCGATATAGCATAGAGTAGATGTTGGGCGTGTTTCCATTAGGAGTGGAGTTGCAACACATCAACTCAAACTCGGTTTGGGTTTTAGTTTGATTCGGACTTGACTCAGTAAAGAAATCAGCAAAAGTTGAGCCTATTTGTTTAGGCTTGGTTGGTTTGCAAATGTTTGCAAATAAACCCTTGAACACCAAAATACCCAAGAATTCAAACACAATCATTTCTTATCTTGTTGGCTTCTTGATTGCTGCCTCCTTGCTCTCCTCATTGGTCTGGGCTCGCTTCTGTGAGAGGAAAATTCATTGGTGTCGGAGCCAACACAACGGGATCTCCGTTAGGACACGACAGTGGCACAACATGCCAGGGAGGTAGCGAATGGCTATTACTTCCCACTCAGTGGCACTTGGCTGCTCCAAAGAAGAAGCGACATAATCAATTTGCTTGAATTTGGCTGTTGAACCATGGAGGAGCAATTTGAATTTGAATGTTGTGCGTGCTGTAATTGATTGAGCCGAGCTCAAGCTTGATGAATCTCTGATGAGCCTAATCCGGCCGAGCTAAGGGAGCTCTTAAGTTGGAATGAACTGAGTTTAAGTTGGCTCCTCGAGTTGGTACCCTAATAAATAAAAAATTTAATATATGTTAGGTTGAATTGGTCTAAGAATTTTTTTTAAAAAAAAGACTACCACGGTTGTATAACTTAAAATTATTAAAACAAATGGATTGATATACATAATCTTATTTTTATTTTGAGAATTTTTTTATACCACTATAAAAATTTTAAATTGTGATTTATGAGACTGACAAGATAAGGTTGGACCGATATGTCAACCTCAACATTTAGTGAGAAATATGAAATATTCAAATTTTGTAGTGGTATGAAAAATTTTCTTCTTTTATTTTTTACTTTCTAGATTATTTTAACATACTTCTACTTGTCCTGGTTTTCAAATAATTTTTTTCTGGAACTTCTGAGGGATTCCTAATGTTGATGTATATATATATCTTCACTTATTACATTAATAACTCATAAACTTAAAAGAAATGACCCAACACTTAAGAACTTCTAGATCTGCTATGGTAGTAGCTGCAACATAAGCTTGGGTTTTTTTAGAGCAAGGTGAGTTTGTTTTGTCACACGTTGGGGTAACTCGGGTTTTGTTTGGTTTTGACTTGGTTTTGACTTGAATTGGAGAGGATAAAGAAGCAAGTCATGTCTCCTCTTCAACTTGTGAGACTTAATAAACCAAGTAAAACCAAAACGAACTGCTTGGATTTGACTTGTTTAAGTTTGTTTGCAATTAAATTCTTGAACATTTTATAATTATTTAAATTTAACACCATCCAAATCATACCACTAGACCCATCTGACTCCTAGTCCACCTTCCCATGACTTCATTAACACTGTCACCTCCCAGTCACATTCCCTCTTGTCCTTATTCCATTCCGACCAGTGGCTGACATACCACTATTCGTCAAATTGATATTTGCAATTATTGTAGTCCACTAATTCGCGAGTAGCTCAAACTGACTAGATTGCCTGAAGAAGCTGAGCCAAGACTCTTCTCCATCTCGTAAGTCTTCTTAAGTTTATTCGAGTTGGCTCATTAAGACAACCAAATCGAGCCGAACTAGAGACATCTAGTTCAAATTCGACTCATTCCACCCCTTAACATATGCATGTTTTAATTTCGTTTAACCTGAGAAGAAACCTGAAATTAAGTGCAAACTATAATTTATAGCATTCATCTAAATATGATTGGAGAGTCAAATGCATGATAGATTATCAGCATGAGATTTGATTCAAAAAAAAAGTGAAGAAAGGAAATTATATTTAATCTCATGTATTTTAGCACTATTATTAGAAAATCCCATATTTGTAAGGCGGAGATGCGCTTGATCTCCACTAGGGGTGGAAATGAGCCGAGTTTGAGCGAGCTGGCCCTGGTTCGGCTTGAGCTCGTTCAACCTGGCGAGCTCGCTCGGCTCAGCTCGGTACCTCACTGAGTTGAACTGCCAGCTTGAACTCGGCTCGGTCCAGCTCACGAGCTAGCTCGGTCCAACTCGTGAGCTAGACAGGTTTGTTGTTTTCACGGCGCGGTGCCAGGAGACCGGGGGTGAGGGAGGAAATTCGAGGCCGGGGGAGACAGAGGAAGCATCACCGGGCAACCGATAGCAACGGAGGAGGTGTAGCGGTGGCGCGAGGCGGCGGATGTGCCGCTGGGTGGCCAAAAACGATGGAGGAGGTGTGGGGCGGTCGTGGGAGATGGAGGGCGGAGGCGCCGCGGCCTACGGGGCGGCTGAGGGGGATGGAGGGGTGGTGGAGGCGCTGCCGGGCGGCCGAGGGAGATGGAGGGGCGCGGGGCGGCAGGGGAGATGGAGGGGCATAGGGCGGCGAAGGCGCAGGGCTGCGGGGAGATGGAGGCGGCGGCCGAGGGGTGGGGCTACGGGGAGATGGAGGTGGCGGCGGAGGTGCGAGGCTGCAGGGAGATGGAGGAGGCGGCGAAGGCGCGGGGCGGCGGAGGTGATGGAGGAAGCGGCGGAGGCGCGGATCTGAGGGGAGATGGAGGAGGCGTGGGGCGACGGAGGCGTTGGGCGACGGAGAAGGCGATGGAGGCGGCGGCAGTGGTGTAGGGTTGAAGGGAGATGTTTGGGGGACGGGCGGAGGAGTATTTATTTGGATATGTATATATACCGAGCTGAGTCCGAGCGAGCTAGGGTCTGACTCGGACTCGACTCGTTTTTGAACCGAGCTACGAGGACAGCTTGAACTCGGCTCATTTGTTAACGAGTCGAACCCGAGCCGAGCCAAAAATCGAGCCGAGCCTGAGTTGCTTGCAAGGTCCGAGCTAAAGTTCCATCCCTAATGTCCACCGTACCCCGAAACCCTAGCCGCAACTCCGCCGCCTCCCCTATCTAAGTATTTGCCCTTTCTCACACCGCAAAACACTTACCCTACTCCTCGCGCCGCCATGGGCCGCGTTCGCACCAAGACCGTGAAGAAGACCTCGAGGCAGGTGATCGAGAAGTACTACTCGCGCATGACCCTGGACTTCCACATCAACAAGAAGGTGCTCGAGGAGGTGACCATCCTTCCGTCCAAGCGGCTGCGCAACAAGGTGGCCGGTTTCTCCACTCACCTGATGCGCCGCATCCAGCGCGGCCCCGTGCGTGGCATCTCTCTGAAGCTTCAAGAGGAGGAGCGTGAGCGTCGCATGGACTTCGTCCCGGAGAAGTCGGCGCTCGAGGTCGAGGAGATCCGCGTCGACAAGGAGACCCTCGACATGCTCACCGCCCTCGGCATGGCTGACCTTCCCGGCGTCGAGCGCCAGGCCGACGTCGCCGCATCCGCCCCCGCCTATGGCCGTCCGCCCTACGGCGGCCGCCGCGGTCGCGCTTAGGTCTCTCGTTTGGCCTCTCGCAACTAGTCTCTCGTTTGGCCTCCGCCCCCGCCTATGGTCGTTCGCTCTTGTCGTTTTGGATAATGTTTCGTTTATGTTTAATTTTGTTTAAATTACTTCGAGATCTCAAAATCATTTGTCTGATTGTTTGCGTTTTGTTATGAGTTTACACATCCAGCATTTAAGAGTGATGTTAATATTAATATGAATATAACATTGATGCTATTGACAGGGCAAAGTTATCGGTTTCAACTGTTTTGTTGTGGCTTTGATAGTCTTATGAATCCTTTTTGCTGATGTGTGGAATTGCTTTCCCTAATTGTATTATAATGTTTAGAATTATGAGTATGTTATTGGTCTAGGATGTTGTAGTGAATTTGAGTGGAGACTTATTTTATGCAGCTCTTGGTTATGATAGTAATCATTATAGATCTCGTAATGAGATCATTTATTGTGTTCATGCAGCTGTGATAGACTATATTCTAGATTATTTCAATGATTTTATCATGGAATAGAGACAACAAATTGTAGTAGGGTTCATTGTCTGTTTCACCGTATCTTTTCGGTAGCTTGTTTATTCTTGTTGACCTTGTTTCTAGGTTTATTCAACTAAGTTTGTATGAATTACCATGTCAGGAGGTCCATGTGCAATTTTTCTCTCATGAGCTGATCAATAAAAAAAAAGAAGCTTTAAATCATTCTGTAGTCAGAAACTGGCAATTCTTCATGAAAAACTGGATCATCAATTTTATATTCCCACATTCAAGCGTTTTACTTGTTTTTAGATCGAATCAGAGGTTTTTCCTTAGGAAATGATCCCTGTGCTTATAAGGTTTTGGGGGGTCTATATGTATTTGCAAGCTTGTGTGTTCAGTGATTGGTTCAATTTCAAGTATTGCTTGTTGTAGTGTTGGGTTTTGTTCCGGTTTCATGTTATTCTGAATGTCCTGATCTTGTGTTTTTGAGTCTGTTTATCACTGAATGTTAGATTGCAAAAAATTGGTCGTTAGATTAGAGACGTGTCAAGTTTTGATGCTTCTCTCTTCCATTGAATCATTTATGCGAATTCGCTGTTTCTTGTTTGCTTTTACATTTCAATCCCTGTTCTAGTGGGAAGCAATCCTGTTTATGGTGTTGCTGGGAGTTTGGCTAAATTTTTTTTTTATCAGAATAATACATGTCCTTGCATTTCTTTTCCCGCATATGTACATCTATGTTGCGTTACTTATCCTTGACTACTATTCTATTTTTTAATTTTTATTGTCAACTGTCAAGAACAGCGAGAGCCTCAAACTTACATCAGATCTCATCTCGTGAGATACAGTTTAACATGCACAATAACAATAATGTAAATGCACAGAATACAAAATATCTAAAATGAAAAATGTAAGCATTGAATGTGAAGTAACAAAATATAAGTCTGCATTTGGGAGGTGAGGCAATGTGTGCTACCTCTCACAACTTGATATGACATGGCTTGACAAGAAATGAATAAAATGCATGATAGGACAAGCAACTTAGTTTTCTAGAAAGAAAGGGATAAAAAAAAAATAAAAAGATATATAAACATTGTTGTGAGCATTAACAAGCCTCTCACACTCTTATTGTGATAGTAACTTAAAAAAATGTGTGATATAAAAAAAAAACCAAACTGTAGGAGTCTTTACTGTACAATTCTTTCATTTTTGCCCATATATATACATCTCAAGTGTGTTATTTATACCTGAGTTCTATTTTATTTTATAATTCTTATTTTGAACATAGAAATACTCAAAATAAAACTTGGTTTTATCATCCATTAAGTTAAGATGTTGGAGCAAACCGATATATCAAGATTACACTCGGTCATATAATATGAAATATTGGTTAGTATCTATTCTATCCTCATTGCCAAACCTAATTAAAAGAAAATTTCCCTTTTTTCTGCAACTTTTAAAGGGTCCTTGATGTTGATGAGACAAGCGGCAATAATGAATTAACGATGTTGCATGTCATTTAACATTTGATGATGTGGTATGTCACGTTGATATTAACTTAGGCACTATCAGTTGGCACACTATATTATTAATTTGTTGTTGGTGTTGTATGTCATGCATGCTATTGAGTTTTCTATCACAAGAGTGATCTAGTTGAACTGGAAACAAAATCTTACCCAGCACAAAAAAAAAAAAAAAAAAAAAAAAAAAAGTGTGAGTGTGTGGTCGGGGCCTGGGGGGAGGCACGTCAGCCATCCCCAGATATTTTCTCTCCTGCGAGCGCACACAGAGAAACCGCCCAGTGGACCAATCTGTCAGAGCCTCGTGGGCGGCTGAAATATCTGGCCGGAGATATTTTTCCTTCTGCTCCCGACACGTTTCTTCCAGCCATGTGTAAAAGTACTTCCACGTCATCAGGGGCCCCAGAGTCCCCCACACCTGCTCTTCTTTTTCTCTTTTTAGCTTCTGATCCGTCTCTTCTTGTTAATTCTTTAGGCTTTCTTCACTTCTCTCCGAATTAAGTCAAAAATCTCAGAATTTCTTGAATTTTGTAGAGTGCTGTTTGATCTGTTGGGTTTTATCAGAATCTTGTTTAGATCATAAGAAAAAAATATTTTTTTCTCTCTCTCTGTTGGTCTTTCTTCCTTCTTGCTTGGTTGTTTCTTGGTTCTTGAGAAAGAACTGAAAAAAGTTGAGATATTTCTTTGGTTTGCTTCTTTCTCATCCAAATCCTAGTAATCTTTGCCCTTGTTTAGATCATAAGAAAAGTTCCATTCTTTCTTTCTCTATTGTTCTTTCTTTTTTCTTGCTTCTTGGTTCTTAAAAAGAACTGAAAAAAGTTGGGAGATTTCTTTGGTTTCATGGTTTACTTCTTTCTCATCCAAATCCTAGTAATCTTTGTCATCTAATAGAATTTTTTTTTTGTTTAATTCCTTTCTTGAAAAAGAAAACTGAGTAGAGAGTCAAATCTCTAGATGTAAGTTTTACTCCATTGTGTTGGTTTCTCTGTTTCTTGAAAATTAATCCAATGGGTGATGTGCCATTGAATCGTCTGATTAACGCCGCCGTGCCGCGAATCGGAAGTATTGCAAAGGTAAGAAATTAAGAATTACTATTTTGATTTAGGATGACCCTTGGTGTTTGTTCTTAGGTTCTTCCATGTTTCCATCTTTTGTACATTTTTCTGCTAATTATTAGCTGCTACAAGTTACTTGGATGGTGAATTTCTTGTTGCTATGCACACGTAATTCAGTTCAAAGAACAGAAGAACTAAAGAAAAATAAAGAGTAGTCTCGGAGGGCTTTCTTTTCTGTTGTGTGCTTGGTTTTTAATTGGATGAAGATAACATGTCTGTATGCCCTGGAACTCAAATTTTGTATATTTAAATATGTTTTGTACATTTTTCTGCGAATAATTAGAAGTTACAAGTTACTTGGCTGGTAAATTTCTAGTTGCTATGCACAAATAATTTGATTTAAAGAATAGAACTAGATTAAGAATGTGATCTTGGACTTTTGCTTCTGTACTTTCTTTTCTGTTATGTGAGAATTTTATGTTATTAGTTTTAAACTACAAGTATTACATAGCCTATTTGCAACCCTGAAAGACCAAATTTTGTTATGTGAATTCTTTGACAGGGTAGTCAAATTCTAGACTTGATGTCGGCAGGATGGACAGATGAGAGGCACAGCTTGTACATAAGTTCCATGGAGGCATCTTTCTTGGAGCAACTCTATGGCCATGAGCACCACCATGAACTCGTTTCGAATAGGAATTTGTCAGATGACAGATTCAGGAGAACCAGTGCCCTTACGCATAACTCGGGCACACACTGCCCGTCTGCAAATCCATCGATCAGGCATTTCAGACCGGGCAATGCCAGTAGGAATCCATGTGGTGATAGTGTGGAGGCTTGGGTCGATGATCATGAGTCGGTTTCTCATATGATCCGAGGGAGGGTTCGGATGCAAAGAAGGGAATTGAGCAGTAGTATTGGAGATAATTTTGTTGACAGAAGCACAGGTTGCTACTCTTGATCATCCCATTTGCAATTTTTCTCCTGCAATGTCTGTTATGTTACTATGTATAATTTGATGAATGTTCAAAATTTGCATCTAGCAATGGTTTTAATAAGGAAAAATTATTAGGTATGTTGAAAGATTAATGCATGTTATATTTAGAACTGCAGGCAGTTATCAAAATCTGTCTAAGAATCAGAAATTATATGCAATTTCCTTATCTTTGCTGAAAATTTCTGTGCAAATATGATCAATTTCTTTAGTAATCAGTTGTGCTTGATCATATATAACTTGTACAAAGTTCTTTTAGATTTCATTCCTATAACCATATGGCTTAGCTATGATTACAATAATTTTGTTGGATCACAAATTAGGTGACAAAAAAAAAAGCAACCTGCAAGAACATAGCATAAACATGTTTTTCTGTCTTGCATTGTTTGTCAATTAAGTATGATTTCCATCAGATGTCCCTTTTCTATGTTCATCTCATTCCATTAACCATGAATTGTCAGATATATAACAAAAATATTTCAATCCTTTTCTCCAGAAGTCTCAGATCAGAACTTCGCCGATGATGAGGTTGAAGTAGATGCAGAGTTAAGTAAACCACGCAAAAAAAGAAGATCTAGTAACTCTTTGATAACGGTACCAGACGATCAAGTGAAGTAACAGGATCCATTAAAATTTTCTGCAAGTCTTGAAATGAGATGGCAAACCCTAAAAGAAGTACTTCTTCATATGAAGAATTCACTCGTGTGTGTTTACTATGTTTGTAGGTCGTTCCATCTGAAAATTCATAGGCAACAGCAAAAGATAGTGAAAGCCAAGGTGTTGTAAAGGCAACCAGTATTAATAAGTACTAGCGAAGTGCTGTTTTTTGGACTTCCTCAAATCGAATCCTATCAAGTTGAAATTCCTTTCTCAGTCTGTTTTGAACCTATCAAGTTTAAATCTACAAAGGTGATGCCTTTTGCTGCTGCATTTGAGCAGATACTATCTGCAAGTGAAAATGCAGCATTTCATGCTATCCAAGAGTATTGTTTTGTAATTGGTGATTACTATTATACCTTGGCTCCACCCGGGTCCCGGAGCATGATGATCCGGGAAAGACTACGGTAAGTTACGGCAGATGGTCCGGGCGCTTTATGCAGGTAAAGATTGTCACCAGACAACTCTTGGGAGCCTCCGGGAATCTTCTTCAGCAAAACGATGAAGGAGCATCCGGATGATTCAGCGTGCCCAGAACTTTTTTCACCGGGCCATGCATCCCCGGGAGTCAGTCCCGGGCGCACAGAGCAGATCCTCCGGGAGTTGAGGACCCACCTGTCAATGACTCAAAAGAGATCTTTGTCCTTGCCATTTTCAGTTGGTAAGAAGTACTTTGGCCTTATGGAAGGTTTTGTAAATCTCAAAATAGGCCCCTTAAGTCTTGGTAGAGGGGCATCGAATCACTGAAACATAGATCGAAAGATAGAATCTGTTAGATTAAGTTCAACGGGGGCGCTAATGCGGTTTGACAAGCGGGTCTCACCGCAAAAAAATATTAAAAAACGCCCGCGAGGAGAGAGAGAACACCACGGCTGGCGTCGATTTTTCGGGCTCTGACAGGTGGGGCCCACCGACGCCTCGCACGCGTGGCGCCCGCGTTGGAGCACGCGCGACGCCCCGGGACGCGTTTTGTGGGCCCCACCGTTGTCCCCCGCGTGCGTGCGTTACTCCCGCATTGCGTGTACTGACATGTGGGCCCAAATGCGTGTCACGGCCCACATGTCAGTGAAGGGGTGTGCGGTGTGTTTGTGCGCCACGCGTTTTGGTGGGGCCCACAAAACGCGTGGTGGCAGTAAAGTGCCGTGTTTCGTGCACACGCGTGCGTACGCGGTTAGGGCGCTGATTTGCTGGCCCGATTGGCTGCGGGACCCACTTGTCAATGAGAGGGGCGGTTTATACGCGCAGAAAAATAGCCGTTGCGCAATTATTCTCCCCGGTCCCACCTGTCAGCGAGTAAAAAATTAGCCGTTGTATTTTGTAGCCGTTAAAACTAGCCGTTTTAAATATTTAATTCATTTCTAAGCCTAGAAATTCATAAAAAAATACCAAAAAATCACAAAAAATCACCAAAAAATTCTGAAAATTTGTGTGCTCCGCTGGCTATAAATAGGAGCAAGGTTCAGCTCATTTGCACTCAACACAAGTTCAAACCACACACTTTTCCAGTATAGTTCAACTCGTTTTTTCCCAGAAAATTTTCCGATTGCCAACACTCCCCCCCCCCCCCCCCCCGCGGTTATGTGAACTGGTTTGGCGAGCCTAATTTCGATGAGGAGAGCCCCCAAGCGCCAAGCGGCCAAAATCCGCCCAGTTTTCAGCCCCCTCCCCCACCATATCCGATGTGCTATCCACCATACGCACCACCCCTCCATACGGCCAACCATATCCATATGCACATCCGTACGCACAACCCCCCTACGGCCCTTACGGTCAGAATCCTCATTTCGTTGGAGCTCCGACCATCCCCACGGAAATGTCGCCTCCGCAAGCACCGGCAAAGAATTCCCGCTCCACGTCCGTATCAGATACCGGCAGTCCGCATAGCACGGCCCCGGTCGAGTGCGAGGACGACGACAATGCCGGCAAAAGCGAAGGAACCGCTGCACAGCAGCATAAACGATTGAACTGGTCACAACCGGACGACATGCGACTTGTGAGTGTTCATCTAAATATTAAATATTTGTATCGTACATTTTTTCTCGACAGGTTTTATCTTAGTTTTTGAAAATTTGAATTTTTCGTCCTCCAGATCAATGCATGGTTGAATAACTCTGTTGATCCGGTCGAGGGGAACTACCAAAAGTTCGACATATATTGGTCGAAGGTCACTGAGGCGTACAACAGGAGCAGTCCGCCCGACCGCAGACGGGACGTTAGGCACTGCAAAGACCATTGGTAGAAGAACAATAAGAAAATTGTTCACTTCAATGGCATCTATTGTAGGTTGAGAGATGCCTACGCCAGTGGTCGTTCGGACGATCAATTAATGTCTCAAGCACGGGACATGTATAAGCAGGAGGTGGGTCATCCCTTCATCTTGGAGCACTGGTGGAATGCCGTGCGTGGTCAACCGAAGTGATGTCGAAACTACTTCGACTCTTCCAAAAGAGCTCGCCTCAACGAAGAAGGTGCCCACACATCGTCGTCAAACAACGACGATGAACCTGTGGAGCTTCCACGACCGGAAGGGCGGGATGCGGCAAAGAACAAGCGAAAGGGTAAGACAAAAATGAGTGAAACATCCTCGGCGTCCTCGGCGTACGAGGAGACCCTGCAGCGCATCGGCCAAGCCAATGCCGACCTCGATAGGGTGGCCGACAAAGCCGTTGCTGCAGCCGAAAATTTGCAAGAGATGGCCAAAAGCAAGGAAAAAGCCACATTTATGAAGTCATTGACGAAACTGATTATGGGGGATACATCTAATTTCCCGGATGCTCGTAAGAAGGCGCATGAGGCCGCATTAGAGTACGTGAACGACATGATTAAGGAAATAAAGAATAAGTAGTAGCTTGAACGATGTACTTTTCCTTTGTAAAATTGTACTCGCATTATTAATTTAAGTTGTTTTGGATTTAGCTGTTTGAATTTTAGCTGTTGCTTTTGGCATGTGATCGATATGTGTTCCATGCTTTTGGATTGTACCCGTTGGAACCAACACATGTGATGGATGCCTTTGTATTTAGCCGTTGGAAGAGGCCCATGTGATTGATTCGCTTCTCTCCCTATATATCAGAACCCCTTGAGCCTTCATCTTCACAACATCTTGCCTTGTCCAAAATATCTTGCCTTTCCCAAAAAAAATGTCCTCTAGCTCAAGCACAAGTAGTAGCGACGATGAAGCCATCAACCAAGTCGAAGAGTTCGTGGCGGCGTTTGTGCAGAGTGGGTTGACGGTCCAACCCCTGTACCGTCGCGTTGTTGACGACCTTGAAGCCAGTATAGACGATGGTACCTCGCACCGCCGTCGACGAGGTAGCAGAAGGTACATCGATAGAGATCGCGAAGGCGGTCATGGCCGTCTAGTCGCGGACTACTTCGCCGACATTCCGGTCTACCCCGAGTACTTGTTTCGCAGACGGTTTCGAATGGGGAAACCCCTCTTTCTGCGAATCGTCGAAGCTCTTAGGGAGTGGTCCCCGTACTTCAATGAGAGGAGAGATGCCCTCCTTAGAAAGGGGCTATCTCCCTTGCAGAAGTGTACAGCGGCATTACGCATGTTGTGCTACGGCTCCCCCGCCGATACCGTCAATGAGTATGTACGCATTGGAAAGTCGATGGCTATTGAGTGTCTGGAGTGTTTCGTCGAAGGAATCATTGCTCGGTTTGCGGAGGAATATCTTCGTCAACCTACTGTCGATGACCTCCGGCGTCTGCTCCGGCAAGGAGAGGAGCGAGGTTCCCAGGGATGCTGGGAAGCATCGATTGCATGCACTGGGAATGGTGCAATTGCCCAGTTGCGTGGAGGGGCCAATTCACCCGCAGTGATCAAGGAGTCCCTACAATAATACTTGAAGTGGTTGCATCCAAAGATCTGTGGGTATGGCATGCTTTCTTTGGTGTCGCCGGATCCAACAACGACATCAACGTGCTAAACCAATCCCCCCTTTTCACGGATGTGTTGGGCGGCCGAGCTCCTGCTGTTCAGCACTCTGTTAATGTGACACAGTACAATATGGGGTACTACTTAGCCGATGGTATTTATCCCGAGTGGGCTGTCTTTGTGAAGACCATTCCCTTGCCCCAAACGGAGAAACACATGTTGTTTGCACAGCACCAAGAAGGAGCAAGAAAAGATGTGGAGCGAGTTTTTGGGGTCTTGCAAACTCGATTTGCTATTGTCCGCGGCCCCGGTCAATTTTGGCGACGGTCAACCCTTGCCAATATTATGAAAGCGTGTGTCATCCTACACAACATGATAATCGAGGATGAGCGACACTCTCATGACCCGACCGATGGGTTGTACGATAGCCAAGGGACATCTACCGTTACACCGCCTACTCTCCACGGGAGTGCTCCGCCAATATTCGCACATATGCTAGCTCAAAACGATGCAATCCGAGCTCGCCCAACGCATCAGCAACTGAAACGGGATCTGGTTGAGCACATTTGGCAGCATTTCAGGGGCGACGGTACCGAAATGTAGTAGTTTGTGCGGAGTCTTGTTTAAAATGTATTCGATTTTTAATTAGTATGTGTCTCGGATATTTCTATGTGTGTCATTTATTAAATAAAAAAATTTTAAAAATTTTTGAATTTTTTTAATGTTATTTACAATTTTTATGTTTTATTTGGTTGTGTTCGAATTATCCGAAATTTATTTTAGTAATTATAATCTTTAATACATATTATATATGCGGGTTCCGCACGAAGCGCATCTCGAAGCGCCTTTGTATTGGAGAGAGAGACGTTTGGAGAAGACGCCTCGCGAAGCGCCTCGCATTAGAGTAGGGGGATGTTTGGGGTGGTGCTTCGCACATGTGACACAGAATATACTGAAGAATATTCTGTTGAAACGCCTCGTGAAGCGCCTCTGCACTGGACTTAGCCTTAGAACACTTCAAGTTCTCCTGGACTCAGTCGCCTTTGATGATCCCGAGAGCATTACTTGTAACAACCCACCTTGTACACAAATTCCACATAAATATAACCAAACTAACTAATGTGTCTTGGAGAGATCTGTCTTTGAAGATCAATCCTATCTAACTCAGGGTCAAAGACGTATTGATAGGAGTAAGAATATTTCAAGATCCCTAATCTATATAATTCGTTCATTCGGTGCCAACTGTTAGGGGTTTGCACCCGCGGCAACAAACGGCCTCAGTTGAACGAGGCAGGGCGTTTCTCGATAGCTTATGCTTATGCATGGTATTATGTTTCATCAAACTGCTTTTTGTTTGTCATCTCTGTTTCATAGTTATCAATTTTGGAGTTGCATGATGGTTGTGCAAGTTTTCAGGAAGCTGTAATTTTTTTGGAAAATTTTGTTTATACCACTTTTTTGTATGATATTTTGTGCCTACCTCTGAAAAATTGGATATTTCATATTTATCATTGAACAACTCACTATTTTTTATATTTATCATCATTGTTTGGTCAATCACTAATCAATTGTACAAATGATGAAATATTTTTTTTATCTACTGCTGCTATTAAGAGAAGTGTAGTGTAATATTTGTTTTCCATGAGCTACAGATACCAAAAAAGGAAAAAAAAACTGTATTTTTTTATGTACTAATTCTTTCATCCACAAAAACCTATTGTGTTTGGTTTTTCAGTCTTCAATAAATAAATTTACATTAATTTCTACTATGGCATATTATTAAAATAATATAAAAATATAGTATTATTAAAATATTTTTGACGACATATCTAACCATATTATTTTTATTATGTGGTTGATATATATATATATATATATATTCTGAAGTGAGAGAGTAACAAAGCACATAAAACGTTACATAAACGATGAAGCAGGATCCAGGGCTTTTAGCTGGAACAGACAGGGTTCTGAAAAAGAATCTGGAACAGAACAAAGTAGTAGTAGTAGTAGTAGTTGTTATAGCATGACTAAGGTACTAATAATTTTTACAAATAAATTTTTTTTTATAATTATCTAAAACAAAAATACAACAAATTTAACTAAGAAAATGTGACAATCTAAAATTTAAAAATTGATCAATCTAAAATAAGAAAATACGATAAACAGAAAATGAAATAATCTAACATAAGTAAAAATGCGACAACCTAAAAGTAAAAAATAGGACAACTTTGAATGAGAAAATATAATAAGATTAATTAAGAAAATGCGACAACTTAAAAAAAATATGAAAATCTAAAATAAGAAAATAAGCCAACAAAATGGAAGCAATAAATAAAAGAAACATTTTCTATTGCCATTCGGTTGTTGTTGTTTAGTTTTGAGATAGGCAACTGGAGCTAACTCTCTCAAAAATATCTCTTAATCCTACCCTTGGCAAGGACTCAAATTTGTAATCGCTCACACAATAATGAATAGTATTGACGGCTGAGTTATCACTGGTAAAAAGTTAAAGTCTAACATAATTTCTATTTTTCATCCAAACTTACTAGATTATTATGTAGTTTAGCCACCCAATTGTAAGAAAGAAATTTCCCAATTATTTTTCTTATATTGTATCAAACTTCAATATTTTATATTTAGGATGCATTTGATGAATTTGAACTTTAGTTTCTCGGATAAATCAAAGCAAGGTAAAATGGGGAGGACATAAAATCTCCTTTTGAATTGAAGTCTCAAATAAGTGACATACGCAAGGGCAACAACAATGGTAATAGTGACGGGTGCGATGATAATGTACGTGAGGGCAATGGCTGCAACACGGTGACGGTGATGAGTGAGTGAGATATAGAAAGAGGGAATGGAATTGAAAGATGAGAAAATATAAAAAGATGGGTTATAATGACAACAGCATTTCAGGCCAAATAAGCTGAAGAACTATTTTGAGAATTTCCGGATTCAGTTGAGTCTTCAGTGCATCAAGGTGATAAGTCAAAATTGAAGCTAAGTTCTCTTCTACTGGTTTATGAAATTTATAAGATTAAGTTGGTTTATAAACTAAGTCAAATACACACAATGGTGTAAAAGAAGTTGAAGGATGGCATAAGACTAGTTCAAAAAAACTTGCTGAATCAGTCTTGATAAGTATTAGCCGTACCGCTGTTTTTTCTACTTTGCAAATTGTAATCTATCAAATAGAAATTTTTTTCATGTCTGATTTGAATCTATCAAGTAGTTCTCAGTTTATGAATGGTGATCCCTTTGTTGCTGCATTTCAGCAGCTATTATCTGCAACTACAAGTGAAAATGCAATATTCATGCTATCAAGTATATTGTTTTGTGACTGTTATTGAATAGCATGCTCATCTTACTTTAACGGTTTAAATTTTTTGGATGAACTGACCGGTATATAAAATTCAACAATTATTTATCTAGAAAGTCTGTCTTTGTGATAACTTGAAACATTAATTGCAATGCATGGTATGTTTCATCAAACTGCTGTTAGGAGAAGTTTAACATTTCATATTTGTTTTCCACGAGCTGCAGATGAAAAAAGATTGAAACGCTTTCTGCTTGTTGCTTTATGTAATAATAAAAAGCTGTAATTTTTTATGTCCTAATAAAGTACATAAAAGGCTACATAAACAGGGTTCTGATAAGAAGAATCTGGAATAGACAATTTTTTTTTCTTGGGAGTTTTGAGCTAGATAACTGAAGCTAACTCTGTCTAATAATCGGTCATCCTAACCCGCCTTGGTTTGGATTGGAATTTGCAATCTCGGACAACAATGAGCTATCACAGAAAGTAAATTCTAATAGTAATAGAATTGCAATTCGTCAGCAAAAATTGATACTTTAGGTCATTCAATAAGAAAAGAGAGATTTTCATTAATGGTTCAACCTCTTTCCTAAATGTTTCGGTTGAATTATATTTTTTGGGCTCTCTTCTTTTCATTAATCGGTCTCACTTCTTTTCAAATGACTCCACCATTCAACTGTTTATTTTTTGGGCTAATTAATTACTAATGTGGTGTGCTAATTAATCACCAATTTGACACAAAAACTTGAAAAAATTACAAAAGCATCACATACTCATATTATAGTTATAACCTACTAATAAATTGTTAAATTTTACAAAATCATAGAAAAATTCACTAATAATAAGTGATACATGGATTCAATTAAATTTTTTTAAAATAGGACATAATTTTCAAATTTGAAAAAAAAAGCAGAACTACTTAAATAAATTTGAGAAGAAATGAGACATAATTTTTAAAATTAAAAGAAGTTGTAACCAATTGAAACATTTGAGAAAGAATTACTATGAAAATTTCTCAAGAAGTAGTTTGAAAATTTACAGCTTAATTTGTTTGTATCCACCACCACACACTTGCACATCTTATCCTATCCACGCACACCTCCAGAACTCCCATGCTTGCTCCGTGCACGCACCACCGTCACAGCTCGCCGCCGGCGACCGTTTCCTGCTTCGCCGCCACCGCCGCGACTCTCCTTCCCCTCGACCGTTTTCTCCGCGGCGACTCTCGGCTCCCTTGCCTACCTCTTCTCCTCAGAGGCAAAAGGTCGAGCATCATGCGTGCGGCGGCGGCGGCGCGGCGGGAGGCCGTGGTGGAGCGCCTGCCGGCGCTAGCGCACCGGGAGTTGGCGCTGGCGCTCGCCGGCGAGGCGGAGGCGCGGCTGGAGGCGCGGCTGCTGCCGTCGGCCGTGCCCGCGGACGTCGCCGAGTTCCGCAACGACGCCGGCAATGCTGTCGGCTCTCTTGACGTGCGCCGAGGTGCGCCCGGCTCGTCGGTAACTTGCGCTTTTGCCTTCCTTGTATATGATCAAAATAAAAATTAAAACAACAATAATATGGGAATAAATTTGAGGAAAAATCTACTAATATTATTTTCATACGGTGAAACTTGATTTTGTTTTATATCATTGGTCAAATTTTGACTTATGTCTATATCAAATAACAAGTAAAAAAATAGAAAGAATAGTTAATATACTTGTACATGTTAAAAAATAAATTAATAAGCCACTAAGTAAATTAATGCTTCACATTGTTATGAAAATTGTATTCTCTAACTATAAAATATAAAGAATAAGAGAATTTTAGAGTGAATGGAGAGAAAATGAGAGAATGATTCTTCTCTTCGTATATTCTTGTCATGTATAAATATATATCTCTTATTATCATTTCAATATATACAAGTTCTCTATTTATAGGCAATTAAGAAAAATGAAGAAATTATAGGAATTCTAATAGTCCTATGGGTTACAAAGAATTCATGACTTGGTACATTACCGAAATTCATGACATTAAAATTACAAGTTTGATGATGTGAGAGGTTACACCATTAAGGTGATTTTATGGAGTTAACAACAATGATGATGAGTATCCACTAAGAAGAATTATTTTACAACACTCCCCTTTGGATGTCTATGACCTCATACAAGGATTTTAGTGCTTCATTTACAAAATTAATCATAAACTCTTTAAATATATCATTTTAAATTCCTTGAAATATAATTATCCACAAGTTTCAGATTGACAAAAAATTTTGTATAATTAGATGAGGTTGCAACAATAGTCGGTTTCATTGAATGCCATAAAATAGTAGTGCCACCAGAAATAAAAGATATCCCGCTAGTGATTGATTGTTATTAAGATTATAAAGATATCTTGTATTTGCAAAACCAACTAATTCTATCTTGAACCTGTTAGAAAAATTTGAATATATCATTTGTACCATGATGGTGATGAATTATATATTTCACCTCATTCCAATATTTTTCTGCAGTACAAGAGTTATATCTCATTAATAAATTAATAGAAAACAATATGTCATATCATATATTAGAAACAGAATAATTTGCATAAAAAATCTTATAATACTTAAGTATGTATGGCACTTCAGGTCCAAGAGTTTTCTTGTCATCAAGTGACCATACAATTATTGAGTACTCAATTATCACAAATTCGGATCCGGATCTTTTTATAAAAATACGTGGGCATATCATTTTATACCCTACTTTCATCAAATATTCAAGGTGGCTATATCACATTCACCCAAATTGACTTGATCAATTTAATTGAATATTGTTGTCGAAAACTTTCTTCTGACAGATTTAAAAATATTTCATGAACTTTTATCAGGGTATTAGCCACAACTCAATGCTTTCTTTTATTGCTAGACTAATAAAATATTAAAATTATTATATCCATCATGGGAGAATATGTCTCTTCATAATCAATATTGGGTTTTTGGGTAAAACCTTATACAAATAATCATGCTATTTATCTTATAATTTCTAAAATTTTCATTTTACTTTCCGCACAAAGATCCATTTATAACCAATATATTTTACATTTTTTGTGTATAGACTATAAGCCCAAAAAACTTCTCTCGTCGTGAGAGAGCGTCTCTTCATTGCGTCTTTCTGTATTAACCAATCATTTCTATGTTTGTATTCATCAATGTTTAGGTTTTTGATCCTCGTTATCATTCATAATCATAGCGCTAGATTGTATGTAAATACATTATCAACATCGATTTCATCTTGGTTTCATAATTTTTAAAGCATACATAATTTAGTGATATCTCTATTTTTTTTAAAGAATCAGGTGACTGAGTCCTTGAGAGATATTGTTATGTGTCATACCTACCTCTTCAATAGATTTTTCTGGGATCAATATTTCCTCTACTTGACCATCTTCAATCTTTACTCCTTTACTTTTTCGAGATTTTTTTTTTATATTTGAACCTAATGATCTGCCACGCTTTGTGCTTGCTTTTGTTTCATTAGTAGTAGATTGTTGTCCTTCTGGGACATCAATTTTTATAGGAGCATTAGCAGCTGGTATATATGACTTTGTCACTCCTTTTTATATTTGTAAAAAAGTGACTTGCCATTGATTTGCTAAACTTTGTAAATAAATTATTCTTTAAACTTTTTGTTCACATTGTTTTGTATGAAGATCAAAATGAGACAATGATAATTCATTCCAGCTTAACTTATCATTTAGCTGCTTATTTTCTCCCCTTTATTGTTGGGAAATTTGATTCATCAAAATCACAATCAGCATATCTAACTGTAAATAAATCTTATCTTGATAGTTCAAGATATTTAATTATAGATGGGTTTCATTCTCAATATATATTCTCAATATATATTTCCAACTTTCTTTGTCATCCCATTTTAATATGTTTTTTTGATCGACTGAATATATATCATGCATCTAAAATTATTAGATGAGAAATATTTAGTTCTTGAGAAAAACCAACTATAATAGGGGAAATATGATCATTTATTGACTTGATGTTAATCCATGCATCTGCATGAAATATATCATGATCCCAAACATATATTAAGTTTTGATCTCATCAGCAATGATCTTGCTATTTGCTCAAAATATTTAACAATTATTTTGATTGACATATAAAAATCACTAAAATTTTTTAGGTAAACTCATTGGAATTATCAAAATATAATCTAAAAATTATACTCAAAACTTAATTAATTGAGCCAATATATAATCTTGCAAATTCCAAATTACGATTTCATAATATGGAGTTATGTAACCATCTAGTCAATGCTTCGACTAAAACCATAAATATCTAAATGGTCTACTCGGTTGATCTGCAAGTCCACATATATCTCCTTATGTGTTTTGAAAATCAAGGGATTCAGTCCCAAATTTAATCGGTGCTATCTCATTTTTCTTGAGAGCAAGGCACACATGAGAGATCATTGATTGAAGAATCTTTTGGTTCTTCCTAAATTTTCATATGAATTATCAATGATTTTTTTCGCATCATATTGACTCGGGATAGTTCAAATGACCATGCTAAATAATTAAAATTATCACGATTAGTAAATTTCTGATTTACGATCAGTTTATGAAGATCGGTATATTTCTGGTTTACAATCAAATTATCATGATCGGTAAACTTTTGGTTTATGATCATATGTGATTCAATACACAATAAACATAAAACTATAAATTATAGCAGAACAAAAAATTTCTTCCAAAAGAATATCTTACCATAAACATAATACCATTATCAAGAAAAATCTTACCGTGCAAATAATTGTAGTTGAGAGTAATCTTTAGAGACACTCATGCTGATAATGTGTTATGAAAAATATACTCTCTAACTACAAAGTATAAAAAATAAAAAAATTATAGAGAAATGGAGAGGAAATGAGAGAATGATTCTTCTCCACATACATTTTTGTCATGTGTACACACATATCTCTTATTGTTATTCCAATACGTACAAGTTCTCTATTTATAGTCAACTAAGGAAGATGAAGAGACTAGAAAAATTCTAATAATCATATGAGTTATAAAGAATTCATGGCATGATAAGTTATCAAAATTCATGGTATTAAGATTATAAATTTGATGATGTGAGAAGTTATACCATTAAGTTTGATGATGTGAGATGTTACACTATTGAGGTTGTGACCATGATATTATGGGATTAACTCATCCACTACACATAATAATGCAAAGCAAACTAACATACCCACTAAGACAAGTCTAGAATTTTGGATTGGAGTTATAGTCAATGTCTTTGTAGGCTCATGAAGACATATTGTAGACATCTTAGCATCATGTAAAGGCATAGTAGAAACAAGATTTAAAGATATAAGGATGTAATTTGGTTTTTGATCATTTCAATTCTTCAGAAGTGGAAACTACGCCAAACATGATTATGTTAAAAACCGAGACCAAATTAGCAGTGCCATATTAACCAGAAAAATTCTCTTATTTCAGTTTTGTTTAGTTCGGTTGTTTTAGTTCAGTGAACTTGCTTTTCCACCCTAGTGTCTGGAAGGTTGATAATTGTACTATATGCGTAATATGCTAGATTCTGCAGTTGCTTTTTTTCGTATGGTGTGGCAAAAGGAGAGTGAGCTTTGAAGGATCAGTGATTAAACTATCAAGGTGAATTGGCTAGTTTTCAGAAGCAAAGATTGGCAATTCAAGTCTTGGGAGCAACTTGAGAATTTGAAATTAACAGTAGTCAATTTATTTGCCTGGTGTTGTTGTGAAACTTCTGGAATCAGCTTGGGAACATTAGTTCTGCTTTGGTATTATATTTTATTTATGATTCTTTCTGCTGATGGTTCCATCCGATGATCTGAAACCATTGGTGCATTGTCAAGTCAAAAATTTTGCTAATGTTTGTTTCCTTGTCTTCAGATTGATTTCATGTTGGAGTCCTGGCTTCACTGCAAAGTCCCAAATGGCACAATTGACATCACATCCATTCTTGCCTTCCTGAATGTCTCAACAGATGCACCACATTTTATCATCGAACTTATACAAGGAAGCCCAACTTCACTTGTGGTAGTTCTGGACCTGCTCCCACGGAAAGACCTCCCGCTCCACTCAGACTACATTGACAAGTACTATGCCAGCACTCAGCTTGATGAGCAACGGCAAAAGATCGAAAAATTGCCACAGGCTTGTCCATATAGATCACCATCTCTTTTTGTGCGTAGTGCCGTTTCACCGACAGCGATATTGGTCAATATCAACTGTGGAGAAGGAGGAGAAAGTATCTTGGAAGAGATAGTGTGTGATCAACTGGCAACTGCTACTAAGGAGGTTCTTCGGATTTGGCTCGACAATTGTGCTGACAGCACTACTGAAATGGAAGAGGCCGAGAGGGACAATATGCTCAAGAGGGACCGGATTGTAAGATCTAAATCCATCGAGGTCGATCTGTCCGCAAATCTGCCAAAGATGTTCGGTCCTGATGTCTCAAGCCGAGTCACGGTTGAAATCCAGAGGGCCTTTGGGGTACAAGAGGCATAGCAGAACAGAGCAGGGTTCGGTTCCCGGTAGCAACTAGCCATTCTGGTCTGGACAGGGAGTGTTATATCGGTTGGAAATATATGTGATCAGGTGCTATATTAGAAAATTGTATAAACTCGTGATTGCAAAAGTTGGAGACATAAGAAAATTTGATAAAAATGCAAAGAAAAAACAAGAATGAGTCAGAATCATCGGGAATCGCCGACAAACCGGCCGGTTCAGGAATCAGCCTTAAAAAGGAAACCTGAGCCGTGGGTCACAGACCAACATTACAAAAAATAATGTAAATTACACGGATGCAATTATCTTGGTTTGATACCCTTTTGGTTGCATAATTGTATCTGAGTGTTGTGACGCTGATTAAGAATGCCATCTACTGTATATTGTATTATGTTCATGCTGTATCTGTCCATCTTTCCCATAGAAATGAACTATTCACTATTCAGATGAAGTTGACCAAATCATAAGCAGCACCAGATCATGTATGACCGTGGTCTCGTTGACACAAATCGAGGTTCTATAGTTTCCTATTTCTTGACTAGTGTATATATACATCTTACTAGCTCAGCATGTTACTGTTTGCAGATAGAACCAGTCTTACATCCATGGTGCAATCCTTAGCCTGTTCCTTGTTAAAGCTGTAAGTAAAGTCTAATACAAGATGTTGCCATCAGTGTCTGCATCAGAGAACAACCCAAAACCCCAGATGTGGTGATTTGGATGGTGCACCCAAAAGAAATTTTGTCAGATTATATTTGCTTAAGTGACGTAGTGCAATGGGCTTCTTGGAGGTGTACCTTTCTTTTGCCTTCTCCTCTGTCTATTCTCTCGTCCTTTATTATGTATTGATTGGTAAGGATGGTCTAGACACTATTCTTTCAGCCTTTCTTCTGCCACTTTCTTCAAGAAAGAATACCAAGAAACTCTGCTTGCTTCCAGTTTTGAGGCATCAACTCCAAATGGTATGCAATTCTCTCCAGACATCCTAATGAAATTTTTCTTAATTTTGGATTCTTTGTACTGTTCTAGTTTGTTTTTTTCTCTTTTTTTACAGTTGCTTATTGGGTTTAGTGATACAAGTAGTTTCTGCAGGATTCCAAGGAAGCAATAGAACTATTCTTCAATAATTTGCCCCAATAATTTTTATTTAACTTTTTCATGAGAGATAGATGGTTAGTTACTCAATTGTTTGCTCCTAAGTTCTTGGTTGTTTAGACAGTTGTATTGGCGTTCATAGTAGCAGTTTTAATTTCTTCCTCAGGACCTAAGAGGAGCAATCAAATTCTACCTAATTCTTATAAAAAATATTTATTTCAAATTGATCCTCAAAAAAACTGGTTGAGTTGGATGAATCATATAATTTCATGTTCAATTGTTCCTATGATGCTGATAGTTTTAACAAATTATGGTGGCCATTGCACTAGGACCAAAACTACACTTCTGAAGTCTTAATTTGTCATTCAGGCCAGCACTGTCAGGGGCCAAGGGCCTTTTGGTGTTCCAAAAAACCGAGGCCGCCGCAAACGCCTGACAGCGGAAAAGAGGAAGGAGATAAAAGAAGCATTTGATCTTTTCGACACCGATGGCTCTGGTATGTACTTTCTCTGCTAAATTTCTGATGTTCTCTTGGTTAGAGTTTTCTGAAATTGCTCTTTTCTTCTTTGCAGGCACTATTGATGCAAGAGAGTTGAATGTTGCAATGAGGTTGGTTGATTTTGTAAATGTTTGTGACAGATATGAAGTCGACATTTGTAGCTGCAATTCACAGTAATTATGCATAGCTAATTGATAATTTTTTTTTCTTTGCAGGGCCTTGGGATTTGAATTGACAGAAGAGGTAATACAAATAACTTGTACTGTTCTTTTTCTTCAGAATGTCTGGTAAAATAAGGGCAGTTCTTGGACCTTTTACATTCTTTTATGGTTTGCAGCAAATCAGGCAAATGATTGCTGAAGTAGACAAGGATGGCAGCGGCACAATTGACTTCGATGAATTCGTGCACATGATGAACGACAAGATCGGAGAGAGGGACGCTACAGATGAGCTGATGAAGGCTTTTCGAATAATTGACCAGGATAAAAATGTGAGGGTTTCTGTTTTCACTTCAGCTCGCTGGCTCTCGCTGTCTCAACAGAAAGACTTTGTGCTGATTTACAATTTACACATCATTTTGCTTCAGGGGAAGATATCAGATGTGGATATCCAGCGGCTAGCCATTGAAATGGGTGAGAAATTTACGCTCGACGAGGTCCAAGAAATGATAGATTCCGCGGACGAAAACGGTGAGCAATCATTCTTTCTCTCAGTCTAGTAGTGCATGAAACTCAACTCAGTACCAGAGCATAAGATCAACCGATTTTGTATAGGTGATGGCGAGGTCGACCTAGAGGAGTTTCTGAAGATGATGAAACGGACAAGTTTTGCTTCTGGATTTTAGGTAATATATGATGAGTTTTTAGAAGCCGACGACTGCACGAAGTGGAAGGAAGGTGTGAGGGGTGTCTGTGATGAGATACCGGAGTACATACATGTATATATGGTACTGTAGTATGAGTATTTGTAGCTGTAAACAGAAATGGTATAGAGAGCGTGTTTACATTTAGGGTTTCAGATGTACTTTGTGTCTGAAACCTCACATGTACAAGTGATTGGTTCAGCGATGGAATCAAATGTCACTATCAAATATCAATTAGCTTTTTCTTTATTTAGCGATGGAATCAAATGCTGTCTAGGGTTCGTTTAAAGATGCTGATTTTGGTCAATGGTGCAGGCACAAATCCTTGAATTCTTGATTCTTGACAAACAAATGTGCTTGCATTTTCAATAGGAAATCATGATATTTTTTTTAGTGCGTCCAAATGGTTGGTTATTATATGTAGCTTTTAAGTCTTATAAGAAAAAAGTCATGGATTAAATCTTGCCAACATCAAATAATCAATACATGTACAGTAAATTCTAAACTCATAATTTACATGTGTTAAGATTTGAATTCTAGTCTTTACTAGTGCAATCAGATACTCGAACTATAACTAGTTAGCATAATAAAATATTATGATATTTGATTGGTGCAAATCACATGAAACACAAAAAACTGTTAATGTATATGGGTGTGTGTAGTTGTTTACATCAATCCATCATGTATGGGATGGATTAAGATCCACAATGAATTCATCTTAAATCATTTTATTCTAACATTGTCTTGTCTTGTGATGATGTATAGATTGATATATGGATTAGTTTATTCTAGCAACCAAACACACCTAAATACTTCTGATCGAACTGGTTGAACTGGTTGCTGTCTCTTAATCCGACCTTTTATTTCTGATCGAACTGGTTGCTATGGTTCAGACCCTAAAGAATATTCCTATTCATATTCCTTTCTGAAAAAAAAAATCAACCGGAGATTAATCTGAAGACACACGTCACGTCTCGTGTTCAGGCTTCTCCTCCGGGGACGATGAGGTCATCGGCGGCGGCGGCAGCCGCCGGCGAGTTCTCCGACGCGCTCCCGTCTCCGTCTTCTCCGTCCATATCCTCCTCCCACCCCAGGTGAAGCCCTCACACTAACTTGTTGGCTTCTTGGCTTCTTAAATTAATCTCCATGAACTTCTTGGCTTCTTCTTCTTCTTCTTCCTCTTCCTCAGCTCCGGCCGCCACTACTACCTCGCCGTCGACCGCCTCCAGTTCAAAATGGTGCGTCGCCATCCTCCATTACGCCGTCCTTAATGTTCTTTTTTTTTTTTAATTTTAAAGATTGAAGGATTCGATCAATAGTGGGTTCTGAGCGATTGGTCCCAGTATAGCCATGTGAAGTGGATTTTTGTTCGAAAGATTCGATTTTTGCGATATTGTTGCGGTGCTTTTGCTGGAAAGACAGCATCCTGTGCTTTGTTTGTGACATGAAGCATTTCTTGCTCTAAAGATTTGATCTTTGATTATTTGTGCAATTGATTTGGCACATTTTGTGTCTTTAGCTGCATTAGCCCAGATTAATTGGTTATTAAGGAGTGATTTGTCGCGAATTGACTGGCACCCTCCAATGATTTGATTTTTTTTATCTACGATATAAATTTGATGTGGCAAATTTGCTGTGTTTAGTAGTTTATTTCTCGAACAAAATTGGATTTTGATCAGCAAATTGTGGTGCATTTGCCATATTAGGCGCTTTTATGTGATGAAAGGATTTTTTCTGAGCTGGCAATTGTGCCCAATTGCCCAATGTAGTGAATTGTTGCTTCAAGGACTGAATTGTTATGGGTTGATCATGGTGCAGGAAACGCTCGTTGACCTTCTAGGTGTTGCTGGGCGGCATGCTTCGCTGCCAATTGCCGTGTGTGTTGCATCCCGTGATGAGCTAGATGCTGTCTGCGCTGCTGTTGCCAACCTCCCTTTTGTCTCCCTTTCGATGCTGGTATGCACATACTTGATGCAAATTACTGCGTGGTTTGGTGATATGAGGTTCTATTTGTGTTAATTATTCAATTCTTTCATGTAATATAGATTTGAAAAAACATAGATGCTGAGCAATCTGCCTTGCATTTGGGAATTTATACGTATTGCGGGTTCAATTATACCTTTTGTTTTGCATTGAGGGGTCACAACTCAAGTTATGTTAATTGTTTTATCACCCTTCTACCATGAACTTACTTTGCTTAGCCAGTTGTGTTTCTTATTATCATATGTTATACACTTATATAGCGAAGTATAGTTCATAACTACTCCCTCCGGTCAAAAAAGAATGTTGTTTTTTTTCTTTATACCATGCACAGTCTTCAATATGAAGTCTTGATCATTATGTTTTACTATAATATATAAACAAAAATTTATAAAATTATAATATTATGAAAATATTATTTATGACAAATATGTTCATATAATTTTTTTATACCCGATCTAAAGATTTATAAATATATTAGTGATCAAAGTTAAAAAATTTTTACTTTTACGGTCAAAAAATGACATTCTTTTTTGACCGAAAGGAGTAGGTATATTATTGCTCATTATGTTATGGTCTATTGATGGAGTTGGTAAATGCAGTACAGCGATCAGGCTGAAGCCGAGCGTGCTTCTGTTCTGGAAAAGTTTCGTCACGCAACAACACATTGTGATCAGACGTATGCTGCTGGTATTGCTGAAAATCCCAAGCCTGAAAGCACAACCCCGAAATCATGCATGGTAGTGGTAACGGATGCTTGCTTGCCTCTGGCTGCACTGGGTGAAGCACCTCTTATGGCTCATGTACTGATAAACTATGAACTACCCACAAAGAAGGTGAGTTGATATTTGTATTATCTTGCATAATGAACAGTATGTCTTTTCCTTTCTATTTATCATTGATCATTGCTTTGGGCGCTTGTGCTAGTGTGTGTTCAGATTAGCAAGCACATGAGGGTTGTGAGAGTGATGCAGCATCCACATATATGGAAGACTTCGGAGCTAATAGTGACGTGTTTGCCATATCTATTGCCCTTTAATCCTAAAATTTGGTTTTTATCAGATAGTTCAATGCATTTTCTGCCCTAGTAGCTTCAGTAGCCAAAAGAAAACAAAAAAGAAGGGATTTTCATAAGCTGGTTGTTGGTGGATTTACCATAAGTTGGTTTTCTTCTTGGTGAATTTTTTAGTTGCCTCGAATTTATTATTTTTTTCATGGTCTTAACTTCAAATTATGAGCTAATTGCACTCACACATGCACTTTAATGGTTAGAACATTTAACTACACAAAGAAAGACCATGAGTTTGACTTTCAATCCCTTCTATTTTCATGTTTGTACTTGTGTTTGGTCAGAGTCGAGTGTTGGCACATGTATGTGGGGTGTGTGCATGTGTGGAGTAAGTCGGGGTGCGTGTCTCTAACATAACAGATGTTACCACTTGTAAGGACAGTTTTCTCCTAAGAAAACCCTAAAACTATGAGCCACTTGTTGTGTTCTTAAATACTTGACATTGGCTAGCTGTTCCATCATGCATTTCTACTTCTAATTTTCCCAATATATGATCCACTCATCTGACATTCCAATTTGTGCTGTTAAGGAAACATACTTAAGGCGTGTATCAACATGCTTGGCAGCAGGTATTTTACAAAAAAAAATATCCTTTCTACTATATTGTGATAACAATATGGCTGATTGATTATGATCGGGCAGATGGAATTGTGATCAACATGGTAGTTGGCGGCGAAGTGGCTACTCTCAAGGGGCTAGAAGAGACCGGTGGCTTACTCATTGCAGAGATGCCGATACATGTAAGATCAACCTTCAACTGTTCTACCAACATCTACTATGCTCCCGTGGTCTAATTTGAACCATACCTTTGCAATGCAGGTTTCTGAGATCTTATGAAACAGCTGTGTTAATTGTGTTTGATAATCTGATACTATAGCACTTCCCCACTTAAGTTGTGGATTGTTTTTTTATAAATAAAGGCTCCACTCCTGTTTTACTGATTAATGCAAAAAAATTTTGTCACTTGTTATATTCTAGCATAATTATCAATAAATTCCATGATTTATTCATATGAACATTGATAAGAGCTGTTTCTATTCACACACAGTCGAATTAGCTCTGTTCACTCAACTGACCTACATCCTAGAAATTTGAAAGATGATATAAACAACAGGATAAAATGTTTAATCTACATATAATTTTGCATGAGTTGGCTCATGTAATGAAATATGTAGATGATGTCATACTTGTTTGAGCTATCAGGGAAGTCTGGGCCCAAATTTTTGGTTCAGTTTATGATTTTATAGATTGAAGTTGTGGTCAAATATTTAATTTATTTCTAAGTTTATTTTATAAGTATAAGTTGTCTTTGAATTAGAAGTTCTAAATAAGTTGAAGTCAATAAAAGAAGATTTTTTGGACTTATAAGCCCAGCCAAACACACTCCAGGACTCATCACATTGCATGAGCCATGAATGAGTCTGTCAACACCCGCAAGCTAGCAAGAACTGCTACAGTACCATCGATGATAAATTGAAGATGATGCACTGACCTGACTGATCAGTGATGGTGGTGCATAGTTTGCTTAGACTATTAGATGAAGCTATTAAGGCTGAACACCTAACTTAAAGGGGTGTTTGGCGAGTTTTACTTTATAAGCTTATGGGATTAGAGTTTTTTTTACTGTTAACCCAGAATTAAAAAATAATTTTGAAATTAACCCACAGTTTCAAAAATTTGCAAAAATGGCCTGCCACGTCAGCTTGTCGAGCTCTGGGAACTCGACAAGCTGCTAGTCGCACGGCAGCCTCTTGTCGTGCTCCAGGAACACGACTAGAGCTTGTCGTGCTCCCAGAGCTCGACAAGTCCTTGTCGTGTTCCTGGAGCACGACAAGCTCCCAGTTCAGCCATCAGCAGAATATTAAAATGTCCAGTGCTTATATAACAGATAAATGCCTTAGACCAACCGGTTCGCGCGCTCGCTCCTGAGTCCTCTGGCCCGGGTTCGAATCCTCGTTTCGGCAAATAAATGTTTTAACTTGTCGTGCTCGGGACCCGCGACAAGCTGTTGTCGTGGTTGGGGAGCGCGATAAGTGGCTGTCCCGTGCGACTAGCAGCTTGTCGAGCTCCCAGAGCTCGACAAGCTGACGTGGCAGGCCATTTTTGTAAATTCTCGTAACTGTGGGTTAATTTCGAAATTATTTTTTAACTCTAGGTTAACAGTAAAAAAAACTCTATGGGATTATAGCGTGAAGTTGAGACCAAACACTCGAATTCAATACTTATTTCATAAGTATAATTTTTTTTTTTTAACTAAAAAATCCGGATATGCTACATTCGATGGAAAGGCTTTGTTGGGCTTATAAATTAAAACCCTAATAAATTAGAATAAAACTCAAGTTTGATAAGACACATCCTAAAATAAAACTTGACCGCCATTAGCATTGTCAATTTTTCCCAAGACCTCCTGTGGGGATTTTCCCGAAATAGAGGTAGTGATGAGGGGCAAATTATTCCATTAGTTTAATGAGATCAAGATGATAATGCACTTTCAGCCCAGTCTCACTAAATCTATGTAAAGATAAGTTTATACATTAAATATAAGTATTTATCTTAAGTATATATATGTTTGATCAATACGTTTGTCATTTTTTTATATGAAAATGATTCATAATAACTCTTTTATTACTTTTTGTGTTAAAAAACTAAGCTATATAATATGCATTTAACTTTAAGGACAAAATTTAAATAATATAACAAATATCCCCATGAAAATTTCTACTACCCATTAAATTCCTACGGGGATTATATGGTGATAAAAACATTGACATCCCTGAACGCCATTGTACTACAAACATCACAGGGTGCTACAGTTATGTATGGAAGTTATAAAATGCGTGCAACGATGAGGCTGAGGCTGTGCGTGCATCTGCTCTGGAAAAGTCTCTCCAATAAACGGGAAGTTTAAACTCCACCAAACACCCTCTTAGAGATCTACTGTAAACCACTTTGTGCTTTCCGAAGCACTCTATTTGAATGCTATAATAGCATATCTTGTGGATATGTAGGTTGTTAGATATACAGGTAGCAAAAACTCTGACCAAACCACCAAAGAAATTTCCGAGAACTTCTCTTATGTATGTGTGCATACAAGAGATGGGCCTCACTAGTATGATTTAGCATCATAAAAATTGGAAACTCAAAAGTCTCTAATACATCTCAGACTGTACATGATACAAAGAATAGGTAGCCAATCCTGATTGTGCCTGTGTAGTGATGTATTCTGAGACTTAATGGAACTGGCTACAAGGTTTGTTCAATCGCGACCTCTATCAGTCAACAATATTTGGTTTCAAAATTAATTGGGATTTTCGAATAATCAACAATTACATAAAAGCTTCTCGCAAATGAGTGGGCAGTTTCAAGTCAGGCTCGGATTCACCCAGAGGACTGAAAAAGGCTTCAACCATGTCGTCTGAAACATACTCAAGAGCAGGAGGATCCCACTGCAAGAACAAAAAAACATACGAAAACAGAAACTACCAAAATCTATTGTGCAGCCAGACAGTAAAGAAATTACCTTTGGCGCCAAGTCCTTGTCAACAAGTCGTGCTCGAACACCCTGCAAAACAACAGGAAATGGGTGCAATCAGCATACAAGGATTTCACAGCAGTTGTTGCATAGGTAGCTGCATCTTTATTGAAGAGTTTTATTATTATCTTTTTTTATCAAGAGTTGGTTTATAAAACTGTCCAATGATCATCTCAATGAGAAATATATGATACTTTCCTCAATATCTGAGAATCCTCTGCTACAACAGTACTACCACATACCTCACAAAATTGATGAGAAAATTGCTTTGAGATCCCATTGATGGACATGCGGTATTCTCGTACAAGGCATTCATCAAGTGTCTGGTATCTTCCTTCGCGTATCTACAGGATGGCCAAAAGAAATCTCAGGTAACAGCAGAAAAACAATAAACAGTTTTTAGTTTTTACTTACCGATCGCAATGAAACCTTCAAAGATAGTGGAGAGGCCTCTTTCAGTCGTTTCAATGCCAAAGTACACCAATCTTCATTCAATCTAGCTTCTTCACTTTCCTAAGTACAAAATTAAATAGAGGAAGGCATCAGAATCACAAAAGGTTCTGTGTGTTGCAGTAGGCCCTTCAATTGTAAAATGTTAAGGAAAATCAGCAAACTTTCTGAACTTGGGACCTAAACCTTGAACCTGAAACCAAAAGTATATCTAGTACAGTAAAATTACCAACGAAAATAAATGATAATAAGCTCATAAGCACAGCTCTTCAAAAATGAGCACAAAAGCTTTGATGGAATCACATGAGTTACAAATGACAACAAACATGAAGTAAGCCTCAAAAGAGCGATCAATCAATAATTCTTTCATGTTGCTTATGATCAAATAAATCAAATAGTAACCATCTCCTGTTGCTTATGATCAATTGAATCAAACAATAAGCATCTCATCTTGAGAGAAATGCAGAAAAATGGAAAAACAGAGGAGCCATCACTCACCAGAGCATCCACAATATCTTCAACTGTTTCATGGCTGAAGCACTTATCTATGACCTCAAGCCTGTGGTAACACAAGGGGTAGAAAGGACATAATATCAATCAAGTATGCTGTTTTCATAGACTTTGCTCACAAACATGACAATATTTGCACAAATGTGGAATGTACAATGCATGGTAACTCTAGCCGGAGTAAAATATTCCCCATATGAAGTAATTGAAAACTAAATAGTGCAAATATGACATGATTTATGGTTACCAGCTACTTTAATTCACACACCATGCAGGTAAAAAAGAAAAAAAGGCACGGCTACTGAATGCAGAGAACTCAGATCAAAGGCCTCATGCTTTGCCCCATTTAAGGACAGAACAAGCAAGTAATTAGTAGAATTCACCAAGGCAATAGTTTCGATTGACAAATCAACCTGAAAGAATGAGCATGAAGGCAGTATTGGTAGGTTGATCTGGCAAATATCTAGATGCTAGCAGAACACCGATGTTTTACATAAGATTGATCTTGGTCTAAACACAACAAAAAACTTTCCATCAACTAGAGGAAAAGAAATATTTTTTTAAAAGAAAACAACCATAGGGTGATAGTATTAATGGACCTACTGATGGTGCTGGTCGTTGCTGTAGTGATGGCATGGTAAAGTACTTGGTTAGACAAATGTTTAGTTTCCTTCTAGTCACTGGATAGCTTACCTATGAACAATGCTTGTCTTATCTGGATAAACAAGGTCTCCATATTGTGCAAGGGAAGAATCAATAACTGATGGATCATCAGTTACCAATTTAGCAAGACGTTCATCAACCAGATCTAGATGCTGTTGAAAGAAATGGAGCTAATGAGGTTGGTTTATGAAATCCTTATAAAGTGTACTGGAGAAGAACTACAAAACATGCAAAACATATGGTTTAGTGAACAGAATCTAACAGCACTCATGGAATAGTGTGTGGCAAGGCCAACTGCAAGCATATCCACTCCATTGAGTTTTTCACCAGTCAAGGCCAGGTATTCCCCTGCAAAGGGTGAAAAATGAAATTGGAAAGGTGAGAAAATAACAGTTAACAAGTAGCAAAAACACTAAACTAATAAGAACTGAGCATATCATATAAAAACATAAGAATTTAGTCAGCACCAACCAACATGGCCAGTTAAATGTGATAAATAAAAGGAGGCGGCAGCATCAGGATGAAAGCCAATGTGTACTTCCGGAGTTGCAAAGACCTGAAAATTGTTGCAGCAAGCAAATGTGCCTGTTACTTCCCAACTATGCATGTTCATAGATGATGAGTTATATACAAGGAAGCATCTAGACAGATATACTAACGCATAATGACTATCAGAATCTTAGGCAGAAACTTAAACAGAAGAAAATCAAATCAGCTAAAATTTGACATACCGTTTTATCAGTTGCAATACGAAATGCTCCAGGAATTGATACTCCTCCACCACCACCCATAGTAACACCATCAAGAATGGCGACCTGTATGACAAAATGAAGGCACATCTCAGCAACAAATCAAAGAAAGGTTTAAAATGAAATGTATAATGAACAAAATAAATCTGGTTTGAGTTCACATACTTACATGTGGTTTCAAATATGTGCCTAGAACATAAATAAACATGTAGAGGGTCTTGAAGAAATCTTTGCATTCCTCCACCTTGCCTGCTTTGGAGAGAGACGAGGTTAACATTGAGAGCAACTTTAGGATATAACTCAATGTTTGTGTTATGTGTACACATAAATTTTCAGTAAACCTCTCAAGACTTGCACGAACTTATTATCTATTCTATTTGGAGCCCAAACCTCTTATTTGACATTTTGGGTAATGAAAGTTCCTACAAGCAATTGGAGGAGGCCCTCAAGAATTGGAAACACAATTGGTAGGTTTTTCAAACCAAACCTACTCAATCTAAAAGCCAATGTGCTGTCTGCTTACTACAACACATGGACCACTAAGCATAAGCAATGTGAATTACATGTTGCATGAAGCCAAACCACCCACCTTCACCAATAAGTTGACGCAGATTGACGACATCCCCACCAGCGCAGAATGCTCGGCCAGCACTCTTCATATATCCAACACCCCAATTTAACCTTGTTGAATGGCACTAATAGCATTCAAAAGATGAAACACCATACCTTCATCATGACAAAGCCAATGTCTGGATTGTCCTCCCAGGACTCGTATAGCTTATTGAGCCTAGCTCCCTATCAACAAAAAAACAAATGGTTAACATAAAAGGCTAGATTGCAATAGTGGGACACCATAAGTAATGACACCACACAGTCACTTAACCAATGTATCACAACAATGTAATTCTACAACAGGCACATGACTATACCAGCATTTCATCAAACACCAAACAAGCATGACCATGCACCTCAGAGACGTTTTCTAGCCAAATGTTATCAGTTCCCTAAAAGGAAATCGGGCCGATCCCTTTGTAGAAAGAAAAAATGTGCATGACCACACGGCCATTTCATCCAACACTACACACGCATGACCACGCAGACACTTCATCAAACGGCAATGACGCATGGCCACAGGCATTCTATCAAACAACACACGCGCAATCCACCGAACACCTCCACCGCACCAGACAGGCATTCCATCAAACACCTCGCAGGAACACGAGACGGGAAGAGGATAAGTCACGAACCATCGTTGTGGTGAGGGCGTTGAGATGGACGGGGCGGTTGAGCACGGCGGCGCGCGCGCTCGCCTTGCCTTCCACCAGCACCTGAACACACACGCACGCACACACCCACCGCCACCACAAGTGTGAGCGACCAAAAAGCTCTCGTCTCGGCCACGAAAGGAGAAAAGCCAGATTCTTATTACCTCTTCGGCGGGGAGAGGGGAGGAGGACAGCCATCGGAGGCGGCCCGGGAGGCCGCGGAGGAGAGCCTCGCCGGCGCGGCGGGCGGAGGCGGAGGCTGCGGGTAGGCTCGGCATAGTGGCCCGCGGCGTAGGGTTTTTGGAAGCGTGGGAAAAGGAAACTGGTCAAGTAATAAGTGGCAAGTAACTGGGATATGCAAGGGCTACTGATCGTTGGATCCCAATCGGACGGCTTAGGATGGAAGGGATTTAGCTCAGTTGGGTTTCATTGCATTGTATCGGTCTGATCGGTTATAGAAAATGAAATTGAACGAAAACTGAATAACTGAATTAGATGAGAAAAAGAATTAACCGTCCGAAATTGAAAAGAAAAATTGGTCGGTTTGATTTGAAAATTCACTTTTTAAAATTTTCTTTGAATTATTCATAGAGGTCACATGTGTTGTGTGTGCAGGAGATTAGTCTAGATAGATGATATTGCGGCCTGTACTCTTGTGTGAGGAAAGATAACATTCTAGATTACTTGTGTAACTCAAATTGTATGTTCTCATTTTATGTCATATATGATGTATATCAAATGATATAGTCCACACACATAGGTTGATGTGAGTTGGTTTTATAGCTAAGAAGATGTAGAAATCCAATATTTGTTAATTGCTTCACTAGTGTTCCAAATTTGTTGGCACATTGTTGAGTCGTCTAAATTCAGCGTAGATTTTCCTCAATTGTTGGATTAATCCTATCCTCCAAGCCCTAGCACCCTTCCTGTTCATCTCAACATCTATGCATGTCTTATAGATGGCAGTCATAGAAGTAATGACAGGCACATTGATCATCCCACCCATCCTGGAAAATGTCCACTTTCAAATCTTTATAGGTGTATTTGACATGGCAATGCACTTATTCTACTAGTATTTAGTAACAACCCTCCAAATCTCTCTCTCTCTCTCTCCCCTCTCCCTCTCCCTCTCCCTCTCTCGCTCGCCTCCCTATCCCTAGTGCCCTCTCATTTTTTTCATTCCCTCTCCCTCTCCCTCTTTCTTTCACAAGGCAGCAAATCCACCATGATCCCCTTTAGGTTATCTCCAACCGTAATTAAAAACTTTTATTTGGCTCTTCAAAAGAATATTTTGTGTCACGTGTGTATTCACTCAAAGAACCAAATAGGAGCTATTCCTCCAATAACTTGACTCTTGTTTGACTTTATACGCGAGTCCCACACTTCATAAAACTAAACTAAGAGTCTTGGCTCTTGTTTGGCTATATGCCTTGGACCCACTAAATATTTTATGGATTTATAAAATTTAATGACATTTGTTGTAATATTATGTTAATAATATTTAGGAAATTTAATTTTGGACAATTAAAAAAAATAATTAAGGAATGGTAAATTACAATTCAAACTTGACGAAAAAAATATTTTATTAAATTCGAACATTAGAACATAACATTGAGTGAACTAAATTAAAATTAAAATTACAAAGAAATCTACTACATTCGAATATTAAAACATAACATGAACATACATTAAAAAACTTAGAAATACAACAAGATAGCTACTTGTTGGTGTGTTCGCCTCCGAAATGTTGTCAAATATGTTCAATTAAGTCTATTTTTAATTGCACATGTGTAGGTTGAGCATGGATCGCAGTGTTTCTTGCGAGTACGTCAGCAAAGACAGGCGTAACCCCATTCTGGATCATAGGTGGTATTACGATGGATGCACTCTGTTGATCATTAAAATAGTAGTTCCCGCCATTATAGTCTCGCTCATCTTCTATTATCATGTTGTAGAATATGACGCATGCTCACATGATCTTGGTGACCGTTCACCGTTGCCAAACTGTGTCGCACCATGTACGATGGCAAACCAAGTTTGTAGGACTCCAAAAATTTGCTCAACGTCTTTCTTTGCCCCTTCTTGATGCTGCACAACAATCTGTCATTCATCGTTTGTGAGAGCAGTATTGTCTTGACAAAGACAGTCTACTCTAAGTATATACCATCGGCAAGATAATACCTCATATTGTATTGTCGGGCACTGAGAGTAAAGTGAACTTGAGGAGTTTGATCTTTCAATACATTGATGAACAAGGGCGACGGGTTGAGCACGTTGATGTCGTTATTCGACCCAATGGCATCGAATAAGGCATGTCATATCCAAAGATCATAGGAGACCATCACTTCAAGTATAATTGTAGGGACTGTATAATCTCCACGAGTGAATTGTCCCTTTCATGTTACTGGGTAATTTTTCCATTCTTAGTGCATACAATCAATGTTTCCGAGCATCCCCCGTAAGCCATGGGCCTCTCCTTGTTGTAGCAGGCGTTAGATATCTTCGACCGTGGGGCTACGAAGATATTCATCGCCAAACTTATCGATGACACTTTCTACAAAGTGCTCCAAACATTGAATCTTTGTGAACTCCTCTATCCACACATACTAGTCAATAGCATCGGTAAGGCCACCATACATCAGCATATGCATGGCTGCGGTATACTTTTGTAAAGAGAGAGCCCGCTATTGTTAGCAGCATCTCTCCTTTCAGTGAAATAGGGAGACTACTCACTGAGAGTTTCAACAATGCGAAGAAAGAGGGGTCTCCTCATATGAAATCTCTGGTGAAAAATATTGTTGGGGTAGATCATCATCAGAGAAGTAGTTTGCGATGAGCTTTTGATGACCATCTTCGTGGTTCCTCTCAATATGTCTCCTACTGTTGCGTAGACAGTAGCCGCAGGAGGAACAAGCTTCCAAACATGCATGAAGACTTGCGATAATATGATCTTCTAATTCATCTTCGCCTCCTCTTCCTCCAAAAATTCCTACAATAATTCTTTCATTTTATTGATGGGATTCTCCTCAGAACTACATGTGCTGGAACTAGAGCTAGATGATATTTTGTGAAGAGGTTGTGAAGAAAAGTATGTGAAGAGAGTTTGGGTTGTGGAGAGAACTTTGTGAAGGAGTTGAATATGTATACCAAGATTCCAACAGTTAGTTTGCAACAGCTATATTCCAACAATTAGTTTCCAATGACTATATTATAACGGCTATTTGACAATGGTTACTTTTTGGAGAGAAATTAAATGATGCACAAATTAATTAAAAGACACATGGATTAATTAAAATTACACATTCATTAAATGAGAAGATACATGGAAGTAAAAGACTGAATAAATTAAAAAACTAAAAACCTAATCGTTGTCATCTTTTCCGCTGAGCTTCTCTCTTAACATCCTCATTGCTACTGCATGCTCCTCCTTAAGGATGTCATCAAAATTTGACCTGTCGAGTGCCATCAATTTCAAGTATACCTTGCACATGGTAGCTTTCTCCTTGGATTTATCCATATCATGCAAGGAGTTGCACACTTGAATTGCGTCCTTTCTCTTTTCGGCTCGGTTAGCTCGAGCGTTAACGAAGGTCTCGAGATCTGCTTTAACTGCTGACACACAATCCTGCATTTTGGTCTTACCTTTGTGTTTCTCCTTAGCAACATCTCGTCCTTCTGACCATGTCTCCTCTTTGGAAACATCATTGTTATTGGATGATGATGTGTAAGCACTTGACTTAATCAACCTGTTTCTTTTGTTAGCAGGCTCAACATAGACTCTGGACCATTTAGGTTGGTTGTGAACGGTTGTCCACCAATGATCCAAGAAAAAGGATGGCCCATTTTTGTCTTGTACATTTCATGGGCTTGTGCCATGAGTTGATCGTCGAAACGACTACTAGCATATACTTCCTTCAAATGGATCCAAACACCATTGAATTGGATCACTTTCCTATTGCTCTGCTGCCAATGGTCCTTGCAGTGTTTGGTCTCTCTTTTCCAAATAACTGGGCTCATCTTGTTGTAGGCGGCCGCAACATTGGCCCAGTACATATCGCACTTCCTATTGTTTTCATCAATAGGATCAAGCGAATTGTTGAGCTAAACACTGATATGCATGTTGGCGACAAAAAAATAAATTAAATCATAATAAAAATTTTATATAAGAATCGGTTTAGTCGAACATATTTAAATCTAAGTATACTAAAAAACTATCTGCAAAAATGAAATTATTACCAACCTTATGTCATCATCCTCTGACTATGGTAAACGCTTAGCCCTCCCTCCTACACCGGTGGTAGCATTGTTGTTGTTATCATCATCAATGGCAATTCGAGCTGCCATATCTGTTCGAATGGATGCGGGGTGCCACTGTCGGATGCCACCGTGGACTGCAAATTGTCCCTGGGGGGTTGTGGTGGGGAGAACTGCGTATAATTTGTTGGCATACCAACAAAATGAAAATTTCGCCTATATTGAAGGGCTTGTGGAAATGAATGGGGGTAAGGTGGATAGGGAGGATAATTGATGGATATGGAGGGTAATTTGGAGGATATGTAGGATAATTTAGAGGATATGATAGCTTCAAAAAATTGGGTTATTGTTGACTGCTGGGATTTTTGGAGTTCTCATTAGGAGATTGAGAAGAACTGAGCTAGTTTAAAAAACCACCGAGTGGATTAGAATCCATATCTGATTTTTCAAAAATTTTAGAACAACTCACTACTACAGAAGTGCATTCCACTAACCCATATTTTCTAACGGTTATAAGCAATCTGGGAAAAATCCGATAGAATAGGACGACAGCGGCGGAAAAGAAGCATTTTACTATCGGTTACACACTAGTCCAACGTTAGTGAAATGCAAAAACTTTTTACTATCGGTCATTACTGTACAAACCGATATAATATATTAAATAGTACTATCGGTTTTCCATTTTTAACTGATAGTAAAATTACGCACTTTATACTATCGGTTATGACTGTACAAACCGATATAATATATTAAATAGTACTATCGGTTTTTCATTTTTAACTGATAGTAAAATTACGCACTTTATACTATCGGTTATTACTGTACCAACCGATATAATATATTAAAATAGTACTATCGGTTTTTCATTCGTAACAGATAGTAAAATTGCTCACTTTATACTATCGGTTCGTACTGTACCAACCGATATTAAAGATAAACTTTTACTATCGGTTATTAGTGTACGAACCGATAGTAAAGATGAACTTTTACTATCGGTTTGTTTATTCAACCGATAGTAAAAGAAACAATGGGGGCCTTTAGAAGAGAGGAAAGTTCACTAACGGTTGTGTTTTTGAACCGATAGTAAAAGTTCATATTTACTATCGGTTATTAGTGTACGAACCGATAGTAAAGATGAACTTTTACTATCGGTTTGTTTATTCAACCGATAGTAAAAGAAACAATGGGGACCTTTAGAAGAGAGGAAAGTTCACTAACGGTTGTGTTTTTGAACCGATAGTAAAATTACATTTTTACTATCGGTTATTAGTGTACGAACCGATAGTAAAGATGAACTTTTACTATCGGTTTGTTTATTCAACCGATAGTAAAAGAATCAATGGGGACCTTTAGAAGAGAGAAAAGTTCACTAACGGTTGTGTTCTTGAACCGATAGTAAAATTACATTTTTACTATCGGTTATTAGTGTACGAACCGATAGTAAATATAGTAAAAGAAATAATGGGGACCTTTAGAAGAGAGGAAAGTTCACTAACGGTTGTGTTTTTGAACCGATAGTAAAATTACATTTTTACTATCGGTTATTAGTGTACGAACCGATAGTAAAGATAAACTTCCTTATAATGGGTTAAACGCGCGGGAGTTTTCCCTCCAGTCCAACCAAACACATTTCCAAATAAGTCTCTACTCGCACGCGGAAAACCCTAGCCTCCCCGACGTCCCCTTTTTCGCTCCTGCACCACCATTGCCGCTCGCATTTGGGTTCTTCACAGCCGCCGGTCACTGCATCGCGCCATCGTAGGCCACTCCACGAACTGTAAGTGTTCTTGACCAACCCGATTAAAATTGTTCTTGTCCCTCGTGTCAGTTTCTTAAATTGATACTGAACGCGATTAGAACCAGGTATTCTTTAGGAAAGAGTAATTGAAATGAAATCAGTTTCCTAACTTCATACAAGCATGCAGAGCGCCATGTTGAAAGACCAATACGAGTTGCCTCAATTGGAGCAGATGCGACAAATTTGGGCTCAATATATGATGGATGAAGTGGCTATCAACGATCGATCGTAAATGACTTGTGTAATATACATTGAATGTGTTAATTGGTGTATGTGTGTACTTGTATTGGTGTATTTGTGAATAAACCTAATATGTGAATAATTAGATCCAATCTATCCAATGCATGTGTATATCTTTGTATTAGTGTATTTGTGAATAAATTCAATCTCTGAATAATTAGATTCAATCTGTCCAATGTGTGTCTCTCTGTATTGTTGTATCTGTTAATAATCCTTTGTAATACTATCGGTTTATATCCTACAACCGATAGAAGAAAGTTTCCAATACTAACCGTGTCAAGTAACTAACCGATAGGAAAACTAACAGTACTATCGGTTTCCAGTGTAGAACCGTTACAAGAAATCTAACATCACTATCGGTTGAGTTCACTGAGCCGATAGAAGAAATTATCATTCACGATTAGTGAATGTTGGAATATAGGTATTTTACTATCGGTTTGCAACCGATAGAGTTGTGCTACGTTTTTTCTATCGTGCCGATCACTAGCGGTAAGAGAACCGATAGTAGAGACGATTTTAAACCGATAGTGAAAAGCAATTCTGTAGTAGTGACTTGGTGTGGATTTGTAGCTAGATTGTGGTAGAAGTTGGGTTGTGAATGAGGCAATACCATTATATTTATAGAGGAGAAATCAGTTTGAATTTTTCAAATTTTTTAGACTTTTTTTGTATTTTTTGCTATTTTTATGATTTTTTTGGCCAAAACATTAAAAAATTAGTTCAAACGGCTATATTTCTAAACGAATTTTTTTTTGTACAACTGATAGGTGGGCTGGATTGCAAATATCCCCCAACAGCTAGTTTTTTAAAAAAACAAAATTTACAGACTGACAGGTGGGCCAACCGAAGCACAAGACCCACTTGTCACTGATTGCGGGTCAAAAACCACAGCACAATGTAAAAAAAATTAATTTTTTATGCATCCAATGGCTATTTTCATTTACTTCCATTGACAAGTGGGGCTGATGACAGTGGGACCCCATGTAAGTGATAGAAGTCATCGCAGATTGTGTGAGTGTCGGATCGAAAAAAGTGCACTGTGCACGCTACTGGTGGGCCCCACGCACACCAATCTTTGTTGGATCTAGATTTTGATGATTAATGACAATTTAGATAAACCCTGTTTTAGCACAAGTAAATTGAAATGTTATTTGTTAAACTCTGAAGTTGATGTCTCTTTTGTTATGGTTTAATATCGATGCATATGTTTAGGGGGAGCTCATCATATCAGTCATATGTGCTAATTGTTATCATGACATGAGTAGTATGAATCGTGTGCTTACCTCTTATCATATATGGATCTAATGATTGTATATTTCATCTCTTATCCTTTTGTGGTTTATCGAAAATGGTTCTGTCATTAAACACCAAAAAGGGAAATTATTGAATCAACTCCTTTGGGAGTAATTTTTTTGGTGATTAATGACAACTCAACTATGAGACTAATGTTGTTTAATGAGTGTATGTGTTGTAGTCTCAAAATGGATTGTGAGATGAAACCAAGTAAGAGCGTATGGAGGACGATGTCGATAATGAGTCACCTTGAACGAGGTCAAGCTTCACCGTAGATAAGATCTAAGATTAAGGATCATTTTATTAGGATTTTATCGGTCTCGGTGTTTGGAGATAGACCGAGTTGATATGCTTCTTTTTATTAGTTTGACCGTACTATTAAGAGAGGTTGGAAACTAATAGCTTGAGTCAATCTAGTGCTGAAGCTCAAATGCATTCATATCATATTGCACTAGTGCTTATTCACCTCTTGCATTGCTAGAAAAACAAGTGTAGTTTGTTTGAATTAGAGATAATATTTGAAAACTACACTTAGTCATAGTCGCACAAGAGAAAACAAACTGTTTCAGTACTAGAACTAGTCATACTCGTATATGAACAATTTGGCAATATCACTATTTGGAATTGGTCTTGGTCATTGAAGTTCAAACTAGTCGTACCAGTTCACAACTCGAATACGGACATTTGACCATATCCTTTCGACCACCTGCTTCCGACCAGATATTCGACCAGTGGCTTAAAGTTCTTCAATCAAAATTGGACGTGGTCTATACTGATTGTCAGCATATATATCCGCGTGGGCTCAGACAAATTGCATTTGCTTATACCCCAAAATTGAGTTAGAGTAAAAATATCTAAGTCCTGTTTTCGGTTTGCACAGGTCGGACATTGTCTGTGATGACCGGACATTGTCCGGCCAGTACAAAACTCTATTAGCAATTACAAAACGAAACCACAGACAGATAGATCTGTCCGGAGGCGTTTGTTCGGAACAGGCCAGACATTGTCCGTGATGGCCGGACAATGTCCGGCCAGTACAAAACTTGTGAGTTTTAAACAAAAGCGAACCAGAGACAAATGAATTTGTCCAGGCACATCTATCTGGGACTGAGCGGATTTTGTCTGGTGTAAGCAGAACAATGTCCGCCCAATACAAATTCGTTTTGAGGCAAAATTAAAAAGTGAAACAGAGATGTTTATATCTGTCCGGGCATTTTGTTCGGACAAAAGGCTATTTGTCCGGCCTTCACAAAAGTAGCTAAACGGTAACTGACACGTTGGCAACGGTCATATTGACATGTACTGTCCGGACATTATCCGGCCCGGACAATATCCGACATGGCCGGACAATGTCCGGCCTGTACAAAATTGGCTCGTTTTCTTGCAAACGGAGGCTGGTTTTCTTGAGAGGGCTATATATATCTTGACTTGGCTAGCATTTGAGGTGCTTAACAACTCGAAAATCCTGTGAATAAGTTAACCAAATCCTTTGAATTCAATCTCTTGCATTTAGAGCCAAGATTTGAGCCAAATCTTTGAAAGCATTTGAGAAGAGAATCATTTGTGAGAGGCTAAGAGTACTTAGTGCACATCATTCATTATTTGCAAGCTAGTGCTAGAGTGTGGGCATTCATTTGCATCATTTGAGATTCTAGCACTTGATTCATTCAAGTGAAGGCATTCAATTTATTACTCTTGGCGATCACCATCCCCTAGACGGTTATTGGAGGAGAGTCGCGATCTCTCCGTTGAAGTTTGTTGGAGAGGCCGACAAAAACATGTGAAAGGTATTGGTGCTTGCTTATCTGGAGTGGACAAGGAGCAACCCAAGTGAAGATATCCTTCATAGATATAGAGCGAGGCTCACGCGTGAGCGCTTCAACGAGAAGTAGGGGAGACCGGGAGAGTCTCTGAGACCTCAATAAAAATTATTGTGTCAATTGTTTCTCTCTTACATAATTTGTATTTACCTTGATACAATTGTTTCCACTTGCTCTTGTTGCATGTTGTATTGCATTTTCTATCTTGTTGAATGCAACTTGATATTAAATAGTTTTAAACTCTTTTGTGAAAACTCGATTTTCATTCATATCTTGCAATAATTGTTTTAGTCGAAAAGATTTTTTAAAGCCTCATATTCACCCCCTCTAGTCGGCATCCTCGATCCTATAGTCTCCTCGTTTGTCACGCATGGAAAATAACCCCTAACATTGACATGTAGGGACAAGCATTGTGGGGCTCGTCTATTAGTGGTTGTTGGTGGGATTTGATTGTGCGTGTGTGTGCCAAGTGTTGATCGAAGGATGCCGACTAGAGGAGGGGTGAATAGGCAGTTTTTCTAATTTTACTTTTAATCTAGTAGTTAACAACCTAAATTGCAATATCAATACTTAAATGATATGAATGACTACACAAAGTAAGTTTTGCAATTACTAAATAGTCAATAGCAACAATTCAATCTCTAGAAGTATAAAGCAAGTAATAGAAGTAACCGAAGAGATCGAATTTTTCCCGAGGTCTCGGAAATTTGCCGATTTCCACTAATCCTCATTGAAGCGCTCTTCACTAGAGCTTTTGTTTCGATTTCACTAGAGGTAGCCCTTCTCCTCTCCGGATAGGCGAGCTCTGAGCCTTTACAACCAACTGCCGGGCCTCTCCGACACACATCGTCGATGGAGAGCTCGCCAGACCTCCTGACTCGTCTAGGTGACGGCAATCACCAAGAGTAATGAGCCTAGCACCTTGCTTGATCAACCTCAAAGCTTGAAGAACAAAGATGCAAATGTAAATGGCTCGATTTCAACTTTTCTCAACTAGCACTCACTGTTTTGCTAAAGATTTGGCTTCAAATGCAAGAGAATGAGTGTGTGAGGCTTTGCAAGCTGTTTCACTAAGCTTTAGAGATGAATTTCGTGTGTGTACAGCTTCTACAAACAGTAGGGTTTATATAGTCTCAGCAAAACGGTTGTTTTCAAGAAAATTGGGCGAAAGTTGTACTGGCCGGACATTGTCTGGTCACTTCAGACAATGTCCAGTCAGTACAAATAAAATGATCGTTTCTCACGAGAGTTTCAAGTGTCAGTAGCCGTTTGAGAATTTTTGTGAAGGCCGGACGGATGGATTTGTCCAGACAAAACGTCATGACAAATGTATATGTCTCTGTTAACACTCATGTTTAACAGCACATATACACGCCGGACAAATACGATTTGTCCAGACAAAATGTCCGGACAAATGTATATGTCTCTGTTGACACTTGGCTCAAACACTTCTCAACAAATATATAGGCCGGACGTATGTGATTTGTCCGGACAAAAAGTCCGGACAAATGCATACGTCTCTGTTAACACCTAGATTTTGAACTTAACCGGAGTTGTATAGGCCGGACATTGTCTGGTCACTTCCGACAATGTCCGGTGCGTCCCAGACAAATGCCTCTGAACAAATACATTTGTCTCAATTAAACTTGCCATATGAAATGTACTGGCCGGACATTGTCTGGTCATTTCGGACAGTGTCCGGCCTAAATCGGACAGATGCATCGGACAAGTTTATTTGTCTCTGTTTATCGTTTTGCAAGTTTCATCAGCAGTTTGTATTGGCCGGACATTGTCCGGCCATTTCAGACACTGTCCGGCCAGTTCAAAACGAAAATAGAAATGCTGAATTTTACCCAATTTCAATTTGGGGCTAGATACATATGCAAATATGTTTCCAAAGACCTCAAGGTTGATCAAATGACTTGTGTTAAGACCCCTCTTAATAGTACGACCATCTAACCTAGAAATTTTCAAAAAAAATAAAAACGCTAGGTTTAGATATTTGTACTTTTGTCGGAGTTTTCATCATTTTTGCTTCATGGAGTCTTGATAATCTTGATTTGCACTTTTGTGATGCTTTCTCCTCTGATTAACCTGAGTCTCAAACACATAGATTAGTCGCATATATCACAGATGTCATTAATCACCAAAACCCTAATTAGGGCTCAAGATTCAACACCAAGGCTATCACCGCATGTGATTTCGTGCCAGAGGTGGGGCCTAGTCATATTGTGTCACGTGATGCGTTTAATTTCCACCGCTGTCATTGATGTGTGGGCGACCTATTTAACTGGACCCACATGTTAGTTTGCAGAATTCGCGGGTAGTAGTGCTGCTGAATTGATTTTTGTAGGGCCCACAAAACGCATTGCACCATGTCATGTGTGCTCCAACAAGGATGCTAGCTCGTCTCGAGCTTGGCTCATGGCTACAACTCACCTGGGAGTTCACCTTGTTGAGTCAACTCTTTTGAGAGTACTTATTTTGGTGATCAATGACAACCTAACTTTGAGACTAACATGGTTTAATGAGTATATGTGTTGTAGTCTCAAACTGGATTGCGTGATGAAAGCAAGCAAGGGCGTATGAAGAATGATGTTGATATGAGCCACCTTGAGTGAGGTCAAGCTTCAGCAAAGGTAAATCGAAGATTAAGAATCATTTTCTTAGGATTTTACCAGTATCAGTATTTGGAGATTAACTAGGTTTGTAGGATTCTTTTTACTAGTTTGACCGTACTATTAATAGGGGTCAGAAACGAATAGTTTGAGTTAATATAGTGCGGAAGCTCAAATGCATTCATATCATATTGCACTAGTCCTCATTCACCTCTTGGATTGCTAGAAAACAAGTCTAGATTGTTGAATTGGAGCTAAGATCTAAAAACTAGACTTAAATTGCAGGTCTGAAAATTCTCAGTGCATGAGGATAGTCCGCATGCATGTCTGCATGGATGCAGACGTCTGTGTAGTAGCTCAAAAATTTTCGGGCTAAAAATCTTTGAACTATATGGACAGTCCGCATGCATGTCTCAACATGGATTGCTAGAAAACAAGTCTAGATTGTTGAATTGGAGCTAAGATCTAAAAACTAGACTTAAATTGCAGGTCTGAAAATTCTCAGTGCATGAGGATAGTCCGCATGCATGTTTGCATGGATGCAGACGTTTGTGTAGTAGCTCAAAAATTTTCGGGCTAAAAATCTTTGAACTATACGGACAGTCCGCATGCATGTCTGCGTGGACGTGGATGTTTGCGTCGGACATTTTGGCAGTAGAAATGTTTTTGAATTTTCTAGAACATCTATGCCGATCTAGATCTTGATTATGTTGACAAATTGTAGCCTCCTGAGTTATCGTTCTAACAAGCCAAAAGCACCTCAATCGAATCTCTAGATCAAAAGTTGTGCTTGTTTTACTATCAACTGCATAGATCTATGCAGACTGTCCGCATGCATGTCCGCTAGACGCAGACGTTTGTGTCGGACATTTTTGCAGCAATGTTTTTGAATTTTCTAGAAGCATCTAGATTGATCTAGATTTTGCTTTTTTTTTTTACATAATTGTAGCCACTTGAGTTATCTTTCCAACAAGCAAAAAAACAGCTCAATCGGATCTCTAGATCAAAAGTTATGCTTGTTTTACTATTAGCTGCATAAATCCATGCAGACTGTCCGCATGGGACATGATTGTCCGTGTGTAAAATTGATTCCCCACAACAGCTATTCGCGCGTGGATATACTAGTTGTTATATAGCCGTTAGACACAAAGAAGTAGATGCTGACAGTACGCATCACATGCGGATTGTCTGCGTGACTGATTTTTTCTCCTGCGTGCTTCTAACGGCTAGATTTGTGTATGGGGGTTATATATACTCTTTTTGTTGGTTGAGATAGTATTTTGGCACCTCATTTCATATCCCTAACAAGATCATTGTGTCTTTGAGTGTACAAGTGATATTCATAAAAAGATTAGCCTAATTGCTTGACTTAGTGCATTTATGAGAGGCTAAGAGTGCTTAGTGTACATCACTCATCGTTGTGTAAGCTAATGCTAGAGTGTGGGCATTCATTTGCATCATTTGAGTTTCTAGCACTTAATATATTCAAGTAAAGGTGTATGACTTATTACTCTTGGCGATTGCCACCGCCTATACGGTCGTTGGAGGAGAGTCGCGATCTCTTCGTTGGAGTTTGTTGGAGAGTCCGACAAAGATTTGTGAAAGGCATTGGTGCTCGTCTATCCGGAGTAGAGAAGGAGCAACCCGAGTGGAGATATCCTTCGTGGATATAGAAGTGAGGTTCACGCGTGAGCACTTCAACGAGGAGTAGTGGAGATCGGGCGAGTCTCTGAGACATTGGTAAAAAAATTGTTGTGTCACTTGGTTTCTTTTTTGCACTCTTTATATTTACCTTAACTTATTTGTTTCCGCTTACTCTTAGTTGCATATTGTATTTCCACTTATATTTTTTTTGAATGCAACTTGATACTAGATTGTTTTAGACCCTTTTGTGAAAACTCAGTTTTCCTTCATATCTTACAAAGATTGTTTTAGTCGAAAAGTTTTTAAAGCCTCCATTCACCCTCCTTCTAGTCGGCATCATCGATCCTACACACCTTGTCTTATCACACCTTCATAACACTAAGCTAACTTTGAGCCAAGTCAACGCGAGTCGATATTGGCCGCTGTTGGAGTCAGTCTTACATCTGAGGCCAAATCTGGCTTTTGAATTCCCAAGAGAAGAGAATCATTCCTCCCCCTCCCCCCTTCGGCATTTCAAAACCTCTTCTTCTCCTATCCCTCTTCCACAATTCATCTCCTAAGCAACCTAACAGGTAAATTTCTTCTCTTTTTCCTCCCCTCTTCCTTGCCATAACCCAGGTCCCTATGTCCTGGCCTCACTAGCCCCATGCATCTTGGTCCCACACAGTCGAGCCCTGTTGGTCATGCCCTCACACCCCCGTGTGAGCCCTGTGTGCTCGAGCCATGTTTGACTGCGTCCAGTGTGCATCCTGACCACGTCTTGCCGTCTGTGGCCACGCTCCAGTGCCCTAGCAGTGTCTTCGCACATCTTTACATGTCTAGTGTGCGTCCAGGCCGCGCTCCAGCATCCATGGCAGCATCCTAGGCGCACTCAAGCGTCGTGGTTGTGTCCTCGAGTGTTTTTGCGCGCATCCAATGCATCTTACACCCGTGCAAGCCGTGTCCGGTTACATAAGTACCGTTGTTCTTGTTGTCCTACTTGTCTTTCACAAGCTCCTCGTTGTCTGCACTATTTGCGGCCTCGCCATTGTCCCTGTTGAGCCTTGCACACCTCAAATGAGTTGAATCTCAAGCCACGGCCAAACCCGTTCATTGTTGGAGTCTCTTCATTGCATTATTGTTCATAAACCCTGTATGCCATGCAATTATAATTTTTATTTCTATATCATCCTGTTGAAATTTTATATTAATGGTAAAGTACTTAATCATTTCAAATACTAGGATGACATAGCACATAGTTGGTAAATGTGTGAATGTGATCGACTAAAAATGTGTGATTCCAATTAGAATAGGTAACAAACCTAGTTTGCCACCTACTGCCACCTACTATTGTTATGGTATACAAGCCAAATATGGTTTAAATAAATTAGGACACTAACTACAGATGTCATTCCAACATATAATTAAACTATATATCATGCAATATATTTCAAAACATAAAGTAGTTAATCATTTCATAAATATTATGATCGACATGATCAAGAAGAATGTGACTTGGTTTCCTCGCTTAGTGGTTCTTTGAAAGCTTGAGTGAAGGTTGGGTCTTCAATTTCCTCTTGTTCAAAACCTAACGACGCACAAACAATCGAACATAAGTTCGAGCAATCAACAAAATACTTATATCACATGTATAAATATGCATGCATTATAGAATGGTAGTGCATAAGTGGCTAAATTACAAGTGCATGAGTGCAAATGAGAGCAAATATGCATGCACTATTTGCTGTCTAGAAATTGGATAGGCAAATGAGGGCTTTAACGGCATAAAAAATGACATGTAAAGACACCAGAGTGCCCTAGGGTGGTATGTCCATGCATAAGTGCTATCGGATATGACATGCATAAGGGTTTTTGTCAACCGAGGCAACATGCAATGCAACCGAAGTCGTTGGCGAAACATGCATGATAGATAAGTTGCCGGAGGCAACATGAAACACAGTTAAGCCACCGGGGGCGACATGTAAGGTCATCGGAGTGGCCAAAAGTGATATGCATAACATCTTGTTCTTCTGGAATATTCCGATTCAAAAGGAATTTTCCGCTGCTATCATATAATATCATCTTTATTTGGTGATAAATACGCCATTTGTCTCTTTTTTTTTTCTTTCTCAGATTTTTCATAAAATGGACTTTGTAAGGATCCCCACCAATTATTAATTCTTACATGAATAGTTAAGGATATAATATCATCTTTATTTGGTATGTTCAATATGCTTCTTAAACTCATTGTGTTGCTCAAATCTGGCTAAAATTTATATTTCTATCCCGAATCATCAGACTCAGCATTCCATTTTGGATCCTTAGATGGATCATATGGATGGCTGCCCTTATCATCACTCAGAGTTCGCTGACCTTGCTTTGCTATTATATATTGATATTGCTGACTGGTAGACTGTTGAGCGGTTTGAGACTCAAATAGATGAAGTGACAAACATAGAAACAGAGAGAACAGAGGGAGGCGTCGGCGGTGGCTTCGGGCCATGGTGAGGCGGCTACCACAAGCCACTTCTCAATCTCCCCTTCTTAGATCTACTTCTTTCCTCTCCTCTTCTCAAATTTTTTTTCAGAGCTGAAGGGAGGTAGTGGCAGTGGCAGTGGCTTCGGGCAACAACAAGGCGGCGGTGGCTTCAGACGGACTAGAGGGAGAGGTGATGGTGAGGCTGCAAGCTTCGGACGGTAGCACCAGATGATGGGTGGCTAAGGCTCGCCCTCGCCCTCAACCTCTCTCTCTCTTTCTAGAGATGGGTTTAGCAAATTCGTGAAACTTAACAAGTTAACAACACCCCCAGGTGGCCGCCCAACTACGGCCTGATGACACCTAATCGTCCTGGGCGACGCCTCACCAAGCCGGTGCCTTGTCTTCACAAGGCAAGACAACCCTCCTTGTCGTCTAGCGGTCACCAACTAGACGCCAAGGTGACGATGATAACCATGGCCACATGCAATTTACTTAGAGAGAGAGAAGATAAAGGCCGAAGCCAATTCAAGAACTGCACGCTGGCGGTTCCGCGGGTGGCACTATAGTTGTCAATTGGGCCGGGCATTGCCGGGCTGGCCCGAAACACGATATTTTGGCCCGGCACGCGGCCCGGCACGGCAGGGACGTTAACGGGCCGTGCTAGCCCGACACGAGTTATCAAGCCATGCCGGGCCCCAAAATTCGGCCCACGGGCAGCACGACACGGCACGTTAAATCACGGGCCGGCCCGGCACGCGACGCACGGGAGCACAGGAGAGGGCGGGACGCGCGGGAGCGTGGGAACACGCGGGAGTTGTAGGATCAAGGATGCCGACTAGAGGGGGGTGATTAGGAGGCTTTTAAATTTTCTTCCCCCTAAGCTATTTCAACAAGATAATTATTTGAGTTAGATTATACAATAAAGCTTAAAACAATTCAATCAACTAGTTGCATTCAACCATATGAAATATTTAACAATACATGCAACAATAGTGGTATAAGCAATTGTGTCAAGATGAATATAAAGCAAGTATGAAATACGCAATTGACACAATATTTTTTACCGAGGTCTCGGAGACTCGCCCGGTCTCCCCTACTCCTCGTTGAAGCGCTCTCTCGGAGCCTCGCTTCTATATCCACGAAGGATATCTCACTAGGGTTGCTCCTTCTCCACACCGGATAGGCGAGCACCACACCTTTCACAATCTTTTGCCGGCCTCTCCGACAAACTTCAATTGGAGAGATCTCGGCTTTCCTCCGGCACCGTCTAGGCGAAGACGATCGCCAAGAGTAACAAGCCGGATGCACTTTCACTTGAATCAACCACGTGCTAGAAACTCTATGATGCAAATGAGATGCTCAACACTCTAGCACTAGCAATCTAATGGAGATGAAGTGCTCTAAACACTCACACAATCTCCCTCAAGCTCTCTCTCAAATCTACTCAAGATTTGGGCTCAATTCTAGCCTCTAAATGCAATAACTCAAATGCAAATCAATTGGCTAGGTTTTCAGCTGAAGAATGAACTCTTTGAGCACCCAAAAATGAAGCCAAACACGAAGTATTTATAGCCTCAACGAAAAACTAGCCGTTTGCAAGAAACCGGGCTAAAAGTTGTACAGGCCGGACATTGTCCGGTCACTTCAGACACTGTCCAGACAGTACAAAAATTTCAGCCGTTGCAAACGTGTCAGTGACCGTTGGGCGAAATTTGTGAAGGCCGGACGGATACTATTTGTCCGGACAAAACGTCCGGACAAATGGATATGTCTCTGTTAACTCTCGACTCAAAAAAAACTTGTACAGGCCGGACATTGTCCGGTCACTTCAGACACTGTCCGGCCACTTCGGACAAATAGCTCCGGACGGATGCATTTGTCCGTTTCATTTTTCGGCTCAAAAAATTTGTACTGGCCGGACATTGTCCGGTCACTTCAGACACTGTCCGGCCACTTCAGACAAATAGCTCCGGACGGATGCATTTGTCCGGCCACCGCACACTGACAGTAAAACAAGCATAACTTTTGATCTAGAGATCCGATTGAGGTAATTTTTGGCTTGTTAGAAAGATAACTCAGAGCTCTACAATTTTGTCAACAGGAGAAAGACCTAGAAAGGTCTAGAAACTTCTAGAAAACTCAGAAACTTTCCTATTATCAAAATATTCAATTCAAAAATCATCTCAAATGCAATTTTAGAGTATTTGCACATACGGATTTGCCGTTTTCTCGCGGATGTGATTTGTGTCACTTAGCAACGACCACGACCACACAGGTCTTGACATCCGATCGAAAACAGGTGGTCGATAGGGTTTGGTCGTGCGTACGCAAGCGAGTCGAAGACTGGTACAACCAGTCCGAACTCCTACGACCACGCCCAAACCCTAAACAGAAAGCCGCCAAACAAGCGACACGACCACGACCACGTATCAACACTGATACGATCAGAATATGCAAATACGACCACGACCAGCTCTAGACAAATAAACCAATTTAAACAGCTGGCGATCACGACTAAGTGCAGTTTTCAAAACATTTAATCTAATGCACATGAACTACACTTAGACTTACTAGTAATGCAAGACACTAGTGCAAGATGATATGAATGCATCTAAGCTTCCGCACTAGATAGATTCAAGTTACTAGTTTCCGACCCCTCTTAATAGTACGGTCAAACTAGTAAAAACAAACCTATCAACCCGGTCTGTCTCCAAACACCGAGACCGGTAAAATCCTAAGAAAACAATCCTTAATCTTGGATTTTACCTTAGGTGAAGTTCGACCTCGTGAAGTTCGACCGCTCGACGCTTGTCCCCGCAGGGCTCGACCTCGCTAAGCTTGACCTCGCGAAGCTCGACCGCTTGACACTTGTCCTCGCAAAGCTCGACCTTGTTAAGCTCGACCTCGCTCGAGATGTCTCATATCGACTTCATCCTCTTCACACCCTTGCTCGCTTTTATCCTGCAATCAAACTGAGACTACAATACGTACACTCAATACACAACATTAGTCTCATACATAAGTCGTCATTAATCACCTCCAGAGAAACTACTCCACACAGGAGTTAGCTCAACGGTTTCTCTTTCAAATGACATGACAAACTATATTCAACGAGTAGCAAATGAGTATAAGATAAAATACAATCATATAGATCGTAGATGATAAACACATATGCACACGATCTATACTACTCATGTCAAGATATCAATCAACCTAGATGACCAAAGTGATGAGCTCCCTCTCAACATGTGTATCGATATCAAATCCACAACTGGAATCATCAACCTTAGGGTTTGTCATATAACATCTTGATCAATCAATTTGCACAAACTTGATGCAACCACCGAGCTCCCCCTCTACATATGCATCAATATCAAACCCGCAACTGAGGAAACATCCAATTCAGGGTTTACCGATAATCAATTCAATTCACTTGTGCTAAATCTAATTTGTCATTTGATCATCAAAACTGACATCTTCAGATTAACTTTAATCACAATGGATTTATCCAAATCGTCATTAATCATCAAAACCTAGATACTAAGATCTACCTAGATCCAACAGGAGCGGGATGCGACATGGCCACGTGGGCGCGAAACACGAGACGACACGCGGCAGGCAGACGCTGGAGCGGGCGCGCGAAGCGAGGCAACGCGTGGGAGCGTGGTAGGGGCGTAGTCTGAAGCACAGTAGCACTGTAGCACACCACATGCATGCACCTAACTCACAAACAATGACTATACACCAAGTGAATGACAGTGGGATCGACGAACCGGAAGCCGCGGCGGACCATATCCTTGCTGATGGACTCAGACTTAGACGTCTTCACGCACAGGGCGTGGGCTCAGGCGCGCGAAGCGAGGAACGGCCAAATGGGCGGATTTTTTTCTCGATCGGGCTGGATTCTTTTGGAGTTCCAATGAACGGTCATATCTGAATATCTGATGCACACGAGCAACGGTTCGATTTCCATTCAAACAAACACGGGTGTACGGTTAGATTGGTACTGAAACAGACGGTGAACGGTCCGGTCCGATTTGTAAAAAAAAAAATTTGGAGTGACCGTGAACGGTTGGATTTTTGCCTATAAATACCCTCAAGTACACACAAAAATTTGCAACTCATTCCAATCTCTCACATTTCACTCAAATTTCTCACTCTCTATTAAATACTCTCATTTTTACAATTTACTCAGCTGTTTTTATTTTAGAATTTTTTATTTTTAGAAAAACATTTTTATTGTTGAAAAGAATAACTTATTTAAAAAACTATTTTCTGCTTTTAAAATTTTTGATTTTTTTCTCTAAAAATCATATTTGCTCTAAAAATTGTGTTTCCCTTAAAAGATATTTTGTGATTGTAAAAATTATGTTTCTCTTAAAAGGTATTTTGCGCTCTACAATCATTTTTTTCTCTTTTGAGAAATTTTTTTTCCTATTTTATGGATTTCAACACTGTTACTTTTGAAAATTTCAGTTCAGAGGAAAATAATACTGAGAATTTTGGTGCCGTTGAGGGGACTATTGAATCTAATCTGATGTCATCCCTTCCAACGGCGGGTTCTGCTTTTATGCCATCAGTGACATCAAGCTCAATAGGGAGCAAAAGAGCAAAAAAGTCGGAATGTTGGTAGTATTTTGATCCATCCGAGTCTGTCGATCCGAGTGGAAAAAAGGTACAAACTACTACTTGTAAGTATTGGAAAAAATCTTATCAGCTTCACCTGCAGCTGGAATCGGACATTTACTCCGTCACGGAAAGACCTGCGCAAAAAAACAACTACGTCCTCACGCTCAGCAAACACAGCTAAGTTTCGCTGTTGATGGTACTGTAAGTACATGGAACTATGACCCTATGGTAGGTAGGGAAGAACTCGTTAAATTTATTATTTCTGAAGATTTGCCAATTAGGATAAGCGAAAGTACAACTTTTGAAAATATGATTCAAAGAGAATTTTGTTCTCAGTTTAAAAAAGTAACTAGAAACACTACTAGAAGTGATATTTTACAATATTATGAAAAATATGTAGCAATAATAAAAGAAAAATTTTCAAAAGTAACATTTTCTTTTGCACTTACATCGATATACCATCAAAAAAATGGATTATCTTAGTGTAGTTGCACATTATTTAGATAATAGTTACAATTTAAATAAAAGAGTTATAGGTTTTAAATTAATAGATGCTGCACATACTGCAGAAGCTATCACTGATCGTATATTAACTGTAGCTAGTGAATATAAGTTAGAAAATCGTATTGCTTCTATTACTCTTGACAATGCTTCAGCGAATACAAAGGCCATAGACATATTGACTCCAGCACTTCAGTCATATGTTGGAGGGTATGTTCTCCATCAAAGGTGTATCTGTCACATCATCAACTTCATCGTTCAAGCAGGTATGAAAGAAATGACCGCACCTTTAGATGTTATTCTCTCGGCCATTATTTATATTACTTCCTCAAATGTACGTGTAGCTGAGTTTAAAAATTATTGTAAGGTCAATAATATGAGGCCTCAAAAATTTTGTACCGATATGAAGGTAAGATGGAATTCCACTTATATCATGTTAAAGCAAATATTACCATACAAAAATCTTTAACTTTATTTATTAATGTTCGATTAAATAGTGAGTTTCTTTTTACTATAGTTGGTATATAGCAGAGAGATTTTATAAATTTTTAGAATTATTTTATGATTCTATTAAAATATTATCTGGTATTTATTATCCTACATCTTGTTTAGTTTTGTATTTTTTGATATTACAAAATTATTTGAATCATATAGAGAAGACCCCGTTTTTTCTGTTGTTGTACAAAAAATTAATGGAATAAAATTTTTTAAAATATTTCACAAGCATATCACATCTTTATTGTTTTGCTTTTATTTTAAATCCAAGACTAAAATTAATTGGTTTGTAATCTTCTTTGGAGCAATTAGGTGAAGCTTTAAATATTGATTATTCTGAAAGTTATTCACATGTGTTGATGAAATTTTTCGAGTTTTTTGTTTGTACGAATCTAAGTTTGTCAGTGCACACCGAAGACCAGTAGCATTGGCTCCACAACAATTGGAGACGCGGAGGAAGATTGGCAGTTGTTATGGAAGTCAATACGAGGAGGCAGCGGATCATTTTCGCGGAGTTCTATCCAAGCCGAAACACCTTCAACACTACCTCCTATGAGTTCACAAGCGGAGCTCAACCGATACCTCGACATTGATCATTCTTTGGATCCTGAGTTTGCAAATGATCATGATGACTCCAACAATATTCTTTTATGGTGGAAGAAATGTCTAGTTGGAAGAATTAAATGAGTAATAACTTTCTGCTCCACGCCACGCCACCGGATCTGCTCCACGCCTCTCCGTCGCCGGCCTCGCCACTCGGCTCTTCGTCTCCTCGACGCCAAACACTTGGAACGGGTCGTGCTCGTGCTGACCCGACATGCACTACGGCCCGAGGGCTATCGTGCCGCACCGGGCCTCTCCGCCAAGCCAACGGGCAAAGCCGGCATGATCCGACAGCCCGCGGACCGGCCCGGGCACGGCATAAGCCATCAGCCCGACGGGCCCGTGCCGTGCTGGCCCGGCACGGCCCAATTGACACCTATAGGTGGCACGATGCGTTTGGCTGCATTCTGCTTGACGTGGCCGCAGCATGTGCCCTTGATGTTGGCACCACATGCAGCAAAACATGGGCGCCACATCCGTCGGCAGAAATGAGTGCACTGCGTCCGGCCAAACAACTCAAGATGTTTCCCTGTCAAAAAAAGGCAAGCAGGAACACAAATTTGTTCAGCTTGCCACTAACTACTACAAAGAAAATTTACAATTCTTTCAGAGAAAAGCACAAGCTCCAAGCAAGAAGAAATATCTAGTTCATGGATGGCTGTAGAAGGATTTTAGGATTATAAATTTGTGCAAAACCATGCAAGCATCCAACAAGAGGAGAAACACCTATCAAAGCATTAGAAAATAAATCAAGAAGCAGCAGTCTCGCCGCCGGTATAACTGGACATGAAGAACAGGTCTGCATAATTCCACATGTAGTATCTCACAACCTTTTGCATCATCACATAGGTATAATTGAATTGGCAGAATTCACGTTAATTTCATACTGAACTACAATATTTCATACTGAAACACAATGTGATTGCATTGGGGAGAAATGGTTAAATCTCTTTGCTTAAACATCTGCTGCTTCTAAAATCCGTAGTTCAAAAAAGGAAAAGAAATCCACATTTTGGAGTTCAAAAAAAGAAAACATGAAAGAACAATATTTCTCAGAAAAGGCAAAGGAGAAGTTGTTTTGAATCTGGAAAAACATGCTTCAAACTCATAGATTACAACCTTAATTGTTCCATTTTCACTCAAAAGATAAAAAGCAACAAAAAGAACTGTTTACTGATTCTTCAGATCAACATTGAAAATCAGGCAAGGGAAAAAATGCATGCCACAAATCAAAGAAAACATGCAGATACAGCCATACAGAATAGGTAAAACCAAAAAATTAACAGATACAGAAAAGGCATTCGTCATAAGATAGTAATCAAGCAAATATACGCAACTGAAGAATCAAACATGAAAAATCATAATTGTTCATATTCTCTGGATATTGTGCTTTAATCAACAGGACAAGGCAAATACGAGAAAACCAAAAAAACACTGAACCTGAAAACATTGAATGCAACTCAGTCAAGTATAAATCTCACTTGGAAGCAATGTTAATTTGAGCATCGGTTTATCAAGATAAACGTTCTTATCATTGGTTCCGCAAGAAAAAGAACTTGGAAAAAGTCTACAAGAAACTTGCAAAACTGCAGTATTGAGAACATATATACTCTTAATCTCATATTAAACCAATTAACTAGCATTGGATCATATGTAGAACAAATTATCGTTGCTCTTGATGAACTAATATTCAAGTTGCCAATGCATAAAACAAGGAAACCACAAAACCGAAGAAACAGTATAAGAAATTCAGGTCTGAAACTTTAGTTTGTGCCTCAAATTAACTTCGGGAAATTGATGTATCAATCCTGCATTGGACCAATGGATCCTTGAGACAAGCATTTGCTATCATAGGCACCTCATAAACATGAACAAAACAGCAATACAAATAAAATTTGTTCATCAAGATGTTCCATTGCTGTAAATCACATACACTAATGCCTCATCTGTAATTGTTTGAACCGCATGGAAAACACAAGAAAATGGAACCAAAACCAAATCTAATAGTAGAACGTGGTGAAATATAAGAGAACTCAAGAGCAGAAGGGGAAAAAAGATCAAAAGAATGGTGAAGCAAATGCCAAAATAAAATAGAAGCAAAAAAAAAAAGATCAATAAAAATCAGAAAAATTGCACTTTGAACATGTAAAATATAATTTCTTATCATTAGTTGAAAAAAATAAGATATTATCAAATGTGCCTCAGCTCAATTAAAACTATCATAAATATGAGCCCCCTACAACAATGGAAGGGCATCATATTTGTCAAAAATTCACCAATTTTTTTTATCACTGGCACACTGGATTCTTCAAATATCAAAAGAGAAAAAAAAAATCAAGTGTTAAAATATGGACTTGATTGTTACAAATAACCTTATTGGCACGTCAAGATGATATATGCAAGAGCTAGCCAAAAAAAAAAAATCAAAAGTGTTAAAAGAAATATAGAGGAAAATTAGATTAAAAATTTGAGTCATCAGATATATTTATAGTTAAGTAACAACCAAAAAGGCAAAAAAAAACCAACAAAAATAAGTAAGGGACGTGCCAGATCTGCTATCACCCAGAACAGACGGATCAGATGATTCCGCAGTAGCTTTGATGCGCGCAAGCCAGGTGGTACCAGTACGTGCTAACTGTCTCCAGCTTTGGTATTCGTGCTGCTTGGGCCCTTCACCGTCAGATCTCTAAATCAGCTACACGAACACGTATTAGTGTACCCAAAATTGGATGTCTCAAATAAATTTACAGTGAAAAGCAAAGGATAAAAATTTGGAACACATGTAGTTTGGAAAAAAAAATTTTAATTAAAATGTTCATAATAAATGAGAAATTTGATATCAAAGTATGATCATGGAAAATTGAGATACCAAGCGAGGTAAAACTCAAATAAATAAGAGGGGATGAATTGGAGATGTGCGTCAAATTAATAAACAAAATGACTATATCAGATGAACTACACAAAGCAATATCCGTCAATATCCAACCTAGTGATATATATTCATCATTAGCATACGACCACCCATATCGAGAGGAACATGTAGTGATTCCATACATTAAACCATAAATGATTCCTCGGTGGTAAATGTTTGGACTAATAATTGACTCATACAAAATGCAAGAGAATAAAGTGAGACAAGTCAAAAATATACTAAGGAACAATTTTGAGAAAAAATAGTGACAAATGTATTAGTTTGGAAAATTAATGAAGTGTGATAAAATTCAGAGGAATATAGGGGATAACTTGAAGATGTGCATCAAATAAATACAAAAATAAATAAAATGATATGCCTGATGAATTGCACAAAGCATCATTCATCAATATTCAACCTAGTTATATATTACTCATCATTGACATAATAAAAAGTGCACCTCATATCGAAAGAAACATTAATGATATCACACATTGAACCATTAATGGTTTGTTCGAACCAATCATTGGCGCATAGAAAATACAAGAAACCAGTAAAAAAAAGTGAAATTTTTTTTCATACATGCACTTTTGGAAACTTAAGCCAAATAAGTTTCATAACAAATGACAAATTCGATATCGAAGTAGCAACATGGAAAATTGAAAAAAAAAAATGAGGTAGAATTCAAGGAAGTGGTGATAACTTCAAGATGTGCCTCAAATAAAAAAAACTAAATAGCTATTTCAGATGAACTGCACACAGCAACGCTCATCAATATTCAACCTAGTTATAAATATTCATCATTGACACATTTCAAAGAACGCCTCATATCGAGAGGAACATGTAACGATCTCACACATTGAACCATCAATGGCTCATCAGTTAAGTGTTTAAATCAATCATTGGCGCATAGATAATGAAAGAAAAAATGAAGCCAAAATGGTTGGAAAAAAAGAATTTGTATGCAGCGACTTTGAAACACATTTGAAACAAAAATGGTTCATAGTAAATGACAATTTTGATATCTAAGTATCAGGATATAACATTGAAATACAAAGATGTGCCTCAAACTAAAACATAAATGACTATATCAATTAAATTGCACAAAACATCGTTCATCAATATTCAACCTAGTTAGACATATACTCATTATTGACACATCTAAAAGATGTCTCGTATCGAGAGGAAAAGAACATGTAGTGATCTCACACATCGAACCACAAATAGTTTATCGGATAAGTATTTGAACCATTCATTGACGCATAGAAAATGAAAGAAAAAAATGAAACCAAAAAGATTGGAAAAAAAAAAAGAATTTGCAAGCAACCACTGTAGAACACATTCGAAACAAAACGGGTTCATAGTAAATGAAAATTTGATATCAAAGTATCAGTATATAACATTGAAATATGAAGATGTGCCTCAAATAAAAAACATAAATGTCTAGACCTCATATCGAGAGGAATATATAATGATCTCACACATCAAACCACAAATAGTTCATTGGATAAGTGATTGAACCAATCATTGGTGCATAGAAATGCAAAAAAAAAAAAAAAAAAAAAAAATCAAGCTAAAATGGTAAAACACAAACTTCAAGGAACTTGCGGATTAATTGTTGGAGCAGGTACTGCAAAATGCGGCTCAAATCCATGAAATATATCTCACAAATGATAATATCAGCTCCATAGTAAATCAATGAAAGGACACTAAACTTCCTCATGACCGGCACATTCAAACTTGAATAAAAAAATTTTTAAACTAAAATTTCCTACAGAAGAAATAATTTCTAAAGAAAAAGCTACAATTTGCATACATTGCATGTTTGGGCACAAGAATTTATGAGAAACAGAACCAACAAAGATGCAATAAAACTAGTTTGAAAAATGTGGTTCGTATGAATTAAAAAAATATCATAAACATAAGTTTCTCACATTGGAAAAGTGATCGTATTCCTAAACAATTCACTAAATTTGTTTATCGCTGACACATTGCTACTTAATTTATTCAAAGATAAAATTAAGGACCAGAAAATTTAAAAAAATGCACATCCAAACAAAACCAAAGAAATGTGGCAAAAAATCATCAAAAGAAAAAGAAACCTGAAAAGAAGGGGGGGGGGGGGGGGGGGGGGGGGGGACAACAACTGATCAAATGCAGAAAAATTCAGTACTCACTTCCATATTAAGAAAGGGGACAAATTGGCAACAAAGTAGGAAAAAAAACCTGAAAAGAAAAAAGAAAAAGGAGACAAATGGAGGGTCCGATCTGTTCTTACCCAAAAATGGACGGCTGAGATGGACTTGCTTTGCTCGCAAGTCGTTGCTGTGTGCATATGTCATGTAAAAACTGTTGCCTGCCTTGAAATTCGCGCCGCTTCTGTGGGCCAACTGTCAATCTCAGAGGAATTCAGGCAAATAACCAGAAATTGCTACATGCACGTCCAATTATGAAGTAAAAACTGGAGAACAAAACAAGTCTTCATGGCACTTAAAAATGTACTACTTTTAATGAAAATTTTTTGATCAAAGGATAATAAGAGAATGTGAGGGAAATTTTTCAAATTTTTTTTATAAAAGCAAGGAATTAAAATTCTTTTTAATGCAAAAAAGAGATATTCAATAGCGCCTCATATCGAGAGGAACATGATGATCTCAGCACCAAACCACAAAGGTTTCATTGCTGTCAAGTGTTTGCACAAGTCATTGGCACATAAAATAATGCAACAAAAATTAAACCATAAAATTGAAACAAAAAAATCAAAATCTGCGTTGAACAAATTGTATCAAATAACTAATTAATAACCATTTGAATGATAGAAAAAAGAGGAAAACAAACTGTAAATAGGCGTCAAAATCTCAACATAATGTTATCAGCTCCATATTGCATCAATGGAAGGGCATCAAAGTTTCATCACAGGCACATTAAATATTGAAAAATAAAAATATTAAAAATACTGAAAAAAATAGTACTCACAAGAAAACGTGATCTACTCAGATCAGAATGAACAACTAAGATGCTTTCGTAAAAGTTACACCACATCACATGAAGCAAATCTAAAAAGACAGTGCAAATTAAACGCCAACCAAAAGAATTGCAAAAATGCCTCAAATCTCATCAGATTTGCATGCAATATAAACCAAAGAAACTTGAATTGTGTCATTGGCACATCAACAACAGAACAAATATAAGAACAAATCAAAGTTAATTAAACAAGAACCTGCATTAACATAACTACAAATTAATAGAGTACCTAAACTCAAACGAAAATGACAGAAACAGAATGGCAGGAGGAAATATCAAAAACACAGCAAATTAGATGGCACCCAAAAAATTTGCAAAAAATTCACACATGCAATATAAACCAAACAAAATTAATCTAATAAAGAACTTGCATTAAGAATAACTACAAATTAATCACTAAACTAAAATCTAAAATGGAAAATAAATGGAAGACGAAACGGTAGTGAGAGTAGGGGAATGGAGGGCTATAAATAGTGGAGTGGCTTCGGAAATGGATGGCTCTGATTTGACACCCTGGTGATCCGACGGCTTGGCACCTTACTTGGTCCTCAAGGCCGAAGTTTGTTATGCGGGTAGTTTGTGTGCCTTGGCTATGTGCACCCTACTAATGGTACACGAGAGTGACCCATGTCTTTAAAATTCGTGCAGAGTTGCCGATGGTTGGATGGAGTGGATTCGCCATGTCTACAATGATACGGTAGATGAATAACAAATCCAGGTTTTAGAATATAAAAAATCTAAACAATTAAACTGATAATTTTTTGAGTAAATCAGAACTAAAATCGTGTCCTTCAGATTAGATTGTCTCTAATCCTAGAGAAAAATTACTCACACAACACATCACAAAACTAGCAAATAATAGAAGAATAATGAAAGCATACTGAATTGAATTAACGACCGAAAAACAACATTCAAATCAGTGTTATAAAACTCAAAAAATAAACTGAAAGTAAACTAATCTAAAACCTAAATGGAGAGGAGGAATTAAACTTAAATTTCTGAATTTCTAAATATAAAACAAGACAACTAGCTAAAAACTTTAGATGATGAAAATTGATGCTAGTGACTCTCTATTTATAGTCAATGAGTCCGTAATCAACACAACTTGAATCTATCTGAAACTCTATTTTAAAATCAATGATATAATCTGTTTTATAGTTGAGATCCATAATTAATACCAATATAATTTAAATCCATGTTAGAGTCTGTTGCTGAATGGACCGAGAAATCTGCTCCCAAACCTACGGGAAGAAACAATTGTGAGATGAGTAGGGGCCAAGCATAAAGGAATGGACGGCTCTGAATTCATGCATCTGTGAACGGACGTACTCCCCCGAGCCAACTTCTCCCCCGATTTTTCCGTCGTTCCGTTACCTCCCTTCCCCCGAGCGCGCGCCCCCACCCAACTGTCCTCCTTCCTCCCTCTCCACCAAATCCTAACATTACTCAGATCTGTTTTGATATGATACTGTTGTCTTTTTTTTAATTTTGATGTGAGTTTTCTCTTCTTCCAATTTTTTGTGCATAAATCTTCCATCTAATCTATCTATTTTGTTCTTATTTTGTTCAGATCTGCAATTAGCGAACGAATGATTGTGTAGTTCTTGAGGCTTTGAAACCAGTTGTAGCCATCTGTTTTTGGAAGAAGAGGTACATTCATCTTTGTTTTTTTTCTTAATTTAATGATTTCTTAATTTGGGTTCTTAATTTTTTTTGTGATACATAGATGTGATCAGCAAGTATAGTTTGTATTGTGTAATTCGTGGCCCTTGATTTAGTATGATTGGAGCATCGGTATTTGAATGGATAAGTGATTTGAGAAGATGCTATATGCATCAAGATTGTGTATTATTTTAGGATATCTCTGGAATGGACGCGGATTAGTAGTTAAGTGCTGAGTTAGCTCCCACATGATTACAAGGTGGTTGTTTAGAGTGTAGCTCAATGCATAGTAAAGTACAATAGAAAAGTTTTTAAAATAATCTCAAGAGACTTGAAACCAGTGGCCTACTCATGGCATGTTAATTTTAACTAGCAACTACAATTTTAATCATATAAGAAAGCGTTTGGTTCAGAATTTTTTGTCAGTATTCTCGTTCCTCGTAAACAGAAAGAAAAATGCCTTATTTGATGTGTCCAATAGGAATTTCAATACATCTAAATTAGATATATTACTAACCTATTAGGATTAGGTTTATGATTTTGAATCAAACACCACTTAAATGCGCCTCACTGGCCTAATTTGCAAAGAATATTGTAATGTAGGTTTCTTGAGATTTTCATGAAAGATTGACTCATGTTGTATTGCATTTCAAAAGAAAAGATCACCTGAGCACTTCTGTTTTGAGGTTTCACTTCTGTCTGTATTACAGTCTTATTGATGAAAAATTTAGTAATATGCTGTGGTTCTGCTTCATCAACCCCCAAAGACTTGGGGCATGTTTGTCGAGGTTCAGTTTAAATTTATGATTTTATAAGTTGAAGTTGTAATCAAATATTCAATTTATTTCAAGACTTATTCTAGAAACATATGCTATCTTTGAACTAGAAGCACTAAATAAGCTGAACCTAGTGCAAGGGGCTAATTGATCTTGCTTATAAGTTGAAACCCGAATAAACCGATTTATTTGAGAAATTTAAACTCGGCTAAACATATTCTAAAAATTATGTAAATCATTTGCATGGCATTTTGTTACAGCACTGACAAGGAAACAAAAAATCATCAATACATACACTGCTTGTTGACACAAAATTTTAACTGCATCACTGAGTGCATTGGTTGCAACCAAAATCAACACTGTATGTAGAGATGACAAATGATTATTCCAGAATCCATGCTCTGTAATGTTTACTATAATAACTGCACTGATTAAAACATGTTCTGACATGCACGGTGAAAGAATGACCATTGACTCAGTCTGGCATCGGTTAGTTCAAACTCCTACAAGGAAATAATGAAGCTTCATTACATCTTAATCATGAATGAATCTTGATAATTAGAGAAAAAAAGAGTGTACAATTCAGAAACCAACAAGATGAAACCAATCAGAGCAATTATTTCTAATTGAGAAAAGGTGTCTTAATCTTGATAATTATGGCAAAAGTAGCACATAATGACCAAACAACATTCAGATAACAGAATGTAAAATTGCAAAGTTAGATATAATTATAATTATCTCCAGTGTTTGTTTGTGATCAATTAGCTTTTATGCCTAATGATTTTAATCCCTCACGGCATATGATCTACATAACATTCACCACTATTTTACTAATATAAAAAATATCCATTTCCATCATGTTCTATATTTATGCCTAAACTGGACTACATATTGAATAGAAGAGTAGAATAGAAGAGTGGTGCATATTGAATCCCTATTGATTTTGTGGTGTAAAATGTTTCTCAAGAAAGTATGCACTAGAAACCAGGTATCCCATAGAACTACTTACACTTCATCAAGCATACCCTAAGTACTTATAAATGGTAAGAGTGGTGCTTAAACTAAGCATTCAAAAGAGCAAAAATGGGTAAACAAGTGCACAACAACATATGAGATTTGCAGGACAATTGGGGGGCCATATCCATCCTTGATTAAGGATAGTAGGATTTGCAGCTTGCAAAGAGTCATCTAGAAACACATAAATTCATCAGGCATTACACATAAGTGTTCATCACAAAAACAATGTAAATAAAGAGCTACATCCATATCTATTTTTCAATCAAGCACGAGACGTTTTAGCAAGAGATCACAGTTGATAGCAATTGCCTTGTTCTTAATTTATTTTGGAAAAAATGAAGTACATTAGAGAATAACTCCTGCTTCTGCTCCCAAATAAAACTAAACTCATTTCTTATATTTTCAGGAACAGCAGATTGGTGTTAATTGTTAGGAGCCTGATGCACAAACTAGCATTCATAACTTCAATTTTCAAATATGTTAATGTCATACTTTCTCAAAAAAGGAAAAAAAATGCCATAGGTACAATAATAAATACACAGATGCTCATGCCAACAATCGTAGAGAGATGCTTAGTTCTGCATTTGATGCAAGAACTGAAACACTAACAAAGAGACGGCGGGAAAGCAATTTTCGAATTTTTTTTCCTAATAACCCACAAAAAAAAATTTCAAAAAATAGCTCAGACCTTTTAAATTTTGCAAAAATGGCCTTCTGTCGCTAACCAGGCCGCGCGACTGATCTTCAGTCGCTAGCCCAGCTAGCGACTGAAGACGTGGCACGGCCCAACTCACGTGCCACGTCTTCAGTCGCTAGTCCAGTTAGCGATTAAAAATTGCATAAATATTTGCGAGAGTGGGATTCAAACCGTGATCTCTCCGGAGAGAGAGAGTCTCTTAACCAACTAGACTACAACCGGATGGCATAGTTTTACATGGCTAGCGACTGAAGATCAGTCGCGTTGTAAAACTTAAAAGGTGTGGATTATTTTTCAAATTTATTTTTTTTTGTGGGTTATTAAGAAAAAAAATTCGCAATTTTCGGTGCCCTTTTTGCATGTGTAGTGCTATAGATGCTCAGTAAGATGCATGCATAGGAGTCATGAGCTACACAAATTATATGAAAATACGGTAGCAGCATCCACTAATCTAAGAAAATGCAGACCTGAATGGTTTGTCCCCTGGCTAGAAGTAACTTCTGTCAACTTACACAGAAAATACTGCCTGCACATAAGCAAGGAAACATGTGTGAACGTCAGTCAAAATCAAAAGCTGCAGGACAGAATTTCTGTGTGTGATACCTATTTCGCTCAAAGGAAAGGGCAAGAACATGTGATGGTGTGCGACTGCCTCTATTCCTTTGACGACTCCAACATTTCCGTATACCAGCAAGACGGATGTAACATGATATTGGTCAATACTGATATTAGAAAAAGAAATGAAGAGCTCTTTGAACATGGTCAGGGCTCAGAAGTTAGTTGAAAGGAGGGCATACCCAATAGGGATTAAATCACAGCGCTTGAGTGTGCGAGTACGACGCAGCATTTGCATCCTTTTTTGTGCTTAATCTCATCCCAGACCGCAGAGACTCTCAAAGAATTAAGTTATACAAACTTTTATCACATCAACTGGGGATGCTCCACACCATGCAAGAATACTTAAACAACAACATTTGTTACATTGCTCTAAGTTTACTATGTTGCTGCATGGCATTCCGAGACACCATTAGAACAATAAACAAATTGCAACAACAAACAAAAGAGAGGCTCTGCATAGGTGAATAACTGAAAAAACGTAGGCCTATGGCATTCAAGAACAGAGATTAGCTGGGTTGAAAAACAAACTGCTATCGACTGGAGGACGCCTGACTCTGGTCCGTTCAGTGCTGTTTACAATTCTGATCTTATATGATGACAACAACAACAACCCTCCCCGCCTGGGCCATCAAGAAAATCGACAAGCCACATCGAAACTTCTTATGGAAGGGTGAAGCAGGTATCAACGGTGGGCACAGCCTAGTGGTAATGTTCTAACAAATTAATGTTCTACGTTTGTTGAGTGTTTTAAAGTTTTCACTCGGCAAATATTTTCTTTCCCAAATTTAGGTTTCTGAGTGATCTTTATCGAGTGTCGATACTCAGCAACTCCCACAATTTTGGTAATATGTTTTACTACGAACTACTCCTTTTATTTATATATATATATATATATACACACACATACTAATGTTTTCCCTTTTCTTTTCTATGAAATATATTGGGGAAGGACTCCCTATAAGAAATTCGTGGGAGCAGTCCAAACAAATGAAGTGCTCTTTTCCTCCATTTTTCCTACAATCCAAGCACCCACTTAATATGAGTTGATGAAATTGTCCACACTAAATATTTTGGGGAAATTAATTGTATTTCGCTGAAATTTGATGTCTAATTCAATATACAATTGATTTTCATACTCCTTGTTTTATGTTATTGGATTTTTTCTCTAATGTATTTGTCATTTTTGATAGGTCAATTCAAAAAATAACTAAATACCCTTATAATTTTTCTTTAGTTAGATCTAATTATGATTTTAAATAAATAAAAAGATTAGATGCAAAGATTTTAGTTTCAAAAAGATTTGAAATTTTGCATTATAATTTTCAAAAATTGGAAATTTCGCATTCCTTTTTTTTTTATTTACTAAAGTTTATGATTAGATCTAACTAAGAGGCAACTGAAATATGTATTTTGGTCATTTTTCTGAGTTTATCGATCAAAATAGTATATAACATTAGGTAAGAAAAATCTTGTTGCATATAACAAAGAGTTCATATGAGTGATATATTGTATTAGACACTATATTTTAGTTGTGTAGAATCAATTTTCCCAATTTGAGGTGCCCGTTTTTTCTTTAAAAAAAACCGCATCATCCATATCATACATTAAAAAATTAGATTTAATTTCCATCATCCATTTGTCAAGATTAACCTCAAAGTTGTATTAGGGTCAAAAACCCAGTATTTATAGATACAACAGTCTAAGAGCTAAAATCAGATTTAGACATATCCAATACATATACACATATACTTAACACCCCCCTCAAACTCAAGGCGGCTCAAATGTATTGAGTTTGGAAAGACTGAACTCATGACGATCGCGTGCCTGTGGCTTGGTGAAGAAGTCTGCAACCTGAAGATCAGAGACCACATACTGAAGATCAATAGTGCCGTGGTCACAATGATAACGAGTAAAGAAAGCATCAACACCAATATGTTTGGTTAATTCATGCTTAACAGGATCATGCGCAATCTGGATAGCACTCGTGTTATCACATAAAAGTGACGTCGGAGCAGTACAAGTCACACCGAAATCAGCAAGAAGCCAGCGAAGCCAGATGATCTCAGCAGTGGTCGTAGCCAAAGCACGAAGCTCAGCCTCAGCACTAGAACGAGAAACAGCGGTCTGTTTCTTGGACATCCAACCAAGCAGAGAAGTGCCCATGAAGATGCAATAGCCAGTGATAGAACACCGATCAGTAGCATCACTCGCCCAAGTAGAGTCAGAGTAAGCATGTAGGTGAAGCTGACTGGTCCGATCATAGAACAGACCACGGGAAGAAGTGCCACGTAAATAGCGAAGTACCCGCAGGAGATGACTGTAATGTACCGAGGTGAGAGCACTGACAAACTGACTAAGGACACTAACAACATGGGAAATATCCGGCCTAGTGACAGCCAGATACACCAGACTCCCAACAATGTGACGATATCGAGAGGGATCCTCAAGAGGAGAGCCATCTGTGGGTCGCAGTTGCAGATGCAACTCCATGGGTGTAGCAGCTGTACGAGTGTCAGTGAGACCAGAACGAGCAAGTAGATCAAGAACATACCGTTCTTGAGATAAGTAGTAGCCATCTGCAGTAGAAAGAACCTGAATACCCAAGAAATAGCCCAAAGGACCCAGATCAGACATCTGGAACTGCTCGCTGAGACGCGCCTTAACAAAGGCAACATACTGCTCATCATCCCCCGTAATCAACATATCATCAACATAGAGCAAGATAAGCGTCCAACCACGAGCAGAAGTGTGAACAAATAGGGCCGGATCATGAGTACTAGCAACAAAACCAGCAGCCAGAAGTACTGAACTGAAGCGAGCAAACCAAGCACGAGGCGCTTGTTTAAGACCATACAAAGCACGACGAAGACGACAAACATGGCCAGTAGGTGCAGAATAACCAGGTAGTGGCTGCATGTAGACTACTTCCTGAAGATCACCATGAAGGAATGCATTCTTCACATCCATTTGAGAAATAGCCCACTGACGAGTAGCAGCAACTGCAACAAGAGTACGCACCGTGGTCATATGAGCAACAGGAGCAAACGTCTCCTCATAGTCACGGCCATATTGTTGCTGAAATCCCCGAACAACAAAACGCGCTTTATAGCGCTCAATAAAACCATCCGACCGTGTCTTGATTTTGAAAACCCATTTGCAAGTAATGGGTACTGCACCTGTGGGTAAAGGTACAACATCCCAAGTCCCTGTACGCTCCAAAGCAGAGAGCTCCTCGGTCATGGCTAGCTGCCACTCAGGTATGTGAGCCGCATCCTGGTAGCTGCAAGGCTCCTGAACATCACTGGTGAGAAGCATACTGTAACGAGCAGTAGGTAAAAGCGCACTACGATCACAAAGTGCATACCTGGGTGATGATGATGCTGGCAGATCATCGGTAGAAGTCTCATCCAAAGAGGCCAAATCACGAGTAGCAGAATCCAAAGAGATCTCAGGAGAGGAAGAAGACAAAGGCTCAGAAGACGAAGAAGACAAAGTCGAAGAAGATGAAGGCTGGACTATAGAGAGCGGTGGGACAGGGGAAGAGCTATGATCAGACGGAGAGGCGGGAGCAGATGAAGTGGAAGAAGGAAAAAGGGAATAGGAGAGGATGGAGAGAAAACTGATGGACTCTGTGGGAACAGACGAATGAGAAGAAGAAGAATAAAAGAAAGGTCGACTCTCATCAAAGGTGACATCTCGAGAGAAACGAAGACGACGAGCAGAGGGATCGTAACAACGATGACCCTTATGCTCATGGCTGTAGCCAAGAAAGACACACTCAACAATTGAGCGGCCAACTTGGTACGCTCACGAGGAGGAAGGAGGACATAACACGCACACCCAAAGACTCAAAGATGTGCATATGTCGGAGGAGTGGCAAACAGAAGCTGAGAAGGAACCCGACCATCGAGACTAGTGGACGGCTGTATATTTATAAGATACACAGCCGTAGAAATAGCCTCAGCCCAGAAGGAGTGAGGAACAAAAGAGGCAAGCATAAGAGTACGAGCAGTCTCAATAATGTGATGGTGTTTGCGTTCAGCAACACCGTTTTGAGCATGAGCATCTGGACAAGATAACTGAGGAAGGGTACCCTCATCAGAGAGAAACTGTCGAAATGATGTGGACAAGTACTCACCGCCAGAATCAGAGCGAAAGGTCTGAATGGAGCAGGAAAACTGAGTATAGACCATACGAGCAAAAGACTGGTAGATAGATAACAACTGACCACGGTGTTTCATGAAATAAATCCAGCAATAACGAGAAAATTCATCAATAAAAATCACATAGTATTTATGTCCACCTTTCGAAATAAAAGGAGCAGGACCCCATACATCGGAATGAATAAGCTGAAAAACACGACTTGACCTAGAAAGACTAATAGGATACGGACGTTGTAGCTGTTTGCCAAGCTTACAACCCGAACAAGATAAAGAACTATCAGAAGTGACAGGACCTAAAACACCCTGACGCACTAGACTAGATAAGCGAGGGTGAGAAAGGTGACCCAAACGATGATGCCACTGGTGAAAGCTGATAGACGACGCAGGGACAGACACGAATACTGAAGGAGTGGAGACTGAAGTAGCAGTGGGCGGAGAAGAAACCGGAAGATGTAGATAATCAAGGTGGTAGAGACTCTTGGGGCTACTGTGAAGTCGGCCACGTCCAATGAGAGCTCCCATCCGACGATCCTGCACATAGCAAAAAGAATCATTAAACCCAATAAAACACTTCAGCCGAGCAAGCTGAGAGACAGACATAAGGCACAGCTGCAGCTGTGGTACACAAGAGACATCAGAAACAGTAAACTGAGTGGTAGAAATGATGCCCTCACTACCACAGAAACAGACATCCTGGACGGCACATCACAGACGGTTATGAACTGTTCAATGGAAAACCGTCTGTGAAGGCCTGTCGGGAGAATATGTTCAGATATCACAGACGGTTTTGACGTCAAAAACAACTGTGACAGTAAACCAGACGGCTCTGAACACAAAACCGTCTGTGATAGTATACTTATCACAGACGGCTCTAACCTAAAAACCGACTGTGATATATACAATCGGTTCCCAGCTAAGAACCGTCTGTGATAGTCTAATTATCACAGACGGTTCTAACCTAAAACCCGACTGTGATATATACAGACGGTTCTGAGTTCTGAACCGTCTGTGATAATTAGACTATCACAGACAGTTCGGAACTCAGAACCGACTGTGATTTATACAGTCGGTTGTAAACCACGAAGCGTCTGTGATAGTGTAGTTATCACAGACGGTTCTGATGTATTAACCGACTGGAAAAGTACCGGCGCTTCGAATTCTCAACTGTGATCATTTCTGTCTCCGATCTTCGCGCGCGGCGCCTAGGAGAACACGAAGCATCGCTTTGGAAGTTCTATAAATTGACAAATGGAAAAATTGTCATTTACTTTACAAGTTTTTATAGTTCTCAGACTGTTTGACTCCTTAGCTTCTCTGCGCCAATGGCATCCTCGATGGCATCGTCAGCCTCGCCCTCCCCGGTATGAACTCTCAATCTTTTGGACTTACCCCTGTATTGTTAATCCATGTTCAATACATTCTTGACCTGTTGATTTGCACAGGGAAGGGGAGCCGTGGAAGACACTGCCAAAGTCAAGGCCGAGCTGAGGGCCCTCCAGGAGGAGCACAAGCTCCTCACGGAGAAGCACACTCGGCTACGGCTTGACCTTGACGATCTCTTCCAGCGCATTCAGCGCATGAAGACGGATGGTGACAATGCTAGGGCGAGGACGAGGCGTCTTCGCGAGGAGAAGAAAGCCGCGGATATGACCATCGCTGGCTGCGGTTTGACAATGAAGGATACCATCGCGAAGCTGAGGGAGGTCGCAGGCCTTCTCGACGCTGAAGTAGTTGATCCTGAGAAGGACAACTTGTCGCTGGAGGAGTCCTGCGTCCTGGCTGCAAGTCAAACTGACTTTATTCTAGATGCAGCCAGGGCTAAGACCACTCCTTGACCTAGCATTCTGTATTTTTACTTTTTTTTTGTAAGTGATGAAACAAATTATTGAAAACTTTGTTCTTATGTCAACTTTCTAATTTTCCAGCACATTCTTGGACTGCATGCAATTAATCTTCCCTCTTTCTTTATCTTTCGTTGGCTTTTGTCGAACATTCGACCATACAAAGGTATGTACACTGTGTGCGATCAAGGAACGACTATCGCGATCTTTGGTTTGTGATCGGAGCCCTTGAAATAATATAGAAACAATATAGAGGTCGCAGGTCCCATGCAAATAATATAAAAAGAATATAGAAGTTATATATCAACGTGCTTTGAAATATCACAAACGGTTCTGAGGTAAAAAACATCTGTGATAGTCACATTAGAGACGGTTTTTACGTAAGGCCCGACTGTGATGGTCCCAACAGTGTCCTCGAGTCGACTCGAATTCTTAACCTCTATCAATATCACAGACGGTTCTTAACTCCCAACCGTCTGTGATAGTCCCAACAGTGCAATTCTCTACATGCAATTGTTGATAACCGCACATAATAACTGAGCAGATGAAGAGACTTAATTATTTACTTCAAATTTATTTTGCATCGAATTATGTAATCTGACTCTTCAACTTCCTCTTCTCGAATTCTCGACCTCTATCAATATCACAGACGGTTTTTAACTCCAAACCGTCTGTGATAGTAAGACATATTAAAGACGGTTCAGACATCAGAACCGTCTGTAATATTAAAGCAGACGGTTTTGATCTCCCAACCGTCTGTGATAGTCCCAACAGTGCAATTCTCTACAAGCAATTGTTGATAACCGCACATAATAACTGAGCAGATGAAGAGACTTAATTATTTACTTCAAATTTAATTTGCATCGAATTATGTAATCTGACTCTTCAACTTCCTCTCCTCGAATTCTCGACCTCTATCAATATCACAGACGGTTTTTAACTCCAAACCGTCTGTGATAGTAAGACATATTAAAGACGGTTCGGACATCAGAACCGTCTGTAATATTAAAGCAGACGGTTTTGATCTCCCAACCGTCTGTGATAGTCCCAACAGTGCAATTCTCTACATGCAATTGTTGATAACCACACATAATAACTGAGCAGATGAAGAGACTTAATTATTTACTTCAAATTTATTTTGCACCGAATTATGTAATCTGACTCTTCAACTTCCTCTCCTCGAATTCTCGACCTCTATCAATATCACAGACGGTTTTTAACTCCAAACCGTCTGTGATAGTAAGACATATTAAAGACGGTTCGGACATCAGAACCGTCTGTAATATTAAAGCAGACGGTTTTGATCTCCCAACCGTCTGTGATAGTCCCAACAGTGCAATTCTCTACATGAAATTGTTGATAACCGCACATAATAACTGAGCAGATGAAGAGACTTAATTATTTACTTCAAATTTATTTTGCATCGAATTATGTAATCTGACTCTTCAACTTCCTTTGCCGTGTTGCAGTTTATCTCCCGAGAAGTGGTATATCATGAATTTATTGGCCTTGAAAACCAGTACTAGTGCGCTTTTTAGAACTCGAGGCACCCGCGCATATGAACCGTCACCTTCTGTTTCTATAAATAGCGAAGCTCCTAAATCCCTGTCTTTATTCCCTCCTCAACTCCCACCTTGATGGCGAGCCGAGATTCCAGTGAGGTTATTGAAATTGAGAGTGATGAGGAAGAGATAAGGAATGAACTCGATCAGGATCTTCAGAAAGTAAGTCCTCTCTGAAACTCTAATGCAGATCTTTCTTTTATGACTTGATTACCTCGAAACAAATGCATTTCGAAATCCACAGGTGGTTGAGGAAATGATCCCTCCAAAGAAGAGACTTAGAAATGATGAAAGATCGTACAGTGGAGCTGCAGCGAAGACTCTAGAGGGTGCTGAGGCCTGTGTTGCCACATTGCCCCTTGCAACCCCTCCAGTTGCATCGACTCCACATTTGGAGATCCACAATAATCCTTCCAATATCCCCTCTCCAACACCTTTGTATCATCAGCTTTTCTAGGGTAAGGCTCACACTTCCACGTCCAAATCCACTCCGAAGCTGGAGAAGCATATGTGCAGGAGGAGAAAGCTGCCTCGTGCAGAACTATCCAAAAAAAAAAAGAGGCGCTGGAGAAGCATTCTGAGGGGATGTCTTTTGCCATTCTGCACTTGGCAGAGTGCATGCTTTGAGTTGCAGCTTCATCTCCACCTTGGTTGTATCAACTTTAATTTCTTGGATGATCCTACTGATGCCAAATCCACTCCTTTGGTGAGAGATGATGTTGATAGTCTTAGAGCCATTGGTAGTTCTCCTGGGGCGGCCAGTGTAGATCCTACTGATGCCAATACGTCCCTAGGAGAACTTTGTAAATTACTTTCGGAACAGGTCGACACTAATCAATTGGTCGCTTAATTAATAGTATCTCTTATGTATGGAAAGATTGTAAGAAATAAGAAATTTCTTTTCCTTATATATCTGGCTTTCGATTGATTATGTAACTGATAATCACCAAATGATGTTCTGTGTAAAAATGTTAACAAGAAAATACTGCTGCGATCAACACGGTTTTTAACTCAAAACCGTCTCTGCTTGAAAGATTACAGACGGTTTTAATTTCAGACATATATATAAAACAAATATGAAAAACAAGATAAAACCAAACAGTCTGAACGTTCATTTTTGTAAATACTAACATTGAAATAAGATAGAACCAAATATGAAAAACATGTGGAACAACTGATCGATGACCAGTAGTCGAATGCAAACAAAAAAACCGGGATATTAAAGACGGTTCGGACTTTAAAACCGTCTGTGTTATCACAGACGGTGCTGAGGTAAAAACCGACTGTGATAACAACATACACAGACGGTTCTGAGGTAAAAACCGACTGTGATAATAACGTAGACGGTCGGATGTGATAACACAGACGGTTCAGATGTGAGAACCGACTGTCATAATCAAATACACAGACGGTTCTGATGTAAAGCGGACGGTTTGGAGTTCATAAGCGTCTGTGATATTTCTTTTCTTCAATAATGCACCGATATTACCGACGGTATTATATAGAACCGTCTGTACTGAACCTGGTATAAAAGGTCTTTTGGCGGATGTTTTGAGCTAGTCGTACTCTCTTGCTCGACCTACACTGTCCAGTTCGAAGAGATTTGGGGCAAGGAAGAGCGAAATCTCGAAAGGCAGGGGGAGCATTTGGGGGCAAAAATTTGAGGATCGAACCAAGGTTGGTTACTTGCTCCCAAGGCGTACACATTACTTGATTTCATCATCAATATCGATCTCCATTGATTTACTAATTAGCATGTGTATGAATTTGATTTATTGCAGATGGTCCGAGACTGGATGTATAATGACAACCGAGTGGGTGAGGAATACATGAAAGGTGTTTTTGATTTCGAAAAGGTTGCTGTGCAAGACATGGCGAAGAAGGGTTTACCATATATGTACTGTCCTTGTGTAGACTGCCAGAATATTAAGATGTTCACCAACTCATCTCAAATTGTCGCCCACTTGATCCGACGTGGTTTCAAAAAGGGGTACACGTGTTGGGTCCACCATGGAGAAGAGCCAACTGCAGAAACAACTGCCACTCAGGTTGAGGAACAGGACATGCCGGATCCAAACAACGACTTCGACGAGGATATGCCAGAGGATGACCATTTAGATGACATGTTGCGTGATGTCGAAGGAAATTACAGTGAAAGGGGGTTTGGCAAATTCAAGCGCTTGATTGAGGACTCAGAGAGGCCGTTGTTCCCTGGTTGCAAGTCGAAATACACAAAGTTGGCCTCTGTGCTTGAACTGTTAAAATTGAAGGCAAGCAACAGCTGGACCGACAAGAGTTTCACAGCACTGTTAGATCTTTTGGCGGACATGCTCCCGGAAGGAAACGAGTTGCCAAAAAACACCTACCAAGCGAAAAAGCTGTTGTGTCCTTTGGGAATGGAAGTAGAAAGGATACACGCATGCCCTAATGTTTGTCCGGTGTGCGGCGCATCCCGCTATAAGCGTACTAAGGACCGAACAGACGATGGCGACTGCACGGAGATAAAGGAAGGACCTCCTGCTAAGGTGTTGTGGTATTTGCCAGTCATTCCCCGCTTGCAGCGTTTGTTTGCAAACCGTAAAGAGGCAAAATTACTGCGTTGGCACTCGGAAGACCGGAAGAAGGATGGAAAGTTGAGACACCCCGCTGATTCTTCGCAGTGGAGAAACATCGACAGGGAATTTGTTAACTTCGGAGCAGAATTGAGGAATATAAGGTTCGGGTTGAGTACCGATGGAATTAATCCTTTTGGTAACATGAGCAGTCGGCATAGCACTTGGCCGGTTCTTTTGTGTATCTACAACCTTCCTCCTTGGTTGTGTATGAAGCGCAAGTACATCATGATGTCTCTACTTATCTCAGGACCAAAACAACCCGGAAACGATATTGATGTGTACCTAGCACCATTGATAGAGGATCTCCTAACAATGTGGAACGAAGGGGTGCAGGTATGGGACGCATACAAACGAGAGAACTTCATCCTACGTGCTATGATATTCTGCACCATCAACGATTTCCCAGCCCTTGGAAATTTGTCGGGCCGTACTACGAAAGGAGCCAAAGCCTGCCCCCACTGCGAAGATGACACTGAGAGCGTGTGGCTGAAGAATTGCAGGAAAACAGTGTACATGCGTCACCGTAGGTTTCTTCCGAAGAATGACGCGTACCGTAAGAGGAAGAGGGAATTTGACGGCCACAACGAAGATGGTTCAGCCCCGAAGCCTACGCGCGGGAAAGATGTTTACTCACGGGTGAAGGACATAGACGTTGTGTTTGGAAAGGGTGGTAAATTGAAACCCCGCACGAAGAACACTTGGAAGAAGAGATCGATATTTTGGGACTTACCGTATTGGGAGCATTTAGAGGTTCGTCATTGCATTGATTTCATGCATGTAGAGAAGAATGTTTGTGACAGTTTAATCGGCCTATTGCTGAACATTCCAGGGAAGACAAAGGATGGCATCAATGTGCGGCGTGACATGATCGAAATGAGAATCAGGCCCGAGCTAGCACCGAGAGAGGACGATAAAGGCCGTATATACCTCCCCCCCGCATGCTACACTTTGTGCAAGGCTGAGAGGACAGAACTCTGTAAGTGTCTCCATGGTGTTAAAGTTCCATCGGGTTACTCCGCAAATATGAAAAAGCTTGTGTCCATGGGCGATTTGAAATTGCTGGGTATGAAGTCTCATGATTGTCACGTGTTGATGACACAAATGCTTCCTGTTGCCATCCGGAGTATTCTGCCGCATAAGGTCAGAGAGACGATCACGAGGCTATGTTTTTTCTTCAATGCAATTTCTTCCAAGGTCATTGATCCCGATGGACTGGATTCTTTGCAGAGCGAGGTGGTTCGAACTCTCTGTCAACTTGAGATGTATTTTCCTCCATCGTTTTTTGATATCATGGTCCATCTCACCGTCCACCTTGTCAGAGAAATCAAGATATGTGGACCCGTGTTCCTACGTTATATGTATCCATTCGAGAGGTACATGGGTGTACTTAAGGCCTACATGAGGAATCGGTCCCGGCCCGAGGGTAGCATTGCCGAAGGTTATGCAGCGGAAGAGGTTGTTGAGTTCTGCGTCGATTACATGGCCGAGGTAGAAGCAATAGGAGTTCCTGTGTCTCGTCACGAGGGGAGGCTTGATGGTGTTGGCACTATCGGACGGAGAGCCATCACTCCTGATTTCGATATGTACTCGAAAGCTCATTTTTGGGTCTTGCAACACATGACGGAGGTGTCTCCGTACATCGACGAGCACAAGGAGATGCTACGACAAGACAATCCTCGCCGATCCGAGGTTTGGATCACGGGACAACATAACAGTCGATTCAACGCGTGGATGAAGGTGCGAATCACCGGAGAGTCCGCAAGTGAGAACCTTAAATGGTTGGCAAAAGGGCCCACGTTTACTGTATAGACTTGGCAGGGATACGACATCAATGGGTACACATTTTACACGAAAGCTCAAGATCGAAAGAGCACTGTGCAAAATAGTGGAGTGAGCGTAGAAGCTTTCCATGAGGGGTTCACCAAGACAGGCCCAACAAGGGTAGTACGTGGATTGAACTCGTACTACGGGTTCATTGAAGAAATTTGGGAGCTCGATTACGTACTGTTCAAGATTCCCCTGTTTCGATGCCGATGGGTCCAAATCCCACAGGGTGTGAAGGTTGACAGTTACGGTTTCACTTCTGTGGACCTGGATCGCGTTGCTTATAAAGATGAGCCATTCATACTTGCAAATCAAGCCATTCAGGTCATTTATGTCACTGACCCGGCCAATAAGAAGTGGCACATCGTCCTTCATGGCAAGAGAAGGATTGTTGGAGTTGAAAATGTCGTAGACGAGGAGGAATACAATCAATTTGATGAGATTCCTCCATTTGAAGATGGCGTACAGGTCGATACTGAAGACACCGACGAAACCAGTTACGTGCGTATGGATCACCAGGAAGGGTTATACTTTAAAGGTAATCAACTGTACGTCTTATCTCTCTGTTTCCATCGGCATAGCTTATATCTCCTGTAATTCTCGTATTTGCAGGGCCGCGGCAAGTGGAAAGTTGAGGATAACATGGCTGTGTACGTGCAAATTGTCGGTGAAAGTTCCCATTTGTAAATTTAACATACAATATTACGTGGAGAATGCTCAAGTTACAGAGCATTTGGACTACATTGTAACCAATTATCGGATATACGTACATAGTAACCAATTTACAGAGTATTTGGACTACATTTGAAATATCTGAGTGTTCATTTAAAACATGTTTTCGAGCATTCAGAGTTGAAAGCTACAGATCAGTTTCAATTTGTAAAACTAACGTTCAATAGAGAGATTATCAAGGACGGTTTTGACCTAGCACAGACGGTGCACAGTCGGTTCTAACCTCACAACCGTCTGTGATAATCTCTCACTATGTAGATTACCACAGACGGTCTTTATTTTAGAACCGACTGTGATAATATTATCACAGACGGTTATATATATAAAACCGTCTGTGATATTTTCAACAGTGTCCGACTCTTCGAGTTCTTAACGTGCACCGTCGGTTCTCAATTCCAAACCGTCTGTGATAATCTCAGGCACAGTCGGCTCTCAACTCAAAACCGTCTGTGATAATCTCTCTGGTGACTACGATTATTATAGACGGTTTCGATGTGAGAACCGACTGTGATATATACTATTATAGACGGTTCGTATGTGAGAACCGACTGTGATAATACCGACGCGGTACATAGTTCAAGGCGGGCTTTATCCCGCTCATTCTACTTCGCCCTAGCTCTGTTTGCCCTAGCTCTCTCCGCCCTCGCACCGTCCGTCGCGATCACCTCCATCGCCTCCCACCTTCTCCTCTCCGTCCGTCGCGATCACCTGCATCGCCTTTCCACCGTCAGGCGCGATCACCTCCATCGCCCTCCCGCCTCCGACGCGATCACCTCCATCGCCTCCCCACCGTTTCTGTCATTCTTGTATGGGTTTTGTTATAGAATTATTAGTTGCATATTTACTTAAACTGTTCTCTCTTTCACTTATGTTAGGAACTATGTCTGGTGACGAAATGCACCACTCGGGGACTCAGGGTGACCTCACTGGCGATGAGACGCCTGGGCCGGAGGTCGCCTCGTCCGCCGTGACCCCGCAGAAGAAGGGAAAGGGGCGAGGCCGGACGACATGCGCGCGTCTGAACAAGGGGGAAAAGCAGCACGTCCAGTTCGACGACAATGGTGTGCCGGAAGCTCCGCCCAAACTTGTCGGTCAGTACCGCTCACTATGCGGCAAAGTGGCAAGGGAGCGGGTGCCCATCACCACCTCCGACTGGGGTCAAGTGCCCCCAGAGTGCAAGGATGCGCTGTGGGAAGAAGTGCAGGCGGCGTTTCACATTCCGGAGGATCGCCACTTCACCGTCCGCCGGAGGACACTTATGTCAATAAACAAGGCGTGGAGGAACTTCAAGAGCGAACTTGTCAGGCACTATGTGAAGGAGTCGACGACCCACTTCAATGACTACCCTTTCGTGACTCCCGAGGCATGGCAGCAGTTCGTAGAGATGAAGGGCAAGCCTGAGTTCCAGGAGCTTAGTGCGAAGGCCCAGGCTAACCAGGCCAAGAACACCCACCCACACAGACTAGGCACCGGTGGGTATGTGGGGAAGAAGGCGCTGTGGAGGAAGCAGGACGAGGAAGCTTCACAGTCTTCGGCCGGCAGTCCTTATGCGGGCATAACGGACGTGCGCGCCCGCAATTGGTGCCGAGCTAGATTGACGATGGACTCCTCCGGAAGCGTCTCCGTGAATAACCCTGCGGACAGGGAAGTGATCGACCGACTGGTAAGATTGTCCGATCACGTACTATCCTCATAACACGCATGCAATGGGCTGTATTGCTAAGTTGTCCTGTTGCAGGTGACGCTGAGTGCGCAGGCGGCATCCGGAGAGTTCAACCCGAGGAGGGACAGGGATATCCTCACAGCGGCGCTAGGAAACAAGGAGCATCCAGGCCGCGTGCGCGGCCTCGGCGCCACTGTGCCTTGGAGGCATGGTTTCCCCGATGATGAGGAGGCGGCTAAGAGGAGAAAGAGATCCCACCAAGCCCGCGATGAACGGCTGAAGGAGGAGATGCGATCGGAGTTCGCTGTTCGGGACAAAGCACTCCTGCAGCAGTTGTCGGAGATGCGGTCCATGTACGAAGAGCTAAGAAAGGCGACCCAGGGCACCCCTGTTCTAGCAGCTGGCGCAGACCCAGCGGAAGTACCGACCCCCATTGGCCACCGTAGTAGCTGCGCGTCTGCGCCGGGGTCTTCGCAGACGGAGCCCTCTCCTCCAAAGTATCCGGTGGACTCTCTGCAGGTAATGACCGTTAATGCGCACTGTTTGTCTATGTTAATTCATTCGAAAGTGAGAAGCGGTGAAATTCAACATGTTAATGCGCACTGTTTGTAGGAACCCGCCTCCTGCAAGCTTATGGTCCTGGCCGGTGTCTTCCCGATCGAGGCTGCCCGTGGGATGGCGCAACCATGCACGGCCGGGGCCACAATCCATGGTGCCCCTCTATGTGAGGGTTTTGCACGTGTCCAAGTGGACAGTGTCTTTGACCATTGCAAGGGTTTTCCATTGGAGAAGCCGCCAAACGACGAGATTACCACTCTCGGGGATGCGGTGCACACGTTCGTGCAATGGCCCAAGAAAGACATCGTCCTGTATGAGGTAATTCCCCCACCAGTTTCATAATTTGTACTGTAATAATAGCCCTCAGAGTTAGTGTCCTAATACGTAGGTTCTTACATCGCAGACATCACAGACCGAGACGCGGCCTACTAGCCAGCATACCCCTTCGACGACGAAGCTGACTCCGAGTAAGAGGCAACCATTCAAGAAGCTGGCTATGAGGGGAAAAGCAAAGAAGAGCCCATCGAAGGAGAGCGAGAAGAGTGCTCCAGCTCTCATGCCGTTCTCTCTGGGGATGCCCATGGCCTCCGATACCGCAATTTCGAGCATGGGGTTAGCATGCCAGAGCCTGCATGCATGGTACATGAGGAGGACAAACCAGACCAGGACGCAGCGTCCGACGCACATCATGGTCAAGTACACCGTGGCAGAGTTCCATCACGACGTTGGGACCTACTCGGTGACCTTCGAAGACCTGCACAATTTGCTAAACAAAGATGCGCTCGACTTGTCAATCCTACGGTCTTGGGTGCTGTAAGTATCCTACTATCCGTGCATATACGGATATATGTCATTTATTAATTGGTTACTTCCGTGCAGCTGCATGGCCAACTATGCCAAATCCAAGGGCATACCTGTTGGTTTTTTGGACCCCCAGATGGTAGCCGAGGTGATGTTTAGGACTGACACAGACTTCGTTGTCGACTACATCAAAAGAGGGTTGCTTGCTCAGGTCGACAAGGAGTATATACTTGTACCCTACAACCAGAGGTGAGTGCTTTCATCAGTACTTCACCCGTATATTAGTGTCTCCATGTGCACACCCCCATATTTAGATTAAATTTTTAATTCTCTACGTGTAATATGTAGCTACCACTGGATCCTGCTGCTACTTATTCCGAAAAGCAACAAGGTGTTCTACCTTGACTCATTGCAGAGGAAAGGGTACTCGTATTCCGGCGCATGAGATGTATTCGGAAGGTGATCTGGACCTGTCTTGCATGCATCTAGATTTACTGTCCTCAAATTGTCAATTTCGGCTATCCTCAAACTGTCAATTTTGACTATCTACAGGGCTTTCACGAAGTACTTTGCCGAGGTAGGGACACAAAACGAGCGGCGAGCCGATAAGTTTCAGTGGTTACAATTTTCGGTACAAATTTCAACTGAATCTGTTTTATTTTATAACTTGTCCCCACCTAACTCTCGGTCTGTAAATTGGCAGTGCCATGAGCAGCCGGACGACAATACATGTGGGTTCTACGTGATGCGCCACATGTATGACCTGATCATCACCCCTCACCGGCCCGATTTCCCCGAGGTATTACAACTGCTCCCCTTAATTTGTCTCCATTTGACAGAATTTACAACTTAATTCAGCTAATTTTTTATGTACCAACTCTTGCTGCAGGGGGTCGACTTCCCTTCAGAAAGCCTTGACCCTCGGCAGATTAGTAATGTCCGAGGGATGCTCGCTGAGTTTTTCCTTTCGGAGGTCATATCACCCAAGGGGAAGTTTAGGGACCCGCAAGGTTCGTATTAGTGCGGCCTTACATTTATTTGTACATCTAACACACTTTAATTGTCGATTACATTTATTTGTTCAATTGTACATATTTCTGAGTTCTGTGCTGTATATATGAAATGCTATACAGAGAGGGGTGCAAATATATTTGAGTACTGCATGTGCATATGAAACTGTATATATTTGAGTACTGTACAAATATAATTCTGAGTTCAATTGTACAAATATATATGCATGAGACTGTATATATTTGAGTACTATGCATGTATGAAATTCATGAACTGTATATATGAAAATGCAATTTGTACAGAGGACATCTGTGAATGTTATAATCTCAGACGGTTTGTAAGATCAAAACCGTCTGTGCATGCACAGACGGTTTTGATCTTACAAACCGTCTGAGATTATAACAGTCACAGATAATAACACATCGCAGATGGTTTTGACCTCAGATCCGCCTGTGATATCAGACTATCACAGACGGTTCTGAGATAATAACACTATCACAGACGGTTTCAATATTAACACCGTCGCTGATATCGCAGATTGGTTTAACCTCCAAGCCGTCGGTAATAATATGAGTATCACAGACGGTTGTGAGATCAAAGCCGTCTATGAATTATGACTATCACAATCTGTTATAACATCAAAGCCGTCTGTGATACTCATACTAACACAGACGGTTCTGATGTCAAAGCCGTCTGTGTATACTCAAATATCACAGACGGTCGAGAACAGAACCGTCTGTGATACTCATACTAACACAGACGGTTCTGATGTCAAAGCCGTCTGTGTATACTCAAATATCACAGACGGTTTTGTTCTCACGTCTGTGATAGTATGAGTATCACAGACGGTTCTGATGTCAAAGCCGTCTGTGATACTCATACTATCACAGACGGTTCTGATGTCAAAGCCGTCTGTATATCACAGATGGTTCTGATGTCAAAACCGTCTGTGTATACTCAAATATCACAGACGGCTCTGAGAACAGAACCGTCTGTGATAGTGTGACTATCACAGACGGTTCTTACCTTATAATTGTCTGTGAAATATGAGTATCACAGACGGTTCTGACCTTATCACAGACGGTTCTGACCTTCTATCAGTCTGTGAATGGATATATCACAGACGGTTGAAAACATCAAAAACCGTCTGTGATAGTGCGTGATTATCACTGACTCGAATATCACTGACGGGTAAGAACCGTCTGTGATGTCTGTTTTGACCCGACTGTGATGATGAATTCTGTAGTAGTGCCTGATGTGTAACCGGTAAAGTAGTGCCATCAGCTGTCTGAACTGAAATATGATCCTGGGACGACCGACATGATTGTAATGCAGAACAATCAGACGTCATATGGAAAGATGCCCCTGAATCCAGAACCCAGGGACTAGCTGTACCTGATGATGGGGTAGAGTGAACTGCAGCCCCAGCAGAAGACGAGGAGGGTATAGTAGTCTGGCGCTGTAAAAGAGTATGTAGCTGGCGCAGCTCTGCAGCAGTGAGAGGAGTCGGCTGATCAGAGGATGGGCTAGAAGACACAGTAGGAGTAGAACGGCCACGGCGAGTAGCACGATCACGCTCAAACTGAGACTTCAGCTCTGGATGAAGATTGAAGCAGCGCTGAACAATATGGCCCGGCTTCTTACAGTGTGAACAGACCGCAGGAGTACGCGCCTCAGCGCGCAGAGAAGTCGAACTAGACCGCGACATAGCCAACACCGTGGAAGGTGATGAGGTGAAGTGAGACGCCAAAGAACGCAGTCGAGTCTCCTCAGCAACAAGGGCCCGGACAGTCTCTTCCAAAGAGCAGAGGGTCTCACGATTCAGAAGTTGAGAGCGAACCATCTCAAACTCTGACCGGAGACGCATCAGAAATTGAAAAACACGCTCCTCTTCCCTATACCGAAGGATGAGAGGTCCGGCATCGGTGGGTGCCATAGAGTCCAGCTGCCGCCAAATCTTGCAGAGCTAACTATAAAACTCCTCCACAGTCTAATCGCCCTGCTGAGAGGCAGAAAGTTGCTGGCAAAGAGACCAGCGAAGGGCATGACCCACCTGTCGGTAGCGAGCAGCAAGAAAATCCCATATATCCTGACAGGTGGGTAAAGAATCGATACTCAACCGAATGTCCGATGAAGTGCTCTGCATAATATAACACTTGACCCGGGCTTCATCACGAAGCCAAGTAGACAAAGTAGGATCACTGGGGAGTGGCTGGCGACGTGTCCAGTCCACATGTCCACGCAGGCCAAAACCATTAAGAAGAGATGTCATGACAATAGACCACTCGCGATAATCAGCAGTGCTTTTGAGTTTCACATCACAGAGTGGTAGGGAGAAACCTCCTGAAGAAACTGAAGATGCCATAACGTCAGAAGAAGGGATCGTAAGATCCGACGAGACAAACGACATCAACTGAAAGGAGCACACACAAAAGGGTGCAGAAGTCCTTTTTTTTTTTTTGTTAAGTGAGGAAGGAGGCCGAATCAGGCGCGCGTCGGGAGGAAGGAGGCCGGATCAGGCACCGGGCGCGGCCGACGACCGGTGAGCAGGGGCAGCGGCGGCGGGCGGCATGCCGGACGGGGACGGCGCCGACGGGGAGGCGGATCGGCGCCGGATCGAACTGGAGCCGACGGGGAAGACGGCGCCGACGGGGAGGCGGTTCGGCGCCGACTGGAGGCCGACGGGGAGGCGGACGGGGAGGCCGATCAGGTGGGCGGCGCGTCGGGCGGGGAGACCGGTGAGCAGGGGTGGCGGCGGCGGTACGCCGGACAGTGAGGCGGTCGCGCGGCCGACGGGGAAGGCGGGCGCGCGGCCGACGGGGACGGGGAAGGCGGCGCCGGCGGGTCGGCGGACAGGGAGGCCGACAGGGAGGACGCCGGGTGTGCGGGTGGTGGCACGGGGACGGAGAAACGTGGATCTGACGGCGACGACGACGACGGTGGCGGCAAAAACGTCAACAACCACGGGAGGTTAGGGTTAGGGTTGTGAAACTTGGCTCTGATACCATGTTAAGATTAACCTCAAAGTTGTATTAGGATCAAAAGCCCAGTATTTATAAATACAACAGCCTAAGAGTTAAAGTCAGATTTAGACATATCCAATACATATACACATATACACATATATTTAACACCATTCTCCTACATACCTCTTCTTCCTCCTCCCCTCCCATGTTGCTACTGGCCATTGGCCCTTGTCCCCTCTTCTTCCCTCTCACCAGCCATCGGCACCCGCCACTGATAGTACCTCCACCATGACATGTTCTTATGCTACTCGTCTCCCTTGCCGATCACCACCGGCTACTATTGCACCCACGGTTGACAGCACCTCCGTTGCTTCACCACCTCACCACCAGGATGTTGGGAAGGGGTTAGGTGAACTTTAGAATACTGGATTTAAGGACAGGAATTAATCTATAAACAATAATAAAAAGATGTGTATACAAGATAAGTAAAAGACAAGCACTTATATATTAGCAAAATCTTTTTTTAATTGCTTATATATATAGTTAAAAGTACATTTTTATTTTTCTTTTGTTAAATCAAATAGATATTGTGGAGATTAAAATAAACGCCACAAGTCTTGTCCAGTATCTAATATGCTTTCAATAGACATCGCTTTATTAGGTTATCTCCAACCCTCTCGGCTTTATCTTAACTCTTAAACGGAATATTTCTTGCCACATATGCGAAAACAATCCCAGAAAACCAAACAAGAGCCAAGCCTCCAACAGCTTGACTCTTGCTTGGTTCTTACTGGACTCTTAAATCAAACAAATAAAATATTACAATTTTATTATACAATTTGTTTTACTGACACCTGGACCCCACCAAAAAAATTCTTTGCACTAAAACCCGAGAAAACATTTTATGTTACACTGACATGTGGGGTTAACCATAACTGGGCCCACAAGTCAGTGACAGTGCCGAGAAACCGCACGCGTACGGGAAAAAAACGCTGGCGCACTCATGCGTAAACCGCGTCAGGTGGGGCCCACGTGCTTCGCTCGTGTGCGTACGGGATTAGATCTGACCCAATGACTGACATGTGGGGCCGTTTGTTTCGTAGCCCCATTTGTCAGTGACTGTGGCTAACGCGTTGATTGGTAACGCACTTTCTGACATTGTGTACTGCGGCAGTTGTGGGCCCCACGCGTCCGGTTTCTTTTCACATGCGTACCGTCAACACTTCTCAATGACATGTGGGGCCGTGTGTTTCACGGACCCATCTGTCAGTTTAATTTTTAAGCGGGTACGGTTTGCTGCTTTATTACTCGGTGGGACCCACAGCGCTGGCGAGATGAAGCGTCGTCTTCCTCCTACAACGGTGACATTTTCGTCATCGTGACCTCGCCTCACGCTTGCCTCCCCCCGAAGAACTCGCGCGTCCAATCACGCCGAGCAAGCGGTGAGCACGCCTCCGCCTCCATCGACGCGAGCTGCCCTTCACGCTGGCATTGGAGGTAGCCTTAGTAGCAGGTTCGAGTGAACAACTAGCAAAACTAAAACAAAAAAGTAAAGAAAGAAAGACAACTCCACTGGGGATGGAACTCAAAATCTCTGGTTACGTAGACCAGTGTATTAGATTGTCTTTAGTATTAGTATCACCTATGAGGTATTAAAAGTTTTCACATCTACTTCACATCACCAAATACCTCCAAAGGTACTTCTTTCTTACAACCCAATCACCAGCTATCACCTTTTAACTAAGTTTCACTGTACTATAAACACCACCTCAAACACCTATTTCTTGCAATATACAAGCACCAACTACCACCCACCACCTCTTAAATGGGGATCGTGGAACTCAAATCTTTAATTCTTCATCTATTTTAAATACATTGAATTTATTAATTCGGATGAATAAAATTAATTTTTTAATTAATATTTAATGTCTTATTTTATTTGATTAATTAATGTAAAATTACTATTAGCTACAGTAATATAATGATATATTTTTTAATCTAATTAAGTGGTATTAAAAAAATCGAGTGAATTAATTAATACAGTCATCAATAACCATACAACTTAATTAATCAAAATGACCACATAATTGAATTAATCAAAATAACCATACAACTTAATTAAGTGAACATAGTATGTGAATAGGTGGAAAATAAAATAATTCTATTACAACTCATTTTTATTAACACGGAAAAGTTGTCAAATATGCTCGATAAGATTAACCCTAAGATGGTGATGCACATGTCGATCACGGATAGTATTATTTCTTTGTAGTATCCCGGTGAACTTTGGTACTAGACCTTAAGCTAATCCGATTATTGGCATGGTCAATGGTCCCTCACCGTAGCCAGTGTCAACATAGCCTTAGTATGAGTCACGTTCATCCTCAACTATCATGTTGTGCAGATAATGCAAGCATACATGATATCGGAAAGTATACTCATATTCCACGCACATGTATGATCAAGGACGGTGACCTGGGGAGGGGGGGTGAATAGGTCGTTTAAAAATATTTGTCTAAAAACCAATTTTTGTAAGAATGAAAGAAAATCAAGTTTTGCAAACACAACCTAAATCAACTATGGCTTAAGTGATCAAATGTTCAAATGAGTTTTGCGAGCTAGTGTGACATGAAAATGAAGAATAACAATCTAAATAGAGATATAAGCAAAGTAATAGAGAGATGACTGAATGACACAATAATGTATCATGAGGTTTTGGAGACTTGCCGGGTCTCTCCTACTCCTCATTGAAGCACTCACTCATGAATATTTCTTTGGTATCTACTATGGTTGTTTTTTACCACTCCGGATAGGCGAGCTCCAAGTTTTTCATAACACCACCGAGCCTCTCCAACAATCTACGTTGGTGGAGAGTTCTCTGGCCTCCCACGATTGTCTAGGTGACGGCGATCACTAAGAGTAATAGACTTAAACTCTTTATTTGACACCAAACAAATGTTAGGAAGCTTAAACACATGAGAAAAAACTCACACAAGACTCTCAACTCACTAAATGATATATTAATGCAAATGAGCTCACTACATAATCTCACTTTAATACAATATATGAGAGTTGAATACTCTAGAATGTGTTTGGGTTATATGTTAATGAATCCTGGTGCAAAAACCTTCAAATGGAAGCTCCAAGCCCTCTATTTATCCCCCAAACCAGAACTAGCCATTGCAAAAGATTAGGCTGAAAACAACCCACCTGAACAGTAGTCCAGGTTTACAACATGGACAATCCATGTTGGTTGTAACGACTAATTTAATAAATGTGTTGACTAGATGTTGGGGACAATTGATAATAGACACGGACAATCCAAGTGGAATATGGATGGTTCGGGTACAAAAAGAATTTTAGAATTGAAAATGCCACTTCTGTTGAAATGTCCGACACATTTACGCAAGCAATTCGAATGTGCTAACAAATTTGAGCTGAAAATAGACCATTCTATTAAAATGTTCTAGACATTCATAAGGACAGTCCAGTTTTGTCTGTGCAACTCTAAAAAAAAACAAGTATAACTTTTGATCTAGACATCAAACTTATGTTCTCATTAACTCATTCGAAAACTAACTCGAAGAGCTAGCTAAACATTTTTCACTATAAGAAACACCTAATTTGTGAGGGACCCGCCCATTGCAGCAAGTCCCGAGTGTGCATTTACCCGATTGCCCAGGATGCACTCATGCATAGAGCGGTTCACAGATAGCCAACTCAAATTACACAAATAGGTCAGTTCATACACAAGAGTAGTATATGGTGTTCAGGCCGTAATACACATTGACATTGTCGTACATGGTGCCAACATGGCTAAATAATTAGCCTTTATAAAAATTAGTTTTAACTGAAGATTGCAGTGGTCTCAAGGATCATCCCACAGATAAAGTTCGAGTGCGATACATAACCCTTTTAAAATCTGGGTGGTCTTGCTTCATCAATTTTTGGCTTCTCCTTAACTGTATTTTTGTTATTGGGCAAGGGTGAGTATAACATATTCAGCAAGTCACATATATCTCACGCATTTATGTACAAATACATATATAAACATGAAAGGGGTGATTAATGGAGTAGGAAATAAGTTTGAATTCAAAGTGAGAACCAAAGTATATATATTTAGATATACAAAGTTAGTAGTTGAAAATAGTTGTATGAAATTTACTTTATCAACATTTTATGGTTTCGTGATGACTATCCATTAACCATCCAAGTTTTATTGTTCAATTCACAAAAACAATACTTGTGTCACATCGACATTGGTAGAACCCACCGCGAGTTGGCCCCAAGAACCTAGGAGCACGGAGTATTCAAATATGTTTTTAACTCTGCAGAAGTGTACTGTTTTAACCTTACAATTCCTTCAACTACTACACTCAAGCCAATTTCATGCACAGTTTGCATGTGACTGAGTTGATAGAAACAAGACCTTTCATAAGCTTGTATTAATTTATATTCCTGCTCGACAAAGAGACTTCACAATCAACTTTGTTATTTTGAGGTATACCTCAATCAAAGTTTTACTTCACTCATTTTTCACGAAACTCAAGTCAAAGTTTCAGACGGCCACAGCACTCACAACTCTCATCACCCATTCACCCCGTAAGTTTAGGTAACTAAACTTATTAAAATACAAACTCTTTTTAGAGTCATGAATGAGAATGTCCACCATACAGGGACAAAAATCGATACATAGCAAATTAATGAGTCAAGCCTATAATTAGGCATGTGTGATTGGTACAAATTTCATGCCCCATACAAGTATAACACAAGGTTCTAATCCTTAAAAACCGATGTCCATGGTAGGGTCACACCACATTCTTTATGCCTCATAGCATTAGCCATACAAACCGGTACCTGCATGGAATATGGAATATCATACCTTCTTTCCGATTAAAATGGGTTCCCCACTTATAGTGGCAATCAATCCATTCAAACTAGACCATTGGACATCAATTCAACAAATTTCTCATAAAATCATAATACTTAGCTCTACAGATATTTAAAAGGATTTCAGGTGATTAATTAATTCATAAAAGTGGAACTGTTTAAATATGATTATTACCCTAAATTGGTGGTGACATGGTAAGTACATGGTTTTATTGATGTGATAGTGTTGGTCACATGTTTTGGCTATTACTACCAATTGGCTACTCAGGTTTAACATTTATTGATCTAATTATGCATACCAATTTTGAAAAAGAAATAATAGCAGTAGTTCAAAATGGTAGGTTCAACATGATCAAAGAATGTAATTTGCCTTATTTGGCTGATGTGTTTTCAGATTTTGTTGCTCCTTTGCTCTTAAGACGATTCTCTCTTGAAACTTAGAATCATATCCAATGCACTCATGTACATAGTTACCAATCAAGAACATAATTGCACTTAATTATACATGTATGCATGAAAGAAAATTGAGGAGTGAGGTGGTACGAGTAAGATGGATCCAATTTGTAGCGGTGGATATGATTGGATGAGATGAGATAAGTTTCATTAAATGATGAGACAAAACGGATGAGGTCATTTAAGTCTCATTAAGTGACGACACCTAATGGGTAAGATGGATTTGGTATCGGAAGCAAAATATAAAGAGATCGAGGATAAAGACTTGGGTTAGGTGTTGAGGCTGAATAGGCAAAATAGATTAAATCTGATTATATGGTGAAATTGGACAAGCAAGATGAATTTGACATCAGGAATAGAATCTAGAGAAGTCGAAGGTAAAGTTTAGGGTTTAACTTACAAGGAAATTAGTCTAGTGGAGATGCGAGTTGGAAATAAGATAATTGAATTATAAGATTTTAAGGATCAATCAGTTTTACTCTTCAATTGGTGGTATGTTTGGAATTGATTGAGCTATACGAAGAGTCTCTCAATAGAATATTTAAGAAAAATATTTTTATTTATAAGGATTTAACATTCATCCTTACAACAAAATGAATCTTTACATCTTGGGATTAAGTTTAGAAATTGAATATATTAGTTTAATATGCTATCATTTTAAGTTTAATAATATGCATGGATTTTATATAATAATAAAGAGAATCTAATTAAGTTTTTATTTAAATTAGAATTTGGGTTAATTTAAATTATTTTAACGTAACTTTATTTTATCTAGGTTAAAATATATTAGAACTCATTTGATCTTGATAGTTTTAAAAGAAACTGGTTTCCTAGAATAACAGTTGAAATATAGTTTTTAATTCAAAAATTATTTCTAATTTCAATCCATTTGAGTGAAGCTCGAGTTTAAATAATTTAATTCGAATTGCTTGAGTTTTGAGTTCGAATTAGTTTTAATCCGAATTTTGACTAAATTGGATTTAGCAAAGTTTATGTGAAATAGAATTGAAATTGAGAAAATTTTATTGGATTCATTAAAGTTATACCTTTAATTTAAATTGTAGTTCTAAACATGGTTAATTTGTATTCAAACTAAATTATTACAATTCAAGGAAATTAGATTAGTTTATTATTTTTTTTTAAAAAAAGATATCAAGTTTAGAAATTTTATAATATGATTTCACCAAAGTAATTTTTGGTGAAAATTCTATTTAAATTCCAATTAAATTGAATTAGAACTTCAATTAAATCAAAAGAAAACTAATTCAATTTATATTTTGGAGTTGGAGCTCGGCTCAGAACTGAAGTCCACTAAGGCTAAGTCCAACGCCGCAGCTTCTGCGCTCTGACATGCGGGCCCCACGGGGAAAAAATAATAAAAAATGCGCGCGAGGAGAGAGAGAACGCCACGGCTGGCGTCGCAAAACCGCGGTCTGACAGGTGGGGCCCACCGACGCCTCGCACGCGTGGCGCCCGCGTTGGAGCACACGCGGCGCCCCGGGACGCGGTTTGTGGGCCCCACCGCTGTCCCCCGCGTGCGCTCCTACTCGCTGTTCGCGTGCACTGACATGTGGGCCCAAATGCGCGTCACGGCCCACATGTCATGAGGTGGGTGCACGGTGCGTTTGTCGCCACGCGTTTTGGTGGGGCCCACAAAACGCGTGGTGGCAGTAAAGGAGGGAAGTTTGGTGCACACGCGGGGTTTTGCGATTTAGTCGCTGATTTGCGGGCCTGGTTGCTGCGGGACCCACCTGTCAGTGAGGGGGCTGTTTATTAGGCGCAGAAAACTAGCCGTTGCGCAATAAATCTCCCCGGTCCCACCTGTCAGCGAGACAAAAAATAGCCGTTTTATTATAGCCGTTAAAAACTAGCCGTTTTAAATAATTTATTCGTTTTTAAGCCTAGAAATTCATAAAAATACCAAAAATCACCAAAAAATTCTGAAAAATTGTGTGCTCCCCTGGCTATAAATTGGAGCAAGTTTCAGCTCATTTGCACTCAACACAAGTTCAAACCACACACTTTTCCAGCAAAGTTCAACCCGTTTTTTCCCAGAAAATTTTCCGATGGCCAACACTCCCCCCCGCGGTTATGTGAACTGGTTTGGCGAGCCTAATTTCGATGAGGAGAGCCCCCAAGCGCCAAGCGGCCAAAATCCGGCCAGTTTTCAGCCCCCTCCCCCACCATATCCGATGTGCTATCCACCATACGCCCCACCCCCTCCATACGGCCAACCATATCCATATGCACATCCGTACGCACAACCCCCCTACAGCCCTTACGGTCAGAATCCTCATTTCGTTGGAGCTCCGACCATCCCCGCGGAAATGTCGCCTCCGCAAGCACCGGCAAAGAATTCCCGCTCCACGTCGGTATCAGATACCGGCAGTCCGCATAGCACGGGCCCGGTCGAGTGCGAGGACGCCGACGATGCCGGCAAAAGCGAAGGAACCGCCGCACAACGGCGTAAACGAATGAACTGGTCACAACCGGACGACATGCGACTTGTGAGTGTTCATCTAAATATTAAATATTTGTATGGTACATTTTTTGTCCACAGGGTTTGTTTTAGTTTTTGAAAAGTTGAATTTTTCGTCCTCCAGATCAGTGCATGGTTTAATAACTCTCTTGATCCGGTGGAGGGGAACTACCAAAAGTTCGACGTATATTGGTCGAAGGTCGCTGAGGCATACAACAGGAGCAGTCCGCCCGACCGCAGACGGGACGTTAGGCACTGCAAAGACCATTGGCTGAAGAACAATAAGAAAATTGTTCACTTCAATGGCATCTATTGTAGGTTGAGGGATGCCTACGCCAGTGGTCGTTCGGACGACCAATTAATGTCTCAAGTACGGGACATGTATAAGCAGGAGGTGGGTCATCCCTTCATCTTGGAGCACTGGTGGACTGCCGTGCGTGGTCAACCGAAGTGGTGCCAAAGCTACCTCGACTCTTCCAAAAGAGCTCGCCTCAACGAAGAAGGTGCCCACACGTCGTCGTCAAACAACGACGACGAACCTGTGGAGCTTCCACGACCGGAAGGGCGGGATGCCGCAAAGAACAAGCGGAAGGGTAAGACAAAAATGAGTGAAACATCCTCGGCGTCCTCGGCGTACGAGGAGACCCTGCAGCGCATCGGCCAAGCCAATGCCGACCTCGATAGGGTGGCCGACAAAGCCGTTGCTGCAGCCGAGAATTTGCAAGAGATGGCCAAAAGCAAGGAAAAAGCCACATTTATGAAGTCGCTGACGAAACTGATTATGGGGGATACATCTAATTTCTCGGATGCTCGTAAAAAGGCGCATGAGGCCGCATTAGAGTACGTGAACGACATGATTAAGGAAATGAAGAATAAATAGTAGCTTGAATGATGTACTTTTCCTTTGTAAAATTGTACTCGCATTATTAATTTAAGTCGTTTTGGATTTACCTGTTTGAATTTTAGCCGTTGCTTTTGGCATGTGATCGATATGTGTTCCATGCTTTTGGATTGTACCCGTTGGAACCAACACATGTGATGGATGCCTTTGTATTTAGCCGTTGCTTTTGGCATGTGATCGGTATTTTTGAATTTTAGCCGTTGCTTTTGGCATGTGATTGATATGTGTTCCATGCTTTTGGATTGTACCCGTTGGAACCAACACATGTGATGGATGCCTTTGTATTTAGCCGTTGCTTTTGGCATGTGATCGGTATTTTTGAATTTTAGCCGTTGCTTTTGGCATGTGATCGGTACTTTTGAATTTTAGCCGTTGTTTTTGGCATGTGATCGATATGTGTTCCATGCTTTTGGATTGTACCCGTTGGAACCAACACATGTGATGGATGCCTTTGTATTTAGCCGTTGGAAGAGGCCCATGTGCTTGATTCGCTTCTCTCCCTATATATCAGAACCCCTGGAGCCTTCATCTTCACAAGATCTTGCCTTGTCCAAAATATCTTGCCTTGTTCAAAAAAAATGTCCTCTAGCTCAAGCACAAGTAGTGGCGACGATGAAGCCATCAACCAAGTCGAAGAGTTCGTGGCGGCGTTTGTGCAGAGTGGGTTGACGGTCCAACCCCTGTACCGTCGCGTTGTTGACGACCTCGAAGCCAGCATAGACGATGGTACCTCGCACCGCCGTCGACGAGGTAGCAGAAGGTACATCGATAGAGATCGCGAAGGCGGTCATGGCCGTCTAGCGCGGACTACTTCGCCGACGTTCCGGTCTACCCCGAGTATTTGTTTCGCAGACGGTTTCGAATGGGGAAACCCCTCTTTCTGCGAATCATCGAAGCTCTTAGGGGGTGGTCCCCGTACTTCAATGAGAGGAGAGATGCCCTCCTTAGAAAGGGGCTATCTCCCTTGCAGAAGTGTACAGCGGCATTGCGCATGTTGTGCTACGGCTCCCCCGCCGATGCCGTCGATGAGTATGTACGCATTGGAAAGTCGACGGCTATTGAGTGTCTGGAGCATTTCGTCGAAGGAATCATTGATCGGTTCGCGGAGGAATATCTTCGTCAACCTACTGTCGACGACCTCCGGCGTCTGCTCCGGCAAGGAGAGGAGCGAGGTTTCCCAGGGATGCTGGGAAGCATCGATTGCATGCACTGGGAATGGCGCAATTGCCCAGTTGCGTGGAGGGGCCAATTCACCCGCGGTGATCAAGGAGTCCCTACAATAATACTGGAAGCGGTTGCGTCCAAAGATCTATGGATATGGCATGCTTTCTTTGGTGTCGCCGGATCCAACAACGACATCAACGTGCTAAACCAATCCCCCCTTTTCACGGATGTGTTGGTCGGCCGAGCTCCTGCTGTTCAGTACTCTGTTAATGGGACACAATACAATATGGGGTACTACTTAGCCGATGGTATTTACCCCGAATGGGCTGTCTTCGTGAAGACCATTCCCTTGCCCCAAACGGAGAAACACATGTTGTTCGCACAGCAGCAAGAAGGAGCAAGAAAAGATGTGGAGCGAGTTTTTGGGGTCTTGCAAACTCGATTTGCTATTGTCCGCGGCCCCGGTCGATTTTGGCAACGGTCAACCCTTGCCAATATTATGAAAGCGTGTGTCATCCTACACAACATGATAATCGAGGATGAGCGACACTCTCATGACCCGACCGATGGGTCGTACGATAGCCAAGGGACATCTACCGTTACACCGCCTATTCTCCACGGGAGTGCTCCGCCAATATTCGCACATATGCTAGCTCAAAATGATGCAATCCGGGCTCGCCCAACGCATCAGCAACTGAAACGGGATCTGGTTGAGCACATTTGGCAGCATTTCAGGGGCGACGATACCGAAATATAGTAGTTTGTGCGGAGTCTTGTTTAAAATGTATTCGAATTTTAATTAGTATGTGTCTTGTTTATTTCTATGTGTGTCATTTATTAAATCAAAAAATTTAAAAAAATTTTGAATTTTTTTAATGTTATTTACAATTTTTATGTTTTATTTGGCTGTGTTCGAATTATCCGAAATTCATTTTAGTAATTATAATCTTTAATACATATTATATATGCGGGTCCCGCACGAAGCGCCTCTCGAAGCGCCTTTGCATTGGAGAGAGAGACGCTTGGAGAAGACGCCTCGCGAAGCGCCTTGCATTGGAGTAGGGGGATGTTTGGGGTGGTGTTTCGCACACGTGGCACAGAATATAGTTGAAGCGCCTCGCGAAACGTCTCTGCACTGGACTTAGCCTAAAAGCTGGAGCCGAGCTACTAATTCAGTTCAAATTGCATCCACCGGCGCCTTGGTACCAGGACAGCGGTGCTCGGCAGTCTCCGGCCATCTCTGGCGACAAAAACAACGGAGCCACGACGAGTGCTATCTCACGTACTTATCCCAAGTACGACAACGACGATGCGGCGACGTAACGATGGCGACGGCGGTCCAGAGAAGAGGAACAGAGCAAATCGTTCAAATCACCGTCGCTAGCGTACTCCGACGAAGCTCGCCAGCGGAAAACAATCTGATGTGCTCCAAGTGATCTCAATTTGTTCAATCTCCGATTAATTTGAATCTAGTGGTCGAATCGACAATCCATTTTTCAAGCGAATCCGATTTAGGGCGCGAGGCGAACACCGGTGACGGCTCGTCGGAGTTGGCAAAGCTCGGTGGGGAGCATAAGGGAGCCCAGAGGTACTTATTGGTGAACTCGGATGGGATGGAGACATGCCGAGGAGGTCTGGCTTCGTAAGCTCATTTCGCAGCGAAGCGAAGCTCGCCTGCGACGTCGGTAATAACAAAGAATCCAAGATTCATCTGAATGGAGATGTTTAGGAAGGAAAGAATCATATTTTTGGTCGCCAGTATAGTCCAACGGAGGGCACAGAGAAAATGGCTGCCGTGGGCAAAAACGGCGTTCCGGCAGCGACTGTTCACTGGAGTTGTACTGAGGTGGTTGATTTCAACTAAGGAACACCGTAGGAGGAGTCTGGGGTTCGGTCGATGCTCACCGGAGCTCAACGACGAAAATTGACAACGGAACAATGACTGGCAATAGCGTAGTACTAAAAAACGAAGACGAAACAGTGTCGCCAAAGCAGTACCAGACTGAACTAAGAACTGGAGTAATTTTACTGGGATTTAGCAATGATTTCAAAGATGTAGGTACAGATAAAATTTAAGAGACTGAAGCATGAGCTCAGAACAATCACCTGGCATGGAAATCAGACAGCAAGAGGATCGTTTCATCTGATGGATTTAGGTTCAGAACTGATAATGCAACTAGATATTCAATAGAGATGTGTATTCAGGATTTGTACTGATTCTGTGGTTCTTGGAATAGGATAAATCCTGGTTTACTTCCATAGTGACTGCATAGAACTGAATTGGGTTTCTTCACCAGGGATGTGAATAGAGCTGATCAGTGTGTTTACCGATGTAGTTGACTGGGTATTATTGCCCAGCAGATGTTGAAACAACTGTAACTAGTATGTGTATAGTATGAAATTAACAGGAATATGTCTGGAGTGTGTATATATGTGTATTCCTCTTGACCATACGTGTATATATTGTGTGCTTGAGGTATAAGTACATGAATGTCAGTGTGTGGAATGGGGAGGAGGCAACAAGTGGGTGGTGGCTGCTGCTTCTATATGGCTATGGCTGGATGATGAAGAATAGGGAAGTAAATGCAGTGTGAAGAAGACAAGAAGGAGCTCTGGGTGTATATGCAATGCATCTATGGGTGTGTTTTGTTGACTTGGTGAAAGAAAGAGGTGGCTGGTATTCTTGATGAGGTGCATTCATGTTCACTATATATATATATATATATGTTTATGTTTTTGTGTATGTGTAGTTTGGATGTGTACACAAATCTGTAGGGCTAAGAAGATGAGTATATGTATGTGCATATGCATTTTTTTTTGTGTGTGTGTGTGTGTGGTTGTGCTGTGTGCACAGAATTTGGAGAGTGGGAAGGACTCAATTGCAAATGAAAAAAAAAAAAAAGAAAGCTAAAATGCAAAGGTGACTAGGAGGGAATTGGTTGCAAAAGAAAGAAACGACAATCTGAGAACACTTAAGAGTGGGATAAAAGAAGTAATTAGGCTGAAATATGAATTTAGAGCTTTTGGCAGGCAAGGGTTTTAGGGCAATTAGGATGAGAGAATTTTAGGTTATTTAAAACAATTGAAGATTTTTTTGCCGAAGGATACGTCACTAGAGAAATCCTGAGGAGCAGTTGCAATAGGTGAGGAGGGAAGGATCAATCATAGTAAATGAGTATCATGAGGACAATTAAAGTGAAATAACTCAAGAATATGGACTAATTAGCGTTTCAGAGGAACTGATTTCTAAAAATAGGGTATTTAGGGTAAAAGAAAATCGTATCTTTCTTAAAACAATTGAAATGGAGGATGAGTTTCTGGGCCGAATTTGAGTGAAGTGTAGTAGGAAAACTTGCATCAAATATATGGTAGTACGAGACTATGCAATCAGATCTATGTTTGGAGTTGTGTAGGGAAATTTAGTGATTTCTAGGATTTGACAAACAAAAGGGAGGATCTAATTGTAATGAAATATGGACCAAAATGTAAAAAGTAGTTAATTGAATTTATTTGGCTGTGAGGTTTTAGTACTAATTTGCAAGCATATAAACATTCAGGGTTTTGTATTTACCATGCAGGAAAACATGCCTAATGCTGTGAAATAGTAATTTTAGGGTTTTATAAATATGGCATGCATACTGGTGCTCTTAATGATTTTAAAACTTCTCCATATTGCAAATGCTAAAGAATTAGGTGGGAGTTAGAGACAAACTTGATTTGGGGTTGGAATAAAGCAAAATTGGTCTAATAGATTCAAAATCTGAGGTAAAGATAATTGACTAACAGATTTTGGATGCTGATCAATCAAATTGAAATTTTCAAAGGCTGATTTTAAGAAACAAAATTTTTGGGCCATGTTTTTAGGGGGTTACATAATTCCATCTAGATCTCTGCAGAACTTATAAAACATTTAGTGCAACCAATTTAAAGCCTCCACCCTAGTCATATTTTGCAAATTTAATCACCATGCCTTCACTAACCATCAAAATTAACTCAAAAACATTGTTATGATTAGTGAGTAAATGATGCATGCAGTTGAGCTTCCCACACAAGATATCATCAAACTACTAACCCCAAATTTCTCTTTATAGTACAGCAAAAACTAAGAAACAAGAATCTAGCAATTTAGCCGTCTCCAAACACCAAGATCAGTAAAATCCTAAAAAATATATCCCTAATCCTCAATTTTACCTTTGGTGGAGCGTGTCCTTGCTTGAGGAAATTCGATTATGCATCCTCTTCGAGGTGATCTTCTTTGTCGTCATCTTGCAATCCAATTTGAGACTAAGAGATAAAAGCTTAACAAGGACATAAGTCTCACAATTAAGTTTATTATTAATCATTAAAATAATCAACATAATGGAGATTGACTCAACAGCATGTGCCAGGCCACATATAATGGAAAAATGACTTTGAAGAACTCCGAATGCTTGCTCAATGTCCTTTCGGGCTCGTTCTTGAACTTGCACAAATAACTGATGCTTTGGATTATGGGGTAATGGGATTGTTTTCACACACATCACCCACTCTAGGTAGATCCCATCTACTAAATAGTACCCCATGTTATACTCATTACCGTTGATGGCGAATTGAACTAGGGAAGCACAACCTTGCAACTTTTATAAACAATGGTGACTAGTTCAAAACATTAATGTCATTGTTTGACCCAGCAATACCGAAGAAGGCATGCCATATTTATAAATCCTGGAAGGCGGCCACTTCAAGCATGATTGTTGGGACTCCTTGATCGCATTGGGTGAATTGACCTTTTCATGCAACCAAGCAGTTCCTCCATTACCAGTGCATGCACTCGACGCTTCCTAGTATTCCAAGGAAGCTCCGTGTCTGCCCCATTTGTAGTAGGCGGTCAATATCTTGTGGAGTAGGCTGTTTAGGGTATTATTCACGAACATTTTCATTAACAACACGAACAAAATTTTGCAAGCAATCTAATGTTGTGCATTCACCAATACGCATGTATTTGTCAACCACATCAGTGGGTGAGCCATAAGCTAACATGCGCATAGTTGCAATGCACTTCTGAAGGCGAGAAAGGCCCCTTCTACTATGCTCAAGACCGCGTTTGTCTACTTCCACTCAAGAAACCATGTAGGTGAGCTTGGATTCGAGCACCCATTATGCGTCGGAGTTGAATAGCAGCAGCAATCTGCTGTATAAAGATAGAGTTGAACATGGTGGATGGTTGGCTACAAAATTTCGACATTATCGTCGGGGCTATCAAAATATATGAAAGAAGAAGAAGAAGAAGAAGAGGATAGTGATGAAAAAAATGAGGGTGTCCAGTCATAGTGGAAGAAGTGAGTTATTAGAAATAATATGAGTGTAGAATTTTTGGATTGCCCACTATATATAGAGATATCATGGCAACGTCAGATTCTCCGATGGTCATAATTTACAATGGCCAAATTCTCCAACAGGAATATTCTCAAACAATCAGATTCTCCAATGGTCGTATTTTAAAATGATCAAATTCTCTAACGAGCATATTCTTCAATAGTTAGATTCTCTAATGATCCAATTTTAGACGACTAATTTTCAAATAGTAATAATAATATAAATGCATTTAACATGATAATTATACATAAAATAATAATAGAAATACATCTTACTAAACTACATAAAGTAAAGATACATAGACAATTTCTAAAGTATATAAAATAATGACTTTGAATGTCCTTGTGTAATGTTTTCGCGAGGCGCGATGCACGCAGATGAGAATTGTGTGGGGCCTACAAATCACATTGCTCCACGCTCCAACGATGCAACTTTGCTCAGTGAGTGTTTGACGAACAACTGCCACTCTCCCATGCACTAGCACCATCCAATTGCACCATCCTAGTGGTGAGCACGCACCGAGTCATGTCGACTATAGCCGTCTTGGTAAATACAACTTTATAAGTCGAAATTGTGATTAAACACCTATTTTATGTGAGAATTTATTTCTTAAGTATAAGTTCTCTTTGACTAGAAATCTCAAATAAGCCAAAATTGGAAGGAGGGGCTTATCAAGCTTATAACCCGAAACCATAATAAACCAATTTATTAAAAACTTAAACTCGGCTTAACACATTCTAGCTGGCATTCCAACTTTTCTAAGCAAAATAAGGAGATCTAGATAAAAACATGATCTCAGTAGAAAATTTCCATCAGTGTTCACAAAAACGTGATCAACCAAGGGTAGCAGGAAATGTTCACATCCTTTTTTCTTTATTCGAACACTAAAATTTACAAATGGACAGACTCAAAACCAAAACAACACAATATTTGGATTCGTAGTTGACATTTATATTATTAGATATACATTTAGAGGCATGTGTACATTAGTATGACATTTGTGTTAATGTAATAAAAATTTATCAACCTTAAAAAATCTAGTCGGTTAAATTTCTATAAGACCATATAGTAATTATTAGAGCCAGACAAAGAGATCGAAGTTCGTGAGCTATTCAGAATTGGCTTGAAGATCGGCTTGTTTGAGGAATGGCTCGAGCAATAAACGAGTCGAGCTGGAGCCTGAGGTGAAGTTCGAGTAAAAACTAGAGCCAAGCACGAGGCTTACCGATCTCGTTCAAGGTCAATTCGTTAAATCTCGAATTTTCAATTTGCAATGTACATATTCGAGCTGAGCCCATTTGAACTTGAGTTGAGCCCACTCAAACCTCACAAGCAATGCAAATTTGATCGGCATTCATTTCTTGTCAAGCCTTGTTGAGTCGAACTCGAGCTCAGTTGAGTTAGCTTCAAGCCAAGCCAAATCATAGCTCAGAGCTTGGGAATGTTGTCGAGTGAAGTTCGAGCCGAACCAAGTAATCTCTCAAGGCAGCTGGCTCGGTCGAGCTTGCCTCATTTCCAGTAAAATCATAAACATTCAAACATTCCATCACGTAATAATAACTATTACATAATAAAAGAAGAGCATGGTTCCATTAGCGGTCTTCGATGAATAGAGATAACAATTTTGACATACAAAAAATTCTGTAAGGAATAATACGATAGTCAAAAATAACAAAATGCTACAACCTATAAAAAATTCAACAGTTTAAAATAAGAAAACGCGACAACGTAAAATAACAAAATGCATCAACTAAGACATGAAAACATGACTATCTAAAATAATAAAATAGAACAACCTAAATAATACGAAAACTTAAAATAAGAAAATATGACCATCTAAAAATATAACAAAATGCGACAACATGAAATCCGTCTATTTTTTTTTTGTCAATTTTAGCTTCTCTACTTTGAAGGTGAGTTTGGAATTTTTAATCCTATAATAAAATATATTATTGATTATTGATTATTTAACCGATGACGTACTATATAATATTTTTATAATTGTGTGGGTAAATATGATATTTTTGACTTCTGTTGCGAGAGAAGCTATCAATATGACATTTTTTATGATGGTAACCTTATAGCATGAAACAGGGCAACACACCCATTCTACGATTATAGTTAAGATAGTGATTAGTACTAGGATGGAGTTCAGGTTGCAAGAAAAACTCGAGTTTGTGAGCCGTTTAAGTTCAGTCTAGATTTTGACTCAAAAATCAGCTTAGAAAAGAATAAACCGAGTTTGAGCACTTTTCTAGCTCAGAAAACAAGATGAATCCGAGCCTATACCAACATGCTTAAATTCAGCTCGATATAATATATAATTCAGATTTATAAAATATCACTTTATTCACATTTCAAATTTCAGAAGACTCGTTTTACTAAAATTCCTACATTCAGACCCTTATGAGCCGTAGTTGAATATCAATTTGTTAGGCGATCATTATTCTATTGTGTTTTGAATTTTATGACTTTTGTTATTGGTAAATGTTGCAAATTATATGACTTCTATTGTTATGAATTACAAGTTGATACTAGAAATTTTGTTGTGGACATTTGGCTGGATATGAGATTGGCTTGAATTTGAAGTGAGCAGAGCACGAGCCAACCTCCTAGCACGAGTAAATTTCATTAGTAGCTCTTAAATTTTACTTAAAACTTCAATTAAATCTCCGTACTTTCAATTTTGTCAATTGGACCCCTAAAATTTAGATTTTGCTTTTATTGGGTCACTTTTGGTAGCAATCCGTTAAATTTGTGATAGACTATCTTACGTCATGGCACGTGATGGATCACGAACTGAAGAAAAAGAGAAACCTTTGTCTTGTTTCGAAGTCATATAAAAGAGATGAGAGAGGGATGGTTCTGTAATTGAATTTTAAGTGTGATTAAATGCATTAAATAGTTATTTTAAATGAACAATTAGAATATATTGAAGATTATAGAAAATATTTGTAATTGGGAACCCTTCAAAACTTCCACCTTAATTCCCTCCATATATCCCACTATCTTTTCATAGACTGCATGATTTTGTCCATTAATTAGACATTAACTAGACACCACTTGTATGGTCTATTGTAAATTGGTTGAACTGCCAATGAAAATAATACAATTGAATGAAGATGTAAATTTTGGATAACTCATTGATTTAATAGAAGGTATGAAGACTAAATTGAAGTTTCAAAAAAAGTTTGGAACTTGCTCATGAAATTTAGCCTTCCTAACTCTATCTCTAATGAGTCGACATGTAAAACAAGCTGACCGCATAGCAGAGTCCTACTATCATCTCTACTTGAGTGAACAAGCAGTGAAAGAACAAAAAATAATTGTAGACTACGACTCCACTGGGGATCGAACCCAGAATCTCTGGTTCCGTAGACCAGCGCCTTATCCATTGGGCCATGGAGTCTTTATTATCAATTTTAACTTTAAATTATTACTACAAGAGCTATGTCATTACTGCCAGTAAACATTAAACAATCTACGACATGTGAACATCTGGCAGTGAGCGTAGCTAAAACATTGCAACATCAGAGATAGACTGCAAGGCTGAAATTAACATACGTTGAAAGGACTACCAAAACAAAACAACAACAGAGCAAGCTCACTTTCTCATATCAGCAAAATCTTTTACTCATATGCAGACACATAACAAAGCATGCCACTTTATCTCAGGATTCAGCAGCACATATGTAAACAAAACATACAGAAGATAAGCAGCTGCAGATATCCAAAACAAACAACTGTGTTCTGTAACTTCTGTTCAACAAAAATAGCAGAAACCTAGACAGAAAAGAGACATCAATCACGCTACAGTTCTTACACACAGACACACAGTAACCAGATGCAGGTCAGGTTAAGGTCTCAGAAAAAATGCAGTTCCCTACAAGAAAAACACTGGAGTGATCTGATCCCTTGGTGCAAGAATGGAGCGCTAGGATTGGGAGATCAGTGGCTGTGGTCAAAGCTGAACTCCTTCTTGGCGCCGCACACGCAGGTCACGCGCACCACCACCTCAGCTTCACGGCAGGCAGCCGCCGGCAGTGAAGTGGGCCCCTCTTCTGTCACGCTGGACACCTCCACCTCTGACTCCTGTAGATGTCAGCAAGAAATGTCCAGTATTACCAAATAGCCATTCAGGAAAAGCTAAAGAAATTAAGCAGCAAATCATCAAATGGATGGCACGTAAAAAGCAGTAGCCAAGATTTGTGGGATTGGAGCAAGCAATGCAAATATTTGTAAAGAAATTAAGTAACAAATCACCAAAAGCATTAGCAAAGATTTGTGGTAATGCAATTAATTAAACTAACTAAGCACCATTTCTTGGATAAAATTTGGCCGATTAGCTCAGGAAAGGCACAAGTGTAGCACTTCACAGCAGGAAACAAAACAAAAAGGAGGAAACTTTGGCTAAAAACGCTGGCTAGAGATATGATCATTTCCTAGTACAGATTGATAAAAACTAAACAAATTGTTCAACAAATCGTATTAATTTCTGTTCTTTCAATTTGATTTCGACGATGCAAAGGGATCAAATAAGAACAAAAGAAGCATAAACACATAGACATTGCCATTTCTTGATCTATCTTGTGTTCTTGTTTTGCAACAAACAAAGAAGAAATCAAGAACTGAAAGAAGCGGCAGAACAAGGCGTACCGGCTTGTTCGCTTTCTCCCCTGAGCAAGGCCTCGCCGGCGAAGTGAGGAACGTACAGCACGGCCTGGCCGACGACTTGGATGGGGACGACGACGAGCGGGAGGCCTTGTCGGCGGCCAAGGTGTCGTTCACCTTGGTCGCCTCCTGCGGCGGCGAGGCGACCTGCTGCTCCGCGCCGCACTGCCGCAGGCTCCGGCGACGCGCCGCCGCGAGGCGGAGTTGGCGCCGCAACCTGGTGTCGTCGCTCCCGCGGGACTTGGCGCGAGCCGGCGGCTTCGACGCCGATGCCGAGAAGACAAACAGCGGCGAGCCGACGCCGTAGTTCCAACTCCCGTTCCTGGAGCCCGCGCGCGCCAGCATCGGTGGTGCCGGAGAAGCCGAGAGCACGACTGGGGAGGAGTCCGCGATCGCCCGCCCCGCGGCCGCCGGAGGCGCCGAGAGCACGACCCGCGAGGAGCTCGTGAGTGGAAGCGCCTGCTCCGGAGAAGCCAAGAGCGCGGACAGCAAGCTGCCGCCGCTGCCTCCGGCGGAGCTGGTCCGCGCCAGCGCCGAGGAGACGGCGCTGGAGTCGGAGGCCGCGCGCCCCAACGTCGCCGCGGGAGTCCGGGATTCCGGCGGCGAGGGGGAGGAAAAGGGGGCCAGCTCGAGCAGCATCTTCTTGCGCGGCGAGAAGGTTGGGAGGAGACAGCGGCGCTTGCGGCTGCCGCAGGAGTCGCAGGGCGAGGAGAAGCCCACCGGAGACTGCGCGGTCTCCATGCGCAGCTCAGCGAGGTGCTGCGGCGGCGGCGTGCGGACGAAGGGGTTCTTGGTGGCCTCCACCTCCATGATTCTTGGAATCTTGGGTTGGTTGGTTGGTTTCTTGGAACGTTGGGTTGGGAGGTCGTTGGGTTTTGGAGGGAAGGGCTATGTTTGTTATATAGTGGCTGTCAGTCTTTAACTTCAAGCTCTTCGTAGAGAGGGAGATCTGCAATTTGTTATGACAACATTGCACCGTGATTGTATATTTGCATGCTAAAATTTTTTTATGGTTTTATGACCGGTAGATCGAGCGGATCAAGGTAGTAGGATATTGCAGTTTTATGTCAAATTGTAAATTTTGTGTCTATGTTGAAACTGCAAGAACTGTAATTGCAATTTTTTGGAAGAGGGAAATCTGCCATTTACAACGACGGTGTTGTGCAATGATTGCATGTTGAAAATGATTTTGTTTTACTGTGGCCAAACTGTAGCATAGGCGGTTTCATTTTAGACTGTAATATGTGCGCCTTCCAAACTGTAAAGTCTTATATGATGATAATTGTAAAGAAAATTTTTTATGTGTAGAGATTTTTGGAGTCATTAGATATCACATGAATAATTCTAGATGTGTGAGATGAAATATATCAAAAATCTTCTATATGAGATTCGACGACTCTGAAAATCTTCTTAAAACATAAGGAATTTCGAACATAATTTTCATCTCTATAGATGTTCATCTAGAGGAAGGGATCTATCATTTTATAATGACAGTATTATACTATGGTTGCATATTGAAATAGGCGGTAGATACTTTGTAGCATGCCAAAGTTATGTACTATATATATATAAATGAATGTTGTAAAGAATTTAATAATACAATATGCAATCTTTCTTTATGTAAAGCTGAGTCCAACGAGGGTGTTTGGGAGAGAGTTTTTCACACGTGTAAAGATTTACTTAGAGAGTCAAGTACACTAATGGGAAGAGGTGTTTGGGAGGAGAGAGAACAACAAATATTTGTTTATTCATTAGAAGAGAAAAAATATGTTAGAAAAGATTCAGTATATAAATCGAGAAGATAATGAATAATAAAAGAAAAAAATTCTCGCTCACTTGGTGCTTAAGCGGGTATCCACACTTGAGCATGGACAATAAAAAGGTATTTATTTGGCTTAAGTGCCAAGCCAAGCGCCAAAGTTCGACAGCGTCAGATTCAACTTATAGGTATGGTTGGTTGAGAACTAAAAGTAATCAAGTCACAATTTGGTTATAGACAGAAGTGTGGCATGATCAAAAAATTAACTATAAAAGAGTATTTGGTTTAAAACAAAGGGTGTCAGAGATTTGATCAATTTATTGGCATATAAAATCTACATAACACATTTGACTACTATTACATAAGAAATTGTGGTCAAAATTGACTAAATTATCTTAGCTAGGTCAAAATCTAGCACGGAAGCAAACTAAGGCCAAATTAGGTTGCCAGTGCCGAAGTTCGAACGTGTTATTTCAAAAATGTACAATAGGTAAAAGATTGTAGATAAAAAGTTTAATAATCTTTTAACTAAAGCCGTAATAAGAGGTCGTTGTAGTATAGTGGTGAGTATTCCCGCCTGTCACGCGGGTGACCCGGGTTCGATCCCCGGCAACGGCGCTTTTTTATTTTTCCCAATTCAGTTCAAATTTTAATAACGAACAACCTTCGAGCCATACAAGTTCTGCACTTATCAGTGTCTAAATAATTTTAAGGTTTCGTTTGGATGCAAAAAATTCGTCCAAACTGTTAATAGTCACATAAAATCCCACTTAAATTCGTCTAGGCTATTGGCAGTGACATACAAGTTTCAACCTTCGAATCTTACAAGTTTCGTATTTATTAGTGTGTCCAAATAATATTAAAGTTTCATTTGGACACAAAAAATTGTAGTCACATAAAATCCCACTTTATTTCATGACAAAATTATTATTTGAGAGTTAATCCATGAGAAAATTATCTTACTAATAAAATAATCTTAGCCATTATTTGGGAGTTGAACTTGAATATTATAGCGCAACTCATGTTTCAGGAGGAAATATTTTTTAAAATAACTCAAAATAAAAAGATAATTACGAAAATGACCCACAATTTGCTGAAATTACGAAACTAACCCACCAAATCATGTAATCGCGTTTTCAGACTGCGACAGGAGATAGATTAGCATCTTTCGCGCTTCCATTGTGCGATGCAAACCTTTTGCGTCTCCAGTGTGCGATAGAATAGCAATCACGCCTCCATAGTGCGATACAAACCTTTTGCATCTCCAGCGTGCGACAGAATAGTAAACATTACGACAAACGTAGCAGGCGACATGATGGGTGACGTGACGTGACGTATCTCAGCCTCCCTTCTTTCTTCTTCTTCCTCCTTCCTGTTTTCTTCTTCTTTGTTTCTTCTCCTCCTTCTTTTTTCTCACTCGCGCCACCTCTGCTTGTCGGATCTGCGTCACCACTCTGCTCCACATGCCGCCTCCACTCTCCTCAAGCGCTGTCGCCTCTCCACCACCCTCGCCGGATCTGGCTCCAAAACCACAATCATTTCTCAGTCCACGAACACTTCTCTGGCGACGGCGACCACGACCACGACCACAATCAGGGTGTATCTTCGACCACATCCAAGATCACAGCGGTGCTGTTGACCACGATGGGGACCGCTCCACTGATTTTGGTCGTCATCGTGCTTCCACCTCGACCAACGGCCACTTCAACCAGACCTCGACAGCCTCCACGATTTCGACCACCTGGACGGTCCAACTACCTCTACTTCGATCTTCGACCACAACCTCAGCTACTTCACCCTCTAGCAAGCTCCAGCAGCAAGAATTGGTGACAATCTTTCTCCTTTCTTCTGTTTGATGAATGCTTCAATGCCTGATATAAACTGCCTGTGTGTATGAGGTGTTGTATGTCTGTAAATGTTGAGAACCAAAACTGAATCTCTTAAACAGATGTCAGTTTCTGGATGTTCAATTCTAGGTTTTTTTTGTATTATCAAATCTTCACCAAGATGTGAGATTATCTCTTTGATTTCTGAGTGAATGGTTGATTGAAGTGAGATTAGGCCATTCTATTTGTTAGATTATGGAGATATTTCAAACTTATGCATCTAGAAGTCTTGTGGTTTGGATGTCAAATCGGATTTTTTGTTCTTTTGCGGTTCCAAAATGGAAAAGAGGAAAAATATTTTAACTAAACAGAATTTTGTCGTGTATCACAGCCACGATAATTAATTTATCACACCCAACCAGATCATTTTTATAAATTTACTGAGCTGTGGGTCATTTTCGCAATTATTTTTTATTTGGGTTATTTAAAAAAAATTCGTTTCAGGAGGCATCAAAATACTCTGCACAACAGTCAGCAGAAAATATGTTATCTCGAAGAATTCCGTCACAATCAATTTGGTACACTTTCAGAAGTTTTGAAATTGTAGTATAAGCAAAAGCAAACATCTCATAAAGTTTCTGAAATATCAGAACAAGCAGTTAGATCCTAGCAAGTTTCTGAATCATTGATATGAACAAGCAGCCATATTTTAGGTAGGATATTACAAACCATGCCAACAATAGTTATATCAATCATTGATATGTTTGCTAAACTTAGACATTTCCAATCATGAAATAACTGTTCATAATCAGGTACAAGGTTGGAAAAAAATATAAATCAGATTAGCATTCGAGAAATCTTACCCCAAAGCAATCTGCTATCTTTCTCTCTTGAAATTTTGTATACAACTCCACACTATACACTATAATCATACAAAAGAGAGGTTAAATTGAAAGATCAGCACATCCGGAGCACAAAACATGAAACAAATCGAGGCTAACAATAACTAGAGGATAGAACAAAACCTCAGCAAAATCATAGAATAAACATCAAATACATGTCCCAGGTCCAACAAGAAATACTAAGAGGAGGGATAGGAGGTAAACTTGCCGGTGAGGGGTCGGCAGCGTCGCGAGAGAAGGGGGCCGAGGGTCGAGAGGAGGCGGCGGCGTCGGGAGCAAGCGAGAGGAGGTTAGGATCTATCACGGGGTCATGGTGGTGCGGCCTCCTGCCCGGCATTGCTCCATTGTTCTTGTTCTTGCTCTTATGCGTGCTACTCTGCTACAGTTGCATCAGCTGGTGGATAAATTCTGCCAACCATCCTGTGATAGATCTGACCGTCCATCTTTTCAATTAACGGTGTAGCCCAGCTGACCGATAAATTCCACCAATTGCCTGTACGATTGAGGATGACTACCTAGAGGGGGTGAATAGGTTGTTTAAAATTTTTTAGCTAAAAGCCAATTTTGCAAGAATGAAAGAAAAATTAAGTTTTTGCAAATGTAATATAAATCAACTATGGTTCAAGTGATCAAATACTCAAATAAATTTTACAACCTAGAGTGACAAGCATTTGAAGAATGACAATCTAAGTAGAGAAATAAGTAAAGTAATATAGAGATGATCGAATGATATAATGATATATTGTGAGGTCTTTGAGACTCATTGGGTCTCCCCTACTTTTTGTTGAAACACTCAGTCATGAGTTTTGTTTTAATATCCACTAGGGTTACTCCATTTCCACTCTGGATATGATAGCACCAAGTCTTTCACAACATGTACCGTTGTGTCTCTCCGATAATTTTCGTCGATGAAGAGATCTCTGACTTTCCTCAATCGTCTATGTGACAACGATCACCAAGAGTAATAGACTCAAACTCTTTACTTGACACAAATCAAGTGCTAAAAACTCAAACACATGAGGAGAAACTTACATAAGTCTCTCAACTCACTAAATGTTCTATTAATGCAAATGAATTCACTAGATAATCTCACTCTAACGCAACGTATGAGAGTTGAATACTCTAAAGTGTGTTTGGACTATATGTCAATAAATCTTGGTGCAAAAACTTATAAGTGAAAACCCCAAGCCATCTATTTACAGTCCACGAACTAAAACTAGCTGTTGCAAAAGCAACGAGTTAAAAATGGCCCATTCAGACAATTCAGGTTTACACCTAGACACTTTAAAGCCTCCACTCGAGTTGAATTTTGTAAATTTAAACAGTTATGACTTCACTAACCATCCAAAACAACTCAAAAACATTGTTATGATCTAGTGAGTGAATGGTGCATGCATTTGAGTTTCTCACATGAGATATCATCAAACTACTAACCCCGAGTCTCTTTTTTACTACAGCAAAAATTAGAAAATAAGAATCTAGTAATCCGGTAGTCTTCAAACACTAAGACCGATAAAATCTTAGAAAATAGATACTTAATATTTGATTTTACTTGTGGTTCATTCATGAGGAAGGTTAATCATGTATCCTCTTCGAAGCAATCTTTTTACCAACATCTTGCAATCCGATTTGAGACTAAAACATATATTCAACAAACATATTAGTCTCATAATTAAGTTTGTTATTGATCATCAAAATAATCAATGGAGATTGAATCAACACCACCCTCGTGATAGATCCTAACCATCCATCTTTGAATTAGCAATGCAACCTGGCTGAGGGAGAAAAACTGTGAATCATCCTCATGATAGATTGACGACTGACGACTGGACTTGATCAAGATTTAACTCACCGTTGTCGGCTCGCACAAGCCTGATGAAGCTTAGCCTATTCTAGTTTCAAAGGTAGAATTCTTGGCTTGGTCTATGGTTTACTTTATATGTAATTGAAGACATAAAAATTAGAAAAACTTGATTGGGTGGAGTGCAACCTAATTTTGAACTTGGTGGGTCCAATCGGGCTAAACTCTTTAATGTGGCTTGCCTAACTTTGTTTGGTTTGAGTTTGACCAATGCATCCGTGCAGCTAGTTGACAAAGTTAGGTTAAGATGAGCTCCAACAGCCTAGCTGACTTGATACAATTAGGCTTTGCTTGAGCCTAGCCCAAACATAAGGATGCTCAAGTCTTATCCCCGCATCCCCACAAGGTTGTCGGGGGCAAATATCCATGCAAGTGTGAGCATGATCAATAATGACATAAGGGGATGTGGGGGATGGGAGGTTGGGGAGGTGGTGTAGGGTGTGATCCATATCATCTTCGCACTTGTCTATTGTATTGGAAATTTCTTATTAATTTTTGCCCTTATCTATAACGAGGCTATGGGTCTAGTTTCATTAAGTTTTAGGTGGGTTTTGGAACTTTTCATTATCGAAATCATATTTTTGCATAAATATCATCATGTAAAGTCTAGAGAGTATAGACTTTTGATTTGCATCGTAGGAAAATTATAGCGACTAGTTGTTGAATGAATTTTTATAACAAAAATAAGTGAAGAATAAAATAACTAAAAAAATAAAAGATGGATCTCTCAAGTTAGGTAGACCCACGTATCATAAGAGAGGATGCGTCAAGAATCTATTAAATTCCATAAATTATCTGGATAAACAATAACTCTTATGGATATACGATACTTCTCAACTAGCTCCACCTGTTATGAGAGAGAGGATAGTCTATCCTTAAGTAACAAAAGATTATTCCTTAAAAAATAGGGGAGATTGGGTTCTTTATAAGGAGACCCTCTCTTATCCTTTCAGTGAAGATAGAGAAAAGAAAGACACACGGACAGAAGGATAGCCACAAAAGAAAAGGACCGGTAACACAAAAACAAAGAGGCAAAAGAAATAGGTTCTAAAGCCAAAACTCTTCTTTTCGCTCTGTCCTAACATAATGGCTCTCATTTTCAACGGTGAGTCATAGACATGTCTATGATGTCCTCACCTCGGGAGCATAATCAACTCCCCATCTTCATAATGTGCCAGCAATGCAGAGGAATGGCAAGCCTTCAATCGATCTTCATAAAAGATCCAAAGATGCATTACGCCTCACAAGAGCCTTGTACAGATGATATTCATAACATGTTTCAATCCACTCAGCCAATAAGACTAGGTGCAACTAACATGTCGCTACTCATATGAAAACTGCTCATACCTCATTTTTAAGGGAGCATATCATATTCTTTAAAACCATTGTTTCTATTCATCATGTGCATTATGCAAGAATACATAAGTCTTGTCACATTCATCCATGCATCCATCCACAACCGATGAAGCCGGACAATCGACCTTGCACTGCATCAGGCTATCTTCACCAACAAACTTGTTGCCGGGTACTAATGAAGTGAAGGCAAAAAGTCCAGCCGCGATCGATGAGGCTAGCCATATGAATTTATATTCATCTGCAACCGATAAGGCCGAACAATCGTATGGTTATGTGCCGATAAGGCTAGCCATGTGACTTATCTCCGTCTTGAGTGTCGACAAGGCTAGACAATTCCACAGCCAAAACTAATGAAGCAAAGACCACCATCACCACAGCTTGGGCTGATTGCATTGCATTGCATTTCTCATCTGTCGCATGAAGAGCAAAAATGAAATTTGAAGATGACGACTTAAAGCGTAACTTAATCAGGTATTCTCTACTAAGTAATGATAATTAATTAGGAGTTTTATGAAGTCTCGGGAACTAAAAATCCACACAAAACCCTGTAGTTAGATTCGCTCGTGATGCGGAAGATAAAAAATAAAATAATACAAAAACTTGTATTCTTGTAATTCATAGAAGGATTAATAAAGAACAAGTTCTTTGTGCATTTTTCTTGTCTTTTGTGTTTTTTTTATATTTTTTTATCAAAGATAGAATGACATCTCCACAAAAAAATAAAATGAAAAAAAAAAAAGAGAACTCGCCAGAGCGAAACTAAAAAAAAAAATTCTCCGCCAGACACCAGTACTAGAGTCGAATTTGAACTATAAAAGTTAGCTACACTTCCATTATGCACAGTAACACAAATTTTTTTTATATCCATGTAATAAATAGCTGATAAAAAAGATCTATGCAAATTTTAAAATTTCTAAGGTAATTTGATTATATACATTTAGTTAGAGAGTTAACTCCATGCCACTATTAAAATTACAAATAAACAAAATATCATTAAATGTCTTATTGACATATAAATCAAATCTCATGTATCATACTCATAATCTGTGATATTTTCATAAATTAACACTTTTATAATAATATAAAACTAATTATTTCTTTACTGATTTAGAACAAAATATAAAGTTGTTTCGTTTCCACCACCTCAACCGTTCAAAAATCCGGAGATGGATTAAGTTAATCATCTCGCAGCAAATTCCCAACACTCAACCGGAGGAAAAATTGTGAAAACTTATTATTTGCCTTCTTCAATTCCGTCTGATCGGCTCTAACATTTTGACGAAAACCATAATGACGAGAATTATAGGTAAACTACAGAATAATGACTGATTGATCAACCCAGGAAAAAGAAAACCTGAAGTGATTACAAGTCTATGAACAGAGTTCCTCCATGCAGAAATTGATCACACAGCACCCAAAAATACAAAGAAAACGAGCAAAAAAAAAAAAGGATGGTTCATTGGTAGACTGAAATCTGAATCCTCAAAGCAAGATTTCTGGACCCATCAGGCGGTCCTCAGCTAACTTCTTAAGGCTATGAGTCACTCTTTCAGCAACATGACTGTATGCCTGTGCTGATGCAGAGTTAGGCGACGATACAACAATGGGCTCGCCTTCGTCCGAGCTAGTCCTAATGTCGAGCTCAAGAGGTATCTGCGGCACAGGGAAACAAAAAAGAAATGAACTGATAAAGTTAGAAAGACTTGTTGCGCACATAGATTAAAAAAGAACTGGAAAAACTGCAGTAATAATATCGAAACACAAAAGGTAAAAGAATGCTAGAGAAGTAATAATATCAATCAAATCAAAGCATGAGTTGCTCCAGGAGTGTTGTTCAATCTTATTTTCGCTTTTAGGCATATTTGTTCAGAGCTTTTAAGTAAAGAATACATTAAAAAAATATTATGCCTGATATCTGGATCGAATTGTTCATGTGCATGTGAAAGTCGAACAAAGTTGGATAAAATTTCAACAAAGAAACATTAAATGGAAACTACCAGAGGGCATGGCCACTAAATTATTCAAATATCATTTGTTCAGAGCTTTTCAGTAAATTGTAACAATATTACTAAGTCAATCAGTGAGAAAAGATGATTTATTAGTCAACACAAATCATTCAATAGCAGCAGAAATCAACAGGGCCACATACTCTGATAATATTGCTACACATACTTTCTATTTCCTTAATTCTACATCTACAGCACAAAGATTAGGAGATATTTAACACAAGTATTTTGGTTAATTATTCCATGATCATATGTTTACAATCAAAGATGAAAAGTAAAGCATTAACAATGTGTCAAAACATTTTCTCCAAAAAAAGGCAATAAACAAGGCGACAACAACTGCATCTGAAGTTCAAGCAACTCATGTAATTATTGTTTTACATGAAAATAACTTTACCTCACCAAGAAACTTCAAATCCATGTCCTCTGCAGTTTTCTGGGCTCCACCGTGACCAAAGATATAAGCTTTTTCACCGCACTTCGGGCACTTGAAGCAACTCATGTTCTCCACCAGTCCCAAAATCTGCCAAATATCACGAGTTGTGATCAAAGGCCAAATAGATCAAAAGTAAAACAAATGAAAGCTGCCCCATAGACTAGAGAGAGAGAGAGAGGAGCATGCAAAAACTTAGACAATATGACTACTTAGCTGGAGTAATATCTGAGATGTGCTAAAATAAAAATGGAGAAAAACAACATTACTAATCAAAGTTTTAAGGGAAAGTGAAACCATAAATCCTTACAGGAACTTTAACTTTTCGAAACATGTTGGCTCCTTTTCTAGCATCAATTAGGGCAATATCTTGCGGAGTTGAAACAATTAAAGCACCTGCAGCAATCATAAAAATATTCAAAAGGAATCAAAAACAGCTTGTAAACTCAAATGCGACACAGGAAAAATTGAACCAGCACTGAAGAAATGATCCGAGATCAATGATACAAGAAGCATGGTCCATCAGCCAGACATATTATTACCAGATAATTGAAGCCTTTGGGACATTGATAGTTGAGCATCACCAGTGCCTGGTGGCATATCAACAACAAGAATATCAAGATCCCCCCATGCTACTCCCCTCGTCATCTTATCAAGAGCACTCATTACCTGATACCAAAAAAGAGGTGGTCTTAGGAACATAAACTTCACCAAACAAATACAACAAAATGATAGTATGAATACCTATGTAGTTTATAAGTTAACTGGGAATTTATCATGACCAACACAGTTCTGATATAGTAAATGATAAGTTATAATGACGAGAAATAGATGGTAGGGGTTTGATTAAGTGCAAAGAACTTGTATTTATGCAGTTCTAGACTATCAGACTGAGGTACTCAGCTGCTGCAACTTTTAAATAAGTCACATCAAAGATGTAGAAGTTATTGAATGAATTAGCAACGGAGGGGCTATCAACCCCTCGTGATGATATAATTTGTGGGAAAAAGGTGTAGAAGTCACTTCAAAAAATTTATATTTATGCAGTTCTAGACTATCAAACCGTGGTACTCAAGTGCTGCAACTTCTAAAATAAATCACTTCAAAGATGTAGAAGTTGTTGAATGGGTTAGCAACGGAGGGGTCATCGAGCCCTCGTGATAATATAATTTGTGGGAAAAAGATGTAGAAGTCACTTCAAAGAACTTGTATTTATGCATCTAGAATCTAGACCATCAAACTGTGGTACTCAGCTGCTGCAACTTTTAAAATAAGTCACTTTAAAAATGTAGAAATTATTGAGTGAATTAGCATTTAGCAACAAAGGGGTCATCAAGCCCTCGTGACAATACAATTTGTGGAAAAAAGACCATTGGACTTCTCAACGAATCCTTCTGATGCCACCAAGCTAGTGCTATTCTCCAAAAGGCCAAAAAAAAAAAAAAAAAAAAAGAAAGAAAAAAAAAATTTGCACAATATGTCAACTTTCAAGAACACAGCTTCAAGGCTAGAGACAGTTTTCCAGTGATGTAATGCTAAACAAATATGTATGCCACTTCTTTTTTTAGTCATATCTAACATATCTACAGATGAAATGCTATAATTAGAAGGGCAAAAGAAAAGTAATGTGCAATAAAAGTCATAAGGGCATACAAAATTGAAATAAGAAGTGAACAAACCAAAGGACTTCTCCACACAATTGGATCATTTTTGTCAACAAGAAATCCAAAGGACATACATCGCACTCCATGTTTCTCAATAGGAATCATTTTCTTGTCTGCCAAAAAAATATTAATATAAAGACCAACATGGATATGGGAAAATAAACAATTTTCTAACCCAAAAAAGAAAGGTGGGAAGAGGAGAATTCCAACAGCATATGGCATGCCAGTCACCATAAAGCATTAATCATAGTGTGGGAGAAGCATGAGACTATGATTAGTGGGTTAATTAGTATTTGCCATTATAGCTCTTCTAGTCGGCCATTTAGACTTTGTTTGCTGTATCACAAAAACTGTGAACAACAAGCAAAAGTAAGTTCGATGCCACAATAGACTAGTATTCAACTTCAGCTATCCACATGAAGCAGAGAAGTAACATAAATCATTTATGAACTTCAATTCTATTTTGCTAAGGAAAGGAGACCACAACAAGGACCAAAAGTTTTGTGCAATAAAAGATCAAAAGCTTTGATTTTTGTCAATTGAAAATGTATAAAACAACCACAGCAATTTAAATCAAATGTCCAGGTGGTTTATCATCTGAATAACTTTCATTGTTCCTTCATAGAAGGACCAATTCCAAATGAACAGATATAGGCAGAGAGTGATGACAGAAAGCCACAATGGAGATTCTTTATAAGCAAGGGCAGGTGTCAGTGGTTGTGGTTGCCTATGTTCCCGGGCACAAGGTTCCTGGGCCCAAAGCTGGTTCATGCAGCCCATTGTGTGTGTGTGTGAGAGAGAGAGAGAGAGTGGGGGATTGATACCTTCACTCACTTCAGGCTTTGCATGTAGATTCATCATAGTGGGGATGGATGGTCCATATATGTCAGCATCAAGCAAACCAACCTTAAGCTGAAATGCATTGGCAAGAGCTACAGCAATATTAACTGCAGGTAAAATGAGAAATGATAAGATTACAGGGTAACACTAACTTTACTGACAAAGACAACTGCACAATCTTCCATAAATGGTGGCATCAAATGCCCACAACTTTAAGCATTCCAACTTAGTTGAGTGAGTAAACAGGCATAAACCCCTCAACTAGAGATGGCTGATAAACACCAAAAAAAAAAAAAAAAAAAAAAAAAAAAACACACTACTCTGATGTTGATCAACATTTTGCAAACATCCATTTGTTTTTTTTTAGAAAAAAGGGTAGAAACCCCTGATTCTTTGCAAAACAAAACATCAGGTAATAACCGATTACATCCAAGAGAATTAAAGATCAAAACAAAATACATTCAGACAAACATCCATTTGTACTACTAGAAATTTTAAGTGGTCACTTTTGTGTCCAAATTTTGTGCTAAAAAGAGCTGGGGCAGATGCATGTGTATGGCAATGGCTCAACTAACCCCATTAAACTCTTAGATTGTGTCTATGGAGTACCCTAAAAGTCTTAAACATTCCTTGAATTTCACATACAAATTTTTGAATTCTTATATATAACACATGTTTGGCTACTACAATTCAAAGGATAAATAAATAAGGGCATTAGAGTGACATGTAAGATCGACAAGTGTGATCATTGATCAGTGACCCAATAATTCCATTCAAAACAAAAATTCAGCTGCACTCCTGATCAGGTCCATAGTAGGTAACAATCAATCCAGAAGTTGAAATTTGAACACAATGCTCGATGCAGCAGATGATTCTTGCACAAATTTGCTCATCTTGATTCTCAGCCAATCATACTTCCATCCATAAGAGCAAACATCACAAATACAAACAATAAAAGACTATGAATTCCTGAAACAACACTAGATTGTTATAACATGCCATAACCAATTCAATCACACAACCTTAGCAACCCTATAGCATTGTCCCACTAATTTAGCTAGATACAAGTACAAGCATACACACACTAAGAAACTAGCAAATAAGCTAAGAATTGAAGAAAGAAATGAAACAAAAACTGGAGATTTGACCTGCAGTAGTGGACTTGCCAACGCCGCCTTTGCCGGAGGCAACGACAATGATATCCCGGATGCCAGCAATGGATAATCCCTTCTCGCCGGCGCTGTACCATCGCCAGCCGCTGCGCAAGCCCTGGCGGAAACAAACAAAGAAGCCCATCAACATGGCAAATTTTTGCAATTTTTTCATCTATTTGTAATCCAGTGGAGTGTGCACCGGAAATTGAGCAATATGGATCCAAGTTCGGATCTTTTTGAGAGAAGAAGAATCACCGAACGGGTGGCAATAGTCCGGAGCATGGAAGCGAGGTTGTTTGGCCACAAAGAGATGTCCAACTCTGGAGACAGGACAAGTTTTAAATATGAAATATTTAAGGGTCACGTAGGAAAAAACTATTTGAAAGCTTGATTTTTTTTTCAAATATTATAATTTATTTCTTGTTTTTAAATTTTAACAATCGAGTCACACTATTTTCAAAATTATTTCAATTAAATCCCAAAAATTAGCTACATTTATTTTAGCTAACAAAATATTGGCACATAATAATAATAATAACTCGGCATTAAACCTAACAAATATATAGAATAAATTATAAAATTAGTAAAATTTATAAAATGTCAAAATTTTAGAAATGAAATAAAAAAATTCTCAAGTTTGACAATTTTGCAATTTAGTTTGTGTTTTTTCTAATTTCTTAACATGAGCAATAGCTTTGGAAAAAATTTCCATGGCTAAATAAATCCCAGTGAGGATTTGAGTAATCCCCTCCATGACTAAAAATCCTGTGGGGAATGTAGCTGGTGGGAACAATTTTCACTTTTCACTTTTTGTTTGGGAGTGACATGGAAAAAAACCCAATGATTTAAAAAAAGATCATGACAGCCAACGATCCAAAAAAATTTGGAAAAAAATCCAAAAATATATAGAATAACTCGGCATTAAACCTAACAAATATATAGAATAAATTATAAAATTAGTAAAATTTATAAAAAGTCAAAATTTTAGAAATGAAATAAAAAATTCTCAAGTTTGACAATTTTACAATTTAGTTTGTGTTTTTTCTAATTTCTTACCATGTGCAATGACTTTGGAAAAAATTTCCATGGCTAAATTAATCCCAGTGAGGATTTGAGTAATCCCCTCCATGACTAAAAATCCTGTGAGGAAAGTAGCTGGTGGGAAAAAATTTCACTTTTCACTTTTTGTTTGGGAGTGACATGGAAAAAAACCCAATCATTTAAAAAAATATCATGACAGCCAACAATCCAAAAAAATTTAGAAGAAAATCCAAAAAAAAAAAATCCTTGTTGCCGACTCATCTCCAAAAAAAAAAATCATCCAGAAAAATCTGAAAAAACCAAAAAACATCAGAAAATTTGCAGCTTCTCTACAACAAAAACAGAAACTTCACTAAATCTAATGATATACATGTCACCCCAATCCAATGAAAACCATAATGATCACCAACCACACCACAACTAATGATCGAATGAACCCAAAATCAATAATAAAAGGAGACAAATTTGCACAGATTCTAACCAACCATTCGCCAATCAAAGAACAATCAACTTGTCACACGAATTCGTAAAGACACAACAAAAAGAAAGTCTCCAACTCTAATTGATGCAACATAAACAAAACCTAAACATCCAGCGATAGGTTACAAACTTGACCGACACAGAGATTTTAACTCGAAAAGGCACTTACGTCAAAGAGGAAGGAAAGGATGGCGTAGAAGCGGATGAATCTAATTTGTCAAAGACCTGTGTGTGAGGAAACCCTAGTGATAAACCTAGAAATCAGATGAGCATGAGGAGGGGGAAGAGGAGGTGATGAATCTAAGGGCTTGTTTGGCAACCCAAGATTTTTTTCCATGTAAAAAAAATACCGATCCGGATTTCTCTAATCCTATAGGATGTCAAAAAATCACTGTGGTAAAAAAATCCCCAATCAAAAAATTTCCCGCCAACTGTTTGGGAGAAACCAGGAAAAAACTCTCATCCATTAAAAAATATTAAAAAAAATTAATCCAGAAAATTTGAAAAAATTCAGAAAATTTCCATACAAATTGCAACGCCCAGAATGTAAGAGCATTGTGACATTGCCATATTGGTTAGAGACTTATGTAGTCTTGGACAGTTGCGCATATTTAAGAATTATAGATCATAAGGAGCCAAACAATTATTTTCATTTATGTAGTTGAATTATAGATCAACATATCACAATCACTTATGTAGTTTTGTGATATAGGAACATCCAAAAATTATTTTCACTTTTTTCTAATGCGTATATATTGTATCACAGATAAACATGAGGGCATTTCAGATCTATGGACTGTAGTGACTAGTGAGGGCATTTGACTGCTAACAATCTTATGAACTGAACTAGAAGATTTCACATGAATCATGCCTATCCAGACAGTTATGAAAATGTTCCAATCAAATGTTCAAGCAAAACTCAACAATTGAAACAGTACATTACATAAACTTTTTCAAATTTTAGAACTGCATATGAGAGATCAAATCCACATATGCTTGTACTGCCTATGAGAGATTACACTGCATATGAGAGATCAAGTTGTACTGCCATATGAACAATGCAAAAAACAAATCTACTTCCACATAATGCAGTACCATGTGAAGCAAAAACCACTGATCTCCGACTAACATGCAAAAATTACTGTCTCAAAAGAAAAGAAGAGATGGAGAGAAGACTAGTGCCCCGTCACCGCTGTGAAGATATGTGATCTGAACAGAAGAAAATAACACAAGCAGATAGATCTGTTGAAAAGAAGAGATAGGGAGAAGAATTGGAGATTGCTATGTACCTGGATCAAAGATTCCCAAGCGCTTGTGTTCTTGCTCTGATCTGCTCCGATTTGAGAGAGCCTAACAACCCCCTGTCACAGATCTGTGGGAAAAAGGAACAGCACCGGCACCGGGGCGACGCTACTCTCAGGTGGTCCTCCTCCCCAGCGTCGGCTAGATCTGGACGTTTAGTGCATATAAATTAAAAAACGCCGCCGAAACCCTAGATATGCAAAACCCTAAATGGGGAGGGGATGATCTCACCGGAGAGGGGGTGACGGCGCCGTGCGGGGAGGGGCAGGCGGCGGCGACAGAGATCGCGAGAGATTGTGGGGGAGGCGTCGTCGCGAGAGGGAGCAGTCGCGAGAGAGAGAGAGAGAGAGAGAGAGAGAGAGGTGGGATTACCTTCACAGGCGTTTTTTTTTTCCGGCCGATCCAGTGGGATTTTTGCTGGAATTTTCCAGTTACCACCCAACTCAAGCGCGATTTTTACCTGCACCCAACTTAATTCCGAGTGCGGTTTTATTGTACTCAGATTTGATCACATCCCACCCAATCGAGGTTATCAAACAGATGATAATATGCCAAAAAAATCACCATAATTATGAGAGGAGGTTGCGAAGTAAGGATGCGGGGATACTTGGCGTTCTATCTTAGGCTATCTTCAACAGATTTGACTCTTACTTGACTCTTAAACAGAATATTTTCTGTCACATGTGTGAACACCATCTCAAAATACTAAGCAAGCACTAAGTCTACAACAGCTTGGCTCTTACTCGACTCTTACTTGACTCTTAGTGTGGGCCCCACACTCCTAACCACCAAGCAAACACCAAGTAAGAGCCAAGCACTCCAATGACTTGGCTCTTGCTTGACTCTATACAATTTAACAATTATATATTCAACGAATTTGTATTAATTCATAAATTTCAATATTAGCAATATATTAACATATTACTTACGAAATTAAATTCGACATTTGCGACAAAAAATAAATTCAACATTTTGGATTTAAAAATTGCACTTGACCAAAAAAATAGATATTAAAATTCAAATAGTGGTAAATGACATAATTGCGAAATAAACAAAAATTAAATTTGCAAACAAATGCCTACTACAAAATCCGGTAAGATGCTACTCGTCGGCGTTTCTTCCGAAACGTTGCCAAATGTGCTCGATCAAATCTCTTTTGAGTTGCGTGTGCGTAGGTTGAGCACGGATGGCAGTATTTCTTCGAAGTACATATTCGAATAAAGGCATACCCCCAGTGCGGATCACAGGCGGTACTACCGTGGATGTGTCCGGATGATCATTGTAGTCATAGTTGTCAGCATTGTCGTCACGCTCATTTTCTATGATCATATTGTGCAAGATGACGCAAGCCCGCATGATCTTCACGAGAGTTGACTGTCGCCAAAATCGTGCCGTACCGTGCACGATGGCAAATCGAGACTGTAGAACTCTGAAAGCCCGCTCAACATTTTTTCTCGCTCCTTCTTGGTGTTGCGCAAACAACCGATCTTTCACCGTTTGTGGGAGCGGTATCGTCTTCACAAAGACAGCCCACTCCGGGTATATACCATTGGCGAGATAATACCCCATGTTGTACTGTCGACCGTTGACAGAGTACTGAACATAAGGAGCCCACCCTTTCAACACATCGGTGAATAAAGACGATTGGTTTAGCACATTGATGTCGTTGTTGGAGCTTGCAATACCAAAAAAAGCATGTCATATCCAGAGGTTATATGAAGCTACCGCTTCAAATATAATCGTCGGGACTTCATAATCTCCACGAGTGAATTGATCTTTCCATGCTACAGGGTAATTTCTCCATTCCCAGTGCATGCAATCAATGCTTCCCAGCATACCTGGAAAGCCACGGGACTCTCCTTGTTGCAGTAGGTGGTGAATATCCTCGACGGTGGGGCTGCGAAGATATTGGTGGCCAAATATGTCGATGACACCTTGTACGAAGTGCTCCAAGCATTGAATCGCCGTGGACTCCCCAATCCGCACGTACTCATCGACGACATCGGCGGGGCCACCGTACGTGAGCATACGCATTGCTGCGGTGCACTTCTGTAAAGAAGAGAGTCCACGGCGATTAGTGACATCCCTTCTTTCGGTGAAGTAGGGTGACCACCCACCTAGAGTTTCAACGATGAGGAGAAAGAGGGGTCTCGCCATCCGAAAACGTCGGCGGAAGATATTGTCAGGGTAGACGGAATATTCGGAGAAGTAGTCTGCGACGAGCCGTTGATGCCCCTCTTTGCGGTCTCTCTCAACATATCTCCTATTGCTGCTTCAGCGGCGTCCGCGGGATGATGAAGCATCGAGTCGGGTGTAAAGACCGGCGATGATACGATCTTCCTCTTCCTCCTCCTCCTCCTCTATGAATTCCACTAAGAAATCCTCGATTTTGTTCACGGCATCATCCTCGGAGCTATGTGTGCTCGAACTAGAGCTAGAAGACATTTTGTGAGTGGCTACTGAAATTGAGCTTCTCAAGAGCTGCGCCGTTTGAGAAGATAGTTGGATTGTGAAAAGAAACTTTATGGAGGGGGTGAATATATAGACAAAGAGTCCAACGGCTATTTTTGAACGGCTATATTCCAATGACTAGTTTTCAACGGTTATTTTCCAACGGCTATATTCCAACGGCTATGTTCTAACATCTATTTTGCAATGGTTATATTCCAACGGCTAGTTTCCATAGTTGGATACCAAAGTAAAATTAAATAGAGAATCATATATATATAGATTAATAACGGAGGATACATGGTTGGTTACAACAGATAATTCAAAAACAAAATAACTAATCGTCTGCGGCATTAAGTTTCTCTCTCAGAATCTTCATCCCTGCATCGTACTCCGCTTTTTGTGCATCGTCGAAGATGGATTTGTCGAGACTCATCATTTTCTAATACGCTTTATACAAGGCGGACTTTTCCTTCGACTTCGCCACGTCGCGTAAGTTATCCGACATACGGAGTACGTCCTTCCTCTTGTCGGCCCGGTCAGGTTGATTTTGGATGAATGCATCGATATCTGCTCTCATTGCCGACATAGAATCCTGCGAGTCATCAACCTTTCCCTTATCTTTGAGCCTCGCCTTAGCAGAGTCTCGTCCTTCCGGCCGTGTCTCCGCTGGTAGCACATCATCGTTGTTAGACGATGACGTATAGGTGTCTGACTCCGACAATCTGCTTCTTTTGCTGGGAGGATCAACATAAGCTGCAGACCACTTAGGTTGACCGCGAACCGCCGTCCACCAATGATCCAAGACAAACAGAGGACCCATCTCCGTCTTGTACATCTCGCGGGCCTGCGCCATGAGTTGGTTGTCGGAACGATCGCTGGCATAGACTTCATTCAGTCGGAGCCAAACACCGTTGAATTGGACCACCTTTTTGTTGGTTCGTTGCTAGTGGTCTTTACAGTGTTTGGTCTCTCTTCTCCTACTTGTCGGCACCGTTACGTTGTATGCCGCTGCTACGTTGGCCAAGTACATGTCACACTTCCTATTGTTTCCATCAATAGGATCGAGCGAATTGTTGAGCCAAGAGCTAATCTGCATGTAGTAAAAAAATTTGAATATCGAAGTCGAGCGTAAATATATTTCTTTCATAGTACTCCTGTATAAAAAATCAAATTATTACCAGTTTTACGTCGTCATCAGTGGACCACGGTAAGCGCTTCGTCTTTCGGCCAGCGTCCACAGCAGCATTGGTGTTGGTGTCATCGATAACAGCTCGGGCCTCCAGATCGGCTGGAGCAAAGTCTGGAGTGCCGTTGTCGGAGACAGACGCAGAGTGCGGTTGAGATGGGGAAAACTGCGGACATGTCGGTGGCATGCCGACAAAATGAAAATTTTGGCTATACTGTGGGGGCGGTGGAATTGCGTGGCCGTGTGGTGGATAGGGACGATAATTTTGGCTGTACTGTGGATATGGCTGGTAATTCGGTGGATACGCCTGGAATTCGGTGGATACGACTGGTAAGTCGGTGGCTGCGAAAAACCGGGTTGCTGTTGAGTGTTTGGAGTTTCAGTGTTTTCGCCAGGAGATTGGGAAGAGCCAAGTCAGTTAACGAAATCACTAAGTGGATTAGAATCATGTGGATTTTTAGAAATTTTTGTAGTAATTTTGGAGTGGTTTTGGGTGTGGATGGATGAAGAAATGTGAATGAAAATGGTGAAATAGCATGTCTTTATATAGGGGAGAGCTGGAAAAAAATTCAGTGATTTTTTGTGATTTTTTGTGGATTTTTTGGGAATTTTTTATGATTTTCTAGGGTAAAAATGAATAAAAAATAGATGCAACGGCTATTTTTAAACGGACAGATTTAAACGGTAAATTTTTTAGTGGCTGATACGTGGGACCTCGGGTTTTTTCTCCTCTCAACGGCTATTTTTCGACTCCGTCTCACTTACAGGTGGGCCATCCAAAAACTGACCCCACCTGTCAGCCTGTACAGCCACAAGTAAATATGTATATATTTATTTCAGTTAAATTGTGTGTAGTTATTAATTATACGGCCATTTAATTCACATTATTCACTGACTGGTGGGCCACTATTTTTCCTGCCCCCACGTGTCATCGGCTAGAGTTAACGCGCGCGCGTCACCGACATCAGCAACGCGGTGCACTCCCGGGTGGCGGGCCCCACGTGGTATTAAATGGCGTGCGACGTGGCTTTACACTCCTACCGCGTATGACGTGTGGGGACGCGTCTCTTGGGGCCCACACGTCAGTCACATACTCGCCTTACGCGTGGTGCGTGCTGCTCCTGACACGGGCACGGTGAACGTGGGTGTGGGGCCCACGCTTTAAACGTTTGAGACGTTTGAATCGTGCACTCAATCGATGACATGTGGGTCCTTTAGTTCCCTAGCCCCACCTGTCAGAGAATATTTTACGCAGGTATGATACGAGTTTCGTTTCGTCGGTGGGGCCCGTAAAACGCGTCCCGAAACGTTGTCGTCTCCTCCAACAGCGACGCTCCCTCGCCGTGACTTTGCCGCGACCTCGTCTCACGCTGGCCTCGTCCCGTAGCACGCGGACGTCCCATCGTGCCGAGGAAATGTTGAGCAGCTGTCTGCCACCATCGACGCGAGCCCCCGCTGCCGTCGCTGTTGGAGAGAGTCTTACAAAAGTTTGCGATTGCGTGGAAGGTGGCGGTTGTGATAAAAAAAATTATTTTTCAGACATTTTTTTTAATTCCGTGTGGAATGGCCGAAACGGACCGGATTTTTTTTTTCATTTTTGGTCCAATCCAAAAGACATTTCAGCACAACTAGAATAATTTTCTACCAGTAACTTTACCTAGTGGCCCAAATTTGGGCCATTTCTAGACTTCCTAAACTAGATCTGAAGGCATGTTTCCCAATCCAAAAATAAATTGTACTATCAAAACTTAATCCGGCCCTGTCAATCATTATGTAAATTAAGGTTTGAAGCCAATTTTTGTAACTAAACTGTTTCAGTACAATTTATATATATGTATGATTGTGTCTATAATATTACTTCGCCTTATAACTCAACCTAGATAGTTGCAAGATGAGAGTGAATCTATCCCCAAACAGGCGACCCGACACCTGGTGATATATCAACAAAAAGAATATCAAGATCCCCCGACTACTCCCCTTGTCATCTTCTCAAGAGCAATCATTACCAGACACCAAGAAACAGGTGGTCTTAGGAATGTAACTTTATTAAACAAATACAGCAAATTGATAGCATGAATAACTATGTGGTTTATAAGTTAACTAAGATTTTATCATGACCAACACAATTCTGATATAGTAAATGCTAAGTTACAATGACAAGCAATAGATGGGAGGGATTTGATTAAGTGCAAAGAACATGTATTTATGCAGTTCTAGACTATCAAACTATGGTACTTAGTTGATGCAACATTTAAATACCGTTGCTACAACTTTGAAATAAGTCGCTTCAATGATGTAGAAGTTATTGAATGGCTTAGCAACAGACGGAACATCAAGCCCTCGTGATAATTTAATTTGTGGGAAAAAGATGTAGAAGTCACTTCAAAGACCTTGTATGTATGCAGTTCTAGACTATCAAATTATAGTACTCAGTCGCTACAACTTTTAAAATAAGTCACTTCAAAGATATAGAAGTTATTGAATGTGTTAGCAAGAGAGGGGTCACCAAGCCCTTGTGATAATATAATTTATGCAAAAAAAAGACCATTGGATTTCTCAACCAATCCTTCCAATGCCACCAAGCTAGTGTTAACATTTTTTTTAAGTCATATCTAACATATCTACAGATGAAATGCTACAATTAGAAGGGCAAAATAAAGTAATGCGTTGAAAAAGTCAGAAGGACATATGAAATTAAAAAAAAACAGTGAACAAACCATAGATCGTCGCCACACAATTGGAGCATCTTGGTCAACAAGAAATCCAAATGACATACATCGCACTCCATGTTTCTCAATAGGAATCATTTTCTTGTCTTCCAAAAAAAAATGTTGATATAAAGACCAACATGGATATGAGAAAATAAACAGTTATCTAACCCCCCCAAAAAAAGATGGGAAATGCAATGCAAAAAAGAATTCCAACAGCGTATGGCATGCCGGTCTCCATAAAACACTAATCATAGTGTGGGAAATGCACGAGACCATGATTAGTGGTTTAATTTGTATTTGTCACCATAGCCCTCTAGTGAGCCATTTAGACTTTGTTTCTGTATCAAAGAAACTACGAACAACAAGCAAAAGTAAGTTTGATGCCCAATAGACTGGTATTCAATTTCAGCTATCCACTTGAAGCATAGAAGTAACATAAATCATTCGTGAACTTTAGTTCTATTTTGCTGAGGAAAGGAGAGCACAGCGAGGACCAAAAGTTTCGTGCAATAAAAGATCAAAAGCCTTTTTTTGTCAATTGAAAATGTATAAAACCACAACAACTTGAATCAAATGTTCAAGTGGTTATCTTTTGAATAACTTTCATTGTTCCCTCATAGAACAACCAATTCCAAATGAACAAATATAGGTAGGTTGGATTAGAGAGAATGACGACAGAAAGCCACATCCGTTGATAAAAGGATCAAGCTTCTTTATAAGCGAGGGCAGGTGTCAGTGGTTGTAGTTGTCTATGTTCGGGCACAAGGCTTATGAGCCCAAAGCTGGTTCATGCAGCCCTATGTGAGTGTGTGTGGGGGGGGTGGGGTGGGTACCTTCACTCACTTCAGGCCTTTGCTTCTACATTCATCATAGTGGGGATGGATGGTCCATATATGTCAACATCAAGCAAACCAACCTGAAGCTGAAATGTATTGGCAAGAACTACAGCGATATCAACTGCAAGTAAAATGAGGAATGATAAGATTACAGGGTAAAACTAATTGTATTGACAAACACAACCATATAATGGTGGCATCAAATTCAGACAAACATCCATTTGTACTACACGAGATTTTGATTGGTCACTATTTGTCTCCAATTTTTGCACTAAACGTAGCTAGGGTAGATGCATGTGTATGAAAGTGGATCAACTGACCCCATTAAACTCCTAGATTGTGTCTATGGAGTACCCTCAAAAGTCTTAAACATTCCTTAAATTTCACATACAAATTTGTGAATTCTTGTATATAACACATGTTTGACTACAAAAATTCAAAGTATAAATGATAGGGGTATTAGAGTGACATGTAAGATCCACAAGTGTGGCCATAGATCATTGACCCAATAATTCCATTTAAAACAAAAATTCAATTGTACTCCTGATCGAAAGGTCTATAGTAGGTAACCTTCGATCCAGAAGTTGAAGTTTGAACACAACACAATGCTTGATGCAGCAGATGATTCTCGCGCAAATTTGCTCATCTCAATTCTCAGCCAATCATACTTCCATCCATCAGAGCAAACATCACAAATACAAACAATACAACACTATGAATTGTTGAAACAACACTAGATTGTTAGAGCATACTATAACCAATTTAATCACACAACCTTAGCAACCCTATGGCATTGTGCCACTAATTTAACCACACATAAGCACAAGCATACACACACTAAGAAACAAGCAAATGAGCTAAGAATTGGAGAAATAAATGAAACAAACACAGGGGATTTGACCTGTGATGGTGGACTTGCCAACGCGGCCTTTGCCGGAGGCGACCCAATGATGTCCCAGACATCGGTGATGGATTGTTGATATTTACTTGATTTGCATGATGTTTCCATATATTTTCCTCCATGTTTATGTATATTTTAGTCATATAACTCGTCGTATACTTAGGTTATTCCAGATTTGTCATCAAATCGACTGGATTACTCGTTTCGTAATTTTTTATCATAGGTCGGTGCGAATCAGATGGATTTTGGCTAACGGCACATGCCTCGTCGACTAAACCCGACCCTCGGTCAATTCTGGATAGAAGCATGTGTTTCTACGGACACATAGGAATTGACCATGCCGAAATCGGAGTCTTCGGGGCTCAGAATTCCAAAACCTAGTAGCCAAGGACTCTTTTGTAATTTCTAGAAACCTCAAACATCTCTATGCAAAACAGCCCAGACACAAAAAAATGCTGAAACCCTAAGTGGGAGAACCTGAGTGCAAATTCTGAAAAAGTCCTAGGACCCAACTGAAAATTGTTAGACTCAGAAAACCAGAACCCTAACTCAGAAGGACCTAGTTGTAATTTCTAACTCTTTCGAGGACCTTTTTGAAAAACACCAAAAATCCCCCTTAACCTAGCTGCCAGCCCGTGTGAATGGTTGAGCCTAGTTTTTCCTTTGTTACCTTCTTCTTCTACCTCCCTCTTGACCATCCACACCTCCTACCACCATGCCAGCAACGACCAGGCCGTACATTGTCGGCGAAGCCTCTTTTCTCTCCAGCTTCCCTCCTTTCTTCTTCTTCTTCTTCTTCTCTGTGTCTCCTCCTCCTTCCTCTTTTCTCACTTGCACCACCTCCGCTCATTGGACAGTGCCACCCCAAATCAACGCTGTCGGCGCCTCCTACACCACTTTCCTATCGTCGACATCAGATCTGCTCAGATTTGTGCGAGCCGGTCCCATTTTCCTCTCCCTCTTCCCTCCAGATCTACATCGCGCTGCCATCCCACGCCCGCAAACCACCGGCCAGTGAGTCGCCTTCATCTCCACCGCCTTAAATCGTCGCCATCCACTTCGCCTCTCCGCTCTCCACACCACCTAGCACTTAGATCCGATTGTCTCGCCGCCGGCCCACACCAGATTTGCGCCTTCTGCAGCACCGCCGCTCACCTCTCTTCACACTGCCGCCGGTGTGCCCCCTTTGTTCTCTCTCTTTCTCTCTCCCTTGCCTTAGATCCAAGCCACTGCTGCTCATCAAGCTTCACTGCCGATGACACCCATGTCGATTGTCCTCATCCTCACCTCGTCGGGCATGTCTCGAGAGTCGACGACAACCACAAGCAGCTTCCTCGACCTCCATAGCAGCAACGACCTCGGTCTCCTCCACTCCAAGATAGCTTCATCTTCTTCCTCATCTCCTTTGACCAGTCCCTCCTTGTCATTAACGACGACCACAACCACTCCATCGGCCTTGATTACTCTGACGACCGCTCCAGTCCGCGACCATCTTCTTCGACCACTTCGCCGCCGTGTTTCTTCGACATCAACGACGACCATGACCTCACTGCATCGACGACCACTTCAGTGACAATTTCCTCATTCAATCCCTCTTCTCTTTTCCCCCCTAATCTGTATTCATGTGATGATTGTAAAGAACTAAATTCTATTGCTTGGATGAATTGGAGGAACGATTGCTTCTAGACATCGATGCTATGATTGATGGTTTACACAATTTCTCCAATTTAGTCTTACTTTGCAGTTTAACTAGAACTTTCTTTGTGTGATCAGTTTTCGTTTTCACTGCACTAAATTTACATTCAGTTGCTTTTGATCCTCTTTAACTTATCTTTTGTGCTGAGTTGAATTGTGTATTGAGCAGTGAGTGGTTATGTAAAGTTGATTCTCTGACCTGTTAAACTCATCCAGTCATCAAATCATTGACCTCCTATTCGCCTTTTGTGAAATTTCAATTCAGAAGCAATGTTCTCTCAATATTTCTTTTCAGTCCACCGCTCGCCTGGGATACGATTACAGAATTTATTTCTGCCAGTCGCATTTTAGTTGGTGAGGCACGTCGAGACAAATTGACCCTCTGCTCTCTGCTCTTCTATTTTCTTCTGTTTATTTCTGATTCGATTTAGTTAAGCACATTTCACTCTATTTTAGTCCCTCTAGAGAGAACGACATACTCGCCTATTACTACGACTCCATCCACTTGTGGAATCATGTTTTAGGTGGTATCAATTTTTGGTGTTGTTGTCGGGGACTAGTTCAAGCGAAATTGTTTAACTGAGATTGAATCGATTTGCTCTTCTTTTGATTTTTCTTCTCATTTGCTCTCTTTTATTTGTTCTTCCCATTTCATTTTTTTGTTTTCCTTTTCTTCTCTTTTCGTTTTTCTTTTGTTTGACTAACACTTGACGACTAATCCTTGATGTGTCGCTATTCTCTGTACTAATGACTCTCACGTCTCTCATGATACCTCTTGATGTATGCGATGATCATTTAGTAATCACACACTCGCACCCTTCGATCCCGAGATTGAGCGTACATTTCGACGACGTTTGAGAGAGAGACAACGTGCGTAGAGTACAAAGGTGGCTGATCGGATCCCCCTTCACAACTTCTTCACGATCTCTAGGCCCCTGCCGATCGTGGAGCCATTCCAGGTGATTCAACCGGCCATTCAGGCTAACAACTTTAAGATCAAGCCTGCTCTGATTACGATGGTACAGTAGTCCCGCTTTGGAGGATCACTCATGGAGGATGCAAACAAGCACATCTGAACCTTTCTTGAGTATTGTAATACATTGAAATATCATGGTGTTTATGATGATGTCATTCGCACACATTTATTTCCATTCTCTTTACGTGATGATGCGCACGCATGGTATCATTCTTTACCTTCAGGTGTAGAGATGGCGTGGGAGCAGCTGCTGAAGGTTTTTTTGGAGCGATTCTTCCCGCCATCAAAGTCGGCGGAGATATGAACACATATCACTGAATTTTCTCAGTAGGATAGTGAGAGTCTATATCGTGCATGGGAGCGGTACCAAAAGCTTCTCCGATCGTGCGCACACCACGACTTGGAGCGCTGGTTAGGATGCAAATCTTTTATAAAGGACTTTCTTTTGCTACTCGGGCATCTATTGATGCCGCTACAGGTGATGGGATCATGAACAAGACTCTAGACGAGGCTTTTGCACTTATTGAGAGCATGGCATCCCACAATTTTCAGTGGTCAGGTGGTAGAGATTTATCCCGGTTGGGTATGTATGAGGTGAAGTCCTTTGATTTCATGAATGCTAGGATAGACGCTCTCTCTCATTCTGTTAATAAAATTCCACATGTTATCAACCAATCTGTTGCAGAACTCGCTAGTTCGCTGCTTATTACTCCTCCAGTTGCACTTGTATGTCAAATTTGTGGGATCGAGGGGCATTCATCCACTGAGTGTCAGTTGGGGAAGACATCCATTCCGGAGTGTGGCAAGTTGAGCTTCGTTTAGACGAGTGGGCTACCTCCCAACACTTACAAGCCCAGATGGCGCAATCACCCAAATTTATCATAAAAGAACAACCCTGACATCTCATCAGCTCCTGCTAGTGTCCTTTTTCAAGTTTCCAGGTATGGACAGCACCAGCAGTTTCTAAACTCAGGATATCAACAGCCCCAGGACCATAGTTTTCAGCAGGCTTCACAAGCACCACGGTCTTCATCCAAGCTCGAGGCCATGCTTAAGACCCTCATGGCCAAGCAATCAAATGACATGCTTGCACTCTGAACAGACTTCAAATCATTAAGGAGTGACATGCAAGAACTGCATTAGCTGAAGAAGGATTTCTCTGAGCTCCGAGACAGAGTAGATACTCCCAGTGCCTCCATACCGTTGTCGAGCACCTCTTCAGGAAAGCTCCCTGTTCAGCCTGAAGTGTGCACCAGAAATTGAGCACTATGGATCCGTGTAAAGAAGAAATTTCATATCTTTTCGAGAGAAGAAGAATCGCTGAGCAGGTGGCAATAGTCCAGAGCAAGGAAGCGAGGTTGTTGGGCCGCAAAGAGATGTCCAACTCTGGAGACAAGACAAAGTTTTAAACATGAAATATTTAATGGTCACATATGAAAAAAAACTGTTTGGAAACTTGATTTTTTTTTCAAGTATTATCATTTATTTCTTGCTTTTAAATTTTAACAATCGACTCACACTATTTTCAAAATTATTCCTATTAATTTCCAAGACTTAGCTACATTTATTTTAGTTAACAAAATATTGACACTTGATAATAACTCGGCATTAAACCTAACAAAAACATAGAAAAAATACGATAACATAAAACAAGAAAATGCGACAAATCTAAAAAAAATGTGAACATAAATTAGGAAAATGAGACAACCTAAAAAAAATGAAAACCAAAGATGCAATAACTTAATATAAGAAAATGCGATAATCTAAAAAAAAGCGACACTCTAAAATCTATTAGATCAAGTTGTGACCATTGGATCAAGATCTATTGGTTGATATTAAAACTGAAAGTTAACAAAAAAAACATTTCTTGTATAATAATTCTGAATGAGGAGGAAGGAGAGAACTTACCCCACTTTTCTTTAACCTAAAGGATCTCCCGATATATGCACACACTACCGCTTTCTTTTTTTTTTATCGAACTCTATTTTTCATTCTTACCTCTCTCCTTTCTTCACTTGTTGAGATAGTGATGACATATATAATAAAAAAGTATAACTCTATTATTGTAGGGCTAAATTTTTTAAGATCACTACAAAATTTCAATATTTTGTATTTGCCACTGGATGTCTTACTAACATATGAGTTTGACCTCACCTAATCAAGATCACAAACTATAATTTCAGAACTTTAATAGTGACATAGAAAAATTTTCCCGTTATATTATGAGTAAACACTCTCTCTTTACACCTCCCTAGCTATTACTTTTTCACTTCACATAGACTTACTCTCTTGCTACTATCACTACTCTCACTTTTTCTTACTATCTTGTTTGTCTCTAAATGAGAATGGAGATCTATTTATAGTGGTGGTGTAGTGTAGTGGGATGGTTCTAGAAGTTCTTCTAGACCCTTCTATTCAAAACCATGGTTTTGGAAAACCATGTGCCACTCATGGTTTTGTGAGTTTTTGTGAATAGAATATTGAATAGAACACTCTAGAATGAGGGGACTCTAGAGCTCACTCAATTTTCCTAGTTGGTGTCAATATTTTAATAATATCTCTTTGTGTGTGTCTGTGTGGGAACTACAGGCGATGGAGGAGGCTGTGGGCACTTTTATGTTTGCGGCTAGAGGGGATGAGGGGCATAGCTCACATGTGTTCATCGTGCGCACATAATAGTAGCCAAGGTAGTCAGAATTGAGATGCTAGGTAGAATTGTTTTTCCTCAGACAGAATCAAATTGTTGAGTTGAGTCATATAATCATAGATTCTAGTAGATTTCAAAAATACATATATTTTACACGCACAATATATTATATTTCTCTGTGTTTTTTGTGCCTATGTTTGACATGATTACATTTAAATGGTAGAGCACCCATTATGCCACATAGTAGAACACTTGGCAACATCACTATTGATAACATGTGCATGTAGATATTTTAACAATTATTTAACATGCTTTTCCGAAGCTCCATATTTCCCATGTCACTACTTGATGATTTCTACCTAATTTTTTCTTGTTACAAATAAGATTAAACATTCAACTATCGAAAAGGAAAATAGTCTTAAAGATCAAAGATCGCATTATGTTAAAAACCACATACTTAGAATAGAAGAATCATTATGATATGGTGAGTCATTGATCTAGACAAACAATGACTAATTTCTCGTGTTTCAAGCTATTGGATATTATTATGTGACATGTGATTTTATGTTCTTCCTATGAAAGAGACAAATATTGCCAAAATAATGAAATGTGTTCAAGAGTTAAAAAAAAGAAGTTAAATTGAAACTGAATAATAGCTAAAATATATTGAAATAATTTCCACACAAAGTTTCACAATGAAATCAACCTCAAATGCGAAAATGTTAAACTTGAAAGTTGTAAAGCTTAGCAAGATAATTGATTTTGATATATGGATAATCTCAATCTGAGCTCGTATGCAAAAGTTATAGTGTTTGGAAGATTGAAAGCACAATGTAGACTAGGATTGGGTAGAATCGGATTTGAATTGTGATTATACCCGATTATACGACTCCAATTGCGATTCTATCATGGTCTTACCTGATTCTAATCCAGAGTGCTACTAGGATCAATTTGGTTTGACAGAGTCGTTGGATCACACAATTCTACAATTAGAGTCACAATTTCGACTACCTTGATAGTAACGGTGGTCGTTAGGCTTGGGGTTGTGGTAGGGTTTGGGTTTCATTGTGTGCGTTAGTTTTTGCAAGTGTGTGTGGGAATGGACGTGCACGTAGGTGTGTGTGTCTCTGTTCGGCTATAGAGGGGGTGTGAGGGGTGCTAATGGTGTGTGTTCCCCTGCTTGATGGGTGCTCATGTGACTATGTGCGTGCATTTGTGTGTGCCCACGGTCATATGTGCGTGTATGTTCGGGTGGAGCAGGGGTGTGAGGGGTGTTGATGGTGTGTGTTCATCTTTGTGCATATGTCTATGTGCACTCATGCTCATATGTGCATGCGGGGCACATGCCCGTGGGCATACGTGTGTGCGCCTGTGTTTGGAATGGAGCGGGGGTGTGAAGGGTGTTGTTCGCATGCATTCACCTTGGCGCACACATCTATGTGCTGATGTGACGAGTTAAGATCTTACAATAGGCGCATAGGAACCATTTAGGACCCCGCACCACCACCAATCTTTGAGAAAATGATTCAAAAATATGTCCTTGTAACTGCAATCTTTGACAAATCATTTTATTCAAAAATCTTAACTAATGTAGCACATTATATGTCCTTTCAGTTAGCATACACACATGTCATGTCATATTTTTAGATTGAGTTTTTAATCAAAAAGACTATTTTGAGCAAATTCACAAAGTAGAGGGATTAATTTGACCCTTTGAAAATAGAGAACCAAAAAAATATCTTTTGAGCAAAATAGAGGAACCAAAAATGTCATTTACCCTTTTCTAAATCTACAAATGTAAAAAGATGTAAACCTTTAATCTATATGGCAAATTTTGTCCTAACGAATTTTAGGGCTTATAAAAAAAATGGCTTCCTAGGCTTCTCTAGTAAAAGCCCCATAGACAAATTTATCAAACAAGTTGTAATTGTAGGATCAAGGATGCCGACTAGAGGTTTTTAAAACTTTTATAAATTAGAACTTTTTCACAATTAAGGCCTAGATGAGCTAAGTGCAAGTAAAACTGAATCAAGTCAAACAAAGAGAGTACAAATAAAATGAGAGAGAGGATCAAACATAATGATGTATCCTAAGGTCTTGGAGACTCGCCCGGTCTCCCCTACTCGTTGAAGTACTGATCAAATGGATGAGTGTAGCTCTGATGTCCACTATGGTTGGTCATTCTCCTCTCCAGAAAGGTGAGCACCAAACCTCTTACAAACACACTGAGCCTCTCTAATAAGCTTCGTTTATGGAGAGATTATGGCTACACCTCCAAACCGTCCAAGTGATGGCGATCACCAAGAGTAATAAGCAGCGAGATCTTTTCTTGACCTCCAACAATCACCGAAAAACTCTAAAGATGCAAATGATGCAAATGAATTTCTTTCGAAGGATCTCTCACAAACTCAATGGTTGATTTTTGATCAAAATGTAAGATCGAGAATGCCGACTTGAGGGGGGTGATTAGAAGGCTTTTAAATTTTCTTCCCCACTAAGCTATTTCAACAAGATAATTGTTTGAGTTAGATTATACAATAAGGCTTAAAACAATTCAATCAACTAGTTGCATTCAACCATATAAACAATTCAACAAATTATGTAACAAAAGTAAATTTAGCAATTGTGTCAAGATGAATATAAAGCAAGAATGAAATACGCAATTGACACAATATTTTTACCGAGGTCTCGGAGACTCACCCGATTTCCCCTACTCCTCGTTGAAGTGCTCTCTCGGAGCCTCGCTTCTATATCCACGAAGGATATCTCACTAGGGTTGCTCCTTCTCCATACCGGATAGGCGAGCACCACACCATTCACAATCCTTTGCCGGCCTCTCCGACAAATTTCAATTGGAGAGATCGCGACTCTCCTCCGACACCGTCTAGGCGAAGGCGATCGCCAAGAGTAACAAGTCGGACACGCTCACTTGAACAAATCGGGTGCTAGAAGCTCAAATATGCAAATGATATGCTCAACACTCTAGCACTAGCAAGCCAATGGTGATTCAAATGCACTAAGCACTCTTAACTTCACACACTTTGCTTTCTCTCACAAATCACTCTAGATTTGGGCTCAATTCTAGCCTCTAAATGCAATAACACATATGCAACTCAATTGGCTAGGTTTTCAGCTGAAGAATGAAGTCTTTGAGCACCCACAAATGATGCCATACACGAAGTATTTATAGCCTCAAAGAAAAACTAGCCATTTGCAAGAAACTGAGCCAAATTTGTACAGGCCGGACATTGTCCGGCCACTTCAGACAGTGTCTGCCCAGTTCAACGAAAACAGCCATTGCAATGTGTCAGTTACCGTTGGTTGATTTTTCGGTAAAGGTCGGACAATGTCCAGCCATTTCGGACAACGTCCGCCCATGACGGACAAATGCTCCGGACGGATGCATTTGTCTTTGTTTCATTTTTGGGCTTAAAAAATTTGTACAGGCCGGACATTGTCCGGCCATATCGGACAATGTCCAGCCACTTCGGACAGATAGCCCCGGACGTATGGATATGTCTCTGTTTACACTCAGCAAAAGGCTGAAAAAATTTGTATAGGTCCGACCATGCCCGGACAAAGTCCGGCCACTGCATACTGACAGTAAAACAAGCATAACTTTTGATTCAGAGATCTGATTGCTGTGATTTTTGGCTTGTTAGAAAGATAACTCAGAGCTCTACAATTTTGTCAACAAGAGAAAGACCTAGAAATGTCTAGAAAATTTCTAGAAAACTCAGAAACTTTCCTACTATCAAAATATCCAATCCAAAAATCATCTCAAATGCAATTTAGAGTATTTGCACATACGGATTTGCCGTTTTCTCACGGATTTGATTGCTGTCACTTAGCAACGACCACAACCACACAGGTCTGACATCCGATCAAAAACAGGTGGTCGATAGGGTTTGGTCGAGCGTACGCAAGCGAGCCGAAGACTAGTACGACCAGTCCGAACTCTTACGACCATGCCCAAACCCTAAACAGAAAGCCGTCAAACAAGCGACACGACCACAACCACGTATCAACACTGATACGATCAGAATATGCAAATACGACCACGACCAGCTCTAGATAAATAAACCAAGTTAAACAGCTGGCGATCACGACTAAGTGCAGTTTTCAAAACATTTTCTCTAATGCACCACAAACTACACTTAGACTCTCTAACAATGCAAGAGACGATGAAATGCTAGTGCAAGATGATATGAATGCATATGAGCTTCCGCATTAGATAGATTCAAACTACTAGTTTCCGACCCCTCTTAATAGTACGGTCAAACTAGTAAAAGAATCCTATCAATCCGGTCTGTCTCCAAACACTAGACCGGTAAAACTCTAAGAAAACAATCCTTAATCTTGGATTTTACCTTAGGTGGAGTTTGACCTCGTGAAGCTCGATTGCTCGACGCTCGTCATCGCAAAGCTGATCCTCGCTAAGCTTGACCTTGCTTGGGATGTCTCATATCGTCTTCATCCTCCTCACGTCCTTGCTTACTTTTATCCTGCAATCAATCTGAGACTACAACAAGTACACTCAATACACAATATTAGTCTCAAATATAGGTCGTCATTAATCACCACCAGAGAAACTACTCCACACAGGAGTTAGCTCAACAGTTTCTCTTTCCAGTGAAATGACGCAACCATATTCAACGAGTAGCAAATGAGTATGAGATAGAATAAAATCATATAGATCGTAGATGATAAACACATACGCACATGATCTATACTACTCATGTCAAGATATCAATCAACCTAGATGACCAAAGTGATGAGCTCCCCCTCAACATGTGTATCGATATCAAATTCACAACTGGAGTCATCAACCTCAGGGTTTGTCATATAACATATTGATCAATCAATTTGCACAAGCTTGATGCAACCACCGAGCTCCCCCTCTACGTATGCATCAATATCAAACCCGCAACTGAGGAAACATCCAATTCAGGGTTTACCGATAATCAATTCAATTCACTTGTGCTAAATCAGGATTTATCTAATTTGTCATTTGATCATCAAAACTGACATCTTCAGATTAACTTTAATCACAATGGATTTATCAAAATCGTCATTAATCATCAAAAACTAGATACTAAGATCTACCTAGATCAACACAAAAGATCAGGACTTTTGTGTTAAAATACTTGGGCTCAAGTGTGTATCAATAATAGCTCAGAGAGATGCACAATTCATACACACAACTCATATTTATAGCCCACAACTCACAACTAACCATTCTGGCATGCAGAAAAATTGTTAGTATATGCTAACAGTCAGCTTCAAAGACTAACAATCAGCATTAGTATCAAATGGCTAGTTATGACATAGTCAGTAGCTGTTGGAATTTTGTCAGCAAGTGTGCTGACAGTCAGCTTTCTCAGACTGACTGTCAACATAGAACAAAAATCATTTTGCTCAAAAACATGCGTCTTTGAACAAATGTTTGCATTCGTGCTGACATTCAAGTTGACATTCATGCTGACTGTCAGCATAGTGTAAAACATTTTTAGCTCAAAAACATGTCTCACTAGACAAATGTCCGCACTCAAGCTGACATTTAAACTGACATTCGTGCTGACTGTCAGCATAGTTTCGACCAGTTTTGTTCAACAACATTTTTAAAACACTGATTGAATATCTGGTCGAAAAGGGTCAGTGGTCGAATGTTTTTCTCATCGCATACCCACATTCAAACAAAGTACTAATTGAATGTCTGCTTTCGAGCAGACACTCAAGTTGACTGTCAGCATAGTACATAGTTTCTGCTCGAGAGCTATTTGCTACTGATCGAATGTTCGCATTAAAGACTGACTTTCAGCACAAGCTGACAATTGTCACAATTCAGATTTTAAGTCCAGTTTCAGTATTTTTGAAATCTCTATTTCTATTTGACCTGACCAAAAGATGAATATGTGTGAGAGTGCAACTCAAGACCTAAGAGTTTCTCAGTTTTTGCTGGTAGAAGAAGAGATTCATGTTGACATTCATGCTGCCTGTCAGTATAGTTTCGACTAGTTTTGTTCGACAACGTTTTTAAAACACTGATTGAATATCTGGTCGAATAGGCTCAGTGGTCAAATGACTAGTGGTCGAATGTTTTTCTCATCGCATACCTGCATTTGAACAGAGTATTGATCAAATGTCCACTTTCGAGCAGACACTCAAGCTGACTGTCAGCATAGTACATAGTTTCTGCTCGAGGGCTGTTTGCTACTGGTCGAATGTCCGCATTAAAGACTGACTGTCAGCACAATCTGACAATTGTCACAATTCAAATTTTAAGTCCAGTTTTAGTCTTTTTGAAATATTTATTTTTATTTGACCTAACCAAAAGATGAATATGTGTGTGAATGAGAGAATGCAACTCAAGACCTAAGAGTTTCTCAGTTTTTGCTGATAGAAGAAGAGATTCTCAACCCCTCTTAATAGTACGGTTAAACAACAAAAGAAGTTCTATAAATCCGATCAATCTGCAAACACCGAGACCGGTAAAATCCTAAAGAAGGTGAATTTAAACTTTACCTTAAGTCTTTGCAACTTTCCGTTTGACGTTTTGTCGATCATTGATTTTGTTCGTATTTTCACCTGATAAAGCAAACAGATTAGTCCAAAACACTTAATGTTATTAATCATCAAATCAGAAGTGAGGGTCTAGATGCAACAATCTCTCCCTTTTTGATGATTGATGACAATAAGTGTTTTAGTGAAATAAACTTGATGACTCCCTCTAAATGGATGCATAAGCAATGTCAAATGATATATAGGAACTCCTCCTGAATACATGCATATGTGAATATAAATATGGAACATCGGAGTCACATACATGATAAGCAAACACTAATAGCTAAGCAAACACTGATCACTACTACAGAAATGCTTTTCACTATCGGTTAAAAATCCACTCTACTATTGGTTCTCTTACCGATAGTGATCGGCACGATAGTAGAAACGTAGCACACTTCTATCGGTTCAAAAACCGTTAGTAAAACATATACATTCCCAACGTTCACTAATCGCTATCGACTATTTTTTCTATCGGCTCGGATTTAAACCGATAGTATTGTTTACGTTTTTTCTATCGGCTCGTATATAAACCGATAGTAATGTGTATGTTTTTTCTATCGGCTAGGATCTAAACCGATAGTAATGTGTATGTTTTTTTTCTATCGGCTGGGATCTAAACCGATAGTATTGTGTAGACACAGTTAGTACTGGAAACTTTATTCTATCGGTTGTTGTATATGAACCCGATAGTATTGTATAGACACAGTTAGTACTGGAAACTTTATTCTATCGGTTGTTGTATATGAACCGATAGTAATGGAATATTTATTCTATCGGTTGAAGTATAACCGATAGTATTATGTAGTTTTTCCTATCGGTTATGTACTCGACATGGTTAGTACTGGAATCTTGCACATATACATACAGCAATACAGAGATACATTGGATCATTCACAAATACACCAATATTTACAAATATACACCAATATTCACATATTGAATTTGTTCACAAATACACTAATGCAGTAATATACACATGCATTGGACAGATTGAATTTATTCACATATTGATCGAGTTTATTCACAAATACATCAATGAATCTATTCACATATTGAGTTTATTCACAAATACAGCAATCAACACATTCAATATATATTACACAAGTCAGTTACTATCGATCGTTGATAGCCACTTCTTCCATGACATATTGAGCCCAAATTGTTCGGAGTTCCTTCAATTGAGGCAACTCATATTGCTCTTTCAACATGGCGCTCTGCATATATGCGTGTATGAAGTTAGGATCGTACGTCACATCCAATTAAAGTTCGACTTTGAGTCAGGAAAAATGGTTACCTTAGGGAATTGGGCAAAGTTTCTCCTGATCAGGTCATACATGAATCTCATGACATAGAAGCCACATTCCCACGATTGTGGCTGCTGATGGCACTGGAAAAATTGCATATGCAAAGACATAAACCCACATTAACTCAAAAAAACTAATTAAGCTTAAATTAAAAGACTCATCATGAGTACTTCCATCCGTATTAATTACCTCATATTCTTTCCAAGAAATTGTTGTGCCCTTCGACGCGTCATGCCTCCCTCCAGCACTAGCATAATTTTTGAAAGCCCTGTATTTAATTTAGCATTGCCGGTTAATATGTTATCATCAATTAGCTAGTCAGAGAAAAATTTAAAACAATTATGTTACTTACGCGTCTATGTGCCATGTGAGGGTGAAAACATGCGCCACCTTGTTGCTCATCGAATCGAGGTAATTGACGTCATTCATCCATGGGCAAATGACGGCGAGGACCCAGTGGCCCCTACATTGCATATATAAGCGAACTGTTTCATACATATGTTAGGCGTAACATACAAGAATGAGTTAAATTAGTAGGAAATGCACTAACCTTTGGTGGTACGGCGCAGGATGAACTCTCGGTCCTGCTGCGCTAGTAGTGCCCTTGATATGTATTCCTCCGCATGTGCTTGGTCGTGCTCTAGCATCGTGAGGCTTATTTTCTCTGGGTCGAGGAAACCCACCTTGTCACATGCCCTCATCGACGCCAGCCTATACATGCACCTGGATGCAAAGTAGACATTAGTAAGTAGTGCATACAAAGTGATTAGATTTATGAAACAAACTGTGATAACTTCAGACAACAGCAAACTCACAGGACTCCAGTCCGTATGATGGACATATCAAGCTCCCGCCAGTTGAGGAGGTCGAACAAATCCTCGTGGGCCACCGATATGCTCCCGGGCTCACGGTGAAAATGGGCTGGCCTGAAGTGAACCAAGAAGTTGATGTGGCGCCTAGACCGGGTCAGGTACCACTCGTGGAGACTTCTGGTTATTTGATCCATATTGCGCAGAAGGTACTCCGACACGAGTGGGGACCCGTTCTTGAACGTACCCGGCTGGCTTTGTTTGGCCTTGCCTTTGGCCTTGCCCTTGCCTTTGGGCGGGGAGCAAGTGTATACCTTCGAAGGTTGGGGTGTGGTGCCGCCGGCCTCATTTGATGGCGAAGGGTTTGAGGCCGTCAAAGGAGGCATGGGGGCCGAAGGAGTTCGCTCATGCGTTGTGGCGGGGGTGGTGTCCTCATGAAGTGAGCTGGTATCCATCGTCCACTTTAAGTATAAAAGCATAAGTTAGATTTTGCAAATTGAGTATATTAACTGAGTTGTAAGCTAGAATGGCTAGGATTTACCTCCTGTAGTCTAACACCCTTCTTGGGCCACTGTATGTACGAGCCCAATGCCTCGCCAATTGTCCGCATTTCGTCCGTTGGGACGGGCAACGGAAAAGAGCTGTAGCCCGGGAGGGCCATGTCCACCTGTACCTTTGCGAATCCAGGCTCCAGAGGTACGCAATGGATCCGGACATCCTCCCAAGACTGGTATACGACCCCGTTTGCAACCGCAACAGGTTTGTCGCCTATGTTGATCAATAGGCTACAGCTCTCCGGCTTCTGCTATTTGCAACAATTATAACAGGTTAGTGAAACAATTCTAACGTAACGGGAGTGGAATCAACCGAACTGCATATATAGCTCAAGAGTTGCAATACCTCGATCAAGTCCACCGGATCCACGTGAACCTTCGAGCCGCAACTACTCGGCCTGGCAGCGTCGACCTCGGCAGCTAGATCTAAACCCTTGGACTGCAAACTCGGCTGAGGCGTTCATACTTCTCGTTCATTTGAGCGAACATGTCCTCGAATTGTGCAGTGACATCTGCCCATATCTTCTGAGATAGCTCCACTTCCCTTTCCTTCCAGCTGCCAGCCTTCTTCGCCTTTTGCCCGGGCTCCGAGAAGCCTTCCTTCCATGGCACCACAGCCCCCACGGTTCGCGTCCGCCCTGGATGCTCCTTGTTCCCTAGAGCCCGAGTAAGGATGTCGTTCTCCATATGGGGAGTGAACTGTTGGATCAAGGATGCCGACTAGAGGGGGGGTGAATAGGAGGCTTTTAAAAACTTTAAAACTTAAAGCAAATAAATGCAAATCAAGAACAAATAATGTAAGCAAGGGAAAGAGAACGAACACAACGGTTTTTACCGAGGTATCGGAGACTCGCCTAGTCTCCACTAATCCTCGTTGAAGCACTCAAATCACTTGAGTCTTGCCTCAATATCTACAAAGGATATTATCACTAGTGGTTGCTCCTTGTCCACTCCGGAAAGACGAGCACCGATGCCTTGTACACACTTGCCGAGCCTCTCCGACAATCTCCAAACGGAGAGATCAACGGCCACGCCTCAGAACCGTCTAGGTGAGGGCGCTCACCAAGAGTAACAGGCAGCGAGGTCTTCTCTAGACCTCCAAACACGCACCGAGAAGCTAAGTGAATGCAAAATGCAAAGAACTGAAACTCTCGGTGGATCGAAAATCACTCGACTTGATCAAAAGATCAAGATTTTATATAAGAAACTAATGCTCAAGAGTGTATATGAAATATTGCTGCTTGTTGTAAGAAACACATGCCCAAAGCCCCTATTTATAGCCTCAAGAAGCAAATGAACCGTTGGAGCTAGGGTTAAAAATCAGCAACCCAAACTGACAGTCAGTTTTCCTAACTGACAGTCAGTTTAGTGCACAACGGCCGACAAAATTTACGGACGAAAACTTTGCTAGCCGTTCGTGGTCGAAAAAGGAAAGCTGAAACCCACAACTGACAGTCAGTTACACAAACTGACAGTCAGTTCGACCACAGTCTCGACTAAAAACAAATAGAAACTTAGTTAAAATCTCTGTGGTCGAAACCCCAACTGACAGTCAGTATAGACAAACTGACAGTCAGTATAGACAAACTGACAGTCAGTTTAGTACAAAAATTTTGAGCCTAAAATACACCCTCTCTGGACAATTGTCAGTTTAAACAAACTGACATTCAAACTGACAGTCAGTTCAGCAAACTGACAGTCAGTTCAGCAAACTGACAGTCAGCTTGAACAAAAACAGATATAACTTTAAATCCAGAAATCCAAAAGAGGTGTTTAGTAGCTCATTTGAAAGATAATTTCAAGGGCTACAATTTTGTCAACATAAGCAAAAACCAGATCTGCCTAGATCTTTCTGAAAATTGCAAATACTCTTCTACTGTCAAAAACTGAACTGAAAAACCAGATTTTTCAAATAACTTCAAAACCAAATCCAACCAAAAAGATGCAATGCAATGACCTAGTTTTCTCGGTTTGCATTGGAGATAAAGAGAGGACTTTCGCTACCCCTCTTTATAGTACGGTTTAAAGCTAAAAACAATTTTCCTAACCGATCATCTCCAAACGCCGAGATCGGTAAAAATAAAAACTCATAATACCTTAGGTCTTTCGCATCTTCACGTTTTGCGTCTTATCTTTGCTCTTCTGCATCTTGTGCTTCACTTCAAGTTGGGTTCATCTTGATCATCTCGTAATTCTTCCCGAACAATCTCTGTATCACAAAGTCTCAGAAGCACAGTTAGTCCAAAACACTTTGTTTTCATTAATCATCAAAATTAAGGTTAGGCATGAAGGCCTAGATGCAACAATCTCCCCCTTTTTGATGATTGATGACAACAAGTGTTCAATAACAAAATAAATGAAATAGCTCCCCCTGAGTATATGCATCTCATCATATCAGAACATAAACCAATACATATACATTAGGGTACCCAAGTCATAGATGTGCAAATATCACAGTCATATCAAAGCATACACATCTCAAAAACAGGACATCATATATATCAATGTATCAGAGCTCAAGAACATCATATCAAGAACCAAGAAACCAAGTCACATATATATATATCAATCATATTAGAGCTAATCACATATCAGAGCTAATCAGAGCTACACAGATAAACATATCACACACAGATAAAGAAAAACATTTCCATATATATGAAAAATAAACATCTGTTCAATACATCAAAAAGACATAAAAAGACCTATCCAAAATACTTCTCCCCCTTTGGCATCAAGCACAAAAAGGGAGGCAAAAACACAAATCAGAGCCTAAATCTCATCATCTGAAGAAAGTCCTAAAATGGCTGTATCTCCGGAGCCAGCTGGAGATGCAGATGCGTCGATGGCTGGAGACGCCGGAGGGGTTGCAGCTGCAACAGGAGCTGGATCTACAGCAATGGGAGCCGGAGCTGGTGCAACAGGAGCTGGATCAGCAGCAACTGAAGCTGAGCTCGGAGAAGACACAGCCTGGCGGGCCCTCTTGCGAGGGACCGAAGATCCGGGAGCAGGCAGGCGACGCAGAATCTCCTCCTGCTGAGCAAGCAAATGAAGCAACATCTGATGATGCTCCGCCTGGGTGCTGAGGATCTGCTGCTGCACCTGAAGAATCTCCTGAAGCTGAGAGGAAGAAGACGCAGATCCGGTGTCAGTCCCTGCAGCTGGAGCTGGAGAAGACTCCTGAGCAGGAGCCTCGTCCTCTGACTCCCCCGCAGCATCATCATCCGATGCGGGAGAACCAGGGTCAGCAGCTGCAGCGGGGCGAGCACCGAGACGGCGATCAGCCTGACCGGGAGGATAGAAGAGAAGAGGATGATGGGGCCGTGGCAGCTCAGTGTCGACGGCCCGGATATGAAGAAGCACCGCCATGATATACGGAGTGTATATCAGCTGACGGCGCGGGGAAAGAAGAACGTGCTGAATCTCACTGATGATGAGATCAGCAACGTCGAAGGGCTCCTCCTGAAGACGGTGGAATAAAACTGGCGAATGGGCCCCTCAGCCCAATGCAGAGAGGAATCGGCGACTAGGTCGCGGATCCCTACGGAGCCGAACAGATCAGCGAGGGAGGCGATGCCTGTGCGAGAGGCGATCGTCCCCCAAGACAGAGAGCGGTGGGCAAAGATGGGAGCGCGGCTATAGACACTGGTAAACAGGTCTAGGTGGAGGTTTGTGTAGCAGGTGAGAACCTCGCATGCGTCGCGACCAGTGGGACGTGGCGACAGATACGGGTTTGTGGAGCGGAGCGTGCGAAGGCGGCTAGTGTGCCAACGTGAAAAATCTACGGGCACGTGCTCAGGCGGAGACGAGGGCCGGTTCTCAGACGTCTGACTCGATGAACGCTGGCTGTTTGCCGCGTTCTTCCGTCGGGCCACACGGCGAGAGGAACCGGGCTGATCAGACATGATGAAAGGAAAACAGGAAAAACAGAGGAGAGAAGACCTGAACAGAGGAGGCCGACGAACTGGACGATGACGACGAACCGGCCTCAGATACACCAAGGAAAGAAGAGAAAAACACCGGCGAGCCTCAACACAACGGTGGTTGGGGATCACCGAAGGAGCTCAACGCCGGCGAGCACCCCACGGCCGAGCTAACACACGGCACAGGAATGAGGTGATCGAAAGCCGCAGCTAGAAGAGATGGAGGAGCACTCACGGGCGGCGGCGGTCGTCGACGGCGAGGAGAAGGTGCCGGCGACGAAGGATGGTGGCGCAATCACACCGGCGACAAGGAGGAGGCACAAGAACGGCGGCGAGAAGAAGAGAAGCCGAGAGGACAAGAAAAAGGAACGGGGGATTTTAGGGTTCTCGATCCCGCAACTGACAGTCAGTTTGATAAACTGACAGTCAGTTCCAAACTCAGAAACATGGAACTGACAATCAGTGTACCACACTGACAGTCAGTTCACAGAACTGAGTTTTGAAACTGACAGTCAGTGTATGAGACTGACAGTCAGTTTGGGACTCGAACACGACCAGGAGCTTCGACCAAAATCAAATGCACATAACTGACTGTCAGTTTGTGAAACTGACTGTCAGTTATGACAATGACTTCGACCAGAGACTAAGACCAGGCTCCTAACTACTGAACTGACTGTCAGTTTGGCCAAATTTGACCAGAAGCAGTCTAAGACCAGAGAGGGAATAAAATAATAATATTTTATACAAACAACACACTTAGCACATCAACTAGCATTTGATATATCAATAATGTTCAGTTCACCCCTTAAAAAGCAGAATCTTGATTCATCTAGGGGTTTAGTGAAGATATCAGCTAGTTGCATATCAGTTCTAACATAATTCACATCAATATCTCCTTTTGCCACATGATCTCTAATAAAATGGTGCCTTATTTCAATATGCTTAGTTCTAGAATGTTGAACAGGATTATTAGCAATTTTAATGGCACTTTCATTATCACACAATAGTGGCACTTTATCAAAAATGATTCCGTAATCCAAAAATGTCTGCTTCATCCATAATAATTGAGCACAACAACTGCCTGCAGACACATATTCAGCTTCAGCTGTGGAGAGAGCTACAGAGTTTTGCTTCCTAGATGACCATGATACTAAGGATCTCCCCAACAGCTGACAGCTACCAGATGTACTCTTACGATCAATCTTGCACCCAGCATAATCAGAATCAGAGTACCCAATTAATTCAAAATTTGCATCTTTAGGATACCAAAGTCCTAAACTGGGATAACATTTTAAATACCTAAGAATTCTTTTAAGTGCAATTAAATGACATTCCTTAGGATCAGATTGGAATCTAGCACACAGGCACACACTAAACATGATATCAGGCCTAGATGCAGTAAGGTATAAAAGACTACCAATCATAGACCTATACAGTTTAGAATCAACCGATTTGCCGCTTTTGTCCATGTCCAGAAGTCCATTGGTTGCCATGTGAGTTTTGATTGGCTTAGCATCTTCCATCCCAAAACGCTTGAGCAGGTCCTTCACATATTTTGTTTGACTCACGAACGTCCCGTTCTTGAGTTGCTTGATTTGTAGACCGAGGAAGAAGCTCAGCTCACCAATCATGGACATCTCGAACTCCCTAGACATCATCTCTCCAAACTCATGACAGAAATGTTCATTAGTAGATCCAAAGATAATATCATCAACAATCACAAAACCATAATTGCTACCCCCGATATTTTGGAACTCGGAAGGTCCAAATCAATCCATATGAAGGAGTTCCAAAGGTTTGCAAGTAGAAAGAATGCGCTTAGTCGGATGTGAAGTAGCTACTTGCTTGCCAGCTTGACAAGAGCTACAAGGTTTGTCCTTTTCAAAATTCACATCCTTTAAGCCAACAACCAAATCACGTTTTAAAAGTTTTCTCAATTGATGCATTCCAACATGTGCAAGTCGTCTATGCCATAACCAACCTTTTGAGGTTTGAGAGACAAGACATGTTGACAGAGATGCATCTTTCGAGTGAAAATCAACCAAATAAAGATTTCCAAAACGAAAGCCTTTAAAGATCAAAGATTTATCTTTTAAACTTTCAACCAAAACTTCTTTTGGATAAAACGTGCAACTAAAACCGAAATCGCAAATTTGTGCAACGGAAAGCAAATTGAAATTCAGAGATTCGACCAATAAAACATTAGAAATAGAAAGATCATTTGAGATTGCGATTTTACCCAAGCCTACCACATTTCCTTGACGGTTGTCGCCAAAGGTAATCTTTTGGTTTTCGCTTGAGTTGTCTTCTATTGAGGTGAACAACTTCTTGTTACCGGTCATGTGTTCGGAGCATCCGCTATCTAGCACCCAATGCCTCCCACCGGTCTTGTAGTTCACCTGCATACAAAGAATTAAGTTCTTTTAGGTACCCAAACCTTTTTGGGTCCTTCAATGTTAGCAATCAAAGCTTTGGGCACCCAAATAGATTTCGTTCTTTTATTTAACATGGGTGCACCAACATACTTTGCTATAGCATAACCTTTTCTCGACTTTTGAAGCATGTAGCAAGTATCAAAATAATTAGGAGTCATTAAGGGACATGCTTCATGCGAATGACCAGTTTCATGGCATTTATGACAAAATGTGTTGCATGCTTTAACAAATATAGTTTTAGAGTTTGGTTTCTTCCCTTTCTTTTGAAAATATCCTAATCCTTCTTTTCTAAAAGAACATTTTTGTTTACTAAGGATTAGATCAAGAGATATTTTGCCTTTGTAGCAGTTTTCTAAGCCTTTTCCAAGTTTTTCAACTTGTGCCTTAAGTTCATTATTTTCATTTAAGATGTTATCATTAGAAACACATGGAATGTGATGACTACTAGAGGGAGAATCATCCAAATTACATGAAGTTGAAGCATCTACCTTAGATGAGGTATTTGTAACATCTTTTATGAGCATGCATTCATAAGATTCTTTAAGCTCGGAGTATTGAGCGCGTAGGGAAGAATGTTCTTCCTTAAGCGCCTTATACTTCTTTTTAGTTTTTCCAAAAACTTCATTTAATTCGGCTATCATTTCAATTAGATCATCATATGAAGGATCGTTGATGTGTACCTTTTCATCGCCTTTAGCCATAAGGCAAATGGATGAGCTAGTTGAAGTATTGATGTTGCCGAGAGCTAATCCGGCCATCTTCTTTGAGCAATTTCTTTCTTCATCGAAGTCGGAGTCGGAGCTCTCACCTCCGGACATCCACTCTCCAAAACAGGCTTCTTTGATTTCTTCATTCTTCTTCTTGAAGAACTTCTTCTTTTTGTTCCACGCCTTGTTCTTGTTTGGACATCTTGATGTTATGTGTCCCTTCTCATGACATCCATAGCAAATGATGTCCTTGAAGTTGTTTTGCTTTTGCCCCTTTGGTCGTGTGTCAATGTTGACACCCTTCTTATGTAACCTGCGAAGGAGTTTTTGAGTATTTTTTACCATGAGTGCAAGGTCTTCATCGGAGGAGCCATCGCTTGAATCATTCCTTGCGTTGGCTTTGAAAGCCAAAGCTTTCTTCTTTGTCTCCGCGGGTTCGGCGGCTTCCTTCTTCTCCTTCTTGTGCATCTCATGGGTGATGAGGTTCCCATAAAGATCGGTTGGTGTTATGGTCGATATATCGGAGTTTGTGAGAACCGTGACCAAAATGTCGAAGCTTTCCGGCAAGGCCCTAAGCATCTTTCTCACAAGCTCAAGGTCAGTAAAAACAACACCAAGACCCTTGAGTTCATTCACAATGTTATTTAACTGAGTAAACATGAAATCCACGGACTCGGTTGATGACATGGTGAATGTCTCATATTTTTGCCTCACCATTAGCAATTTTGCCTCTTTAACTTTTGTTGTTCCCTCGTAAATTTCTTCGAGGGTAGTCCAAACCTTATGAGCAGTTGTGAGATTGCTCACACGGTTGAACTCATTTAAGGATAAACCGGCAAAGAGTACATTTTTTGCACGGGCATTTAAATGCAACTTTCTCCTATCGTCCTCAGACTGACTTGCCGGATCAACCGGAGGAGTAAAGCCGAGTTTAACGATATCCCATACATCAAGCCCCATAGCTTCTAGGAATACCGACATGCGCGCTTTCCAATAAGGATAATTTGTCCCATCAAAGATAGGCGCACGACCGGTATGACCAAGAAGAAAATCACCACTTGACGACATCTTCTCTCTAGGCGGTAAAGCCTAATGAATCGAGAGACCTAGCTCTGATACCACGTGTTGGATTAAGGATGCCGACTAGAGGGGGAGTGAATAGGAGGCTTTTAAAAATTTTAAAACTTAAAGCAAATAAATGCAAATCAAGAACAAATAATGTAAGCAAGGGAAAGAGAACGAACACAACGGTTTTTACCGAGGTATCGGAGACTCGCCCAGTCTCCACTAATCCTCGTTGAAGCACTCAAATCACTTGAGTCTTACCTCAATATCCACAAAGGATATTATCACTAGTGGTTGCTCCTTGTCCACTCTGGAAAGGCGAGCACCGATGCCTTGTACACACTTGCCGAGCCTCTCCGACAATCTCCAAACGGAGAGATCAACGGCCACGCCTCCGAATCGTCTAGGTGAGGGCGCTCACCAAGAGTAACAGGCAGCGAGGTCTTCTCTAGACCTCCAAACACGCACCGAGAAGCTAAGTGAATGCAAAATGCAAAGAACTGAAACTCTCGGTGGATCGAAAATCACTCGACTTGATCAAAAGATCAAGATTTTATATAAGAAACTAATGCTCAAGAGTGTATATGAAATGTTGCTGCTTGTTGTAAGAAACACATGCCCAAAGCCCCTATTTATAGCTTCAAGAAGCAAATGAACCGTTGGAGCTAGGGCTGAAAATCAGCAACCCAAACTGACAGTCAGTTTAGTGCACAACGGCCGACAAAATTTACGGACGAAAACTTTGCTAGCCGTTCGTGGTCGAAAAAGGAAAGCTGAAACCCACAACTGACAGTCAGTTACACAAACTGACAGTCAGTTCGACCACAGTCTCGACCAAAAACAAATAGAAACTTAGTTAAAATCTCTGTGGTCGAAACCCCAACTGACAGTCAGTATGGACAAACTGACAGTCAGTTTAGTACAAAAATTTTGAGCCCAAAATACACCCTCTCTGGACAATTGTCAGTTTAAACAAACTGACATTCAAACTGACAGTCAGTTCAGCAAACTGACAGTCAGTTCAGCAAACTGACAGTCATCTTGAACAAAAATAGAGATAACTTTAAATCCAGAAATCCAAAAGAGGTGTTTAATAGCTCGTTTGAAAGATAATTTCGAGGGTTATAATTTTGTAAACAGAAGCAAAAACCAGATCTGCCTAGATCTTTCTGAAAATTGCAAATACTCTTCTACTGTCAAAAACTGAACTGAAAAACCAGATTTTTCAAATAACTTCAAAACCAAATCCAACAAAAAAGATGCAATGCAATGACCTAGTTTTCTCGGTTTGCGTTGGAGATAAAGAGAGGACTTTCGCTACCCCTCTTTATAGTACGGTTTAAAGCTAAAAACAATTTTCCTAACCGATCATCTCCAAACGCCGAGATCGGTAAAAATAAAAACTCATAATACCTTAGGTCTTTCGCATCTTCACGTTTTGCGTCTTATCTTTGCTCTTCTGCATCTTGTGCTTCACTTCAAGTCGAGTTCATCTTGATCATCTCGTAATTCTTCCCAAACAATCTCTGTATCACAAAGTCTCAGAAGCACAGTTAGTCCAAAACACTTTGTTTTCATTAATCATCAAAATTAGGGTTAGGCATGAAGGCCTAGATGCAACATGAACAATTCCTCGGTCGCCTCCTTCGAGCAAGAGATCTGTTACATTGAAAGTTTTCCATTGTGAGGAAGAAATATATACAAACTTGTGCGCACACTAGTGATCATAGTTTTTTCTACCACACTCTATGATTCCAACCAGGAAGTTAGCCAACTTACGAGTCGCTGCACGACCTCGACGTCCCTGGGGTTTGGGAACGCCACAGTCTCCGTGGCCGACACGATCCCTCTGGCCAGCCACCAGCGCTTGCATCGCTGATCGCGGATCTCGGAGAGTGGTAGGTCAGGGGAGTAGACGAAATTCGACGCCTCGTCTTCAGCCTTCTTCCACTGCTCCTCCTTCCCCGCATAGCCGCGAGAGCCGAGCCGGTGTGGGTGGTCGTTCCTCCTCTGGATTGCCTTGTTCTTCTCGCTGAGGGCCTTCATACCAGAAACAAGAAAATTAATGCACCGCTGCTTACTGCATACAATGGTGTAACCAAGCAAAGGAACCATTCATACCTTGAACTCAGGAGTCCCCTTCTGTTGGGCGAATTGCTCCCATACCTCCTCCGTTATGAAGGGGTACTTCTCGCATGGAGATTTGCCTTTAGCGAGGAAGGTACTGACGAGGACGCTCTTGAAGGTTTTCCACGTGTTGTTCATGTCCTTCAAGCAAGCTATCTTGGGACCATCGTCGGGGATGTTCCACTTGGCCTGTTTCAAATGGTGCATATAAGCAGGACTTACCTAATCTCTGGGATAAACCAAGGGAATGTGATTACTCAAGAGTTTAGTGATTTTGATTAATTTTACCTTCACTTCCGCCCACAGCCTATCCCTCTCGTCGGCCTTGACGTCCTTCCAGCTCTGGACGGTGATCTTCACCCTTTCCTTCGCCAACAAGGCAACATAGGCAGCATAGTGGCCGGCGTTCTTCCCGATCGGTCTCCCGAATTGGTTGAACTCACATGAAAGATCCGCGCGTTTGGCCAAACGACCCAACATCGTCGCGCCTCGCGCCTTCCTCTTGCGCTGGGACGAGGTAGTGCCATCTACGTTCGCCCTCCCCGAATCACTACTATCAGCCGAGGAAGATGCCGACATGGCTTTACCTAAAATTCCATGAACAGACCATCAATTGATATGAAGATTAGCAGTGCAAACTATGCTAGTCTGTCTGTAGGAACATAAAGTCTTTTAAAATTTAAATGAACCAAAATTTTAGATGAAAATTAGAAAATGGGAAGTAATTAATAGAAAATTCAGATTAGCAGTAAAAACTATGACATACTCTATTTCCTATCGGTTTTCCAAGTAAAACCGATAGTACTCAAGTTTATATTCAGGAAAATTTATAAGATTAGCAGTGCAAACTATGCTAATCTCTCTGCAGGAACATAAAGTATGTTAAAATTTAAATGAACTAAAATTTCAGAAGAAAATTAGAAAATGGGAAGTAATTAACAGAAAATTCAGATTAGCAGTGCAAACTATAACATACACTATTTCCTATCGGTTTTCCAAGTAAAACCGATAGTACTCAACTTTATATTCAGGAAAACTTATAAGATTAGTAGTGCAAACTATGCTAGTCTCTCTGCAAGAACATACAATCTGTTAAAATTTAAATGAACTAAAATTTCAGATGAAAATTAGAAAATGGGAAGTAATTAACAGAAAATTCAGATTAGTCTATTTCCTATCGGTTTTCCAAGTCAAACCGATAGTAATCAAGTTTGTATTCAGTAAAATCTATAAGATTAGTAGTGCAAACTATGCTAGTCTCTCAGCAGGAACATAAAGTATGTTAAAATGTAAATGAACCAAAATTTCAGATGAAAATTAGAAAATGGGAAATAATTAACAGAAAATTCAGTTTAAGGTATTTACTATCGGTTCTAAATAAGAAACCGATAGTGTACTACACTGTATGACAAATTGCTAGTGATTTTCATCAATTCTGTCATTCTCATAGCTATCAAGTTTGTAGTTCATGAATTTTACTCTAGTTTTATATTTGTAATCCATTGAACGTGATATGAACCATTGCATACAAACTTAAGCATACACGCGAGCGATTTGGTCAAGAACACTTACAGTCGATCGTGGAGTGGCGGGAGGCAGTGGCGCAATGCAGTGCCGGAGGCGGTAGAGAAGCAGATTCTGATCGGCAATGGTGGCGCAGAGGAGCGAAGAAGCGAACGTCGGGGAATCTAGGGTTTTCCGCGCGAGTATTTGGAAATTAGAATGTGATCAGTTGCACTGGAGGGAAAATCGTGCAAGGTTATAACCTAATGTATGAGTATTTACTATCGGTTCATAACCACCAACCGATAGTAAAAACATGTAAGTTAGGGTTTGCAGTGTTGGCACTATTCACTATCGGTTTTATTATACCAAACCGATAATAAACTAAGAACAGGGGCTCATAACACAGTATAAATCACTATCGGTTATAAACAATAAACCGATAGTATAGTTTAATTTCATATCGGTTTTACAGTTCAAACCGATAGTAAAATACAATGTTATTGACTCTAAAGGATTTCCCTTAGAAGAATTACAGATGATCTCAGTACATCATTTTGCATTGTATTTTACTATCGGTTTTATGACAATAAATTGATAGTATATGTTAATTTCATATCGGTTTGGAAGTTGAAACCGATAGTAGAATACTGTTAAATTTATCTAAATGGATTTCCTAAAAACAATTACAGATGAGTCTCAGTACATCATTTTGCACTTGTTAAGACACCTGAAACACCATGCAAATGACTTCCAATAATTTTGAAATAAATTAACAGTAAAGACCAATCATGAAATGAAAATTTACAATTTTCATATTGATTTGTGAAAAGAATCAATTATTGCTCAAATCAAGTATATACTCCAATTGAAATGAAAATTTGCATAAATGATTCTCAATGCATCACCTATGTTTTCCCAAAGAATTTTTGAAAAATGATTTGAAGAATTTTTCGATTAAAGATCCAAGTAATATACATCACTTACATATTGCAAATTAGTCAAGAATGGTTGTCCACCCATAATCCTTCTTCGTGGTCGTCTCGCGGGTAACTTGTTTCGTCAATATCTTCGGTAGGGACAGATTGAAGAATTCCATCTAAAAATGGAGGTAGTTCGTCGAACTGATCGTACTCTTCTTCATCCACAACGTCTTCGACCCCAAAAATATGTCTCTTACTGTGAAGGACAACGTGCAACTTTGGGTTGGCCGGGTCAACGATGTAGAACACCTGTGTGGCTTGCTCAGCAAGTATAAATGGATCATCTTTGTGTGCGACTCTACTGAGATCGACGAGAGTAAACCCATAATTGTCGACTTTAACACCTCGAGGGATTTCGACTCATTGGCATCGAAACAGAGGAATCTTAAGTAATTCATAATCGAGCTCCCATATTTCCTCAATAACACCGTAATATGAGTCGAGTGCCCTTACTGCCCTGGCATCCTCCGAAATAGCAAATAGTGTCACTCCACTACATTGCATAGTACTCTTCTCGTCCTGAGTTCTTGTGTAAAATGAATAGCCGTTGATGTCATACCCCTGTCAAGTCCCTACAGTAAATCTAGGCCCTCTGGCCAACCATGTAACAACTTCATCTACGTCGCCCTCAGAAGCTTGCAGGACTCCATTTTCGATCCACCCAGCAAACTTCCTATTATGTTCTCTGGTGACCCAAATCTCTGGCTTCGAGGGATTTTGTTTCTGTAACATTTCCTTGTGCTCTTGTATGTATGGCTCCACCCCCGTCATGTGCTGTAAGACCCAAAAATGGGCTTTTTCATACAGATGACTAGAGGGGACGACTGCTTTAAATCCAATCGTTCCAATGCCCTAAAGCCTGCCCTCATGCCGGGACGTAGGAACGCCAATTGGGTCAACCCCGGCCATATAGTTGGTGCAAAATTCGATCACCTCCTCGGCGGCATAACCTTCGATGATACTGCCCTCAGGCCGATGTCGATTCCTTACATATCCCTTCAAGATACCCATAAATCTCTCAAATGGATACATGTAGCGCAGGAACACGGGTCCACAAAACTTAATTTCTCTGACAAGGTGAACAATTAGATGGACCATAACATTAAAAAAAGATGGAGGGAAATACATCTCCAACTGACAAAGAGTTGTAGTCACATCGCGTTGCAAATCGTCCAGTCCATCCAGATCAATTATCTGCAAGGACACAGTTGCAGCAAATATTCAGATCCAAAAAATCTAACAAGTTCCAGGAATGGAGCTAATTAACTTGCTAGGAGTACACGCTTACGTACCTTGCTAGATATTGTGTTGAAGAAATAACATAGCTTTGTAATTGTCTCTCTGACTTTGACTGGGAGAATGCCTCTGATAGCAATAGGAAGCATTTGTGACATCAGTACATGACAATCATGGGACTTCATACCAACCAATTTCAAGTCTTTCATGGACACAAGTTTTTTCAAGTTCGCAGAATACCCGCATGGAACTTTGACACCATGTAGGCACTGACAGAGTTCTGTTTTTTTCTCTTTTTGACAAAGTATAGCAGGCCGGGGGGAGGTATGTCCGCTTTCCCTTCTCCAACAGTGCAAGCTCAGTCCTTATGCCCATGTCGAGCATGTCATGGCGAACGTTGATGCCATCTTTCGTCTTTCCTGGAATGTTCAACAACAAACCAGTCAAACTGTCACAAACATTTTTCTCTACGTGCATGACATCAATGCAATGTCGAACTTGTAAGTGCTCCTAATATGGCAGATCCCAAAGAATCGATCTCTTCTTCCAAACATTTTTTCCTGGAGGTTTAGAACATTTACCGAACTCAACTTTGATGTCCTTCACGCGCAAGTAAAGCTCCTTACCAGTCACAAACACTGGGGCTGATCCTTTCTCAGGCTTCCCATTGAATGACTTCCTCTTCTTACGGTAGGCGTGATGCATCGGAAGGAATCTGCGGTGACCCATGTACACTGTTTTTCTGTAGTTCGATAACCACATGCTTTCAGTTTCATCCAAGCAAATAGGACAAGCCTTGTCTCCTTTCGTACTATACCCCGACAAATTTTTATAGGCCGGGAAATCATTTATGGTGCAAAATATCATGGCCCGCAACATGAAATTCTCTCGCTTATGTGCATCCCACACCCGCACCCCTTTGCTCCACAATTTATGTAAGTCCTCGACTAACGGTGATAGAAACACGTCAATATCATTTCCGGGTTGTCTGGGTCCTTAAATTAGTAACGACATCATGATGTACTTGCGCTTCATACATAACCAAGGAGGAATATTGTAGATGCATAAAAGAACCGGCCAAGTGCTATGTCGACTGCTCATATTTCCGTGTGGATTCATACCATCCGTACTCAGCCCAAACCTTATATTCCTCACTTCGCCGCCAAACTCACCGAATGTTCTGTTAATGTTTCTCCATTGAATGGAATCAGCTGGATGTCTTAGTTTTCCGTCTTGTTTCCGACCTTCAACATGCCAACGCAAGTACTTCGCATCTTTCGGATTTGCAAACAGCCGTTTCAATCTGGGAATCACAAGCAAATACCACACAGTTTTGGCCGGAGGCCCTTTCTTTACCTCATCACATCCATTGTGATAAATTCTGTCCCCATGCTTATACCGCGATGCACCGCATCTTGGACAAACATGCAAATCCTCGTACTCGCTACGGTACAGAACACAATCATTTGGGCATGCATGTATTCTTTCGATTTCCATTCCCAACGGACACAATAGTTTTTTGGCCTGGTAAACCGATCTTGGCAACTCATTTCCCTCTGGAAGCATGTCCGCTAACAGATCCAATAGCGCCGTGAAACTCTTATCGCTCCAACCGTTGCTTGCCTTCAAGTTATATAATCTCAACACAGAAGACAACTTTGTAAATTTTGCACATCCGGGGAACAAAGACTTCTCAGAATCAACAATTAATTTCTCAAATTTAGCTAAAACGTTTTCGCTGTAGTCTTCTTCTACATCACGTAACATTTCATTTAAATTGTCGTCATCTACATGGACTTCCGAATGAACATTACCAATGTTCTGATCATGATCATCATTACTGCAATCCACTTCCGGGTGCTGCTGAGTGGTAGCGGTGCTCGTTTCCTCAAGATCTTCACCATGCCATATCCAACGGGTATAGCGTGCGTTAAAACCACGACGAATCAAATGACTCCTAATCTGATCAGAGTTGCCGAACCTTTTTAAGTTCATACAATCTATACAAGGACAACGCATATCTTTCTCTCCCTTCTTCGCCTTTTCTTGCTCAGCAAATTTAATAAACCCATTCACACCCTCCAAATACTCAACAGTAGTACGTTTTATTCCATACATCCAATATTCTCGGTCCATCTACAATTATTTCACAAAATTGACAAATTCAAATAAATAATTAATGACTCAGGGCATGCATATATGCATAAAACATAATTAGCTAGGCCATATGTGTGTACATTAGCTGCTTAATTACATTAAATGGATTTGTATATATGAAACCCTAATTAACTTGATGCATGTATTAATTGGAAGAGCCAGCTAGCTAGCTGCTTAAATTCAGCAAACTATAGCTAGCTAGCCAACCTAGCCTTCTAGCTAGTTTGGAGCTACATGTATCTAGTTTAATGAATTGCAAGTAGAGAGAGAGAGGGAGAGTGTGAAAGAGTGATCAAGAGAGAGAGAGAGGTGATGAGAAGATGACAATACCGAGGGGGATGGAAATATGATCAACCTCTCAGCTAGCTTCTCCAGATCACTCTAGCTTGGAGTCGTGCGCGGCTGAAATGATTCCAACATGCATAGCGCAGAGCAGGGGTCGACCTAATTAAGTTGTACAATTTTACTATCGGTTCAAAAATACAAACCGATAGTAAAATAAGGTCCCCACTGTCATAACATTAGTTTATATGAAGTCATTTTACTATCGGTTTGTTTTATATAACCGATAGTAAACTTTACTATATTGTATCGGTTAGTACAGTAAGAACCGATAGTAAAAAGTGCGTAATTTTACTATCAGTTACGAATGAAAAACCGATAGTACTATTTAATATATTATATCGGTTGGTACAGTAATAACCGATAGTATAAAGTGAGTAATTTTACTATCTGTTACGAATGAAAAACCGATAGTACTATTTAATATATTATATCGGTTGGTACAGTAATAACCGATAGTATAAAGTGCGTAATTTTACTATCAGTTAAAAATGGAAAACCGATAGTACTTTTTAATATATTATATCGGTTTGTACAGTAATAACCGATAGTAAAAAGTATTTGCATTTCACTAACGTTGGACTAATGTGTAACCGATAGTAAAATGCCTCTTTTCCGCCGCTGTCGTCCTATTCTATCTGATTTTTCCCAGATTGCTTATAACCGTTAGAAAATATGGATTAGTGGAATGCACTTCTGTAGTAGTGGATAGCTAAAAAGACACATATCATATATAATAAATATTTCCAACATACAATAATCTCTCCCCCTTTGACATCAAGCACAAAAAGGTGGGAGACAGCAAAACAGACTCTAACCTAGAGCAACTACTCATCGTCGAATGAAAAACCTAGAATATCGGTGTCTTCAGATTTGGTAGGAGAGCTGGTGGGATCAACACCTAAGGCGGGGTCAACTGCCGTAGGAGCAGTCGTCGGAGAGAATCATGAGGAAGCAGCAAGGCAGGCCCTCTTGCAAGGGGTAAGAGCGGCTGAGGAAGGCAGACGGGCCAGAAGCTGCTCTTGTTGGGTTGAGAAAAGATCAAGAATCTGACAATGCTTAGTCTGAGTATCAAGGATCTACTGCTGCATCTGGAGTAGCTGATCCACCGATCTCTGAAGCCTGGCAAGGAAGAACGAGGATCCACCGCCCATACCTACTGTATCAGCCTCTCCTGTCTCTTCATCTCCTGTCTCACCAGCTGCATCATCATCATGTGTAGGAGGAGCAGGATCATGAGCTGGTGCTGCTGTGGTACGTACACCAATGCGACGATCGTCGTGACCAGGAGGATAAAAAATCAGGGTGCTATGAGGAAGAGGCGCATCCGCATTATAGGCCTTTATGTGGAGAATCAAGGCCACATGATATAGGGAGCATAAAGAAAATGGCGGCGTGGAGCAGAAAGGACATGATGTATCTCACTAATAAGCAGATCAACAATGTCAAATGACTCCTTCTAGAAGATGGAAAGTAGCACATAAAGCGCAAGATAGGTGACCTTGGACCGATCCCCGATCCTAGGTAATAGAGTGAGACATAGGATCTTCAAAGCAAGATCCATGTTGCGACGCATGCCAGCGATGTGCCTAAGCTAAAAAGGATCATAGTAGAGCATGTAAACATCACGGTGCTCGAGATCAGGAAGTATGTGCAACTGATGACTAGAAGCAGGGAGCACTAAGCCAAGTACAGCCTCAAATTGCTCCTTCGTGGTAGCGTGGAGCTGCTGGCCCACCATGAAGGATAGTGAAGTGCGTTGAGGATGGATGAATAGAGTGGCGTAGAACTGACGGATGGGAAACTCAGCCCAGTGAAGAGAGGAATTTGCTACCAGGTCTCAAAGACCAACAGTACCAAACAAGTTCACCAGAGTGGTTATCCTAGTGCAAGTAGAGATAGTCGGCCAAGACAAAGAGCGATGGACAAAAATGGGGATGCGACTATAGATATTGTCCCACAGATCAGATTGGATGAGTATAACAGATAAGAATAGGACAAGTGTCTCAACTTGTAGGACGAGGTGCCGAGTATGGGTTCTTGGCACGTAAAGAACGAAGACATGCAGCACCCCATTTGGAATAGTCAATGGGAATGCGCTCTAGTGGTGAAGGCGAGTGAGAGTGAGAACCGGATGTCTGTTTGGTTGATCGGCCATGGTTGGAGACAAATTTTCGTCATGCAACACGCCTTGAAGAGGAGGGATTCGACGACATGACGAAAGAAGGTTGCGGGAGAAGAAATGAAACCGATGAGTCGTATCACGCGGTAGGCGAGTAGCAACAATGATCAGGAAGAAGAAGACACAAAAACAAAAGTTTCGGCTGTGCACTCCAAAGGGAGTGGTGCGACGTTGAGTGACAGTTCGGCGTTGAGCGAAGTTGAGTGACAGTTCGGTGTTGAGCGAAGGTGCAGCGGTGAGTAGTGGTGTGGCGGCGAGTGGTGGTGCGGTAGAGAGGGGCAATGTGGAGACTCATGGTGAAGAAAAAAAAGATCAGAGGCGGCAGTGAAGGAACAAGAAGAAGATGAATCAGAATAGTGGCAAGAAAAAAAGAGAGTGAAACATTGTGAGCAAATCTAGGATTTAAAACAGAATGAACTTGCAGACAGTCAGCGTGGGAGGCTGACAGTTAGTGTGAGAAATGGGTTTTTGGTGCTGATAGTTAGTGTGAAATGCGAACTGTCCGCATGGTCTGAAAGTTTGTGGTCAAATAATTTCTATTGAAGCACAGAGTGTTTTGGTCATTGGTCCTTCATGCGACAAGATATAAATTGAGACGACCACGACCAGGTCACTAGTTTTGACCATGGTCAAGTTTTGGACTTGAAAGTCTGTGGTCAAGTGATTTCTATTAAAGCACAGAGTGTTTTGGTCATTTGGTCCTTTATGCGATCAGATTTGGGATGACTACGACCAAGTCACTCGTTTCGACCTCGACCAAGTCTTAAAAAGACCAGTTTTAACCAATTTCGACCACGACCAAATCTGGGACTAAAAAGACCAGTTGAACTGTTGTGACCAAGACCAGTTATACACACACACACACACACATCCAAAAAATCAACATACATTTGATATATCAATAATATTCAATTTACTTCTAAGAAAGCAAAATTTAGACTCCTCTAAAGGTTTGGTAAAAATATTTGTCAATTGCGTGTCAATTTTTACATGACTTACATCTATATCTTCTTTTGCCACATGATCTCTTATAAAATGGTGCTGAATATCAATATGCTTCATTCTAGAATGTTGAACTGGATTATTTGTGATTTTTATGGCACTTTCATTATTACATAAGAGTGGCACCTTTTCAAACAAAATTCCATAATTCAAAAGGGTTTGCTTCATCCATAAAATTTGAGTACAACAACTACCTGCTGATACATATTCCGCTTCGGCAGTTGAGAGGACTGCGAAATTTTGTTTTTTGGATGACCATGAGACTAGAGATCTACCCAAAAGTTGACAACTACCGGATGTGCTTTTTTGTTTTATCAATCTTGCAACCTGCATAATCCGAATCCGAAGTAATTCAAAGTTTACATTTTTAGGATACCAAAAGCCTATACTAAGATAACATTTCAAATACTTAAGGATTCTTTTAATGGCAATCAAATGACATTCTTAGGAGATGATTGAAATCTAGCACACAAATAAACATTAAAAATGATGTCGGGCCTAGATGTGGTTGACGGAAATTATTACCCGAGTTAGTTGCCCATGCCGTTCTATGCTCAAAAGAGCCATAGAACGAGACCTGAATTATTTATATGCCTCTCCGTGGTCGTAGAGACCTAGGAGAGAGACTATGGGATAATCCAGGATCTTCTAGACATAACCCGTTGTGGGTATTGTTGCCTACAATGTTAACATTTATGGTCGTAGAAATATGTGGTCGATATACATATTGTTGCAGAATACATAGTCTCACATGCCCAAAATCATCCCGGTCGTGGAGACACCTTCCCACGACCATCCCGGTCGTGGAGACACCATTCTCGCAATCATCTCGGTCGTAGAGAGAAAAGCAATACTAATACGTGGTCGTAGCCAATACACGACTATGATTATTGAAGAGTTGTGTCGAACCTAGAACATGGTTGAGATCTACTAACCATGATACCAGGATAATACAACTTCTCTTTTTACTGACATGATAAACTGTCAAGAAGATAAGGATGAATGTGCAATTACCTACAACCGTGCATTACAACTGTCGAGAAGATAAGGAGAGATGTGCAGTTATCTAACCGCACATAGCAACTATCAAACCTCCAAAACTTTCCTCTGTTGGCATCCTTTCGACAAGTATAAAAAGAGGATCAATTCAGAGGAGATGGGGGATGGTGAGGGTAGACTTGTTAGATTTTACAGCAAATTCTCTCTGTATTTCATCTTATTCATAGTGAAAACACAACATGAGTATAGCTATTACTCAGACTTCGAGGGCCCGAATCTATATAAATTTTGTGTCATTTGGATTCATAGATACAGTGACTTTTTATGTGATTATTTGGATTGTCTCCCTACTAAACAAACTAATTTCATGTAAGTTCGACTAAGAACCTTGGTTCCAATAGTCGATAGTGGTAAGATAAAGAAAACTACCCATCATAGATCAATAGAGTTTAGAATCAACCACTTTTCCATCGTTATCCATATCGAGATGTCCATTTGTGGCCATATGAGTTTTGACAACTTTAGCATCTTCCATCCCAAAGTGCTCGAGCAAGTCATTCACATACTTGGTTTGCCTCACGAACGTTTGTTCTTGAGTTGCTTGATTTGAAGTCCACGGAAGAAGCTTAGCTCTCCAATCATTGACATTTCAAATTCTCTAGACATCATTTCTTCAAACTCATGACAAAAGGATTTATTAGTGGAACCAAATATGATGTCATCAACATATATTTGACATACAAAGAGATCTTCTTCAATTACTTTTGTAAAAAATGTTGTGTCTACTTTTCCAATTTTAAATCCTTTAGATGTAAGAAAATATCTAAGTCGTTCATAACAAGCTGAGGAGCTTGCTTAAGGCCATAAAGAGCCTTAAAGAGTTTGTATACATGATTTGAAAATTTTGAATCTTCAAAACCGGGAGGTTGTTCCACAAAAACTAGTTCGGATATTTCTCCATTTAAAAAGTCACTTTTCACATCCATTTGAAATAATTCGATATTGAAATTTGATGCAAATGCAAGAAGTATACGAATAACTTCTAATCTAGCTACAGGAGCAAAAGTTTCACTGAAATCCAAACCTTCGACTTGAGAATATCCTTGTGCAACAAGACAAGTTTTTTTTCGAACCACAACTCCGTTATCATCTTGTTTATTCCTAAAAACCCATTTTGTTCCAATCACGTTATGATCCTTGAGTATTTCCACTAATGTCCATACTTCATTTCTAGTGAAGTTGTTTAGCTCTTCATACATGGCATTTACCCAATCCGGATCACAAAGTGTTTCATCTACAAGTTTAGGTTCCAAGGAAGAAACAAAAGAGTAATGTTCACAAAAAGAAGCAATACGCGAATGAGTTTGAACACCCTTACTAACATCACCCAATACTTGATTTAAAAGATGATCTTTGATAATGGTTTGATGTTGTTTTGGTGCTTCAACTTGTCATGCTTCCATTTGATTTGACTTCAATGGATCATCAATAAGAGGAGATTCATTTGATCCTTCTCTTTGAAGTACCAGTGTAGATTGTTCATCACACTCGATATTTTCATCATCCTCTTGGTTATCATCTCTAGGTTTGATATCTCCAATGGTGATGTTCTTCATAGTTTTTTGAAGACCTATAACATCGCAAGGCACTTGCTCCTTTTGAGAGCCATTAGATTCATCGAATTCAATATCGCAAGATTCCTCAATGCAATTTGTGTTTTTGTTGAAAATTCAATAAGCTTTGCTAGTTGTGGAGTATCCGACTAAGAAGCCCTCATCTACTCTTCTTTGATATTTTCCACCATGCACTCTTTTTCGAAGAATATAACATTTACATCCAAAAATACGGAAATAAGAGACATTTGGCTTACGTCCAATGAGAAGCTCATAGGAAATGAGAAACTCATATGGAGTTAAATTTAGGAGAGGATGCAAATAAATCCGATTAATAGAATAGCAAGCGGTATGCACGGCTTCGGCCTAAAAATGAGTAGGAGTGGCATACTCACTTAGCATGGTTCTAACCATTTCTATGATCAATATTCGATTTTTCCTTTCTACAACCCCATTTTGTTGTGGAGTGTAGGAAGTTGAGAATTCATGTTTGATGCCCAAAGAGACAAAAATAAAACAAGGTTGAATTCACAAACTCTCCACCATGATCACTACAGATTTTCTTGATAGAAAGTTCGAATTCAATGGACACACGTTTTGCAAAGCTTTTAAAAACATCGGGGGTTTCAGATTTTTGAGAAAGAAAGAAAAACCCAAGTATATCTTGTAAAATCATCAACAATCACAAAATCATAATTGTTTCCCCCCGATACTTTGGAACTCGGAAGGTCCAAATAAATTCATACGCAAGAGTTCCAAAGGTTTGCAAGTTGAAAGAACACGTTTGGCTGGATGTGAAGTAGCTACTTACTTGCCCACTTGACAAGCGCTACAAAGTTTGTCCTTATCAAAATTCACATCCTTTAAGACAACCACCAATTAAATCACATTTTAAAAGATTTTTAAGTTGATGCATTCCAACATGTGCAAGTATTTTATGCCAAAGCCATCCTTTCGAAGTTTGAAAGACAAGACACATTGAAAGGGATGCGTATTTGAGTTGAAATCAACTAGATAAAGATTTCCGAAATGAAAGCCTTTGAAGATCAAAGAGTTGTCTTTTAAACTATCAACTAAAACATCTTTGGGAGAAAATACACAACGAAATCCAAGATCACAAATTTGTGCAATGGACAATAAATTAAAATTCAATGATTCAACAAATAAAACATTTGAAATGGAAGGACCATGAGATATAGCAATTTTATCCAAGTCTACCACATTTCTTTGATGATTGTCGCCAAAAGTGATCTTTTGGTCTTCACTTGAGTTATTTTTCAATGAGGTGAACAACTTCTTGTTTCCGGTCATGTGTTCGGTGCATCCACTATCTAGCACCCAATATTTTCCACCGGTCTTGTAGTTCACCTACAAAAACAAATAATCAAGTCCGTTTAGGTACCCAAACCCTTTTAGGTCCTTCAATGTTAGCAGTCAAAGTTTTGGGCACCCAAATAGATTTCTTCTTTTTGTTTAGCATGGGTGATCCAACGAACTTTGCTATCACATAGCCTTTCTTAGACCTCTTAAGCATGTAGCATGCGTCAAAATGAGTGGAAGTCATTAAAGGACAAGTATCATGTGAATGACCTACATTATGACATCTATAACAAAATGTATTGCATGTTTTTACAAAGATAGTTTTTATGTTAGGCTTCTTTCCTTTCTTTGGGAAGTATCCAAGTCATTCTTTTTTAAATGAGCATTTTTGCTCACTAAGAAGAAGATCAAGAGATGTTTTTCCCTTTGTAACAATTTTCTAAGCATTTGCTAAGTTTCTTAATTTGAGCTTTTAGTTCATTGTTTTCATTTAAGATTATATCATTAGTTTTAGAAGGTGATACATGGCATGGAAATTCTTTATAACTAGAGCTAGATGGACATGGAGTATCAATTAAATCATTACAACTAGTTGACATATCATTTTTAGAGACCACAATTGGTATGTCTTCAACTAAGTCACAAGAAATGACAACATCTATTTTAGTTGGTGAATTGGTGAGATCCTTGATAAGTAGACCTTCATAAGAATTTTTTAAATCGAAGTAAAGGGCAAATAAGGAAGAGTGCTCTTCTTTAAGTGCTCTATACTTCTTTTTTGTATTTCCAAGTGCATCATTTAATTCACTAACCATTTCAACTAAATCATTATATGAGGGGAGAATAGGATATACCTTCTCATCATTTTTAGCCATGAGGCAAAGAGATGAAATTAACGATGTGTTGTTGTTGCCAAGAGCTAATCCGACTAGCTTCTAGGAACAACCTTCTTCATCATCGGAGTCTGAATTGGAGCTCTCTCCTTTGGACATCCATTCCCCGAAGCATGCTTCCTTGTTTTCGCTATTGCTTTTGAAGAACTTCTTGGGATCTTTCTTCTTCTTATCTCAAGAATTGTTTTTATTCGGACATCTTGATGCAATATGTTCCTTTTCATGACACTCATAGCATATGATGTCCTTGAAGTTTGATGGCTTTGACCCCTTTAGCCTCATGTCGATGTTAACTCCCTTCTTGTGCAACTTACGAAGAAGTCTTTGAGTGTTCTTCACAAGAAGAGTTAGATCCTCATCGGAGGACCCATCAATTGAATCACCCTTGGAGCTGGCTTTGAATGCCAAATTCTTCCTTTTTTCTTCTGACGATTCAGCCACCTCCTTTTTGTCCTTCTGATGCATCTCATGGGTGATAAGATTCCCATAGAGATCGGTAGAGTGGTGGATGACAAGTCGAAGTTTGTGAGGATCGTCACAAGAGTGTCAAAACTCTCCGGAAGAGCCATAAGAATTTTTCTCATAATTTCAATGTTAGTAAAAACAACTCCAAGACCTTTGAGTTCATTCACAATGTAATTCAACCGAGTGAACATGGAATCCACGGATTCGGTTGGTGACATAGTGAATGTCTCATATCTTTGTTTAGTCATGAGCAACTTTGCCTCTTTGACCCTAGTGGTGCCCTCATAGATCTCCTCGAGGGTAGTCCAAGCCTTATGAGTGGTGGTAAGGTTGCTTATACGGTTGAACTCATTTAGCGACAAGCTGGCAAAGAGCGCATTTTGGCACGAGCATTCAAGTGGAGCTTTCTCCTATCGTTATCGGAGTGACTTTCCGGATCACCCAAAGGAGTAAACCCAATCTTGACAATGTCCCAAACATCAAGTCCCATGGCCTCAAGAAAGACGGACATGCGCACCTTCCAATAGGGATAGTTAGTCCCATCAAAGATGGGCGCACATCCGGTGTGACCAAGATGAAATCCCTCATCGGAAGCCATCCTCTCTCTAGGCGGTAAAGCCTACTCAAAAGAGAGACCACGCTCTAATACCACGTGTAGGATCGAGGATGCCGACTAGAGGGGGTGAATAGGAGGCTTTTAAAACTTTTATAAATTAGAGCTTTTTCACAATTAAGGACTAGATGAGCTAAGTGCAAGTAAAATTGAATCAAGTCAAACAAAAGCGAGTACAAATAAAATGAGAGAGAGGATCAAATACAGTGATGTATCCTGAAGTCTCGAAGACACGGCCGGTCTCCCCTACTCCTCGTTGAAGCACTCAAATGAATGAGTCTATCTCTGGTATTCACTATGGTTGTTCCTTCTCCTCTCCAGAAAGGTGAGCACCAAACCTCTCGCAAACACATCGAGCCTCTTCGACAAGCTTCGTCTATGAATAGATCACAATCACGCCTCCAAACCGTCTAGGTGATGACGATCACCAAGAGTAACAAGTAGCGAGATCTTTTCTTGACCTCCAACAATCATCGAGAAACTCTAAAGATGCAAATGAATTTCTTTCGAAGGATCTCTCACAAACTCAATGGCTGATTTTTGATCAAAAGATCAAGACTATTGTGCAATAATACTTGGGCTCAAGTGTGTATCAATAATAACTCAGAGAGATGCACAATTCATGCTCACAGCTCATATTTATAGCCCACAGCTCACAACTAGCCGTTCCGGTCATGCAGGAAAATTGTTAGTATATGCTGACAGTCAACTTCAAAGACTAACAGTCATTGTCAGTATCAAATGGCTAATTATGACATAGTCAGTAGTCGTTGGAATTTTTGTCAGTTTGTGTGCTAACATTCAAGATGACATTTAAACTGACATTCATGTTGACATTCATGCTGCCTGTCAGTATAGTTTTGACCAGTTTTGTTCGACAACATTTTGAAAACACTGATTGAATATCTGGTCGAAAAGGGTCAGTGATCAAATGACTAGTGGTCGAATGTTTTTTTCATCGCATACTTGCATTCGAACAGAGTACTGATCGAATGTCCGCTTTCGAGCAGACACTCAAGTTGACTGTCAGCATAGTACATAGTTTCTGCTCGAGGGCTGTTTGCTACTGGTCGAATGTCCGCATTAAAGACTGACTGTCAGCACAATCTGACAATTGTCACAATTCAGATTTTAAGTCCAGTTTCAGTCTTTTTGAAATATTTATTTCTATTTGACCTAACCAAAAGATGAATATGTGTGTGAATGAGAGAATATAACTCAAGACCTAAGAGTTTCTCAGTTTTTGCTGATAGAAGAAGAGATTCGCAACCCCTCTTAATAGTACGGTTAAACAACAAAAGAAGTTCTATAAATCCGGTCAATCTGCAACAACCGAGACCGATAAAATCCTAAAGAGGTGAATTTAAACTTTTACCTTAAGTCTTTGCAACTTCCCGTTTGACGTTTTGTCGATCATTGATTCTATTTTTCTTTTCACCTAATTTTTCATACTTAAAGCAAACAGATTAGTCTAAAACACTTAATGTTATTTATCATCAAAATCAGAAGTGAGAGTCTAGATGCAACAGTAATTAGTCCAAATAGACCTAGAGTTCCTTCAAGTCAGATCTTGTGCTTCATAAATTGACTTTAGAAATTTAGGATAGCTAGACATTAACATGTTTATCTGCCTATCCGCATGAATCTAAAGAATCCAATTTGCGTTTTAAATTTCAGATTGAAAGTGGTGTATTTTTTTGTGTAAATATAAGTACTATTATGGTTTTGGTATTTTAATTGAAAGATTGTACCGCTTTAATCTTAATGTTGCATTTGTTGAATCTATTTTTTTTCATATTGAACATATTGTTGAAAACAAAAGTAGCGCACATAGTTAGCATTCTGCTTTCTTCTGACATCAAAGATTAGGTCACATATCCAAAGAAAGAGTAATGAGGTTACTAACAAATAAAATCTTATCTCAATTGAATTTTACTGACTAGGATGTATTTGTGGATTACATTAAATACAAGCAAACATCACATATATCAAAGCATCCAACAATAAAATGCAATGAACCATTAATTATAGTTAATACATACTGATATTTGTAGTCTTTTTAATGTTCCATCATGAGAAAGTGAAAAATATTTCATCATTGGTATTGAAACAGCTCTTGTTTCCATATATTAGCTAATGGTGATAGTTTTCTATCACCAATCGAAAGAAACAAATAAAACATTTAATAGGCAATCACTGCCAACCAAAGCGAGCCCAGGATCTTCTCCCTTCTTCAAAGTGGCATCTATCTTGATCATCAGAGTGGTTCCTCGCCTAAGTTTAGTTCGGATGGATCAGAAATTATTTAGGGAGTGTCTATTGCGTGATATTAGAGGTGTTGCAATTGAGCAACAATTTGAAATTTTTATGTATATGATCTCATATAATGCAATTAATCAACACCTACAAGAGTATATTTGTCTAATGTTATAATTTAAAAAAGTTTTACTAATATATTATAGTAAAAATAATAGTATTACCATGCATCTTCGGTCTATCTCTTTTTACTAAACAAGTAGCAAAAAAACAAATAGATTGAAGGATAATCATCAAATAATAACCTTACCGGTGCGACTTAATTGCTTTCACCTTTAGCCATCTTGCGCTTGTCAATTCGTTGCTTAATTCTGTTCTATGTAATGCCGCTCGACTGGTGTGAGCTGATCATCGTAAACTTGCAGATTCCCTTCTCCCATCTTGTCAGCTTCAGTCAGTTCTTCATTAGGATTAGCTGGTAACTCAGAGCTTACACCTGAAGAATAATCATCAAATCAGAACTGAAGTCCACTATTGCTGTTATTAAGCAATCAGGTTCAGTAGAAAGCAGCTTTAGATTCCTGTTCACTTACACAAAATAGACAAGAACACAAATTTATATTCCATCTATTTGAAAAATCAACTAGTACTACTAAGGAAAATAATTCGCAACAAACAAATTGAAAGTTCACTTAAGATTCAACAACTCAGCAATCAGCAGTCTCCCCATCATCAAGTGACATTTTATGTTTCTTTTTTATTCATTCTACTCGATCTTGTTTGATCAAATAAGTCCTCACTGATATTATCTTAGTAGATTGACCCAACAATCGATTGTATTTGATTGAATAGGGGAAGTTGGGATTATGTGGGTTTTGCTAGTTTGGGTAGATCGATTTGTTTAAACAAAATATCAAATTTACCTTCTTAAATCAAGAGTTAGATTAAACTAGTACCTACACTAAGTGGAGGGGTACTGATATTTTTTGAAGAATCATAAAATTTGCCTATTAGAGTCTCTGCGTGAACGAATAAAGTTTCTTAATCAACACAAGCTTATATAACATGCGATATAATCCTACCGACTCACATTAGAGCGATTGCCGCAGGGAAGATGAAGGCAATACAAACAGCGGTAGTCGATCCAGTAAACTGGAATGCGTCCCAGATGCTAGGAATGAACTTTGCAAACAGGAAAATCACTACAAGGAGTACTGCTGTCATTATGGCAAATATTTGGTTGTCAGAAGACAGTGGCCTCGCCGAGGGAAAGAGAAGTGTAGCTCACTCTGATGGGAAACACGAGCATAAGGTGGACAGTGTAGCTCACTCTGATGGTGTCATTGAAGACCGAGCTGTATGGGATGCCTAGATTTGAATCGAAGTTGGCCTAAACATCGTCGTGTGTGGAAGAAAGCCAAAGAAGCTTGTGGTGATACAGACGATTGAACACAGCAGCAATGATGTGCAGACTATTGATTTGATCAGGGAAGAATCCTTCAGCTCATTGTGAATATGGTGAACTGCAAAATGTCAATCAGATTTCCTTAGATAACTTAGAACCAAGAAACTATCTTGCAGATTTGTATATGACATTTGCTAAAGAAGAGAACATACCCTTGCAGCAGTTCTCAAACTTGTGTATCTGTCTGCCATTTACCAGTCTCACAATCGTATGCCAATATTCTGAAGCTTTCTACGGCATGTCACCTTACAAATCATTTTTAGATTTTCAATGGACAGAAATTTTCATACTTCATAAATTTTGTTTAGTGGCAATAAGCTGAACCAACTGGAGTTAGTTCCTACCATTATAGTGGCAATGTAAGCACTGACAAGAACTGGAACTGCTGTTGAAAGTTTCCTGATGGGTGCCAAATCAGAAGCATCAGGGAACAACTTAGGCATCTGAATCTGTCCACTTATAAACTTGATGATAGTAATTCCAACAGTGATTACAACAAATACAACTGCCAAAGCAATAGATAGGGCAAACGAGTGTCTCAGTAAATCTGTAAATATATTAGAATATTAGAATAACACGCAATCAGAACAAAAGAACAAAATGTTCAACGAAACATAATTTATTTCAGAGTTTAGAGCCAGGCAACTTGATCTGTTTGAGACGTAGTCTTGGTTTTTGCACTAGACTCGCCCAGATTCTAATATGCGGAATAACGGGATTTTACTCAGAAATACCGAAACCGAAAGGTTGATCAAAAATACAGTTCAAAATAATTGCAGAACTCTTTATTTCAAAGAGGGCTTTTACACGTCGAATGTTAGACACTTGCCTACGTCGCAGGAACTATAAGTGTTTAAAATTCAAATTAATTCTATGACTTTTCAATGATCTAAATTAGTCATATTACAAGGTATTTATAGTCCAATCGTATGAGTACGTATCAGACTCAATAACCTAAACGTATTAGACTCATATAACTCACTAACTAATCCTAAACAGATAATTAAGCTTAGTTATATATTCGGATCAGATTACAATTCCGAACAGGGAACAAATTTCTTTTCATGGCCGCGAACCAATCCATGATCGCGGATCTTTTCCGAACACGCTTAAGGTCGCAAAGCCGTATGCGATCAGGACTTGAAGATCCTCCCGGATCATGGCCACTGCGGGTGGTAGTCACCTTCTTCTCTAGAATCACATCTTCACGTAGAGGTTCATCTCGTTGATAGACCAAGTCTTCAACAGATGGTACTATGGTATCTGGCTCATCATCCAGCATTGATGGCTCGAAGAGTTTGAGGTGCTCAACATTGACAACCGAGTAAATATCCATATATGGAGGTAACTCGAGTTGACAAGCATTATTACCCACTTTTTGCAAAATCCGAAAAGGATCATAACAAATGGGTTTGAGTTTCTTACCTTCACCTTTAAGTCTCTCCTTACTCAGATGTAACCTTCTTGAAATTGTGCATAAACTCGGTGCCGATCATGTCACGCCTTGTACTTGTTTTGAGCTTTCAGCAAGTTCTGTTCAACCTCACGATGGAGTCGTTGAATACCTTCCAGGAACTTTTGTGCTCGGTCCTGATTAGATGCTCCCTTGCTGTTCTGTGCTGAGGTAGGGATCACAAACTCTATGTCGAATGGACTCTGTGGTAGAAATCCTAAACAGACCTCAAACGGCGACTTTCCAGTCGAACCATGCACTGCTCGATTAAAAGCAAACTGCATGTACGGTATGCTTTCATCCCAGGTCTTCGGGTGCTTCGAGTTATATCCTCTCAAAAGGTGAACGACTGTGCGATTTACCACCTCGGTTTGACCATCAGTTTGCGGATGAAAAGCAGTACTCCTTTTTAGCTTGGTGTCCATTATCGTCCATCGGCGAGCGCAAGAGTATGACCTCACCAAAGATGGAGTTAAGTTCGTTATCAGTAGAGACATCCACGTCAACATTTCGAACTTGATTACCACAAATCAGGCCAAACGAATTGTTAATGCATGTCACAAATATGTGCTTGTCATGATTCGACCCCTTGGTCAAGGTGAGGGTACTCGACCAGCATTGTCGTTGGCGTGCCGAGAGGATTCTGGTCGTTTGTCGGGACTGCTGGAGAAATACAGTGATCTGTTCAAGACTACCCAGGATCGTCCGTCGAAACGTCCAATCGAGCACGAAATTCAGCTTGTGTCCAATGCGACACTGCCTAATCTGAGTATGTATTGCAACTCAATATTGAAGAGATCAAGAGACAACTTGGTGAGTTTCTGAACGATGGTGTCATTCAACCGAGTAGTTCACCTTGTGGATCTCCTGTGGTGTTATTGCCAAATAAAGATGGGACTTGGCGTATGTGCATCGACTATCGAGCACTGAACAAGATCATCAAGAATCGGTACCCCCTTCCTCGTAGTGACGACCTACTAGACCAATTGAAGCATGCCGTTGTCTTCTCCAAGTTGGATCTTAAGTCAGGATATCATCAAGTCAGCATTCAAGAGGAGGATACGTGGAAAACCGCGTTCAAAACACGACAATTGAAGGGAGGGAGAAGTGCAGACGAGTAGCCCCGAATTTAGCGGTTTCTTTCCTTCTTCTGTCTGGGGCAATCAAATTTGTATATTGCACAACTTTGAAAATTACAAATATACAATTGCAAAAAAAAAAAATTACATGCACTCACTACAAAATGGTATTTTAAGGTGTCATTATCAGCTCTACTCCTCAATTAATATCATATATAATCGTCTTTCCTCAAAAATTATCATATCAATAACTGATGTTTGATATTAAACAATTTTTCTTAGTGAATGTCCATAATTTCTTATACCATCTCATGGATGTATAACTATTATCATGAATCTTGTAACTCTCATATCATGAAGAGTGTAATCCATATGCTATCAGTTAGGTAACTCACAATCCATCACATACATGTAACTCTTAATCTTTTAGTATTCTATGTCTTTTCATCTACTATATATTTACATATAAATAGAACTTTGTATACATGAAAATATAAGGAGAATTCATGGTAAGGTATTCTTTTGGTTTTTTTTTTTGGAAGAAATTTATTTTTTTTACGATTTATAGTTTATGTTTATTGTGTATTGAATCACATATGATCGTAAACTGAAAGTTTACCGATCATGATAATTTGATCGTAAACAAAAAGTTTACCTATCAGGATACTATGATCGTAAATCAGAAGTTTATCGATCTTCATAATCTGATCGTAAATTAGATGTTTACTAATAATGATAATTTTATTATTTGGCATAGCCAATTGGACCATCCCAAATCAATATGATGCGAAAAAATCATTGATAATTTAGAGAAAGCCAAAAGATTCATCAATCAATGATCTCTCATATGTGGTTTGCTCTTAAGAAAAATGAGATCATCACTGGTTAAATTAGGGATTGAATCCCTTGATTTTTCAGAACACATAAGGAGATATATGTGGACTCGCATATCCACTGAGTGGATGATTAAGATATTTATGGTTATAGTCAAAGCATCAACTAGATGGTCACATATTTCCTTATTATGAAATCGTAATCTAGAATTTGTGAGGTTATATATTGGCTCAATTAATTAAGTTTAGAGCATAATTTTTAGATTATGGTTTGATAATTCAGTGAGTTTACTTAAAAAGTTTTAGTGATTATTATATGTAAATCAAAATAATTATTGAACATCTTGTAGCATGTTCATACAAAAATGACATGGTAAAATCACTAATGAAATATTTTGAGCAAATAGTATGACCATTGCTGATGAAATCAAAACTTAATATGTGTTTGGGATCATGATATATTTCATGCGGTTGCATGGATTCACATCAAGTCAATAAGTTATCATATTTTCTCCTATTATAATTGATTTTTGTCAAGAACTAAATATTTCTCATCTAATAATTTTGCATATGTAGTATATATTCAGTTGCTCCAAAAAAAACATATTAAGATGGGATGAAAAAAATAGGGAATATATATTGGGAATGAAATTCATCTATAATTAAATACCTTGAACTATCAACGAGAGATATTTAAAGTAAGATATGCTGATTGTGATTTTGATGAATCAAATTTCCCAACAATAGAGGAAGAATGAATTACCATTATCTCATTTTTGATTCTCATACAAAATAATGTGAACAAGAAGCTCAAAGGATAATTCATTTACAAAGCTTAGCAAATGAAATGACATACGCTTTTACAGATACAAAAAGAATGACAGTCATATATACTAGCTACTAATGCTCCTATAAAAATTGATATCCTAGAAAGACAACCATCTACCTCTAATGACAAAAGCAAGCATAAAAATCCTCAAAAAAGAAATGAGCAAAGATTTAAGATAGTCAATTTGAGGAAATAATGATCTCAAAAAATCTCCTAAAGAGATAATTGACATGACTAATAACAATGTCTTTGAAAGATTCATATACCAAATTCTTGTAAAAAAATGAGATGTCACTAAATTATGTCATGTCTTGAAAATTATGGAACCAAGATGAAATCGATGTCGATGATGCATTTGCATACACTATAAATTATGAATGATAACAAATATCAAGAACCTAGACCTTGAGGAATACAAATATAGAAATGATCGTCCAATACATCTTGATGCAATGAAAATACATACTCTCATAAAGAGAGAAGTTTTTTGGGCTTGTAGTCCATAGTACACTTGAAGTGTAAAATATGTTGGTTATAAATGGATCTTTGTGTGAAAAATAAAATGAAAATTTTAGAAATTATGAGATAAATAACATGATTATTTGCATAAGATTTTGCCAAAGATCCAATAATGATTACCAAGTGTCATATTCTCCAGTGATGGATGTAATAATGTTTTATATTTTATTAGTATCGCGATGAAAGAAAGTATGGATTTGCCTCTAATACTCTCGATGGATGTCTCTCTGAAGGAACTAAACTATCAAATACAGGTTATTGCGAACAATATTCAATTAAATTGATCAAATCAATTTGGCAAATGTGATATAGTCACTTACTGAATATTTGATGAAAGAATGGTACAAAATGATGTGCCCACATATTTTTATAAAAGATGCAGATTAGAATTTGTGATAATAGAATACTCAAAAGTTATATGGTTGCTTGATGACAAGAAAATTCTTGGTCCTAAAGTACCATATACACTTAAATATTATAAGAATACAAATTATATTGTTTTTGATATATGACATGAGATATTATTTTTTGTTAATTTATTAGTGAGATATAACTCTTGTACTTCAGGAAAATATTGGAATGAGGTGAAATTTATACTTCGTTACCATCATGGTACAAAGGATATGTTCAAAAGTTTCTAACATATCACATTTAGTTGGTTTTACAGATGCAAGATATCTTTATAATTCTAATAACAGTCAATCACAAACTGGGTGTCTTTTTATTTTTGGTGGCACTGTTATTTTATAGAATTCAATGAAGCAGATTATTGCTACAATCTCATCTAATTATGTAGAACTTTTGTCAATCTAAAACTTGTGGATAATTATATTTCAAGAAATCTTACATGATATATTTAAAGAGTTTGTGGTTTAACTTTTGTAAAGGAAGTAACAAAATTCTTATACGAGGGCAATACTACATATATCATCCAAATAAGAGAAAGATATTTAAGGAAGAAAGAAAAGAACATATATCAGCATTCATGATCTTCAAAGAATGATATTATAGCGTTCAAGAAATGTGCTCAAGCAAGATTTTAATGGATTTATTTTTTGACGGCACTTCCTACGACAAAATTTAAGAAATTGGCTTAAAATAGGTTACATCAATTTAAATATCATTATTGATATGATTATCAGGGGAGTGGATATGTATGTACTCTTTTGCCTTTAGCCATGATTTTTTTCCGTTGAATTTTTTCTTGGTAAGGTTTTTAACAAGACGTATATATTCATAAGTCATAGACATTCAAGGAGTATTATGAAACAATTCTTCTTAGTGAATGCCCATAACTTCTTGCACCACCTCATGATTGTATAACTTCTCAATCTCTCTTATACCATATACCATGAATCTTGTAACTCTCACATCCTAAAGAGTGTAACCCATATGTTATCAATTAGGTAACTTTGAATCCATCAAATACTTGTAACTCCTAGTCTTTTAGTATTAAATATCTTTTCATATACCATATATTTGCTTATAAATAGGACTTTGTACACATGAAAATGTAAGGAGAATACATGAAAAGAAAAGATATCAATTCTCTCATTCCCTCTTCATTTATCTCTATAATTTGTCTATTTTATACTTTGTAGTTAGAGAGTATATGTTTGATAACAACCTTAGCCATTAAAATATCGTATGATCATAGCTCTTCAATTAATAGGTTTTTTCTTTGTCAAGCTAGGAAGCTAAGAAAAGTGATGATAATATTTTTCTAAAAGAAATTTTTTACAAATATTAATATATGTTATGTTAAAAACAGACATCCCACTGTATCTTTACTTATAAACCCACCCAACCAGACACAAAAACATATACAAATATATAAACACAATATTAAACTAAACAGATATATGAAAATACGGAATCAAAAGCAAACTCAACTTTTTTTCTGTAAGTGCACCCACTCTATTCCTCTAGACACACATGTGAGTAAATGGGTGCAGCGATGGTAATAAGATTTTATTATTTGAAATTAGATGAAAGCAAGCAGTTAAGCTTGAAGAGCGTGGACCACGTAGTGGCCCAAAATGGCAATACAGGGAAGCCATGCACATTCATTTCTCAACTACTATTCCCTCTTTGTGTGTGTGTACACACACTCTCTCTCTACCTACAGAGAGGAACCCTAGTCGCTACATAGCTATCACCCAGCCCCAAGTGCCTCCCAAATCATACGGTTTAGTATGCTATGCCTGTGTCTATGCTCTTAATCCTGCAATTCTGGTTTCTTTGCTTATATTTTCTTTAATCTTTCTTGAATCAGCAAGGAGGTTCATGATTCATGATATTTTGTTATCTTGCTTCCTAGGATTACGTCTTAGCATCAGGGATTAAAAGAATATTTACTTTGAATAGTTAGTTCATCCATATCATTCTTGAATTGGTAGCTTGGTTTTTCTCAAGATTAATGCGCCCCATTAGCCCCGTACTCCATTCAGGAAAATTACAAGATAAGGTTTTTAAGGGTGCAAAATTCATGGGTTGCTACTTTTGGGGAAGTCAGTGTCTTCCCCAGAATCATATCTTCTGTCCACATTGTCTCTCACCTTATAATTTCTTTCTTTTGTAGTTTCATTTGTGTGTTTTTTTTTCGTCTTTTTCCAGATCATTTTCTTGGATGCCTAATGCTTTTACAATGTCTCGGAAGTCAATTGAGGGGGCAATATTATCTGAGTATTTCATGTGGATTACACATACATGGTCTTTAAAGTTCTCTGATCGCATAATGTTTAAAGATCAAAACCAGTTTTACTGTGCCAGACACTTTTTTATGTGTGGGTAGTTGATATCGAGTCAATATATAGTTATGAAGCAAAACGAGGAAATCATACTATCTGAAAATGTGTTGTTGATAACATATATGGTCTTCAACGTTCTCTGAATTGTCTCTCTATGCATCTGTTCTTATCAAGGGGTACTTATCTAGATTGATCTTCCAATTCATTTGCTTATCTTTTTAAATGGTTATTCTTGACTAGTTGAGTAGAGTGTCTCTTGATAATATTTAAGTCAAATTTGCAGTGCTTTAGGTTGTTGAGATGCAAAATGAGGAGTAATGTGATTTGAAAGATATCTGATGTTATATGTATACAACATGATCTTCGAATTTCTCTGATTGTTTTCTCATGCATCCTAAAAGATTATGCATTTCTATTCCATGGCCATGAAATGATGTTTCTTTGAAGATCAAGTCATGTTGCATCACCATCTACTAATTACACTTGAATAATAAGTCATTGTCTCTACCTGACTAAATTGGTCACAAGTGATTTGATTCTTTTGCAAGTGGTTATGCACAAGCATAACAGGTTCTACAGAAGACAGCCAACGGAGTTATTTTAGTGTCGGTTATTGATCATGCTGCCATGCCAAAACACCAGCCTGATCAGTTTGAAGTATCCGAGCAAATCGTCGCTGCATAGCAATATTGCTCTAGAGATTGTGTGGAGGGAACCGTTTTGCATTGTAATAAGGGGAAATTAGCTACTACTGTGTCATTTATGTAATGTTAAAATGTTGTACATTCAGAAAATGCACTGAATGGCACTTTTTATGATATGCAATATCGGAGAACTGGTCGTTGAAGTAACTATTTGCTGGAGCATGATTTATCTTTTCAATTTACTTCTCCAGAACAAAGGTTAATGACCTTCCTTTCTTTGCTGTGGTTCATAAAAGTCAGGATAAGCAACAGTATAAAACTTAAACTTGAATTGCAAAATGAAAGAAATAAAAGCTGGAGATAAGAGAAAAGAAATCACAATTTACAAGCACAAATACTCGCTGATACTTGAACATAAGCAAGGTTTACAAACTGCAGCATTAGATCGTTCAGAGGCAACCAATATTTGTTTCAGACAGTACACAGATAGCAGCAGTACGCGCCAATGGACACGGCTAGATAGGTACATAATACAAAAGCCTTCCTGTGAAACAAGGCGTTTTTTACATGTTTACCCAGGGCCAACTTTTGGAATGTCATAGTGCTCGCTAAGATTTGCCAGGTATTGGTTGAAGTCCTGGATGCGGTCCCGGTGCGACTTGCTTGCCCCCTTGGCCATCTTGCGCATGTCAATTTTCTGCTTCTGTTCTATGTAACGCCTCTCGGCTGGTGTGAGGTGATCATCGTAAGCTTGCGGATTCCCTTCTTCTCCCATCTTGTCAACTTCAGTCAATTCTTCATTAGGATCAGCTGGTAACTCAGAGCTTCCATCTGAAGGATAATCATCAAATCAGAACTGAAGTCCACTATTGTTGTTATTAAGCAATCAGGTTCCGTAGGAAGATGCTTTAGATTCATGTTCATTTTACACAAAATAGACAAGAACACACTTTTATAATCCAGCTGTTTGACAAATCAACCAGCACAACACAAACAAGCAGAAAATTCACTCAAGGTTCAATGACTCAGCAATTAGCAGTCTCCCCATCAAGTGACATCTTATGTTTCTTTTTTATCATTTTACTTGATTTGATTTAGTCAAATAAGTACTCAAGAATAGTATATTATCTTTAGTACACTGACCCCAAAATCAATTGTTCAGCAAATGATTACTTTGCTCAATCACAATACTAAACTAGAAAGTCCGCATACCTCGAGTCTAGGCATACATTGCTGTCATCATGAAATGATGAAAACCTATTTTCTTATTTGTTTTACATTTAAAACATGAACCATTTGATTGGGAGCATCATCAATCAATAGATCATCAATAACTATTCTCTGTAGTTCATACAGATATATATCCATACTTATTAAGTAAACTCTACAATACCAGTCCCTCTAATAACAGTACAAACACCAACCACGAAAGGACCCACAAACTACTCAATCCAAAAGCACAAACAAAATTGACATGGAACACAGTTTACACATGGAGCAAACTTAAATCTTGGCTAAGAGTTCATGATCCATGTAATGGAAAATACAGATATAACAAATAGTGAGCACCTGAGCAAAGGCAATCAAGCAATTACTCCAACCAAACAGACTAGTCAAAACAATTCTGAATTCTTTAACGATTGTGCAGGAATTCAAGCTATTTTATTGCATGGACCAAGAAATAATGGAACATTGTCAACTCTAATGCAAACCCGCACAATATAGCGTTCTATGGTTTTTAGTTATTCAGCACTCGTAACAAGTATGGATTAGCAAATAAAAATGAGCAAAACCTTCATGAAGCTCATTAAGCTCATTATGCTCAATTTGAGACGACTCCTTGCGGTGATGCTTCTTCTTTTTCTTCAGCACCCCACCTTTCACATCCAGTGCTTTCCCCTTCAACTTCAGCTTCCCCCCGACAACATTCTGGTATTCCGACATCTCGCTGCAAACAGAAAATCTCAACAGATTAAGAATAAGATGCAAAGGTCAATGCACCTTTGGGGTCACAAGAACCCTAATTAATCTTTTTGCGTGCACACACAGGTATCTGCATGTATGAATCAACCATATTAACAACAAACAAATAGCTCTCTTTGCAACTAATACAATCAAAGAAAACACATACAAGAACTGTTCTTGATGGAATCTCACAGAAACAAACCAAGATTTGACTGATTTCTTACAAATTGCAATCAGATTGAGGCAAAGTGATATCAATCTATCAATCAATGAAGGCTTAGGCTTACCACGAAATAATTTACTTTTTAGGGCCTGTTTGGGTGTTTAGAAAAAATTTCCTAGTTAGGATCTAATCCCCTTAGAATATACACACCTCATAAAATCCACCCGTATGAGATCATACCAGGATTATGATCGTTAAGGGTGTTTGGAAGAAAACTCTAGTGTTTGGATGCAAGCTCACAACATGCTTATCAAGCATACTGTTGCATTAATAACTAGAAGCTACAGCAAAGAAATAACTATTAACCACTAGCTCACTACACCATAAAGAAATAAATATTGAGAGGCCATCCACCATATCAAAGAATACTTCCCAATGGTAACTGCAGCGCAAACAAAACAAATTGCACTAGATAATATTTTTCGGGAACATAAAGACAAATAATACTCATAAACAATAGCATAAGAGAGCATGTTATCACATATCATCCTAATCCAGCACAAGGTTTTGTACCAAATTTCAGAGCATGCTCACAAATAATAATGTTCCAGCCTCTCTAAGACATGTTTCACTACCAACTAGGAATGAAAAGTAGCTACTAGTGATCAGCAATGGTGCCCACCATTATCGTTGACATAGATGCTATCCAAGAACTTTCAGATATTCTTCTTCTATACATGGCATTTTTGTTGGAACAAAAAAAAGAGAACCCACTGAAAAATGACACACCAGATAGATAAAAGCTAAGGAGCTGTAAGTAGCAGGTTGCAAATGAAGTCTGACAATAGACAATCAAATATGTATAACTTGAATTGACACATTAGTACCAAAAATATAAATCAAATGCCATATCAAAGCAAATGGACAATTTTTTCAATTTGCATTATATCAAAAACCAAGAGCCATGAAGTATAAAGAAAACACTCATAACAATAATGCCAGGCTGTTAAGTTGGATTGTATGCTTATCTGTCATATCGGAAGGAGTAAGTCTCCACTAGAATACATCCATGTTGGAAAACACCCAAGTGCATATGCGTAAAGTGTCATATAACAGAATTCACAATTAACATTAACATGAACACTATGATTTAACATAGGAGAAAGAATTAATCTCCATCACCACACATTCACATTAAAGAACAAACTATGCTTGAGTATGTGCAGATGGAATAATCATTTTCTTATACAGCACAGTTCCATAGTATTACCAGTAGCATTGCAATTTCAAGTGTTCAGTGGCACGAACTTGCAAATCAAGAGCACTATTATGCATTTTTTTGCTACATTGTTAATTGTACTATGGCAAATGAGTGCCTTCTGGCAGAAAGTAGCACAACAAAAGATGCATTCTTTTGCTATGTCGTTTACATACAGCAAAGAATGTTCAATTCTACTGAACATGCACTCAGACAAATTGTTTGACATTCTTTCCAATGAACACCAGAATCATGAGAATACTTCATTGAGGAACAAGCTTCAGCTTCCACCTAAAATTTTAAGCAGTGCATATATATGATACTAGCATCAATAACAGAGCTGAGGATCAATAACCATTTGTTCTTTTTAGCTCGTACTATGCCCCTTAAGCTCGTAAGTGATCTATTATATATAGTATGATCGTAGCAGGAACACCAATTAGTCATCTATTATTATGGATTTGGAGGTAAGGCAGTGCCCAAATCTCAAGTAAAAAGAGGGGAAAAAAGGGTACCTACTGCTAGAAATGTACTAAATCTCCATCATGGATGTTTAGATTATTTGTAAGTTGTAACTTGTTATTCAAAAAAAGTAGAGAGAGGACAAATGTGTGATAAGAATTGGTTGTTACTTTACACTCATGATCCCTATGAATTCCCAGTAATTTTTTTACTTTACACTCACTGAAATAGTCCTAGGCAGGCTTTGTCTTCCTCTAGGTCATTATATATAATTGGATTAGAAGGCTCTAATGGTTTTAAATTAGATTTCAGTGGTCCATGCTGCTAAAATCACTTGCATACATGCTAGTAACATCTGATCTTGCATACATGCAGTAGATTCCAAGCACCTAGATGTAAAATTCTACTAGCTAAGCTCAAACAAGAAGTATGTTAGCTAATCACCAGATCAAAACATAAAACTGTAACCAATCCACAAGTAGATCATCTAATCATTTCACAAGAAGAAAGAAATTAGGCACAATTCTTTGCACTAACAAAAAGAAAGCACCAAAGCGAGGGTTTTAGCAGATCTAACTCAGGACAAGGTGGATCTGGACAGAATATCTTGCCAGATAGCAGCAAGGGCGACGAGGTCGGCGGATCCAGGTGCGGCACTCGGACGTGGGCACTCGGACAGGAAGGAGAGGAGCCGGATGGTGGCTAGCCGGCGTCGACGGCGGAGAAGGAAGGCGGGGGGCTGGCTGCTCCCCACAGGTGGATGACACGAGAAGGGGGAGGGCAGCACCTTGGGAGGAAGGCGGCCGCGAGAGGAGGGCGAGGGGGAGGGCGGCAACAGCGAGGTGGGGGACGGGTGGCGGCGACGCGAGTGAGGAGGTGGAGAGGGTGCGAGGCAGGAGGTGGAGACGACGGCCCGAAAAGGGAAGGATTTCGAACGGGACTGAACCGGATTTTCCACACCCTCGGATTGGACTTCCGGCCCCTGTTTTGGATACTAGGCCAATCGAACTGATTATTGAGCCCAATAAGACCCTAAACCCAATCCATAAAAATCCTCCCAAAATTAACCTAAAATTGATCTTCTAAACAGGAATTCTAGTCCACAATAGACCTCGCTCTAACTCCAATTCTAATCTTCGACAGATACGGTCATGAAAGAACGCATGAGAGAGAGAGACATAGACTTGGCACTTGCATACATGTGTTTGTCATTCAATCCATCGGCCTGCATCCAACGCAGAGAGGAACAAACGAATCAGATTCAAATATTAGCTTCATCCATCATGTGTATATAGGTTCATTCTGAAAAAAAAAAAATGTATTCAATTTGAATATCAGTCATATTCAAATACAATCAGTTGAGAAAATTAGTAGACGGGGAAATATTCAGTGCATCCTAACACTTTAATACTTCCATACATTCTGACATTCTGCTTCAAGACATCATTAAATGGTCATAAGAATAATTCTAAAAATTGAGGTGTGTTTTTGAACGACCAAGTAGTCAAAAAAATTCAACTATAAACTCCAGCTACTTTAAGAGAAACAAAATACAAATTTCAGTGCAGAATAATTTTTATCTTTTCTTTTCTTTTTTTATTTTTGGATTTATTTTTCAATAAAATTTGAATTTGGATATGAAATTTTATGATATGATGATTTATTTTATGTCTAAATTCCCAATCTTTATGAAAATTTTCCCAACCATTTATATCATATTTTGAGGTGATGTTCTGATATGAGATGTAGACAAGTACAAAAGATTTAAAATACACTAGATACTTTCCCATTAGTGAACGTATTGATTGATTTTTCAACACTCTAAAAAATTATTAACTTTAAACTTAATACTAAAAAATATTATCATGTCTCAAATAAATAACTCAACCTCATAGAAACAATTTTCTATTGACCACCTAGCATAAACCGGTACAAAAATGACTAGTTCGTCAATTTTAGGAGCAATAGTGAAAAGTAGAAACACCACCACATATTGGTTTTCTGTCTTATAGTCTCCTAGTAAGTGTAGACGCGGAATTCACATCAATAAAAAGTTTATTTTACAATCTACTAAATAAAGATGCAACAAAAAAACTATAGAAAAATAGTACTACCATTGATTTGAGATATATAATGGTAATTATTCGTGAAACTTAATTGAGAATAATTAATTATGTGGATAATTTAATAGATACGTTTTAATATGATTGAGGTAGAAACAATTTAGAATATTGATCATCAGATTTCTCAAATCAACAGATAATAATATTATTTGGATCAAATAACCATAAAACAAAACGAGATGCTGTGGGGTGCCGAAGAAAAAGAAAAAGAAGCATTACCGGGAGGTGTCGTCTCTGCTCGAGCATAATGACCTTCATGAAGGTTTTGATCTTTTTTACTATGCTAATCCATACATGTTCCGAGTGTTAAATGACTGAAAACCGTAGCGAACGCTATTGTTTGGGTTTGGATTTGGGCTGACACTGTTCCGTTATTTCTTGATCCATGCAATAAATAGCCCGAATTCCTACACAATCGTTGAATAATGCAGAATTGTTTTGACTAGTACGTTTGGTTGGAGTAATTGCTTGATTGCCTTTGCGTAGGTGCTCAATATTTGTTATATCTGGGTATGCCATTACGTAGATCATGTACCCTTTTAGACAGATTTAAGTTAGCACCATGTGTAAACTGTGTTCCATGAACTTCCATGTCAATTTTGTTTGTGCTTTTGGATTGAGTAGTTTGTGGGTTCTCCTATGGTTGGTGTTTGTGCTGTTACTAGAGGGAAGGGTTCTGTAAACTTTATTTAATAAGTATGGATCTATATTGGTGTGAATTATAGAAAATAATTATTAATGATCTATTCATCGATGATGCTCAAAATCATATAGCTCATGTTTTAAATGAAAACAAACAAGAAAAATGGGTTTTTATCATTTCATGATGACAGCATGTATGCTTAGACTCAAGGTATGTGGACTCTCAAGTTTAGTATTGTGACCGCGCAAAGTAACTCTGCCGAACAATTCATTTTCGGGTGTCTACTAAGTTAATATCCTACTCTGAGGACTTATTTGACTAAATCAGATCAAGTAAAATGGATAAAAAAGAAACATAAGATGCCACTTGATGACGGGAAGACTACAGACTGGTGAGTTGTTGAACCTTGAGTGAACATTCTGTTTGTTTGTTGGCAAATCAGTTTTCTTGGTTGTACTAGTTCATTTGTCAAATAGGTGGATTATAAATGTGTTATCTTGTCTATTTTATGTAAATCATGAGTACAAAAATGCTTTCTTCTGACTATTCAAAGTACATCTTTACTAACGATTTTCATACCGTTAGTGGTAGGCACGATAGAACAATACTAACATTACTCTAACGGTTCTGAACCATTAGAATATAGTGAAATATTCTAACGGTTTTTTGAGAGAACTGTTAAATTATCCTAACACAGTCAAACGATTAACTAGTACTATCCGTTAGAACATTTAACTATATTCTAACGGTCCCTCGTACTATACCGTTATATCTTCTAACAGCCAATATTAGTTAATCGTTAAAAGAATATAAAATATTCTAACGGTTCTTTCAAGTTAACCGTTAGAATAGGTTTCTATAGTCTAATAGTAACTAGTACTGTCTGTTGCCATTAAAATATAACACATTATTCTAACGGTTGTTCGGAGTATACCACTTTTCTAATGGTATACTCCGAGCAACCGTTAGAATAATGTGTTATGTTCTAACGGACAGTACTAGTTACCGTTAGAAGATGGTATGTTATTCTATCGGATAGTTGTAGTGAACAGTTAGAAAATGTTGTTGTCTTTTAACTTTCTTATTATTTAGCCGTTAGAATAAGCTTAGATACACAATACAGTACATATACAAAAAAGGTATATTTTACAAATACACATTGAACAGACTGACATATTGGATTATTCACATTTATTCACACATTCAATTTATTCACATACAAACCAATACAAATACAAAAAAACACCAATTCACAGAGAGTAGATGAAAAGAAAAAAAAGAGAAAAATTACAACAAGTGAGCTAAGTCAGTCATGGCGGCTGGTTGACCGCCACTTCGTCCATCACATATTGAGTCCAAATTTGTCGCAGCTCTCTAAACTTTGCATTGTCGTATTTGTCTTTGGACATGACGCTCTGCATGCATGTGTGAATAGTCAGTAATTAACTTCTTAGTTTTGAATGTGACATCCAATTTTCAAATTTGAGTTAGCTAAAATGCTTACCTGAGAGAATTGGGCAAAATTTGTCTTGACTAGGTCATACATATGGTATGTTATTCTATCGGATAGTTGTAGTGAACAGTTAGAAAATGTTGTTGTCTTTTAACTTTCTTATTATTTAGCCGTTAGAATAAGCTTAGATACACAATACAGTACATATACAAAAAAGGTATATTTTACAAATACACATTGAACAGACTGACATATTGGATTATTCACATTTATTCACACATTCAATTTATTCACATACAAAATAAAAAAAAAACACCAATTCACAGAGAGTAGATGAAAAGAAAAAAAGAGAAAAATTACAACAAGTGAGCTAAGTCAGTCATGGCGGCTGGTTGACCGCTACTTCGTCCATCACATATTGAGCCCAAATTTGTCGCAGCTCTCTAACCTTTGCATTGTCGTATATATTTGTCTTTGGACATGACACTCTGCATGCATGTGTGAATAGTCAGTAATTAACTTCTTAGTTTTGAATGTGACATCCAATTTTCGAATTTGAGTTAGCTAAAATGCTTACCTGAGAGAATTGGGCAAAATTTGTCTTGACTAGGTCATACATATACCGCAGCACATAAAACCACATGCCCATGATTCTGGCTGCTAATGGCACTGAGATAATTGTATATGAGAAGACATGTTAGCTATTCTTTCCATAAACTAATTAAGCATAAACTAAAAGACTTGTGAGTAGTTCGATCCTTACTAATTACCTCACATTCTTTCCAAGAAATTCGGGAGCCCTCCGGTGCTTCATGTCTCCCTCCAGTGGACATATAATTTTCGAAAGCCTTGCATTTAAGTTAGCATTGCTGGTTAATATGTTATCATTAGCTAGTGAGGTCAAAATTTAAATCAAACATGTTACTTATGTATCCATATTCCCCTTGATCATGTATTCGTTTGGTAACCTGTCGTGCATCGAATCGAGGTAGCACCTCATTCCTCCACGGATAGATCACGAGGAGGACCAGTGGCCCCTACATTATACATAAAAGAGAACCGCTAGCTTAAAGCATATCTCAGGTTTAACATACAAGAATGAGTTAAATTAGTAGGAGATACACTAACCTTTGGTGGTACGGTGCTAGAATGAACTCCCTGTCCTGCTACGCCATTAGTGCCCTTGATATGTACTGCTCCGCGTGTGCTGCATCATGCTCTAGCATCGTGAGACTTATTTTCTCTGGGTCAAGGAAACCCACCTTATCACACGCCGTCGTCAATGCTAGCTTGCTCATGCACCTGCATGCAAAGGAAGACATTAGTATTGCACAAAAAGTTACTACATTTTAAATAAACTATAGCAATATATAGGATCAGCAAACTCACAGAACTCCAGTCCGTATGATGGACATATCAAGCTCCCACCAGTTAAAGAGGTCGAACAGATCCTCGTGTGTCACGGATATGCTCCCGGGCTCACGGTGGAACTGCCCAGGCCTGAAGGGTATTAGGAAGTTCAAGTTGCGCCGGGCCTGGTGTATGAACTACTCGTGGAGGTCTCTGGTTGTGCGATCCAATTTATGCAAAATTGTCTCCGCCACGAGTGGGAACCCGTTCCTTAACCTAGTTGGCTGTCCCTTTGCCCCTTTGCCTTTGCTCTTGCCTCTGCCCTTGCCTTTTGCCGGGGAGTGAGCGCATACCTTCGAAGGCAAGGGCGGGGTGCTGGAGGCTTTCTTTGTAGGCGAAGGGGCTTTACTGGGAGGAGTGAATCCTTTGGTTGGGGTCGAGGTCGTATTTGGAGTGTTGAGGTCCGGAGGAGATCCCTTAAGCCCTACGCTGGGGATGGGGTCCCCTGGTAGTACACCGGCATGCTACTTCAATTTATGAACATGTATGTTAGATTTTGCAAGTTGAGTGTATTAAGTAGGTTGTAAACTAAAATGTGTAGGATTTACCTGCTGTATTATAACACACTTCTTGAGCCACTGTACGTAGGAGCCCACTGCCTCAGCGAGTGTTGGCATTTTCTCCGTTGGGACTGGCAACGAAAAAGCGTTGTAGACCGGGAGGGGCATGTCCACCTGTATCTTTGCGAACCCCAACTCCAGAGGTACGCAGTGGATTCGGACATCCTCCCCAGACGGATATACGAACCCGTGGGCAACCACTATGTGCCGGTCGCCTAGGTGACTCACTAGGCTGCAGCTCTCCGGCTTCTGCAAATTTGTAACAATTAAAACAGGTTAGCGAAACAACTCTAACATAACAGGAGTGGCATCAACTTAAGTGCACAGCTCAAGACTTACAATACCTCAAGCAGATCTACTGGATCCGCGAGGACTTTCGAAGAGCAACTGCTTGGCTGAGATATATTACATTTAAAGCTACATTGTGAGACAAATACATATATACACTTGTGCACGCACAATTTATGAGGTTAGCCGACTTAGCATTCGCTGCACGATCTCGGCGTCCTTAGGGTTTGGGAACTCCACATACCCCGTGGACGACACAGACCCTCTCCCCCATCACCACCGCTTGCACCTCGCATCGTGGATCTCGGAGAGTGGTAACTCAGAGTCGACAAGAGCATTTTCTTCGTCTTCCTCCACTGCTCCTCCTTCCCTACATAGCCTCGGGATCCGAGCCGTTGCAAGTGGTCGTTCCTCTTCTGGATCGCCTTGTTCTTCTCGCTAAGGGCCTTGAACTCGTTGGTCCCCTTTTGCTGGGTGAATTCCTCCCATACCTCCTTCGATATGAAGGGGTACTTCTCGTAAGGAGATTTCCCCGCAGTGAGGAAGGTACTGATGAGCTAGCTCTTAAAGGTTTTCCATGTTCTGTTCATATCCTTCAAGTAGGCCGTCTTAGGTCTATCGTCGGGGGATATTCCACTTAGCCTGTTTTCAAACAATGCATATAAACAGGAGTTAGTTAAACTTTAGGATAACCCAAGGGAAGGTGATTACGAAATAGTTCAGGGATTTTGATTAATTTTATCTTCACTTCCGCCCACAACCTATCTCTCTCGTCCGCCGTCACCTCCTTCCAGCTCTGGATGATTCACCCTTTCTTTCGCCAACAACTCAACGTAGGTAGCGTACTTCCCAGCGTTCTTTCCGATTGGCCTCCCAAATTGGTTGAACTCACAAGAAAGGTCGGTGCGTTTCGCCAAATGGCCCAACATCGTCGCGCCTCACACTGTCCTCTTGCGTTGGCACGAAGCAGCATCAGTTACGTTGCCCCTCGTCGAACCACTGCTATCAATCGAGGAAGACACCGACATGGTTTTGCCTAAAATTCCATCAACAAACCATCAAAAATTCAATGGAAAGAGAAAACAAGAAAATATGCCATATAAGGAATAACAGCACAAAATGACACACTGAATGAAAAGAGTAAGCAAAAAAACATAGAAGGATCAGCAATTGTTGATGTAGAGTTCTGGAATCAGCAATTTTTTTTATGGTAAACACATGAACTACCAATAGAATATATGATTTCTTCTAACGGTAAACATATGCACTATCAATAGAAGATATTATTTCTTCTAACGGTTAATACATGAACTACCGTTAGAAGATAGGTACGACAACATATAACTACAATATATGGACATTCGATACAAATGATCACACATACTTCTAAATAGATAATTTCAAATCTCAAAATAGGTTCATGGCATCATTGAAACATATTATGTAAACCCTAGTTTAAATCCTATTCTCAACAGTGCCTACGGAGTTTATTAAATCCTACACAATAGTGAAACCTAGTTTAAGTCCAAAACAATAGCAGGGAAAATAGCAAACCCTAGTGTAAAAAATGCAAAGATCAAATTAGGAAGATGCTGGTGTTGACGATTGGGACTTTCGTCCTTAGTCGAACTTATGTAAATACTAAAGAAGAATATAGAGCCAATCTAAGGTGAATCTCAGGTAAATTATGGTATCTATGTCAGAGGAAGAAAAGAATTTATGCAGGTTCAGGCCCTCTGAGGATGAGTAATAGCTCTACGTCTTGTTAGGATTTCACTATGTAAAATGTGGATTACAAGAAGAGAATCAAGAATGTTCTTAGGTAAACTAAGAACAATCTTGTATCTTTAGCTTACAATCAATACAAATCTACTGTGGCTAATTCTAAAGTGTTGTATCTTGAATCTCTTTCTCGCTGTCCAGATCTCACCCGACGATCCTCCTTTCACTATAAGATAGCACTTCAATGCTAGCGGTAGAGCAGCTGGTAAAAACTAGCATTGGTAGCACTTTAGCTACTGGGAATAAGGTTTGCTACAGTTGGGCGAAAAGGTGCTGCGAAAAGTTTTTCTCAGCTGTAGGTCCAATGGCAAAAAGTATTTCCAGCTGTAAGTCACTTGGAAAGTTTGAACTTTTCTTAGCTGTATGTCCACTTATAATATATTATTCCAAGCTGTAGAACTATTTGAAATATTTTTCCCAGCTGGAGGTCCAATGGAAAAAAGTATTTCCAGCTGTAGGTCGCTTGGAAAGTTTGAACTTTTTCCAGCTGTATGTCCACTTGTAATATATTATTCTAAACTGTACAACTATTTGAAATATATTTTCCTAATTGCAGGTCTAATGGCAAAGAGTATTCCCAGCTGTAGGTCGCTTAGAAAGTTTGACTTTTCCCAGCTCTATGTCCACTGGTAATATATTATTCCAAGCTGTACAACAATTTGAAATATTTTTTTCCAGCTGTAGATCCAATGGCAAAGTGTATTCCCAGCTGTAGGTCATTTGGAAAATTTGAACTTTTCCCAACTATATGTCCACTTGTAATATATTATTCCAAACTGTACAACTATTTGAAATATTTTTTCCCAACTGTAGGTCCAATGGCAAAGAGTATTCGCTTGGAAAGTTTGAATTTTTCCCAACTGTATATATACTTATCATATATTATTCCAAGCTGTATAACTATTTAAAATAAATTATTACCAGCAGATCTGTTATTGAGAATTTAGACATTCAAATTTGAATATGTGAATTATTTGTAGTAAATGTACTGCTGCGAATTATGTCAATAATTAATTTTAAATATATATGTTTTCATTAATTAAGCAACAATATAACAACTAAAACTATAATATGAACACTATCCTAACACAAATCACACCACATATTGCAACAAAATTATCAAACAAAGGATAAATGACACAATTATATATTATATTGAGTTTTTTGCTTTATATAGCTATTGACAAGATTTGTAATGGTCACAAATTACTCAATTGACAAAACCAACCAAAATAAATATAGTATCTCTAAAACAATTGTGAGAAAAATATCACTTAAGAATTCTCTTTGCCTGACTTCGGTTACGGGAATTGATGAGGACATCACTAGCTTGGATATGAACAAGGCTCTATCTACTCCTTCCATTACTTCCACTACTTCCTCGCCGCCACGAGAAGATCAAGGAGAATGGCGAGTCGGCATGAATCCATGTGCTGAGCCATTCACTACGCCCACACCAGAGGATCAGCGAGCTACATCAAAGGTGGAACAACCCACGACGCATCAAGACCAGCCCAAGATCAAGCCCAACTCGTCCATGAGTCCAGCTCGGCCATCCAGCAGTAGTCCAACTTCAAACGGATGCCCAGGCCACGTACGGAGTCCGTTTGGGGTGAATGAGCACTTTACAGAGAAGCCCACGACGCCACCTTTCCAATGGATCTGACCCCACTACCAAATTCCATCTGGATCACCCGCAATCGATGAAACAATTCACCGACAGATTCTACCGGGTGCTGTGCCACCTCCACTTTGGGCCCAAGGCCCGTGTACCCCTAGGGTTTCACGTCCACCTTCTTAGCCGCCACCTCTGTTATATATGGCCGTCACTCTTCCTGTTCTTCCTCAGGTTTTGTTTAGATTAGTTTTCCCCATGTGTGAAACTTCATCCTTGTATTCTTGTGTCGCCTAGACTAACAACTACAAGTTACACAACCTCAAATTTATCGTGAGCTTCATTCATATTTGCAATTCAAATTGCTTTTACTATCATTCTTGCTTGTTCTTCGGTTGCTTGCAGGAATTGAACCTTGTGTTCAGGTTGATCGTGCCCACGGCAAGATCAATAACCCTCCGGAGTTGGTTTAGCGATTGCTAAGGCGCATCATTGTCGTACGGTGTAGTCGGATCGTCAAAGTCACGTCCACCAAATCGAAAGCATCCCTCTCATCGAAAGATCGGGACCCATATTCTTCATCAAGTGGTATCAGAGGACCAGATTGCTCGGTGAGAGTTTACTGTTTTACTAGATTAGTTTTTTTTTCATACCTAGAGTCCAGAAAATTGCCCTACAAAAAGATTTATTTTTCGTTGTCCAAACCATCGTCATTAGCCTTGCATTGTTCTTGTCAGTTTGCATCTTTGAATTATCGTCCATCGTTGTCGAGTGCTGGTTTTTAGTTTTAGTCTTGGTCTAGTTTAGTCTTGCATCTCGTCGCGGAGTCGAATTGCACGTCGATATCCTCGTCGTCGCGTCCAATTCGAATCTGCCGCTGTCCAGTTCGTTGTTTTCATCATATCTTCCTCATACGAACTCAGATTTTTGCATTTTTGTACTTGTTGGAAACATCAGATCGTGCTCTACAACTTTACTGTTGAGATTGAAGTCAGATTCGGCTTCTATCTATGAGATATTGGGCTGTTAATGTTGATAGTGTAGAGTTTGAATCTAATACGTCTGTTTCGATATTTTCATCATAACTCTTTCATCCGAACTCGGATTGGGATAAACTTATACTTCTGGAATTGCTACGAGAAATCCCACACCAAAAGTTAGTTGGGGTAATCTTCAAATTCAGCTGTTTTTATTACGCTAAAATTTGGGCAAAGTTAGTTGTGTAATCTTCAAACTCTAGTCCAATTTGGATTCAAATTGCTCAATCTGAGATAGTTTCGGTAAAATTGCTATATCTTTTGATTTCCAACTATGTTTTTGATGTTATTATACTTTTTGGAAAGATAAAAAGATCCTCTACAACTTTTCTGTTGGGTAGATCTTCAGATTTGAAGCTTTTGAAGTCCGAAATTGCTAAACAACGTTTCTGTCCTAGTTGTGCAGCCCAAATGAAAAAGGAAAAGTGCAAGAAAATCCGCATTGTTCATAAAAAGAAAAGAAGTAAGAAAAATGCAAGTGCAAAAAAAAAGAGAGCCGCACAAAAAAAAAATCAGAGAAGAAAATTGTGGGTAGAAAAAGAGGAGAATTTTCTGTGGTGCATCTTTTAGTTCTAGTGCTTTGTGTTGCTAGTTGCTTGCTTGAGCTAGATCTAAGTCTAGACTAGTTCCAGCACATTGACTATTACTTTGGACTAATTTTCAATCTTGCATTATTGATCTTGAATTGTTGCTACACATATAATAGCCTATCCAAGCTCCACATTCTACCCGTACGTTTGTTCGGTCCTTGAGCAATCGCTTTATCCAAGCTTCAGAGAACTTTTGACACCGCCAGTGGCCGACAACACCTGCTGTACAGTAAGAACTTGTAAGAGCTTTGGTTCAGGCTTGCGAGTTGAGCGACTATTCACCACATCCTATGTAGTGATAGGAACATTATACTTGTGATTTTGTTTCTTGTCTTCTACTAACAATGTCAGGTGACGACGATTCACTGCATCATTCTCCCCGCACGAAGGGCATTATTGCTCACTTTGAGAGGATGATGCGGATCACCACCGAGGGCCTTACTAAGGATGTATGACTCACTAATGAGCGTATGTCGCTGCAAGAAGATCGTCTCCGGTCCATCAAGGCCGCACAGGGAGTTGCTAACACTACCCTTGCCACCATTTTGTCTAGACTGATATGCTTGCAGCTGCTGCCCCGGGAACTTCCAGAGCTGAGTTAGAAGATCAAAACGGTGAGAACTACGAAGACTACGCCGCTGATTTGGAGGATGAGAATGCCGTCAATTACGACAACGACTGCGACCATCATCGGCTACGTTTTAATCGACAGGGTATGCGACGTGATCCACTGCAACGCGAGTTACGTGATCGTGATGATGTTTTCTCTAAGGTAAAATTCAATATGCCGCCTTTCGAAGGTAAATATGATCCTGATGGATACCTCAGTTGGGAATTACTTGTTGATCAAAAATTTGCATGCCATGATTTTCATGAGGATAGAAGAGTTAGGGCTGCTACTAGTGAATTCACTGATTTTGCTTCTGTTTGGTGGAGAGAGCATTACTGCATTCATCCAAATAATATACCCACCACTTGGGAAGCATTAAAGCGGATCATGAGACATAGATTTGTTCCCTCATATTATGCTAGATATTTATTAAATAAATTGCAGCGCCTACGCCAAGTTACTAGTTCAGTGGAGGAATACTATCAAGAATTGCAAATTGGCATGTTGCGTTGTGGTTTAATTGAGAATGAGGAAGCTTCTATGGCTCGTTTCTTAGGTGGTTTAACTCGAGAAATTCAGGACATTCTTGTAGCTAAGGAATATAATTCTTTGTCTCAATTGTTTACTCTTGCTTGTGAGGCTGAAACTCAAATTGAATATGAAGACATATATCTGAAATTAATGTTTATAATTGCAAGGGTGAAGAATTTTCTTTGAAAAAATGGCCTCTTGCCATGTCCCCAAATGTGACTAATCTTTTGCAGGAAAGTGGTAACAAGCAACAATGTGATCACCTAGAGGATTGCCATAGCACTAATCATTTCACATCAAGTTCCTCTAGTTTTCCTTTGAACCTACAGGATAGCTTCCAAGAAGGGGAGTGTATTCATGTTGCTTTGCCTCGTGTTGGTACTAATCTTTTGCAGGAGATTATGCTTGAGTCAAGGACGACTCAAATTCAAGAAGGGGAGAATGATGAGGAGCTCGGATATAAACAAGGCTCCATCCACTCCTTCCACTACTTCCACTACTTCCTCGCCGTCATGAGAAGATCAAGGAGAACGGCGAGTCGGCATGAATCCATGTGCTGAGCCATTCACTACGCCCACACCGGAGGATCAGCGAGCTACATCAAAGGTGGAACAATCCACGACACATCAAGCCCAGCCCAAGATCAAGCCCAACCCGTCCGCGAGTCCTGCTCGGCCATCCAACAGCAGTCCAACTTCAAACGGATGCCCAGGCCACGTATGGAGTCTGTTTGGGGTGAATGAGCACTTTACGGAGAAGCCCACAACGCCACCTTTCCAATGGATCTAGTTCCACTGCCAAATTCCATCTGGATCACCCGCAATCGATGAAACAATTCACCGACAGATTCTACCGGGTGCTGTGCCACCTCCACTTTGGGCCCAAGACCCGTGTACCCCTAGGGTTTCACGTCCACCTTCTTGGCCGCCACCCCTGTTATATATGGCCGTCACTCTTCCCGTTCTTTCTCAGGTTTTGTTTAGATTAGTTTTTCCCATGTGTGAAACTTCATCCTTGTATTCTTGTGTCGCCTAGACCAACAACTACAAGTTACACAACCTCAAATTTATCGTGAGCTTCATTCATATTTGCAATTCAGATTGCTTTTACTATCGTTCTTGCTTGTTCTTCGGTTGCTTGCAGGAATTGAACCTCGTGTTTAGTTGATCATGCCCACGACAAGATCAATAACCCTCTGGAGTTGGTTTAGCAATTGCTAAGGCGCATCGTCGTCGTACGGTGTAGTCAGATCATCAAAGTCACTTCCACCAAATCGAAAGCATCTCTCTCATCGAAAGATCGGGACCCATATTCTTCATTAGGAATGAAGGGTCGTCCAGAGGTAAACGTGCACTAGCCATAATGCGTAATTATGTCGGGTCATTAGTGCTTTATTACCTTCTTAACGGTTATAAGGAACTTAAAACATTCAGATGGCAATAGTGGAAGAATGGCTCATCTACTATTTATATGATTGAATGAGACTAATCATATAACTGTTAGTCTTCTTAACTCTCTAGTAAACCGTGGTCGCGTATTAACTACAATAATACACAGTCTTCATGACTTGGGTGACAACGGGAAAATATCTCCATGTCCGCAGTATTTGTGAGACCATAGTCTCTTGCGACTTCAGGGTTTGTGGATATCTAAAGACTACAACACCCGCGACATCACAAGTTGACACCATGGAATGGGTTGTGTCCAGTACATCTTGAACTATTTCTATTGTCTCTCTCTTAGGTTCCAGAGGCCATAGAGAGGTAATAATCTTGTTCTTTAGCCCTGGCGACTATAGAAAGGAAAAGGTGACTAATTCGGGTTATAATCTTCATTAGCTGGAAAAAGAACTACGCACTAGGGATAGGGCAGGGGTACTTTACGGTGAACAGTTGTGGCCGGTGGTAGTGTAGAATGGAGCGGTGGTCGGCGATGGAGCAGAAGAGCGCCCAACGGCGGCGGTGAACCGTAATCCAGGTGGCGATGGTGGCCCGGCAGTGAGGAAGTGGTCACCAGCCAGGGTAGGGCTTTTTGCGCTCGAGGAGACACAGAGAGAGAGAGTTGAATGGTTTGACTTGAGGGAAACTCCCGAGCGGACTTTATTAAATTATTGAGAACCTTTTCTAATAGTAAGACCAAAAACTACCGTTAGACCATGTGCTTTTTTCTAATGGTAAAACCAAAAAATACCATCAGATCATCTTTGCATTTTTTTCTAATGGTAATACCAAGACATACCGTTAGACCATGTGTGCACTTTTTCTAACGGTAAGACCAAAAAATGCCGTCAAACCATGTGTGCACTTTTTCTAACGGTACGACTAAAAATTGCCGTTAGACCATGTGTTTTGTTCTTACGGCAGAATGGAAATTACTGTTAGAAAAGTACAATTTTTTTGGGCCTTCATTTCTGTAGTTGGGTAGGTCACTAGCAAATGATTTTTCAGGCCTGTTAAAGAAGCAAAAGACTGCAAATAGGATTTTGACAAGAAAATTTCTTTAGATGAAGTTCTTAGGATTATAAGTGTACTGTAATGTTAGAATTCTTGCTGTGAACTTATCATTAAATTGTAAACAAAAATACACAAATATACAACAAAAATGGATAGCCTGATGTATTAATGATAAGTTCCTCACATTCACGCACAACTTGTGGGTTGTTTGTCTGGCATTCTTCTTCGATTACAAAATAGTCAAGAATGGTTGTCAACCCATAATCCTTCTTCGTGATCATCTCACAGGTAAGTTGTTTCGTCGATATCTTTGGTAGGGACAGATTGAATGTCCTCTAAAAATAGAGGTATTTCGTCAAACTAGTTATGCTCTTCTTCGTCGACAATGTCTTCGACCCCAACAATACATCTCTTGTTGTGAAGGACAACATGCAATTTTGGATTGGCCGGGTCAGCGATGTAGAATACCTGTGTGGCTTACTCAACAAGTATGAATGGATCGTCTTGGTGTGCGACTCTATCGTGATCGACGAGAGTAAACCCATAATTGTCAATTTTGACGCCTCAAGAGATTTTGACCCATTGGCATCGATGAATCTTAAATAATCCGTAGTTGAGCTCCCATATTTCGTCAATAACACCGTAATATGAGTTTAGCGCCCTTATTGCCCTCGCATCCTCCGAAATAGCAAACAGGGTTACTCTACTACATGGCGTACTACTCTTCTCGTCCTGACTTCTTGTGTAAAATGAATACCCGTTGGTGTCGTACCCTTACCAAGTCTCTACAGTAAATCTTGGGCCTCTAGCCAAGTATGTCACGTTTTACTTATGGAGGCCTTAGCAGCTCGCATGACTCTTTTTTAGATCCACCCAGCAAAATTCCTGTTATGTTCTCTAGTGACTGTAACATTGCCTTGTACTTGTGTATGTATGGCTCGACCTCCGTCATGTGTTGTAATACCTAAAAATGTGCTTTCGCGTACATATCATTGGCGGGACGACAACTTTGAATCCAATTGTTCCGATGCCCTAAAGCCTGCCCTCATGTCAGGACTTAGGAACGCCAATTGGGTCAACCCTGGTCATATAATTTGTGCAAAATTCAATCACCTTCTCGGCGGCATAAACTTGGATGATACTCCCCTCAGGCTGATGACGAGTCCTTACGTATCCCTTCAAGACACCCATAAACCTCTTAAATTGATACATATAACGCAGGAATACGAGTCCACAAAACTTAATTTCTCTGATAAGGTGAACAATCAGATGGACCATAACATCAAAAAAAGATGGAGGAAAATACATCTCGAGCTAACAAATAGTTGTAACCACGTCGCATTGCAAAGCGTCCAGTCCATCCAGATCAATTACCTGCGAGGACACAGTTGGGCCAAATATTCATATCAGAAAAATCTTCTGATTAAGTTCCACAAATGGAGCTAATTAACTTATAGTAGGAGTGCACTTACCTTGCAAGATATTGCATTGAAGAAGTAGCATAGCTTTGTGATTGTCTTTTTTGACTTTAACTGGGAGAATACCTCTGATAGCAATGGGAAGCATTTGTGACATCAGCACATGACAGTCGTGGGACTTCATACCAACCAATTTCAAGTCCTTCATGGTCACAAGTTTTTTCAAGTTCGCGGAATATCCACATGGAACTTTAACACAGTGCAGGCACTGACAGAGTTCTTTTTTTTGCTTTTGGACAAAGTATAGCAAGCCGGGGGAAGGTATGTATGCTTTCCCTTCTCCAACGGTGCAAGTTCAGTCTTTATCCCCATTTCCAGCATGTCACGCCGAACTTTTACACCATCCTTTCTCTTTCCCGGAATGTTCAACAACAAACCAATCAAACTGTCGCAGACATTTTTCTCTACATGCATGACGTCAATACAATGTCGAACTTGTAAGTGCTCCCAGTATGGTAGATTCCAAAGAATCGATCTCTTCTTCCAAACATTTTTTTCTCGAGGTTTACAACACTTACCGAACTTAGCTTTGATGTCCTTCACACGCGAGTAAATCTCTTTACCAGTCAGAAACACTGGAGTTGATCCTTTCTCAGGTTTCCCATTAAATGATTTCCTCTTCTTACGGTAGCGTGATGCACCAGAAGAAACCTGCAGTGACCCATGTACATTGTCTTCTGGCAGTTTCGCAACCACATGCTCTCAGTTTCATCTAGGCAAATATGGCAAGTTTTGGCTCCTTTCGTACTATAACCCGACAAATTTTCGTAGCCCGGGAAATCATTTATAGTGCAAAATATCATGGCTCGCAGATAAAATTCTCTTGCTTGTATGCATCCCACACCTGCACCCCTTCACTCCACAATTTCTATAAGAACTTGATTAAAGGCGCTAGAAACACATCAATATCATTTCCGGGTTTTTTGGGTCCTGAGATTAGTAATGACATCATAATGTACTTGTGCTTCATGTATAACCAAGGAGGAATATTGTAGATGCATAAAAGAACCGGCCAAGTGTTATGCCGACTGCTCATATTTCCGTGTGGGTTCATACCATCTGTACTCAGCCCGAACCTTATATTCCTAACTTCGCCGCCAAACTCATCAAATGTTCTATTGATGTTTCTCCATTGAATAGAATCAGCTGGATGTCTAAATTTTCCATCTTGTTTTCGGCCTTCAGCAACGCAAGTACTTCGTGACTTTCGGATTTGCAAACAGCTATTTCAATCTAGAGATCACAGGCAAGTACCACACAGTTTTGGCCGGAGGTCCTTTCTTTACCTCGTGACGTTCACTGTCAATCCGGTCCCTACACGTATACCTCGATGCGTCGCATCTTGGACAAACATGCAAATATGAGTACTCGTTACGGTACAACACACAATCATTTGGGCATGCGTGTATTCTTTCGATTTCTATTCCCAACGGACACAACAGTTTTTTGATTTGGTAAGTAGATCTTGACAACTCATTTTCCTCTAGAAGCATGTCCGCTAAAAGATCTAATAGTGCCGTGAAACTCTTATCGCTCCAACCGTTGCCTGCCTTTAAGTTATATAATCTTAGTACAGAAGACAGCTTTGTAAATTTTGCACATCCAAGGAACAGAGGCTTCTCAGAGTCAGCAATCAGTTTCTCAAATTCACCAAAGTCGTTTTCGCTGTAATCTTCTTCTACATCACGAAACATCTCATCTAGATTGTCACCATCTACATGCACATCGGAATGAACATTATCAAAATTCGGATGATCATCGATATTACTGCAATCCACATCCGGTTCCTGCTGATTGGTAGCGGTGCTTGTTTCCTCAAGATCTTCGCCATGCCATATCCAACGGGTATATCATGCGTTAAAACCACGACGAATCAAATGACTCTTAATCTGATCATAGTTGCTAAATCTCTTTAAGTTCATACAATCTATATAAGGACAAAACATATCTTTCTCCCCCTTCCTCTCCTTTTGTTGCTCAGCAAATTTAATAAACCCATTCACACCATCCAAATATTCAAGAGTAGTACATTTTATTCCATACATCCAATATTTTCGGTTCATCTACAATTAACAAAATTGACAAATTGCAAAATATAATGAGTCAGGCATGCATGAAACCTGGCCAATTAAGCTATATATATATGTACAACCTCTTACAGCTGATATGTGAAACCCTAACTTGATGAAACACTAGTTAACCTAACTATACAATACAAGCTAGTGAGCTCGAAAATCATGATGCATTTCCAACTAGCTAGCTAACTCCCTAGCTTGGAGCTACAGGTAGCTTCCTAGATTGGAGTTACAACTAGCTTGCAATTAAGTAGAGAGAGAGAGAGAGATAGGTGATGACAAGCTTACATTAAAGAGATGGATCCAATTAACTTCCTTCCAGCTTGCCCTGATCACTCTAGCAGTGTAACTTGGAGCGTGGAACTCTCATCGGAAACAGAGGGAGAACAGAGCGTGGAATAGAATGAAACAACAACTCAGCAAGGGTCCAGTGGGGCTTTACTTACACTCGACAATTTCTAACGGTTCACTGAAATACTACCGTTAGTATAAGGTGGTTTCTTCTAATGGTAAATATATATTTTACCGTTAGAAAATGTTGAAACAAAAGCCAAGTTGGTTCATGTCTAAAACAGCAATACAAATACACACATATAGCAATACAAATACACCAATTCACACATTCATGTTTATTCTAACGGTAAAAATACATATTTACCGTTAGAAAAAGTCAGGTACATGTCTTCAAAAAATCTGCAAAGTTGGTTCATGTCTGAAACAGCAATACAAATACACACATATACACCAAATACAAATATACAAATACATCAATTCACACATTCAAGTACATGTATCAAACAACAATACAAATACACAAATATACACCAAATACAAATACACAAATACACCAATTCACAAATTCAAGTACATTATTTGAAACAGCAATACAAATCACAAGCATACACCAACAAATACACAAATACACCAATTCACACATTTGATGTATATTACAAAAGTCACGTCTGAAACAGCAGATCATGATGAGGACCTAGTGGCCCATACATTGTACATCAAAGAGAACTGTTGCAAGTTGCTACAATGTAACTACTGACTACAAGTTAGACCTAATACATCACAAATTCATTCATATGAAACAACAAATGTATGAACCACGTTTGACTTAACCATAGGAGTTCAGTTCAGAGACGCTCGAGGAGCTAGAACTGACATTGAGTTACATTTGTATTGGTGATTTCCTCGGGCTCAAACTCAACTCATCAACGCAACTCAACTCAACTCTCTTGATGAGTTGAATTGCGTTGATGAGTTGAGTTTGAGCCCAAGGAAATCACCAATACAAATGTAAGATACTTTCTATAGGTCCGATTTGAGAAACATATCGGGTTTGAGGATCTTCTCAACCGAGCCAACTAAGATCTCACCCTTCACGTCCTTCCAGCTCTCGACGGTGATCTTCACCCTTTTTTTCGCCAACAAGCCAACATAGGTTGTGTATTGCGACGAAGAACCATGAACTACGTTGCCCCTCATGAACATCGTGCAAGGACCTACACAGAATCAATAGGCATTCTATAGCCAATTAAGATTGTTTACTGCTACCTAAATGGCTCCCTATCTGAAAAGAACTACCAAGTGAAGGTTAGGTTGTGATATGTCATAGTAACATCAACTTGCAACTGAGAGATCAAGATATTACATTTATACTCTATTTCATAAGAAGAAATTACAATCCCAATATACATTATTTAATGAACTTTTTACAAATATCTTGATCATTGAGCAAGCTAGTGTTTGTCTAAGCATTTGACTATGTATAAAATGGTCCAAGTCCTCAAATCAACCAAAAGCTAGATCCATGATATATCTGAGCGAAGCCAGGCCAACTGTCTAATCATAAGATTTCATCATTACTTTGAAAAGAATTGATGTTTTTTTTCATTTGAATTCCAGAAAATTGAACATTCTCTGTCCCACAATGATATTATTTTTTTTGTTTTAGTAACAACAGGACCAAGACATCCTACATAATCATATTGAAAATAAGACACATAAAAATGAAACATATAGAAATCGCAAGATAATTTCCATCATAGGATTAGAATAATCTAACAATGCCAAAATTTTACTTACCTTGCTTGCAATGCTGAAATCTAGTCGAGGGAGTTGAAGCTACGATTGATCTTGGACTTGATTCACCTGAGAAACTAGTGGCTGTCGATGGAGCTAGGTGTGGCGGCCGTCGATGGAGGTGTGGCGGCCGTCAATGGAGGTTTCAACTTAGGGTTTGTCAGGCCCGAGGAGAAAAAGAAGTGGTATGGTTCGACTGGAAGCAAAACTCCAGGGAACATGTATTTGTTGGAGTCGAACGGTTTCAATGGTTCCCAAAATATTGCCGTTAGTATAATTCCTTTCTTCTAACGGTAAATATATGAAGCACCATTAGAATAAATCATGACATTTTTTCTAACGGTACACAAAATACTACCGTTAGTACTTGGTTATTTCTTCTAATGGTTAACGTATTATATACCGTTAGAAAAAATCATCGCATATTTTCTAATGGTAACTTTCATAGCAACCGTTAGAAAAATACCTACAACATGCCTTTAGACACTGCATAACATGTACACTAACTGTTTTTTTCTAAATCACAAATAACCGTTAGAAGAAAGGGGTTAGTAGACTGCATTTCTATGCTAGTGAATGAAGAAGAATCTAAGATTCTTTCTACTGAACCAGTTTGCTTAATAACCAGCAATAGTGGACTTCAGTTTTGATTTGATGATTATGCGTCAAATGGAAGCTCTAAGTTACCAGCCGATCGTAATAAAGAATTAATTGAAGCTGACAAGATGGGAGAAGGGAATCCGCTAGCTTACGATGACCACCTCACACCAGCCGAGCGGTGTTACATAGAACAGAAGCAAAAAATTGACATGCACAAGATAGCTAAAGGGGCAAGCAAGTTGCACCGGTAAGGTTATTATTTGATGATTGTCCTTCAGTCTATTTGTTTTATTGCTGCTTGTGTAGTAAAAAGAGCTAGGCTAAAGACGCATAGTAACATTATTATTTTTTGCTATAATATATTAGTAAAATTTTTTAAAATTACAGCTGAAGATACTTACTTAAGGACACTTATAAATGAATAACTTTGTCAATTTTTTGAGCCCCTGTAAGCAATCTCAATGCTTAGTGTATCTTCCCTTCACCAGTTGGTTGATGATTCATCACCGCCTCCCCCTAGCGGGTCGCATACATTTCACATGAGGCTAGACAAGTCTGTGACTTAAGCAATCATTTTATTCAGTTTTAAAACTCATGTTTTTGGTATGTATGAGTTAGACAAGCACAACTTTAATAATTGAAAATTACATAACACTAGCATATATATTTGAGATTTTAAAAAACTAAGTTCAATCAAACATACTCAATGATATATCATAAAAATCTTCTCATCCTCTAATGATCGTCTCTAAAATGAAGCATCCTGAATTGACACCAAAAGATACATGGCGATCTTTTTTAACTTCTTAGTTTAAGGTTCTCAAATATTTTAGTGGTTGGTTTCATTAGTAATTATTTTGTTCATCAAGATAACTTTTCTCTAAGATATGACAGGAATAAAATATTCCTCATATTCAGGAGGATAGTGTAGGATCAAGGATGCCGACTAGAGGGGGGGTGAATAGGAGGCTTTTAATATCTTTTTGAGTAAAACAATTTTTACAAGATATGAATGGAAAACCAAGTTTTCACAAAAGAGTCTAAAACTATCTGTTGGGGGAAAAGTACTAGCAATGTCAGAAGCGTCACCCAAGGGCGGGAGGAGGATCCCCCTCATTCCTAGGTACCTTCTCCGGGCCGGGGGAGACCTCCCCCGGAGCTCCTTCTCCGGGCTCAGGGGAGACTTCCCCCGGCGCACCTTCTCCGGGCTTGGGAGAGACTTCTCCCGGAGCCCCTCCGAGCTAGGGAGAGGCCTCTCCCGGGGCCCCTTCTCCGGGCCGGGGGAGACCTCCCCCGGAGCCCCTTCTCCGGGCTCGGGGGAGACTTCCCCCGGCGCACCTTCTCCGGGCTCGGGAGAGACCTCTCCCGGAGCCCCTCCTCCGGGCCGGGCTCCGGGAGAGGTCTCTCCCGGGGCCCCTTCTCCGGGCCGGGGGAGACCTCCCCCGGAGCCCCTTCTCCGGGCCCGGGGGAGACTCCCCCCGGCGCACCTTCTCTGGGCTTGGGAGAGACCTCTCTCTGAGCCCCTCCTCCGGGCTAGGGAGAGGCCTCTCCCGGGGCCCCTTCTCCAGGCCGGGGGAGACCTCCCCCGGAGCCCCTTTCCCAGGCTTGGGGGAGACTTCCCCCGGTGCACCTTCTCCGGGCCAGGGGAGACCTCCCCCGGAGCCCCTTCTCCGGGCTCGGGGGAGACTCCCCCCGGCGCACCTTCTCCGGGCTTGGGAGAGATCTCTCCCAGAGCCCCTCCTCCGGGCTAGGGAGAGGCCTCTCCCGGGGCCCCTTCTCCGGGCCGGGGGAGACCTCCCCCAGAGCCCCTTTCCCAGGCTCGGGGGAGACTTCCCCCGGTGCACCTTCTCCGGGCCGGGGGAGACCTCCCCCGGAGCCCCTTCTCCGGGCTTGGGAGAGACCTCTCCCGGAGCCCCTCCTCCGGGCTAGGGAGAGGCCTCTCCCGGGGCCCCTTCTCCGGGCTCGGGGGAGACTTCCCCCGGCGCATCTTCTCCGGGCTAGGGGAAGACCTCTCCTGGAGTCCCTTCTCCGAGCTAGGGAGAGACTTTTCCAGAAGCCCCTTTTCCGGGAGGCACTGATTTCGAGGGTCGCCACGTGTCCGAAATCGGTGCCCTGGACCTCGCCAAAAGACCATCCTGCCCTCAATCCGACAGTTGTAGCGGGGGTAGTTTAGTAATTTGCGTCTTTTGGGGTCTATATATACCCTTGTAACCCTCTCTTGTAACCTAAGACACTCATTTGTACTCAATCCAAAAAACGAATAGGCGTGCTCTTGAGCTCTCTCTCCGGGAGAGAGCCCCCTAGCCGACGCTCGTTGGGAGCACGTCGACAGGACTAGGGCCTCCACTGAGGCCTGAACCTGTATAAACCCTTGTGTCAATCTCTGAGATTGTCCAACGCGTGGTGACCCGTCGCACGGTCAGCTCGCGTTGAGGAACACGTGTTGCGCATGTCATCAAACCTGCCGAGGTATTTTTTATACCACGACACTATCTAAGATCAAGTTGCATTCAACAAGATAGAAGATGAAATACAATATGCAACAAGAGTAAGCGGAAGCAAATAAGTCAAGGCAAATATAAAGTGTGCAAGAGAGAAACCAAGTGACACAACAATTTTTTATCGAGGTCTCAGAGATTCGCCCGGTCTCCCCTACTCCTTGTTGAAGCGCTCACGCGTGAGCTTTACTTCTATATCCACGAAGGATATCTCCACTTGGATCACTCCTTCAATCTGGATAGGCGAGCACCAATGCCTTTCACAAGTCTTTGTCGGCCTCTCCGACAAACTCCAACGGAGAGATCACGACTTTCCTCTAACAACCGTCTAAGTGATGGCGATTGCTAAGAGTAATCAGTCGTACACCTTCACTTGAATAAATAAGTGCTAGAAGCTCAAATGATGCAAATGAATGCCCACACTCTAGCACTAGCTTGCACAATGATGGGTGATGTGCACTAAGCACTCTTAGCATCTCACAAATGCACTAAGTCAAGCAATGAAGCTAATCTTTTATATATATCAGTTATATGCTCAAAGGTACAATGGTCTTGTTAGGGATATGAAATGAGGTGCCAAAAATATTTTCTTGACCACCAACAAACACCGAGAAACTCTAAGGATGCAAATGATGCAGATGATTTTTCTCGGGGGATCTCTCACAAACACAATAGATGATTTTTGATCAAAAGATTAAGATTTTAGTGCTAGAAGACTTGGGCTCAAGTATATATCAAATATGGCTCAGAGAGATAGCAAAAAACATGCTCACAACTCATATATATAGCCCACAACACTCAACTAGCCTTTATGGTTGTACAGGGAAAAAATCAGTTCACGCTGACAGTCAGCATCAAAGGCTGATAGCCAGCATCGACCTCAAATGGCTAGTTATGACACAGTCAGTAGCCGTTGGAAATTTTGTCAGTGCATGTGCTGACAGTCAGCATTGTCACATTGACAGTTAGCATATGTCAAAAATATTTTGGCTCAAAAACATGCGTCTCTGGAGAAACTTCCACACACACGCTAACATTAATGCTGACAGTCAGTGTCACTATGCTGACATTCATGCTGACTGTCAGTGTCCCATGCTAACAGTCCGCATGAATCTGTGCAACTGATAGTAAAAAATGCATAACTTTTGATCTAGAGATCTGATTGAGGTGTTTTTAGCTTGTTGGAAAGATAACTCAAGGGGCTACAATTTTGTCATCATAAACAAGACCTAGATCAGTCTAGATGTCTCTATAAAAATCAATCAACGATCCTATTGCCAAAATGACCAACACAAATGTCAGTGTCCACGCGGACATGCATGCGGACAGTCAGCATAGTATCAATCAGTTTTGCTCGATGAACTTTAAGCCACTGGTTGAATATCCGGTCGAATAGCAAGTGGTCGAATACCTTCTGGTCGAATGACTGGTGGTCATATAAATGCTGGTCAAATGACCAGTTTGTGTCTTAGATATGATCACAACCAGTTCTACTGCCGATATGACCATGACTAGTTCTATTGCCAATATGACCACGACCAGTTCTAGTGCTTATACGACCAATACCAGTTCAATTTCAGATACGATTAGTGTGTACACAAATGACCACGACCAATTTCAATACTTATGCGACTAGTTTTTGTACTTTGTATGACTAGTTTGTGTAGGTACGACCACGACCAGTTTGAATACTGATGCGACCACTTTGTTTACTCTGTGCGACCATGACCAAGTGTAGATTTCAATCTTATCTCCAATTCAGACAATCTACACTTGTTTTCTAGCAATGCAAGAGGTGAATGAGCACTAGTACAATATGATATAAATGCATTTGAGCTTCTACACTAGATCAACTCAAGCAACTAGTTTTCGACCCCTCTTAATAGTACGGTCAAACTAGTAAAAAGAATCCTATCAACTCGGTCTATCTCCAAACACCGAGACCGATAAAATCCTAAGAAAATAATTTTTAATCTTTGATTTTATCTTCAGTGAAGCTTAACCTCGCTCAAAGTGGACATCATTCTCCATACGCCCTTGCTTTCTTTCATCTCGCAATTCATTTTAAGACTACAACACATATACTCATTAAACAACATTAGTCTCATAGTTAGGTTGTCACCAAAATAATTAGCACAAGATTGATGCAATGATATGATGATGCAAACATAGATGACTAATATGATGAGCTCCCCCTCAACATATGCATTGATATGAAACCACAACAAGGGAGACATCAACTTCAAATCCAAGATAAGGAAGCTCCAAAGTGAGGGGTTTAACAAACAACTATTCAAATACTTCTGCTGAATCAAAGTTTATCCAAATTGTCATTAATCATCAAAACCTAGATCCAACAAATAGTATCTATGAAATATCATATTTTTTCACTTGAATAGTGAACTAGTATGGAGATTGTATTATTATAATATAGTAAGCGAAATACAAACCCAAACAAAATCACATTGCAAAAGCCTAATATACTATATTTTCTATCTTAGCTACCAGCAAATTAAGATTGATTCCTGTAATAAGATCACATAACCAGCCTATATTCAAGTATCATATCATAATTTGTATGTATAAGTATAACTATTCAAAGTGTGCATAGAATTATTGCATGAAATTGTTCATCGTTGTATTTTTCCATAAATTTACAAGAGTAAGTATCTAGTGCATCTGATCTCTTCTGTGTTTTTGTGTATTCCTCAAAAAACCATATAAATGATCATAAAAAATTTATAAAAATTAGAGAATGTATATATTGGGTTGGTCAAGTAGTTTACAAAATTTCAACTCTAAACTCGATGTATAGTAGGAGAAAAAAATACAAATTTCAATAACTAGTAACTTTTATTTTTTTCTTTTATCTTTTTATTTTTGGATTTTTTAGCTGAATTTGTCTTTTTCGTTTCTCCTTCTATAGATTGAATTTGGATTTAAAGTTTTGTGACATAGTAGATTGATTTTATATCTACAATCTCAAATTTTTGTGAAAATTTTTATGATTATTTATATAGAATTTTCAGAAGGATGCATAGGAGCACTGGAGGGTAGCATGCAATGGATACTTCCCCTATTTACAAATGTTTTGCACATACTAATCTACAAATAAACAATATAATTGATAAATCTCAATTTTTTAAGTTTATGCACCATACCAATAATGATCATGTACACGACCATCACCCCCACATTGTTGCTAACAACGTAGACTTGGAGGAGGCCTCCTCCTAGGCCCCCCGAATGCGTCCATGGCCTCGTCGTACAACTCGGCGCTCGCAACATGGATATACCGCATGAGCAGGTCGATGTAAGAGTCTGTGAGCACAACCGTGGCGAGGCCCAGCACAAGGCCAAGCACCTGCATGGTGGTCAGGAGTGCCATGATGCCAACCCTGACGATTGTCGTGGACAGGTTGGACATCACGCCGGCAAAGGAAGCACCCTCGAACTCCTCGAACTCGCCGCCCTCCTCATCCTGCGGCTCCTTCTTGGGGAGGAGAGGTTCTATGACGTGCTTTGTGGGGTTGCATGGAAAGATAGCATAACAAGATCGGATTTTTCTTGTTGAGGAGTGATTTGCGTGGACTAATATAGAGAAAGATAATACAAAAGATAGGATTTCTTTTATGAATAAATGGTTTCTAAAGCTTCAAAGACGAGTTTTTATGATCTCTCTAATATGGCTTTGGGTTCCCTTTTCCTAAATTAAAAAAGATGATGCTAAGAATTGGCTGCCACACGATGAAAACAAAAGCAATTAGAATTTGGGGAAGATTAGAGCTTTCTTTCTTCTTTCTTTGGATACTCCTCCAGAAGTGCAGAATTAATGGCGGGGGAAGGGGAGGGAGAGGTGCAGATGAGTAGCCTCGAATTTAGTGGTTTCTTTCCTTTCTTCTATCTGGGGCAATCAAATTTGTATATTGCACAACTTCAAAAATTCAAATATACAACTGCAAAAAAAATTACATGCACTCGCTACAAAATGGTATTTTAAGGCACCATTATTAGTTCTGCTCTTCAATTAATATCATATATAATCGTCTTTCCTCAAAAATTATCATATCAATAACTGACCTTTGATATCAAACAATTCTTCTCAGTGAATGCCCATAACTTCTTATACCATCCCATGGTTTATAACTATTTAATGCCATAGTTTCCCTCTAAGCTAAATTTTGCATTGTCCTCAATGGAAGGAAAATAATATAGATTACCTATCAAGGAAGAGGATGTGATGTGGACCCATTTAGTTGTTCGTCATACCGAGGTCATCTGCCGGTTGAGGTGGATCATCATGTTTAAATTCTTGTTTCACCGAAAATAGATTGTGTCTATCCTTCGAGTGAAATTACTCCTTTCATGTTGTGGGCGTGCTAGTATACATAAATATACACATAAAACATGGAGAGAATACATAATCTTAGAGGGAACAATTTACCTTATTGATTCACAATGAATTACAATTTATAAGTCCCCTTGGGATTTTACATGTTCTCATTGTGCCTATGGAATACACTTTGACATATAGGAGATTATGCAGTTCATGATTCTTAGGGCTTTTGATAAAGCTCCTGGTTAATTACATCCACAGAACAAATCCACAGAAAACCTTCGATTAAGCTGTGCTAATGGTCGTTGATTCAAATTTTCCCTCAATGAATGCAATGCGTATGCCCATGCATGCAATTATACAAATCCATAGCTTCAACAAACTATGATGATATCACAAATATGTGTGGCCTTCACCTCGTCGGTGCCTAGCTAGTAGTTGTTCAGCCTCGTCGGTTACGAACAAATGGATGGCTTCGCCTCATCAATACCTGACATTAATGGTGTCCGGCTTCGTCAGTCACGAAAAAAATGTCGCCTTTGCTGCATCAGTACCCAGTGACTTATGGTGTATGAATGGTAATGAATTGTGATAACATCTTGACTTCATTAACTTTTGGAAATGCACATTGTATGTTATGGAGGCACATTGGAATATTCATCAATGATTTCTGATTATTTTGACAACTTCTGGTACAATTAGGATGCACTGGCTCCTTTTGCCTGACTAGATGGGGGCCTATCTGACCTCTGATCGGCATGAAACTTGGTGAAATAGTTTCTGGACTGATCTTCAATTGCTCATCAAAATTTGAGGTCAATCGGACCTTTGGACTGAAAGCTATCTTCAATACATTACTCGTATGTTAGGTTGAAATTCAGTGAGATAAAGCCTATTTGCAATGCTCTTTTGGGGATCTTCCTCACTTTTGATTAAGGTGAAACTTGGTGGGGCGATTTCAGCACAAGTCTCCTATCTTCCATGAAAATTTGGGGTCGATTGGACTTCTGGATCAAAAATTATCATCGATTCGTCACCCATGTATCAGGATGGAATTCCTCAAGAAAACAGCTTGTTTGATGTAACTCTTTGAAGACTTCTCTGATTACTAGTTGAAATGCAACTTGGAGACCTCTGATTGAGTTGAACTCGATGGACATATTGCACATTGAGTCTCTACCCTGCATAAAAATTCGGGGTTGATTGGACTTTTGGATTAGAATTTATCATCAATGTCTCACCCGTATATCAGGATGGAACTCAAAACAGGAAACAAACTATCTGCAATGATCTTTGCCAGCTTCTGATCGAAATGCAACTTCTGATCATCGATTGAAGTGCAACTTGGTCGAAGTGTAACTTGGCCTCTTGATCGACAGTGCAAATTGGTTCTTGATCGAATTGCGCATTGGTCTCTGACCGAAAATGCAATTTAAGAGATCTTGATTGAATCACAATTGGATCTTGATCAAAAGTGCAAATTAGTCTTTGATCGAAACTGCAACTTAGGCAATCTTGATTGAGAATGCAACTGGATCTTGATTGAATCACAACTGGATCTTGATCAAAAGGGCAAATTAGTCTCTGACCGAAAATGCAACTTGATCTTGATCGAGAATGCAACTGGATCTTGATTGAAAGTACAAATTAGTCTCTGACCGAAAATGCAATTGGATCTTGATCTAAAGTGAAAATTAATCTCTGATCGAAAATGCAACTTAGGCGATCTTGATCGAGAATGCAACTGGATTTTGATCGAATCGCAATTGGATCTTGATCGAAAGTGCAAATTGGCCTCTGACCGAAAATGCAATTTGACCTTGATCAAGAATGCAACTGAATCTTGATCGAATCACAACTGGATCTTGATCGAAAGTGCAAATTAGTCTCTGATAAAAAATGCAAATTGACCTTGATCAAGAATGCAACTGGATCTTGATCAAATCACAACTAGATCTTGATCGAAAGTGAAAATTGGTCTGTGACCGAAAATGCAACTTGATCTTTATGGATCTTGAAGTTGATCGGACTTCTAGATGATAGATCATTGTCTTCAAAATTCACTAGGGCTCTCACTGGATTGGGGCTCTCTTTGCACAGATGATTGGAACCTTCATATTGCTCCATGCTTCTTTCCATCTTCAAGAATGGGCTAGCGCAGGCACCATTGAACAGGCATCCACCCTTTATGCAATGCATGATGCATGCTTATGCAAACGAGTAGTACTCACCCGCGGCAACCTTAAAGGCTTCGATACTTGCTCGAATGACTCTGTAGAGGGGAAAAAAAAAGAGAAGGTTGTCCTGGTTGAATAGAAGAGAAGAAGCTCCTAAGGTCACCGAAGATCCTCCTAAAAGATGGATACCTCCCTCTATTTATAGACTCTGGGACGGGTTAAACCATCTAACAACTAGAGAGATTAGGGGAGTTTTGAATTTTGAAAAGAGGATAAATATAATTATTTAAATAAGTGAAGAGATAAAGATAATCATCTTTTAAATATTTCAAGTTGTCAAAGTGTCAAGTCGTCCGACTAGACCCAAACTCAGGTCTAGTTCGACCAAACCCAACTCGACCAGTGACCAAGTCTTGTCACTCAGTGGGACTCGACCAGTGAAGCTCGACCAGTGGAACATTCAACCAGGTCTTGGTTGTTTTCAATAGTCCACATATGTGTATTTTTTAACCTTTAATCTTTTGATCAAGTGGGACTTATATGTTACATGACAAACTTATTGCAAAATTTCGTCGAACAAAATGCCCCTCACTGTGTTAGATTTGTGCGCGAAGCAATCGAACTCAACTTGGTGAAACTGACTGTTGCATCTTGGTTATGATGCCAACATCAAGCAACAAATTCTTGGAATCTAGATAAACATAGATTGTGAAGCAATTGGACTCTACCTATATCCTATCAAGATCCAATCTAAAATTACATTCAAATTAGGATTCAGTTTGAAACTAACTCCATTGCTAGAGTTCATATTTAAATATTCCTATATCTCCAAAATCTACACAGGGGCCGACCAAATTGATTTGCAAAGGATTCAAACATATTACATAGAACATACAACACAAAATCTGACCAACATTCGAACAAGAATTGATTTCTTAATTGTACTGCCACAAAACTTTCAATCTGAATAAGAATCAATTTCTAATCGGGTAACCACAAAACCCTAATTCGACCAGAATCCAATTTTCGGTCGTGTAATCTTAGGATCCGATTTTCAATTCGAACAGGAATTGGTTTCTAGTCTTGTAACCAATCTGAGCAGGAATCAATTTCTAGTCGTATAAGCCTCAAAATCCTCAATTCAATCAGAAATCAATTTTCGATCGTGTAAGTTTAGGACTCAATTAAATCTATACGAAACCTTCAATTCGAACATGACTTGATTTTTAGTTGTGTAGGCCTAGGTCTCAAACTTCAATTCGATCAAGACTTGATTTCTAGTCGTGTAAACCTAGGACTCAATTTGAATGGCTACAAATCCTTTCATGAGGGTTTCGAACTGAACCAAACTCAATGTCAAAGCTGAATTGGATTTCCCAAGATAATATTATCCAAATCATATTTGGACTTAATCCATAGAAGGCTATAAATAACCAAGCCCTAGACATAATTCAAACATCAAAGCAAAGACAACGACATCTGAATGTAATTACTTATAGATGCTTTGAGTTTGTTTGTTGTTAACTATGGCACGGCGTGGTGGTGGTTGTGGTCGATGATGAGATGATAGAAGAAGTCGTGGTCGGTGATGTTGCTCGATAACGACCAAAACTGGCAAAGTGGTCATAATCATGTTTGGTGATGTTGCTGTGGACAAAGAAATAATCGAGATAGCTGCTCGATGATGGCCAGAAGTGGTGGAAGGAACTGTGGTCATTAGCCAGAGAAGAAGAGGATTTTTTTTAACCAGAAATCTTTTCCAAAAGAGAAATAACTCTTTTTTTAGGTATAGTGTTTGATGCTGGATGAGAAATCTTCACGATAGTTTCCGTTTGTCTCCACCATCTTTTGACAATCAATAGGGAAGTGGGCGAGGTAGAGGAGGATCGTTTCATTGAGATTTCAGCTTTGACCATCTTCGAACAAACATTGGTCACAGGGAGTCCTACCGATCACAAACTTCATCACTTCATCGAGGCTGAACCCATCCAGACCAAGGGGATTCTCGAGAGTCTTTCCAGCAACTTCATGTTTACAATGACATGGGAAATCCAGAAGCAAGTGCACCAAGAAAGACCAAGGAGAATCTTCAAATATTGAGAAGATGGAGGGAGGCTCCAAGCTGTCCGAAGAGGTAAGAACTTAAATATTTCGACCACGAGGGCCTCTTTCGGGTATCCCCCCCCACCCTTTTAACTTGCCCGATGCACCTATCGTAGGGTAAGACTCCTCAGGGAGCAGGCAGGGATGATGTGCCGCTGATCCGTTTGAGACATAGTCTTGGTTTTCGCACTAGGCTCGCCCAGATTCTAATATGCGGAATAACGGGATCTTACTCAGAAATACCGAAACTCAAAGTAATTGCACAACTCTTTATTTCAAAGAGGGCTTTACACGTCGAACGTTAGACACACTTGTCTACGTCGAAGGAACTATAAGTGTCTAAAACTCAAATAAGTTCTATGACTCTTCGATTGAATTCGATGATCTAAACTAGACCTATTACAAGGTATTTATAGTCCAATCGTATGAGTACGTATCAGACTTAGAGACCTAAACGTATTAGACTCATATAACTAATCCTAAACAGATAAGCTTAGTTATACACATTCGGATCGGATTACAATTCCGAACAGGGAACGAATTCCTTTTCCTGGTCGCGGACCAATCCATGGTCGCGGACTCATCCAGGTCGCGAATTCTTATGCGATCAGGACTTGGTCGCGAAGCCACATGCGATCAGGACTTGGTCGCGAAGCCGCATGCGATCAGGACTTGGAGATCCTCCCGGATCATGACTCCCTTGTTGAGAAGGAGCCAACCCCTGTTGCGACCTCTCAATCAAACTGGAGATGTGGAAATTGGGCTTGTCCATCTTCTTTGGTGTACCACTTTGCCGCACGTGCTCGTTGATCTTTCCGACCGATTCGAAAAGTCTCCTTGGTGCCACTGCGGGTGGTAGTCACCTTCTTTTCCAGAATCACATCTTCACGTAGAGGTTTATCTCGTTGATAGACCAAGTCTTCAACAGATGGTACTATGGTAACTGGCTCATCATCCAGCATTGAAGGCTCGAAGAGTTTGAATCCTTCCCAAGGTTGCAAACCTTTCCAAAGTCGCAAACCTTTTCGTGGTCGCAAATCCTTTGCGAACTCGACCTGAGATCCTCCCGGATCATGACTCCTCTGTTGAGAAGGAGCCAACTCCCGTTGGTGACCAACTGTGAAGTTGTAGAGAACGACTGGGAGTTTTTGAACCAACACATGATGAGCAATGCTACAATCGTCGGATCGAATGTATGGATAGGCGCTCATAGAGCTTGGCACCTCCGTCATGGATTGTGGCCTTGGCCACTCGCGGATAGCCTTCCCTTTGTCGAGGTTAATACCATCACCGATCCCAAAGCTAGGATTGCGAAGTTTGAATAGTGGCGCCGTAGAGACAAGTTGTATGTCGTTTTCAACTAGTCGTTGTGGTGATCGACGATATACCTCTGCGAACAGCACGTTGTTTTCCGCAGGCAAGTTCGCCAAACAACCATCATTTTCCATACTCGATGTATCACAATCCCCTTGGCTAACTGGACGCATCACGCTCAGCACACACTTTGAGCATGCATTGACAATCCGTTTTGCCTGATTTGCTGTCAACAAGTCCTTGGTGTCGAAGTGGTCGTTTTTGCTGATGATAAATTTCGTCCCATCCTTTATGAGGTCGTAGTCTTGAGCTCTTCGGTGGTAATGGGCGTCACGATCATACAAGAACGGACTTCCAAAAATTACTTGGCAAATATCGATGGGGATGACATCGCATTGAACCTCGTCGATGTAACGAGAAGATATTGCAAACTTTAGAGTACATTGACTCTTGATCTGCTGATTCACGTCAGAAGTGAACCATCCCAGAGGATACGGTCGAGGATGTTGAGTCGTCTGCAAACCAAGTCGTCGAACCAGCCCGGAGGAGACCAAATTCTTTTGGCTTCCGGGGTCGAAGATGGCTGCGACCACCTCGTGCTTCACCTGTATGTTAATAGTGAACAATTCCTCTGTCGGGTTGTGGTCAGTTGATGAACCCGAACCTTTCTCCGTCGGCATTGCCATTAGAGACAAGGTCGTGTCCGCCTTTTCAACCGAATCCAACTGGATAATTTCCTCTGCGAGCGGAATAGAAGTAACCATAGCTGTTCATGTGCTTGGTTCATCCCTCCTTTTTCTTTCTAGTCGCAGTTCAGGATGAAGTTTATAACACTTCTCTTTTGTGTGCCCAGTAACATGACAATGCTCACAAGTGTTACCCGTATCGTGGGTACCCTCTCCGAAGCTCGTCGTGGTTGAAATCTCCCTCAAGTTCTTGTCGTTGCGGGTCTTATTTTTCTTCTCAATCGCCAAAGCAGTCGTACTCGCGGTCGAGATGTCTTGGACGCCGAACAGACTTAGCTCAGTACTGATCGATTTCTGAAGTCCAGATGTGTACTTCCGAAATACCTGAGGGTCGGATAGTGAGATGCCAATGACCATTGCTTGTCGCCGAAACTCTGTCGTATAGTCTTGGACGGTCTGGTCGCGCCGTTGGTACAATCTGTGCCAACGCTCCCATCTCTCCTCAAGGTAACCCATCGGATAGAATTCTTGTCGCAGAAGTCGTTTGAATTGACCCCACGCAAGGTCGTCAGCTTCACCACTGGCGACAAGGGCCTTCCACCATGTCTTGGCGTGGCCCTTCATCTTCAAAGGTGAAAATTTGACCTTTTGAGCGCTACTGAACCCTTTCAGGTCAAAGTAGGTCTCAAGTTGATCTATCCAAGAATCCAGCTTCTCGGCATCGATCACCCCATCATATATGGGTATACCAATCTTAGCGTCGACCTTAAAAGATCCGACAGCTAAGGAGGTGTTGGCGAGGTCGTCGGTCTTGTGGTTGCCTTCGTCTTCATCTTCGTCTGCCCTGTGCAAGTCTTCACCAGTCTTCGCACCCATACCCTTCCCTACTTCAGGAGGTACAATCATGGCCTGCTGCTTAATCCAAGCAAGCACGGTTTCCATGTCGGTGGAGAGCTTAGCCACTTGTTCGGCTAGGTTAGCTTGAACGGAGGTATCGCCAGACATTGTCGGAGACGCGGCTGTAGGAACCGTCAATTGATCGCCTGGAGTTTCGCCGGAGGTTTTGTAACCCTGGCGAGTCTTCACCATCCACAGGATAGGAAAGTTGCTCTGATACCAACTTGATCCGTTTGAGACCTAGTCTTGATTTTCGCACTAGACTCGCCTAGATTCTAATATGCGGAATAACGGGATCTTACTCGGAAATACCGAAACCCAAAGTAATTGCACAACTCTTTATTTCAAAGAGGGCTTTACACGTCGAACGTTAGACACACTTGTTTATGTCGAAGGAACTATAAGTGTCTAAAACTCAAATAAGTTCTATGACTCTTCGATTGAATTCGATGATCTAAACTAGACATATTACAAGGTATTTATAGTCCAATCGTATGAGTACGTATTAGACTTAGAGACCTAAACGTATTAGACTCATATAACTAATCCTAAACAGATAAGCTTAGTTATACACATTCGGATCGGATTACAATTCCGAACAGGGAACGAATTCCTTTTCCTGGTCGCGGACCAATCCATGGTCGCGGACTCATCCAGAATCACATCTTCACGTAGAGGTTTATCTCGTTGATAGACCAAGTCCTGATAGACCAAGTCTTCAACAGACTTATGCGATCAGGACTTGGTCGCGAAGCCACATGCGATCAGGACTTGGTCGCGAAGCCGCATGCGATCAGGACTTGGAGATCCTCCCGGATCAGCCGCCATTTCATACAAGTTACTAGAAGATTCTACTACTGCCCTTCAACCGGGTAGCTAGAATGAACTGTTTTGGTGATAAGAGCATGACTTCTATGGTGAAAAGCCCATTGACATTGAGGATGAGTTCGTAGTGGAAGAGGTGGAAAACTGCATCACTAAAGTGGGAAGATGATGAATCTTGATCGGACGAACGACTGGCCATCAATTTTACTCCTTCACTTCATTCCATTTGAGTCTCTACACCGCCACGGGAACTCACGAGCAGGGTGTACTATAGCATCAGCTTGCAGAGTGGTCTTGGAATACGTGTTGAACTAGTGGCACAATCATCCTTCTGCATATTGGAGCCTATGATCAGAGATGTGCCGATGGTTCCCTTTCTACTTTGGATCGAGAGTTCATCCGTGTGCCTGAAAAGATGTGGCAGGCTGGTCAAAAGCTTCAAGTTTGCATGGAGGTCCCTAATTGCACAATGCTACTAATGCGGACTTGCATGATGTTGGAAAGTGAAGAGGAAAAAACTATGTTGATGAAAGTTGACATCTTCCATGGAGTGCTGGCCTCACTGTACTCTGTGCCTATCAATCAGTCGTTGCTCATGGCGTTCCTTACTTTCTGGAACACAAAAGGACACACTCTTGTCATGAGCATTGGAGAGATGGGGTATCTTCTTTTTGCTATGTATGATGGCATGGGAATCCTAATTTTGGGGCGTACTTATAAAGAGTATATTCCTCCTCCATCTTCTGTACAAGGCATGGTAAAGATCCTTCATGTCATGTATGCTAAATTATGCTTGAAGACGATGAAGACAGGCTACGGAATAGTGTTTATTGCTGAGTGGGTAGGCACATTCTTGGGAGGAAATGTACACTTTCCGCCTAGCAAGAAGGACAAAATTCCGTCGGATCTTCATGCTGACTCGAAGGATCCTTTGCTCAAGCAGCTGAAGCTTAAGACTCTTGAAGTGAACAGGCAATGGTCGGCTTCTCTTGGTGACGTGCTACTTCAATATCAAAGACCCTTTGACAGAGAAGTGTACCGTGCGGCCTTCATTGCTGCATGGCTATGCACTTATTGTGTTCCACTGGAGATGGGGACTCGAATTTGCCCGGAGGTGTTTTCAGCTGCGTCAAGTATTGCATAGGGTGTACAACGTGCCATAGGAGTGGTGAGTTTGGCACATCGATACTGCTGCCTTGTAATGTTTGTGATGCCGTCTTGGAGGAATCAGGGCCAGTGAATGAATGTAAGTTTCCACTTCCTGCGCACTTCATCATGGAAGGTTAGCCCTAAATTAAGATCTCAAAAAATCTATAACCAAACCCAAAAAACCGCGCCCAACCTGAAGACTCCTCCCGATCCGAAAACTTTCTAGCCGTTTCCCGCTACCGCGCCTGACCCGAAAACTCCTACCGATCCGAAAAATTTGTATCCGTTTCCCGCTTCCGCACCCAACCCGAAAACTCCTCCTTTTCTAGCCATTTTCCCCTTCCTGCAATTCAAAAGTGTCACAAAAACCCGAAAACCCTAGATCTATTTTACATTTGTCGTCCGGTCCTGTCCTTCCTCCGCCGCTCCGCCCTCGCCTCCCTCGCCTCCCTTGTCGCCCTCGCCGCCGGCACCGTCGACCCTCGCCGGCCCTCGTCGACTCTCGTGTACCCTCGTCGGCCCCCTGCGACCGTCGGCGAGGAAGCGGCTAGAAAGTTTTCCCTATACACTTTTGAGGGAAACGGCTAGAAAATTTCTTTTCCATACCAGGGGCCTCCAGGACGGGGAAGACGATGAGCATCCTGGCCCTGGGCCACGAGCTACTCGGGCCCATCTACCGCGACGCCGTGCTTGAGCTCAATGCCTCCGACGGCAGGTTGGTGGTACTGGGCGGCGGCGGCGGCGACCCGAGGGTAAGGGCGGCGGCGGTAGAGAGAGGTAGCGGCAGCGTAGATCCGGGCGTGGAGGGCGACGGCGGCGGCGGCGGCCGAAAAAAAAAGAAGGTTAGAGTTTAATCTGGCTCTGATAATTTGTGTAATTGATTTGAGAGTTCATAGGGAAACTAATCCTAACCATAAATACAAATAAAATAAAATAAAATAAAATCAATATCTCTAACAAACTTCTTCCTTCCCTCACTGCTCTGAGATGAACTTGTGTAACTTGACTTTTGAACTGAAATTAGTAGTGATGAATTGAAGGAATTAAGTGATTTAATTGTTGATTTTTGCGGTTGATTGATCTGCCTTATGCTTTCTGTTAGCGTGATGTGTGATTGAGACTGGAATTTAAATTTCGATAGCTCCTGATCTTTATCTGTATTCATAACTTGTGCTTTGATGTTTGCCCTAGTGTGCTGAAGTATTAATATGTGAACTGAATAATGTACTTCAACTATGGGCATGCTACTGATCAAACTCAGTATACTGAAATTGAAGTCAAAATAAATGAAAACCAGAGAGTACAATACACTTCAGCTTTCCCTTCGAACTGATGTGAAATATATGAAAACTAATATGTCAAAAATAAGCTGAGGGTAAAACAACTAAGGAAAACACAGAGGAGGCATCAAAGCATATTACTGTTAGTTTTTTTGAGGGTAAACAGTACGAAAGATACATATTACTGTTAGTTTTATTACTGCTAGTTTTTGGTTAAGATGTTCATTCATGTGTGATTTTCCAACTAATATGATGTGTGGTGATATGAATTACCTTCCATTCAAACACATCTAGGTATTTAGATACATTAGGGTTTTTTTTTGGATATTGAACTTCCCAGCGGATACGGTTTCTAGGTTGAAAATTTTTTTAGGTACCCAAACATGGCTTTATTATGCATGAGAAGGCTGAGACTTGCATAATCTTGCTGAGGGAATTGACACTTGATTGCAATCAGTCTTCTGAGATAGGCAAATTTCCATGTTCTTGGCACTTCTAGAATTATACAAATTGAAATTATCTTGAGTTCATTTAAGCTACAATTCTAGAAGCTATTTCATCATTGCTAGCTTTAAGGTCAGATGCCACACTTGTGATTCTTGCATTTCCGTTTTCTTGCTGCAGCATTAGCAAACCAATTCTTGCATTCAAGCTGACACACTTGTGATGCAAGTCCATTGCTCATATTCATGCTGTCAGATTTATGCCTCGTACTTTATTTCAATTATTGAAGTGGTTCTTGCTTTAGGATCAATTAATAAATTAATCACCCTCATGCATCATTTCTGATTAGTTGCAGTTCGGTTTTGGTTAATATTTCACTTTTGGTTCAGACTTTTGAATAGTTGCAGTTTAGTTTTGGTTTCTTATTTTTTTTAGATTAGCTGCTATTTAGTGTTGGTTTGGTTTTGATTCTGAATTGCTCATAGATTTGTTCAATTTTGAAGCTTTGTTTGAGATTATTTTCTGCAGGCAACTTTACTACAAACTAAATTGTTCATCTCGAATTTTAATCATGTTGTACGATAAATTTTGAAGTGAAACCATTGCATGTCTTTCTTTAGGTTAAGATGTTTTCATATCAGGTTGTGTTTTAGTTTTGGTTCAATATGGCGTCAAACTAAAGCATGAAGATTAGGAGTAGTTTTGGTTCAATATTGCCTCAAACTTAAGCAAGAAAGATTAGGAGAGGTTTTAGTTATATATTGGAGTTTAAGTTTAGGTTCAGATAAGGTTTAGTTACAGTTTAGAATGAAAGTGTAGTTTCAGTTTAGGTTCAGACTGGATGCAGTTTTAGATTTTGTTCAAATTTAGTGTAGTTTCAGATTAGGTTCAGACTAGCTAAAATTTCAATCTAGGTTCAGATTGAGTGCAGTGTCAGTAGAGGCTTAGTTATGTTGAGAAATTATATTAGGTTTAGGTACAGAATGAAGCAACAAGAAAATAAAGAACAAAAGCAAAAAATCAGCTTTAGTTAGGGTTAAAACTAATGAACTATCAAGCATATGAAACTACATAAATAGTAGGAAAACGCAATGAGAAACATCGAAAATAGGATATAAACTTCATAGAAAATTAAATTTAAAGCCTTGGTCCAAACTGTAAGCTTTTGTAGTAGACATGTACACTTATAAATGCACTTTCTCTAAGCACTTCCTCTAAGCAATGCTGTATGTACTCAATCCAAAAAGATAGATAACACATTAGCATATTTGCGTGGTGTTCACATATTATTTTACCTGCTAGAGTATTGACTTACTTCCTACATGAATTTTTGATATTTTGTTGTCTAAGTTATAATAGGTTTCCAAAAAACATTTGTGGAATCGTAATGGACAAATGATGGATGAAAGAGACTGGGTATAACTAACACAACAACAAGTATTTACATGAAATTTTGAAAATAACCTCGGTGCCTTTGGCAACCTCGTTGACGGTGAGCACCTGTGGTTAACTTTTCCTTCCTTCCCTAATTGCTTAAATTTAAATTTAGGGTTCAGGTGTTGGGGGTTGAGGGTTGGGTCTAGGGTGTGGGGTGTGGGGTGTGGGTTTAGGGTTTAGGGGGTTAGGGCCATGTTTGTACTAAAGTAGAGGCATGATTATCACTAGCAAAGCAGTGTTGAGAGTTGAGAGTTGAGTGTTGACAGATTCATCGCCCCATCTGTAGGGGCTGCATTGCATGCTTGTGCATAACTCATAATAAGTATAGCATTGATCCATTCATGTGCATTCAAGCTAGTCAAGAATTGAGATATAAATCTAGCAACCGACACAACCATCTGTGAGATTAGTGCTTGCAGCATTATTTTTGTGGTTCACGAATTGTAGTTTCGAAGGTTTGTTTGTAATCTATTATAACCATGAAATATAATATAACTTGTTTTTTTCTAGTTTATCAGAAAAAACAAAGCTTCATATTAAATTGGGACAAAAGTTCATGAAAAAGTTATGAGCATATTGTTGCGATGGCAATGGCTCATCCTACCTTAAAGTATGGTTCAAGCAAGTGGTGTTTGATATTTTACTTTTTTGGTAGCCAGTAGCTACTGTCACATCTTAGTTGAGCTTGCAAGAACTGAGGTGAACTATGCTTAGCTCTTTCAAAATTAAGAACATTACATACTTTTTCATAACTCATAATAAGTATAGCATTGATCCATTCATGTGCATTCAAGCTAGTCAAGAATTGAGATATAAATCTAGCAACCGACACAACCATCTGTGAGATTAGTGCTTGCAGCATTATTTTTGTGGTTCATGGATTGTAGTTTCGAAGGTTTGTTTGTAATCTATTATAACCATGAAATTGCTCAATCTATGGATATGGGTAGGCATGTATATATTGGGGTTAGTGTTTTAATCTCTACTTGGCATGTGCAGCATGACATCAGGGGCTCAACAAGCACTGGGGAGAACGATGGAGATCTACTCGAACACCACGAGGTTTGCACTTGCATGCAATACCTCGTCTATTGAGCCCATTCAGAGCCAATGTGCTATCGCCCAATTTTCGAGGCTCTTAGATCAGGAGATCCTTGGCCGTCTTATGAATGGTTTGCGCTATCTCTGTGTGCCTATTCGTTGATACCGTCGAGAGACGTATTCGCTTTAGTCGCTTTCGCTGCCCTTTTTGTGGAACAACTGAACGATACGACTATCGCATGTATTCACGATGACGCGTACATATCTTGCAGTAACTAATGGTCATAGCATGAATACCTTTCTCTTTCTCTTTATTTCTTCCAACATTTTCTTCCTCTTTCTTTCGTCTAGTTTATTTTCTTTTGTCATTCGATTTAGTTTAGTTCTTCACGTTTTGCTTCTCTAGTCCCTGTGGAAAGAACGATATAGAATACTCGCCTTACTGCATCGTCCTCATTCTCTTGCGAGACAGTCTAGGCCGGTATCACTGCCCTGCAGAAAGTGAGCTTGAAAAATCTTATGAAGCATGGCATGACTTGGTGCCCTTCCCGTCTGGATGCCATCCACCTAAGTTTCGCCAATTTGATGGTACTGGCGATGCGAGGGAGCACCTAGTCTAGTTTGAGGTAGCATGTGGTGACACTGGTAACAATCCATCACTTCTTCTGAGGCAGTTTTCAAGGTCATTAACTGGCTCCGCTTTCCACTGGTATAGTCGTCTTCGAATTGGATCTGTCTGCGATTGGATTGGCATGAAGAATCTCTTCAAGACACACTTTGTAACCATGCAGAAGGATATCTCAGCTCTAGAATTATCCCAAGTTAAGCGGAAGTGTGATGAAAAGATTGATGATTACTTGATCCACTTCCATGACAACTATGTGTGTCTCGTAAGGGAAATGCATCAAGAAGAGGCTATTCACATGTGCATCCATGGGATGCAACAGCATTGGTCGATTGAAGTTTCAAGGCATGAGCCCAAAACCTTCAGTACTCTTAGCACAGTAGTAGCCGCAACCAAGTTGGAGTTTGAAAAGTCTCCGCAGATTATGGAGCTTTACAAGAATGCTAGCAATATTAATAATTCAAGAAGGTTCAACCCGGCAGCCAAGCCTCCCAACACTGGAGTCAAAGCTAAGGCGCCGGCCGAATCCCACAATGTTATGCATGTGCATTCAAGCTAGTCAAGAATTGAGATATAAATCTAGCAACCGACACAACCATCTGTGAGATTAGTGCTTGCAGCATTATTTTTGTGGTTCACGAATTGTAGTTTCGAAGGTTTGTTTGTAATCTATTATAACCATGAAATATAATATAACTTGTTTTTTTCTAGTTTATCAGAAAAAACAAAGCTTCATATTAAATTGGGACAAAAGTTCATGAAAAAGTTATGAGCATATTGTTGCGATGGCAATGGCTCATCCTACCTTAAAGTATGGTTCAAGCAAGTGGTGTTTGATATTTTACTTTTTTGGTAGCCAGTAGCTACTGTCACATCTTAGTTGAGCTTGCAAGAACTGAGGTGAACTATGCTTAGCTCTTTCACAATTTGCATCTTTTACTTCTTGAGGACTCAAAATTAAGAACATTACATACTTTTTCATAACTCATAATAAGTATAGCATTGATCCATTCATGTGCATTCAAGCTAGTCAAGAATTGAGATATAAATCTAGCAACCGACACAACCATCTGTGAGATTAGTGCTTGCAGCATTATTTTTGTGGTTCATGGATTGTAGTTTCGAAGGTTTGTTTGTAATCTATTATAACCATGAAATTGCTCAATCTATGGATATGGGTAGGCATGTATATATTGGGGTTAGTGTTTTAATCTCTACTTGGCATGTGCAGCATGACATCAGGGGCTCAACAAGCACTGGGGAGAACGATGGAGATCTACTCGAACACCACGAGGTTTGCACTTGCATGCAATACCTCGTCTATTGAGCCCATTCAGAGCCAATGTGCTATCGCCCAATTTTCGAGGCTCTTAGATCAGGAGATCCTTGGCCGTCTTATGAATGGTTTGCGCTATCTCTGTGTGCCTATTCGTTGATACCGTCGAGAGACGTATTCGCTTTAGTCGCTTTCGCTGCCCTTTTTGTGGAACAACTGAACGATACGACTATCGCATGTATTCACGATGACGCGTACATATCTTGCAGTAACTAATGGTCATAGCATGAATACCTTTCTCTTTCTCTTTATTTCTTCCAACATTTTCTTCCTCTTTCTTTCGTCTAGTTTATTTTCTTTTGTCATTCGATTTAGTTTAGTTCTTCACGTTTTGCTTCTCTAGTCCCTGTGGAAAGAACGATATAGAATACTCGCCTTACTGCATCGTCCTCATTCTCTTGCGAGACAGTCTAGGCCGGTATCACTGCCCTGCAGAAAGTGAGCTTGAAAAATCTTATGAAGCATGGCATGACTTGGTGCCCTTCCCGTCTGGATGCCATCCACCTAAGTTTCGCCAATTTGATGGTACTGGCGATGCGAGGGAGCACCTAGTCTAGTTTGAGGTAGCATGTGGTGACACTGGTAACAATCCATCACTTCTTCTGAGGCAGTTTTCAAGGTCATTAACTGGCTCCGCTTTCCACTGGTATAGTCGTCTTCGAATTGGATCTGTCTGCGATTGGATTGGCATGAAGAATCTCTTCAAGACACACTTTGTAACCATGCAGAAGGATATCTCAGCTCTAGAATTATCCCAAGTTAAGCGGAAGTGTGATGAAAAGATTGATGATTACTTGATCCACTTCCATGACAACTATGTGTGTCTCGTAAGGGAAATGCATCAAGAAGAGGCTATTCACATGTGCATCCATGGGATGCAACAGCATTGGTCGATTGAAGTTTCAAGGCATGAGCCCAAAACCTTCAGTACTCTTAGCACAGTAGTAGCCGCAACCAAGTTGGAGTTTGAAAAGTCTCCGCAGATTATGGAGCTTTACAAGAATGCTAGCAATATTAATAATTCAAGAAGGTTCAACCCGGCAGCCAAGCCTCCCAACACTGGAGTCAAAGCTAAGGCGCCGGCCGAATCCCACAATGTTATGCATGCACCTGCTGTACATTATAATAATGTTCCAATATTGGGTTCAATGCATGCACCTACTGTACATTATAATAATGTTCCAATATTGGGTTCAATGCATGCACCTATTGTACATTATAATAATGTTCTAATGTTGGGTTCAAGGCGTGAACCTACGCCAGGAAAGCAGCGCCCAACTATTCAGCACCTGATTGTTCAAGAACTATTGAAAAAGCAATATATTTTCAGCCGAGAGTTGGTGAAAACATTATTTGATTAGTTGATGGCACAACAAGTGTTAAAACTTATCAAGCCAAGAAGACCTGATCAAGTGGGGATGACGGATAATCTTTTGTATTGTCCGTACCATAGGTATGTCGGGCATTTAATTGAAGATTGTTTTGCCTCCAAAGAGTGACTTCAAAGGGCAATTGATGAGAAACGGCCTGCTCTAGAGCCTCAAGTTGTCAATCCTAACTAGCATACTACAAACTTGACAATAGTTTGCGAAGGTCTTTTGTCCACTCAAGAAGATAATGAAGACAGAGGCTTGTAGTTGCCACTCAAGCAAGTAGAGCGCCAATTAGCCAATCAATGGCTGGCTCTAATTCTTTCTGAAGAGGAAGGAAAGCTGTGGAAGGTGATAGAACAAAGATGCCCATGATATAAACTTCATAATCACACTCAGAATCATGCTTCTACTTCAGCGACGAAGTCACAGGTAAGGGAGAGACAACCTGATCCAAGTCGTCGGCATATGCCACCAAGATTTGTTCCTCTGTCAAAAGGAGACGAATCTTTTCCTCGACCAAGTTGTACTCTTCCTACTTTGGCATAGTTCATGCCTAAAGGCTGAGGGCAGCCCTCTTCACCAATAGAAACACCTGATGCTGAAGTATTACCATCTTCAAACATTGCCTCATGCAATGTGATTCTTTTTGGTTGCAACTTCAATACGTCTGATTCAGACGAAATGTTCACAGTGCAAGAACATAAAGTACTTCATACTAATGTTCTACCTACAGAAGAGCAAATAGAAGAAGTTAATATGAATCTATGAGGGGGCAAGGCCTGTCCCGAACCTCTCAAGTCTCGATTGTATAGAGAAGACAAAGAGAATGCCTTACTTAACAAGACTGCCAATGTACCAAGTGACATTCCAGATGTTTGTGCCATTGAAGAGGAAAAGCAGGTGTAGCAAGCAATTCTTGAAGCATATTTCCGCACTCTTGAATGTTTATGATGCTTTGATATTGGTGCCCGATCTTCGGCAGGCCCTTATTAAAGCATTAGAGACTCCTGAGTTATACGAAATAGCAATAGCAAAGCGTCATCTTCTTTGTAACTCCACATGCATGAATGAAATCACCTTTTCTGAGGAAGACAAGGTCATAGAGTGGCAATCATAACCATACGCTCTACATGGAAGGAAACATTGGGATTGCTTATCTCCGATGAGTCTTGGTTGACCCAGGATCCTCCATGAACATTCTCCCAATTCAAAGCCTAACTCATGCAAGTTTCTCATTTGAGAACTTGGAATCTACAGATGTGATGATATGTGGCTTTAATAATCAAGGAAGGGCAGTTATGGGAGCAATTACTCTGAAACTCCAAATGTCAACTTTCAGTTTCAAAGTGTGGTTCTTCATCATAGAAGTAAACACCTCATATTCTGCACTATTGGGAAGACCTTGGATACACAAGTATCGGGTAGTTTCGTAAACTCTGCATCAGTGTCTCAAGTTCATAGACGGCAATGGAGAATAGTAGAGAATAGTTGCCAACACCAACCCCTATATCACGCAGACGCAAAATATTCTTTCCCAAGTGAGGTTCCTGGAAAACAGCAAGAAAGATTGATACCGGCTGTAGATGTTCTGATTGGCCCAAGTTCGACCCTTCATACACAAACAAAGCTCCTCATTGTACCTTTCCTACCCGCTAGAAAGAGGGAGCCCGTGAGTCGCGCCTATAGGGGCTAGGACCCCGGTCATGAAAAGACATTTGCAGCTGTCCCTTTTTATATGACCCTTCAATTCTAGTGGAAAATTCTACTGCATCAGCCCCGTGAAAGCAAGACTTTGTTTCTCTATTACTGTTGAAGGTGGGAGCTTCTTCTTCTTCTTCTGCACCTATACTTCTAAGGTCAAAAGCGGGAGAATCACCAATACTTCTTTTCTCAAGTTTAAAGGAAGTCATACCAGCTCCTATTTCTTCACCATCCACTTCTTTAACTAACAAAATTGCTACAGGTGTTCAAGCAAACTGCAAGTCAATTGCGGCCAAGAATGAGTCCTCGCCTTCTTTCATCTTTGGTGCATGTGGGAGCCCTGGGGCACAAATGGCTTTCGCGCAAAAACAAGGATTAGTTAGAAAGAGATAAAAAAAATTTTGAGAAGACAGCAGTGAGTGCTACTTTCAAGCAGCCTCCATAGCGTCATACGTCTGTAACAATAGCATTGGAAGTCTGGCATGTTCCGGACCCGAATGGTTGTACTTCACCTGCCATATTCTACAAATTTCCAAAGAAAAAATTTTGTAATCCCATTATTGAGCAGCCTAGTCCTCTGACCGACCCTGAAGTAGTCTTGATTGCCATGAAAGTTGAACCCCAGATGGCCAATGTACTCGAGAAGGTTGGTGTGAAGTTATAAAGAAATCAAAGGTTGCTGCCTCCACCTGGAATTTGTGAAGAATGGTGGGAACAATCATAAAAGTTCATTCGGAAGGGGCACAAGTCTCGTGATCTCCTCTCAAAGTATGGCTTGGGCTATATCAACTCTGATGATGTACAAAAAGATGCATCATGATATGAAGTATCAAGTTCTGATGAAGATGATGTTGACCAGAAGATACATCATGATTATGAAGTATCAAGTTCTGGTGAAGATGATGTTGACCAGTACTATCAAATTCTTCACCAACCTTGGTCTTTTGAAGCTGCTGTAAATGAATGTCATTGGGTCAGGAATGAACAACATCTCTTGTCTAGATTATGTGAACCAATGTCACCTAAATATGGAGAAGTGCTTGATGCTGTTTTTGCACCTCAACAACTCAAAGACAGAGGGAAACTCACTGTTGATGAGCTTGTGGAAATTAACTTGGGAAGTGAGGAAACCTGCGTCTCACCTTTATCAGCGCGACCCTTACTCCTGAAGAATGTGAAAGTTACCGAAGTTTCTTAATGGAATACAGAAATTTCTTCGCTTGATCTTATAAAGAGATGCCGGGGCTTGACCCTCATGTTGCCAAACCAAAAAATAAAAAATTTCCAACACCAGCCGAACCGAGCACGACTAGTCACACGACTAGTGCTCAGCTCAGTTGGGTTGATTTTCAAAAGCACAAAACTTTTCTTTTTAACCGAACCGAGCATGACCAGCGGTACAACCAGTGCTAGTTTCGGTTTGATCTTTCACAATTTTTTTTTATTTTCAACCAAATCGAGCAAAACCCATGGCACAACCAGTGCTGGGCTTGATTTGATCATTTTCAAAAAAAATAAAATTTTTCTTTTTTAGTAGAGACGAGCACGACCAATGGCACGTCTTGTGCCCTGGTTGAGCACGACCCATGCCTGTGGTCATGCCAAGCACTATTTTCTCCCTGTTGTCGAACAGAAGTGCTGAAATTTTGTTTTCTTTGTGTTTTACTTCTCCCATAGCACCACAACTCCTACTTACCACCTTATATAAAGCCCTCTTCTTGTCCAACAAGCCACAACACCATTGTTACGCCCCAAATCTCCTCAAAAGCTCCACAAACCTAGTCCTAGATCTCCTCATCTAACCGTTAAAACTTCGATCTGACTATGGATTCCAGCTCCTCGTGCCTCAACACCCCCGAATCTGAAGTTTCTACACCAATAATGATGCCCTGATGCAACATCAAGAAGATCGCGAAGCGCAAACGAGATTATAGGGATACGATGGATTCTAGGATGGACCATCTCACCAGCCGCATAGACCACCTTGCTGGCTGCGTGGGTTGTCTCTACGACTATCATGTACATGCAGGCCACATCCTTCCAGATGGCACATATCCAGGTGCATGTGTACACCACGGGGACAATGTTCACAACCCTGTCATTTCTCCACAACCTCATCCACCACCTACCTATCCACACTTTCCTCCGCCATTTTTCCAGCAATCACCTCCACCAGCCTCCAACGAGGATCTTCAAGGTACACAAGTGTTTCTTTTTATTTTTCTTTTCTTTTTTGTTTCTTTTTGTTTTTTTCAGGTTTTCACTTGCAACGCCTTGAACTAACTCATTGGAGCTGCGTGGACCACAACATCTTCTTTCACCACGGCATCTTCCACAACATCCACCTCCAGACACCATTACTCCAAACGGTAATCTGTATCTCTCTCCAAACATTGAGGACAATGTCTGATTTAGCTTGGGGTAGTCATTTAATTGTTTTCTTAGTCTTTAGTGAATCATCATTCCACTCTCTTACCATCATAAACTGAAAAATAAAAAAAATATCAACTTGGAACGCCTAGTTTTGAAGATGATCTTTAAAAATTAGATGACTATTCAATCACATCTTTGCATATGATCCATTGAACTTAGTTCTCTTAAAAATTTCAATTGCCTATGTTCAATTTTTATCTTAAATTGACCATTAAAGCTTGAACTTGTGTTTTAGATTGTTATTAACTTCTTTCAAATTGAAGGTTTCTAATAAACTATTATCTAAAATTAACTCTCTTATGTTACTTTTTATGCTTAGATTGCTAATTTCCCTGTAAAAAAAGAATAAATAAAAAGGGCAATCTAGCAAACTTTATATAAATTGTAGCATAACGAGTGCTTTCTTTAGCTATGGTTTGTTCTAAATCCTATATGAAAGAAGTTGTCAAGATGATTTAATTAATTAAACTCTCTCTTTTCTAAGATTGAAATTTGATAAGCTGAATATTTGCATTTGGAAAGTTTAAATTGCTTAGATCAATTGTTTCATATGTATAGATGTGATGTGAATTGCTGGAAGTTGTTTATTGAAAATCTAATTAACCAAGGCATCCCAATTTTTAGAAAAATCATTCATATTCTTTACTTGAGGACAAGCAAAATACCAGCTTGGGTGAATTTGATAAGTACTAAATTGGCAGTATTTTTATCCTAAGTTTGCCACTAAAAATGTGTAAAATCATGCAAAAACTCCTTTGATGTGACATTTTATATTATTTTTACAAATTGTTTGCATGACTGTGTTTGTCATGTTTCAGGGACCAAACCTACCAAATTTGAGAAGATTTTGACTTCGACAAGAAACACTAAAACTAGACAAAAAGGACACTAATCGAATATTCCTCGGATAGAATAACGTGGTCGAACACAGTTAAGTGAGAAGGAACCTCAATCGAACACGATTGGACGAAAAGGAGCTATGATTGAACATGAAGATTCCTGCTCAAAAAAAGTCCTGATCGAACACATGTGGTCAAAAAGAGTCCCGATCGAACACAAACACTTCTGGTCGAAATGAGTCCCGATTGATCACGACTACCGCTTGGTCGGTTGTCGGTTATTTGGCTGAGTGGAGCACGATCATGGGCATGACACTTGTTAGGCTAGGAGCACACCACGTGTTCATGGTCATGCTTGGCTTGGTTTCCAGATGTTTTAGTAGTTAGTTTTGGTCGAATCTGGTCGGTTTTGACTCAGATTTGTCCGTTCTCGCACTGTTTGAAGCCATACTTCATCGCCTCCAAGTCAAGGAGTTATTTTTGGCACGTTAACCCATGTATTATAAATAGAGAAGCTTTTGGTTCAATTAGCCTTGCCTTTTAGAAGCTAGATGCTTTCATAGGCCTTTTTAGGCTTTCTTAGCTGCTTTTTCTTAGTAGTTTTTAGATAGTTTTCTTAGAAGAACCCCCTTCTATATTTTTCCTGCTTTTGTAAGCTGACAAGGATGACAAACTAATTTTCGAGCAATGAAGTAAGTTTTAATTTAATTCTTTATTATTTCTACATTATTATGGCTTTTAGCGAGTAGTTCCCTTTTAGGGTTAGGCATGACCTAATCCAGAAGGCGTGATTCTTCCTCGGTATTGATCTCAAGTTTTGAACTTATTTATAGATGTTTTCTTCCTCCAAACCCTAAATTCTCGTTTTGACAACAGACGTAACAGTTGAGGTTTAGCAAGAATTTAGGGGAGTTCTTGAGTCCTTATCGATTTGATGCGGGATCCTGAACAGGAGAAAGGCTCTCGCCAAACATAACAGTAGAAGCGATCTTCTGATTTTTGTACCAGCGACCGTATTGGCAACTTAATCTATCTTGAAAAACAATTGAAATTAACTTGCAATCCTCAGACCTTGGATAGCATTTCGCCGGATGGTTATGGAACTCCTGAAACCCTAGGCTTTCATTTTTTGCTTTATAAACCCTAGATTTCATACTTGCTATTTACTTCTTTAAACCCTAGACTGATAGCTTTAGTAGTAGATTTAGTTGTAGACAAACAAACCCACAACTCGTTCAGACTTAATCACCATTAACCTAAAAAGACGAATAGGCTTGTTCCTCGTGAAATTCGACCCTCAAGTGCTCAACATTCAATTGTTCACTTGCGGTTATTACACAATCACGCCATTTCAGGGCCGACAGTAGGCACGACAAGCATATGACATGTGTCTTCGTAGAGTATAGGAGACGCTGTCTAGTGCATCAAATAACTCGACCTCGGTGCACTATACACCTGGGGTAGGCAATGCAGGACCGATGAGTGGAGCAGATCGTGAAGAGAGGTAGCATGATGCCGGCTATTAGTGGCCTGCTGACGAAGCTGTTGAGCAGTTTGGACATCACCTTGAGTGTCAGCGACGACATAACTCTTCAGGAGGTTACGTGCTTCCACCATCAAGGTGCGGCGCTCCTTCTTGGCTTTAGTAGCAGCACGCTTATGTGCTTTCTTCGACTCCGTCGCATGAAATTGCACGGGTTCTTGAGTTTGTTGGAAATATGTCGTGTGGTTGTATTGAAAGATTGCCACCGGGGGCAATGTCCCAAGTTGAACCATCAAAGGTTCCGGATGTTGCTTGTTAGTGTTAGCAGTTTTATCGAGGAAGGACCTACCTATAAAAAGGGGTTCCTTGATCAATCAATGCATCACATGTATCATGTAAGCGCTCTATAAATGAGCACTATCTGCATGATGGTTGGGAGACAGAGGGCATATAGAAGTGAGTGAGACGACCATCGGAGCACAGCAAAAATGGGAGGAGAGCCATGTCCCACTGGGCGTGCCATTTTGTTTCACCAAAAATAGATCGCGCTATCCGCTAGGTGAAATTACCCCTTTCGTGTTGCGGGTGTGTCAGTATATATAAGTATACACATAAAACATAGAGAAACAATTTATTTTATTAATTCACAATAAATTACAAGTTACAAGTTCCCTTGGGATTTTACATGTTCTTATTGTGCTTATGAAATACATCTTGACATACAGGAGATTGCATGGTTCATGATTCCTAGGGCTTTTGAAAAAGCTCCTGGTTAATTACATTTGCAGAACAAATCAGCAGAAAACTTCCGGTTAAGCTGTATTGATGGTCGTCGTCTTCAAATTTTCCTAAAATGAATGCAATGCATATGCCCATGCATGCAACTATGCAAATTCATAGTTTCGTTAGTCTATGGTGCTATCACAAATATGTGTGGCCTTCGCCTCGTCGGTGCCCGGCCAAGGTTGTTCAGCCTTGTAGGTCGCGAACAAATAGATGCTTTTGTCTCATCAGTACCTGGTATTAATGATGTCCCGTTTCGTCAATCACAGACAAAATGCCGCCTTTGCTTCATCAGTACCAGCGACATATGGCGTATGAATGGTAATGAATTGTGATAACATCTTGACTTCATGAACTTTTGGATATGCACATTGCATGGTATGGAGGCACATTGGAACATTCATCAATGGCTTCTGATTGTTTTGACAACTTCTGGTACAATTAGAATGCACCAGCTCCCCTTCGCCTAACTGGATGGGGGGTCTTTTTGGCCTCTGATCAACATGAAACTTGGTGAAATAGTTTATGGACAGATCTTCAATTGCTCATCAAAATTTAAGGTCAATTGGACCTTTGGACTGAAAGCTATCTTCAATACATTGCTCGTATGTTAGGCTCAAATTCAGCGAGACAAAGCCTATTTGCAATGATCTTCTGGGGATTTTCCCAACTTCTGATGAAGGTGAAACTTGGTGGGGTGATTTCAGCACAAGTCTCCTATCTTCCATGAAAATTTGGGGTCAATTGGACTTATGAATCAGAAGTTATCATTGATGCATCACCCATGTATAAAGATGGAATTATTCAAGAAAACAGCTTGTTTGCTGTAACTCTTTGAAGACCTCTCTAATTTTTTGGTCGAAAAACAACTTGGAGACCTCTGATTGAGTTGAAACTCAGTGGATATATTGCACATTGAGTCTTTTGTCCTGCATAAAAATTCAGGGCCGATCAGACTTCTGGATTGGAAGTTATCATCGATGTGTCACCTTTTATCTCAGGATGGACCGCAAAACAGAAAACAGTCTATCTGCAATGAACTTTCCCGGCCTGTGATTGAAATGCAACTTCTGATCGTCGACCGAAGTGCAACTTGGCCTCTTGATCAAAAGTGCAAATTGGATCTTAATCGAATTGCACCTTGGTCTCTCACCGAAAATGCAATTTAAGCGATCTTGATCAAAAATGCAACTGGATCTTGATCGCATCACAACTGGATCTTGATCGAATGTGCAAATTAGTCTCTGGCCGAAATTGCAACTTAGGCGATCTTGATCGAGAATGCAACTGGATCTTGATCAAAAGCACAAATTAGTCTTTTACTGAAAATGCAACTTGATCTTCATCGAGAATGTAACTGGATCTTGATCGAAAGTGAAAATTAGTCTCTGACCGAAAATGCAACTTGATATTGATCGAGAATGCAACTGGATCTTGATCGAACGTGAAAATTGGTCTTTGACCGAAAATGCAACTTGACCTTAATTGAGAATGCAAATAGATCTTGATTGAATCACAACTGGATCTTGATCGAAAGTGCAAATTGGTGTCTGATTGAAAACGAAACTTGACCTTGATCGAGAGTGCAACTGGATCTTGATCGAATAACAACTGGATCTTGATCGAAAGTACTAATTGGTCTTTGACCGAAAATGCAACTTGACCTTGATCGAGAATGCAACTGGATCTTGATTGAATCACAACTGGATCTTGATCGAAAGTGCAAATTGGTCTTTGATTGAAAATGCAACTTAATCTTGATCGAGAATGCGACTCGATCTTGATCGAATCATAACTGGATGTTGATCAAAAGTGCAAAATAGTCTCTGACCAAAAATACAACTAGATCTTGATCGAGAATGCAACTAGATCTTGATCTAATGAGAAATGGATCTTGATCAAAAGTGAAAATTGGTCTCTGACCTCAAATGCGACTTGATCTTGGTCGATCTTGAAGCCGATCGGACTTCTAGATGATAGATCATTGTCTTCGAAATTCACCGAGGCTCTCACTGGATTGGGGCTCCCTTTGCACAGATGATTGGGACCTTCATATTGCTCCATGCTTCTCTCCATCTTCAAGAATAGGCTAGCACGGGCACCAACGAACAGGCATCCACCCTTTGTGCAATGCATGATGCATGCTTATGCAATCGAGCAGTGCTCACCCACGGTAACTGATCAGACCTGAAATGGTCGAGCGCGATGTGTAAAGTAATAAACCGCAAGTGAACGGTTGAACGTTGAGCACTTGAGGGTCTAATTCCACAAGGAGCAAGCATATTTGTCTTTCTAGCTTAATGGATCACTGAGTAAGTCTAAACGAGTTGTGGGTGTGTTTTTCTACAACTAAGCTATCAATCTAGGGTTTACAAGCTGAAATGAAAATCTAGGGTTTCAAGAGTTCCATAACCATCAGACGTAATTCTATCCAAGGTCCGAGGATTATAAGTAGTTTCAACTGTTTTCCAAGACAAATTAAGTTTCCAATTTGGGGCGCTGGGTCAACAATCAGAGGATCACTTCCACTATCATGTTTGGCAAGAGCCTCTCTCCTGTTCAGGATCTCACGTCAAAGCACTAAGGATTCAAGAACTCCCCTAAATTCTTGTTAAGACTCAACAGTTATGTCTGTTGTCAAAACAAGGAATTAGGGTTTGGAGGTAGAAAACATCAGGAAATTACTCCAAAACTTGAAATAAAGACTGAGGGAGAATCACGCCTTCCGGATTAGGTCATCCCTGACCCTAGAGAGGATATACTCGCTAAAAGCCATAATAATGCAGAAATAAAAATGACAATTAAATAAAAACTCACTTGATTGCTTGAAAATTGAAGTTGTCGTCCTTGTCGGCTTACAAAAGCAATAAAAATAAAGAAGGTGGCTCTTCTATGAAAATTGAACTAAAACTACTCTAAACTACCTAAGGAAGCATCTAAAAAGCATGTCTAAACCTAAGAGAGCATGTCTAATTGAGCCAAAAAGTTTCTCTATTTATAGTACACAGGTAAACATGCCCAAAAACAACTCCTTGACGTGCAAGCGACGAAGTCTGGCTTCAAATGGTGTGAGAACGGATAAATCTGAGTCAAAACCGACCAGATTCGACAAATTCTGATCAAATACGACTAAAATCAGCCAAATCTAGCTAAAACCAACCAAATTCGATCAGTTCTGGTCCATCTTGCATCAAAATGGCTGTCGTGGTGTTACGAACACCCCGACAGGTTTCGTGGACAATCCTAGCGAAGAAAACGCGACGCGGGTTGACCGGGTGACCGGTCCTCCCCTGCCGGACAAGCACAACAAATGACACGAGAATTTATATAGGTTCAAGTTCCGGTGGGGGCCCTAGTCCTATCGGCGTGCTCCCGACCGGAGTCAGCTGGGGAAGCTTTCCTGGGGGGAGAGGCTCCGGAGCACACCTGTGAGATTGTCTACTCTAGCAATAATGAGCCAGTTTTTCTTTACAAGAGGGGTACAAGGGCTTTTATAGCCCCAAAAGAAGCAAAAAGACTAAACTACCCCACCTACTACCGTTGGACCGAGGGGTAGCATCGTCCTTCTCCCGACCAGGTGCCTCGGATACTCGACAGGTGTCTGCTGATTCCCGAGGCGCTCCCCGCGTGACCCCCACGTGACTCGGGACCGAGGGCTCCTATCCTCGGAAGGACGACGACGGGATGGGCACCGGAGGCCTTGTCCCCGGGCGAATGGCGGCGCCCGGGACAGCCATTCGCCCGGGACAGGCACCGGGGGCCTTCTTCCCGGGCAAATGGCGGCGCCCGGGACAAGCACCGGGGGCCTGGTCCCCGGGCTAAAGGCGGCGCCCGGAACAGGCACCGGGGGCCTTGTTCTCGGGCAAATGGCGGCGCCCGGGACCGGCACCGAGGGCTTTGTCCCCGGGCAAAAGACGGCGCCCGGGACAGGCACCGGGGGCCTGGTCCCCGGGCTAAAGGCGGCGCCCAGGAGAAGCACCGGGGGCCTTGTCCCCGGGAGAATGGCGGCGCCCGGGACCGGCACCGGGGGCCTTGACCCCGGGCAAATGGCGGCGCCCGGGACAGGCACCGGGGGCCTTGTCCCCGGGCTAAAGGCGGCGCCCGGGACAGGCACCGGGGGTCTGGTCCCCGGGCGAAAGGCGGCGCTCGAGACAGGCACTGGAGGCCTTGTCCCCGGGCAAATGGCAGTGCCTGGGACAGGCACCGGGGCCCTTTTCCCCGGGCAAAAGGCGGCGCCTGGGACAGGCACCGGGGGCTTTGTCCTCGGGCTAAAGGCGCCACCCGGGACAGGCATGGGGGGGCCTGGTCCCCAGGCTAAAGGCGGCGCCAGGGACAGGCACTTGGGGCTTTGTCCACGGGCAAAAGGCGGCGCCCGGGACAGGCACCGGGGGCCTTGTTCCCGGGCAAATGGAGCAACTTCTTATCTGGACTTAGTCTCGGGGAGATTTCCCCCAACAATGGCCCAAATACAACAAGTCCCTGTCAAACCACCTCAAAACGACCAGTTTTGATGAAATATGATCAAAACTGACCAGTAAAAAGCCGAGGAATCCAATTCGAGCACGACCAGGACACGTGGCGCAATCGCGGCCACACACGTGTCATGATCGAAACCGAATTGCGAACACGAGCAGGACACGTGGTGTAATTACGGCCAGACACGTGTCGTGACCGAAACTGAGTTTCGGCAATGTTGTATTCGACCAGATCTCCTTTTTGAGTACAAGTCCTTTTTTGCCCAGATTCGTACAAATAAGGATTTTTGCCCACCAAATTGTCTTCGACTAGGAGTTTTCGACCGTGGAGTACTCGACAGTGCCTTTTTGCTTGTCTAGTTAAGTTTCTTGGTCATGTGAGGCTCAAATGTGGTCAAATTCTTCCCAAATTTGGTGGGTTTGATCCCTGAAATATAATGAACACAACCGTGAAAGAAATTTGTGAAAATAATCAAATTTTGCACATAAAATGCCGCATCAGAGGAGTTTTAAGCTTGATTTTGCACGTTTTCAATACTAAACCTAAGGTAAAAATGCTACCAAGTTAGCACTTATCAGTAACCTTAATGGCTTCGATACTTGCTCGAATGACTTTGCAGAGGGAAAAAAAAGAAAAGGTCCTCCTGGTCAAATAGAAGAGAAGAAGCTCCTAAGGCCACCGAAGATCGTCCTAAAAGATGGATACCTCGCTCTGTTCATAGACTCTGGGACGTTTAAATCGTCTAACAACTAGAGAGATTAGGGGAGTTTTGAATTTTGAAAGGAGAATAAATATAAATATTTAAATAAGTGAAGAGATAAAGACAAACCTCTTTTAAATATTTTGAGCTGTTAAAGTGTCTCAAGTCGTGCAACCAAACTGAAACTCAGGTCTAGCCTGACCAGACCCAAACTCAAGTCTAGTTCAACCAAACCCTACACGACCAGTGACCAAGTCTTGTCACTCAGTGGGACCCGACCAATGAAGCTCGACTAGTGGAACTTTCAACTAGGTCTTGATTGTTTTGAATAGTCCACGTGTGTATTTTTTTAACCTTTAATCTTTTGATCAACTGGGACTTATATGTTACGTGATGAACTTATTACAAAATTTTGTCGAACAATTCTGTCGTCGACATCGAATTCTTGGTAGGCGTCTTCGTTGGTTCTGGTAGCACCTTCTCACTCTGCAAAGTGCCTACACCATTTGAATCAATAGTATCAACACAAGATATAGCATTAATATGTTTAGAATCACGAGGGTTGATAGGTTGAGAAGAAAGATGATTAAAATTCTTAGGTGCGAGGTTGGCTAATTGCACAATCTAAATCTTGAGCATACGAATATGCATAGAGATGGAGTCGATCTTCTGGTTCAATCACTACCACAGAAACAGACATCCAAGACAGCACATCACAGACGGTTATGAACAAACCGTCTGTGAAGGCCTGTCGGGAGAAAATGTTAAGTTATCACATATGGTTTTAAGGTCAAAATCGACTGTGATATTCTAATCATCACAGACGGTTCCGAGCTCAAAACCGTCTGTGATAATCCAACACTATCACAGTAGGTTCTGACCTCAGAACCGTCTGTGATAGTAATTATCACAGACGGTTCTGAGCTCAAAACTGTCTGTGATAATCCAACACTATCACAGTAGGTTCTGACCTCAGAACCAAACAACATTTTTTTCATTCCACGGCAGAATTTGACCACCCTGCAGTAAAACAGTCATAACTTTTGCATACGAGCTCCGATCGGGATGTTCTTTGGCCCTTGGAAAGCTTACAAAAAGTCTGAAATCAGTGCTATTTCAACAGCAAACTCACGGCCATGTATGCGCAGCTGAACGAACCCCAAAAAATGTCGTTTAGGGCCTCAAAACAGCCTCCGAATTTTTGGCAACCATTTTTGTCGATCTTTTGCATTTAGTTTGAGTTTTTCTTGCTTCAAATTTTTGTAATCCTTGTGTCCCGACCTTAAGCTTGTGATTACTTGGTCGGATAGCAAAAAAAAGAAAGAAAAAAAAAACAGAAGTGAAGTGATTGCCTCTTTTGAGTCCTTTGCTAAGTTGTGTGTTTCGTGTTGCTTGAACTGGGTCATAAAAAAGTTTAGGCCAGTAACGACATAGACTAGCTTGGGACTACTTTTCAATTTTGCAATTTCTGAATTGAATTGTTGATAATCCAGCACTATCACAGATGGTTTTTAGCTCAAAACCGTCTGTGATAGTTTACAATTTGAACCACGCTCTATAAAATTTAAGGCGGGCTTCATCCCGCTCATTTCCACACTTTGCGACTTTTCACTTCACTTGCCCTAGCTCTCCCCACCTCTGGCACCTCCTCCTCTGGCTACTCCTCCCGACCTCCTGTGCCTCCTCCCTCTCCTTCTGGCCACCTCTGACCCAACCTCCCTACCTCTGACGTCTCAGGTGCCCCTCCTCCCTCCCTCTCCCTCTCCTCCTCCTCCTGTATTTTAGCAACTAATATAATTCCATATGCTAGGTTTGTGTACTACAATTCATGTGGTGGACACTTTGAGCAAATTAGGGTTGAAAGTTTCAGGATTTGGGATGCTGATGACTCAGACGCCAAAATGAACCGGTTGGGGACTCAGAGGAACGTACCTGGCGATGAGATTCATGTCTTGTTTTCTAAGTGCATCTTGCAATATGTTATCTTGTCATAGATTTATAAATTTCTTCCCAGATTATTGAAATGTATATATATATACTGAAATTCTTGAAATGTATATGTGCAAGTGCTGGCTGTGTGTATATATATATATATATCTGAAATGCTGAAATGTATATGTGCAATTGCTGGTTGTGTGTATATATATCTGAAATGCTAATGTACAAAGGGCATGGCTAGCATGATTCCTGAGGCTAGCAAGAAAACAAAGCAATCATAAAAAAAAATATCAACATCACAGATGGTTTTGAGTTTAGAGCCGTCTGTGAAGATTAGTTATCATAGACGGTTTTGAGCTCAAAACCGTTTGTGATAGGCAATATCACAGATGGTTCAAAACCGTCAGTGATAGTACTTGGACTATCATTGATGGTTCAGAACCGTCTATGATGACTGTTTTGAACTGACTGTGATATTGTATTCTGTAGTGGTGAATGCAATCTTTTTTTCTCTTGATTTGCTAGAAAAGTTTCTAGCATGCACTCAACGTTGGATTGTTCGGGTTGGTTGATGTGGTGGCCGGTATGGTTGTTTTCACGACTTAATCAAGATTAGTCTAGGTTAGTTTTTGGATTAGATTTAGATCTTCTCTCTCAGATTTAATCTAGTTCTATTTTCTTTTTCATCAGTTTGAAGCCAACGTGGATGGCGTTCTTAATTCGTTTATGCAATTAGGTATGTTTTCTCTAATTCTTTGCCTCTCCGCTGTTTTGATAGCTATTTGGGAGTAATTTTCTCTCTAGAGTTAGGGTTGACCTAATCCAGAGGGTGTGATTTTTGCTTTGGCTTTGTTCGCAAGTTTGTTGCTTTATTTCTTGAATTTTAGTCTCTAATCCCTAGATTTTGTGTTCCACCTACTATATCATTCATACTCCACTAGACGACCGGTATTCGTATGTTAGGGAAACACACGACCACCATGTCCTAACGCTAAACGTAGGGTTTGGAAGAGATTTTTCTCCTAGCTAACTGGCATGTGCAATCCTCTACGACTATCATTTGGATTTGGAGACAACACTTAATTTGTCTCATTTAAAATCTTTGAATTCAATTTGGTATTCAACTGGTCTTTGTTACAAATTATGCCTGATGGCTATGGAATTCCCAAATCTCTAGATTTTCTCCCTGATTTCTAATACCCTAGTTTTTAGTTTTAGTTGTAGGTTTTCAAACAATCAGCTTACGTGATTTAGTTATTGATTTTAATTTAAAAGATGATTTCGCTTGTTCCCTTTGTATTCGACCCTCAAGTGCTCAACGATAGGCCGTTCACTTGAGGTTAGAATCACTCTGTGGTGACGTCAAAACACTCGGCGGCTGCACAAAAAACAATTACCATGTTAGTAATGAAGCTCTCGATGGCGGTTGCAGCGACCCTCACAACGGTGGCGGCGACGACAAAACCCTCAATGGCATTCGCGACAATATGCAGCACGAACATCGAAGAGATGGGCGAAAACAAGATGTATAAAACAATAAAATAATGCGGTTTGTATTCGCGGGATATGATTCAATTACGGAAAAAAATTGAAAAAACATTGACATATGGTGTTAGACAGTTATTATCATTCTCACTATTGGCTCTATCCAAGGGATGTGATTTGTTTGTATAAGTTGAATCGGATGGCTCCTAGAATGGGTATAGAATAGTTATTCTATGGGTGGATGTAGAATAGTGTTTCTCTATGTGTGTGTGTGTGTGTGTGTGTGTGTGTGTGTGAAGGCTTTTTCCTACTCTCAGGTGTAACTACTCCCTATGTGAGCTATATTCATAGTATGAAAAATATATTTATGTAATATACCTATAATTATAACCAGATAAGAAGTATATATTCTTTTTATAGAGTGCTATGATGAATTATTAAAGGATTTAAATGGTATGTACTAATAAATATGTATAAACAACATAAGTGAAAAACATAGTAATCATCAAAGTACATCTGCAATACACATAAAATAGTCTTATATTACTACATAAGTGTGTATGATGAGAAAAAGAAGTATTTACAATTCATTTAAGAGGTATATTCGAAGGAATAACTACACCTGGAGTAATGTGTGTGTGTGTGTGTCTAATCAATTCTAACTTATAAGTAATGCAATGCAAATGAAGAACAAGAGGAACTGTAAATATGTAATGCGAAAGAAAAAATAAACAGTAAGAAAGAAGAAAAAGCAAACAATGAATCACATAAAATGATGAACAAAGTAATTAGACAAGTAAGAGTGCCTTTTGTCAAGTAAGAGTGCCTTTTGGCTCTTATGTCTCTTTATGTTGAATAGGAGTGCCTTTTGACTCTTATGTCCCTTCATGTTTCCACTATTAGTGTATCTGGGAGAAATATAATTTTCTTGAAAGAGATCTAATCTTTTAAGGAGGTAATATATTCTGATGTTTTCTTCTGATCTTCTTGTTTTAATAAGGAAAAATAATTAAACCTTTGGAAAGTTGAGGTACCAAATTTACTGGCTTGTGTGAACTTTTCGTTTAGACTTCGACATGGAGCTCTTGAGTCTAGCGGTTGTGGATTCTCTTGTATCATTTTGAACATCATCTCGTAAACCTGAAGTTGCAACTCAGCCTCTGGTAAGCCTAGTTTCTTTGAGAGTAATTCTCTGATAACTTTGTCCTTTAATTTGATCATACTAGGTCTGTGGGGCTTACTTGTGCTCCCTTTTCCATATATGATTAGCTTTATGTCAAACTTATCCCATCATTTCACTTGATATTTTCTTATCATGGTGACTGGGAATTAATTATGGCATAGGTCTATTTCCTACTTCATGATCTAAGGCATTCCTGTCTCTGAGTAGAATTGCATCAAGACAAAAGGATATTTTTTCAAATCCCTGGTAGATTCTTGAGTAACTTTCTTGATAATATCTACTGAAAGAATTTCTGGAATGGCCCCTATCTTTAGCTAGTAATTCTTGAAGAACCATAGTGGTATGTTATATATTTTTGAAGTAGATGAACCATGAATACTTCATTTGAATATTTTGGAGTAGGAGAGCAGTTTGTCAAGCATCCTGATAGTCCAAGTAATTATATTTGCTAGGACTGTGTGAGTCAAGTGATTTAGAGACATGGATTGTAAGAGGTATCCCACTCTTCCAGGTCTATAATCTTATTGATAAGTAATTTTGTATATGTGTCTCTTTATCATTCCCATTGTGATAAATTTGAGCACTTCTGGATTCAAGAAATATTGCTTCATTATAGTTTTGGTCTTTCCCTTGAGATTTAGGCACAAAATAAAATTGCTTTGGAAAATACTTGATCATAATATTTTTAAGATGAAGACTCATATCATTGAATTATAGAGGTAATATATTTTTCTTTGTTTTAAGAATGAATGATGGCGTATGCTCAAAACTTTGAGGCAATGGTGGAGGCTTTTGTGTTGAACTCTCAAGATAAATATTTGAGAATTTTAGTTTTCTTGGGGATTGCTTAATCACCTTCCCACTGCTTGAGAGATCTCTTTGTGGTGCCATGTCCCTGTAAAAATTCACTAGATAGAAAATCTGAGAGTGAATTATTTTCTTCCTTGATATGTTTAATTTGGAAGTGAAAACATGATAATATTAATTGCTTGCCATCTAGCAAATATTTTTTTCGAAACTAGATTCTCTACATCGTTTTGAAGGACATTTTCTGCTATTTTGCAATTGACTCAATAGAAATTGTTGATTTAAAAGTTCTCCTTAGAACTTTGAGATAATCTTGACAATTGCCAAGATTTCTTTCTTGATAAGAAAATAATTTTTTTGATTATTCCTGGTTCCCGAAGTGAACCTGACTAATTGCTCTAAGGATCCTTTCTTTTGTTTTAGGATTCCTTTGTAGCTGAAATCTGAGGCATTTATTTCAATGATTTTGAAAACATCTTGATCTAATATATGTAAACAAAGTAACTTTTTATTCTTGTTCTTAATCTGTTGAACTTCCTAAGTATGACTCGAGGTCAGGGTGGAAGGATGTTTCCTCAATCTATCTGTCCAGATTTTTCTATCTTTAACAAGATCTTCATAGAAATCTGAAACATAATTCAAGCAACCTAAAAATCTTTGCAGTTGCTTCTTTTTTTTATCTCATCTGGGAACTTATTTGCAAATTCAATAACTCTAGCAACAAGTAAAACCTGATCAAAATGAATCAATAACCCAAAAATTGAATATTAGTTTGAAAAAACTTCATCTTTTTGGTGGAGACAACAAGATCATTTTGCACATTAGTCTTCCAGAAAATATTGAGATATTTCCAGTGCTAATTAATATCTTGAGAAAATGTCAATACATTATGTATATAAACAATGATAAAAGAGGTGTAAGGCAAGAAAATTTCATAGATTATTTTTTGAAACTCATAAAATGCATTTTTTAAACCAAAAAGCATGACATTCCACTTATAATACCTAACAGGAGTGGTGAAAGCAGTTTTATATCTATTCTCTTCTTTTATTTGAATTTTTCAAAAACTTGATTTCATATCAAATTGAATTAAACTTTGCTCCTTGAATCCTTCTGATCAAGTACTGTTTATTAGGAATCGATTATCAGATACATTGAAAAACTTTGTTCAAGGGTATATAATTAATTACTAATCTAGGCACATCTCTCTTATTTTCGACAGCATTTTCAACATAGAAAACAGAACAACTCCAAAGAGAAGAGCTTTTACTTATCAAACCCTTTTGCACAAGACTTTCGATTTGTTTTTTGCAAATTTCAAGCAGTCTTTTGCTCATTTGTACAGGCCTTACTTTTGTGGGAATATTTTCCTCATTGAAACTAGGAACATAAGGCAAGCCCATAACAAGTTTTTTCCTATGCCAAAAAGCAGAAGGAGATTAGAACAAATTTCTTTAATAAACTTTTCTTGCAAAGTTTTTTGCCTACTTTGAAAATTGACATCACCAAGAGTTTTATCTATTCCTTGAGCTAGTTTAAAAGGGTCTCTTCAAGTTTTGAGCAGAATTTTATAGTAACCTTCTTTCTTCTAACTTTGAACTAGATGCCATAAGCAGTTACCAATAAAGGTCTAATGAGAGAAAGAAATGGTGTTCTCAAAATAACTCCTTATTTAAGATTTTTTTATCAAAAGGAGAGAAGTTTTCATGCTGACGGAGATGATTACTCAAGTTATCTGTTTGTGTCTTTCCGTGGTCGCTCGCGACCACGAAGAGAGATCATGTAATAGTCCAAGATCTTATGGACTTAATATGGTCCATCTTGTCAAACAAATGAGAAGGCCCATCATGGATGATCATTACGCTAGCACAATATTCGTGGTCTCAATGTTTGTGGTTGCGACCTCTGTGATCGCAATATCTAAGGTTGCAGAGTCTGCGGTTACTATGGTCGCGGAGACATGGTAATCCCCAATACATGGTCGCAACCAGTATGAACCATAAAATAAGGGAGTTATCTTTAAACTTCTTTACGGGGAAATCGATAGTGGTTTCTTTATCCTTACCATGATAGTAAATTGAGACAAATATTAATCCTAGAAGTACCTTCGAATCAAGAAAGAAAGGTTTGGTCGAGACTTATATCACGGACCACGGTCTAAGGGTGATGCAGTTATGCTAGACCATAACCGCTCTTTGACCAAATACGTTCCATTATTCCCAGGGTAATATGAGTCTCTCTTCACTATTTAGAAGGATGAACGTGCGGTTATCCATAACTGTCACGTCATAACTGGTGGACAACAACCGCTTGCAACTGTCAAGCATCCCTCTGATGAAGCAACTGACGCCTCTTGATGAAGTATAAAAAGGGGCTCAGAACTTGTAGAGGGGCAGATGAAGTGAGAGTTAGACAATACACAGATTGTTAAACTCTATGCATTTTGTAATCCATCATTCTGATTGTGAAAATCCAACATGAGTAGGGCTTTTACTCAGACTACGAGGGCATGAACTTATATAAACACAGTGTGTCTGGTTTCATTTTTATGGTGATATTCTTTGATGATTGGTAGATATTGTCCCCCCTAATAAATATCTCAAATCTTTGTAAGTTCGGCTTGGGACATTGTCTCAATTGTCGACACATGCAAACTCCAGAATTGCAAACATGAACTTTAGGGATCTTATAATTCACCCTTAGAGGGTTGCCGTCAGTTTGCATTAACTTTATGAGTGATTTTTTGAAAATATTTTAGAGGGACTATACATTTTCTAATACAATTGACATCTGCCCCTGAGTCAAGTAGAGTTTTTTGCTTAAAGGTATGACCATCAGAAAACTTATATAAAATCTCGTCATGCCATTTTTACTTGTTTTTGCTTGAAATATTTTTCTATTGATTCAATAAAATCTTCAAAATCATTTTTCAAAACAAATTCCTTTTGAAAAATACTTTCAGCAATACTAGGTTTCAAAAAATTTAAAACATAAGTTTTCCTTTTGAGGTCTTGCAACTCCTATTTTATAGCATTTGTTCTCTCCAAAGATCATCAAGAAAAAACTGCTTACTTTTACTTTTAGAATCTATAGTTTCTTGCATGACTTCATTTATCTTGGAAAATCCTTATCCTAGTTGATCCTTTTCTCATATTCCTTGGAGATTTAATCATATAAATATATTTTTCCAGTTGATTCCTCTTTTCTTCTGGATCTTGAATAGAATCAATTGTATCCAATATAAATTGTTCGAGATTTGTAAGGACCAAAACACCTTCTCCAAGTTCTTCTTCTTGTTAACTATAGGACCAAAATCTATCAAAAGTACCTACATCATCTAAAATTGTTCCCAAATCATTAGAGTCCAAATTTTAACACAGATTGATCATCAATTTTAAAGCATCTATTAATTATATGCTCTATCCAACCACTATAACCTTTTACTCTATTACTCTTTTCTCTAGAATCATACAACTCCCTCTAGACTCCAAAACAAAGACATGAATCTCCCAAAAATTTTTGCTTCCAAGAATTTGAATTAGGGATAATATAAAATATGTTATCATAACCTCCAAAACTTAACCCAGTTTCAAACCTTAAATTAATCAATTGATCACACTTCTTCTCATAAATAAACCTACAATTGCTAAAATAATGGCCGACATTGAATAAGGGTGTAGCAACAGTGAGGCTTTGTAGTAGGGGTTTTCTCCTTTGGTCAAGAAAATGATTCAACGATCCCTTAAGACGAGCTTATAGACTATTTACACATATGCCTGTATCTTGCTTGTCATTATCAATCATTTTACTAATGGAGGGAATCATGGAACCATTCTCCAATGGTTCGTTAGACTGAATATTCTCAACATCAGCCTCTCCCGTTTCTCCTATAGAAACATGATTATCACTATTAGAGGTAAGTCTTTGGGGATGAAGGCTCTCTTGGTTCTCACTTCTAGTATTAGACTCTAGATGTTGAAGGATGGAGTTAGAGGGAAAATCTATTTTGATCATATTAGTTTGTTTGGTCAGAGCATTCATGGAGATGTTTGCAAGATCTTGCGGATCTATGAGGTGACTAGTATGATCAGATTTCACAAGGGAATCTTCATTCAAATCCTCAGAAGAGAAGGCTCCTCAGGTATCTTAACAGGGTCAGAAGGAAGATGATCCTCAGGAGAGAAGGCTTCCTAAGGGATCTAAACAGGCTCAAAAGGAAGGTGATCATGATCTTCAGATTCTCACAATTTCTTTTCAAGAATTTGATCTTGCTTTTCATACAAATAATTTTCAACATGAATCCAAAAAGAGTTCTCATACCAGTCAAAGAAAGAGATGTCTTTTTTTTCTCTTCTCATATCATTATACCAAAGATCTCTAATTTTTGTTCTAAAAGGTTCCTTACCTTTACTTAAAAAAATCTTTTTGCTTTTGTTTTATTTTTAGGAAGATTAAACTCTAATCTAGGAAAAGATTTATCTATTTCAAAATCACAATTATTAATAATAGCCTTCTTAGGTATCTTTTAATTTGCAGTATTTTTCTCTATATCTATAAAAACATATAGAAGAACCATTTTTAATCGATATTGTCTTAACAGACCTTTCATTACTGTGTGAGGTTATAGCCCAATCATTAATGCTCAAAGTCCTGATTAGTCAAGACATCTTTAGTATAGAAGATGGATTGATGGATAGTTTCGAGTCAACGACACAAACAATTAATTCCCACAATTAAGATCAACCTTATTTCTTTGTAGTGTCCCTGTCAAGCACATTATGCCCAACAAATGCCTTCTACATTACTAAAAAGGGTTATGCAACCTTGGAACCCCCGACGAAACCAATATGATCTCTGCTACTTCAACCTACTATACCAGCTCACCCCCCTCCTCGACAAAAAGACGGCAGGGCTAATCGGCGCACAGACCACGACGTTGTTACCAAGAAAAGAACAAGGACCCAGGCAGCAAGTTTGGTCTGTCTCGACAATATAAGTTAATACAATGGTTATAATATAGTAATGCCTAACAGGGAGTAGTATTGCAATACTTCAAATACTAAGAACAGGGATGATAGTAGAGGAACAATAAATATGCAATGTGAAAGAAAGAAGACAAACAGTAAGAAAGAAGACAAAGTTAATAGTTGTTGTGGTATTACAAATACCACGGCAGGTTTTATGAAAGTTCCTAGCGAACGAACAACAACGCGAGCTGACTGCGCGATCGGTCACTTCCCGTTGGGCAAGTACATAGAGTGACACAAGGGTTTATACAGGTTCAGGCCCCAGTGGGGACCCTAGTCCTGTCGACACCCCCAAACGTGAGTCTGCTGGGGAGGTTCTCTCTTGGGGAGAGGTCTCCAAGGGATGCCTATTGCTCTATTTGTGCTAAACTAGAATGAAAATCCTCCTTTATACAAGAGGGTGTACAAGGATATATATAGACCCTAAAAGATGCAAATTACTAAACTACCCTATCCGCCGCCGTCGAATCGAAGGGCACCGACGTCAATTCCCCGGTCGAAGGGCCTGGATGCTTCACAAGTGTCCTCGCTAATACCCGAGGGAAAACCTTTCCCCGAGACCCCGATCACCGGGACTGTGGTCCCCGGGTGGCGGCGCTAGGGATGAGGGGGACGCCTGTCACTTGGTGGCGGCGCCCAGAACGAGAGAGATGTAGGATCAAGGATGCCGACTAGAGGGGGGTGAATAGGAGGCTTTTAAAAACTTCAAATACAAACAAGTTTTTGCAACGAGAAGAACCAAAAAGCAATTTAATAAATTAAAGAGAAGATAGAGAGAACAAACACAACGATTTTTACCGAGGTCTCGGAGACTCGCCCAGTCTCCCCTGATCCTCGTTGAAGCACTCAAATAAATTGTCTTGCTCCAATATACACAAAGGATATTATCCACTAATGGTTGCTCCTTGTCCACTCCGGAAAGGCGAGCACCGATGCCTTATACAAATGCGCCGAGTCTCTCCGACAATCTCCGAACTGGAGAGATCTACGGCCACGCCTCTGAACCGTCTAGGTGAGGGCACTCACCAAGAGTAATAGGCAGCAAGGTCTTCTCTAGACCTCCAAACAATCACCAGGAAACTAATAGGATGCAAATGATGCGAACAAAAAGCACTCGGTGGATCCGAAAAGCACTCGACTTGATCAAAAGATCAAGATTTTGTATAAGAAACTAAAGCTCAAGAGTGTGTATGAGAGAAGGCTGCTTGTTGTATAAAATACAAGCTCAAAACCTCTATTTATAGTCTCAAGGATCAAAAGAACCGTTGGAGCTAGAGCTGAAAATTAACAACTCAAACTGACAGTCAGTTACATACACAACGGCTGACAAAACTTACGGATAAAAAATAGCTAGCCATTTGTGGTCGTATATGGAAACTGAAACCCCAAACTGACAGTCAGTTATGCAAACTGATAGTCAGTTCGACCAAAACATCGACCAGTTTTAAAAAAAAAATCAGATAAAAACAGCTGTGGTCGAAACACAAACTGACAGTCAGCATGGGCATACTAACAGTCAGTTTAGTACAAAAATTTTTGGCCCGAAAAACACACTGTCTGGACAATTTTCAGTTAACACAAACTGACATTCAAACTGACAGTCAGTATAGCAAACTGACAGTCAGCATGAACAAATATAGCTATAACTTTAAATCCAGGAGTCTAAATTGAGAGTTTAATAGCTCGTTTGAAAGATAATTTTAAGGGATACATTTTTGTCAACAGAAGAAAAAGTCAGATCTGCCTAGATCTTTCTAGAAATTTGAAAAACTCTTCTGCTGTCAAAAACTCAACTGAAAATCCAAATCTTTCAAAACCAAATTCAAATCAAATCCAACCAAAAAGAATACAATGCAATGACCTAAGTTTCTTAGTTCATGTTGGAAATGTAGGGAAGACTTTGCAACCCCTCTTTATAGTACGGTTAAAACTAAGCAACAAAAGTCCTTAACCGATCGAACTCCAAACGCCGAGATCGGGAAAAATAAAAACTCTTATTACCTTAGTCATTTGTGTTTCTCGATTTGCATCTTGACCTTGTTTGTTGTGACTTGTGCTTTTTCATTTTGCGTCGGGTTCATCTTGATCATCTTGTATTTCTTCCCGAACACGCTCTGTATCAAAAATCTCAGAAGCACAATTAGTCTGAAACACTTTGTTTTCATTAATCATCAAAATTAGGGTTAGGCATAAAGGCCTAGATGCAACAATGTCCCCCTTTTTGATGATTGATGACAACAAGTGTTCAATAAAAGATAATAAATAAAATACTAAAATACTCCCCCTGAGTGTATGCATAGGTGCGTAATTAGTACACACGCACCTATCACATCATATCAAGATGTATCAGAGCATAAATCAACATATATATCAGAGCATAGACAGATGTCACACATCATCAGAGCATCGCAAAACATCATGAATAGAAACACATCCATAACATATCCATAGTGTATGACAAAAGATCATATATATAAAAATCATCCATATATCATAAAAAGTCATATCCAAAACAGAATAATATATAAAAAGTCATACAACCAGAATCTCATATAACCAGAGTCAAATATATAAAATACTTCTCCCCCTTTGGCATCAAGCACAAAAAGGGAGCCAAGATACAAATCAGAGCCTAAAGCTCATCATCTGAAGAAAAACCTAATACGGCTGTATCTCCAGAGCCTGCTGGAGATCCAGTCGGATTGACGACAGGTGACAACGGAGGAGTGGCAACCGGAGAGGGAGTAGCTGGAGCCGGAGCTGGTGCCGCAGGAGCTGGAGCAGCTGGGCCTGAAGCTGAACTCAGAGAAGACGATGCCGGGCGGGCCCTCTTGCGAGGGACTGGGGAAGCTGAAGAAGGTAGGCGGCGCAGAATCTCCTCCTGCTGAGCAACCAGATGAAGCAGCATCTGATGCTGCTCCTACTGAGTGTGTAGGATCTGCTGCTGGGTCTGGATGATCTGCTGGAGTTGAGAAGAAGACGCCGAAGAAGAGCCAATGCCTGTCTCTGCAGCTGGTGCTGGGTCAGTCTCCTTAACTGGAGCCTCATCCTCTGACTCCCCCGCAGCATCATTATCAGATGCGGGAGAATCAGGACCAGCAGCAGCCATAGGCCGGGCACCAAGGCGACGGTCGGTCTGGCCAAGAGGATAGAAGAGAAGGGGATGATGGGGCCGCGGGAGCTCAGTGTCCACAGCCCGAATATGCAGAAGCATCGCCATGATATACGGAGCGTATATTAGCTGATGGCGTGGAGAGAGAAGAACGTGCTGAATCTCACTGATGATGAGATCAGCAACGTCGAAAGGCTCCTCCTGAAAGATGGAAAGCAGCACATGGAGGACCAGATAAGTGACTCTAGCCCTATCGCCGGACATAGGGACTAGAGTGAGTCGAAGGATCCGCAGAGCCAAGTCAACATCGCGGCGCAGACCGACGATGTGACGGAGCTGGAAGGGACCGGAGTAAAGTATGGCCACCTCCCGATGCTCGAGGTTTGGAAGGGTGTGGAGCTGGCGCCCAAATGCGGGACGAAGCAGTCCAAGCGCAGACTCAATCTGCTCCTCCGTGACTGTGTGAACCTGGAGGCCCGTCATGAAGGTGATGAAGTCACGCAGGGGAGAAATGAAGATGGTGGAATAGAACTGATGAATGGGCCCGTCAGCCTAGTGGAGAGAGGAATCGGCGACAAGGTCGCGGATCCCGATGGAGGCAAAAGAATTTGCCAGGGAGACGATGCCTGTGCGAGAGGCAATCCTCTGCCAGGACAGAGAGCGGTGGGCGAATATCGGTACGCGGCTATATACGCTGGTGAAAAGATCCAGCTGCAAGTTCGTGTAGAAGGTAAGGACGTCACACGCATCGCGACCAGTGGGACGCAGCGAGAGATACGGGTTTGCGGCGCGAAGGGAGCGAAGGCGGCTCACGTGCCACCGGGAGTAATCCACGGGCACGCGCTCAGGTGTAGGCGAAGGCCGGATCTCGAACATCTGACCCGTTGAACGACTGCTGTTTGCAGCGTTCTTCCGACGAGCCACACGCCGAGACGAGGAACCAGGCTGATCAGACATGGCTAAGAAATGAAACAGGGGAGATAAAAACAGGGACTAGATCAGAGGAGGTGTCGGCAAATCGTCGGATTAATGACGACGGCGAACAAAGGCACTGCAATGTGCGGCACAACAAGGCACGGTGGTGGTGACAAAGAGGTGCAGTGCTGGCGAGAGGAACCGGCGAGGAAACGGCGAGACAGTGGCGACGGTGGCGAGATTTGGCAAAGAACGGCGCTGCAACGGTGACGTAGAGGCTAGAGGAGGCACAGAAAGGCTATGGCACGGTGGAGCGGCGGCGCAGCATAGCGAGGAGGTGCCGGCAACGAGAAAAAGCAAACGGCGGCGAAGGGAGGAGGTGAAGACGCTCAAAGAAAGAAACAGAGTTTTTAGGGTTCGGGGACCCCAACTGACAGTCAGTTAGATATACTGACAATCTGTTCCAAACCCAGAGACCTGGAACTGACAATCAGTGTACAACACTGACAGTCAGTTCTTAGAACTGAGTTTTGGAACTGACAATCAGTGTATGAGACTGACAGTCAGTTTGAGTCACCGATTTTGACCAGGAGCTACGACCAAAAGTGATGCACAAAACTGACAGTCAGTTTGTGAAACTGACTATCAGCATGGTCAACGACTTTGACTAGAGGCTAAGAACAGCTCCTAGGCACTGAACTGACTGTCAATTAGGTCAATTTCGACCAGAGGCAGATTAGACCAGAGAGGGAATAATAATTAATATAATTTTAATACATTTAACACATCAACTAGCATTAGATATATCAATAATGTTCAGTTCACCTCTTAGAAAGCAAAATCTAGATTCATCTAATGGTTTGGTGAAAATATGCTAATTGTAAGTCTGTTCTAACATAGGTCACATCAATATCTCCTTTTGCCACATGATCTCTAATAAAATGGTGCCGTATTTCAATATGCTTAGTTCTACAATGTTGAACAGGATTATTTGTAATTTTAATGGCACTTTCATTATCACACAAGAGTGGCACTTTTTCAAATTTAATTCCATAATCCAAAAATGTCTGCTTCATCCATAATAATTGAGCACAACAACTTCTTACAGACATATATTCAGCTTCAGCAGTGGAGAGAGCTACAGAATTCTGTTTCCTAGATGACCATGATACTAATGATCTCCCCAACAGCTGACAGCTACCAGATGTGCTTTTACGATCAATCTTGCACCCAGCATAATCAGAATCCGAATATCCAATTAATTCAAAATTTGCATCTTTCGGATACCAAAGATCTAAACTGGGATAGCATTTTAAATACCTAAGGATTCTTTTAAGAGCAATTAAATGACATTCCTTAGGATCTGACTGAAATTTAGCACATAAGCACACACTAAACATGATATCAGACTTAGATGCAGTAAGATACAACAAGCTACCAATCATAGACCTATAGAGTTTAGAATCGACCGATTTTCCGCTTTTGTCCATATCTAGATGTCCATTTGTCACCAGGGGGCTTTTGATTGTCTTAGCATCTTCCATCCCAAAGTGTTTGAGTAGGTCCTTCACGTACTTCGTTTGACTCACGAACGTACCGTTCTTGAGTTGCTTGATTTGAAGTCCAAGGAAGAAGCTTAGCTCACCGATCATTGACATCTCGAATTCCCTAGACATCATCTCTCCAAACTCATGACAGAAATGTTCATTAGTAGATCCAAAGATAATATCATCAACATATATCTGACAAATGAACAAATCTTTCTCAATTTTCTTTGTAAACAGTGTTGTATCAACCTTCCCAATTTTAAAATCTTTTGATAAAAGAAAGTCTCTAAGTCGTTCATACCAAGCTCGAGGAGCTTGCTTGAGACCATAGAGAGCTTTAAACAATTTAAACACATGGTTTGGAAATTTAGAGTCTTCAAAACCAGGAGGTTGTTCAACAAAAACAAGTTCAGAAATTTCACCATTCAAAAATGCACTTTTAATATCCATTTGAAATAATTTAATATTGAAACATGATGCATAAGCAAGAAGAATACGAATAGCTTCAAGTTTTGCTACAGGTGCAAAAGTTTTGCCAAAGCCTAAACCTTCGACTTGAGTGAAACCTTGAGCAACAAGATGAGCTTTGTTTCTAATTACTACACCATTTTCATCTTGCTTATTTCTGAAAACCCATTTTGTTCCAATTACATTATGATCCTTGGGTCTTTCAACTAAAGTCCAAACTTCATTTCTAGAAAAGTTATTAAGTTCCTCATGCATGGCATTTACCCAATCAGGATCATTCAAAGATTCATTAACATGTTTAGGTTCTAAAGAAGATACAAATGAATGATGTTCACAAAATGTAGCAATACGAGAAAGAGTTTGAACACCCTTACTGACATCACCCAAGATTTGATCTGGAGGGTGATCCTTGGTGAGGGTTTGATGTTGCCTTGGTGCTTCTTCTTGTACTGCTTCTTCTTGACTTGGTTCTGGAGGATCAATGTGAGGTGATGGTACATGTGGATCATCATTCTCAATGTTCTCATCATCTTCTTGATCATCTTCTCTTGGCTTGATGTCTCCAATTGTGATGTTCTTCATGGCTTCTTGAAGATCTTCACCTGAAATTTCACAAGAGACTTACTCCTTTTGCGAGCCATTAGTTTCATCGAATTCTATATCGCATGATTCTTCAATGCAACCAGTATTTTTGTTAAAAATACGATAAGCTTTGCTAGTGGTGGAGTATCCGACTAGAAAGCCTTCATCTACTCTTCTTTGCAATTTACCACCAAAATTTCTTTTCTTAAGAATATAGCATTTACATCCAAAAACTCGAAAATAAGAAATGTTTGGCTTATGCGCAATAAGAAGCTCATAGGGTTAAAATTCAGAAGAGAATGCAAATAAAGATGGTTAATAGAATAGCAAGCGGTATGCATGGCTTTGGCCCAAAAGCGAGTAGGAGTATCATACTCACTTAGCATTGTTCTTGCCATTTCTATTAGTGTTCGATTTTTCCTTTCTACTACTCCATTTTACTGTGGAGTGTAAGAAGTTGAAAATTCGTGTTTAATTCTAAGCGAATCACAAAAATCAACCAAAGTTGAATTAACAAACTCTCCACCATGATCACTACGGATTTTCTTGATGGAAAGTTCGAATTCAGTGGAAACACGTTTTGCAAAACTTTTGAAAACATCGGGGGTTTCAGATTTTTGAGAAATAAAGAAAACCCAAGTGTATCGAGTAAAATCATCAACAATCACAAAACCATAATTGCTACCCCCGATACTTTGGAACTCAGAAGGTCCAAATAAATCCATATGCAATAGTTCCAAAGGTTTGCAAGTCGAAAGAACACGCTTAATCGGATGTGAAGTAGCTACTTGCTTGCCAGCTAGACAGGCGCTACAAGGTTTATCCTTTTCAAAATTCACATCCTTTAAGCTAATAACCAAATCTCGTTTTAAAAGCTTTTTCAATTGATGCATTCCAACATGTGCGAGTCTCCTATGCCATAACCAACCTTTTGAGGTTTGAGAGACCAGACATGTTGAGAGAGATGCATCCTTTGAGTGAAAATCAACCAAATAAAAATTTCAAAAACGAAAGCCTTTAAAAATCAAAGAATTATCTTTTAGACTTTCAACTAAAACTTCTTTGGGATAAAATGTGCAACGAAATCCAAGATCGCAAATTTGTGCAATGGAAAGAAAATTAAAGTTCAAAGATTCAACCAACAAAACATTCGAAATAGAGAGATCGTTTGAGATAGCAATTTTACCCAAGCCTACCACATTTCTTTGACGATTGTCGCCAAAGATGATCTTTTGATTTTCGCTTGAGTTGTCTTCTATTGAGGTGAACAATTTCTTGTTACCGGTCATGTGCTTGGAGCATCCGCTGCCTAGCACCCAATGCTTCCCACCGGTCTTGTAGTTCACCTGCATAAACAAAAGAATCAAGTCTTTTTAGGTACCCAAACCTTTTTGGGTCCTTCAATGTTAGCGATCAAAGCTTTGGGCACCCAGATTGATTTCTTCTTTTTATTTAGCATGGGTGAGCCAACATACTTTGCTATAACATAACCTTTCTTCGACTTTTGAAGCATGTAGCAAGTATCGAAATAATTTGGATGTCATTAAAGGACATGCTTCATGCGAATGACCAGTTTCATGGCATTTAAAGCAAAATGTGTTGCATGCTTTTACAAACACAATTTTAGTATTTGGTTTCTTTCCTTTCTTCGGAAAGTATCCTAGTCTTTCTTTTCTAAATGAACATTTTTGTTTGCTAAGGATTAGATCAAGGGATACTTTACCCTTGTAGTAGTTTTCTAAGTCTTTTCCAAGTTTTTCAATTTGTGCCTTAAGTTCATTATTCTCATTTAAGATAGTATCATTTGAAGCACATGGTATATGATGACTAGTAGAAGGAGTATCTAAATCACATGAAATGCATGTATCTACTTTAGGTGTAATATCTTTTATGAGCATACTTTCATATGATTCTTTTAATTCAGAGTATTGAGTGCGTAGAGAAGAATGTTCTTCTTTAAGCGCTTTATACTTCCTTTTAGTAGCTCCATAAACCTCATTTAATTCAGTGATCATTTCAACTAATTCATCATATGAAGGATCGTTAGAGTGTACCTTTTCATCACCTTTAGCCATAAGACAAAGGGATGAACTCGTCGATGTGTTGCCGAGAGCTAGTCTGGCAAGCTTCTTGGAACAACCTCCTTCATCGTCGGAGTCGGAGTCGGAGCTCTCACCTCCTGACATCCATTCTCCAAAGCAGGCTTCTTTTGTTGCTTCATTTCTCTTCTTGAAGAATTTCTTCTTGTTGTTCGAAGTCCTGTTCTTGTTGGGACATCTTGATGCTATATGTCCCTTTTCGTGACATCCGTAACATATGATGTCCTTGAAATTTGTTTGCTTCGGCCCCTTTGGTCGAGTGTCGATGTTGACACCCTTCTTGTGTAACCTGCGAAGAAGTTTTTGTGTGTTCTTTACCATAAGTGCTAGATCTTCGTCGGAGGAGCCATCGCTTGGATCATTCTTGGTGCCGGCTTTGAAAGCCAACGCCTTCTTCTTCGTCTCCAAGGGTTCGATTGCTTCCTTCTTCTCCTTTCGATGCATCTCATGGGTAATGAGGTTCCCATAGAGATCTGTAGGTGTGGTGGTCGACAGATCGGAGTTGGTGAGCACCGTGACCAGAGTGTCGAAGCTTTCTGGAAACGCCCTAAGCATCTTTCTTACAATGTCGAGGTCAGTAAAAACAACACCGAGACCCTTGAGTTCATTCACAATATTGTTCAACCGAGTGAACATGGAATACACGGACTCGGTTGACGACATTGTGAATGTCTCGTATTTTTGCCTCACCATAAGCAGCTTTGCCTCTTTGACTTTAGTCGTACCCTCATAAATTTCTTCGAGGATGGTCCAAACCTTGTGAGCAGTCGTGAGATTGTTTACACGGTTGAACTCCTTTAGAGACAAATCGGCAAAGAGTGCATTTTTTGCACGGGCATTTAAATGTAGTTTTCTCTTGTCGTCATCGGAGTGACTTGCCAGATCATCCGGAGGAGTAAAACCAAGTTTAACGATGTCCCATACATCAAGCCCCATGGCCTCTAGGAATACCGACATGCACACTTTCCAGTAGGGATAGTTAGTCCCATCAAAGATAGGCCCACGACAGGTATGACCAAGAGAAAATCCCTCATTAGACGTCATCCTCTCTCTAGGCGGTAAAGCCTAATTTATCGTGAGACCTTACTCTGATACCACGTGTAGGATCAAGGATGCTGACTAGAGGGGGGTGAATAGGAGGCTTTTAAAAACTTAAAATACAAACAAGTTTTTGCAACGAGAAGAACCAAAAAGCAATTTAATAAATTAAAGAGAGAAGATAGAGAGAACAAACACAACGATTTTTACCGAGGTCTCGGAGACTCACCCAGTCTCCCCTAATCCTCGTTGAAGCACTCAAATAAATTGAGTCTTGCTCCAATATCCACGAAGGATATTATCCACTAATGGTTGCTCTTTGTCCACTCCGGAAAGGCGAGCACCGATGCCTTGTACAAATGTGCTGAGTCTCTCCGACAATCTCTGAACTGGAGAGATCTACGGCCACGCCTCCGAACCGTCTAAGTGAGAGCACTCACCAAGAGTAATAGGCAGCAAGGTCTTCTCTAGACCTCCAAACAATCCCGAGAAACTAATAGGATGCAAATGATGCGAATAGAAAGCACTCGGTGGATCTGAAAAGCACTCAACTTGATCAAAAGATCAAGATTTTGTATAAGAAACTAAAGCTCAAGAGTGTGTATGAGAGAAGGCTGCTTGTTGTATAAAATACGAGCTCAAAGCCTCTATTTATAGCCTTAAGGATCAAAAGAATCGTTGGAGCTAGGGCTGAAAATCAGCAACTCAAACTGACAGTCAGTTCACCAAACTGACAGTCAGTTACATACACAACGGCCGACAAAATTTACGGATAAAAAATAGCTAGCCATTTGTGGTCGTATATGGAAACTGAAACCCCAAACTGACAGTCAATTATGCAAACTAACAGTCAGTTCGACCAAAACATCGACCAGTTTTAAAAGAAACTTCAGATAAAAATAGCTGTGGTCGAAACACAAACTGACAGTAAGCATAGGCATACTGATAGTCAGTTTAGTACAAAAATTTTTGGCCCGAAAAACACACTCTCTGGACAATTCTCAGTTAACGCAAACTGACATTCAAACTGACAGTCAGCATGAACCAAAATAGCTATAACTTTAAATCCAGAAGTCCAAATTGAGATTTTAATAGCTTGTTTGAAAGATAATTTTAAGAGCTACATTGTTGTCAATAGACACAAAAGCCAGATCTGCCTAGATCTTTCTAAATATTTGAAAAACTCTTCTATTATCAAAAACTCAACTAAAAATCCAAATGTTTCAAAACCAAATTCAGATCAAATCCAACCAAAAAGAATGCAATGCAATGACCTAAGTTTCTCAGTTCATGTTGGAAATGTAGAGAGGACTTTGCAACCCCTCTTTATAGTACGGTTAAAACTAAGCAACAAAAGTCCTTAACCGATCGAACTCCAAACGCCGAGATCAGGAAAAATAAAAACTCTTATTACCTTAGGTCCTTTGCGTTTCTCAATTTGCGTCTTGACCTTGTTGGTTGTGACTTGTGGTTTTTTATTTTGCGTCGGGTTCATCTTGATCATCTTGTATTTCTTCCCAAACACGCTCTGTATCAAAATCTCAGAAGCACAATTAGTCTGAAACACTTTATTTTCATTAATCATCAAAATTAGGGTTAGGCATAAAGGCCTAGATGCAACAGGAGACACCTGTGGTCGGGACTCCGCTCACCGGGACCGTGGTCACCGAGTGGCGGCGCCCGAGACCAGGGGGTCGCCTGTTACTGGGGCTCCGCTCACCGGGACCGTGGTCACTAGGTGACGGCGCTCGGGCCAAGGGGGATGTCTATCACCGGGTGGCGGTGCACGGGGTGAGGGACACACCTGTGGCCGGGGCTCAGCTTATCGGGACCGTGGTCACCGGGCGGCAGCACCCGGGCCGAAGGGGATGCCTGTCACCGTGTGGCGGCGCCTGGGGTGAGGGAGACACCCGTGGCCAGGGCTCCACTCACCGGGACCGTGGTCCCCGGGTTGTGGCGCTCAGGACGAGGGGGACGCCTGTTATCGAGGGTCCGCTCACCGGGACTGTGGACACCGGGTAGCGGCGCCCAGGTCAAGGGGGATGCTTTCACCGGGTGGCGACGCCCGGGGTGAGGGAGGCGCTTGTGGTCGGGGCTCCGCTCACTGAGACCGTGGTCACCGGGTGGCGGCGCCCGGGACACGGGGACGCCTATTCCCGGGGCTCTGCTCACCGGGACCGTAGTCACCGGGTGGCAGTGCCTGGGACGAGGGAGACATTTAGGTCGGAGATTTCCCCCAACAACAGCCCCCCATACCCTCCGGGGACACAGCTGGGTCCCCGCGGGGAATGGCATAGATCACCAGGGAAAATCTCCCCACGAAGGGAACCTCCGGAGCGCGAGGGCGCCTCAGTTCCCGCGCCTTGCATTAAATGATGGCACCGCCGCTCATTATGACCTCGTGAGTCTCAATTTGCTCGTGCCGTCGGCCATCATGGTTTCACTACTTCGATTTTTGGCACTCCATTTCTCGTGCACCCTATCGATTGGCGCACGACATTTGAAATTGATGGCTCAGATCAATCCTGAAGGGGCACATGGCACCCATCGGGGGCTGGGCCGAACCCTATAAATAGGGCCGCGGGGGACCCGAAGAGCTCACACCCAAATCCTAGCCCCCCAGTCCTCACCGGCGCATGAAGCCTCTCCATAAGACCTAACTCCTGGTAGCACTCGCCTGGTGATCCTCGCCCAAACAGATGAGGGATGCGCAAAAGCCTCTGAGATGCCCCCGGAGCAAGTCACAGCAGACTTCCTCGGGGCGACCAAGTTCACCTCGGGGGATCTCGCGGCCCTCATGGATCAGAAGGTCTTCGCGGACGGGGACGTCCGAATCCCCAGGAGGAATGATATGACCCCTTGCCCCCTGGCCGGGGAGGTGGTCATTCTTGAAGCTTTTGTGGAGGCCGGCCTCCGGCTCCCGGTGCACCCGTTGCTCCGGGAGTTCCTCCGGGGGTACGGGGTGGCGTTAAACCACTTAACACCCAACACCCTCGTGTGGATAGGCCTCTTCATCTAGCTGTGCGAGATAGCCACCGGGCAGGAGTCGACACTCCGGTTGCTCCGGTACTTCTACGAGCCCTCGACGAGGGGCCCGCAGGTGATCATGGGAGGGCCGAAGTCTGCCTTCGGCTCCATCATGGTGCAGCTGCTACTGCCCCGGGTAGATGAATACCCGATGGTGGCCTCCCAGGACCACTGGGGGGGCTGGCTCTGAAGATGGTTCTATCTCCGGGTCCGAGACTCCAGGATGACCTATTCCCCAAAGCCCTCCCCCTATTGCCGGTCATCCGCCCCCAAACCGCCGGTCTAGACCGTCGACGAGTTGGGGCTCCTCGGCAAGATGGTGGGCGTCCGGCCCCGGAGGTCGTTGAGGGACCTCGCGGAGGAGTTGTCGCTCCTCTGGATCACCCCCTTCATGCACAGGCGAAGGGGGATCGACATGTGCCCGGCGCACCAGCCTCCACAGATGCCGGTGGCCCATCGTAAGTGCCAGGTGACTTGCATCCCAGTCCTTGTTATCTCGTCTAACACTTTTTGCTTTCTGCAGTCCAGGTGTACCCGGCCTCCCAGGAGAAGGCGAATAACCTCCTCAAGAGGTACTGTGGCGACGAGCATGAACGCATCGTGCGAGTCATCGGGGAGGGCCCTCCTATAACTTGGTGGAAGAGGCCTTCGGGCTGATGTTGCCAGCGAGGGAGCCTCCCCCACCCTCGGCTCACATAAGTGAGGGAAGGAGGCAGTCGGGGGCTCGGAGCCAAAACACGCTAAGGTGCGCAAAGCCCCAGGCCAGGTCACGACACCGAGCTCTATGCCCGCGAAGGCCCTGGCCCCTCCAGCGGGGTGGACACTCATCCCTTAACCCGCCGAGCAGCTCCCGGTCCGGGGAGCGCACGGGCCGCCCCGGCGGCTGGGGCAACCTCGTCCCTCCCAGAGGGAGAACTCTCCACCGGCCAAAGAATGACCGGGGAGTTCATGCGCCTCCTCGATGCTCCCGCCGAGTTGGGCGAGAAGGGGAGGGCGACCGGTGACGAAGGTGAGTCCGACTCAGCAGACTATGCCCCGTCGCCTTCTCTGGTGGCTACACCTCCGGCGGTTCCGGATCAGGCGAGCCTCGAGCGCCCGGAGGTACGGTTGCCCGCGGTGTCCTCGCCGCACTTCGAGTGGCCAGTGGACGAGGGAGCAAGTCCCTCTGCTGGGCCGCTCCCTGTGGTCTCACGGTCCCTCAACTCGGGAAGGGGAAGGGACATTTCGTCCCCCCGAAGGGCCACATTCCCTCGGAGAAGCTGACGTCGGACTCCTTGGACGATGAGTCCCCGGTGGTGGGGGCCATGACCGGGATCGAGCAAGTCCACATCACCCCCGGGGACGAATGGAGGGGGCCCACCGGTGGGGACGGGTCCAGCACCCTCGGGAGGGAGACCCCCTGCTATCCCCGAGTGAGTCTCAGAGGTTTGCCGCGGGCCTCCAGACCCCGAAGGTCCAAATCTATGGCCCATTGGGGACTCTCAACGAGCGTTGCTGGGAGCTAATTTCCCTCAATCTCCAGTTGATTTTCATCCCGCCCGGGTTTTTTCCCTCGAAAGTTCGCCTTGTGCGTTGTGCACTTCTAACTCTTGTGTTTGAAAGGGGCGGCCATCGCCCAAAGCGTCGAGGAGCGCTTCTAGGAGGTGTTGAAGGAGGCTGAGGACAAAGCTGCCACCTTCTGCGTCGGAAGGGACGAGGCCCTCGGAGAGCTGGCCAAGGTCTGGGCTCAGCTCCTCGCCTCGGAGGACGCCAACTCCCGCCTCCGGAGGGAGGCGAAGGCGCAGGAGAGTGCCTATCGGGAGCTGGAGAGCTCTAGCTCCCGGGCGGTCGCCGAGGTAGGGCGCTCCGTTCGCTCGGCTCTCGAAGGGCTCGGGATCAGCCTCGGGTCAAGGGGAGGGTCCGGCTCGGCCTCAGTGTCATTCGCGGAGGCTATGCGCTTTCTCAATGTGCAAGTCTCCGTGATCTTGGAGGCCGCGGACGCCCGAGCTCGTGGCTTGGCAGACCCGGTGGTTGCCACGGCCGCGGCCCTCGTGGAGCACCGGGGGACCGGTGCCCGGGCGATCGGGGGTTGGCTTCCCTAGAGTTTCCCCGACTTCTTCAAGACGCAACGCTGGGAGTTAGAGGAGCTGGTGGGGGCCTTCTACGATCGGATCATCTGGGCCCGGGCCCCGGCACCGGCGCCCCCTAGGGCAGATGCCTCGACTGCGAGGGTGACCCCCCCCCCCCGAGGGAGGCGGCGACGACATTGGGCAAGTATGAGCCCCCCCCCCCCGAGCCTTTAGATAGGTTTTTTTTTGTTAGGCTTTTGCTCCCGACAGCTTCTTAGAGGAAGCCCCGGAGACTTGTAATTATTACCTTTAATGGAATAGAATGGAAGTTTTTTGCTAAGTCTTGTTTCGCTAAAAGCAGGCATCCCGGGAGCTTGCTCCCAGGAGAGAGTTTCCGAGCCCCAGGGTGTGTGGCCCGGGGACTCATTCTCGAGGAGTTTACAAGCCCCCGGGGGCACGCCCTGGGGGGGTTCCTTAGTGACCTGGGAGACGATTCCCGAGAGGTTTCCGGGCCCCGTGGGGCGTAGTCCGAGGAGGGCCCAAGCGGCTTTTGCTTTGCTGAGCCTCACCACCGGGGAACATGCCGACTATTTCAGCCCCTAGATCTCCTTTCGGGGGCGTGCTGGAGAGTGCTCTCCGGGAGCCGATCTGGCTGCGTACTCCCCGGGTTGTATCTCATCTGTTTCCTGGAATTGCTGTTCCGGGGACATCTTAACCCATCAGGGGGGGTTGTCCCCCGGCTAAATGTTTCACCAATAAAGTTATTTGAGTTTGCTTGTTCATTGTCTTCGAAAGTTTTTCAAAAATTACTCTCCCGTCCGAGCGCCCGGGTTATCCCCCCCCCCCCCCACAGCGGGGTGCGGCTTGGCGCCACGCGCTGCGGGTAATGAACAAAAAAGGCCCGAACGCCAATAACTACTGGGGTCTCCTAGCCCCCGGTCGAAGAGGGACAAGGGGAGAGATACACATGGTCACCATGAAAACGGGAGCCGAGCGAAAATTCTGGAGGGCCGGTAAGAAATTCCTCTGGTCACCGTAAGAACAGGGAGCCAGTAGAGAACTTCGTGGTCGAAAAATCCCAGAGGATGGTAAGAAGTTACCCCGGTCGCCGTAATAACGGGGGGCCGGTAGAGAACTTCCCTGTCGGAAAATCCCGGGGGCCGGTGAGAAGTTCTATTTTTCGGTTGAAAAATTCCGAAGGTAACCGAGAATTCTGAGAACCGAGAATCCCATGACCCACAGAGGGGGAAACCCATTCCCGAAGGAGGATGAGCCGGTGACCCATAAAGGGATAAGGCCGCTCTTAGAGGAGGGTTCCGTAACTCGGCAGCGGGTGTAGAGTGTTTGAGGGGGGACTAGTCTCTCAAAGTGACTCGTTACCTCAGTTCATGAGAACTGGGTCGCCGCTTACCCCCTCAATCCACGAGGGGTTACTAAAAGCCGCCCTACGGGAGCGGGGCTCCCTTTGTAGGGACTTTTAAGCTGCGATAGCCTACGTCCTCACGAGGAGGGCATCCTCACAGAGGGCATCACCTCGACGGTGGAGAGGTAAAAATCTGCAAAGGCTCCAGAGTTGAACTAAAATCTATTTGTATTAATAATGATGAAATACAACGCCTCCCCCCCACGGAATCGCGACGGGGAAGGGAACAGTAAGTACAGCGCCTCCCCCTGCGAAGTCGCGATGGGGAGGGAGTAGGCCCTGGAGGCTAGATGTACAACTTGCAGAACAAGTCTACATTCCAAGTATGCTTCAGCTCCTGGTCTTTGAGGTTGCAGGGCTTATAAGCCCCCAAGCCCAGGACCGTAGAGACCCTGTATGGACCTTCCCACTTGAGGGAGAGTTTGCCCAAAACTTGGGGGTCGATCACGCACTTGAGGACCAGGTCCCCAAGCCAGAAAGCTCTCTCGTGGACGTGCTAGTTGTATGCGCGCGTTATTTCGCTCTCGTAGATGGTGTGGCGTAGGAGGGCTCGATTGCACTCTTCTTCAACGAAGTCAACTTCCAGCTGCTGGTTTGCTTCATTGGTTTGGTACGCTGCAGCCGTAGCTCCATCTAGGAGCTTGACCCGCAGCGACCGAAAACCAATCTCCGAGGGGAGGACTGCTTCGGCCCCGTACACGAGCGAGAAGGGCGTGCGCCCTGTTGCCCGGCTTGGGGTCGTGTGCATGGAATAGAGGATGCTTGGAAGCTCCTCCACCCATGCACCCTTTTTGGAGGCGGTTTGCTCGAGTCATCGACGTAATCCTTGTAGGATCACGCCGTTGACCCTTTCGACGGCCCCGTTGCTCTGGTGATGCGCTACGGAGGTGAAGTGGAGGGTAGCCCCCAATCCTTCGCAAAACTCCCAGAAGTATGCTGAGTCGAATTGGCTCCAGTTGTCGACGGTAATTTCTCGGGGGACCCCAAAGTGACACACGATGTTCTTCCAGAAGAACCACTGTACCGCGCAGGAGGTGATGCTGGACAAGGGCTCAGCCTCCACCCACTTGGAGAAATAGTCCACAGCAACCACCGCATACTTGTAGCCCCCGTCCATCCCCCAGCGCGTGAAGGGCCAAGTTATGGGGATGGTCTGCAGCGGCGCGGAGGGCAGCCTGGTGCCCTTTGCCATTTGCTGGCAGGCCCCGCATGTGGAGATAAGGTCTCGCGTGTCACGGACCACAGTAGGCCAGTAAAAACCCTGGCGGAGAATCTTTGCCGCGACTGCGCGCTGGGCCAGGTGAGACCCGCAGCTCCCTGAGTGAATGTCCTCGTGGAGCCGGAGTCCTTCCGCTCGCGGGAGACAGCGGAGCAGGATGGAAGCCCCCCACTTGTAAAGCTTCCCCTCCAGTAGGAGACACGCCCGTGCCTTGGCACAGAGGCGTTTCGCCTCGGTGTCGCCGGGAGGCTTCCCCTCCCCCCTTATGAAGGAGATGAGGGGATCCATTTAGGACATGGCCCGGACAATCTCAGAGACCTCTGGGTTGCGGGATTCGGGGTCCGTGTCCGGGGAGGTCACCGAGGACTTCGCGATGATCTCCAGGATGGCACCCCCGAGAAGAGGTTCCCGGGCACTAGCCGCCCTGGCTAGGGCGTCAACGCGGTCATTATCCCTCTGGGGGATATGCCGGGCCTCCAGGCCTTCAAAGTACTCCATCTTACGCACCTCCCCCAAGTAGAGGCTCAGGTTTGCGTCATGGAATAAATAGGACTTGTCCATTTGGCAAACCACGAGCTGGGAATCTTCTCTAACCAGGAGGCGACATATCCCCAGGGAGCACGCAAGGTGCAACCCCAAGGGCAGGGCCTCGTACTCGGCGATGTTGTTCGTAACAAGGAACTCGAGCCTCGCCGCATACTCCAGCGTCCTTCCCACGGGGCTCCGAAGGACTACTCCTGTGCCGGCCCCGGCGAGACACAAGGAGCCATCAAACATGAGCGTCCAACGGTCATTGCACCGAGGCTGCTCGGCGAGAGTCTCCCCCTCCGTCCCGGAGACGGGAGTCCATTCTGCCACGAAATCAGCAAGGGATTGAGATTTGATGGCAGAACGGCCGGTAAGGGAGAGGGAGAAGGGAGCGAGCTCGGCCCCCCACTTCCCAATCCGGCCGGTGGCCCCATTGTTCTGCAGCACCTCCCCTAGGGGGAGGGATGATGGGACCATAATGGGGTGCCCTAGGAAATAGTGGCGGAGCTTCCGGGTCACCATGAGGAGAGCGTAGCAAATCTTCTCCACCTCCGTGTACCGCGTCTTAGCCCCTTGGAGGGCTTCTCTTACATAGTACACGGGGCGCTGCTGCCTTTCCTCCTTCACCAGCACCTCGCTGGTACTTCTTCAGGTCGTCGAAGGCCACCTAGGCCTCGGGAGTCCACCTAAACCCCTCGAGGCCCCAGAGGATTTTGAAGAACTGGAGGCCGTGTTCCCCCGACCATGAGACGAAACGGCTTAGCGTGGCCAAGCGACTGGTAAGTCGCTGTACGTCTTTCATGGAGTGTGGTGGGGGCATGTCCAGTAAGGCCCGAATTTTCTCAGGGTTGGCCTCAATGCCCTACTGGGACACGAGAAAGCCAAGCAGCTTCCCCCGTGTACGCCAAAGGCGCACTTTTCCGGGTTGAGCTTCAACCCGTACTTGCGGAGGTTGCGGAAGGTCTCCGCCAAGTCGTCGATGTAGGTAGCCGCGCGGAGGCTTTTGATGACCGCATCGTCAATGTAGACCTCTATGTTGCAGCCGATCTGGTCCTTGAGGACCAGTGACATAAGGCGCTGGAAGGTCGCACCAGCGTTCTTCAGCCCGAAGGGCATATGGACGTAGCAGAAGGTGCCGAGGGGAGTTATAAAACTCGTCTTTTCCTCGTCCTCCCTAGCCATCTAGATTTGATGATAGCCCAAATACATGTCGAGGAAGCTCATAAGCTCACACCCCGTGGTTGAATCAACCAGCTGGTCGATCCGCGGGAGTGGGAAGTTGTCTTTTGGGCAAGCCTTGTTAAGGTCTGTGAAGTCCACGCACATCCTGATCCGGGAGGATCTTCAAGTCCTGATCGTATACAGCTTCGAGACCTTAACCGTGTTCAGAAAGGTTTCGTGACCATGGATGGGTCCGTGACCATGGATTGGTTCGCAACCATGAAAAGGAATTCATTCCCTGTTCGGAATTGTAATCCGATCTGAATATATATAACTAAGCTTATCCGTTTATGATAAGTTAGTTATATGAGTCTAATACTTTTAGGTTATTGAGTCTGATATGTACTCATACGATTGGACTATAAATACCTTGTAATAAGACTAGTTTAGATCATCGAATACAAACGAAAAGTCATAGAACTTATTTGAGTTTTAGACACTTATAATTCCTTCGACGTAGGCAAGTGTGTCTAACGTTCGACATGTAAAGCTCTCTTTGAAATAAAGAGTTGTGCAATTACTTTGAGCTGTGTTTTCGATCAAACTTTGGATTTCGGTATTTCCGAGTAAGATCCCGTTATTCCGCACATTAGAATCTAGGCGAGCCTAGTGCGAAAACCAAGGCTATGTCTCAAACGGATCAAGTTGGTATCAAAGCAACTTTCCTATCCTGTGGATGGTGAAGACTCACCAGGGTTACAAAACCTTCGGTGAAAATCCAAGCGATCAATCGACGGTTCCTATAGCCGCGTCTCCGACAATGTCTGACGATACCTCTGTTCAAGCTAACCTAGCCGAACAAGTGGCTAAGCTCTCCACCAACATGGAAACCATGCTTGCTTGGATTAAGCAGCAGGCCATGATTGTACCTCCTGAAGTAGGGAAGGTTATGGGTGTGAAGATTGGTGAAGACTTGCACATGACAGACGAAAATGAAGACGAAAGCGACCACAAGATCGATGATCTCGCCAACACCTCCTTAGCTGTCGGATCTTTTAAGGTCGACGCTAAGATTGATATACCCATATATGATGGGGTGATCGATGCCGATAAATTGGATTCTTGGATCGACTAGCTTGAGACCTACTTTGACCTGAAAGGGTTCAGTAGCGCTTAAAAGGTGAAGTTCGTACCTTTGAAGATGAAGGACCACGCCAAGACTTGGTAGAAGGCCCTTGTCGCCAGTGGTGAAGCTGACGACCTTGCGTGGCATCAATTCAAACGACTTCTGCAACAAGAATTCTATCTGATGGGTTACCTTGAGGAGAGATGGGAGCGTTGGCACAGATTGTACGAACGGCACGACCAGACTGTCCGAGACTATACTACGGAATTCCGGAGACAAGCAATGGTCATCGACATCTCATTGTCCAATCCTCAGGTATTTTGGAAATACACATCTGGACTTCAGAAATCGATCAGTACTGAGCTAAGTCTGTTCGGCGTCCAATACATCGCGACCGCAAGCACAACTGCTATAGCGATTGAGAAGAAGAACAAATCCCACAGCGACAAAAGCACAAAGGAAAGTGCAACCCCGACAAAGAAAAAGCCGAGTCCGAAGAAGAACGCTTCAAAATCGGGCACAGGTGCCTTTTGTGAACATTGTCAGGTCGCGGGACATACCATGGACAAATGCTACAAGCTTCATCCCGAACTTCGACCAAAGAAAAACGGACTAGGGAAAAGAACAGCCACGGCTACTACGACTTCATCCGATGAAGAAGTTGTCCAAGTGAATTCGGTTAATGAGGCGGATACGACCATGTCTCTGATGGCAATGCCGAAGGAGAAGGGTTCGGATCCACCGGACGACCATCACCCGACAGAGGACTTGTTCACCATCAACATCCAGGTGAAGCATGAAGTGGTCGCAGCAATATTCGATCTCGGAAGTCAGAAGAATCTGGTCTCCGCTGGATTGGTTCGGCGACTTGGTTTGAAGACAACCACACACCCACGACCATATCTGCTAGGTTGGTTTACATCCGACGTGAACCAACAGATTACGAGTCAGTGTGTGTTGAAGTTTGCAATCTCTGCACGATATATCGATGAGGTGCAATGCGATGTTGTCCCTATCGATATCTGTCAGGTGATCTTTGGGAGTCCATATCTGTATGATCGAGACGCTCACTTCCATCGGCGAGCGCAAGAGTACGAGCTCACCAAAGACGGAGTTAAGTTCGTGATCAGTAGAGACATCCACGTCAACACTTCGAACTTGATTACCGCAAATCAGGCCAAAAAAATTGTTAATGCATGTCACAAGTATGTTCTTGTCATGATTCAACCCATTGGTCAAAGTGAGGGTACTCGACCAGCATTGTCATTAGTGTGCCGAGAGGATTCTAGTTGTTTGTCGGGACTACTGGAGAAATACAATGATCTGTTCGAGACTACCCAGGGTCGTCTGCCGAAACCTCCAGTCGAGCACGAAATTCAACTTATGTCCGATGCGACACTCCCCAATCTGAGTATGTACCGCAACTCAGTATTGGAGAATGAAGAGATCAAGAGACAACTTGGTGAGTTGTTGAACGATGGTGTCATTCAACCGGGTAGTTCACCTTGTGGATCTCCTGTGGTGTTAGTGCCAAAGAAAAATGGGACTTGGCGTATGTGCATCGACTACCGAGCACTGAACAAGATCACCATCAAGAACCAGTACCCCCTTCCTCGTATTGACGACCTGCTAGACCAATTGAAGCATGTCGTTGTCTTCTCCAAATTGGATCTTAAGTCAGGATATCATCAAGTCAGCATCCGAGAGGAGGATACGTGGAAGACCGCGTTCAAAACACGACAAGGTCTGTTCGAATGGCTGGTCATGCCGTTTGCTCTCTGCAACGCCCCGGCAACTTTCATGCATCTTATGAATGACGTATTGAGACAGTTTATCGACGACTTTGTGATCGTTTACCTCGACGACATACTAATTTATAGCCGTTCGTGGGATGAGCACCTCATTCATGTCAAAAAGGTGTTTGAACAGCTTCGGCAACATCAACTTTGCCTCAACCGTAAGAAGTGCGAGTTTGGCCAACAAACTCTACTTTACCACGGATTCATGGTCGGCAACGGTACGTTGCAAATCGACCCGGATAAGGTAAAAGTGATTCGCGAATGGCCGCAACTGCGAAAAGTTACGGACGTGCGTAGTTTTGTGGGAGCATGCCAATGTCTTCGGAAGTTCATCCGATACTTCTCGATTGTGGCTTCTCCATTGCATGCATTAACCAGGATCGATCAAAAGTTTGAGTGGACAGGGAAACATGAGGACACGTTTCTCTTACTGAAAAGGAAGATCAGCGAGGCGCATGTGTTAGCTTTGTCGAATCTCCAGAAACCGTTCGAGCTAGAAACCGATGCCTCAGGTTATGCGATGGGTGCAGTGCTCATGCAAGAAGGTCGACCAGTGGCATATCACTCCGAATTATTCCAGAGAGTTTAGAAGAACTACCCGACTTATGACAAAGATTTATGTGCACTGCATCAGGCCGTGAAATATTGGCGGTGTTATCTCTTGGGTAAAGAAACTATTGTCCACACCGACCATCAACCGTTGCAATATTTGCAAACTCAGTCCAAGCTACAGCAAGCTCGGCACATGAAGTGGATGTCGCATCTACAGCAGTTTAATCTAGTAATTAAGTACAAGAAGGGCTTACACAACAAATTGGCGGACATGTTGTCGCGACCACCAGTTACAACCCTCTGTTTATCAGCATTCATGCAGATCGAGCCCTCATGTCATGATGAATATGCCACTATGTATAGTGAAGACTCTGATTTTCAAACAGCACTGATTGAGCTTGAAACAGGGAAACCTACAGAATTCGTTTGGCAAGAAGGACTCTTGTACAAGGGCAATTTATTTTGCATACCTCGTGGAGCACATCGAATTCAATGGATGCGAGAAGCGCACACATCGAAGGTAGCTGGTCACTTTGGGGTTACAAAGACGTTGCAAAATCTTCACTGACATGTATTCTGGCTGCGTATGCAGCAAAATGTGGCTAGTTTTATTCGAGGTTGTGGTCTCTACAGCATCTCAAAACCGGCAAACTGAAAATTAGGTTTGTACACTCCTTTGCCAATTCCATCGCGACCATGGGAGAGCATATCCATGGATTTCTTGGGAGGATTGCCTAAGACCTGACGTGGCAACGACTATCTATTCGTGGTTGTTGATCGGTTCTCCAAAATGATTATTCTTATACCTTGTCGAAAGACTATCACGGGAGAAGAAGCAGCTCGAGTATTCTTTCAACACGTTTGGACACACTTTGGACTGCCAACTTCTATTGTGTCTGATCGCGATACCCGGTTCCTTAGTCACTATTGGCGATCGCTCTAGATGATGATGGACACCAAGCTAAAGAGGAGTACTGCTTTTCATCCGCAAACTGATGGTCAAACTGAGGTGGTAAATCGTACAGTCGTTCATCTTTTGAGAGGATATAACTCGAAGCACCCGAAGACCTAGGATGAAAGCATACCGTACCTGTAGTTTACTTTTAATCGAGTAGTGCATGGTTCGACTGGAAAGTCGCCGTTTGAGGTCTGTTTAGGATTTCTACCACAGAGTCCATTCGACATGGAGTTTGTGATTTCTACCTCAGCACAGAACAGCAAGGAAGCATCTGATCAGGATCGAGCACAAAAATTCCTGGAAGGTATTCAACGACTTCATCGTGAGGTTGAACAGAACTTGCTGAAAGTTCAACTCAAGTACAAGGCGCAACATGATCGGCACCGAGTTGATGCGCAATTTCAAGAAGGTGATATGGTATGGTTACATCTAAGTAAGGAGAGACTTAAAAGTGAAGGTAAGAAACTCAAACTCATTCGTCATAGTCCTTTTCGGATTTTGCGAAAAGTGGGTAATAATGCTTGTCAGCTCGATTTACCTCCATACATGGATATTTACTCGGTTGTCAATGTTGAGCACCTCAAACTCTTCGAGCCTTCAATGCTGGATGATGAGCCAGATACCATAGTACCATCTGTTGAAGACTTGGTCTATCAACGAGATGAACCTCTACGTGAAGATGTGATTCTGGAGAAGAAGGTGACTACCACCCGTAGTGGCACAAAGGAGACTTTTCAAATCGGTCAGAAAGATCAACGGACACGTGCGGCAAAGTGGTACACCAGAGAACATGGACAAGCCCAATTTCCACATCTCCAGTTTGATCGAGAGGTCCCAACAGGTGTTAGCTCCTTCTCAACAAGGGAGTCATGATCTGAGAGGATCTTCAAGTCTTGATTGTATACGGCTTCGTAACCTTAACCGTGTTCGGAAAGGTTTCACGACCATGGATGGGTCAGCAACCATGGATTGGTTTGCGACCATGAAAAGGAATTCGTTCCCTATTCGGAATTGTAATCCGATCCGAATATATATAACTAAGCTTATCCGTTTAGGATTAGTTAGTTATATGAGTCTAATAGGTTTAGGTAATTGAGTCTGATACGTACTCATACGATTAGACTATAAATACCTTGTAATAGGACTAGTTTAGATCATCGAATACAATCGAAAAGTCATAGAACTTATTTGAGTTTTAGACACTTATAATTCCTTCGACGTAGGCAAGTGTGTCTAACGTTCGACGTGTAAAGCCCTCTTTGAAATAAAGAGTTGTGCAATTACTTTGAGCTGTGTTTTCGATCAAACCTTGGGTTTTGGTATTTTCCAGTAAGATCCCGTTATTCCGCATATTATAACCTGGGCGAGCCTAGGCGAGCCTAGTGCGACAACCAAGGCTAGGTCTCAAACAGATCACATCCTCTACTTGCTGCTCGACTTCTTTACGAGGACGGGGTGCACTAGCCATTCGGGGTGCAAGACCTCCCGAACAAACCCTGCCTCCCGGAGCTTGGCGATCTCGGCCTTGATGGCCTCTTGGCGCTTGAGCGAGAGCTTCCTCAGCTTCTGCTTGACCGGGGGGCGGCCGGGTGTTACAGCGAGCTTGTGCTCGATAATGTCTCGGGCGATGCCCCGCATATCAGCAGGCTTCCACACAAAAACGTCAGAGTTTTTTCGGAGGAAGGCCGAAAGTTGCTCCGCATGCTCTTTGGAGAGGTCCACCCCGATCTTAACGGTCCTCGCCCCGTCCTTTGAGGGCAACTGGAATATCCAGAGGTCCCCCTCCAGGCGCGGTTTGGGGAGAGACTTCCCGGAGGGGATGACCGGGGCGTCCGAGGCCGGGGGGCAGCCCTCTCCCCCCGGGGCCTTGATCAAGTTGACGTTCCCAATCGTTGCAGTAGCTCGCTCGTAGAGAGCGCGGGCCACGTCCTGGTCACCTCGGGCGGTGATCACGCCACGAGGCCCAGGGATCTTCACACAGAGATAGCTTTAGTGAATTGTCGCCCCCAGGCGGTTGATCGTGGTCCTCCCCATAATCGCATTGTACGAAGAGAAGAGGTCCACTACATCGAACCGGACCATCTCCGTCCGGTAGTTGTCTGGGGCACTGAATGTCATGGGGAGGTCGACCTTCCCCACCCCACCAGGTAGATAGTCTTCCCTGGGATGAAGCCCTGCAAGGGCCCGGCTGCGGGTTGCAGCAGCTTTTCATCGACTTGCATTTCCCTGAAATCCTTCAGGTACAGGATGTCAACGAAGCTTCCGCCATCGACGAGGATACACACCAGCTGGCAGTTGTAGACGGTGGCAGAGACGATGAGCGCGTCTTCATGGGGGGAAGCGAACCCCGCGCGCGTCTTCCGGTGTGAAGGTGAGGGGGACGTCCGACCACTTTGGTGGCCGAGATGTGTGTGGCACCCCCACAACCTTTACCTCCCATGCATACTCCTTGCGATGCCACTTGGAGTCTCGCCCCAAGGCAGACCCTCCCGTAATGACGTTTACATGCCTTTGGGAGGTTTGGAAGGGGAGCTCTTCGGATGAGCCCCCTTCCTGTGCCTGTCTCTGCTGCTCCCCCGAAGGAGCAGGGAGAGCTGGCAAAGCCTAGGGGGGGCAAGGAGGCAAGGCTCCCTCCCCCCTGCCCACGCTGGTCGAGGAATCCGGCGAAGTGTTGGAGAAGCTGGTGGCATTCCAGGGTAGCGTGGGTATTGGATTTGTGGAAGGAACACCACAAGCTGGTTGTGCCCTCCTTGCCTCCCGTTGCTGGGCCTTTGCGGCTGCGGGATGATTGTCCCCCCCCCCCCTGGCCTTTCGGCTTGGGAAAGGGGCGATTTCCCTTGTGGCCATCGCGTGAGCCACCTCCGCCCTCAAGGACAAAGGTGTCCCTAGGCTGTGGCTCGTTGCAGTTGGCCCTCCTAGGACGCTTGTTGAGGGGGTCCCTGGCCTCCTGATCAGCGGGGGAAGGGGCCCCCTGGTTCTTCTTCCAGAGGTCGTCCTCTTCCGCCCGAGTATACTTCTCAAGCACAGTGAAAAGCTCGTCAGCGAAGGAGCGGAAGCTCCAGAAGAGCCTCCGATGGAGCTCCTCGAGGAGGATCCCGCTCTTGTACGCCTCGATGATTGTGGAGTCAGGGATGTGAGCCACTTTGCTCTTGACCTGAGCAAAGCGCTTAAAGAAGCTGCAGATGGTCTCCCCCATCCTCTGCTGGACGGTGTAGAGCTGAGACGAGTCCAGGGGACGCACATAGTTTCCCTGGAAGTTCGCGTAGAATTCGGGCTTAAGCTGCGCGAAGGACTTGATGGAACCGGCTCTCAGGTTGTAAAACCATGAGAGGATGATTCCGGTGAGATAGCAGGGGAAGACGTTGTGTTGCACCATCTCGTCCCCCCAGCCGCTGAAATGGCCATGGAGTACACCTGCACAAATTCATAAGGGTCGGCCTCACCGTTGTAATGTTCAATGTGCGGCAGGCGGTAGGGTTGCATCAAGCGGATGCACCGAAGGCGGCAACACAGAGGCTGGTTGGCCACGGTAGCATCTCTTCTCCTTGGGGTTAGTCAAGCTAACCTCTTGAACATCCGGGTACCCCGCGGAGGTGGTGGTAGCCTCTTCAATTGGTCTCTTCCCCCAGTTGGGCTGGGAGCGTGTCTCGCCGCGACCGCGAGTCGGGGGGAGTTCAAACCGGTGGCGAGAGGGAGCCTCCCCGCGACCGCGAGTCGGGGGGAGTTCAAACCGGTGGCGAGAGGGAGCCTCCCCAGATATTGCAGTACGCGTTCCTCGACCTCCTCCTGGGTGAAGCGAGTCTAATCCGACGGGGGAGCCCTCAAGGGTGGCCCCAGGGGAGGAGGGAGCTGATGCACGTGGGTCGCCGGCCCAGAGGATGCCACCAGTGCGTGGGATGGGCCCGGCGCCGAATCTGTGTTTGGGGCGGTGACGGGAGCTGGTGCAAGGAGGGTCCCTGGAGCGACCACTGGCTCGGACGTTGGGACGGCCTCGGGCATTGCCCCAGGGAGGCCCCCGGGCACGGGCACGGGGGACGCTTCCGGCACGACGGCAGCCGCATGCGGAGGTTCCGGGCCCGGCGCCATGTATCCCCCTGGAATAGGGAGGGTTCTGGGCATGGGTCGGCCTCTCGGAGTAGGAAACATTCCTGGAGCGGGGAAGGCTCCGGGCATGGGCAAGCCCCTAGGTGCTAGGAACATTCCCGGCACGGGGAAGGCGGCCGGATGCCCCGTGAAGAATGGAGGCGGTGCCCCCATAAACGGGTATGGGGGCGGGTAGAGAGGAGCCGGGGGCCGCGCTAAGATGTGCAATAGCTCCTCCAGGGTGTGCTGGGCACGGAGTTGGCCCTCGACCAGGGCCCCCAGCAGGGGATCTCCAGAGACCGGGACGGAGAGTTGGGGGGCGCTAGGCCCCGCGAGTGCGGTCGCGGTCACCAAGTTGGAAATGGAAACCCTCCTACCAAGGACTACGGGAGGAGAAGATTGCTCCTCTCCTCGGGTGTCCCCAGTCGGTAGGGTCGTGATAGTATCATCTTGCGGAGGTGGCGCCGAGTCGCTGGGACCGGCACCACCAGAGAGGGAGAGGGCTTGAGCACTCGTTCTTGGGGGAGCCATGGTGATTCGTCACGAGTCCCCACGGATGACGCCAACTGTCGTGGTATTACAAATACCACGGCAGGTTTTATGAAAGTTCCTAGCGAACGAACAACGACGCGAGCTGACCGCGCGATCGGTCACCTCCCGTCGGGCAAGCACATAAAGTGACACAAGGGTTTATATAGGTTCAAGCCTCAGTGGGGACCCTAGTCCTGTCGACATCCCCCGAACGTGAGTCTGCTGGGGAGGTTCTCTTGGGGAGAGGTCTCCAAGGGATGCCTATTGCTCTATTTGTATTGAACTAGAATGAAAATCCTCCTTTTTAGAAGAGGGTGTACAAGGGTATATATAGACCCCAAAAGATGCAAATTACTAAACTACCCTATCCGCCGCCGTCAAATCGAAGGGCACCGACATCAATTCCCCGGTCGAAGGGCCTGGATGCTTGACAAGTATCCTCACTAATTCCCGAGGGAAAACCTTTTCCCCTGGGCCCCGGTCACATGGACCGTGGTCACCGGGTGGCGGCGCCCGGGATGCGGGGGACGCCTGTCACTGGGTGATGGCATCCGGAACAAGGGAGACACCTGTGGTTAGGAATCCGTTCACCGGACCGTGGTCACCGGGTGGCGGCGCCTGGGACCTGGGGGTCGCCTGTTACCGAGGCTCCGCTCACCAGGACCGTGGTCACCAGGTGGCGGCGCCCGGGCCGAGGGGGACGCGTGTCACCAGGTAACGGCGCCCGGGGCGAGGGAGACACCTATGGCCAGGGCTCCACTCACCGGGACAGTGGTCACCGGGCGGCGACGCTCGAGCCGAGGGGGACACCTGTCACCGGGTGGCGGCGCCCCGGGGCGAGGGAGAAACCTGTGGCCAAGGTTCTGCTCACTGGGACGGTGGTCCCCGGGTGGTGGCGCCCGAGACGAGGGGGACGCCGGTTACCGGGGCTCCGCTCACTAGGACCGTGGCCACCGGGTGGCGGCGCCCGGGCCGAGGGAGACGCCTGTGGCCGGGGCTTCGGTCACCGGGACCGTGGTCACCGAGTGGCATCACCTTGGATAAGGGGGACCCCTGTTCCCGGGGCTCCGCTCACCAAGACCGTGGTCACCGGGTGGCGGCGCCCGGGACGAGGGAGACATTTAGGTCGGAGATTTCCCTCAACAATAGTAAATTACATAAAAGGACGAAGAAATGAATTAGACAATATGCATAGATAATAATAAGGTAAGAACAGAAATAAACAACTTAAAGTAATAAAAACACAATCACATTAAGAGAACACATCGCCTTTAAAGTAGATTGCAGCACGCTTTCAAAAGAAGAAGTAAAAAAAAAAAAAAAAAAAACGAGTCTAAAGTAAGATTCATGCATGTCTATGTGAGCACATTTCTGGTGCGAAAATTCGGTACACGTTCATTGCAGAAAACATGGACACGTACCGAAAACAGCATTGGTCCAAATTTTGGAGTTAGAAGTCAAGTAGGGTTTGTTCGTTCTTTCGACACCACCGTTACCACCTGGAAATTAAGTTTCGTTACGCAATCGCATGTAAAGATAGATGGCGACTGCAAAGTGTGATTAAAGCTTCAGCTGAAAGCTCTATCCTCTTCCAACGGGATAACCTCTGCCACCAACCTCCTCTCCACGACATGTTCTCGCCATTGCACTTGACGACTCGATCATGTGAAGTCAAAATATACCTAGATGGGATACTGTGGGATCAAATTTAAATGTCTTTTGAAAAAAATACATTAGTCTTTATTTTTATTTTTACTTATGGAACATCCAAACACGACCCCTATCATATGTTGGTCCATCAGTACCACTGCCGCTCGCTGCCTGCCACCCTAACTTCCACCAGTGTTAAAGATTGATGAACAAATTAACACATATAAATATAAAGTTATAATTAGTCCTCGTCATACACAGATATGATTAATTTACACGACAACAATCAAATATAAACTATACCATTTATCTTTTACTGCGTGCCGTTCACGTATGCACAATTTTTTCTTGTCAGTAGTTAAATATCATGATGATGGTATAGCTTTCGCATAACCATATACATAATATTAAAACACACGTATATTTAGACTGTTATATCTCCATGCATATATGTACATTATTTCGTACGTATACTGTGTGTGTATATGCAAACCTTCACTTGCATGCATGTGCCCAACGTATATGTATACATCCAAGACGACGTACTTATCTATGTGTAATGTAACTTTTACGTACATTTACACTGCTTAGTCAAAAATATTATACCATCATACCCATCATACCATGCATGCAAATTAAGATAGTTGCATGCATGCATGTACTGTATAAGTACGTTAGTATAAGGTTTAGTCTAAGGAGTAACAAATCTGCTTAAACACCTTGACGTGCTCCTCGGACATGGCCATGAAGAGATCGACGCCGCCCTTCGCCGTGCACGACGGCACGAAGATCGTGAGCCCGTCGATGGGCAGGTCCGGCGGCAGGAACGCGCACGGCGGCCCTGTGCCGAAGTCCAGGTTGTGGAAGTTGAACCCTAGCCAGCTGTCCACCTCCAGGTCCGGGCAGAACACGGTGCCCGGTGTCGCCGCCGTGCCGATCAGCTCCTCGCAGTCCCGTGCAGCGGCTTCGCCGTAGTCGACGAAGGACTGGACGTAGTCGGCGTCGACGCGCGCGACGGCGTCGCGGATAGCGGCGACCACGGCAGGGTAGCTGGAGGAGAGGAGGTCCCGGACTTGCAGCTTCGGGAAGGCCCAGAGGACCATGTTGCCGAAGAAGCCCATGGGCAGCGGCGACGTGGAGCGGCCGCGGCAGTTCACGGCGACCCTCACCTGCGTGATCTCCTCCGGCTTCAAGTCCCGCGCCGCCGTCATCTTCTTCCACACGTGCGCGAGGATGCACTGGAACGTGCTGCACCGGGCGCCGACGCAGGCTTTGAGCTTGCCGACGAACTCGGCCGAGAAGTGCACGGCGAGGTTCTTGATGCTGTCCATCGGGATCACGGTATAGGCCGAGTTGTGCTCGGCCCTGAACTCAATGGACCGGTGGTCGAACGCGGGCGTCGGGGGGTGGCGCGGGACGGCGGTGGCTGCGCGGTCGAGGAACGGGGCCGGGAAGGCCGCCTCAACGGCGGCGCCGGCCTCGCGGACCGTGCTGGCCCACGCTGAGAAGAAGGTGCTCATGGCGTGGCCGTCAGCGACCTGGTGGTGGGTGGAGGTGCCGACCACCAGACCGCCGCACCTGCACCGTGTGAACTGCAGCCGGAAAAGCGTGTCGTCCGCAATTCCCTGCAATATGGTAGGTACGTGTCAGAAAACTTTGTTTAGCATATGATTTTTAAAGCTATTTGTTGATCGCTATTTTAGAAATGTAACAATAACATATTACTAGGCAATTTTCTATTCCTGAATGCTTTTGTCCTGTATCTTTGTGCAGCACTGTAATCCAAGACAAGTCTTAATGCTAGCTTCAGTTTAACATTATAGCAAGGACGGAACGAGGGGGACTGGCAAGGCCAGGCGCTCTTATGATTCTGTATTTTTGTTAAGAGGCACTGATTTTCTCTTAATTAATCCTCAATTGTGTAATTTGACCCCTCAAAATAGAGCTTAGTAATGACTGGCAAGGCCAGGCGCTCTTATGATTCTGTATTTTTGTTAAGAGGCACTGATTTTCTCTTAATTAATCCTCAATTGTGTAATTTGACCCCTCAAAATAGAGCTTAGTAATGCAAAATATGCTCAATAAACCTACCTGATAGCTAGCAAATGCATCATGATTCCTGTTTAGTGGTTTACAACACTAATAATATTCATTAGCAATCAAGTCTAGCACAATAATAAGATGTGCTTCTAGTGTCATGACTACCATTCATTAGCATGGGAATTAGCACAGTAATAGTTAATAGATTAATAATCAATGACCTTATATTTTTTCTTAACTATGCTTTATTGGAGTCAAAAATATTATTATGTTAAATTTCTTCTATAATTGTTGTCTACTTTGCCGGTTGGCAATTGTGGAATAGAATATTTTTAGTTGTGGGGTCAAAAATAGAATCACATTTTGGTAGAATCTATTCTTTTTGAAGTTCTATGGTTTCTTGGATATTTTTATTAGTTCTTATATATAATGGGGTATTTTTGTAAAAAAAAAGTCTGAGTTGATTGGCCATACTAACACCGATGGGCCCGGTTCCCCTATGTCTAATTTCTAGTTTCACCTCTAGATGATAATATTGTGTTGTTTTGTGCTGTCTGATGAGGCGGTTATAGCTAATATCTAAAATATTACTACTCTTCTGTTATTTATATTTTGTTTGATTTTTCATTGTCTTTAACATATAACTTTAACCATTATTGTTTTACAATTATACTTCCTTAAAACTATAAAAATAATAATTATATTGGAGTATGATAATAAATCAACTATAATATAATTTCCATTTGATCAATTTAAGACTTCATTTTATATATGTGATCAAAAGTAGAAAAAAAGTTGGCTACATGTATTCCAAAGATGGCAAGTAGAAAAGAATGTAAGGAGTGTTAAGCTAGATTATGCGAACAAAGTTATATCTGGTCCTCGACCACCAAATCAATGTCAACTTGACTGATCCGATGGTAGAGACTGTCTTCCTTGCGAGTCCGATCACCACGAAAAACATTACCTTTTCGACACTGGGGTATAGCTCGCTGACGTTCGCGGCCAGCACGTCGGCGAGGTCTGCCGAGGCGGTGGCCTCGGCGACCAATATCCCATCGTTGTTCAGGCGGAAGCACCGCCTGTTCCGCTCGTCGACGGCCATCCTACCGGCGAGGTGCGGGAAGCTCTTGACGGCCTTGAGAAGGCCCTCTTTGAGCGCCTCGTTCGCCGGCGCCGGAGCGTGGAAAGCGAAGACGGTCGGGATGTAGCCGTCGGTGGCGGCCATGTCGAACACGGTGAGCGGCACCGTCTCCCCGGAGGCTTCGTCGGACGGCCTCAGCATGGCGCTGCCTGTGATCTCCACGACCGCCATTAACTACCAGCTAAGCTTAGCTTCGTCTATATGGATTATATTACTTGGCCAATTAGTGTGTGTGTTTAGGTTATTATGGTGTGGGTGTTTATATAGAGTTAAAAAGAAGAGAGAGAGAGAGAGAAAGAGAGACGTGCACCAACTCTGTATGTCGCTGAGTCAAAAGTCAAAAAGTCACGAACTACTAGTAATCGTAGTAAAATTTGACTCAGTTTGAGCAAGTGTGAACACCAAATGTAGAACTTGCAAAAACTCGAGAAGGGGGGCTTCCTTTCTTTTGCATACTCTACCCATTACGTGGAATTCCTGTGACCTCCTGATCTCTAAATTTTAAGGGACGTATGCGCGATCAGGAAAAGAGGATGACCTCCATCAGCTGCGTCAAAAACCAGATGAGACATTACACCAATTCATAAAACATTTCATTTGAGTTTGCAACATAATCCTTGAGATATCAGAGTCATCTGTAATCTGAGCATTGAAACAGGGGTTTGATACACAAGATTCACAGAAGACCTTAATATCAACCCACCAAAGGATGTCGAGAAACTTTTTTGATATGATTGATTGCTATGCCCAGCAAGCGAAGCAATCCAGTGGAACAAAATGACAGATAAGGGGAACTTGCCTTTGCAGTCTAGCTTAAAGAAAAAGTCATCCAAAACTAACAAGGACAAAAAGAAATCAGGCTCAAAGAAGAAGGAGAACAATTCCCTCTGAGAAATCACGACCCCAAGTCTCAACGACCGAAGCAGAAGGCCAAACAATTATCTCCTTCTGGTCGCTCGCATGATGTTGATCAACTGCCCCCAAGAATCAGCATAATAAAGGCAAGGTGATTATAGGCGATGACCAGAAGAACAAACGGTGCTCCTTACACAAAGTAAAGAGACATGATTTATGATTTGAAATACTACCGTCTATGGAAACACAAAATTGATAATTTCTATGTTGAAAAAAGATCTTTTCCTACCTAATCCGAGGAGGAAAAATCCCCTAAAGGTCATGAATGTGGAGAACTACCGTATCAAGATCCAGACCAACACATCAACATGATCATTGGGGGTTCTTCCACCTACACCTCTAAACGATAGTTTAAGGCTACATAGTGCGACGTGAATGCTACAGAGTGATCGTCGATTGAACCTCAATTTACTCGGTGGTCGGAAACTGCTCTCACTTTTGAGCAAACCAACTACTCAAAAAACCTACCACGACCACATCGATATCCCCTGATTGTTACACTCACCATTGGCAACTAAAAGGTGGGAAGAGCATGGATCAATGGAGGAAATGCATTACATATTTTGTTTTCTAATGCCTTAGATGCTATGCAAATTCCTTGATACAAACCCCAACCGATTAAGAATCTTTTCAATTGTGTGATCTCGAGGTCTTCGGCTAAGCCAATTGGCCAAGTAGCTCTCCCCATGACGTTTGGTGATCTAGGAAATTTCCGCACTAAATTTATCACCTTTGAAGTGGTCAACTTTGAAATGGCCTACAATGCTATACTTGGTCGCCACACATTGACGAAATTTATGATGGCCACAAATTATGCATATTAATGCATCAAGCTACCAAGACCAAATAGTGTCATCGCAATATCTGGCAACCAGAAATCAGCTTTGTCTTGTGATAGAAAGTCACTTGAGCTCATCGACCAGCTATCTCTATGCAAAGAAGGTTCTATTCATCCACTGATGGAAAAAACTACAAAAGTGGCTCCAAAACCCCAGGATGAAATCTGTGAAGTACTGTTACATTCTGATAATCCTTCCAAGACTATTCGCATAGGCTCCAGCCTGGACAGTAAATAGAAAACCGAGCTCATCGCCTTCCTCCATGCTAATGAAGATGTGTTCACATGGAAACCATCTGACATGCCCAGAGTCCTCAAGGAGGTAATTGATCACAGGTTGGCAGTTCAACCTACAAACATCCAGTGAAGCAGAAACTCAGACGTTTTACTCCTGATCGTCAAGAAGCGATAAATACCAAACTTGATAAGCTCCTCAAGGCAGGATTCATTCACGAGGTTGAACACCCCGAGTCACTCCCAAAATTCTCTTCACATTTCTCCAAAAATATTCTTACAAAACTTTCTGTTCTTACAAGACTTTTTGTTACAGAGTTTATACGCTTAGAGGGAGAGAGGTCTGGTGATCTACTGCTTGGTCATCAGCTGTCTCTTTGTCCTCTTGATTGGCGGTGCCAAAGGAGATCCTTGCTCGAATACGGCCTCCTTCTCTTTATTTTCTCCTTGGTGGATGCAAGCTCCAAGTTGTCCAAAATCTTCTCAGACAATGGGCCAACTTGCTTGAACAGCCTAGTGGACTTTTCCAAAGAGTCACATTGGAGTTCTTCCACGACGAGTGTGAGGTCAAGGTCAGAGTACTTGGCCTTCCACTTTACAAGGATTGTTGTGACCACAGACTCAACAGCGGTGGTCACAAAGCTTTGATGCTTCTCCTTTAGAGTGGTAACTCGCTCGACCAGAAGAGATGAGAGCTTGACCACAGCCCCACCAAGACAATAGATGGAATCTTTCCTAAGCTCATAGTCGGTGGGCATCCCTAGGCCCCTCAGGGTGGTGCCAAGATTTGAGAATGTGGTCCTGAGGTTGTCATTCAATTTGTCGAGGTTGACCTTCAGCTTGTCACAAAGCTCCTTGGTTTGCTCCTACTCCTTGAGGAGCCTCTCCCCGTCCGATCTCGCCTCTAAAAAAAGGAACAACACAAGGTAAAGACGACCATTATAAAAAATGATCGATGAAAATCAAGTTGATAAAGTCTTACCCTTTAATTTTTCCTCAAGCAACTTCATACACTCTCCCTGGTCATCACTTCTCCTAATCCAAGTCTCAAGGTAGCTCTTGGTTCTCTGAAGCTCCTGAGAACGAGAGTCAAGACCTCTCTCCAAGACCTGGGCTAGTCTTCTAAAGTTGTCTCATTTGACCACAATTGCAACGTAGGCCCACTCTTTGCTAGCAAGAGCGGACCTTAATTGCTCGACCTCCTCCCAGAAAGAGACTGAGGTCGCTCACTCCTCAGCCAACTCTTTCTCAGCAGCCTCTTTGGTCTGAGGCTGTTTGGCCAAAGAGTTCAGTTTTTCAACCTCCTCCCTGAGCGAGGCCGAAGTCAACTACTCCTCAGCCAACTCTCTCTTAACAACCACTTTGGTCTGAGATTGTTTGGCCAAGGAGTGCACCAGGTCGCCTAAAACTTTAGTAAGATTTTTGACCTGCTCAACAGAAGCCCTACACAACACAAGTTAGGGTAAATGACATATGAATCAAAGAAAGATCAAAGAGGTTCTTGAGAACTTACTGATTCTTTGCCTCCTGAAACTTGGCGACTGCCTATCCTGTTCACCCTTGATCTTGTCTAGGTAGTGCATAATCTTGTCGAGTATGGCCATACTCCTACTACCGTGCTGGATTGTGGCCGACTACAAGTTAATAACAGAAGACCACTTCTAAAAATGTATGTCCACGATAGGGTACTTACATTGGACACTTCGTCAGAATAGGCTCTCCACAGCTCCACATCACTTCGCTCCATCTCTAAAGCCATAGCTAGCTTGCTCCCTCCACATCTTTTGTATCATCTCTCTAGAGGAGTAAGCAGCAGAGGGGAGAGGGCCTTGTTTCTCCGAAGAAACTGGCTACATGTCAATGGAGGGAGGACTGGCTTGGTCACGCTCGGGAGCTGCCACACTCGATTTCTCAACTAGACCATGGACTGGGGAAGCTAGGCCCACCTTGCCTGCAACCACATCATCAGAGCCACTGCGATTAGCCACATCCATTGCAGCCTCAACTTTGGCCTCGGAAGGTAAAGGAGATGACGCTTTCTCCACCGACTCTAGAGTGATCGGAGCCCCTTCGATCTGGGCCTTTGCCATGAGCTCCGGGGTGGTCGAGGGATTTTCGACCAATGCCTCTACCATAGGCTCCGGTGTGGTCGAAGGTTTGTCGACTAGGGCCTCCACCACAGGCTTATTTGGGCTGCAATCATGAAAATTTCCTAAGTCTACAGCATAGAGAACCAGATTAAAGAATATCATGAGAAAAGGCATAATTACCTTGACGGCGACTAGAGCTTGATCCCCATATTAAACTTAAAGGGGCGGCCCCAACGCGACTCTTGAAGATCATTTTCTGGGGGCTAGAGCTGCTCTCCTGAAAATGCATAGAGCTCCCCTCCTCTAGAGCTAGCCGCAAAGGTCACCTAGTTGAGTGCTGGAACTAAGGAGGCCTCATCTTCAAGGATCCCTTAGTCGATGGCAAGGACCAAAGAAGCCTCCACTTCAAAAGCTCCTTGATCGACTATCGACACCAAGGAGGTCTTGGCTTCAGGGACCGTCTGTTCTATCACCGGTGACATAAAACTTGGCACCTCGAAGGCTTCTTAGCTAGTCGCTTGAGGCATCTCCTCTGATGGCACATGCGACCCAGTAGCAGGAAGTTGTGGAAGCTCAGAGAGCCCCCTTCAGAGATGGAAGTCGCAATCGCTTCTTCTCCTAGTCGTGAAGGGTCAATAGCTTCCTCCTCTTTGTCTTCTTTCAGCCAAAGTTTCTTGGGATGACTCCGCTCTTCCTTTTCATTTCGAGCCCACTCTCAAAAAGAAGGGTTTGGAGTCCAAAATAGACTAGTCGAAAAGAGTGATTATGTAAAAATTTGAAGTACCAATAAGAGAGGAAAAAGTGGTCGAACGAAAAAGATTTTTACCTTCCTCCTTGCTTCCCTCTCTTGAGCAGAAGCATCGACCAGAGTTGGAGGAACGCTTCTCGGGGTGGCGTCCACCTCTTTCTTGTAGGGACCCATCATGAACTTCACATGCGACTCGAGCGTGAAGAGGATCAAATCTGTAGAATGCAAATTATGGTCAAACATTTGACCAACTTGTTGACACAGTAATGAACCACATAAATGACACTTACTCTGGTTGCTATCCCTGGTCGAATCATCGTCCCCAGTGTACATCCAGGCCAAGTGGTTGCGAGCTCGCAGGGGACTAATGCGATGACGAACGAACTCCACTGCCACAAAGCGACCAGTCAATCCCTGCATTCGCAAATACTTGATCGCGGCCACTTGTGGAAGGTGTTCTTTCTTGGGGACTGGGGTGACGTCCCAACTCTCGACCTTATTCACACAGTTTCCAGCATAGAACAAGGGGTCCCCATCAGAAATGCAGGTGTAGAACCACTTTGTCTTCCAGCCTGCTTGTGATTCCTTCAGTAGCACGACTAAGTACTCTAATTAATTTCCTGCCTTCCCTAAGGCGGAAATACATGCAGCCAGAGGCCCTAGAGCCCTTGGAGTAGTAGAGCTGGTAGAAGTAGGAGAAGACCTCACCAATGGCTCCACTCCCATGTACGCTTCATAGAGATGAACGAAGATGCTCATGATGACCAAGGAGTTGGGGGTCAAGTTGATAAGTTCCACCTCATAGAACTCCATTACCACCGCAAGGAATTTTTCGGTCGATAAGTGGAACCCACACTCCAGGAAGTGGGTAAAAAGCACCACCTCCCCGTCGACGAGCACATGGGTTCGCTTGCCTTTCGTTGCCAACTGACGACCAAGAATCACTATCGAGTCTAAGCAACCCTCCTCCTCTAAGTCCTGTAGGAGGCCATGGTGCATTTCGAAGCACTCCATCCAGCCATTGATTCAAAGCAAAAGGTTTTTTTTTGAAAAAAGGAGCATTTTTTCTCTTTGGAAGGAAATGTGAAAAGTCAAATGGCAAATGTGAAAAAGTGCAAGGTCAAATGGCTGCACAAACACTTTTAAGCGGTCCGAAATAAAAAATCGAGGCAAATCCACCAAGATACACGTTGCTTCATTTCTCGCACCCTCATCATTATGGAAATTAATCCCAAGCATTTTTTCCCCACAGAATTCATTGAGATTATCAATAATCTCAAATCAAATGAAAAGTTTTTTTCAAATAAAGCCCCTGGCACATTAATCAAATAAATTAATGGTGCAACATCTCAAAATGATCCTTTTGATTGAGATTAGGGGGCTTACTAACAACGATGAATCAACAGAATTAGTCGAGTCATAAAAGACCAAGATCCGTCCTGGTCAAAAAAAACTTGTTCGACCACAGATTGGTCAAATAGCTTTCGGAGCATCCTATAGTCAATCGTGATTAGAGAAACGCGACCAAGTGTTCTAAGACTCTTTCGACCTCGACCAGAAGTCCGCAATATTGGTCAAGGTGTCGACTGGTCGCGAGTTTGTTGGTCAAAACCGCATAAAATCCCCATCATTACCATACCGAGCAGTTTAAAATACGATCTCCAAGAACTGCGAAAACAACCGTAAGTAGTGGAGTTAGTTGACGATAATTGCCCAAAATAAAACAGCTCATGTACACCTGTAAGTTCTACATTTTTTTTTGTAAATGTAGGGGACGAATTGATTGAATACAAACCACACAGGATGTAGGATTCTTACTTGGTTATTCGATGGCATGAACATATATAAAGATTCTTTGTGCCCTCTCATTGTCTCGACACCTTCATGTGTTTTCTTTTGCAAGTCCGACGGTCAACTTTCTTGATCATCGACAGTATGAATAATTTCACTTTCCCAATATTGAATCAGACCATGTATGGTTGAAATATGAGCATAACTACATCTTAATTACTTATTTATACAATTTAAGGAACTATGAGGAAGCATTTTGCTTCTTATATCAAACTTGGTTTTATAGATTTTTTTCCAGCAAGGATCTACCTTGTTAAGGGTTTGTTTTTAGGTGAGTGTTCAATTAGTTCGGTCAGTTTTACAAAATTTTGTAGTCAAATTATTAATTTCAGTTGTAGAATTTTTAGAATTGAATTACAAAACAGTTAATTTGGTTTTGATTTTTTTTCTAAAGATAGAATATTTTTCATGTAGTAATAAATAAATATATCATTTACGACGGATATATCGAAAACTATACATATACTATGTTATTAATACACTATATTATTTAAAGTTATAGCATAATTACATTTCAATAATTGTAATTAGTAATTGTTACCAATAAGAATGTGTTATACATTCCTAAAATCTAAGAGATTTAGGTAAAAAAATTCCAATATCCATATATTATTTTGATATCCCAGCTATTTCAATTTAAGTCAAAAATCAAACTAAACCAAATTAGCCAAAATAATCGAATTTTTTATCCTCAGTTATTCGAATTCTGTTGGTTTTTGCTCTACCCTAAACCCTGTCTACTAGGATTTAGTTATTTTTTCAGAAACTTTTTGTTTTTTCCTTAATGTCCTTAGCCTTATCTTTCGTTTTCTCTCTTTCACCTTTTAGCCTTATCTTTCGTTTTCTCTCTCTTTCACCTGGATCGATTAGCTAAGTAGATTGATAGAGTGCGTATTCGAAATGTTTCCAATGGCCACGCAATGAAACACGTAGGTGACACATCCTATACAAAACGTGTTACGAGGAGTCTACAAAATTCTACTAATTATCTAATCTAAGAACAAAACGGGGTGCTTTGCCATTAATTTGCATGACATGGAAGACATCTTGCAGCCTTGTAGTCATTGGCGGAGATAGAATTTTTTACCTAGTGGGCTCTCTTCAATGTTAAAAATTTTCAGTGGGATTTTTTTAATAGTTTTGGGCTTTTATGCAAATATTTACATGTTGAAAGGTTCAATCTCAAGAATCCAGTGAGGTATTGTGAGCTATAACACCCTTACTAGCTCCGCCAATGCCTTCAAACTTATCAACTACAAATGTTGCCAGATTTCCATTCATATTAGGGTTTTTTTTTTCTAATAGGGAGAGTTGGCTAAAACATGTAGATGTATGTGATATTAATAACAAATAATCTATGTATTCATGGTATGTATACTGATATTTGGGTTCTGTGTCCACCAAAACATTTAGGGCATGCTTATGAATTAATTATGACGCTTTTTTACAAAAACAAAATTATATTGTTTAACTCAATATACCAAATCATCCTGAGAAGCTGTCCAATTTAGATATTAATGAGAAAGCTTGAGTGGTCTTCGCTATGCTTAAGAGCAGTTAAGCTATCTAGACGTACAAAAACTTAAATAGAAAGCTTCACACCGGTCATTGAAAAGATAGGAAGGTTGTGTGCCGCTTTGAGCAATTCAACCCATTCATGAATGGCGCCTCCTGATATGATTATGTCGTGAGCCGCTGGCAAGGGCTGACCCGGGATTTTAAGAATTGAGGTGAAAAAAAAGATTAAAGAGTCTAATATAAAAAAAAAAAGAATAAGTCACATACAAATAATATTTGATTTGAAAATTTTTGACCTATTACACTTATTAGGATAGAAAGAGGGTGCAAATTAGACTAAAATGAAGGTGTATACTAACTATAACTATAGAGCCTTTTCGTATTTTTGAAAAATTTTAGAGGTGCAATTGCACCCCTTCTAAACATATAGATCCACTTCTGATCACTGGTTGATTTTATATATTATGAAGTTTCCTATTGAACTAGCTAATGGCTGGAAATTTTAATTTCTACATATTTTTTCCCTAACAGACACAAATGGGTTCACTGGTGTTGTGCAACAAAAAGAAAATTCTATAAGATTTGATTTTATGATAAGAAAGAAAAGATTTACTTGTTTTCTATTAGATTGTATGAATGGATAGTTCAAATGCATTCTGATACATAACAAGTAGTTGTATTCAAATTCTAACTACATATTACATAATTTAATGGTCAAACAATATATCTTATATAAATTTATAAGATTGGGTCTTCTAAAAATTAATTTTATCTGTTGTGGTAGGGAATAATTAATTAAGTTAATTAAGTAGGTGAATGTGGTAGGTGGAAGGTTGGAAGAAACCTTGATCTAAATCGAAAATGACATATGGTAAACCTTTGTGACGAAATCATGACGTCTCCTTTACGCTAATTTGGTGCATGCACGTTTACATTTCAATAACTAATAACAAGAGGTAATTAATCATTATCAAGAGGGTCTTGTAAGAAGTAAATATTAATTAGTGAAATTTTGGAAAAGATTTGCTACATACCACCCCAAAAATAAGTGTAATTTGAGAAGTGCCATCACATCATTCATTTTTCTCCTACTTAATGAATTCATTTGTAGTTCTCCCTGAGCCACTTCAAAAAAACATTACATCACAATTATAAAAGCCGTTTCGCTAGATACCACGACAAAACCTATATATTTAGTAAAATACCACTGTTGATTAAAAAATGATTTTGCTATAAAAATTTCAATTGTACCCAGATTGTCCTTTCATATTTTCATTTTAACCTATCCCCTTTTCTTAAATTGCACTGTTTGTGATGGCATGCTGCTAATTTTCTCCAATTTCAAACTCAACAAACAAGAGATTCAAGAAAAACAAATACAATGAATGACAATGTTTATCATTTACTATATAATTTTGCATATTCACATTTTGTTTATATTTTAATCCTTTCAATTCAAAAAGACTGACCTTTCTGTATGCATGCCAATCAAATTTTTTTAATTTTGATCATTAATATATTTATAAATATTTAGATTGGCTATAAGAAAATTATATGAATATATTGATATAAAAAATACTTTCATAATATTATAATTTGGAACTGTTTAGAATGCATGTGTCTCTTTTTTCTTAAAAATTAACACCCTACATCATACATCTAGATCTGGATTTAATCTCCACCCTCCTTTTCCTAGATTTCTTCTCTCTCTTTCTCCCAATCCACCATCATCACCCATCCTCTTCTCCCTTATCAGCCACCATCCTTCCGTTGGTCACCCTCCTTAGCAAAAAACATGAATTTAGTCTAATAGTGGAGAGAGATGTATATCAGATAAAAAAAGATATATGTCTATTAGCAAATTTGTTATAATTTTATAAATTTTTGCTAACATATTACAAATAATGATCAAAAGTTATATTTTGAAGATTGTGTAGTGTAAGAAAAAAGCATTAATTTTTGATTGAGGTGAGTAATGTGATTGTCTGTATGGATTGCGCCCCCACCCACCTTCTCTCTCCTCCAACTGTTTTTTTAGAAGTTTGAAAGTTTGAACATCGTCAAGTCAATGAGTGTCCGAGGTTCAACGGAAGGTGGGGTTCCTATTGTCCTATTCTACGCCAATATATACAAGGTCCATTCCGATGTGCACGTGTGTTGTGCGTGTGTGTGTGTGAGAGTATCTCTCTCTCTCTATAGACATCCATTCACTTCAACTATTATGTGTCCAATGTTTACCAGCCTTTCTGGTCAATAGCCGAGGCAGGTATCGTTGCGAAGGAAGCATCACCTTGGAATCATGCCGGTGATAGATCAGGTACTCTCTCTCTCTGGAAGCACCGCTTGAGATTGTCGTGTCAGAGATAGTCTAGTAAGTGACAACCACATACGAGACAAATATATATCTAGAGAGAGCGGGTGTCTAACTCATACGCGATGGCCACACACGCCATATCCTCCAAAATTTCCAACCTCTCTCAAAAAGTCAATAAAATATGAATAATATGAACCTATTTGACTAGTGATCTCACTAAAGATATGTGTGAAAATTAGCATGATGATTCAACAGTCATTAATTTGTGGATTCTATATCTCAAAACCACCTATCAAATTATATGTGGATAAAAATTACACTAGTTTATATATATATAATTTATTTGGTTTCAAAGTAACAAAATTATTTAATTTTTTTAAAAACAGAAGACAATGATATGGATTTTGTTCTTATCCAGTGTTAATTCATTAAAACTTAGCAGGTTGTTGAATAAACCGGACCTTTTTTCTCAAATCGGGGTAGGATTTGTGACGCAAGTACATTCATTGTTATTATTAAATGTTGTTAATTGATTTAAAGGCTTAAGAGAAAATGATGTTGCACCAACCACGCCCATGGCCGAAGTCAAATATTCTCATTGACTCTTTCATCACAAGCAAGCATCCATTCTTGAAGACGAGTTCATTTGGATGGAGATTCCTTGATTAATTTCTAGGAAAAGGAATTATTCTCTTCTTGATTTTTACTAGTTCATCTGCTTCAACAGTCAGAAAAAATAGCCAGCAAAAAATGTTGGTCATTGGCCACACAGTTTTTTTTTCTCTTCGAAGAAGCTTGCAAATACACATTGTATCCGGACAAAGAAGTACTACGGGAGCTACCACACTAGACGAAAACGACATTGTAGAAGTTGAAGAATAAAATTAAAAATGCAACTACTCGAAAACAACGTAGCTAGATTAGGTAGGGTTTTTGTATGGTTAATAATTAATTGGTAATTTAAACGTGCGATGCGATGAGCCGCGCCAAGTCAAGCATGCATGTACCTATCATATTATCTCTATTTTGAAAAAAAAAAATCCAAACAACCTCGCGTATTTTAAAACCATACAAATCCAAGTTAATTCTACGACACATTCCCAAAACTACCACCACAATATACCACATCACTTTTTTCTTCAGGAATCATTAGATTGCTCTCTAAGACAATCTTAACATTTCAATCACACCTTCCATGTGATGGAGTGCCTTATGGGGTCTGTCAGAACAAATTCTCCGTGGCTTATAATTCCTCATGATGTAGTTGTAAAGAGAGTGTATATCACAACTTTGACTTCTAAACATTTAATTATACAACATTATAGTAATATCTTATAGTAATGGCCACTATGGCCAAGCCTTATTTATGTTACACACGCACAATGGCTTTTCCAACAGTCGAGCTCGGTCGTGAGTCGCAACCTTAAAAGAACTGATCAAATTTACCCTCGAGTGGTTCCTGGTCAGCTTCATAATCTTCTAATGAATTAAAATTTTGGGATGAGTACAGAGTACTCAGCAAGCCAATTGTATCATAATACATACATATATATATATATATATATATATATATATATATATATATATATATATATATATATATATTCAAATAATGGATAAACATGATGGAAGATTCATGGAAATATTTATAATAAATCATTACATAATTTATCACTGGATATAGTGGTTGCAGAAATTTGACCTCCTATTCACTCTAATAAAAATGTAATATACTTATATTATAGTTAACTTTTTAAAGATGAATTTAACATCTTAAGTGTCATTCATAAATCTACGTGTGCCCAACTACATGATAAGTTCATTGACTATGACATACCCTAATCTAAGGGCTGGTACAAAGTATTCGAATACATTCTTTACACTCTACAGAAGTGCACTACTTTCCCCACAATTTATTTCAATTACTATTGTCAGCGCATATACATGCAACAATACTGCATGCGATTGAATCGAAGATCACACGTTTTTCTCATTGTCTTATAGTAACTTTAGGTCTGCTTAGCCTAGATTTTGCATGCATCAAACAAAACCTGTAGCCGTTGTAGCGGCTTATACTCCTACCCAATCCCTTTTCAGTATTGGTCCGCGATAGAGTCTTCCCCTTTGGCCAACAGTGAATCAATAGAGGGACCACATCCTATAAACACATCATTTTCATCCCTCATTATTCATGCAGAGCTAAGTTAAGTATTTGAAAAAGTTACTAAGTCATGCCGGTCCCATATTAGGCTTGTGGTTAGTATGACAACATGCCACTGAAAGTTAAAGCACAATGATTTAGTCTTTAAGTATTCGGGTAAAGAACTGACCACATTGCACATATGCCTCATGTACCATCATCACTCTAATCCACTTTACCCGAGCATTTCTTCTTTATAATCTAATTTTTGACGTGGCACACAGTTCACTTTTAAACAAAATCATCATTTAGTTGCCATATATTTGAACTACTTAATGGAATTACTAAAATTTCTATTATTAATTCCATTATCTCATAGTGTTCAAAATCATATTTATTTATGGTGTAATTCTTATTCTATCCTTTAGTTGTCTACTAAATTATCTATTCAAATATAACACTAATAGTATAAAGTAATTGAGTTTAACACGATTCTATTACTATATATAATATTTTAAATCTAAATGATCGAGGTCAATTGACTTGCCTCGATCCTATAGGGTTGGATCTCCTGGTACAGTCTTAGCGATCTGCTCTTCCGCGGTGGGTGTCTTGGGTCCTAATTATAATCATAACTAAAATACATTACTAATCAAAATAGGATTATAATATTCAACACATGAAATAAAATGCATGTTGAATATTTAATATCCTTATACTTAAGTCGACACAACGGATGGATTTGATTAGTCGAACCGTAGAAAGTTTGAATCAAAATTGAAAACAAAACGAAAACAAAAATGAAAACAGGGCAACATAGTACTTTAGTACTTAAAACAGTAAAAATGTAAATATCTTTAATTTGGATCTGAATTTGAACTTGGTGTAAACGGAAAACTTGTATTAAATAGGGTGAAGGACGTAACCAATCAGTCCAATTTGAATTTGGAGGCCAATTAGGGAATTTGGCCGTTTTAGCCTTCAATTTCAAAAAAGGACTAATTCGCGATAAAATTTGGACGGAATTACGAAAAGTGGTTAAATGAAGTAAACTATATAAGAAACTTTAGGACTGGTATGCAAGTATAAAAATATTTAGGATTCTAAAAGAATTCTAGGAGAAAATTGTTTAGGAAATAAGCCTACAACGTTTTCCGAAAACGGTATTTAGAGTAAAATAGGACTGACGTTTTTGAAAACAACAAAAAGGTTAATTAACAGGTCTTAGAGGGTGAATTTGACTTAGGTCTTGAAGATAAACATGTATAAAATAGGAAAAAGGTTCAAACTGTTCAAGTTAATTAGATTTTTAGGTCTTCTAGTACAATTTAATGTTTTTGGAGACTTTAGGTTGTAATATATATATATATATATAGCCTAAATAGGATTTCAATTCTTTTAACGTTTCTCAACTAGCAACTGATTTTCATGAAGTAAAAACTATATAGTTAGGCTCTAATCAGTGTAATAAACAAAATGGTAGGGTTGAAATTCTATTTAAAACCCTAATTTTAGTAGTCTGACTTAATGAATGTCGGCGGCTGACACTCCCTATACAAAATGATTGTTTGCGGCTAACTTTGGCTGGCATTCGGTGCACACATTGAACAGCGGTGGCGAAACCTTCGTCGACGGTGATTTGGCTGGCATCTTGGGTCGGGCTCAGGGCCATGGCACCAGAGTGCCCCATCAACCTCGTCGGTGACGACTTTGGTGGCTTCTGTGGGCCGGTGACCGGAATTCAAAGGTGGCGCTACTAGCATAGCACAGCCGACGACGAAGAAGACGACAATGATGACAAACAATCTAAAGACATAATGGAGAGCTTCTATAACACCGCTAGGGCATAACCGTGATCGCAATTTCATTGGTGGCTTCACTGGGTCTTTTCTCCACGGCACGACCATGGAATCAGAACAAAACTTGGAGTCTCGCCGGCATCGGAGAAGAAGAAGCAATGGGATCGCCAACAGGGACTTTGACGATGTTGAGGATGACCTCAATTGGGTCTATGCGCCAGCAATTGGACAGAACTGATCAAATTTCCGGTCCGATGCTTTGCTGTCGCCGGAGACGAAACCTCAAAATTCGTTGGCGTGTGACCATTGGACTTCACCAGATTTGGCAAGTAGGTAGCTAGGGCGGTAAGAAGGGCAATGGTACAACCAATTTGATAGGCGATTGGTACAACCAAATTAAACTAGTCATATAAAAATATATATATATCTAGCATCGTTTTAAAATAAGTATAAAAGTTTTAAACAGAGATATCTGAAAATTGGGATGTAACATTCCACTTCAAACAATTACTTATTAAAGTCTTTTTTATTTCTCCAACAACTCCATTCCAAACAATCTACTATTGAATTCATTTTATTTCTCTCAGGAACTCCACTTCAAACAATCAAATATTGAGATTTTTAGTTTACCTAAGACTAAAATTTTCTTACTAAAATATTAATTATTTTTATAGTTTCATCCTAGACAATATTTTCCATTCTTTATCCCATTGCAAAAAAATATTTGCCAATCATACACGCAAGGGTTTTATTTGGTTACACCCTATAATTGAGAGGCTCATTTGGAGCAAAAGTTTTTTTTATGAATTTTGTAGGTTTTGAATCCTTAGGAATATTTTAATATTTTCTGTAAGAGGGGTTTAGTACAAAGGAAAGTGGTAATTATATTTCATAGGAATGGTTCCTAACCTCATAATTTGTAGGAAGAAACATTAGCTCAAACCTATTTTTTTATTTCCTTGTGTTTTTCATGTGATTTAATCAAATCATAGGATTTAAGCAGACTTGACATTCAATTTCTGCACTGTTTCTATTCCTATATTTTATATTTCTTGTATTCTAAACATCCTACAATTTCATTTTGCAAACACTATAGTAGATGAATATGCCATATTGACATGATCACTCAATAATTATTGGTGTGTAGAGCTCACAAGTTACGAAATTTATATTAATTTTTAAAGTACAAAATATAATTTGTCCAGCCTAAAAGAACAAAGGTTGTCTTGATTTGTTTTTAAGTTGAGGGATAATTTGTATTTTTTTCTATATACGTTTCGGTACGTCTACTTTTAATACGGCAAATGGTCTGACAAAAGTCATATAAGTAGGTATATATGCATTTGTGCGCATGTACCTGATTGCGACTAAAGAGGTACAAAATGCGTACAAAACAGACTTACATAAGTACTAAGCCGTCGTCCAACAACCCACTTAATTATATTATTAGTTATATTAATAACGACGAGAAATTGTAGAGAAATTGACTTACGTCGCCATAGAAATTTTTCTGTAATATTTCGAATCATGCACCCTATCAATCACAGTCGCCTGTGATAATTCTCTGTATACATATGGTTATTCCTTGTCGATCAAACCACCTTGTAGGTTAGTTTTTTTTTTTCAACCTTCCGATCCGGAATTGTAGTTATTCTTTAAACTTATTAATATGGAATCAGGTCACAAAACTAATGAGAACAGGCCGCTTAATTACCGATCACACAGGTGAGGAGGAGGGAGATATTGATGTCTGAACGGTCTATACTCTAAAATAATAACCAAGTTAATCTTATTTATTACTGATTCTGACGACTTAGGCTGTCTCCAACCCACCGGCGCTTCGCTTGGCGCTTCAACAGAATATTCTCCAGTATATTCTGTGCCACGTATGCGAAGCACCATCTGAAGCACCACCCTTCTCCAACCCATCGGCGCTTCGCTTGGCGCTTCGCGAGGCACCATCTGAAGCACCACCCTTCTCCAACCCACCGGCGCTTCGCGTGGGGCCCGCACATACATTATTTATTACACATTAACAAATTGATAAAATAAAATTCAGATAATTCGAAGACAACAAATTAAAATAAAATTGTTGTAAATAACAAAAAACATTTAAAATTATTTTTATTTAAATGGCACACGGGAAAAAATATGACATACACTAAATTAAAATTCGGCAACAGTCGGCCCTTAACAACCGCACAAACAACTACTCATCGGTACCGCCGGCCCCGAAACGCTGCCAGATGTGCTCGATAAGATCCCGTTTCAGTTGCCGATGTGTTGGGCGAGCACGGATCGCATTATTTCGATCTAGCATATGTTCAAAAATTGGCGGAGCACTGCTGTGGATAGTAGGCGGTGTTACGGTTGATGTGCCTTCAGTATCGTACAATTGAGTGATCGGGTCATGAGAGTGCCGCTCATCCTCGATTATCATGTTATGGAGGATGACACACGCTTTCATGATATTGGCAAGAGTTGATCGTTGCCAAAATCGAGCGGGGCCGCGGACAATAGCAAATCGAGCTTGCAACACCCCAAACGCTCGCTCCACATCTTTTCTTGCCCCTTCTTGATGTTGTGCGAATAACTTGAGTTTGTTCGTTTGGGGCAAGGGTGCGGTCTTCACGAAGACAGCCCACTCGGGGTAAATACCGTCGGCCAGGTAGTACCCCATATTGTACTCTGTCCCATTAACAGAGTACTGAACCGTAGGAGCTTGACCGCGCAACACATCAGTGAAAATGGGGGATTGATTAAGCACGTTGATGTCGTTGTTGGATCCGGCGACACCAAAGAAGGCATGCCATATCCACAAGTCTCTGGATGCGACCGCTTCAAGTATTATTGTAGGGACTCCTTGATCACCACGGGTGAATTGGCCCCTCCATGATCGGAGCTCCAACGTAATGAGGATTTTGGCCGTAAGGGCCGTAGGGGGATTGCGCGTACGGATGTGCATATGGATGTGGTTGGCCGTATGGAGGGGGTGCAGCGTACGGTGGATAACACATCGGGTATGGTGGGGGAGGAGGCTGAAAACTGGGCGGATTTTGACTGTTTGGCGCTTGAGAGTTCTCCTCATCTAAATTTGGTTCGTCAAACCAATTAACATAACCGCCGGGGGGATTATTGGCCATTGGAAATTTTTTCGGAAAATACTGGATGAACAGGAGAGTGCAAAGTGTGTGATTTTGGTTTGCTTGAGGCTAAATGAGCTGAAAATTGGGCATATTTATAGCCAGGGGGTCACACAAATTTTCAGGATTTTTTTGCAATTTTTTTGGAATTTTTTGGATTTTTTATGAATTTTTAACCTCAGAAATGAATAAATTAAACTCCAACGGCTATTTTTAAACGGTTTAATTTAAACGGCTAAATTTTCAGTCACTGACAGGTGCGACCGAGGGCAGCAAATACTCAAACGGCTAAATTTCCCAGCCCTAACTCCAAACAGCAACTGACATGCGGGCCCTCTACAAACGCTGGCCCACCTGACAGTGACACAGCATGCACACGCGCGCGAAACGCGTTCACACCAGCCACGCGCTTTGTGGGGCCCACCGCGCCTCGTCCCGCACATCTGCACCGCACACACAGACACTGTCATGTGGCCCCGAGATGGATTTGGACCCACCTGTCAGCGCTATTTCTCTGGAGGGTACAAACTCACCGTTTTCCGCGCTGTGGGCCCCACAAACCGCGTGACGAAGCGTCCACGCGTGCTCCAACGCTGCTGCTTCACCCGCACACGCGTCGCAGGCCCCACCTGTCAGAGCCTCGCCGTTGCTGCTTCCTCAGGCGTCTCCTCTCTCCTCTCGCGATTATTTAATTAATTTTTTCGCGTGGGACCCACCTGTCAGCGCGTCGTTGCGCCGGCGTTGGAGAGAGCCTTATTATGGTTCACTTTTTTTTGTTATGGAGAGATGTTTATATTATTTCGTTACACAAATTCAGGCCTTATAAGAGCACATTTTTTTCGGAGGGAGCGAGATTCTCTCTCTTCATTGTTCTTTGAATATATCACTTTCTAATCTCGATCTATTAACTAAAAGTTGTTTATCATTTAATTGGAATTGATTAATCCTAGTAATATAGCAGGTGAGAAAAAAAGAGTTGCATTGTTGGATCTGGAAAATTTCCAGAAACAACATCATCCATGGTGAAATTCTTCTGCAATTAAATACTAATTAGTATACTGAATTTTCCGTACACACGTATATGGAAATTTCCTCTTGGGCAGCTTGGTGCATGCTAGGTCAAGAAGATAATTTTTTTTGTCCTAATCAGTATATCGAAGTAATACTTAATTTGTAAACTCATTATTAGTAGACCTTCATGTCATAGCATCATAACCACTGTTACAAAAACCAAATTGGATTAGTACTTCTCGATACTCGCAAGTTCGTTGATAACCACTCCAAAAGCGGTCAGAGAAATCTGAAAACCCGTGAATTAGCCGGATCGAATCGATTAAAATCGATCATAATCAGTTAGAATCATGCAATATATATAAATCGGGTTACTCTAACCAACTCAATTATACTTAAGAGTTAAAATTTGTGATCGGTCTGATCATTACCATCTAGTATTTTTGGCAGAATTTCCTTTAGGAGAGGAGATACCCACAAGCAACACTCTTTTTTCTATTTTCAAAGGGAGATAGATTCTATTCTTCATGTGTGAATGCATGATCATCACATTTTAATTAGTTAAAATTAACTAACATTTAAGAGTTGACTGGAGTTGATTGGGTCAAGGCCTCAACGTGCTATTCCTTCATCTTCTGCATGGAAAAGAATAAATAAAACACACGGTTTCTATGTTTGAAAAGTCAATTTTCTTTCCTCCTTTATATTGAGTTAAGCAACCAACAAGATGCTATTGCTTTTGAACCAAAAATTTTATACAAAAAATACACTGACACGAACATTTTCTCGTCCATCAATTTTCAAATAGTGTGTTATGTAGTAGTATTATGATTATTTTCATAGAAGTGGTAGTATAATACAAAGATCAATAATAAGTTAAAATGTGTGTTTGGCTAATTTATTGAAGGTTTAGTCTTATTTATAAGACTAAAAGTCGCAATCTCATGATTTCATCCAGGATTTCTAGTGGAAGGAGATTTTTTTTGGTCAAATAAATTTATATGATAAACTTCAAGTTAGATCATACATACCTTTAAGACTCTTTTATAAAGCCTTCCTTCACCTATCCTACATTTCAGCCTTCTGTTTTGAGACTGCGTCTTTTATGACCATTTAATTGTCTTGCACTTTAAAAACTTGCCCTTCCAAGTGTAAATGGCTTTATGGACGGTGGATTTGATTTGAACGCGGAAAACATTCTCATAAGCAGCGTTCAAATTAAGTTAAAAATTGTAACTTGAATAGTGCAATGCATGGCTAGAATGGCCTTCCAAGAACCACCCTCCCACGCGACTCCAAGAATGATATATATAGTTTTTTCATATATGTAATCGTCATCTCCTGTTTGATTTGTGACCTTATTTAAATTATCTTATTCATATTTCACAAAAATAAAGACAACCCTTGGTCAGTCTCCGCACATGATTTGCACTGAGTTTTTAGATGAAAGGGCTGACCCCCCTAGTTCCATTAATAAAACCAGATGTGCTTATAACAATAAAGTTGCAACAGAGACACAACAGAATCTCAACCTGATTAGCCTTGCTTGGATGTGAGCAACATGGGCCCAACCCGGGCCCGATTTTGACTCAAGCCTGAAGTGACGAAGATTATTACCCAATTTATCTGTTTGTGTCTTTTTGTGATCGCTAGTGACCACAGAGAGAGATCATGTGATAGTCTAAGATTTTCTGAACTTAATCAAAGTTATCTGTTTGTGTCTTTCTGTAGTCATAAACGACCACGGAGAGGGATCATCTGATAGTTCAAGATTTTCTGGACTTAATGAGGCCCATCACGAATGATCATTACGCCAGCGCAGTATCCATGGTCTCAATGTTTGTGGCTGCGACATTTATGATCTCAATACCTAAAGTCGTAGAGTCTGTAGTCACTACCCGCAATTACTATGGTCGCGAAGATGCATGCGATAATTCCCAATATATGGTCACAGGCAGTATGCAATCATGTAATAAGAGAATTATCTTTAACCTTCTTCACAAGAAAATCGATAGTGGTTTCTTTATCCTTACCATGATAGTGAATTAAGACAAATATTGAGTCTAGAAGTACTTTCGAATCAAGAAAGTAAGATTTGGTCCAGACTTATATTACCGATCACAGTCTAAGAATGATGCAATTATACAATCATGTTTGATGGACCATAACCACTCTCTGACCAATATAGTCAGTTATTCCCAAGGTAATATGAATCTCTCTTCACTATCTAGAGGGATGAATGTGCGGTTATTCATAACCATTACATCATAACTGGTGGACAGTAACCGCTTGCAATCACTTGCAACTATCAAACGTCTTTATGATGAAGCAACCAGTGCCTCTTGACAAAGTATAAAAGGGAACGAAAAAAAGGTTGGGGAGAGCCAACAAGAAAACAAGAGATTAAGTTAGAGTTATACAATACAAAGATTGTAGAACTCTACACACTTTGTAATTCATCATTCTGATAGTGACAATCCAATAAGAATAGGGCTATTACTCAGACTAAGAGTGCCTGAACCAGTATAAACACAGTGTGTCTGATTTCATTTTTATGATGATATTCTTTGATGATTGATAGATATTATCTCTTCTAAATAATTCAAATTTGTGAAAATTTGACTTGAGACATTGTCCCAATCATCGACATGAAACCCATAGAGCCGAACAAAGCTTTGATTTTTAGGCCCCAAAGTCAAACTGGACTGGACATGGCTCGGTCTGAATTTCTTCTACAATACAAAATACACCAGTCTAGGCCAGACTGACCTTACCCAATTTAGGCTCAATCCGAGTGACTATACGTTGGGTTTTGACCGGCCTAGCCCAAGCCCGACCAGACCTGCGTTTTGCTCAAGTCTAACCTTTGCCTTAAGTAAGGTTAATCAAATTTTCTCATGGGAGGTCCTCAAATTTAAGTGTCTCGTGTAAAACAAGTTGGTTGTAAGTGTTACTTACTAAAAAAAATGGCATTCAAAATTTAAGCCTTTGTCAATAACATTTCACCTTTTCCATATAGCAATAAAAAAAGCCTTAAACTCGAGGCAATCTTCACCAGGCAAAAATCTTTCCATATTGAGGCAATTCTGACGTATGCCACACGAAATTACAAATTGACAATCAAGCTCAAGAACCAAACAACCCTCTACAACTAATATGTTTAAAGGGGAAAATATTCTACATGTAAAAGATCTTATAGTTAAGAAAAGAATTTTATGCTAATGATATATACATTTTCTCAGGTGGAATTTAAACCAACATTATTTTTTGAGAAATAATTTAAACTGACATTAGTTAACTAACCTCTGAAGTGGATATCTTCATGTGCATATATATGTAAGCAATTAATCATTGAGGGTAGAAAATGTTTGTGATTTATTGAGTTTTATCAAGGGTGTAACTAAAAGGATACTCATAATATATAATTAATGTGTTTTTTGCAGGAAAGAGAGCACAGGCCGCACCCATTTTCTTCTCCCTCACCACTATGCAACCCTAATTCTGCAATTTTCTTCTCCCTAAAGTCCACAAAGTACTAGTGTGCCAAGTCTAAGCCTAACCTTATTGTCTTTAAAGTGGGGTCAAAAGCTATTCTAATTGGTTTGAAGTCTATTTTGATGAGCATTTCCGTTTTTTATTTTCTAGAAACAAAATTATTTTCTATTTTTAGTATTTTGATATTGAAAGCAAGACAGAGAAAAGGTAGATTGTAGCATCGGAGAGAGCCCGCCGTCTTACCCCACCCAACAAAATTCCATGAGCATTGCTATTTGTACACAAACTATATCATAAGAGTTAGAAAGGAAATTATCTTTTGGCTCCCTGTTATACAACCCTCGTTGCATGGCCTGGTCTATAAATATTTTCTAACTCTACTCTTAAATTAAAATATATAAAGAGCGCAACCTTTGTACCAATATGTCAAATCAATCATACTATATTTATGACTTCATTGGCTTAGACTCTAATATTTTGAGTTTGGTAGATTGTTGTATTTTATCAAACTTTTGAGCACTTGTCAAATATTAATGTTGAAGGTGTCAAATGCACTATAGTTAAATTAAGTGGGACTACAAGATAATTTTCAAGATTGTAGCTTGCATTGTTAAGAATTAAGTAAAAGGTTTGTAATTAAGTATTGTGGGCGCCTTAACGGTTTGGAGGAGCAATGTTATTGAATTATGTTAACAAGGCTTAACCATTATTTATGTTAATATACACATTAATTAATTATATTTCAACACCGAAAGCAGGAGCGAAGGAAGGGTGAGCAGGGTAGCCCTGGCGCCCTATACTACGAGCACTGCTATTTGTACACAAAGTTATATTATGAGTTAGATAAAAAAATCATTTGGCTCCCTATTAACAACTCTTACTATAAATATTTTCTAACTTTTCTCTAATTTTAGTGGTATATAAAAACACCACGGTTTCATATAAATTTTGTCAAAATCAACCATATCATACGTATGGATCCTGCCTATGCAAAGGAAAGGCGGAGAAACACAATAACATGCCTTTCTCGTTTTTACAACTATTTGACCGAAATTCTAACTATCCAGATTGACTACTACAAAACCAGTGCTACAGTAAAAATTGCTGCAGCAAGCAATAGTACTTTGCTACATTATGCGGGATAGACCTGAATGATTTCTTTTTTTTTATCCATGGTACCTTTTCTTCAGTGCTGTAGAGGATACCAATCCATCTCTAAGGCATCATTTACTTTTTGAGTACTCATCACATATATTAATGTTGAAGGGGTCAAATGCACTATAGTAGAAATAAGTGTGACTCCAAGATGATTTCCAAAGGTTGTAAGTAAGTATTGTGAGTGCCTTAACTGTTTAGAAGCAATGTTAAGTAATTATGTTAACAAAGTGTTAGGTTGACAAAGTAGTGCATGGAAGTTTGAATTCCCAAAGAAATCTACATGCACTATGACTCTATGATTAACTTTATTGTTATGCTTTTTTTTTGGATAATTGGATAGGCACTACTCTAATATTGTGACTTTTAAACAAATGACACTCCCAAGTTTCTAGTTTATAAAAGAAAAATGGCACTCCGAACTTGTGTTACATAGATGAATGCCATTCCCTTCATATTTCTAATTAAAATGAAATATGTATTGCCCTTAATTTCAAAAATACTAGTCCCGCTGCTCAGCTGTCTCGCTGTTACTAGAATGAGATGATTATGGGTATAACCAACTAGACAAATGGGAATGACGAAGACAGTTGCCACCTTATTTCTCTCATTTTGTTGGCACCACCTTGGACCCAGACCCACTCGATGAAATTTTTCAAGCTCTGTCCCACCATGTGTCGTCCTCGCTTTCTCAAGATTTGATCAGTCAATATCAAACAATTCGAAGATATTGATGTATGATCCATCTTTATATGTGAAATGCGTGCGCCGGAATTTAGGATTTAGAAGTCAATAGACATGACCACAGACTATATGTACTGTCACACCTAGCGGAGATATACCACTCGTTGGTCCTTGCTACAGCATGAAAGAGCCGTAGAAACTAAGAAACAACTTAGAGCTTAACCCATAGTTATTGGTGTTCTCTCTCTCTCTGAGATGTACCACTCCTTGGTCCTTGCCACAGCATGAAAAGAGTCGTAGGAACTAAGAAACAGCTTACAGCTTAACCCATAGTTATTGGTGTTCTCTCTCTCTCTCTCTCTAAAACAATATGCTTCTTAAGTTGGAAATTTTTTTACTAATAATCCATTAAAAAAATAATTTCAAAAGTAACCTAAAATTTTTTAAAATATTAAAAATGACTATCAGTCGGGAGCTCCTGGTCGCGATTGAACTTCAGTCGCGGGCCCAATTTGCGACTGAACTTCAGTCGTAGATCCAGTTCGCGACTGATTAGCTGGTATAGCCCATTTGCACCGCTGGCTCAAGATCCGGCCATGTAGACTTTCAGTCGCAAGCCGAGGTCGTGACTAAAATCTGCAGCATTTCAGTCGCGATCCCGACTCGCGACTGAAAGCTGTTTTTAAATGTACCCCCACAATACAAATGTCATTTTCAGCCATTTTACAACGGAGCAATTAAAACAAAAACAGCAGAGAGAAATAGGAGGTAAGGGGAGATGGAAAAAAGGAAGAAAGAGAAGAAGAGGAAGGAAAAGAAAAGGAAAAAAAGAGGAGAAAGTTTTCGCCGATTATGAACATTCTGGTTTTCGATGACTATTTGTTCGTTGAGGTGCATATTTGTTAACTCATATATAATATTTATATTTAATTAATTATATTATTCTATGGTTACAAATAATTAAAAAATTTTATTTTTCGCTTCACCCTAGAATTTAGGACAGGTAAAAACTTAATTTTCCGTCTCACCCTAGGATTTATGACAAATAAAAACTTAATTTTTTGCTTCACTCTAGGATGTAGGACAATTAGTTTTGTGCAATGACAAGGCACGATTTTAGGATCATTTGCATCACCCTAGAATTTTTTGCTTCACCCTAGGTTTTGTGAAATATTGCAGTGTCCGTTATGGATTTAGATTATTTTATATTACCTTTAGTTTTTCTGGTTAACCCTGGGGTTTATGATTATTTGTATTGTCTGGTACGAATGTATGATTTTTTATTTCACCTCATATTTCCTGGTTCACCCTAGAGTTTATGATTTTTTTTGCAGTGAATCCTATGATTTAGGATTTGGCGTATCACCCTAAAAGTGTGTTCGGATGATACTAGATTTGAGATTTTTGTTAGTGTCCGGACTAACAATTTTATTTTTGTAGGATCCCACAATTTTCTGCTTCACCCTAGGGTTTAGAGCAATTTCCAATTCACTCTTCGATGTCTGCTTCACCATATTGAAATATTGTTTTGTTTGAGATAGAAGAAACATATTGTCCTATTTTGGCCTAATATGGAAAGCCAAATTGATTAGGTTATGTACCAGCCTGATATAGTTTACATTTATTATGGAGCTATATAATTCATAATGGACCATACGGTGATGATCTGAGTGCGTGTGTCTATGTATATGGTCAAATTTCATAATCTCAGTTAATGTCTTTCAATGATTTGGTTAATTGATTTATTACAATTTAATCCTGTGATGAATAGTGTCAGGGTTGAAGGCCTGTTGCTGGAGGGAAACAAATGGGAACTTAAGAGACTTAAATGTGACAAATTGTGGGGACCGTTTGTACGGTTTGTGAAAAATCTAGGCTATGGTAACAAAGTTTTCATACTTTACGCTGAAATTTTTAGCATACATAGTTCAGAAGGCAATAATTCCATAGCAGAAGCACAAAACACTGTTAATCTCAGTACTGACGGTGACAGTGCCAATGTCAGTGCCAGTACTAGTGCTAGTGTAGCTATGCAAACTGCAAGAGTCACGCGTACAAATCGTTTTGGTGACCATCAAGTAGATTTAGCTGATGAATTGCCCGAATTAGAGGAGAATTTCAACGAGGAGTACACTGATTCATCAGATATGTCCGAATGTCCCGAGGAACCCACAGAACAACAAGATCCTATAAATGAATAGACTGATTCATTATCTTTGATGTCAACTGTGGTTCCTGAAGATCAAATTCACAATGGTCTTTCAATGAAGCAACCGTTCAGCTTGGATAGTTCTTTCGAACCAAGAAAGATGCAAAAAAGTCATCACTATATGGACTGTTTCACTAAATAGGCCATTCCTGGTGGTTAAATCAAATCCGAGCTTGTGGACTGTAAAGTGCTTAGTCGGTAACAGTCTGTGGTACGTACGTGTCACATGGCCAAAAGATGGACCTTTCTTTTAGGTGACCAAAGTCGCAGACCACAGATGTTTGGCGGAGGGCATGTTGCAGCAGCATAGAAATATCACTTCTGGTTTTGTTGCCAGTTTGATACTATCGGTTGTAAAGGAAAATATGGCAATGACATCGAAAGTGATTATTGCGCATGTCACAGAAAAGTACGGTTACAAGATCATTTACAAAAAGGTGTGGAGGGCTAAACAAAAGGTACTAGAAGAGCTTTTTGAGACATATGTTGAGGTATATAACTTCATACCGAGGCTCTTTCGGTGTATATTTGAAGTAAATCTAGGCACAATCACCGAAATTATTGATACGCTGTTTATCGGCTTAGATGGTGTTGTGATACCTGAATGCATGGTACTGCAGAGATTTTTCTAGGCATTCCAGCAGGGTGTTGCATCGTTTATGTACATGAGACCCGTTCTTTGTATTGACAGAACATTCTTGACTGGAAAGTACGAGGGTACTCTACTGACTGTCGTGGAAACTGATGCCAATGACCAACTTCTCCCCATAGCATATGCAGTGGTCGAGGGGGAGAACTACAGTAGTTGGTTGTGGTTTTTTGGCAAACTAAAGAATGAGGTGGTTAAAGATCGCGAGCGCGTATGCTTAATTCACGATCGAAATAGAGGAATGCTGAGTGCAATTGAGTACATGTAATCTGGAATGGATCCATCACTAACCTAAAATGACCTACAGAGTCATTGGTGCTCTCGGCATCTTGGTGCGAATTTTCATACTCGTTTCAAGAGTACGCTCTTGATGCAGGTGTTCAAAAGGCTTGCCAAACAGAATCAAGAGTCTAAGTTTACAACTATATGGAAGTCATTGGACGAGAGTACATTGAGGTGAACCGAAAGCTGGCGACGTTACCAATGAGGGAAACTGCAGGAGGTGACTAAGTTTTAGTCAATGGATCCAACCAAAACCAAAGGAGAACTAGTCGTTGCTGCACAACACAGATGGGGCACGGTACGGAATTATGACAACCAATTTTGTCGAGGTGTACAATTTCGTTCTGAAAGGTGTGCACTGCTTACCACTCACTGTCATTGTTGAGATGACATTCTATCGCACAATAGCATACTATGACAGTCGGAGTTCAGCGACATCAGTACTTATGCACGACCCTTTAGTACACTAGCATAAAAAAATTAAGGATTACCTTGAATTTCGGATGAGGAAGTCATTGTCACATGATATGTCAATGTTAAGCCGTTTGAATGGAAACTATGAGGTTCGGCTAAGGCATAAATTCATTCGTGGCACATTGAGAGCTGGTCAGGTCCACGAATGTAGAATTACAAGTGCAGATGTTGAGTGTACATGTAAGAAGCCACAACTACTCCACATTCCTTGGTCTCATGTTATCACTACCTATTCAATCCCAGGAATCACTCTGACACAGTACATCTCAAAATATTATACCCTGCAGTACATGTCGAAAACTTGGGAGGGTGTCTTCCACGGGTTTGCGGCGACAGGAAACTATCGAGAGCTATTTCTGGAAGATGCTGTCACGTGGATCCCAGACAAGAGGTTCGTTCTGAGACATGTCGGTCAACGTTGACTCAAGCGGATATATAACGATATGGATGTAGCGGAGTGTGAAGATGAACTCCGTAGATGTACCGTTTGCAGGCAACCTGGTCACAGTAGAAACTGATGCCCGCAGGTGGCAGGCACATGAACATCTCCGAGGAATTGAAGCAGTTCACTGTTATCTGTATGCGTTATTTTTTGTTTAAGCGTAACAAAGTTTATGTTTGTAATGTTATGAACTTTTGTAAGTGTATGTATGTATTGTTTCATTGTAACATACTTTTGTAGTAGAGTGTGTAGTTGAATGTATGTTATTTGTAATGTTGCAAATATGTCTGCTTCTAAGTGTATCAACCAATATGTGATAACTACAGGTATGGCGGATGACCAGCAGCTTCTCGAGTTGATTGCATAGCACCATCAGCAACGTCACCATGCTCATCGCCTTCTACAGGGCACCGTTATGCCGGTTCTGTACATGAGGACACCGCGGGAGATGTGGCTTTTGGATGAGCAATTCGCACCTCATTTGCTTGAGACTGGATTACTTCTGTCCTCCCGTATGGCAGATCGGGCTCAGCGATTTTCATTTGACCAAGTTCTAGTCAGCACCCTTGTGGACCGATGGAGGTTGGAGACGCACACTTTCCACTTTAGCTTCAACAAGTTCACTGTCACACTTGAGGATGCCAGTATGCTACTCGGCTTGCTTATCAGAGGGGATATATATGTTCTCGTGAAGACCGATAGAGCTGCATGGCGTTTGGATTTCTTGCAACGCTTTGAGGGGTTCGGGCCTGCGGGAGGGTTTGCACAGACGGCAGGAGTTCTACAAACTTACCTGTATGTCGTTCGAGATGCTGCATTCCTAGTGGCTACTCCTGAGGAGATCTTTAGATGTCACTTAGAGGCCTACTTGCTTTACTTATTTGAGTGGCTACTATTCCCTGGCACCCACGGAGACATGTGAGCTGTAGTTTGTTCAGCTCACTAGACTTATTGTGGACTCCGAGCTAGGACACATGCCGTGGTTCAAATTCAAATCCGTTGTGCTTTGCCACACATACAGGGGATTGTGCGACACCAAGAGCAAAGACTAGGTGAATTCACTATTCGCGGGGTGCGCCATACTCCTATAGATGTGGTCATAATAGCATTTTCCCATCGGGCGACCACTGGTGCCATGGGATCAGTTTGCGTTGGCCATGATATGAGGGATGGCCTGATGATAGGATGGACATGTGCTAGAATGAGTTTGTGGTGGGCCACAGATTAAGCGCACCTGTGCTATCCTTCCTACGCTACGAGTTTTGATTTGCTTCTCGATTGCAATGTTATCTGGCATCCGTGGACACAGTAGCACATTGAGTCCGTCGCACCAGTAGACCTTTCATCTCTATGTACGCAGGATGTTGCTTATTGGCATACCCAGATTCTTCTAGTTTTCTCACACATAGTTGAGGGGTACTCGCCTGAGCGAGTTATGCGCCAGTTTGACCTACGCCAGCATGTTCTTGTGCCACCACCATGACAGAGCCCACACCATGTTTACGAGTACATAAATGTTAAATATATATTAATGTTATATATAACTTAAAAAATAATTTTTGTCAACAATTCCTTTTATCCGCAGGCAATCGAGGAAGGGTCGGGGAAAGGACGATTTCGTCCTTTGGCAGTGCCCCTATGTGCAGGAGTGGATGGATCGGGCCCACACATGCACGGTTACCGAGGACAGACCTTACCACCACAACATCCATTTTTTGTACCTGTCGTGGTACTGACCTCGCACGTTGTATAGATTGGCGCTGCATCCACCTCTGGCGAGTGATGAGCCCATCTGTCCTTCTACTATCGACGAGCGCTTCGACCGACGCCTTGTAGGGCAGGTTCACTCCTTTGTGAGTACTTTAACTCTCCGTAACCTTACTTTCACATTTATCGTCATTCTATAATTGCATGTTCATCGTGTATGTAGCTCGACAGCATTGGAGCCCTCTCTGCCAGTGCACAAGACATGATGGTCAGGGTGTGCGATAGTGAGGACGTGCCCAGAGTCAAGATGCAGGCATTTTGTGCAAATGTTAAGCAGCGGCTAGATCAGATTCTTGTCAATTTCAAAGTGTTGTTGCCACCTCATTTACCGTAGTTCCTCCACCATCACCGTCGGCACCCCGTCCTTCTTCCTCGCATATGCTGCTAGTGGACCACCCTTCTTCGTCGCGCCCACCACCTCCACAGCCACGTGTCAAGCCTGATGATAAGTCTTTCGATGAAGAGCTAGATATAACTATGCATATGGTTCAACTAGACCATGGGTTGGCTTAGGATTTGGCGGCAGATGAGGGACAGGCTGCGACGCAGCAGGAGATCCTGGCCCAGATTTTGGTGTGAGGTCCCACGTGGCACTAGGATGCCATCCAGGCACAGCTGCATATCCTATGTAGCCTTTGTACCATGATGATGCTTCACCACCTACGCAGCCTTCGCAGGCTCCGCCATCTACACAGACACCGCCAGTGATGAGACATTGCATTAGGGATCTTCACCCCCCTCTCGCTACACACCATCGGAGTATCAGGGCCAGCCAAATAGTGGAGGTAGTAGTTTTTGACGAGGATTGTTAGCTGTTTTTGAGCCTCCATGGTTGCTCCAGCATTCATGGTCGCACAAAACAAGCCTTGGCCGCGTGTACTATCCTTTGGTCGCAAAGGGCTAGGGGAAGAAACACCGGATAATCCAAGGGTGTTCTGGATATAACCTAAGATTCATATTTTTCGCGCAAACTATTACAATACATTCATGCTGTATCCGACAACACTATAGTCGTAGAGTTACCTCCCTACAACCAGATTCTCTCATCGATGCAAGGTAACCGTCGAAGGAGGTTATGATGGTAAGGCAATTCTATGACGACCAAGTCAAGACTGCCTAACTGCCACGTACCCATGGTCTACCGAAACCACCATGTACCCACGATCCGCAGCTACCATCTCAAAGCAGTTAAGAGCAAGCGTGGGACGTGCCTTCAGGAGGATAACCGACGAACTCTTCAGCAAGTATAAGAAGGCCTTCGAGGGAAGGATCAGGGAGGGCAATTGACTATAGAAAAGACTAGGCTTAGCAAAAATAGGTGTCGATAATTTGGACTCGCGGTCCTTAGTCGATCTTATGCAGTTTGATGATATGTAAAGTGGAGACCATTCAAGACACTCACTAGGTAAGTTAAGATAACTATGTACTGGAGACAAAAGATTATACAGGTTCGGGCCCTCAAGGATTTGAGTAATAACCTTACGTCCTGTGGTGTTTTCACTATGTGTGTAAAGATTACGAGGAGAGAAATTATTACAAGAGTAAACAATCTCTCAATATGCTTCTATTTTCTCCTATCTCTTCTTAAGTTGTTTCGTTTTCCCCTTTTATATTGATTGAAAGGATGCCAACTTGAATCAGTTTTGGGAAGTTTTGACGGTTGCTAAGATGTAGTCATAAAACTGCATCTTTATCTTCTTATCTGTTATTTCATGCGGTTTTTAGATAACTGCATATCGCAACTTCCTGGTGGTTGTCTTCACAAGGAGTTATTTCATCCTGGAACCATGTTTGTAAAACTTAAACACTACTCAGGTTAGCTCTCATAACAGTATGGTTGCACACATTCTGTGCCCATAGTATGGTCGCGCACATTCTGCGACCTTCTGGTTCACAGGAAATTACCTCTGTGTCCATAACGTCTGCTAATGTATGAAGCCGTATATCATATTCGAATTATCTTAAACATGATATATTTAATGAACCGATGACTTGCTTAGGTAATAATCATCGCACTACTACAGAAATACTTTTTACTATCGGTTAAAAATCCACTCTACTATCGGTTCTCTTACCGATAGTGGTCGGCACGATAGTAGAGGGGCAGCACACTTCTATCGGTTCAAAAATCGTTAGTAAAACATCTACATTCCCAACGTTCACTAATCGCTATCGACTATTTCTTCTATCGGCTCAGATTTAAACCGATAGTATTGTATACTTTTTTTTATCGGCTCGTATATAAACCGATAGTATTGTGTAGGTTTTTTCTATCGGCTAGGATCTAAACCGATAGTAATATAAATGTTTTTTTCTATCGGCTCTTATATAAACCGATAGTATTGTGTGGACACAGTTAGTACTGGAAACTTTATTCTATCGGTTGTTATATATAAACCGATAGTATTGTGTAGATACAGTTAGTACTGGAAACTTTATTCTATCGGTTGTTATATATGAACCGATAGTACTGAAGTGTTTATTCTATCGGTTATATTATATAACCGATAGTATTTTGTAGACACGTTTAGTACTGAAAACTTTATTCTATCGGTTTCAGCATATGAACCGATAGTACTGTAATATTTGTTCTATCGGTTGTAGTATATAACCGATAGTAATATTAGTTTTTCCTATCGGTTATGTAGTGGCACAGTTAGTACTGGAATCATGCACATATACATACAGCAATACAGAGATACATTGGATCATTCACAAATACACCAATATTTACAAATATTCACCAATATTCACATATTGAATTTGTTCACAAATACACTAATACAGTAATATACACATGCATTGGACAGATTGAATTTATGCACATATTGATCGAGTTTATTCACAAATACATCAATGAATCTATTCACATATTGAGTTTATTTACAAATACAGCAATCAACACAAGTCAGTTACTATCGATCGTTGATAGCCACTTCTTCCATGACATATTGAGCTCAAATTGTTCGCAGCTCCTTCAATTGAGGCAACTCATATTGCTCTTTCAACATGGTGCTCTGCATATATGCGTGTATGAAGTTAGGATCGTACGTCACATCCAATTAAAGTTTGACTTTGAGTCAGGAAAAATGGTTACCTTAGGGAATTGGGCAAAGTTTCTCCTGATCAGGTCATACATGAATCTCATGACATAGAAGCCACATTCCCACAATTGTGGCTGCTGATGGCACTGGAAAAATTCCATATGCAAAGACATAAACCCACATTAACTCGAAAGAACTAATTAAGCTTAAATTAAAAAACTCATCATGAGTACTTTCATCCGTATTAATTACCTCATATTCTTTTCAAGAAATTGTTGTGCCCTTCGACGTGTCATGCCTCCCTCCAGCACTAGCATAATTTTTGAAAGCCCTGTATTTAATTTAGCATTGCCGGTTAATATGTTATCATTAATTAGCTAGTTAGAGAAAAATTTAAAACAACTATGTTACTTACGCGTCTATGTGCCATGTGAGGGTGAAAACATGCGCCACCTTGTCGCTCATCGAATCGAGGTAATAGACCTCATTCATCCATGGGCAAATGACGGCGAGGACCCAGTGGCCCCTACATTGCATATATAAGCGAACCGTTTCATACATATGTTAGGCGTAACATACAAGAATGAGTTAAATTAGTAGGAAATGCACTAACCTTTGGTGGTACGGCGCAAGGATGAACTCTCGGTCCTGCTGCGCTAGTAGTGCTCTTGATATGTATTCCTCCGCATGTGCTTGGTCGTGCTCTAGCATCGTGAGGCTTATTTTCTCTAGGTCGAGGAAACCCACCTTGTCACATGCCCTCATCGACGCCAGCCTATACATGGACTTGGATGCAAAGTAGACATTAGTAAGTAGTGCATACAAAGTGATTAGATTTATGAAACGAACTCTGATAACTTCAGACAACAGCAAACTCACAGGACTCCAGTCCGTATGATGGGCATATCAAGCTCCCGCCAGTTGAGGAGGTCGAACAAATCCTCGTGGGCCACCGATATGCTCCCGGGCTCACGGTGAAAATGGGCTGGCCTGAAGTGAACCAAGAAGTTGATGTGGCGCCTAGACCGGGTCAGGTACCACTCGTGGAGATTTCTGGTTATTTGATCCATATTGCGCAGAAGGTACTCCGACACGAGTGGGGACCCGTTCTTGAACGTACCCGGCTGTCTTTGTTTGGCCTTGCCCTTGCCTTTGGGAGGGGAGCGAGTGTATACCTTCGAAGGTTAGGGTGTGGTGCCGCCGGCCTCATTTGATGGCGAAGGGTTTGAGGCCGTCGGAGGAGGCATGGGGGCCGAAGGAGTTCGCTCATGCGTTGTGGCGGGGGTGGTGTCCTCAGGAAGTGAGCTGGTACCCATCGTCCACTTTAAGTACAAACGCATAAGTTAGATTTTGCAAATTGAGTATATTAACTGAGTTGTAAGCTAGAATGGCTAGGGTTTGTAAGATCGAGGATGCCGACTAGAGGGGGGGTGAATAGGAGGCTTTTAAAATTTCTTTTCAATTAAGCAATTTTAATCACGATAATTGTTTGAGCTAAATTATACAATGAGGCTTAAAAGCAATTTAAACAATTTGTTGCATTCAACTAAATGAACTATTCAATATGACAAGCAAGAATGGTGAATTTAGCAATTGTGTCAAGATGAATGTAAAGCAAGTATGAGATACGCAATTGACACAATATTTTTACCGAGGTCTCGGAGACTCGCCCGGTCTCCCCTACTCCTCGTTGAAGCGCTCTCTCGGAGCCTCGCTTCTATATCCACGAAGGATATCTCACTAGGGTTGCTCCTTCTCCACACCGGATAGGCGAGCACCACACCTTTCACAATCTTTTGCCGGCCTCTCCGACAAACTTCAATTGGAGAGATCTCGGCTCTCCTCCGGCACCGTCTAGGCGAAGGCGATCGCCAAGAGTAACAAGCCGGATGCGCTTTCACTTGAATCAACCACGTGCTAGAAGCTCAATGATGCAAATGATATGCTCAACACTTTAGCACTAGCAATCTAATAGAGATGAAGTGCACTAAACACTCACAAACTCTCCCTCAAGCTTTCTCTCAAATCTACTCAAGATTTGGGCTCAATTCTAGCCTCTAAATGCAATAACACATATGCAACTCAATTGGCTAGGTTTTCAGCTGAAGAATGAAGTCTTTGAGCACCCAAAAATGAAGCCAAACACGAAGTATTTATAGCCTCAATGAAAAACTAGCCGTTTGCAAGAAATCGGGCCAAAAGTTGTACAGGCCGGACATTGTCCGGCCACTTCAGACACTGTCCGGCCAGTACAAAAATTTCAGCCGTTGCAAATGTGTCAGTGACCGTTGGGCGAAATTTGTGAAGGCCGGACGGATACCATTTGTCCGGACAAAACGTCCGGACAGATGGATATGTCTCTGTTAACTCTCAGCTCAAAAAACTTGTACAGGCCGGACAATGTCCGGCCATTTCGGACAAAGTCCGCCCATAACGGACAAATGCCCCGGACGGATGCATTTGTCTCTGTTTCAATTTTCGGCTCAAAAAATTTGTACAGGCCGGACAATGTCCGGCCATTTCGGACACTGTCCGGCCACTTCGGACAGATAGCCCCGGACGGATGCATTTGTCCGGCCACTGCACACTGACAGTTAAACATGCATAACTTTTGATCCAGAGATCCGATTGAGGTGATTTTTGGCTTGTTGGAAAGCTAACTCAGAGCTCTACAATTTTGTCAACAGGAGCAAGACCTAGAAAGGTCTAGAAACTTCTAGAAAATTTAGAAACTTTCCTGCTGTCAAAATATCCAAGCCAAAATCATCTCAAATGCAATTTTAAAGTATTTGCACATACGGATTTGCCTTTTTCTCGCGGATGTGATTTGTGTCACTTAGCAACGACCACGACCACACAGGTCTTGACATCCGATCGAAAACAGGTGGTCGATAGGGTTTGGTCGAGCGTACGCAAGCGAGTCGAAGACTGGTACGACCAGCCCGAACTCCTACGACCACGCCCAAACCCTAAACAGAAAGCCGCCAAACAAGCGACACGACCACGACCACGTATCAACACTGATACGATCAGAACATGCAAATACGACCATGACCAGCTCTAGATAAATAAACCAATTTAAACAGCTGGCGATCACGACTAAGTGCAGTTTTCAAAACATTTAATCTAATACACATGAACTACACTTAGACTCACTAGCAATGCAAGACACTAGTGCAAGATGATATGAATGCATCTGAGCTTCCGCACTAGATAGATTCAAGCTACTAGTTTCCGACCCCTCTTAATAGTACGGTCAAACTAGTAAAAAGAAACCTATCAACCCGGTCTGTCTCCAAACACCGAGACCGGTAAAACCCTAAGAAAACAATCCTTAATCTTGGATTTTACCTTATGTGAAGTTCGACCTCGTGAAGTTCGACCGCTCGACACTCGTCATCGCAAAGCTCGATCTCGTTAAGCTTGACTACGCGAAGCTCAACATCTCGACGCCTGTCTTCGCAAAGCTCGTCCTCGCTAAGCTTGACCTTGCTCGGGATGTCTCATATTGTCTTCATCCTCTTCACGCCCTTGCTTGTTTTCATCCTGCAATCATTCTGAGACTAGAACATATACACTCAATGCGCAAACGTTAGTCTCATTTGCAGTTCGTCATTAATCACCACCAGATAAATCACTCCACACAGGAGTTCACTCAACAATTTCTTTCTTCGGTGAAATGACAAAACCAATTTCAATTGAACAACAAATGAGTAATGGATGAATCTCACAATCATATAGATCCATATATGATACAAGAAATGCGCACACGATCCATACTACTCAAGTTATGATATCAATCAATATGGATGACTAACATCATGAGCTCTCTCTCAATCATACATAGAGATATCAAATCCAGAACACGGAGTCATCAACCTTTTGCACAGACATGGATAACTAATCATCTTGAGCTCTCCCTCAACATGTGCATCGATATCAAATCCACAACTGAAGTCATCAACCTCAAGATTTAACATATAACATCTTGATCAATCAATTAGCATAAGCTTGATGCAACCACCGAGCTCATCCTCTACATATGCATCAATATCAAACCCGCAATCGAGGAAAACATCCAATTCAGGGTTTACCGATAATCAATTCAATTTACTTGTGCTAAATCAGGATTTATATAAATTGTCATTTAATCATCAAATCTGATATCTTCATATTAACTTTAATCATCATGGATTTATCCAAAACGTCATTAATCATCAAAACCTAGATACTAAGATCTACCTAGATCCAACAGGGTTTACCTCCTGTAGTCTAACACCCTTCTTAGGCCACTGTATGTACGAGCCCAATGCCTCGCCAATTGTCCGCATTTCGTCTGTTGGGACGGGCAACGGAAAAGAGCTGTAGCCCGGGAGGGCCATGCCCACTTGTACCTTTGCGAATCCAGGCTCCAGAGGTACGCAGTGGATCTGGACATCCTCCCAAGATTGGTATACGACCCCGTTTGCAACCGCAACAGGTTTGTCGCCTATGTTGATCAATAGGCTACAGCTCTCCGGCTTCTGCAATTTGCAACAATTATAACAGGTTAGCGAAACAATTCTAACGTAACGGGAGTGGCATCAGCCGAACTGCATATATAGCTCAAGAGTTGCAATACCTCGATCAGGTCCACTGGATCCACGTGAACCTTCGAGCCGACACTACTCGGCCTGGCAGCGTCGACCTCGGCAGCTGGATCTAAACCCTTGGACTGCACAACTCGGCTGAGGCGTTCATACTTCTCGTTCATTTGAGCGAACATGTCCGCGAATTGTGTAGTCACATCTGCCCGTATCTTCTGAGATAGCTCCACTTCCCTTTCCTTCCAGCTGCCAGCCTTCTTCGCCTTTTTCCCGGGCTCCGAGAAGCCTTCCTTCCATGGCACCACAGCCCCCACGGTTCGCGTCCGCCCTGGATGCTCCTTGTTCCCTAGAGCCCGGGTAAGGATGTCGTTCTCTCTATGGGGACTGAACAATCCCTCGGTCGCCTCCTTCGAGCAAGAGATCTGTTACATTGAAAGCTCTCCATTGTGAGGAAGAAATATATACAAACTTGTGCGCACACTAGTGATCATAGTTAGCCAACTTACGAGTCGCTGCACGACCTCGACGTCCCTGGGGTTTGGGAACACCACAGTCCCCGTGGCCGACACGGTCCCTCTGGCCAGCCACCAGCGCTTGCATCACTGATCGCGGATCTCGGAGAGTGGTAGGTCAGGGGAGTCGACGAAATTCGACGCCTCGTCTTCACCCTTCTTCCACTGCTCCTCCTTCCCCGCATAGCCGCGAGAGCCGAGCCGGTGTGGGTGGTCGTTCCTCCTCTGGATTGCCTTGTTCTTCTCGCTGAGGGCCTTCATACCAGAAACAACAAAATTAATGCATCGCTGCTTACTGCATACAATGGTGTAACCAAGCAAAGGAACCATACATACCTTGAACTCAGGAGTCCCCTTCTGTTGGGCGAATTGCTCCCATACCTCCTCTGTTATGAAGGGGTACTTCTCACATGGAGATTCGCCTTTAGTGAGGAAGGTACTGACGAGGACACTCTTGAAGGTTTTCCACGTGTTGTTCATGTCCTTCAAGCAAGCTATCTTGGGACCATCGTCGGGGATGTTCCACTTGGCCTGTTTCAAATGGTGCATATAAGTAGGACTTACCTAATCTCTGGGATAAACCAAGGGAATGTGATTAATTACTCAAGAGTTTAGTGATTTTGATTAATTTTACCTTCACTTCCGCCCATAGCCTATCCCTCTCGTCGGCCTTGACGTCCTTCCAGCTCTGGACGGTGATCTTCACCCTTTCCTTTGCCAACAAGCCAACATAGGCAGCATAGTGGCCGGCGTTCTTCCCGATCGGTCTCCCGAACTGGTTGAACTCACATGAAAGATCCGCGCGTTTGGCCAAACGACCCAACATCGTCGGGCCTCGCGCCTTCCTCTTGCGCTGGGACGAGGCAGCGCCATCTACGTTCGCCCTCGCCGAATCACTACTATCAGCCGAGGAAGATGCCGACATGGCTTTACCTAAAATTCCATGAACAAACCATCAATTGATATGAAGAAAGGTACATGACAAAGTTCATAACTAAAATTTTTGTGCCCTACGCTAGTCTCTCTGCATGAACATAAAGTCTGTTGAAATTTAAATGAACCAAAATTTCAGATGAACATTAGAAAATGGGAAGTAATTCACAGAAAATTCAGATTAGCAGTGCAAACTAAGACATACTCTATTTCCTATCGGTTTTGAAAGGAAAACCGATAGTACTAAGGTTTGTATTCAGGAAAATTTAAAAAATTAGCAGTGCAAACTATGCTAATCTCTCTGCAGGAAAATAAAGTCTGTTAAAATTTAAATGAATCTAAATTTCAGATTAACATTAGAAAATGGGAAGTAATTCACAGAAAATTCAAATTAGCAGTGCAAACTATGATATACTCTATTTCCTATCGGTTTTCCAAGTCAAACCGATAGTAATCAAGTTTGTATTCAGTAAAATCTATAAGATTAGCAGTGCAAACTATGCTAGTCTCTCAGTAGGAACATAAAGTATGTTAAAATGTAAATGAACAAAAATTTTAGATGAAAATTAGAAAATGGGAAATAATTAACAGAAAATTCAGTTTAAGGTATTTACTATCGGTTCTAAATAAGAAACCGATAGTGGACTATACTGTACGACAAATTGCTAGTGGTTTTCATCAATTCTGTCATTCTCATAGCTATCAAGTTTGTAGTTCATGAATTTTACTCTAGGTTTATATTTGTAATCCATTGAACGGGATATGAACCATTGCATACAAACTTAAGCAATACACGCGAGCGATTTGGTCAAGAACACTTACAGTCGATCGTGGAGTGGCCGGAGGCGGTGGCGCAATGCAGTGCCGGAGGCGGTGGAGAACCAGATTCTGATCGGCAATGGTGGCACAAAGGAGCGAAGAAGCGATCGTCGAGGAATCTAGGGTTTTCCGCGCGAGTATTTGGAAATTGGAATGTGATCAGTTGCACTGGAGGGAAAATCGTGCAAGGTTATAACCTAATGTATGAATATTTACTATCGGTTCATAACCACCAAACCGATAGTACAAACATGTAAGTTAGGGTTTTCCGTATGGGCACTTTTCACTATCGGTTTTATTACACCAAACCGATAGTAAACTAAGAACAGGGACTCATAACATAGTACAAATCACTATCGGTTATAAACAATAAACCGATAGTAAAAACATGTAAGTTAGGGTTTTCAGTGTTGGCACTGTTTACTATCGGTTTTATTATACCAAACCGATAGTAAACTAAGAACAGGGGCTCGTAACACAGTATAAATCACTATCGGTTATGAACGATAAACCGATAGTATAGTTTAATTTCATATCAGTTTCACAGTTAAACCGATAGTAAAATACAATGTTATTGACCCTAAAGGATTTCCCTTAGAAGAATTACAGATGATCTCAGTACATCATTTTGCATTGTATTTTACTATCGGTTTTATGAAAATAAACCGATAGTATATGTAATTTCATATCGGTTTGGAAGTTGAAACCGATAGTAGAATACTGTTAAATTGATTTAAAGGTATTTCCTGAGAACAATTACAGATGGGTCTCAGTACATCATTTTGCACTTGTAAAGACACCTGAAACCCCATGCAAATGACTTCTAATAATTTTGAAATAAATTAACAGTAAAGACCAATCATGGAATGAAAATTTGCAGTTTTCATATTGATTTGTGAAAAGAATCAATTATTGCTCAAATCAAGTATATACTCCAATTGAAATGAAAATTTGCATAAATGATTCTCAATGCATCACGTATGTTTTCCCAAAGAATTTTTGAAAAATGATTTGAAGAATTCTTCGATTAAAGATCCAAGTAATATACGTCACTTACATATTGCAAATTAGTCAGGAATGGTTGTCCACTCATAATCCTTCTTCGTGGTCGTCTCGCAGGTAACTTGTTTCGTCAATATCTTCGGGAGGGACAGATTGAAGGATTCCATCTAAAAATGGAGGTAGTTCGTCGAACTGATCGTACTCTTCTTCATCCACAACGTCTTCGACCCCAACAATACGTCTCTTACTGTGAAGGACAACGTGCAACTTTGGGTTGGCCGGGTCAACGATGTAGAACACCTGTGTGGCTTGCTCAGCAAGTATAAATGGATCATCTTTGTGTGCGACTCTATTGAGATCGACGCGAGTAAACCCATAATTGTCGGCTTTAACACCTCGAGGGATTTCGACCCATTGGCATCGAAACAGAGGAATCTTAAGTAATACATAATCGAGCTCCCATATTTCCTCAATAACACCGTAATATGAGTCGAGTGCCCTTACGACCCTGGCATCCTCCGAAATAGCAAGTAGTGTCACTCCACTACATTGCATAGTACTCTTCTCATCTTGAGTTCTTGTGTAAAATGAATAGCCGTTGATGTCATACCCCTGCCAAGTCCCTACAGTAAATCTAGGCCCTCTGGCCAACCATGTAACAACTTCATCTACGTCGCCCTCAGAAGCTTGCAGGACTCTATTTTTGATCCACCCAGCAAACTTCCTATTCTGTTCTCTGGTGACCCAAATCTCTGGCTTCGAGGGATTCTGTTTCCGTAACATTTCCTTGTGCTCGTGTATGTATGGCTCCACCCCCGTCATGTGCTGTAAGACCCAAAAATGGGCTTTTGCATACAGATCACTAGAGGGGACGACTGCTTTAAATCCAATCGTTCCAATGCCCTGAAGCCTGCCCTCATGCCGGGACGTAGGAACGCCAATTGGGTCAGCCCCGGCCATATAGTTGGTGCAAAATTCGATCACCTCCTCGGCGGCATAACCTTCAATGATACTGCCCTCAGGCCGATGTCGATTCCTTACATATCCCTTCAAGATACCCATAAATCTCTCAAATGGATACATGTAGCGCAGGAACACGGGTCCACAAAACTTAATTTCTCTGACAAGGTGAACAATTAGATGGACCATAACATCAAAAAAAGATGGAGGGAAATACATCTCCAGCTGACAAAGAGTTGTAGTCACATCGCGTTGCAAATCGTCCAGTCCATCCAGATCAATTACCTGGAAGGACACAGTTGCAGCAAATATTCAGATCCAAAAAATCTGACAAGTTCCACGAATGGACCTAATTAACTTGCTAGGAGTACACGCTTACGTACCTTGCCAGATATTGTGTTGAAGAAATAACATAGCTTTATAATTGTCTCTCTAACTTTGACTGGGAGAATGCCTCTGATAGCAATGGGAAGCACTTGTGACATCAGTACATGACAATCATGGGACTTCATACCAACCAGTTTCAAGTCTTTCATGGACACAAGTTTTTTCAAGTTCGCAGAATACCCGCATGGAACTTTGACACCATGTAGGCACTGATAGAGTTCTGTTTTTTCTCTTTTTGACAAAGTATAGCAGGCCGGGGGGAGGTATGTCCGCTTTCCCTTCTCCAATGGTGCAAGCTCAGTCCTTATGCCCATGTCGAGCATATCACGGCGAACATTTATGTCGTCTTTCGTCTTTCCTGGAATGTTCAACAACAAACCAGTCAAACTTTCACAAACATTTTTCTCTACATGCATGACATCAATGCAATGTCGAACTTGTAAGTGCTCCCAATATGGCAGATCCCAAAGAATCGATCTCTTCTTCCAAACATTTTTTCCTAGAGGATTAGAACATTTACCGAACTCAACTTTGATGTCCTTCACGCACAAGTAAAGCTCCTTACCAGTCACAAACACTGGGGCTGATCCTTTCTCAGGCTTCCCATTGAATGACTTCCTCTTCTTACGGTAGGCGTGATGCATCGGAAGGAATCTGCGGTGACCTATATACATTGTTTTTCTGTAGTTCGATAACCACATGCTTTCAGTTTCATCCAGGCAAATAGGACAAGCCTTGCCTCCTTTCGTACTATACCCCGACAAATTTCCATAAGCCGGGAAATCATTTATGGTGCAAAATATCATGGCCCGCAACCTGAAATTCTCTCGCTTATGTGCATCCCACACCCACACCCCTTCGCTCCACAATTTATGTAAGTCCTCGACTAACGGTGATAGAAACACGTTAATATCATTCCCGGGTTGTCTGGGTCCTGAAATTAGTAACAACATCATGATGTACTTGCGCTTCATACATAACCAAGGAGGAAGATTGTAGATGCATAAAAGAACCGGCCAAGTGCTATGTCGACTGCTCATATTTCCGTGTGGATTCATACCATCCGTACTCAGCCCAAACCTTATATTCCTCACTTCGCCGCCAAACTCACCGAATGTTCTGTTAATGTTTCTCCATTGAATGGAATCAGCTGGATGTCTTAGTTTTCCGTCTTGTTTCCGACCTTCAACATGCCAACGCAAGTACTTCGCATCTTTCGGATTTGCAAACAGCCGTTTCAATCTGGGAATCACAGGCAAATACCACACAGTTTTGGCCGGAGGCCCTTTCTTTACCTCATCACATCCATTGTGATAAATTCTGTCCCCATGCTTATACCGCGATGCACCGCATCTTGGACAAACATGAAAATCCTCGTACTCGTTACGGTACAGAACACAATCATTTGGGCATGCATGTATTCTTTCGATTTCCATTCCCAACCGACACAATAATTTTTTGGCCTGGTAAACTGATCTTGGCAACTCATTTCCCTCTGGAAGCATGTTCGCTAACAGATCCAATAGCACCGTGAAACTCTTATCGCTCCAACCGTTGCTTGCCTTCAAGTTATATAATCTCAACACAGAAGACAACTTTGTAAATTTTGCACATCCGGGGAACAAAGGCTTCTCAGAATCAATAATTAATTTCTCAAATTTAGCTAAATCATTTTCGCTGTAGTCTTCTTCTACATCACGTAACATTTCATCTAAATTGTCGTCATCTACATGGACTCCGAATGAACATTACCAATGTTCTGATCATGATCATCATTACTGCAATCCACTTCCGGGTGCTGCTGAGTGGTAGCGGTGCTCGTTTCCTCAAGATCTTCATCATGCCATATCCAACGGGTATAGCGTGCGTTAAAACCACAACGAATCAAATGACTCCTAATCTGATCAGAGTTGCCGAACCTTTTTAAGTTCATACAATCTATACAAGGACAATGCATATCTTTCTCTCCCTTCTTCGCCTTTTCTTGCTCAGCAAATTTAATAAACCCATTCACACCCTCCAAATACTCAATAGTAGTACGTTTTATTCCATACATCCAATATTCTCGGTCCATCTACAATTATTTCACAAAATTGACAAATTCAAATAAATAATTAATGACTCAGGGCATGCATATATGCATGAAACATAATTAGCTAGGCCATATGTGTGTACATGAGCTGCTTAATTACATTAAATGGATTTGTATAAATGAAACCCTAATTAACTTGATGCATGCATTAATTGGAAGAGCCAGCTAGTTAGCTGCTTAAATTCAGCAAGCTATAGCTAACTAGCCAACCTAGCCTTCTAGCTAGTTGGGAGATACATGTATCTAGTTTACTGAATTGCAAGTAGAGAGAGAGAGGGAGAGTGCATGTGAAAGAGTGATCGAGAGAGAGAGAGAGAGGTGATGAGAAGATGACAATACCGAGGGGGATGGAAATATGATCAACCTCTCAGCTAGCTTCTCCAGATCACCCTAGCTTGGAGTCGTGCGCGGCTGAAATGATTCCAACATGTAGAGCGCAAAGCAGAGGTCGACCTAATTAAGTTGTCCAATTTTACTATCGGTTCAAAAACACAAACCGATAGTAAAATAAGGTCCCCACTGTCATAACCATTAGTGTATATGAAGTCATTTTACTATCGGTTTGTTTTATATAACCGATAGTACTATTTCATATATTGTATCGGTTAGTACAGTAATAACCGATAGTAAAAAGTCAGTAATTTTACTATCAGTTACGCGAGAAAAACCGATAGTACTATGTAATATATTATATCGGTTGGTACAGTAAGAACCGATAGTATAAAGTGAGTAATTTTACTATCTGTTATGAACGAAAAACCGATAGTACTGTTTTAATATATTATATCGGTTGGTACAGTAATAACCGATAGTATAAAGTGCGCAATTTTACTATCAGTTAAAAGTGGAAAACCGATAGTACTATTTAATATATTATATCAGTTTATACAGTAATGACCGATAGTAAAAAGTATTTGCATTTCACTAACGTTGGACTAGTGTGTAACCGATAGTAAATTGCATCTTTTCCGCCGCTGTCGTCCTATTCTGTCGGATTTTTCCCAGATTGCTTATAACCGTTAGAAAATATGGGTTAGTGGAATGCACTTCTGTAGTAGTGTCGTTAGCTAGCCCCCAAATTTGAAGTAATAAAAAGTTTATCACTTCGAATTTCAAGAGTATCTGGCGTTTCACCTTCTCTTGTTGTAAAGAAGACATATGTCGGTTCATTTCCCCAGAAAAACTTTGGGGTTAATTTTGACAGGTCATTATGAAGTCTTTTTGCAACAAATCGAGGCAAAACTTAAGTGGATTTTTAAGAACTCGAGGCTTTTGTGAATACGAATCGTCTCCTCTGGGCCTTATAAATAGTTAGGTTTTTTTGTTATAAGAGTTACAAGATTTCATTTGTTAAGTCTTTAGAACCTCTTCTCAACTCCTAACTTCAATCCTTCTTCTCTGTTCTCATCTTAATGGCGAACTGAGACTCCAAACAAATTGTTGAGAGTGATGAAGAGGAATTGGAAATAGAAGATGACATTGAACAGGTACTTCAAAAGGTAATTCTCTTTTGAAGAATCTGCGTGAATCTTTCCTTTTGGTTGGATTTTTCGAAAGTAATACATTTTGGAATTCTTTAGGTATTTGAGGATTCAACATCTTCAAAGAAGCAATATAGGGATGATGTAGGATCATCTAGTGGAAATTCATCTAAAAAGCTAATGAAAACTAAAGTCTGGGCTGCCACATTGCCCCAAGCTTCTGTTTTGCCTCCAACTTCTGGAGTGTTAATTGTCACTGCATCTACAGTGCCTTTGTCACCATATCCTTCGGTGGTCCAGTCAACATTTGCCTCTAACGTAAATCTCTTTTTTCCTCTTGATCCTTCTTATGTACAATCTGGGTTTACCTCTGTTTATATAGGAGGACAAGGCATTGTGGGTTCTTAGAGAACAGCTTGCTAAGATGGAAGTTCTTCTGAAGGAGAAGAATTCTTTCTGCAGAACTCTCTAAGAAGAAAAAGAAGAAATTGAAGAGCAGTTCCTTAGGCGAGGACGCAACCTTGATACTGCCTTCCAGGTTATTGAGCGCATGAGGGAGAGTCATAACAGGGCTATTGATGATGCAAGGTTGGCTCGCGAAGAGAGAGACCTTGTGCGAGAGCAGAGGGATCTCTTTAATGCAATTAGGGCCAACTGTTTTCTCGCAATAAAAGACGAGGTTGAAAAATTGAGGAACGTCGTGAGTTCTCTAGGGGTAGCTAGTGTTAATCCTACTAGCGATAGCTTGTCCCTTGGAGAACTTTGTATTCTGCTTTCGGATCAGGTTGACGCTTTGGTCGCCTGCATCCCTTTCTTATGTAAAGAATGCAAGAAATAAAATTCTTTTCTTTACAATGATTACGCATAATCTATAATCATTTGTGAATTCTCAATTCGATTTAGAGTGAATATTTCTACGTGAAAAATGGTTACAGGAAAATGTCTCTGCGACCATAACATCCATAGGTAATTTTTATTAAATCCATAACCGAGGTTATAAAAAACCAAAAAAAAAATCTCTGTTCGAATAAAAATGATCTCAGGTAAAATATCTCTACAAGTACTATAATATTCACAGTTCGAATAAAAATGATCTCAGGTAAAATATCTCTGCGACTATAATATTCACATATAAGATATTATAATCAAAGTCTTTGTGGCAATAGAGTACTGAAGCTATAGGATTATATTGAGACCATAGGTAACACTGAGATCTTAGGATTACCCTGAGACCATAGGGTAGCACTAAGACCACAAAATCCCATTATAATATGATTATTTGTTCTGTAGCCCCCGAATGTGAAATAAAATGAATTATTTGTTCTGTAGCCCCCGAATGTGAAATAAAATGACTCTTTAGTTTTCAAAAAGATTCATTTTGTTTCAAATTCTATTAGGGTTCACGATATGGTTTCGGGTTCAATCTGTGAAAACCCATTAATAGATGTAGCTGGTAGTGGACTTGAGCCTATAAAAGGAGTTACCTTGCTTGAGAAGCTTCAGAAAACCCTCTTTTACATATGCTATCTCACCGCAAAAAACCCCCATTGTTCACCATTACAAATTCCACCACTGAAAAAACTCTTAGCTTTCTAAAGAGTTCATCACTGCGATGGCATCTTGAAGCCGATCAAGCCATTGTGACAGTGAGAATTTGGCAACATTGGAGAAAGAAGAGATTCTCCCCTCTCAGCTACTGATCAACTGGCGGCCTGCGGGGAAATAAGAAGAAACCCCAATCGTCCAAGAAAACGAATTGGTGATCTTTGAAGACTTTCTGCGGTGTGGATTCCGTCTGCCAGAAAGCAAATTTCTTCAAGACATCCTTGCACACTTTGATTTGGAACTGGTAAACCTCTATCCCAACGCTATCCTCATTTTGGCTGTCTTCCAGCACCTATGCGAGGCATTTGTTGGGGTGTTGCCGTGCATAGATTTGTTCTGATGATTCTACTTCTCGGCATGGTCAAAGAGTTCTAGCGCAGCAGGGTGTGTTTATTTTCGACTAAGGGAGAAGAAAGATTATCCCTTTTTTCCTCTGCGTGATTTTGTGCACGGATGGAACCAAAGATGGTTCTATTGTGCCACGCTGGCGGAAAGCAGTCTCTGATTCGAGAACCGGCAACCAGTGAGGAGCAGTGAAATGGACTCCGGTCCCACCCTAGGGAAAGACTTACAAAAGCAAGTCCAGGTGATTCTTCACTTAGTTCATCAAGGACTGACTGCACGAGATATAATCCGTGACTCTGTGAAGAACAGGATGAGTTCTCTGAAGAAGAGGGAACATCCAGCCTGTGAGGTGTGTTCTATGATGGATAACACCTTGGATTACAATTGTGGTAAGTTTTGCGTACAAAATATGTGAAATTGTTGATAATCTGATGTCATATTAAATGATTGTCACTATAAACAGCCCTGTGGCCATCTGAGATCGATAAGAGGACGAACAACCTTCTGAAGCTGTACAACGTAGCAACGGAAGGAGTACTAGGCTCAACCCAACCACATAACTTGGTCAGCAGTGATGTCAACATAAGACAAGAACGTCAAAAGGTAAATCTTCTTCTGAATAGCTTGTTCATGTATGTCCATTGTTATTAATCATCAAAGAGTAAATTATTGAATGATACAGCTGCTAGAGGGGCAAGTTATCAGGACAAAGCGTCCTGTTGATGATATTGGGCCTTCTGGGTAGTCATCATCGAAGAGAGTAAAGATTATCTCTTCCAAAACCAAGAAGATGAAGACTCCAACTCCTAGCGCAACCAAGGTGAAGATCACAGGAGGGGCTTCCCGGCCTAGGGCATGGTGCAAAAACCTCGAGATCCTCCCTAGTGCCTGTAGCTCATTCCCTGAGATGTATCGAAGCTCTCACCAAGATGACGCGATGTGGGAATTCGAAGTGACGAAGCACTGTTAGGAATTCGTAGCGACACACTACTAAAGTGGGCTTTTGTCACTTCAAATTCGGAGGCTAGCTGACGACGATTGTTAGCTGTTTTTGAGCCTCCATGGTCGCACAAAACGTGTCTTGTCCGTGGGTACATTCCTATAGTCTCAAAGGGCCAGGGGAAGAAACAACGGGTAATCTAAGGGTGTTCTGGATATAACCTAAGATACATATTTTTTGCGCAAACTATTACGATACATTCATGCTGTATCCGATAACACTATGGTCGCAAAGATACCTCCATACGACTAGACTCTCTCACCGATACAAGGCCTGATCTCATTACCATGGTGGCAACAATATGTGATCATCCTTTATCATAATCTTACCATGATTCTTATGACTAGCCCCCAAGTCAATCATAAGTCCATAACAAGGTAACCGCCAAAGGAGGTTAGGATGGTAAGCCAGTTCCACGATTATCAAGTCCAGGCTGCCTAACTGTCACGTACCCACGATCTACAACAATCACCATGTACCCACGATTTGTAGCTACCATCTCAAAGCAGTTAAGAGCAATCGTGGGGCGTGCCCTCAAGAGGATAACCGACGAACTCTTTGGCAAGTATAAGAAGTCCTTCGAGGGAAGGATTAGGGAGGGCGATCGACTACAGATTAGAAGACTAGGCTTAGCAAAGATAGGATTAGCTAGCTCACACACATTGTAACAATCTCTCTGTAATCCTTTTTCTCATATAGTCAAATACACAGGACGTAGGGTCATTACTCTTTTAAGAGGGTCTGAACCTAGATAATTGTCTCCCGTGTCTTAGATTCATAGATACTTTGAACACCTTGGGGATTTGTCTGATTGGCTCCATTCTTCATTACTCCTCTTTGCATAAGATCGACTGAAGGACTCTCGAGTTCCAATCGTCGAAAGTTTTATGTAGGGTTTTGTCAGTTTTTCAACTTTTATATGATTTATCTTTTCTACTTTTGTATGATTCTACCTTTCAACTTTTCCAGTTTTTAGCTTTTCTACGATTCGTCTTCTCTAGTTTTCTACCATTCAATTTTTCTATTTTTCAGCTTTCCTATAGATGCGTCCAATCAATGATTAAACTCTTCATGAATTTAACTTCTATAAATTAGGTCATTGAGCTCTGAACACAAAACTCACACTTCCCTCACAAGCCTATCCGAATATTGCGGGCGAGACTAGCCGTGGCCAGAGAAGAACACGCACCAAGATAAATACATACTCAACTAGCCTAAAATAAGTGGCTCTTTATGCCTTACTTTCTGGGCTATTTTCTTTCGTTCATAGGACAAAGGACAAAGTTCAGGGCCATGCCATTGCAACTGTAGTTTGTTGCTGAAACTACCACATCCTGCATTCAGGGTGATTATGGGAGAAGATTTTTAGAGTGTCCTAGGAAAGATGTTCATAAGTGCACTTTTCTACTTTGGCTCGACCCCGAGTGGAGCACAAAAGTATGATACTCTATCTTTTCTGCAGAAAGAAAAAACTTCGTGAGCAACTCGACTCCATGGAGGAGTTGTCAATTAACATGCATGATGTTCAACACATGTGTTTCTGCAGACGTCTTTGTTATTACTCTTGTCATGGAGAGACGTACCCAACAACGCGTCCTCCAGAGGAGTTCAACTGGTCCGATGATTCCTCCAACACGGATGACTTTATGTGCAGATGTCGTGGTGATATTAGAGTCAGTATGTCTTAGGTTTACGATACTGCCGGTAGAAACAGCATACATTGTGGCCGCAAAGAGGAGAGGGATAAATGCAATTACATGTCGTGGCTTGCCCCGGTGTGGAATAAGGTAGAGAAGAACATTACAAAAACTCTTCTAGGTGAGCTGGACATTCTCTACTTGGATCAAGTGGCATACCGAAGTTTGATCACCTTTTGCTGCTGTAGACCTGATTCCAATTGTTTTTATAACTATCACAGACGCGTGTAACTTTCTATTCTATCTACAGCATCAATACTTTGTACTGAAAACCTTAGCATTTGGTCACCGTAAACAAAAAAACCCTAACCTTCGATCTCTGGAAACATAAATCCTAGCTACCCATTTTATAACCTAAAAACAACAAACCCTAGCCTTCCGTTCCAGGAAACATAAATCCCAACTACCCATTTTATAACCCAAAAAAATAAACATATCAGTTAATGCTCAGAAACACAAAACCCTAAAGTTTAGTCCCCCGGAACAAAATAAAAAGCCTATCCCGTACAATAACAACTAAAGATTGCTTTCAGTCGCAAGCCGGGATCGCGACTGAAACTCTATGGATTTCAGTCGCGACCCCGGCTCACAACTGAAAGTCTACATGGCCGGGTCATGGGCCAGCGGTGCAAATGGGTCGTGTTAGCTAATCAGTCACGAACTAGGCCCACAACTGAAGTTTAGTCGCAAATGGGAGCTATTTCTGATATTCTAAAAGTTTCAGGTTACTTTTAAAATTATTTTTTAATGGGTTATTTGTAAAACAATTTTTAAGTTGGGGCGTTGCCTATGGTTTTTCTAAGAAGTCAGTTTTTGAGATTTATGATGGTAAAGTAGAGGGAGCCGTTTAGTAAAAAATTTGAGTTATGGGCTTACAAAGGTATTGGGGGTGGACTAGATTTAGAAGATGCTGTAAAAGATACTCCACCGTTGCTTCAAATTTTCTTTAGTGGAAGGCTTCATCTTCTGCGAAAAGTCCCATGAGAAGTTATCTGTTTTGGCTTTGGTTTCGACTTCACTTGTCTAAAAGCTGAAGTTAAATATGAGCCAAACATGTCCTAATGCAGGAGACAAATCGAAATTCAAACAGTTCATATGCTGGAGAGAAATCAGGTGCACTAACTCAATCATCTCACAAAAAATCATAAATCTCTCATCGGCCTTGATTTGAAGTATCGACTTCTAATCTAGCAGTTGGAAAAGAGAGAAATGCACGCGCCTTTTGAACTTAAATATTGCCAACAAAAACCCTGCCTATAAATGCAACTTTGATCATAGAAAAACACTTTCCTTCGCTAACATAGAATGATGGAATAAAGTAAAAAACCAGTTTATCATTTATCTGAGAGCTAGAATTAATATCAAACCAACACTTTCTTAGAAGATACCGATCAGATCTGGATTGGAATGGTGAAAATGACAGGTCAAAAGTTTCCACTGTTGTTAGTTTCTTAAGTCGTCAAGTTGCTTGCGTTGTTCTTCAGCAGACAAAGGTGACATCCTTGCTGACCGATGATGTTAATATGAGTGTGCAAGTCCAACTAAATGTGACAAACATAAGGATAATTAATTTCAGCAAACAAAAAGTTAGTTCCAGCTATGAGTCTACATTTTATGCCTAGCTGCAATCAGCCCCCTCCGAAATTTGCAATTTGCGATGGGTCTTTTGCAGCTAACAAAAAAAATCCAAACAATCCACTGCATTTTAAAATTGGACGACTCATATCCTAAATTTAAGAAATTAATACAAGTTTTATCCTATATATAATTTAACAAATAAGTTTACATCTGATGTTATAGCGACCACTAAGTCATCTTGCCATTACATATTGTTGAAGGTGAATATAAGAAGTCTATATATGATTCCTTAATTTACTCCAGAAATAGGACAATTGCTAAGAAATTGGATGAGATTATTGCACTTGAATATTAGGAGAGACAGTCGTGGTCTTAATTAAGTTTGAAAGCCTAAATATTGGCTTGTCGATCTAATCAAGACCACCATCAAATAACTTCCAAGAGAAGACTTGACATAAAACTAATTAACACACATCATCTTGAGGGTATGATTGCGCAAGCAAGCTAATGCATAAAATATTTATGCAACCATGATTAATGATTAATATATGACTATCCATGCTTCCTCTTGAGATATAACTACCATGTTTGAATTTTACACAAATTAATCAATTGCAATGTTTCCCTTAAAAAAAACAATTGCAAAGTAATAATTAATGACTAATGTATGACCAACTAGTTGATCCCCGAAAATATGGAGACTCGTTTTCTGCACCGACTATAAACTATTCCATGTATCATAGAAAGATCAAGGAGCATAAACGGACTTACCTAGAGTGAATAGACAAATGTTTGTCGACTTATGCTAGTTGACAGTTGGGCCGAATTAGGATTGTCAATGACTTGATCTGGAGTGGGCTCAGATAGGATCAACTCGAGCTTGAATCAAACTTGGGTTTGACTTGGACTTGATTCGAATTTGGTTTTGAGACTCAAATTAGGATTGAGCTCGGCTTAAGGTAGCTAGAGAAAGGTTGAGTTCAACTCAATTAAGCTTCACAGCAGCTCAATACTATGAAAATTGCAAAGTTAGAGATTGATCCAAACTCGAGCTCAACTCAATAGACTCTGTTGCTAATAACAAAAATTGACTAATTCTTGAGTCAAGCTTGAGATCAGCTTTGATAGGCTTGAGGAGGAACAAACATTGTTGTGTTTATGCCTCTCGATCACGCTCGAGATTGGCCCAAATTAGATAGTAAGTTTGAGATCAAACTCAAACTCAATTTTTTTTTGACCCAAGTCAAACTTGAGCCAAGCCTTAGTTGACTCAATCCAGATAGTTTTTCGAGTCTCAAGCTTTTATGAAAGTAGGATTCATAATTGTTGTTGGAAATATGGTCTGGCCCACTAATGTCGGACCTCACCAAGTTCAGTTTGGGCTCACTAAGCTGAACAATTTCAAGTTCACATAAAGAGAGGAATCAATATTTCAATTGTACTTTGTTCTAATCTCCATGTTAATAGATTAATGTAATAAAGTTCTAATCTCTAATCTCCATGTTAATAGAATCTTATTTCTAGATTACAAATGACGATGTTGGAGGAAAGGAAACTGAAACAAGCATACTCCCCCATTACCTTTTTATGTTTATCATGCTTTTTTTTTTTCCATGGAGTAGTTCAATTATGATTTAATTTAAATACGCATATGCCCCAAATAAAAACTGAAATGATTCATATTACAGTTCAATCAAAACTTACACAAGGTTGTTCATTAGTCATAATTTTACAGCTAAAGGATCATCAAGAATATCAAATATGAGTTCTAGCATCTAGTCGCAGTTTAAGACCCATTTGGAATGTAGAAATTTCATAGGTATTTTAGAGAAAATAAAATATCCACTCTCAGTAGACATGTGGTTTCTGTTAAAAAAGGATAATCTCACAATTCGTATTGAGAGATTGACCTAAATATATAGGCTACAATAAGACATAAGCGTAATCTACAAATATGTATCATCTATACATAGATACCACATATAATATCATTACACCCCTTTCAACTTAAGACGGATCAAAAGGATCACATGTATGGAGTTTGGAGAGAAGAAACTAGTGTTGCACTTTAGTCTGAGCTTTCGTGAAGAAATCAGCAACATGAAGATCAATAGAAACCATAGAACTCCTCAATGGAAACCTTCTGCTGCTGCAAACTCTAAAGATGCTGATGATATCAATGTTAGCGAAGTCAGCCACAAGGTAGTCTAGCACATTCTGCACATTTTTGGAGACCATATTCATCCCCTTGGAGACTCTAGTGCAGCAACTGAATCTCTTGTACAAGTTCCTCCTTGCCATGGCATAATGCACGCCTTGTAGTCTTGCAAATCTACTCAACCTGTTGAACACCATGGTCAGCGTGTTGAAGTTGGTGTGGTCCTCCAAGAAGGCCTTGAGAGCCGACAGGAAGCGGATGGTGGGGGTGGTTAGTTGGAGCACAGCTCAACAACAAGTAACAGTTCAGTTTGTGAACCAGAGGACCAAAACAGGCACCAAATGAACTCAAAGTGATCAAAACAGAGCCCTCCAAGCAAGCCAAGATAGGAAGCCAAAGTGGTTGAACCAAAAGCCATAGTGGCTGAACAAAAAGCCAAATATAGAGTCCTTCGAGCAAGTGAAGGCACACGGCGTCAGTGACATGCGAGCATGATAAGTTGGTGTGTGGCGGCAGCAATGTAGGGGAACGGCGCCTGTGTAGTGATGACACGACAAGTGGCGCTGGCGGCCCAAATGCGCTGCTAGGAATGGATGAACAATGGCAACAATGGCGCGGATCAGATCGACGACGATGACGCAGAAGACTAGTGACGGTGGCACAAATCAGATCAGTGGCGAACGACACAAATCAGATCTGATGGGTAGCGAAGCAAATGAATGGCGGCAGCCCTAAGACAACACAACGACGAGAAGCACGTAGTAGATGATGGATGGCAGATGACGAACGGCAGCATCCCCAAGAGAATGCAATGATGTGGTAGATGAACGATGACAAACCATGGCTTAACGGCGGCAAGAAAGGCTCATGTGAGATTAGGGTTAGGCAGCAACGAAGGGTCGGTGATGACAAGGGCAGCAAATCCCCATTAAATCCAGCAAGGTGACCAGATCAAAGAAAAAGAAGGAACTTTTTTAGGTGCCGCCCCAGGAGTTTCATGGCCATTGCCTCCCGGGAGCGGTAGATCAGTGGTGGATGGCTAAGTTTAGGGTTTTGGGGATCTTGATTTTGATACCATGTTAGAAAAAGATAATATCACAATTCGTATTGAGGGATTAACCCAAATATACAGTCTACAATAATACATGAGCATAATTTACGAATATATATTCATATATACATAGATACCATATATGATATCATAATAATTTCTTCTAAAATTCTATTAGAATTCCTGCATTCCAAACAAGCCAGGTTACCTCCAGAACATAAAAAAAAAAAGCAAAACTAAAATGAAATGAAATATCAATTATGAAGGTAATGGAGATGGAATACAATTTCTCACCATTTTGGATGAACCATACTGACACTACCTCTGTTCTCGAATATTTGTTATTTGTTTTCAAATTGTGATTACCAAAACAATCATAATTTTAGTAAAATATACCAATAATATCTCTAATAAATATATGTGCAAATGAATTCTACCTACTATAATTAATGAGTTTTTAATTCTAATTATACATGCAAACAAAATCCAATCACCTAATTTAATAGGATAACATGAGAAACTTTACGTAAAATTTATAAAGTAACAAATATTTATGAAAAATAAATTTAGCAAAAGCGACACACAGAACAAAAGCAATACATCTCAACTTAGTCAACCATCTGGAGAGATAAGCACAACTTAATCAAAGTAAAAGTAAGTGATTGCTTGTATATCACAATCACATCTGTACTCAACGCATATTCATGCTTTGCTTTCCCTTCATTTAGTAGCTGATGTATCTATGACACACTAATTTCATATGAAGTATGAAGGCAGAACCAAATAGATCTTTGAATAAGAAAGAAAACGGAATCCTTGTGCCCTTTATTCGCAAAAAGTAGAAATACTATATTTTATGTCGCAAAATTTAATTACATGTTAATATTTATATTTCAGCTATAGTTTTATTTTTCTCTCCAATATTTTCTCCTTTTAAGCCATACTTTCTTTTATTGATTGTATTAGATTTGCAATAACAATCAATACTTCAAAATGCTATGAATTTCCAAAGAATTGACGTGTTGTGGTGTTACGAACCCTACGGCAAGTTTGATAATATGGTACACGTGTACGACGACGCGTACTGACCGTGCGACGGATCATCCCACAGCGCACAATCACAGAGAGTGACATGAAAGATTTATACACATTCAGGTCCCAATGGGGACCCTAGTCTTGTTGACACGCCCTCGACATAAGTCGGCTGGGGAGTCTCTCTCGCGGGGAGAGGGCTCCTAATGCGCCTATTGCTTTGTGTGTATTGAATGTAAAATGAGAGTCTTAGGTTACAAAAGTGAGGTACAAGGGTATATATAGACCCCAAAAGACGTGAATTACTAAACTACCATAGCTGCAACCGCCGGATCGAGGATGTAGCGGTCTTTTCGCAGGGTGTGAGGCCTCGATCTTCAACCCATGGCTGCGCCAGTTACCTGGAGAACCATCCAGGGAAGGGAGGACCCCAAGGGTATACATAGACTTCAAAAAATGTGAATTACTAAACTACCGTAGCTGCAACCGTTGGATTGAGGATGTAGCGGTCTTTTTGCCGGGTGTGAGTTCCAGATCTTTGACCTGTGGCTGTGCCAATTACCCGGAGAACCATCCGGGGAAGGGAGGGCCCTAAGGGTATATATAGACCCCAAAGACACGAATTACTAAACTATCCTAGCTGCAACCATCGGATTGAGGACGTAGTGGTCTTTTCGCAGGGTGTGAGATCCGGATCTTTGACACGTGACTGGACCAGTTACCCGGAGAACCGTCCAGGGAGAGGAGGGTCCCTTACCCAAAGAACCGCTCGGGGAAGCGTGGGTCTTGACTGGAGGGGCTCAACCTAACACCATTATTTCTCCCCAACAGCAGCCCCCCGCACCTCTGAGGACATTTGATGGTGTCGGGGCGTGCACCAGATGATATCAGGGGGGGGGGGGGGGGGGGGGGAAGACGCCCTGTTCCCAGGGGAATGCCCGGGGAAGAGAGGGTCCTTTACTCAGAGGACCACCTGGGGAAGGAAACATCCCACTCCTGGAGAAACGAAACAATTTATACTTGTCGCGCATCTCTTCATTTCTCGTGTGCCCCTTCGAATTCAACGGCCCGGATCGCTCTTTGTGACACATGGCAACCATTGGGGCCACATTCATTTTTTATATAAGGGGTGGTTCGGTGTTTGATAATTGAATCCCACCTCCGAGCCCCAGTTCTCAACTCCCAATCCCTTAGCGCTAGCACCCTCCCGGGAAGGCCCCCTTCTCAGAAGTAAGGCGAGAGCATGGCACCGAAAGTGCGAGGGAAAGTCATCGAGGTGGCTCTGGAGGAGGTGACTTCCGATTTCCTCGGGGCCACCGAATTCACATCTGAGGAACTGGAAGCCCTCGTGTCCTGGAGGGTCATCTCAGATGGGGACATCCGGGTCCCAGGTGAGGAATAGTTGTCCCCAGCCCCTGGGACGGGGAGGTGGTTGCCTTTGAAGCCTTCATCGAGGCAGGCTTCCGTCTCCCTGTGCACCCCATGCTCCAGGAGTTCCTTCAGGAATACCAAGTGGTGCTCAACCACCTAAGCCCGAATGTCCTCGTCCGGATGGGGCTGTTCCTTTGGTTGTGCCAGACCACAACTGCGACGGAGGGCACGTTTCACCTCTTCTAATATTTCTACAAAGCCACCACGAGGAGCTTGCCGATGGTGAGGAACGAACTGAAATCTACTTTCAGCTTTGTGATGGTGAAGATTCTCCCTTCCTGAGTCTACGAATACCCAGTTGCTTCCTCCCGGGACCACTGGGAAGGTTGGGTCCAGAGATGGTTCTGTTGCATCTAGGTTTTGATGATTAATGACAATTTGGATAAACTTTGATTTAGTAGAAGTATTTGAAATGTTATTTGTTAAACCCTTATTTTGGAGCTTTCTTATCTTGGATTCGAAGTTGATATCTCCTTTGTTGTGGTTTCATATCGATTCATATGTTGATGGGGAGCTCATCATATTAATCATCTGTGTTTGCATTATCATGTCATTGCATCAAGCTTGTGCTAATTATTATCATGACATGAGTAATATGGATCTTGTGCTTACTTCATATCATGTATGGATCTATATGACTGTATATTTCATCTCTTATCCTTTTGTAGTTTTATCAAAAATGGTTTTGTCATCAAACATCAAAAAGAGGGGGATTGTTGACTCAACTCCTTTAGGTAATCCGTTTGCGACCTAGCCTTGGTTTTCGCACTAGGCTCGCCCAAATTGTAATATGCGGAATAATGGGATCTTACTCGGAAATACAGAAACCCAAAGGTTGATCGAAAACAAAACCCAAAGTAATTGCACAACTATTTATTTCAAAGAGGGCTTTACACGTCGAACGTTAGGCACACTTGCCTACGTCGAAGGAACTATAAGTGTCTAAAACTCAAATAAGTTCTATGACTCTTCGATGATCTAAACTAGACCTATTACAAGGTATTTATAGTCCAATCGTATGAATACGTATCAGACTCAATAACCTAAACGTATTAGACTCGTATAACTAACTAATCCTAAACGGATAGACTTAGTAATCTATATTTGGATCGGATTACAATTCTGAACAGGGAACGATCGCAAAACCTTTCCGAACACGATTAAGGTCGCGAAACCGTATGTGACTCGACCTAAAGATCCTCCTGGATCATGACTCCCTTGTTGAGAAGGAGCCAACCCCTGTTGCGACCTCTCGATCAAACTGGAGATGTGGAAATTGGGCTTGTCCATCTTCTCTGGTGTACCACTTTGCCACACGTACTCGTTGACCTTTCCTACCGATTCGAAAAGTCTCCTTTGTGTCACTGCGGGTGGTAGTCACCTTCTTCTCCAGGATCACATTTTTGCGTAGAGGTTCGTCTCGTTGATAGACCAAGTCTTCAACAGATGGTACTATAGTATCTGGCTCATCATCCAGCACTGAAGGCTCGAAGAGTTTGAATCCTTCCCAAGGTCGCAAACCTTTCCAAAGTCACAAACCTTTTCGTGGTCGTGAATCCGTTGCGAACTCGACCTGAGATCTTCCCGGATCATGACTCCCCTGTTGAGAAGGAGCCAACTCCCGTTGGTGACCAACTGTGAAGATGTAGAGAACTACTGGGAGTTTTGGAACGAACACACGATGAGCAATGCTACAATCGTCAAATCGAATGTATGGATAGGCGCTCATGGAGTTTGGCACCTCCGTCATGGATTGTGGCCTTGGCCACTCACGGATAGCCTTCCCCTTGTCGAGGTTGATACCATCACCGATCCCAAAGCTAGGATTGCGAAATTTGAATAGTGGCGCCGTAGAGACAAGTTACATGTCGTCTTTGACTAGTCGTTGTGGTGATCGACTATGTACCTCTGCGAATAGCGTGTTGTTTTCTTCCGGAAAGCTTGCTAAACAACCACCACTTTTCATACTCGATGCAGCACAATCCTCTTGGCTAATTGGACGCATCACGCTCAGCACACACTTTGAGCATGCATTGACAATCCATTTCGCCTGATTTGCTATCAACAAGTTCTTGGTGTCAACGTGGTCATTTTTGTTGATGATGAATTTCATCCCATTCTTTGTGAGGTCGTATTCTTGAGCTCTTCGGTGGTAATGGGCATCACGATCGTACAAGAACGGACTTCCAAAAATCACTTGGCAAATATTGATGGGGATGACATCGCATTGAACCTCGTCGATGTAACGAGCAGATATTGCAAACTTCAACACACACTGACTGGTAATCTGTTGGTTCATGTCGGATGTAAACCAACCTAGCAGATATGGTCGTGGGTGTGTGGTTGTCTTCAAACCAAGTTGCCGAACTAGTCCAGCGGAGACCAGATTCTTTTGACTTCCGAGATCAAATATCGCTGCGACCACTTCGTGCTTCACCTGGATGTTGATGGTGAACAAGTCCTCCGTTGGATGATGGTCGTTCGGTGGATCCGAACCCTTCTCCTTCGGCATTGCCATCAAAGACAAGGTCATATCCGCCTCATTAACCGAATTCACTTGAACAACTTCTTCGTCGGGTGAAGTCGCAGTAGCCATGGCTGTTCTTTTCCCTGGTCCGTTTTTCTTTGGTCGAAGTTCAGGATGAAGCTTGTAGCATTTGTCCTTGGTATGTTCCGCGACTTGACAATGTTCACAAAAGGCACCCGTGCCCTATTTTGAAGCGTTCTTCTTCGGACTCGGCTTTTTCTTTGTTGAGGTTGCACTTTCCTTCGCGCTTTTGTCACTGCGGGATTTGTTCTTCTTCTCGATCGCCATAGCAGTTGTGCTTGCGGTCGCGATGTCTTGGACGCCGAACAGCCTTAGCTCAATACTGATTGATTTCTAAAGTCCAAATGTGTATTTCCAAAATACCTAAGGATCGGATAGCGATATGCCGATGACCATTGCTTGTCGCCGAAACTCTGTCGTATAGTCTTGGACGGTCTGGTCGCGCCGTTGGTACAATCTGTGCCAACGCTCCCATCTCTCCTCAAGATAACCCATCGGATAGAATTCTTGTCGCAGAAGTCGTTTGAATTGACCCCAAGCAAGGTCGTCAGCTTCACCACTAGTGACAAGGGCCTTCCACCAAGTCTTGGCGTGGTCCTTCATCTTCAAAGGTGTGAACTTTACCTTTTGAGCACTACTGAACCCTTTCAGGTCAAAGTAGGTCTCAAGTTGATCGATCCAAGAATCCAGCTTCTCGGCATCGATCACCCCATCATATATGGGTATTTCAATCTTAGCGTCGACCTTGAAAGATCTGACAGCTAAAGAGGTGTTGGCGAGGTCATCGGTCTTATGGTCGCCTTCGTCTGCCCTGCGCAAGTCTTCACCAGTCTTCACACCTATAACCTTCCTTGCTTCAGGAGGTACAATAATGGCCTGCTGCTTAATCCAAGTAAGCACAATTTCCATGTCGGTGGAGAGCTTAGCCACTTGTTCGGCTAGGTTAGCTTGAACGGAGGTATCGTCAGACATTGTCAGAGACGCGGCTGTAGGAGCCGTTAATTGATCGCCTGGAGTTTTCGCCGGAGGTTTTGTAACCCTGGCGAGTCTTCACTATCTACAGGATAGGAAAGTTGCTCTGATACCAACTTGATCCGTTTGAGACCTAGTCTTAGTTTTCGCACTAGACTCGCCTAGATTCTAATATGCGGAATAACGGGATCTTACTCGAAAATACCGAAACCCAAAGGTTGATCGAAAACAAAACCCAAAGTAATTGCACAACTCTTTATTTCAAAGAGGGCTTTACACATCGAATGTTAGGCACACTTGCCTATGTCGAAGGAACTATAAGTGTCTAAAACTCAAATAAGTTCTATGACTCTTCGATGATCTAAACTAGACCTATTATAAGGCATTTATAGTCCAATCGTATGAATATGTATCAGAGTCAGTAACTTAAACATATTAGACTTGTATAATTAGCTAATCCTAAATGGATAGACTTAGTAATCTATATTTGGATCGGATTATAATTCCGAACAGGGAATGATCGCGAAACCTTTCCGAACACAGTTAAGGTCGCGAAACCGTATGCGACTCGACCTAAAGATCCTCCCGGATCATTGGGAGTAATTATTTTAGTGACAACATAACTATGAGACTAATGTGGTTTAATGAGTATATGTGTTGTAGTCTCAAAATGGATTGTGAAATGAAAGCAAGCAAGGGCATATGGAGAATGATGTTGATATGAGCCACCTTGAACGAGGTCAAGGTTCACTGAAGGTAAAATCAAAGATTAAGGATCATTTTCTTAGGATTTTATCGGTCTCGGTGTTTGGAGATTGACCGAGTTGATATGATTCTTTTTACCAGTTTGACTATACTATTAAGAGGGGTTGAAAACTAATAACTTGATTCAATCTAGTGCGGAAGCTCCAATGCATTTATATCATATTGCACTAGTGCTTATTCACCTCTTGCATTGCTAGAAAACAAGTCTAGATTGTTTGAATTGGAGCTAAGATCTGAAATCTAGACCTAGTCATGATCCTATCTGTAAAAACCTGGTTGTATCAGTATTGAAACTGGTTGTGGTTGTATCAGGTCAAAACTGGTCGTATTATCACTAGACCTGGTCGTGGTTGTATCTAATTCACAAACTGGTCGTATAAGTATTGAAACTGATCGTGGTCGTATTAGTTCAAAACTGGTCATATCAGTTCAAAACTGGTCATATCAGAACTAGACCTGGTCGTAGTCGTTTCAAAACTAGAACTAGTCGTGGTCGTATCTGTACAAATTAGTCGTATTAGTAACTGAAACTGGTCGTGATCGTATCAGTTCAAACTGGTCGTATTCGTACTAGACCTAGTCGTAGTCGTGTTTGTACTGTGCTGACGGTTCACATGAGTGCTCAAATGTGGACATTTGACCAATACACCGCTCGAATGAAGACATTCGACCACTAGCCACTCGACCAAAAATTCAACCAGTGGCTTAAACATGGTCGATCAAAACTGATCGATAGTATGCTGATAGTCAACTTGAATGTCAGCTTAAGTGCGGACATTTGTCCAGAGGCACACACTTTTTGAGCTGAAATATTTTACACTATGCTAACAGTCAACTTGAATGTCAGTTTGAATGTCAGTTTGAGTGCAGACATTTGTCAAAAGGCACACATTTTTTCGAGCAAAATAAAATTGTTCTATGCTGACAGTCAATCTGACAACGCTGACTATCAGCACACTTCCTAACAAAAATTTCAACGGCTCCTGACTGTGTCATAACTAGCTATTTGAGACTGATGCTGACTATCCGTCTTTGAGACTGAATGTCAACATGCATTGACAATTTTCCTGCATGACCAGAACGGCTAGTTATGAGGTGTGAGCTATATATATGTGCTGTGAGCATAAATTTGCTATCTCTCTGAGCGTGAATTTCATATCCCTAGTAAGATCATTGTGTCTTTGAGCATACAAGTGATATTCATAAAAATATTAGCCTCATTGCTTGACTTAGTGCATTTGTGAGAGGCTAAAAGTGCTTAGTGCACATCACCCATCATTGTGCAAGCTAGTGCAAGAGTGTGGGCATTCATTTGCATCATTTGAGTTTCTAACACTTGATTTATTCAAGTGAAGGTGTACAACTTATTACTCTTGGCGATCGCCATCGTCTAGACCGTCGTTGGAGAAGAGTTGCGATCTCTTCGTTGGAGTTTGTCAAAGAGGTCGACTTGTGAAAGGCGTTGGTGCTCGCCTATTCACAGTGGAGAGAGAGCAACCCGAGTGGAGATATCTTTCGTGGATATAGAAGCGAGACTCATCCCTGAGCGCTTCAACGAGGAGTAGAGGAGACTGGACGAGTACCCGAGACCTCGGTAAAAAAGTTGTTGTGTCACTTGGTTTCTCTTTTGCACACTTTATATTTGCCCTGACTTATTTGCTTCTTCTTACTCTTGTTGCATATTGTATTTCATTTTCTGTCTTGTTAAACGCAACTTGATCTTAGATAGTTTTAGACCCTTTTGTGAAAACTCGGTTTTTCTTCATATCTTGCAAAATTGTTTTAGTCAAAAAGTTCTTAAAGCCTCCTATTCACCCCGCCCCCTCTAGTCGACATCCTCGATCCTACACGTGGTATCAGAGCATGGTCTCTCATTTATTGGCTTTACCACCTAGAGAGCAAGGATGGACTCGATAGAGGACTTTGGTTTGATTGCCACTCACTTGATGGCTCACATTATTTTTGTTGGAAGATTATTATGAGCACTTATTTTGAGGGATTGAGTTTAGATTTATGGAGCTTAGTGGAGAAGGGTGTGACTTATCCGTTGATTTCGGATAAGGATATTCTCGTCTTAAATACAAAGGTTAAAGATGTGCTTCTTAGATTCCTTCGCTATGATGTGCTCGAACTAGTGAGTGATTATTCGACCGCTCACGATGTTTGGACCACCCTTGAGTCTATCTTTGAGGGCACATCTAGCTTTGAGCATGCTAAGTTGCTCTTCTTGATGCGACATTATGATGCATTTGTAATGTTGGAGCATGATGCACTCTCCACCATATATGATCGCTTGATCAACATCACAAATGAACTTAAAGCCCATGGCGCTAATATTTCCAATCTAGACATTTGTAGGAAATTGCTTAGGGTGTTGCTGGAGGGTCGCTATAGAGACTTCATAACCACTCTTGCAAACGGTGACCTATCTGACACTTCACCAAGCGAGCTCATTGACATGCTTATGTCAAATGAGGCTATGTCCAAGGAGAAGGACATACATTCCACTACCGAGCATATCCAGAACAATGATTTCATTGCAGATAATCGGGAGCATTCTAGCAAGCTCAAAGACATCATCGACTTGGTTCGCCTAAGCAAGACAAAGGAAAAATCTTGCAAGAAGAGCTCAAAGAAAGCTAGAATCAAGATCAAAGTCTTCATCTCACAACAAATCTATATGCCTTATGGCATGTGACTAGACAGTATTAAATACTAATTTCTCCAATGATGAGCTTATGGATATGATTGTAGAGTTAAATGACTTTCTTGGCAATATGACTAAAAGTTGCACTTTAAAGAATAACTTCTCATCCTTGAAAGTGCAATATCAAGAGTTGAAAAACTCTTATGATTCTTTGCTTGCCAAAGATGCTATTAGCTCCATAATTACCTTAGATGTTGGAGTTGCTTGTGACTTACTTATTGATCCATCCTTAAAGTCACATACTTCCACTTCACATGCTAGCACCTCTTGTAATGACTTAATTGTTAATTCATGCTTAGATTCAAATGCTAGCTTTGTGGATACTAGTACTTCATGTGATAATTTGTCTATTGATTCATTTATTGATTCACATGCTTGTACGGTTGATACTAGTAACTCATACCATCGTTTATCTAGTGACTCATCTTTATGCCATGGTGTTAGTACTAGTTGCTCTTCATTTGATATGTCTAGCTCATCTAGTGATTGTATTGTTATGCCCCCTAGTTCATCTGCTTGTGATGATATGTCATCATATTCTCATTCGCATCATGTTTCATGTGTTAACACAATATCATCTCTCATGTACCTAAAATTGAAAATGATGAACTTATGGCTAAAATAAATAGATTGAGCAATGACCCTACTAGATACCATATGGGTATTGCTATGCGTGTTAAACCTCCTTTAGATCATAAATATTCATTTAAAAAGGGGAATTAAAAAGGAGAGCCACGCCAAGAATAAGAGACCGTGCTAACTCAGATCAGCCAAGATCGTCATCGACTATGCCACAAGGAGGCAACATTAGCAACGTGCTAATGTGGATGGAGCGAAATAGACAGGAAGCAACGGTTGTGCAAAATCAGATCTTAGGACAGTTTATGCAGCATTTACCATCTGGACAAGCCTAAGGATCAGCGATCAGTGCGAGATTGACTGATTTCTAGAAGACACGTCCTCCAACTTTCTCAAGTACCGAAGACCCCATCGTAGCAGACGATTGGTTAAGAGACGTGGAAAGAAAACTGAATACAGTGAAGTGCAATGACGAAGAGAAGCTCCTGTATGGACCACATCAACTAGTTGGACCCGCCTCCGCTTGGTGGGAAAATTATCAGACTGTGCACTCCAACAAAGCTTCAATCACATGGAATGAATTCAAGGAAGAATTTCGCAAGTACCATGTTCCGAAGGGCGTTGTTCAAGCAAAACATCGAGAGTTCGTGAATCTGAGGCTAGGAAATAAATCCGTCAAATAGTACCCGCACGAATTCATCCAATTAGCAAGATACGCCCCAGAAGATATTGTGACAGAAGAAAGAAAGAGCGATAAATTCTGCGACGGTCTACAAAACTCTCTGAAATACCAGCTGTCATCCCATGAGTTTACGGATGTTCATGTTCTGATCAATCGATTGCTCAAAATGGAAGAAAAGAGGGGAGTAATCGAAGAAGACCGGAAGAGAATGGCCTTACCTAACTCTTATCCAGGGAGTGCTAGTCGAGGAAGACCGATGCCCGCTTATCGACCAGTCTTCAAACCACCACAGAGACCCCAGAGGCCTGCGCCAACTACAACACCGCAATGTACCAGATGTCAAGGAAACCATTTCTTCAAGGATTGTCCCATGAAGAATGTGGAGTGCTTCCATTGCGGAAGGAAAGGACATCGCAAGGATACCGGTCCACTTCAACATTTGTCGTTCAGTGTTGCTCGAGCCCAAGCTGCAAGACCTCCTATTCCAACTCAAAGCTTCGCTAGAGGTGTTCCTCCATCCAGAGGAGGAAGAATCTAGAATAGTAGAGCAAGAGGAGTTGAGAAAACAAGTGGAAGAGTTGGAAAGAAAAGGATTTATCAGGTCGAGTTCCTCACCTTGGGGAGCCCCTGTGCTCTTCACCAAGAAGAAAGATGGCAGTCTACGACTCTGTTTCGACTACCGAAGGCTAAATGACATGACAATTAAGAACAAGTGCTCTCTACCAATAATTGACGATCTCTTTGATCAGCTAAGAGGAGCCAAGATATTTTTGAGAATTGACTTGAGGTCCGGATATCATCAGTTGAAGATTCGAGAAGAGGTCATCCCAAAGACTGCATTTATAACGAGATATGGACTGCATGAGTTTACCGTGGTACCATTCGGTTTAACAAATGCGCCAGCAGTGTTTATGAACTTGATGAATAAAGTCCTTATGGAGTTCCTAGACAAGTTTGTCATCATATTTGTCGATGACATTCTTATCTTTTCCGAAATAAGGGGAACAGCATGCACTACATCTTAGAATAGTGCTAGAAAAGTTTGCATATCATCAATGAAACGCCAAATTTGATAAGTGTGCCTTTTGGTTGAACGAAATCTCTTTCCTAGGCCACATCATTTCTGGCAAAGGAATATCTATGGGTTCGTCAAAAATTCAAGCTATCATGGAGTGGAAGCAACCGAAAACTGTGACTGAAGTGAGAAGTTTCCTAGGGCTAGTCGGTTATTACCAAAGATTTGTGGATTTTCCAAGATCACTAAGCCGCTCACCAAACTGCTGAAGGAGGATGCTCCATTCGACTGGACTGAGGAGTGTGAAAAGAGTTTTGAGGAGCTGAAGAAAATATTGACAACCACACCTATTCTTACGTTGCCAGACAACAAGAAGGACTTTGAAGTCTATTGTGATGCATCAAAGCAAGGACTAGGTTGCGTTCTTATGCAAGAAGGAAGAGTTGTGGCATATGCATCAAGACAGTTGCGACCACACGAAGAGAACTACCCAACACATGATATGGAATTAGCCGCTGTTGTTCATGCACTGAAGATTTGGCGACACTATCTGTTAGGGAATAGATGTGAGATCTATACTGACCACAAGAGTCTAAAGTATATCTTCACCCAGCAAGATTTGAATATGAGGCAGCGAAGGTGGTTAGAATTGATTAAGGATTATGACCTTGGAATACATTACCACCCCGGTAAAGCAAACGTAGTGGCAGATGCTTTGAGCAGAAAGTCCTACTACAATCAAGTAAAGACCCTAGAAGTGCCACCCCAATTACTCAAGGATTTTGAAAAGCTGAGCTTAGAGTTTGTTGAGCAAGGGACCGTCGCCGCCTTGAAGGTAGATTGCAAGTTGAAGGATCAAATTCGAAAGGCTCTAGAAACAGATCAGAATGTTCAGAGACTGAAAGAGGATATGAAGTGTGGAGATACAATCAACTTCCGTGAAGATGAGCAAGGAATTCTATGGTATCACAATCGAATTTGTGTCCCAGACGACAGAGAAATCAAGGATTTAATATTACATGAAGCTCACCATACACCTTACTCTATTCACCCAGGTAGCACGAAGATGTATAAGGACTTAAAGGATCGATTTTTGTTGAAAGGAATGAAGAAAGAAGTTGCTGAGTTTGTAGCTTCTTGTGACACCTATCAGAGAGTGAAAGCAGAGCATCATAAACCTGTAGGACCACTACAACCCCTGCCAACCCCTGAATGGAAATGGGATGAAATTGGACTGGATTTTATAATTGGATTGCCAAGAACCCAAAAAGGTTATGATTCTATATGGGTTATAGTTGACAGATTGACGAAAGTAGCTCACTTTCTACCAGTGAAGACTCAATACACAACCAGTAAGCTAGCAGAGCTATATCTTACTAGAATTGTCGTTCTGCATGGAGTACCAAAAGCAATTGTTTCAGATAGAGGAGTGCAATTCGTGTCAAAATTTTGGGAAGAGTTGCAGAAGACCTTGGGTACATAACTTAAGTTTAGTACCGCTTACCACCCACAGACTGGAGGCCAAACAGAGAGAGTGATTCAAATTCTAGAGGACATGTTGAGAGCATGTGCCTTAGACTACGAAAGTTCTTGGGAACAATTCCTACCATACGCAGAGTTTACTTACAACAATAGTTATCAAGCAAGTCTGCAGATGGCTCCTTATGAAGCGCTCTATGGAAGGAAATACCGCACACCATTGTATTGGACCGAAGTGGGTCAGAAACAATTTTTGGGACCATAACTAGTGGAAGATGCCACTGCTCATGTAAAGATCATACAAGAAAGATTGAAGGCAGCCCAGTCTCGACAAAAGAGCTACGCCGACAACAGAAGGAGAGAGCTATCATTTGAGGAAGGCGACTATGTATACCTCAAAGTGACACCATATAAAGGAGTCCGTCGATTTCAGATGAAAGGAAAATTAAGCCCAAGATATGTTGGACCATATAAAATTTTAGAAAGACGAGGAGAAGTAGCGTACAAATTGGAGCTACCACCTGAACTAGTAGGAGTTCATGATGTTTTTCACATATCTCAACTGAGGAAATGTATGAGGAAACCAACAGAGCAAGTGTCTCCTATAGAAGCTGAAGTTCAACCAGACTTAACATATCAAGAGTACCCTGTTAAAGTATTAGAGGTCAGAGAAAGGAAATTGAAGTCAAGGACCATCAGATTCTGCAGAGTTCAATGGAATAATCACACAGAGGAAGAATCGACATGGGAAAGAGAAGAGATGCGTCAGAATTTCCCCTACCTGTTCTCAAACTAATCAAAATCTCGAGGACGAGATTATTCTTAAGGAGGGTAGGTTGTAACACCCCAGATTTTGCTACCTCTTTAGCATGCCAGTCAGTGCATCTCCTTTGGATTCCTCATATGTCTCGACCCCATCTCAGATTATACCCTAGAAGAATCCCCGAATCTTGCCCTGTTCTAGATCATTTATCCCAAAATTGTGATCCAGGGTATGCCACTACCTTAATTTAAAAAGTTGGCAACAAAACTCCGCCTTTCAGACCATTTTTGCATTTTAGTCCAAAAGTATTACAGATTGATCCTTTTTAGATTTTCCCTAAAGCCTGAAAAGGCTACACTACTACAGAATTCATCATCACAGTCGGGTCAAAAATGTCATCACAGACGGTTCTTACCCGTCAGTGATATTCGAGTCAGTGATAATCATGTACTATCACAGACGGTTTTTGATGTTTTCAACTGTCTGTGATATCTCCATTCACAGACTGTTATAAGATCAAAACCGTCTGTGATACTCATACTACACAGACTGTTATTAGATCAGAACCGTCTGTGATACTCATACTTCACAGACCGTTCTCACATCAGAACCGTCTCTGATACTCATACTACCACAGACGGTTTTAATCTCAGAACCGTCTCTGATAATTTGAGTTTCGCAGACGGTTCTGATGTCAAAACCATCTGGGATCCTCACATTATCAGAGACGGTTCTGAGATAACAACCGTCTGTGATACTCAAATTATCAGAGACGGTTCTGAGATCAAAACCGTCTGTGATACTCAGATTACCAGAGACGGTTTTAACATCAGAACCGTCTGTAATACTCAAATTATCAGAGTCGACGGTTTTGATATCAGAACCGTCTGTGGTACTCCAAATACACAGACTGTTATGACATCAAAGCCGTCTCAAATACTCATACTAACATAGACGGTTTTGATCGCAGAATCGTCAGTAATAATATGAGTATCGCAGACGGTTCTGATGTCAAACCGTCTGTGTATTTAGAGTATCACAGACGGCTGTGAGGTCAAAACCATCTGCGATATTGTCATTATCAGCGACGGTGGTAATCTTGAAACCGTCTGGGATATTATACTCTCAGAACCATCTATAATAGTGAATATCACAGACGGTTTTTAGGTTAGAACCGTCTGTGATAGTGTTATAATCTCAGAACCGTCTGTGATAGTGTGATATCACAGACGGCTCTGAGGTCAAAACCATCTGAGATAGTGATAGTGTGATATCACAGACGGTTTTTAAGTCAAAACCATCTGTGATAGTGTCATTATCTATGACTGTTATAATCTCAGACGGTTTGTAAGATCAAAACTGTCTGTGCATATTATGCACAGACGGTTTTGATCTTACAAACCGTCTGAGATTATAACAGTCACCGATGTCCTCTGTACAAATTGCATTTCATATATACAGTTCATGAATTTCATACATGCACAGTACTCAAATATATACAGTCTCATATATATTTGTACAATTGAAATTTGTACAATTGAACTCAGAAATATATTTGTACAGTACTCAAATATACAGTTTCATATGCACAGTATTCAAATATATTTGTACCCCTCTGTTCTATCATTTCATATATACAGCACAGAACTCAGAAATATGTACAATTGAACAAATAAATGTAATCGACAATTAAAGTCAGTGTGTTAGATGTACAAATAAATGTAAGGCCGCACTAATACGAACCTTGCGGGTCCCTAAACTTTCCCTTGGTTGATATGACCTCCGAAAGGAAAAACTCAGCGAGCATCCCTCGGACAATACCAATCTGCCGAGGGTCAAGGCTTTCTGAAGGGAAGTCGACCCCCTGCAGCAAGAGTTGGTACATAAAAAATTAGCTGCAGTTGTAAATTCTGTCAAATCGATACAAAGGGGAGCAGTTGTAAACCTCGGGGAAATCTGGCCGGTGAGGGGTGATGATCAGGTCATACATGTGGCGCATCACGTAGAACCCACATGTATTGTCGCCCGGCTGCTGATGGCACTGCCAATTTACAGACCGAGAGTTAGGTGGGGACCAGTTATAAAGTAAAACAAATGCCAGTTGAAATTTGTACCGAAAATTGTAACCACTGAAACTTATCGGCTCGCCGCTCGTGTTGTCTCCCTAACTCGGCAAAGTACTTCGTGAAAGACCTGTAGATAGTCAAAATTGACAGTTTGAGGATAGCCGAAATTGACAATTTGAGGACGGTAAATCTAGATGCATGCAAGACAGGTCCACATCACCTTTCGAATACATCTCGTGCGCCGCAATATGAGTACCCTTTCCTCTGCAATGAGTCAAGGTAGAACACCTTGTTGCTTTTCGGAATAAGTAGCAGCAGGATCCAGTGGTAGCTACATATTACACGTAAAGAATGAAAAATTTAATCTAAATTTGGGGGTGTGCACATGGAGACACTAATCTATGGGTGAAGTACTGATGAAAGCACTCACCTCTGGTTGTAGGGTACAAGTATATACTCCTTGTCGACCTGAGCAAGCAACCCTCTTTTGATGTAGTCGACAACGAAGTCTGCGTCGGTCCTAAACATCACCTCGGCGACCATCTGGGGGTCCAAGAAACCAACAGGTATGCCCTTAGATTTGGCATAGTTGGTCATGTAGCTGCACGGAAGTAACCAATTAATAAATGACATATATCCGTATATGCACGGATAGTAGGATACTTATAGCACCCAAGACCGTAGGATTGACAAGTCGAGCGCATCTTTGTTCAGTAAATTGTGCAGGTCTTCGAAGGTCACCGAGTAGGTCCCAATGTCGTTATGGAACTCTGCCACGGTGTACTTGACCATGATGTGCGTCGGACGCTGCGTCCTGGTCTGGTTTGTCCTCCTCATGTACCATACATGCAGGCTCTGGCATGCTAACCCCATGCTCGAAATTGCGGTATCGGAGGCCATGGGCATCCCCAAAGCGAACGGTATGAGAGCTGGCGTAGTACTCTTCTCGCTCTCCTTCGCCGGGCTCTTCTTTGCTTTTCCCCTACTAGCCAGCTTCTTGAATGGCTGCCTCTTAGTCGGAGTCAGCTTCGTCATCGGAGGGGCATGCTAGCTAGTAGGCCGTGTGTCGGTCTGTGATGTTTGTGATGTAAGAATCTACGTATTAGGACACTAACTCTGAGGGCTATTATTACAGTACAAATTATGAAACTGGTGGGGGAATTACCTCATACAGGATGATGTCTTTCTTGGGCCATTGCACGAACGTGTGCACCGCATCCCCGAGAGTGGTAATCTCGTCGTTCGGCGGCTTCTCCAACGGAAAACCCTTGCAATGGTCAAAGACACTGTCCACCTGGACCCGTGCAAAACCCTCACATAGAGGGGCACCATGGATTGTGGCCCCCGCCGTGCATGGTTGCGCCATCCCACAGGCAGCCTCGATCGGGAAGAGACCGGCCAGCACCATAAGCTTGCAGGAGGAGGGTTCCTACAAACAGTGCGCATTAACATGTTGAATTTCACCGCTTTTCACTTTAGAATGAATTAACATAGACAACCGGTCATTACCTGCAGAAAGTCCACCGGATACTTTGGAGAGGGCTCCGTCTGCGAAGACCCCGGCGCAGACGCGCAGCTACTACGGTAGCCAAGAATGGGGGTCGGTACTTCCGCTGCTAGAAGGGGGGTGCCCTTGGTCGCCTTTCTTAGCTCTTCATACATGGACTGCATCTCCGACAACTGCTGCAGGAGTGCTTTGTCCCGAACAGCGAACTCCGATCGCATCTCCTCCTTGAGCCGTTCATCGCGGGCTTGGTGGGATCTCTTTCTCCTCTTAGCCGCCTCCTCATCATCAGGGAAACCATGCCTCCAAGGCACAGTGGCACCGAGGCCACGCACGCAGCCTGGATGCTCCTTGTTTCCTAGCGCCGCTGTGAGGATATCCCTGTCCCTCCTCGGGTTGAATTCTTCGGATGCCGCCTGCGCACTCAGCGTCACCTGCAACAGGAGAACTTAGCAATACAGCCCATTGCATGCGTGTTACGAGGATAGTACGTGATCGGACAATCTTACCAGCCGGTCGATCACTTCCCTGTCCGCAGGGTTACTCACAGAGACGCTTCCGGAGGAGTTCATCGTCAATCTTGCTCGGCACCAATTGCGGGTGCGCACGTCCGTTATGCCCGCATAAGGACTGCCGGCCGAAGACTGGGAAGCCTCCTCGTCCTGCTTCCTCCACAACGCCTTCTTCCCCACATACCCACCACTACCTAGTCTGTGTGGGTGGGTATTCTTGGCCTGGTTAGCCTGGCCCTTCGCACTAAGCTCCTGGAACTCTGGCTTGGCCTTCATCTCGACGAACTGCTGCCATGCCTCGGGAGTCATGAAAGGGAAGTCATCGAAGGGGGTCTTCGACTCCTTCACATAGAGCCTGACAAGGTGGCTCTTGAAGTTCCTCCATGCCTTGTTTATTGACATCAGTGTCCTCCGGCGGATGGTGAAGTGGCGATCCTCGGGAATGTGAAACGCCGCCTGCATTTCTTCCCACAGCGCATCCTTGCACTCTGGGGGCACTTGACCCCAGTCGGATGTGGTGATGGGCACCCGCTCCCTTGCCACTTTGCAGCATAGTGAGCGGTACTGACCGACAAGTTTGTCCGGAGCTTCCGGCACACCATTGTCGTCGAACTGGACGTGCTGCTTTTCCCGCTTGTCCAGACGCGCGCATGTCGTCCGGCCTCGCCCCTTTCTCTTCTTCTGCGGGGTCACGGTGGACGAGGCGACCTCCGGCCCAGGCGTCTCATCGCCAGCGAGGTCACCCTAACTCCCCGAGTGGTGCATTTCGTCACCAGACATAGTTCCTAACATAAGTGAAAGAGAGAACAATTTAAGTAAATCTGCAACTAATAATTCTATAACAAAACCCATATACTTATAATTAACCAAGAATGACAAAAACGGTGGGGAGGCAATGGAGGTGATCGCGTCGGAGGCGGGAGGGCGATGGAGGTGATCGCGCCTGACGGTGGAAAGGCGATGCAGGTGATCGCGACGGACGGAGAGGCGGAGAAGGTGGGAGGCGATGGAGGTGATCGCGACGGACGGTGCGACGGCGGAGAGAGCTAGGGCAAACAGTTGCGAAGACTGGAATGAGTGGGACAAACCCCGCCTTGAACTATTAACCGCGACGATATTATCACAGTCGGTCCAACGCTCACAACCGTCCGTGATAATATTATCACAGTCGGTTCTCGCATCAGAACCGTCTGTAATAATCGACATAGTGATAGTCACCAGAGAGATTATCACAGACGGTTTTGAGTTGAGAGCCGACTGTGATTCTGATTATCACAGACGGTTTGGAATTGAGAACCGATGGTGTACGTCAAGAACTCAAAGAGTCGGACACTGTTGAAAATGTTACAGTCGGTTCTATATATATAACCGTCTGTGATAATATTATCACAGTAGGTTCTCAAATAAAAACCGTCTGTGGTAATCTACATAGTGAGAGATTATCACAGACGGTTGTGAGTTGATAACCGACTGTGACTGAGATTATCACAGACGGTTGCGACTTGAGAACCGACCGTGCATGTGTACACTTGAAGAGTCGGAGACGCTGTTGGGAATATCACAGTCGGTTCATTATCATACCCGTCTGTGATAGATAAAAACCGTCCGTGATAATCTCTCTATTGAACGTTAGTTTTACAACTTGAAACTGATCTGTAGCTTTCAACTCTGAATGCTCGAAAACTTGTTTTAAATGAACACTCAGATATTTCAAATTTAGTCCAAATGCTCTGTAAATTGGTTACAGTGTACGTAGATCCGATAATTGGTTACAATGTGGAGCATGCTCAAATAAATTTAACATACAATGTACGTGGAGCATGCTCAAGTTAATGTTATATACAAATGGGAACTTTCACCGACAATTTCCACGTACACAGCCATGTTATCCTCAACTTTCCACTTGCCGCGGCCCTGCAAAGACAAGAATTACAGGAGATATAAGCTATACCGATGGAAACAGAGAGATAAGGACGTACAGTTGATTACCTTTAAAGTATAACCCTTCTTGGTGATCCATACGCACGTAACTGGTTTCGTCGGTGTCTTCAGTATCGACCTGTATGCCATCTCCAAATGGAGGAATCTCATCAAATTGATTGTATTCCTCCTCGTCTATGACATTTTCAACTCCAACAATCCTTCTCTTGCCATGAAGGACGACGTGCCACTTCTTATTGGCCGGGTCAGTGACATATATGACCTGAATGGCTTGATTTGCAAGTATGAATGGCTCATCTTTATAAGCAACGCGATCGAGATCCACAGAAGTGAAACCGTAACTGTCAACCTTCATACCCTGTGGGATTTGGACCCATCGGCATCGAAACAGGGGAATCTTGAACATTACGTAATCGAGCTCCCAAATTTCTTCAATGAACCCGTAGTACGAGTTCAATCCACGTACTACCCTTGTTGGGCCTGTCTTGGTGAACCCCTCATGGAAAGCTTCTACGCTCACTCCACTATTTTGCACAGTGCTCTTTCGATCTTGAGCTTTCGTGTAAAATGTGTACCCATTGATGTCGTATCCCTGCCATGTCTGTACAGTAAACGTGGGCCCTTTTGCCAACCATTTAAGGTTCTCACTTGCGGACTCTCCGGTGATTCGCACCTTCATCCACGAGTTGAATCGACTGTTATGTTGTCCCGTGATCCAAACCTCGGATCGGTGAGGATTGTCTTGTCGTAGCATCTCCTTGTGCTCGTCGATGTACGGAGACACCTCCGTCATGTGTTGCAAGACCCAAAAATGAGCTTTCGAGTACATATCGAAATCAGGAGTGATGGCTCTCCGTCCAATAGTGCCAACACCATCAAGCCTCCCCTCGTGACGAGACACAGGAACTCCTATTGCTTCTACCTCGGCCATGTAATCGACGCAGAACTCAACAACCTCTTCCGCTGCATAACCTTCGACAATGCTACCCTCGGGCCGGGACCGATTCCTCACGTAGGCCTTAAGTACACCCATGTACCTCTCGAATGGATACATATAACGTAGGAACACGGGTCCACATATCTTGATTTCTCTGACAAGGTGGACGGTGAGATGGACCATGATATCAAAAACCGATGGAGGAAAATACATCTCAAGCTGACAGAGAGTTCGAACCACCTCGCTCTGCAGAGAATCCAGTCCATCGGGATCAATGACCTTGGAAGAAATTGCATTGAAGAAAAAACATAGCCTCGTGATCGTCTCTCTGACCTTATGCGGCAGAATACTCCGGATGGCAACAGGAAGCATTTGTGTCATCAACACGTGACAATCATGAGACTTCATACCCAGCAATTTCAAATCGCCCATGGACACAAGCTTTTTCATATTTGCGGAGTAACCTGATGGAACTTTAACACCACAGAGACACTTACAGAGTTCTGTCCTCTCAACCTTGCACAAAGTGTAGCATGCAGGGGGGAGGTATATACGGCCTTTATCGTCCTCTCTCGGTGCTAGCTCGGGCCTGATTCTCATTTCGATCATGTGACACCGCACATTGACGCCATCCTTTGTCTTCCCTGGAATGTTCAACAATAGGCCGATTAAACTGTCACAAACATTCTTCTCTACATGCATGACATCAATGCAATGACGAACCTCTAAATGCTCCCAATACGGTAAGTCCCAAAATATCGATCTCTTCTTCCAAGTGTTCTTCGTGCGGGGTTTCAATTTACCACCCTTTCCAAACACAACGTCTATGTCCTTCACCCGTGAGTAAACATCTTTCCCGCGTGTAGGCTTCGGGGCTGAACCATCTTCCTTGTGGCCGCCAAATTCCCTCTTCCTCTTACGATACGCGTCATTCTTCGGAAGAAACCTACGGTGACGCATGTACACTGTTTTCCTGCAATTCTTCAGCCACACGCTCTCAGTCTCATCTTCGCAGTGGGGGCAGGCTTTGGCTCCTTTCATAGTACGGCCCGACAAATTTCCAAGGGCAGGGAAATCGTTGATGGTGCAGAATATCATAGCACGTAGGATGAAGTTCTCTCGTTTGTATGCGTCCCATACCTGCACCCCTTCGTTCCACATTGTTAGGAGATCCTCTATCAATGGTGCTAGGTACACATCAATATCGTTTCCGGGTTGTTTTGGTCCTGAGATAAGTAGAGACATCGTGATGTACTTGCGCTTCATACACAACCAAGGAGAAGGTTGTAGATACACAAAAGAACCGGCCAAGTGCTATGCCGACTGCTCATGTTACCAAAAGGATTAATTCCATCGGTACTCAACCCGAACCTTATATTCCTCAATTCTGCTCCGAAGTTAACAAATTCCCTGTCGATGTTTCTCCACTGCGAAGAATCAGCGGGGTGTCTCAGCTTTCCATCCTTCTTCCGGTCTTCCGAGTGCCAACGCAGTAATTTTGCCTCTTTACGGTTTGCAAACAAACGCTGCAAGCGGGGAATGACTGGCAAATACCACAACACCTTAGCAGGAGGTCCTTGCTTTATCTCAGCGTAGTCGCCGTCGTCTGTTCGGTCCTTAGTACGCTTATAGCGGGATGTGCCGCACACCGGATAAACATGCATATCCTTGTAGTCGTTACGGTAAAGGATGCAATCATTAGGGCATGCGTGTATCCTTTCTACTTCCATTCCCAAAGGAGACAACAGCTTTTTCACTTGGTAGGTGTTTTTTGGCAACTCGTTTCCTTCCGGGAGCATGTCCACCAAAAGATCTAACAGTGCTGTGAAACTCTTGTCGGTCCAGCTGTTGCTTGCCTTCAATTTTAACAGTTCAAGCACAGAGGGCAACTTTGTGTACTTCGACTTGCAACCAGGGAACAACGGCTTTTCTGAGTCCTCAATCAAGCGCTTGAATTTACCAAACTCCCTTTCACTGTAATTTCCTTCCACATCACGCAACATGTCATCTAAATGGTCATCCTCTGGCATATCCTCGTCGAAGTTGTTGTTCGGATCCGACATGTCCTGTTCCTCAATCTGAGTGGCACTTGTTTCTGCAGTTGGCTCTTCTCCATGGTGGACCCAACACGTGTACCCCTTTTTGAAACCATGTCAGATCAAGTGGGCGACAATTTGAGATGAGTTGGTGAACATCTTAATATTCTAGCAGTCTATACAAGGACAGTACATATATGGTAAACCCTTCTTCGGCATGTCTTGCTCAGTAAACTTTTCGAAATCAAAAACACTTTTCATGTATTCCTCACCCACTCGGTTGTCATTATACATCCAGTCTCGGACCATCTGCAATTAATCAAATTCATGCACATGCTAATTAGTAAATCAATGGAGATCGATATTGATGATGAAATCAAGTAATGTGTATGCCTTGGGAGCAAGTACCAACCTTGGTTCGATCCTCAAATTTTTGCCCCCAAATACTCCCCCGGCCTTTCGAGATTTCACTCTTCCTTGCCCCAAATCTCTTCGAACTGGACAATGTAGGTCGAGCAAGAGAGAACAACTAGCTCAAAACATCCGCCAAAAGACCTTTTATACCAGGTTCAATACAGACGGTTCTATATAATACCGTCAGTAATATCGGTGCATTTTTGAAGAACAGAATATCACTGATGGGTTTCACTCTATTAACCGTCGGTAATATCGGCGCATTTTGTGATACTATGATAGAAATATCACAGACGGTTATGAACTCCAAACCGTCCGTGATAATTACAATATCACAGACGGTTCCTAGGTCAAAACCTCCCGCCTTACTATCACAGTCGGTTTTTACTTCAGAACCGTCTGTGATTATTACTGTCAGATTTTACATCAGAACCGTACGTGATTATCACAGTCGGTTTTTATCTCAGAACCGTCTGTGTTAATTATAAAATCAACAATCTGCAAGATTATCACAGACGGTTTTAAGGTCCGAACCGTCTATAATATCCCGGATTGTTTGTTTGCATTCGACTACTGGTCATCAGTTGTTCCACTTATTTTTCATATTTGGTTCTATCTTATTTCAATGTTAGTATTTAAAAAAATGAACGTTCAGACTATTTGGTTTTATCTTGTTTTTCATATTTGTTGTATATATGTATGTGGATCTTCAAAGAATTTTGAGACTATTACAGTCGGTCCTGAAATTAAAACCGTCTGTAATTCGCAGCAGTATTTTCTTGTTAACATTTTCACACAGAACATCAGTTGGTGATTATCAGTTACATAATCAATCAAAAAGCCATATATGTAAGGAAAAGAAATTTCTTATTTCTTACAATCTTTGCATACATAAGAGATACAATTAAGCGACCAATTAATTAGCGTCGACCTGTTCCGAAAGTAACTTACAAAGTTCTCCTAGGGACGTATTGGCATCAGTAGGATCTACACTGGCCGCCCCAGGAGAACTACCAATGGCTCTAAGACTATCAACATCATCTCTCAACAAAGGAGTGGATTTGGCATCAGTAGGATCATCCAAGAAATTAATTAAAGTTGATACAACAAAGGTGGAGATGAAGCTGCAACTCAAAGCACTCTGCCAAGTGCAGAATGGCAAAAGACATCCCCTCAGAATGCTTCTCCAGCGCATCTTTTTTTTTTTGGAGAGTTCTGCACAAGGCAGCTTTCTCCTCCTGCACATATGCTTCTCCAGCTTCTCCTAGGGACGTATGCTGGGAGGGTGAAGATGATTGCCAAGCTTCAAAGTGGATTTGAACGTGGAAGTGTGAGCCTTACCCCAGAAAGTTGATCATCCAAGAAAAGCTGATGATACAAAGGTGTTGAAGAGGGGATATTGGAAGGATTATTATGAATCTCCAAAGGTGGAGTCGATGCAACTGGAGGGGTTGCAAGGGGCAATGTGGCAACACAGGCCTCAGCACCCTCTAGAGTCTTCGCTGCATGTTATGTAGGGCTATTACTCACACCATCGAGGGCCCGAACCTGTATAAATTTCTCTGTGCTCATGTTCTCCATTTTTCTACATACCTTCCCGGAGGGTCATCTTGAAAGGTCTCGCTAATACAAATTTTGCATAAGTTCGGCTGAGGACTCCGAGTCCGAATCGTCGACAGCTGGCGCCCACCGTGGGGCCTTTCTCAAGGCGTCCTAATTTTTATCCGGAGGTTCGCTGAAATATGGCTGGAGCATATGATTCCGAGAACGATTTTGATCTCGAGGATTATGCCCGCATCCCAATGCCTTCTCCAAGCGACCCTGTTCCGATGGAGGAGGTTGAAGGCCAGAATCTTCCTGAGGTTGAATCATCTCTCCAGGTCATGTCCATCGACCAGGGAGCGTCTAGCGCAAGGTCAGAACCCACCGAGGTTCTTAATGCGCTAGAGGATGAATCCAGTCCGTCATACGACCCTACTGAGGGGAAGGATGATATCAACCTGGAAATCAACCCGGGAAGATTCGACCCTGACAACCTTCACCGTCTCTTTGATTTCGAGTCCGACTCGGAACAAACCGAGATGTTTTCTCCATCGGCTGCCTCTCTCCCTAGACAGTTTGCTGCCTTGTCAGAGGAGACTCCCGATCAACAGGCTGCTAGGGAAGAGCGAGATCGCAAACAGAAGGAGGATCAAGATCTCGAGCAACAAAACAATGAACTGCGCAGAACTGCCCTAGAGGCTCTTCAAGATGCGCAGGCTCGTTACGATGCTGCTCCGAGTTCTTCTCAACGGTCGCGTGGTCGCAAACGTGACCAGACCCCTTCTTTGCCACCGGAGCGTTTCCCAGTGGACGAAGAAACACTAACACCTGGTGCCCCTAGGAGAAGCACCCATGGTCGACTGCGATCTATCGCGGAAGTCATGCGTAACTTTCATCCTACGGTCACGGATGCGCAGAAACCAGCCTTTTTCAGAATCCTGGCGGAAAGACTGGATGAGGTCGCGTCTGAGGCGACCCCAACGGCCTCCTCCCGCTCGGTAACACATTCCCGCGAACGAGAGTGTCCTCATTCTGGTTCTGGCCGACGAAGTTACCCGCCGCCCCGTACCATCCCGACAAGACTAGTACCGGCGAACACAGGATTCTCGTAGTAGGGATCGAGTTCCTGTCCACTCTCGTTTGGGACCACGAGTAACTTCACCACTGCGTGAGGTCGCTCGAACCCCGGTCGAGAGTCACAGGGCAATTCATGGTCCCTACATCGGTTGTAAAGCTTCTCGCCCGACCTACGTGCGGTCGTTTGGCCTGATAAGTTTCGACCTAGGGCCATTGAGAGGTTTGATGGAACTCAGAACCCATCCGAGTTCCTTCAAATCTATATTACTGCCATCCAAGCGGCAGGGGGCGATGACAAAGTCATGGCCAACTACCTGCCTATAGTCCTCGCAGGACCGGATAGAACCTGGCTGTTTAATCAGCCTGAGAGTTCCATCTACAATTGGGAGATGCTGTGTGATGCCATCCTCAGCAATTTCCAAAATTGTTACCAAAAGCCGGGTAAAGAGGACGATCTTCATCGGCTACGACAAACTTCAACCGAAACTCTTCGGCAGTTTGTCAAAAGGTTTGTCGGGGTGAGGAATACCATCCCAAACATATCCGATGGCTCCGTTATCAGGGCATTTAAACATGCTGTTCGATACCGGAGATTTACCGAAGACTTGCTTATCCACCCTTCTCGATCAGTGGCTGATCTGTTCGACATGGCTGATCGATACTCTGACGCAGCCGAAGCGGTCGAATGGAACCGGATGGTCGACAAGGGTGACTTACCACCACAACCAGGTTTCAAAGACTCCAGGAAAGAAGATTCAAGCAAGAAGCCGGAATCTTCATTAGGTGGGAAGTCAAAAAAGTCGAAGAGGAACCGCTCTGGACAATACCGCGAGGTCGCAGTCGCAGAGAAGCCGCCTTCGACCAAAGGTAACAGGCCTTCATTTAAGAATAAAACTGCCTCTGATGGTCGGAGTGTCGACCAGCCAGAAAAGTCAACTAATCCGCAGGAGGGCAAGAAGTGGTGTCCACTCCACAACTCCGCAAGCCACGACCTCAAGAACTGCAGGAGTTGGCTGAAGCAACTGGATAACTTCTACCAGGGAGTTGGGCCAATGCCAACCTTACCACCTAAAGAACAGGCGTGCGGACTTAGGGACGCCGACGGAGACGAGGAAATGTCCTACCAGGTACCTCAAAATCATATTAATGTTATTTTGGAGGTTCTTCTTCTTTCGTTTCCAAAAGGCAGTTTAAGGCCTTTTACCGAGAGGTTAACCAAACGGAGACATCCCCTGGTGAACCTCAATACCCCCGTTGGTCGGATACACCTTTGACATTTGATTGCACTGATTGTCCGGCGGGGTTAACACGACCATTGAGGCTCCCTCTGATCATTACCCCGATCATCAGTAACGCGAGAGTTGAAAGGGTCCTGATCGACGGAGGGAGCTCCCTTGACATTTTGTTGGTCAAGGCACTCGACGAGATGCAAATTCCTCGTTCGAAGATTAAGCCCATAATCCATTCGTTTTATGGGATAATCCCAGGCCCCTCCATGATGCCGTTGGGACAAGTAGTCCTCCCGGTCACTCTGGGAGAACCAGATAACTTCTGAACAGAATTGGTTACTTTTGATGTAATCGATTGTGATTCGGCTTATAATGCAATCTTTGGCAGGCCAACTCTCGCTAAATTCATGATGGCAACGCACTATGCTTACCAGTGCGGAAAATTGCCTGGCCCCAAAGGTGTCATCTCGGTCCGAGGCAGTCGCAACGTGGCACTCACGTACGACCGGCTATCTCTGGAGATGGTCGATCAACTTCCCCTCCGGGACGCCCAGGTCGCCACCGTCGCCGCCGACGCGATCAAGGCTGCTCCTCGACCAGATGAGAAACTCAAACTGGTTCCTTTGTACCCAGATGATCCATCCAAGACAATTCGGGTCGGATCAGCTCTGGATGACAAATAGGAACTCAATCTCATTGCTTTCCTCCGGGCTAATGCAGATGTGTTTGCGTGGAAACCATCCGACATGCCCGGTGTCCCAAGGGAAGTAATTGAGCACAGGTTAGCAATTCGACCTGGACAACGACCAATAAAGCAAAAGCTCAGGCGTTTTGCTGTTGACCGACAGGAAGCCATCCGAGAGGAGTTGGACAAACTCCTACAGGCCGAGTTTATCCGTGAAGTTGATCACTCGGAATGGCTCGCCAATCCAGTCATGGTCCGCAAGGCAAATGGCAAGTGGCGCATGTGCGTCGATTACACTAGCCTCAACGCTGCCTGTCCGAAGGATGACTTTCCCCTTCCCCGCATCGACCAGCTGGTCGACTCAACTGCGGGTTGCGAACTGATGAGTTTTCTGGACGCTTACTTAGGATATCATCAAATTAGCATGGCAGAAGAAGATGAAGAGAAAACTGCCTTCATCACCCCGTTCGGCACATACTGCTACGTCAGAATGCCGTTCGGTCTCAAGAACGTAGGTTCCACGTACCAGCGCTTGATGCAAAAGACCTTTCTTTCCCAGATAGGGCGTAATCTCGAAGCATATGTAGACGACTTGGTTGTAAAAAGTACCAAGAGATTGTCTCATTTGGACGATCTCGCTGAAACCTTCTATAATTTGAATCGCTTTGGAATAAAATTAAACCCGGAGAAATGTTCTTTCGGGGTTTCGTCAGGAAAACTTCTTGGTTTCCTTGTGTGTTCCAAAGGCATTGAAGTTAATCCTGAGAAAATCAGGGCCATTGAACAAATGAGATCGCCCTCGACCATGAAGGATGTTCAACGCCTGGCTGGTCGCATGGCGGCCTTAAGTCGTTTCATATCGCGACTAGGCGAAAGGGGATTGCCTTTCTTCAAAGCCTTGCGGAAGCATCACAATTTTACATGGTCGAATAAGGCCGAAAAAGTGTTTCAGGAGGTGAAGACATATCTATCCAGTCCACCAGTATTGGTGTCTCCCGACAAAGGAGAACCATTGCTTCTTTATCTGGCGGCCACACCGCACGCGGTCAGCGCCGTTCTACCATGTGAGCGAGGTACTTCATGGTCCTAAGGAGCGTTACCCTGAGGTCCAGAAGATACTTTACGCGCTACTGATGGCTTCCCATAAGCTACGACACTACTTCCAAGCGCACAAGATCACAGTACCCTCCTCTTTTCCTTTGGGGGATATTGTCCGAAACCCAGAGAAATCTGGTCGAATCGCCAAATGGGCGGTCGAACTCGGTGCCTTCGAGATCCATTTCATGCCCCGCATGGCGGTTAAGTCTCAGGTTTTGGCCGACTTTGTGGTCGAATGGACCAACCCTGAGCCACCCGTGCAGGTGCCAGAGGAATTGGAGTGCCCCGATTACTGGACAATGTACTTTGACGGCTCCCGTAGTTTTCAACACTCGGGGGCTGGAGTGGTCTTAGTTACGCCCCAGGGCGAACAGCTTAAGTATGTCATCCAACTACACTTTGTTGCGACCAACAACGCTGCAGAGTATGAAGGTCTTCTTGCAGGGCTCCGGGCAGCAAAATTCCTCGGAGTCCGTCGATTAGTGGTGAGGGGAGACTCACAGCTAGTCGTAAACCAAGTAAACAAGGAGTACAGCACCTCCGATGAGACAATGGCTCATTACCTGGGGGAAGTGAGGAGATTGGAAAAACACTTCAGTCATTTCGAAGTCCAATACATCCCGCGAAAGGACAACATTCTCGCAGACCAATTATCCAAAATTGGGTCCTCACGCACATCCGCTCCGGCAGGAGTGTTCATTGAACACTTGGACCGTCCTTCGATCATGACTTCGGTCGAGGATGATCCGGTAATAGCCTCCGTTACCAACCTCGGTCAGGAACAGGATTGGACTCATCCATTGAGAGTCTATCTTGAACACAGGACCCTACCCGAGGACAAAACCGAAAGCGATCAGTTAATTCGAAAAGCGCGCCTGTACAAGCTCATAGATGGGATTCTGTACAGAAAGGGTACTCAAGGAGTATTCATGCGTTGCATATCTCAGGAGGAAGGAAAGTCCCTCTTAAAAGAAATACATGACGGTGTATGCGGTGCGCACGCGTCGTATCGAACACTGGTCGGAAAAGCTTTTCGACAAGGATTCTACTAGCCTTCGGCACTCGATGATGCCAAGCATATGGTCAAAATGTGTCCTCAGTGTCAGTTCCACGCAAGACAGGTTCATCAACCTGCCTATACGTTACAAACCATTCCCCTCGCATGGCCTTTCGCGGTTTGGGGAATAGATATTGTTGGTCCTATGCCACAAGCGGTCAACGGGTACAAGTTTCTGTTCATAGCCATCGACACGTTTTCAAAGTGGATTGAGGCCGAACCAGTACGAAATATTACCGTATCAGCAGCACAAAAGTTCTTTCATAAGAACATTGTTGCTCGATTTGGTGTTCCAAGCCGTCTTATCACCGACAATGGTTCTCAGTTCGCTAGCGGTCTCTTCCTAGACTACTGCGATCAGATCGGAACTAAAGTGTGCTTTGCTTCTGTGGCACATCCACAAAGCAATGGTGCTGTAGAACGGGCCAATAAGCAGATACTACAAGGCATTAAAAAACGTGTTTTTGATCGCCTTAAAACTCGCTCGGGGGCTTGGGCAGATGAGCTCTATACCGTTCTATGGGCACTACGAACTACCTCTAGTCGAGCCACCGGTGAGATGCCCTTCCATCTGGTCTATGGGGCCGAGGCTGTATTGCCTATGGAAGTCAGCATTGGGTCTGTTCGGACAGAACAATTCGAACAGGTTAATCAGTCCGAACAGCGATCACAAGATCTCATCCTCTTAGAAGAAAGGCGTGATCGCGCTTTGATCAAGTCCGCGGCATACTTGCAAGCTTTGCGCAAGTATCACAATAAAAGGGTGCGACCACGTAGTCTTCACGTAGGCGACCTGGTCTTATGAAAAATCCAAGATCAGTCTAATCGCAACAAATTCTCCCCGAAGTGGGAAGGCCCTTACACTGTTGTCTCGATGCCGCGACCAGGATCCGCGCGGTTAGCCATGGAGGATGGTCGAATTTTGTCCAATACTTGGAACATCGATCAACTTCGCAAGTTCTACGTGTAAATACTCAACCCCTTTTCCTGTTCAATTAGCATTTTTTCTTTCATAAAAAATGTTTTGCTTTCATACGATGAATATTTCCCTTTATACCCATCCGCTGCGAATTCGACTCGGGGATTGGTCGCCCGCGGTTAGATCATTATAACATCCAGGTCGGATTTGCTGACAGATCTCATGACCGCTTCCAGACAAGTCACTCCTAAATAAGCCGTTTCTCAATGCACACGGGGCTTTCTGGCAAGTCCTCGGTTATCTAAGTGGCCGTTGGTTTGCAAACAAGGCTAGGTGTTACTCTGATCATAATTGTCGGTTCGATCAAATATCCCTGGTCGTTATATTCACTTGTCTCCTGCGTTTGCAAATACTAAGTTTTCAGTATTTACAATCACAGGCGGGGGCTAGGGGGATATGTTCATAATATGAAGCGACATAAAACAAGAATATATATATTCATTTTCAAACATAAATTTCCACATACGTTGCATTGTATACAACTGTTTCTGTACAGGTATAGGGATCAGTCGATCCCAAGCTCAGTCAGGAGCTTATCTACAAGGGGACCAATCTCCTCCATGACGACCTCTAGCTGTTCTTCACTCTCGACCTCAACCGGTCCCACCAATGGATTCAGATCTGCATCTGGGCCATGGTGAAGGCGAACCCGGCTAAGGATAGCGGAAGCGGTTGACCGAACTCTGGTTCTGATCGCCTCTGCTCGTCGCTGTGTATCCTGAGGGAGATACTCGAGAAGTGACTCCACTTGGGCCATGACTAGTGCAAACCAGTCATCTTGGCTGAGGTTGTCTCTTGTGGTTTCGACCACATCAGCCTTTAGAAGATGAGCCACTGTCTTCAGTTTTTCGAAGACTGAACGGCTCAGCTTTCCGATTGCCTTTTCGGAGGTATGAATAGAGTCCTGGAGGAGTTTATTGTCCTGACTGAGTTGTTTTATTTGACCTGCTTGCGCTGCAACATGAGAGAAGATTACTCGTATGTTATGAAAACAAGTCTTCCTAATTAGGAATCGACTTACCAGCAAGTTGTGACCGCAGTTTGTTGTTTTCGATCTCTTGGTTCCTAACCACTGAGAGCGAATGAAGCTTGACTGTGGCCACTTCTTTGTCTAGCAATGCCACTTTTCTGTAGAAAAACAGAAGAAGTGGTCATAACCAATTTGTATCTTTACAAGTTGAAGAGTAATGGTCCTTACCTGCGCAAGCTGTCTCGTTCTTTTTGTATGGCTTCCATGCTTGCCGCCGTAGCATGCGATTGGGCCATCATCCGGGATAGTTCCTGTGATGCAAAAAAGGGAGTTAAGGGTGTCCTATGTCCAATTCAGGCAACCAGAGAGAGGTTCATCGTACCTTCATAAACTCCTGTAAGGAGGCATCTTCCGGACCAACGGGAAAACTCGTTGAAGGCCCAGAGGAGCCTACAGCAGGGGTAGTTGGTGGGAGTGCCTGCTGGGCATTGCCCCAGTCGACATTGGTTGCGACTGGGTCCTCGCGCCTATTTCTCCCCTCACGGCCCGGACGACTTCCTGGACCAAGGGGGCGGAGCACTCCTTACTGGAGGCTCCTGCACCAGCAACGACTTCAACCCTTCCCGAAGTGGTTGAAGGGCTGGGTGCTGTTTCCTTTCGCCTGACAAAGGGAAAGAAGAATCAAATGATCACAATTCGTGATCATCATTTCTAATACAACCAGGATAAAGGTTCTTACCTTATTTGAAATCCCATTAGCCTTTGAGATTTCAGGGAAGGTTCCCCTTGAGAAAGGGGACGATTGTCATTTATCCTGATCTTCCTCTTGGAGAACAAGGCATCTCCCCCTGGGTATGTTCCTCTGTGAGCACATTTCTAGGGGAAGATGAAGATGAATGAGAAGAATCCTTACCTGGGCAATCGGTCCCATTGGCGGGGTAGCATCCGAAGGCCTCGATGGCTCCAGGACTTCTGGGGCCGGCACCTCGTGTGCAACCGCCACAGGATTTTGTGCAACCACCTCCACTCCAGTCTACGGAGGTCGAGGATTTTCCTCCCTGGGACTCACAGGAGTCACAGAGGGAAGCTCTTCTCCCTGCATAAGCGTTAACTCATCAAACGCACAGGGGGAATTGGAGAAAACGAGACTGTGAGAGAATTTTACCACGGTCATCCCTTCGACCAGGGAAGTGGAGGAAACTGGCCCTGAAGTCTTGGCCCTGAAGTCTCGGGGGCTTCAGGGGCGGGGGTGTTATCTGCGGTCACGAGGTTTTCGGTGGCCGCAGGGTCAGCTACAACCGCCTCTGTAGCGGCCGTTGTTTCGGCGGAATGAGTTGGAGCATCACCGGATGGAGAGCCCGCAATCTTCCTCCTCCGGTGAACTAGAGGGACTTCATCGTCTACCTCATCCTCGCTCCCCTCTCCCTGTACGACGAAGAAGTAATTCCAGTTTGCACCTGGAAAGTTTGGAGGGACATGATATATTACCGCAGTTTTTCTGGCGGTAGGAGGAACGCTTCGTGAAGACCCTTCCCCAAGATTTAGCCTTGCTTTCTTGGGTGCAGGATTCGTTGTCCTAGGTCTCGAGGAGACCTTCTTCACGTATTTCGTCGTTGGCTTCCCCAGGGAACCAACGTTCTCGCTGGGAAACGTCGCCTCAGCACACCTCCCTAGAAGCTGTTCTCATTCCAATGGAATTAGTGCTGGACATACATGAGACCAACAAAACAGAGGCCAAGTGGGAAATGTACCTTTCGGCGTTCCTGTTTAAGGTCGTCACCGGCGTGAATCAAGCTTTGGGGACGAGGCGATCCCCTGGGGCCTTTGATCCGGGAGGATCTCCAAGTCCTGATCGCATGCGGCTTCGCGACCAAGTCCTGATCGCATACGGCTTTGCGACCTTAACCGTGTTCGGAAAGGTTTCGCGACCATGGATTGGTTCGCGACCAGGAAAAGGAATTCGTTCCCTGTTCGGAATTGTAATCCTATATATATAACTAAGCTTATCTGTTTAGGATTAGTTAAGTTAGTTATATGAGTCTAATACGTTTAGGATTACTAAGTCTGATACGTACTCATACGATTGGACTGTAATTACCTTGTAATAGGTCTAGTTTAGATCATCGAATTCAATCGAAGAGTCATAGAACTTATTTGAGTTTTAGACACTTATAGTTCTTTCGACGTAGGCAAGTGTGCCTAACGTTCGACGTGTAAAGCCCTCTTTGAAATAAAGAGTTGTGCAATTACTTTGGGTTTCGGTATTTCCGAGTAAGATCCCGTTATTCCGCATATTAGAATCTGGGCGAGCCTAGTGCGAAAACCAAGACTAGGTCTCAAACGGATCAAGTTGGTATCAGAGCGACTTTCCTATCCTGTGGATGGTGAAGACTCGCCAGGGTTACAAAACTTCCGGCGAAATTCCAGGCGATCAATTGACGGTTCCTACAGCCGCGTCTCCGACAATGTCTGACGATACCTCCGTTCAAGCTAACCTAGCCGAAAAAGTGGCTAAGCTCTCCACCGACATGGAAACCGTGCTTGCTTGGATTAAGCAGCAGGCCATGATTGTACCTCCTGAAGTAGGGAAGGTTATGGGTGAGAAGACTGGTGAAGACTTGCGCAGGGCAGACGAAGATGAAGACGAAGGCGACCACAAGACCGACGACCTCGCCAACACCTCCTTAGCTGTCGGATCTTTTAAGGTCGACGCTAAGATTGATATACCCATATATGATGGGGTGATCGATGCCGAGAAGGTGGATTCTTGGATCGACCAACTTGAGACCTACTTTGACCTGAAAATATTAGTAGCGCTCAAAAGGTCAAATTTGCACCTTTGAAGATGAAGGACCACGCCAAGACATGGTGGAAGGCCCTTGTCGCCAGTGGTGAAGCTGACGACCTTGCGTGGGGTCAATTCAAACGACTTCTGTGATAAGAATTCTATCCAATGGGTTACCTTGAGGAGAGATGGGAGCGTTGGCACAGATTGTACCAACGGCGCGACCAGACCGTCCAAGACTATACGACAGAGTTTCGGCGACAAGCAATGGTCATTGGCATCTCGCTATCCGACCCTCAGGTATTTCGGAAGTACACATCTGGACTTCAGAAATCGATCAGTACTGAGCTAAGTCTGTTCAGAGTTCAAGACATCTCGACTGCGAGCATGACTGCTTTGGCGATTGAGAAGAAGAATAAAACCCGCAACGACAAGAACTTGAGGGAGATTTCAACCACGACGAGCTCCGGAGAGGGTACCCACGATACGGGTAACACTTGTGAGCATTGTCATGTTGCTGGGCACACAAAAGAGAAGTGTTATAAACTTCATCCTGAACTGCAACCAGAAAGAAAAAGGAGGGATGAACCAAGCACACGAACAGCTATGGTTACTTCTATTCCGCTCGCAGAGGAAATTCTCTAGTTGGATTCGGTTGAAAAGGCGGACACGACCTTGTCTCTAATGGCTATGCCGAAGGAGAAAGGTTCGGGTTCATCAATTGACCACAACCCGACAGAGGAATTGTTCACTGTTAACATACAGGTGAAGCACGAGGTGGTCGTAGCCATCTTCGACCCCGGAAGCCAAAAGAATTTGGTCTCCTCCGGGCTGGTTCGACGACTTGGTTTGCAGACGACTCAACATCCTCAACTGTATCCTCTGGGATGGTTCACTTCTGACGTGAATCAGCAGATCAAGAGTCAATGTACTCTAAAGTTTGCAATATCTGCTCGTTACATCGACGAGGTTCAATGCGATGTCATCCCCATCGATATTTGCCAAGTGATTTTTGGAAGTCCGTTCTTGTACGATCGTGATGCCCATTACCACCGAAGAGCTCAAGAATACGACCTCACAAAGGCTGGGATGAAATTTATCATCAGAAAAAATGACCACGTCGACACCAAGAACTTGGTGATAGCAAATCAGGCGAAACAGATTGTCAATGCATGCTCCAAGTGTGTGCTGAGCGTGATGCATCCAATTAGCCAAGAGGATTGTGCTGCATCAAGTATGGAAAGTGGTGGTTGTTTAGCAAGCTTGCCGGAAGAAAACAACGAGCTATTCGCAGAGGTACATAGTCGATCACCACAACGACTAGTCGAAGACGACATGCAACTTGTCTCTACGGCGCCACTATTCAAACTTCGCAATCCTAGCTTTGGGATCGGTGATGGTATCAACGTCGACAAGGGGAAGGCTATCCGCGAGTGGCCAAGACCACAATCCATGATGGAGGTGCCAAGCTCCATGAGCGCCTATCCATACATTCGATCCGACGATTGTAGCATTGCTCATCGTGTGTTCGTTCCAAAACTCTCAGTCGTTCTCTACATCTTCACAGTTGGCCACCAACGGGTGTTGGCTCCTTCTCAACAGGGGAGTCATGATCCGGGAGGATCTTAGGTCGAGCTCACAATGGATTTGCGACCACGAAAAGGTTTGCGACTTTGGAAAGGTTTGCGACCTTGGGAAGGATTCAAACTCTTTGATCCTTCAATGCTGGATGATGAGCCAGATACTATAGTACCATCTGTTGAAGACTTGGTCTATCAACGAGATGAATCTCTACGTGAAGATGTGATTCTGGAGAAGAAGATAACTACCACCCGCAGTGGCACCAAGGAGACTTTTCGAATCGGTCGGAAAGATCAACGCGCACGTGCGGCAAAGTGGTACACCAAAGAATATGGACAAGCCCAATTTCCACATCTCCAGTTTGATCGAGAGGTCGCAATAGGGGTTGGCTCCTTCTCGACAAGGGAGTCATGATCCGGGAGGATCTCCAAGTCCTGATCGCATGCGGCTTCGCGACCAAGTCCTGATCGCATGCGGCTTCGCGACCAAGTCCTGATCGCATACGGCTTTGCGACCTTAACCGTGTTCGGAAAGGTTTCGCGACCATGGATTGGTTCGCGACCAGGAAAAGGAATTCGTTCCCTGTTCGGAATTGTAATCCTATATATATAACTAAGCTTATCTGTTTAGGATTAGTTAAGTTAGTTATATGAGTCTAATACGTTTAGGATTACTAAGTCTGATACGTACTCATACGATTGGACTATAAATACCTTGTGATAGGTCTAGTTTAGATCATCGAATTCAATCGAAGAGTCATAGAACTTATTTGAGTTTTAGACACTTATAGTTCCTTCGACGTAGGCAAGTGTGCCTAACGTTCAACGTGTAAAGCCCTCTTTGAAATAAAGAGTTGTGCAATTACTTTGGGTTTTGATATTTCCGAGTAAGATCCCGTTATTCCGCATATTAGAATCTGGGCGAGCCTAGTGCGAAAACCAAGACTATGTCTCAAACGGATCAGCCTTCTACCTCGGCGTTGTACGCCCGGAGAAGGTAGTTAGTCCGCCTCTCAATCTCGGCAGAGGACAGGACTGTTCCCAAACACGAATCAAATCAATGCATTTCAGAAATGGCAAAAGGATTTCAGTGTCAGAAATGAATACCTTCATTATAGTCCAGGGTGCTGTCTGCCATGGACTTGATCTCCCAAGCCAGATGAGCCCTTTCACGCAGGGGGCTCACCCGGTTCTTCACAAAGTCTCGGATGATGTCGCGTGCTGTCAACCCTTGTCCGACTAAGTGAAGGATCACCTCGGCGTGTTTCATGAATTCCGAGTTCATCGCCGGAAGGGAGTCCAACTCGCTCGGCTTTTCCGGCCGCGAGTTTTCAAACCACAGCCCGCTCTCGGTTGGCGGGGTGCAGTAAAACCATTTCTGGTGCCACCCGTGCACCGAGTCTCTCAAGGGTGGAAAGGGATACTCCTTTTTATCCCTTAGCCGGAAGTAAATGCATCCGGCGGCGTTGGCGCTCTTTGACCACGCCGAAAAGTAAAATCGCCGGAAGAGATCCACGCTGGGATACACTCCGACGAACACCTCGCACAAGTGTTGAAATACCGCCAGAATCAACACTGCGTTGGGGTGGAGGTTGATTAGCTCCAACCCGTAGTGCTCGAGGACGTCTTTCAGGAACCGACTCTCAGGGAATCGGAATCCACAGCGCAAATACTTCTCGAAAACCACCAACTCGCCCTCTCGGACGGTCGGGGTTTCTTGATCCTTCTCCGCGGGCCGCCAGTTGATTAGCAACCGCGGAGGAAGGATCTCTTCCTTCTCCAATGCCAGTAAATTCTCCTCGGAATGGTGGATGGATCGGCTCCAAGACGCCATTTTTTGGTGGAGAGTTGAAGGAAAGATTGGCGACTTGTGCGGAAGACGAAGGCTGAGAAGAACGAGGGTTTTGTGCGGCGGAAATGTTGAGGGTTTTTGGCTGAGTGGCTTCTTCAGGAAGACACCTGCTCCTTTTATAGACCCGAGGAGACGCATTAATACAAGTAACGTTCCATTCAAACGTTCCACTGAGTATTTTATTCATTCATTTCCCATAATGGATACTGTCTCTGGCGGACTCGTTAAAGTGTTCAGGCATCGGATCTGAAACAAAAAGACTTCTTTGTTTCAGAAACTGAAAGTGCAAAAGGCCTGAAAAGTTTTCAGTACTTTTCAGAGGACGTTTTTCCTTTATATATATATGCTTTGGACATTTTCATGAAAAAATTATACGACTCAATTTTTGGACGTATGGATATATTTTGACCGGGTTGTGGTATGATCGAGACCATACTTTTGATTAAGCTCCGATTCTAATCGAAGTAACGGTCTGATCGAGTCCCAATTCTGGTCGCAGTATGTTTCAGTTCTAACCGCGGCTTTAAGTCTGATCGCGGTATCAGAGCTGGTCGCGGTCCTTTTATAAAAAGTGTGATTCTGATCACAGAATTGAAATTTTCCTGTGTATGGATGGTCGCGAAGGCATTACTCATGACCATATATTCACACAGAAGATGTAAAGAATATTTATATGAAGAAAGAGATTTTATTTTTTGCATTCTTTACATACAAAAGGGATACCGGCGACCAGAGCGTCGACCTGATCCGAAAGAAGTTTGCAGAGTTCTCCTAGGGACATGTTGTTGTCAGTAGGATCTACGCTGACAACCCCTAGAGAACTAGCAACTAACCTAAGCCTATCTACATCATCCCTAACAAGAGGTACACTACTGTTCCTAATCAAATCGGAGAGTTCCAGCTGTTGCTGAGTGTGGTCCCTCTCTCGACAGAACTGATGTGCCTCTTCACGGGATCGTTCAAAACATTCTACCAGATGCAGAATCGCCGAAGACATCTCTTCGGTCTTCTTCTCCAGGGCATTCTTCTCCTCCAGAAGAGTTTGTTTGAGGGGAAGAGATGGAGTAGCAGAAGGCTAATCACTGGAGCCTCCAATCTCCTACATTTGCAAAGGTTAGTTGTGCTAACTATAACTATCAGCAAAAGGAGAGAAGGATTATTACCTGTCCCAGCTCGTGACACGTTGATGTACCCATCCTGGGAGGTAGATCACTCGATAAAATCGGATGATCACCAGATGGAGGAAGTACAACCTTCCCACCAGAAGATTACTTCCCCAACACAAGTTGAGGATCTTCTGGTCGAATAGTCACCGCTTGCTGACCAGAAAATTGATCACCCAAACAAAAGCAGGGGTGTTGGAGTAGAAAGCTGAAGGAAGAAAAGATGATGGCTCATCTTTTACCTTTGCTCTGCTGGAGGATCCTTCGTCAACCTTGGGTTTCTTCCTTGAAGGAGATGGATCTTCAGGCATTTGGGGCTCCTGCTTGAGAACTTCCTCTTCATCACTTTCAATCTCGATGATGTTGTGGTCTGCCATCGGGAAGTATATGAAGAGAAGGATGAAGGTGACTTTAGAAAAGGATTTAACCGTGAGAAGAAATTGTGAAGCTTTACAAAATGAAAGACCCGGTATTTATAGCCGCCAAGGTGACGGTTCACATTCTGAATCATCTCGGGTTCTTAAAAAGCATTTACAAATTCACCTCGAGTTAAAAAACATTTCAACAGCACCATCATTACTTGTCACATAATACCCAAAGCCCGTCTCAGGGAACCAAACGACCTACTTAGTGCGCCACTAAGTGGGGGATTTGAAGAGTCGGGTTAATAATCCGATGCATTTTCTTTAAATTTAAAGTGAATACGTCCCTTCGTTTTCTTTAAATTTGGGGGCTAGCTGACGAGGATTGACACCCGAGTCAGTTCAAATAAATGCACTGTTGGTTCAAGACAGATTCGAGCCAGACATGTGCCCGGCGGTGCGAACTCAAGTCATTTCGAGAAGCATCAGCCCGAGGTTGCAGGCTTTATGCGATCAGACCGCAGGCTTCGCGCGGTCAGGAGTTCGTATGCTATACGCGAACAGAATGTCAAGGATGTCGCGCGGTCAGCCAATATCCCGCGGTCAGAGTACTTTCGACCAGGGTATTTGGGGTTCATTTGTCCGGCTGCCCCTATGGCGAGAATATTCCAAGTATTCCGAAGAATCCTCCACATGGAAGATCAACCGTCAGGAGGTTAATACGTGCAGTTATCCATGAATAACACGTGTTTAACCTGCGTAGAGGTTATGAGCGGTTCCCTAAAAACCACATCCAACCGTCCGAACAACTGTTTGATGCAGTTATGGCATGGCACCCTTTCGACCAGTATAAAAGGAGTGGCAAGATGCATCAAACAAGGGGAGATCGAAGGATCGAAAGATCAAACCATCTATTGAGAAGATCAATATCACTGATACAAGTGAGATACAACAAATCTCAACCACTCAAACAGCCAAGTCTACGGCTTAGATTAGATAATATTTGCAAGCCTACCGGGGCTTCTTTTTGTACACTTACATAGGAAAAACCTTCGCCTGTGAAGGTTTTTTCCCGCTAGTTTGTAAACCCTTACCACACATAGTGAAATCCCAACAGGACGTAGGGCTATTACTCACACCATCGAGGGCCTGAACCTGTATAAATTTCTCTGTGTTTCTGTTCTCCATTTTTCTACATACCTTCCCGGAGGGTCATCTTGAAAGGTCTCGCTAATACAAATTTTGCATAAGTTCGGCTGAGGACTCCGAGTCCAAATCGTCGACAGTTAGGACCGGCCTCGTTGGAGAGGGAGGACAGGTTCCTCATTCTTCTTGGGGGTGCCATGGAAAAACGTCACGAGTTCCCACAATCGGCGCCAACTGTCGTGGTATTACGAACCCTACGGCAGGTTTGATGATGTAGAACACGCGTACAGTGACGCAAGCTGACTGTGCGACAGGTCATCCCGTGTCGAGCAATCACAGAGAGTGACACGAAAGATTTATATAGATTCAGGTCCCATTGGGGACCCTAATCTTATCGACGCGCTCTTGATGTAAGTCGGCTGAGGAGACTCTCTCGCGGGAAGAAGGCTCCTCGCGCCTATTGATTTGTGTGTATTGAATGTAAAATGAGAGTCTTGTGTTACAAGAGTAGGGTACAGGGTATATATAAACCCCTTAAAATACACATTACTAAATTACATTAACTACAACCGTCGAATCGAGAACGTAGCGGTCTTTTCGCAAGGTGTGAGGCCCAAATCTTCGACATGTGGTTGCACTAGTTATCCGGAGAACCGTCCGAGGAGGGTAGAATCCCCTACCCAGAGAACTGCTCGGGGAAGCATGGGTCTCAACCAGAGGGGCTCTGCCTACCACCATTATTTCTCTCCAACATGACGTTTTTCCTTTCATCTCCTTAGCATAGGGGCTAACCAAACCAAGATGCATTGCATATTCAACTACAATACCGAAGAGAAAGATGTACTGTATGCATGCTTTCCCTTTAAGTATAGTCTACATAACAATATCTCAGTTTGGCATCTATATACTTCTATATTTTTAAATAGATATCATTTTAATCTTCTTATTTTATTTCGAAATAAATGTCATTTTAAATTTTAAGACAAACTTTTATAACATTTTTCTTATATGCTCTTCCTTGAATAATAAAACTATACTTAAGAAATTTATTTACTAATATTAAAAATATATATACACATTTATGTATAGAGAAATTTTTTAAGACATGATTCGAAGATTTAAGAGCGATGCTAATAAGATATATTAAATAAGATTACTATAATCATTTTATTTCATGTTTTATTTTTAATGCTAGATGTCAAAATGGTATCTATTCGAAAACAAAAGAAAATACATTATTATGGACCGCACGAAGGCAATATAGCGTATCAGATCTTGCTAGTTCATTCTGACATAACACACCAAACTCAAGGCTGAAACTCTGAAGTTTTGGCGATTACAAACATCACAGCGAACGACCTGAGCGAGAATTGTCACATGCAACTATGAATTTTTCTTCTCGATGCTTGGTTCTCACTTCTCTGTTTATTCTGCTGTACCTCAAACAAAACCCGTGAACCGACTATTTTTTCCTCTGTTATTTTCTGTTACAACAACAAATAAAAGAAGGAAATATAGTCCAAATAGAACTTCATATACATGGGAAAGGTATGAACAAACAATTGTTTTCTAAAACAAATAAACATCCGTAACATTTACAGGAGCTATGAAAAGATCTGTTGGATGACCGACTCAGCATTTCCGTTGTAATGAATGAGAAGTTGGATGGCATCAGCCCTCGGCAAGGCCAGGAATTCCTATAGAGAAGACAACCATGAAATGTTGAAATAAATATGAACCATCCGTAAAGCAGATGATAGGAGGAAAAAAATTACTCATGAATTTCATCTCTAGAATAGCTTCTATATGGAGCACAAGCTCACAAGCATAGACATGTTTTATGAACACCTAGAAAATAAAGTAATTAAAAAAATATCAACAATGGATCACCTCTATTAGTCTATTCAGTTTTAGACCATAGCAACATTGCAATCTGAATGAATTTTCCTTTGCAGGATTAGCCTAATACGAAGAATATACCACAAATATCTACTCTTCTAAGCACACCATATAAAGACAAAGCTGTGAACTCTATTGCACTTAAAGAGTTTTGAGTTCCGATTCTCAACTGAATTAGGATAGATTGTGGATATTCCATCGAATTGGCTTACCATAACTTTGAGTATAGCATTTTCATCACAGGCAACATCTGATGAGACCTGAGGGCTACTACCTTCCTCCGGTACCTTGCCACTTGAGCATGTTGTAATTTGGGAAGATCCGTTACCACATTCATCAGTAAGGACCTTGGACATACTGTGGCTTCTCGTGGACTGATCGACCTCTTTTAGACAATCAATCTTCAAGAAATGTTCAAAACGGTCCTTGCACATCTGAAGCTTAAACCATTCAGTGTGTGTATGCAGTGTTGTTCTGATTATCTTCATTAATTGAGGTTCTTCGATACCAAGCCTCCTGCTCATTGCAACCTATATAAGGAAAACAATCACTAAACTCTTCAAGGACACTTTAGACAAAACATAGTAAAGCTCACGACTCATTTCCTTCACTTAGATCAAAAGGAGAAAAAAGAGTTATGAACTCCAGTCAAGTGGATTTTCCTTTAGTGTACCACAGAAGTGATGGCATGTGCTGATCTCCGTGCAAATGCAGATATTTCATTCATTTAAGTATACTACCATGCACGAAACTAGAAATGAAGATCAATTGCATTAGATGGGTGAGATTTTGCATCATCAACATGCAAAGTTTAGAAATACCTGGAGAGAACTTGCAAGAACTGGCAAAGACACTGCCTTTGCTAGTACATCTTCACTAGGTTGAATCAGTACCACCAAAGTTTCTTTTAAAGGCTTCAGTAGGGCTTGGTTACTGGCAGCTAGAGGTCCAAGATGACTACTGGCTACCTTAAGAGCAGCCACATGATCACCAGCACCTACTAGCTTAAGAAACTCGACCTGAAAGTGTTACAGAATTCAAAATGTCAGGGTGTTGCTACCTACTAATCAGACCTGCAGACAAATGCTGGCTGTAATATGCGGGTGCTCACCTGTTTCAGTTGAAACAGAAGAATAGGGTTTTGCAAAAAGAAATCAGGATCTATGGTGCTTATTTCTTCAACAACTTTTGCAGCCATTCCCTTGCTTGCCAGGTCCCTCATCTCTAAAATAACTTCGCATTTCTGGTCTTGTACATTATTAACATCAGGTAAGCCAGAATCTGTCACCAAATCCTGAGAAAAGGTATATAATCAAAAATGACTTTTTGTTGACTATCAACATTTCAGGGGTCAAACAATAAATTAACCTCAAGCTTACTTGCTTATCAGTGATAGCAGATTCATCCATGTCAAGGGCAGGCGACAGAAGATCCTGTTTATTTGTATCAACTAAAGTTTCAGAAACATTTTCTGGACAGTCTACTCGTCCTCTCCACCTCTTTCGCCTTCGCTGGCCAGATGTACTATTTCTACATCTACGTAATCTCCTACACCAGGAATCTTGATGGCTGATATCACTGGTGCTACAATCTCCATTCTCATCGTTAGACATTTCATATTCAAATCTCGTTTCACTATTGGCTCCTTGTTTGTTTATGGAACCTACGTTGCCATTTTGACCACATTTCAAGTCAGACGTGCCTATAGAATATCCAGAATCGGATAAGCATTAGAACCAGATAAATCATTAGCTTGCCTGCATACCGACAAGCCACTTTAAAGAGTTTATAGAGCAACAAGACTGTACAAAAATTATTATTGGAAGCAATCAAAATTGCCAAGTAGGCTGCAGTACAGGTTCAGTCATTTACCAGGAAGGGCATGAGAAACACCTTCAACTATTCCCCTGTATATACAGTACTCATGAACAAGTTTATCCAGAATTGACAGATCCAGCTTCATTCGGCACAGTTCGTTCTGGCATTTTTACAGAGAATGAACTTATATAATGATATCAAGCAAGGCATCAGGTAAAATTTAGAAGTATAAAAAATCTAGGCTCATCATGGTGTACAAAATGATGATTCAAGAAAATGCAGATCTTACTGTGAAAAGTGCATTTCAGTTTGCTTTAATTAATGCCAAGGTACAAACAATCAACCTGTCCATCTAAATCACTGCCAAAATCTCATCATCATATTCCCCCCCCCCCCCCATGTTATCCAATAAAATACTAAGTGAAAAATGATTGTGTAACACTAAAGTGGTACATAAATCTACCCACCAAAAATTGAAAAACCCATATACTCATGAAAAAAAAGAAACGCTCACATTTATCTGTTCTGTTTTAACACTGTCCAGATCAATTCACCACACCTCAATTTAATACAAAATCACCAAAATACCCCTTGATCGTCCTTTCCCATCTAGCAATGATCTCACATGACGAACACAACATGGCAAACTGGAGACCACAGGCAGAGGTGTGCAAAGGACAGAAGCTAATCAAGGCAAATCAGGCACAGATTCATACCAGATCATAGCAAAGCATATGACCCAAACACCATTGTTGGGTACAATTGTACAAATTCTTAGAACTCCAATGGGTAAAATAGGACACAGTATGACATGTCAATTAGACAGCTTAGGATGGCATGGGCAAGCCAGAGGTGGTGGCAGACAATGAGACAAAGCAATGCAACTAGTGAGCAATTGGCATGCCCCTTGGGAGCAGGCAGTGAAATGGACCTGGTGTATGACTATTCCTTTTTTCATTTGTTATTTTGATTTTAGGAGGGTAATACGAGATTTAAGTGTATTTCTTGAATGATAATATATTTCAATTATAGAACAAAAAAGAAATGAATTATATGCTGTAAGTCTTTGGCGTGTCTGTGTGTATTTCAGGATTAGCAATAATTGTCATCCTCAATGACCAATTCATCCAACAAATGCCAAAACCAGCAAGTCTGTCTAAATTGGGAAATAACTGAGGCTAGTTGACCACAATTATAGGATTAGGAGATTTGATGTCTTTTTAGACACTAGATATACATCAAAACTAATCAAAGTCAGTACCTCTGACAAGCCATGACTCGCTTGTAGCTAACAGTAATCGGTAAGATACTTGATCATTTACAGGTAGACATGTTAGCGCATTTACTTTCGAGGCATTGGTGCAGCGTTTTGGTGAATCTACTAAAATAATAAATTGTGGAAGGGAAAATATGAGTTTTGCAACTTTGGGAAGGGAAAAATGTACAATTGAAGTTTTGGAGTAGGAATGTAAATATATAATTGGCCCAAATACGAATGCATCTCCTGACACTAAGTCACTCGATTCACCTATTCAAATAGGAGTGCTTAAATCCTAAATTAAAACTAAACCAAAAATAACCTAAACTCCAGCGATTTTGCAAACCTAACCCAAAACAGTACCACAAAATGAAGCACAGGTGATGCATGGCAGCCAACTGCAGTATGGCACTCAGTAGCAGGTGGGGCTTCATCAGCCATCCTGAAGTGTGGCATTCAATCGCAGTTTGAAAGTGTGGCTGAAATTTAACTTAGCACAAATTGTTGATTGTAGTTTGTATTGAGAAAAGAACTAGTGGGGCTGATAGGTGGCCTTTGGCTGTAACAGAAGAGGGAGTTAAGAGTCTTGGGAACAGCTCTTTTTCCTGTTCTACGGTGCAGCTCACCAACTTTTTCCCATATCATCCTACCACTTCTTCCCTAATGCTACAGTACACCAACCACACTTCCAAAGCATGGATGAAGAGTGCAGCAAAATGGAAAATATGGTAGTTTCTGCCACAACACGTGGCACTCTCCGGTTGCTTTCCATGAAGCAACATTCCAACTGTGGAACAGAAGCATAATAATTTAATGAAACAATTGGATTAGTTTTGCAAATATGATAGACTATCATTATTTATGAAATTTATCAATTTTTTGGTTATTTAAAAATTGCTAACACGAAATTATTCTAAATGTCTGCTACAGTCTACTGAAGTTACTTAAAAACTAGAATAGATCTGTTTTTTCTTCGAGTATTTTTAATGACAAGGATTTCAATTGGCAATAAAACTTTCATATTGATAACCGAATAAAATGTTATAAAATGTTCCACATTTAAACTCTAATATAACCTGAAATGCCTGAAGTAAATCTCCTTTCGAAAACTTCAAGCTGTCAATAGCACCTTGTCTTGTCAACTCCACAGCATGTGCTAGAGCTTGAATGTCAACCTAGTATTCACATATTAAAAACTGTATGCAAAGCATAGTATAATTAATAATTACCAACAAGAGCTTACCTCATCAAAAGGTGGTGCTTCTAGTGAACATTCCTGAGGCACTGCTGGTGGATCACGATCCTCAAAGAGCAGCCGTTCAGTAAGATCAGATATTGGTGATGAAATTCCTTGGCGTGAGCAAAATACTTTGTGAATGCTTTTCAAAAGAGTGAAAAGATTATCAGAATGAAGTAAGGCGAATGAAGCTAACCAACCGTGCAAATGTTCGGAAGGATAGGATGTGTAATATGTCACTTACCTTATTAAGTATCTCAAGGACATTGAGAGAATAGGATCATAGGCTTGTAAGTAAGCTCTTAATATGGATGATAGCAACCCAGCAAGATCAAGCCTCCTCTTCACAGACCACTGTAGGAGTGTAGGGCATAGTATGTCAATAGGATGGAAGAAATAGCTTATATCTTAAATAATAACAGTTTTTGTACAGTAGACATGGCAAGCTTTATTTCCTCATGAATCATTAATTGTTGATAAGGCTTTCTAAATCGCTATTTGAAACAAAAAACGCGCTTGAAATGAGAAATGAACAAAAATATAATCAATCCAGAAAACCTTGAGGCGATTTTTTATGGCAAAAAGCTCACATAACATAATATAGACAAGGACATCGGGCATACCTCGTTGGCAACTGGGGAAGATTGGTCATCTTTGTCATATATTAACACCAACAGAATATGCTTGAACTCCTCATAAGCTTCCTTCGGGCAGTTTAACATGTCAGTGTCAAGTAGGCACGATCCAAACATACACAAAGAAACTTTTACAAAGGTACATGGAAAATAGAATATCATATTCACACATATGAGTGTCCTAAATCTGCATCTGAAAAGAGAAGGGAATGAACAAAAAAATATAACTTATATCTGCAATGTTTGCAAGTGTCCTGGTTTTCTTTAAAACCCAGAAAGGAACAGCTCCCTCTACAAACTACACAGCATCAACCGCCCTCTCCCCACTTTTGACTGATTTTTCTCTCCATAACCACGCTACTATCACATGTTTGAATGCAACTTTGCAGAAATATAATGAGCAACTTTGAATTAAGAATGTGTATTAGTTTAATTACAAGCAACTGAAGCAAGCCTTCCCCACACTAACATGCATAATGCACAGTAAGATGGCTACTGAACTATATAGGTCTACGCTGCATTAGTCCACAATAACACTCTCAAAGAGAACTTCAGTCCATGTAACAGTAAACAATAACAAGCAATGTTTGAAGTATAAAATTCAGTACATGTCAGCTGGTGGATTACAGAGCTACTTTCGGAATCTAACAGGGGAAAGCATTTCTGATACGTTAAAAGCTGAGGAATGACAACTGGGACCTGTGCCTGTCAAGAAAATGTATGTTCAAAAAATAATGAAACCCACCAAGTATACGTTATGAGTACTTCAGGATCCCAACTTTTACTATTTGTCATATCTTGTACTTTCATTATTGATGTTCAATTATGTTTGATTCTTGTCTCACATATTTGAAATCCTCTCCTTTTTCCCTTTCTGGGTTGGAAAAGGAAAGACACAGGAAACAGCCACGATAAACAATAGTGCCAGCTCTCCTTAACCAAACATTCTCAACCTACTAGTCCAATACACTTCATTCCCAAAGGCAGAAGGCTAGATGGATCTTTCAAAAACTAGGGTTCATAAGAAACCATTTTAAGCCATCCAACTGAAGTAATCATTTAAATACTATGTAGATAGTCTAATGATATAGTCATTTGACTTCAAAGAAGGTCAAGGATCAAATGCACCATCTTCAACTGTTCATATAATATGAGGGCACTACAAAAACACATTGGTACTATCACCCCTTTATGATTTAAACTACCAACTCACCATCCAACCATGAAAACTCCACCCTTTACCTATTTTATTTTTATCCTCAAAAAATAAAATGGGCAATTGTGTGGATTCATTTCCATCAAGCTACACACTTAGTAAGAATTGACACCTAAAAATTGAAATTATTTATCAAGCAGCCATAAAATAAAAAAATCCAAAATAACACCTTCTACAAAATATTCTAAAAGATGGACCCCTTTAGTAACACCATCAATGGTGGAGTTGCCTCCCTACAAGGAAAAAACACATTTTGTGAAGGTACACCCCTGCAATTGCCACCACAGATGATGTTAAATTGATATTGTCTACCATTAGCCATGTAAAGATATAGCATAATCCATGGCAGTACTAAAAGAGGGCCCTTTTTTCAAAACATAGGAATTGTTTGGTCTGTGTCCTAAGCGTGCCTAAGAGCAACCCCAGGCGCGCCTAGGAGCCAGGCCTCCAAATTTGCTCGCTTGGCTTCCGAGAGCAAGCTTCAATTTTTTCTTTTGCTTTTTCATTTAGCCTTCAAAGCCTTCATTCGCAGAGACCATCGCCGCCCTTATCATGAATTTCGCCATCGCCACTACAGAGACCGTCACCGCCACGATCTGCAGAGACTGCCGCCGTCATCGTCACAAATTTCTTCGCCGTTGTCACGAATTTCTCCGTCGTCATTGCAAATTTCGCCACCACCACCGTGAATTTCACGGCCATGGTTGAAAATTTCTTCCCATCATCGCAAATTTCGCTGCCATCATTGCAAACTTTGCCATGGCCGCCAAGAATTTTCTAATCCATCACTATCGTCACAAATTTCGTCATCACCACTGCACAGAGACCGCTACCCGCCATTGTTTCGACGGCCATCAAGGTCACCGGAGGACCGCCGTTGTCACACAGGTCACCGACGTTGCAAAGGTGACCGCCGCCAGCTATGCCACGAATTGGGAATAAAAATATTAAAATATTTTTGAGAAGTTACTATTCATTCCTAAAAGCATGTTTTGATTTTACGCTTTGTGCATTATGAAATCATATTTCTGAATTACGCTTTCTCTGTCTAAGCCAGGCCACCAACCAAACACCCTTGAAAAAACCTACCTGACTAGGAAAGTTCTAGGCCAAGTAAATTGGGACGAGGACAATAACCAAACAGCCCCATAGTGCCTGGGATCATGTGTCAGTTTTTTTCCTAATTATTATCCACATTTTTAACATAACCAATGGCAGCTCTTTGCCTTTTCTATGGTTTGTTTGGGATGGGTTAGATTAGTAGTACCCACAACCCATAACTAGGGACCCTCACAACTCTCTCCCCATCTCTCTTCCTATACAACATCTCCTCTCCCCTTTTCCATCTCTTCTACCAACAAGTTCAACTGGGAAAAAAGGAGACAAATAAATATCAACCGGAAAAAAGAGAAAAAGAAAAATATGATTGATTTCTAGGTGAAACAACTACCTGTTGTTTAGCATTACTTTTCAAAATACTTTGTTATAGAAAGACTTCCGCTCTACTTGAAGAAGGTACTCTGACACTCAATTGGGGGCACATAGTCGGATCTAACACTCAAGCATCATAAGAAAAAGAACTCAGTTTTACTCATGTCAAAAGAATTGGCATCAAGCAGGCCAGCAAACAAGAATACTATTTTGTTTGTGTAATTTAACTCTTAATACTAAACGAAGGTTGCTTTGCATGTTTACTCATGTATTACGCAAGCTAACATGATAAGAATTCTGTTGTTCCACAAATTTAACCTTTAGGTAGCCCAAAAAAACACTTTACTGAGATGGGCACTCATAACAAACATCCACATCACTCAAATCAAGCAAAAAAAGAACAAGAAATCCATCCATTCTTTAGCAAACCCTATGACTCCCACAAATTTACAATCTTTCTACCTGTAGAGCTCGCCCCACCCATATATAAATCAACTACAAACGGAAAATGCTTATATATACAGATTTAGTTTACTGAATCAATTAATCCCAATTTTACCCGACCCAAAACCAATCAACTAACAATGGAAACACGCAGGGCACACCGTGAACTACCCGTGAAGATCCACCCTATACTCCCACCATCAAATTTGCATTGCATACATAAATTTAACACCCAAAGGTGCAAAGCGCAAATTACACTTGCCTCTTCACGCGAGTGGAATCGAAGCAAAACTCACCGGGTAGGCGTCGAGCGCGCACGGCGCGAGCACCGTCCGAAGGCAGTCCATCGCCGCCTCCCTGTCCTCCTCCGTCCCTTTCCTCACCAGCTCCACAAATCTCTACACCACCACAACACCACAAATCACACACGCATACACCCACAGGGAGGGAGAGAGAGAGAGAGAGAGAGAGAGAGAGAGGGAGGGAGGGGAGGGTACCTGCTTGTGGAGGTGGAAGAGGAGGCGATGGTCGGTGAGGGCGGCGGGGGCGTGGGTGCGGAGGAGGGCGAGGGCCGCGTCCACGTCGCCGCACTCCAGCGCTCGGCGCGCGCGGCGGATGAGGAGGCGCGACCTGTAAGAGGAGGAGGAGGGGGAGGAGGAGGCGGCGGAGGAGGAGGTGGTGGTGGAGGAGGAGGAGGGAGAGGAGGGGGGAGACGGGGTGGGGGAGGGGAGGAGAAGGCGGTCGGATCTGGCTAAATCGAGGACGAGCGCGTCCAGGGCATCCCAGTTCACCGGCGGCGACGTCGAGTCCATCGCCGGCGAGGTGGGGAGATTCGGTAGGTGGGGGTGGGGTTGGGTTATGGTCGGTCCGTGTACGGAGCTCGACCGAGGTGCGATAAGTTCACACCCAAGAGCTTTTTTTTCAGCGAATTAAGGAATTAAAGAATTGTTAGAAATGGCGTTCAAAATTTAAAAAGCGGAAGGAAAGAAAAACTTACCCAATTACAGAGAGTTGAGCGTAAAATTGAAAAAGATGAGACATTTTTGTTGAAAAAGGGTGAACGTAAATTACAATTCAGAATTACGTATATTAATTATAATTTTTATATATAAAAATATTTTTTAAAAAGTGACAATCTAAAAAATAAGACGACCTAAAATAAAAAAATACAATAATTTAAAAAAATATGGCAACCTAAAATAAGAAAAACACGATAAGTTAAATAAGAAAAAATATAACAACCTAAAAAAATACAATAATGTAAAATAAGAAAAGCGACAATCTAAACAAATGCGACAATATAAAATAAAAAAATACAACAAACAAAAAAAATTACAACAACAAAGTGCAACAATCTAAAAATATTAAGAAAATGGATAATATAAAAAATACGACACTCTAAAATCTCTTAAAACAGTTGATAGTTATTGGATTAAAACATGTTGGTTGACATAAAAAAAGAAAACAAATAAGCTAAAAAACATTGTTTTTTATAACAATACCATTTAGTTATTATAGCTAACTTAGTGTCACTTTCTCCTCGTATCAATTCTAAAACTATATTGCTCTACCCACCGTATGAGAATTGGGTATTTTAGTTTTGAAGAAAAATCATAGTATTTAAAAATTATAATATAGAGGACTACAATTCGTTTGCTTATAGTAAAACCTATAATTTTAGAAATCATGATTTTGTCAATTATCATGATTTTTTTCTATTATTTTTTGAAACCACATTATCATATTTTCCCAAAATTTTCCCAAACTTCATGTTCATTTCTCAACCTCTTCTATTTAATGAAAGTCATAGTATTTTCAGTCGAGGTAAAAAAAAAAAAAAAAAAACTGTTGTGGTCCTTTAATATTATAGTTTTAAAATACTACAACATCTATACAAGCCCTGTCACTAGCCACCATTTTCAACCATGCCTAGAAGAAGGGGAGGTGTCAGCTATAAAGGCCAAAGACCATCAATGTAAAAAGGCACACCTGCAAGCTATTAGACTAATAGTTTCAGCCAACTAAAAATCCTAAATCGACACTTGCACACCCCTTTTAGGCATGTGCCGTCTAGGACCTCCTCTCTATACTCGCGATGCTATAATCTTTGTTCCATAGAGTCATGGTATCCATTGGTCAATCACTCCAAGCGCCTTCAAACAAAGGATGTGTCAACCTGTCTTAAGAGATGTCCGTTGTGGTTTCATTGTTTACAGGACATCGTTGTTCCCTTTATATCTTATTATCAAACAAGGATCAAATTAAAAATACAAATAATCCATTAAAACAATCCATCAACACATATCTCAATCAGAAAAAGTCTACCTACATCACGTACACATGTTGGACAAAAATCCCATAGAATGATAGAGTTGAGAAAAAAAAATGAAAAAGATGAGACATTTTTGTTGGAAAAGGGAGAAATAGGGATGGAAACGAGTCGGGTTCAGGTCGGATAGTATCTAAACCCATATTCGCATCCGCATCTTTCTTCTGAATACGGATGTGGATGCGGATGGTACGCGGATGCAGATACGGATATGAAAGAAACGGATATTGATACAGAGTGGATATTTTGCGAATACGGACACGAGTACTAAATGGATTCGGAGTGGATACGGACACGAATATTAAACAGATTCGGAGCGGATGCGGATATGTATAGATTTTCTGATAGTATCATCAATTCACCACAGACAGAAGAATAACTCTCAGAACACCATGAACATCCACCACCGATTAGCAAACACATGCAGAATAGGAGTTATTATATCCAGTTCCTAAACACTAGACTTTGTTTGACAATTTGATACGAATAGAGTTCAAAGATGGTGAATTTAATCACATCCCGTTCCTAAAAACTAAGCCCAGTACAAATTCGTGGGATTCATACGATAGAAGCCAGGGATTCGGAGCCAAGGAGGACTTGTCCAACGGCGGAGGCGGAGGCAGAGGCAGAGGCGGTGGCAACTGGAGGTGAAGGCGGAGGCGAAGGTATGCAAATACAATGCACTCATAGTTTTTATCTTACATTAGGTGTAATATTATAATATCTCTCCATTCAAAAAAAATATTATAATATCTCGCAGCGTCACCTAAAAAAAGTTTTCTCTTTTTATTATAGGGTCAAACTGAGGATGCGGATTTACTCACGTAAATACAAAGTAATTTATTTAATAAAACACAATTAATAAACCACCACAGCGCAAGCTTCTAAGCCTTTCTCAAGGCATGTACCGCCCCTCCAGTACCAAGTCGTTTCCTTTCGAACGAATCCTCACGGCGGTGAAGGCAGAGGTGGCGGCGATTGGACGCGGAGGTGGAGGCGACGGCGGCGGAGGCCGAGGCGGAGGCGGTCGTGGCTAGACGCGGAGGCGGAGGCCGAGGTAGAGGCTGCGGCGGCTGGACGCAAAGGCGGAGGTAATGACGGTGGAGGTTGAGGCGGAGGCGGCGGCGGCTAGACGCGGAGGCGCGGAAGAGGATATACACTGATACGCACACTGTCACTGATATAATATTATATATGTTATACAGATCCGAGTTGAACCCGTATCCGCATCTGTATCTGGTATATTTTAGTGAAACCCGACTCTGTATCCACATCCAGAATTTTCAAAAAAACTACATCCGCATCTACATCCGAACCTGGGTCAAATCCGAGTTTCCATATCCATATCCAACTCCGTCCAGATCCGGAGTCGGGTTGAATCCGACCCGACCCAGCTCCGTTTCCACCCCTAGGGAGAAAGTAAATTACAGTTCGAATTTACGGACTATCCGACTATGCCGTAGGCAACGAAGCAACAAAATAGAAAACAAATATTACTTTTCCACAAATTTTTTTTTCATAACAACATGATTTAAAATTTGGGGCCCTTCATCGGCCACAATGTCTTACTTATACAACATATATGCTCCATGCATCAATCTTATCGTACCGTTCTTTTTTAAAATCCTACGAAATAAGATAACAATAAATAAACATGGTAACCAAAATAAATAGGTTCTTTGATCAAGCTATTGTAAAAAAAATCCTTACCCCTCAATTTTTACACCATACAGCAGAAAGTTATATGTTGATATACAACCCGGCACTAAGTCGTCCCCGCTTTGCGCCACGTCGACACCGCGTTTGTAGCCGTTCGATCAGAGGTTTTGCTTCATCTAGGCCGTCCACGTCACCGCCGTATTTGTGACCTACTATTCGAACGCTTGGTCCATGTTGAACCACATCATACTTTCGTTTGTGACCGTTGGATCGGCGCATTTATTTCATCTAAGCCATCTCCGATTGTCCAGCTATTTCCCACTGGCCAATTGTTTCCCACATTCGACTAAGACCGCTAGCTATTTCTCACATTCAACCAAAATCAGGCTTTCCAATTTGATCACTGGGAAAAATCAATCAGACACTTTGTTTTCCTATAGTTGACCAAGTTTACCACATTCAACCACAAACCATGACAAGGTGATTCGACCAGAAAACCAAAATGTGGCTATCATAAAAAACCCAAAACCTATGCTTCGACCAGGTAACACATTCGGCCACAACCAAGCTAACTAATTCAACCCAAAAAACAAAAAATACGATCAACAAAATAATTTACTCTTCCATCCAAATCAATCGACCAGAGATTTTACGTATGTGACCACTGTTTTTTACTATTTCGACCAAGTTTATGTTTTGTTGACGGACCCAATCTTACGACCATTTTTTCTACCACAACCACCCTACTTCGTGTTGTCGAGCTGTTTGCAGTATTCGACCACAAGTTATGACTGCTAATTCTACCTAGGGAAATGCGATCATGGTTTTTACTGTCTAACCAAAACCATGACTTTTGATTCGAACAGGGAAAACATCGTCCAACAAACCAAAAATGTGAGCATCATAAAAAAGGACAAACCGTTGCGTTAACCAGGTGCCACAATCAGCCACAGCCAAGCCTGTTGATTTGATCTAAGAACAAAATTCAACCAAAAAAATAATTTACGTTTTAGGGGCAAAATCTATCGACCAGAGATTTACTACCAAATTTTTTTTTGCTGCCACGACTTCTTAACCAACCAAACGCACTATTTCCTACTGTCTAGATGTTTCTCGCATAGGTTTTTTTTTTTATGATAGTCGTATTTTGTTTTTTGGTCGAATCAACTGGCTAATTTTGGTTGACTAAGATTGGCCGAAATAGTAAATTTTTTTTGTCACATTTTGTTTTTTGATCAAATCTTCAGGTTTGGTTGTGGCCGAATGTGGGGAAATAGCCTACGACCAATTAATTTGGTTGCATTTTTTCAACCAAACGACCATACCCTGCTTTTCTACTAATGCGACCAGTTTTGCATGTCATGACCATCATTTTTAGTGCCCCAGCCAATTTGATTATATCAATACAAACCTTGGTAGTGTTCATCCAGTCCAAAACTGGTCATATCAGCACATGCGCTGTTCTTGTCTTCATCGTCCAATTCAAATCTGGTCGTACCAGCATAAACTTTGGTCGTAGTCGCCTAGTTCAATAATTTACTCTTTAACTACTGTGACCAAGATTTATGCTGACCAAAATTTTTGTTGTCACGACCACAAAACAAAATGTGACCATCATAACAACAAGTAAAATCACTACTTTGACCAGACATAGTCCTAGTGGATCTCTAATTCGACCATCATCACAAAAAAAAAAAGAACTGGTCGTACCTGTTGCATCTAGGCCCTTTTAGGTTGATTTTGATTATTGATGACATTAAGTATTTTGGACTAACCTTGTCTTTGAGCTATTTCTATGCAGAGCGATTTCTATAAAGTCTGCAAGTGATCCGGGAAGATCTGCAAGTCACAGGTCCAAAGTCGCAAGCGCAAGGTCGCAATGTTGGCTGTGATCGCAGTTAAAGGTTGGAAGTCAAGGTCGCAAGTGCAAGGTCATCAAAACGAAAGTTGCAAGGATTAAAGATGCAAAGGACCTAAAGTAATATTTGTTTTATTTTGACCGATCTCGGTGTTTGGAGTTTGATCGGTTTAGGAAATTATTTCTTAGTTTTAACCGTACTATAAAGAGGGGTTGCAAGTCCTCTCTATATCTCCAACATGAACCGAGAAATTATTAGGTCATTGTATTGCATCTCTTTGGTTGGATTTGATTTGAATTTGGTTTGAAAGATTTGGTTTTTCAGTTGTGTTTTGACAGCAGAAGAGTTTTTGCTTTTTATAGAAAGATCTAGGCAGATCTGGCTTTTGCTTATGTTGACAAAAATGTAGCTCTTAAAATTATCTTTCAAACGAGCTATTAAACTCTCAATTTGGATTTCTGTAACAAAAGTTATAGATGTTTTTAACGGACTATCAGTTATTTGGTTTTTCAGTTTAGTTTTTGACAACAGAAGAGTTTTTGTATTTTATGGAAATATATAGAGAGATCTGGATTTTTCTTCTGTTGACAAAAATATAGTCCTTTAAAATATATTTCAAATGAGCTATCAAACACTTCATTTGGACTTCTGGATTTAAAGTTATAGCTATTTTTGTTCAGGCTGACTGTCAGTTTGCTGAACTGACTGTCAGTTTGAATGTCAGTTTGTGTTAACTGACAATTGTCCAGAGAGTGTGTTTTTTGGGCCAAAAATTTTTGTACTAAACTGACTGTCAGTATGGGTTTCGACCACAGCTGTTTTTATCTGAGTTTCTATTTGATCTGGTCGATGTTTTGGTCGAACTGACTGTCAGTTTGCATAACTGACTGTCAGTTGGGGGTTTCAAGTTTCCTTAAACGACCACAAACGGCTAGCTATTTTTTATCCGTAAATTTTGTCGGCCGTTGTGCACTGAACTGACTGTCAGTTTGGGTTGCTGATTTTCAGCCCTAGCTCCAACGGTTCATTTGATTCTTGAGGCTATAAAAAAGGGCTTTGGGCATAAGTTTTTTAACAACAAGCAGCAGCATTTCATATACACTCTTGAGCATTAGTTTCTTATATAAAATCTTGATCTTTTGATCAAGTCGAGTGTTTTCTGATCCACCGAGCATTCCAGTTCATTGCATTTGCATACTTGTAGTTTTCTCGGTGCGTGTTTGGAGGTCTAGAGAAGACCTCGCTGCCTTTTACTCTTGGTGAGCGCCCTCACCTAGACGGTTCGGAGGCGTGGCCGTTGATCTCTCCGTTCGGAGATTGTCGGAGAGGCTCGGCAAGTGTGTACAAGGCATCGGTGCTCGCCTTTCCGGAGTGGACAAGGAGCAACCACTAGTGATAATATCCTTTGTGGATATTGAGGCAAGACTCAAGTGATTTGAGTGCTTCAACGAGGATTAGTGGAGACTGGGCGAGTCTCCGATACCTCGGTAAAAATTATTGTGTTCGTTCTCTCTTTCCCTTGCTTACATTATTTGTTCTTTATTTGCTTTAAGTTTTAAAGTTTTAAAAGTCTCCTATTCACCCCCCCTCTAGTCGGCATCCTTGATCCAACACGTGGTATCAGAGAAAGGTCTCTCGATTCATTAGGCTTTACCGTCTAGAGAGAGGATGTCGTCAAGTGGAGATTTTCTTCTCGGTCATACCGGTCGTGCGCCTATCTTTGATGGGACAAACTATCCTTATTGGAAAGTGCGCATGTCGGTATTCCTAGAAGCTATGGCGCTTGATGTATGGGATATTGTTAAACTCGGTTTTACTCCTCCGGATGATCCGGCAAGTCAGTCTGAGGACGACAAGAGAAAACTGCATTTAAATGCCCGTGCAAAAAATGCATTCTTTGCCGGTTTATCCTTGAATGAGTTCAACCGTGTGAACAATCTCACGACTGCTCATAAGGTTTGGACTACCCTCGAAGAAATTTACGAGGGCACAACAAAGGTTAAAGAGGCAAAATTGCTAATGGTGAGGCAAAAATATGAGACATTCACCATGTCATCAACCAAGTCTATGGATTCCATGTTTACTCGGTTAAATAACATTGTGAATGAACTCAAGGGTCTTGGTGTTGTTTTTACTGACCTTGAGGTTGTGAGAAAGATGCTTAGGGCCTTGCCGGAAAGCTTCGATACTTTGGTCACGGTTCTCACAAACTCCGATCTATCGACCACAACACCAACCGATCTTTATGGGAACCTCATCACCCATGAGATGCACAAGAAGGAGAAGAAAGAAGCAGCCGAACCCGCGGAGACGAAGAAGAAAGCATTGGCCTTCAAAGCGAATGCAAGAAACGATTCAAGCGATGGCTCCTCCGATGAAGACCTCGCACTCATGGTAAAGAACACTCAAAAACTCCTTCGCAGGTTGCATAAGAAAGGTGTCAACATTAACACACGACCAAAGGGGCAAAAGCAAAACAACTTCAAGGACATCATTTGCTATGGATGCCATGAAAAGGGACACATAGCATCAAGATGTCCAAACAAGAACAAGGCGTGGAACAAAAAGAAGAAGTTCTTCAAGAAGAAGAATGAAGAAATCAAAGAAGCCTGTTTTGGAGAATGGATGTCCGGCGGAGAGAGCTCCGACTCCGACTCCGACAACAAAAGAAGTTGCTCCAAGAAGATGGCCGGATTAGCTCTCGGCAACATCAACACCTCAACTAGTTCATCCATTTGCCTTATGGCCAAAGGCGATGAAAAGGTACACTCTAATGATCCATCTTATGATGATTTAGTTGAAATGATAACCGAATTAAATGAAGTTTTTGGAAAAACTAAAAGGAAGTATAAAGCGCTTAAGGAAGAACATTCTTCCCTACGTGCTCAATACTCCGAGCTCAAAGACTCTTATGAAAGCATGCTCATAAAAGATGTTACAAATATCTCATCTAAGGTAGATGCTTCAACTTCATGTAATTTGGATGATTCTCCCTCTAGTAGTCATCACATTCCATGTGTTTCTAATGATAATATTTTAAATGAAAATAATGAACTTAAAGCTAAAGTAGAAAAACTTGGAAAAGGCTTAGAAAATTGTTATAAAGGTAAAATATCTCTTGATCTAATCCTTAGTAAACAAAAATGTTCTTTTAGAAAAGAAGGATTAGGATATTTTCAAAAGAAAGGAAGGAAACAAAATTCTAAAACTATATTTGTTAAAGCATGCAACACATTTTGTCATAAATGCCATGAAACCTGTCATTCACATGAAGCATGTCCCTTAATGACTCCTAATTATTTTGATACTTGCTACATGCTTCAAAAGTCGAGAAAAGGTTATGCTATAGCAAAGTATGTTGGTGCACCCATGTTAAATAAAAAGAAGAAATCTATTTGGGTGCCCAAAGCTTTGATTGCTAACATTGAAGGACCCAAAAAAGTTTGGGTACCTAAAAGAACTTAATTCTTTTTATGCATGTGAACTACAAGACCGGTGGGAGGCATTGGGTGCTAGATAGCGGATGCTCCGAACACATGACCGGTAACAAGAAGTTGTTCACCTCATTCAAAGACAACTCAAGCGAGAACCAAAAGATTACCTTTGGCGACAACCGTTAAGAAAATGTGTTAGGCTTGAGTAAAATCGTAATCTCTAATGATCTCTCAATTTCGAATGTTTTGTTGGTCAAATCTCTGAATTTCAATTTGCTTTCCGTTGCACAAATTTGTGATTTTGGTTTTAGTTGCACATTTTTCCCAAAAGAAGTTTTGCTTGAAAGTTTAAAAGATAATTCTTTGATCTTTAAAGGCTTTCGTTTTGGAAATCTTTATTTGGTTGATTTTCACTCAAAAGATGCATCTCTTTCAACATGTCTTGTCTCTCAAACCTCAAAAAGTTGGCTATGGCATAGACGACTTGCACATGTTGGAATGCATCAATTGAGAAAACTTTTAAAACGTGATTTGGTTGTTGGCTTAAAGGATATGAATTTTGAAAAGGACAAACCTTGTAGCGCTTGTCAAGCTGGTAAGCAAGTAGCAACTTCACATCCAACTAAGCGCATTCTTTCTACTTGTAAACCTTTGGAACTTCTTCATATGGATTTATTTGGACCTTCTGAGTTCCAAAGTATCGGGGGTAGCAATTATGGCTTTGTGATTGTTGACGATTTTACACTCTACACTTGGGTTTTCTTTATTTCTCAAAAATCCAAAACCCCCCGATGTTTTCAAAAGTTTTGCAAAACGTGTTTCTACTGAATTCGAATTATCCATCAAGAAAATCCGTAGTGATCATAGTGGAGAGTTTGTTAATTCAACTCTATTTGATTTTTGTGACTCTCTTGGAATCAAACACGAATTTTCCACATCCTACACTCCACAGCAAAATGGAGTCGTTGAAAGGAAAAATCGAACACTTATAGAAATGGCAAGGACTATGCTAAGTGAGTATGATACTCCTACTCGCTTCTGGGCTGAAGCCGTGCATACAGCTTGCTATTCTATAAATCAACTCTATTTGCATTCTCTTCTGAATTTGACTCCTATGAACTTCTTATTGGGCGTAAGCCAAATATTTCTTATTTCCGAGTTTTTGGATGCAAATGTTATATTCTTAAGAAAAGAAATTTTGGTGGTAAATTTCAAAGAAGAGTAGATGAAGGCTTTCTAGTCGGATACTCCACCACTAGTAAAGCTTATCGTGTTTTCAATAAAAATACAAGTTGTATTGAAGAATCGGGTGATGTCGAATTTGATGAAACTAACGGCTCGCAAAAGGAGCAAGTCTCTCTTGAAGTTTCAGGTGAAGATCTTCAAGAAGCAATGAAGAACATAACCATTGGAGACATCAAGCCAACAGAGGAAGATCAAGAAGATGATGTCAACGTTGAAATTGTTGATCAAGACGCATCATCATCTCATGTTGATCCTCCAGAACAAGGTCAAGATGAAGCTGTACAAGATGAAGCGCCAAGGCAGCATCAAACAATCACCAAGGATCACCCTCTAGATCAAATATTGGGTGACGTCAGTAAAGGTGTTCAAACTCGATCTCGTATTGCTGCTTTTTGTGAACATCATTCATTTTTTTCTTCATTAGAACCAAAACATATAAATGAAGCTTTAAATGATCCTGATTGGGTTAATGCCATGCATAAAGAACTTAACAACTTTTCTAGAAATGAAGTTTGGACTTTAGTAGAAAGACCCAAGGATCATAATGTAATTGGAACAAAATGAGTTTTCAGAAATAAGCAAGATGAAAATGGAGTTGTAATTAGAAATAAAGCTCGTCTTGTTGCTCAAGACTTCACTCAAGTCGAAGGTTTAGACTTTGGTGAGACTTTTGCACCTGTAGCAAGACTTGAAGCAATTCGCATACTTCTTGCTTATGCATCATGTTTCAATATCAAACTTTTTCAAATGGATGTAAAAAGTGCTTTCCTAAATGGTGAAATTTCTGAACTTGTGTTTGTTGAACAACCTCCTGGTTTCGAAGATTCAAAATTTCCTAACCATGTATTTAAGTTGTCAAAAGATCTCTATGGTCTCAAATAAGCTCCTCGGGCTTGGTATGAGCGTCTTAGAGACTTTCTACTATCAAAAGGTTTTAAAATTGGGAAGGTTGATACAACTCTCTTTACAAAGAAAATTGAAAAAGACTTGTTCATTTGTCAGATATATGTTGATGATCTACTAATGAACATTTCTGTCATGAGTTTGGAGAGATGATGTCTAGGGAGTTCGAGATGTCCATGATTGGTGAGCTGAGCTTCTTCCTCGGTCTGCAAATCAAGCAACTCAAGAACGGTACGTTCGTGAGTCAAACAAAGTACGTGAAGGACCTGCTCAAGCGCTTTGGGATGGAAGACGCTAAAGCAATCAAAACTCCCATGGCGACCAATGGACATCTGGACATGGACAAAAGCGGCAAATCGGTCGATTCTAAACTTTATAGGTCTATGATTGGTAGCCTTTTATATCTTACTGCATCTAGGCCTGATATCATGTTTAGTGTGTGTTTATGTGCTAGATTCCAGTCTGATCCTAAGGAATGTCATTTAACTGCTCTTAAAAGAATCCTTAGGTATTTAAAATGCTATCCTAGTTTAGGCTTTTGGTATCCTAAAGATGCAAATTTTGAATTAATTGGGTATTCTGATTCTGATTATGCTGGGTGCAAAATTGATCGTAAGAGCACATCTGGTAGCTGTCAGCTGTTGGGGAGATCATTAGTATTATGGTCATCTAGGAAGCAAAGTTCTGTAGCTCTCTCAACAGCTGAAGCTGAATATGTGTCTGCAGGCAGTTGCTGTGCTCAATTGTTGTGGATGAAGCAGACATTTTTGGATTATGGGATTATTTTTGATAAAGTGCCACTATTATGTGATAATGAAAGTGCCATTAAAATTGCTAATAATCCTGTTCAACATTCTAGAACTAAGCATATTGAAATAAGGCACCATTTTATTAGAGATCATGCGGCAAAAGGTGATATTGATGTGAATTATGTTAGAACTGATATGCAACTAGTTGATATCTTCACCAAACCCTTAGATGAATCAAGATTTTGCTTTTTAAGAGGTGAACTGAACATTATTGATATATCAAATGCTAGTTGATCTAAAATAACTGTCTGATTTTCATGTCCTCCCGCCTTTTTGTACTTGATGACAAAGGGGGAGAGATTCTTGAGTTTCTTGCTTCATTATTGACATTATTTATGCTTAGGGGAGAGATTGGGGAGAAAGATTTTTGAGATATCTCATGATCTATTATTATAAATTCATCATTATAGATTTACTCTCAAATCTCAAATGACTCATATGGGGATTTATATATGCATGCATTTAGGGGGAGTTCCTGAATATCTGTTAATTATGCATGTACTTAGGGGGAGTCATTTGATTTTATTCATTTAAACACTTGTTGTCATCAATCATCAAAAAGGGGGAGATTGTTGCATCTAGGCCCTTTTAGGTTGATTTTGATTATTGATGACATTAAGTGTTTTGGACTAACCTTGTCTTTGAGCTATTTCTATGCAGAGCGATTTCTATAAAGTCTGCAAGTGATCCGGGAAGATCTGCAGGTCACAGGTCCAAAGTCGCAAGCGCAAGGTCGCAATGTTGGCTGTGATCGCAGTTAAAGGTTGGAAGTCAAGGTCGCAAGTGCAAGGTCACCAAAACGAAAGTTGCAAGGATTAAAGATGCAAAGGACCTAAGGTAATATTTGTTTTATTTTGACCGATCTCGGTGTTTGGAGTTTGATCGGTTTAGGAAATTATTTCTTAGTTTTAACCGTATTATAAAGAGGGTTTGCAAGTCCTCTCTATATCTCCAACATGAACCGAGAAATTATTAGGTCATTGCATTGCATTTTTTTGGTTGGATTTGATTTGAATTTGGTTTGAAAGATTTGGTTTTTCAGTTGTGTTTTGACAGCAGAAAAGTTTTTGCTTTTTATAGAAAGATCTAGGCAGATCTGGCTTTTGCTTCTGTTGACAAAAATGTAGCTCTTGAAATTATATTTCAAACGAGCTATTAAACTCTCAATTTGGATTTCTGGAACAAAAGTTATAGATGTTTTTAACGGACTGTCAGTTATTTGGTTTTTCAGTTTAGTTTTTGATAGCAGAAGAGTTTTTGTATTTTATGGAAAGATCTAGAGAGATCTGGATTTTTCTTCTGTTGACAAAAATATATTCCTTTAAAATATCTTTCAAATGAGCTATCAAACACTTCATTTGGACTTCTGGATTTAAAGTTATAGCTGTTTTTGTTTAGGCTGACTGTCAGTTTGCTGAACTGACTGTCAGTTGGAATGTCAGTTTGTGTTAACTGACAATTGTCCAGAGAGTGTGTTTTTTGGGCCAAAAATTTTTGTACAAAACTGACTGTCAGTATGCCCATGCTGACTGTCAGTTTGGGTTTCGACCACAACTGTTTTTATCTGAGTTTCTATTTGATCTGGTCGATATTTTGGTCGAACTGACTGTCAGTTTGCATAACTGACTGTCAGTTGGGGGTTTCAAGTTTCCTTAAACGACCACAAACGGCTAGCTATTTTTTATCCGTAAATTTTGTCGGCCGTTGTGCACTGAACTGACTGTCAGTTAGGCAAACTGACTGTCAGTTTGGGTTGCTGATTTTCAGCCCTAGCTCCAACGGTTCATTTGATTCTTGAGGCTATAAAAAGGGGCTTTGGGCATAAGTTTTTTAACAACAAGCAGCAGCATTTCATATACACTCTTGAGCATTAGTTTCTTATATAAAATCTTGATCTTTTGATCAAGTCGACTGTTTTCTGATCCACCGAGCATTCCAGTTCATTGCATTTGCATACTTGTAGTTTTCTCGGTGCGTGTTTGGAGGTCTAGAGAAGACCTCGCTGCCTTTTACTCTTGGTGAGCGCTCTCACCTAGACGGTTTGGAGGCGTGGCTGTTGATCTCTCCGTTCGAAGATTGTCGGAGAGGCTCGGCAAGTGTGTACAAGGCATCGGTGCTCGCCTTTCCGGAGTGGACAAGGAGCAACCACCAGTGATAATATCCTTTGTGGATATTGAGGCAAGACTCAAGTGATTTGAGTGCTTCAACGAGGATTAGTGGAGACTGGGCGAGTCTCCGATACCTCGGTAAAAATTATTGTGTTCGTTCTCTCTTTCCCTTGCTTACATTATTTGTTCTTTATTTGCTTTAAGTTTTAAAGTTTTAAAAGTCTCCTATTCACCCCCCCTCTAGTCGGCATCCTTGATCCAACAGTACCAACACAAACTTTATACAGGTCGTAGTCTTTCAGTTCAAAACTGATCGTATCAGCACAAGAGCTATTCTGGTTGTGATCGTCTGGTTCAAAAGTAGTCGTAGTCATGCAATTCAATAATCTCGATAATCATAACTAATTTGTAAATATAATATCTTATCATCTACAAATCTATTTTCTTAATATCTACAGTAACATACGGATTTCACCTAATTTCTAGACAAAAGAAAAAAAGAGCCCCTATCCCCACCTCCCCGCGCCCACCAATTTTCCAAACCTATTTATCTAGTAGTAAATTGGTAATATAGTGCGTGAAAGGCCCAAACTTGTTCCTTGCATGTAGGCATTGATCTACATAACTCCATGAAGTGGTATCTGCACCAAATCAACTATAAATAATAGTAATCACGGCCCAAAATAAATCAAGGTAGTCTAGATTCATGTGGATAAATTCATTTATTGCAAGGAATTAGATCCACATCTCAGGCTCATTAAAAAACAGTCATATTTTAGTTATGTGCTGCTGGCTTAGTGCCCACTTTCTTCATGCACACGTGACAATCATCAACTATGCATAACAGAAGCTAAAATATCATGCTATAAAACCGAAGACTATCAATGTAAAAAGACACACCTACAAACTTGCAGACACAGACTAACTAGTCAACACTTGGGTACCTCTTTTAAGCTATTGCCACCATTTTAGGATCTCTTCTCCATAATAACTATAATGCATGTAATCTTTGTTCCATGAAAAAAACTGATACCCCTTGGTCCTTCACTTGATTCTTCATGTCCCTTCAAGCAAAAGGTGTGTCAATAATAGGAACCTGTCTAAAAAATTCCTTCTGATTTCATTCTTTACATGGTATTGCGTGCAACAGTTCCCTATTCACTCTGTCTCTTACCAGTCAAGGATCAAATCATCCACAAAAATAATCCTTTAAAACCATCCACTGATATACATCTCAAAGTCAGAAAATTCCAACCTACATCACACATATATTGAACAAAAATCAAATAGAAAGTTGCTACTTTCTCCATTATATAATGTAAAACACACAATTTTTCTAATCTTCTTGTAAAATCTAAAACATGAATGCAAATTTTGTTGTTAAATTTCTTATTCTATCATTATTTACTTCACTCTCTTTGCTATTTACGACTAATCTGTTGTACTATAATCTCATTTTTAAAGCATTTTGTCGTGGGTTTGGGGCCACAACAGGTTCAGCACAAGACCCAAGATGACCTTGCGGCGAGTCACTCCGGATTGGACAATCAGAGAGATTGACACGAAGACTTATACAGGTTGGGGCTCCAAATGTAACAATGGAAACGATCATCTGACTGTTGTACCAGTGACCGTACTGGCAACTTAATCTATTTTAAAAAATGATTGAAATTAGTTTGCAATTCTCTGACCTTAGATAAAATTACGCCGGATGGTTATGGAACTCCCGATCCTAGGTTTTTCTTCCTACTTTATAAACCCTAAATTTCATACTTGCTCTTTACTGATTTAAACTCTAGATTGATAGATTTAGTAGTAGATTTAGTTGTAGACAAACAAACCTCTAAAATCGTTCAGACTTAATCAGTGATCCATTAGCCTAAAAAGACGAATATGCTTTTTCCTCATGGAATTCGACTCTCAAGTGCTCAACGTCCAACCGTTCGCTTGCGCTTTATTACTTACACACACCGTGCTCGCCTCTTTGGGTGCGATCAGTCGATCGCGCTCGCTCAAGGCCTCCAGGAAAGGGCTTTCAAGGCCATCCTCACCACTGAGGAAAGGGCCAAGGCGAAGAAAACCGCGTAGGAGGAGACGCTTCAAGAGTTAGCCAAAACCATGGTGCAACTTGAAGCCACGGAATAGGAGAACTCTAGGCTTTGAGCGAGCCTTGATGCGAGCTGAGATGCCCTCCGGAGTAAAACGGACCTTATTACATGGATGATCTCGGATATGTCTGGGGTGAGGAGAGAGACCCGTGCTACCTCAGAGAGGCTTGAGCTCAAGTATGACCTAGAGGACTCTGCCCAATCGGCCTCCAAAACGCTAAGGGCGAACCAAGTGTTTCCTCGATTAGTAGGTCTTGGTTATCATCGAGGCAGTTGAAGGAAAATGGACTGCTGCTCTAGCCTTAATTTTAAAAATTTTACCCAAAAAACCAAGAACTATACAAACATAAAATCATAGATCAAGAGGTTTACCATTAGACGCGCGAATGCGACAACACAACAATTGAAGAAGAGTCGATGTCGTAACCAGATCGTGACCAACAGTGTAGCAATAGTAGCCGCACCTCTACGGAAGTCCACATGTCCAGAGAGGGAGCACCATGTGTTCGTGTGCTAGCCCCAACACACGCGGCTAGGGTTTTACCAGATTTATCTCGTGGATGGTGGTGGCAGCCAGAATAGATCAGATAATTTTTGCACGCCCACCTCACCTCCTTTTATAAGTCCTACTCAAATGCGAACCCTAATCCCAATGATAAACCCATTACCAATAGAGGATCTATTTTGGATCACGTCTGAATTAATGCTCCAACCCATTAAGTGTATGAACCTGTAAGTTTGTGTATATTTGGCCGCGACCGGAAACAACTTTTCGAATCACAAGTCATAAGCGGTTCCTAGCAAGACATTATGACTACTCGCATATACACGAGGATCATATTCAACGAACATATACAACTTATCATGGATTATCTCTTTGCCTCACGATACCAGATTGAACTCAAGATGGGAAACATGTCATCCTTGAATAGCTCGGTCCTTTCTCGATGTTGTAATAGACTAACTTTTATCCATAGTTGACTCTCAACTATATTCGGCACGGTCATGCACTTTCTTAGTCCAATTACATCAAATGGCCTAGAGATATCTCTCAAGATATGAGAGGGGCAAATTTCATCTCGACCATTCACTTTCAACCACATGGTTCATAACATATCTGTATGTCACCTTTATGACTACTCGGTTAAGAGCAATGGTTGATGACACCAAAGTATGTACTACACATGTATGAAACCATGATGATCTCAGATCTAAAGATAAACCAAAATAAATGTTAGAAACAAATTGATGACACATAAAATCTCAATAGTGTCTCAAGTTGGGTCAATCCGATCAACATGTTCTCCAACATGTGTCCACAACATTAACTTGATATCTCATATCCATGATCCGTGAAACTTGACTATCAATCAATGATCATGCTGACTTATCTTACATTATTATTCCATGTAATACAGAAAGTCAGGGATGTTTAGAATAAGTATCAATAATAATGCTGTAAGTAAATTGAGACATCATTATAAAGAGTTCCACGAACAAGTCACATACTTGTTGATCAATGAAAGTGATAATTTATTTAGAGAATACAATAATAATTCATAAACATGACATGATACAACCATCTCCATGATTTCCTCTAGGGCATATCTCTATCAGCGGCCAACCTCCAGGTGAGGTCTATGGCTGTCTCAGTGATAGCTGCGGCAATGGCTTTGGTGGAGCACACGAGAGAGGGAGCTGCGGTGATAGGGGCTCTGATGCCAAGGAGCAACCCAGATTTCCTCGTGCCGCGGAGGGAGGAGTTTGAGGAGCAGGCTAGGGTGTTCTTCGACAAGCTCATCTCTTTATCCTCGGCCGAGGAGGGTGCATCAAGCGGCGGCGTAGCTTCCGAGGGGGGCCTCCACCGAAGAACAAGTATGCATGAGTCCTCCTCGGGTATTAGGATTTTTCTTTTAGGACTTTTTCTCCCGGTAGTCTTTTAGAAAAGACCTCGGACAATTGTACAAACATCCTTTATTCAATGAAAGTAATTATTTTGCTTGTCTTGGTGTTGTTCTTAGGCATCCCTAGGAGTTTCTCTGCCAGATTTTGCGTGGCTCAGGGGGTTCGAGCCAACAGGTTTACCCAGTCCGCAGACCACACAAGTGGGCCAAGTCTTAATGAGCATCGCCTCCAAGGCATACAAGGGTAGTCCACCGGGTGATGCTTCCGGAGTGATTCACTCGGAAGTGTTAGGATCCTAGGAAAGCGTCGTGGCCGATAACGTGAGGAAGTCGGGGCCGATCCTGGTGAGGTGGCATTTAGACTGGCACTTGGCCAATTTTGATGACAGCTGATCTGAGCTCCCTCTCTCGGCTTCAAGGGCACTACGTGTCCCTCCACTTCAAATAATTCTGCCGGTCAGTTATGAATGTTGGCCAGAGGGCCTGTTGAAGTGTGTGTATCGACTAGTGTGGGGTTTGTACACAGACCTCTCTCAGGAGCTCGCCGAAGTCCTTAGGAAAGTGTAGTTTCCATTTATGCGTAAAAGCCCCCTGGGTGCATATGCCCAGGTTAGGTGTGATAGCCCCTGAGCGCTAGTGCCCGGGGTGAGGATAGCCTATCAGAGGGAGTTGTCCTCCGAGAATTTTCAATAATAAAATGATGTATATGTTCAATATTTTCCGAAGCATTGTGTTGCCCTTGCACTTTTGATAACTATCTTTTGCTCATGTCCATCTCTGCTCGCTATCCCCCCTCCACCCAGAGGCCGGGAGTTAGGGAAAATGACTCGGTGTTGGGTAGGGTTAGCGCATGTGATTATTTGTCCAAGTAGTGCATCCGGGTTTTCAGAGGTTCTAGTAAAATACCCTAGTGGCTTGTTGTCCGGCTTGCCCAGAGGGTCACCGGACGGACCCATTTGGTATACCTAGGTGCCCTCATCCGGGGAGTACATCTAGGACGAGGCTTCGGGGATTGTCCCAGTAGGACGACCTAGCGGCTTGCTGCCTAGCTGGCTTGGAGGCTCTTTGGACGCACCTAGGTGGTATACCTAGGTGCCCTCGTCCAGGGAGTACATCCGGGACGAGGCTTCAGAGGTTTTCCCGGTAAGACGGCCTTGCGGCTTGTTGTCCGACTCGCTCGGGGGCTTGCCGGACGCACCCGGGCGGTATACCTAGGTGCCCTCATCTGAGGAGTACATCTGGGATGAGGCTTTAGGGATTGTCCCGGTAATACATCCTAGTGGATTGTTGTCCGGCTCTCCCTATGGAGTGAGGCTGTAGCCATCAGGACTTTTCAGGGCTATGTAAGGGCCCAAGTCTGCACCTTGTTTCTGAGGGCACTGCATTGCTCAGGAAGGGGAGCGTAGTCCCTTTGTATTTTTTACAGCATTGGAAGAAAGTTGCCATCCTTATTGAAATTGAAGTGGTACAATTCTTTGCCCCGTGGTGTAGCGCGTGTAGGGGGGGGGTTACACATAGTACTTTCAGAGCAAGTCAGTGTTCCATGTGTGCTTCAACACTTGATCTTTGAGAGTAGATATTTTGTAGGCTCCCCAGCCCATCACCTTGGAAATGCATTATGGGCCTTCCCCTTTGGGGTGAAACTTTCCTTGTGCTAAGGGGTCGGTGACCCACTTGAGCACTAGATCCCCCGGATGGAAGGTGTGCTCGCACACGCGTTTGTTATAGGTGTGAGCAACCTCTCATTCATATATTGCATTGCGGAGGAGAGCTCAGTCTCTATCCTCTTTGATGAAGTCTATCTTGAGCCGCTGAGTGTCGTTGTTGAAGCGATATGCTTCTGCTGAGGCCCCTTCGAGGAGCTTAACTCGGAGTGAGCAGAGTCAGACCTTGGCAGGGAGAACCGCCTCAGAGTCGTGCATCAACAAGAAGGAGTTCTCCCCGTCGCCCTATTCAAGGTCATGCGCATGGACCAAAGAACGCTTTGGAGTTCCGCGCTTGCTAGTGCTTTGCTCCAATCGGCGTCGTAGCCCTTGAAGGATGATTCTGTTGACACACTCGACTACGCCATTAGTCTTCAAGTGAGCAACCGAGGTGAAGTGGATGGTCATGCCCAAGTTGTGGCAGAAATCCTGGAACAAGGCTGAGTCAAATTGCTTCATGTTGTCAACAATTATCTCCTATGGGACGCCGAAGCTTTCTAGAAGAATTTTTGCACCTCGCAAGAGGTGATGTTGGCTAGGGGTTCGACTTCCACCCATTTTGAGAAGTAGTCGACGGCGATAACAACGTACTTGTATCCTCCCTGAGGCCAGTGGGAAAGGCCCGAGAAGGTTGAGGCCCCAATGCGCGAAGGGCCAGGTGAGGGGTGTTACATCTAGGCCTTTTATGCCTAACCCAAATTTTGATGATAAATGAAAACAAAGTGTTTTAGACTGACTGTGCTTCTGAAATATTTTGATACAGAGTTATGTTGGGAAGAAATGCAAGATGATCAAGATAAACCCGATGTAGAATGGATCAAGCACAAGTCGCAAAGCTCAAAGATAAAGAAAAAAAATCGAGAGATGCAAAAGACCTAAGGTAATATTGATTTTATTTTCGCCGATCTTGGCGTAAGGAGATTGATTGGTTTAGGAAAATTTGTTTTTAATTTTAACCGTAATATAAAGAGGGGTTGCAAGTCCTCTATAAATCTCCAACATGAACCGAGAAATTACTAGGTCATTGCATCATTTTGGTTGGATTTGATTTGATTTTGGTTTTGAAAGATTTGAATTTTCAGTTGAGTTTTGATAGTAGAAGAGTTTTTCAATTTTCTAGAAAGATCTAGGCAGATATGACTTTTGCTTCTGTTGATAAAAATGTAGCCCTTAAAATTATATTTCAAACGAGCTATTAAACTCTCAATTTGGACTTACGGTTTTAAAGTTATGACTATTTTTGTTTAGGCTAACTGTCAGTTTGAATGTCAATTCAGTTAAACTGACAGTTGTCCAGAGTGTGTTTTTTGAGCTGAAATTTTTTGTACTAAACTGACTGTCAGTATGCCCATGCTGACTGTCAGTTTGCATTTTGACCTCAGCTAGTTTTATCTGAGTTTCTATTTGATCTGGTCGATGTTTTGGTCGAGCTGACTGTCAGTTTGGTGAACTAACTGTCAATTTGGGGTTTCAGTTTCCATATACGACCACAAACGGCTAGCTATTTTTTATCTGTAAATTTTGTCGGCTGTTGTGTATGTAATTGACTGTCAGTTTGGTGAACTAACTGTCAGTTTGAGTTGCTGATTTTCGGCCCGAGTTCTAACGGTTCTTTTGATCCTTGAGGCTATAAATAGAGGCTTCGAGCTCGTATTTTACACAACAAGCAGCCCTCTTCTCTCTTATACACTTGAGCATTTGTTTTTTAGTTGAAAATCTTGATCTGTTGATCAAGTCGAGAGTTTTCAGATCCACCGAGTGCTTTCGTTCATTTCATTTTGCATACTTAGAGTTTTTCGGTGATTGTTTAGAGGTCTAGAGAAGACCTTGTTGCCTATTACTCTTGGTGAGCGCCCTCACCTAGATGGTTTGGTGGCGTGGCCATTGATCTCTCTAGTTTGGAGATTGTTGGAGAGACTCGGCCCATTTTTACAAGGCATCGGTGCTCGCCGTTCCGGAGTGGACAAGGAGCAACCATTAGTGGATAATATCCTTCATGGATATTGGAGCAAGACTTAATGATCCGGGAGGATCTTCAAGTCTTAATCGCATACAGATTCGCGACCAAGTCCTGATCGCATAGGGCTTCGCCACCTTAACCGTGTTCGGAAAGGTTTCGCGACCATGGATTGGTTCGCGACCAGGAAAAGGAATTCATTCTCTGTTCGGAATTGTAATCCTATCTGAATATATATAACTAAGTTTATCTGTTTAGGATTAGTTAGTTAGTTATATGAGTCTAATACGTTTAGGTTATTGAGTCTAATACGTACTCATACGATTGGACTATAAATACCTTGTAATAGGTCTAGTTTAGATCATCGAAGAGTCATAGAACTTATTTAAATTTTAGACACTTATAGTTCCTTCGACGTAGACAAGTGTGTCTAACGTTCGATGTGTAAAGTCCTCTCTGAAATAAAGAGTTGTGCAATTACTTTGAACTGTGTTTTTGATCAATCTTTGGGTTTCGGTATTTCCGAGTAAGATCCCATTATTTCGCATATTAGAATCTAGGCGAGTCTAGTGCGAAAACCAAGGCTAGGTCTCAAACGGATCACTCAATTTATTTGAGTGCTTCAACGAGGATTAGGGGAGACTGGGCGAGTCTTCGAGACCTCGGTAAAAATCGTTGTGTTCGTTCTCTCAATCTTTTCTTATTAATGTATTGAACTGCATTTGATTCTTCTCTTTGCAAAAGTTGTTTTAAATTAAAGTTTTTAAAATCCTCATATTCACCCCCCTCTAGTCGGTATCCTTGATCCTACAAAGGGGATGGACCTTAGTGCGGTCGACGGTAAGTTTGAAGCCTTGGCGGCCTTTTGGCATCCTTTGCAAGTCAAGAGTAGCTTCGAAGCGTCACGTGCCATGGTGGGCCAATAAAACCGCTGTCGAAGTGCCTTTGACGCGGTGGCCCATAGGGCGAAATGGAAGCCTCATTACCCCTGATGAATGTCCTCGAGGAGGCCTAGTCCGTCCTCTCATGATAGGCAGAGCAAGAGGGTGGAGAGGCTTTGTTTATAAAGCACCCCCTTCAGGAGGACATATGCTCGTGCCTTTTATAGGATCGAGGATGCCGACTAGAGGGAGTGTGAATAGGAGGCTTTTAAAAAAATTTTCTCGACTAAATAATTTTTGCAAGACATTTAGGATAACCTAAATTTTGCAAAGGGTTTACAAACAATCTAACATCTAGTTGCAATTAATCGATATGGAATACATAATACAACATGCAACAAGATTAATTTAAACAATTGTGTCAAGGTAAATACAAAATGTATAAAAGAGAAACAATTGACACAATAATTTTTTTACGAGGTCTCGGAGACTCGCCCGGTCTCCCCTACTCCTCGTAGAAGTGTCACAAGTGAGTCTGCTTCTATATCCACAAATGATATCTTCGCTCAGGTTGCTCCTTCTCCACACCAGATAGGCGAGCACCAATACCTTTCACACTTGTTTGTTGGCCTCTCCAACAAACTTCACCGGAGAGATCGCGACTCTCCTTCACGAATCATCTAGGCGATGGTGATCACCAAGAGTAACAAATCAAACACGCTCACTTGAATGAATCAAGTGATAGAAACTCAAATGATGCAAATGGGTGCCCAACACTCTAGCACTAGCTTGCAAATTGTAGATGAAGTGCACTAAGCACTTTTGGCTTCTCACAAATGCTCCTCCTCTAATTCACTCAAGAATTTTGGCTCAAATCTAGCCTCTAGATGCAAGAGAGTGAATGCAATGAATTTGGCTAGCTTATACACAGTGTTATCAACTTATTGAGCAGCCTCAAATGAAGGCAAGGTCCAAGTATATGTAGCCCCTCAAAGAAACTAGTCGTTTGCATCAACCAGTGCCAATTTTATACAGGCCGGACATTGTCCGGCCAGTGCAAGTCAATATAGCCGTTGCAAATGTGTCAATAACCGTTGGGCCATTTTTGAGAAGGTAAGACAAATGATCTTTTGTCTGGACAAAAAGCCCGGATAAATGCATTTGTCTCTGGTTCATGTTTCAATTAAGCCTCGAAGCAATTCGTACAGGCCGGACAATGTCCGGCCTATCTCGGACAAAAGCCCCCAGACGAATGTATATGTCTCTGGTTACAATCCAAATAAAACTCTCAAGTTTTATACAGGCTGGACAATGTTCAGCCTATTCCGGACAAAAGCCCTCAGACAAATCTATCTGTCTCTCTTTTCGATTTGCAATTACCACTAGATTTTTGTACTGGCCGGACAATGTCTAGTCACCACAGACAATGTCCGGCCTGTGCAAACCAAAAACATGACTTTACCATTTTTACTCTAAACTCAATTCTTAGTTATATGCACATGCAAATTATCTGTTTTCTCGCGGATATATCTGTTGACACTCAGCAAAGACTACGACCAATTTGAATTAAAAACTTAAAGCCACAGGTTGAATATTTGATCGAAAACAGGTGGTCGAATAGATATGGTCGAAAGTTCGCAATCGTGTATGACTAGTTTGCACTCCTACGACCACGACCAGTCTCCAAAAAGGATACAGCCAATCTGGCAAACACGACCACGACCAATTCTAGTATTGAAACAGAAGATTTAGCTGGCAACCACGACTAAGTGCAGTTTTGAAATATCATCTTTAATGCACACAAACTGCACTTTGATTTTCTTAGCAATGCAAGAGATGATTAAGTACTAGTGCAATATGATATGAATGCATTTGAGCTTCCACACTAGATCGACTCAAGTTACTAGTTTTCGACCCCTCTTAATAGTACGGTCAAACTAGTAAAAAGAATCCTACCAAACCGGTCTATCTCCAAACACCAAGACCGATAAAATCCTAAGAAAATAATCTTTTATCTTTTATCTTACCTTCGGTGAAGCTTGATCTCATGAAACGTAACCTCGCGAAGCTTGACCTTGCTAAACTTCACCTCACGAAGCTTGACCTCGCTCAAGATAACTCATATCAACATCAACCTCCATACGCCTTTGCTTGCTTTCATCTTGCAATGTGCTTTAAGACTACGACATATAAACTCAATGAACAACGCTTGTATCATAGTTAGGTTGTCATTAATCGCCAAGGAAATTACTCGAGTTGACTCAACAATTTCTCTTTTCGGTGAATAATGACAGAACCATTTTTGATAAACCACAAATGAGTAAGAGATGAAATACACAATCATATATATCCATATATGATAAGACGTACAAACAATATCTATAGTACTCATGTCATGATAATGATTAGCATAAGCTCGATGTAAACACAGATGACATACATGATGAGTTCCCCCTCAACACATGCATCAATTTTTAAACCACGACAAGGGAGACATCAAATTTGCACAATCATAGATAACTAACATTATGAGCTCCCCCTCAACATATGCATTGATACTTAACCTCAACAAGGAGTCATCAACTTCTAGGGTTTAATAAATAACATTTCAATTTACTTGTGCTAAAACAGGGTTTATCCAAATTGACATTGATCATCATAGAGTTTATTCAAATCATCATTAATCATCAAAACCTAGATCCAACACATTAGCGTGGAGAGGCTTTGCTTCGGTCTCATCGACAGGCTCACTGCCCCCCTTGATGAGTGAAATAAGGGGGTCTATCCAAGTGTTCACCCTTGAAATTTCTGTGACACCCCGGGGTGGGGGGTTGAATCTACGCACTCCCCCAGTTGGGCGGCCGAGGGGGCCACAATAACTTCTAGGAACACATCGTGGGGAACCGGACCCCAGAGCTCGAGGCCTGCACAAGGCTATCGGCTTGGTCGTTATCCCTCCAGGGGCTACATCAGCCCTCGAGGCCATGGAAGAGTTTTTCCATTTTACGCACCTCCTCAAGATAGAGGCTTAAGTTGGGGTCATGGCACTAGTATGATTTTCTCACTTGATTGATCACCAGTATGATTTTCTCACTTGTGAATAAGCTCAATATGTGAATAATTAAATTCAATCTGTCTAATGCATGTGTATATCTTTGTATTAGTGTATTTGTGAATAAATTCAATCTCTGAATAATTAGATTCAATCTGTCCAATGTGTGTCTCTCTGTATTGCTGCATTTGTTAATGATCCTTTGTAATACTATCGGTTCATATCCTACAACCGATAGAAGAAAGTTTTCAGTACTAACCGTGTCGAGTAACTAACCGATAGGAAAACTATACAGTACTATCGGTTTCCAGTGTAAAACCGTTACAAGAAATCTAACATCACTATCGGTTGAGTTCACTGAGCCGATAGAAGAAATTATCATTCGCGATTAGTAGTGAACGTTGGAATGTAGGTATTTTACTATCGGTTTGCAACCAATAGAGTTGTGCTACGTTTCTTCTATCGTACCGATCACTAGCGGTAAGAGAACCGATAGTAGAGGCGATTTTAAACCGATAGTGAAAAATAATTCTGTAGTAGTGTTCGTTCTCCTTCATGAGCTTGCGTGCTTAGGGCCGCCGCAGAAGGTTGGGAGCTAGGCTATCCCCCCACCCCCACTTCTCATGCTGGTCGAGATAGGCCATGAAGTTTTCAAGGAGAGCGCAGTAATCTCGGGTGGCGTAAGAGGAGGATCAGTGGAATGCGCACCACGGCGTTCTTCCCCCCTCTTTTCTCTCTATCTTTTTCCCTTCTTTCGTGTAGGAGCTTTGCCCCCCCCTTTCCCTTGGGGTGGGGGCGACCAAAACGATCAATGGTTCATGGGTTACCTCCGCCTTTGAGGAAAAATGTGTCCCAAGGCCTTAGTTCCTATCTATCATCGTGGTGTCCCCTCCTGGGACGCTTACTGGGGGGGGGGGGGGGGGTCTTGGCCTCTATTTTGGCCTCGCGGCCTAAGGAAAACACCCTCTGGGTTTCATTCTAGATGTCGTCTTCCTCCGCCCTAGCATACTTCTTGAGTATGTTGCAAGTTGTGGGACAACTCTAGGAGAGTCTCTGATGCAACTCCTCAGGGCGAATCCCGCTCTTCACTACTATAGAATTGCTTTTCACTATCGGTTTAAAATCGTCTCTACTATCGGTTCTCTTACCGCTAGTGATCGGCACGATAGAAAAAATGTAGCACAACTCTATCGGTTGCAAACCGATAGTAAAATACCTATATTCCAACATTCACTAATCGTGAATGATAATTTCTTCCATCGGCTCAGTGAACTCAACCGATAGTGATGTTAGATTTCTTGTAACGGTTCTACACTGGAAACCGATAGTACTGTTAGTTTTCCTATCGGTTAGTAACTCGACACAGTTAGTACTGGAAACGTTCTTCTATCGGTTGTAGGATATGAACCGATAGTATTACAAAGGATTATTAACAGATACAACAATACAGAGAGACACACATTGGACAGATTGAATCTAATTATTCAGAGATTGAATTTATTCACAAATACACTAATACAAAGATATACACATGCATTGGACAAATTGGATCTAATTATTCACATATTAGGTTTATTCACAAATACACCAATACAAGTACACACATAAACCAATTAACACATTCAATGTATATTACACAAGTCATTTACGATCGATCGTTGATAGCCACTTCATCCATCATATATTGAGCCCACATTTGTCGCATCTGCTCCAATTGAGGCAACTCGTATTGGTCTTTCAACATGGCGCTCTGCATGCTTGTATGAAGTTAGGAAACTGATTTCATTTCAATTACTCTTTCCTAAAGACTACCTGGTTCTAATAGCGTTCAGTATCAATTTAAGAAACTGACACGAGCGGCAAGAACAATTTTAATCGGGTTGGTCAAGAACACTTACAGTTCGTGGAGTGGCCTACGATGGCGCGATGCAGTGACCGGCGGCGGTGGAGAACCCAAATGCGAGCGGCAATGGTGGTGCAGGAGCGAAAAAGGGGATGTCGGGGAGGCTAGGGTTTTCCGCGTGCGAGTAGAGACTTATTTGAAAAATGTGTTTGGTTGGACTGGAGGGAAAACTCCCGCGCGTTTAACCCATTATAAGGGTCTTGTACTATTTTACTATCGGTTCAAAAACACAACTGTTAGTGAACTTTCCTCTCTTCTAAAGGTCCCCACTGTCATAATCATTATTATATATGACGGCCTTTTACTATCGGTTGAATAAACAAACCGATAGTAAAAGTTCATCTTTACTATCGATTCGTACACTAATAACCGATAGTAAAAATGTAATTTTACTATCGGTTCAAAAACACAACCATTAGTGAACTTTCCTCTCTTCTAAAGGTCCCCATTGTTTCTTTTACTATCTTTACTATCGGTTCGTACACTAATAACCGATAGTAAAAATATAATTTTACTATCGGTTCAAAAACACAACCGTTAGTGAACTTTCCTCTCTTCTAAAGGTCCCCATTGTTTCTTTTACCATCGGTTGAATAAACAAACCGATAGTAAAAGTTCATCTTTACTATCGGTTCGTACACTAATAACCGATAGTAAAAGTTTATCTTTTATATCGGTTGGTACAATATGAACCGATAGTATAAAGTGAGTAATTTTACTATCTGTTACGAATGAAAAACCGATAGTATAAAGTGCGTAATTTTACTATCAGTTAAAAATGAAAAACCGATAGTACTATTTAATATATTATATCGGTTTGTACAGTCATAACCGATAGTATAAAGTGTGTAATTTTACTATCAGTTAAAAATGGAAAACCGATAGTACTATTTAATATATTATATCGGTTTGTACAGTAATGACAGATAGTAAAAAGTTTTTGCATTTCACTAACGTTGGACTAGTGTGTAACCGATAGTAAAATGCCTCTTTTCCGCCACTGTCGTCCTATTCTATCGGATTTTTCCCAGATTGCTTATAACTGTTAGAAAATATGGGTTAGTGGAATGCACTTCTGTAGTAGTGCTTGTAGGCCTCGATAACAGTAATGTCCAAGGCATGCACCACTTTTCTCTTCACCTGGGCAAAGCGCTTGAAGAAACTACAAATAGTTTCCCTTTCCCCCTGCTTAATGGTTAGAGTTGGGATGAGTCTAGGGGGCGCACGTAATTTCTATGGAAGTTTACACAGAACTTGCGCTTGAGTTGCACGAATGACGTAATGGAGCTCTCTTTTAGGTTATAGAACCAAGAGCGGGCGATCTCTGACAAGTAAAGGGGGAAGACGTTGCACTAAACACTTTCATCCCCTCCTACCGTGGAGATGGGAGTCGCATAGACCTAGACAAACTCATAAGGGTCAGCGTCCCCAATGTAGTGCTCGATGTTAGGGGGTCGATACGATCATGGCCACTTTATTCACCGAAGACGGTGGCACAGGTATTGATTAGCCCCTTCCACCTCTCTTGAGGAGTTCATGCCACTGTCCCCCCAAACCGGGGATAGGCACTCGTCGGATTCGAGCAAAGGTCCCAAAGGACCCCCGCTCCAACGATAACACCTTTTCTCTTCAGGGGCGGTGGAGCTAAGCTACTGGACGTCGGGTTGCCGCATCGAGGTAGCGGTGGCCTTCGTAGTCACCCATTTTCCCTTCTCTGCTCGGGAGTGCAACTCTCCATAGTTAGGTCGATCGCCCTCTGCACGGTGATATGGTGTGGTGGAGAGGTGCAGCGTGGCATCGTCCTCAGAGCTGTTTTCGAGTGGCGGCACAAGGGTGGTCCCTCTGCACGGGAGGGGCCTTTGCCGCTTGGATGGGATTCGTTTTCCCTTATCTGGGTGGTGTTGGCAACACGCATGCTCTCGACCTCCTCCTAGCCGAAGTAGGTCTTGTCTACCAGAGGGGCTTGAGGAGGCGACTCCAAGGACTGGCCCTCGAGAGCCACTCCCGGGGGACTCGTGGGAGGAGGGAGTTGATGCAAGGTTGAGTCCAAGCCCACCGCTGGAGTCGCCGGCATAAAAGGTGCGGAGTGGGAGGCACTAGTGGAGCCATCATGACGGCGACTCAGACTTGGGGTCTCTAGTCGAACTTATGCAAAATTTGTAGTTTGTAAGACCTTTCAGGGTGTCCCTCTGGGAAGGTATGTAGAATTATGGAGAACTGAAGCACAGAGAACTTTATACAGGTTCGGGCCCTCAATGGTGGGAGTAACAGCCCTACGTCCTGTTGGAATTTCACTATGTGTAGTAAAAGAATTACAAAGTGACGAGAAAAGATCTTCACAGGCGAAGATTTCCCTATATGTTTATACAAAGCGAAGCCTGGAAGGCTTATAGAAGCTATCTAATCTAGGCTATTGTCTTGGTCGTTTGATCAGTTGATGATGATCCCGATCCTTTTTTTTCTTGTTTGATGCACCATGCTGCCCCTTTATACTGATCGAAAGGGCACCAAGTCGTAACGGCATCAAACGGTTGCTTAGATGCGGTTTGGAGAACCACTCTTAACTCCCACGCAGGTTTAACACGTGTTATACGTGGATAACCGCACGTATTAACCTCCTGACGGTTGTTCCTTTACGTGGAAGAATCTTCGGGATACTTGGGATATTCCTGCTATAGGGACAGATGAGTCCCACGTTCCCTGGTCGAAAGTGTTCTGACTGAGCGATGTTGGCTGACCGCACAACATCTCCAACCTTCTGTCCGCGCATAGCATACGAACTCCTGACCGCACACTACTTGCGATCTGATCGTGTAAAGCCTGCGACCTCGAGCTGATACTTCTCAGAGTGACTTGAGTTCGCACCGTCAGGCATGTGTCTGGCTCGAATCTATCCTGAACCAGTCGTACATTTATTTGAACTAACTCGGGTGTCAATCCTTATCAGCTAGCCCCCAAATTCGAAGAGAACGAAGGGACGTGTTTACTTCGAATTTCAAGACATGCATCGGATTTTTAACCCGACGCTTCAAATTTCCTACTTAGTGGCGCACTAAGTGTGACGGTTGGTTCCCCGAGACAGGTTCTGGATATTATGTGACAGTTAATGATGGCGCTGTTGAAACATTTTTTAACCCGAGGTGAAATTGTAAATGCTTTTAAAAACTCGAGGCGCTCGGAAGGCGAACCATCACCCTGGCGGCTATAAATACCGAAGCCTTCGAATTACAAAGCACCACAACTTCTCCTCTCAGCTAATTTTCCTTTGAAGCTACCTTCATCCTTCTCCTCATACACTCCCCGATGGCAGACCACAACATCATCGAAATTGAGAGTGATGAAGAGGAAGTTTTCGAACAAGGGCCTCAGATGCCCGAAGATCCATCTCCTTCAAGGAAGAAACCTAAGGTTGACGAGGGATCCTCCAGCAGAACAAAGGTGAAAGACGCATCATCGTTCTTTCTTCCTATGCATGCACCTCGGCAGGTCGAACTTTCATCTCCACCTTTGGAGGGACGTTCTTCTCAGTTTTTTCCATTTCATCCCAATACTCCCCATTTTTGTTTGGGTGATCGATTTTCTGGTCGGCAAGTGGTAACTCCTCGACCAGATGACCCTCAACTTGGGTTGGGGAAGCAATCTTATGGTGGGAAGGTTGCACTTCCACCATCCAGTGATCATCCGCTTTTATCGGATGATCTACTTTCCAGGATGCCTATATCAACCTATCTCTTGCGAGGATTGGTAATTACTTCTGTCTCCCTTTGCTTGTTGTCATAGTTTAGTAAAACTAACATTTGCAAATGTAGGAGACGAAAATTGTTGGAGCCCCCAGCGACCAGCCTACTGAGACTCCACCTCCTTCCCTCGGACAGACTCCCCAAGGGGAAAAAGAGGCCCTGGAGAAGAAGACCGAAGAGATGTCTTCGGCGATTGTGCACCTGGCAGAATGTTTTGAAAGATCCCGTGAAGAGGTGCACCAGTTCCGTCGAGAGAGGGACCACGCTCAGCAACAGCGAGAACTCTCCAACTTGATTAGGGATAGTATGTGTCTCTCATCAGGGACGATGTAGATAGGCTTAGATTAGTTGCTAGTTCTCTGGGGGTTGTCAGCGTAGATCCTACTGACAAAAACATGTCCCTCGGAGAACTTTGCAAACTACTTTCGGATTAGGTCGACGCTCTGGTCGCCAGTATCCCTTTTATATGTAAAGAATGTGAGAAATAAAGTTTTTCTTTTTCTTCATATCATATAAATATTCTTTACATCTTCTGTGCGAAACATGGCTATAAGCAATGTCTTTACGACCACTCATGCACAGGAAAAATTCAATTCTGCTACCAGAATCACATTTTATTGTAGTACCGCGACCAGCACTGATAATGCGATCAGACATAAAGCCGCGGTTAGAACTGAAGTTCGATTTGAAAGATTACAGCGATCAGAACCGAAACTCGATCAGACCACCACTTCGATTAGAATCGGAGCTTGGTCGAAGACATGGTTCCGACCTTATCGCAACCTGATCAAAAACATATCCGTACGTCCAAAAACTGGGTCATAGGATATTTTCATGAAAATTTACAAGACACATGAAGAAAAATGTCCTCTGGAAACCCTTAAAAAACTTTTCATGTTTTTATATCTTCAAATCTTGAAACAAAGAAGTCCTTTTATTTCAGATCCAATACCAGGAACACTTAACGGGTCCGCCAGAAATAGTATCCATTACGAGAAATGAATAAAATATTAAGTGGAACGTTACTCATAGTAGTGCGCCTCCTCGGGTCTATAAAAGGAGCAGTTGGCTTCTAAAGGAGGCCACACAGCCAAAAACCCTTCCTCAATACTTCCGCCGCACAAAACCCTCATTCTCCACAGCCTTCATCTTCCCCAAAGTTGCCAACTTTCCTCCCAATTTCTCATAAGAAATGGCGTCCTGGAGCAGATCGGTCTACCACTCCGAGGAGAGTCTGCTGGCGTTGGAGAAGGAGGAGATCCTTCCTCCGCGGCTGCTAATCAACTGGCGGTCCGCGGAGAAGGACCAAGAAACCCCAGTCGTCGGAGAGGGCGAACTGGTGGTCTTCGAAGAGTACATGCGCTGCGGGTTCCGATTGCCTGAGAGTCGGTTCCTGAAGGATATTCTGGAGCATTACGAGTTGGAGTTGATAAATCTCCACCCGAATGCAATCTTGATCCTGGTGGTGTTCCAGCATTTGTGTGAAGCCTACGTCGGAGTGTATCCTAGCGTAGATCTCTTCCGGCGTTTCTACTATTCGGCGTGGTCGAAGAGCACCAACGCCGCTGGATGCATATACTTCCAGATAAGGGAGAAGAAGGAGTATCCCTTCCCACCCCTATGATATTCGGTGCACGGGTAGCACCAGAAATGGTTTTACTGCACCCCTCCGTCTGAGAGCGGGTTGTGGTTTGAGAGCTCGCGGCCAGAGAAGCCAAGCGAGTTGGACTCCCTCCCAGCGATGAATACTAAGTTCATGAAGCACGCCGAGGTAATTCTTCACTTGGTCCAACAGAGACTAACGGCTCGCGATATCATTCGCGACTTCGTGAAGAATCGGGTGAGTCCCCTGCGTGAAAGGGCTCATCCGGCTTGGGAGATCAAGTCCATGGTAGACAACACCCTGGACTACAACGACGGTATGTGATTCCGACACCGAAACCTCACACTCCTGTCATATGCTTTCTAATTGGTCTTCTGGGAATAGTCCTGCCTTCCTCCGAGATCGAGAGGCGGACAAATTACCTTCTCAGGGCCTACAATGCTGAAGTGGAAGGCCCCAAGGGATCGCCTCGTCCACAGAGCTTGGTTCACGCCGGTGACGACCTCAAACAGGAGCGCCGAAAGGTATGTTACCTTTCACTCAGCTCCTATTCGCAGGTCTCATGTACACTCAATACTGACAAATGTGTCGAGATGGCGCAGCTCTTGGGGAGATTCGCCGAGGCGACGTTCCCAAGTGAAAACGTCGGTTTCCTGGGAAAGCCGACGGCGAAGAACGTGAAGAAGATTTCCTCGAAGCCCAGGACAAGGAATCCTGCCCCCAAGCAATCCAAGAAGATTCTTGGGGAAGGGTCTTCACGGAGCACTCCTCTTACCGCAAGGAAAACTGCGGTAAGATATCACATACCTCCTGTCCTTCCAGGTACAAATTGGAATCATTTCTTTGTCGTACAGGGCGAGAGGAGCGAGGAGGAGGAGGAAGATGATGTTCCCCTGATCCGCCGGAAGAGGAAAATAGCAGACTCTCCATCCGGCGAAACTCCACCTCGTCCCATAGAAACAGAAGCAATCGCAGCGGACCCCGCGGCCACCGGAAATCCCGTGGTCGTGGGCGAGATCCCCGCTCCCGAAGCCCCAGAGGCTTCAGGGTCAGTTGCTTCTCCCTCCCTGGTCGAAGGGATGACCACCGTAAGACTTCCTCATGGTCTTAACTTCTCAATTTCATCTGTACGTGTGTTCATCGGACTTACACTCATACAGGGAGAAGAACTCCCCCCTGTGACTCCTGTGAGTCCCAAGGAGGCAAATCCTCCACTCCTGCGGACAGGAGAGGAGGTGATAGAACAAGACTCCGCGACCAACGCCAGGGTCGCGGATGAGATGCCGGCTCCAGCAATCCAGGAGCCACCCAGACCTTCGGGCGTATCCCCGTCGACCGAATAGGTTACCCCGGTATGAATTCTTACTACTCAGGTTTTTATCATTCCTTATGCATATGCTTACAGGAGAATATACATAGGGAGAACAGGCCCTGTTCACGAAGAGGAAAACCAGAGTGGACAACGATTGTCCTTTTTCTCTCGGGGAGCCACCTTAGAAATCCCAGAAGTTAATGGGATTTCAATTGAGGTAAGAATCCTGGTTGGTTTTGCTCTGAGTTAGAATGTGGCGACCATCAATGTGATCATCAACTCCGATTTTCTTTGTAGGCGTAAAGACATAGCACCGAGCCCCTCAACCGCCCCGGGGAGGGTTGAAGTCGCTACCGGTGCTGAGGCCTCCGGTGAGGAGCGCTCTATCCCTCTGGTCCAGGAAGTCGTCCGGACCGTCAGGGACGAGTCGGGCGTGGAGACCCAGTTGCAGGTAGCAGGACCTGCGACTGAGGCCCAGCAGGCACATCCACCTGCTTCTCCTGTCGAGGGCGAGACGGGTCCCTCGACCAGACCTCCCGCCATCCCGGAGGATAGTTCATTTTGGGAGCATACAGAGGTATGATGAACATCTCTTATGGTACCTGAATTGTGCATAGGACACCACTGACTTCTCTTCGCACCACAGGAACTATCCCGTATAACGGCCAGATCGATCGCTATGGTGGCTGTTGGATCTAGGTAGATCTTAGTATCTAGGTTTTGATGATTAATGACGTTTTGGATAAATCCATGATGATTAAAGTTAATATGAAAATATCAGATTTGATGATTAAATGACAATTTAGATAAATTCTGATTTAGCACAAGTAAATTGAATTGATTATCGGTAAACCCTGAATTGGATGTTTTTCTCGATTGCGGGTTTGATGTTGATGCATATATAGAGGATGAGCTCGGCGGTTGCATCAAGTTTGTGCTAATTGATTGATCAAGATGTTATGTGTTAAATCTTGAGGTTGATGACTTCAATTGTGGATTTGATATCTATGCACATGTTGAGGGAGAGCTCAGGATGATTAGTTATCCATGTTTGTGCAAAATGTTGATGACTCCGTGTTCTGGATTTGATATCTCTATGTATGATTGAGAGAGAGCTCATGATATTAGTCATCCATATTGATTGATATCATAACTTGAGTAGTATGGATCGTGTGCGCATTTCTTGTATCATATATGGATCTATATGATTGTGAGATTCATCCATTACTCATTTGTTGTTCAATTGAAATTGGTTTTGTCATTTCACCGAAGAAAGAAATTGTTGAGTGAACTCCTGTGTGGAGTGATTTATCTGGTGGTGATTAATGACGAACTGCAAATGAGACTAACGTTTGCGCATTGAGTGTATATGTTCTAGTCTCAGAATGATTGCAGGATGAAAACAAGCAAGGGCGTGAAGAGGATGAAGACAATATGAGACATCCCGAGCAAGGTCAAGCTTAGCGAGGACGAGCTTTGCGAAGACAGGCGTCGAGATGTCGAGCTTCGCGTGGTCAAGCTTAACGAGATCGAGTTTTGCGATGACGAGCGTCGAGCGGACGAACTTCACCTAAGGTAAAATCCAAGATTAAGGATTGTTTTCTTAGGGTTTTACCGGTCTCGGTGTTTGGAGACAGACCGGGTTGATAGGTTTCTTTTTACTAGTTTGACCGTACTCTTAAGAGGGGTCGGAAACTAGTAGCTTGAATCTATCTAGTGCGGAAGCTCAGATGCATTCATATCATCTTGCACTAGTGTCTTGCATTGCTAGTGAGTCTAAGTGTAGTTCATGTGCATTAGATTAAATGTTTTGAAAACTGCACTTAGTCGTGATCGCCAGCTGTTTAAATTGGTTTATTTATCTAGAGCTGGTCGTGGTCGTATTTGTTGGATCAAGGATGCCGACTAGAGGGGGGGGTGAATAGGAGGCTTTAAAAACTTAAAAACTTAAATCAAATAAAGAACAAATAATATAAGTAAAGGGAAAAGAGAACGAACACGAAGACTTTTACCGAGGTATCGGAGACTCGCCCAGTCTCCACTAATCCTCGTTGAAGCACTCAAATCACTTGAGTCTCGCTTCAATATCCACCAAGGATATTATCACTAATGGTTGCTCCTTGTCCACTCCGGAAAGGCGAGCACCGATGCCTTGTACACACTCGCCGAGCCTCTCCGACAATCTCCGAACGAAGAGGTCAACGGCCACGCCTCCGAACCGTCTAGGTGAGGGCGCTCACCAAGAGTAACAGGCAGCGAGGTCTTCTCTAGACCTCCAAACAAGCACCGAGAAGCTAAGTATATGCAAATGCAAAAGAACTGAAACTCTCGGTGGATCGGAAAGCACTCGACTTGATCAAAAGATCAAGATTTTATATAACAAACTAATGCTCAAGAGTGTGTATGAAATACTGCTACTGGTTGTAGAAAACTTATGCCCAAAGCCCCTTTTTATAGCCTCAAGAATCAAATGAACCGTTGGAGCTAGGGCTGAAAATCAGCAACCCAAACTGACAGTCAGTTATGCAAACTAACAGTCAGTTTAGTGCACAACGGCCGACAAAATTTACGGATAAAAAATAGCTAGCCGTTTGCAGCCAAAACAGGAAAGCTGGAACACGCAACTGACAGTCAGTTACACAAACTGACAGTCAGTTTGTGTACTAGCTCGACCAGAAACAAATAGAAACACAGTAAAACACTCTCTGGTCGAAACCCCAACTGACAGTCAGTATGGACAAACTGACAGTCAGTTTAGTACAAAAAATTTGAGACCAAAAAACACCCTCTCTGGACAATTGTCAGTTACACTAAACTGACATTCAAACTGACAGTCAGTTATGCAAACTGACAGTCAGTATGAACAAAAACATCTATAACTTTAAATCCAGAAATACAAAAGAGGTGTTTAATAGCTCGTTGGAAAGATAATTTCAAGGGCTACATTTTTGTCAACAGAAGCAAAAACCAGATCTGCCTAGATATTTCTGAAAAATGCAAATACTCTTCTGCTGTCAAAAACTGAACTGAAAAACAGATTTTTCCAAATAAGACCAAAAGTAAATCCACATAAAAAGGATGCGATGCAATGACCTAACATTCTCGGTTTGTGCTGGAGATAAAAAGAGGACTTTCGCTACCCCTCTTTATAGTACGGTTAAAGCTAGAAAGAATTTTTCCTAACTGATCATCTCCACACGCCAAGATCGGTAAAATATAAAAACTCGTAATACCTGAGGTCTTTCGCATCTTCACGATTTTGGACTTGTCTTTTGCTCTTTGCTACTTGTGCTTTTATTTTACGTCGGGTTCTTCTTGTATTCCGTGCATATCTTCCCAACGCAACTCTGTATCAAATAAACTCAATAGCACAATTAGTCCGGAACACTTTGTTTTCATTAATCATCAAAATTAGGGTTAGGCATGAAGGCCTAGATGCAACAATCTCCCCCTTTTTGATGATTGATGACAACAAGTGTTCAAAAAAATAAAATAAATGGAATAGCTCCCCATGAGTGTATGCATCATATCAAATCATAAACTAATACATGCACATACATACACATCAGGGCATCTCATACATAAGCAAGTCACAAGTCATATCAGAGCTATAATTACATATCACATATCAGAGCTCAAGAACATCATCTCAAGAAATCAATGACATCATATATATATGAGTTAAACACAAGTCATCATATGTATCAGAGCTAAAAAAAAAAATTACATACACAGATAACCAAAAAACAACTCCATATATAAATCATCAACTGTTCAGTACATTGAAAGACATAAACAGAACAGACTCCAATGACCAAAATCCAAAATACTAACCAACTATCCAAAATACTTCTCCCCCTTTGGCATCAAGCACAAAAAGGGAGGCAAACAAAACAAATCAGAGCCTAATGCTCATCATCTGAAGAAAAACCTATGATGTCCGTATCTCCGGAGCCAGCTGGAGATGCAGACGGGTCGACGGCTGGAGATGCCGGAGGAGTCGCAGCTGCAACAAGAGCAGGAGCTGCAGACACTGGAGCCGGAGCTGGAGCAACAGGATCTGGATCAGCAGCAACTGAAGCTGAGCTCGGCGAAGACGCAGCCTGGCGGGCCCTCTTGCGAGGGACCGAAGAACCGGAAGCAGGCAGGCGTCGCAGAATCTCCTCCTGCTGAGCAATCAAACAGAGCAACATCTGATGATGCTCCGCCTGAGTGCTGAGGATCTGCTGCTGCACCTGGAGGACCTCCTGAAGCTGAGAAGAGGATGACGCAGATCCGGTGCTTGTCCCTGCAGCTGGAACTGGAGAAGACTCCTGGACAGGGGCCTTGTCCTCTGACTCCCCCGCAGCATCATCATCTGATGCGGGAGAACCAGGGCCAGCAGCTGCAGCAGGGCGAGCACCGAGCCGGCGATCAGCCTGGCCTGGAGGATAGAAGAGAAGAGGATGATGGGGCCTGGGCAGTTCAGTGTCCACGGCCTGGATATGAAGAAGCACCGCCATGATATACGGAGCGTATATCAGCTGACGGCGCGGGGAAAGAAGGACGTGCTGAATCTCACTGATGATGAGATTAGCAACGTCGAATGGCTCCTCCTGAAAGATGGAGATGAGCACATGAAGACCCAGATAAGTGACCCTGGCTCTGTCTCCGCTCATGGGGACCAGTGTGAGACGGAGGATACGCAGAGCCAGGTCAACATCGCGGCGCAGGCCAGCGATGTGACGGAGCTGGAAGGGGCCGGAATAGAGCATGGCCACCTCCCGACGCTCGAGGTCAGGGAGAGTATGGAGCTGGCGGCCAGAAGGAGGGCGCACCAGACCAAGCGCTGACTCCAGCTGATCCTTCGTGACGGTGTGGACCTGGAGGCCCGTCATGAAGGTCATGAAGTCGCGCTGAGGGGAAACGAAGACGGTGGAATAGAACTGACGTATGGGCCCCTCAGCCCAGTGCAAAGAGGAATCCGCGACTAAGTCGCGAATCCCTACAGTGCCAAAGAGATCTGCGAGGGTAGCGATGCCTATGCGAGAGGCGATCGTACCCCACGACAGAGAGCGGTGGGCGAAGATACGAGCGCGGCTATAGACGCTGGTAAACAGGTCTAGGTGGAGGTTTGTGTAGCAAGTGAGCACCGCGCACCCTTCGCGACCAGTGGGTCGCGGCGACAGGTACGAGTTCACAGAGCGGAGCGTGCGCAGGCGGCTCGCGTGCCAACGTGAATAATCCACGGGCACGCGCTCAGGTGGAGGCGAGGGGCGGTTCTCGGACGTCTGGCCCGATGAACGCTGGCTGTTTGCCGCGTTCTTCCGTCGGGCCCCACGACGAGAGGGACCGCCCTGATCAGACATTTCGAAAAGACGAAACAGAGAAGGAAGAGAGAAACAAGGACCTGAACTGAGGACGAACTAAAGCAATCGACGAAGCAGACGCGAAGAGAACTGCCAAATCGACCACAGGAACGAAACTCAGCACGGCCAAGAGGTCCTACGGTCACTTCACGCGAAGAAGAGGAGTGGTGCAGAGGAGTCAAGCCGTGGAACAGAGAAGCCTCAAACCGACGAGGTCGTGACGGCCGAGGACGGTGGCGCCGGCGGTGAGGAGTTCACCGGCGACGTGTGGCGGCACAAAAAGGTGGTGGCGAGGCACGGCGAGGAGGCGCAAGGGCGACGGCGAGGGGGCACAAGAACCAACGGCGGCGAGAAGAAAGGTGAAGAGGCGAGAAAAAAACAGAACGGGGTTTTAGGGTTCTCGATCCCGCAACTGACAGTCAGTTTTATAAACTGACAGTCAGTTTCAAACTCAGAAACTTGGAACTGACAGTCAGTATACCATACTGACAGTCAGTTCACAGAACTGCGTTTTGAAACTGACAGTCAGTGTATGAAACTGACAGTCAGTAGGGGACTTGAACACGACCAGGAGCTACGACCAAAATCAAATGCACGTAACTGACTGTCAGTTTTTGAAACTGACTGTCAGTTATGACACTGACTTCGACCAGAGACTAAGACCAGGCTCCTAACTACTGAACTGACTGTCAGTTAGGGAAACTGACTGTCAGTTTGGTCAATTTCGACCAGAGGCTGTCTAAGACAAGAGAGGGAATAAAATAATAATATTTTATACAAACAAACACTTTTAGCACATCAACTAGCATTTGATATATCAATTATGTTCAGTTCACCCCTTAAAAAGCAAAATCTTGTTTCATCTAAGGGTTTAGTGAAAATATCTGCTAGTTGCATATCTGTTCTGACATAATTTACATCTATATCACCTTTTGCCACATGATCTCTAATAAAATGGTGCCTTATTTCAATATGCTTAGTTCTAGAATGTTGAACAGGATTATTAGCAATTTTAATGGCACTTTCATTATCACATAATAGTGGCACTTTATCAAAGATAATCCCATAATCCAAAAATGTCTGCTTCATCCACAACAATTGAGCACAACAACTGCCTGCAGACACATACTCAGCTTCAGCTGTGGAGAGAGCTACAGAATTTTGCTTCCTAGATGACCATGATACTAATGATCTCCCCAACAGCTGACAGCTACCAGATGTGCTTTTACGATCAATCTTACACCCAGCATAATCAGAATCCGAATACCCAATTAACTCAAAATTTGCATCTTTAGGGTACCAAAGGCCTAAACTGGGATAACATTTTAAATACCTAAGGATTCTTTTAAGAGCAGTTAAATGGCATTCCTTAGGATCAGATTGAAATCTAGCACATAAGCACACACTAAACATGATATCAGGCCTAGATGCAGTGAGATATAAAAGACTACCAATCATAGACCTATACAGTTTAGAGTCAACCGATTTGCCGCTTTTGTCCACGTCCAAGTGTCCATTTGTCGCCATGGGAGTTTTGATTGGTTTGGCGTCTTCCATCCCAAAGCGCTTGAGCAGGTCCTTCACGTACTTGGTTTGACTCACGAACGTCCCGTTCTTGAGTTGCTTGATTTGTAAACCGAGGAAGAAGCTCAGCTCACCAATCATGGACATCTCGAACTCCCTAGACATCATCTCTCCAAACTCATGACAGAAATGTTCATTAGTAGATCCAAATATAATATCATCAACATAAATCTGACAAATGAACAAGTCTTTTTCAATTTTCTTTGTAAAGAGAGTTGTATCAACCTTCCCAATTTTAAAACCTTTTGATAATAGAAAGTCTCTAAGTCGCTCATACCAGGCTCGAGGAGCTTGTTTGAGACCATAGAGAGTTTTCGACAATTTAAATACATGGTTTGGAAATTTAGAATCTTCGAAACCGGGAGGTTGCTCAACAAATACAAGTTCAGAAATTTCACCATTTAGAAAAGCACTTTTTACATCCATTTGAAAAAGTTTGATATTAAAGCATGATGCATAAGCAAGAAGAATGCGAATAGCTTCAAGTCTTGCTACCGGTGCAAAAGTTTCACCAAAGTCTAAACCTTCGACTTGAGTGAAGCCTTGAGCAACAAGACGAGCTTTGTTTCTGATTACAACACCATTTTCATCTTGCTTATTTCTGAAAACCCATTTTGTTCCAATTACATTATGATCTTTGGGTCTTTCAACTAGAGTCCAAACTTCATTTCTAGCAAAGTTATTAAGTTCTTCATGCATGGCATTAACCCAATCAGGATCATTTAAAGCTTCATTAACATGTTTGGGTTCTAAAGAAGATACAAAAGAATGATGTTCACAAAATGCAGCAATACGAGATCGAGTTTGAACACCCTTACTGACGTCACCCAATATTTGGTCTAGAGGGTGATCCTTGGTGATCGTTTGATGTTGCCTTGGTTCTTCATCTTGTACTGCTTCATCTTGACTTTGTTCTGGAGGATCAACATGAGATGATGATGCGTCTTGATCAATATTTTCAACGTTGACATCATCTTCTTGATCTTCCTCTGTTGGCTTGATGTCTCCAATGGTTATGTTCTTCATTGCTTCTTGAAGATCTTCACCTGAAACTTCATGAGATACTTGCTCCTTTTGTGAGCCATTAGTTTCATCAAATTCGACATCACCCGATTCTTCAATACAACTTGTATTTTTATTAAAAACACGATAAGCTTTACTAGTGGTGGAGTATCCGACTAGAAAGCCTTCATCTACTCTTCTTTGAAATTTTCCACCAAAATTTCTTTTCTTAAGAATATAACATTTGCAACCAAAGACTCGGAAATAAGAAATATTTGGCTTGCGCCCAACAAGAAGTTCATAAGGAGTCAAATTCAGAAGAGGGTGCAAATAAAGCCGATTTATAGAATAGCAAGCGGTATGCACGGCTTCAGCCCAGAAGCGAGTAGGAGTATCATACTCACTTAGCATAGTTCTTGCCATTTCTATAAGTGTTCGATTTTTCCTTTCAACAACTCCATTTTACTGTGGAATGTAGGATGTGGAAAATTCGTGTTTGATTTCAAGAGAGTCACAAAAATCAAATAGAGTTGAATTAACGAACTCTCCACCATGATCACTACGGATTTTCTTGATGGATAATTCGAATTCAGTAGAAACACGTTTTGCAAAACTTTTGAAAACATCGGGGGTTTCGGATTTTTGAGAAATAAAGAAAACCCAAGTATAGCGAGTAAAATCGTCAACAATCACAAAACCATAATTGCTACCCCCGATACTTTGGAACTCGGAAGGTCCAAATAAATCCATATGAAGAAGTTCCAAAGGTTTGCAAGTTGAAAGAATGCGCTTAGTAGGATGTGAAGTAGCTACTTGCTTGCCCGCTTGACAAGCGCTACAAGGTTTGTCCTTTTCAAAATTCACATCCTTTAAGCCAACAACCAAATCACGTTTTAAAAGTTTTCTCAATTGATGCATTCCAACATGTGCGAGTCGTCTATGCCATAGCCAACCTTTTGAGGTTTGAGAGACAAGACATGTTGAAAGAGATGCATCTTTTGAATGAAAATCAACCAAATAAAGATTTCCAAAGCGAAAGCCTTTAAAGATCAAGGTTTTATCTTTTAAACTTTCAACCAAAACTTCTTTTGGGAAGAATGTGCAACTAAAACCAAAATCGCAAATTTGTGCAACGGAAAGCAAATTGAAATTTAGAGATTCGACCAATAAAACATTTGAAATAGATAGATCATTTGAGATTGCGATTTTACCCAAGCCGACCACATTTCCTTGACGGTTGTCGCCAAAGGTAATCTTTTGGTTCTCCCTTGAGTTGTCTTCTATTGAGGTGAACAACTTCTTGTTACCGGTCATGTGTTCGGAGCATCCACTATCTAGCACCCAATGTCTCCCACCGGTCTTGTAGTTCACCTACATGAAAAGAATTAAATTCTTTTAGGTACCCAAACCTTTTTGGGTCCTTCAATGTTAGCAATCAAAGCTTTGGGCACCCAAATAGATTTCTTCTTTTTGTTTAACATGGGTGCACCAACATACTTTGCTATAGCATAACCTTTTCTCGACTTTTGAAGCATGTAGCAAGTATCAAAATAATTCGGAGTCATTAAGGGACATGCTTCATGTGAATGACCGGTTTCATGGCATTTATGACAAAATGTGTTACATGCTTTAACAAATATAGTTTTAGAATTTTGTTTCCTTCCTTTCTTTTGAAAATATCCTAATCCTTCTTTTCTAAAAGAACATCTTTGTTTACTAAGGATTAGATCAAGAGATACTTTACCTTTAAAGCAATTTTCTAAGCCTTTTCCAAGTTTTTCAACTTGTGCCTTAAGTACATTATTTTCATTTAAGATGTTGTCATTTGAAACACATGGAGTGTGATGACTACTAGAGGGAGATTCATTCAAGTTACATGAAGTTGAAGCATCTACCTTAGATGAAGCATTTGTAACATCTTTTATAAGCATGCTTTCATATGAATCTTTAAGTTCAGAGTATTGAGCACGTAGGGAAGAATGCTCTTCCTTAAGCGCCTTATACTTCATCTTAGTTTTTCCAAAAACTTCATTTAATTCAGTTATCATCTCAACTAAATCATCATATGATGGATCATTGGAGTGTACCTTTTCATCGCCTTTGGCCATAAGGCACATGGATGAAGTGTTGTTGCCGAGAGCTAGTCCGGCCATCTTCTTGGAGCAACTTCGTTCGTTGTCGGAGTCGGAGTTGGAGCTCTCTCCGCCGGACATCCATTCTCCAAAACAGGCTTCTTTGATTTCTTCGTTCTTCTTCTTGAAGCACTTCTTCTTCTTGTTCCACGCCTTGTTCTTGTTTGGGCATCTTGAAGCTATGTGTCCCTTCTCATGACATCCATAGCAAATGATGTCCTTGAAGTTGTTTTGCTTTTGCCCCTTCGGTCGTGTGTCAATGTTGACACCCTTCTTATGTAACCTGCGAAGAAGTTTTTGGGTGTTCTTTACCATAAGTGCGAGGTCTTCATCGGAGGAGCCTTCGCTTGAATCGTTCCTTGCATTAGCTTTGAAGGCCAAAGCTTTCTTCTTCGTCTCCGTGGGTTCGGCCGCTTCCTTCTTTTCCTTCTTGTGCATCTCATGGGTGATGAGGTTCCCATAGAGATCGGTTGGAGTTGTGGTTGATAGGTCGGAGTTTGTGAGAACCGTGACCAAGGTGTCGAAGCTTTCCGGCAAGGCCCTAAGCATCTTTCTCACAAGCTCAAGGTCAGTAAACACAACGCCAAGACCCTTGAGTTCATTCACAATGTTATTTAACCGAGTAAACATGGAATCCACGGACTCGGTTGATGACATGGTGAATGTCTCATATTTTTGCCTCACCATTAGCAATTTTGCCTCTTTAACCTTTGTAGTGCCCTCGTAAATTTCTGCGAGGGTAGTCCAAACCTTATGAGCAGTCGTGAGGTTGCTCACACGGTTGAACTCGTTTAAGGATAAACCGGCAAAGAGAGCATTTTTTTGCACGGGCATTTAAATGCAACTTTCTCCTATCGTCTTCGGATTGACTTGCCGGATCAACCGGAGGAGTAAAGCCGAGTTTAACGATATCCCATACGTCAAGCCCCATGGCTTCTAGGAATACCGACATGCGCACTTTCCAATAAGGATAGTTTGTTCCATCAAAGATGGGCGCACGACCGGTATGTCCAAGAAGAAAATCCCCGCTTGACGACATCCTCTCTCTAGGCGGTAAAGCCTAATGAATCGAGAGACCAAGCTCTGATACCACGTGTTGGATCAAGGATGCCGACTAGAGGGGGGGTGAATAGGAGGCTTTAAAAACTTAAAAACTTAAAAACTTAAATCAAATAAAGAACAAATAATATAAGTAAAGGGAAAAGAGAACGAACACGAAGACTTTTACCGAGGTATCGGAGACTCGCCCAGTCTCCACTAATCCTCGTTGAAGCACTCAAATCACTTGAGTCTCACTTCAATATCCACCAAGGATATTATCACTAATGGTTGCTCCTTGTCCACTCCGGAAAGGCGAGCACCGATGCCTTGTACACACTCGCCGAGCCTCTCCGACAATCTCCGAACGAAGAGGTCAACGGCCACTCCTCCGAACCGTCTAGGTGAGGGCGCTCACCAAGAGTAACAGGCAGCGAGGTCTTCTCTAGACCTCCAAACAAGCACCGAGAAGCTAAGTATATGCAAATGCAAAAGAACTGAAACTCTCGGTGGATCGGAAAGCACTCGACTTGATCAAAAGATCAAGATTTTATATAACAAACTAATGCTCAAGAGTGTGTATGAAATGCTGCTACTGGTTGTAGAAAACTTATGCCCAAAGCCCCTTTTTATAGCCTCAAGAATCAAATGAACCGTTGGAGCTAGGGCTGAAAATCAGCAACCCAAACTGACAGTCAGTTATGCAAACTGACAGTCAGTTTAGTGCACAACGGCCGACAAAATTTACGGATAAAAAATAGCTAGCCGTTTGCAGCCAAAACAGGAAAGCTGGAACACGCAACTGACAGTCAGTTTGTGTACTAGCTCGACCAGAAACAAATAGAAACACAGTAAAACACTCTCTGGTCGAAACCCCAACTGACAGTCAGTATGGACAAACTGACAGTCAGTTTAGTACAAAAAATTTGAGACCAAAAAACACCCTCTCTGGACAATTGTCAGTTACACTAAACTGACATTCAAACTGACAGTCAGTTATGCAAACTGACAGTCAGCATGAACAAAAACAGCTATAACTTTAAATCCAGAAATACAAAAGAGGTGTTTAATAGCTCGTTGGAAAGATAATTTCAAGGGCTACATTTTTGTCAACAGAAGCAAAAACCAGATCTGCCTAGATATTTCTGAAAAATGCAAATACTCTTCTGCTGTCAAAAACTGAACTGAAAAACAGATTTTTCCAAATAAGACCAAAAGCAAATCCACATAAAAAGGATGCGATGCAATGACCTAACATTCTCGGTTTGTGCTGGAGATAAAAAGAGGACTTTCGCTACCCCTCTTTATAGTACGGTTAAAGCTAGAAAGAATTTTTCCTAACCGATCATCTCCACACGCCAAGATCGGTAAAATATAAAAACTCGTAATACCTGAGGTCTTTCGCATCTTCACGATTTTGGACTTGTCTTTTGCTCTTTGCTACTTGTGCTTTTATTTTACGTCGGGTTCTTCTTGTATTCCGTGCATATCTTCCCAACGCAACTCTGTATCAAATAAACTCAATAGCACAATTAGTCCGGAACACTTTGTTTTCATTAATCATCAAAATTAGGGTTAGGCATGAAGGCCTAGATGCAACAGTATTTGCATATTCTGATCGTATCAGTGTTGATACGTGGTCGTGGTCGTGTCGCTTGTTTGGCGGCTTTCTGTTTAGGGTTTGGGCGTGGTCGTAGGAGTTCGGACTAGTCGTACCAGTCTTCGACTCGCTTGCGTACGCTCGACCAAACCCTATCGACCACCTGTTTTCGATCGGATGTCAAGACCTGTGTGGTCGTGGTCGTTGCTAAGTGACACAAATCACATCCGCGAGAAAACGGCAAATCCGTATGTGCAAATACTCTAAAATTGCATTTGAGATGATTTTTGGATTGGACATTTTGACAGCAGGAAAGTTTCTGAATTTTCTAGAAGTTTCTAGATCTTTCTAGGTCTTTCTTCTGTTGAAAAAAATGTAGAGCTCTGAGTTATCTTTCCAACAAGCCAAAAATCACCTCAATCGGATCTCTGGATCAAAAGTTATGCTTGTTTTACTGTCAGTGTGCAGTGGCCGGACAAATGCATCCGTCCGGGGCTATTTGTCTGAACTGGCCGGACATTGTCCGAAATGGCCGGACATTGTCCGGCCAGTACAAATTTTTTGAGCCGAAAAATGAAACGGACAAATGCATCCGTCCGGAGCTATTTGTCCGTTATGGGCGGACTTTGTCCGAAATGGCCGGACATTGTCCGGCCTGTACAAGTTTTTTGAGCCGAGAGTTAATAGAGACATATCCATTTGTCCGGACGTTTTTTCCGGACAAATGGTATCCGTCCGGCCTTCACAAATTTCGCCCAACGGTCACTGACACGTTTGCAACGGCTGAAATTTTTGTACTGGCCGGAAGTGTCTGAAGTGACCGGACAATGTCCGGCCTGTACAACTTTTGGCCCGGTTTCTTGCAAACGGCTAGTTTTTCGTTGAGGCTATAAATACTTAGTGTTTGGCTTCATTTTTGGGTGCTCAAAGAGTTCATTCTTCAGCTGAAAACCTAGCCAATTGATTTGCATTTGAGTTATTGCATTTAGAGGCTAGAATTGAGCCCAAATCTTGAGTGATTTGAGAGAGAGAGCAATTGTGTGAAGTTAATAGTGCTTAGTGCACTTCCATCACCATTTGCATGCTAGTGCTAGAGTGTTAAGCATCTCATTTGCATTCTTGAGCTTCTAGCACTCGATTTGTTCAAGTGAGCGAGTCCGGCTTGTTACTCTTGGCGATCGCCTTCGCCTAGACGGTGCCGAAGGAGAGCCGAGATCTCTCCAATTGAAGTTTGTCGGAGAGGCCGGCAAAAGATTATGAAAGGTGTGGTGCTCGCCTATCCGGTGTGGAGAAGGAGCAACCCTAGTGAGATATCCTTCGTGGATATAGAAGCGAGGCTCCGAGAGAGTGCTTCAACGAGGAGTAGGGGAGACCGGGCGAGTCTCCGAAACCTCGGTAAAAATATTGTGTCAATTGCGTATTTATCTTTTGCATTACATTCATCTTGACACAATTGCTATGCTTACTTTTGTTGCATGATTTGTTGAATAACTTACAAGGTTGAATGCAACTAGTTGATTAAATTGTTTTAAGCCTCACTGTATAATCTAGCTTAAACGATTATCTTGTTGAAATTGTTTAGTGGGGAAGAAAATTTAAAAGCCTCCTAATCACCCCCCCTCTAGTCGGCATCCTCGATCTTACAGTGGCGAGCATCGAGGCCATGCAAAAAGAGAGAGACTGCTTGCGCAAGTAAGGATAAATGCCCTTCAAAAAGAGAGAGGTTGCTTCTCTGAAGAGGGACCTGGCCACTCACAAGCTCATGTCGATCTCCATGATTTCGAAGCAAGAGGTCGAGCTTAATGACCTGCGGTCACAGCTCTCTGGTAAGTCGATTCCCGACTAGGAAGACTTGACTTCATAGTTTAGACTGTCAATAACAATCTTCTTACTGCAGCGCAAGCAAGTCAAATAAAACGTCTTGATCAGGACAAGGCAATCCTCTAGCTCTCCATTAACTCTACCCGAAGGGCGAACAGAGACCTGAGCCAATCCATCTTTGAAAAGCTAAAGATGGTGGCCCATCTCCTGAGGGCTGATGTGGTCGAGGCCACAAAGGACAACCTCAGTTCGAACAACTGGTCTACACTGGTTATAGCCCAAGCGGAGTCACTTCTCGAGTATCTTCCTGAAGATACGCGGCGACGGGAAGAGGCGATCAGAACCAGAGTTCGATCAGCAGCCTCCGCCATTCTCTGCCGGTTTCGTCTCCACCATGGCCCAGATATGGATCTGAATCCACTGGTGGGAACGGTAGAGATCGAGAGTGAAGAGCAACTGGAGGCGATCATAGAGGAAGTCAATCCCCTTGTAGATAGACTCCTGACCGAGCTCGGGATTGTGTAATCCCTACAATTGTATAGATATAACCTATAGAATGCAATGCATGTACTAATTGATTTCGAAAGAAAGTATATATATATATTTTTGTTGTTTCATATTATAAGCATATCCCCCTAGCCCCCGCCTATGGTTATAGATACTGAAGGCTTAGTATTATAAACACAGGAGAAATACGAGTGTAACGACTAGGGGTGTGCGATCAGACCAACAATTATGATCAATGTAACGTCTAATCTTGTTGCAAACCGGCAACCACTCAGGCGACCAAGGACATACTAGCAAGCCCCGTATGCGTTGAGAAACGGCTTATTTAGGAGTGCCTTGTCTAGAAGTGGTCGTGAGATCGGCCAGCGAATCCGATTAGAACGTTGTAGTGATATAACCGCCGGCGACCAGCCCCCGAGCCAAGTTCGTAACACATGGGCATGAAGGGAGTTGTTCATCGTATGAAACCAAAAGACTTTTTGTTTTATTAAACAATGCTAATTGAACAGGGAAAAGGGATTGAATACTTACACGTAGAACTTGCGTAGTTGATCGATGTTCCATGTATTAGACAAAATTCGACCATCCTCCATGGCGAACCGCGCTGATCCTGGTTGCGGCATTGAAACAACAGTGCAAGGGCCTTTCCACTTTGGGGAGAATTTGTTGCTATTAGATTGGTCTTGAATTTTTTGTAAAACCAGATCACCCACGTGAAGACTACGTGGTCGCACCCTTTTGTCATGGTACTTGCGCAAAGCTTGCAAGTATACCGCGAATTTGATCAAGGCACGATCACGCCTTTCTTCTAAGAGGATGAGATCCTGTGATCGCTGTTTGGCCTGATCAATTCGTTCGAATTGCTCTATCCGAACAGATCCAATACTAACTTCCATAGGCAGTACGGCCTCGGCCCCATAGACCAAATGGAAGGGCGTCTCACCGGTGGCTCGACTAGAGATAGTTCACAGTGCCCATAGAACGGTGTAGAGCTCGTCTGCCCAAGCCCCCGAGTGAGTCTTAAGGCGATCAAAAACAGGTTTCTTGATGCCTTGCAGTATCTGCCCGTTGGCCCGTTCCACGGCACCATTGTTCTGTGGATGTGCCACAGAAGCAAAGCACACCTTGGTCCCAATTTGATCGCAGTAGTCCAGAAAAAGACCACTGGCGAACTGAGAACCGTTGTCCGTGATGAGATGGTTTGGAACACCAAATCGAGCAACAATGTTCTTATGAAAGAACTTTTGGGCTGCTGATGCGGTAATGTTCCGTACCGGTTCGGCCTCAATCCACTTAGTAAACGTGTCAATAGCTACGAACAGGAACTTGTATCCATTGACCGCTTGTGGCATAGGACCGACAATATCCATCCCCCAGACCGCAAAAGGCCATGCAAGGGGAATGGTTTGTAACGCATAGGCAGGTTGATAGACCTGTCTCGCGTGGAACTGACACTGAGGACACATCTTGACCATATGCTTGGCATCATCGAGTGCCGAAGGCCAGTAGAATCCTTGTCGAAAAGCTTTTCCGACCAGTGTCTGATATGACGCGTGCGCACCGCATACACCGTCATGTATTTCTTTCAAGAGGGATTTACCTTCCTCCTGGGATATGCAGCGTATGAATACTCCTTGAGTACCCTTTCTATACAAAACTCCCTCTATGAGCTTGTACAGACGCGCTTTTCGAATCAACCGATCATTTTCGGTTTCATCCTCGGGTAGGGTCCCATGTTCAAGATAGACTCTCAATGGATGAGTCCAATCCTGTTCCTGACCGAAGTTGGTAACGCAGACTGTTACCGGATCATCCTCGACCGAAGTCATAATCGAAGGATGGTCCAAGTGTTCAATGAACACTCCTGCCGGAGCGGATGTGCGTGAGGACCCAATTTTGGATAATTGGTCTGCGAGAATGTTGTCCTTTCGCGGGATGTATTGGACTTCGAAATGACTGAAGTGTTTTTTCAATCTCCTCACTTCCCCCAGGTAATGAGCCATTGTCTCATCGGAGGTGTTGTACTCCTTGTTTACCTGGTTTACGACCAGCTGTGAGTTTCCCCTCACCACTAATCGATGGACTCCGAGGAATTTTGCTGCCCGGAGCCTTGCAAGAAGACCTTCAAACTCTGCTACGTTGTTGGTCGCAACGAAGTGTAGTTGGATGACATACTTAAGCTGTTCGCCCTGGGGCGTAACTAAGACCACTCCAGCCCCCGAGTGTTGAAAACTACGAGAACTGTCAAAGTACATTGTCCAATGATCGGGGCATTCCAATTCCTCAGGCACTTGTACGGGTGGCTCAGGGTTGGTCCATTCGACCACAAAGTCGGCCAAGACCTGAGACAACCGCCGTACGGGGTGTGAAATGGATATCGAAAGCACCGAGTTCGACCGCCCATTTGGTGATTTGACCAGATTTTACCAGATTTCGGACAATATCCCCAGAGGAAAGGAGGATGGTACTATGATCTTGTGAGCTTGGAAGTAATGTCGTAGCTTACAGGAAGCCATCAGTAGTGCGTAAAGTATCTTCTGGACCTCAGGGTATCGCTCCTTAGGACCATGAAGTACCTCGCTTACATAGTAGACTGGTCTGTGTATTCCTTCCCTATCCGCGATCAGGACAGCGCTGACCGCGTGCAGTGTGGCCGCCAAATAGAGAAGTAATGGTTCTCCTTTGTCGGGAGACACCAGAACTGGCGAACTGGATAGATATGTCTTTACCTCCTGAAATGCCTTTTCGGCCTCATCGGACTATGTGAAATTATGATGCTTCCGCAAGGCCTTGAAGAAAGGTAATCCCCTTTCGCCTAGTCGCGATATGAAACGACTCAAAGCTGCCATGCGACCAGCCAAGCGTTGAACATCTTTCATGGTCGAGGGCGACCTCATTTGTTCGATGGCCCTGATTTCTCAGGATTGACCTCAATACCTCTGGAACAAACAAGGAAACCAAGAAGTTTTCCCGAAGAGACCCCGAGAGAGCATTTCTCCGGGTTCAATTTTATTCCAAAGCCATTCAGATTACAGAAGGTTTCAGCGAGATCGTCCAAATGAGACAACCTCTTAGTGCTTTTTACAACTAAGTCATCTACATATGCTTCGAGATTACGCCCTATCTGGGAAACAAAGGTCTTTTGCATCAAGCGCTGGTACGTGGAACTTGTGTTCTTGAGACCGAACGGCATTCTGACGTAGCAGTAGGTGCCGAACAGGGTGATGAAGGCAGTTTTCTCTTCATCTTCTTCTGCCATGCTAATTTGATGGTATCCTGAGTAAGCGTCCAGGAAGCTCATCAGTTCGCAACCCGCAGTTGAGTCGACCTGCTGGTCAATGCGGGGAAGGGGAAAGTCATCCTTCGGACAGGCACTGTTGAGGCTGGTATAGTCGACGCACATGCGCCACTTGCCATTTGACTTGCGGACTATGACCGGATTGGCGAGCCATTTCGGGTGATCGACCTCGCGAATAAACCCGGCTTTTAGGAGTTTGTCTAGCTCCTATCGGATGGCTTCTTGTCGGTCGACAGCAAAACGCCTGAGCTTTTGCTTTATTGGTCGCTGTCCAGGTCGAATTGCTAACCTGTGCTCGATTACTTCCCTTGGGACACCGGGCATGTTGGACGGTTTCCACGCAAACACATCTGCGTTAGCCCAGAGGAAAGTAATGAGCTCGAGTTCCTATTTGTCATCCAGGCCTGATCCGACCCGAATTGTCTTGGAGGGATCATCTGGGTACAAGGGAACTAGTTTGAGTTTTTCATCTAGTCGAGGAGCAGCCTTTATCGCGTCAGTGGCGACTGTGGCGACCTGAGCGTCTCGGAGGGGAAGCTGGTCGACCATCTCCAGAGATAGTCGGTCGCACGTTAGTGCCACGTTGCGACTGCCTCGGATCGAGATGACACCTTTGGGGTCAGGCAATTTGCCGCACTGATAAGCATAGTGCGTTGCCATCATGAACTTAGCAAGAGTTGGCCTGCCAAAGATTGCATTGTAAACCGAATCACAATCAATTACATCAAACGTAACTAATTCTGTTTGGAAGTTGTCCGGTTCTCCCAGTGTGACCGGGAGGACCACCTGTCCCAACGGCATCATGGAGGGACCAGGGATTATCCCATAAAACGGATGGATTATGGGCTTAATTTTCGAACGAGGAATTTGCATCTCGTCGAGCGCCTTGACTAATAAAATGTCCAAGGAGCTTCCTCCGTCGATCAGGACCCTTTCGACTCTTGCATTACTGATGATCGGGGTGATGACCAGAGGGAGCCTCAATGGTCGAGTAAGCCCCGCAGGACAATCAGTGCGATCAAATGTCAAAGACATGTCCGACCAACGAGGGTATTGAGGTTCATCAAGGGATGTCTCTGTCTGGTTAACCTCTCGATAAAAGGCCTTAAACTACCTTTCGGAAACAAAAGAGGAGGAACCTCCGAAAATAACATTAATATGATTATGAGATACCTGGTAAGACATCTCTTCGTCTCCGTCGGCGTCTCTAAGTCTGCATGCTTGTTCCTTAGCTGGTAAGGTCGGCATCGGTCCAACCCCTTGGTAGAAGTCATCCAACTGCTTCAACCAACTCCTGCAGTTCTTGAGGTCATGGCCTGCAGAGTTGTGGAGTGGACACCATTTCTTGCCTTCCTGCGGGTTAGTCGACTTTTCTGGCTGGTCGGCACTACTACCACCAGAAGCAGTTTTATTTTTAAACGAAGTCTTGTTACCTTTGGTCGAAGGAGGCTTCTCTGCAACTGCGACCTCGCGGTACTGTCCAGAGCGATTCCTTTTCGACTTCTTCGACTTCCCGCCCGACGAAGATTCCGGCTTCTTGCTTGAATCTTCTTTCCTAGCGTCCTTGAGACCTGGTTGAGGTGGTAGGTTACCTTTATCGACCATCCGGTTCCATTCGACCGCTTCGGCCGCGTCGGAATATCGATCAGCCATATCAAAGAGATCGGCCACTGATCGAGGAAGATGGATGAGCAGGTCCTCGGTGAATCTCCGATATCGAACAGTATGTTTAAATGCCCTAATAATGGAGCTGTCAGATATGTTCGGGATGATATTCCCACCCCGACAAATCTCTTGACAAACTGAAGAAGGGTTTCAGTCGAAGTTTGCCGTAGTCGATGGAGATCGTCCTCTTTACCCGGCTTTTGATAACAATTCTGGAAATTGCTGAGGATAGCATCGCACAACATTTCCCAATTGTAGATAGAACCTTCGGGCTGATTAAACAACCAGGTTCTTGCCGGTCCTTCAAGGACTGTAGGCAGGTAGTTGGCCATTACCCGGTCATCGCCTCCCGCCGCTTGGATGGCAATAATATAGATTTGAAGGAATTCGGATGGGTTCTGAGTTCCGTCAAATCTTTCTATGGCCCCTGGTCAAAACTTGTCTGGCCAAACGACCGCACGAAGGCCGGGCAAGAAAGCTTTACAACCAACGTAGGGACCGTGAACCGTCCTGTGACCTTCGCTCGGGTCACGAGCGACCTCACGCAACGGAGAAGTCACTCGTGGTCCTAAGCGAGAGTGGACAGGGACTCGATCCCTACCATGAGAATCCTGTGCCCGCCTAGACTTGTCCTGGTGGGATGGTACAGGCGGTGGGTAACTTCGTCGATCAGAACCAGAGTGAGAACACTCTCGGTCGTGGGAACGTGTTACCGACCGGGAAGAGGCCGTGGGGGTTGCCTCAGATGCAACCTCATCCAACCTCTCCGCCAGGATTCTGGTGAAGGCCGGTTTCTGCGCATCCATGACCGTAGGAGGGAAATTACGCATGACTTCCACGATAGATCGCAGTCGACCATGTGTACTTCTCCTAGCGGCACCAGGTGTTACCGTTTCTTCGTCTACCAGGAAACGCTCCGGAGGCAAAGAAGGGGTCTGGTCGCGTCTGCGACCACGTGATCGTCGGGAAGAACTCGGAGCAGCATCGTAACGAGCCTGCGCATCTTGAAGAGCCTCTAGGGAAATTCTGTGCAGTTCGTTGTTTTGTTGCTCGATATCTTGATCCTCCTTCTATTTGCGTTCTTGTTCTTCCCTGGCAGCCCGTTGATCAGGAGTTTCCTCCGATAAGGCAGCAAACTGTCTAGGGAGAGAGGTCGCCGATGGAGAAAACATCTCAATTTGTTCCGAGTCGGACTCGAAATCAAAGAGATTGTGGAGGTTATCAGGGTCGAATCTCCCCGGGCTGATTTCCTGGTCGATATCATCCTTCTCCTCAGCGGGGTCGTATGACGAACCGGACTCACCCTCTAGCGCATTAAGAATCTCGGTGGGTTCTGACCTTGCGCTAGTCGCTCCCTGGTCGATGGACATGACCTGGAGAGACGATTCGACCTCTGGGAGATTTTCGCCTCCAACTTCTTCCATCGGAACAGGATCGCTAGGAGAAGGCATCGGAATGTGAGCGTAATCCTCGAGATCGAAATCGTTCTCAGAATCATACACTCCAGCCATGATTCAGCGAACCTCCGGATGAAAATTAGGACGCCTTGAGAAAGGCCCTACAGTGGGCGCCAGCTGTCGACGATTCGGACTCGGGGTCCCTAATCGAACTTATGCAAAATTTGTAGTTCGTAAGACCTTTCAGGGTGTCCCTCCGGGAAGGTATGTAGAATTATGGAGAACTAGAGCACAGAGAAATTTATACAGGTTTGGGCCCTTGATGGTGGGAGTAACAACCCTACGTCCTGTTGGGATTTCACTATGTGTAGTAAAAGAATTACAAAGTGACGGAAAAAGATCTTCACAAGCGAAGATTTCCCTATATGTTTATACAAAGCGAAGCCTGGAAGGCTTATGAAAGCTATCTAATCTAGGCTATTGTCTTGGTCGTTTGATCAGTTGATGATGATCCCAATCCTTTTTTTTCTTGTTTGATGCACCATGCTGCCCCTTTATACTGATCGAAAGGGCGCCAAGTCGTAACGGCATCAAACGATTGCTTGAATGCGGTTTAGAGAACCGCTGTTAACTCCCACGCAGATTTAACACGTGTTATATGTGGATAACCGCACGTATTAACCTCCTGACGGTTGTTCCTTTACGTGGAAGAATCTTCGAGATACTTGGGCTATTCCTGCTATAGGAACATATGAGTCCCACGTTCCCTGGTCGAAAGTGTTCTAATCGCGCGATGTTGGCTGACCGCACAACATCTCCAACCTTCTGTCCGCGCATAGCATACGAACTCCTGACCGCGCACTAGCTGCGATCTGATCGGGCAAAGCCTGCGACCTCGAGCTGATACTTCTTAGAGTGACTTGAGTTCGCACCGCCAGGCATGTGTCTGGCTCGAATCTATCCTGAACCAGTCGTGCATTTATTTGAACTGACTCGGGTGTCAATCCTCGTCACACATGTTTAACAGTGCCAGTGATATTCCTCGACACATTTATAAAAGATGATAGTTTAGTAATTTTTGACAATATTCTCTTGAACTTAAAACTCATGGATGGTCGAAATATGTTTTATATTTTGTAACGAATGGTGTACATAAAAGGTAGGAGAGGATAAAAAAGTGGTTTTACCTACTAAATCTGAAATAAATAATTAGATTGATATAGATATCAGCATAAGCGAGTTTATATTTTATGACGGAGGACGTCTAAAAAACTCTATCCATCCATTGTACACACAGATGGTCAGATTACCCTTGTACTCTGCCCCACAATCAGTGGCACATCAAAACCCACCCAAGCCGTCCGTAGTGTCCGTACGGAGACCCACCCTGCCTTGGCCGTGACGAAACATGCTCGGGTAGACACGTGGCATGCGGATCGTCCTTTCGCCATCCCAGCAAATCGTAGCCGTCCATTCTTCATCCCCACCACTACTTATACCCTCCCACCACACTGCTTGCTCCCTCACTCTTCCCACTTCCATCTGGGAGTTTAGAGTTGCTTTATTTTAGTATTTTTATGCTATTAATTTCTTGTAGTTTGATCTAATCTTTGAGTTCATGTTTATTTGCTCAGTTCTTGCTTAGTTCTTGCCTTCTTGGTCTAGTTTCTTTTTTTTTTCCTGATGACTCATGTTCGTATATGAAGTTCTTGTGTTGTATTGTGATTTTTCACAGCAAATCTATATCCTTGTGTTCTTGTTCCTCTTTTTTTTAGCTCTGTGTTTGTGTTCTATGTCTTTTATCAAGTGCCAATGATGCAGATCTCACCTGCCCTGTACAAAACGTGCTTTTTAATAGCAAGAGATTTGAGGCAACTAGCAAATGATTAGTCCATTATGTAAATATGTATATATACTACTATTCTCCTTGTTTAGTCTTTGGGCTTGCTTGGATTTGTGTTGTGTTTTGTGACTTTATGTTTGTGCCAAGGACGCAAATCTCACTTGCTCTTTATGAAATGTCTTGCAAGTGACCTAAGATGGAGGCAATTATCTAATGATTACTTTCTTGCTTACCTTTTGTTCTAATTTTCCCCCCTGATATTTTAAGTTGTGTTCTATTCTTGTGCATGTGTTGCAATGTGTGTTCTTCTCATGTAAATATATAGAGATTACCGTGCTTTTGCTAGTTTTCTTGGCTCCATTTGGCCAAATAAAAACCCGCTTCTACGATCTATACGTACATTTGATCATTTGCTTTTATATTTTTTTCAGTTTTACATTGATTTTTCTATTAGAATCGTCAAGAACTTGTCATGCTGCAGCTTCTTTATCAAATGTTAGTAAACTTCCTTTTTTTTTTATTTGGTGTTTGAAGAACTTACCATATGCAGTGCATGCGTCCGAACAAATTCATGCACCAGCTCTCTGGTCTTTCTTGCAAAAGGAAGGAAAAAAGCAGACAATTTTTTTCCTTGTCCTAATCTGCCATGTTTTGCCGTCTCTCCAGTTTTCCGTTTTTAGAAACAAAAACTTTATTAGTGATAGTTTTTTCAATGCATGTACATGTATTTTAGTGAATTATTCTGTATAATTGAGCTTATTAGTGTACTATTTTGAGCTAATAACTCATGCAAATAAAAATAGTAAGGTATTTTGTCCAGTAGCGGCAGAGCGAACTCCATGTCAGGCTACGGCCAGCCTTGCGGGGAACGTAACTGCTGCTGAAACATCCGACCCGTTGGATCCGAAAGAGAACAGATCAGCTCCGTCGGTTTTTTCTTGTCTTATGTGCTGTTTCAGCAAAATTTTTAACATGCATGAGTTATTGATCGTAAAACTCTAAACCTTTTAATTTCCTTGTTTGATCAGTAGCTCATTTTTTCTTGCTCTTTTTTGTAATTGAGAGATGGTTTGTTTGACTTTATGCTTAGTTCTTTAATCTATTTTTATTAGCACATTACATTACATTATGAGTTGTTTAATTTTTTATCGTGGATTGGCCAATGACGATATAAACTAGAATCGGGTTTCTGCTCTGATTCATCTGTGTAGAACACATTGATCGCTCTTCCGAGGCCATTGGCAAGCATCTCAAACCACTAAACCCGTACTTTACGGCCGTCCATTCGAGGACCCTTCCCTCTGTTACTTGCATGCACACTAATCTCACAAATATTTCTTTCAATGCTTCTATTGAGGGTTTCTGCTAATCTTTTGTATTGTTAAAAATAATCTTTCGTATTTGTATATTGTTCTTGATGTGTAATTTTTCACATGCAAACTTTGCGGCAAGTTCTTGGATACACATTTGTCAATGCATGTTATTAATTTCTTTGGTCTTGTACCATGTTTGTGACGTGCCAACGATGCAAATCTCACTTGCTTTAATGCTTGCAAAGGACATGAGATTTGAGCCGATATCTGTTTAATTTGTTTTGCAGTTTTTGTTTGTATGTATATGTATGAGCCAAATCACTACATGATGGAGTTGGTTTTTATTTCCTTTGGTTTGGGTTTCTACTATGTCATTTTGTGCTTCTAGCCAATTGTGCAAATTTTGGGTTACTGAGTAGATTTGATGATAATTTCGAACGAAATTGCCCATGTGTTTTGAGGCCCCATACATTGAACACTTACAAGTTCTTATTATTCACACCTTTTTAATCTGCATGTCTTCAGAATTCTCAGGAATGCTTTTTGACAAAAGATTTAACCTGTTCAAACAATGCTTTGCAAAAAGTTAACCTATCCATTTCACCAACTTCCTGTTCCTGCAGTCTCATCAGTAGTTACTTTGGATGGATATTTTATCTGTATTTGTTTGCTCCCATCTGAGAGCAGATGATATTAAGTGGTGATTATATTAATAACAATTCTCTGTTAATTAAGTGCTGATGATGTTTATATGTTATCAACCTATCACCACATCGAGAAGGACGGCATTTGGTCCCATGAGAAAGATGGACATCAACTGACGGCACTTATGTTTTCATTAATTCCAATAAAAAGAAATCAATAGCTATATATTTAGATTGCCGATGACGATGCAATATAAATATGTAATATCACTCAATGACCCATGTGTGACTTTGCCTATCTTCCGAGTCTATTTGATTAAATTTCAAAATGAAATTTTCCACCCAATATATTGCAATTTTGTAGATATATCTTTTTAGTTCAAATTTACATTAATTAAAATGCTTTGTACCTTTTCTCTGGAAAATAAAAAAATGTACACAGTATATCACAAAAGAAGCCACATGCTTTGTTCAGTTATTTGTATTTACATTACGTGCTTGATTTTGTTTACCTTTTTTTTTCCTAGTCTTTCTACTCTTTTCTGGTCTAGAAATAGCTGGTTCTTTCTGCATTTGATCTTTTTTCCACAATTCTATTCGTTTCTTTACACACTAATTTTATTGTTACATATCTGTTTCTTTTTTCCCTATTATTTAAATGCTTAAGAAGGCACAAACTGCAATGTATGCACAATGCAGTTTGTGCCATTTTGCTGTTCTTAAGATGTTCATTCTATGAATTGAGTCATTAATTTTTAATGTTTAATCTTTATTTATTAAATAAATGTTGCGCAATGGCACATTCTTGATTTCTTGATAGACTATTATTTATTGGAGGCACATCTCCAATCCACCATTTTTATTTTCTCAAAATTCTTCCGATTTTATTTTCACTAAAAAATTGTCATTAATAAAAAAGTGTCATTATAATGTCATGAAATATCTGTCAGTCTATTATTTTCTACTGTTATAATTCTTTTGCGTTCTTTATTCTTTAGTGCATGTAAACTTGTGTACGTTAAAGAGCGTGCATGCAAGAATTTTGGGTTCTGTATTCTGCACTCTGCAGTGCTTTGACAGATCAGACTGTAAAACAATCTGTACATCTAGGATGCACGCATCCCGAAGCAGGCAACAATTTGTACATGACATCATTGACATGCACAGAGCAATGCCTTGCGCTCAACGTAAGTGCTGCGAAATAATCCGAGCCGTCCTTTTTCTGGTGAGATCAAATCGGGCCATCCATTTCTCCTTTATTTTCTTGCTGGTCTTTTTCCTTCTGAGTTGCTAATTTATCTCCTTAACTAATATGGCAAGACAGTACTGAATTTTTCTGCATTTCATCAGTTTTTGTCCCTCTTTTTTGTTCTTTTTTATAATTCTTTTCACATTTAGTTATCTTCAAATAAGTTTTTTTTGCAATTTTTAAATTTCTTGTCCTTAAATTTATATGCCAGTTATAAAAAATTCATAAATTGTTGAGGAATATGATTCCTTTTTCACTGTGTGCAGCTCATTTGTGATTGTTCTTATTATTAAAAGTTCGCAAATTATAGTTTTATGTCCAAACATGCATTTCTTTTATACAAATTACAGCTTTGTTCTTTAGATAATAATTATTTTGTCTGACATTTTCTACATTTTGAGACACATGATACTTGCCGGTGACTAGGATCTTTACAAACATGATAATTCATTTCTTGTTCTATGGCAAACATCATAGCTTTGTATGAAATTTCCTACATTTTGTGGCATACATTAGACTTTATTACAAACATGATATTTAATCCGTAAGAAATCTGATGATTCTTTACAATCTTTACAAATATAATGTTTCTCCGTTTTAATGCATCTTGTAGGCCTGTGATGAGATTGTTCAATTGCCTTAGTCCATTCAATGATTATTCCAAGTTTCCCAAGATCTGAGGCCATATGTATGTTCTGTGTAGCTTTTGGTTTTAAATTTTTATCAAATTTTAAAGTGCTAGCGATTCAAAATTTTGGGATCCTTCATTGATCCAATAGTATATATTTCATGGATTTGAGGCATATTTTTCATGAATTTCTATAATTTTTTTTGCTTGTTGCATTTTTTTTGGCTGTTCCTCCTGCAATTCTTTATATTGGAATGTCACTAATTGTTATGCAATTTTTGTTTATTTTTATGGGAAGATGTATGTGTTTTTTTTTGGACAAATATTGTTTGAATTGCCGATGTATTTCTAAGTCATTGATATGAATAATCCACAAGTTATTTATAATTTTTGTTTTGCCATACTAGCATGATTGTTCTTGCATTGGTATGCACCAATGATTGGTTCAAACACTTATCCAATGAATCATATGTGGTTTGATGCGTGAGATCAATATATGTTCCTCTCGATATGAGGTGTCATTCTGGATGTGTCAATGATGAATGTATATTTATAACTAGGTTGAATATTGATGAATATTGCTTTGTGCAAATCATATGATATAACCCTTTTTTATATGATTTATTTGAGGCACATCACCGAGTTATTCCCACATGTTCCTTTTAGTCTTATCACTGTTCATATTTCAACTTCCATGCTGCATTTAAGATTTAATTGTGAACAATTTTTGTTATTTGAAACATTTCATGCTTATGAAGTGTTGAGTTTCTCTTGTCCTTCTCTGCTCCCAGATTTTGATTTGGCTCTTGTGTGTTATATTTAGATCTTGAATCTTATCACTGCCGATGATGCACCCGATCTACCAATGAACTACTGATCTTGTTCAGTTTGTGTGCATGTAGCATAAATTTCTTCACTTTTTGAGGCAGCCAAGGGATCACTTCATTCTTTATATGTGTGTTCCCATAATATATGTGTGCATCTTTAATTCTTTGTATGTATGTATCTTAAATTTGTTAAGTATGTGTGTTCTCGTAATATTTGTGTGTATCTTTAGTTCTTTCTTTCCTTCTTTGCTGCATAAATTTTATATTCTTGTTTAGTTTCTAGGTAATTCTTAGTTTCTTTCTAGTTAGCTCTTTCTTTGTGATTGGAAGTGATAATAAAATCATGGTGCATTTCTCAGTATTTATGTGCTGATGGCATTGAATGCTGGTGCCGAGAAAATCAACAACTGAAGGAAACATTCCTTATGACTTGCCAATGATACCATTTCAAGTTGCCACTACTTCGAATTGGACCATAACTCAAATTCTTGTTCATTCGGATCCATGAGAAAGTTCAATTTTACAGCATTTGACGCAGTTGGTTTTTCAGTTGAGTATCTGGAACTGTTTTGCTGTTGTTTGCATTTTCTATTGCTTTAATGGTTCTTTTTTAAAAATGAAATTTCTTTTGGTTGGTTGCATTGTTTACAGCTGTAGTGATGCACAAATCTAAAGGTTGGCCATATGATGCTTATGTCTTGTGCGTGCGGTGCCTAGGGAAATAAGTGCGGAATAGTGTAGACCCTGATGGCCAATTCTTTCGATTCTGTTATTTCTGAGTTGCAGACTTAGCATTAGTTTAGATATAACATCAAGCACAGTTTGACTGCTGTTTGTAATGCCTGAATTTGATGTGTTTGGGAACAGAAAAGCTCATCTGACAATATGCAAGTAAATTTCTTTTGATTTATTGCGTTCTAAAGTTGTGGTTAAGATCTATTGAGTGCATTATTGTTTTTGTTCATGCTTGCCCGGTGCCTATGATAGCAAAGCTTCTCAAGGAACCATTGGATTAATCATTCCATTGGTACAATGCGACATTTATACATTGCTTTCCTGAAGTTAATTTGAGGCACAAACTACTTCGAGCTGGACCAATGCTCAAATTCTTGAGTTCATTTTGGTCTGCAGCATGTTCAATTTTTTACAGCATGTCATTTTGGTTTTCTGAGTTTGTCTCTGATAATGTTTCGCTATAACTTCCCTATTTTGTCTTTTTTCTGGGTTGTTTGGTGTTCTCGATCTGTGCCCATGATAAGTATGTCTGGATTTTTGAACAAATGGGTTAAATCTCCATTAGTATCATGTAAATTTCCTAATGTTATGTGGAGGCACCTATCACATGTAAATTTCCCTTCAAATTTGCTTTGCTTGCTTTTTGTTCCATTTAAATTTCCCTTCTAATTTTCTCATAGACCCCATGTAAACTTCCAAGTTTCACTGGGGCCTCAATCACCAAAGTTGGATTTTAAGTTAAAATTTTCATCCTTCATGTTGCTCATTGGTCAAATTGTATGTTTGCTTTCCAACTTCCAAATTTTATGGTTGTCTTGTTCTAATGATAAGCATCCATCTTAGATGCATTTGTAAGCTACATTTTTGGATTTGATTAATCTTTTCTGTTACTTATTTATGGTGTTCTGGACATGTCAATGAAATGAACACTCTTGACAAATTTATTTGTTGTGAATCACCGAACCAATGAGCTAATTTCTTAATTGGTCACATGAACATTTGAGTTGTTACTCTGAGGTGGTCACAAGTTTTAAAATAATTATTTTCATTAGAATTTGCAATTTGAGTTGTGCTACTCCAAATCTTGTTCTGCACAATTTTAATGAGGAATGAAAAGATGCAAAAGTGCCTATGATTATAAACATTTATCTTGATTACTCAGTGATTAGTTTGAACTGAAAATTTCCTTGTTTTCAGTTTCTTTCTTTAAAGATGAAAATTTCCTTGTTTTCAGTTTCTATTTATTCTAATGATCAGCTGATGATGACAAGGATGTTTTGATGAACCAATGCAATATCTTGTTTGGTTCTATGTGAGAATTACATGTTATCCCATGTCTGAGACATTTGATTCCCCTTCTGGTAATGTGAGTAGTTTTTCCTCCTAAATTCCATGTAAAAAAAAAATTTATCCCTTGCCTAAACTCCAAAACTTGACAATTTGTTCTGAGTTCATTGTGTGTTTTAGTTCAAGCTTTTCTTTGGATTTCTCCTACTTGCAATGCAACCATGATGATATAGTTTACAAGTTCTCAAATTTAATTTCCTATTTGTATGCATTGCTGTTTTGTTCATGTAGTTCAGTAGCAAATGCTTGTCTCAAGGAACCATTGGATTTATCTCTCTGTCAGTCCTATGTAGGATTTATACAGCATTTCCAAAATTCGAGGCACAAACTACAGTTTCAAAATTGAATTTCTTAATTTATGCATTGACAAAGAATTAGTTCATTAAAGCAACAAACATTTGTTGTATATATGATCCAATGTAATGATAAGCTGAGCTGCTCTATATGATCCAATGCAGGTTGCTAGGTGTAATGTCAGATTGAGGAGTATGCTATCAACTCACAGTCTTTTCTCTTGATAAACTAATGCCCAATTTCTGTGCTAAGCTTGAGGTTCTTGATTCTTCATTTAAAAATTTAATGGTTGGGCATGTGATGGTTAGCATTTGTGCGGAATAGTGTAGACTCTGATGGCCAACTCCTTTGTTCTATTGTTCAGTTCTAGTTAATTCTCATTTGCAGATTATACACTAGTTTTATATTTGCTTTGTTATCGAATACAATCTGAATGTTAGTTATAACTTTGTGTGCCTGAATCTTACGTGGTAAGATAAGATATTGTTCTTAGAAAATAGAGCTTGTTTGTTTCATTCTTGGTTGCTTTTTGCTTTTTTTTTTTTTTAATGTTTTTCCCATGGTTTGAAGGACAAGTGAATGTATCATTCTTGTTGAAATTGAAATTCCAGTTATAGGAACAAATGTATAATATCTTGATAATTTCTCTGTACAACATTGAGCTTTTAGGTTAAACAAAAGTAAGAAATTATTATATTTCCTGTTTATTGGTGCACAACATTTTGAGAATATGAAGAATCATTATTTTCTGTGTTTGATTCTTCAGTAAAAAAAAAAAAATCTAAGTGTTCGCCATATGATTCTTATAACTCGCGTGCGGTTCCTAATGAAATGTATGTGCCGAACAAGGAATAATGTAGTCTCTGATGGCGAACTCTTTTGCAGTTCTCTCATCAATTGCTCTTAGATCTCTTGATATTCTCTTTTGTCCAGTTCTAGTTATTTCTGACAGATTTTTTCCATCAATAGTTTGAAATACAAGTGAATGTATCATTTCTTGTTGAAACTAAAATTAAGATTAATGGAAAATGCTCAATAACTAATTTATTAGTTTTTACACTGATATTAACAATATGATTATGTTGTGGTTCTTTTACTTTCATTCCTCCACCACCCCCCCCCCCCCCCCCCCCCCCCTAAATTTCATGATCTTTTGCTGTTGGCCTTACTATTATTATTTTTTTGAATCTTTTGAGGTTTCCTCTCTTTATTGTCAGTTTGTTTTGTTGAAGCTCTTGTGTTCATTCAGTTCTGCATAATTAGCGATGTTTCACTGTTCTAATCTTTATGCATCATGTCCGAAATTCACCTCCATGTTGAAAAATTATATTGATTTGGAAGCTCTAATGTCACTGAAATTTTCAAAATTTAACATCAATATAGCCACATGATGCCACATTCAAATTGCAGAATGTATGCACAAAATATCAAAGATGTGCTCTGATGTCATGATTGTCCCTGTTTTTTGCTGAAATATGTTTGTTACATATGTCTACTGCCTTCATGTTATGTACTACTGCTAGCAAACCATAACATTTTCCTTCCTTTAGGCTAGAAATTGGTTAGAAAATCTTAATATTAAGTTGCTCATACATTAATGCCTCTTTTCTTAATTTTTCTGGCATGTCATGTGTTCGCTGTGCTTTCCCATTGTTTTCTCTTGTCTGCTAAATTTATTAACTTCTAATTGTCTGAGGTTTACGGGAAATATTTTCGAGCTTCCATCATTCTGTTTGAACTTTTATATCTACTCCATTCTTTGATGCTTTGTTGTTCCAGTGATGTTGAGTATAGTCAAATGATGACAGTATCACCACCCATCCGAAGTAAAATGCATGTGCAAAACAATGTGATCCCTGTGATAGAAGTAATTTTGTTTCTTCTTTGGCTAATTAGCTTATTAGATCAACACTTGCTTTCAGGATAGTGTGCTGTTCTGCTTCTGCTTTGCTTCCGATTTCAGACCCTGAATTTGTGTTCTACTATGATTCAGTGCCAATGCCACGATGACCTTGAATGCACTATTATTCAGTTCGGGCGTTTTGCCATTTCTATCTTGTTTACAGTTGTGGAGTTTACACAGCAATCAATTAATGCTAATGCCAGATTTTACATGCATTTGGCAGTGTAGGGATTGCATTTTTTTTAGTCCTTTTCACTGTTGTTTTTTGTTGAGCTGATGATAATAATGTTCCTCTTGATAAACCAAAGCACAATTTATGTTCAAAGTTTAAGGTACTTGACAAAAATTAAAATGTTTCTTGTTGATTGAAGCATATTATATTGTGAGTATGATCAATTATTATTTTCTGTGTTTTGATTCTTTGGTTAAAAATATAATGGTTGGCCACATGATGCTTAACACACTGCACGCATAGTGAAATATACATGTGTGGAAGTGTAGACTCTGATGACCAAAATTTTTACTGCTGCTCATTAATTGCTCTATTGTTCAGTTCACTTGCAGATTTACTCTTATTAGTTTGATGTTTTTTTTTTTCTCGAAGTGATTTTGTTTAATATTTGTTATCACCAAATACAATATGAATGTTATTTGCAATTTTGTATGCCTAAATTTGATGTGCTTAGACAGTGTAAGACATTGTACTTGAGCTTGTTTGTCTTTCTTGTTTGTTTTTTTGTTTTTCATTTTGTTGAAGGTTTTTCCCATGGTTTGAAGGACAAGTGAACGTCTTGTTGAAATTGAAATGCAAGTTAAGAACAAAGGTCCAATATTTTGAGAATTTGCCAATCAAGATTGAGCTTATAGGTTAAACAAAAGTTAGAATTCTTATATTTCTTGTTGATTGAAGCACAATATGTCGGGAGGAACATCTGTTCTATATTTCAGTAAAAAAATTAATTTTTGGCCATATGATGCTTATGCAAGTTTTCCTAGTGAAAATACATGTGTGGAATAATGTTATCTCTGATGGCCATATACTGGGATCAAGGAACTTCTCACCGGATAAGCATGCACATTGCAAGACGCGCCCGCGAGGTGCACGACTTCTGTTCGGCCTCCCGACCAACCTCATCGGAGAAACGGCCCTCAAGGTGATCGAGTTCGAACAGATGTTCCTCCCAATGCGCATGCTCTCTGTTTTTCCAGAACTACTTTCCATGGGCAGCCAAGGGTACAGATCTCACGTACGTGTACTATGAACAGCACTTCCATCTAGATTTGGGGGAAGTGAGGAAAAGCTGGGGGATTTTACTCCAACCTGATCCCAAAAAGAGCAGTATTTGGTTTTTGTAATTTTTTTTTTTTGAATTCAAGAAATATTGGTATTTGCTTTTCAGTTTTCCTGTTTGTACTAGTTGCTCTGTATTTGAGAAGAATAGCATGAGTTTTATAATGGAAGTGAAGACAGTTATATGGATTATATAAAACCAATCTCAAGATGATATCTGTTTGTCTTCGGCTTTGCAACAATAGAGAGTAGAGACAGCTGCAGTCAATAAACAACATGGGGAAAATGGTGGACAAATCTCAGAATCTGAATGGTTTCAATTAGTTGTTGCTTCACCAAAGAACAATTCTTTGATGAACTTTCATTATCTGGCAAACGTGGCATATAAAAAATAATGCCACACATTTGCTCAACTAATCAACTGGATATGGCTTTCAAAGAATCAACTTTACACAGGTATAATGCCAAAAGAACATAAGAATTACACAACTGTTGTGCACAATACACAGTGCATATGGGACTCCCCTGATGGGGAACCGTCGTTGCTATTATGAGCATTATTGATTGATTTAAAGGAAGACAGATGATATAACAGATATATCCTGGATCAACAAAGGATCAAAGCACAAGCAACATGGAGCCCCCACATCTCGTTCTGGATTTAATCTCTAAAGTTCGTACAGCAATGACCTCTTACTTGTTCGTGAAGATCCATCATCGCTGTACCTCCTCATCCATGCTTGCCATGTAGACTCCACGCCGAGCCTCTTGGTAATATTAAACCAAAGATTTACACATGAAGATGGATCACAGGTAGGGTAGGGTAGTAGAAAAGTACAAAACAGAGGCAGCTCAACTTAAGTATATAATTGCATCCATGCCTCAATGAAGTTTCTGTTCAATAGTCTGTTACAATTTTCACAAGGCGATCTCGTAACCTACATCAAAGGCCCCAACTTCCAACAGGCCAGCTGCATTGCTCCCTAAACCAGTCACGGCACCACAAGGATCCACAGAAGCTCTAGTTTGTGTCAGTTGAAAAAAATCTCTATTTTCTTGCTCTTGTTAATTCGGTGCCGATGATGTTTATATGGTATTAACCTGTCACCACATCGAGAAGGGCCAAATTTGATCCCATGAGAGAGATTAAGACCAACTGATGGCACTTGGGTTTTTGTTCAAATTTACATTTTGAATTTTGCTATTCCAAATTAAAATGCTTCGTACAATTTCTCTTGACCAATTAAAGATGTACCAGTTCTTTGTATTACACTGCACACGTTTTTATCTTTTTTTTTTATTAAATGAATCTTTAGTCTTTTTTAATTCTTCTTCTGCGAATTTTTTTAATTCACCTAAAAAATTTGTCAGTGATTAACTATGATGAAACATCTCCCGATCTATTACTTTTGCGATTCTATCGTATTTTCTTTTAAGTGCATTGTGCAGGTAAAACTCTGTACGTTAAAGAGCTTGCAGGTAAACAATTTTGGGTTCTGTACTCTGTAGTGCTCTGACAGACCAGACTGCTAAATGAGCCCCACAGAAGCAGCACGAATTCCAAAGCAGTCAACAATTTGTACATGACAATGCAGAGAGCAATGCCTTGCGCTCAGAGTTTTTTTTACTGTTAACCCGTATTTAAATATTAATTACAGAACTGACCCACAGTTGTAAAAAATTGCAGAAATGGCCTTCCACGTCAGCTTGTCGAGCTCCCAGAGCTCGACAAGCTGCTAGTCGCACGCACACGTAGTAGTCGTGGTCGAGAGCCACAACTAGGACTTGTCGTGCCTCACGACCACGACAAGTCGTGTACTGTGCTTCCTACTTGTCGTGCCCGGAAGATGCGACAACTTCTTCTCTCGTGTACTGTGCTTCTTCTGCTTGTCGTGCCCCGAAGTTGCGACAACGTCTTGTCTCACGTACTTATCGTTCTCCGAAGATGCGACAAGCTCTTGTCGTTCGTTGAAGCCGCGACAAGGGAAAAATAATGTTTGCTGCAACGGGGATTCGAACCTGAGCCACCTGATTGCTGCTGAGAACTCCCACCAGCTGAGCTACGAAGTTTATTTGATATGAGGGCAATATACATTGTAATATTGTGCAACTTGTCGAGTTTCCAGAACTCGACAAGTTGCTGCTGGTCCCCCTCATTAATTTGGTCCCCTGCATAACTCACTCACTCACTCACTCACTCACTCACACACACACAGCAGTAGCATAAGCAACAACACACACATACACATTTTACTTTGAACCCTAGATCTAGCAAAATCCGTCCGATAAATTTGTTTGGTGTAGAAGAGAAAGTTGTAAAGAATTGCGAGTTCTTCGAAAAGAGGTAATTTTTTTTGAAATGCATTTAAGATTCTGTTAATTATGTTGCTAATGACGTGATTAGGGTTTATATTTATGTTTATGTGTATAGAAGAGTAGGTATTATGTTGTTTTTAGGAATATGTTTAGGAAATATGTGCATTTGTATGTATGTTTGTAAAATAGATTTTTTTAAATGTATGTGTGTATGTATGTTTGGAAATGAATGTATATATGTTTGAAAATAGGGGTTTATAAATGTATGTGTGTTTGAAAAATAGATTTTAGAAATATATGTGTGTATGTTTGGAAAAATAGGGTTTTTAAATGTATGTTTGTATGTTTGGAAAATAGGTTTTTGAAATGTATGTGTGTATGTTTAGAAATATATGTGTGTATGTTTGGAAAAATAGGGTTTTTAAATATATGTTTGTATGTTTAGAAATATATGTGTATATGTTTGGAAAAATAGGGTTTTTAAATATATGTGTGTATGTTTGGAAAAATAGGGTTTTTAAATATATGTTTGTATGTTTAGAAATATATGTGTGTATGTTTGGAAAAATAGGTTTTTTAAATATATGTGTGTATGTTTGGAAAAATAGGGTTTTTAAATATATGTTTGTATATTTAGAAATATATGTGTATATGTTTGGAAAAATAGGGTTTTTAAATATATGTGTGTATGTTTGGAAAAATATGGTTTTTAAATATATGTTTGTATGTTTAGAAATATATGTGTATATGTTTGGAAAAATAGGTTTTTTAAATATATGTGTGTATGTTTGGAAAAATAGGGTTTTTAAATATATGTGTGTATGTTTGGAAAAATAGGGTTTTTAAATATATGTTTGTATGTTTAGAAATATATGTGTATATGTTTGAAAAAATAGGGTTTTTAAATATATGTGTGTATGTTTGGAAAAATAGGTTTTTTAAATATATATGTGTATGTTTGGAAAAATAGGGTTTTTAAATATATGTTTGTATGTTTAGAAATATATGTGTGTATGTTTGGAAAAATAGGTTTTTTAAATATATGTGTGTATGTTTGGAAAAATAGGGTTTTTAAATATATGTTTGTATATTTAGAAATATATGTGTATATGTTTGGAAAAATAGGGTTTTTAAATATATGTGTGTATGTTTGGAAAAATAGGGTTTTTAAATATATGTTTGTATGTTTAGAAATATATGTGTGTATGTTTGGAAAAATAGGGTTTTTAAATATATGTTTGTATATTTAGAAATATATGTGTATATGTTTGGAAAAATATGGTTTTTAAATATATGTTTGTATGTTTAGAAATATATGTGTATATGTTTGGAAAAATAGGTTTTTTAAATATATGTGTGTATGTTTGGAAAAATAGGTTTTTTAAATATATGTGTATATGTTTGGAAAAATAAGGTTTTTAAATGTATGTGTATTTCGTTTTAGAAACTATGTGCACACAATAGAAAATATAAAATTAGGTTATTTTTAATTGTGTACATGCATACTGTATGTCTAAAAATTAGGTTTTGGACATATATGTGTATGTATTTAGAAATTATGAAACTAGGCTATTTTCAATTACATGCATGCATGCTCTATGTTTAGAAATTATGTTTTTTAAAATTAGGTTATTTTTAATTGTGCACATGCATACTCTATGTTTAAGAATTAGGTTTTGTAAAATATATATGTGTATGTATTTAGAAATTATGAAACTAGGTTATTTTCAATTACATGCATGTATGCATGCTCTATGTTTATAAATTATGTTTTTCAAATGTATATGTGTATGTATGGTTTTAGGATCTATGTGCATGTGTGTAATGATGTCATGTTATTTACGCGTGAGATGAATGTGTGTAGGGAATGGATAGTCCGAACAAAATTTCCATATTTTATGGTGACGGCATAATTCGCGAGGGGCAAAGCCGGGTTGATATGAGCCGTTGCCAGTATGTGACGGGCGAGCTGAGTGTACATAACACCTCATTTCTAGACCTGAATTTGTGGATCCTGAATATGTTCGGGAAGCGGCCTCGCGATGAAATGGCTCTAATCGAAGGGCTCATCGTTCGTGAGGTAGATAATGAGCCATACTGGATGCTGCGCGAAATTAAAGGAGACAAATCTTGGAGTTCTTTTATTCGAAGAGTGGAAGACCCCCATGGCGGACTGCTCGGCCAGTTCGCGGTGTATGTGCAGTTCTGCAACGTACGAGCAGCCGAGAGTGCGGTGGAGGGTGAGCCAAGCGTCATGCTCGGTCCTGCGAGATTCAGGGCTAGCGAGTGGTCGGATGTATTCTGCCATACTCGCGTAGATGTGTGCGAGGTACTGGATTGCCTTCCATCAGTGTCCGACGAAGATGATTCGACGGACTCGGAGGCATCCGATGGCTCTGATGACGATACTCCTGGTCCCCCGCAGGAGTGGCTAGATCACTCAGCATACAGTCAAGCTGTGCTGCCAACGGATCAGGGTTCGAGGTGGTCTTTCGAGCACGGTGGCTTACAAGTAGAGCAGGAGTTTCAAAGCAAGGAAGATCTGAAGAATGCCGTGGCGAGCTAGTCCCTCGCAATTAACCGGCAATATAAGGTCGTCAAGTCAAACCCCAACCTTTTTGTCGCAGCCTGTGTAACAGCAGGCTGCCCATGGAAGATTCGTGCGATGCGGCCGAAGGACGACATCGGTTTTGTGGTGACAAGGGTTACCGCACACACATGCCTGCTCACGGAGGCGCTGGACAGACACAGGAACCTGATGTCGGCGTACGTCGGTAATATCATCCAGCCGGCTGTGCGAGAGAACATTACGATAATGCCGAGAGAAATAATGAAGCAAGTTGCCGATAGGTGTGGGTACACTATAAGGTATGGAAAGTCCTGGAGAGCAAAACAGAAGGCAATTGAGGGCATGTTCGGCACATTCGACCATGGCTACAACAATGTGATGCGGTTGCTGCGCAACATCGCTCAGACCAACCCAGGCACATTTTTAGATTTCTTCGATCAGCCAGCTACACGTCGAGATGGTAGCCCCATACAGAACACTCGGGTACTCCGTCGATTATTCTGGTCATACCGCCAGTGCATCGAGGCATTTGCTTATTGTCGTCCAGTCATATGCGTGGATGGTACGTTCCTGACTGGAAAGTACAAGGGCTGTCTCCTCATTGCTGTTGCTGCGGATGCTAACGACCAACTGCTTCCATTGGCGTACGCCATCGTCGAGTCTGAAAACTCAGAAAGTTGGTTGTGGTTTCTGGTCAACGTGAAGCGGGCGGTTGTTGGTGATCGAGAGAAAGTGTGCATCATATCGGACCGCCACCGAGGGCTGCTCCATGCCATTGAGGTAATGCGCGGGGCCCCAGATGCTCCGTACAAATGGGAGGATGTGCGCAGCCGTTGGTGCATGCGGCACATTGCAGCAAACCTTTTCACACACTTCCGCAGTAAACAGATCATGGATTTGTTCAAGCGGCTGTGCATGCAAAATCAACCGAGGAAGTTCCAGGCTGTGTTCGACAAATTGGAGGCGCTGACAATGAAGTACTCCACGAGGAGGGCCAGTAATGCTGCCGATGATGCGAACGTCAGCAAATTCTCCCAATGGATTCAGGACAAGGACATCGAGAAATGGTCCTTGCTGCACGACGAAGATGGCGCAAGGTTTGGGATAATGACGACGAACCTTTCAGAGGTGTGCAATTATGTGTTGAAGGGAGTCCGGTGTTTGCCGGTGACTGCTGTAGTGGAGATGACATGGTACCGCACAGCCGAGTACTTCAACAACAGAAGTGTAGCCGCCAAAACGCTAGTCGACGATCCCATGAGAACCTTGCCAGATGTTGTGCAGTCGTACTTGACTGCCCGCATAGACAAGGCCCAGCGGCACGAGGTGACAGTTATAAACAGGCTGCACCGAATCATTCAAGTCCGCCTTCGGCAGAAGAACGTGAGCGGCCAACTAAGACCTGGACGGGTGCACGAGGTCATTCTTGGGGATGTCGCTGAGTGCTCATGTAACAAACCGAAGCTACTGCACAAGCCCTGCTCTCATGTCCTTGCTTCATGTGCGGCGCTCGGTGTGAGCCCTGCGCCTTACCTTTCGGAGTACTTCAGCCTTGACAACCTTTCAAACACGTGGAGTGGCGTGTGGAGAGTTTTTATGACGCTCGGTGACTACAGAGTTATCCCTGCTGGCGAGACTACCTGGATCCCAGATGTAAATCTAAAGCGAACGGGTCCAGGGCGACGGAAGACACGCCGAATACACAATGACATGGATGAGTCACAGGGGGTAGCTCACGAGCTAGGAAATGCTCGATCTGTAGGCAGCCCGGACATAGCAGGAAGGATTGTTTGAATGCACCCGGACCATCGACATAGCCTTGTAATAAACTTTGTAATACGCTTATCATTTGCATCGGATTGTTGTAATCTGTTTGAAACCTTGTAATATGATTCATGTTATGTTACTTTCATGTCGTGTGCTATCCATGGGTATGATACTTTCAATAACGGTTCCCGATGTATGTTATGTTACTTTCAATAATGGTTCATGTTTTATGTTTTGACAGGCATGGCTGGCGGAGATAGAGATCTTCCTGAGCTACTGAGCAGTACATGTGATCGTGGCCATCGCGGCCGCATCTTGTCCGAGGGCGGGGACTTGGAGCCGCTGGTAGTCCGTGCTCCCTTGGAGTACTGGCCTCTGCATGAGGGCTATATCCCCATCCTGCGGGTTGCAGGTTTATTGCCGTTCGCCCGTATGTTGCAGATAGGTCAGCATCTCACACTGGACAGGTCGTTGATCACCGCATTGGTAGATCGATGGCGTCCGGAGACCCACACTTTCCACTTCCGCTGGGGGGAGATGACAGTCACGCTGGAGGATGTCAGCATGCTGCTTGGTTTACCTGCCAGTGGACATCCCATCGTCCCCCGGCCAGCACGCTTGGATTGGCGCACACAGATGCACCTTCGATTTAACATCGTTAACCACGCCGACGAGATCCCGGCATCCAGGCGTGGTGTCCCCCACCGATTTCTGGCGCGCTATCGTGAGTGCCCCGATGATGCCCCCGCCGATGTAGTTCGCCAGCATCTCTTCGCGTACTTGCTGGTGACGCTGCAGTATATTTTGTTCCCTTCCACGCACGGTGACACTGTGTACACGTGGTTCATTCCTCTGGTCGAGAGTATCGTCGATGCCGACGCAGGGGCCATGCCGCGTTACAACTGGGCGATGGCAGTGTTGTGCGCGACGTACAGGGGCCTTTGCAAGGCATGCTGCAAGACCGCAGCTGGATCGTTGCTTTCCGCATGCCCTGTACTGCTGCAACTGTGGTCATGGGAGCACTTCCCCGTTGGTCGGCCGCGTTTACAGCGGCCCATCCATCCGTACGTTGCGCCAGCCGACTATGATGATTGGGTGGACCGGCCGACCATGGGAGCCCGTTGGCTGGGAGGTCGGCCGAGGTGGTCATCATCACAGATTCACCGCTGTTACTTGGCGTACCTGGGAGAGTTTGATCTCCTATCGGACGCGCGCGTCATATGGCGGCCATGGACACCGGAGCACATCTCGCAGGTTGCACCGCATGGCATTTCCTCGCATTGCACCGCGGGCCAGGACTGCTGGCTTACACGCCGGCACATGGTGTTCTCACATGTGGTGGAGCCGTATTTTCCGGAGAGGGTGATGCGCCAATTCGGCCTACATCAGCAGATACCGCCCCCGGAAAGAAATCGACAACGCCATCTCCCGCGGCAGATTCACGTGTATGCCTCGAACATTTTCTATATCTCATGTACACACTCATATTTGTTTATTTCTTTGCTTTATGTGCATCGCGTCACCTTTTGCAGACAAACACGTAGAGGAAAACACTCTGACAACTGGCAGATCAAGAATTCCAAATGGGTCGACGAGTGGGAGAACCACGCGGCGACGGATGTTGTTGTGGAGGAGCGCCCGTATGACCCTGGGACGTCCCAGGCCTATCTTCAGTGGTACGTGCCACGCACCCGCACGCGACTCGCTCGTGCGGCCCCCCCATCACCGACAGAACTATCACATCAAGACAGTCTTCGACTCGGCCTTGATGTTCATTTCCCAGGCCGGATACATCGCTCGGTACGTTCGTCTTCGCTGGATACTTATGTTGGTCTCTTATCTTATCTATTTTTCCATAGTTCCCATATGAGTTTCGCATGTGCAGGGTGACTTAGCGTTCGGCATCGACAGTCAAGCGGCAAACCTGTCGTCTCGCTTGGAAGGTCCTCCACGCTTCAAGGCGATGGCGCGTGCTGTCCTACATTCCATCCGTGTAGCAGCACAACGAATCTTGTTCGACGCTACTTGTGGCCGAAAGACAGATGCATCGGTTCCACACCGGAGAGGGGCCCGGCCGCCCAGCCCGATGTCAGCCCGGCCTAGCCTGGGTGGTGCTCGACAGAGCACTTCGTCAGCACGGCGCAGTCATCGTGACACATCGCCGACCTGGGGAGGTGACATACCAGGGACGTCCGCCGGCCCATCTCGGCTTCATCGTTCCTCGTCAACGCACAGTGCTCGACGCAGAGATCTGCATATTGGGGGCCCGTCGACACATCGCACTCCCGATTCAGATGACTCTGATGATGACGACGGCATCCGTCGTCAACACGAGGACGACATTCGTCGTCAAGACAGGGACGATGCGAGTAGAGCGTTGGCAGAGCGGTTTGCGGCTGACGAGGATTGCGGCCAGGCTCATATTGAGCAGGCTCTCCAGGGACAGAGATACTCAGTCCCTTGGGGGTCTACTTGGGAGAGTTGGGGGGATCCCGCCCACAACCACATGCATGTGGATGACGATCGTGGGTACTACGCTCCGCAGGGGGCCGACCCCAGTGGGGTGGCACCACAACAGGACAACCAGGAGTGGATTTCGCACATGTTCGGGTTGCACGACCCTCATGCACATCAGTACTACCAACCGGATCAGTTGACGCCTACCGAACTCCAAGATCACCCTCCACCGACACAGCCATCTCAGGGTCATGCAGGTACTGAGCGGCATGGTCCTTCTACCGCGGCTGGACAGCGATCACATGTGCCACCTGATCCGTACTCACCATCGCCTTTTCAGAGAGATAGACATGGGCATGGGCATAAGAGGGGTCATCCGAACCCATAGCGGACATGTACTAACACTTTTATTTTCCAGTGTGTTACATTCAAAATGAATCATGCAGTTCACTAGATTTCTTATATATTTTTATTATATGATACATACTTACGTATATTTCTATAGATATATATACATATACATATACATATATATATGTGCATGTGTATATATATATATATATATCTATACAGTATGTATGTATTTATGTATGTACAGTATGATGGGAAAAACTCCTAGCCCAGCTGGTGGGAACTCTCTTCTACCTCGTTGTCCACCTGGGTTCGAATCCCCACTGATCTTAATTTGGGTTCACAGAATAGATTTTGATATTTTAGGGTTTGAGATAGATTACGGTTGAACTGATCTTGTTACTGCCAAACATAAAAGTCTTTACAAGCCAGATTCAATTCCATCTCTAAATCTCAGATCTATCAATCCTATTCTGTTTTCGAAAACAGGATTCTAATTACCCTAAATACTCATAACTCAGATTTAGCTAAATCTTGCCCTAATCCAGATCAGATTATTCTTGGATTATGATCATGGGTATGTCAATACCTTAATCCAGAAAGTTGGCAGCCAAATCGTATCATCTAAGCCGTTTTCACATATCAGTCCAAATTATATCGTAATTTAGTCCTTTATTTGATATCTAGAAACCCAAAAAGGCTAAAATCTTCAGATTAATTCCAAATTCAAAATTTCTTCAGAAAATCTTTTTCAAATGCTATTTGATACAATTTTCTCTTCTGTGCAGATTACAAAATCACATTTTAAAGACCATAATTCAAAATCGACAAAACTCAGATCTTATTTTACCCTAAAGTACCCTATTTTCAGTTTATATCGAAAATCATCAAATCAACTCATATTTTATCAAATCTCTTGTTAGATGAGTATAATGTATAAGTTTATACTTATTTATGAAATCAGATTACAAATCAATCCGTAATTTAATAATTAATTTTTTTTTTCTGCAGATGGAAGTGCTGGAGCTTGTCGTGCTCTGGGAGCACGACAAGCACTTGTCGTGCTCTGGGAGCACGACAAGCACTTGTCGAGCTTCTGGAGCACGACAAGAGACTCCCCGTGCGACTAGCAGCTTGTCGAGCTCCCAGAGCTCGACAAGCTGATGTGGCAGGCCATTTTTGCAAATTTTCGCAACTGTGGGTTATTTCGAAATTTTTTTTTAATTCTGGGTTAACAGTAAAAAAAACTCCTTGCGCTCATCGTAAGTGCTACGAAATAATCCGAGCCGTCCATTTTCTGGCGAGATCAGATCGGACCCTCCATTGTCTCCTTGCTGGTCGTTTTCCTTCTGAGTTACTAATTTGTCTCCACTCATATAGCAAGAAAGTACTGAATTTTCTGCATTTGATCAGTTTTTGTCCTTTTTTTTTGTTCTTTTTTATAATTCTTTTTACATTTGTTTGGCTTTTATGAGGTTTTTTTTTTTCAAATTTCTTGTCCCTAATTTTATAAAAATTAAAGATGTGCTAGTTATAAACAAATTTGGTAAATTGTCGAGAAATATGATTCCTGTTCTACCGGTGCAGCTCATATTAATGATTGTTCTTTTTATTTAAAGTTTGCAAATTATAGTTTTATGTTCAAACATGCTCTTTTTATGCAAATTACACCTTTGTTATGTAGATACTAATTATTTTGTATAACATATTCTACATTTTAAGGCGTACATTATACTTGTCGGTGACCGGATCTTTACAAACATGATAATTCATTTCTTTCTCTTCGGCAAATATCGTAGCTTTGTATGAAATTTTCTACATTTCGAGGCATAGACTTCTTTACAAACATGATATTTAGTCCGTACGAAATTAAGATGATTCTTTACAAACATGATGTTTCTTGGTTTTAATGCATCGTGTTATATGTGGGTCTGTGATGAGAATTGTTCAATTGCCTAGTCCATTCAATGATGATCCTAAAATTCCCAAGATTTGAGGCCCTATTGACGTCCTGTGCAGCTTTTGGTTTTAAGTTTTTTATCAAATTTTAAAGTGCTAGTGATTCAAAAGTTTCGTTACCCTTCATCGATCCAATAGTACATATTTCATTGATTTGAGGCACATTTTTCATCAATTTCTATAATTCTTTTGCTTGTTGCATTGTTTTTTGCTGTTTCAATTCTTTATATTGGATTGTCGCTAATTGTTATGCAATTTTTTTGTTTATTTTTTGTGGGAAGATGTATGTACTTTTTGGACAAATATTGTTTGAATTGTTGATTATTCGAATCACTTGTACTTCTTGAGTCATTGATATGAATAATTCAAAAGTTCTTTGAAGTTTTTTGTTTTGTCATTCTAGCATTATTTTTCTTGCATTTCTATGCGCCAATGATTGGTTTAAATAATTATCTGATGAGCCATATGTGGTTTGATGTGTGAGATCATTGTATGTTCCTCTCGATATGAGGCGCTGTTTTAGATGTGTCAATGATGAATGCATATGTATATGTATAACTAGGTTGAATATTGATGAATGTTGCTTTGTGCAATTCATGTGATATAACTTTTTTTATATTATGTATTTGAGGCACATCACCAAGTTCGTCCCACATTTTCTTTTAGTCTTATCACTGTTCCTGTTTCAACCTTTCATGTTGCATTTGAGATTTAATTGTGAACAATTTTTTTCTTGTTTCAAAAGTGTCCAAAGTGCATTTCAAACCCTTTTCCTTATTTCAACTTTTCATGCTCATCAAGCGTTGAGCTATCTCTTGTCACGCTCTGCTCCCATATTTTGATTTGGTTCTTGAGTCTGATCACTGCCGATGATGCACCTGATCTACCAATGACCTACTGATCTTGTTCAGTTTATGTGTGCATCTACCTTAAATGTCTTCACTTTTGGAGGCAGCGAAATGATCCCTTAGTTCTTATCTGTGTTTTCTCATAATATGTGCGTATCTTTAATTCTTTTTGTGTGTATCTTTAATTTTGTTCTGTATATGTGTGTTCTCATTAATCTTTTAATCAAGAACACTTTCTTTCTTTATTTGATGCATAAACACATTTATGTTCTTGTTTAGTTTCTAGTTCATTCTTTTTTTGGTTTACTGTATTTGCTTGTATATTGGCCAATGATGTGATTGGAAGCCATAACAAAGACCAGGGTGCGTTTCTCAGTATTTATGTGCTGATGGCAATGATGAGAACATCACCAATACAGATATGAATGTCGCTCCTTCTACTTCTCCCACTTCGTCACCCGAAGGCCATGGAGAACATCAAGTCAATATGAACCCATATGTCAAGCTTTTCAAGCTATCTATACTAAAGGTCCAGCATACCACGACGCTCTAAGATGAGCACAAGAAGAAGCTCAAGTCGTCCACGCTTCAAGATGAAGCCAAGTCATATGCAAGCCCGATTCGGTCATCCAGGAGCACGTCAACTTCAAACAGACGTCCAGGCCATGTACGGAGTCCGTTTGGAGTGAATGAGCACTTTACGGAGAAACCCACGATGTCACCTTTCCAACGGATCTGACCTCACTGCCAAATTCCGACTGAAGCACCCACAATCGATGAAATAATTCACGGACAGATTCTGTCGGATGCTGTACCACCTCTACTTTGGGCCCAAGGCCCATGTATCCCTATAGTTACGTAGGGGTGGGTTTTCTGGCCGGTGGCCTACCTCTGGCCGCCATACTCTTGCTACATATGGCCGCTACCCCCTATGCTTTTTCCTTAGTTATTTTTTACGTTGTTCCCCTGTTGTGTGAGAGACAAGTGTTCATCGGAGTAGTGTCTCCGGACCTGGTTTGATGAAAGATAACCTCAATTTGTTTATTTGAAATTCAGATTGTGTTTTTTTTTTGTTCTTGCTCGTTTCTTCTACTGTGTGTAGGAATTAATCTTCGTGGTAAGGTCATCCGGGCGTGAGCACGGTTGATAACGACAAGTGCGTGGGTATAGCGATTGCAAGGACTCAATCTCCGCTGATTCGAAGCCTTGAAACGCGAACGTCTCCGTTCTGCAAAGTAGAACCTATCGGAAGATCGGGCTGCTGTTGCATCAGGCAATGAATGCTGGTGCAGAGAAAATCAACAATTGAAGGCAACATTTCTTATGACTCACCGGTGATATCATTTCAAGTTGTCAAATTCTTAAGAGTTCATTCAGATCCATGTGAAAGTTTAGTGTTTACAGCATCTGAGGTATTTGGTTTTTGAGTTTATGGGCATGATAATGTTTTCCTGCTTCTAAATCTTCTCCCTATTTTTTTTCCTTTTTATGGGTTGTTTGGTGTTGTTGATCCTTGTTTGTGAAGTGCCCATGACAACTGGGTTATATCTCCATTAGTTACATGTAAATTTCATAATGTTATCTGAGGCTCATTTCGCTTTTTAATTTCTCCTCAAATTTGCTTTTAGTTTTGAGCCATTTTTATTCAGGTATTATTGAGAGGCACATTTCACATCAAATTTTCTTCGCCCAATGGTGAGATACACTGGGCGGAGTTAAGAACCATTGGGCCTATTTGCTCATTCGCCACATGTAAACTTCCAAGTTTCATCGAGGTCTCAATTGCAAAAGTTGGATTTCAAGTTTCATTTTTTATCGTTTATTTACATCATTTGCAAAAAATAATCTGGCTCATTGGCCACATGTAAACTTTTAGGGTTTCACTAAGGTGTAACTATTAAAGTTTGTAGACTTTGGTATTATCCTTTCCAACCTTCCTAAATTTTATGGATACTTTGTTATGGTTCTTGACATGTCATTGCAATGAACAAATTAATCCATGAATAGTTGAAAAATCAATTGACAAGTAATTCTCTTTTTTTTTCTTATGCATTCTCTTGTTTGTGGTTTGTTTCATGGTTGTGAATCACCAGTGATGAGAACGGTACAAATTTTTCTAATGAAATTTTGCAGTGGCATAAAAATATATTGAAATTTTGCATTGGTATAAAAAAATTTACCGCTCATAACTATCATTTGTAACATCTTACAAGTTAAACCCAACCGACCAAATGTCGTTAGCACATAACGATTTTCTTAAATCCCCTATCTTCATAAATCCTCCATCTCATTTTTCTCTCTTCGAATTTGAGTGGCTTGTAACACTTCGAGTCTTGTATGATTGTTCTTTGGACTAAAACTCTTAACATTGCAAAACGGTTGTTGTTGAGAAATTAACACTCAACAAGTTTATATGCATGATTGTGTACAATTTTACTTGTGTATTTGCGTGCTTTATGGATTTAATGGGGACTGAGAACGGACACATTTTCCATAACCATTTCCATTTAAAGTTGCCGAAAAAATTTTCGTCCCACCATGTCTAGGTCTGATACCGGGCTCCACAAGCCCAAGTCAAATGAGTGTGCAAATTTGTGAGCTAAATTTTGGAGGGTGGAAATAGATCTTAAAATAAAAAAAGCTTGATTGGGTTGCCTTTAAAAAATAAAAGATTAGACTGGTCTTTAAAATTAACTCATATGTTAGAGAAATGACTAAATTCATGGGCCAAGAAAAAGGGCTTTAAAAATTTGTGTAATTGTCTTGATTTTAATTTACATCATAAACTGATAACATTAAAGACCGACAAACTAGTAGTGGGAATAATATTTGATCTAACCCAAAACGCCAAAATGAGTAATGGTTGAGTTGAGGTTTGTTATTTAGAGGTTGGGTTTAGTTAGGCATTAACTTATTTTAATAGAACATGGTTAGAGTTGAGCTAAGCACCAAATTTGTGGACATGGTACGATTGGAGCTGGGTTTTTTACACATTACCAGGCCTACAATGACAAATATGGAAAATTGCCAAGCTAGCTCCTCGAGGCTACATGTACCAAACATTTTTTTCTTATTATCACGATCACACTCGCTTAACAGCACAACAGACACAAATGGCTCCGGCCCAAGGTCGAAACGTGCCTAAGGTTGGGTTAGAGATCTTTTTTTTAGGGGTTGAAGGGAGCTCTAAGATCTTCTCCAACAAAAATTAGATCTCTATATCCTCATATACATATCTCCTTAAAAAAATTTCATACCTATATTAAAAATAGGAATCGAGATAAGTATTTTGTTGGAACAAAAAAGATATTACTGATACTTGTTGAACAAGGTCTAACATAATTTAAGAGAATTGAGTTAAGACTATACTAAATACTAAAATTTGTGAACTGAATTTGGACATTGGCACATTCCAAGACTCGTATTAGTAGCTCAGGGTTACATGTGTCGTACATGTTTTTTTTTTTTTTTTTTTTGTTATAGTTGTCATACTCGTTTAACTCATTATCAAAATCGTGGAAGTTGCCAAGTGTATGACACTCGGCAAAGTAAGAAAACACTCGGTGAAAATTTTGTCGAGTGTTCGCACTGTCACTTGGAAAATTATATTCAAGAAAGAAAATCTTTGCCAAGTGGAAACTTGAAAACACTCGGAAATATAGAACATTCATTTGTTAGAACATCCCCAAGTGTTCACATAACACTGCAAAAGGAATTTTAGATCTAAAAAAATCGATGCCGTGGCAGCCTCGAGCCGCCGGCATCCTCCCGCTACTGTCGCCGCCTCCGCCGCCTTGCACTGTTGCCGCCGCCGCCGCCTCTCCTCATGCTGTCGTCGTTGCCGCCTCCGCCGCCGTCATTGCTGCCTCTGCAAAATAATTTCAGATCTACCGCCTCGCTGCCGTCACCGATTCCGCCGTCTCTGCCTCGCCTTCGTGGCCTCCAAGACCTAGATCTTCCACCTCGTTCGCTGCCGCCGCCTCTGCCTCGTTGTCCTCGCCACCTTGCTGCCTTCGCCGCTGCCGTCGCCTCCAAAACCCAGAGTTGCCTTATGTCGTGTGTTGCCGCCTCGGGCCGTCCTGTGCTACCGCCTCAGGCTGTCGCCGCGCGCTGCCGTTGCCGTCATCGCCTCGCTTTGTCGTGGCCGTCGCCTCTGCCTTGCCGCCGTTGACGCCTTGCTTTGTCGTTGCCGCCGCCTCTCCCTCGCTGCCATCACCGCCTCATGCCGCCTTGCGCTGCCGCTGCCGTCGCCACGCGCGCTGCCTCGCCACCTGCATTAAAATTGAGAAAGGAGATGGATGGGAGGAAAGGAGGAACTTCAAAATTTCACGAGCGAGACTGTTGGGAGAGTGTTGTAGTGTTTTATGGAGTAAACTCGGCAAAAGCCTCCTGCATTAAAATACATTCAGACTTTGCCGAGTGTGTTCTTCGAAACACTAGGAAATCTCCAGCCTATATTTTATCATCTCCTTAAAGTGCACTTTGCCTAGTATTTTCCCAAAACAACCGGTAACTCGCATAATTCTTGTAGTAACTGTAAGACAAGCGGTTACAAAGGTTGTTACATGTATAACAACCGTGTTTAACAACCATATCTTAACACAAACATATCTCAGTAAGATTCTATAATTTCTGTTTGTAAATACCATGCACTTGCAAACTCCACAAGAAAATTTTAGTTCTTGCTCTTTGATCTCCCAATGGATGGTGGTAACTTGAGGAACCTTGTAGGGGAGGATTGGTTCCGTTGATGTACAAGGAAGCATTACTGCTTTTTGTGCAGTGTTAGTCTTTGCCAGCATTGCTACCCTGATCACGCTCGAACTCACCACCCCAATCAGCTACCAAAAATTGCATATGTAAGTGTGCTTGTTGGTATTATGTTGTTCATGTATTATATAATAAATTCTGGTGATATTAGAAACACTATATTAATTCTGATCTCACACAAAAATACTCAAAATTCCCACAGTAATTGTAGAAAAAGAAAAATTACTAAAAATTCACACATTAATCAGAAAAAGAAAAAATATATTTTGTTCATTATATTTATCAGTCAAATTCCTTCATATGGTAAAAAGACATTCTTACAAATAAAAGAGATTTGGATGATTTAGAAATAGTTGCTTTGACCGAAGTATGTAGTGTTTTGATTCAAAAGAGGATATCGGCAAAGCTGAAGGATCAAGGTGGCTTCTCCATCTCATGCATGATTGAAACAATGCACATAAAGCGAGCCCTCTACAACTTAGGTGTCAATGTTAGTGTCATGCTTCTTTTGATCGCACAACGCCTGGCCATCGACGACATCAAGAAAACAAAGTTGGTACTATGACATGCAGATTGTTCCATTAAACACCCTGAAGGATCTTTGTAGATGTATCTCTCCAAGTTAGTAAATTTTATATCCCTGTCGATTTCGTTGTCTTAGATATGGATGAGGATATTGCTATTCCAATTATTTTGGGACAAGTGATGCTTCGGACAATAGGTGCACTAATTGATGTATGTTAGTGGTTGAATTGCTTTGCCATAGGGGATAAGAAAATATTGTTTAAATTATCTAAAATTGCTAACTGCCCTATACATGAGGGCACTCATGTAGTATAGATCCTCTTGAGACTGTATTGTAGGGTGAGGCAATTGGAGATGATGCACTTGATGACAACACTGAAACAAACAATAAAAAGGATGATCATGCTACTATGAATGTACATTATCTTTACCTGAGCGAGCCTTCATGGTAACAATTTTTGGCAATTCTTGCGTGAATAAGGTACCACTTCTCACACCCCTTTCTTCCTCGGTGAAATATATGCTTCTTAATAGAGATAAACACAATCCTATACTTGTAAATGCCAATACAATTGATGAGCAAATACGCACACTAATCAATACATTAACATTGCATCACAAGACATTATGATACTCTATCGATGATTTGATTGGCAAGTCTCAACGCCGATTAAACCTAGCTATGTTGAAAAATGAAAAATCTGAATTACTAGATAATAGACTCACTTCTCCCACTACACCGAACATTCAGAACAACAACTGGGAACCCCCCCTTAGATGTTAAACCAGCACTTGTCAAGAGGCAATCCGATGCTTTTCTTTTCCTTTTTGTTTCTTTTATTTTTATTTTCTTCCTCATTCTCTTTCTTTTGCTTTGTTTCTTTTTCTTTCTCTATTTCAAGACCACTCAACTTTAGACTACGACATCACGCTCCACCCCCTACACATCCTCTTTCTCGACAGGTAATATGTATTATTTTCCTTCCATTGAGGACAATACATAATTTAGCTTGAGGAAAATATCTTTTTACCTTTATCTCATCATTCCATCATAAAATGAAAAAAAATATTTTGATGTCAATTGGGGTTGCTTGTTTTTGGAAAATTTCAATAGCAGACGAAATGGTTTTTCTAATATATCATTGAATATGTTTGATTAATCTCAACCTTTTAAATTCTCAATGGATGTGTTTAGTGTTATTTTTAACTTTCGGCCATTTTTAACACCCGGTCTCCCCTACTCCTCGTTGAAGCACTCAAATGAATGAGTCTTACTTCAATATCTACAAAGGATATTTTTCACTAAGGTTGCTCCTTCTCCACTCTAGATAGGCGAGCACCGATGCCTTTCACAAAATATGCTGAGCCTCTCCAACAACCTCCGTTAATGCAGAGTTCAACGACCACGCCTTCAAACCATCTAGGTGAGGGCATTCACCAAGAGTAACAAGTTGCAATATCTTCTCTTGACTCCCAACAAATACCGAGAAACTTCTAAGGATGCAAATGATGCGAATGAATGCTCTCAGAAGATCTCTCTCAATCACAATGAATGATACTTGATCAAAAGATCAAGATTTTAGCACTTGGGCTCAAGTGTATATCAAAAATATATCTCTTGGTTCTTTAGAAAAACTGCTCAAAAAATATTTATAAACACTGATCAAAATCTGCCAAAAAGTGTTTATAAAAATGATAAAAAATGTAAACAGAAGCTTCTAAAAAATCTACTCAAACACTACTCAAAGATCTGTTCAAAAGTGTTTGTAAAACTGATCAAAAATCAGTTCCAAAATTGTTTATAAAATTGATCAAAAATCTGCTTGAAAAATGTTTATAAAATTGATCAAAACAGTAGAGAAATCTGCTCAAAAATTATTTAAAAATTGCTAAAAAATGTGAACAGAAAATGCTCAAAAATGGTTTTAAAAACTGCTCAAAAACAATAGAGAAAATATGCTCAAAAGTGTTTTAAAAACTGCTAAAAAATAGTAGAGAAAATCTGCTCAAAAGTGTTTTAAAAACTGCTCAAAAACAGTAGCGAAAATCTGCTCAAAAGTGTTCAAAACTTTTTCTAAAACTGCTCAAAAGAGTAGAGAGATGATGTTTGAAGGTGTATATGAGAATATGGCTTGAGATGGATGAGAATACTCTCAAAACACTTATATTTATGGCCCAACCTCTCAGCTAGCCGTTGTGGTCGAAAAGAAAAGAAATCAGTACAGTTAACAGCCAGCTACGACCTTTAACGGCTAGTAAATAGCTATTGGAATGTCTGGTCAAATGAACAGTGTTACTGGTCGTATGAACAGAGTCTGATAAAATGAACAGTACTCGAGTAACCTCTGATCGAATGAACAATGTCTAGTCGTATGAACAGTACCTGGTCAAATGAACAATACTCAAAAGACCAGTTTCAGTCCCTCTTTGAAATCTATATATTTATCAGATTTTGATCAAGAATATGAATGAATGCGAATGCAACAAATGACCTAAGAGTTTCTCAGTTTTTGCCGGAACTAAAAGAGATTTCACAACCCCTCTTAATAGTACGGTTAAAAACTAAAAAGAATTTTTATAAAATCGGTCAATACTCCAAACACCAAGACTGATATAATAAACAAGCATTTACCTTAGGTCTTTGCTGCTTCCTTCTTGGTGACCTTGCGTTTGCGATCTTGGCTCACGACCTCGGACTGCGACTTCGGGTGACACTACGACTTTGGCTCGCAACCTTGGACTATGACCTTAGGTGAGCTGCGACCTTGTGTTTGTGTCCTTGGACTGTGACCTTTGCAGATCCTCCCGAATCACTTGCAAACTTTACAGAAATAACACTGCGTACAAATAGCTCAAAGACATAGTTAGTCCAAAACACTTAATGTCATCAATAAACAAAATTAACCCAAAAAGGGCCTAGATGCAACAAACTCCCCCTTTTTGATAATTGATGACAACAAGTGTTGAAAACGAATAAAAATTAATGACTCCCCCTAAGTGTATGCATGGGCATTAGATATACAAGAACTCCCCCAGCATGCATGCATATATAAATATGCATATGTGTCATTTGAAGGTCCACAATAAATAAATAGCGAGCACATAAACTATCAATAATGTCATACAAGAATCTCTCCCCAATCTCTCCCTAATCTCTCCCCCTTTGACATCAAGCACAAAAGGCGGGAGGATAGCAAAGCAGACATTTAACTTGCATTTGATATGTCAATAATATTCAATTCACTTATAACAAAGCAAAATCTAGTCTCATCTAAAGGTTTGGTGAAGATGTCTGCTAGTTTCAAGTCAGTTCTTATATAATTCACATCTATGTCTCATTTTGCCACATGATCTCTTATAAAATGGTGCCTAATATCAATATGCTTTGTTCTAGAATGTTGAACCAGATTGTTTGTAATTTTTATGACACTTTCATTATCACACAAGAGTGGTATTTTTTCAAAGAAAATTCCATAATCCAAAAGGGTTTATTTCATCCATAAAATTTGAGCACAACAACTACCTACTGAAACATATTCTACTTCGACGGTGGAGAGAGCTACAGAATTTTTTTCTTAGATGACCGAGAGACTAGTGATCTCCCCAAAAGTTGACAACTACCAGATGTGTTTTTTCTATCAATTTTACAACCCGCATAATTCGAATCCTAGTAACCAATTAATTCAAAATTTGCATCTTTAGAGTACCCAAGTCCTATATTTGGATAGTATTTCAAGTATCTAAGGATTCTTTTAAGAGCAATCAAATGACATTTCTTAGGAGACAATTGAAATCTTGTGCATAAGCAAATACTAAACATGATGTCGGACCTCGATGCGGTAAGTTAGAGTAAGCTACCAATCATAGATCGATAAAGTTTAGAATCAACTGCTTTTCCGTCGTTGTCCATATCGAGATGTCCATTAGTGGCCATGCGAGTTTTGATGGCTTTAGCATTTTCCATCCCAAAGTGCTCGAGTAAGTCCTTCACATACTTGGTTTGACTCACGAACGTTCCATTCTTGAGTTGCTTGATTTGAAGTCCAAAGAAGAAGCTTAGCTCTTCGATCATTGACATCTCAAATTCCCTAGACATCATTTTTCCAAACTCATGACAAAAAGATTCATTAGTAGATCCAAATATGATATCATCAACATATATTTAACACACAAAAAGATCTTTTTCAATCGCTTTTGTAAATAGTGTTGTGTCTACCTTCCCAATTTTAAAACCTTTTGAAATAAGGAAGTCTCTAAGACATTCATACCAAGCTCGAGGAGCTTGTTTAAGTCGATAAAGAGCCTTAGAGACCTTGTATACATGATTTGGAAAATTTGAATCTTCAAAATCGAGAGGTTGTTCCACAAAGACTAATTCGGATATTTCTCAATTTAAAAATTCACATTTCACATCCATTTGAAATAATTTGATGTTGAAATTTGATGCAAATGCGAGAAGTATGCGAATAGCTTCTAATCTTGCTACGGGTGCAAAAGTTTCATCAAAATCCAATCCTTCAACTTGAGAATATTCTTGTGCAACAAGACAAGTTTTGTTTCGTACTACTACTCCATTCTCATCTTGTTTATTTCTAAAAACCCATTTTATTCCAATCACATTATGACCTTAGGTCTTTCTACTAATGTCCAAACTTTGTTTCTAGTGAAATTATTTAGTTCTTCATGCATGACATTTACCCAATCCGGATCATTAAGTGCTTCATCTACAAGTTTTGGTTCTAAGGAAGAAACAAAAGAACAATGTTCACAAAAAGAAGCAATACGAGATCAAGTTTGAACACCCTTACTAACATCGCCCAAGATTTGATTCAGGGGGTGATCTTTGTCGAACGTTTGATGAAGTCACGGGTTCTGTGATGCTTGATCATCATTCTCTTCAATCTCTAGTTCAAGGTCTTCTCGACCAGCATTGTTGTGGGTGGTCGCAGGTTGAGCAGCATCAGTATTTGTGGTCGCAAGTCCATGTTCGACATCAGCCTGAGTGGTCGCGGGTGATTTATCCTTTCGACCAAGTGACTTTTGTTCTTCATTTCTGGGTTTGATATCACCAATGGTCATCTCCTTCATAGCTTCCCTCAAGCCACTGTTGCCGACATCATCAAAATCCTCATGCTCTTCTTGAGAGCCGTTAGATTCATCAAATTCTACATTGCATGATTCTTCAATGTATTCTGTTGTAGTGTTGAAAACCCAATAAGCTTTACTAGTGGATGAATAGCCAACTAGGAAACTCTCATCAACACGTTTTTGAAATTTTTTAAGATGCATGCGCTTTTTAAGAATATAACATTTGCAACCAAAGACTCGAAAATATAAAATGTTTGGTTTTCTCCCTATAATCAGTTCATAAGGAGTTTTGTTCAAAAGCGGATGGGTATAAAGACGATTGATGGCATAACATGCTGTGTAAACTGCCTCTGCCCAAAACCGGGTAGGCCTCTTATACTCATCGAACATAGTTCTAGCCATTTCAATCAATGTCCGATTCTTCCGTTCTACAACACCATTTTGTTGAGGTGTGTAGGGCACAGAGAATTCATGTTTGATTCCGGACTCATCACAAAAAATCAATAAAATCAGAATTTTGAAATTCTCCACCATGATCACTACGGATTTTCTTGATGGAATGTTCCAATTCCTTTTCAGCTCTTTTTGCAAATCTTTTAAAACAAGAGGGGGTTTCAGATTTGTGAACTAAGAAAAACACCCAAGTAAATCTGGAGAAATCATTAACAATAACATAGCAAAAGCTATTTCCTCCAATACTTTGATGTTCAGTAGGGCCGAACAAATCCATATGCAAAAGTTTCAATGGTTTGCAAGTTGAAAGAATGTGCTTGGTTGGATGTGAAGCAGCTACTTGCTTGCCCGCTTAACAAGCGCTACAAGGTTTGTCTTTTTCAAAAGTCACATCCTTCAAGCCAACTACCAAATCACGTTTTAAAAACTTTTTAAGTTGATGCATTTCAACATGTGCAAGTCTTCTATGCCAAAGCCAACCCTTCGATGTTTGAGAAACAAGACATGTTGAAAGAGATGCATCTTTTGAGTTGAAATCAACAAGATAGAGATTTCCAAAATGAATACCTTTGAAGATCAAAGAGTTGTCTTTTAAACTTTCAACTAAGACATTTTTAGAAGAAAATATGCAACAAAATTTAAGACCACAAATTTGTGCAACAGATAGCAAATTAAAATTCAATGATTCAACAAGTAAAATATTTGAAATTGAAAGATCATGAGATATAGCAATTTTACCCAAGCCTACCACATTTCCTTGACGATTGTCGCCAAAGGTGATCTTTTGGTTTTCACTTGAGTTATCTTCCAATGAGGTGAACAACTTTTTGTTACCGGTCATGTGTTCGGAGCATCCGCTATCTAGCACCCAATGTTTTCCACAAGTCTTGTAGCTCACCTACAAAAACAAAAGAATCAAGTCTTTTTAGGTACCTAAACCCTTTTGGGTCCTTCAATGTTAGCAATCAAAATTTTGGGCACCCAAATAGATTTCTTTTTTTTGTTTAGCATGAGTGCACCAACAAACTTTGCTATCGTATATCCTTTCTTTGACCTCTTAAGCATGTAGCATGCATCAAAATAAGTTAAAGTCATTAAAGGACAAGCATCATGAGAATGACCTGCTTCATGGCATCTAAAGCAAAATTTGTTGCATGCTTTTACAAAAATGGTTTTGGTGTTTAATTTATTTCCTTTCTTTGGAAAGTATCCGAGTCCTTTTCTAAATGAGGATTTTTGTCTACTAAGAATATGATCAAGAGATACTTTTCCTTTGTAACAATTTTCTAATCCTTTTTCAAGCTTTTTAATTTGTTCCTTAAGCTCATTATTTTCATTTAAGATTATTTCATTAGAAAATGATGTATGGCATGGCAACACTTTATTATTCGAACTAGAAGCACATGGTGTATCAAATAGATTATTCCAACTGGTTGACATATCATTTTCAGGGATAACATGTGGTAGATCATCAACTAAGTCACAAGAAATAGCTACATCTACCTTAGTAGGTGCATTGGTGATATCCTTGATGAGAAGACCTTCATATGAGTCTTTTAAATTGGAGTAAAGAGTAAGCAAAGAAGAGTGCTCTCCTTTAAGTGCTCTATACTTCTTCTTTGGATTCCAAAAACCTCATTCAATTCACTAATCATTTCAACTAGTTCATCATATGAAGGGTCAAGAGAGTGTACCTTCTCACCACCTTTAGCCATAAGGCAAAAGAATGAATTTGTCAATGTGTTGTTGTTGCCAAGAGCTAATCCGGCTAGCTTCTTGGAACAACCTCCTTCATCATCGGAGTCGGAATTAGAGCTCCCTCCTCCAGACATCCATTCTCTAAAACATGCTTCTTTGTTTGCATCATCGTTTTTCTTGAAGAATTTTTTCTTCTTACCCTAAGATTTGTTCTTGGTTGGACATCTTGATACTATATGTCCCTTTTCATGACATCCATAGCATATGATGTCCTTGAAGTTTGCTTGCTTTGACCCCTTTGGTCTTGTGTTGATGTTGACTCCCTTCTTGTGTAACTTATGAAGAAGCTTTCTGGTGTTCTTTACAAGAAGGGCTAGATCCTCATCAGAGGAGCCATCGTTTGAATCACCTTTGGAGTTGGCTTTGAATGCCAAGTTCTTCTTTTTCGTTTCTGATGATTCGGCTGCCTCCTTCTTCTCCTTCCGATGCATCTCATGGGTGATGAGGTTCCCATAGAGATCGGTAGGTGTAGTGGATGATAAGTCGAAGTTGGTGAGGACTGTTACAAGAGTGTCGAAATTCTTCCGAAGAGCCCTAAGCATTTTTCTTACAATTTCAATGTTAGTAAAAATTACTCCGAGTCCTTTGAGCTCATTCACAATGTTGTTCAACCGAGCGAACATGGAATCCACGGACTCGGTTGGTGACATGGTGAATGTCTCATATCTTTGCCTAACCATGAGCAACTTTACCTCCTTGACCCTAGTGGTGCCCTCATATATCTCCTTGAGGGTGGTCCAAACTTTGTGAGCTGTAGTAAGGTTGCTCACGCGGTTGAACTCATTTAGGGACAAACCGGCAAAGAGAGCATTTTTGGCATGGGCATTTAAGTGAAGTTTTCTCCTATCATCATCGGAGTGATTTTCTGGATCAACCGGAGGAGTAAACTCAATCTTAACAATGTCTTAAACATCAAGCCCCATGGCCTCTAGAAAAACTGTCATGCGCACTTTCCAATAGGGATAGTTAGTCTTGTCAAAGATAGGCGCACGCCCGGTGTGACCAAGATGAAAACCCTCATTTGAAGCCATCCTCTCTCTAGGCGGTGAAGCCTACTCAAAAGAGAGACCAAGCTCTGATACCACGTGTAGGATCGAGGATGCTAACTAGAGGGGGTGAATATGAGGCTTTAAAACTTTTTAACTAAAAAATAATTTTTGCAAAGAAAAGACTAAGAGCAAATAAACTGAAACAATTTAATACTATTTTGCACTAAGAAAGAGTAAGAAAATCAAACATGGTGATTTATCCCGAGGTCTCGGAGACTCGCCCGGTCTCCCCTACTGCTCGTTGAAGCACTCAAATGAATGAGTCTTGCTTCAAATCCACGAAGGATATTTTTCACTAAGGTACGTTGCTCCTTCTCTACTCCGGATAGGCAAGCACTGATGCCTTTCACAAAATATGCCAAGCCTCTCCGACAACCTCTGTTAATGGAGAGGTCAATGGCCACGCCTCCAAACCGTCTAGGTGAGGGCGTTCACCAAGAGTAACAAGTTGCAAGATCTTCTCTTGACTCCCAACAAATATTGAGAAACTTCTAAGGATGCAAATGATGCGAATGAATGCTCTCAGAAGATCTCTCTCAATCACAATGAATGATACTTGATTAAAAGATCAAGATTTTAGCATTTGGACTCAAGTGTATATCAAAAATATATCTCTTGGTTCTTTAGAAAAACTGCTCAAAAAATATTTATAATCACTTATCAAAATCTGCCCAAAAGTGTTTATAAAACTGATAAAAAATGTGAACCGAAACTTCTCAAAAATCTGCTCAAACACTGTTCAAAGATCTGCTCAAAAGTGTTTGTAAAACTGATCAAAAATCAGTTCCAAAATTGTTTATAAAACTGATCAAAAATCTGCTTGAAAAGTGTTTATAAAATTGATTAAAACAGTAGATAAATCTGTTCAAAAACTATTTAAAAACTGCTCAAAAATGTGAACAGAAAATGCTTAAAAATAGTTTTAAAAACTGCTAAAAAACAATAGAGAAAATCTGCTTAAAACTGTTTTAAAAATTACTTAAAAATAATAGCGAAAATCTGCTCAAAAGTGTTCAAAACTTCTTCTAAAAACTGCTCAAAAGAGTAGAGAAATGATGCTTGATGGTGTATATGAGAATATGGCTTGAGATGGATGAGAATACTACTCAAAATACCTGTATTTATAGCCCAACCTCTCAGCTACCTGTTGTGGTCGAAAAGGAAAGAAATCAGTACAACTAACAGCAGCTACGACCTCTAACTGCTAGTAAATAGCCGTTGGAATGTCTGGTCGAATGAACAGTGTTGCTGGTCATATGAACAGTACTCGAAAGACCAGTTTCAGTCCCTCTTTGAAATCTATATATTTCTCAGATTTTGACCAAGAATATGAATGGATGCGAATGCAACAAATGACCTAAGAGTTTCTCAGTTTTTGCCAGAATTAAAAGAGACTTCGCAATCTCTCTTAAAAGTATGGTTAAAAACTAAAAAGAATTTTTATAAAACCGGTCAATACTCCAAACATCGAGACCGGTACAATAAACAAGTACTTACCTTAGGTCTTTGCTGCTTCCTTCTTGGCGACCTTGCACTTGCGATCTTGGCTCGCGACCTCTAACTGCGACTTCGGGCGACACTGCGACCTTGGCTCGCAACCTTGGACTGTGACCTCGGGGGAGCTGCGACCTTGCGCTTGCGTCCTTGAACTGCGACCTTTGCAGATCCTCCCGGTTCACTTGCAAACTTTACAGAAATAACACTGCATACAAATAGTTTAAAGACACGGTTAGTCCAAGACGCTTAATGTCATCAATAATCAAAATCAACCCAAAAAGGGCCTAGATGCAACAAACCTTAGATGGTTAGATCTAAAGAGAGTGCTTTTAATCCAATGGTGGAAAATAGTGTATACAAGATTAAAAAAAATACATGTACTTTAGAAGAACTCATATTCCTTCACTATGTCTTGCTTGACGCACATCTCAAGTTATCCCATCTTATTTTCCTTAGTTTCACCTCACTTCATATTTCAAAGTTAATTTGTTATTTTTATTGTGAATAGTTTGAAAATAGCAAGTTATTTGAGCCAAAGTGCATGCGTCCAAACTATTATTTTCTTTTCTTCTTTGGAAAATTGGTTATTGGACACTCCAAAGATGATCTATTTGAGAAGTAGCATCTAATAATATCTCATGGTTGTAGGATACTTTTAAAAAAATGATATTAACCTTAGAACATTACTATTAAATCACAAACATTGGTTGAATAATTGACATTAATGAAATTGGTTATTTGTTCTTCCTCACTATCTTTGACTAGACTCCATTGACACTCTCCATCCTTCAGCCATGCTACCCTCTTTGAGGCCACCCTTCGTCGGTATTGAGGCCGCCCTCATTGCTCACCACATTGCCCTAGTTCCTTGCTACTGCACTCTGCCGCATCCACAACCCAGACTCCTCCATCTACGCTTCCCTCTTCCATCCACGTCGCCATATGATAGGGAATTAATGTCAATCATCAAACTAATGATTGGGACTTGACATAGTATCCTATGACTAATATTATTTGTTTTGTAGTATTCTACAAATGTGAAGTATTTTTGGGATGCTTCCCAAATGGATGGACTTTGAAGTGTCCATTAGCCAATTTTTCTTTTTCGCTTCATTTTGTAAATGTAGCTAAATTGATGTGTCCTCTAAGACGTCAGTCCATCAAGTGAGCGAATTTTTTTAAAGAACCCAAAGTAAAAAGAGAATTGTGAAAATGAACCATAGTTTAACGAAATTACAAAATTGATATGCTCAAGTTAGATTCTGTCACAGATGAGAGGTGTGACAGAAGATCCTTCAGTACTAATGCATGCATGTTATATTGTACAAGATTTTTCAATTTTTTTGGAATTGATATCATTTAAATTATAACTCTGATTAACAATTTGTTTGAACCAGTAGAATTGTGAAGCCAAAACAATTAGATCGACATAAACAGATTATCAATCAGAGTTATATATCACAATATATCATATCTTATATATCTTAAGATATATAAGTTTGGTAGACAATCAATCTGATCATTTTGACCTCAAAATTCTAGTGCTTCAAATAGATTATCAATTGGAGTTATAGATTAAAAGATATGAATGCCGAAAGAACAAAAAAATTCAGTACAATTTAATAAAAAATTGAATTCAAAGTTTCCAATTCAACAGAATCGATATCTTTTGATCTATAACTCCGATTGACGATCCATTTGAATCAATCGAATTGTGAGATCTAAAATGACAAGATAAATGCAAACGAATTGTCAACTGGACTTGTATATCATGAGATATGATATCTTTTGATCTATAACTTCTATTGATGATTCGTTTGTAACGATTTGATTGTTTTGGACTCACAATTCCACCAGGTCAAACGAATTATCAGTCGAAATTATACATCAAAAGATATCTATCCTATTGAATTGGAAACTTATTTTTGATTCTTTTGGTATTGATATCTTTTGACCATATATAGAGAAACGAAAAATCAAAATCAGACTAACATATATATTCACTAGCTGCTTGTCTTTTTTGTTTCTCCTATATATAGTCATGTTTTCTTATAAAATTTTGTGAGATTCCATGATTTGTCTTCCTCTATGTCCTCTAATTTTTTCAAAATTTTTGAGAACTTGTAGATATATAAACTTGTTATGTGTAATGTTTACTGACTGTAGTGCAAAGTAATTATCCTTTTTAATAGTGCTCCAATGAAATTTTCTCTGTTTTTTCTATACTTTTTTTTAGCATTCCTCCATCAGATATTAGGACGATGTAGCCAGTCGATCCTAGGTGCAAACTTGGCCAATTGATCTCTTACGATCCCCCAGATCTAGAATCCCAAAGCGGCCATTAACCAAGCAACGCTATTGTGGTTACAATTTGTTAATGCACACGGAGCACCACAACACTATTCATCTAAAGTGCTAAACCCATAGAGTGAGATATTAAAGCATAAAAAATTCTTGCAATATTAGAACCCTAGCTAATAATGCACCTATGACTAGGGTTGGAAACGAGCCGAGTTTGAGTGAGTTGGCCTTGGCTCGGCTCGGGATCGGTCAGGCTGGTGAGCTGGCTCGGCTCGGCTCAGTTAGCTCACCGAGTTGAAAAGTCATCTCGAACTAGGCTCAGTTCAGCTCACGAGCTGGACCAGCTCGATTTTTTTCAACTCGAACTCGGCTTGCAAGTCTGTAGCACAATCTTTAGCACAACAAGGTGAACATCTTCTCAACAAGTAAGTGAACAAACTACAAACTAAGTATAGCAAAAAATTACAAACTTCAACAAACTACAAACTTCAAGTATAGCAACAAACTACAAACTACAAACTTTGACCTTCACAGGCATGTAATTGTAATTCACAGGCATGTATAGAAAATATCTATCCAGGCAGCAATTGGCATTCATAGGCATCAGCATTCCATCTCAAATTCCGTTAGCAAATTCTATCAACATACACATGCATTCCCTATACTAAAAAGTTGATCATTCCATCTCAAACTCCATCTTAGACCATACACAAGCATCAGCATTCAGCGCAGTGAAGCGACTAGTAAACATGAATGCACTGCAATGTTATGCCACAGCCCACGACTATGATGCAAGAAACCACACATAGGCATAATACACAAAAAATTCATGTTTACTAGTGAACATAATGCAACAAACCACACACAAGCATAATACACAAAAAAATTCTTGTTTACTAGTGAACAAAATGCAACAAACCACACACAGGCATAACAAGTGAATAGAATGCATGACAAACAAAAAATTCACAAAATTAAAAGGATAGCATATCATGATGAATTCATTAGTGGATATTGAAGTTGAATTCTGGACCTCTCAAAATTTGGAACCAGACCATGCACAAGCATGACAAACAAAAAATTCGGAATCAAACTTCTCATCCTTAACAATTACAGCATCAGAATAGAATGGACCTCTCAAATTTTGCATGGGGTGGCTGGGGGTGGCTAGGGTCGATTGAGGAGGTGCGGCGTGGTGCTGGGAGGCCTAGCGAAGGAGGCACCGGGTGGTTGGGGGCGACGGAGGAGGCTCCGGGCGGCGGAGGAGGTGCCGAGCGGCCGGGGGAGACGGAGGAGGCATGGGGCGACCGGGGGTGGCAGAGGAGGCGTGGTGTGGCCGGGGGCGATGAAGGAGGCGCGGGGAGGCGAAGGAGGCACTGGGGGGTCGGGGTGACGGAGGCGCTGGGCGGCGCCCGGCGGCCAGTTGCGAACGGCAAAGGAGCAGAGAGAACCCTAGATCGAGAATCTATTTGTGTGTGTGTGTGTGTGAATGTAGTCTCGTCTATATCTGTATCGGGTTCGTGTATGGTGTATTGGGTTCGGGTTCGGTCATATATATGTATATATACCAAACCGAGCCCGAGCGAGCTGAGGTCTGGCTCAGGCTTGGCTCATTTTTGAACCAAGCTATGAGGACAGCTCGAACTCGACTCATTTGTTAGCGAGCCGAGCCCAAGCCGAGCCAAAAACTGAGCTGAGCGTGGGTAGCTTGCGACCCACGAGCTAAAGTTCCACCCCTACCTATGACCACAACTTTGTTAACAAATTCGGTTTTCATTTTTTAGTAGATTCAAAGTGAAATAAATGCTCCGCGGAAACCTGCAATAACACACAAGTTTTCAGCTAATTTAATAAACCAGGTGAAAAATTCTTCATTTGGGATCATGGCAACAGCAAATTAAGAAGTCACTAATAACAAAAATAAACACAAATTGTGACCTCACCTTCACAAATACTTCATAGTTCACACCCAGAAGTAACAAGCATATTTGCAAATTCTTCAGAGGCTAAAAGCATTAAGTGGGATCTCCAGAAAGATCATGATAGGATTCAGATAGCTCCATCACATCAACAATATGACAAACGACAAAATTTCAACAACTTCTAAGACTGAAAAGAAATACGGGCATGTTTGGTTTGCTATCTTTGGTAATTTGTCAAAATTTGATCATGATCAAATCATGGTCTAATCAAATTTTGATAAAAATGAAGGTGTTTGGTTTGTAGCCAATGTTAGTCAAATTTTTGTAAAAATATAAAAAATTATTGTTTGGATGGGTGCCAAATAAGATGGTAAAAATTTGGTAACAATCTTGATCAGTGTTTGGTTTGTTGCCAATATGATAGGATGGAGGTGATTTAAACAGAAAATGTGGGACTTGAATTGGCTTGCCAAATTTTGGCAACAAAAAATTTTGTCCTCAATTGGCCAAAAAATCAATACACATTGACAAGAACTTTGACTATAATTCAAACAACAACCAAATATTGAAAGCATAACCAAAATTTGGTAAGGTAAGACATGGAAGCAAACCAAACACACTCTAAATAACTTCTCAAAATACTGCTATTATATTAACACTAGTACAGAAATGCACTCTACTAACCTTTTGTCGACGATTTAGACTCGGAGTCCTTAGTCGAACTTATACAAAATTTGTAGTTCGTAAGACCTTTCAGGGTGTCCCTCCGGGAAGGTATGTAGAATTATGGAGAACTGGAGCACAGAGAAGTTTATACAGGTTCAGGCCCTCGATGGTGGGAGTAATAGTCCTACTGTAACACCCCTATTTTTCCCAACCCTAGCCTGCCTTGACTATCTGCATTTCAGGATGAGATCTTGGTTATGCCAGAGTGTTACCCTAAAAAGTTGGCAGCCAAACTCCTTCATTTAAGTCATCTTCGCAGATCAGTCCAAAAGTTTCACAAATTAGTCCTTTTCAGATATCTGAGAAACCCCAAAAAGGCTAAAAGTCACATATCATCTCCAAATTCTGATTTGATTCAGTGAACATCTTCCCTTCACTTTTCTAAGCATTTTTCCCTTCTGGAAGAATTTCCAAATCTCGCCCGAAACCCTAGTTTCAGCCTTATCAAAATTCTAAATCCAGATTACCCTAATTACCCTGTTTTCAGTTCATCTCAAAACTTGTCTAAATCTCCAAAATTTTATCATCCCTAGCTGCTGAGCAATTTCTTAAACTTTGTGGTTTAATTTGGAAAAGTCAAAATCCTTTTTACCTAAGCCAAATGACAGATTTACATATTAGTCCCTAGAATCAAAGTTTTGAAATTGCAAATCGGCCCTTCTGTACTTTTCTGTTGTTTTCGACCAGTCCCTGGTTGTTGCCTTCGACCAGTGTATCTTGTAACATCCCTGTTTTCGCTATCTTTTCTGCTTGCGAGTCAGCATATCTTCCTTGGAATCCCTGATGTCTCAACCCTATCTTGATCTTAGGTATGCCACTACCTTAACCAAAAAAGTTGGCAGCTAAATTTCATCTCCCAGATCATTTTCACATTTCAGTCCAAAAGTGTTTCAGTTTAGTCCTTTTCAGAATTTTCAAAAATCCCAAAAAGGCTAAAAGTCCCAGATCATCTCCAAATTCAAATTTGATCAAGTGATTATCTTTCTTTCACTTTTCTGAACGTTTTTCCCTTCTGGAAGAACTCAAGAATCTCAACCGAAACCCTAGTTTCAGCCCCGACAATATGTCAAACCCTAATTACCCTATTTTACCCTGTTTTCGATTTTTGTCAAAACCACCAGATCTTATCGGATTTTACCATTTTTCCTGCTGAATGAGTCTAAGACATTTAGTAACACTCATCCGCAAAACCAGATTTCAGATCAGCCCTCCGGATCTTCAGATTTGCAAATAGGCCCAAGTTCCCGAGCCAAAACCCTCGCAGTTTAGTCCAAACCTTCGCAAATCAGCCCAAAGTTTGCAACCAGGCCCCTGTGCCATTTTCGACCAGAGCAATTCGACCAGAGCCCCGCCATTTTGCCTCGCCGTTGAACTCGTCGCCGGCGAAGTTCCCCACGCTGCCACCATCGCAGCCATGTAGCCACCACCTGCGCACAACTGTACCGCCACCGTGGAGCACCTCACCCGCGCTGTGCCGTGTTCTTCCCCGCGCGCGCGCGTGCCTGCTGTTGTCAGAAGCTTTACGCCACATGGTTGCCATCCCGGAGATCGCTATCTCGTCGTCCTGACAAAATCCCGATTCCGCGCGATACCCGTCTCTGGCAGAGCTCCCGCCATGTCCTGATGTGCCTCGCTGACCACTCCAGCGCCAGAAAATATCTCATCGGCGATTGCTGCAACTCCCGAGAGCTCAACCCCACGACTATATAAAGCCCCCCCTTTGCCCAGCATCTCTTCACACCACCCCGCAACTACAAGCCTTAGCCTCCACCACCAGAGAACAATCCAGTTCTTCAGCGCCGCCGCGAAGGCCTTCTTCCCCGGCGAGCTACCTCTAAAGCTCACGGCGCCAGCTTCGCCCGCAACTTCCCCCTCCGAACCAACTTCACCAGTAAGACCCCCTTAACCCCCTGTATGTGCCATAGCCGTTAATTGACCCCCGGCGAACCTCAACGCCGGCAATCATCGGAAAAGCCGTAATCCCCTGTTTCCCTAATGCCGAGTGATTCAAGCCAAATTGATCCTCGTGCCAGTAGAGAAAAATGATCAGTAAGCTAGGAGGAACAAGCCTGCAAACTTGGAATCGTCAATTTTGCCCCGAGCGTCGAAATCTCATGTTCGAGCCTCGGCAGTTCGCCGGAGAACGCCGCCGTGCTTCTCCAGCCATTCTCTGGAAAAATTGAGTACACCAGTAGCTTCGTGATGACCCCTAGATGCTTCCCAAGCGTGGAATTGAGTTCAAACTGTTAGATCAAGGATGCCGACTAGAGGGGGGGGGTGAATAGGAGACTTTAAAAACTTTAAAACTTAAAGCAAATAAAGAACAATTCAAGAACAAATAATGTAAGCAAGGGAAAGAAAACGAACACAATGGTTTTTACCGAGGTATCGGAGACTCGCCCAGTCTCCACTAATTCTCGTTGAAGCACTCAAATCACTTGAGTCTTGCCTCAATACTCACAAAGAGTATTATCAACTAAGGTTGCTCCTTGTCCACTCCGGAAAGGCGAGCACCGATGCCTTGTACACACTTGCCGAGCCTCTCCGACAATCTCCGAACGGAGAGATCAACGGCCACGCCTCCGAACCGTCTAGGTGAGGGCGCTCACCAAGAGTAACAGGCAGCGAGGTCTTCTCTAGACCTCCAAACACGCACCGAGAAGCTAAGTATATGCAAATGCAAAAGAACTGAAACTCTCGGTGGATCGGAAAGCACTCGACTTGATCAAAAGATCAAGATTTTATATAAGAAACTAATACTCAAGAGTGTGTATGAAATGCTGCTGCTTGTTATATGAAACACATGCCCAAAGCCCCTATTTATAGCCTCAAGAAGCAAATGAACCGTTGGAGCTAGGGCTGAAAATCAGCAACTCAAACTGACAGTCAGTTTGACAAACTGACAGTCAGTTTAGTGCACAACGGCTGACAAAATTTACGGACGAAAACTTAGCTAGCCGTTCGTGGTCGAAAAAGGAAAGCTGGAACCCACAACTGACAGTCAGTTACACAAACTGACAGTCAGTTCGACCACAATCACGACCAAAATCAAATAGAAACTCAGTTAAAAACTTTTTAGTCGAAACCCCAACTGACAGTCAGTATGGACAAACTGACAGTCAGTTTGGTACAAAAATTTTGAGCACAAAAAAACACCCTCTCTGGACAATTGTCAGTTTAAACTAACTGACATTCAAACTGACAGTCAGTTTAGCAAACTGACAGTCAGCATGAACAAAAACAGAGATAACTTTAAATCCAGAAATCCAAAAGAGGTGTTTAATAGCTCGTTGGAAAGATAATTTCAAGGGCTACAATTTTGTCAACAGAAGCAAAAGCCAGATCTGCCTAGATCTTTCTGAAAAATGCAAATACTCTTCTGCTGTCAAAAACAGAACTGAAAAACCAAAATTTTCAAATAGGTTCAAAACCAAATCCAACCAAAAATGATGCGATGCAATGACCTAGGTTTCTCGGTTTGCGTTGGAGATAAAAAGAGGACTTTCACCACCCCTCTTTATAGTACGGTTAAAACTAGAAAAGAATTTCCCTAACCGATCATCTCCACACGCCAAGATCAGTGAAAATAAAAAACTCGTAATACCTGAGGTCTTTCGCATCTTCAAGATTTGCGTCTCGTCTCTTGCTCTTCTGCGTCTTGTGCTTTACTTTAAGTTGGGTTCATTTTGATCTTCTTGTATTTCTTCCCAACTGATCCCTGTATCAATCAATCTCAAAGGCACGATTAATCCAGAACACTTTGTTTTCATTAATCATCAAAATTAGGGTTAGGCCTGTAAATTGTTGTGTCATCTCGGCCTTGTCACATGCGTAAGAGTCGCATGGAGAGGTACCGACTTGAAAGCCGAATGATCGGTGGATTAAGGTGGTACACCTTTGCAAAGTTTAAAAAGTATCGGATACTCTGAGCTCCCAGGTTATGGAGTCTGCGCGCTGTGGATTCTATTCATGTCGATGCAGCACAAGTAGCTTTTGGAAAGTTTTCACAAAATCTGAATAAAGTGGTGACTCATGGAAGACCGCCACACACAACATTTTCTGAGAATTTAGCTTAGGGTTTCAAAAGCACCGCTTTCGAAAATAAAGATCTTTTCTTCAAAACCAAGTGTGAAAATCTATTCTATATACATATATAAGCCAAAGGGCTATTCTTTGAGAAATCTCGCTGGAGCCGCGCCGTGTTCTCGCCTTGTTTGCTCACCGCCGGCCATCGCCTCTTGTCACCTGCGCTCGTGAGCAATTGTGCCACCCCGTGCGCACGTGCCAGCAACCTGTGCATCGTTGAAACCAGCGGTTAAACACCCGCGCTCCAGAGCACCGTCTTCGCACGCGCACGCCCGTTGCCGTGGCAATTGCATGCAGTTACGTGTCGTTGCCGAAGCTGTGCTGCTGCCTCCGCATCTGCGCCGTCCCAAGTGAAGTTCCAATGCAACCGACAAAGCCAGCAAAGCTGCTACACCTCCAGTGCACAATCACATCGTCGTTCGCCGCTGTCACGCCTGTGCCCGGCCGGTCTCGTCCCCGGCACAAATTCTCGCACTGTTCTCCCTCGTTGGCTCTGTCCTTGTGCCTATTTAAACCCCCCCAGCACTGTGAAGAAGACACATCTCCAGGACTTAGCCAATTTTTAGTTCTCGCGCTGTTCCTTCTTCTTCTCCGACGAGCCGATTTTGAGGCCATCGTCGCCAGAGCAAACCGTAGCCCTTCTCTCCAATCCAAGCTCGCCAGTAAGATCCCCACACCCATCTTCCCGTGTCCAAGCAAGCAATTGCACTCAAGTGATCTTCATCGCCGATGATCGCCGAAAAACCAGAAACCCCCTGTTCCTGAAATTAAACTCACTCCAGTGCTTTTCACCACCCATTCCTGTAGAATCAAATGATCCTTAGCCTTTTCTTAGTAAGCCTATTCAGCCAGTTTTCAAATTGGTGCAGTGCCGTGCGTTTTCCCAATTTTCGCGCTTCACCATGGACGTCGCACGTTGCCGGCGTGCCTCGCTGCAGCTCTCCCCAAACTGAAGCCACCTACACCTTCCCTGTGACCCCTAGATGGTGTAGCCCAGAGCTCTTAACCTGCATTGCTGTGTGGAGCTAGTTCGTCGTTCACTGTCTTCTCCAAGTCCGGTGACAACGCCGACGAGCTCGCACGCTTAACCACTGCCCAATTCCTCTCTCCAGAACAATCAGCACCACCCCAGGAGTATTTCCCCTCAACCAATTTCGAGTTTAGCTAACCCCAGTTCTCTGTCACCGTGGCTCGTCCTTGTCTCAGGCGGCCGAAGATTTCAACCTCGCCGTTCGTTGCCGATAAGCCATCCCAGCCAAATTCCTTCCACCAGCAACCTTGTCTTGATCCCGCCTACCTCCCTGACATATTTGGCGAAGCAATGCATGCGTGATTCATCCAAACGCATGTGCCCTAGTTCACTGCTGTACAGTGGCATTCGATTTCCTGTGTCCTGAGCCTTGCTATGATTTTCTGTTAATTCAAAGGCTTTTCTGAAAAGTCCACTTTGTCATTTAGGTCCCTCAGCATTTGGCACACAATGCCACCTCTTGCACCAGTTTTGATCATCTAGAAGCCCCAAATCATTCTTGTGTTCTTTTCGGACATTGTCTGTTCGCGAACCGAATGCCAAACCCTTGACTTTCGTCGCATTCGAGTCTTGTCCAGTGAACCTAACCCTAGTATCCTTTTCTCCGCTGTTCTGTTTCTGCCCAAATTCTATCGTTTGCATACATGTGTATATTTTACTTATACTTTTGTATAAAGCCTATTTTCTGGATGCTTATGTCTTGTATGTGTTGTGTGTGCTTTCGTGCGAATGCAGAGCAAGGAGCGGAAGATTTGGAAGGAACGTTTGAAGACCCAGCAGATTTCTTAGACCCAACTTGGCAAGGCAAGTCGTCACCCTTGATCATGTCTCACCTAGTATTTTGATATAAAGTAGATTCACTGTTTTAAAGATATATGCATGCTGAGTAATTGATAGAACTATGTTTAGAAACATGTGAATAGATATGACCCAAGTCTTATGTGGAAACCCCTTTTTGAGATTGAATCATCATGCAACCTTGTCACCCTAGGATGCTATGCTTAAACTCTACTCTTATTTAAATGTACATGTTGGATGTGAAATGGCTAATATGTGAGAAATGAATTTGAAACCCCTTTTTGTGAAAGAAAATATAATTTAGTATTGATAGTGAGGATTGGTTTGTATGGAGAGGGTGCGGTGCGCACCAGGGAATGTGGATGTCTCCTCACTATTAATTCATAAGGATAAGAACCTTGTGTTGTGCCTCTATGCGACATAAAAACGTACCAACCACTTGCCTGGTATGGGACAAGCACGACTTAGTAGCTTTTTGGTATTAGCAGTTCCCTGCATGGTTTGTAGGTCTGGTTTCTCGCGTGGAAACTGGTTGGGTGCAGTTCGTCCGTGAGTGATGTGAGTTCAGAAAAATTATGAGAGGAAAATGTGGAAAGAAGGAAGACATATGCCTAAGATTAAGCCGTGCGCGGTTGTAATCAAGAAAGGTCAGATGTCTCGCGTGGACAGACCAAGGCTAGGTGTCCTGTGGGAGCATAGGCCAAGGCTAGGAAGTAAGGCAGTGGGGAGGACCCACAACGGTACTTGAGACTTAATTGTCTATTTACCGGGCGGGGATACTGTTAATACTAGACTGCAAAAGCGTTGTGTGATCTCGGCCTTGTCGCATGCGTATAAGTCGCATGGAGTTGGCCCGACTTGAAAGTCGAGTGAAGAAGTGGATTTAAAAAGAGGTACACCTTTGCAAAGCGCAAGAAAAGTATCGGATACTCTGTACTCCCAGGTCATGGAGTATGTTCGCGGTGGGTTTATCCATGTGGTTCAACACAAGTAATTATTTGGAAAAGTTTTCATAATATGGCTAATTCAAAATGGTAGATCACGGAGGATCGCCATCCACAATGTTTTCTTAAAGTCTATTATAAGATTTCCAAAAACCCCGCTGTTGGAAATAAAACCCTTATTTGAAAGATCAAAGGATTGAAATCTATACTATTTATGATTATAAGACTTAACCCCTTTTCTTGATCACTCCTCATCTATATAATTGCATTTGTAAATAAACGACTTGCTGAGCATTGTGTCAAAGCATGCTCACCCTTGCCTTTTCAAACAATTCAGAAGAGGGATTCGTCTATCCCGATTCGTTTGGTTATGAGGATGAAGCAGAGGATGGGAACGCCCCAGATGATTCGGAGTTCTAGGAGGGTCTCGCGTCGAGTTGAGTCCGATGTGGAGGAAGCCCTACCAGAACCGTTGTTGCCAGAAGTGAAGATCTTCGTTGTTGCTGTCTACTTAGTTTTGTGTGTTCGGTATCTCGATGCCGACTCTTGTATGGACAAACTTGTTATTTTCTTAGCAACTCTAAGTAGCGTCATTCTGGCCGCTATGTTAATGTAATATTGGTCGCTGTGACCTTGTACCTGTTTAATTATGTCTTATGCAATTACTGCTTTCCGCTTGTTGTGAGCTTGTAATGAACCTACCTGTGCGCAATCCACCTGGGTGGTTGCCACGGGATTCCTCAAATGAGGGTCCCACACCTACGTCCTGTTGGGATTTCACTATGTGTGGTAAAAGAATTACAAAGTGACGGGAGAAGATCTTTACAGGCGAAGATTTTCCCTATATGATTGTACAAGATGAAGCCTGGAAGGCTTATGGAAGCTATCTAATCTAGGCTATTGTCTTCAAGTTGGTCGTGTGATCAGTTGATCTCTGGTTGAGATGTCACGTATCTCGTGTATGATGTGATGATGATCCTTTGTTTGATGCACCATGCTGCCCTTTTATACTGGTCGAAAGGGCGCCAAGTTGTAACGGCATCAAACGGTTGCTTAGATACGGTTTGGAGAACCGCTCTTAACTCCCACGCAGGTTTAACATGTGTTATTCGTGGATAACCGCACGTATTAACCTCCTGACGGTTGTTCCTCTACGTAGAAGAATCTTCGGGATACTTGGGATATTCCTGCTACAAGGACAGATTAATCCCACGTTCCCTGGTCGAAAGTGTTCTGACCGCGCGATGTTGGTTGACCGCGCAACATCCGCAGCCTTCAATTCGCGTACAGCATACGAACTCCTGACTGCGCACTAGCTGCGGTCTGATCGCGTAAGGATTGCGACCTCGGGCTGGTACTTTTCAGAATGACTTGAGTTCGCACCGCCAGATGCGTGTCTGGCTCGAATCTATCCTGAACCAGTCGTGCATTTATTTGAACTGACTCGGGTGTCAATCCTCGTCAGCTAGCCCCCAAATTCGAAGAGAACGAAGGGACGTGTATACTTCGAATTTTTAAGACATGCATCGGATTTTTAACTCGGTGCTTCAAATTTCCCACTTAGTGGCGCACTAAGTGTGACGGTTGGTTCCCCGAGACGGCCTTTGGGTATTATGTGACAGGTAATGATGGCGCTGTTGAAATGTTTTTTAACCCGAGGTGAAATTGTAAATGCTTTTAAAAACTCGAGGCGCTCGGAAGACGAACCGTCACCCTGGTGGCTATAAATACCGAAGCCTTCGAATTATAAAGCTCCACAACTTCTCCTCTTGGCTAAGTTTCCTTTGAAGCTACCTTCATCCTTCCTCTCATACACCTCCCGATGGCAGACCACAACATCATCGAGATTGAGAGTGATGAAGAGGAAGTTTTCGAACAAGGGCCTCAGATGCCTGAAGATCCATCTCCTTCAAGGAAGAAGCCCAAGGTTGACGAGGGATCCTCCAGCAGAACAAAGGTGAAAGATGCATCACCGTTCTTTCTTCCTTCTGTTCCTCTAGTTCTTTCTATCCATGCACCCGGGCAGGTCGAACTTTCATCTCCACCTTTGGAGGGACGTTCTTCTCAGTTTTCTCCATTTCATTCCAATACTCCCCGCTTTTGTTCGGATGATCAATTTTCTGGTAGGCAAGCTGCTCTCTTACGACCAGATGGTCCTCAACCTGTGTTGGGGAAGCAATCTTATAGTGAGAAGGTAGCACTTCCACCATATGATGATCCTCGAATTTTATCGGGTGATCTACTTTCCAGGTTGCCTATATCAACCTGTCACTTGCGAGGATTGGTAATTACTTCTGTCTCCCTTTGCTTGTTGTCATAGTTAGTAAAACTAACATTTGCAAATGTAGGAGACGAAAATTGTTGGAGCCCCCAGCGACCAGCCTGCTGAGACTCCACCTCCTTCCCTCGGACGAACTCTCCAAGGGGAAAAAGAGGCCCTGGAGAAGAAGACCGAAGAGATGTCTTCGGTGATTCTGCACCTGGCAGAATGTTTTGAAAGATCCCGTGAAGAGCCGCGTCAGTTCCGTCAGGAGAGGGATCACGCTCAGCAACAGTGAGAACTCCGATTTGATTAGGAACAATAGTGCATCTCTTGTTCGGGATGATGTAGATAGGCTTAGATTAGTTGCTAGTTCTCTGGGGGTTGTCAGTGTAGATCCTACTGACAACAACATGTCCCTAGGAGAGCTTTACAAACTACTCTCGGATCAGGTCGACGCTCTGGTCGCCGGTATCCCTTTTGTATGTAAAGAATGTCAGAAATAAAACTTTCTTTTTCTTCATATCATATGAATATTCTTTACATCTTCTGTGCGAAAACATGGCCATAAGCAATGTCTTTACGACCACTCATACACAGGCAAAATTCAATTCTGCGACCAGAATCGCTTTTTATCATTGTACCGCGACCAGCACTGATACTGCGATCAGACTTAAAGCCGCGGTTAGAACCGAAGTTCGATTTGAAAGATTACAGCGATCAGAACCGAAACTCAATCAGACCATCACTTCGATTAGAATCGGAGCTTAGTCGAAGACATGGTTCCGACCATACTGCAATCTGATCAAAACATATCTGTACGTCCAAAAACTGGGTTATAGGATATTTTCATGAAAGTTTACAAGAAACATGAAGGAAAATGTCCTCCGAAAACCTTTGTAAAACTCTTCATGTTTTCGTATCTTCAAATCTTGAAACAAAGAAGTCCTTTTGTTTTGGATCCGATACCAGGAACACTTAACGGGTCCGCCAGAGAGTATCCATTATGGGAAATGAATAGAATATTAAGTGGAACGTTTGAGTGGAACGTTACTCACAGTAGTACGCCTCCTCGGGTCTATAAAAGGAGCAGTTAGCTTCTTGAGGAAGCACACAGCCAAAAACCCTTCCTCAACACTTCCGCCGCACAAAACCCTCATTCTCCACAGCCTTCATTTTCTCCAAAGTTGCCAACTTTCCTCCCGATTTCTCACAAGAAATAGCATCCTGGAGCAGATCGGTCCACCACTCCGAGGAGAGTCTTCTGGCGTTGGAGAAGGAGGAGATCCTTCCTCCAAAGCTACTAATCAATTGACGGCCCGCGGAGAAGGATCGAGAAACCCTAGTCGTCGGAGAGGGCGAACTGGTGATCTTCGAAGAATATCTGAGCTGCGGGTTCCGATTCCCTGAGAGTCAGTTCCTGAAAGATATTTTGGAGCATTACGGGTTGGAGTTAATAAATCTCCATCTGAATGCAATCTTGATTCTGGCGGTGTTCCAGCATTTGTGTGAAGCCTACGTCGGAGTGTATCCCAGCGTGGATCTCTTCCGGTGTTTCTACTATTCGGCGTGGTCGAAGAGCACCAACACCACCCGATGCATATACTTCCAGATAAGGGACAAGAAAGAGTATCCCTTCCCACCCCTGCGAGATTCGGTGCACGGGTGGCACCAGAAATGGTTTTACTGTACCCCTTCATCTGAGAGCGGGTTGTGGTTTGAGAACTCGCGGCCAGAGAAGCCGAGCGAGTTGGACTCCCTCCCGGCGATGAATGCTGAGTTCATGAAGCACGCCGAGGTGATTCTTCACTTGGTCCAACAGGGACTGACGGCTCGCGACATCATTCGCGACTTCGTGAAGAATCAGGTGAGCCCCCTGCGTGAAGGGCTCATCCGGTTTGGGAGATAAAGTCCATGGCGGACAACACCCTGGACTACAACGACGGTATGTGATTTCGACACCGAAACCTCATGCTCCTGTTATATGCTTTCTAATTGGTCTTCTGGGAACAGTCCTGCCTTCCTCCGAGATCGAGAGACGGACAAATTACCATCTCAGGGCCTACAATGCTGAAGTAGAGGGCCCCAAGGGATCACCTCACCCACAGAGCTTAGTTCATGCCGGCGACGACCTCAAACAGGAGCGCCGAAAGGTATGTCACCTTTCACTTAGTTCCCATTCGCAGGTCTCATGTATACTGACAAATTCGTCGGGACGACGCAGCTCTTGGGGAGATTCGCCGAGGCGATGTTCCCGAGTGAAAACGTCGGTTTCCTGGGAAAGCTGACGGTGAAGAACGTGAAGAAGATCTCCTCGAAGCCCAGGACGAGAAATCCTGCCCCCAAGCAATCCAAGAAGATTCTTGGGGAAGGGTCTTCACGGAGCACTCCTCCTACTGCAAGGAAAACTGCGGTAAGATATCACGTACCTCCTGTTCTTCCAGGTACAAAATGGAATCATTTCTTCGTCGTACAGGGCGAGAGGAGCGAGGAGGAGGAGGAAGATGTCGTTCCCCTGATCCGCCGGAGGAGGAAAATAGCAGACTCTCCATCCGGCGAGACTCCACCTCGTCCCGTAGAAACAGAAACAACCGCAGCGGACCCCGCAGCCACCGGGAGTCCCGTGGTCGCGGGCGAGATCCCCGCCCCCGAAGCCCGAGGGGCCTCAGGGTTAGTTACTTCTCCCTCCCTGATCGAACGGACGATCACGGTAAGACTTCCTCGTGGTCTTAATTCCTCAATTTCATCTGTACGTGTGTTTATCAAATTTACACTCATACAGGGAGAAGAACTTCCCCCTGTAACTGCTGTGAGTTGCAGGGAGGCAAACCCTCCACACCTGGGGACAGGAGAGGATATAACAGAACAAGACTCTGCGACCAATGCCAGGGTCGCGGATGAGGTGCCTGCTCCAGCAATTCAGGAGCCACCCAGGCCTTCGGGCGTATCCCCGTCGACCGAACAGGTTACCCCGGTATGAATTCTTACCACTTAGGTTTTTATCTATAACATCCTGAGTTTTGGGGTGAAAAGTTCTTTCTTAAAAAGTCATGCATACATATGTCTCCTCTAGATCAGTCAAATCAGCCCCGGCTTTATTCTGTTCTAGCCCTAAAATCTCCAAATTTTTTTTCTGTGAACCCCAAATCAAGATCAGATTGTTCAGATGTGATCTATCAGTTATCCTAAACCTAAAAGCCTTCAGAACCCAGATTCAATTTTATCTCTAACTTTCAGATTTATCAACTCCTTTCTATTTTCGAAAACAGAAATATCTTATATTACCTAAATACCCTAAGTTTCAGAAATTTAGATTAAATCAAAATCTTGATCAAGTTCAGACCAGATTATTCTTGGATTATGATCAAGGGTATGCCAATACCTTAATCCAAAAAGTTGGCAGTCATATTTTATCATCTAAACCTTTTTCGCAGATCAGTCTTTTTCCAGATTTTCCAGAAGCCTGAAAAGGTAAAATGTTACAAATCATCTCCAAATTCAAATCTGATTCAGGGAACACCTCCCAAATGTTTTTCAACACAAAATCTCCTTTTATGAGTATCTTAAAATCAAATCCTAAATCCCATAATTCGAGATCAACAAAATTCAAATCTATTTTACCCTAATCTACTCTGTTTTCAGTTTATATCAAAAATCATTCAAACATCTCAAATTTTATCTTCTATCTATGCCAAATCATCTATTGAAACAAGTCTACCAGATCAGTGCAATCAATTTCAGATTAAACCCTCCAAATCATCAGATTTACAGATCAGTCCAAAGTTAAGAATCAAATATTGCAAATCAACCCAATTTCGACCAGGACAGCTGCTGAGTTCACGACCAGAGCCTCACCGTGTTTCCTTGCGCCGTGCTCGCTCGCCGCCGGCCAAGCCTCACCTGTAATTGTGACCGTGCATGCTTGTGCGCACGCGTCCGCATCTCAGCCATCGCCGTGGCAACGCCGTGGCAGCGCAAACGACCAAAAGCCTGCTCCCGTGCGCGACCAGCAGTGACCGTTGTCAGCAACACCGCGCCACGTTACCTTGCTTTTCCAGCCCTTGTCGCCACCGCTTTGCACCGCCCGACATTGTTGAGTCCCGATGAAGCAACAGCTTGATCAGTAGTCACCTCGCCTGTGCACCATCGCATCACCGCTCGCCGTTGTTGCATCTGTGCCCGGCCAATCAAGTTACTGACGCCAAATTCATTGCTGTTACCTCCTTGCCAACTCCGTCCACTGGTCTATTTAAGCAGCCCACATCTTGTGTTATCCTCCATCACCAGAACTTATCCAATTTCCAAATCTTCTCGCTGTCGTCTTCTTCTCCGGCGAGTCCAGTTTGAGGCTTCACGGTGCTAGCTCATTCTACTGCACCTCCTGTCAAATTAACAGCATCAGTAAGTTCCTCTCATCACACTCATCATGCTGTACCATTTAATTGGATTTCCAAGCATCTTATCGCCGATGATCACCGGAGTTGCCAATTGCCCTGTTCCGGCAATGCAGCCCGATTTACCCCGAATTAGCTTTCATTTCTGTGGAATAAAATGATCAGTGATCTCTAATTAGCAAGCCTATACATCCAGATTCCAGAATTGAGCTTGAATCGAAGATTTCCCCAAATTTGAACTCCACCAGCCGCCGGCGATCGTCGCCAGGCCACACCGGTCATCCTCCGGCCAAATTGATTGTGCAGATAGCTTACTCATACCTCTCTTTCACTCTCCAAGCTTGGAATTGAGTTCATTTAGCCTGTATCGAAAACCCCCAAATGGCAGTGCTTCTTCTCCGGCGCCGGCCACCGGAAATCCATTCCCGGCCGATCTAGCTTCAACCACATTGTCCTTCATGTGTGCTTCAACCTCCTGAACGTTTTTGTCTTCTATCCCGATCTCTGAAAATGTCCAGATTTCAAGATATAGCCATGCCAAAAACCTTGTCCAGTGGCTTCACTGTGCCGTGTGGCCACCACACTTCTTCACTATTTTTCATCATCTTTCAGCCATCTTCTGCCCTAGATCCTGTTGAGTTATTTGTTCCTTTTATCAATGCCTACCTCCCAGACAAAGTGGTGCATCATTTGGAGCTCTAGATCAAAAGTTATGACAAGCCCTAGTTTCTGGCCATGTCAGATTCAATGCCAGACTATGTCAGTCAGTGGCATTAGCCCTTTTCACTTCCTTCCAGATGTGCATTTTGAGCATAACTTTGTCCCTTAGATTCTTGAGGTTGTGATCTACAATTTCTTCTTCTATCACAACTTGATTTGAGCCTTAAAATGCATGTTATGCTAAACCCTAGTTTTTGACACTGTCCCAGTGCATGCCAGCCAATGGCATTGGCCTTGTTTACCCACTTCTGATTGTGTAATTTAAAATCCACTTTGTCCACTGAATTTGTAGAGTTATGATCTACACTTTCTTCTACTGTCACAACTTGAGATAAGCTCTCTAGCTTTCCTTGAAGCTATGTCAGAGCCTTGATCCGAATATCAATCTGCTGACATTCGCTATTTTTGATCAACCAGCCACAAAACTGATGTTCTTATTGCAACCTTAAGATCCTAAGAGCATCTAACAACCATCCTTAGCCAATTCCTTGAAACCCTAGAATCTCGAGTCAGTTCAGCTTGCAATCCCAATTATCCCCAATATCGTTCAGTCATTCTTGTAGAGTATATCTGCATATAGATCATAAAACATTTTAATATATAAGTAATTATTGTGTGTTTTTTTGTCGTCGAGTAGAACCAGAAACTAAGTTCGAGGACTTCACTGTTGACCCGTCATCAACTACTGTATTTTACGACGCAGAAGGCAAGTCATATCCTTGGTCATCTTGAACCTATATTTTAAATATTGCTATAACATAACCTTGAATATAGATAATATTGCATGTGAAAGATTGAGAATGGTTGAATTATGAATTGGCAGTAGTAGACTGGTTATCTGTGAAATGTGAAATAAACAAGTTTGAGCCATGAACTATTATATATGTATATACTTATATTCATGAAATAAAACCCCTAGCCGTGACCAGAAAAATGGTATGGGATGGTGGTAGCACTGGAGGTGCTAGACTGCAAAGGATATGCAGGCACTGAAGGTGCAAGGTTGTGGATGGTCTGGTCACTGGCATATAAGGACTAGAACCTTGTGTTGTGCGTCTAGTGGCATGAACAACGTGCTAACTGCAAGCCTAGTATGGGACAGGCCTCAACAAGTACTTATGTGGATCGCACATGAAACCCCTGCATGAGATGGAAAACAATACACTAAACTCACGGGGTTCAGCTCCTCCACGTATTATGATCAAGCACGTTGACCCAGTAATGGGAAGAGGCATTTGGGTGTGGGGGTAATCCCGCCACAACTGTGGTTTGTGTGAAGAAAACTGCAGGGGTCAGGGGTGAATTGTAAGTGAAACATAACAAAAGTTCTTGTTATCTCCACCTTGCCGCTCACAGTATGAAGTGAGTCAGGGGTCCAATCATTATGTTATGATAGGATGGGCTTGAAAGTGGAATATCTTGTGGGTAAATTGGTACCTCTCTGCAGAGTTTAAAAACGTATTCGAATACTCCGAGCTCCCAGGTTTATAGGAGTCTGCTGCGGTGGATTAAATCCACGGGGTGTGATACAAGTATATTTTTCTCAATAAAATGTGTTAAATCAAGATTACCCAAATGACATGTGTTGTCATGATAAGGAGTGCTGTCGTGTATCAACGTGTCGCGGTAGTGCTATAAGTTAGTGAACATGAATGATAATGTTATATTATGAAAGGTGCTGTCATGAGATGAGGTATGAAAATAAAAGATTATTTTATAAACATCCATAATTCTTGACTAGTCTAGGTTCATATCATCACTACTATATGTATCTACTCTTACCTATGACTTGCTGAGTACGTAAGTGCTCACTCTTGCAACCTACAAATCAGTAGATGGAGCGTTCAATGATCAAGATGAAGGCATGGAGAACTTCTTGGATCCAGAAGGAGGAGTGTCAGTTCTGCCAGAGCCCTGATGTGTGTTGTTCTGCCGTCCACTTCTCTTTGTGGGAGGGTCACCTATCTTCTGCTGTGTAGATGTTATTTTGCTAAACCATGTATGCCATGAAGTATGATGAACATCTCTTATGGTACCTGAATTGTGCATAGGACACCACTGACTTCTCTTCGCACCACAGGAACTATCCCGTATAACGGCCAGATCGATTGCTATGGTGGCGAGCATCGAGGCCATACAAAAAGAGAGAGACTGCGTGCGAAAGTAAGAATAAATGCCCTTTAATTTATATAGATACAAATTCGTTATGACAATCATCTTTTTTGTCACAGGGAGGTTGCTTCTTTGAAGAGGAACCTGGCCGCTAACAAGCTCAGGTCGATCTCCATGATTTCGAAGCAAGAGGTTGAGCTTAATGTTCTGCGGTCACAGCTCTCTGGTAAGCCGATTCCCGACTAGGAAGACTTGACTTTATAGTTTAGACTGTTAATAACAATCCTCTTACTGCAGTACAAGCAAGTCAAATAAAATGGCTTGATCAGGACAAGGCAATCCTCCAGCTCTCCATTAACTCTACCCGAAGGGCGAACAGAGACCTGAGCCAATCCATCTTCGAAAAACTAACGATGGTGGCCCGTCTCCTGAGGGCTGATGTGGTCGAGACCACAAAGGACGACCTCAGTTCGAGCGACTGGTCTACTCTGGTCGTAGCCCAAGCTGAGTCACTTCTCGAGTATCTTCCTGAAGTTACACGGCGACGGGAAGAGGCGATCAGAACCAGGGTTCGATCAGCAGCCTCCGCCATTCTCTGCCGGTTTCGTCTCCACCATGACCCAGATATGGATCTGAATCCACTGGTGGGAACGGTAGAGATCGAAAGTGAAGAGCAACTGGAGGCGATCATGGAGGAAGTCAATCCCCTTGTAGATAGACTCCTGACCAAGCTCGGGATTGTGTAATCCCTACAATTGTATAGATATAACCTGTAGAATAGACAATACTATCGGGTTCATATACAACAACCGATAGAATAAAGTTTCCAGTACTAACTGTGTCTACACAATACTATCGGTTTAAATCCCAGCCGATAGAAACAAACATACACATTACTATCGGTTTAGATCCTAGCCGATAGAAAAAATACACATTACTATCGGTTGATATACGAGCTGATAGAAAAAATGTAAACAATACTATCGGTTTAAATCCGAGCCGATAGAAAAAATAGTCGATAGCGATTAGTGAATGTTGGGAATGTATATGTTTTACTAACGGTTTTTGAACCGATAGAAGTGTGCTGCGTTTCTACTATCGTGCCAATCACTATCGGTAAGAGAACCGATAGTAGAGTGGATTTTTAACCGATAGTGAAAAGCATTTCTGTAGTAGTGATTTGTCACAATGGGGGTTTTGATTTGCCTTAGCATCTTCCATCCCAAAGCGTTTGAGTAGGTCCTTCACGTACTTCGTTTGACTCATGAACGTACCGTTCTTGAGTTGCTTGCTTTGAAGTCCAAGGAAGAAGCTCAGCTCACCGATCATTGACATTTCGAATTCCCTAGACATCATCTCTCCAAACTCATGACAGAAATGTTCATTAGTAGATCCAAAAATAATATCATCAACATATATCTGACAATGAACAAGTCTTTTTCAATTTTCTTTGTAAACAGTGTTGTATCAACCTTCCCAATTTAAAACCTTTTGATAAAAGAAAGTCTCTAAGACGTTCATACTAAGCTCGAGGAGCTTGCTTAAGACCATAGAGAGCTTTAGACAATTTAAATACATGGTTTGAAAATTTAGAATCTTCAAAACAGGGAGGTTGTTCACCAAAAACAAGTTCAGAGATTTCACCATTCAAAAATACACTTTTAACATCCATTTGAAATAATTTAATATTGAAACATGATGCATAAGCAAGAAGAATACGAATAGCTTCAAGTCTTGCTACAGGTGCAAAAGTTTCCTCAAAGTCTAAACCTTCGACTTGAGTAAAACCTTGTGCAACAAGACGAGCTTTATTTCTAATTACTACACCATTTTCATCTTGCTTATTTCTAAAGACCCATTTAGTTCCAATTACATTATGATCCTTGGGTCTTTCAACTAAAGTCCAAACTTCATTTCTAGAAAAGTTGTTTAGTTCATCATGCATGGCATTTACCCAATCAGGATCATTTAAAACTTCATTAACATGTTTAGGTTCTACAGAAAATACAAAAGAATGATGTTCACAAAATGCAGCAATATGAGAGCGAGTTTGAACACCCTTATTGACATCACCCAATATTTGTTCTAGAGGGTGATCCTTGGTGATCGTTTGATGTTGCCTTGGTGCTTCTTCTTGTGCTGCTTCTTCTTGACTTGGTTCTGGAGGATCAACTTGAGATGATGATACAGGTTGATCATCATTCTCAATGATCTCATCATCTTCTTGATCATCTTCTCTTGGCTTGATGTCTCCAATTGTGATGTTCTTTATGGCTTCTTGAAGATCTTCACCTAAAACTTCACAAGAGACTTGCTCCACATTTCCTTGACGATTATCGCCAAAGGTGATCTTTTGATTCTAACTTGAGTTGTCTTCTATTGAGGTGAACAATTTCTTGTTGCCGGTCATGTGTTCGGAGCATCCGCTGTCTAGCACCCAATAGTTCCCACCGGTCTTGTAGTTTACCTGCATAAAGAAAAAGAATCAAGTCTTTTTAGGTACCCAAACCTTTTTGGGTCCTTCAATGTTAACGATCAAAGATTTGGGCACCCAAATTGATTTCTTCTTTTTATTTAGCATGGGTGCGCCAACATACTTTGCTATAGCATACCCTTTCCTTGACCTTTGAAGTATGTAGCAAGTATCAAAATAATTTGGAGTCATTAGAGGACATGCTTCATGCGAATGACCAGTATCATGGCATTTAAAACAGAAAGTGTTGCATGCTTTTACAAAAATAGTTTTTGTACTTGGTTTCTTTCCTTTCTTCGGAAAGTATCCAAGTCTTTCTTTTCTAAATGAACATTTTTGTTTGCTAAGGATTAGATCAAGAGTTACTTTTCCTTGGTAGCAGTTTTCTAAACCTTTTTCAAGTTTTTTAACTTGTGCCTTAAGTTCGTTATTCTCATTTAAGATAGTATTGTTCAAAACACATGGCATATCAAGAGGAATAGCATGAGAGGAATTGTCATTTAAATCACATGAAATGCCTACATCTACCTTAGATGGAGCATTAGTAATATCTTTCATTTGCATACTTTCATAAGAATCTTTTAGTTCTAAGTATTGAGTGCATAAAGAAGAATGTTCTTCCTTAAGCGCTTTATTCTTCTTTTTAGTCATTCCAAAAATTTCATTTAGTTCGGTGATCATTTCAACTAGTTCGTCATATGAAGGATCGGAAGAATGTACCATTTCATCGTCTTTAGCCATAAGACAAAGGGATGAACTAGACGAAGTGTTGATGTTCCCGAGAGCTAATCCAGCTATCTTCTTGGAGCAGCTTCTTTCGTCGTCAGAGTCGGAGTCGGAGCTCTCACCTCCGGACATCCATTCTCCGAAGCATGCTTCCTTGGTTGCGTCATTGTTCTTCTTGAAGAACTTCTTCTTCTTGTTCTAAGTTTTGTTCTTGTTGGGACATCTTGACGCTATATGTCACTTTTCATGACATCCGTAACATATGATGTCCTTGAAGTTTGTTTTCTTAGGCCCCTTTGGTCGAGTGTCAATGTTGACACCCTTCTTGTGTAACCTGCGAAGAAGTTTTTGTGTATTTTTTACCATGAGTGCTAGATCTTCGTCAGAGGAGCCATCGCTTGGATCATTCTTGGTGCTGGCTTTGAAAGCCAACGCCTTCTTCTTCGTCTCCGAGGGTTCGGTTGCTTCTTTCTTCTCCTTTTGATGCATCTCATGGGTAATGAGGTTCCCATAGAGATTTGTCGGTGTTGTGGTCGACAAGTCGGAGTTTGTGAGTACCGTGACCAGAGTGTCAAAGCTTTATGGAAGCACCCTGAGCATCTTTCTTACAATATCAAGGTCAGTAAAAACAACACCGAGACCCTTGAGTTCATTCACAATATTGTTCAACCGGGTGAACATGGAATCCACGGACTCGGTTAACGACATTGTGAATGTCTCGTATCTTTGCCTCACCATAAGCAGCTTTGCCTCTTTGACTTTAATCGTACCCTCGTAAATTTCTTCGAGGGTGGTCCAAACCTTGTGAGCAGTCGTGAGATTTCTTACACGGTTGAACTCATTTAGAGACAAACCGGCAAAGAGTGCATTTTTTGCACGGGCATTTAAATGTAATTTTCTCCTATCGTCATCGGAGTGACTTGTCGGATCATCTAGAGGAGTAAAACCAAGTTTAACGATGTCCCATACATCAAGCCTCATTGCCTCTAGGAATACCAACATGCGCACTTTCCAGTAAGAATAGTTAGTCCTATCAAAGATAGGCGCACGACCGGTATGACCAAGAGAAAAGCCCTCGTTAGACATCATCCTCTCTCTAAGCGGTAAAGCCTAATTTATCGAGAGACCTTGCTCTGATACCACGTGTAGGATCAAGAATACCGACTATAGGGGGGTGAATAGGAGGCTTTAAAACTTTTCAATTAAAAACAAATGTTGCAAAGATGAGAACCAAAAGAAATTTAATGTATTGAAATAAATAGACAGAGAGAACTGACACAACAATTTTTACCGAGGTCTCGGAGACTCACCCAGTCTCCCCTAATCCTCGTTGAAACACTTAAAATAAATTGAGTCTTGCTCCAATATCCACGAAGGATATTATCCACTAGTGGTTGCTCCTTGTCCACTCCGGAAAGGCGAGTACCGATGCCTTTTACAAATGCGCCGAGTTTCTCTGACAATCTCCGAACTGGAGAGATCTACGGCCACGCCTCCGAACCGTCTAGGTGAGGGTGCTCACCAAGAGTAATAGGCAGCAAGGTCTTCTCTAGACCTCTAACAATCACCGAGAAACTAATAGGATGCAAATGATGCGAACATAAAGCACTCGGTGGATCTGAAAAATATTCGACTTGATCAAAAGATCAAGATTTTGTATAAGAAACTAAAACTCAAGAGTGTATATGAGAAGAGGTTGCTTGTTGTATAAAAAATGAGCTCAAAGCCTCTATTTATAGCCTCAAGGATCAAAAGAACCGTTGGAGCTAGAGCTGAAAATCAGCAACTCAAACTGACAGTCAGTTCACCAAACTGACAGTCAGTTACATACACAATGGCCGACAAAATTTATGGATAAAAAATAGCTAGCCGTTTGTGGTCGTATATGGAAACTAAAACCCCAAACTGACAGTCAGTTATGCGAATTGACAGTCAGTTCGACCAAAACATCGACCAGTTTTAAAAGAAAACTCATAAAAATAGCTGTGGTCGAAACACAAACTGACAGTCAGCATGGGCATACTGACAGTCAGTGTAGTACAAAAAAATTTTGGCCCAAAAAACACACTCTCTGGACAATTGTCAGTTAACACAAACTGACATTCAAACTGACAGTCAGTATAGCAAACTGACAGTCAGCATAAACAAAAACATCTATAACTTTAAATCTAGAAGTCCAAATGAAGTGTTTAATAGCTCGTCTGAAAGATAATTTTAAGGGCTACATTTTTGTCAACAGAAGCAAAACCCAGATCTATCTAGATCTTTCTAGATATTTGAAAAACTCTTCTACTGTCAAAAACTCAACTGAAAATCCAAATCTTTCAAAACCAAATTCAAATCAAATCCAACAAAAAAAATACAATGCAATGACTTAAGTTTCTCGGTTCATGTTGGAAATTTAGAGAGGACTTTACAACCCCTCTTTATAGTACGGTTAAATCTAAGCAACAAAAGTCTTTAACCGATCGAACTCCAAACACCGAGATCGGTAAAATAAAATTTCAGATCACCTTAGGTCCTTTGTATCTTTACGCTTGCGTCTCGTCTTTACTCTTTTACACCTTGAGCTTCTATTTGATGTCGGGTTCATCTTTGATCATCTTGCATTTCTTCCCAACACGCTCTGTATCAAAAATCTCAGAAGCACAGTTAGTCTGAAACACTTTGTTTTCATTAATCATCAAAATTAGGATTAGACATAAAAGCCTAGATACAACACTTGCCACATAACAAAGTTTAGTAGTCATATAAGCCTATAAATAAAATTATTGTGCCTTATTTAAGTAAGACCATAGTATAACATTGGAAACCATAAAAACTGTTGGGTTAAAGTGTAGGTACCCATCTCAGGAGTATGTGTGAGTCATCTAGATTTAACAAGAATTGTGTTAATTATAATAAAGTGTTACATTCTCTTTTGTTGTATTACTTTTAGTCTCCATTAGTCAAGCCATTTCCTTCTTAGTACTTAGTCAAGTTGAAGACTCAAAGATAACCATGTCTCTCTAGTCTCTAGTTGTGATTTGGAAATGACTCAGCCACTAGAATCACAATGGTTACACATCTTAGACTTATATTTGACAAGAAGGACGAGCCCAAATTACCGAAAATCTTGGAATTCTTCTTCTTTATCTGCTTAGAAGAAGCAGAAGTAATGCGATATATTTCCGCTTAAAATTTTTAATTTATATCTATTTTATGCAAACCTAAGGTGGGGAAGGGAAAAAATGGACGGAAGATGAGTAACGTGTGATAGTTTGGAGAGAAGAGGAGTGCGTTTGTATATTTCACCTGCCAAAAGGAGTTCTTTATATAAAATGGCTTCGAGTTCACCTGGAGGGAAGAACAATGGCGTGTTGCATGGAAGTCACCAACTACATCTGGACTTGGTTACCGGCGATATTGCTGCCAATGTAGAACGACACGCTACTATGCTTAATATATTATTTTATTACTAATTTCTCTGATGTTTTAATCATTTCTGATCTTGATTTGTTGATGACACCAGTAGTTCACTAATCTCAGTGAGATTTTTTTCCATATTAATGCTGTGAGATTTATCGTACTTCGATACTTTTTAGATATATTGTTCCAAGCTAATTAATTATCTTTATGCATCTACAATGAACTTTATTTATTTTTGTTTTTTCTTTGTTTTGAGGTAAGAGCTTTAAGTTTTAAGCTTTATTGGTTCAATTTTAGATCTCTCATATGAACACTTCAATGCAGAACATAAATTAATAATGAAAATTCTATTCGGAAGGTGTTAAATTTTCTAATTTAAAGAATTAATTAGTGTGCTAAACCAGATGCCAACAAAGCAAACATCTCTTTACCACTGTTTAATATTGCCTGGTTCATTTAGTATATTTGTCTTTCTTGTTGACGGTATTTTACGCACTTAAAATGATCAATAAATGAATGAGAAATTTTACAATTCTTCAAGATATATTAGGACATCTCTATTTTTATAGAGTATCAATTAAATCTGATCTTTAATTTAGTAAAGATAAGTTTGGTATTTCATTTTAAATTAATCCATATGTCCAAACCAAACTTACAAGATCTTAATTTCCTTGTTCGATCCATCTTTCTTAAAAAAATTCCTGTGATCAATGGTGTGCATGACATATTGACATGAGCCTAACAAGATCCTATTTGAACACTAAGGTGTAAAAATTTTCCAAGACGATGTTGTGGTTTATGAGCAAAATACAGGGGTCTTAGATAATTCCCCTTCTGTATTACTAAGCATCAAAAATAAACAATCAGAGGACTAAGCACAGTTTGGTGAAAATCACACAAGCAAGCAGCGTCAACGTCCACTATGACGCTGCTCCGGACTGCGTCCAATGCTGGACGCTGTGCTCAACAACGTCCCATTCGGGACAATGGAAACATCACCGTCCACTCCATTTTGCATGCCCTGTTCCGCTGTCTGCAACCGACCTGACCTACACCAAGAGAACCTGCATGGTTTGAGCGGACGGTGGGTGCAGATGGCAATCAGCGCGCACAAAGGGCAACCGACCTATGCTATCATGTTGGGATGAAGCAGAGTACCATTAACAAGCAAAAGCTATAAGATTGCTGATGGGAGACTAGTCTGCATGCAGAGAGTTAGTTGCACCAGAACCACGTAACATTTTACATTTTAGCAATTTTCCATGGTATTTACTGTAATTATTCCAGAATGCTATATGATGTGCACAAGATGGAAGTTCACACAGGTTTTCGCATCTTCCAGATAGGGTGGACATTTGCATCACCCTATGGCTTGCTTATTTTTGTGATTTCTTTATAGGTGTGCTTAGTTCAATTTTTTTTAATATTTTGATGCGTAATAATAAAAAAGTTTGACTAGTACTAATAACAAAAGCGCATCCAATTAATTTTATAAAAGAAAAATCTAATTTCCAAATCCCAATCTACTGTCTTCCCTTTTTTTCAACTTGCTTGGACAATTACCATTAGACCTCCCATTCCACCCCCACACCCCGCCCCCCGCCCCGCCCCCCCCCCCCCCCCCCCCCCCCCCCCCCCAATCTTGCTTGTTCTTCCCCTTCTCTGTTAGACAAGAGTCCTAACCTCATTGAAATTTACCTCATATTCCACACCATTTCTTTCAACTATTTGACTATTTTTGGTAACTGATAGTAGTATTCAATTCAAAATAAAAGACAAACATGTTGAGATGAAATTATACTCCAAACTTGAAGAAATCTTTCTAGATCATATAGACAAAACCTTTTCTTGTAAAGAGCATTTTGTCCAAAAAAATATCTATAGATCATCAAGATAATTCTTTTTCCAGGATAATGGAGAAGTCAGAAGGCAATCAATTGATGAATTCAGTACATGGAATCTGCCACGCTAGCTCAAGGGAAACATAGCTGCTTTAATCATAATTTTCCTGTCACAAAAATACAATAAGGGTTCCTAAATCTGATTTGACAAACTAGATCTACCTTAGAGAAGGTTTCAACACTCAATGCATTGGCATATTAGTTTACATCTACATGTAAAGAATATAGTCCAGAAGATCATACATCTAGATCATAAAAAATTCCTATAGATCAGTCACCTCATACTAGTAAGCATAAAGGATAATCAAATTTCCACTCATCCATCCAATCTATTGCAGCAACTGTTCAAGCATTCCCGTTAGACAAATTAGCAAATACTAAGGGCATAGATCATATTACACCTATAAAACATCGTAAGATTACGCATAATTCCGCATTTGAGCACTTAGTCCCTAGATTAAGTTTCAAAACAGATGAACAAATGTCTTACTTCAGTAAAGACATTGTAGATGTAATCTAGAAAAAATTTGAAGAAAAATAATTGGGAGTCTTCATGAGACTCTAAGATTATTTTCTAGATATTTATTTGGGTAAAGAGAATCCTTATAGGATAACTCTATAGAAAGAGGTTATTCCTCTCTTTACCATAGATTCAACTCCTTGTTTTCAACCAAAACACCTTTTTTGGTGTTGAGGGTGGAAATAGATCTACAATATTTTAGAGGATAGGAGATAAAACCATATACATAAACTATTTCTCTCTAAACTCTCTTAAATCAAGGATTATTGCGAGCCATTTATGGAATGCTAGATCAAATACTACAATCCGATCTTGGATTTGTAGTGAAAAGGATTTGTGAAAATTTAAGTGACCTTCGTGGTCGCTATAAAATTCTCTTTCGTTCAGTTCCCCCAAAGCTCCAGTAGCCCTTGAGGCCAACAAGTCATCACATTTGTGTACTGAAAGGGAGTTTTGAAAGCTCACTAAAAGAAACATATATTTTGACATAGGAAGACAAGGAAATATTGAATCAGCCATATGAGAAAATTCACAAAACATGGAGGTATTGGATGGAAGCCTCCGAACTTCAGCAATATGTCAAGATGGGCCCTGACTATGAAATAGTTTTCTAGAACCCAATAATGAGGATATTTGTTAATTGAGATATTTATTTAAACAAAATCTTCATTATGTTGTAAGACCAGAATATAAGAAAGACAACAATACACTGCGAAATTACAGAACCATAGTAAGATAGTTAGAAAACTGGTTTCCTCTAGAAGAATGTTATCAAGGATGAAAAATTCACTCATCTGAAGATGAAGAAGAGGGTTTTTTCCAAGGAAACTAAATTATTTCAAGATACACCAATAATGATAACATGACAAGACGTAAGTGTCAAAAGGCATTCTACTTAGCAAATAAGACAAAATCCAAAAAAATTTTCAAGATGCTTCATCATTCAAAAAAGAAAGCAATAAAAAGAGAAGATGCACTTCTCTTCTTTTGAAGACAACGAGGACAAATTGTATGTCAAAATTATTCAAAAGGATAAATTAATGGGAGATACTATTGAAGGAGATGAGTGAGAATCCTTCTCAACTATTTCCATAATGTATGGTGAAGATACATTCAAGACATCTATAAAAGAATGAGTCTCTCAAGAAGAGAGAGCATCAAAGTTGGGATCAAACACTTGAAAACTTGGAGTTGGAACCACCACAACCAACACACAAAACATCCACAACACTTCTCCACTTCTACTTTCACTCCACTTGTAATAAAATTTAAGTAGTATTGTAAATAGGTTTGTACTAAATAAAGATTTTATATAGAGAGTTACAGTGTGTAAGGTTTATATTAAACCTGACGCATGTACTGAACTTGAATTTGTACGTGCGTCAATGAAGCATAAGGACTCGTTTTCTATCTTTGTAACTATTATACTTTCTTAATATAATTGTTCCTTTTGTATATTTTTGTTCTTATTATCCATTTACTTTGTCTTTCTAGTTTACTATTTTTATATTATAATTTTGTCATATGATTTACTGTTTATCTTCTTTATTTTGTATTGTATGTTTACTATTTTTTTGTTTTCTTTCTTTGCATTATTTTAGTTTTCATTATTGGTTTCTAAAAATAGCAATAGTATTTCTTGTATCTTCATTGTTATATTAGAACTATTATCTTAGTCTTATCTTGTCGAGACAGACCAAACCTGCGTCTAGGTTGTTTTCTTGGTATCGCATATATATACTTAATCATATATACACAACAAGTAATCAACTTGGTTACTAGTAGATATATATGTGTATATATCTAGAGCTACCTCTTAGGCTTGGCCTGGGATTTTCTATGTTCATGTAGATCTTTGTTGCCCTTGTTGTTGAAAGATATATATATATATACATGTTGTATTAAAATTAATCACTGACCATGTATGTTATTACAAACAGTAAAAATTAAAGTAAAATTAACTCACCTTGAAATGTTTTTACTATTGTTGATGTAACAATCAATATTGTTGTCTTTCCTAGTAAACTTTCATCTAAAGAATTGAATACATTTGCCCACAGTGTTATTTTGATTTTATCACCTCTAAAAATGAATTAAATAACTGTTAGTAAATTGAACTTATGAAAGAATATATTTTATGTTTAACTGGAAGTAAGTCACCTAGTTGAATGTCAAACACTCACTCTAATAGTATAAGTTCAATCTCGCGAATGTTTGTAGCTCGTGAATTCTTTTTATTAATCCTTGACTCTATTGGCTTAATTTGAGTAAGCAAGCCAATAACATCTGCAAACAAAAGGCATTAGTTGAATGATAGTAAGCAACCAGTAAGCAACCAATGGGTTTCAGCCCGATCTTTAGAGAGCCCATATAGAAGTTGCTGAAATAATCTTGCAAATCACATAGATGAACATTTTACAGGTTACAGGTTTACTAGTATGATCCTAGGAGGCTGATGTTGCTTCCTCCTTTTTTATGGTTCATGAAAATGGATAAAAGAGAAACTTTTAGATGCAACATTTGCTTTGCTTGTTCGTTCTTTTTTCCTTTGACAGAAGCAACATATGTTTGGCTGCTCGCCGTCCTGTCGGTAAGTCTTTCAGTCTATTTCTGGTGTCCTTCATCTAGATTTTAGAAGAGACACTAGTACAGAAAAGTTTTCTTCTATCGGTAAAAAACACCCTTCTACTATCGGTTTTTGTACCGTTAGAGATAGACACGATAGAACAAGACAGGTCATTTTCTAACGGTAAATAACTGATAGAAGAAGTGCACTATTCTGATGGCATTTTAGGCAACAACCGGTAGAAAAACCGTTCTAGTCTGACGGTTGTGAAAGAGTTTACCGATAGAAAAAGGATAGTACTCTCTCGGTTGTGTATGAGTTTACCGGTAGGAAAAGTTACACTCTCCTAATGGTTAATTACTAGTGTACCGATAGAAAAAACCTTAGTACTCTCTCGGTTGTGAATGAGTTTACCGATAGAAAAAATGATAGTACTCTCTCGGTTGTGTATGAGTTTACCGGCAGGAAAAGTTATACTCTTCTAATAGTTAATTATGAGTGTACCGATAGAAAAAACCATAGTACTCTCTCGGTTGTGAATGAGTTTACCGATAGAAAAAATGATAGTACTCTCTCGGTTGTGAATGAATTTACCGGCAGAAAAAGTTATACTCTTATAACGGTTAATTTACGAGTGTACCGATAGAAAAAACCTTAGTACTCTCTCGGTTGTGAATGAATTTACCGATAGAAATATAGTATAGATGCAATATAGTACATTCACATATACAGTACATTCTTTATATTCTCAATACAGTACATTCACATATACAGTATAGATGCAATACAGTATAGATTGGATACACAATACAGTACAGATGCAAAGAAGGGTAAATTCACATATATATTGAACAGATTGACACATTAGACAGTTATTCACATTTATTCACATATATATGAACCAATACAAATTGCAATCCAATATGGACAAATACTAACCAATAAGACTATATATAAACAATCTATGCACAGAATACACGAAAAAGAGAAAATTGACAATAAGTGAGCGAAAAGCTTGTCATGGCGGTTGGTTGGGCGCAACTTCCTTCATAACATATTGAGCCCAGATTTGTCAGAGATCTCTAATCTTTGCATTTTTGTATTGGTCTTTGGACATGGCGATCTGCAAGCATGTGTGAATATTGAGTAACTAACTTCCTAATTTTGAACGTGACACCCAATTTTCAAATTTGAGTTAGCTATAGATGCTTACCTGGGGGAATTGGGCAAAGTTTGTCCGCACTAGGTCATACATGTAGCGCAGCACATAAAACCCGCATTCCCACGATTGCGGCTGCTGATATCACTGAGATAATTGCATATGCGAAAACATGTTAGCTATTGTTTCCATAAACTAATTAAGTATAAACAAAAAGTCTCGTGAGTACTTCATATTCTTTCCAAGCTAATAGGGAGCCCTGCGGTGCGGCATGCCTCCCTCCAGCAGACACATATTTCTCAAAAGCCCTGCATTTCAGTTAGCATTGCTGGTTAATGTATTATCATTAGATAGTGAGGTCAAAATTTAAATCAAACATATATGTTACTTACGCCTCCATATTCCTCTTGACCACATATTCGTTTGATAATCTGTCATGCATCGAATCGAGGTAGTACACCTCGTTCCTCCACGGACAGATCACGATGAGGATACAGTGGCCCTTACATTGTACATAAAAGATGAATGCTAGCTCAAAGTATATCTGAGGTATAGCATACAAGATTGACTTGAATTAGTAAAAATGCACTAACCTTTGGTGGTACGGCACCAGAATGAACTCCCTGTCCAGCTGCGCCATCAACGCCTTGGATATGTAGTGCTCATCGTGCGCGGCGTCGTGCTCTAGCATCGTGAGGCTTATTTTCTCTAGGTCGAGGAAACCCACCTTGTCACACACAGCCTCCGATGCTAGCATGTACATGCACCTGCATACAAAGGACGACATTAGTATTGCACAGAAAGTTACTACATTTCAAATGAACTACAACAATGCAGAGTTAGCAAACAGAGTTAGAAAACAACAATATATAGGATCAGCAAACTCACAGGACTCCAGTCCGTATGATGGACATATCGAGCTCCCCCCAGTTGTAGAGGTCGAACAGATCCTCGTGTGCCACTGATATACTCCTGGGCTCACGGTGGAACTGCCCAGGCCTGTAGGGAACTAAGAGGTTCAGATTGCGCTGAGCTCGGTGTAGGTACCACTCGTGGAGGTCTCTGGTTGATCGATCCAATTTGCTCAAAACTGCCTCTGACATGAGTGGGAACCCGTTCCTGAACCTCTCCGGCTGTGCCTTTCGCCCTTTTCCCTTGCCTTTCCCCTTGCCTTTTGCCGGGGACTGAGCGCATACCTTCGAAGGCAAGGGCGAGGTGATGGCGGCTTTCTTCCCAGGTGAAGGCGTGGATGCGCTGGATGGGGTCGAGGCCGTCTTTCATGTGTTCAGGTTCGCACGAGATCAGGCCTTATGCCCCGAGCTGGGGGCGCAGTCCCTTGGTAGCAAGCCGGCAAGCCACTTCAATTAATGAGCACGTATGTTAGATTTTGCAAGTTGAGTGTACTGAGTAGGATGTTATCTAAAATGTGTAGGATTTACCTGTTGTATTAGAACACACTTCATGGGCCACTATACGTAGGAGCCCACTGCCTCAGCAAGTGTCTGCATTTTCTCTGTTGGGACTGGCAATGGAAAATCGTTGTAGCCCGGCATAGCCATGTCTACCTGTACCTTTGCGAACCCCAACCGCAGAGGTACACAGTGGATCCGGACATCCTCCCCGGATGGATATACGAAGCCGTGTGCAACCACTTCTTGCCCGTCGCCTAGGTGAGTAAGTAGGATGCAGCTCTCCGGCTTCTGCAAATTTGTAACAATTAAAACAGGTTAGCGAAACAACTCTAATAGAATGGGAGTGGCATCAACTTAAGTGCACAGATGAAGGCTTGCAATACCTCAAGTAGATCCACTGGATCCGCGAGGACCTTCGAAGAGCAACTGCTTATCCTACCCCGCGGGGTACCGTCGTCCTAGGGATCCGCATCTGCACTCTTGGCCAGCAATGCTTCTTTCAACTGTGCAAACTGTTCCCTCATTTGTGCGACCTCAGACTGCACCTTGTAAGATCGAGGATGCCGACTAGATGGGGGGTGATTAGGAGGCTTTTAAATTTTCTCCCCCACTAAGTAATTTCAACAAAATAATCAATTGAACTAGATTATACAATCAGACTTAAAACAATTTAATCAACTAATTGCATTCAACCATATGAAATATTTAACAATACATGCAACAATAGTGATATAAGCAATTGTGTCAAGATGAATATAAAGCAAATAAGAATTACGCAATTGACACAATATTTTTACCGAGGTCTCGGAGACTCGCCCGGTCTCCCATACTCCTCGTTGAAGCGCTCGCTCGGAGCCTCGCTTCTATATCCACGAAGGATATCTCAATAGGGTTGCTCCATCTCTACACCGGATAGGCGAGCACCACACCTTTCACAATCTTTTGCCGGCCTCTCCGACAAACTTCAATTGGAGAGATCTCGGCTCTCCTCCGGCACCGTCTAGGCGAAGGCGATCGCCAAGAGTAACAAGCCGGATGCACTTTCACTTGAATTAACCACGTGCTAGAAGCTCAATGATGCAAATGATATGCTCAACACTCTAGCACTAGCAATCTAATGGAGACGAAGTGCACTAAACACTCACACAATCTCCCTCAAGCTCTCTCTCAAATCTATTCAAGATTTGGGCTCAATTCTAGCCTCTAAATGCAATAACACATATGCAACTCAATTAGCTAGGTTTTCAGCTGAAGAATGAACTCTTTGAGCACACACAAATGAAGGCAAACACGAAGTATTTATAGCCCTCAAAGAAAACTAGCCGTTTGCAACCAAATGCGTCATTTTTGTATAGGGCGGACAATGTCCGGCCACTTCGGACACTGTCCGGCCAATATATAAAAAAATACGCCCATTGCACAACGTGTCAGAGATCGTTGGGGGCATTTTTTGTGAAGGCCGGACATTGTCCGGCCATATCGGACAATGTCCGGCCACTTCGGACAGATAGCCCCGGACGGATGCATTTGTCTCTGTTTCATTTCTCGACTCAAAAAAATTTGTACAGGTCGGACAATGTCTGGCCATTTCGGACAAAGTCCGGCCCACTGCACACTGACAGTAAAATAAGCATAACTTTTGATCCAGAGATTCGATTGAGGTGATTTTTGATTTGTTGGAAAGATAACTTAGAGCTCTACAATTTTGTTAACAGGAGAAAGACCTAGAAAGGTTTAGAAACTTCTAGAAAACTCAGAAACTTTCCTACTGTCAAAATGTTCAATCCAAAAATCATCTCAAATGCAATTTGGGGTATTTGCACATACGGATTTTGCCGTTTTCTCGCGGATGTGATTGCTGTTACTCAGCAACGACCATGACCACACAGGTCTGACACCCGATCGAAAACAGGTGGTCGATAGGGTTTGGTCGAGCGTACGCAAGCGAGCCGAAGATTGGTACGACCAGTCCGAACTCCTATGACCACGCCCATACCCTAAACAGAAAGCCGCCAAACAAGTGACACGACCACGACCACATATCAACACTGATACGATCAGAATATGCAAATACGACCACGACCAGCTCTAGATAAATAAACCAATTTAAACAACTGGCGATCACGACTAAGTGCAGTTTTCAAAATATTTAATCTAATGCACATGAACTACAATAGACACACTAGCAAAGCAAGACACTAGTGCAAGATGATATGAATGCATCTGAGCTTCCGCACTAGATAGATTCAAGCTATTAGTTTTCGACCCCTCTTAATAGTATGGTCAAACTTGTAAAAAGAAACCTATCAACCCGGTCTGTCTCCAAACACCGAGACCGGTAAAATCCTAAGAAAACAATCCTTAATCTTGGATTTTACCTTAGGTAGAGTTTGACCTCGTGAAGCTCGATCGCTCGACGCTCGTCATCGCAAAGCTCATCCTTGTTAAGCTTGATCTTGCTCGGGATGTCTCATATCGTCTTCATCCTCCTCACGTCCTTGCTCACTTTTATCCTGCAATCAAACTGAGACTACAATACATACACTCAATACACAATATTAGTCTCAAATATAGGTCGTCATTAATCACCACCAGAGAAACTACTCCACACAGGAGTTAGCTCGACAGTTTCTCTTTCCAGTGAAATAACGCAACCATATTCAATGAGTAGCAAATGAGTATGAGATAGAATACAATCATATAGATCGTAGATGATAAACACATACGCACACGATCTATACTACTCATGTCAAGATATCAATCAACCTAGATGACCAAAGTGATGAGCTCCCCCTCAACATGTGCATCGACATAAAATTCACAACTGGAGTCATCGGTCTCAAGGTTTGTCATATAACATCTTGATCAATCAATTTGCACAAGCTTAATGCAACCACCGAGCTCCCCCTCTACGTATGCATCAATATCAAACCCGTAACTGAGGAAACATTCAATTCAGGGTTTACCGATAATCAATTCAATTCACTTGTGCTAAATCAGGATTTATCTAATTTGTCATTTGATCATCAAAAACTGACATCTTCAGATTAACTTTAATCACAATGGATTTATCCAAATCGTCATTAATCATCAAAAGCTAGATACTAAGATCTACCTAGTCCAACACACCTCAGCCCGTATCTCCACCCGTACTTCAGCCCGTATCTTCTCGGAGAGGTCCGCTTCCTTTTCCTTCCAGGAGCGGGCCTTCTTCCTCGGTGGAGCCGGATCTGCAAAACCAGCCTTCCACGACACAATGGCCCCCACGGTCCGTATCCGCCCGGGATGCTCCTTCTTTCCTAGAGCCCGGGTGAGGATGTCGTTCTTCCTCTGCGGGGTAAACAATCCCTCCATTGCCTCCTTCTCAAAAGAGATCTGTTACATTTAAAGGTACCTTGTGAGACAAATACATATATACACTTGTGCGCACACAGTTTATGAGGTTAGCCAACTTACCATTCGCTTCACAACGTTGGTGTCCCCAGGGTTTGCGAATTGCACAAACCCCGTGGATGACACGGACCCTCTCTCCTTCACCATCGCTTGCACCTCGCATCCCGGATCTCGGAGAGTGACAACTCAGGGGAGTCGATGACAGAATTTTGCTTGTCTTCCTCTTCCACTGCTCCTCCTTCCCCGCATAGCCCCGGGATCCGAGCCGATGCGGGTGGTCGTTCCTCTTCTGGATCACCTTATTCTTCTCGCTAAGGGCCTTGAACTCCTCGGTCCCCTTCTACTTGGTGAATTCCTCCCATACCTCCTCCGATATGAAGGGGTACTTCTCGCAAGGAGATTTCCCCGCAGCGAGGAAGTTACTGACGAGCCAGCTCTTAAAGGTTTTCCATGTTCTGTTCATGTCCTTCAAGCAGGCCGTCCTAGGTTTATCGTCGGGGATGTTCCACTTAGCTTGTTTTCAAACAATGCATACAATTAATCACAAGTTAGTTAAACTTTAGTATAAGCCAAGAGAACGTGATTACGAAAGAGTTCAGCTATTTCAGTTAATTTAACCTTCACCTCCACCCACAACCTATCCCTCTCGTCCGCTGTCACGTCCTTCCAGATCTGGACGGTGATCTTCACCCTTTCTTTCGCCAACAACCCAATGTAGGCCGCGTACTTCCCAGCATTCTTTCCGATCGGCCTCCCAAATTGGTTGAACTCACAAGAAAGATCCATGCGTTTGGCCAAACGGCCCAACGTCGTCACGCCTCGCCCCACCCTCTTGCGCTGGGATGAACCAGCTGCATCTTCAGTTACGTTGGCCCTAGTCGAACCACTACTACCATCCGATGAAGACGACGACATGTATTTCCCTACAAAACCATCAACAAACCATCAAAAATTTAATGGAAACACAAACCAAATCATTTTACAAAGCAAAAGGACCTATTTTAAATATTTTTTCTATCGGTAAGCACAGAAACTACCAATAGAAGATAAGATTCTATTTCTGAGCATTTTCATCTACACATTTTCATATAGGAAGCAGGCAACATATGGCAATTAATTCTTCTTGGAGTTCCATAACTCAGTTCAGGATTGGAGACTAATTAGGGCTGCTAAAGGGATGTCCGAAGAAAATTGTACTAAAAGACATGCAAAAATTAATTGCTGAAGTGTTCAGCAATTTTTTCTATCGGTAAACACATGAGATACCGATAAAACATAACAATGTTTTCTATCGGCAAAGATATGAGATACCGATAGAACATAACAATGTTCTCTATGTGTATATGGAATATTGTTGATAAGCCGTCATTCACTGGCATCACACAATCTTGGTTTAAGTCAACATTCTCCATGATTTGATATACTAATATTCATGGGCCAGCATTATTATTTCATACATAAATATGCACACAAGCATCTAAGTGCCACTGTGCATAATCTGACAAACCTAATGCTAATGGAATATAAAGATATTGAAGTAGCACAGAAAGTAGGTCACAACCAAAAAAGGAATAACATAGTTTATAGCACCTTCTCTTGGTTATCTTTAGCATTACCTGTATGCAAATCATCAGGACTTCACATCTATTAGGTTGGGAAAAGTCATGTATAAGCATTTGAAACATATACATAGAAAACACATCCACATTGCCATATATTCATACCAACTGAGTCAAAATTCCCAACCAAACTAGCACATTGCATGGCTCATGTCCTTCCAGATCCAAATTTTTAATACTTGTTCAGAAATCTTTTCTATCGGTAAACATATGAGCTGCCGATAGAACATAACAATTTTTTCTATCGGCAAATACAGGAGATACCGATAGAAGATATATAAGAACACCTCCAACATATAAAGTACATTACATGGCAGTTGGATACAATTGATCACACATATAGCAGTATAGATAATTTAAAATCTCAAAATAGGTTCATTACAGCATTGGAACATATTATGTCAACCCTAATTTAAATCAACATTGCCTGCGGAATTTACATAATCCAACACAATAGGGAACCCTAGTTTAATTCCAAAACTTGAAGAATTAGTACGTACAAAACACTAAAATCAAATAAGGAAGATGCTGGAAAAAGAACAACGAATTAGGGTATTTTACGGCGATCAGTTGTGGTGATGGAGAGGCGGTGTAGAATGCAGCAGCGGCCGGCGAAGGACTAAAATATGGACCGGTGGTAGTTGCAAACCAGTATCCAGGCGGCGATCGTCGTGTAGGAGTGAGGAAGTAAGTGGTTAGTGCGGAGGTTGTGGTTTTCGCGCTCGAAGAGACGCAGTGCTATAAGTTGGAACGGTTCGACTGGAGGGAAACTCAATGCCATTTTTAATAAAGTAGTTGATGCCTTTTTCTATCGATACAAACAACAAAATACCGTCAGACTAATGATTTTATTCTAACGGTACAACAAAATAATACCGATAGAACAAGTAAATTTTTCCCAGAGTAATTTTTGAAGTGGGCAGGGCATTGGAAAATGATGTTCCAGGGAATGGGATTTTGGGAGAGCTTAATTTTTGAAGAAGCAAGAGGCTGCAATGAGATTTTGGCAAGAAAATTTGAAGGGAAGAATGAAGTTCTTACAGGATATAAGTACTGAACATGTTAGAACTCATGCTGTGGAGTAAAATTGAGATATATTAATGTTGTGAACTAACTTATCATTAAGTTCTAAAGAAAAATGTATTGCTTGATGTATTAATGATAAGTTCCTCACCTTGATGCACAACTTGTGAGTTGTTTGCTTGGCATTTTTCCCTGAAATAGAAAATAATCATTAATGGTTCTCAACCCATAATCCTTCTTCGTGATCATCTCGCAGATACATTGTTTCATCGATATCTTCAGTAGGGATAGATTGAATGTCCTCTAAAAACGGAGGTATTTCGTCGAATTGGTTATATTCCTCTTCGTCGACAACGTCTTCGACCCCAACAATACGTCTCTTGCTGTGGAGGACAACGTGCAAGTTTGGATTGACTGGGTCAACGATGTAGAATACCTGTGTGGCTTGCTTTGCAAGTATGAATGGATCGTCTTGGTGTCCGACTCTATCAAGATCGACAAGAGCAAACCCGTAACTATCAACTTTAACACCTCGAGGGATTTCAACACATTGGCATCGAAACAAGAGAATCTTAACTAATCCGTAATCGAGCTCCCATATTTCGTCAATAGCACCGTAGTATGAGTTCAGCGCCCTTACTGACCTGGCATCCTCGAAAATAGCAAACAGTGTGACTCCGCTACATTGCGTGCTACTCTTGGCGTCTTGAGCTCTTGTGTAAAATGAATACCCATTGATGTTGTACCCCTGCCAAGTCCCTACAGTGAATCTTGGGCCTCTAGCCAACCATGTCACAGTTTCACTTATGGAGCCCTCGGCAGCTCGCGTGACTCTTTCTTGGATCCACCCAACAAATTTTCTGTTATGTTCTCTGGTGACCCAAATATCTGACTTCGAAGGATTCTGTGACCGTAACATTACCTTGTGCTCGTGTATGTATGGCTCGACCTCCATTATGTGTTGTAAGACCCAAAAATGTGATTTTGCGTACACATCACATGCGGGGATGATAGCTTTGAATCCAATCGTTCCGATGCCCTGAAGCCTACCCTCGTGTCGGGACCTAGAAATGCCAATTGGGTCAACCCTGGCCATATAATCTGTGCAAAATTCAATCACCTCCTCGGCAGCATAACCTTCCATGATACTCCCCTCGGGTCGACGATGAGTCCTTACGTATCCCTTCAATACACCCATAAATCTCTCAAATGGATACATGTAGCGCAGGCACACGGGTCCACAAAACTTAATTTCTCTGATAAGGTGAACAATCAGATGGACCATAACATCAAAAAAAGGATGGAGGGAAATACATCTCGAGCTGACAAACAGTTGTAACCACGTCGCGTTGCAAAGCGTCCAGTCCATCCGGATCAATTACCTACGAGGACACAGTTGCGCCAAATATTCATATCAGAAAAATCTTATAATTAAGCTCCACAAATAGAGCTAATTAACTTATAGAACGAGTGCACGTACTTACCTTGCAAGATATTACGTTGAAGAAATAACATAGGTTTGTGATTGTCTCTCTGACTTTAATTGGGAGAATATCTCTGATAGCAATGGGAAGCATTTGTGACATCAGCACATGACAGTCGTGGGACTTCGTGCCAACCAGTTTTAGGTCCTTCATGGACACAAGTTTTTTCAAGTTCGCGGGATACCCACATGGAACTTTAACGCAGTGCAGGCACCGACAGAGTTCTGTTTTTTCACTTTTGGACAACGTATAGCAGGCCGGGGGAGGTATGTACGCTTTCCCTTCTCCAAAGGTGCAAGCTCAGTTCTTATCCCCATTTCTACCATGTCACGACGAGTTTTCACATCATCCTTTGTCTTTCCCGGAATGTTCAACAACAAACCAATCAAACTGTCACAGATATTTTTCTCTATATGCATGACGTCAATGCAATGTCGAACTTGTAAGTGCTCCCAGTACGGTAGATCCCAAAGAATCGATCTCTTCTTCCAAACATTTTTTTTCTCGAGGTTTAGAAGACTTACCAAACTCAGCTTTGATGTCCTTCACTCGCGAGTAAATCTCCTTACTGGACAGAAACACTGGAGCTGATCCCTTCTCAGGCTTCCCGTTAAATGATTTCCTCTTCTTACGGTACGTGTGATGCACCGGAAGAAACCTGCAGTGACCCATGTACACTGTTTTCCGGCAGTTTCGCAACTACATGCTCTCAGTTTCATCTAGGCAAATAGGGCAAGTCTTGGCTCCTTTCGTACTATACCCCGACAAATTGCCGTAGCCGGCAAAACATTTATGGTGCAAAATATCAAGGCCCGCAAGATGAAATTCTCTTTCTTGTATGCATCCCACACCTGCACCCCCTCGCTCCACAATTTCTGTAAGTCCTCGATTAAAGGCGTTAGAAACACGTCAATATCATTTCCGGGTTGTCTGGGTCCTGAGATTAGTAACGCCATCATGGTGTACTTGCGCTTCATGCATAACCAAGGAGGAAGATTGTAGATGCATAAAAGAACCGGCCAAGTGCTATCCTGACTGCCCATATTACCATGTGGGTTCATACCATCTGTACTCAGCCCGAACCTTATATTCCTAACTTCGCTGCCGAACGCAGCAAGTGTTCTGTTGATGTTTCTCCATTAAATAGAATCAGCTGGGTGTCTCAGTTTTCCGTCTTGTTTCCGGCCTTCAGCATGCCAACGCAAGTACTTCGCGACTTTCGGATTTGCAAATAGTCACTTCAATCTAGGTATCACAGACAAGTACCACACAGTTTTTGCAGGAGGTCCTTTCTTTACCTCGTGACGTTCACTGTCAATCCGGTCCCTACGTGTATACTTCGATGCGCAACATCTTGGACAAACATGCAAACTGGAGTACTAGTTACGGTACAAAACACAATCATTTGGGCATGCGTGTATTCTTTCGATTTCCATTCCCAACGGACGCAACCGTTTTTTGGCTTGGTAAGTAGATTTTGGCAACTCATTTCCCTCTGGAAGCATGTCCGCTAGAAGATCTAATAGTGTCGTAAAACTCTTATCGCTCCAACCATTGCCTGCCTTCAAGTTATATAATCTCAGCATAGAAGACAGTTTTGTAATTTTTGCACATTCAGGGAACAGAGGCTTCTCAGAGTCAGCAATCAGTTTCTCAAATTCACAGAAGTCGTTTTCATTGTAATCTTCCTCTACATCACGTAACATCTTATCTAGATTGTCATCATCATCTACGTGCACATCGAAATGAACATTATCAAAATTCGGATGATCATCGATATTATTGCAATCCACATCCGAGTCCTGCTGATTGGTAATAGTGGTGCTTGTTTCCTCAAGATCTTCGCCATGCCATATCCAATGGGTGTATCGCGCATTAAAACCACGACGAATCAAATGACTCTTAATTTGATCAGAGTTGCTAAACCTCTTCAAGTTTATACAATCTGTACAAGGACAAAGCATATTTTTCTCTCCCTTCCTCGCCTTTTGTTGCTCAGCAAATTTAATAAACCAATTCACATCATCCAAATATTCAAGAGTAATACGTTTTATTCCATACATCCAATATTTCCTGTCCATCTACAATTAACAAAATTTAACGAGTCAGCTATGCATGAAACCTACCCGATTAAGTTATGTACATGTACATGTACATGCAGCCTCTTAAAACTGATGTGTTAAAACCTGCCTGACGAAATTAACACTAATTAACCTAGCTAACTACACAATACAAGCTAGTGAGCTACTAAAACATGAGACATTTCCAGTTAGCTCCCAAGCTTGGAGCTACAAGCTTGGAATACACAATACAGATAGCTTGCAAGTAGAGAGGGAGGGAGATCTAGAGGGAGAGAGAGATAAGTGATGACAATTAAGCTTACATTAAAGAGAGGGGTCCAATCAACTTCCTTCCAGCTTGCCCTGATCACCCTAGCAGTGTAGCTGCGAGCGTGGAACCCTCATCACAAACAGAGAGACACAGAGTGAAACAGATAAAAACAGCAGCTCAGCAATGGTCGAGTGGGGTTTTATTTATATTGGACCTATTTCTAACGGTAAATACACGAAATGCCTGTTAGACTAAGTGCGGGTAATTTTGTACACACATATTCTATCGGTACAAACACACATATATCGTTAGAAGAGCTACTGGTATATTGCTGAACAGGTACTGGTGTTGTTCTATCAGTAAATATGTGTATTTACCGTTAGAAGAGATACTGGTATATAGCTGAAACAAAAAGCAAGCTGGGTAATGCATGACACAGCAATATAAGTGTACAGATGCACACCAGTTCTCACATTCAAGTGCATGCCTGAGGCACATAAGCAAATACAGGTGTTGTTCTATCGGTAAATATGTGTATTTACCGTTAGAAGAGAGGTATTGGTACATGGCTGAAACAAAAAGCAAGCTGGGTAATGCATGACACAGCAATCTAAGTGCACACATGCACACCAGTTCTCACATTCAAGTGCATGCCTGAGACACATAAGCAAATACAGGTGTTGTTCTATCGGTAAATATGTGTATTTACCATTAGAAGAGGTACTGGTACATGGCTGAAATAAAACCAAATTAGGTAATGCATGACACAGCAATCTAAGTGCACACATGCACACCAGTTCTCACATTCAAGTGCATGCCTGAGGCACATAAGCAAATGCAGGTGTTGTTCTATCGGTAAATATGTGCATTTGCCGTTAGAAGAGTACTGGTACATGGCTGAAACAAAACCAAACTGGGTAATGCATGACACACATGACATCAGTTCTCACATTCAAAGAATCATATCTAAACACAATGTAACATCAAACAGATCTTAACTAGAAGATAAAGAAATTTTCAAGAGATGCTAATTTGTAGATTAACTAGGAGACACAAAAATACTTTTCTTAGGTACTTGGTACTTCATCTTGACAAAGAAATTAAAAATCTCTACTTACATGAGATCTTGGTTTGCCTCCATTCCTTTAAGAAAATGCAAGATGAAACATAAAAAATGAGTATTATTTAAATTCATTCTAGTTAATGGCTGAAACAAAAGCAAACTGATTCATGTATGACACAGCAATTTAGGTACAAACATATACATGCCAGTTCACAAATTCAAGTGCATGTCTGAAACAGCAGTACAAATACACACCTACCTACCAAAACAATTAAATACACAAATACTTCCATGTACACATTCAAGTTCATGTCCCAAATAGCAATACATGATACACAAATATACAACAATATACAAATACAACAATTCACACATTCGATGTATATTAGAAAAGTCACGTCTGAAATTAACAACATATCGTCACGAGGACCCAGTGGCCCATACATTTTACATAAAAGAGAACCTTTGCAAGTTGCGACAATGCAACTACCGACTACAAGTTAGATATAATACATCACAAATCCATTCATCCAAAACAGCAAATGTCTGAACCACATTGGACTTAACCATAGGAGTTCAGTTCAAAGACGCCCGAGGAGCTGGAACTGTCGTCGAGTTACATTGTATTGGTGATTTCCTCGGACTTAGACTCAATCAACTCAACTCAACTCCATTAACAAAAAGAATAGCTGTGCAAATGACAACAATTCTTCTTCTCTAAGCAGATAAGCATCTGGCCATAAGCTGGTGCATGCAAAAAAAAGCTGAAACACGATACAAATGTAAGATGCTTTCTATAGGTCCTGATTTGAAAAACACGCCAGGTTTGAGGATCTTCTCGACCGAGCCAACCAAGATCTCGCCCTTCACGTGCTTCCAACTCTCGACGGTGATCTTCACCGTTTCTTTCGCCAACAAGCCAATGTAGGCAGCGTACTGCGATGAAGAACCATGAAATACGTTGCCCCTCATGAGCATCATCCAAGGACATGTACAGATCATAAATAGGCATTATAGAGCAAATTAAGATTGTTTACTGTTTCCTAAATGACTTCCTATCTGAGAAAGACTACCAACTGAAGGTTAGGTTGTGCTTCGTCATAGTAACATCAACTTGCAACTGGAGATCAAGATATTACATTTCTACTCTATTTCATCAGAAGAAATTACCTTGCTAATATACATATATTAATTATTTAATGAACTTTTTACATGTATTTGATCATTGAGCAAGCTAGTTGGCATTTGACTATGTTATTGGTATTGAACAACCTACAGAGAAGATCAAGATATTTGTGTATCTCATGATATTTGTAAATATCTTGACATTAATGATCTTTCAATTTCAATTTCAACTTCAACTTCAATTTCATGATATTTCAATTTCAATTTCAATTACAAATATCTTTCAATTTCAATTTCAATTTCATGATCTTTCAATTTCAATTTCAATTTTATGATCTTTCAATTTCAATTATTACTAAGTCCAAGTTGGCATTGAGCAACCTACTGAGAGATCAAGATATTACATTTATACTCTTATTGGCATTTCACTATGTTAGGTAGCGCTTGTCTTGCAAATATATCCTGATAATTTTCTTAATTTGATAGGATCAGCAAGCAATTGGACATTATCTGTCCCACAGTGATATTATTTAGTTGTTTTAATAAAAAACAAGAACAGACACCGTACATAGTCATATTGAAAAGAAGATACATCAAAATGAAGGATACAAAAATTGCAGGATAATTGCCATAATCGGATTAGAATAATCTAACAATATTGCCGAAATTTTACATGCCTTGCTTGCCATGTCGAAATCTAGTGGGCGTCGATGGAGGTGCAGAGGTGCAGCGGTCGCCGGTAGAGGTGCGCCGGCCATCCATGGAGCTTACGGGTTAGGGCTACGAGCGCCCAATGAACTGTTCGAATGAAAGAGACATACCCGGGTATTTATAGAACTAGATCAGTTCTATCGGTACACAACCGCCTACCGTTAGTAATTTGAGATCTCTTCTAACGGTATAAACATACATTACCGATAGAATAAAACTATTTGTAGAAGTTGAACGGTTCTATCGGCACACTACATCCTACCGATAGGAATTTTTGGAGATATTCTGTCGGTATAAACATACATTACCGATAGAATAAAACTATTTGTAGAAGGAGAACGGTTTTATCGGCACACTACATCCTACCAATAGGAATTTGTGTACATATTCTATCGGTATGGACATACATTACCGATAGAATAAGACTAGTTATAGAAGGTGAACAGTTCTAAGATATTTATGCTATCTTCTAACGGTATAAACATACATTACCGATAGAATAAAACTATTTGAAGACGAACAGTTCTAAGGAATTTGTGATATATTCTAATGGTATAAACATACTGTACCAATAGAATAAAATTATTTATAGCAGACGAACTATTCTATCGGTTCACAACAGGCTACCGATAGGAATTTGTGATATATTCTAATAGTATATAAATACTTTATCGATAGAATAAAACTATTTGTAGAAGTCGACCAGTTCTAACGGTACACAACATCCTCCCGTCAGTACTTATGCATTTCTTCTAACGGTAAATATGTTCATCACCGCTAGAGTAAATCATTCTGCTTATTCTAACGGTAAATTTCTTACAAACTGATAGGAAAAATACCTCCCTTATGCCTTTAATGACCGCGAGGCGCCTTTTCTAATGGTTTTCTACTAAATCGCTAATAACCGATAGAAGATATGAGTTAGTAGACTGCATTTTTGTACTAGTGAGATGACAAGCGGAAAGGTTTTTCATCTCAATACATATGAAAAAGTTTGCTATAAGTTAAATGATCGGTCACATCTTTAATTTATTTTAACTATCAGCTACATATTTTGTTTGTTGCGTGGTATATTTTAGTAATATTAAGTGTGACTTGCTTGTTTTTAATCTGGATGTCTGTTCATATATATCAATTGAACCAGATCAATCGATACAAATCAGAAAGGATCACCAAAAAAAAAAAAAAAAAAAAGTACATGCAACCATGCAAGCATGGCAAAAAGCTTCATCAAAGCCCCAGCTTTAGAGAATCCCGTAGGCCTGTTGTTGGGCTGATGCGATTAGCATTTGGGACTCTGCAAACCCATCTGAGCGAAAAAACTGTACACTACTGAAGGCAACCGGCCCCCCAAAACCCCAAAACCCCAAGTCGCATCGCCCTTCCCCCAAAAGCTCCGAGGCGATTGCCATGGCGCGGCGCTCAGCCTCCTGCCTCCTCTCCTCCTTCCGCCCCATCTCCCTCCTCCTCCTCCGCAACGCTGAGGCCTCCTCCCAGGCCGCGGCGGCGGCGGCGGCCTGGAGGGCGATGTCGTCGTCGTCGGCGCTGCGGGCGAGGGATGACAAGGATGCAGCGCGGTGGAAGGATTCGATGGACCGGATGCGGAACATCGGCATCTCGGCGCACATCGACTCCGGGAAGACGACGCTGACGGAGCGGGTGCTGTTCTACACGGGGCGGATCCACGAGATCCACGAGGTGCGCGGCCGCGACGGCGTCGGCGCCAAGATGGACTCCATGGACCTCGAGCGCGAGAAGGGTATCACCATCCAGTCAGCCGCCACCTATTGCACCTGGAATGATTACCAGGTCCAATCCTTTTTCCCCCTGCCTCGCTTGCTCGGTTGCTCCATTTCCCTTTGATCCATCCATTTATCTCTGATGGTGATGAATTGTTTAGTTAAGACTTGGAAAAGCAGCAAAATGTTGGTAAATTGGTTAGTGGTGTGGGCATCGATGTAGATCATGCATTGAATAAGTTGGAGTCAGTAACAGTGCAACAAACAAACTGGGGCACTTGGGACTTGCTCTCATGAGCAACATCGTTAGCTGACCCAAGCATCTGTGACAGTGTGACACATCGACATTAAGCAGATGGCATTGGCTCTTGATTCTTGAACCTATATAAAAACGAGCCTGTCCCCACAACCCTTAATAGAGGCTACTTGTTTGATCCAACCTCTCCACCTTCCTCTCTTGAACGCTTCCTCAGACACTTCCTGTTCCAGCTCAAGCATAGCTAGTGACCCTTACCTGTTAAAGATAAGTAGTTCATGGTGAGAATCCCAACAAGCCATGTATACATAAAGCATTTTTAAAAAACAATTCTGTCAAAAAGAGATAATAGATTAAAGAAATGAACACTGGTTGACTGGACCTAACTTCAAACAATTGTTATGTGTATGTACTAACAGATTGATTGCCTGATGTTTGAGATCCATTATGTTGGAGAGTCATAGAGTTGATATCCGTGTTTTAAAACCTTGATTTTAGTGCGAATAGTAACATATTCCAACTACTTTGGTTTGTTTATTTTGATTCAGCTAGTTGTTTGTTCTTGATGAATTTATTTTTTCTGCAGAATTTGTGCAACATATTATAGGAATTACTTTGTTTTGAAAACATGATTTATCTTGTTTATTTTTGGATACCTGGTAATTTTGTACCTAACTAGTTTATATTAATCAATTTTCTTATCCTATTCTGCTATTCTAGTACCGAAATGATGCTTTTGTCTGGGCCTATGTTATATTGTTCTCATTATTTAGAATCTCATGTTATAATCCGAATGCAGGTTAATATTATTGATACTCCAGGTCATGTGGATTTCACCATTGAGGTTGAAAGGGCATTGCGTGTTCTTGATGGTGCCATACTTGTTCTGTGTAGCGTTGGTGGTGTTCAAAGTCAATCAATTACTGTTGATCGGCAAATGAGAAGATATGAAATTCCAAGGCTTGCATTCATTAACAAGTTGGATCGTATGGGAGCTGATCCCTGGAAAGTTCTCAATCAGGTGAGCTTGAAGTTGACAAATCCAATTAAAATTATTCTGTTGTATTTATATCTATGGTGATGCTGTGTGATGGTGTCCTTTTCTATATTCGAATGTTGCTGGAAAGTTACATCTCTTCTAATGGGTGAAGGTTTTGGTCCTGTCATGTCATGCGATATTTGCAGTATGTACTACAAGGGGGCATATTCTATGTACACCCCCGTTTTGTTGCACACCTGTGCATGCCTTCCATTTTGAGTATCAGATTAATACAAATAATTCTCAAAAAATTAGAGCAAATAGAAGCATAATTAATTTATCGCCGTACAAAATTTTAAGTTCAAATTCCATATAGAAAAAGAGAAACAAAAAGACAAATTCTGCAAAAAAAGTAAATGGAAAAGACAAATTAAAATGAAAAAGAACTAGTTATTATTCACTCAAACTTCACTTTTTTGTTTCTCTTTGTACGAATTGAGCTAGGATTTGAAATTTTATGAGGTGGTAGATCACGTAAGGAAATTTTTTGAGAATTTTTTTGCATTAATTTAATGCATGAAAGGGTGTGCTTGGGTGTGCACCAAAAAAGGGGGTGTGCATAGGATAATCTCCCATGTACTACATATTTCATCATGTGAGGACAAAACTTTTAAATTGCCATCAGTCAGCATTGCCCGAGAAAACACTATTGCGGAGGCTATCCTACATTGTGGTTTTATTTAAAAGATTCATTTCTATTATTTTAATATTATTCCAAACACCATGAAATTAATAGAAAATAATAATGAAAAATAAAGCAATATCCACATCAGAATTGTAAGTTTTAATATTAGTTTCACATAAATAGCTTAAAATCCAGATTGAAAAATATATAAATTAAACATATCTTTTAGCAAAATAACTAATATATTAAATGTGGTTGACCACAACAATAAAAAATTAAGACTACACTTATTGGGCCATCAACCTAACATAGTCTAGCCCAAAACAGCATATGAAACATAGCAACCGCTATTTTCACTACACGCTACATGCTATAGCGGACCACTATTTACCGCTATAGCAGCCATTGTTTTAATAGTTGCAATTTTTCCTATAGCGTAGTATTAGTTTTTCAAAACCGCTATAGCACTGTGATAGTCTACTATTTAGAACAGTGATTGTCATCATAGTGCACCACTAGATAAACTAGCTTCTGATTCCTACCCATCTAAAATTTACTTAGAAGTTAGAATTACAATTTGTTAAATGTGTAAACATATTTTGGCATTCAATGTACTTCTTATTGCATATAGAGAAACAAAACTCAAGTTGTTTTCTTTGTACTAGAGTGTTTAGGCAAAGGCGCATTAATATGTCCTGTGCCTTTTGTTCTACATGCTGCAACAATGTTGTTGGTATGTGGCACCAGAGATAGAGAAGGGATAGGGAGCAGGTAAGAATAGAGACTAGACTTTGTTTTCTGCTTACCAATTCAGAATGACAGGAATATTTGTAGCCCAATCGGCTGCCCACAGTTGGCCTATTGTTGCTAATTTTTCCTCTTAAGAAAAACTAAAACTAAACTTATCCTATTGACCAAAACTAAAACAAATTTAATCTAAATTTGTTGCTGGGTTGTTGCTGTCCATGGCATTTCTCTCCTTTTAGAGAGAGAGCTCGTCCTTGAGCTAGATGACCCATGTTGCTGATCATATGTCCAGCGGATGGTACCGTTAGCACTTAGCAGCGTTCCAACCAAAGGGAGTGAAAAGACGGCTCAAAGCACCTAACCGAGAAAGGGAGTTGATCAGTAGTAGTCAAAGCTGATGCGAATCAGGTTGACATCAGAATCAGATTTGGTTGACAGTTGACTGTGAAGCTTGGGGAAATGGACCAGCGGATAATCTATCCTGAACTTGGTTGCACTACTGATCAGGTGATCGTAGATATGCTGGCATGTGGGGAGTGGAGTGGTGCAGCAGTGCTGGATGGCACTCTAAACACTCTTTTGGTTGATTCGGCTCATAGATCAGCATAGCAGATTGCGCTTGGCTGTCGCATTTGGTCTGAGGGGGGTGGCCGGTTCAAGGAGTTGTAGATGGTAGATCTGGGCTGGGAGGAGGTGCAGACCTGTTTGACTATAGGAGATTCAGAGGTAGTGCAACAGTTGTTTGGGCTGGCTTGAGGAGGTGGCCGATAATGACGGAGAGAAGATCAGAGTTTTTTTGGCACCATTCTATCGAGGGCATGACCGGTGTGCTGAAGTCCCCAGACTTGAGATTTCTCCCTTGGCTGCTGCTCTAAGGACGTCAAATCAGTGGTCAGGTTGCATGGTGTTCGGCAGCTTAGCTGGAGCCGTCGAAGCACCTCATTTTGTTGTTTAACTATCCTAGCTAAAATCTCTTGGATGTTCAATCTGCTGGTATCAGAAGCCATGGTTGTTGGCTCTGGCACTAAATTGATATGCGCCCGAATGGAGATAGAGTGGGATAGGGAGTAGGGAGGAATAGAGACTAGAATTTATTTCTTGTTTACCAATTTAGCATGAAAAAGGAATATTTATAGCCTTATGGGCTGGCCTCAGTTGGCTTATTGTTGCTAACTTGTCCTTTTACCCAAAACTTAAACTAAACTTATCCTCTTAACGAAAACTAAAACTAATTCAATCTGAATTTGTTGCTGGGCTGTTGCTATCCTTGACAAGTGTCATGTTTTAACCTTATTGATACATTGTTACATTTTGATAAATTATTAGTTACCAAGTTTCGGGATCACAAGATAGCCTTTACCAAAAGTCTAGATAGGCATTGTAAAACATTTCAATGTATGCAACTTTTGAGTAGTTTCGGGTAGCAGCAATTGATGAACTAAGATAAGTTTGAGTTTTACATGCTCTGAAGATAAACTACATGTCCCACAGTTGACTATCTTGTCTAGACATCTTCCAAATTCATCTCACTAAGACTGTTCTGCTTGTCGTGTTAATGATGGAGATGGACTATGTAGGAAGTCTTGAATATTAGGATCTGGTAATCAGGGATATGCTCTTATAGGTGGTGATGCTAATTAAAAAAAATGCCACGTGCAAGTGCTCAGCCACTAGAGGGATCAGACAGAAGACAAGCTGTGACTATCTGTACATCTGGAGAATTCATACTTGACACACACATTTAGTAATTGTGAACATCAATGGACAAAATTATTGGCATGATGGATGGTTGTAATTCGTTTCTGTCCCAGATGATGCTTCATATATATTTCCTTGAATCAGTGTTTTGGTTTAGCTTAGGTGGTATATGCTTGTACCGGGGTAATGTTTTAAATGTGACTAATAGGTCCAGCGAGTCTAGTGATGGATGAAGACAAAGATGCTGGTGGATGGTATAGTCATGTTTGGCGGTTATTTATTTCTCGATGAATAGCCTAGTGTTGGTTAGCTGTGATTTCCTTCAAAGTTCTGTGCACCACCAGTTCTTTCAGGCACCCAGACACTTCCAGCTGTTATGATGTTCTATTCTTTATCTTCACGCCAAGAGATACTTCAATTAAAAGAGTTATTCAGTGACTTTTGCTACATGTGTCTTTTTATATTGCATTATGCCTTTCCGGGATCGTCTTTTCAAGCCCCACGAATCATCTTGGCTGTAGGCGCAGTTCATGTTTCAGCCCCAAAAAACGATGTTTAAGGGTTGAAATTGAACCCAGAAGCTGAGGTGGTCGTTTTTGTGTCCAGTTTTAGAGTCGGAGTATGTTTCCTTTATTAGTTCATTTCATGTTGAGCTCTATAAATAATTAGGGAGCATCTGGTTGTAATTGGGGACAAAATATTACTATCAATACAGATAGCCGAAATTTTGGGTGGTGTATTGCTTCTTGAGTTCTTTCCTATCTTTGTCTGCATGTCTTCCAGATTCACCATGAAGTAGCTATTTGCTGTGTCAGGGTTGAACTGAAATTTCCTGGTATTAATTTTCACTGGGCTATCCACAGCTGGTTAAGAATGTCAAGCGGCTGGATGCTCAGTTCTTTGCTCCTGAAGTCCTTGCTCTTGTGCTCTCCAATCGCACTTTTACTCTGGCATGCATCGTTAATTGGATGTCCTAAACTAGATCTGATAAAATTTGTGTGCACACCCTCTGCCCCTCCCCTCCTGAACTAACCATAACATTTCTTAATTGTGGTGGATTGCAGCAATGTGATGTGTTGAGGTGAATGGAGATCTAACATTGCCTTTTCTTTTTTTTGCTTTTTTGAAATTTGTGTTGAGAATTCTTTCAAAATAATAATTTTTGTGTATTTCATTCTTGGCTTTTGGCCCTTATTTTTCTTTATATTTAATTTTATACTACATCCAGTCACAAAAAACTTGTAGTTTTAACCAAATCATTTGGGTATACAAAAACTTGTCACTTTACAATGTCTTGGCACATTTTTTCTTAACACCCCCTATTAATGGACATTTAGCTCTGTACCACTGTCAAAGTAGGGAATTTAGCAAAATAGACTAAGTGTCTCATTGACATGTGGATTTAGACCCCACAAATTATACTCACAGCTAGTGATATTTTGCTAAAGTGGTACTTTTGCAATAGTATGGAACTAAGTATTTCTTAAATGTATACCTAATTCCTTGTTAAATACTCATATTGCCCCATCTACTGGAAAGGAATGAATTCTCACTCAAACTTGTTGAGAGCACTTTTGTCATGTTTTGTTAAATAATGTTCCCAATTTTGTATATGCAATTCATCCTAAACAACATGTTTTTGTGACCAGAGGTATTCAGTGCCGGCCAATGTACCTGTAAGATGTTATCTAGATGAGCCTTAAGTTGTCGTGCTAGAGATGCTGTGATTTGAATCTACTGCAAAACTTTTATTCTACTTAGAGTTTACAGCCCATCATTTCTCTCTCCTACTGTGTACCATTTTATTTCTAGTAATTAAACTTCTCACTATAATTGAATTAGTTTTGTAGGTCCTCAGCGTTCACATATTTACTTCTGATAAGGGCACCTGGCAGTTACATTGTATCATTTGTCTCTCTAGATGCTTATTACTTTTTTTTGCACCTTTTCTTTTCTAAAGGCACGATCCAAACTCCGACACCATAATGCAGCGGTGCAAGTGCCCATAGGATTAGAAGAGCAGTTTGAGGGACTTGTGGATCTTGTGGAATTGAAGGCTTATAAGTTCGAGGGCCCTAGTGGGTGTGTTCCTGTTCTATACCAGCATTTCATTCTCAGGTTTATTTGAATTTATCTTACGACTCTTTCTTCTAATGTGCAGCCTGAATGTTGTTACATCTGAGGTTCCATCGAACATGCAAGATTTAGTCATGGAGAAGCGACGTGAACTCATTGAAGTAGTATCTGAAGTGGATGATCACCTTGCGGAAGCTTTTCTCAATGATGAGCCAATATCAGCTAATGATCTTAAGGTATGTTGGTATTTATTTGACTTTTTTTTTTTTCAAATCTGTTGATATCTTTATTTTTGTTCTTCTTTGTTATTGTTTTATTGTTGTTAATTTGGGTAAATCCTTTTCATTAAACTATCCATATTAAACCAGTCTGAAAGTCAGATGTTGGGCATTTTTTTTTTTATCAAATTTGTTATTGTGGTATTCACCACTGCTGATGAATACATATGAGAAAAAAAATTTGAAAAATGCCTCCAGCTTATGACAAGCTGATCTGGCAGCTAAATCATGTTTTTCATAACTGAAACAGCTATATTAAGGCAATTTGATGTTTGTTAGACGGACACATTCAATTGTTAAGTTAGTTCTCATAGTATGCCACCAACGGTAAGTGTATGTGAAATTTATTTTAACTGTTTCCAGTGATTGCACTAGAAGTTAAGTGGCATTCAAACTGCTGTAAAATGTTCATCGAATGGATGGTGATGTTCACAGCTTTTTATTCAGGAATATAAATCAGTTGTCCTTCATTGGCATTTTTAATTGCACCAGTTCATTAATGAGCAGCATCGTTTTTCATTGAGCGGCAGTATAGCTATGAAATGGTAGTTGAAATCACCTGAACTATGTAGTACGGTGTCTTGAATCCTATTCTCTGGAAAATGACACATTTGAAAAAAAAAAAAAAGAATACAACTTTCCAGTAATTTTTTACACAGTATAAATTTATAACAGAGAATGATGTATGACTTCCCTTATATTTGTTCCTATTTTTGAAAGGTTTTGATTTGAATGATCCAAACTGATGTTGAAGTTATCCTTGCAATCAAATACGTGATTTCACAATACTGTTTGGAAATATGGAAAGATGTGTACAAAAAAAAGTTAAAAAGTGCATGTTCAAGACAAGTCTTTGCTTCACAATAACCTACAGTTAAATATTTAATCCAGCCAATTGTCTTTTTCTTAAAAGTAATCTGGTGTGAAATTCATGCTAAATTTCATTACTAAAACCAGCTGGTTTCAGGCCTATTATCGCCAGTAATCAGTCAAAAACCAGTACTTATCGGAAACCACTTCAGTAATTGTTTCTGGAGTTCTGGTTCTATGATATCTACAAAGAACTCTAGGAGATCAGCTTATAGATTAAGAAGATAGGTTTTTGAGTCTTTCTTATGATGAAGTTGTCACTTCCCATATTCTTAAACTGGCAATGCGAAACAATAGTTATTGAGAACAAAATTTGATCTGTTTTTGAAGCTTATCAAATGGATGAATAAGATTTATTCATTTTCTTATTTTGTGATAATTTATTGGCCTCCAAATCATGACTTCTTTAGAGAATATTGCACTGTATCCACCTACTTATTTAGATTGCAGAAAACTTGTAATTTAATATTTAAGAATTACCATCTGTACTTTCAAAATTGTGGATGTGAACTTGTAATTTAGTATTTAACAATTTACCACCTGTACTTTTGAAATTGTGGATGTGAAGTAGAATTACCACCTCGCCTCAGGTCTCAAATGGTAAATTATATGTGGCCTGCACTATTTAGAAACTACAGGTGGTGAATTGCCAATTTTTAAATTACATTTAGGAGTCTGCAAATACTCAACAGTACTGGTGGATCAAGGACAATTCCTCCTACCTTTATTATATATCTATTGGGCTTAGTTATTTGATTGTACCTTTCCTGTTTTTCTAGTTATATTATATCAGTTTTTGGGAATGTTAGGGTATGGATGACTTTCTTATTTCTCATGTTTCTTGATTTCATATTTTTCTTTGACCAGATGGCTATCCGAAGAGTAACAGTAGCACGCAAGTTCATACCAGTATACATGGGAAGTGCATTCAAAAATAAGGTTCATGGCTGCAATTTTCTGTCCTCACTGTGTGGTTCTCTTCTTTTCCTTATTGTCATATCAACTGCCTGTAACACTAGAAGATCCAAAATTCCAAAATACCTTTTATGGTAGTAAAAAATGGCCGTTAAATTTTAATACAAGTTAGTCGTAAGATGTCAAAACAGTCTAATCATGTCATAGAACATAAGTTACGTAACAATATTGATCAGATGGGTACACAAGTGTAATATCCCAACCCAACTTGGATATGGGTTGCGTGGCCCGTGAGGGTGGTTGAGTCCCATATTAGATGTTTGGTGTGGTGAGATGTGTATATAACGCTTAGGGGAGCCAACAAGACTAGCTAGCGCGAGTGAGTTAGTGCGTGTGTGTAACATATTCCATGTAGGGGTAGGCTGTAATACCCTGTCCCTACTTGGATATGGCCTGAGTGACCCATGAGGGTGGTTTAGTCCCATATTTGGTGTTTGGTGTGGATCAGATGTATATATAATGCTTAGGGGAGCTAACAACACTAGCTAACGCAAGGGAGTTACTGTGTGTAACTTATCCCTCGTGGGGGTAGGCTCCCTGGGTGTTACACAAAGTGGTAGCAATGATTAACATGCAAAACCAATAATACTTAACTGACTAATTTTGAGCCAAATGGGAAAATCAATTGCTTTATTTTGTTCAGATCAGTCAATTTGAAAGGTTTTCTAGTGTAGAAAATTTTGAGCATTCAAAATTGTTATGAATTGGAAAAACCATCTGATTGGGATAACCAAGAGTGAGATAAGTTTTATATGCGAAAGTCCTTAAGCCCGAAAAAGTAAACCTTTTTGCTATTGTAAGTGCTACACGTCTACACCAGCGCACATTTCTTTTACCTCAATACCTTGTGCCCTCTATCATCACTGGACATCAACGCTGCATGGATATGTACACAGGACAGGATGCAATTTGGACACGGTGGTACAACATTTTCCCAAAAATATCAACATGGTGATATGGCTATATACATTAAAAAATAACAAAAATAATAAATACTTCACCCATCAGAGCCTGACATGTTTGCCTACTTAGTACTCAGTACATTATTAGTTCTTAAGTATTGTAAATTAGTGATATGCCTAGTTCAACCCTGTATTCAAGTTTAAAACAAATTAAGGAATCCCATGGATAAGTGCTTCAGAGTTAAGACATTTCCTTTGGCTACTTGACCTAAAATACCTCACATTTGTCATAAAAAGGAGCAACATATCACAACTGAGGCTGACCACCGGTGAGATCTCAAGTGCCCGTGCAAAATAGCCGGACATAAATGATCCTTGTAGCCTCCAATCATTATCCTGTTTGCCAATTCATTGGCAATCCTCAGAGTTGCAGCCAGACCACTCTTAATCCCTTCAATGCTCTATATGTGCCAAACTTCTCACTCTGGCAATAGGATGGTGACATGGAGCCCTCACATTGCAGCATCCTGCCCTTTCAACAAGTGGCAGCTCCCTCTCCAGTCACAACACTCAAATTTGAAAAAGTATCTTCTAAAATCATCTTGTAACCCCATCACAACACCCACCCCACCCCCCCCCCCCCCCCCCCCCGTCATTGCTTCCCTTCTTGTCGCACGCCACCAAGCACTGTTATGTCAACGCCACCAACTGCTGTTGTGTGGCACGTGGCACAACTCCAGTTGTTGCTGTGACGCATGCCACCAACTCCTGCTGCTGTGCCCATCACTGTTGCACCCCTCATTAACGACCGCTGGTCTACTGCGCAGCATGCCACCGCCACCAAGTGATACTGCAACGCCTAGCCATCACCATCCACCATCTGCAACTGTGTAGTGCCCAGTGGCCACTATTTTCCCTAGGGCACTTTAGATATTTAGAACAATATCTAATTCTTGATCATATTATTTTTTTAAATCCAATAGTGTAATTTTGTAATTATTTCTTGGTTTCTTGTGTCATGCAACCACTTCGCACTTTTGGAGTGTCATTTTCCTAGTTACAAAATTTTTGAGTGTCACTGGTAATTTTCCCATTAAAAAAAGGTTCTCTTATCGTCAAGTTCAAGAAGAGAATGGACTGTCATTTCGTATATTTTGCATATTTCTGTCTTCTTGCACCAGTTCTCATAGTTTTAGGTGTATGCTTCCAGACATAGAGGTGCATTTTGGACTGTTTAACTCAAGAATAATCACCTTTTCTAGTGTGTAATTCACTTGTTTAGTTCATGGAATTTTGTTTGCATTACAGTTAGATAAGGTTGTTTGCAATTCTGGTGCCATCATGGATGAGAACTTTAGTGCAACTGCAACCAGCTGTGATTTGGCATCTATTGACCATTTTGACTGGCTTTATAGGGTGTTCAGCCACTTCTTGATGGTGTGCTTGACTATCTACCTTGCCCAACAGAAGTTGAAAACTATGCCCTTGATCAAAATAATTCAGAAGAGAAGGTAGTACCAGATCAATACAATATATCAAATAGTAAAGTTTTTCTTGTTGTGAATCTATGGTTACCTTTGTTTTTTAAAATAAATTATGCTTTTTGGCTTTATGTTAGGTATTGTTGGTTGGAACTCCAGCTGGCCCACTTGTGGCATTAGCATTTAAGCTTGAGGAAGGGCGTTTTGGTCAGTTGACATATCTAAGGTGATTCTGGCTATCTCCTGCAGATTGATTTTGTTGCATTATCTTGCTTCTTTATTGTTCTATGTAATGAAATGCTGCTCTACTTTTTTATTATGTTTCTGAACTCATTATGTTTTCCTCTGATGTCTTGTTAGAATCTATGATGGTGTAATACGGAAAGGTGACTTCATATACAATGTGAATACAGGGAAGAAGATTAAGGTTAGGCTTAATTCCCTGTCTCAGCAATCAGCATGACAATTATGAGCCTTAGCTGCCAAATTAGCTTTTCAGTTGGGACTTTCCTACAAACATTAACCATATCAGTAACACCTAGTTTTAGAACCATAAAAGATTCTAGGTTGAAAATTCAAAAAAGGGCAAATGACCTAATAGTAAAAAGAAGAAGCTTTTTGAAGGCAAATACTACCAAGAAAAGTTCTAGATTGGAAATTGTTCTAGATTGGAAATTCAAAAGAGAAGGACCTAATGAAAAAAGAAGCAATATTAAAAGGAAAATATTTTGATACCTGAAATCTGTTAGAAAGAAATCTGTATGGGTATCTGTTGTTTTGTTTCAACTTTGAAGTGATGCACGGTTTTACTGATTCTTGAATACTGTCGAAACTAATTGCTGTTATGTACTTTAGGTTCCTCGTTTGGTAAGGATGCATGCTAATGAGATGGAGGTTAGTTGCAACAGATGTTCGAAGTTATTTCATTAAATATTATCCTTTTTATATGAATAAGACCAATGATTTAACTGTCAGCAAAGCAATTTTTAAAGATATTTACATCTAATGTGCCTGATGGATGGTTGATGAACAATATGTAGGATATTCAAGAAGCACATGCTGGCCAAATTGTTGCTGTCTTTGGTGTTGATTGTGCATCAGGTAATTTGTTGTAAAGTGTTGTCTGTATGCCATGCTCTTTTCCAAGTTCGGTTGGCCCCTTTTGCATTTTCTTTTCCTGATCTTCTAATTATTGCATCAATAGGTGATACATTTACAGATGGATTGGTAAAATATACTATGACTTCGATGAATGTCCCTGAGCCTGTGATGTCCTTGGCGGTTTCTCCTATATCTAAAGATTCTGGAGGACAAGTAATTGATTTAAATCATATCTATTCATTTTTTATATTTACTTTTGGTATCTTAATTGTGATGCATAATGAATTACATTCATTTTTCAGTTTTCAAAAGCTTTGAATCGTTTCCAGAAAGAGGATCCCACTTTCCGTGTAGGTCTGGATCCAGAGAGCGGACAGGTTTTTTATTTACTGCCATTCTGTGAGCTTTCTTCTAGTGGAGTTTCTAAAGCATAAGTTTTGCTTGTAGACAATAATTTCTGGGATGGGTGAACTACATTTGGATATCTATGTGGAGCGCATCAGGAGAGAATACAAGGTACACAAACCTTTTCGTTCTTAAGTGCAAATCATCTTTTCACCATTGTGGTGAAATTTGTTCCTGTAGGATTTTAATGTTACTGAGAACTACATTACTGCCATCCAATTTGCATGTGCTTGCCTGATTGAGCCTGTGTTATATCTCTAGTGCATTCTGAAACACTTCCCTTCGTGAATTTCAATCGTATACAATCTGTTATGGGTTTTGAAATTTTGAATAAATTCGATAGCTGAGCCGTTTTTAACACTGATGCAGGTTGATGCAAAGGTTGGGAAACCTCGTGTTAATTTCAGGGAAACTATCACCCAGCGTGCTGAATTTGATTACCTTCACAAAAAGCAATCAGGTGGTCAAGGTCAATATGGACGAGTTTGTGGGTGAGTTGATAATTGATATAGATCAATTAATCTTGGACTAGGTTGCATGAATACTGATACAGGACATGCGTACAATATGTTGTGGAAATGGCGATATGAGATTTCCCAAAAAATAGTGATATGGCTATATATATATATATTATGAAAAATCAATACCACTTGCAAGTGTAGTTACTCCCACTTTGAATATACCTCTTAAATTAGTTGTAATACTTCCTTTTCTCATCATACATATTTAATAATATAATATACTATCCAAACTGTTATACATACCTCATTTTATGAGTGTATGGATAGAGTAAGAAAAAGGCTTCATATCCATATGGATAGATAGGATGCGATAGATTGGATGCGTACGATAGATTCTTAAGAATATGTACTCCTAATAGCTATGGATATCTCTAAGTTCTCAAAAATTATGAAATAATTAGAAGGCATAGAGGAGAGGAAATAATGGAGCCTTGCAAAGTTTTAAGACCAAATATGACCATATATGGGAAAAAAAAAACAAATCCAGACAGGATATACATTTGTTGGTTTGCCAATATGGCATTTTTTTCTTGTTTCTCCAACATGTGGTCTAAATTGGGTCATGAAATTTTGCAGAGGCCTATAACACTACCCATCTATATCCTATAATTTTTTTAGAATTTTTGAGAATTTGGAGACATACCAACCCTTTATTTGGAGTATGTATTCTTTAGAAGTGTATATATGAAGCAGATTTGCTATGACGCGTAGTACCTATGACAAAGGTAAGGTTCAGCGGTCTCTAAATTTAAAAAAAATCTGAAAAATTAGAGGGTGTGATATTACAAAATTTGTAAATTTTTGTGACAAAAAACAACTGTATGTGAGAGAAACAAAAAGACAAGGGCAGGCTGAATATATATTTGCTGGTTGTTTGTCTTTTTGGTTTCTTATACATACAGTGATATTTGGTCACGAAATTTTGTAGGTCTTAATTAAGGCCGTAAAACAGATGCGGATTATCCGAATTATCTGATTATTGAATTCAACAACATGCGGATATGGTAAGAAATTTTGTATCTGGATAATATTTTTTTCTCTATCCGGATCTGTATCTGAAACCGAAAAAATATCCAAATCCAATTAAATTCGACAAAATCCGATAAATGATATGTATATTTGAATCCAAATTTGAAGGTTATTTATATATGAAATTATTGTCTAAATTTGTAGTATGTCAATTTTCTAATCAAATTCTTTCATCAATAGTACAAATATAGTATAAAAAATATTCAGCCTAATTCAAAGTTTGTTATTTATGGATTTAAAATTTTGAAGTTTTGTACTAAGATAATAATGAGATTAAAAAATATTAATGTACTGTAGAACTATAAACCATTGGTGCTTCCTAGAGATTGTGCTCATATGCAATACAAAAATAATTCATATATTTGGTGGTTTATATAAAGGAGAGATGGTTGAAGTACAAGTCATTAATAACCCATTAAAAGAGTGTACTTTTTCTTGAAGTTTGGTATGGCTCATTTAAATTAGAACTTTTCTTATGAGGGAATTTTGACATGTCCATTCAAATATGCCACTAAATATTAGTTTAATCATAATTGTACCAGTTATATATTTTGTTCATAATCTGACATGGTTCATTCAAATATGCCACTAAATAATTGTAATAATTGCAAACTGCAATCCAATATGAATATATGCAAAGATGATTCGAAATGTTACATGCATAATTACATAAGACTAAAAATATGCACATGTTTAAATTGAAATGTACACAAGTATAATCGAAATGTGGACAGCTGATTCAAAATGTGCATACATGTGACTAATTATGTGCACATTTTTAAATTAAAAATGTACATGCGAATAATTGAAATGTACATACAGATTCGAAGTGTACTTGATCTTACTTTGTTTCTCTGATATTATAAAATATCTTGCTAAATTGCTTCTTTTCTTAATGGTTATGATGATATAATACATCTTGCAAACTGCAATGCTCAGAGCATGACTAAGAAATGCATTATGGCCATGGGAACATATACTGGTGCAACAATGACAGTTCGAAAGCGCCAAATTAGATTGACAGTACTTTCAGTTTCTCTTTCAGTTACTAAGTTTTCTTGCTTCTGGCATGCCTGCCTGAGGTGTGGATTGCTAAATAACTGTCATTACAGGAAGCACACTATTTTCTTCATGTACACCTGCCATACTTCCGTTTCCTTGTTCTTTATATGCAGGTACATTGAACCGCTTCCATTAGATTCTGATTCGAAATTTGAATTTGAGAACATGATTATTGGACAAGCAATTCCTTCGAATTTCATACCAGCAATTGAAAAGGGTTTTAAAGAAGCTAGCAACTCGTGAGTCAAGTTTTCTTCACTAGTTAACCTATATTTTCTTTTGTTTCCAGAGCTTACTTATGTTCACGACGTGCTAATTCATGTAGGGGTTCATTAATAGGACATCCTGTTGAAAATATTCGAATTGTGCTGACTGATGGGGCTTCACATGCAGTGGATTCCAGTGAGCTTGCATTTAAGCTAGCAGCTATCTATGCTTTTAGACAGGTGAACTTAATTGCTATTTTTTGTGCAAACAGCATGCTTTCTGGAAACTCTTAATGTGAGTAATGAAGAAAATTCTGAGAGTTTTTAATCGTTTAGTTTTTTTTTTTCAGTGTTATGCTGCAGCTAAACCTGTCATATTGGAACCCGTGATGAAGGTGGAACTAAAAGTTCCAACAGAGTTCCAGGGCACAGTAACTGGTGACATGAACAAGTAAGTGTCTGATTTCATATAATCCACTGAAATGTATGGCTAGCGCATGATTCAGTGATGTCATGCAAAGTATTTGGTCTTGAGAAGTGCAGATGTTTCTGTGCGCTTAACTTAAATATGTCATTAGGCTTCAATCTAAATTGGGGCATATAATTTCACTATGTTGACTATAAAAAGCCTACTGCCTACTGCTTTCCTAAAAGAGATAATATTGGGTTTTCGTTTCCCTAGTGTGCGGGACTGTATTGGAAAATACTGTGTTACCATGGAGTACTGACAATAACATGACAACTGAAAAATGGGGATACCCACGAGAACTGTGAGATGTACTTTTTGTCAAATACCCGAGTTCTCAATTTTCTTTTAAGTGGATGCTCAATTGTCTTAACTTTACAACTTAGATTATCTTCTTTTTATTTTGTGCACTGTTAATGCAACTTGTGCTATTTCTGGTTCATTTACTTTTTCATATGCTCGCCCTTCAACCTATAGTAAATCTATTTTAATTTGCTACATGTGGAAAACAGGAGAAAAGGCATCATTGTAGGAAATGATCAGGAAGGCGATGACACAATTGTTCTTTGCCATGTAAGTAAAGGCCCAGTCCTTCCAGTTTCGTATGACATTTTGTTAACTAATTAGTGCTTGTTGTTACAAATTGTGTAGTTCTCTGCCAATCAAATGGAAAGTTTCTCTTTGCAGTTTCTACAGTTTGTTTCATTTTTTGAAATAGTATGCCTTGCTGTATTGTCAATGTCGTATCTCACTGGTGCTCATTCATCCTAGTTGGAAGCCTGTGAAGATAAACACTCATAAGGGATATCATTGTTGTTGCTTGCATATAGGTCATTATAGTCTTCATTGTATCTGACTAGTGCTTGTTCCTAGATTGAATACTCAAAAGTCATTTCAATTGCCCTAAAGGAATGTAAATGTAGGGATTCTGTGATATGCCTGAGCATGCATACACATGTGCAAGTATTGCAAGTATAAGGGTGGCTCAATTTTCATGATGTAGGACTCGATAACTTGATAAATTGGTGTAAGAGAGCGATATGCGAACTATTGGGATACGAGTAGGCTAGCAAACTGTTGAGATACGAGTAGGCTACACTAGTAGAATATCAAAAATCTATACTCGAAAATTGCAAGTATTACCAGCAGCGAATGGAGAGTTAGAGAAACGACTGATCCAGCAATGTGCATGCCTAGTAATTGACAGCCGCTCGTGGATGACTGCGATCATTCGTGGATCGTTCTGATCAACGTAGTAATTGCAGCAACGCCTCTATCGGTATCCACATGTTTCGAGGTGAAATGTTGTGCGTTTGTGTGCTAGCGCCGACAAGCACAAATAGGGTTTAGGGGTTGCAGTTATGTAGGTTATGGTGAGGTGGGGGGCTAGGGTTTCTCTTGATTGGTCTCGAATACCCACCACGCCTCTTTATATAGAGCCCTACAGGTGGAGTCCTACATCAGGTTTTCCAATGTGTTACGAAATTTCATAATAGATCCTATCCGAATTGCAAGTGGAGTCATATGTTGGTTCTCCTAATGTGATACAAAACTCAATAATGGATCTATCTAAACTAAAGGTAGAGTCTTATGTTAGGTCTCCTAATGTGATATGAAATCCTATAACAGATCCTATCTGAACCGAATTGTTCCAAAAGTTAAGTGTACGACCTGTAGGTTCATGTATACTTGGTTGTGGCCCGTGAATACTTATTTGAACCGCAAATCAATAATGGCCCTTAACAGTACATAACGACTACTTGAATATACACGAAGATCATATCCTCATGTTGATCTCTATGCCATACGCTACCAGATTAAACCTAAGGTAGGATACGTGTCATTCTTGCACGGTTCAATCTTTTCTCGATCTCATAATGAACTTATGGTCTCATGGTTGTCAACAACTGAGGGAAAGAAAATTGGGTTGCATCAATTGATATTAAAAATGCAGCAGTGCTGATTCCAGCGATGGAAGCTTGTTGACACGAATCCTAACTAGGGTGGAATCCTCATATTGTCAAATGCGCTTTAGACTGGTTTTTGGATCAGGGTAAAGGGATGCTTACTTGGATCCTAAGCTCAAGGTACCTCTCTCGTGAACCTCTTGTGTGCTTCTTGACTCCGGATGCTTCTATAGATCTGTTCTTTAGTTGGGGATAAAAAAAAGTAAACCCTTTTCCGTAAAGGAAAGAGGCACTTAACCACTTAAGTTTTAAGGCAAAAATGGAAACTTTCTAAAAATTGCATACCTACTAGTATTCCTACCCGGTATGGAGCCATCGTTGTCGTTGGCGGCATGTCCATGTTCATCTATATTGAGGGGCCCTAGAAATATCTTCCCCACTATATGAGGAAAATTCTTTCTTAACCATTCATATTCCTTCGCATAACTCATAGCATACCCAAATATTGTCTTTATAATCATCCAATTAAGAGTAGCGTTTGGTAGCACCAAAGTATACTATTCATGTAGGATCTATGACGATTTTAGGTTTAAGTACTAATCATAAATATTATTTGAGATTAACTGGTGAAACTTATATGACAAATTTTAACAGCGTCTCAAAGTGGGTCAATCAAATGTCATTTTCTCTAATATATGTCCACATTTTTAATTAGATATCTCATACCCATGGTCTGTGAAACATCACAATCAATCAATACATGTGTTGATATATTGATCATGAATGTCCTCTTTAGTGATCTTAGATTAGGGGCTTTATAGAATAACATCACCAAATAAATTAAGAGTTTCATGAACAAGTCCTAGAGACAATTATAGAGATGGTTTTATCCATATAATGTTTATGAACATTTGAATAATAAGTAATTCTATTTCTTGAATAAATTATCATCTTTTTTATTAGCAAATGTATTGATTGATTGTAACAATATGTCATCTGCTACCAAGACATTTGCCCATCCATGTGTTGATAAAACCAATCCACTCAACTACGCCGTATAGATGTAGAATACAGATTGGAGGAAACCAAAGTTTTATTCTCACAATTCAAATCTAGGACCTCACAAGAACAAAAGAAACAAACAACTCATGTTGTGAAATGTCTAATGTTAATAAAATTCAGCTTGGCTGTCCCATGGTGCTTATACAAAGGCTTTTATAGCCTACGGTTTGTTTCAAACAAGAATCAATTCCACTAAAACATATACAAAAAAAATCCCAAAAATACCTCTAAATTATGTATGGTTCGGATTACTATTCATATGACGCGGATTTAATTCCATCCAAATTGAGGTTGGAAACAAAGTTTGAGAATCACGGTAGAAGATGAACTCAAATCCAACTCGGATTCATACTCGGTGTTTGAAATCAATTCAATTTGAACTTCAAGTAGCTGCATCCAATCCTAATCCAAATTGGAGTAGAAGATTTGAACCGAGTTGATGTTGTTGGAAACTGAAGTACAAGTGCAATATGAAGAGAATTAGGACTTGAATTCATCAAGAAGTCCAATCCGAGTACTGTAGCACGGGTACTATTACTGTATCACATGTTTATATGAATAGTAATCTGAGTCATATATAATTTAGAGATATTTTAGGGACTTTTTTGTACTTGTTTTATTAGAATTGGTTCTTGTTTTGAACAGAACGCAAGCTATACAAGCCTTTGTACGGGCACCATGTGGCAACCAAGCTGAATTTTATGAATATTAGACACTTTGCGACATGAGTTTACTTCCTTTCTTATGAGTTCTTGGATTAGAATTGTGAGAAAGAAACTTCAGTTTACCTAATTTGTGCTCTACGTCTATGCCGCATAGTTGAATGAGTTGGTTTTATTGGCGTGTGAAAGGACGAATGTCTCGGTAGCAGGTGGTGTGTTGTTTGCACATCGCTGTTGGCTATCTCTTCGTTCGGTCACAAACCATGAAGTTATCGAGTTCCTACATCGTAAAGATCGGGTCACCCTTGTGCTTGTGCATGTGTATGTATGCTCAGACATATCATCTGGTATTAGAGTTTCGGTTGACACGGTAGGATGAGTTTGTATCTTTGCAAACTTGTATTCATAGATTAGGTTTTCAATTCCTATACGGAATTGTATCCTCGTGTTGCAATCAAGTTTGTGGTTATCACTTGTCATTGAGCCTTGTTTTTTTTAGTTTTGTTTCTGTAATGAGAATAAAAGGAAAAAAAAGTGAGGAGAGGGGTCATGTAATTCTTTTAGTCATGTCCATCATCACCACCCTGCAGCTTCAACAACGTGCTCGAGTCGAGGACAACTCTTTTCGAAGAAGGAGATGGCAATCGTTAACATCCTGCTTGTCAATATTCATAGCCAAATCTGCAGATATTAGGATGGTTCCAACGCTTGACTCATATATTTGGAAAGCTTATTAAGTTGACTTTCATACATAACAAACAATGCATTGTTTGGGGGCCTATGGAAAGAGTTATAATTGTTTGATTGTGGGATGCGCAGACTGTCACAACTGTAATCCAAGAGCTACTAATTCGAATATTGTAAATTTTGTTTGTTTCTTTATCTTTAGAAGTCCATGTGATATAATAGTTTAGATTTTGTTTGTTTCCATATTTTTTAGGAGTCCTAGTTTATCTCCAAGTCTAGTTTCTATCTTTGAATTCTCTAAGTTAGCTATAAATATGTAACGAGCCCTTTTGATTAATAAAAAATCCATCAAGTGGTGTTTCCCCTCATGGTATAGAGAATTATATTTGGCTTATCTCCATGGCTGTGGGTGGCATGGTCTTACTTATATAAAAAAACTGTGGCTTCACCCAATTGGTACTCCACGTCTGTACGGCATGATTGTGTGGACCAGCATTTTACTAGACCTTATAATTGGGTAAGGTCTTTGTTGCTTGCATATTGGTCACTGATACAACTAAAGCATTTATCTGATGCAGTGCCATCAATTCATCATACCTAATTTGAAGGTGGTTTTAAAATTACCATGATGTTGGTGCCAATGCATTTATCTGATATACCTATGATGTTGTTTGAACCACATAGGTGTTCAAATTAGTCTCAATTCTAGGAATATTTGGTGTTTGTTTTTTTATTTGGCACTTCAGCACTTTGAATTACTCAAACACTACATTCAACTAAATCCAAACTAAGTTATATAAACACTATATTAAGAAAAATAGATCTAACTTAGTTTCAGATTTATGTCCCAACCAAGTATGACAGCTTTTGATTTTGAAAATTAGGTCCTTATTTCAATATTCTTTCAATTAAGTCCTACCGATGACTTCTTGGTGGATTTCTTTCTGATTTTCTATTACAGTTTAAAAACTTTTGTATTAGTTTTTAATAATTATATGATTTTTAAATATTTTTGAAGTTTTGCGCCACATTGCTGCTGGGTTGTTGTACTAGTATTTACCATTTAATGGTTGGTGAGACCTAATTGAAATAATTTTAGAAGCAGGAGGATCTAATTTTCAAAAGGAGAATTACCTTTAACCCCCGTGTATTTTCCATGTTTTCAATGTTAAACCCCATTTTCAATTTTGAATATGGAGTTTGTACATTTACAAAAAGTTGCAGCATGCCCCTTCTGTCAAGTTTTTTTGTTAGCTCGGCTAAGTCTTTGAGACTGACTTGTGGGGTTCACATGTTAGTGATATAATTCTTTTTTTATTTTTACCTTCAACCTCTTCTGTCAAATCTTAGTCCTACTTCCTCTCTCCCTCTATAATTCCTTCTCTCATCAGTTGGGGCGGAAGCACACGACAGCAGTATCGATGCACAATGGAGACAGTCTCAACTGTGGAAATGGGAGTTCAGAGGATTCGATCTAGACAATGCATGGAAGCCTAGGTGTGCCCCCACCATGCATCAACACTGTTGCATTGTCATGTCTTTCTGTCAACGGGAGAGAAGAAATTTGAATGGGAGAGAGGATGAGTAGGGAGAACAGGAAGAAAAATAAAAATAAAATGAACTGGGTCCTTGACATATGGGGTCTATATGTGTCAATGGCTGCACAAGATGGAGAAACTTAATGGAGGGGGCACATCGCAACTTTTAGTAAAATTCAGGGAGCATAGATTGAAAATTGAAAAATGCAGGGGGGATAACCTACAAAACCGAGAAAATGTATGGGGTAAAAGGTAAATTCCCTTTTTAAAATTGAAAGAAGTGAGACTCAACTAAGAAATTAGAGAAGTAGGATTATTTGTGAAAAATTCTCATATATTTAACATACTATTTTGGTGTTTGCTTGTCACATTGCCTGTACAAAGTGGTTGAATTAACAAAATTTGGGTCATCTGCTTGAACAAAATTGCATGGTAGCTACCTTTGGTATATTTTGCATTGCAAAAATAGATAAATAAGGTAGTGAGGTTTGTCCTCAAAACTAGGGTTCGGATTACTGTTGGTAACCTACTGGTTAACAGAAATCTCAGCCTGGCCTGGTTTCTAAAAAACCAGCTGGATGAAGTGAAGCGCAAATTTAAATTTTGTTTTCAAAATCAATAAGGTATGGTGTAACGGCAAAGTGAGATATCATGTAGAAAGGAACACAGGAAAATCTTGAGTTTATTTGGTACAACTGCAAATGATTCCCTAATAAAATATTTGGAAGGTCCGGAGAAGAAAGAAATTTCTGTTAGCAAAGCGTCCTTTTTTCGGTTGTGGGCTCAATTTTCAGTTTGTTGGTACAAACCATCCGAAAATATGGTTTCCTTAATTTCTGAGATTTGCAATTAGCACAAGACTAACATTTTCGTACAGTTGCTGTTTCCTGTCTGTGACCGACCAGAAACCGTACCGGCCGCCTAGGGCAAACTGTTCTGGAAATGAAATTCTGAATCTTGCTAAAATAGTCATGATGAACAACTGGGTTGAAAAAACCATGTTTGGAGTGGCAAGACTAGGCTCTCATCTGTGTGGAATGAATGCTTGCCGGAAATTGGCCGGGAACCAAGTGGTCCTGGGGTTTTTGTCAATCTGCCAAAATTTTTCTGACGTTGGAGTTGACAATAAATCAGGCTAACTTGGTTATAATTTAGAGTAAAATTTTCTAGGAAAAAAAGGTAGGGAACTGGGGTTACCACAGGTTTTCGGAACCCTAATGAATACTGATTTTTTACTATTATCTCTTTTTTACTTTGCAAGATTGTCTTTTCAATGTTCTATGTATTGACTTTAGATTTGAAATTGCTGTTGTACATATCACCTTTCTTGCTACTTTATTTTATTCTAGAATTTTTAAACTGTGCTAGCAAGATGTGCATGGCTGTGTTATAGGTAGGTTCCACTAGTCAGTAGTGACACTTCGTCCTTGGCAAGTGCTATATAGATAAAGAATCCAGCACCTTCATTTATTCAAAATTTGGATATGTTGGAACAAGTAGTCTTTAAATTGTTAGTCAAATTTATTGATAAGGTTAGTATCTCACACCGCACTTTTCAGGTTCCGCTAAACAATATGTTCGGATACTCGACAGCACTTCGATCAATGACACAGGTAAAATTTTGTACTTATCTATAGTAATATCTGATCTTCTATCCATTATACATGAGTGAGAATCCTTTTGGTATTATTTTTCCAAATGATCATACTCTGTTGCAACCATTCAGATTTTTTTTTGTTAGAAATAAGGGAAATTTTCTTGGCAAAAGTTATGAAATTATGGTTTGAGGATAACAAGGTGGGATTGAACCTACATGTAAGTGCGACATCCAGTGGTAAATATAAAATATGAAAATTTTGCAGTGACAAATAAATTTGCCCCTAGAAACGATGTTCAGTGTTGAGCTGCCATTTATATTTAAATTTCAAAAACATGAATGTTTTCTAAGCCTTGGAGACAAGATGTGCCTTTTTCAAACAAAAATTCATATCCATTCATTTACTTGGAATGGATTTCTTTAAAGAGGAAATTTCATGAATCTCTAGAAGTCATCTCAGTATGCATACCCACAAGTTTTTTTTTTAAAAAAAACACCCCTCCCATTATTAAAACAAAAAAAATTGTGGATATGTAAATATCCTGAAATTTCTTCTCGGGGTTTATAAAATTTCCCATGTTTTAAAGGGATGATTTATTCAATCATAACATTGTCAAAGTATCATGAAACACTACTATTTTTCAAACTATAATTGTGTGTGTGAGAGTGAGAGAGCATCCTACTAGTTTATCTAGAACTTTGAAATGTTATGAAAAAATGTTTTTATCAACTACAAAGCATAGAGTACAAAGAAAATGTAAAGAAACAAGGGAACGAGAATTCTTATTCTGTTCTCCTGTATTCTCATGTTATAGGCCAAAAGGGGCAAATGAAGAGGCTAGAATACTAAAGAGGTAGGATTTACACCTTTCATAATATAGGATGTTATCACTTTCATACTATAATGGGATAGTGGGATATGGTCTTGATGGTTGGAGGTTACAACATTAATACTGTATGATTATGGACATCTGCCAAGAGCATTATGTCATAACATGAAATATATTTTGGTGGAGGAGCGCAAATATGACAAGGTATTTTGGAACACCTATGTTATTTTTTCTTTTGGCATATTTTCCTTGAGGTCACTGGAAATACTAGAATCCAATAGTGTTTATCGGGAAATTATTGGTCTTGGGTTTTCTCTAAATTTATTTATATATTATTATAAAGAGTGATAAGTTGAGAAACATCTACCTTTACTCTTTGTTTTTCCTTAAAAAAATTCGTATATGGGACCAAGATCAACTAAAAGATACTAAATAAAAGGAAAAAAATGACACTAGATCAAGGTGCCTGAAGCTGCCCGCCACTGGTGCCGCCACCGCAGCTTGCTGCACGCCTTTTTGGGAGCCATTGTTACTGTTGCAGTCTGCCCGTTTACTGCAGCAACTTGCTTGCTGCACAAGAGTGTGAGCTCATGCGGCTCTGGCCAATCGTCATTTTGCACTCCCTGCTGGTGGCAATGGCCACCTTTTACCGCCCTGCTGACATTCTCTGAAAAAAAGAATTATTTTGTAATCTTTTAAAATTGTTTTGGGGGTTGGTGAAGTTACTGTGCATTAACCAAGCGTATTGTGATCTATATGCTTTGTCAATCACGAAGTGTATTTAGCTTGCTTCCTCAGAAAAGCCCATCTAATAACTTGCCTTGCCTATTTTGAATTTATATTTTCAGTTTAGAAAAATGTATTTAACTGATTGTTGGCTTTTGTTTCACAAAGAACTTGTCATGATAACATATATCTGTTGTCCTGTGGACCGTAGCAAAGCGTCTGCAACTGACTAGTTAATTATACTTTAGTTATTGTAGAATACTTGATGCTCAACCGTAGCAAAGCGTGTGCAACTGACTAGTTAATTATGCTTTAATTATTGTAAAATACTTGAGGCTCCATGCTGCTTAATTTTCTTAATTAACATAACCTACCAACAATTTTTTATTTAATTTTCCCACGTATATGACCTTTTGTACTTTATAAGCCAACTATGAACAAAAAGTGAATTTAATTAAGGAAACTTCATTTGATAAAGTCAGTTCTAACTCTATTATTTTGTTCTGGTCAACAAATAGAAAAGATGTGAAAAAGTTCTAAAATCTTTAAATTTATTTGATGTATTTTATAGAATTTTTTTAATGATCCATTTAAATAAAAGAAATGTAGAAATAATCTGCATCCATTTTGGCTGGTGACTGGGCTATCAAACAATTACAATTCTTTCAGATGAATATCTTACGATCTTTAATTTTGATTAATGATTCGTTTGAATTAATAGATATGTAAGATCAAAACGATCAAATTGATATAATTGGATTATCCATCAGAATTATAGATCATAAGATATTGATTTTTGATCATACAATTATTTCGGAATCCATATTTTATGATCTATAAGTCTGATTGACAATCCATTTCTATCGATGTGATTTTTTGACTTCATAAGTCATTGATTCAAATGAATTAACAATCAGAATTATAAATTACAAGATATTGATCTTGAAATAATTGTAAGATCGAAGGCAATATCTTATTATATATAATTCTATTGGCGATCCATTTTTGTCAATGTGATAGTTTTGATCTTCACAAGTTCATTATTTCAAATGGATTATTAGTTGGAATTATAAATCGTAAGATATTTATTGCAAAAGAATTATAATTTTGTAGTTCAATTGTCCATGCATGATGGTTGTTGGGATGGGTGCCAACCCAATCACCAGCCAAAATTGTGATCGGCGACTATGTTGATGTTTGCATTTTTTTTAGACTTGTCGCCATTTTTGCTAGCAACTAAGGATTAGTTTTGCAAATTTTACGTGCTGTAAATTATTTTTGTAATTTTTTTAAATAGTTTATTTTAAAAAAATCTATAGCCAAGAATTTTGATATCACGATGAACTATCATATGCCTTGATCAATACAATACTTTTATAATTTTTTTTAAATTGGTTATTTAAAAAAAATTATATAGCCAAGAACCTGATACCACGATGAAGTATCATATGCCTTAGATCAAATTGGACGGGAATGGAGCCTAGTTCGCGCTGTATTTATACTTGATACCACCATATTTATACGTGTGGAGCCTGATTACACCATATTTTATTTTATTTATTTATCTTCTTGCCTGCCCTGCAGGGGAAAGGTGAATTTACGATGGAGTATCTGGAGCACTCAATTGTTTCGCAGGATGTACAGATGCAACTAGTGAATACATACAAAGCTACCAAGGGCATTGAGTGATTCTTTGGGCTAACGGCGGCAAAAAAAATTTTGAATTCATTTTATACAATACTGTAGCATCTTTTATGATGAGTTAGGACATCGCCAATACCATTGTATAATAACATGGTTTTTTCAGAACAGGAAAAAACGGTCCTGCAATAATCTGGAACCCCTTGATATGAACTCGAATTATCATAGTAGCTCTTGATTAGGAAGTACGAATGAACAGATGCTTGTTTTGCCAATATGATCTTGTATTATGGAAGAGTTTCTGGTGGTGATAAAAAAAATCTCTTTTTCAGCAATGCCAAATGTGAAGCAAGTCTCTGTATTTTTTACAGCTGTTAATTCCCATATTTTGGTCCAATTTAGTAAATCTGAAATTCAATGAAAAATTGGCTAATTAACATGCTTGTTTACAATTCCCAAAATTGGCTAATTAACATGCCTCAATCAAGATGAGATTCTCCACGAAATCCAGTTAGGGATCACAATTCCCAAACTGACTAAATCAATTGTCACGTGCGGTGCCACTTGCTGCGAGGAGCTGAGGAAACAATACATTGCAAATTTACCGTGGAGAAATGGGAAGGCGCTAGCCGCCTATGTTCATTGCAGATCTGCTGCACAACGCAGGCCTTCGTTGGAGCGCAACACAGATCTACAACAATCCTAGCCGCTGTTGAGAACTAAAAAGTAGGCCGCCGGATGTTCCATCACCTTGCTGGTGCAAATTTACTGCAACCATTACCACCCGTCGGAGAGGACGACCGCCTCTCCGACCACCTTAGAGAACAAGTGGAGCCGCCAAACTTGCATCGCCTCGTCAGTGTAGATCTATAGCAACCTTAGTTGCCGTCGGAGAGGCAGTCCGATGTAGAGAATCAGGGAGGAGACCGCCATAGAGCACTAGGAGGAAGCCGTAGAACTTTCTTCGCACCGTCGGATAGGATTTGAGGATTGTGTGTGTGGCTTGGATTTTGGGATGGATCAATCTACTTGACTGATAATATCTAGATGCTCAGAGTTGATGGCTTCTTATCCTTATCCTTACTGAGAACCTAGTCGTCGTGTTTGGTTAGAACTCGACTTTAGGTTATTTTTGAATTTGGATCTGATACAAACAAACTAGTAATTTTCTATACATGAAATATACAGGTGTGGATCTGAAATCTGGCACGAATTCCATATCCAATTAAAACTTTATAAGCAAGCCACCAATTCAATGAATTAATATAGGTACACTACATAATTCTACATAATTCGTCTATTTCATGACAATGTTTACAAACGCACAATTGTAAATTTCAACCAATTTGTAGATAAAATTATAATAGATATCTTTCTACTATTCGATTTTTTGCAATTGAGTTTCGCCTTAATTTTGTTTGATCTGGTCCTTCTATGGTTTACATTTGATCGATTAGACTTGTCTACTTGAATTTTATCTAATCAGACCCTCTTACTTTGCATGATTGTCTAGTAAGGTCCTTTTAGTTGCTACATGTATGAGCATAGCTCTCCGCCCTCACGGTCCTCGGTTCGCTTCCTGGCTTGTCTCCCTCGCCATTCACCTGCCACATTCAAGTCGTCATCCCTGCCATCTCACCGGTCATTGTGACTAGCGTTGCCTCCCCCGCTATTGTGTCAGCCACAGTGCTAGCCTTCCCTGCTCCAGTGCCCGCCACCCAACCGGCATCCATCCTAGTGCCCCACCATCCGGACCTCCTCCGCCTTGGATTAGGTCCTGCCGACGATTTATCATAGAGACGTCCTGATGCTCCCCATGTCTCCGTTTTTAGCCCCTGATGAGACGAGATGAAGTTTTTCTTCCTTGAATAGAACAAAAGCATGCCCAGTAGATGCTTATTGCTTTGTCTATGAAAATGCTATAACTTTGGTTTGCTTTGGTTTGGAGAATTTTTTTTTTCTAATAACCAAAAAAAAAAACAAATTTGAAAAATAACCCGACCTTTTAAATTTTACAAAAAATGATCCTCTGTCGCGAACCGGGCCGCGCGACTGAACGCCCCACAGGCCTAGTTCGCATGCCATATATGCTTTCAGTCGCTAGCCGGGCTAGCGACTGAAAGGATATAAAACTATGTCATAATAATAAGTTACAAAAACTGGTTATAGTTAGTTGGTTAAGAGACTCTCTCTCTCGGGAGAGACCACGGTTTGAATTCCGGCCCGCAAATATTTATGCAATTTTTAGTCGCTAGTTGGGTTAGCGACTGAGGGTCATTTTTGTAAAATTTAAAAGGTCTGGGTTATTTTTTGAATTTATTTTTTTTTGTGGGTTATTAAGAAAAAAAATTCTGGTTTGGAGCAATGGATGTGATCGTTATCTTTTTGTCTCAAAAGAAAGCTTCTCATTGAGACTGGAGTACCGGGCGCATATTTGATTTGAATAAAAAAAAATTGCCACACTAAAAACTGTTCATGTGTGTATAACCAAGATAACAATTGGTTTGTGGGATTTGGGTGGGACAGGGAATGGGGGAAGGAGATGGACCAAACCTAGGTTTGGTTGGAGGGATTGAGTGTGGAGTGGTGTTGGGATTGTGTAAAATAATATATTACTAGGGGAGGGTAGTAATGGATTCGTGGGATTGCGTATAACTGTAATGTGTGAAATTATTCTGTGTTGCCAGTATGTTCTTCGTCATCGTATCCTTCAACATCACATCATCTGTCCTTGTGATGTCACACCGCTCATCGTCACACACTCGTCATCATACCAATAGCCGTCACATTAGAGATAGCACAGGGACAATGAGTGTCTGGATGAGAGATATGAGAATGGATATTTTAGTCAAACAAAACATCCCAATCCTAATCCGACCATACAAATTCCACCACCAATTCTCATGCTCACTAACAATTGCAAATCAAACCCTCTAAAAAAACTTTGGTTACAAAACAAACGATATCAAATCCAAAAGTTAAGCAAAAGGACGGTGCCTACTTGTTATAAAAAGAGGGAGGCAAATTTGTTAAATTTGATAAACAAATTTTGGCACACAAAATGTATGTCAACAAAATTGGTCAAAAATTGCTATGAAAAATTGGCCAAAACTAGTCAAGTCTCTTTCGATTTAAGCTTAATAAATTGTAGTCATAAAACAAACATGTTTTAGTTCAAAAGAGATGACAATTATTGACGCGATGGCTTGATACAATCATTGTTGCTTGTTATTGACATTGACATTGATTTTTTAAACAAGTAGGATGATTTACTCCCTTTCTGATCCATTCTTGCCAACACATTGTCCACTGTGCTAGTGTCCCCTCCTCCACCAACACCCTCCACACGCCCCCTCCTTTATGTAATCCATCACACTAATGTCTCCTCCCCCTGTTAACACCCTATCTAGCATGCTGATACCCACCGGCGAGACCTTCCTCCATCGCACCATCCACCACTATCAGCGTGTTATCCTCTACACACAACACCTTCAGTAAGATAGCATAATAATCACAACAATTTATATAGCAACCTAAAGTGTTTTTATGTTGTTTAAGCTTTCCTTGTGAGACTCATTATTATTGTAAGTAGAATACACGTATATTGTGATATTCATGTTTGCTCAGGCGTACATTGCACTTGCATATTTCCTAGTCAGCAGTAATAAAAGGGTTCACTTATATCAGTATTTATGATTTATGATTAAAAGCTTGAGTAGAATTATGGTTCCGCTTTTTGATGCAATCATGCGATTGAGACTATTTTTATTTGTTTTGTAATGTATGGGTTGGTGTGATGTGTATTTTTTTGGTGTTTTGGCATGTATCTAATTATGATATTTTTCTAATACTTTTTAGGGAGTTACAATATCCATGCCCTTGTAATTATGTTACTGTTATTAGAACGATTTTTTTACATCATTATATATGGGATAATTACTATGTAGTTCCACTATGATTACAACTATTACACATTATGAGTTTATATATCTCTAAATTTTCAAAAAATTAGAAGATATAAAGAAAAACATATTATGACATCCCACAAAATTTTATTAGAAAAATATGATCATATGTAGGAGAAACAAAAAGACAAGCAACCAACAAATATATATATGTGAATTTGAGTTTTTTTTGTTTCTCCTACATATGATCATGAAATTTTATGGATTTTCCTAATATGTATTCCTTCATGTACTTTAATTTTTTTTAATAATTTTTGAAATTTATAGATATATGAACTTGTTATATGTAATGTGCACTACTCGTCCTAATAAATGTCATCCGAAACAATTCATAGTATTTTCAAAAGAAGCTTGATTGCCTTTTCATTTGCACAAAATGGAAGCAGGTCATAGTGGTCCTCTGCATCGGTGAAAATAGGGAATTTTTTTAAATAATACATTTAAAAAAATTACATAAATAACTTGCAATATAAAATTTTTGCAGAAATAGCATGCAGTTGGCGAAATAACATTATTTTGGTGGATCGTCACTAGGAAGTTTGGTGACCAAGATTGTCACCGGGACGTTTGGTGATACAAGTTTGCCTCTATGACACGTGGAGACTGAAGCATGCTGCTCTATATAAGACATCAAAATTGGGGTGAAATTCATTTTAATTCTAAAAAAAGAAAAATTAGAGCCAAAGGTAGAAGGGGAGAGAAAAGGGAGACCGCGAGGAGGTTCTGTCGACTTCGCATGACCGCCAATTTGCTACAATTTGTTGGTGAGTTTATTTTCAGTAATTATATTCTTTTTTTTTACATTGTATAATAATTATGAAGAATAAATTTTTATACAATATTTGATTGTAGATTCAAGAAATAGTCAAGTGTGTGGATCTTTGAGTTGGGTATTGAAGATCTATTGCTTGAGGAGTACTTCGATCTTTCGGTCAGTAGTATTTAAGTTTAAGTTAGATTTAATAGCTTCAATTAATGCATACTTAATTATTTGTTCACTATGATTAGTAGAATGTAGTACTGGATTGTTGGGTTTTGGAACCTAATCATCCCATTATATGTAGTATGTAGCATATTTACTATCAGAATTCAGCTACACATTTAAATTAAATTTATTTGTTATAACTGAAACTGTACATTGGTGATAAATCTATAAGTTATGTCACAATCCAAAATAATATATATTTATTATGGTGAAAGTACAGTATATGATGGTCCAGATGAGACTAATTTGAGTGGATGTCAGTATTTGAGTGGGGAAGCAACAAATCCAAAATCATGATCCTTGGAATAAATGCGTATATGGGTTCTTCGTTTATTCAAAGGGAGGGTTGGTTCCACAATGTTAGACTGAAAGAATTGGTATCGCGGCAAAGTAAACAAAATTCAAGACCGCACTGATTGCTTTGAAAACTTGTGTGCGAGCAAATGTGGTTGTCCTATGTTTGTAAGTTGGTGGACCCAAAGAGTCCTATTAATATACTGTTGATGTATGCTTAGTTATATTGCATACTTGCCCCCGCTCTGCAGCCTCGTTTAGGCCAAACGTCGGAGCTGATGAGTTTACATTTGCACATAATGACATGTACCAATTAGTGGCAGGAGTTGGTGATGGCCATGCGACAGATGCGGACACCATTTCAGTGGACAGTAGGGATGATATTTCCAAATCAGAGGAGAGCAATAGCAGGGATGAAAGATCGGGTGTACCCGAAGAATGGCGCGATGAAAGCGGGTTCTATCAAGCCTTTGTTAGTCAAGAGCATAATTCTTCATGGGATTTCAATGAGGACACAGTGCGTCTCGGGCAGATTTTTAGAAATAAGGAAGACTTAGAGAAAGTAGTTGCCAAATGGGCTATGTCACTAAATAGACAGTACACAATAGCGAGGTCTAGTAAGTCCTGTATGAGATGCATTGTTTGTCAGAAGAATGTTCATGGCGCGTGCATGTCTACAAACTAAAAGATGAACATTATTTTATATTCTCTAGGATAAATGAACATTCATGCATGTTGATAGCAGCATTAGGTGAGCACAAAAATATGTCATCTGTATTTGTTGGCAGTGTGATATATTCAAATCTGATGGTGAAGTTTGCGATAACTCCTAAGAAAATAATTGCCTAAATTGATGACATGTATGGATATAAGATAAAATACAGCAAAGCTTGGAGGGCTAAGCAGAAGGCGTTGGAATCAAGATTAGGGAATTTCAAGAAGTCTTACAACTATGTGCTAAGATTGCTTGATTTTATTCAGCGGGCTAACCCCGGCACGATTGTAGACATTGCTGACGAAAGTGATCTATGGTGTTGCGTCACATTGTATCCTTCATCGTATTTTATAGTCTTTCGGGCATTGCATAAATTCTTTCTAGTATTGCAAGTCTCTGCTCTGCATCAATGGAACCTTTCTATCAAGGAGGTACTATGGTACTTTGCTAACCACTATTGTGTCACATGCTAATGACCAGCTTCTTCCTATAGGTTATGCAATTGCTGAGGGTGAAAACAAAGACAGTTGGTCTACATGTCAACCCTGATGGAACAACTTGATGAAGATGTAGAATAAAGAAGTTCTCCGATTGGATTACCGACTTTCTGATTGACAAGTAAGTGCTAATTGAGGAAGATACGGCATAATGACAATATATTTTGCAGAGGTATACAACAATGTGTTGAAAGGGGTGAGGTCCCTTCCGATAGTTGCAATAGTAGAGATGACTTTCTACTGCACTGTTCGTTATTTCAACAATAGATTACCTCCCGCAATGCAGTCAGTCATGAACCAAAATGTACGATATCCTGAGGTCATTCAGAGATATATGGATGAGAAAATCACAAAGGCTCAAGTTGCATATTGTGACAGTGATGAGCATTCAGGAGAAGAAGGACGAGCATATCTTGAGCAGGTGCTGGGGATCAGTTGGGGTTCGGCTAGTTTGTGCGCTACATATCATGGTCTCTGCAACTCTTCTTGCCGCTGATCCCGCAACTCGATCTTCACAGGCTACCCTTTGCTTCTACAGATATGGTTGATTAAGCGATTCAGTATTGGTCAACCTCAACTTTAGATTACCTCATATCCTCCTCCCGACAATTGGCATGACGATATTGACACGTTGACTATTGGCCTATGGTGGACTCGGCAGTCACATGTTTGGACACATCACCAGGTGAATTGATGTTATCTAGACTTCATTGCCCAGTTTGACCATCTCTACGACGCCGATGTTATATGGGGGTGGAGCTCAGATTACGTACATCATGTTTCTCCTTACGGTCTATCCGTACTATGCTTCAGGGACAACTGATTTTGGCTTACTCGTTGCCAATTAGTTTTTCCTTTATGGTGGAGTCTTACACGCCATGGAGAGCTTTTCATCAATTCGGTCTCCACTAGGATGTGCCTCCTCTATCGGTGCCACCAATTGCCCGAAATGTGCACGAGTACGTTGTCTTATCTTAAATTAGTTTATTCAATTATTACTCATAACTTGTGTACTAATTTTTTTTTTATTATTTGTAAAAGGCAAAGCAAGGAGGACAACGTTGGTGATGGATGCCTTAGTCACCAACAGACATGGAGAGATGCATGGATAAACAATGCAGAGCAAGATGTTGTACAAGAGGTATGTCCATTCGATCCATTGTCATGGGCTAGATATTTAGAGTGGTACGTGCCGAGGACCCACACGAGACTGGTTCATACCACTTCCATAGAGGAGCACATGACACAGCCCCCTACTGCAAAGCGCACATTTGATCTTGACTCAATTGCTAGGCTACATCGCGCAGTAAGTAAAGTGTTTTAAAGTTAAATTATTCCACAGAGAGGCTTTCAACTAATCTTATTTTGCAATTGTTGTAGGCTGATGGTTTTCGAGACAACTACCATTCGGCTTGAGCAGTCCTCATCCATCTCCAGTGGGGATAGTAGGTGGCAACACACGAGCTCACTGTCGTACTCACCAGAATATGTGAGATATCAAAGCGCCATATGGAGGACATGGGATGCCGTGGAGGAGGCGATGTGGTGGACCCCACAAATATTGCTAGTCCATCTGGTGCTGTAGCTGCGACACCAAATGTGGGGTCAAGCTCCTCTGATGAGGACATTTTGAAGACACGACAGTGCTACGATCGCTCTATCGTCGAGAGTATGACAGCTAATGAGGGGATGTCTTAGCAAGAGTTATTGACGGCAGCTCAGACATGTCGTGTATCAGGACCATCTACGTCGCATGAGGGCACCCGTGTCAGCATTAGGCCAACATGGACACCACATTCCTCCAGCTTCAGTCTAGCTCACAACTTCGGAGATTACACAAATTTTGAGAGCTGGTATCATGATGTTTTTGGACAGAGTGCATCGAGCGACCTAGATCCGACCAAGCTGCTAGATGCCCCTGCACCTACATAGCCAACACAGTCTACTCCGTCACCTCCACCTCAGGCATGTGATAGACGGCAGAAATAGGTCCCACGCCCATGTGCTCCTAGCGGTCAATCTACTGCCCTGCCCACTCAATGGTCTCCATTCGATCCTTGTCAGCATCCACTGCATCCTCCTTGCTCAAAGGGAGGTTGCCATTAGATTTCTTTTGTTGTCAATACTTTTGTACAAATCAGTAATCATCTTTTGTTCTATATGTACCTATATCTATATTATGATCTTCTTTTCAATTAGAAAATCCTTTCCAAGTGATTCTTTTTGCAAAATGATAGAGACGACAAAAAACTATAATCAGGTTATTTAAAATTTGTCATGCCTAATTTGGAGATTTAATTATTTCATTAGGTTATTTAAAAGAAATATTCACAAAAATTAGATTTTGAAAAAAAATTTATATGACGATTGAAATCAATCTGTCGCCAATCTTCATGGCAACTGACTTTTGCCGCCAAGCATCCTAGTGATTAATATTCCATCACCAAACTTCCTGGCGACTATCCAACAGAAAAATGTCTGTCGTCAACTCTTCTGACGACTGGGTGCTAATTCTGCAAAAACTTTACATTACAAGTTATTTCTATAATTCTTTTTTCGAAATGTATTATTTAAAAAAGTTCACAATAGGCTCAACTATGAATGGGCTATTGTTAAATATGTCACGATACATCAATAACCAACTTCTTTTAATTGAGGATAAGGGAAGTACAATTACTGTTTTTGGAGGTTGTTTGATTGGTGTCACACTAATATACATGACTTTTTGGCATACTTTAGAGTTTCTTTTTTATAATTTTTAGTGTTTTTGTCTTGTTAGAATGTACGAGGATCTATTTGATTGATGTCTACAACTTCTAGACAGAATGAAAAAACATAATGCGAAAATATAATTACACTTTGACAAATAGTAGAAAGTGTAAAAAAGGAAATATGTTTTGAGGAATGAATAATAGTTTGTTAAAATATTTTAATTTAATTTATTCACTCCTCCATAGCCTGTGTAGGGGCGGCTACAGTGGTGCCCCAACAACGGCACGGATCGAGTGCGACGGGTGGGTACATTGCTGACAGAGCGACGAACCATGACAGATTGGTACATATAAGAGCGATGAGTGTGAGCAAATGTATGACAATGAAGGATGTGACAGTGGTAGCATACAGATCGTGCGACAATGATAGCGATGGTTGATCGGGCACACGGATCGGACATATGGCGGCAAGCAGGTGCAATGGCAACGACGGACACGGGCCGCAACCATAGATAGGAGCGGACAAGTGTAACGAACGCAACAACAGTGGACGATGGCTGCATGCCTAGCCCAGACGTTCGTTTTGGAGTGCTTGGCTTAGGCTTACTCCTCCTGGCGAGCCACTAGGCATGGTTTCAAGTCAGTCATCATCGTAAATCTAATAAGTCCCAAATATGTTTCAAGCTACGTTTGTTTAGACGTAGACATCAATCGATCAACCTCTTATACTTTGATTACACAACCATACTTTCAGAGTTAGTTTGTTCATATGGAATAATATAACTTGTTTTTTTGGACTAAAGACCCAACAAAAATCATTTAGATTTGGACTACAGAAATTATGAACTCAAACTTCTATGCTAATAATTTTAAATTAAATTATTTTTAAATTATAAACTCGACTCATCAATTTAAGGAAAAAAAAACTCGCCGCAATAGTTTTTCCATCCCAAAATTATAAGAGTACCAAATTTGCACCTCATTTTAAAGTTTAGGATTTGTTTTGAGTTTTTGTAAAATTGAAGAGTTAAAACATACTTATCCTCAAAGTTAGAGAACCAAGACTAAATTGTTTCCATAAAACTGAGTTTTCTACATATTATACTATACGATGTGTCTGACATTTTTTCTTGTGGAATATAACCAAACCAACCCTGTAAAGTGACTCTAATTTAATCCATACCAAGATCAAAACTTCATCGCATTGCCTCGTTGTAAAACTTTCTAAGATTAATTCTTGTGTTTTTGTTTTGTGTTACAATTGTTTTTTTTTTCTAGAGCATCAGGGTTAACATCAAGTTTGGTACAATTAATTCTTTTCCAAATACAGTTTGCCCATGTCATATCCAAAGATTGGCACCAAAATAGTCTAAAATCGTAGTTTATTGTCCCAAATAAACTATAGCGGCTAATCACCGGAGAATATTTGGCCCTGCTTTTGAAATTATCAACTAAATAAACTACAACTAATACTCTTTTCAGAATATAGCTTGTATATGTCCAAAAATGGCATCGTAAACGGTACATTTGGCCTGCCTTTTAAGTTTATCAGCTAAATAAACCGCAGCTAATCCTCTTTTCGTAATACAGTTGGCCCGTGTGCAAAGCGGCCCAAATCGGTCCTAAGTCGTACTAAAACTTACCGGAATCCCCTCAACACGCTGGTCGCTGGTCAGTCAAGTAACGGCATTCTCATTTCTTCTCTCTTTTTTCCAATTCCAAAACCCACACCGAAGGCAGGCACCACGTTGCTACAAGTGCCAAGAAACCTCTCCAAATCCCCAAACCGAAATCCAAGAATCTTAGACTCGCGATCGCCGTCAATGATCCAGCTGCTGTTCATGGTGCTGGCGGCGGAGGCCAGCGTGGTGGCGGCGCTGCTGTTCAAGACGCCACTGCGGCGGCTGGCGGTGCTAGCGCTGGACCGCCTCAAGCGCGGGCACGGCCCCGTGATGGTGAAGACTGTGGCCGCCACCGTCCTCGTCGTGCTCACCTCCAGCGCGCACAGCATGGTCAAGATCCGCGGCCGCGCCCCCGGCGAGCTCGACGCCGCCGGCGTGCTCACCCCGACCGACCAGGTCCTCCTCGCGCGTCACCTCCTCGAGGCCTCTCTCATGGGTATCTAACCTTCCTACCTCCCTAGTCTGCTCGCTCGTTCTTGTGAATTCCTTCTTGCTGCATTGCTGTGTTGCAGTGGCTGCCATATCGGGGTTTGATCTTTGATGCCACTATGGGGAAAAACAACTTCTTTGATCTTACTGGTTGATGCAAGAGCAGTACTAGGTGTGTAGTGTAGAATTTACTGGTTGCCAGTTAAGGCTTGGATGCCAAGATGATCTGCAAATTTTGAGAGAAGTTTTCTTAGTAACAGGATGCAATTCGTGTCAGTAAACTTCATTTTGACAACATCCGGAATGTGTGCTCATTCACTTAGTTCTTGCAGTAGGATAGTCTCGGGACTTCTCTTCTGCAGCTTAATGTTTGTTCCTAGTTGTGCTAGTCTATAGAATTGTTGAAATATGAGTGGATTGTATGCCCTTTCCTCACTAATTTAAGTTTTTAGATGAACTGGTTCTTGCATGAAACTTCATATGCTATCATAGCTAGAGGTCAATAGTTCGAGATCTCCTTGGTGCAATTTATAGGAAAAATAATTGAAAGGTTGGGTAGTGAGACCAAGAGAATCCCATGTGGACTAGTTTCTGGCACAAGTTGAGCCCATCTTGTAGTTTTGGTAGAGCTAGAGGTGAGGGGGAGTGTTGAAGTATTAGTGGATTGATTTTCTTTTCTCAATAGTTTAAGTTGTTAGTGAACTAGTCAATGCATTAAACTTAAGAAGAATGATTAGTAATATACAACTTAATTTCATGGAAACCTTTTGTTCCAAAGGGAAATATGAAAGGTGCTAGGAACTGAAAATGATAGAAAGATAGAGAAGGGTCTGCAGATGGAGTGTTCAAAAAGAAAATCAGTTTGGTTGCACACTTGATTGACTAGGCAAATACAGGATACCTTTAGTTTTGTCCAATGAGTCTGGTTTTTGGTGGCTCTTTTCTCCTTGAAATAACGTTTTCCCTTTATCCTGCCAAAGGAGTGAAAAGATTTGTTAAAAGTGTTCATTTGATGAGAATATGTAAAGAGAGAGATTCTTTTGCTCCAAATGATGAGCTTTCTTGTTATAAACTTCACATGTACTGAAAGTTTTAGTTTGGCTCAGGGGTTCAAGAAAGTAAGCTAAACTGCTGATACTGTGGATTGTACCCCTCCCTCTAAACTGTTGTTTGATAACCTGACAAGTTTTGACCAAAAACCAGTCCCATACGTACAACATTCCAACACCATTTGAGCTGTTTTTAATTTGGTATAATATCTACATGTATGTTTAAGATTGTGCTTATCAAACATGTAGAAAAAGTGCAAAATATTTTTTCTTTTTCTAGCTTAATCTGGTATTTGTTTATGATTAGCGTTTAAACCAATGCAATAAGTGACAGAATGAATTTGTATTTTATTATTTATACTCTTTTTGCTTTAGGGTTTTAATCGCTTCTTATTTGTTCTTCTTCTTTTTGGCATTTTACCATTTTTTACGACTTCCCAAAATCATCCGCATGGCTTTACAGAGTATGGGTAGGGTGATTATTTCATGTTTCAAGTGGACAGATCCCTGGCAGGAGCAGATTAGTGATGCAAGGGCACTACATGATATCTTCTGAAATGGTGTTGGGGATAAAATACGTTAGTATTAGTATGCTCATTTTCTTCATCCATTTTGTACTTTGGTGATGCAGATCTTGAACGTGACCTGGATAGATGCAGGTCAGTTGTGTTTGGGTCACTTTTAAGTCAAAGGTTGTAAGGCATTGTGTAGGAATGTTGTTATTATGGCCTGATGCATGCAGCTTCTATGAACTTGTAGGGTATTGTGTAGGAATGCCATTATTGCCTGGTGCATGCAGCTTCTATGCGATGAAACTGGTAATACATGTATAGTGGATAAGGTTTTGTTTGGTATTGCCAGCATGTATAAGCATTGATAGCGAACTGGACTGTATTAGTTCAGTGTTGGAATAGGATCTTAACCATCTTTGAAATATTTTTGGTTACTGTGTGCAAATTAGATTCATTTACATTCATTACCCATAAAGTTGGCAAAATTACATTATAATGTCTAAATTTCTCTGGCAAGCACACAAGAGAGTATTCAATGGAAAAATGAGGCCCGGATTACCAGTGCTCTGTGGAGGCAATCTTTTAGTATATTTGTTTTCATTTCTTCTTTCTCACCTTTAGAATGCCCTTTAGTTGTGCTTTAAGATGAAGGCAAAGCATTTTTTTTTAGCTCTGCATGCGTGGCTTGGGTCACCAGTAATGCTCCAAAATATCCAGTTGAGTCTAGCATTACGGAATTTCTTAGGTTAAGCTATTTAGAAATGCTGGTTCAGCTATGGTGTTGGAAACCTTCATTTGCCACTTCAAGACTATATGGCCGGCAAAAACAACCAGATCATTGCTCCCTCTTATGCAGGTCAAATTCTCCTGTTCTTCTCTGTTATCCAACTAATCAATGGTGATCTATTGCAGCATTGGTTTTAGAGACTTATTGAGTGTGAATATATGTCTTTTGTTCACCCTACATTTGCAGATATTTTTACTGCCAATAAATTACTAATTACTATATATGATGACCCACATCACTAAATCGTAAACTGCTAAGGTTGACAACTTATCCTTCATAGTACAATGATGTTCCATGATAAACAAAAAATGGTGTATCTTCAAATTTGGTCTGTACAAGATAAGTACTGCAAAAGCCTAGTTAATGCAGGAAAAACATAGGCATGCCAGATGAATTTAAATTTCAAGGATTGGCTTTGTTGAGTTTTGTTGTGGAGAGTGCTCCATCATGTATACAACTCCAATTAGATTCAGCAATCAAAGCTCATTGTTCAGGTGTCCATCTTGTTACATGTGAGTGCTCTGAATTTACTCAAAAGTATATCATCTTTTTATGTTCTATTAGTTTCACCATGCTTTTTTCATATGGTGGTAAAGTTGGTTTCAGATGATTATTACTTTCTCAGGCTCCTCTTGTTTAAATTCAACTTGAATTGAAAATATTCTTTTTGTGTTAAGGTTACTATGTTGGTGAGATATATATTGTTTTTTTAATATGTAACATGATGAAACCTGAAGCGGTTTTGGCATTTTTCTATGTTGGTGGGGAGAACATTAGCACTTTTACTGAAATGTATTGAGTGTTGAGTTCATCACTCTGACAATACTTCTACATTCAGTCTCTGCAAAATATTAGTGTTGTGATGTCTGGTATACAGTTTCATAAGCATAATACATTCTTTCAGGATACTCCTTATTCCTTGCTCTAGTAATTGACCGGCTCCACAACTACATCAGAGAATTACGAGGGCTGAAGAAGAGCGTAGAGGCCATGTCGAAGCGGAATAAGATGTTAGAGGAAGCAAAACAAGGAAGATCTGAGGATAATCAACACCAAATAGAGATGGCCGCGTTGAATGAGGAGATAAAGAAACTGAAGCTGCAAGTACAAGAAAAGGTGGAGGAGGTCAAGGCTGCCGAGGCCAAGGCCCTCGCTGCCCAAAAGCAATCTGAAGGGTTACTGCTTGAATATGATCGCCTGCTGGAGGACAACCAGCATCTCCATGACCAGCTGCAGGATGGTAAGAAGAATACTTAAGTGTAACATGATCTCAAGGTGAACCTACCTTTGTTGCATGAAAATTATACAGTGAAGTTTTAATGAGAATTCAAGTTTACTCCTTTGATTGGGGTACCATTCAGAAATGAAACACCTGGCGGTTTGCTAACCCTTGGATTGTAATATCTGAATAGCATGTTTAGTTACAGGCAGTCTTCATTTCCCCAGCTTTATAATATGTACTTAAATCTTCTGTTAAATATATTGGGACCCCAAATAATGTTGTTGAACCTGATGTGCACCTTGAGACCGATGAGAATGATGTGAATTTTAATTCTTTTGAACAAAAATAAGCACAAGGGCATATCAAAATAACGTAGAAGCTATATTAAAGACATCTAGAGGTGTAATCAATTAAGAAATGTTGTTATGCCGGTCAAGTTCTTAATTTTTATCTAAATTGAGGTTGGAAACAAAATTGGTGATCTAAATTGAATATGAATCCAAATTTGAGTAGGGTTCGTAATTACTACATGAGATCAGTTTACTCTATTGTTTAAATTAAAACATCAAATCATAATCTGAGTTGGATTAAAAGATTTAAACTGAGTTACTGTTGGAAACTAAAGTATAAGTGCAATATGAAGAGAATTAGGATTCAAATTCATCAAAAATAATAATCCTAGTATTATAGCATGATTTACTGTTTATGTGAATAGTAATTCAAGTATTGTAGCATGAGTATTGTTCACGTGATCCGAATCATGTATATTTAGAGATACTTAAGGATATTTTAGTACATGTTTTTAGTAGGATTCGACTATGTTTTAAACAAACTGTAGGCTATAAAAGTCTTTGTACGGATATCATGTGAAGCACCTATGAATTTTATAAATATTAGACACTTTGTAATATGAGTTGTTTATTTCTTTTGTTCTTGTGAATTTCTGGATTGGATTTACGAGAAAAAGTCTTGATTTGCCCCCAATATATACGCTACGTCTATATGGTGTAGTTGAGTGAATTGATTTTATCCTTGTGTGAAAGGACAATTGTTTTGGTAGCAGATGGCGTGTTGTTCACAAATCACTCTTTCGCTGTAAGTTATTTCTTTGTTCGGTCATAAATCACCAATTTATCAAGTTGTCAAATTTCTACATTATGAAGATCGGACCATATTAGTGTTTGCGCATGTTTATACATATTAGGGCCTATCAGAACCTTTTGTGGTCTAGCACAATTTGTCAATCAATGATGCTAAAGATGTTCAGGATGACATTTGCATGATCCGTGACGAGATCACGTGAGAATTGGTCCTATCAGACTTATTTAGCCAATGAACTTATTTGAATTCTATTTGAATTCTGTTATTAAGGTGGCCAAACATTAGGGAAAAAAAGTTTGCAATAGTTAGATCATGAAGTATCATTCTTTGTGTAATCTGTTTTTCTAATTGATATTCTGATTCTCAATCTGTTTGCTTTGTTCCGTTGAAAAATGAGAAGGAATCAAAATTTTCCGAATGTAATCTTGATTTGTAAAGGGGTGCTGATCATGATCGTGGAGCATGGTCCTAAGAGCTAAACTTTTGTATGGAAGGAGCAATGTAAAGGTGGGGCGTCTGTTGTCAGATGCAGGGTGTCAGATTCCCCATATCTGATGTTCTGTATTGAAATGGCAGTCTGTGGAAGGAGAAAGTTCATATTATTCTTCTCTATTTAAAAAAAATTCAGATAATCTTATCTATTTTGAAACTAGACATATTACACCTTACATTTACAAAACTGATACAAGTTTCATCTTAAATCAGCTTTTGACCGGTTTTGTGGGCTGATTTGGACGAAAACTTTACAATTTCACTCTTTTGAGTCTTTTGAAATCACACAGGAAGTAGTTGTGGTCTAGGCTGACTTGCAAAACCCTATCACTGGAGTCCTAAACCCTCATAAGTTTCTTGTTTAATGCTATAACTATGTTAACCTGTTAAGCTGTGCCATCTCAGTTTTGTAGCCACGAAGACATCATATCTCTGGAGAGAAGTTTGTCATGGACGCGACTGCAAGGCCAAGCAAGAAGGCTCGCTGGCTTGGCTCCGACCTGACGGCGCTTGCCGTTGCGGGCCAAGCAGTTCACGGCCCTGCCGAGGCGAGAAATAGCTACAGCGACAACCTCGTCTTCTTGCCGCCTTCCATAGCCTTGGTGGCTGAAGGTGCCTGAGGACGCACCCTTGACGAGCTCCTCGCCTTTCTTGGTGCGCCGTCGTGCGGCAAGCTAACGGAGTTCGTAGGCGGTGTGGGGGAGCGTGCGGCGTGTGGCATGAGACAACGCTGCCGCTGAAGCTCGGCTGCCCGACCTGAGCTTATACACAATTATCAGTTCTCAAGAAAAAAATGCAGAACCCTGCTCGGGTATCAGTTCCCTCGGTCAACTTTTCCTTCAACACACCCGGCTTAAACATAGATAGTAAGGGAAACCCATCAGAGCAGTTAAGATCTTGACAAAAATTGCATCTGTCGCTATTTTATATTTACAACATACATGGATGGTGATGAAACAAACGACCACCAGTTTCCCATTTTTAAGAACAATACAATATATTTTTGAATGTGCCCGTCGAAGAGAAAATACATGACCAAATGAAGCATCTCTTCTGACATCTTTGCACCGAGATCACAACTACCAAAACCCTACTCCATCCAATGTTTCAACACAAACCAGGAAGACTACAAAGCTGCGGATGAAAGCAAGCCAAGCAAAACATCTACCTTTGTTACTGCCACATAAATACAATTTTAATTATCCTCAGAAGTTTACAGATGCCTTGAGCGCTTGTCCAACAAATAAGTTTCCCTTGGACAACAGTGAGCCAAACTGCTCCATCTAATCGTCACAGAGCAGATTCAATTTCTCAAATGTTTATTGTACCACCAGACATCGAGGAGTCGCTGCCATGCCAACACCCAATCTCTCAAGCTTCAATCTTACGTCCAGTGTATGCCCGATTTTATTTGTTCAACTGTATGTTCCTTCCAGTCCGAAAGCGATGCAAATGGCAGCAAGCCAGTCAACACTGGAAGAATAATCGACAGAAGTACAGCACAGCAGCAGGGTCGCATGAGTCACCGTTGTCGGACAGTGGCCGGTCCTTTGAGAGGGCGGAAGGGTCACGGATGGCAGATCACTATGCGAGCTTAACCGCTAGTTCTAAGGTGATTACTGGCTTACGTACGTAAATGCTTACCTGATGTTGTATGCATGCATCATAGTTCTTTATTTGATCGTACAAAAACATAATGGAAGTTTGAGACACGGCGTATTGTTGAGCAGAATAATGAAAGGTTTCAGGAGCTAAATTGTAAAAGTTCCTAGCAACATAGACAAGTCATAGGTTGAATTTAGATCAAATTTACGTTAGTTTTGAAGTACAAACTGTAGAATGTTCAATTTTAAAGTAGAGAGTGTTATCTGTAATTTTTGGAAAGTAGGGAGAGATATGTGGATCCAAAAATTGAATAAACTCTACTGCTCTATCACTGTCTAAGCTGAGATTTGGAGCTTTGAGTGTGCTGGCTATGCCTGTTAGCAGGTCTGAACAGCAAGTCAATCAACAAACAAATTTGAGTATATTATATGTTTGCACAAAATATGGACACAATATACATGAGAGCAATACATAAGTGACCGAGCAGCAGAATAGAATGGAGTAGTATATCTACTACTAACCTTTATGTGAGTGTATAAACGATGCGAGTGGTCTTGATTTAGAATATGGTTGATTGTATTCATCTCCATATTAAAAAATTACCAACCTTAGAAAAAAAATAATATGATGTATGTTTTCCCCTATTCTGGATTTCATATCTCTTCCAAGAAAATGCCATTCGCTAAGTTTGCTTGGAGGGCATGCAATTTTTTTATGGATTTTATCTTTTATATATTTATACATAGTTAGGCTGTGTTCAACGCCGCCGCCTCGATGCACTGACAAGCAGGGTCTGCATTAAAAAATATTTTTTTGACCGTGTGAGGAGAGAGAGAGAGAGAATGCCTCGCGAGGCTTCGACTACGATGCTCTAACAAGTGGGCCCCACTGACGCCTAAGTGGTCGAAGCAGCAGCGTTGGAATTATTTTATTGATTTCTGAGGTTAAAAATTCATAACAAGACTAAAAAATTAAAAAAATTACAAAAATTACAGAAAAATTGTGTGATTCTCTCCCTATAAATATGACCATGTTTCATCTCATTTTCACTCAAACACAAGCACAAATCACACACTTTGCACTTTCTTATTCCTCAAATATTTTCTGAAATTTTTTTCGATGGCCAATAATCCCCTCAGCGGTTATGTGAATTGGTTTGGTGAGGCAAGTTTAGATGAGGAGAATTCTCAAGAGCCAAGCAGTCAAAATCGACCCAGTTTTCAACCCCCTCCCCCACCATACCCGATGTGCTATTCACCGTTTGCTCCACCCCCTCCATACAACAAATCACATCCGTAAATACACCGGCTTAGTTGTACACACAATCCCCCTATGGCCCTTACGATCATAATCCTCATTTCGCCGGAGTTCCGATCATGACTGTAGAAATGTCGCCTCCGCAAGCACCAACCAAAAATTCCCGCTCCATGTCCGCATCGGATACTGGCACTTTGTCGAGTACACCTGAGGTCGTGATCAACGATTGTGATAACACTGGTAAGATGAAGGAACCGCTGGAGCACGGCGTAAATGATTGCTTTGGTCGCAACAAGACGACATTCGACTTGTGAGTGTTCATCTAAATTTGAAATTTTGGTAACGCAGATTTTTTCCCCAGTTTTAGCTTAATTAATTTTGAACTACTTGAATTTTTCTTCCTCCAGGTCAGTGCATGGTTGAATAACTCCCTTGACCTGGTTGATGGGAACAATAAAAAATTCAACATGTACTTGGGGAAGGTCGCTGAGGCATACAATGCAAGCAGTTCGCCTGATCGCAGACGAGACATGAGGCACTGCAAAGACCATTGATAAAAGAGCAACAAGAAAATTGTTCAGTCCGATGACATTTATTGCAGGTTGAGGGATGTCTACGCCAGTGGTCGTTCAGACGACCAGTTGATGTTGCAGGCACGCAACATGTATAGGCAAGAGGTTGGCCATCCCTTTATGCTGGAGCACTGGTGGAGTGCCGTACGTGGTCAATTGAAGTGGTGCCGAAGGTACTTCGATTCTTCCAAAAGAGCTCACCTCAACGAAGAAGGTGGTCACACGTCGTTACCGAACAACGATGATGTCCCTGTCGAGCTTCCACAACCGGAAGGGCGGGATGCGTCAAAGCATAAGTGGAAGGGTAAGATAAAACTGGTGGAAACGTCGTCAGCTAACGAGGAGACCATACAGAGCATTGGCAAAGCCAACACTGACCTCGCTTGGGTGGCCGATCAGGCCATTGTTGCATCCAAAAATTTGCAAGGGATGGCCAAAAGCAAAGAAAAGACCACATTTATGAATTAGTTGATGAAATTGATTATGGAGGAGACATCCCATTTCTCAGATGCCCAGAAGGCGGCGCATGTGGCCGCATTAGAGTACATCAACGACATGATTAAGGAAATGAAGAATAAATAGTAGCCTGAACGATGTACTTTTCATTTCCAAATTTGTACTCGCACTATTAATTTAAGTCATTTTGGATTTACCAGTTCGAACTTTGGCATGTGATCGATGCTTTTGGATTTTAGCCGTTGGAACTGACACATCTGGTCGATGCTTTTGGATTATAGCCATTGGAATCGACACATATGATCGATGCTTTTGGATTATAGCCATTGGAACCGACACATCTGGTCGATGCTTTTGGATTATAGCCGTTGGAACCGACGAATGTGATGGATGCCTTTGCATTAGCCGTTGGAAGTGACGCATGTGATCGATTCGCTTCTCCCCCTATATATTCGAACCCCTCATGCCCTTATCTTCACAAAACAGCAGTCTCAACTTCACAACCGAGGCCTCTGTTCTTTGAGCACCAAGAGACCTTGCCTTATCCAAAAAAAATGTCGTCCAGCTCAAGCACAAGTAGTGCCGAAGACGAAGTCATCAACCAAATCGAAGAGTTCATGATGGGGTTCGTATGGAGTGGGTTGACTCTCCAACCCCTTCACCGTCCGTTCTTGATGATCTTCAAGCCAGCATAGACGCTGGTACCTCGCACCGCTGCCGACGAGGTAGTAGACGGTACATCGACAAAGATCGTGAAGGTGGTCATAACACTACTACAGAAATGCTTTTCACTATCAGTTTAAAATCCACTCTACTATCGGTTCTCTTACCGCTAGTGATCGGCACGATAGAAGAAACGTAGCACACTTCTATCGGTTGAAAACCATTAGTAAAATATCTACATTCCCGACGTTCACTAATCGCTAACGACTATTTCTTCTATCGGCTCGGATCTAAACTGATAGTATTGTGTAGGTTTTTTCTATCAGTTAGGTACTCGACACAGTTAGTACTGGAAACTTTATTCTATCGGTTGTAGTATATGAACCGATAGTACTGGAATATTTATTCTATCGGTTATAGTATATAACTGATAGTACTGTGTAGTTTTTCCTATTGGTTATGTACTCGACACGGTTAGTACTGGAATCTTTCACAAATACAGCAATACAGAGATACATTGGATCATTCACAAATACACCAATATTTACAAATACACCAATATTCACATATTGAGTATATTCACAAATACACCAATACAAGTACACACATACACCAATTAATACATTGGACAGATTGAATCTAATTATTCAGAGATTGAATTTGTTCACAAATACACTAATACAGTAATATACACATGCATTGGACAGATTGAATTTATTCACAAATACACCAATGAATCTATTCACATATTGAGTTTATTCACAAATACAGCAATCAACACATTCAATATATATTACACAAGTCAGTTACAATCGATCGTTGATAGCCACTTCTTCTATGACATATTGAGCCCAAATTGTTCGCAGCTCCTTCAATTGAGGCAACTCATATTGGTCTTTCAACATGGCACTCTGCATATATGTGTGTATGAAGTTAGGAACGTACGTCACATCCAATTAATGTTCGATTTAGAGTTAGGAAAAATGGTTACCTTAGGGAACTGGGCAAAATTTCTCCTGATCAGGTCATATATAAATCTCATGACATAGAAGCCACATTTCCACGATTGTGGTTGCTGATGGCACTGAGATAATTGCATATGCAAAGACATAAACCCACATTAACTCAAAAGAACTAATTAAACTTAAATTAAAAGACTCATCATGAGTACTTCCATCCATATTAATTACCTCATATTCTTTCCAAGAAATTGTTGTGCTCTTCGACGCGTCATGCCTCCCTCCAGCAGTAACATAATTTTTGAAAGCCCTGTATTTAATTTAAAATTGCCGGTTAATATGTTATCATTAATTAGCTAGTCAGAGAAAAATTTAAAACAACTGTGTTACTTACGCGTCTATGTGCCACGTGAGGGTGAAAACATGCGCCACCCTGTTGCTCATCGAATCGAGGTAATAGACCTCATTCATCCATGGGCAAATGACGGCGAGGATCCAGTGGCCCCTACATTGCATATATAAGCGAACCGTTTCATACATATGTTAGGCGTAACATACAAGAATGAGTTAAATTAGTAGGAAATGCACTAACCTTTGGTGGTACGGCGCAAGAATGAACTCTCGGTTCTGCTGCACTAGTAGTGCCCTTGATATGTATTCCTCCGCATGTGCTTGGTCGTGCTCTAGCATCGTGAGGCTTATTTTGTCTGGGTCGAGGAAACCCACCTTGTCACATGCCCTCATCGACGCCAGCCTATACATGCACCTGGATGCAAAGTAGATATTAGTAAGTAGTGCATACAAAGTGATTAGATTTATGAAATGAACTGCATGTGATAACTTAATTCAGACAACAGCAAACTCACAGGACTCCAGTCCGTACGATGGACATATCAAGCTCCCGCCAGTTGAGGAGGTCAAACAAATCCTCGTGGGCCACCGATATGCTCCCGGCCTCACGGTGAAAATGACCTGGTCTGAAGTGAACCAAGAAGTTGATGTGGCGCCTAGACCGGGTCAGGTACCACTTGTGGAGACTTCTGGTTATTTGATCCATATTGCGCAGAAGGTACTCCGACACGAGTGGGAACCCGTTCTTGAACGTATCCGGCTGGCTTTGTTTGGCCTTGCCTTTGGCCTTACCCTTGCCTTTGGGCGGGGAGCGAGTGTATACCTTTGAAGGTTAGGGCGTGGTGCCGCTGGCCTCATTTGATGGCGAAGGGTTTGAGGCCGTTGGAGGAGGCATGGGGGCCAAAGGAGCTCGGTCATGCGTTGTGCTGGGGGTGGTGTCCTCAGGAAGTGAGCTGGTATCCATTGTCCACTTTAAGTTACGAACGCATAAGTTAGATTTTGCAAATTGAATATATTAGCTGAGTTGTAAGTTAGAATGGCTAGGGTTTACGTCCTGTAGTCTAACACCCTTCTTGGGCCACTGTATGTACGAGCCTAATGCCTCGCCAATTGTCCGCATTTCGTCCGTTGGGATGGGCAACGGAAAAGAGCTGTAGCCCGGGAGGGCCATGTCCACCTGTACCTTTGCGAATCCAGGCTCCAGAGGTACGCAGTGGATCCGGACATCCTCCCAAGACTGATATACGACCCCGTTTGCAACCACTATAGGTTTGTCGCCTATGTTGATCAATAGGCTACAGCTCTCCGGCTTCTGCAATTTGCAACAATTATAACAGGTTAGCGAAACAGTTCTAACGTAACTGGAGTGGCATCAACCGAACTGCATATATAGCTCAAGAGTTGCAATACCTCAATCAGGTCCACCGGATCCACGTGAACCTTCGAGCCGCAACTACTCGGCCTGGCAGCGTCGACCTCGGCAGCTGGATCTAAACCCTTGGACTGCACAACTCGGCTGAGGCATTCATATTTCTCATTCATTTGAGCGAACATGTCCGCGAATTGTGCAGTCACATCTGACCGTATCTTCTGAGACAGCTCCAATTCCCTTTCCTTCCAGCTGCGAGCCTTCTTCGCCTTTTGCCCGGGCTCCGAGAAGCCTTCCTTCCATGGCACCACACCCCCCACGGTTCGCGTCCGCCCTGGATGCTCCTTGTTCCCTAGAGCCCGGGTAAGGATGTCGTTCTCCCTATGGGGAGTGAACAATCCCTCGGTAGCCTCCTTCGAGCAAGAGATCTGTTACATTCAAAGCTCTCCATTGTGAGGAAAAAATATATACAAACTTGTGCGCACACTAGTGATCATAGTTTTTTCTACCACACTCTATGATTCCAACCAAGAAGTTAGCCAACTTACGAGTCGCTGCACGACCTCGACGTCCCAGGGGTTTGGGAACTCCACAGTCCCCGTGGTCGACACGGTCCCTCTGGCCAGCTACCAGCGCTTGCATCACGGATCACGGATCTCAGAGAGTTGTAGGTCAGGGGATTCGACGAAATTCGACGCCTCGTCTTCAGCCTTCTTCCACTGCTCCTTTTTCCCCACATAGCCGCGAGAGCTGAGCCGGTGCAGGTGGTCATTCCTCCTCTGGATTGCCTTGTTCTTCTCGCTAAGGGCCTTCGTACCAGAAACAAGAAAATTAATGCACCACTGGTTACTGCATACAATGGTGTAACCAAGAAAAGGACCCATACATACGTTAAACTTAGGGGTCCCCTTCTGTTGGGTGAATTGTTCCCATACCTCCTCTGTTATGAAGGGGTACTTCTCGCATGGAGATTTGCCTTTAGCGAGGAAGATACCGACGAGGACGCTCTTGAAGGTTTTCCACATGTTGTTCATGTCCTTCAAGCAAGCTAGCTTGGGACCATCGTCAGGGATGTTCCACTTGGCCTGTTTCAAATGGTGCATATAAGCAGGACTTACCTAATCTCTGGGATAAACCAAGGGAATGTGATTACTCAAGAGTTCAGTGATTTTGATTAGTTTTACATTCACTTCCGCCCACAGCCTATCCCTCTCGTCGGCCTTAACGTCCTTCCAGCTCTGGACGGTGATCTTCACCCTTTCCTTCGCCAACAAACCAACATAGGCAGCGTACTGGCCGGCGTTCTTCCCGATCGGTCTCCTGAACTGGTTGAACTCACATGAAAGATCCGCGCGTTTGCCCAAACGGCACAACATCGTCACGCCTCGCGCCTTCCTCTTGCGCTGGGACAAGGCAGCGTCATCTACGTTCGCCCTTGCAGAATCACTACTATCAGCCGAGGAAGATGCCGACATGGCTTTACCTAAAATTCCATGAGCAGACCATTAATTGATATGAAGAAAGGTACATGAAAAAGTTCATAACTAAAATGGAATGGCAATGATGAACCACCTCTTTTTGTTAAAATGTCAAATTTTCATTCTAAAGGCCGAAAATCATCAATTCCTATCAACATGGTCTTCAAAATAGATTTAAAATGGATTTGTAAACTCAATTTGCAATGGGTTGTCGAACTGATACCTTCTTGCTTAACATAAAGATCATTTGATAACTCTTGCTTGTAAAATTAATCCTATTTGGAAAATTTTTTCAGAAAAATATATTTCATGCAATGAAAATCATTTCTTTAAATTTTCATTTCAAATGTATTTGATTTGAGCAATAGTTGATTCTTTTCACAAATGAAATATGAACAGATCTGCAAAATTCAGATTTTTCAATGTACTATCGGTTGACAATAACAAACCGATATGACATACTATATTTCCTATCGGTTTGACAATTAAAACCGATAGTAATTAAGTTTGTATTCAAGAAAACATATAAGATTAGCAGTACAAACTATGCTAGTCTCTACTATCAAGTTTGTATGGTCTTATTAATAGTGAATGACAACTCTTATCAACAGTGCAAACTATGCTAGTCTTAATTCAGATATGGTCTTTACTATCGGTTCTCAATAAGAAACCGATAGTGGACGACACTGTACGACAAATTGCTAGTGATTTTCATCATGTCTGTAATTCTCATAGCTATCAAGTTTGTAGTTCATGAATATTCATCTAGTTTTATATTTGTAATCCATTGGACCACATATGAACTATTGCATATAAATTTAAGCAATTGACGTGAGCGGTTTGGTCAAGAACACTTACAGTCGTTCGTGTAGTGGCCGGAGGCGGTGGCGCGATGCAGTGGCTGGAGGCGGTGGAGAACCCAATTGCGATCGGCAATGGTGGCACAGAGGAGCGAAAAAGCGAACGTCGGGGAGGCTAGGGTTTTCCGCGCGCGAGTATTTGGAATGTGATCAGTTGCACTGGAGGGAAAATCGTGCGAGTGAACTACAAAATTATTAGTGGTACTTGTAAAGACACCTGAAACCACATGCAAATGACTTCTAATAATTTTGAAATAAATTAACAGTAAAGACCAATCATGGAATGAAAATTTGCAGTTTTCATATTGATTTGTGAAAAGAATCAATTATTGCTCCAATTAAGTACTCCAACTGAAATGAAAATTTGCATAAATGATTCTCAATGCATCACGTATGTTTTCCCAAAGAATTTTTGAAAAATGATTTGAAGAATTCTTCGATTAAAGATCCAAGTAATATACGTCACTTACATATTGCAAATTAGTCAAGAATGGTTGTCCACCCATAATCCTTCTTCGTGGTCATCTCGCTGGTAACTTGTTTCATCAATATCTTCGGTAGGAACAGATTGAAGAATTCCATTTAAAAATGGAGGTAGTTCGTCGAACTGATCATACTCTTCTTCATCCACAACGTTTTCGACCCCAACAATACGTCTCTTATTGTGAAGGACAACGTGCAACTTTGGGTTGGTCGGGTCAACGATGTAGAACACTTGTGTGGCTTGCTCAGCAAGTATAAATGGATCATCTTGGTGTGCGACTCTACTGAGATCGACGAGAGTAAACCCATAATTGTCGACTTTAACACCTCGAGAGATTTCGACCCATTGGCATCGAAACAGAGGAATCTTAAGTAATACATAATCGAGCTCCCATATTTCCTCAATAACACCGCAATATGAGTCGAGTGTCCTTACTGCCCTGGAATCCTCCGAAATAGCAAGTAGTGTCACTCCACTACATTCCAAGTACTCTTCTTGTCCTGAGTTCTTGTGTAACATGAATAGCCGTTGATGTCATACCCCTACCAAGTCCCTACAGTAAATCTAGGTCCTCTGGCCAACCATGTAACAACTTCATCTACGTTGCCCTCATAAGCTTGTAGGACTCTATTTTCGATCCACCCAGCAAACTTCCTGTTATGTTCTCTGGTGACCCAAATCTCTGGCTTCGAAGGATTCTGTTTCTGTAACATTTCCTTGTGCTCGTGTATGTATGGCTCCACCCCCGTCATGTACTGTAAGACCCAAAAATGGGTTTTTGCATACAGATCACTAGAGGGGACGATTGCTTTAAATCCAATCGTTCCAATGCCCTGAAGCCCGCCCTCATACCGGGACGTAGGAACGCCAATTGGGTCAACCCTGGCCATATAGTTGGTGCAAAATTCGATGACCTCCTCGGCGGCATAACCTTCAATGATACTGCCCTCAGGCCGATGTCGATTCCTTACATATCCCTTCAAGATACCCATAAATCTCTCAAATGGATACATGTAGCGCAGGAACACGGGTCCACAAAACTTAATTTCTCTTACAAGGTGAACAATTAGATGGGCCATAACATCAAAAAAAAGATGGAGGGAAATACATCTCCAGCTGACAAAGAGTTGTAGTCACATCGCGTTGCAAATCGTCCAGTCCATCCAGATCAATTACCTGCAAGGACACAGTTGCAGCAAATATTCAGATCCAAAAAATCTGACAAGTTCCACGAATGGAGCTAATTAACTTGCTAGAAGTACACGCTTACCTTGCCAGATATTGTGTTGAAGAAATAACATAGCTTTGTAATTGTCTCTCTGACTTTGACTGGGAGAATGCCTCTGATAGCAATGGGAAGCATTTGTGACATCAGTACATGACAATCATGGGACTTCATACCAACCAGTTTCAAGTCTTTCATGGACACAAGTTTTTTCAAGTTCGCAGAATACCCGCATGGAACTATGACATCATATAGGCACTGACAGAGTTCTGTTTTTTCTCTTTTTGACAAAGTATAGCAGGCCGGGGGGAGGTATATCCGCTTTCCCTTCTCCAACGGTGCAAGCTCAGTCCTTATGCCCATGTCGAGCATGTCACGGCAAACATTGATGCCATCTTTCATCTTTCCTGGAATGCTCAACAGCAAACCAATCAAACTGTCCCAAATATTTTTCTCTACGTGCATGAAATCAATGCAATGTCGAACTTGTAAGTGCTCCCAATATGGCAGATCCCAAAGAATCAATCTCTTCTTCCAAACATTTTTTCCTGGGGGTTTATAACATTTACCGAACTCAACTTTGATGTCCTTCACGCGCAAGTAAAGCTCCTTACCAGTCACAAACACTGGGGCTGATCCTTTCTCAGGCTTCCCATTAAATGACTTCCTCTTCTTATGGTAGGCGTGATGCATCGGAAGGAATCTGCGGTGACCCATGTACACTGTTTTTCTGCAGTTCGATAACCACATGCTTTCAGTTTCATCCAGGCAAATAGGACAAGACTTGCCTCCTTTCGTACTATACCCCAACAAATTTCCATAGGCCGGGAAATCATTTATGGTGCAAAATATCATGGCCCGCAACATGAAATTCTCTCGCTTATGTGCATCCCACACCCGCACCCCTTCACTCCACAATTTATGTAAGTCCTCGACTAACGGTGATAGAAACACGTCAATATCATTTCCGGGTTGTCTGGGTCCTGAAATTAGTAACGACATCATGATGTACTTGCGCTTCATACATAACCAAGGAGGAAGATTGTAGATGCATAAAAGAACCGGCCAAGTGCTATGTCGACTGCTCATATTTCCGTGTGGATTCATACCATCTGTACTCAACCCAACCTTATATTCCTCACTTCGCCGCCAAACTCACCGAATGTTCTGTTAATGTTTCTCCATTGAATAGAATCAGCTGGATGTCTTAGTTTTCCGTCTTGTTTCCGACCTTCAACATGCCAACGCAAGTACTTCGCATCTTTCGGATTTGCAAACATTAGTTTCAATCTAGGAATCACAGGCAAATACCACACAGTTTTGGCCGGAGGCCCTTTCTTTACCTCATCACATCCATTGTGATAAATTCTGTCCCCATGCTTATACCGCGATGCACGGCATCTTGGACAAACATGCAAATCCTCGTACTCGTTACGGTACAGAACACAATCATTTGGGCATGCATGTATTCTTTCGATTTCCATTCCCAACGGACACAATCGTTTTTTGGCCTGGTAAACCGATCTTGGCAACTCATTTCCCTCTGGAAGCATGTCCGCTAACAGATCTAATAGCACCGTGAAATTCTTATGGCTCCAACCGTTGCTTGCTTTCAAGTTATATAATCTCAACATAGAAGTCAACTTTGTAAATTTTGCACATCCGGGGAACAAAGGCTTCTCAGAATCAACAATTAATTTCTCAAATTTAGCTAAATTGTTTTCGCTGTAATCTTCTTCTACATCACGTAACATTTCATCTAAATTGTCGTCATCTACATGGACTTCCGAATGAACATTACCAATGTTCTGATCATGATCATCATTACTGCAATCCACTTCTGGGTGCTGCTGAGTGGTAGCGGTGCTCATTTCCTCAAGATCTTCACCATGCCATATCCAACGGGTATAGCGTGCGATAAAACCACGACGAATCAAATGACTCCTAATTTGATCAGAGTTGCCGAACCTTTTTAAGTTCATACAATCTATACAAAGACAATGCATATCTTTCTCTCCCTTCTTCGCCTTTTCTTGCTCAGCAAATTTAATAAACCCATTCACACCCTCCAAATACTCAATAGTAGTACATTTTATTCCATACATCCAATATTCTCGGTCCATCTACAATTATTTCACAAAATTGACAAATTGAAATAAATAATTAATGACTCAGGGCATGCATGCATGAAACATCATCAATTAGCTAGGCCATATGTATGTACAGCTGCTTAATTACATTAAATGGATATGTATGAAACCCTAATTAACTTGATGCATTAATTGGAAGAGCCAGCTAGCTAGCTGCTTAACTTTAGCAAGCTATAGCTAGCTAGCCAACCTAGCCTTTTAGTTAGTTTGGAGCTGCATGTATCTGGTTTAATGAATTGCAAGTAGAGAGAGAGAGGGAGAGTGTGAAAGAGTGATGGAGAGAGAGAGAGGTGATGAGAAGATGACAATACCGAGGGGGATCGAATTATCAACCTCTCAGCTAGCTTCTCCAGATCACTTTAGCTTGGAGCGTGGATGCACGTACAGTAGAAATGAATCGAGGATGAAGAGCGCAGAGCAGGGGTCGAGATAAGTTGTACAATTTTACTATCGGTTCAAAAAACACAACCGATAGTAAACTAAGGTCCCCACTGTCATAACCATTAGTTTATATGACGTCATTTTACTATCGGTTTGTTTTATATAACCGATAGTAAAATTTACTCTATTATATCGGTTTGTACAGTAGTAATTGATAGTAAAAAGTCCATAATTTCACTATCAGTTACGAAAGAAAAACCGATAGTACTATTTCATATATTATATCGGTTGGTACAGTACGAACCGATAGTATAAAGTCCGTAATTTCACTATCAGTTACGAAAGAAAAACCTATAGTACTATTTCATGTATTATATCGGTTGGTACAGTATGAACCGATAGTATAAAGTCTGTAATTTTACTATCAGTTACGAAAGAAAAACCGATAGTACTATTTCATGTATTATATCGGTTGGTACAGTAATGACCGATAGTAAAAAATGTTTGCATTTCACTAACGGTGTACCAGTATATAACTGATAGTAAAAAGCCTCTTCTCCACCGCTGTTGTCCTATTCTATCGGATTTTTCCCAGATTGCTTATAACTGATAGAAGATAGGGGTTAGTAGACTGCATTTCTGTACTAGTGTAACCGTCTAGTCATGGACTACTTCGCCGACGTCCAGTCTACCCTGCCTACTTGTTTCGCAGAAGGTTTCGAATGGGATACCCCTCTTTCTACGAATCATCGAACATTTACCACAGAAACAGACATCCTGGACGGCACATCACAGACGGGTATGAACTGTTCAATGGAAAACCGTCTGTGAAGGCCTGGCGGGAGAATATGTTCAGATATCACAGACGGTTTTGACATCAAAAACAACTGTGAGAGTAAACCAGACGGTTCTGAACACAAAACCGTCTGTGATAGTATACTTATCACAGACGGCTCTAACCTAAAAACCGACTGTGATATATACAATCGGTTCCCAGCTAAGAACCGTCTGTGATAGTCTAATTATCACAGACGGTTCTAACCTAAAACCCGACTGTGATATATACAGACGGTTCTGAGTTCCGAACCGTCTGTGATAATTAGACTATCACAGACGGTTCGGAACGCAGAACCGACTGTGATTTATACAGTCGGTTGTAAACCACGAAGCGTCTGTGATAGTGTAGTTATCACAGACGGTTCTGATGTATGAACCGACTGGAAAAGTACCGGCGCTTCGAATTCTCAACTGTGATCATTTCTGTCTCCGATCTTCGCGCGCGGCGCCTAGGAGAACACGAAGCATCGCTTTGGAAGTTCTATAAATTGACAGTGGAAAAATTGTCATTTACTTTACAAGTTTTTATAGTTCTCAGACTGTTTGACTCCTTAGCTTCTCTGCGCCAATGGCATCCTCGATGGCATCGTCAGCCTCGCCCTCCCCGGTATGAACTCTCAATCTTTTGGACTTACCCCTGTATTGTTAATCCATGTTCAATACATTCTTGACCTGTTGATTTGCACAGGGAAGGGGAGCCGTGGAAGACACTGCCAAAGTCAAGGCCGAGCTAAGGGCCCTCCAGGAGGAGCACAAGCTCTTCACGGAGAAGCACACTCGGCTACGGCTTGACCTTGACGATCTCTTCCAGCGCATTCAGCGCATGAAGACGGATGGTGACAATGCTAGGGCGAGGACGAGGCGTCTTCGCGAGGAGAAGAAAGCCGCGGATATGACCATCGCTGGCTGCGGTTTGACAATGAAGGATACCATCGCGAAGCTGAGGGAGGTCGCAGGCCTTCTCGACGCTGAAGTAGTTGATCCTGAGAAGGACAACTTGTCGCTGGAGGAGTCCTGCGTCCTGGCTGCAAGTCAAACTGACTTTATTCTAGATGCAGCCAGGGCTAAGACCACTCCTTGACCTAGCATTCTGTATTTTTACTTTTTTTTTGTAAGTGATGAAACAAATTATTGAAAACTTTGTTCTTATGTCAACTTTCTAATTTTCCAGCACATTCTTGGACTGCATGCAATCTTCCCTCTTTCTTTATCTTTCGTTGGCTTTTGTCGAACATTCGACCATACAAAGGTATGTACACTGTGTGCGATCAAGGAACGACTATCGCGATCTTTGGCTTGTGATCGGAGCCCTTGAAATAATATAGAAACAATATAGAGGTCGCAGGTCCCATGCAAATAATATAAAAAGAATATAGAAGTTATATATCAACGTGCTTTGAAATATCACAAACGGCTCTGAGGTAAAAAACATCTGTGATAGTCACATTAGAGACGGTTTTTACGTAAGGCCCGACTGTGATGGTCCCAACAGTGTCCTCGAATCGACTCGAATTCTTAACCTCTATCAATATCACAGACGGTTTTTAACTCCAAACCGTCTGTGATAGTAAACGGACATATTAAAGATGGTTCGGACATCAGAACCGTCTGTAATATTAAAGCAGACGGTTTTGATCTCCCAACCGTCTGTGATAGTCCCAACAGTGCAATTCTCTACATGCAATTGTTGATAACCGCACATAATAACTGAGCAGATGAAGAGACTTAATTATTTACTTCAAATTTAATTTGCATCGAATTATGTAATCTGACTCTTCAACTTCCTCGCCTCGAATTCTCGACCTCTATCAATATCACAGACGGTTTTTAACTCCAAACCGTCTGTGATAGTAAACAGACATATTAAAGACGGTTCGGACATCAGTACCGTCTGTAGTAGTAAAGCAGACGGTTTTGATCTCCCAACCGTCTGTGATAGTCCCAACAGTGCAATTCTCTACATGCAATTGTTGATAACCGCACATAATAACTGAGCAGATGAAGAGACTTAATTATTTACTTCAAATTTATTTTGCATCGAATTATGTAATCTGACTCTTCAACTTCCTTTGCCGTGTTGCAGTTTATCTCCCGAGAAGTTGTATATCATGAATTTATTGGCCTTGAAAACCAGTACTAGTGCGCTTTTTAGAACTCGAGGCACCCGCGCATATGAACCGTCACCTTCTGTTTCTATAAATAGCGAGGCTCCTAAATCCCTGTCTTTATTCCCTCCTCAACTCCCACCTTGATGGCGAGCCGAGATTCCAGTGAGGTTATTGAAATTGAGAGTGATGAGGAAGAGATAAGGAATGAACTCGATCAGGATCTTCAGAAAGTAAGTCCTCTCTGAAACTCTAATGCAGATCTTTCTTTTATGACTTGATTACCTCGAAATAAATGCATTTCAAAATCCACAGGTGCCTGAGGAAATGCTCCCTCCAAAGAAGAGACTTAGAAATGATGAAAGATCCTACAGTGGAGCTGCAGCGAAGACTCTAGAGGGTGCTGAGGCCTGTGTTGCCACATTGCCCCTTGCAACCCCTCCAGTTGCATCGACTCCACCTTTGGATATCCACAACAATCCTTCCAATATCCCCTCTTCAACAGCTTTGTATCATCAGCTTTTCTGGGGTAAGTCTCACACTTCCACTCCGAAGCTTGGCAATCATCTTCACCCTCCCAGCATACGGTCCCTAGGAGAAGCTGGAGAAGCATATGTGCAAGAGGAGAAAGCTGCCTTGTGCTGATGTGCAGAACTCTCCAAAAAAAAAAAGAGGCGCTGGAGAAGCATTCTGAGGGATGTCTTTTGCCATTCTGCACTTTGTACAGAGGACTTTGTAAATTACTTTCGGAACAGGCCGACACTAATCAATTGGTCGCTTAATTAATAGTATCTCTTATGTATGGAAAGATTGTAAGAAATAAGAAATTTCCTTTCCTTATATATCTGGCTTTTCGATTGATTATGTAACTGATAATCACCAAATGATGTTCTGTGTAAAAATGTTAACAAGAAAATACTGCTGCGATCAAGACGGTTTTTAACTCAAAACCGTCTCTGCTTGAAAGATTACAGACGGTTTTAATTTCAGACATATATATAAAACAAATATGAAAAACAAGATAAAACCAAACAGTCTGAACGTTCATTTTTGTAAATACTAACATTGAAATAAGATAGAACCAAATATGAAAAACATGTGGAACAACTGATGACCAGTAGTCGAATGCAAACAAAAAAACCGGGATATTAAAGACGGTTCGGACTTTAAAACCGTCTGTGTTATCACAGACGGTGCTGAGGTAAAAACCGACTGTGATAACAACATACACAGACGGTTCTGAGGTAAAAACCGACTGTGATAATAACGTAGACGGTCGGATGTGATAACACAGACGGTTCAGATGTGAGAACCGACTGTCATAATCAAATACACAGACGGTTCTGATGTAAAGCGGACGGTTTGGAGTTCATAACCGTCTGTGATATTTCTTTTCTTCAATAATGCACCGATATTACCGACGGTATTATATAGAACCGTCTGTACTGAACCTGGTATAAAAGGTCTTTTGGCGGATGTTTTGAGCTAGTCGTACTCTCTTGCTCGACCTACACTGTCCAGCTCGAAGAGATTTGGGGCAAGGAAGAGCGAAATCTCGAAAGGCAGGGGGAGCATTTGGGGGCAAAAATTTGAGGATCGAACCAAGGTTGGTTACTTGTTCCCAAGGCGTACACATTACTTGATTTCATCATCAATATCGATCTCCATTTATTTACTAATTAGCATGTGTATGAATTTGATTTATTGCAGATGGTCCGAGACTGGATGTATAATGACAACCGAGTGGGTGAGGAATACATGAAAGGTGTTTTTGATTTCGAAAAGGTTGCTGTGCAAGACATGGCGAAGAAGGGTTTACCATATATGTACTGTCCTTGTGTAGACTGCCAGAATATTAAGATGTTCACCAACTCATCTCAAATTGTCGCCCACTTGATCCGACGTGGTTTCAAAAAGGGGTACACGTGTTGGGTCCACCATGGAGAAGAGCCAACTGCAGAAACAACTGCCACTCAGGTTGAGGAACAGGACATGCCGGATCCAAACAACGACTTCGACGAGGATATGCCAGAGGATGACCATTTAGATGACATGTTGCGTGATGTGGAAGAAAATTACAGTGAAAGGGGGTTTGGCAAATTCAAGCGCTTGATTGAGGACTCAGAGAGGCCGTTGTTCCCTGGTTGCAAGTCGAAATACACAAAGTTGGCCTCTGTGCTTGAACTGTTAAAATTGAAGGCAAGCAACAGCTGGACCGACAAGAGTTTCACAGCACTGTTAGATCTTTTGGCGGACATGCTCCCGGAAGGAAACGAGTTGCCAAAAAACACCTACCAAGCGAAAAAGCTGTTGTGTCCTTTGGGAATGGAAGTAGAAAGGATACACGCATGCCCTAATGATTGCATCCTTTACCGTAACGACTACAAAAATATGCATGTTTGTCCGGTGTGCGGCGCATCCCGCTATAAGCGTACTAAGGACCGAACAGACGACGGCGACTGCACGGAGATAAAGGAAGGACCTCCTGCTAAGGTGTTGTGGTATTTGCCAGTCATTCCCCGCTTGCAGCGTTTGTTTGCAAACCGTAAAGAGGCAAAATTACTGCGTTGGCACTCGGAAGACCGGAAGAAGGATGGAAAGTTGAGACACCCCGCTGATTCTTCGCAGTGGAGAAACATCGACAGGGAATTTGTTAACTTCGGAGCAGAATTGAGGAATATAAGGTTCGGGTTGAGTACCGATGGAATTAATCCTTTTGGTAACATGAGCAGTCGGCATAGCACTTGGCCGGTTCTTTTGTGTATCTACAACTTTCCTCCTTGGTTGTGTATGAAGCGCAAGTACATCATGATGTCTCTACTTATCTCAGGACCAAAACAACCCGGAAACGATATTGATGTGTACCTAGCACCATTGATAGAGGATCTCCTGACAATGTGGAACGAAGGGGTGCAGGTATGTGACGAGGATTGACACCCGGGTCACTTCTAATAAACTTTTGGTTCAAGACGAGTTCGAACCAGACATGTATCTGGTGATGCGGACTCAAGCTATTCTGAGGGGTATCACCATGAGGTCGCAAGCTTTACGCGATCAGGTCGCGGGTTTCATGCGATCAGACCGTAAGCCTTGCGCGGTCAGAAGTTCGTAGGCTATACGCGAACTACACATTCGGGATATAATAAAAGTTCTTTATTTCTCATGAAATATTCTTCACATCTTCTGTGCGAAAATATAGCCCTGAACTTTATGTTCGCGACTATTCATACATTGGAAATTTTAGTTCTGCGATCAAAATCACTTTCAAGAAAAAAGCACCGCGACCTGCCCTGATTCCGCGATCAGTTTCAGAGCTGCGGTCAGAACTAAAGTACGACCAGAGTTGGGACTCGGTCAGGCCGTTACTCCGATTAGAATCGAAGTTTCAGCTTAAAACATGATTTCGATAAAACCATAACCCAATTAGAACCATTCCGGTACGTCAAAAATTGAGTTATATGATTTTTTCGAAAAAAAATGTTGAAAGTATAAAAAGGAAAAACGTCCTCTGAAAAGTACTGAAAATTTTTCAGTCCTTTTACACTTTCAGTTTCCAAAACAAAGAAGTCGTTTTGTTTCAGATCCGACGCCTGAGTACTTTATCGGGTCCATCAGAGACAATATCCATTATGGGAAATGAATAAAGCATTCAATGGAACATTTGAAACGAGCCGTTTACTTATTAATGCGTCGCCTTGGGTCTATAAAAAGCAGTAGATAGCTTCTTGAGGAAGCCACTCAGCCGCGAAAAAACCCTTAGAATTCCCGCCGCTCAAAACCCTCATTTTCTTCAGCCTTCATCTTCCCCAAATCGCCAGCTTCCCCTTTGATTCTACACCAAAGATGGCGTCCTGGAGCAGATCCATTAATCATTCTGAGGAGAGCCTGATGGCGCTAGAGAAGGAGGAGATCCTTTCTCCGCGGCTACTCATTAACTGGCGACCTGCGGAGAAGGACCAAGAAACCCCAACTGTCCAAGAAGGCGAGTTGGTGGTTTTCGAGGAGTATCTGCGTTGCGGGTTCCGATTCCCTGAGAGTCGGTTCCTTAAGGATATCCTTGAGCATTACGGGTGGGAACTGATCAACCTCCACCCCAACGCGATGCTGATCCTTGCAGTATTCCAGCATCTCTGTGAAGCCTTTGTCGGAATATATCCCAGCGTGGATCTTTTCCGACGATTCTACTTTTCGGCGTGGTCGAAGAGCACCAACGCCGCCGGATGCATCTACTTCCGGCTGAGGGATAAAAAGGAGTATCCCTCCCCACCCCTGCGAGACTCAGTGCACGGGTGGCACCAGAAATGGTTTTACTGCACCCCGCCGACCGAGAGCGGGTTGTGGTTTGAGAACTCGCGGCCGGAGAAGCCGAGCGAGTTGGATACTCTCCCGGCGATGAACGCGGAGTTCATGAAGCATGCCGAGGTGATCCTTCACTTAGTCGAACAAGGGCTGACGGCACGTGACGTCATCCGTGACTTTGTGAAGAACCGGGTGAGCCCCCTGCGTGAAAGGGCTCATCCGGCTTGGGAGATCAAGTCCATGGCGGACACTACCCTGGACTATAACGAAGGTATTCATTTCTGACATTGAAATCCTTTAATGTCATTTTTGAAATGTATCAATTTAATTCGTATCTGGGAACAGTCCTGCCCTCAGCTGAGATTGAGAGGCGGACTAACTACCTCCTCAGGGCGTACAACGCCGAGGTAGAGGGCCCCAAGGGATCGCCTCGCCCCCAAAGCTTGATTCATGCCGGCGACGACCTTAAACAAGAGCGCCGAAATGTACACTTTCCACTTGGCCTCTGTTTTGCAGGTCTCATGCATGTCCAGCACTAATCAATTTCATTGGAATGAAAATAGCTCCTAGGGAGGTTCGCGGATGCGACATTCCCAAGTGAAAATGTCGGCTCTCTGAAGAAACCGGCGGTGAAGAACGTGAAGAAGGTCTCTCAGAGACCCAGGACAAAGAGTCCTGCCTCTAAGAAGACCAAGCTGAACCCTGGGGAGGGGTCTTCACGTAGCGTTCCTCGTCCCGCAAGAAAGACTGCGGTAAGATATCGCATTCCTGCTACTTTTTCAGGCGCGACATGGAATCACTTCTTCGTCGTACAGGGAGAGGGGAGCGAGGAGGAAGAGGATGATGTTCCTCTGATCCTTCGAAGGAGGAAGATCGCGGATCTTCCATCCAGCGATGCCCCAAGCTGCCCCGCAGAAACCACAGCTGCCGAAGAGGTGGCCGTGGCTGACCTTCCAATTCCTGAAGCCCCTGAGGTTTCAGGGTCAATCATCTCTGCTTCCCTGGTCGAAGGGACGACTAAAGTAAAGGATTTTTTTCGATCATGCCCTCCATGGCTCTTTCTGCACATTTGATAAGTTAATGCACATACAGGAAGGAGAGCTTCCCCCTGGGACCACTGGGGGTTCCAGGGAGGAAAATCCTCCCCCTCCGCGGACAGAGGAGGAGGTAGGCGAACAAAGGCCGGCTGTGACGGTTCCAACAACTCAGGAATTGCCAAGGCCTTCGGATGTAGCCCCACCAGTTAGCCCGGTGGCCCAGGTAAAGATCTTTCTATGTGTTTTTACCCGTTCCCTAAGAATATGCCTATAACATGACATTTCCAGGGGGGTGCTGTCTTATTTACCATAAGGAAGGCAAGAACCGGAGACGGCTCTCCTTCGCAAGGGGAATTTTCCCAGAAGTCCCAGGAACGAATGGGATTTCAAATAAGGTAAGAACTCTTACTTGACAGTAATCTTAGATAAAAACTGCCTGACCCATTCTTCCTGTTAGGCAAAAGAAGACAGCACCTACACCTTCAACCGCCACTGGGGAGGTTGAAGCTAGGGCTGATGAGGGAGCCTCTAATGAAGAGCGCTCTACTCCCGTAGTTCAGGAAGTCGTCCGGACCGCGGGAGGTGAAACATGTACAGGGACCTGGTCGCAACCAGTGACCTGGTCGCAACCAGTTCCAAAAACCGCGTCCAACCGTCTGTGCAACCGATTGATGCAGTTTCCTTCACATGGCACCCTTTCAAACAGTATAAAAAGGATGGCATGAAGCATCGAAAAAGAGAGAAAAAAAACATCAACCGAGGGATCGGAAGATTAAGGAACACAAAATCATCTAAGTTAGCCAAGTCTACGGCACACCTCATATAGCATTTTAATAAGCCTTCTTTGGCTTATTTTTGTACATTCTTACAGGAAAAATTCTCGCCTGTGAGGACTTTTTCCTTTCATTTTGTAAACCTTTTACCACACTTAGTGAAATACCAACAGGACGTAGGGCTTTTACTCCCACCATCGAGGGCCCGAACCTGTCTAAATTCTCTGTGCTCCTGTTCACCATTGTTCAGCATACCTTCCCGAAGGGTCATCTTGAAAGGTCTCACAATTACAAATTCTGCATAAGTTCGGCTGAGGACTCCGAGTCCGAATCGTCGACAGTATGGGACGCATACAAACGAGAGAACTTCATCCTACGTGCTATGATATTCTGCACCATCAACGATTTCCCTGCCCTTGGAAATTTGTCGGGCCGTACTACGAAAGGAGCCAAAGCCTGCCCCCATTGCGAAGATGACACTGAGAGCGTGTGGCTGAAGAATTGCAGGAAAACAGTGTACATGCGTCACCGTAGGTTTCTTCCGAAGAATGACGCGTACCATAAGAGGAAGAGGGAATTTGACGGCCACAACGAAGATGGTTCAGCCCCGAAGCCTACGCGCGGGAAAGATGTTTACTCACGGGTGAAGGACATAGACGTTGTGTTTGGAAAGGGTGGTAAATTGAAACCCCGCACGAAGAACACTTGGAAGAAGAGATCGATATTTTGGGACTTACCGTATTGGGAGCATTTAGAGGTTCGTCATTGCATTGATGTCATGCATGTAGAGAAGAATGTTTGTGACAGTTTAATCGGCCTATTGCTGAACATTCCAGGGAAGACAAAGGATGGCATCAATGTGCGGCGTGACATGATCGAAATGAGAATCAGGCCCGAGCTAGCACCGAGAGAGGACGATAAAGGCCGTATATACCTCCCCCCCGCATGCTACACTTTGTGCAAGGCTGAGAGGACAGAACTCTGTAAGTGTCTCCATGGTGTTAAAGTTCCATCGGGTTACTCCGCAAATATGAAAAAGCTTGTGTCCATGGGCGATTTGAAATTGCTGGGTATGAAGTCTCATGATTGTCACGTGTTGATGACACAAATGCTTCCTGTTGCCATCCGGAGTATTCTGCCGCATAAGGTCAGAGAGACGATCACGAGGCTATGTTTTTTCTTCAATGCAATTTCTTCCAAGGTCATTGATCCCGATGGACTGGATTCTTTGCAGAGCGAGGTGGTTCGAACTCTCTGTCAACTTGAGATGTATTTTCCTCCATCGTTTTTTGATATCATGGTCCATCTCACCGTCCACCTTGTCAGAGAAATCAAGATATGTGGACCCGTGTTCCTACGTTATATGTATCCATTCGAGAGGTACATGGGTGTACTTAAGGCCTACGTGAGGAATCGGTCCCGGCCCGAGGGTAGCATTGCCGAAGGTTATGCAGCGGAAGAGGTTGTTGAGTTCTGCATCGATTACATGGCCGAGGTAGAAGCAATAGGAGTTCCTGTGTCTCGTCACGAGGGGAGGCTTGATGGTGTTGGCACTATCGGACGGAGAGCCATCACTCCTGATTTCGATATGTACTCGAAAGCTCATTTTTGGGTCTTGCAACACATGACGGAAGTGTCTCTGTACATCGACGAGCACAAGGAGATGCTACGACAAGACAATCCTCGCCGATCCGAGGTTTGGATCACGGGACAACATAACAGTCGATTCAACGCGTGGATGAAGGTGCGAATCACCGGAGAGTCCACAAGTGAGAACCTTAAATGGTTGGCAAAAGGGCCCACGTTTACTGTACAGACATGGCAGGGATACGACATCAATGGGTACACATTTTACACGAAAGCTCAAGATCGAAAGAGCACTGTGCAAAATAGTGGAGTGAGCGTAGAAGCTTTCCATGAGGGGTTCACCAAGACAGGCCCAACAAGGGTAGTACGTGTATTGAACTCGTACTACGGGTTCATTGAAGAAATTTGGGAGCTCGATTACGTACTGTTCAAGATTCCCCTGTTTCGATGCCGATGGGTCCAAATCCCACAGGGTGTGAAGGTTGACAGTTACGATTTCACTTCTGTGGACCTGGATCGCGTTGCTTATAAAGATGAGCCATTCATACTTGCAAATCAAGCCATTCAGGTCATTTATGTCACTGACCCGGCCAATAAGAAGTGGCACATCGTCCTTCATGGCAAGAGAAGGATTGTTGGAGTTGAAAATGTCGTAGACGAGGAGGAATACAATCAATTTGATGAGATTCCTCCATTTGGAGATGGCGTACAGGTCGATACTGAAGACACCGACGAAACCAGTTACGTGCGTATGGATCACCAGGAAGGGTTATACTTTAAAGGTAATCAACTGTACGTCTTATCTCTCTGTTTCCATCGGTATAGCTTATATCTCCTGTAATTCTCGTATTTGCAGGGCCGCGGCAAGTGGAAAGTTGAGGATAACATGGCTGTGTACGTGCAAATTGTCGGTGAAAGTTCCCATTTGTAAATTTAACATACAATTTACGTGGAGCATGCTCAAGTTACAGAGCATTTGGACTACATTGTAACCAATTATCGGATATACGTACATAGTAACCAATTTACAGAGTATTTGGACTATATTTGAAATATCTGAGTGTTCATTTAAAACATGTTTTCGAGCATTCAGAGTTGAAAGCTACAGATCAGTTTCAATTTGTAAAACTAACGTTCAATAGAGAGATTATCAAGGACGGTTTTGACCTAGCACAGATGGGTATGATTCTAGAACCGACTGTGATAATCTCAGTCACAGTCGGTTCTCAACTCACTATGTAGATTACCACAGACGGTGTTTATTTGAGAACCGACTGTGATAATATTATCACAGACGGTTATATATATAAAACCGTCTGTGATATTTTCAACAGTGTCCGACTCTTCGAGTTCTTAATGTGCACCGTCGGTTATCAATTCCAAACCGTCTGTGATAATCTCAGGCACAGTCGGCTCTCAACTCAAAACCGTCTGTGATAATCTCTCTGGTGACTACGATTATTATAGACGGTTTCGATGTGAGAACCGACTGTGATATATACTATTGTAGACGGTTTAGATGTGAGAACCGACTGTGATAATACCGTCGCGGTACATAGTTCAAGGCGGGCTTTATCCCGCTCATTCTACTTCGCCCTAGCTCTGTTTGCCCTAGCTCTCTCCGCCCTCGCACCGTCCGTCGCGATCACCTCCATCGCCTCCCACCTTCTCCTCTCCGTCCGTCGCGATCACCTGCATCGCCTTTCTACCGTCAGGCGCGATCACCTCCATCGCCCTCCCGCCTCCGACGCGATCACCTCCATCGCCTCCCCACCGTTTCTGTCATTCTTGTATGGGTTTTGTTATAGAATTATTAGTTGCATATTTACTTAAACTGTTCTCTCTTTCACTTATGTTAGGAACTATGTCTGGTGACGAAATGCACCACTCGGGGACTCAGGGTGACCTCGCTGGCGATGAGACGCCTGGGCCGGAGGTCGCCTCGTCCGCCGTGACCCCGCAGAAGAAGGGAAAGGGGCGAGGCCGGACGACATGCGCGCGTCTGAACAAGGGGGAAAAGCAGCACGTCTAGTTCGACGACAATGGTGTGCCGGAAGCTCCGCCCAAACTTGTCGGTCAGTACCGCTCACTATGCGGCAAAGTGGCAAGGGAGCAGGTGCCCATCACCACCTCCGACTGGGGTCAAGTGCCCCCAGAGTGCAAGGATGCGCTGTGGGAAGAAGTGCAGGCGGCGTTTCACATTCCGGAGGATCGCCAGTTCACCGTCCGCCGGAGGACACTTATGTCAATAAACAAGGCGTGGAGGAACTTCAAGAGCGAACTTGTCAGGCATTATGTGAAGGAGTCGACGACCCCCTTCAATGACTACCCTTTCGTGACTCCCGAGGCATGGCAGCAGTTCATAGAGATGAAGGGCAAGCCTGAGTTCCAGGAGCTTAGTGCGAAGGCCCAGGCTAACCAGGCCAAGAACACCCACCCACACAGACTAGGCACCGGTGGGTATGTGGGGAAGAAGGCGCTGTGGAGGAAGCAGGACGAGGAAGCTTCACAGTCTTCGGCCGGCAGTCCTTATGCGGGCATAACGGACGTGCGCGCCCGCAATTGGTGCCGAGCTAGATCGACGATGGACTCCTCCGGAAGCGTCTCCGTGAATAACCCTGCGGACAGGGAAGTGATCGACCGACTGGTAAGATTGTCCGATCACGTACTATCCTCATAACACGCATGCAATGGGCTGTATTGCTAAGTTGTCCTGTTGCAGGTGACGCTGAGTGCGCAGGCGGCATCCGGAGAGTTCAACCCGAGGAGGGACAGGGATATCCTCACAGCGGCGCTAGGAAACAAGGAGCATCCAGGCCGCGTGCGCGGCCTCGGCGCCACTGTGCCTTGGAGGCATGGTTTCCCCGATGATGAGGAGGCGGCTAAGAGGAGAAAGAGATCCCACCAAGCCCGCGATGAACGGCTCAAGGAGGAGATGCGATCGGAGTTTGCTGTTCGGGACAAAGCACTCCTGCAGCAGTTGTCGGAGATGCGGTCCATGTACGAAGAGCTAAGAAAGGCAACCCAGGGCACCCCTGTTCTAGCAGCTGGCGCAGACCCAGCGGAAGTACCGACCCCCATTCTTGGTCACCGTAGTAGCTGCGCGTCTGCGCCGGGGTCTTCGCAGACGGAGCCCTCTCCAAAGTATCCGGTGGACTCTCTGCAGGTAATGACCGTTAATGCGCACTGTTTGTCTATGTTAATTCATTCGAAAGTGAGAAGCGGTGAAATTCAACATGTTAATGCGCACTGTTTGTAGGAACCCGCCTCCTGCAAGCTTATGGTGCTGGCCGGTGTCTTCCCGATCGAGGCTGGCCGTGGGATGGCGCAACCATGCACGGCGGGGGCCACAATCCATGGTGCCCCTCTATGTGAGGGTTTTGCACGTGTCCAAGTGGACAGTGTCTTTGACCATTGCAAGGGTTTTCCATTGGAGAAGCCGCCGAACGACGAGATTACCACTCTCGGGGATGCGGTGCACACGTTCGTGCAATGGCCCAAGAAAGACATCGTCCTGTATGAGGTAATTCCCCCACCAGTTTCATAATTTGTACTGTAATAATAGCCCTCAGAGTTAGTGTCCTAATACGTAGGTTCTTACATCGCAGACATCACAGACCGAGACGCGGCCTACTAGCCAGCATACCCCTTCGACGACGAAGCTGACTCCGAGTAAGAGGCAACCATTCAAGAAGCTGGCTATGAGGGGAAAAGCAAAGAAGAGCCCGTCGAAGGAGAGCGAGAAGAGTGCGCCAGCTCTCATGCCGTTCTCTCTGGGGATGCCCATGGCCTCCGATACCGCAATTTCGAGCATGGGGTTAGCATGCCAGAGCCTGCATGCATGGTACATGAGGAGGACAAACCAGACCAGGACGCAGCGTCCGACGCACATCATGGTCAAGTACACCGTGGCAGAGTTCCATCACGACGTTGGGACCTACTCGGTGACCTTCGAAGACCTGCACAATTTGCTAAACAAAGATGCGCTCGACTTGTTAATCCTACGGTCTTGGGTGCTGTAAGTATCCTACTATCCGTGCATATACGGATATATGTCATTTATTAATTGGTTACTTCCGTGCAGCTGCATGGCCAACTATGCCAAATCCAAGGGCATACCTGTTGGTTTTTTGGACCCCCAGATGGTAGCCGAGGTGATGTTTAGGACCGACACAGACTTCGTTGTCGACTACATCAAAAGAGGGTTGCTTGCTCAGGTCAACAAGGAGTATATACTTGTACCCTACAACCAGAGGTGAGTGCTTTCATCAGTACTTCACCCGTAGATTAGTGTCTCCATGTGCACACCCCCAAATTTAGATTAAATTTTTAATTCTCTACATGTAAAATATGTAGCTACCACTGGATCCTGCTGCTACTTATTCCGAAAAGCAACAAGGTGTTCTACCTTGACTCATTGCAGAGGAAAGGGTACTCGTATTGCGGCGCACGAGATGTATTCGGAAGGTGATGTGGACCTGTCTTGCATGCATCTAGATTTACTGTCCTCAAATTGTCAATTTCGGCTATCCTCAAACTGTCAATTTTGACTATCTACAGGGCTTTCACGAAGTACTTTGCCGAGGTAGGGAGACAACACGAGCGGCGAGCCGATAAGTTTCAGTGGTTACAATTTTCGGTACAAATTTCAACTGGCATCTGTTTTATTTTATAACTTGTCCCCACCTAACTCTCGGTCTGTAAATTGGCAGTGCCATCAGCAGCCGGACGACAATACATGTGGGTTCTACGTGATGCGCCACATGTATGACCTGATCATCACCCCTCACCGGCCCGATTTCCCCGAGGTATTACAACTGCTCCCCTTAATTTGTCTCGATTTAACATAATTTACAACTTAATTCAGCTAATTTTTTATGTACCAACTCTTGCTGCAGGGGGTCGACTTCCCTTCAGAAAGCCTTGACCCTCGGCAGATTGGTAATGTCCGAGGGATGCTCGCTGAGTTTTTCCTTTCGGAGGTCATATCACCCAAGGGGAAGTTTAGGGACCCGCAAGGTTCGTATTAGTGCGGCCTTACATTTATTTGTACATCTAACACACTTTAATTGTCGATTACATTTATTTGTTCAATTGTACATATTTCTGAGTTCTGTGCTGTATATATGAAATGCTATACAGAGAGGGGTGCAAATATATTTGAGTACTGCATGTGCATATGAAACTGTATATATTTGAGTACTGTACAAATATAATTCTGAGTTCAATTGTACAAATATATATGCATGAGACTGTATATATTTGAGTACTATGCATGTATGAAATTCATGAACTGTATATATGAAAATGCAATTTGTACAGAGGACATCTGTGAATGTTATAATCTCAGACGGTTTGTAAGATCAAAACCGTCTGTGCATGCACAGACGGTTTTGATCTTACAAACCGTCTGAGATTATAACAGTCACAGATAATAACACATCGCAGATGGTTTTGACCTCAGATCCGCCTGTGATATCAGACTATCATAGACGGTTCTGAGATTATAACACTATCACAGACGGTTTCAATATTAACACTGTCGCTGATATCGCAGATTGGTTTAACCTCCAAGCCGTCGGTAATGATATGAGTATCACAGACGGTTGTGAGATCAAAGCCGTCTGTGAATTATGAGTATCATAGTCTGTTATAACATCAAAGCCGTCTGTGATACTCATACTAACACAGACGGTTCTGATGTCAAAACCGTCTGTATATACTAAAGTATCACAGACGGTTCTGTTCTCACACCCGTCTGTGATAGTACAAGTATCACAGATGGTTCTGATGTCAAAACCGTCTGTGTATACTCAAATATCACAGACGGTTCTGAGAACAGAACCGTCTGTGATAATTAGACTATCACAGACGGTTCTGACATCAAAGCCGTCTGTGATACTCATACTAACACAGACGGTTCTGATGTCAAAACCGTCTGTATATACTAAAGTATCACAGACGGTTCATCACAGATGGTTCTGATGTCAAAACCGTCTGTGTATACTCAAATATCACAGACGGTTCTGAGAACAGAACCGTCTGTGATAGTGTGACTATCACAGACGGTTCTGACCTTATAACTGTCTGTGAAATATGAGTATCACAGACGGTTCTGACCTTATCACAGACGGTTCTGACCTTATATCAGTCTGTGAATGGATATATCACAGACGGTTGAAAACATCAAAAACCGTCTGTGATAGTACATGATTATCACTGACTCGAATATCACTGACGGGTAAGAACCGTCTGTGATGTCTGTTTTGACCCGACTGTGATGATGAGTTCTGTTAAGCTCTTGGGGAGTGGTCTCCGTACTTCAACGAGAGGAGGGATGCTCTCCTTCGAAAGAGGTTATCTCCTTTGCAGAAGTGCATTGCGGCATTGCACATGTTGTCATATGGCTCACCCATCATGCCATCGACGAGTACATACACATCGGAAAGTCGACGGCCATCGAGTGCCTGGAGCATTTCGTCAAAGGAATCATCGATCAGTTCGCGGGAGAATATCTCTGTAAACCTACCGTTGACGACCTCCAGCGTCTACTCCAGTAAGGAGAGGATCATGGTTTCCCAGGGATGCTTAGAAGCATTGATTGCATACATTGGAAATGGCGCAATTGCCTAGTTGTATGGAGGGGGCAATTCACCTGTGGTGATCAAAGAGTCCCTACAATAATACTTGAGCGGTCGCGTCCAAAGACCTGTGGATATGGCATACCTTCTTTGGTGTCCCTGGATCCAACAACGACATCAACGTGCTGAACCAATCCCCCTTTCACTGATGTGTTGAGCGGCCGAGCCCCTACTGTGCAGTACTCTGTGAATGGGATATAGTATAATATGGGGTACTATCTGGCCGATGGTATTTACCCCGAATGGACTGTCTTCGTGAAGACCATACCCTTACCCCAAACGGACAAACTTAGGTTGTTTGCACAACACCAACTCAGGTTGTGCAATTGTTAATGGTCGAATGTATCCGAATTTTAATTCGTATGTGTCATGTTGTTTTGTATGTGCGATTTAAATTAGATAAATTTTAATTTTTTTCTATGTTATTTACAATTTTTATCTTTTATTTTGTTGCGTTCGAATTATCCAAATTTCATTTTAGTGATTTTTAATCTTTAATAAATATTATATACGTGAGCCCTACACGAAGTGCTTCGCGAAGCGCCTTTGCATTGGAGTGTTTGGCGCTTGAGAAGGCACTTCGCGAAGTATCTTTGCATTGGAGTAGGGGGTGTTTCGAGTGGTGCTTTGCACACGTGGCACATAATATGCTGGAGAATATTCTGTTGAAGCGCCTCGCGATGCGCCGATGCATTGGACTCAGCCTTAGTAGATAAAGTGGATGCATTTTTTATTTGAAACTTTAAAAATAGACTTTGCCCAAGTTTTTTTTCTCCAACAATGAACCTGTTTAAAACTTAGAACCAACACTATTGGACATGGTATTAAATTATGAAACTAATATCATAATCAATGGTGTTAGAGGACTAACACGGTATGATGGATTGTTAGCACCCCATACTTATTGACTCGAGAAAATATTGAAAAATTAGGGAAAGGGGAAATGGGGATAGCACTATAGAAGGTGGTGCTACATTTGAGATTCTCATATCCTTCTACTTTGGTGTTAGTCTGTCTCACTAAATTGGTTCATTCTTAGAAAATAAATTAGGTAGTTTATTTTGGAAATTTTAATAAAAATAATTATTTAATAAAAATCTAAAGCTGATAAGAAGTTTGAGAATAAGGTTAGGCAATGTCGAGTTGTTTTACTAATCTAGGAGAGGTCACACTTCGCCGCTGCCAGTGGTGGAGCTATAATTTGTACTCAGTTGATCCTTTCAAAAAAAAAAACAACAAAAGGTCACTCTGTCTAGTATTATGGACTTTGATGTGATTATATATATATATATATATATATATATATATATATATTAGAAGGTTTAAATATGAAAATCGTGTGTTGGTTGATCCTTAGGACTCCAAGACTCTATTTGGTATTATTTTATGTTTTTAAAACTCCATTTAATATATTATTTTTGGATGTGGTTATTTGATAATTGTTGAGATAATAATAATAATAATAATAATAATAATAATAATAATATTAATATCTTACAAGATATGAAAAATATTTTCTATAACTTTACATCCTACGGCAAAAACACAAAACTACATCGCAATCCCAAACAATACTTAAGTAGTTTGGCGCCTAGGTTTTGTCGGTGAGAATATTGAACGGAAGTGACCATAAACGTGATGTGTTCTTGACATTGAGCTACTGGAGGGGCGGTTCCTAGAGGCTGGTTTTGTGACAAAGCCACCTCTATCGCTTCTTCAACCTCAGCTTTTGAAGGAGGGGGAGTTTTTGCCTTCAATTCCAGTTGAGGCATCGGATCTTCGATAGAAGGGGCATCAGGAGATTCCTTCACCATGGCCTCTTCTGTGGTTGAAGCCTTTTAAATGTTGCGCTTGGGTGACTTGAGCATTTGATGGTCACTTCCGTTCACATGAAATTCAACCAAACAATAGTAAAGTCAAGGACATGTACTTGGCCGTTATTTGGGAATTGGATTCCCATATTGTACACTACTACAGAAATGCTTTACACTATCGGTTAAAAATCCACTCTACTATCGGTTCTCTTACCGATAGTGGTCGGCACGATAGTAGAGGGCAGCACACTTCTATCGGTTCAAAAACCGTTAGTAAAACATCTACAATCCCAACGTTCACTAATCGCTATCGACTATTTCTTCTATCGGCTCGGTTTTAAACCGATAGTATTGTATAAGTTTTTTCTATCGGCTCGTATAAAAACCGATAGTATTGTTTAGGCCTTTTGTATCGGCTAGGATCTAAACCGATAGTAATCTAAACATTTTTTTCTATCGGCTCTTATATAAACCGATAGTATTTTGTCGACACATTTAGTACTGGAAACTTTATTCTATCGGTTGTTATATATAAACCGATAGTATTGTGTGGACACAGTCAGTACTGGAAAATTTATTCTATCGGTTATATTATATAACCGATAGTATTTTGTAGACTCGTTTAGTACAGGAAACTGTATTCTATCGGTTTCTAAATATGAACCGATAGTATTGTGTGGACACAGTTAGTACTGGAAACTTTATTCTATCGGTTGTAGTATATAACCGATAGTAATATTAGTTTTTCCTATCGGTTATGTAGTGGCACGGTTAGTACTAAATATTTACAAATATACATACAGCAATACAGAGATACATACAGCAATATACATACAGCAATACAGAGATACATTGGATCATTCACAAATACACCAATATTTACAAATATTCACCAATATTCACATATTGAATTTGTTCACAAATACACTAATACAGTAATATACACATGCATTGGACAGACTGAATTTATGCACATATTGATCGAGTTTATTCACAAATACATCAATGAATCTATTCACATATATTCACATATATTCACAAATCAATGAATCAACACATTCAATATATATTCACAAATACAACAATCAACACAAGTCAGTTACTATCGATCATTGATAGCCACTTCTTCCATGACATATTGAGCCCAAATTGTTCGCAGCTCCTTCAATTGAGGCAACTCATATTGCTCTTTCAACATGGTGCTCTACATATATGCGTGTATGAAGTTAGGATCGTACGTCACATCTAATTAAAGTTCGACTTTGAGTTAGCAAAAATAGTTACCTTAGGGAATTGGGCAAAGTTTCTCCTAATCAGGTCATACATGAATCTCATGACATAGAAGCCACATTCCCACGATTGTGGCTGCTGATGGCACTGGAAAAATTGCATATGCAAAGACATAAACCCACATTAACTCGAAAGAACTAATTAAGCTTAAATTAAAAGACTCATCATGAGTACTTCCATCCGTATTAATTACCTCATATTCTTTCCAAGAAATTGTTGTGCCCTTCGACGCGTCATGCCTCCCTCCAGCACTAGCATAATTTTTGAAAGCCCTGTATTTAATTTAGCATTGTCGATTAATATCTTATCATTAATTAGCTAGTCAGAGAAAAATTTAAGACAACTATGTTACTTACGCGTCTATGTGCCATGTGAGGGTGAAAACATGCGCCACCTTGTCGCTCATCGAATCGAGGTAATAGACCTCATTCATCCATGGGCAAATGACGGCGAAGACCCAGTGGCCCCTACATTGCATATATAAGCGAACCGTTTCATACATATGTTAGGCGTAACATACAAGAATGAGTTAAATTAGTAGGAAATGCACTAACCTTTGGTGGTACGGCGCAAGGATGAACTCTCGGTCCTGCTGCGCTAGTAGTGCCCTTGATATGTATTCCTCCGCATGTGCTTGGTCGTGCTCTAGCATCGTGAGGCTTATTTTCTTTGGGTCGAGGAAACCCACCTTGTCACATGCCCTCATCGACACCAGCCTATACATGCACCTGGATGCAAAGTAGACATTAGTAAGTAGTGCATACAAAAAGTGATTAGATTTATGAAACGAACTGTGATAACTTCAGACAACAGCATACTCACAGGACTCCAGTCCGTATGATGGACATATCAAGCTCCCGCCAGTTGAGGAGGTCGAACAAATCCTCGTGGGCCACCGATATGCTCCCGGGCTCACGGTGAAAATGGGCTGGCCTGAAGTGAACCAAGAAGTTGATGTGGCGCCTAGACCGGGTCAGGTACCACTCGTGGAGACTTCTGGTTATTTGATCCATATTGCGCAGAAGGTACTCCGACACGAGTGGGGACCCGTTCTTGAACGTACCCGGCTGGCTTTGTTTGGCCTTGCCTTTGGCCTTGCCCTTGCCTTTGGCCTTGCCCTTGCTTTTGGGCGGGGAGCGAGTGTATACCTTCGAAGGTTGGGGTGTGGTGCCGTCGGCCTCATTTGATGGCGAAGGGTTTGAGGCCGTCGGAGGAGGCATGGGGGCCAAAGGAGTTCGCTCATGCGTTGTGGCGGGGCTGGTGTCCTCAGGAAGTGTGCTGGTATCCATCGTCCACTTTAAGTACAAACGCTTAAATTAGATTTTGAAAATTAAGTATATTAACTGAGTTGTAAGCTAGAATGGCTAGGGTTTACCTCCTGTAGTCTAACACCCTTCTTGGGCCACTGTATGTACGAGCCCAATGCCTCGCCAATTGTCCGCATTTCGTCCGTTGGGACGGGCAACGGAAAAGAGCTGTAGCCCGGGAGGGCCATGTCCACCTGTACCTTTGCGAATCCAGGCTCCAGAGGTACGCAGTGGATCCGGACATCCTCCCAAGACTGGTATACGACCCCGTTTGCAACCGCAACAGGTTTGTCGCCTATGTTGATCAATAGGGTACAGCTCTCCGGCTTCTGCAATTTGCAACAATTATAACAGGTTAGCGAAACAATTCTAACGTAACGGGAGTGGCATCAGCCGAACTGCATATATAGCTCAAGAGTTGCAATACCTTGATCAGGTCCACCGGATCCACGTGAACCTTCGAGCCAACACTACTCGGCCTGGCAGCGTCGACCTCGGTAGCTGGATCTAAACCCTTGGACTGCACAACTCGGCTTAGGCGTTCATATTTCTCGTTCATTTGAGCGAACATGTCCGCGAATTGTGCAGTCACATCTGCCCGTATCTTCTGAGATAGCTCCACTTCCCTTTCCTTCCAGCTGCCAGGCTTCTTCGCCTTTTGCCCGGGGTCCGAGAAGCCTTCCTTCCATGGCACCACAGCCCCCACGGTTCTCGTCCGCCCTGGATGCTCCTTGTTCCCTAGAGCCCGGGTAAGGATGTCGTTCTCCCTATGGGGACTGAACAATCCCTCGGTCGCCTCCTTCGAGCAAGAGATCTGTTACATTGAAAGCTCTCCATTGTGAGGAAGAAATATATACAAAGTTGTGCGCACACTAGTGATCATAGTTAGCCAACTTACGAGTCGCTGCACGACCTCGACGTCCCTGGGGTTTGGGAACGCCACAGTCCCCGTGGTCGACACGGTCCCTCTGGCCAGCCACCAGCGCTTGCATCGCTGATCGCGGATCTCGGAGAGTGGTAGGTCAGGGGAGTCGACGAAATGCGACGCGTCGTCTTCACCCTTCTTCCACTGCTCCTCCTTCCCCGCATAGCTGCGAGAACCGAGCCGGTGTGGGTGGTCGTTCCTCCTCTGGATTGCCCTGTTCTTCTCGCTGAGGGCCTTCGTACCAGAAACAAGAAAATTAATGCACCACTGCTTACTGCATACAATGGTGTAACCAAGCAAAGGAACCATTCATACCTTGAACTCAGGAGTCCCCTTCTGTTGGGCGAATTGCTCCCATACCTCCTCCGTTATGAAGGGGTACTTCTCGCATGGAGATTCGCCTTTAGCGAGGAAGGTACTGACGAGGACGCTCTTGAAGGTTTTCCACGTGTTGTTCATGTCCTTCAAGCAAGCTATCTTGGGACCATCGTCCGGGATGTTCCACTTGGCCTGTTTCAAATGGTGCATATAAGTAGGACTTACCTAATCTCTAGGATAAACCAAGGGAATGTGATTACTCAAGAGTTCAGTGATTTTGATTAATTTTACCTTCACTTCCGCCCACAGCCTATCCCTCTCGTCGGCCTTGACGTCCTTCCAGCTCTGGACGGTGATCTTCACCCTTTCCTTCGCCAACAAGCCAACATAGGCAGCATAGTGCCCGGCGTTCTTCCCGATCGGTCTCCCGAACTGGTTGAACTCATAGGAAAGATCCGCGCGTTTGGCCAAACGACCCAACATCGTCGCGCCTCGCGCCTTCCTCTTGCGCTGGGACGAGGCAGCGCCATCTACGTTCGCCCTCGCCGAATCACTAGTATCAGCCGAGGAAGATGCCGACATGGCTTTACCTAAAATACCATAAACAAACCATCCAATTGATATGAAGAAAGGTACATGACAAAGTAATTCACAGAATATTCAGATGAGCAGTGCAAACTAACAAATACTATATTTCCTATCGGTTTTAAAAGGAAAACCGATAGTACTAAGGTCTATATTTAGGAAAATTTAAAAGATTAGCAGTGGAAACTATGCTAATCTCTCTGCTGGAAAATAAAGTCTGTTAAAATTTAAATGAACCTAAATTTGAGATGTAAATTAGAAAATGGGAAGTAATTCACAGAAAATTCATATTAGCTGTGCAAACTATGATGGCACTACTATTTACTATCGGTTTTCCAAGTCAAACCGATAGTAATCAAGTCAGCATTAGGAAAAATTTCAAAAATTGCTCAGCAGGAACATAAAGTAATTGCTCAGCAGGAACATAAGGTATGTTAAAAAATAAATGAACCTAAATTTGAGATGAAAATTAGAAAATGGGAAGTAATTCACAGAAAATTCATATTAGCTGTGCAAACTATGATGGCACTACTATTTACTATCGGTTTTCCAAGTCAAACCGATAGTAATCAAGTCAGTATTAGGAAAAATTTCAAAAATTGCTCAGCAGGAACATAAAGTAATTGCTCAGCAAGAACATAAGGTATGTTAAAAAATAAATGAACCTAAATTTGAGATGAAAATTAGAAAATGGGAAGTAATTCACAGAAAATTCATATTAGCTGTGCAAACTATGATGGCACTACTATTTACTATCGGTTTTCCAAGTCAAACCGATAGTAATCAAGTCAGCATTAGGAAAAATTTCAAAAATTGCTCAGCAGGAACATAAAGTAATTGCTCAGCAGGAACATAAGGTATGTTAAAAAATAAATGAACCTAAATTTGAGATGAAAATTAGAAAATGGGAAGTAATTCACAGAAAATTCATATTAGCTGTGCAAACTATGATGGCACTACTATTTACTATCGGTTTTCCAAGTCAAACCAATAGTAATCAAGTCTGAATTAGAAAAAATTTCCAAAATTGCTCAGCAGGAACATAAAGTAATTGCTCAACAGGAACATAAGGTATGTTAAAATATAAATGAACCAAAATTTCAGATGAAAATTAGAAATGGGATATAATTAACAGAAAAATCAGTTTATGGTATTTACTATCGGTTCTGAGTAAGAAACCGATAGTGAACTACACTGTATGACAAATTGCTATGATTTTCATCAATTCTGTCATTCTCATAGCTATCAAGTTTGTAGTTCATGAATTTTACTCTAGGTTTCTATTTGTAATCCATGGAACGGGATATGAATCATTGCATACAAAATTAAGCAATACACGCGAGCGATTTGGTCAAGAACACTTACAGTGGATCGTGGAGGGGCCGGAGGCGGTGGCGCAATGCAATGCCGGAGGCGGTGGAGAACCAGTGGCGCAGAGGAGCGAAGAAGCGAACGTCGGCGATTCTAGGGTTTTCCGCGCGAGTATTTTTCGATTTGGAATGTGATCAGTTGCACTGGAGGGAAAATCGTGCAGGTTATAACCTAATAAATAAATATTTACTATCGGTTCATCACCACAAAACCGATAGTAAAAACATGTAAGTTAGGGTTTTCGTAACACAGTGTAAATCACTATCGGTTGTGAACAGTAAACCGATAGTAAACTAAGTACAGGGGATCATAACACAGTGTAAATCACTATCGGTTGTGAACAGTAAACCGATAGTAAACTAAGAACAGGGGATCATAACACAGTGTAAATCACTATCGGTTGTGAACGATAAACCGATAGTATAGTTTAATTTCATATCGGTTTCACAGTTATAACCGATAGTAAAATACAATGCTATTGACCCTAAAGGATTTCCCTTAGAAGAATTACAGAGGATCTCAGTACATCATTTTGTATTGTATTTACTATCGGTTATGACAATAAACCGATAGTATATGTTAATTTCATATCGGTTTGGAGGTTGAAACCGATAGTATAATATTGTTAAATTGATCTAAAGGTATTTCCTGAGAACAAATACAGATGGGTCTCAGTACATCATTTTGCACTTGTAAAGACACCTAAAACCCCATGCAAATGGCTTGCAATAATTTTGAAATAAAATAACAATAAAGACCAATCATGGAATGAAAATTTGTAGTTTTCATATATATTTGTGAAAAGAATCAATTATTGCTCAAATCAAGTATATACTCCAATTGAAATGAAAATTTGCAGAAATGATTCTCAATGCATCACGTATGTTTTCCCAAAGAATTTTTGAAAATTGATTTGAACATTCTTCGATCCAAGTAATATACGTCACTTACATATTGCAAATTAGTCAAGAATGGTTGTCCACCCATAATCCTTCTTCGTGGTCGTCTCGCAGGTAACTTGTTTCGTCAATATCTTCGGTAGGGACAGATTGAAGGATTCCATCTAAAAATGGAGGTAGTTCGTCGAACTGATCGTACTCTTCTTCATCCACAACGTCTTCGACCCCAACAATACGTCTCTTACTGTGAAGGACAACGTGCAACTTTGGGTTGGCCGGGTCAACGATGTAGAACGCCTGTGTGGCTTGCTCAGCAAGTATAAATGGATCATCTTTGTGTGCGACTCTACTGAGATCGACTAGAGTAAACCCATAATTGTCGACTTTAACACCTCGAGGGATTTCGACCCATTGGCATCGAAACAGAGGAATTTTAAGTAATACATAATCGAGCTCCCATATTTCCTCAATAACACCGTAATATGAGTCGAGTGCTCTTACTGCCCTGGCATCCTCCGAAATAGCAAGTAGTGTCACTCCACTACATTACATAGCACTCTTCTCGTCCTGAGTTTTTGTGTAAAATGAATAGCCGTTGATGTCATACCCCTGCCAAGTCCCTACAGTAAATCTAGGCCCTCTGGCCAACCATGTAACATCTTCATCTACATCGCCCTCAGAAGCTTGCAGGACTCTATTTTCGATCCACCCAGCAAACTTCCTATTATGTTCTCTGGTGACCCAAATCTCTGGCTTCGAGGGATTATGTTTCCGTAACATTTCCTTGTGCTCGTGTATGTATGGCTCCACCCCCGTCATGTGCTGTAAGACCCAAAAATGGGCTTTTGCATACAGATCACTAGAGGGGACGACTGCTTTAAATCCAATCGTTCCAATGCCCTGAAGCCTGCCCTCATGCCGAGACGTAGGAACGCCAATTGGGTCAACCCCGGCCATATAGTTGGTGCAAAATTCGATCACCTCCTCCGCGGCATAACCTTCAATAATACTGCCCTCAGGCCGATATCGATTCCTTACATATCCCTTCAAGATACCCATAAATCTCTCAAATGGATACATGTAGCGCAAGAACACGGGTCCACAAAACTTAATTTCTCTGACAAGGTGAACTATTAGATGGACCATAACATCAAAAAAGGATGGAGGGAAATACATCTCCAGCTGACAAAGAGTGGTAGTCACATCGCGTTGCAAATCGTCCAGTCCATCCATATCAATTACCTGCAAGGACACAGTTGCAGCAAATATTCAGATCCAAAAAATCTGACAAGTTCCACGAATGGACCTAATTAACTTGCTAGGAGTACACGCTTACGTACCTTGCCAGATATTGTGTTGAAGAAATAACATAGCTTTGTAATTGTCTCTCTGACTTTGACTGGGAGAATGCCTCTGATAGCAATGGGAAGCATTTGTGACATCAGTACATGACAATCATGGGACTTCATACCAACCAGTTTCAAGTCTTTCATGGACACAAGTTTTTTCAAGTTCGCAGAATACCCGCATGGAACTCTGACACCATGTAGTCACTGACAGAGTTCTGTTTTTTCTCTTTTTGACAAAGTATAGCAGGCCGGGGGGAGGTATGTCCGCTTTCCCTTCTCCAACGGTGCAAGCTCAGTCCTTATGCCCATGTCGAGCATGTCACGGCGAACGTTGATGCCATCTTTCGTCTTTCCTGGAATGTTCAACAACAAACCAATCAAACTGTCACAAACATTTTTCTCTACGTGCATGACATCAATGCAATGTCGAACTTGTAAGTGCTCCCAATATGGCAGATCCCAAAGAATCGATCTCTTCTTCCAAACATTTTTTCCTAGAGGTTTAGAACATTTACCGAACTCAACTTTGATGTCCTTCACGCGCAAGTAAAGCTCCTTACCAGTCACAAACACTGGGGCTGATCCTTTCTCAGGCTTCCCATTGAATGACTTCCTCTTCTTACGGTAGGCGTGATGCATCGGAAGGAATCTGCGGTGACCCATGTACACTGTTTTTCTGCAGTTCGATAACCACATGCTTTCAGTTTCATCCAGGCAAATAGGACAAGCCTTGACTCCTTTCGTACTATACCCCGACAAATTTCCATAGGCCGGGAAATCATTTATGGTACAAAATATCATGGCCCGCAACATGAAATTCTCTCGCTTATGTGCATCCCACACCCGCACCCCTTCGCTCCACAATTTTTGTAAGTCCTCGACTAACGGTGATAGAAACACGTCAATATCATTCCCGGGTTGTCTGGGTCCTGAAATTAGTAACGACATCATGATGTACTTCCGCTTCATACATAACCAAGGAGGAAGATTGTAGATGCATAAAAGAACTGGCCAAGTGCTATGTCGACTGCTCATATTTCCGTGTGGATTCATACCATCCGTACTCAGCCCAAACCTTATATTCCTCACTTCGCCGCCAAACTCACCGAATGTTCTGTTAATGTTTCTCCATTGAATGGAATCAGCTGGATGTCTTAGTTTTCCGTCTTGTTTCCGACCTTCAACATGCCAACGCAAGTACTTCGCATCTTTCGGATTTGCAAACAGCCGTTTCAATCTGGGAATCACAGGCAAATACCACACAGTTTTGGCCGAAGGCCCTTTCTTTACCTCATCACATCCATTGTGATAAATTCTGTCCCCATGCTTATACCGCGATGCACCGCATCTTGGACAAACATGCAAATCCTCGTACTCGTTACGGTACAGAACACAATCATTTGGGCATGCATGTATTCTTTCGATTTCCATTCCCAACGGACACAATAGTTTTTTGGCCTGGTAAACCGATCTTGGCAACTCATTTCCCTCTGGAAGCATGTCCGCTAACAGATCCAATAGCGCCGTGAAACTCTTATCGCTCCAACCGTTGCTTGCCTTCAAGTTATATAATCTCAACACAGAAGACAACTTTGTAAATGTTTCACATCCGGGGAACAAAGGCTTCTCAGAATCAACAATTAATTTCTGAAATTTAGCTAAATCGTTTTCGCTGTAGTCCTCTTCTACATTACGTAACATTTCATCTAAATTGTCGTCATCTACATGGACTTCCGAATGAACATTATCAATGTTTTGATCATGATCATCATTACTGCAATCCACTTCCGGGTGCTGCTGAGTGGTAGCGGTAGTGCTCGTTTCCTCAAGATCTTCACCATGCCATATCCAACGGGTATAGCGTGCGTTAAAACCACGACGAATCAAATGACTCCTAATCTGATCAGAGTTGCCGAACCTTTTTAAGTTCATACAATCTATACAAGGACAATGCATATCTTTGTCTCCCTTCTTCGGCTTCTCTTGCTCAGCAAATTTAATAAATCCATTCACACCCTCCAAATACTCAACAGTAGTACGTTTTATTCCATACATCCAATATTCTCGGTCCATCTACAATTATTTCACAAAATTGACAAATTCAAATAAATAATTAATGACTCAGGGCATGCATATATGAATGAAACATAATTAGCTAGGCCATATGTGTGTACATGCATGAGCTTTTTAATTACATTAAATGGATTTGTATATATGAAACCCTAATTAACTTGATGCATGCATTAATTGGAAGAGCCAGCTAGCTAGCTGCTTAAATTCAGCAAGCTATATCTAGCTAGCCAACCCAGCCTTCTAGCTAGCTTGGAGATACATGTATCTAGTTTAATGAATTGCAAGTAGAGAGAGAGAGGGAGAGTGTGAAAGAGTGATCGAGAGAGAGAGAGGTGATGAGAAGATGACAATACCGAGGGGGATGGAAATATGATCAACCTCTCAGCTAGCTTCTCCAGATCACTCTAGCTTGGAGTTGTGCGCGGCTGAAATGATTCCAACATGTAGAGCGCAGAGCAGGGGTCGACCTAATTAAGTTGTCCAATTTTACTATCGGTTCAACAACACTAACCGATAGTAAAATAAGGTCCCCACTGTCATAACCATTAGTGTATATGAAGTCATTTTACTATCGGTTTGTGTTGTTGAACCGATAGTACTATGTAGTATATTGTATCGGTTAGTACAGTAATAACCGATAGTAAAAAGTCAGTAATTTCACTATCAGTTACTCGAGAAAAACTGATAATACTATTCAATATATTATATCGGTTAATACAGTACCAACCGATAGTATAAAGTGAGTAATTTTACTATCTGTTACGAACGAAAAACCGATAGTACTATTGTAATATATTATATCGGTTGGTACAGTAATAACCGATAGTAAAAAGTCAGTAATTTCACTATCAGTTAAAAATGGAAAACCGATAGTACTATTTAATATATTATATCGGTTTGTACAGTAATAACCGATAGTAAAAAGTATTTGCATTTCACTAACGTTGGATTAGTGTATAACCGATAGTAAAATGATGGTTTTCCGCCGCTGTCGTCCTATTCTATCGGATTTTTCCTAGATTGCTTACAACAGTTAGAAAATAAGGGTTAGTGGAATGCACTTCTGTAGTAGTGGTACCTAAATGGTACCATCTCAGTACAACCTTTAAAGATAATTGCCTTCTTTCCAGTATCAATTGTTGAAACTTAATCGACCGAACTGGACAAGAAGAGCTTTTCTTCTTTAAGTTGGTCGATTGGCCTTCATCTTCTCTAGAGACTTAGGCACGGTTCCTTCCGCCATTGTAACCTTCATTTGAGTGCCCCCTGTAGGCTCACTTGAAGGCAACTTCGGTACCTCCTTCGGCACAGTCGTCGTAAGAGAAGATGGCGATGGAGCAGCAGGAACTTGTTTTGACCAGGATTTTTCCTAGTCATGGAGACTTGTCAACCTCCTCTTTTTTTGGCTCTTGTCCATAGGAGTAGTCCCCGGCAAACTTGTTTTCACCTTCCCTTTCATACACTCCTCCTTATGAAGAGTTTTTCCCGTCCTCAAAGCCTATTAAGACAAAGGAACATCTGAGTCAAGCAAAACGTACAACAAACATCTTCTGTTTGTTGGTTGACTTAACTCAAAACTCACTCGTTTCCTAACTTCCTTCTCTTCCTTGGAAGCATCAATTAGGCTAGGCGGAATCTTTTCAGAGGGCCCCTCAATGCTTTCTTTGACGAGACCCTGATAGAGATATGCCCTAGAGACAATTATGAAGATGGCTGTATCATGACGTGTTTATGAATTCTTATTGTATTCCTTGAATAAAGTATCACTTTTATTGGTCAACAAGTATGTGACTTGTTCGTGAAATTCTTTATAATGATATATGAATTGTCTCAATTTACTTACGACATTATCAGTGATACTTATTCTAAATATCCCTGACTTTTGGCATTACATGGAATAATAATGCAAGATAAGTCAACACGATCATTGATTGATAGTCAAGTTTCATAGATCATGGATATGAGATATCAAGTCAAATGTCTTGGACACATACTGGAGAACATGTTGGTCAGATTGATCCAACTTGATGCATTGTTGAGATTTTATGTGTCATTATTTTGTTCTAACAGTTATTTTGGCTTATTTTTAGACTTGAGATCATCACGGTTTCATACATGCATAGTAGCATACCTTGGTGTCATCAATCGCTGCTCTTAACCTAGTAGTCATAAAGGTGACATATAGATATGTTATGAACCATGTGGTTGAAAGTGAATGGTCGAGATGGAATTTGCACCTCTCATATCTTGAGAGAGATATCTCTGGGTCTCTTGATGTGATTGGACTAAGAAAGGACATGGCCGTGCCGAATATAGTTGAGAGTCAACTATAGATAAAAATTAGTCCATTACAAGATCGAGAAAGGACCGAGCTTTTTAAGGATGACACGTTTCTCACCTTGACTTAGATCTGATATCGTGAGGCAAAGAGATAACCCATGATTACTTGTATAGGTTCGTTGGATATGATCTTCGTGTATATGTGGGTAGTCATAATGTCTTTCTGGGGACCTCTTATGACTTGTGATTTGGGAAGTTGTTTCTGGTCGCGGTCAAATATTCACAAACCTACATGGTCACACACTTAACAGGTTGGAGCATTAATTCGGATGGGATCCAAAACGGGTCCCCTATTAGTAATGGGTTTACCATTTGGATTAGGATTCGCATTTGAGTAGGACTTATTTGCAAGGCCTTATAAAATGATGCGAGGTAGGCATGCAAAATATATCTGATCTATTCTAACTGCCACCATCATCCATGAGATAGATCTTGTAAAGCCCTAGCCGCGTGTGCTGGTGCTGGCACACGAACATGTGGTGCTCCTTCCCTGGACATGTGGACTTCTGTAGAGGTGTGGCTACTACTGCTGCATTGCTGGTCACGATCCGGTTGCGACATCGATTCTTCTTCTGCTGCTGCGATTGTCGCATCCGCGCTTCTAGTGGTAAACTTTTGATCTATGATTTTATGCTTGCATGGTTCTTGGATTTCGGGTTAAATTTTTTGAAATTATCACTAGAGTAGCAACCCGTTCTCCAACAGGCGCGTCATGAACTTGACTTGCCAGTCAAGGTTAGAAAGAGACAAATCTATAAATTTGATTAAACAATCAATCTTGTGGTACTCAACCAGTGCTGCTTACAAATAAAAAAGGTGAAAGCACTTACTTTTGTATCTGCCTTTGGTCGAGTTGTCATCACTTGTATACTGCCACGCCTGATGGTCTTGGGCATGTAGCGGGTTGATGTGGAGGCGAACAAAATTTACTGCTACATGTTGACCAGTCAAGCCCTACTCGTGTAGGGACTTGATCAAAACTATCTGATAAACATGCTCCTCCTTTGGGTCAAGGGTGATGTTCCAACTCTCAATCTTCTCCGCGTGCTTGCCAGAGTAGAACAACAAGTTGCCGCCGGGAATATGGGTGTAAAACCACCTCAATTTCCACACCACTTGAGATCCTTTTAGCAGTACGACCATGTATTTTGACTTCTTCCCTTCTCGAAGTCAATAATATAGGTAGCCGGGAGCACCATCACTCTTGGAGTAGTAAAGTTGGTAATAATGGGCGAAGAGCTCGATCAAAGGTTCAACCCCAAATACGCCTCACATAGGTGCACAGAGGCGCTCAAAATGACCAAAGAGTTAGGGGTCAGATTTACTAACTTGATCTCGTAGTACTCCATGATGGCGGTGAAGAATGGACTGATCGACATATGAAATCCACAGCCTAGAAAGTGCATGAACATAACGACTTCACCATCCAAAGGCTTCGGAAAGCGCTTGCCTTTCACCACTAGACATCACCTAGGAATCGACGCCGAATCAAGATGATCATTTGCTTCTGGGTCATCCAAAGCATGCGAGGTGCTAGAAGATGCGTTCCAACCCGTCATTGACAAAAGCAAGAAGTAAAGGATGAAGGAAGAAGAAGGACTCGGGAATTTTTTGGCACAAAATGAAGTTTTGGAAAAGGGAGGAAGCTGAACCATCCTACAATGCTTTATAACAGACAACGGATAGAAGTTAAAGCGGCTACAATGGTTACACCCCTCCCCAATTTCCCCCCCATAATCATTACGGTAATAAAAATCCAACTGTTGGTTTTTATTCCCTCACTTATTTATCTTTCAACGAAGATTTGGCGAGTTTTGTTCTTACAATCTCAACCGAACAAAGTCACCTTTAGTAGCTTGGTTCATTACAACCATATATTTTCGACCAGACTTTTGATCTATTCAAATATTCAGTCAAACAGTTATAACCTCAAAATTCTCAACTGGATCCGTTCGCTTGAGTTTGGGGGGGACTAGTTGACATGGATTACATGTCTCCTTTTAATGGATTTTTGATTAATAGATGTTATATATACCTATTAATTAATTACCGTACCATGATAACAATTCACAGCTGAATGTGAAGTCTAAGACTACGATCAGTTCTGGTCGAAAACATACAACTACATTTAAATGCAGGATAAGGTATACGACCACGGCCCGCTCTAGTCGAAATGTTATATCTGAGAGATTCCTAGTTGAAGGAATTGGTTATAAAGATCCCTAATCAAGGTATTAGTTACCTATGATCGGAAACATGTCATCACCCTATGTGCTCCATGATGAGGAGGTTAACACACGATTTCCCAAGAAACCATCTAGATAATTGCCACTAAGGAGGCAATTGGCAATAATTTTTGGCAATTGATAGCAACTTTCAGGATCAATAATCGCTCCTGTATAGTTATAAAAGGGGGCATGGTGTCATGAAAGGGTTTTCTTTTCCTTTCAGTTGAATTCGCGTTCTCTTTGTAAGCACATATCCTCTTAAGAAATCAACACAACACAGGACGTAGGGTTATTGCTCGATCTTTCAAAGGCCTGAACCTATCTAAAAAACTCTTTCGTGCGTCATCATTGTGTTTGTTTTTCTTTATTCTCCACAATCTTTGTTTATATCTTAAGTTCGACGATTGTTCATCGATCATCGATAGTTGGCGCCAACCGTGGGGATCTCGGGAGAGAATTTCTTGCTATTTGTTGGATCTAGGTCGATCTAGGTATTTAAGTTTTGATGATTAATGACGATTTGGATAAGCCCCTGATGATTAATGTTAATCTGGATAATGACAGATTTGATGATTAAATGATAACTTAGATAAATCCTGATTTAGCACAAGTAAATTGAATTGATTATTGATAAACCCTGAAATGGATGTTTCGTTAGTTGTGGGTTTAATATTGATGCATATGTAGAGGGGGAGCTCGTTGGTTGTATCAATCTTGTGCTAAGTGAATATCGAAATGTCATAAGATAAATCCTGAAGTTTGATGGCTCCTTCTTGAGGTTTTGACATCGAGGCATATGCTGAGGGGGAGCTCATCATAATTGGTCATCTGATCTGATTGCCATTATGATTTGAGTAGTATGGATCATGTGCGTATGTCTTTGTCATATACGATTATATATGATTGTGTATTTTATCTCTTACTATCTGTTGAATATGGTTTGTCATTTCACTGGAAAGAGAAATTGTTGAGCTAACTCCTATGTGAAATAATTTCTCTGGTAGTGATTAATGACGACCTATACATGAGACTAACATTGTGCGTTGAGTGTATGTGTTGTAGTCTCAGAATGGTCGCGAGATGAAAGCAAGCAAGAGCGTGAAGAGGATGATGCCGACATGGGTCATCTCGAGTGAGGTCAAGCTTAGCAAGGTCGAGTTTTGTGAGGACAAGCGTCGAGCGGTTGAGCTTCACAAGGTCGAACTTCACCGAAGGTAAAATCCAAGATTAGGGATTATTTTCTTAGGATTTTACCGGTCTCGGTGTTTTGGAGATAGACCGGGTTGATAGGATTAATTTTGCTAGTTTGATCGTACTATTAAGAGGGGTCAGAAACTAGTTTGTGTTGATAGGATTAATTTTGCTAGTTTGTGTTGCATTAGAGAAAATGTTTTAAAAACTGCACTTAGTCTTGATCGCCAGCTATTTAAATTGGTTTATTTTCTAGAGCTGGTCGTGGTTGTACTTGCATATTCTGATCATATCCTTGTTTGGTACGTGGTCGTGGTCGTGTCACCCGTTTGGCGGTTTTCCGTTTAGGGTTTGGTCGTGGTCGTAGTAGTTCGAGCTGGTCGTACTAGTCTTCGGCTCGCTTGCGTACGCTCGACCAAATCCACTCGACCACCTGTTTTAAATTGGATGTTCGACTTGTGTGGTCGTAGTCGTTGCTGAGTGTCAGCAAACATATCCGCGAAAAAACAGACAAATTGCATTTAGAAATGACACTTGTGTCGGACATTTTGGTAGCAGGAAGGTTTTTTAATTTCCTAGAAATATCTAGGCCTTTCTAGATCTTACTCCTGTTGACAAAATTGTAGTCCTTTGAGTTATCTTTCCAACAAATCAAAAATCACCTCAATTGAATCTTTGGACTAAAAGTTATGCTTGTTTTACTGTCAATGTATATTGGCTGGATTTTGTCCGGGCATGGCCAGACTTTGTCCGGCCTATACAAATTTTTTCAGCCTTGTGCAAAATGAAACCAGAGACATTTGCATCCGTCTGGGGGCTTTTGTCCGGATGGGCCTGACTTTGTCCGGTATGGCTGGTCATTGTTCGGCCTATACAAATTGTTTGAGCTGAAAATGAAACAGAGACAGATATATATGTCCGGGGGCTTTTGTCCGGGACGGGTCGGACTTTGTCCGGCATGGCCGGATATTGTCCGGCCTTCACAAAAAAATCCCCCAACGGTAAGTTTGCAACTGTCGAAATTTGTTGTACTGACCGAACAGTGTCCGGCATGGTCGAACAATGTCCGGCCTATACAAAATTTCGTATGTTCGTGGCAAACGGCTAGTTTTCTTTGAGGGCTATGTATATATTATGTTTGCCTTCATTTGGGGTGGCTCAAGGAGTTGATATTTCTGTTGAAAAGCTAGCCAAGACATTGCATATGTGATTTTGCATCTAGAGGCTAGAATTTGAGCCAAAATCCTTAGTGGATTTGAGAGAGAGCATTTGGGAGAGATTGTGAGTGTTGAGTGCACTTCATCTCCATTTGCAAGCTAGTGCTAGAGTGTTGAGCATTTCATTTGCATCATTGAGTTTCTAGCACGTGATTTGTTCAAGTGAAAGCGTATCCGACTTGTTACTCTTGGTGATCGCCTTCTCCTAGATGGTGTCGGAGGAGAGTCGCAATGTCTCCATTGAAGTTTGTCGGAGAGGCCGGCAAAAGCTTGTGAAGGGTTTAGTGCTTGCCTATCCGGTGTGGAGAAGGAGCAACCCTAGTGAAATATCCTTTGTGGATATAGAAGCGAAGCTCACGTGTGAGCGCTTTCAATGAGGAGTAGGGGAGATCGGGCGAGTCTCCGAGACCTCGGTAAAAATATTATGTCAATTGCTTATCTTGTATTCATTTCATATTTGTCTTGACACAATTGTTTAAATCAATCTAATTGCTTGTTGTATTGTATTTCCATATTGATAAATTGCATCTATATGTTAGATTGTTGTTGCATGTTGAATTACTTATTTCATATGGTTGAATGCAACTAATTGATTAGATAGTTTTAAACCCCTTTGCAAAATTTAGGTTATTCGAAATATCTTTTAAAATTACTTAATTGAAAAGAAATTTAAAGACCTCCTATTCACTCCCCCTCTAATCAGCATCCTTGATCCTACATTATTAACTTGTCCTAGATATTTGCCTTTAAGTTACTATGAGAACTTCTACAAAAAACATGATGATGGAGTTGTCTCCTTGTTATGATGAGGAGAATGATTTCGAGCTTGATTTTGGTGGACCTGAAAATGATTTTGCCCTTAACTTCGATGAAGAGGGCAATGTCCTCTTTGATGTTGGAACTGATTCCGAGGTAAATGAGCTGCTACTGGCTGACGGTGACCTTGATCGCTAGATGGTTGAATCGGCTCACGAACTGTCATCCACCAATGGTGATTCCGATCACTAGAAGGCTGGGTTCGTAGAGGCAAACCCTCCAAATCATGACAACATAAGCCTTGACCTCGAATTAGGTTTGGGGGATGTGGAAATGTTGTCAACCTCGGTGGTTTTGATTGTTGGGTGGTAGGAGCCATTGAAGGTGATAATGATCCAACTCCTATTGATGATCCTGCTAGTCGTTCGTTGTGACGTACACCGTCCCAAAGGGATGATGCTGCTGGTGATGGTGAAAGTGGCAACATTGGTCGACACGACCGTGAAAATGCCCACCATGCCATTGGAGCAATAGGAATAATAACACAAGAAGTGGGAGGTGGTTCGCAACAACTCCAAATTCTAAACACTCCCGTGGTTGGAAACACGTGGTTGTAGCAGACGCCACCTGCTCTAGTGCGCGTGGAGCAACTTGTAGGATCAAGGATGCCGACTAGAGAGGGTGAATAGGAGGCTTTTAAAATTTCTTTTCAATTAAGCAATTTTAAAAGATATTTCGAATAACCTAGATTTTGCAAAGGAGTTTAAAACTATCTAATCAAATAGTTGCATTCAACCATATGAAATAAGTAATTCAACATACAACAACAATCTAACATATAGATGCAATTGATCGATATGAAAATACAATACAACAAGCAACTAGATTGATTTAAACAATTGTGTCAAGACAAGTATGAAATGAATACGAGATAAGCAATTGACACAATATTTTTTCCGAGGTCTTGGAGACTCGCCCAGTCTCCCCTACTCGTTGAAGCGCTCACACGTGAGCCTCGCTTCTATATCCACAAAGGGTATTTCACTCGGCTTGCTCCTTCTCCACACCAGATAGGTGAGCACAAAACCTTTCACAAGTCGTTTGTCGGCCTCTCCAACAAACTTCAACCGGAGAGATCGCGACTCTCCTCCGACACCGTCTAGGCGAAGACGATCGCCAAGAGTAACAAGTCGGATGCGCTCACTTGAACGAATCAAGTGCTAGAAGCTCAAGGATGCAAATGAATGCACACACACTAGCACTAGCTTGCAAATGGAGATGAAGTGCACTAAACATTCTTAGCCTCTCACAATTTCTTCTCCTCTAAGTGCTCTCAAAGATTTGGCTCGAATCTTGGCTCTAAATGCAATAGATTGATTCCAAAGAGTTTGGCTAGCTTATACACAGGAATATCAGGTGTTTGAGCAACCTCAAATGAAGGAAAACACGAGATATATATAGCCCCTCAAAGAAACTACCCATTTGCAACCTGCTGACATATTTTTGTACAGGCCGGACAATGTTCGGCCATGACGGACACTGCCATGCCGGACACTATCCGGCCAGTACACCAAAATACGACCGTTGCAAATGTGTCAGTGACTGTTGAGAGGTTTTTTGTAAAGGCCGGACAATGTCCGGCCATGTTGGACAAAAGCTCCCGGACATATATATCTATCTCTGTTAACTCTTGGCTCAAACAATTTGTACAGGCCGGACATTGTCCGGCCATACCGGACAAAGTCCAGCCTGTCCGGACAAAAGCCCTCGGACGAATGCAAATGTCTCTGGTTTCATTTTTGCAACACGCTCAAAAAATTTGTACAGGCTGGACATTGTTCGGCCATTTCGGACACTGTCTGGCCAATGCACATTGACAGTAAAATAAGCATAACTTTTGATCTAGAGATCCGATTGAGATGATTTTTGGCGTGTTGGAAAGATAACTCAAAGGGCTACAATGTTGTCAACAGAAGTAAGACCTAAAAATTCCTAGATATTTTTAAGAAATTCAAAAACCTTCCTGCTACCAAAATGTCCGACACAAAAGTCATTTCTAATGCAATTTGTCTGTTTTCTCGCGGATATGTTTGTTGACACTCAGCAATGACTATGACCACACAGGTAAAACATCTGGTTGAGTGTATTTTGTTGAGCGTACGCAAGCAAGCCGAAGACTGGTTCGATCAACTCGAACTCCTACGACCATGACCAAACCCTAAACAGAAAACCGCCAAACGGGCGACATGACCACGACCACTCTCCAAACAAGGATACGATTAGAATGTGCAAGTATAACCACGACCAGCTCTAGAAAATAAACCAATTTAAATAGCTGGCGATCAAGACTAAGTGTAGTTTTCAAAGCATTTTCTCTAATGCACCACAAACTACACTTAGACTCTCTAGCAATGCAAGAGGCGATAAAACACTAGTGCAAGATGATATGAATGCATTTGAGCTTCCACACTAGATAGATTCAAGCTACTAGTTTCTGACCCCTCTTAATAGTACGATCAAACTAGCAAAGAGAATCCTATCAACCCAGTCTATCTCCAAACACCGAGACCGGTAAAATCCTAAGAAAACAATCATTAATCTCGGATTTTACCTTCGATGAAGCTCAATCTCGTGAAGCTCAACCACTCGAAGCTAGTCCTCGCAGAGCTCGACCTCGCTAGGCTTGACCTCACTCGAGATGACTCATACCGGCATCATTCTCTTCACGCCCTTGCTTACTTTCATCTTGCAACCATTCTGAGACTACAGCACATACACTTTATGCACAACGTTAGTCTTATATATAGGTCATCATTAATCACCACCAGAGAAATTGCTCCACACAGGAGTTAACTCAACAATTTCTCTTTCCAGTGAGATGACAAAACTTTTTCAACAAACAACAGATGAGTATGAGATGAAATACACAATCATATATATTCATATATGATAAGGACATACGAACACGATCTATACTACACATGTCATGATGACAATCAGATCAGATGACCAATATGATGAGCTCCCCCTCAGCATATTCATCGATGTCAAAACCTCAATAAGGAGCCATCAAACTTCAGGATTTATCTCATAACATTCTAATTTACACTTAGCACAAGATTGATGCAACCACCGAGCTCCCCCTCTACATATGCATCAATATTAAACCCACAATTAAGGAAACATCCATTTCAGAGTTTATCAATAATCTAATCAATTTATTTGTGCTAAATCAGGATTTATCTAAGTTGTCATTTAATCATCAAATCTGACATTCCCAGATTAACTTTAATCATCAGGGATTTATCCAAATCGTCATTAATCATCAAAACCTAGATACATAGATCGACCTAGATCCAACAATCTCCCCTTTTTTTATGATTGATGACAACAATCTCTATAAATCCAAAATAGATTTTTCAGCTCTCCCTCAATATATGCAATAATATATCAGAATTGAGGAAAGAATTTAATCATTTAAATTTAGAGATATGAATGAAAATTGAGCACAAGTTCAATCAAGTCATCTTCCAAAATATCAACTTATCTCAATTTTCTCTAACTCAATTATCTCTCCCAAATATCAATATCAATGATATCAAATAATATCTATTTCTCTTTTAGATATCAATGTACAAATGATCTTTAATACCACTCTCATTCTCCAAATATCACATGATATCTATCTCTCCCCCTTTATCAGCTAACTTAATTATCTCTTCCAAATTCTCTTAAACTCTCTCCCCCTAAAGCTTTCTCCTAAAGCTTTTCTCTAAAACACTCTCCCCCTCTGTCATCAAGCACAAAAAGGAAGAATTGAGAACTCAAATTTTGGCACACAAAATTTTCAGGGGCATTGACTCATTCTCAAGTTTGCTAAGACAAATTGTAAGAGATTTCCAAGAAAAACTGATTTTTACTTGAAATGGTTTTTATGCAAAAGCAAGATCTCAAGAAAGTTTTTTGCAAGTATTTTTGAAAAATACACTCAGAGTATGGAGAAGATATCAAAACAGTCAACATGTAATGAATATAATAATGACATTTATCGATGACATTTAATCCATTCTCAATCATCCAAAATCTTGATGCATTTAATAGTTTGATATGAAAATATCAGCTAGATGCATGTTTGTCATGATTGATCTCAAGATTCTCTTTATGCCACAAAGTCTTTTGTATAGTGATGTCATATATCAATATACTCTAATCGAGAGTTTTGAATTTAAATTGTTCACCATCTTTATGACACTTTCAATATTTCATAAGAGTGGCATCTATTCGAAAGAAATTCTATAATCCAATGTTTCATCCATAAGAATTTAAGCATAACAACTATCGGATGTATTCTTTCTATCTATCTTGCAAGTCATGTAATCCGAATCCAAATAATCAACTAATTCAAGATTTGTACTTTTCAAATATCAAAGATCTATCTAGGATTGCATGTCAATTACCTAAGAATGCATTTAATGGCAATCATATGACATTCCTTAGGAAATAATTGGAATCTAGCATATATGCAATCACTAAACATGATTTCGAGTCTAAATGCGGGAAAAGAAAACAAATTATCAATCAAAGATTGATAGGGTTTAGAATTGGCCACTTTTTCATGTTCGTCCATGTTGAGATGTTCATTTGTAGCCTTGAGAGTTGAAATAGCTTCATCATCTTCCATCTCGAGGCTCTTGAGCGATTTCTTCACATGCTTGAATTTACTCTCGAACATCCCGTTCTTGAATTGCTTGTTTTGTCGTGCATGGAAGTGACTTTAGCTCTCCGATCATTTGCATCTCAATTTCCCTAATCATCATCTCACAAAAATCTTGATGGAAGGATTCATTAGTAGAAACGAGAGTCATGTCATCAATATGTATTTGACACACGAAAAAATAATGTCTCGATTAATTTTTGATGATGATTGTGTCAATCTTCTAATTTTAAAAACATTTGAGATAGGAAAAGTTTTGAAGAGTTTAAACCAAACTCAATGATCCGTTTGAGACCTAGTCTTGGTTTTCGCACTAGGCTCGCCCAGATTCTAATATGCGGAATAATGGGATCTTATTCGGAAATACCGAAACCCAAAGCAATTGCACAACTCTTTATTTCAAAGAGAGCTTTACACGTCGAACGTTAGGCACACTTGCCTACGTCGAAGGAATTATAAGTGTCTAAAACTCAAATAAGTTCTATGACTCTTCGATTGAATTCCGATGATCTAAACTAGACCTATTACAAGGTATTTATAGTCCAATCGTATGAGTACGTATCAGACTTAGAGACATAAACGTATTAGACTCATATAACTAATCCTAAACAGATAAGCTTAGTTATACACATTCGGATCTGATTACAATTCCGAACAGGGAACAAATTCCTTTTCCTGGTCGCGGACCAATCCATGGTCGCGAATCCTTTCCGAACACGGTTAAGGTCGCGAAGCCGTATGCGATCAGGATTTGGTCGCCAAGCGGCATGCGATCAGGACTTGGTCGCGAAGCCACATGCGATCAGGACTTGGAGATCCTCCCGGATCACTCAATTTGAAACACAAATGTCAATCTTCAAAAATTTCCATTTCTTTTGACATTGAACACAAAAGGAACATACAAATGAAGGATATGCTAAAATGAGGTTTGTCGAAACATTTTTTGGTCACAAGATTGAGATAAAAGCATATGACCTAGTGAGGAGTTCAAATTTCCAAAAATAAACTCAAATCTCAAATTCATTTGAATATGCTCCAAATTCATGAAAATAATCTTTACTTGATATTCAAAAACATAATCAAAAGATTTTCAAATCTCAGCAAAAGAATCATGAAGAATTTGCAAAATATGAGGAGAAATGGAAGCAAGGATCTCACAAAACAGGGAGTAACAAGAAACAGCTGATAAGTTAAACAACCATCCAGTTTTCACACAGGCCGAACAAAGTCTGCTAGGGCCAGACAAAGTCCGAAATGAACGAACAGAGTCCGGCTCTGGGCGGATAAGGTCCGGATGGTTCAGAAATGCGCCTGAAACTTCTAAAATTTTGTGATTTTTGCAATTTTGCTTCAAAACTTGATTCAAGTTCCATAATAGATTTGAATATCAAGACAGGAACTTAGATGGATATCTTTTAGCTAGATTTGATTAGAACAAGATCTTGAATTTGATCCTCAAAAGTGATTTTAGGGTAAAACCGGTAAAACCAAATTGATTTTCATGAAAACTTCAAATTTCGATGAAACTTGGATTTTTATCAAATCTCTAGACTTGGATGAGTTTGAAATACTATTTCAAACCAGGACATGGAGGAAAGTCCGGTCTAAATAGCCAAATTCGCAAAAATGTACTTTTGGGTATTTTTGGGTCGATAGCCGTTTTCGAGCGACCTAGGATATGTGATAACTTGAAAACCATAGGCCTTTTGAGAAAAAGTTCAATATGAACTATCTTCGGATGAGTGAGTTCTAAATGATTCATGTAGAAAGTTTTGATCAAATATCAACCCATCTTCTTTTATGGAAGTGAATCGTTTTGGACAAAACAAGATCCCGAAGTTTTCAGTTTTGTCGAAATATTGCATTTTAGCTGGAAAACCTTTTGTTTCACCTTCAAAACCTTTGAAAACATATTTGAAATGTATTTTTTAAGGTTTTGTGGTAATTTTGAACATTTTAAAGGTTTTGAGCTCTTTGTCACCTTTTTGCTCAAAAATGATCCTTTTTACCAAAACATATGCATAATTTGATATGTATGCACAATTAGGGTGTACAAGGATTCAATGACTTTGAAGTTGCTCCCCCTAAATGTGTCATCCAATTTTTGTCGAAAAATATATGCAAGAGATGGAAATGATCTATTTTTAAAAAAGAGAGTTCAACAAAGATCAATACAAAAATGAGAATCATGAACTCCTTTATGGCCTAAAACAAAGATTGTTTGAAATGCATTTATAAGGCCATGTCATGCAAGAGAATGCTATTTGGCATAAATTTGATTTGATTTCTTTTAAGAATCTTACCAAATAGTATATGGATTAAACGAATGAGTTCTAAAGATAAACAAAAGATCCAAATGAACTCAAATCGAGAACCCATCCAAATAAATACCAAAACTCATGGAAAGTTTCATAGAGATAGAACACATCAACACAAGTACTTTCCATGAAGATCCAAGATTCAAATATTTTAGTCATTTGAAAGAATTGACTAAAATTTTCTTAAACATGTTGGCTTCTTTATAATCAACAAAACATATGCAAACAAGTTCGAAAAATTCCAAAATAAATTTTGGAGATAAATGATGCAATGAGAAACTAGATTGCCTTTTGTGATGAAGCCAAAATTTGATCTAACAATAAGATATGAAAAAGACAAATGTTGGTCAGATTTGAAGTTTCAGATTCCAAGTTTGAGAAAATCATTTTACACTTTTAAAAGCACCTGAAAATTTATGTAAATGACATCCAATAATTTGGAAATAAATTATCAAGAAAGACCAATCATAGAGTATAAAATATCATATAGAAAGTTTCTTCAAATAGCCAACCAATATAGAGACATGGAAATGACAAATAAGCCCAAAACCATGAGAAAACTGAATTTTGCAAGTTTCATATTTGATTTGTGAAAACAGTCAATTTTGCTCAAATCAAATCCAATTGAGATGAAAATTTGTAGAAATGATTTTAAATGCATCAAATACATTTTCCAAAAAGGATTTTTCAATTAAGAGTTATGGCCAAATGATGTTTGTATTAAGCAAAGAGGTTGAATTTTGACAAAATTTTGGAAATTGAGTTCAAATTTGATTTTCATGATATTTTTTGACATGAAAGGGCTTACATGAGTTAAACATATCATTTTGAGCCGAGACTCACAAACAAAGACCATAAAAATAGCTAAACTCATGTTTTGCATATTTAGGGTATTTCGTGTCAATTCAAGTTTTTTGGTGAGATTCAAATACCCATAACATTCAAATGAGAACTCTTTTGAGAAAGTTTTTAATTTCAAACTTCTTTGGGATAATAATATCTAGTAGTTTTGTAAAGAAAGTTTTTGCAAATTCCAAATAGATTTTGATTTGCGTTCGAAAACGATTTGGTTGGAAAACAAGATACCCGAAGATCATTTTGAAGCTAGTTTTTGATAAGAAGAACTTTTTGACATTATTTTTCATCCAAAGCCTCTAAAAACCTTTCAAACACATTTTGAAGACCTTTTTGATAGAAATTGATGAATTTTGGCCTCTTGAATGGCAATTTGACATTTTGACCAAAAGAGCTCAATGTAAAAACTTATAATTGTAATTTTGAAATATTTCACATATAGGGTTGTAATGAGCAACGGAACCACTTTTAAATTACAACCCTTAATGGTGCAATACCATAAGATTTAAATTTTCATTTTTTATGTTGGCCATAATAATCTAAAACAATCAAAGAATAAAGGGAGAAAATGCAATGCAAATATTTTTTATGTAAAATATCAAAAGATTTAAGCCCTTTTTTGGTACCCAAATCATACGAGGCCTTCTAGCCTTGCCGCATAAATCTTTTGGTACCCAAATGGCTCTATCTTTAGGTTTTTGAAAACAGAGATGAATAGGTTTTGTAAATAAACCCTTTCTAGAGCAAGAAATCAAATAAGAGCCAAAAAAAACATCTTGAAAAGAGTTTGATGCACGATCATGCGAATGTTGCCCTATTGAGTGATATGATAAACATGAAGTACGAGAGGGCTTTTTTAATGAATTTGTATGAGTGTGATGAATTATATGATGCCTCCTACTAGATGGGTGAGCGTGATTTAATTTTCCCTTTTTAAATAAATAGTTATGTTCTAAAGGGGTTTAACAAGCATAGCACTACCCACATTACATCTAGTAAGATTTTTGCTCAATCCATTTACTTTAGTCTTTAGTTCATCATTTTTAATTTTATGTTCTTGAGATGATTCCATGTTAATACATGACTTATGATAAGAACATGACGGCATCTCAACACTAGTAGATGAACTAGAAGGGATAGCATTAAAATCGCTAGATGAGCTAGGCATATCAAATGAGGCGCTCCTAGTACTAATACCATGGAATAATGATGAGTCACTAGAAGAATCATGGTATGAGATACTAGTATCATCCGTACAAGCATATGAATCAATTATTGAATCATTTGACAACTTATCACATGAAGTACTAGTGTTCACAAAGCTAGTATTAGAATCTAACCACGAATCAACAATTGAATTATTGCTAGCATGTGAAGTAGAAGTGTGTGACTAAAGATGGATCAATAGCTGAGTCACAAGCAACTCTAACATCTAAAATACATATAGAGCTAATAGTATCCTTGGCAAGCAAAGAATCATGCGATTTCTTTAACTCTTGATATTGCACTTTTAAAGATGAATAATTATTCTTTAAAGTGCTAAAGTTTTTAGTCATATTGCCAAGCAAATCTTTTAACTCTACAATTATATCCATAAGCTCATTATTAGAGAGGTTAGAGTTTGATACCGTCGAGTTACATGCCGTAGGGCATATAGAATTGTCTTGAGATGAAGACTTTGACTTCGACGCTTTCCTTCTAACTTTTCTTGAGCTCTTCTTGCAAGGTTTCTCCTTTGTTATGCTTAGGCAAACCACATCATTTACGTCCTTGAGCTCGCTCGAAAGCTCCCGATCCTCCGCATTTAAATCATTGTCCTCGATATGCTCAGAGGTGGAACACATGTCCTTTTCTTTGGACATTGCCTCATTTGACATAAGCATGTCAATGAGTTTGCTCGATGAAGTGTCAGAAAGGTCACCATTTTCAAGATTGGTGATGAAGTCTCCATAGCAACCCTCCGGCAACACCTGGAGAAATTTTCTACAAATGTCTAGATCGGAAATATTAGCACCAAAGGCTTTGAGCTCATTTGTGATATTGATCAAGTGATCATATATGGTAGAGAGTGTGTCATACTCCAACATAAAAAATGCCTCATAGTAAGTGCATCTTAACATGCTCAAAACTAGATGTGCCTACAAATAAAGACTCAAGAGTCATCCAAACATCGTGAGCGGTCGAACAATCACTCACTAGTTCGAGCACATCATGGCTAAGTGAATTAAGGAGCACGTCTTTAGCTTTTGAGTTTAAGAGGTGAATGTGCTTATCCAAAGATGATGAATTACTTATACCCTTTTGCACTAATCTCCACAATTTTAAATTTAATGCCTCAAGATCAGTACTCATCATAATTTTTCAACGTGAATAATTTGAGCAATCAAAGTGAGGAGCAATCAATCCAAAATTCTCTAGCGAATTCATCCTTTCTCTCTAGCAGTAAAGCCGATAAAAGAGAGACCTCGCTCTGATACCAATTGTAGGATCAAGGATGCCGACTAGAGGGGGTGAATAGGAGGCTTTTAAAATTTTTTTTCAATTAAGCAATTTTAAAAGATATTTCGAATAACCTAGATTTTGCAAAGGAGTTGAAAACTATCTAATCAATTAGTTGCATTCAACCATATGAAATAAGTAATTCAACATGCAACAACAATCTAACATATAGATGCAATTGATCGATATGAAAATACAATACAACAAGCAACTAGATTGATTTAAACAATTGTGTCAAAACAAGTATGAAATGAATACGAGATAAGCAATTGACACAATATTTTTACCGAAGTCTCAGAGACTCGCCCGGTATCCCCAACTCCTTGTTGAAGCGCTCACGCGTGAGCCTCGCTTCTATATCCATAAAAGATATTTCACTCGGGTTGCTCCTTCTCCACACCGGATAAGTGAGCACCAAACCTTTCACACGTCGTTTGTCGGCCTCTTCAATATACTTCAACAGGATAGATCGTGACTCTCCTCCGACACCATCTAAGCGAAGGAGATCGCCAAGAGTAACAAGTTGGATGCGCTCACTTGAACAAATCAAGTGCTAGAAGCTCAAGGATGCAAATGAATGCACACACACTAGCACTAGCTTGCAAATAGAGATGAAGTGCACTAAACACTCTTAGCCTCTCACAATTGCTTCTCCTCTAAGTGCTCTCAAAGATTTGGCTCAAATCTTGGCTCTAAATGCAATAGATTGATTCCAAAGAGTTTGGCTAGCTTATGCACAGGAATATCAGGTGTTTGAGCAACCTCAAATGAAGGAAAACATGAGATATATATAGCCCCTCAAAGAAACTAGCCGTTTGCAACTACTGACATATCAGGTGTTCAAGCTACTAGTTTTTGACCCCTCTTAATAGTATGGTCAAACTAGAAAAAAGAATCATATCAACTCGGTCTATCTCCAAACACCGAGACAGGTAAAATCCTAAGAAAACAATCCTTAACCTTGGATTTTACCTTTGATGAAGCTCAACCACTCGAAGCTAGTCCTCGCAGGGCTCAACCTCGCTAGGCTTGACCTCGCTCGAGATGACTCATATCGGCATCATTCTCTTCACGCCCTTTCTTGCTTTCATCTCACAACCATTCTGAGACTACAGCACATACACTTTATGCACAGCGTTAGTCTCATATATAGATCGTCATTAATCACCACCAGAGAAATTACTCCACATAGGAGTTAACTCAACAATTTCTCTTTCTGGTGAGATGACAAAACCTTTTTAAACAAACAACATATGAATATGAGATGAAATACACAATCATATATATTCGTATATGATAAGGACATACACAGACGATCTATACTACACATGTCATGATGGCAATCAGATCAGATGACCAATATGATGAGCTTCCCCTTGTAGGATCAAGGATGCCGACTAGAGGGGGGTGAATAGGAGGCTTTTAAAAACTTCAATTTAAAACAAATTCTAACAAATAAAGAAATCAAGAACAAATAACAATAATATGAGAAAGAGAAATAGAAGACGAACACAACGATTTTTACCGAGGTCTCGGAGACTCGCCCAGTCTCCCCTAATCCTCGTTGAAGCACTCTAGTGAATGAGTCTTGCTTCAATATCCATGAAGGATATTTCTCACTAATGGTTGCTCCTTGTCTACGCCGGAAAGGCGAGCACCAATACCTTTTACAAACTTGCCAAGCCTCTCTGACAATCTCCGAACAGAAGAGGTCAACAGCCACGCCACCAAACCGTCTAGGTGAGGGCGTTCACCAAAAGTAATGAGCAACAAGGTCTTCTCTAGACCTCTAAACACGCACCGAGAAACTCTAAATATGCAGAGATGATGTGAACTGAACAACTCGATGGATCTCAAAAGCTCACGACTTGATCAAAAGATCAAGATTTAAACTCTAAAAGAATGCTTAGGTGTATATGAGAGAAGAGAGCTGCTTGTTGTTATAAAACAAATGCTCAAAGCCTCTATTTATAGCCTCAACAAACAAAACAACCATTGGAGCTCGAGTTGAAAATCAGCAGCTCAAACTAACAGTCAATTAGGCAAACTGACAGTCAGTTTGGGTCACGACCAGAGAGAAGTAAAATCCGGATAAAACTCAGCTAGCCGTTTGAGGTCGAAAATGAAAATAAATCAGTACAAACTGACAGTAAGTATGGGAGACTGACAGTCAGTCTCAAACTCAATGGCTGACAAAATTTACGGATAAAAAATAGCTAGCTGTTTGTGGTCGTATATGGAAACTGATATCTCATATTGACAGTCAGTATTACACACTAACAGTCAGTATGGACCACAAAAACGACCAGATCAAATAGAAACTCAAATAAAATGGCCTGAGGTCAAAATGCAAACTGACAGTCAGCATGGTCATGCTGACATTCAATTTAGTTCAAAAAATTTCAGCTCAAAAAACAACCTCTCTGGGCAACTGTCAGTTAACACAAACTGACAGTCAGCATGTATAAAAATAGTTATAACTTTTAATCCAGAAATCCGATTGAAGAGTTTAATAGCTCTTTTGAATGATAATTTAAAGGGCTATAGTTTTGTCAACAAAATCAAGAACCAGATCTGCCCAGATCTTTCTAGAAAATGTAAAAACTCTTCTACTATCAAAAACTCAACTGAAAATCCAAATCTTTCAAAACCAAATCCAAAAGAAAATGATGCAATGCAATGACCTAATAGTTTCTCAGTTTATGCAGAAGTTTAGAGAGGACTTGCAACCCCTCTTTATAGTACGGTTAAATTCTAAAAAATAAGATACTAAACTGATCAACTTCCAAATGCCGAGATCGGTCAAAATAAAACAAATATTACCTCAGGCTCTTTGCATCTTTAATCCTTGCAACTTTCGTTTTGGTGACCTTGCACTTGCGACCTTGACTTCCAACCTTAAACTGCGACCACAGCCAACATTGCGACCTTGCCCTTGCGACTTTGGACCTGTGACCTGCAGATCTTCCCGGATCACTTGCAGACTTTACAGAAATCGCTCTGCATAGAAATAGCTCAAAGATAAGGTTAGTCCAAAACACTTAATGTCATCAATAATCAAAATCAATCTAAAAGGGCCTAGATGCAACACCCCTCAGCATATTCATCGATGTCAAAACCTCAATAAGAAGCCATCAAACTTCAGGATTTATCTCATGACATTCTAATTTACACTTAGCACAAGATTGATGCAACCACCGAGCTCCCCCTCTACATATGCATCAATATTAAACCCACAATTAAGGAAACATCCATTTCAGGGTTTATCAATAATCAAATCAATTTATTTGTGCTAAATCAGGATTTATCTAAGTTGTCATTTAATCATCAAATCTGACATTCTCCAGATTAACTTTAATCATCAAGGATTTATCCAAATCATCATTAATCATCAAAACCTAGATACCTAGATCCAACACAACCCACATGACAACATGGATTAGCAGCACAGTAGCTTAGAGTTGCTGCTCAACAGTTGTGTGAACTACCACCTGGTCTTAATTAGGTACCTAGGTTCACACAATTTGCTACAAATTTAGTGGGGACTCTTAGTCAAGTTGCCAAAGAGATCTATGCTCATTCGAGTAGAAGTTAACAACAAATAGTCTTACACTGCATAAGGAGTATGCCTCGACAAATTCATCGTGCGAACACTGGCAGCAGTGGTCATAATGACCACAGTCCTCAAGATAACGATCACGAGCAACTTACCAAACATAATGATCATGAATGTCTTGGTCCGCGTAGTATTCATGATCGCCTTGGCCCACATGTCCCTCCTTTGCAACATGCAGGACACACATGCCAACGTTTGTCAAACTCCACATTTGAGCTGAAACCTCAATGCTATCGCCATGTTGTCATTATTGGCTGCAAGGCATTTTCAGCGGATCTTTGAGTAGTAAGGTGGCCATCCAAATTTAGGTCTGTCTCTATAGAACGTTTTGACGGTACCAAAAAATTGTCAGAGTTTTTATAGATTTACGGCACCACAATCCAAGCTGCTGGTGGAGACGACAAGATTATGGCAAATTATCTCCCAATGGTCTTGGAGGGATCAGCTAGGTCCTGGTTACTTAACCAGCATGCAGAATCTATTTATTCCTAAGAACACTTGTGTGATCTCTTGATTGCCAATTTCTAAGGAACATACGCACAACCAGGAAAGGAGGATGATCTCCACTAGTTGCGTCAAACACCAGACAAAACACTTTGACAATTCATCAAGTGATTTGTTTGTGTACCTTATCCTGAGTTTAAATGTGGCTGTATGTCTTCGACCAGAAATGATCGTAGTCTTAGACTTCACATTCAGCTGTGAATTGTTATCATGGTACAATAATTAATTAATAGGTATACATGGTATCTATTAATCAAAAATCGACCAAAAGGAGGCATGTAATCCTGATCACTATTGTTTGGTCGAATTTCATTTGAATAGAAGTGACCATCAAATGCTTAGGTCACCCAAGTCCAACATCAAGAGGTTCAACCACAGAAGAGGTCGTGGCGAAGGAAGCTCCTGATGCCCCTTCTACTGAATATCCGATGCCTCAATTGGAGTTGAAGGCAACAACTCCCTTTCCTTCAGAAGCTAAGGTTGAGGAAGTGATGGAGGTGGCTTGGTCACAAAAGCCAGCCTCTGTGAACCGACCCTCCACTAGCTAGTCCGTCTAAAGGCCAAGCTACACCCGCACTCGAGCTGGTCGAAAATCTAGTTGTGCAAGTCCCCAAGCACGAGCAATAGGAGGCTTCACCTCTCCCAGTTGTTGCAGGGGACACTATTACATAATACATTATCACAGTCGGTTCAAAATAGTCATCATGGACGGTTCTGAACTGTCAATGATATTCGAGTCAGTGATATTCGAGTACTATTACTGACGGTTATGAACCGTCTGTGATAACTTACTATCAGAGGCAGTTTTGACCTCAGAACCATCTGTGATAGTCTCCTTTTCAGAGACGGTTGCAAACTCAGAACCATATGTGGAAGTGTCATTATTGGAGACGGTTATAAACTCAACACCGTCTGTGATACTCATACTATCACCGTCGGTTCTGAGGTTATAACCATCTGGGATAGTCTCCATATCAAAGACGGTTATAAGCTAAACCCCGTCTGTGATACTTGTACTACCATGGACGGTTGTAATCTCATAACCGTTTGTGATAGTATGGTTATCACAGAGGGTTTTGAGGTCAAAACCATCTGGGATAGTGTCTTTATCAGAGATGGTTATAATCTTAGAACCATCTATGATAGTATGAGTATCATAGACAGTGTTGAGCTTATACCCGTCTGTGATACTCATACTATCACAGACGGTTCTGAGATTATAACCGTTTGTGGTATTATGAGCGTCTGTGGTAGTATGGGTATCACATACGGTTTTGAGATTATAACCGTCTATCACAGACGGTTTTTATCTTAAAATCGTCTGTGCATATTAATTTTTTTTTAAATATTTTTCTTTTTTTGTGGCTAGCCTCAGGAATCATACTAGCCATGCCCTCTGTACAATAGCATTTCATATATACAGTTCATTTCATACATGCACAAAATTTAGAAACATGTACAATAGCATGCATTTCATATATATAGCTCAAAATCGATCAAATTGTAAGTTTCATACAATATTTCAGAAATATGTACAATTGAGATTGAACAAATAAATGTAATCGACAATTAAAGTCTGTACGTTAGATGTTTATTACTATATTAGTCTCAGTTAGTAAGGCTGCACTAATACGAACCGAGTGGGTCCCTAAACTTCCCCTTGGGTGATATGACATCTGCCATGAAAAACTCAGCGAGCATCCCTCAGACTAAAGCAATCTGCTCAAGGTCAAAGCTTTCCAAAGGGAAGTCGACCCCCTGCAATAAGAGTTGGTACAAAAAAAATTAGCTCAATGCAGCTGTAAATTTTTCCAAATCGATACAAAGGGCGGCAGTTGTATACCTCGGGGCAATTTGGCTGGTGAGGGGTGATGAGGTCGTACATGTGGTGCATCACGTAGAACCCACATGTATTGTCATCTGGCTGCTGATGGCACTGCCAATGTACAGACCGAGAGTTAGCTGGGGACACGTTATAAAGTAAAACAGATGTCGGTTGAAATTTGTACCAGAAATTGTATCCACTGAAACTTATCGGCTCACCGCTCGTGCTGTTGCCCCCCTCGGCAAAGTAGTTCGTGAAAGCCCTGCAGATAGTCAAAATTGACAATTTGAGGACAGTAAATCTAGATGCAAGACAGGTCCACATGAATATCATAAAACATGTTAACCTTTCGAATACATCTCGCGCACTGCAATACTCGTACCCTTTCCTCTGCAATAAATCAAGGTAGAACACCTTGTTCCATTTCGGAATAAGCACCAGCAGGATCCAGTGGTAGTTACATGTCACGCGTAAAGAATTTATAATTTAATCTAAGTCTGGGGTGTGCATATGGAGACACTAATCTACGGGTAAAGTATTGATGAAAACACTCATCTCTGGTTGTAGGGTACAAGTATGTACTCCTTGTCGACCTGAGCAAGCAACCCTCTTTTGATGTAGTCGACAACGAAGTCCACGACGCTCCTAAACATCACCTCAGCGACCAGCTGGGGGTCCAGGAAACCGATAGGTTCCCGGTTAGCTTTGGCATATCTGGTCATGCAGCTGCACGGAACTAACCAATTAATAAATGACATATATCTGTATATGCATGAACAGGCGTAGGATAGTAGATACTTACAGCACCCAAAACCGTAGGAATGACACGTTGAGCGCGTCTTTGTTGAATAAATTGTGCAGGCCTTCGAAGGTCACTGGATAGGTCCCGACGTCGTTATAGAACTCTGCCATGGTGTACTTGACCATGAAGTGCGTCGGACGCTACGTCCTAGTCTTGTTTGTCTTCTGCATGTATCATCCATGTAGGCTCTGGCATGCGATACCCATCTACAAATTGCGATATCAGAGGCCATGAGCATCCCCAAAGCGAACAGCATAGGAGCTGATGGCCTGCTCTTCTCACTCTCCTTCGCCGTGCTCTTCTTTGCTTTTCCCCTGGAAGCAGCTTCTTGATGCCTTGCCTCCTAGTCGGCGTCAGCTTCGTCGTTGGATCCGTTGGCTGGCTTGTCAGAGGGGTCGGCTAGCTAGTAGGCCGAGTGTTGGTGTTCGTAGGGGTAAGAACCTACGTATAGTAATGATCACTAACTCCGAGAGCTATTATTATAGTACGAAATTATAAAACTGGTGGGGAAATTACCTCATCCAAGACGATGTCCTTCTTGGGTCATTGCACGAACGTGTGCACCGCAGCCCCGAGAGTGGTAATCTCGTCGTTCGGTGACTTGTCCAATGGAAATCCCTTGCAATGGTTGGAGACACTATCCACCTAGAACCGTGCAAAACCCTCAGATAGAGGGACACCGTGGATCGTCTCCACCGCCATGCAAAACCCTCGATCGGGAAGAGACCGGCCAGCACCATAAGCTCTTAGGAGGCGGATTCCTAAAAACAGTGCGCATTAAGATGACATCAGAGTACATATTGAATTTCACTTTCGAACGAATTAACAAAGAAAAGCGGTCATTACCTGCAGAAAGTCCACCGGATACTGTCGAGAGGGCTCTGGATGCGAAGACCCCAGCGCGGATGCGCAACTGCTATGGAGGCCAAGAACGAGGCTCGATAAGTCCGCTGTTGCAGGGGGGATGCTCTGGGTCAGCTCATGATACATTGCCCGCATCTCCGCCAACTCCTGCCTGAGTTCTGCGTCTCGATGGAACAACTCCAATCGCATCTCCTCCTTGATTCATTCGTCGCGGGATTTCTGGGATTTCTTTCTCCTCTTAGCCGCCTCCTCATCATCAGGGAAACCTGCCCTCCAAGGCACAGTGGCACCGAGGCTGTGCACGCGGCCCGGATGCTCCATATTTCCCAACGTCGTCGTTAGGATATCCCTGTCCCTGCTAGGGTTGAACACTCTGGATGCCACCTACGCACTCAGCGCTACCTGCAATAGGAGAACTTAGCAATACAACCCATTGCATACGTGTTACAAGATAGTAAGTGATCCTACAAAGTTAGAGATCTTACCAGCCGGTTGATCACTTCTCTGTCCGCTGGGTTATTCACCGAGACGCTTCCAGAGGAGGTCATCTTCGATCTTGGTCGGCACCAATTGCGGGCGCGCACGTCCATTATGCCCGCATAAGGAGCGGAGGCCGAAGACTAGGAAGCCTCCTCGCCCTGCTTCCTTCACAACGCCTTCTTCCCACATACCCACCGGTGCCTAATTTGTGTGGGTGGGTATTCTTGGCCTGGTTAGCCTTACCCTTCTCACTAAGCACCTGGAACTGAAGCGTGCCCTTCATCTCCACGAACTGCTGTCATGCCTTGGGAGTCACGAAAGGGTAGTCATTGAAGGAGGTCTTCGACTGCTTCATATAGTGCTTGACAAGATGGCTCTTGAAGTTCCTCCATGCCTTGTTTATTGACATCAGTGTCGTCTGGCGGATGGTGAATTGGCGATCCTCGGGAATGTGAAACACCGCTTGCACTTCTTCCCATAGCTCATCCTTGCACTCTCGGGGCACTTGACCCCACTTAGAGGTGGTAATGGGCACCCGCTCCCTTGCCACTTTGCCGCATAGTGAGCGGTACTGACCGACTAGTTTCTCCGGAGCTTCCGGCACCCCGTTGTCATTGAATCGTATGTGTTGCTTTTCCCGCCTGTCGAGACGCGCGCATGTCATTTGGCCTCGCCCCTTTCTCTTCTGCGGCTGGGCCACGGTGGACGGGGTGACCTCTGGCTCAAGCGTCTCATCGCCAGAGAGGTCACTCTAACTCCCCGACCGGTTCATTTCGTCACCGGGCATATCAGTTGCTAACATAGGTGAAAGAGAGAATAGTGTAAGTAAATCTGAAACTAATAATTCTATAACTAAATTTGAAACTACTAAACATGTATAACTAAATCCAAAACAAATATCAAATCAATATACCGAAACTATTCATAAATTGACCTAGACTAGCACAACTGACGAGCATAGTTTAGAAAATCATCATTAACTGTTTGTAAATTTGAAATTGACTAAGATTATCATAAAATTGTGAGCAATAGCAAGGCAAATTACTAATAAAACCCATATACTTAAAATTCACCAAGAATGGCAGAAATGGTGGGGAGGCGATGGAGGTGATTGCGCCTGATGGTGGGGAGGTGATGGAGGTGATCGCGCCAGACGGTGGGAGGCCAGAGAGAGAGTGCGCACAACCGCTGGAGAGCTAGGGCAAGTGAAGTGAAGAGTCACGAAGTGTGGAAATGAGTGGGACAAAACCCGCCTTACACTATGTAGAGAGATTATCACAGACGGTTCTAAACTTAGAACCGTCTGATAGTCTATCACAGATGGTTCTGAGTTTAGAACTGTCTGTGATATATTACTATCACAGATGGTTGTGAACTCAGAACCGTTTGTGATAGTTGCCTATCCAATGCTCCAAAATTTCTTCTATGCAAATGATGTAGTGCTTTACAATCTGAAACTCTATGACTCTGAATACTGAAATTTCAATATCCAAAAAGCCTCAAATATATGCAAATGATGTCCAAATGCTCGAAAACTTGGTGGACACCTCAAGAGACATATTTAGAGCGTAGCGAAATCAAGTTTGAAAGATTTTTGTGAAGAAATTTTAAGTTGGAAGCAATTTTGTGCTGTATGTTTCATAATATCAGGAGAGAGGCACTCGAACACTTAGATATTGCAACTGAAGTCCAAATGCTCTGAAAATAGGTTTCAACCTTAAGAGTCCCATGTGGATCAGAGCATGCTCAAATAAATTTTACATACAATGTGGAGCATGCTCAAATAAATTTTGCATACAAATAGGGACTTTGACTGATAATTTGCACATATGTACGTACACACCCATGTTATCCTCAACTTTCCACTTGTCGTAGCCCTGCAAAGGCGAGAATTAGAGGATAAGCTATACCGATGGAAACCAAGATAAGGAGGGTTGATTACCTTTCCCTTCCTGGTAATCCATATGCACGTAACTGGTTTCGTCGGTGTCTTCAGTATCGACCTGTATGTCATCTCCAAATGGAGGCATATCATCAAATTGATTGTATTCTTCCTCGTCTACGACATTTTTAACTCCAACAATCCTTCTCTTGCCATGAAGGACGACGTGTCACTTCTTATTGGTCAGCTCAATGACATAAATGACTTGAATGGCTTGCTTTGCAAGTATGAACGGCTCATCTTTATAAGAAACTCGATCAAGATCAACAGAAGTGAAACCATAACTGTCAACCTTAACACCCTGTGCGATTTGGACCCATCGGCATCGAAACAAGGGAATCTTGAACAGTACGTAATCGAGCTCCCAAATTTCTTCTATGAACTCATAGTACGAGTTCAATCCACGTACTACTCTTGTTGGGCCTGTCTCGCTAAACTCCTCATGAAAAGTTTCTATGCTTACTCCACTATTTTACATAGTGCTATTTCAATCTTGAGTTTTCGTGTAAAATGTGTACCCATTGATGTCGTATCCCTGCCATGTCTGTACAGTAAACATTGGCCCTTTTGCCAACCATTTAAGATTCTCACTTGCGGACTACCCGGTGATTTGCACTTTCATCCACGCGTTGAATCAACTGTTATGTTCTCTCGTGATCCAAACCTCAAATCGGCGAGGATTGTCTTGTTGTAGCATCTCCTTGTGCTCGTCGATGTACGGAGACACCTCCGTCATGTGTTGCAAGGCCCAAAAATGTGCTTCCGAGTACATATCAAAATCAGGAGTGATTGCTCTCCGTCCAATAGTTCCAACGCCATCAAGCCTCCCCTCGTGATGAGACACAGAAACTCCTATTGCTTCTAGCTACCTCAGCCATGTAATCGACGCATAATTCAACAACCTCTTCCACTGCATAACCTTCGACAATGCTACTCTCGGGCCTAGAGCGATTCCTCACGTAGGCCTTAAGTACACCCATGTACCTCTCGAACGGATACATATAATGTAGGAACACGGGTCTACATATCTTGATTTCTCTAACAAGGTGGACAGTGAGATGGACCATGATGTCCAAAAAAGACGGAGGAAAATACATCTCAAGCTGACAAAGAGTTTGAACCACCTCGCTCTGCAGAGAATCTAGTCCCTCAGGATCAACGATCTTGCAAGAAATTTCATTAAAGAAATAACACAGCCTCATGATCGTCTCTCTGACCTTATGTGGCAGAATACTCCGAATGGCAACAGGAAGCATTTGTGTCATCAACACGTGACAATCGTGAGACTTCATACCAAGTAATTTCAAATCACCCATGGACACAAGCTTTTTCATATTTGCAGAGTAACCCGATGGAACTTTAACACCATAGAGACACTTACAAAGTTCTATCCTCAGCCTTGCACAAAGTATAGCAAGTAGGGGGAGGTATATACGGCCTTTTTCGTCCTCTCTCGGTACTAACTCGGGCCTGATTTTCATTTCGATCATGTCCCGCCGCACATTGACGCCATCCTTTGTCTTCCCAGGAATGTTCAGCAATAGGTCGATTAAACTGTCGCAAACATTCTTCTTTACATGCATGACATTAATGCAATGCCAAACCTCTAAATGCTCCCAATACGGTAAGTCCCAAAATATCGATCTCTTCTTCCAAATGTTCTTCGTGCGGGGTTTTAATTTACGACCCTTTCCAAACACAGCGTCTATGTCTTTCACCCGTGAGTAAACATCTTTCCCGTTCATAGGCTTCAGGGCTGAACCATCTTCCTTGTGGCTGTCAAATTCCCTCTTCCTCTTATGATACGCGTCATTCTTTGGAAGAAACCTACGGTGACGCATGTACACTGTTTCCTGCAATTCTTTAGCCACACGCTCTTAGCCTCATCTTCGCAGTGGGGACAAGCTTTGACTCCCTTCGTACTAAGGCTCGACAAATTTCCAAGGGCAGAGAAATCATTGATGGTGCATAATATCATAGCACGTAGGATGAAGTTCTCTTGTTTGTATGCGTCCCATACCTGCACCCTTTCATTCCACATTGTTAGCAAATCCTCTATCAATGGTGCTAGGTACATATCAATATCGTTTTCGGGTTGTTTTGGTCCTGAGATAAGTAGAGACATCATGATGTACTTGCGCTTCATACACAACCAAGGAGGAAGGTTGTAGATACACAAAAGAACTGGCCAAGTGCTATGCCGACTGCTCATGTCACCAAAAAGATTAATTCCATCAGTACTCAACCCGAACCTTATATTCCTCAATTCCGCTCCAAAGTTAACAAATTCTCTGTCGATGTTTCTCCACTGCGCAAAATTAGTGGGGTGTCTCATCTTTCCATCCTTCTTCCATTCTTCCCAGTGCCAACGCAATAATTTTGCCTCTTTAAGGTTTGCAAACAAATGCTTCAAGCAGGAAATGATGGGCAAATACTGTAACACCCTGAGTTTAGGGGTAAAAACTTCTTTTTTCATGAACATCATGTATGCATGTATCTGTAATAGTAGCAAGATCAGTTCAACCCTAATCTATCTTAAACCCTAAAATCTCAAAATCTTTCCTGTGAACCCAAATTAAGATCAGATTTCCAGATGTGATCTATCAGTTACTCTAAACATAAAAGCCTTCAGAAGCCAGATTCAACTCCATCTCTAACTCCCAGATCTATCAATCCTTTCCTGTTTTCGAAAACATGATTTTACTTAATATTCTAATTACTCTAAATACTCTGAACTCAGATTTAGTCAAATCTTGACCTAATCCAGACCAGATTATTCTTGGATTATGATCATGGGTATGCCAATACCTTAATCCAGAAAGTTGGCCACCAAATTATATTATCTAAGCCTTTTTCACATATCAGTCCAAATTACATCACAAATTAGTCCTTTATTTGATATCTGGAAATCCAAAAAGGCTGAAATCTCCAGATTAACTTCAAATTCAGAATTTCTTCAGCAAATCTCTTCTAAATGCTATTTCATACAATTTTCCCTTCTGTCCAAATTCCAAAATCTCATCCTAGATGCCAGAATTCCAAATCGATCAAAACTCAGATCTTAATTTACCCTAAAGTACCCTATTTTCGGTTTATATCAAAAGTCATCAAATCATGCCAGATTTTACCAAATCTCTTGCTAGATGAGTATAAGGTATAAGTTTACACTCATCTATGAAATCAGATTGCAAATCAACTATCTCTAAATCAGAAATTACAAATCAGTCCAAATAGCAAACAAAGATTCTTGCAATTAGGTCCCTGGCTCGACCACAGCCACTGTTCACGACCGGAGCAACCTCCTGCGACCAAATCAGCAGCAGCAGTTCACGACCAGAGCTCGCATCCCCTTCGACCGCGACCACAACGTGTAGTGCTTCACTTCGACCAGGAGCGCCTCGTCGTCGTGTTTTCGCCGCCGATCGAGCGCCGCTCTAGCCGTGCTTTTTCGCAACCGTGTCTACATGCGCACACGTGTTTTCACCTCAGTCACCGCCGTGGCATTCTTGTCCAGCTCACCAGCAGCTTGCACAGCTTCGCTTGCTCGCCGTTGCTTCAACCCGAAGATACACCGGCGAAGGCAACTTAACCACCAAGCAGTAAACTTTGCCTTGCTTCGCTTCTCCTTGCCCTTAGATAGCAGTCCCGAGAAGCTTCCTTGTCAATAGTACTACTCTCTAGAGTTCTCATCAAATAATCAAAATTACTTTCGCTGTTGTCGTCTTCTCCGGCGAGCACAGAAGGAGGCTCACGATGATAGCTTCAACCGCAGCCCCTTCATCCAAATTAACAGCACCAGTAAGGTTCTCTCATCTCCCTTATCGTGCTGTAGCTTTGAATTGAGTTCATATGCATCTCATCGCCGGTGATCGCCGGGAAATGCCAAAACCCCTGTTCCAGCTTTGCAACTCAATTCAATTCGAATTAGCCTTAGATTCAATAGACTAAAATGATCTGTGAACTGAGTTTAGCAAGCCTGTAAGCTCAGAATCCTCAATTGAACTCCAATTGAAGCTTTCCCCAAATTTGAATTTCACCAGAAACCGGCTAATGTCGCCAAACCTCTCCGGTGATCCTCCTATCAAATTGAGTTCACAGTAGCTTCCTTGTATCCCTCTATCACTCTCTAAGCAAGGAATTAAGTTCAAACCTCTTGTATCAAAAACCCCCAATTCCAGTGCCTTCTTCTCCGGCGCCGGCCACCAGAAATCTATTTTTTGCCGATCCAGCTCCAACAACCTTGTCCATTAGATGTGCCTCAATCTCCTGAGTACTTTTCTCTTCTAGCTCAACACCTAGATCGGTCTAGATCAAAAGTTATAGCTATGCCCTAATCTTTGTCCAGTGCTAAGATTTGAAACTTCAGCCACCGTGTTCTTCGCCGGTTTTCATCACTTTCCAGCCATCTCCTGCCCCAGATCCTCTTGAGTAAATTGTTCCTGTTATCAAGGCCTACCTCCCAGACAAAGTGGTGCATCAATTGGAGCCCTAGATCAAAAGTTATGGCAAGCCCTAGTTTCTGGCCATGTCAGTCCAATGCCAGTCTATGCCAGCCAGTGGCATTAGCCCTTTTCACTTCCTTCTAGATGTGCATTTTGAGCATGACTTTGTCCCTTAGACTCCTGAGGTTATGATCTACAATTTCTTCTTCTATCAAAACTTGAGATGAGCCCTCTATCAACTATTAATCCTTTGTCGATGCTTTGAACTGAATGTCAACCTGAAGACATTCGTCGATTTTGGGCAAACCAGCTGCGGACTTAATGTCATTTCCATACTCTGGAACCCTAAAAGTCCCTAGCACCCATCTTCAACCCTAATTCTATGGGTTAGCCCTAATCAGCTTCTAAACCCAATCATTTCAGAATCATCGAGACATTTCATCTTTGCATTATTGCCTGTAGTATAATAATGTATTGAAAAGATTGTGATTCTTGGTTGCTTGTTTGATCTTTGCTCAGAGTCGGAGCCAGAGTTCGAGGACTTCACTGCTGACCTGACATCAACTGCTGTTTCTTACAACGCGGAAGGCAAGTCATAGTCTTGACCATATTGAACCTATATTTTATGAATTGCTATGATATGACCTTGAATATAAATAGTATTGCATGTGAGAATGGATGAATTGTGAATTGGCAGTACTAGGCTGGATGCCTGTGAAATGTGAATTGATCAAATAGTGAGCCATGAACTATTATAAATGTACTTATATATATTCATGAAATAGAACCCTTAGCCGTGACCAGGATTTTGGTATGGAATTAATGGTGGTACTAGCACTGGATGTGCTTGGCCGCACTGGATGTGCAGGCACTGTAGGTGCATGGTGTGTGGTATGATCTGGTCACTGGCATATAAGGACTAGAACCTTGTGTTGTGTGTCTTGTGGCATGAAAAACGTGCTAACTGCAAGCCTGGTATGGGACAGGCCTGAACAAGTACTTATGTGGATCGCACATGAAACCCTTGCATGAGATGGAAAGTGATGCACGAATTTCACGGAGTGCGGCTCCTACATATATCACTGAATATGATCATGCACGCTGACCCAGTAATGGGAAGAGGCTTTAGGGTGGGGGTATAGCCCGCCACAACTGTGGTTCGCGAGAGATCCATAGGGTAAGGGGTGAATTGCATGTGAAACATGACAAAAGTTCTTGTTATCTCCACCTTGCCACTCACACATGGTTGTGAGGAAGGGTCTAATCATCTTGATAGGATGGGCATGAAAGTGGAATATCTTGCGGGTAAATTGGTACCTCTCTGCAGAGTTAAAAATGTATTCGAATACTCCGAACTCCTGGGTTTATAGGAGTCTGCTGCGGTGGATTAAATCCACGGAGTGTGACACAAGTATGTTTTCTAAATAAAATTTGATAAGTCAAGATTACCCAAATGACATGTGTTGTCATGATAAGGAGTGCTGTCGTGGGCTGTCGTGTGTCGACGTGTCACGGTAGTGCTATAATTTAGTGAACATGAATAGCGATGCTATGTTATGAAAAGTGCTGCCATGAGTTGAGACATGAAAGAAAAGATTATTTTACAAACATCCATAATTCTTGACTAGTCTAGGTTCATAACAACACTACTATATGTATCTACTCTTACCTATGACTTGCTGAGTACGTAAGTACTCATCCTTGCCAACTTCAACCCAGTAGATGGAGCGTATCAAGATCAAGAAGAAGGCGTGGAGAACTTCTTGGACCAAGATGAAGGGGAGCCAGGTCCGCCAAATCCCTGATGTGTTGTTCTGCCGTCAACTTCTTACTGTGGAAGGGACACCCATCATCCGCTGTGTAGAAGTTTTTATTTTGCTTTAACTAAACCTTGAATGCCGCGAAGGTATTGTAATCTCTTTATGTAATATTAAGGCCAGCAGGCCACACTGCTTAAATATTTTGTAAGTTTTTCTGCTGCAATGTGAATATACTCCTGTGTTTGACTTATCTTGGGAAGTCAAAGGTATGCATATATGGGACTAGCTACAGCAAGCTAGATCTGCACGGGAGTAGTCGTAGTCCCAGTTTCGGGGCGCGACAAATACCACAACACCTTAGCAGGAGGTCCTTGCTTTATCTTAGCATAGTCGCCGTCGTCGGTTTGGTCCTTACGCTTATAGCAGGATGTGCTACACACCGGACAAACATGCATATCCTGTAGTCGTTACGGTAAATGATGCAATCATTAGGGCATGCGTGTATCCTTTCTACTTCCATTCCCAAAGGACACAACAACTTTTTCTCTTGGTAGGTATTTTTTGGCAACTCGTTTCCCCCGGAAGCAGATCCGCTATAAGATCTAACAGTGCCGTGAAACTCTTGTCGATTCAGCTATTACTTGCCTTCAATTTTAATAGTTCAAGCACGGAGGTCAACTTTGTGTACTTCGACTTGCAACTAGGAAACAATGGCTTTTCTGAGTCCTCAATCAAGCTCTTGAATTTACCAAACTCCCTTTCACCGTAATTTCCATCCACATCACGCAACATATCATCTAAATTGTCATCCTTTGGCATATCCTCATCGAAATCGTTGTTGGGATCCGACATGTCCTGTTCCTCAACCTAAGTGGCACTTATTTCTGCAGTTTGCTCTTTCGCCATAGTGGACCCAACTCGTGTACCCCTTTTTGAAACCACGTTGAATCAAGTGGGCGACAATTTGAGATGAGTTGGTGAGCATCTTAAGATTCTGGCAGTCTACGCAAGGACAATACATCTATCATAAACCCTTCTTTGCCATTCTTGCTCAGCAACCTTTTGGAAATCTAAAACACCTTTCATGTATTCTTCACTCACTCGGTTGTCATTATACATTCAGTCTCGATGGACCATCTGCAATTAAATTCATACAATGCTAAGTAATACTCTATGTATGGTCCGACACGCAATAAATTATAAATCTAGCTAGCTAGTGTTTGTGGATTTTGTAGTATAACTACTACTTCAACTGCAAGCAATTAGTTAGTAACTAATTGGGGGCATGGATATATAATACACATCATAAAGCAATTAAATAGCTACAGGTGGGAAAAATGAGAGTTACAACTAGAATTTGCTACTCTAGCTTCCCCTCCCTCTCCCTCTAATTTGATCAATCAATGGAGATCGATATTGATGATGAAATTAAGAAATGTATATGCCTTAGGAGCAAATACCAACCTTGGATCTTCAAATTGTTGTCCCCTAATACTCCCCTTTTGAGATATTTCTCTTCCTTGCCCCAGATCTCTTCCAATTGCATAGTATGTCGAACAAGAATGTACGACTAGCTCGAAACAACCGCTAAAAGACCTTTTATACCCTGAGGGCTCAATACAGACGGTTCTAGCATCATACTGTTTGTAATAACAAACTATCACTGACGGTATTCACTTTAAAACTGTCGGTAATATCGGTGTATTTGTGTAGAACTATGACAAAAATATCACAGATAGTTTTAAGATACGAACCGTCGGTGATAATTAGAATATCACAGACGGTTCCGGGGTCAAAACCGTCCGCTTAACTATCACAGTCGGTTTTGATCCCATAACCGACTGTGATAACTACTATCACAGTCGATTTTGACCTCAGAACCGTCTTTGATAACTTGGTGTATTTGTATTGGTGTATATTTGTGTATTTGTATTGCTATTTGGGACATGTACTTGAATGGGTGAATTGGTGTATTTGCATATATGTATTGGTGTATATTTGTATATTTGTATTGCTATTTTAGACATGTACTTGAATGTGTGAACTGGCGTATTTGTGTAGAACTATCATAGAAATATCGTAGACGGTTCTGATTCAAAAACCGTCTGTGATGGTTGGGAGATCAAAACCGTTTTCTTGACTATCATAGACGGTTCTGAGGTCCGAACCGTCTGTAATATGCCCTGAAATTTTGCTTGAAGTCGAACTGTTCTACTTCTACAAATACTTGTTCCCTAGAGTTTTACTTCCAGTCGAACCGTTCTACTTCTTTTTTCTCCTTGGGCCTGACAAGGCCTAAACCGTAACCTCCATTGATGGCCGTCGCACCTCCATCAACGGCCACTACTTTCTCAGGTGAATCGAGTCCAAGATCGATCGTAGCATCAACTCCCTCGGCTAAATTTGGGCATTACAAGTAAGGCAAGTAAAATTTTGGCATTGTTAGATTATCCTAATCCTATAATGGCAATTATCCTACGATTCCTGTATCTTCCATTTTTGTATGTCTTCTTTTCAATATGATTCTGTGCAAGTCCTTGGATGATATTCACAAGGGGCAACGTAGTTCACGATTCTTCATCGCAGTACGCTGCCTACGTTGGCTTGTTGGCGAAAGAAAGGGTAAAGATCACCGTCGAGAGTTGGAAGGATGTGAAGGGCGAGATCTTAGTTGGCTCGGTCGAGAAGATCCTCAAACCCGACATGTTTCTCAAATCAGGACCTATAGAAAGCATCTTACATTTGTATTGGTGATTTCCTCGAGCTCAAATTCAACTCAACTCAACTCAACTGAGTTGAGTTGAGTTGAGTTGATGAGTTGAGTTTGAGCCAGAGGAGATCACCAATACAAATGTAACTCAATGCCAGTTCCAACTCCTCGGGCATCTCTGAACTGAACTCCTATGATTAAGTCAAACGTGGTTCATACATTTGCTATTTCAGATGAATGGATTTTTGATGTATCAGGTCTAAATTGTAGTCGGTAGTTACATTTGTTTTTTGATTGCAAAGGTTCTCTTTCAGATGTGACTTTTGTAATATACATCGAATGTGTGAATTGGTATATTTGTATTGGTGTATATTTGTGTATTTGTATTGTTGTTTAAACATGTACTTGAATGTGTGAATTGGCGTATTTGTGTAGAACTATTGCAGAAATATCACAGACGGTTATCATGTCAGAACCGTCTATAATACAATACTATCACAGACGGTTTTGATCTCAGAACCGACTATGATAACTGTTCTCCCTCCCTCCAAAGATTGCCACTCCCATGTTCGCACTTAATCACCTAGCGATAATCATATGATTGCGATAGTCGTTCTGTGATCGCACACAGTGCACATACCTTTATATGGTCGAATGGTCGCCAAAACCTAATGAAAGAGACAAGATAGCAGTCCAAGAACGTGCTGGAAAATTGGAAAATTGAATAAGAACACATTTTTCATCAATTGTTTTTCATCACTTACAAAAACAAAAAAGTAAAAATATAAAAAGGCTAGGTCAAGGAGCGGTCTTATCCTGGCTGCATCTAGAATAAAGTCAGTTTGACTTGCAGCCAGGACGCAGGACTCCTCCAGCAACAAGTTGTCCTTCTTAGGATCAACTACGTACGTGTCGAGAAGGCCTGTGACCTCCCTCAACTTCGCGATGGTATCCTTGATAGTGAAACTACAGCCAGCGATGGTTATATCCGCCGCTTTCTTTTCCTTGCAAAGATGCCTCGTCCTCTCCCTAGCCTTCTCACCATCCGTCCTCAAGCACTGAATGCACTGGAAGAGATTGTCCAAGTCAAACCTTAGCTGAGTGTGCTTCGCCATAAGGAGATTGTGCTGGTCCTGGAGGGCCTTCAGCTTGGCCTTCACCTTGCCCAAGTCTTCCTCGGCTCCCCTTCCCGGTGCAAATCAACAATTCGAGAATGTACTGAACATGGGTTAACAATACATGGGTAAGTCCAAAAGATTGAGAGTTCTTACCGGGGAGGGCAAGGCTGAGGATGCATGTGAGGATGCCGTTGGTGCAGAGAAGCTAAGGAGTCGAAGAGTTTGAGAATTAGAAAAACTTGTAAAGTAGTTGGTAATTCCACTGCCGAGCTACTTATAGAATTTCCAAGGCGACGCTTTGTGTTCCTAGCCTAGGGCGCCACACGAACATCGGAACCCGAAATGACACAACACACCGTTGAGAATTCGAAGCGCTAGACACTATTTTGACTATCACATTCGGTTCTGAACTCAACGCCGTCTGTAATACCATACTATCACAAACGGCGTTGAGTTCAGAACCAACTGTGATAGTCACAGACGGTTTTGACCACAAAACCGTTTGTGATATTCTACTTATCCCAGACGGTTCTTAGTTTAGAACCGTCTGTGATATGCCAGAACTATCACAGACGGTTTTTAACTGAGAACGATTTGTGATAAGTAGAATATCATAGACGGTTCCGTGGTCAAAACCGTCTGCTTGACTATCACAGTTGGTTTTGACATCAGAACCAACTGTGATAACTTAACATATTCTCCTTACAGGCCTTCACCGACAGTGTTCCATTGAAAATTTCATAACCGTCTGTGATGTGCCATCCTAGATGTTTGTTTCTGTGGTAGTGGGAGGTTGAGGACTCTACTGTTCCTGCCCTGTTACCTATCCCTGAAGACAATGGGGCTGCTTCGAGCGTGAAGGCGAATGAAAGTGAACAGCCAGGAGCAAGGGTAGGGATGCTCTTCACCTTTTCTCAACAAAGGGTGGAAGAGGTCTGGAGGAACCAAGTTATTGTTCTTCAATCGACACAAAGTTGTGAAAAGCTTCAGAGGATCTTGGCTCAAGAGCTAGCAGATGTAAGTACCTACAATTAGAAACTAGATTCGAGTTTTAGGTACTTGGTCTGATTTTCCAATCTTATTTCTTGTTTAGCATGGAGCTCGAAGTCTAGAGTGTTAGTGATGTGTCCTAGAGAAAATCACAGAGATGTATTTATCTTTATTATATTTATGAACATTTGAATAATATGGTGTTTTATTTTTGAATAAATTATCATCCTGGTTCAATCAACAAGTGTGTGACTTATTCGTGAAACTCTAAATTTATTTGATGATATTATTCTATAAAGTCTCTGATCTACTATCTTTAAATAGAATATTATTGATTAATGGACTATCACATATATTGATTGATGGTCATGTTTCAAGGACCATGGATATAAGATATCAAATTAATAATGTTGGAAAATATAATGTTGGATAGACTCATTTTGAGACACAATTTTGGATTTATCATATAAGTGTCACCAGTTGGTCTCAAATAATGTTTATGATTGATTCTTAGACTTGAGACTGTCATAGTTTCCTACATGTGTAGTAGTATACTTTGATACTACCAAACGCTACTTTTAATTGTGAATAGTAGTATTAAAGGTAATATTCAGGTATGTTATGAGCCATGCGGAGAAATGTGAATGGTTAAGATGAAATTTGCATCTTTCATATAATGAGAGAGGTATCTTTGAGCTCCTCGATATAGATGAATTAAGAAGTGCATGACCATGTCGTTTGTGGTTGAGTGTCAACTACGGGAATATCAGTTCACTATGAGATTGAGAAAGGATTAAACAATACAAGGGTGTCACGTTTCCTGCCTTGGGTTTAATCTGGTATCGTATGGCAAAATGATCAACATGCGTACATTATATAGGTTTGTTGATTATGATCTTCGTGTATATTTGGATAGTTGTATGTCCTGCTAGGGGCTACTATCAACTCACAATTCGGGTAAGTATTCCTGGGTCGTGACCAGATATGCATGAACCTACAAGGTCACACACACTTAACGGGTTGGAGCAAATCAATTTGGATTGAATCTGTTATGGGGGTTTTCTATTAGACTAGGAGACCTAATGTTAGACTCCTCTTGCAATTCAGATAAGATTTGTTATGTGATATCGTATCACATTAGGAAATCTAATCTAGTAGGATTTCTTCTGCGGGGCTCTATATAAAGAGAGGTATGATGGACTTTGATAAGATCAATAAAAACCCTAGTTGCCATCTCCTCTAAAGCAACAACCCCTAAACTCTTGTCGTGCGTGTTGGTTGTAGCACAACATCATAGGACGTTCTATCCCGAAATGTGTGGATACCGGTAGATACACTGCTGCAATTGTTGCACTGATTAGGACGATCCGCGAGTGGTCGCTGTCATCTACGTCCGCTGATCAGGACGATCCGCGAGCGGTCGCTGTCATCTACGTCTGCTGATCCGCGAGTAGGTGGAAAAGCTCACCTCCACCCTCAGCGATTTAATGAATTCCCTATCAGAGAGGGAGTGACAAAGCAAGGTTCTAGTTGAAAAGGAGAGCAAGGCCAGAGTAGCTGCAGAAAAGGCCCAGGTAGAAGAGAAGGCCATTTCTACCTCCTTACGAGAAGAGGTAGAGATGCTAAAGGCTGCTCTTTCAGAAGAGAGGCAAGACAAAGCGAGCATTGAAGTTGAAAAGGATCAATTTCAAGCTAAAGCATAGACATTGGGAAAAAATTGTACTCCTATTTTGTAGAGATTGGAAGATTCTATAATGAGAATAAAGTCCTGAACCAATGACTCAAGGACCAAGCTGAGCATCTGAAACTGGTCGAAGAGAACCTTGAGAGTTAGTGTTTTTTGACCATTCAAAATTTCAGTTGCAATGATATTCGTCAACTAATAAAATTTTGCTTCCGTTTAGAGTCAAAAATGAATGAAGAGAAAGCTGCTACTGAGTGTGCGGTCATGGTCGAAGAACAAAACAAGTTTGTGGAGAAATCAAAGAAATTCAAGGCATTCTTTGATAAGGTTCACGAGTTGCTCAAGTCTGCCAAACCACAACTTGACCACACCATGAAGGGCTTTGGGATATGTACAGTGGTCAGAAACAAGAAAGAGTCTGCTGGTGTTCTTGCCAAAAGCATATTGAAGCAATTGACTCTCTTGTTCGTCCAACCTTCCTCTATCAAAGTGATTCAAAAGAAGGGAACTGTCGTAGCTATACAATGCACTGTTGGAGCCATTCTTTTTAAGCTGCGGGCCAAATATCCGAACCTTGACCTCACCCCTCCTATCAGAGAATATCAATACCAATCTATGGATAAAGTCTCCAAATTGTTCAAGTAGGTTTGTCCATTGGTCCCAACCTTGACCTCACCTCTGCTGTTGGAGAATATCAATACCAATCTATGGATAAACTCTCCAAATTGTTCGACTAGGTTTGCCCATTGGTCGAAAAAATGGTAGATGATTTTGAATTGATGACCAGTGATGAAGATGAGGACCTAGAAGAGGAGGAAAATGACCCAAGAGGATGATGACTAGGCAACGGGCTACCAGGAGGAAAAAGATGATCAAACTTCAAAATCCTAAATTCCTCCTTTAGTTTCTGTAAAAATATGAATGCTTGTAAAAACTTACAATTTCAATGAAAAAATTGATGTTTTGTGCAAAAGATAAATGAGTATGATGTATAATGATCATATTGTTACTCTCCTAACCCCCACATGTTATCTTTAAACCATGTGTGTTTGGTTTAAGTTAATAGGAAAAAAACTAGTTAATTGACTTGACTTTTGATATAAGTGAGCCCTTGGCGAGCGTACAGTTTTTACGAACAAATAGCAAAAACAATAGAACATAATTGACATTAGGAAGTTCTTTTAGTGGGAGGGACCACACGCAAAGGAAAGATTTTGACTAGGTAACATTCCAATATTTCGGTCAATGAATTTATATACACTAGAGAAGTGCTGGCGATCAGACCACCAGTTAATTTATGAATATAAAAATTAAATGAGATTCGATCATGAATGGAAAATTGAAATTAACTGAAAAGTCTTATCTTTGATAAGTGCTAACGAAGGGTTTGCACAAAGAATTTTCTCAATTGATCATCATTCCAGAAATTGGCGAGTATACATCTGTTTGGAAATGCTAGTCGAACAGAATCTGGTCGAGTGACCACAACCACTGTGTGAGGGCCTTCCCATTTAGAAGAAAGTTTAGTGCAATTAGACATGTCTTGGATTTTTTGAAGAATAAAATCACTTATGTTAAAATCGAGTTTTTGCACCTTACAATTATAGTGATGACGAAGGGCCTGTTGATAAGCTGTTGATCGTATGAGAGCTTTATTTCTTTGTTTTTCAAGAAAATTGACATCGTCTTGTCTTTGTTGCTCTTGATCTTGTTCATTGAATGCTTCTTGTCGCGCTAAACCAAATTGTAATTTTGGTGGAAGCATCCAGAAATCACACAATAAAATGGATTCCTGATCTATTAAAGCTTAGACTGAGAGATTTTCATGGCATCAAGAGCACTAAAAAAATAGAATGCCAATTGTACTACCCCCATGGACCAATGCTCTCCCTACTTTACATTTACCAATGGTGGGCGTAACGACCAAAGCGGGTCGTGATCGTATACTTTATCCTGAGTTTAAATGTAGCTGTATGTCTTTGATGAGAGTTAATTATAGTTTTAGACTTCACATTCAGCTGTGAATTATTATCATGATACGGTAATTAATTAATAGGTATACATGACATATATTAATAAAAAATCGACTAATAGGAGGCGTGTAATCCTCATCACCATTGTTTGGTTGAATTTCATTTGAACGGAAGTGACAGATTTTTGTGACCGTCAAATGCTCAGGTCGCCCAAGCCTAACATTCAAGAGGCTTTGATCATAGAAGAGGCTGCGGCGAAAAAAGCTCCTGATGCCCCTTCTACTGAACATCCGATGCCTGAACCGGAGTTGAAGGCAACCACTCCCCTCCTTCAGAAGCTGAGTTTGAGGAAACGTTAGAGGTGGTTAGGTCGCAAAGCCAACCTCTGGGAACCACCCCTCGAGTAACTAGTCCGTGTAAAGACCAAGTTATGTTTGCGCTCGAGTTGGTCGAAAATTCAGTGGTGCAAGCCCCCGAGCACAACCAACAGTAGGCTTCACCTCTCCCAGAGGCCGGCTGGTTTTGCGACCAAGCCTTCTACGGACATGTATTATTTAGACTTGTATTTTATGGAAAGCCTCCTACGGTTCTACCCTAGAAAGAGTAGAAAGGTCAGTGTGAACACTAGATTTGAAGGGGATAATTGGATCACGGGGACCAAAGCAACTCAACTTGTATTTTGAGTTGCTTTGATAGTTCTCTCCGTTTGTACCAAAATCAAATGGTTAGCACGGTTTTACGACCCACCCAAAGAATAGGGATCTCTGTAATTTTTGCCCAAATATAACATCACATTTTTTTTTAGATTATAACGCACTCAAATGGTAACACACTATATAGCACTCAAAGTTGTGCTGAAGTGCAAGCACAGCCACACCCAAATCCGGTGGGACGAGCTAATGCATGCACCGTTTTTTTTTTTTTTTTTTTTTTGGTGCAGCCACCTATGAGCATTCTACCTGGCAAAATAGTGTCAGATCAAAGAAAATTTTGTTCGTTTGACAAAAAAAAAAGTATCATTTTATAATTTTTAGGAACTTTTTTCGTTAGATTACTCTATAAAACACCTTGATATAAATAAATATATTTTATAAAATTCAATCTCATAGTACACATAATATCTATTAAATTATATAGATGAGTAGACGAGATGTAGTTGTGATAGGGTGTGATGCAGTGAGAGAATTAAATTTTCCCATGGTATGGCAGATAGAATTAAGTACTCTCTTAAATGAGTCTTCTGTAAAATTCTTTCCGTTTCATAATATTAATCGTGAAGTTTTATGATGTTTGTTCATGACAAGTTCAAGAGTGATGTATAACGCTATTTCTTGTTTGCCCATCTTAAATGCATTTGTCCTTCCCATTAACTCATTAATACCCTGTTTTAATTAGGGGTAGTACGAGTATCTTCTCTCTTTATTTATCTTTCTTTGTATTTATGATTTTTTGATCTCTGTGCATGCGACAGTTGAATAAGTATTGCAATACAGGGGATGTATGAAGCTGGTCCTTATATACTTCGTTTGTAAAAACTTGTCCTTAGACCTTCTCCAACAGTATTCCTAAAATACTGTTCATCTCTAAATTTTCAGTTATTCAGCGTGAAATACGTTTTTTAACTGTTTCAACAGAATTTTCAAAGTACTGTTCGTCGATACAGAGAGGAGAGAGGATCCCTAAATCTCCATATCCTCTCTCCCCTCTATATTCTCTCCCGTGAAGACGCCGCCCCAACGGAACCACCTTCGCGCGGTGTTGTAGAGGTGAGGTCTCCCCTCCGACGCCGCTCCCCCGCGCTGGCGCTGCTGCTCCCGCGCCGCCGTTCCCGCACTGCCGCTCCTCCCGCGGCGCCGCTGCTGCCACCACTCCTCCCTCGGCGCCGCTACTCCCGCGCCGCCGCTGCTACCGCGCCGCCGGTTGGCTGCTCGGAGGCGCCCCCGCTCCCCAGCGCCAAAGAAGAGGATGAGAAACAAGAATAGTAGATTTTTAGGAATTGAGATTGAAATTTGGGGATTTACTGTTGGAGTAAAATAAAATATAGGGATAGAATCTTTTTAGGTAGATATGTATATGAGGATATAGAGATTCATTTTTAGATATTATTGTTAGAGAAGGTCTTATATTATGTGTACAATCAAACTTATTTATTATAATCACTAATATGTTTATAAATATCTAGATTAGTTATATAAAACTGATATGGTACATTATTATTAAAATATTTTCATAATATTATATTTTTTATAATTTTAATAATATATTATAATAAAAATTATTGATTAAAGTTGATTGTTGAAGACCAAAAAAGATAAATGTGAAAGATTTTTGTGGATGAAGAGTGCTACATTAATGAGTCAAATTCTTTTTTTTTTATATAATATAAGACATATAATTTCTCTAATCTTATTACAAATTATAATTCTTGCATGTAAATTTATTGAGACTTTTTCTTGTTCTATCCTTATTTATTTCCTCTCTTTTTCTCCCATTTATGACTAGTCTCATTTGTGGACGCATGTTGAAACAGTAGGGTCAATTGACTCACAGGTTTTTTGCAAAATAATCTAATTTCTATTGATATTTGTGTTAAAGTCTATACACTCTAAAAATTTTAAAGGAATTAACTCACTAGAATATACAAATTTTAAAAGATAAATAATGATTGACCCATAGAGTGTAAGTTCGGAATCTACCATTAATTAATCCATTGCGCTCAATATTCTCTCTCCTTTATTAGACATGTAAGTGAAGATAAATAAGTAAATTTTTTCCTTAGTTCTCTTCAACTTGGAGACTTCTTAATTCTTGTATATATTTAAGGGAATAGCTAAAGAACAGTCCGAAATGCACCATATATTTCTGAAAAAAGTAGTACAGCCTACATATGCATGGATGTGGCGTGGATTGCAAGCCAATTATCCCGTTTAATCCCACTTGGCTTTTCTCCCTCAACAACCTACAGCCAACCAATACTCGAAATTTTGCCACAAAGAAAGGATTGTTGCAAGGAAGGAAGGGATATTCCAACTGTTTGCGGTGCGCAATCGCATGCTTGGCGTGTTTCTTTCTAGACACGCAAACTAGATTTCGCTCATGTTTGTGTTTTTTTTTTCCTTTTTAATTTGCTGCTTTTATAGGAGTCTGGGCCATTAAGGCACATGAAGAATATGCGGAGATGGGAGGTGTAAGACCATCTCCGAAGACGAACTCCATCCCAGTCACTTCGAGGATCTGTAGGTGGGCTCGAACAATTAAAAATAATATTTCATGTGGGAGAGGAGAGTTGGCAAAAATCGTTCTGTATGTGGGCCCGTCAACTGTTTTGTCTCGGTTTACGTGCTATCAAATTACATATAATCTTTATTTCTTAATTTATCATTAATCTAGTTAAAATTAGATGTTGATTATATTGAGAATGTTGTAGATATTTAAATTATCTTCATATAGAGACCAAACATCGTATATATTCGATTTTTAAATTCAAAGTTATTGATGTTTTACTAAAACTATCTAAATTTAATTTACTCGTGGGCCCGTACGAAGCGCCATGCGAAGCGCCGATGGGTTGGAGTAGGGGATGCTTCAAATGGTACTTCGCATACGTGGCACAGAATATACTGGAGAATATTCTGTTGAAACGTCTCGCGAAACGCCAATGGATTGGAGACAGCCTAAAAGGTGTGTGAGGGTTGGGAGGCCTTCTCTAATACAAGATATATATATTTGAAAAAGCTGTTTAAGGAGAGAGTATTGATATGTAATCAAGCATCTAACTAAGAGCAACTTATATAAGTGTTTAGATTCATAAAATCTCAAATAAAAAGAGATAAGAACAAAGAAAAATGTTATTTGGTAGACGTTCACTAAATACAAAATAGTGGATCCTTTCTTTTTTTAACAATGTCCTCAACTTTTTCATATTAGAACAAACATATTCTATATTTGCAACTAATTTGATAGAACAATTGGTTTTTATGTGCACATGCATGGAGGGACCACATAAGATTTTTGTGGGACATTTGTGGTAAAAACCCTCTTCTATTCATCGATGTCAAACTAATCCAATTGTCTCTCTATTTATACCTAAAAATCCAATACAACTCAAATAAAACTATAAAAGAAATTCGCACAAAAACAAATCCAATTCACACAAAAACAAATCCAATTCACATAAAATGTCATGATGTAGCACATAACAGACCTGAGCACGCCTAGTGCACGGGCGTTCCCAGACTCATGCTCCTCTCTGGTCCTATGCGTTGGTTTTAAATCTTCACACCTTCGTTTCTCGTCGTTCATTTTGGTTTCATCTTTTATTGGAATTGCTTCAAATTTGATATACTCAACCCTTGAAACATAACAAACGCACTCAAAGAAGCATATTGTTGATATCTTGAAAAACATGCTCATAAAATGATGAGTCAAATGCAATTGCAAAACCGTAATGACTTCAAACTTAGGGAAAAATATATATGTTTTATGCTTATCAAAATCCCTCCAAGTCAACATTTTGTTCGTCTTCGAGCAAAGAATGAGAGTGGAATAATAGTGATTATCAATGAGAAATGACATAGTATTGAAAAATTGCAAGGGCGAACTAATACGACAATTCCAAAAATCAGAGTGTATATAAGAATAATTAAAGCAATTTAAACCTAAATGCATGCACATACTGCATCAATTTTCAACCTTAGAAAAGAAGGAAATTGGTCTTTTTAAACAATTTTGGATATATCCTCACGAAGAGTTAAAAATAACCAATTGCTAAGCCAAATGATTGCAAAACCACTAAATATATTAAATATGCTCAATCGCTCCACTTATGTCATGGATAAACACATACTATTTATTTTTATTTATTTATTTCTTCAAATTTTTCGTGCTGTTAGCCAAAATGTTGGAATTGGAGTATTCCGTCACAGCCAAAGGAGACACAACTGAAGACACTTACTTAAGCCCCTATAAGAAATCTTATAGCTTTGTGCACCTTCTCTTACCAGCTAGTCAATGATTTATCGGCACCTCCCCCAGTGGGTTGCATACACGTCACAAGAGGCTAGACAAAGCCGCAACTAAAGCAACCATTTTATTTAAATTAAAAGACACATTTTTTTTTGTGTATGTATGAGTTAGGTACACCTTCCCTTATCAATTGGCTGACGATTCATCACTGTCTCCCCCCAGCGGGTCGCATGCACGTGCTCATACACATTTTTTATTTTAAGAAGAAGGGCAATAAGCTTCAAAAGAATAAATAGCAACAACAAAGAGTCAAACTTAAACAATAGGTTACTAAAAACGTTAAATGCAGGTAAAGGAAAAATTAATTCACAAGACAAACAACATTAAACACAGACATTTGAGAATTTAAGTTGCTAAGATTAATCAAAACATACTCAATGATATATAAAAAAACCAATTCATTCCCAAAGGTTAATCATCATGAATTGATATCAAATATATTATTTTATGTTTTCTTTTTGTAGGTAAAAAGATAACCCCCCCCCTCTCTACAAGCTAAACATGACATTGTCCCCAGTGAAAAGATAATAAGATAGATTACCTGATGAAGGTGGAAGTGTCGTGGAAGGTGGAACTCGTAACCAAATCACCAAGAGGTCCCAAGTGAAAAACCTAAAAACAAAAGAAAAATAAAGAAAAAGGGAAAGAAAACAAAAAATAAAACTTGTGTACCACAGCGATTAGTCGTCAGTGGGAGGTGGAGGCGTAGGTGAAGGGTAGTAGTACTGAGGAGGGTAGTACTGGTAGTGGTATTTTGGAGGGTATGGAGGCACGCTGATATGTGAAGGATCATCAGGAAATCTGTTGCCTGTGACAATGTGGCTGGCATGAACATGATAATTGTAGAGGCAATTGACATGACCTGTGAGATGGTCCACCCTGCTGTCCATGATGGCCCTATAATTTGAAAGTTCCAACCGGAAGTCGGAGAAACTAGTGCCCAAAGAGTTGATGGAGGCATGCAGGGTGGAGAAATCATACACGGGTGGCGAAGAAGGCTTGGCAGTGTAGCTAGGCTCGGCAAGATCAGCTAAAGATGGCTCAAGGTGCTAGTTCCGCTCACTGAAAATGCTAGTGTGAGCGAGGTGGGGTATCAAAATGGAAGGCCAGCCGTTGACCATCAAACAAAAGCGATCATCTCCGCACAAAGGGAGCCCATATGGATCTAGGGTAGAGATATCCAAAGTGGTGGTGGGGAAGTCGTGCTAATGCATGTTGGAATCAAAGCCGAAAGCCTGCGTGAGGTGGGTAAGAAGGCTTCCAAAAACAATAGGTGTTTTCTTGCTGAGATCCTTTCCAATAAGCTCAAGGCCATGAGCGAATAAGAGACAGAGGAAACATTATTATTGCCAATCATGCCAAAATAAATTTGACCTAGGTCTTGCGGACCTCTGCTTGGTTCTCATCACGGCCAAAAATGGTGGTAGCCATGACACGCTGCATGCAGCGAAGCGTGGGTGATAAGTACTTAAGACGTTCACATGTTTGCTCTAGGTCAGTAGCTTTTTCTATGCTGAAAACTCAATCAACACATCAATTTATGTAACTTTTTATAAGATTTTAGGGATCAAGTGCCCAAATTTTAGGAATCAAGTGTCCAAATTTTGAAAGCATTTTGAGCTTGTTTGGACTATTAACAAAGTGGAGAGAGAAACCCGGACATCGATAGGGCCCAAAATTCTAACCCTAACCTGGGCATGGGCTAGGGCACGGGCCATGCTCAGTCCTAGGCACACCCGTGCCAAGGGGTGTGCTAACCTCTATTGCTATTGTTTCATCACAAATTAAATCCATTTTGTGTATTTTTTGGAGTAGGTTTCCGTTGTTTGCGCATCATGAGTTGTAACCCTTTAATTCGCAGACTTCTAGACTATAAATAAGAGGCTTAGGCTTAGTTTTAATCATCCACAATACTTTAGTTTAGTTTTTAGGTTAGTTTTAAGTTTAGTTTGCAAGCCTCTTGCTCTTATTTTTCATCTAGTTCTTATGTTTAGTCTATTTGTAAGCTGACGTGGATGACAAACATTCGTTATTTTATGCAATTCAGTAAGTTCTTCTAATTTATTTGCAACATCTCTGTTCATGGATTTTTCTGAGTAGTTTCCCTTTAGCGTTAGGGATGACCTAGTTCGGAGGATGTAATTTCTGCTTGGGGCTCTGTTTTTAGAATTTTTTTTATGAATAACCTAATAATTTTTTTTTAAAATAACCCAAAACTTTTTAAACTTGCAAAATGACATTTAGTCGCGAGCCTAGCCCACGACTGAAGACGTGGCACGGCCCATATGCACACTGGCCCAAGACAGTGCAACGGTTGTTTTCAGTCGCGATCTGGACTTGCAACTGAAACCCGTATGCACCGTTTAAATTCGTGAACCCACACCATTTAAATTTGACTAAAATATCTTAGATATTTTTGAGATTGGCATTTGAACCTTGGTCTCTTAGGTGAGAGTTGAGTCTCCTAATCAGTTAGACTACAACGGGTTGTGATTTCTATTATAAATAAAACGTAGTATATAAGTGTATGTATATATGGATCCGGCGGTGACAGGTTCAGCTATAGCTCCAACCTCATGCTCCTCATGTTTCTCCTGCTGTTGTTGTTACTTCGGCTCATGACTTACACTACTCAAACAAGATTAACACAAAACAATATTAACAAACACTAATAAATTACACATAGTGTATAAATAGCTACTATGAATAGCTACATTGAAATTTATTAGTGTTTGTCAATATTATTTTGTGTTAATCTTGTTTGTGTAGTGTAAGCCATGAGCTGAAGCAACAACAATGGCAGGAGAAACACGAGGAGCGTGAGGTTGGAGTTGCAGCTAAACCTGTCACGGCCGGATCCATATATACATGCATACACTTATATACTATGTTTTATTTATAATAGAAATCACAACCTATTGTAGTCTAGTTGATTAGGAGACTATGAATCCCGGTCTTGGAAATATTCGGGATATTTTTGTTAAATTTAAATGGTGTGGGTTTCAATCGCGAGCCTGGATCGCAACTAAAAGTTCAGATCTGAATTTAAACTGTGTGTGTTTCAGTCGTGAGCCCAGATCACGATTGAAAGCACGCGTGGCACAGTCCTGGGCCACCAGTGCATATGGGTCGTGTCATGTCTTTAGTCACAGGCTAGGCTCGTGACTAAAGATCAGTTGCGAGCACTCGCGACTGAACGTCATTTTTGTAATTTTAAAAAATTTTGGGTTATTTTTGAAATTATTTTTTATTGGGTTATTCGTAAAAAAAATTCCTGTTTCAAGGCTTTCGTCTTAATTTATCGAGTTTTCTTCCTCTAAACCCTAATTTCTCAGCAAGCTAGACGCGTAACGAGTGAACTCTGATGAGAAATCTAGGGGAGTTCTTGAGTTTTTTGACTAAGTACTTGTATTCCAATGTGGAACTTAAGAACAAGAGAGAGGCTCTTACTAAACTTAACCGTGGAAGCAATCCTCTCATCGTTGTACCGGCGACGATACCAGCAACTTAATCTGTCTTGGAAAAACTTAAAATTAATTTGTAATTCACTGACCCTTGTTAGAAATTATGCCCAATGGTATGAAATTCTCGAAACCCTAGATTTTCTCTCTTGATTTATAAAATCCTAATTTGTCATTTTCTTGCTTTCTAAACCCTAGCTTTTCAATACTTGAAATTTCCTGCTTCTTAGTTGTAGATTTTAGTTGTAGCCACAAATCCTCAACTTGCTCTAATTAATCTAAAAGACAAATACGCTTGTTCCTCGTGGATCACGACCCTCAAGTGCTTAGCATTCAACCGTTCGCTTGCTGTATTACTCAAACGAATCCCACTTAGGGCGTGTCAAGTTTTTGGCGCTGTTGTTGGGGAGCAACAATAATTCATCTTTTAGGTTAACCTTTTTTGCAAATCTAGATCAATCTCACTTCCCAATTTTTTCTTATATTTTTCTTTTCCTTGTTCTCTCTCTCTCTATGCACCACTAACCTTTCAGGAAAGTAGTGTATGCTGAATAACTAGGACAATGAGTCTGATCGCCAACGACAATATGAAGTAAGACATGTAAGATCAGAGGAGAACTCACGCCTGAACATTATTGTAAACGACGAACCCACAATAACGGAGGATCAAAAGAAACTAAAGGACTATGCAACCCTGCTCACTGGACGGTTGCAGTCAGGTATTCTTGGACTGACAATTTCGAAGTTAAACCTGCACTTCTGAATCTGGTTCAACAAAATCAATTTAGTGGTCTCCCTGCTGAAGATCTGTCTTTACATTTCCACATGTTTCGTGAGCATTATAACACTTTTCAAAATTCATGGAGTAACACAGGATGCGCTTTGCTTGAGACTCTTTCCCTTCTCATTGCGAGAGAAGGCAAGGGCATGGTTGTACACTATTCCACCTATGTCGATCACCATATGGGATGAACTTTCACGCGCTTTCCTTAGTAAGTTTTTCCCTCCTACTAAAACTGCTCATATTCGCAACCAAATTGAATCTTTTGCTCAGTAGGGAGGAGAATCATTGTACGATGCTTGGGAATGATATAAGGACTTGCCGATCAAATGCCTGCACCACGGTTTGGAAAAGTGGCTTGTGGTTCAGACATTTTAAAACGTTTTGAATTACAATGTGCGGATGGCCGTAGATGCCACAATTGGTGGTGCATTGATGAACAAGAGATAGGACTCCACCTGCAGTTCGCATAAGATCCTTTATGTGATTTCCTATCGCATTAGGAATCCTAATGTAGGACTGACCTGTGGGGTTCTATATAAAGGGAGGCGTGGTGGGTTTTTGAGATGTATCAAGAAAAACCCTAGCTGCAACCCCCACCAGAGTGACACCCCTAAACCTTTGTCATGTGTGTCGGTGCTAGCACGCCAATGCACCACGTTCCATCTAGGAACATATGGATACTGGTAGAGGCACTCTTGTAATTGCTATGCTGATCAGTATGATCCACGAGTGGTTGTCAGTTGCTGGACATGCACATTATTGAATCAATTGCATGCTTCTCCAACTCTTCTTTCGCTGCAGCTAACAATCTAATCTATGGTCTAATATTTGTAGTTTTTTGGGAATAAATTTTTGAAATTCATCTAATGTAGCCTACTCGTATCCCAACACTAGTAATTGTTAACAATAAGGTAGCTCTGAATTTTGTGAATACAGGACAAACTAATAATATAAATACTAATGTTATCGATAACTTTGCCTCCACAGTTGATTATTCCATTTCAAATGATAATTTGGAACTGTAGCCTAAAAAATCACATAGTACCAAAAACACTCATATTGGACAAAATGGAAATAAGCAATTGCGCTGAACTAAACTCGCTGAATAAAAGAGAAGTTTTTGGACTTGTAGTTCGAATCCACAAAACATTATCCCTGTAAGGTATAGATGGGACTTTATAAGAGAAAGAACTAAAAACAATGAGGTGGTGAGATATAAAGTGAGATTGGTGGCTCAAAGGCTCACGTAGTGACTTAGTATTGATTTGAGTAGACTTATTCTTCCATTATGGATGGTTTGATGTTCCGCTACTTAGTGTCACTTGCAGCATGCATGATTTTAAACATGTAGTTAATATATGTTATGACCGCATATTTATTATATGGGATCAATAGGTGCTAATATATATATATATATATATATAAAGTACTTAAAATTCATATGAAAGAGAAAGAAAATTATAACATGTACAGTATAAATTTGCAAAAATTGGTATATGACTTGAAGCAATTAGGTATAATGTGGTACAACCGACTAAGTGAATTCCCCTTAAGAAGAAATGTTTCATAATTATATTTGTCTTTGTGTATTCATAAAGAAATAAAGAAGTCATAGAATGGCTTTCATATCGTTTCATTATAACTTGATAACATAAATATTATTGGAACAAAAAGGAAATTGAGGAAGCAAATTCATACTTAAAAACGGAGTTCAAAATGAAAGGCTTGAGTAAAATCAAATATTATCTCAGTCTAAATATCGAGCATTTCCCTTAAAAGAAATATTTATCTCATCTATTTAGTACACCAATAGTCGTACAATCTCTAGAAGTGGACAAAGACCCATACAAATAAAAAGAGAACAACGAGGATATTTTGGGAGCAAAAGTTTCTTACTTAAGCTCCATAAGAGCACCATTATATTTTATGAATTGCACCAAACCCGATATTGCATTCGCGGTAAATTTGCTAGCAAGACATAGTACATCTCCAAACAAAAGATATTGGAATGGTATCAAACATCTCTTAAGGTACCTTCAAGGTACAAAAGAACTTGGTTTATATTATAAGATAAATTAGGATAAGACATTGGTGGGCTATTCAGACATTTTCCATCTATCTGATTTCCATAATACTAGGTCCCATACTGGTTATGTTTTGTCTAGAGGTCTATTAAATAGACATTAGTTGCAACTTATGTAGGGTAGTGAGCATGCTACACTGGTAGAATTTCAAAAATTTCTACTCAAAAACTTTAAGTATTAAATCACAGATTAGATTGTTACTGACAGCGGAAGGAGATTTGTAGTATTGACCAATCCAACTACGTGTGTGTCCAGTAACTGATCATGATAAGCTCAACAATAATAGTAGTGTCTCTACTTCTATCCACATGTCCTAGGGTGGAACATTATGCACTGGTATGCTAGCACCGGGATGTACGACTAGGGTTTAGGGATTGTGGTCTTGGTGGGGGTAGCAGTTAGAGTTTCTTTCGATTGATTTTTGAAAGCCCACCACGTCTCCCTCTATATAGAACCTTGTAGGTGGAGTCCTATATTAGGTTTCTTAATCCGATACGAAACCTCATAATGGATCCTATACAAACTAAGTTGTTCCATCCCATTAAATATGTGACCCTATAGGTTCAAGCATACTTGGTCAAGGCCTGACAACATTTACCCAAATTGTGAGTCAATAGTGATGTGAGACCCCCCCCCCCATTTGAGGATCACCTTGGTAACCGCCCAGGTAGGTTACACACAGCATGATGCCACATGAGCTCAAACCACACAAGCGTAGTAATATCATTAAACAAGTATCAGGCCAACATGGCCAATATTACATAGCCAAAGCACCGAAAATGGTGCTAAGTAGAGTTGCTAGGAAAATAACCAGTTTATCAGAACCAGAATCGGTATCCAAGTACCGAACACACAACATAAAGCACAAAGCAACGACAAACAGCTTGACTTCAATCAGCAGCGGGGTTGGAGGGACTTCTCCCACATCTGACTTGACTTGGTGCATAATCCTTCTAGAACATGGGCTCGTCCGGGGCACTTCCATCTTCTGCCGAGTACTCATAACTGAAGGAATCGGGATCCTCGAATCCCTCTTCTACAGTGGGATATAAATGCAAGGGTGAACACTTGGTGCTCAGCAACACTCATTCCAGGGATTAATGCAATCATACTTACATGAGGGTGAAACATATGATTCCGGGGTTTTAGTTTCATATGGATAGAGATATATAGATTTCCAAATCATTTGTTCGGTAAAACAGTACTTTGTCATGAAAATGATACTTTAAACATTAAACAGGTTTTCAATAAAACATTAGATGTAGTAGTCTCCCATGAGTTACTACTTTGTTAACCGCATTATGAAAACATTCCAAAACGTTACTTGTGCTATAACCCATGGATAACATCCACTACGAAAAGACTCCTGAACCTGGGAGTACAGAGTATCTGATACTTCTTTTACACTTTGCAAAGGTGTACCTCTTTTTAAATCCACTGGATCACTCGGCTTTCAAGTCGGTACAGCTCCATGTGACTTATACACATGTGACAAGACCGAGATCACACAACGCTTTTGCAGTTCAATATTAACAGTATCCCCGCCCGGTAAATAGACAGTTAAGCCTCAAGTACCGTTGTGGGTCTTCCCCACTGCCTTACTTCCTAGCCTCTCTGGTCTATGTTCCCGCAGGACACATAGCCTTGGTCTATGTCCACGCAAGACATACGACCGTTTAAGATTACAACCGTTCACGGTTTAATCAGGTCTAGGGCGCCTTCCTTCTTTTACGCCTTTTCCTCTCATTATTTTTCTGAACTCACATCACTCATGGCCGAACCTTGGCCTACCAGTTTCCACGCGAGAAACCAGATCGACAAACCATGCAGGGAACTGCTAATACCAAAAAGCTACTAAGTTGTGCCTGTCCCATACCAAGCAAGTGGTTGGTACGTTTACAATTCGCATAGAGACACAGCACAAGGTTCTTGTCCTTATGAACCAATAGTGAGGAACATTCACATTCCCTGGTGCGCACCGCACCCTCTCCATACAATCCAATCCTCACTACTGATCCCTTTTATCAGTTTTCTTGACAAAACGGTTTTGATCATAACTTCTCATGTATTTGACCATTTCAAGTTTAATGTGAATATTCAGTATATGAGTCCTAGGGTGACAAAAGCATATGTATGAAGGTTCAATAACAAAAAGGGGTTTCATGATCCATTAGGTAATATCTACTCATGTCATTCAACATAACTTGTATTTCAAATAAGCATGCATAGTAAGAAACAGTGAATATACTTCATATGAAAATATTGGGTGAGACATGATCAAAGGAATGAGGCTTGCCTTGCAATGCTGGGTCTAAATACTCAGACGGATCTTCAAAGACTTCTTCCGCTCCTTCTGCTTCTGACTCTGCAGCAATCAACCAACACACAAACACATACCATAAGCATACAGAAAATAGTTTCCATAGAAATTATTAAGTAAATAAGTCATGCATGCAGGGGAAAAGGTTAGGGCAAGGTCACAAGGGTTCTGGTCAAAGAAACGGCTAAAAAGGATTGAACGTCGAAGGGTCGACATTCGGTTCATGGCTTTGGCATAACTTTAAACTGATCTTAGGATGGTTTTCTGGAGAAGTGATAGAAGGGAAAGATGTAGATCTCAACTCCAGGAATCTAAAGGACAAGGTGGCATTTCAATTGCTCACCCAGAAGGGGCTGAACAAGGTCAATGCCAGTGGCTGACATGCATTGACATAGTGCTGGACATGGCCAGAAACTAGGGCATGGCTTAACTTTTGATCCAGGGCTCCAATTGATGCAACACTTTGTCTGGGAGGTAGGCATCACTAACAGGAACAAAATACTCAACAGGAATAAGGGCTGAAAGTGGCCGGAGGGCGGCCAAATCCGGCGATGAACTACGGTGGCGACACAGCACAGACATTGATCTGGACAAACGTTTGGCAAAGGCATAACTCACAATCTAGGCAGATCCAGGTGTCGAGTTAGTGGAAGAAATTGCTCAGGGAGGTGAGGCGAAGCTAAGGGACAAAGTGGTGTCGGCTGAATCGGCCGGGAACGAATTCCGGCGACCGGTGCTGGAGAAGATGACACTGGAGCCTAGGGGATTTCGCTACAAGGCGAATGAGCTTAATTCCAGGCTTTGGAATGATCTCTAGGGCACAACAAGGCTACTGGAGGGGTCAATTTTGCTGGGAGATGGCCGGAGAAGCTTGGCGCCGAAGTCCGGCGAACGGCGGAGGTTCCAGTTTGGGATTTCTTCGATTTGAGCTCAAATGGGGATTTTGGTTCTACAGGCTTGCTCTACTAAGCTTACTGATCGACTTCTTCTACAGAATCGAGAGCTAATTTGGAGGGAATCGAACAGCATTGGGGGAACAGGGCAAATCGGGAATCCGGCGATCACCGGCGATGGGGATCGATCTGGTGCAATTGGTTGCTACTAAACAGAGAGGGGAACTCACTGGTGAACTTGGATTGGAGAATGGTGCAGCGAGATGGGCTGGCACCGTGAGCTCACTCACTGGCTCGCCGGAGAAGAAGGTGTTCGCGGTGGTGTTTGGGACTTAGCCGATTTTCTGGAGGCTTGAGGTTTTCAAAGCACAGGGAGGGTTTAAATAGGCACGAGGACGGAGCTTGCGAGGGAAAACACGACAGCGGTTGCTTGCGCCGGGGAGAAACTTGTCGGGCGCAGGCGCAACGACGGCGACGGCGACGTGATTTGCTTCAGGCGGTGCTGCAGCTTTGCCAGTAACGCCAGGGTGCCTTGGAACTTCGTCCGGGACGGCGCAGATGCGGAGGCGACAACGTAGCTCCGGCAACGACACGTACACGCATGCAATGCCACGGCAACGGGCATGCGCGCGCGAAAACGCTGCTGGAGCGCGGCCGTTTAACCGCTGGACAAGGCGAAGCAATGGTGCTGGCACGTGCGCGCGGGGTGGCTCGGTTGTTCACAACACAGGCGACAAGAAGCGGTGGCCGGCGGTGAGCAAACGCGGCGAAAACACGGCGCGGCTCCGGCGAAGACGCGCTGGTCGTGGCCAACGACCAGGCGCTGGTCGAAAACAGCCGAAAAGATTAGAGGGGCTGATTTGCAATTTTCAGAACTTTGCTTCCAGGGACTGATCTGTAAATCTGGAGATCTGGAGGGCTGATCTGAAATCTGATTTCGCAGATAAGTTGCATAAAATTATTAGAACTTATCCTGCCAAAGTTTGGTAAGATCGGGTAAGATCTGAAGGGTTTCGACAAAATTAGGGAAAACAGTTTAGGGTAAAATAGGGTAATTAGGGTTTTAAAATGGTAAGGGTTGAAACTGAACCTTAGGATGGGATTTTGGAGATGATCCTGAAGGGGAAAATGTTCTGAACAACATTTAGAAGGGAATGGCTGAAGCAGATTAGGGTTTGGGGTCAAGATGTGGATTTTGGCTATTTTAGTGTTTGGCAAAAACAGGGGTGTTACAAATCTACCCACCTTAGAAACAATCTCGTCCTCGAGATTAGGGCAGGTCAGAGAATAGGAAGGGAAATTCTCGGCGGAGATCTTCTTCTTTTTCCCAAGTTGACTCCTCCTCTGAGTGATTGTTCCACTGGACTCTGCAGAATCGGAGGGTTCTTGACTTCAGCACTTTCTCTCTGGTTTCCAGAATTCTAACAGGGTATTCTTGACAAGATAAGTCTGGTTGAATCTCAATCTCTGCAGGAGATATCTGTTCTGTTGGTTTTCTCAAGCATTTCTTCAGCTGAGATACATGAAATACGTCATGAATTCCGGTCAGTTCTAGTGGCAATTCCAACTTGTATGCCATTTCACCTCGCTTTTCCAGAATTCGATATGGTCCCACATATCTAGGTTTTAACTTTCCCTTCATCTGGAATCTTCAAACTCCTTTGTATGGCATAACCTTGAGATACACATAATCGCCCTCTTCAAATGATAGCTCTCTTCTACGATTATCTGCATAGCTTTTCTGTCTAGATTGAGCTGTTTTCAGTTTTTCTTGTATGATCCTGACATGGGCTGTGGCTTCTTCTACCAACTGAGGTCCTAGATGTTGCTTTTGACCAATTTCTGTCCAATACAGAGGCGTGCGGCATCTTCTTCCATATAGAGCTTCATATGGTGCCATTTGTAGGCTTGCTTGGAAACTGTTGTTGTATGTGAATTCTGCATAAGGTAGAAATGACTCCCAAGAGTCTCCATAATCCAAAACACATGCCCTCAACATATCTTCCAAAATTTGGTTTACTCTCTCCGTCTGACCTCCAGTTTGAGGGTGGTAAGCGGTGCTGAACTTTAACTTTGTGCCCAGGGCTTTCTGCAACTCTTGCCAAAATCTTGAAATGAACTGGGCTCCTCTGTCGGAAACGATAGCCTTCGGCACTCCGTGTAGTACCACTATTCTGCTGAGATACAGCTTTGCTAAGTCCTTAGCTGTATATAGGGTCTTTACTGGGAGAAAATGTGCTACCTTTGTTAATCTATCCGCTATGACCCATATAGAATCAAATCCTTTTCTCGTCCTTGGTAGTCCCACAATAAAATCCATTCCGATTTCATCCCACTTCCACTCTGGGATTTGTAGAGGTTGTAGCGGTCCCACAGGCTTTTGATGTTCTGCTTTCACTCTTTGGCATGTGTCACAAGCTGCGACAAACTTGGCAATTTCTCTCTTCATTCCTTTCCACCAAAAATTTTTCTTCAAGTCCTTGTACATTTTGGTACTGCCTGGGTGTATGGAATATGGGGTTTGATGAGCTTCTTGCATGATCAAGCCTTTGATCTCGTTGTCATTTGGAATGCAGATACGGTCATCGTACCATAGAATTCCCTGTTCATCTTCTCGAAGGTTGGTTGTATCTTTGCTCCTCATGTCCTCCTTCATCTCTTGAAGGTATGGGTCAATCGCTTGAGCTTGTCGGATCTTATCCTTCAACTCACATTCCATCTTTAGGGTAGTGATGGTTCCTTGGTCCACTAATTCCAATTGCAACCTTTCGAAGTCCTTGATCAGTTGTGTTGGCACTTCCAGCTGTGTTATCTGGTTGCAACGAGACTTTCTGCTCAAGGCATCAGCTACTACATTGGCTTTTCCCGGGTGATAGTGGATCTCTAGATCATAATCTTTGATCAATTCTAGCCATCTTCTCTGCCTCATATTCAACTCCTGTTGCGTGAAGATATATTTCAGGCTCTTATGATCCGTGTAAATTTCGCACTTACTGCCTAGTAAGTAGTGTCTCCATATCTTTAGTGCATGTACGACCGCAGCTAGCTCCAGATCATGTGTCGGATAATTCTCCTCATGAGGTCGTAGTTGTCTTGATGCATAAGCTATCACTTTCCTTTCTTGCATCAATACGCATCCCAATCCTTGCTTGGAGGCGTCACAGTAGACTTGAAAATCCTTTTTGACGTCCGGTAGTATCAGGATTGGTGCAGTTGTCAGTTTTTTCTTCAATTCCTCAAAACTTCTTTCGCACTCCTCGGTCCAATTAAAAGAGGCGTTCTTCTTCAGTAGCTGGGTCAGCGGTTTGGTGATCTTCGAGAATCCTTCTACGAATCTTCGATAATATCCCGCTAATCCCAAAAAACTTCTAACTTCTGTTGCGGTTTCTGGTTGTTTCCATTCAGTAACAGCTTGTATCTTCAACGGGTCCATAAATATTCCTTCTCCTGAGATGATGTGTCCTAAGAAAGAGATCTTCTTCAGCCAAAAAGCACATTTGCTAAACTTGGCGTATAGCTGGTGGTCTGCTAGTTTCTGTAGCACTATCCTCAGGTGATGTGCGTGCTCCTCCTCTGTCTTGGAATATACGAGGATATCATCTACAAATACAATGATGCACTTATCCAGGAATTCCATAAGGATTTTGTTCATTAGATTCATAAATACCGCGGGTGCATTAGTTAATCCAAAGGGCATCACTGTAAACTCATGCAACCCGTATCTGGTCACGAAAGCAGTTTTAGGAATGTCCTGTTCTCGGATCCTTAACTGGTGATATCCCGATCTCAGGTCTATTCTTGAGAACACTTTCGCTTCTCTGAGCTGGTCAAAAAGGTCATCTATCCTTGGTAAGGGGTATTTGTTCTTAATGGTCATGTCGTTCAGCTTGCGGTAGTCTATGCAAAGTCGCATGCTACCATCTTTCTTCTTAACAAAGAGCACTGGGGCTCCCCATGGTGATGAGCTTGATCTGATGAATCCTTTTTCTTCCAATTCAGCTATCTGCTTCTTCAGTTCCTCTTGCTCATGACCTGTCATCCGAAACAACTTCCTAGCATACGGAGCAGATCCGGGTTTCAGTTCAATGGTGAACTCTATATCCCTATCTGGTGGCAATCCGGGAAGTTCTTCTGGAAAGACTTCTGGGTACTCATTGACAATCGGCACCTCTTCAAGTTTCACTTCTTCAATGCAGTTCAATCTCTGCAGGTGGTCGCAGATTGGAGTTCTGTCTGCATGGAATGTAACTTGCTTTCCAATGGCATTTGTCAGGGTGATTGTTTTCTTTTCACAATCCATTAATCCCTTATGCTTGGCGAGCCAATCCATTCCAAGAATGACATCTAATCCTTGAAGGTTTAGAACTAGCATGTCTGCCAGGAATTCTAGATTGCCGATACAGAAGGCAACATTTCTACAGATAGAATTAACAATCATCCTAGCACCAGGTGACTGAATGATGATAGGGTGCTCTAAAGCAACCACAGGCAAATTATTACTCAACAAGCGATCTTTTGACATAAATGAATGAGTTGCACCGGGATCAAATAAAACAACTGAAATCTGAGAGGAGATCAAGAGTCTACCGATCACGACGTCAGTTGCCTCTCCTGCTTCTGCAGCAGTCACGAAGTTGAGTCTTCCTCCGGCGGTTGGTGTTCCTCTCCCTCTGCTGGTTTGGAATCTTCCTCCTCTGGCTTGTGGTGCTCCTCTGGCAATAGTTCGTGCAGGTGCAGGGGATTTGGCTGCCTGAGCTTTAGCTACGCTGGGAGGTAAATGCCGAAGTGGACAAGTCTCTCTGTGGTGTCCTCTTCTGCCACAATGGAAACACTCTGCATTCTTCAGTGTACAATCTTTATAGAGGTGACTCCCTTTGCATCCGGGACATGTTAGAGTTGTTGGTGATGAAGTCCTCTGGGGTCTTGGAGGTGCGGGTGCTCTGAAAGCGGCTCTGGCATATGGTGCTGGTCTTCCTCGGCTAGAATTTCCTTGAAAAGAGTATGCTATACTTTTCCTCTTGCGGTCCTCTTCTACTATGCCTCTTTTCTCCTCCATTTTGAGCACTCGATTCACAAGGACTTGGAAGTCCGTGAACTAGTGCGTTGACAGGTGATATTGATATGAGTTTTGTAGGCCTTCGCAAAATCTGTCGATCTTTCGCTCTTCTGTCATGATATCTTCAGGTGCATACCTGGCCAATTTGATGAATTCATGCAAATACTGCTTCACCGTCCTTCCTCCTTTCCTTAAATTCAGGAATTCTCTGCGTTTGGCTTGAATAGCTCCTTTGGGGACATGGTACTTACGGAACTGTTCCTTGAATTCATTCCAGGTAATGGAATTCTGATCAGGGTGTACCGTCTTGTAATTTTCCCACCATGCTGCAGCCGATCCTGTGAGCTGCTGGGGTCCATACAGCAGCTTCTCTTCATCATTACACCTGACGGTGTCCAATTTCCTCTCAATTTCTCTTAACCAATCGTCTGCCACAATCGGGTCTTCAGTGCAGGAGAAAGTTGGAGGACGCGTCTTTTGAAAGTCTGTCAGTCTTGCTCCAATGTTCGAACCTTCCTCGCGTCGTGTTGCGGAGTTTTGCATCAACTGTTCCAGAATTTGACTATGTACCTCTGCGGATCTCTGTCGGTTTTGTTCCATCCATATCAGTATTTCTGTCATATTTCCTCCTTGCGGCACTGAGGTCGATGAATTTGGCTGATCTGAGGTATCTCTAGTCCTTCTCGTTGACGTGTTCCTTGGGGCATCTTCCGAGCCTTGGATTCTACCTCTGGTGTTCACCATTCTGTTCTGACAAGATAATTGAGAGAAGACTACTAATTCAAAAGAGCACAGATTGAACACAAGCTGAAATGAAAGATTAACCCAAGAGATTGGATTGGAACATGCGATTGCTATTTTCAAAGGTTTTCAAAAGATACAAGGTTTTCACCTTTACAGCCTTAGAGTTACCAACAAACAATACAAACAAAGCAACTACTACAACAAGAGCTAAAAACTAACGATTACAAGGGCTAGAGCAGAAGGGTCAAGCTGAAGAGAAAACTAGGATCTCCTGTCGGTCCTGGAAGAACTGCAAGGTTCCACTTCTTCGGGGTCTTCCTCTTCTTGATCTTCGTCGGCATCCATAGGGTCCCATTCCATATCATTGTCCTCTTCTTCCTCAGATGAATCGTTGGTGTTGCATGTAGCAATCTCTTTTCCTTTGCCTTCAGGAACTTCCTTCCCTTTCGCGAGAGTAGGATATTCTGGTGCAGGGGTGTTGATCACAATGCCACGTGAAGCAGGTGTGAAATAACCCAGGTAATCCCTAGGTCTTCCCACACTCTTGCGGGCTGTGAGTCTTATCTTCAAGCGGTTCTTCTTGTTCACCGATCCTTCGTCTTCGACTTCTCGTGCTCTGCTAGGTTCAGCCAACTCCTGAATCTGTTTTTCTTTCTCTTGGAGTTCTGAGCGAACCTTCGCAAGCGCTCCTTCGAGATAGTGACGGTCATCCCGAGCATTTTCATGCTCACGCAACAACCGAGTGTAGCTTGACTCCAAAGCTTGAACTACATCTCTGGTTTTGGTCAGGATGGCATCTCTCTGGTTGGTGGAGGGATGAACAGCTCGACGATCCGATCCGGGAACTTGGTAGGGTACAAAGCAGAAAGGAGAACCTATAAGAAAATCATCGTACAGCTGGTGGATGGTACCTATCGCACGACGAGCAGCGTCTTGGATAGCATCTTCTTCTTCTTCTCTACGAGCTTCCTTTCTTGTTGATCCTCTCCCGATCTCTGGAATCTCGTACACAATCACCGAGGCACGGAAACCAAAAGGTCTACCATCTACTTCTTCTCGACGGACGTAGTAGACTGGTCGCTGGTTGTCTCTTGCTCCCAGAAATTGTAACATCATCCAAAGCATCAACGCCCATGATCCCAACTCGTCTCCGTGAATTAGCTTCTTACCAGGGGCCATCTGCGATGATGAGACATGGACACTTAAAAGTAGGAAAAAGGTTTTGAAAATTTTCAAATAATACTCATTATGCTTTTCTTAAACAAATTAGGTTTTTCACAATTAGATTTTTACCAAATAATCTAGCGATTCTCTACTTTAGGGACGCCCATTCTAGTAAGGGTCACGACCTACAGTCAAGCTTCATGCTCTGATACCATTCGCTGTGAGACCCCCCCCCATTTGAGGATCACCTTGGTAACCGCCCAGGTAGGTTACACACAGCATGATGCCACATGAGCTCAAACCACACAAGCGTAGTAATATCATTAAACAAGTATCAGGCCAACATGGCCAATATTACATAGCCAAAGCACCGAAAATGGCGCTAAGTAGAGTTGCTAGGAAAATAACCAGTTTATCAGAACCAGAATCGGTATCCAAGTACCGAACACACAACATAAAGCACAAAGCAACGACAAACAGCTTGACTTCAATCAGCAGTGGGGTTGGAGGGACTTCTCCCACATCTGACTTGACTTGGTGCATAATCCTTCTACAACGTGGGCTCGTCTGGGGCACTTCCATCTTCTGCCGAGTACTCATAACTGAAGGAATCGGGATCCTCGAATCCCTCTTCTACAGTGGGATATAAATGCAAGGGTGAACACTTGGTGCTCAGCAACACTCATTCCAGGGATTAATGCAATCATACTTACATGAGGGTGAAACATATGATTCCGGGGTTTTAGTTTCATATGGATAGAGATATATAGATTTCCAAATCATTTGTTCGGTAAAATAGTACTTTGTCATGAAAATGATACTTTAAACATTAAACAGGTTTTCAATAAAACATTAGATGTAGTAGTCTCCCATGAGTTACTACTTTGTTAACCGCATTATGAAAACATTCCAAAACGTTACTTGTGCTATAACCCATGGATAACATCCACTACGAAAAGACTCCTGAACCTGGGAGTACAGAGTATCTGATACTTCTTTTACACTTTGCAAAGGTGTACCTCTTTTTAAATCCACTGGTTCACTCGGCTTTCAAGTCGGTACAGCTCCATGTGACTTATACACATGTGACAAGACCGAGATCACACAACGCTTTTGCAGTTCAGTATTAACAGTATCCCCGCCCGGTAAATAGACAGTTAAGCCTCAAGTACCGTTGTGGGTCTTCCCCACTGCCTTACTTCCTAGCCTCTCTGGTCTATGTTCCCGCAGGACACATAGCCTTGGTCTATGTCCACGCAAGACATACGACCGTTTAAGATTACAACCGTTCACGGTTTAATCAGGTCTAGGGCGCCTTCCTTCTTTTACGCCTTTTCCTCTCATTATTGTTCTGAACTCACATCACTCATGGCCGAACCTTGGCCTACCAGTTTCCACGCGAGAAACCAGATCGACAAACCATGCAGGGAACTGCTAATACCAAAAAGCTACTAAGTTGTGCCTGTCCCATACCAGGCAAGTGGTTGGTACGTTTACAATTCGCATAGAGACACAGCACAAGGTTCTTGTCCTTATGAACCAATAGTGAGGAACATTCACATTCCCTGGTGCGCACCGCACCCTCTCCATACAATCCAATCCTCACTACTGATCCCTTTTATCAGTTTTCTTGACAAAACGGTTTTGATCATAACTTCTCATGTATTTGACCATTTCAAGTTTAATGTGAATATTCAGTATATGAGTCCTAGGGTGACAAAAGCATATGTATGAAGGTTCAATAACAAAAAGGGGTTTCATGATCCATTAGGTAATATCTACTCATGTCATTCAACATAACTTGTATTTCAAATAAGCATGCATAGTAAGAAACAGTGAATATACTTCATATGAAAATATTGGGTGAGACATGATCAAAGGAATGAGGCTTGCCTTGCAATGCTGGGTCTAAATACTCAGACGAATCTTCAAAGACTTCTTCCGCTCCTTCTGCTTCTGACTCTGCGGCAATCAACCAACACACAAACACATACCATAAGCATACAGAAAATAGTTTCCATAGAAATTATTAAGTAAATAAGTCATGCATGCAGGGGAAAAGGTTAGGGCAAGGTCACAAGGGTTCTGGTCAAAGAAACGGCTAAAAAGGATTGAACGTCGAAGGGTCGACATTCGGTTCATGGCTTTGGCATAACTTTAAACTGATCTTAGGATGGTTTTCTGGAGAAGTGATAGAAGGGAAAGATGTAGATCTCAACTCCAGGAATCTAAAGGACAAGGTGGCATTTCAATTGCTCACCCAGAAGGGGCTGAACAAGGTCAATGCCAGTGGCTGACATGCATTGACATAGTGCTGGACATGGCCAGAAACTAGGGCATGGCTTAACTTTTGATCCAGGGCTCCAATTGATGCAACACTTTGTCTGGGAGGTAGGCATCACTAACAGGAACAAAATACTCAACAGGAATAAGGGCTGAAAGTGGCCGGAGGGCGGCCAAATCCGGCGATGAACTACGGTGGCGACACAGCACAGACATTGATCTGGACAAACGTTTGGCAAAGGCATAACTCACAATCTAGGCAGATCCAGGTGTCGAGTTAGTGGAAGAAATTGCTCAGGGAGGTGAGGCGAAGCTAAGGGACAAAGTGGTGTCGGCTGAATCGGCCGGGAACGAATTCCGGCGACCGGTGCTGGAGAAGATGACACTGGAGCCTAGGGGATTTCGCTACAAGGCGAATGAGCTTAATTCCAGGCTTGGGAATGATCTCTAGGGCACAACAAGGCTACTGGAGGGGTCAATTTTGCTGGGAGATGGCCGGAGAAGCTTGGCGCCGAAGTCCGGCGAACGGCGGAGGTTCCAGTTTGGGATTTCTTCGATTTGAGCTCAAATGGGGATTTTGGTTCTACAGGCTTGCTCTACTAAGCTTACTGATCGACTTCTTCTACAGAATCGAGAGCTAATTTGGAGGGAATCGAACAGCATTGGGGGAACAGGGCAAATCGGGAATCCGGCGATCACCGGCGATGGGGATCGATCTGGTGCAATTGGTTGCTACTAAACAGAGAGGGGAACTCACTGGTGAACTTGGATTGGAGAATGGTGCAGCGAGATGGGCTGGCACCGTGAGCTCACTCACTGGCTCGCCGGAGAAGAAGGTGTTCGCGGTGGTGTTTGGGACTTAGCCGATTTTCTGGAGGCTTGAGGTTTTCAAAGCACAGGGAGGGTTTAAATAGGCACGAGGACGGAGCTTGCGAGGGAAAACACGACAGCGGTTGCTTGCGCCGGGGAGAAACTTGTCGGGCGCAGGCGCAACGACGGCGACGGCGACGTGATTTGCTTCAGGCGGTGCTGCAGCTTTGCCAGTAACGCCAGGGTGCCTTGGAACTTCGTCCGGGACGGCGCAGATGCGGAGGCGACAACGTAGCTCCGGCAACGACACGTACACGCATGCAATGCCACGGCAACGGGCATGCGCGCGCGAAAACGCTGCTGGAGCGCGGCCGTTTAACCGCTGGACAAGGCGAAGCAATGGTGCTGGCACGTGCGCGCGGGGTGGCTTGGTTGTTCACAACACAGGCGACAAGAAGCGGTGGCCGGCAGCGAGCAAACGCGGCGAAAACACGGCGCGGCTCCGGCGAAGACGCGCTGGTCGTGGCCAACGACCAGGCGCTGGTCGAAAACAGCCGAAAAGATTAGAGGGGCTGATTTGCAATTTTCAGAACTTTGCTTCCAGGGACTGATCTGCAAATCTGGAGATCTGGAGGGCTGATCTGAAATCTGATTTCGCAGATAAGTTGCATAAAATTATTAGAACTTATCCTGCCAAAGTTTGGTAAGATCGGGTAAGATCTGAAGGGTTTCGACAAAATTAGGGAAAACAGTTTAGGGTAAAATAGGGTAATTAGGGTTTTAAAATGGTAAGGGTTGAAACTCAACCTTAGGATGGGATTTTGGAGATGATCCTGAAGGGGAAAATGTTCTGAACAACATTTAGAAGGGAATGGCTGAAGCAGATTAGGGTTTGGAGTCAAGATGTGGATTTTGGCTATTTTAGTGTTTGGCAAAAACAGGGGTGTTACAAGTGACCCCTAGCAGGACATAATGACTATCTGACTATACACAAGATCATATCCAACGAATCTATATAATGTACTCATGTTGATCCCTTCGCCATATGATACCAGATTAAACCAAGGTAGGATATGTGCCATCCTTGCACGGTTAAATCCTTTCTCGATCTCCTAATAAATTGATTTTTCTCATAGTTGACACTCAACTACATATGATATAACCATGTACTTCTCCATTCATCTATATTGAAGGGCCTAGAGATATCTCTCCCGTTATATGAGAGGCAAATGCCATATTGAACGTTGACATTCTTCCGCATGGTTCATGACATACTTGAATATTTCTTTTATGACCACACAATTAAGAGTAGTGTTTGATAGCATCACAGTATACTACTACGTATGTAGAGAACTATGACGATCTTAGGTTTGAGGATTAATTATAAATATTATTTGAAACTAACTAATGACACACACACACACACACACATATATATACTATTCTACACTTACCCCTAGAATAGCTATTCTATGTCTATCTTCTATATTGTTGGATCATGCATCGAGATTAGAATTTTATTGACGATAGTAACTACCATAAACGGTTCCATTATCCCTAAAAAATAAGAACCCACATCACGATTTGTTATAACCGCACATTATCCCTAAAAAATAGGAACCGACTAAAAAATAGGAACCGAAATCATATTAGTCTGTAAATTTACTAATCGCGTAATATAAATTTATTGGTCGTATACTACAGATTTACTAGACGGAACAGTAAATGTATAGTACATGACCAGTAAATTTACTGGTCACATACTATAGATTATACTATAGATTTTTGTCAGTAAATTTATTAGTCGCATAATATAAATTTATTGGTCGTATACTACAGATTTACTAGACGAACTAGTAAATGTATAGTATATGACCAGTAAATTTATTGATCACATATTATAGATTATACTATAGATTTTTGTCAGTAAATTTACTGGTCATATACTATAGACATATACTATATATTTTTGTTAGTAAATTTACTGTCATATAATATAAATTTACTGGATGTGAACAAGACGTGGGAGCGCAGTGAAGAAGATGAAGAGGCGGTTGATGCGGATATCGATCAGTAACAATAAAATATTTCAAATATTTATTGTCGTTATGGAATAAAACGACGTTAAATTCTTTTAAACAGAGGATAACCGCTATCTCTATCCAACAGTTGTACTTTATTCTAATAAATTAGACCGGACAGTTTCTAGACTGGGTATAGAATAACTATTCTATGGGTGAGTGTAGAATAGTGTTTTTGTGTGTGTCTATATATATATATGATAAACCCCAATAGTGTCTTAAAGTAGGTCAATTTAAGATTATATTCTCTAACATGTGTCCACATAATTGATTTAACATCTCATATTTATGATCCGTGAAACATGATCATCAATCAATATATGTGCTAACCCATTCACCATTAATATCCTATTTAATGATAATAGATTAAGAATTTTACATAATAACATCACCAAATAAATTAAGAGTTTCACGAACAAGTCATACACTTACTAATAAAAAAGATGATAATATATTTAAGGAACATAAATAACATATTATTCAAAGATTAGTAAACACTACAAGAATAAAACCATTTCTATGATTGTCTCTAGGACATATCACTAACAATTTCAATAAACCACTAAGATATAGTTGCATTATATGAGACTTCACGTAAATGTGTATGGTTGAAATATTCAATTTGATACATTCAACAATCATATAGTATCGTGACAAATAATATTACCCCTACTATCATGTACAAGGAAAATGCTACTTGTATTTTATAAATGAGTAGTGGATATCTAAAGGGTAACTTGACAAAATATATTGCTCTAAAATACTTTTGTTTTCACGAACTCTACAAGAGTGATGGGATAAGCATATAGAAAATTGGTTTTAGTGACAATCTAACAGACTTATTCACAAAATCTCTAGCTATCTCTATATTTGAGAAATATGTTCATCGTATTAAAATACATAGACTAGGAACACTATTATCTTTAGGAGGAGAAAATATTAATAAACAAATATGAACATTAATTTTGCATTTAGACCCTGAAGTTCTTTACACAATTATTTCTATTCAATTTATTTGTAACTTAGATCTTGAATATCAGATCCTAAAAATCAATGATACACTCTTTTTCCTTAAATAAGTTTTTTTACCCATTGAGTTTTCCATAACTCTTGAGTTCGACTCCCCACATCTACTATTTATTCCTGTACAGCCGATTCGACGGTATCCTACAGTCTCTCTCAAAAAAAATTTTCCATAACTAAAGATTTTTTAGTGAGGCAGCATTCATAACACAGGAATATTTATGTTGTATACTCTTTTCTTTAATTATTTTTTCCTTCTGCATTTTTTGCAAAAATTTTAACAAGGCATATGTACGACGAGGCGATGTCCAATGGGGAGATAAGAATATTTTTATATGGAGATTATCAAAATATCCCTAGAATTTTTCTATTTGTTCTTTATATAATGGATAATGGATATATTGTATAAAGAGAGATCAAACAAATGAATAAGAAAAGCGCAAATATTTTCTTTCTGTTTTCTATTGTGTTCGTCTATTATTATTTGTGCTGGTGATTCAAATATGTATGAAGCACTAGGATGATCCATCAAATTACAATGAATTAAACTTTTTTCTTGTTTTGCAACTATTAGAGCTTAGGAGAAAGTATTTGGTAATTACCATGTGAAAATAAATGCTCTTAGGAAGTGGATGACCTTCCTTTCGGAACCAAAAACACAATACTATAGTACCATGTCTTTTATTCTCTTAACAATTTGATTAACAAACCAATACTTTAAATTGGCCACTACAATACTCAAATAACAATATTTTTAGTACTATCATTACAATACCGTATCTTTTCTGCCGCGCGTCACCGTAGCCCTCTGCTTTTTATATTGCTGGGCGGCAAATGCGGATCCAACCGCTGATGTATAACAGAGCTTTCACATAACAAGTGAATAAAGGGTGCCACGTCTTCTCGATATTCGCTTGCATCCTCTCCCAAGTTGACGGGAAAAAGGTTGTTGTAATGCCATAAATGTTTTGGAAAAATATTATTTGGTGGCCCACCCTACCAGCCACTACTCATCGCCCCATGAATGATGACAAAAAAAAAAAAGGGATTCTGGCTCGTGGTATCACGCATAAGATTTGGGGATTACCATTTCACTTAAACTATCATATACGGGATCATTAACATCTAGTGTAAGTAAAGTACTATTAGGTGTGTTTGAAATAGAGAAAAACAGATAAATTTTAGCTGATTTCAATCTTAATAATTTTTTTATATAGTGTTTGGAAAAAATAATGACCATATAAACTTTTATGAAATTTCTTTGAAATAGTTTTTTTAGAAATTCAGAGGAAACAAAAAATAAGGCCAACCTCATAGAAATATTCCCCTATACTTGTTGCAAGAAAAATTTCTATATTTATTCTATGGTGCATCCAAATAATATTTTTGAACAATTAGTGTGTTTATGTTTTCTTATAGATTTCATTAGACATGACACTCAATTCTTATATTTTACTTATTCTTATGTTTTTCATTTTCTGTATTCCAAACAGACTCTTATGATATTGGCTTTGTTTTTTTTTTACTTATAAAAAAGTTGTACTTACAAAAATACAATACTATTATCTTAAAATACCCTCGTATCCATTACTCTATTTGTCCATTAATTATTTATATGCAAACAACAAAATTATTATATTAATCTCAAGTACTAGAAGTAGAATTATAATCTAATATCATTGTTTGGAGTGTTTTAAGTAAAATTATAATCTAATATCTTTTCTTAGAGAACTAAAGCGATATGTTAAAAAAAGAAAAGATTACAAAATTGAACAAAGTACTATAAGAATTGCAAAAAAAAAAAATAAAGAAAACACTCGATATGGTAGTCATTGTGTTGCCGCTTGACCAAATTTTCATACTCTAAGGCGTTGTTTCGAAACAGCAAAAATACTAAAACACAGGAGCGGGAAAGACGTCGAAACATATAGGACAATTAAGTGAATACCACAAAATTGTAAAATATAGAACTGATGAAAATTGAAGTGTTTGGGTTAGACCTGTACAAACCCTTTCGGGTTGAGTTGTTGAAAATTTTGATTCTATTTGAGTCGAGTCTTATGGGTAAGCGGGACAAACTCATATTTAGTCAGACTACAGTTAGGACGAATAGGTTTAGTGTATTTACATTGTTTTAGGCAACTAGGTTGAAATTGAGTGTGGCTGGGTCCGTGCGGTTTGTCTATTAAGGTGTATAATTCAAATTTGGTCAAGTCTTATGGGCATTGAGTTTAGGTTAAATTCGGGTCAGATCAAACCATGTTAATTTTGTATATGTCTAATTTAGATAAATGGTGGGAGAACACTAAAAATTGCTTTTATTTAGGTTTGAGTTAATATTTAGTTCCTTCAAAATCAAGACATGTTTGGAACGTAGGAATTTAATATAAGTTTTGGAGAAAAAAAATATTTAATCTCAGTTGATATGAGATTTTCTTTAAAATTTCTATAAAATTTCTAGTTTCAAACAGACCTATGTGGAAAGTAAAGCCAATCTTTTGGAATTGGATTGGAAGAGTCCTTTGATCCAAACACATGAACAATAAAGAAAACTACAGGAAGGAAAACCCTGTATTTTTTTCTCAGAATTTCCTAAATCATCTTGTTTGGGGATAAATAAAAAAAGAACAAATTCATCGAAATCAGAGCAGCTTGAGAGAATATTTTTATGTAAACCTAGCTATATCATCATTGCTTGAGAGAATACGTTTTGTTTAAACTTGGAAGTAAACTTGGTGGGTCTTTACTTGCACACTACTTGCTCGCCTCCTATCCTGTTCTTGCTGATCCCAGGTCCTTTCTTCCCTTGTATTGCACGGTGTCGGCTGTCGGCATCTAATCCCAAAACAAAATAATAAACTGAAAAGCTTACGATTTTAAAAATTACAAACTAGTAAGTTATGACGCACGGCCCCTCAAATTTAGAGCCCATTTGACATAATTTATTAGAACAAATAGGAGTTTAAATTTTAAATTTATCCTTCAAATTAAATCTCTCTTTAAAATAAAAACTTCAAATAAATTTTAATCTCTTTCTACTAACTTATTGAGTTTATATATTTAAACCAACTTATAAATTTCAACTAAGTTAAACCAAATGGGCATATCTAAAACTTGACATCCTTAAACTTTGCCCAATTGTGACACATGGGTCAAATCATTGGTTCAATAATAAAAAAATGATATAACATGGGACAGTGAGATCTCTAAATTTGTTTTATTGTGTCACATAAGTTTTTGAACTTATTTAATCATATTATTTAGATTCTTAATATGTTTTTTTACCACTTAACTACAGATGGACTTAAATAGTAAATTTATACAAATTTAGGAACTTTCCATGGAGGGGCAGACCAAAGTGAAAGGTACCAGGTTGAAGGCCAGTACTCTTTTGCACTCCGCCTAATTCTATAGCAATTTTGCACACATCCCCTAGTTTTTAATAGAAATGACACCACGAACACACTTCAAACTTTCACTAATTTGTAGTATTTAATGGACTTCTAGTTTCTTGAAGTTAAGACTTTGACCCCATTAGCTAAAATTGTTAGATCCGTCCATGTTCCCTGAGCTTAAAATTAATTTAGGATCCAAAGTGAGAGTTGCATAAGGTTGAGGACCTATAGATTATAGTGCAATTTAGGTCATGTTTGGTTGAGCACTTGCTCTAAGTTTCTTTCTTTGAGAAGCTAAGAGCCTCTTTGGTTGCTTGCTCGACTTTAACATGTCTCAATGAGATAGATTTGTACGGTTGAGACAGGATGAAAGGGTGCGACTAGGTGTTGTTTAATTGGTTGCAAGAGTTGATGCAGATTGAGATGAAATATTGTTTGAAAAATTATATAAGTGGAGCAAGTGAGAATACATGATACGAAGAAAATTATTAGAGTTATTAGTTTATCTTTATCGCACCCAAAACTATCAATATACCTTAATAATTTTTAATTTACCTTAATTCATCTTAAAAATCTTTAATATGTACTAATCACTCTACTAGTAATATTATTAGGTAGGCCTACCCTCTAGCAAGCTCAATTCAAACTTTTCTAGGGGACTGGCTTAAACCACTCTTTTTGTATTTGCCATGCTAGTTGAGTCATGCAGTTGAGTCAATCAAACACACAAATTTTCAAAAAATTTTACATAAATGAGCCAAACTAAGGTTGACACGGGTAACCAAATAGCCCCTAAAGCCCTCAAGCCCCAACTCCAATAGGATGTGAGAAAAATTTTGGAGTCCAAAAGATGTTTAGTAAAAACACTATTCTTAGAGCCAAATTTTGTTAGAGAAGCCCATATTGCCCCAAAAATTCATGCATTTAACAACTTTACCAACAGAAAATTATTGATGACATGGACTCATAATTAATTCAAACTTTAGGGGTGAATGTTCTGTTAGGAATTTTTGGAACTCTTGGATCTATCCTAGCTCCCAGTACAATAGTAAGGTGTTGTTTAACTATGATTTATCTCCCGGCTTCTAGGCCGGAGATGGAGCCGCCTAACTAAATTTGGTAGATCAGAACCGCCGGGAGATAAATCATAGTTAAACAACACCTTACTATTGTATAATAATGCAAATGAAACTTTTTTAAATAATTAAAAAAATGATGAAAATAACTTATAATTATTTATTGTATTTTTGACTTATCATATGTACTTGTTGAGTCTCAAAAACTTATAAACCATTTATCACAATTCAAAGACACAACATACCACTTATCGAATTTGAGAGACTCGGTAATCTGCTCACAGCCTTGGCTCTACATTGGTCTCATCCCCCGGCTTTAGTCCCCCTCCCCTCATTCACATCTCATACTCAAAAACAACGGCCACATATTCATTCCTCTAATTCAATTATATTAAAATCAGACAATTATTTTAAGTTGGTGAAATTATCAAAAGTATAGATCCAAGAAAACTCTTCAAAATAACGTAAATTTCTTGTAATCTGACCAATTTTTTCCTAATTTTATTAATTATGTAATTAGTATTTAACTAGATGGTAGAAAAATTTGTGACATAGAGATGATCTTAAGGTAGAGTATATAACATAGTATGTTGTAGTATTTGAATTTTGTGTGGATGAAATATATTTAGTTATTAAATGACCATAGATTTTGGTTGTGTTAGGTTAGTTTAACTTAAAAAGTTTATGCGGATGAAAGTCTTTGTGGTTAGGTTAAGTTATAAGGTTAAACTATGGAACTTATATTATTTATTTGTGATTAATAACACATTTTGCTTTTTAGTGACTGTAGATGACTTTAGTAATTTCCACCAAAAGATGTAAATAAAAAAATTAAAAATTGCTATAATTAAGAAAAACATAAGGCTGCAGGAAAATAATATAAAGTGTATTATACTTAGTGAAAATAATTGGGAAAAGGATGAAAATAAGTAAAAAAAAAATTAAAGTAAAAAATGCATAGAAACATGAATAAACCAAAAAAAATCATAGAAGTGGAAAATACATTTATGGAAAATGAAAATTATCTTCTTAAATAATATAGCTATCATGAGAACTGTAGAAACGTAAAAATTAGAAAGGTAAAAAAAGACACATTTATTTCAAAATTTCAGATGAATTGTTTTTGTTTTTAATAAATGCGTTGAACTCCATATTCATTAATTTTCTCCAAAATATGAAAATAAAAAAGAATCAGAAATTTCTTTAATTAAGAAAACCATAATGCTTCAGGAAAATAATAGAAAATGTACTATACTTGCTTAAAATAATTGGGAAAAAGAATGAAAATCAGTAAAGAAAACTAAATTAAAAAAGCATAGCAACATAAATAACCATAAATAATCATAGAGTCAGAAAATAAAATTATGCAAAATGAAAATTATCTTGTTAAATAATATACCTATCGTGAGAACTTTACAAACGGACAAAAGTAGAAAAGTAAAAAGAAAATTACTACACACAATAGAAAATAACTAAAAAAATTGGTCATTTATGAAACGTTTCATCAATTTCAATTTTTGAGTTGAATTGTTTTTGTTTTTAAAAAATGCATTGAAGTCCCTATTTATAAATTTCCACAAAAAGATGTAAATAAAAGAATTAAAGTTTCTATAATTAAGAAAACTATAATGCCTTAGGAAATTAATGGAAAATGAAATTTATCTTTTTAAATAATAAAGCTATCATGAGAACTATAAAAAAATAGTAAAGTAAAAATAAATACTAAATGGTGCAGAAAATAACTAAAAAATTGATCATAGATTGAACATTTCATAAATTAAAAACTTGAGATGAATTTTTTTGTATTTTATAAATGCATTGAAGATCCTATTCATTAATTTCCATCAAAATATGTCAACAATAAAGAATTAAAATTTTCTATAATTGAGAAAAGTATAATGCTTCAGAAAAATAATGGAAAATGTATTATTGTGGAAATAAATATGATTAATAATGAAAATAAGTAAAAAAAACTAAAGTAAAAATGCATAGAAAGATAAATACACAAAAAAAATAATCATAGAATCTGAAAAAATTTATGGAGATTGAAAATTATCTTGTTAAATAATCAAGCTATCACGAGAACTATAAAAACAGAAAGGTGAAAGGTAAAAAGAAAAAAAAATACTAACTACAACAGAAAATAACTAAAAAATTGCTTGTAAATGAAACATTTCATAAATTAAAACTTTGAAATCAATTTTTGTTTTGTGTTTAGGGACAAGTTTCCAAAAATGTACATTAAAAATAGTATAAATAAGTGATGACCGTAGTGTGTAGGTATATTTGTTGCGGATTTTTAATGATTGTAGTTTATGTTAGAAACATTTAATGAAAGGTATGTTAAACTTCTTTTAGTAAGAAAATAGTAGATATTTAAATTACCCAATTTAATTAAAATAGTTGTATATGTTTATGTTATATTGAATTGCATAAATGTGTTCTAGGAATGGAGGAACCAAAAAAATTTTGCATATTTTATGGTAATGGCTTAGTTCATGATGGTCCATGCGATGTAGATATGAGTTGTTGCAAGTATGTCAAGACCGATCTAAACATACGTAACACATCATTTATGGATGTGAAATTATGGATCTTGAGTTTGTTTGGTAATAATCCACGACACAAAATGACTCAAGTTGAGGGCCTCATTGTCAAGCATACTGAGAAAGACCTCTATTGGGTGTTGCACAAAGTGAAAGAAGACAACTCCTGGGGCTCGTTCGTGCACAGAGTGAAAGACCCTAGAGGCGGACTGGGCAGCCAGTTTGAACTTTATGTCAGGTTCTTGGACATATAATAGCCCGAGTGTCACCATGACATCTCGTAGGCAGAAGGAAGGAATGTATCGAGTTGACCAAAATTTAGGGTAGCGAATAGTCAGATGTTTTTTATCACACTCGTGTAGATGTCAGTGAGTTATTGGAGGGCTTTCCTAGCGTATTTGACGAAGATGATTCGATAGGCTCAGAAGCATCTGATGACTCCGATGAAGATAATTTGGTACCCCTTAGAGAATGGCTTGATTAATCTAGATTCGATTTGGCAGTGCTGCCAATGGACCAAAATTCAAGATGATGTTTTCACTAGGATAGCATCCAGCTGGAGCAGTAGTTTCACAGCAAACAAGATATGAAAATTGTTGTAGCTAGATGGTCTCTTGCATTGAACTAGTAATACAGGGCGGTGAAGTTGAATCCTAATTTATACGTTGCAGCTTGTATAACACCAGGCTGCTCGTGGAAGGTTCGTGCCATGCAGTTGAAGAATGACATTGGTTTTGTGGTGACTAAAATTATCATGCACACATGAATTCTTACAGAAGCATTGGATAGGCACGATAACATGACATCGACATATGTATGCAACATCATCTATCATCAGTATGGGAGAACATATTGATAATGCAAAAGAAATTATGAAACAAGTGGCCAATAGATATGGATACCATATTAGCTGCAACATGGTATGGAAAGAAAAACATAAGGCAATTGAGGACATGTATAGCACATTTGAGGACACATACAACATCGTGATGAAGTTGCTTCGCAACATCACATGGACGAAACCAGACACATTTGTAGAAGTCTTCAATTAGCCAGTCATTGGCCCATATGGCACTCATAGAGAATACAAGAGTATTGTGTTGTGTGTTTTGGTCATACTCCCAGTGCATGGAGGCATTTATGTTCTGTCATGCAATGATATGCATGGATGGAACACTCTTGCCTGGGAGGTTGTGGAGCCCCCCATTGGGCAAGCTCTATGCGCTTACCTTGACTGTCCAGGATACAGTCACACACACAGAACATAAAACCAACAACCTGCTTAGGGATACATTAAGACAACAAGCACTTAAGGTACGTCATAGGGCCATTAGGCCATAATCCATACAACTTTACTAGGGCCAACACGACCAAATTTAGAACTTCATAAAAAGTAGTTTTTCACAGCAGAGATAGACTCATCTACAGTCCTAACTCAACTGCGTAACCCAACTAGTGCTCCTGGTCTTCGCCATTTCCATCCTCCAAGTCTTTGTTTAACCCATTAGGCTCTTGGTCGGCTACATCTTTTTCAATTGAATTGTTGATTTAGCAAGGTTGAGTATGACATACTCAACAAGTAACAAATGCAATACAAATACTCATATACAAAGTCTGATGTCAAGGTGATTGAAGTGACAGGGGATTAGCTTGAGTTGAAAATTAGTTCACATCTATACAAGCATAGTTAACTCTTAAATTCAAGAACAACATTAAAACTATTTGATCAAAATCTAGGTTATTGACATTTTAAATGTTTCATGGTGGTCTCCAATAACAAACCATGTTTTATTAACAAACCAACATAACGCTACTTGTGATGTATCGACGTGGGTAGAACCCACCGTGCACAGGCTCCAAAGGTCCTAGGGGCTCAGAGTATTGGAATATGTTTTACACACAGCTGATGTATACCATTTTACCTAAAAGATCCCTCAACTTATTACTGTCAACCATGACACGACAAGATCAGACTCGATCACGCATCTATAAGTGAGTGATTGAGTTCAAGTAATAAGGCATTTCACTATGCTTCGTGCACATCTTATTCCTACTTAGTAGTCGGACTACCACTAGTTAGATAAGTCCTCATACCATTGTGGAGGCTAAACCACCACCTTACTTGTCTCTTCCCCATTACTCTTCAACACAGAAGAAGAAATGTGGCCATCAAGGGGAAAAGGGAGAATACAGCACACGACATGCCGCAGGAATAATTTGAGCACTTGTCATAGGTACTAAGTCAGGCCCGTCCTATACCAAGATTGTGGTTAGTACATTTGCATGCTGCATAGAAGCACGACCCAAGTTTATAATCCTTAATGTCCATGGTAAGGTGCCATCCGCTTTCCCCTGTGCAGCACAGTGCACCATCCATGCCATCTCATCCTTACCACTGGGCCCACGTTTAACATTCCATTAACAACAATATGAATTCACATGAAATAGCATCATTTTCCTCAGGTTTTTATCAAAGTTCTAGCATACCAAATTACTCTTTTGTGCTAACAACCTTCTAGTAAGGTGTAATAATCCTAGGGTGACATGGCATATTTTGGGTTATCAAGTCAAGGATCATTTGCACAAATCAAATCACGGAACTAACTATACATGTCATCCTAACATATTCGTTTTAACAACACAGCATGCATTATATTTAAAATGTAAAGTATTTAGTCATTTCACAAAATATTGGATCAGGATCAACATGATCAACAGAATTGTGACTTGCCTCCTTGATCTTCAAATGTAGGGGTCAGTACAGTGGTGTCTTTGAACTTGGACTACTCAAAGCTTAAAACAGCGGCAAACAATTCAACATAAGTTTCAAAAATAGAATACACACACACACACACATATGCTTGCTTGCTTGAAGAAATAATAGGTGCAATTGAGGCTAAATGTGTGAATGTAAGTGCAAGGGAGGGCTAAAATAGTAAAATGAGGTGCTGTCCAGAAATACAAAATGGTGTTTGAGGGCCTTAAGGACGTCAAACATGACATGCAAGAGTGTCCGGACATCCATGGATGACAAGTTCATGATTGGGAATGGTTTGGCTCCAGGGAGAGAATTTTAGGGCCACTGAAACGGCATGCAATGTCACGGGTGAGCTGAGAATGACAAACGAAACCTAGGAATGTGACGAGGATGACTGGTAGCAACCAAAATTCTTGTGCATGTGGAAAATGAGCAGTGGCTTGGCTAAGGCACGACTCAAGATGGCTAGGCCCGAAGAATCGCATGGAACAAGTTCATGGGACGCGAATGGGGCGACGACAGGGTCGAACAATACATGAAAACAGACAAATGAACGGCGAACAGTGAGATGAAGGGCTCAGACACTCTCAACAGACTCAAAATCATGCATGCAGCTGTGGTTGATGTACTAGTGCAAGATGTTGACATGGCCAAGCAAGCATCGGATGCGTTCAGAGTGCGCCAAGAGTCTGGCCAATGTTGCACAGACTGGCATTGAGCGGTGGTGACGAGTTCCCACAGGTTTCTGGAAACGACAAGGGCTGCGTCATGGACACCTTGACTTGGCGGTCTCGGGGGACACAGTCATAGCGACTAGGATGGCCAAAATTGGCCAGACAATGACGACGACGACAGTGATGGAGTGCAGCTGGAGGCCTGCATAAGGCACTATGGTGGCCAGGGCTTCAATGATGACGACAAGTGTGTCTAGTATGCTTTCTTGGAAGGGCTGAGGGTGTGGGCGGTGGTGATTGGCCTGGCATCGATGGGATGCCGGTCGACAACGAGGAGCACCATGCAGGCAAGGGAATCTTGATGATCCACCATCACTAGGATGGTGCGGCCGAGGAGGCAATCAACGGAGGTGTCTGGGAGCTAGGTCATGGCCTAGAGACGGTGTGGTCGGTGATGATCTGTCGGTGACGGTGATATCTATCTGATTTGCATGATTTTTTCATATAATTTCCCCATGTTTATGCACATGTTAGTCATATACATCGTTATATACCTAGGTTATTCCAAATTTGTTGCCAAATCGACTAGATTACTCATTTAGCAATTTTTATTGTAGGTTGGCACAAATTGGAAGGATTTTGGCTAACGGGACATGCCTCATTGACTAAACCCAACCCTCAGTCTATTCTGGATAGAAACACGTGTTTCTACAGACGTGTAGGAATTGACCGTGTCAAAATCAGAGTCTTCGGGAGCCCGGAATCTCAAATCCTTTCAACCGAAGACCTTCCTGTAAATTCCTAAAACCTCAAGCACCCTTTTTGCAAAATAGCCTAGACTCAAAAATCTAAACCCAAACTAGAGAAGTACTTTTCTATAAATAACTAAAACCCCGAAGGCCTTTTTGCATTTTTGCCATTTCTCCTCAAAACCCTAGCTGCCGGCCTCTGTTTGATCTCAAGCCTGATTTTTTGTATGTTATTTCTTCTTCTACCTTCAACCCCCTACTTCCACACCTCCTACCGCTGATGCATATTCTTTTCTCTCCAGCCTCCCTCCTTCTCCTCCCTCCTTTCTTCTTCTTCCTCCTTCCTTCCTTTTTCTTCTCTATTTCTCCTCATACTTCCTCTTTTCTCGCTTGCACCACCACTGTTCCTTTTGCAATCCCGGTGTCGTTCACCGCCGTAGTGATAGTGGCGGTGGATGGCAGCCTTCTCCTCATCTTCTATTCACCGCAACTTCTTTTCTCTCCTCCCCACTTTGCCTTCCTCACCTCCATTTGTCTCTAGCCCAAAGCCAGCTTCTCCTCCTCTCTTCCTCTTCTTCTCCATTCTTCTCCCACCGATTTGAGCTAGATCTGTCTTCCTCGGTCATGTCTTCCTCAAATCCAGTGAGCTACCACCTCTTTTTCTCTCCTCTCTCCTCTCTCTCTCTGCATCTTTGCTCCTTCACCTGCCGCCTCTCTCCATCGCACGCCGCCACTCACACTGAATCTGCTCCTCCATGCCGGATTAGTGCCTTGACTTGCCGCTTACACTGTGCTCCACCGCCTCCCTCACCACAACTTTTCTTCATCACCAAATCCGACGAACCCATGCTACCACCTCCAATTGCTCACTGTGAAAACCACATCCACAACCACTTCGGTGTCATTGACCAGCCAGCTTCATCTTCCTCGCCGACGACTTCGACCTTTGACCATGAACAACTCCCTCCTCGTTGACCATGTCCTGTGGGCCGATGACGACAAGCACCTTCTTCCCCAGTCTTCGGCCTCGACCTCTCCTTCAACCACCTCAACGGCTTTGACCAATTCTCTGACGACCTCAACTGCTTCTTCCTCAACGTCGACAAGCACCTTCTACAGCTCTAACAAGCTCCAGCGGCAAGCATCTAGTGATTAACTCCTGCCCCTCTCAATTGCTATGTGTTGACTCTTTGATGAGAATAAGTCCTGACGAACATAGAAATTCTATGAATTGATTGTTTTTTGGAGATCTGTAAATAATTTCTCCTTGTTTGATCACTTCTCTATATATGCTGATTGCTTGTGATGAATTAAGCTGAATCATGATTTATTTACTTTTTTTTTGAATCAATTCTTCCTCTATCTATGTGTGATTGCTGGAGGGATCCTGGTGGTTATCTATTCCCTTGGTCTCATTTTCTCTTTCTGAAGTAAATTGCATATGCTTGGTCTGGTAGAATTGCTTGACTGTTGGAATTAAATTGCATATCTGCAAAGATTCTTCTGTGTTTCATTCCCTCTTGATTTGTGAGATGCTAGAGATTTACTCCAGTAACTCTATGATCAATTGCAGCCTATTTGTTTGTTTAGTTTGCACTGAGTTCATCCAATACATTTTGGAGTTGTTTGGAATTACAAAGACTTTCTGAATCTCTGGTCATGAGCTATTATAGTTAGGTAGTGGATGCAATGATTAGTTACTTAGGAACCAATTGCTCTATTAGTGTTGGAACCAAGTTGTGTTCGAGAGGAGTTGGGGAACGGTTAGTGTTGGTTTTGTACCTGTCGATTTTGATACTAATTATAGATTGTATCATACGCAGTCCCTATCGCGAGATTACTATTTGATCACAACTCTATTGCTTGTATTCGCGAACACGTGTACAATCACAACACTGATCTATGGTCGTGGTGTGATCACCTCTCTCTTTCTCTTTAGTTGTTCTGACATTTTCTCCCTCTTTCTTTCATCTAGTTTATTTTCATTCGACCTTGATTTAGTTTAGTTTACATGTTTTGCTTCTCTAGTCCCTGTGGAAAGAACAACAGAATACTCGCCTTACTGCACTGATCTTGACCTCTTGCGAGACAGTCTAGGCCGGTATTAGACGGCATTGGCACGATTCACAGTGAGGCGGCCATGCATGTGAGGCACCTGCAAGGCGAACTCCGGCATGGGGCTGTCAGAGTTTAGTCAACCTTGGTGGGAGTATCATGGCACCAAGGTGGTTTGGTGACATGGCTAGTGACAGTAGTGATCGACTGGTACGTGGAGGTTGAAGACCGCAAGGTGGTTGTGGTAGAGTGGCAAAAGACGACGATGGCGCTAGGGAAAAATTCATCTAAAGGGGCCTATTGCTAGGATGGAATGGAGTATTTTTCATCCATTTTCTCACCGGCGAGGAGGCTCGAGCAAGACTTTGATTTCGGGAATAAGGGAGGTGGCCACCAGCGACAAAAATGCCGATTGTCGACGACTGGGAGCATGGAAAGTCAAATGGCTACTCAGAGAGCAAGAGGGGGAGGTCAGGGGTTTATTGGGCACAGTGACGCGGTCTGGGGCGGTCGGGCTTGGTCTGGTGACGGTGCCACCTAGGCAGCAGAGCTGGAGGTTGAAGACAACTAAGCTAAGACTAGCTTGGATTGCTCAACTTGGTATTGTTGCGCAATGCAATGGAATTGGGGTTGGCTTTGGAGCTTACCTGATGCTGCTAAGTACTAGAGAAGATGTCTATAGTAAGGAGTAAACTAGGGGGTTTTAAGTGCTTTGTATTGCTATCGAAGCTCGAGATGGCTACTAGCATGCATGGGAAAGGAGGAGACAAGGAGGTGATTGCTAGAGTTGCTAGAGTGATTGGACGACACTGCTGTTTACTGACAGAAAAAGGGAAGATTTGGATGTTGCTCTAGAAGTTTTTTTTGCCACATTGCTACTATTGCTGTGATGTCTAGTGGTTGGGACAAGGGGCTGTGACAGTAGGAAGGGAGCAACAGAAAGAGGACAAAATGTGGAGATGCTGAGGGAGACCTGGGAGAGGGGCTGCATCTATATGTGTGTCTTGAGGTGAGGAAGAGAAGAGTGAAGGGAAACGATGAGAGGGGCTGAGGGAAAATTCTGAAAGAATTCAAGGGTGAGACTAAAAAAGGAAGGAAGGAAAATGAAAAGGGAAAGAGGGAGGGGCTAAATTGAAAAAGGAAATAAAGGAAGGATCAAAATGCAAAAAAAGAGCAAAAGAGAAATTTTCAGACCCTAAATTTGGGGCTATAATAGAGGTACAAAGGGACACTTCTCATTGTAGTTATGTCGTGGTATTGCAAATACCCCGGCAGGTTTTGTGAACGATCCTAGCGAAAATTACGCGGTGCGGGTTGACCGGATGACCGGTCCTCCCCCGCCGGACAAACACAAGAAATGACACAAGGATTTATACAGGTTCGGGTCCCGGTGGGGGCCCTAGTCCTGTCGGTACACTCCCGACCGGAGTTGGCTGGGGAGGCTCCCTCCGGGGGAGAGGCTTCGGGAGCACACCTGTGAGTTTTGGCTATTCCAATAAATATGAATCACTTGCTTACAACTGAGGGGTACAAGGGCTATTTATAGCCCCAAAAAGAAGCAAAAAGCCTAAACTACCCCGGAAGCCACCGTCGGATTAAGGGGTAGGAACGTCCTTCTCCCGGTCAAACGTCTTGGATGCTTGACAGGTGGTCGCTGATTCCCGAGGCGCTCCTCGCGTGACCTGCACGTGATAAACAACTTGAGACTTTACCTTTAGAAGGGCGATGAGGCCCGGGACATGCGCCGAAGGCCAGGTCCGGGGGGCCAAATGGCGGCGCCCGGGGAGGCACCGGAGGCCACGTCCTCGGGAAAATGCGGCGCCCGGGATGGCGCCGGAGGCCAGGTCCCGGGGGCCAAAAGGCGGCGCCCGGGGAGGCACCGGAGGCCAGGTCCCCAAACAAATGGTGGCGCCCGGGGAGGCACCGGAGGCCACGTCCCCGGGCAAATGGCGGCGCCTGGGACTGCGCCGGAGGCCAGGTCCCCGGGGGCCAGAAGGCGGCGCCCGGGGAGGCACCGGAGGCCAAGTCCCCGGGCAAATGGCGGCTCTCGGGGAGGCACCGGAGGCCACGTCCCCGGGCAAGTGGTGGCGCCCGGGACGGCGCCGGAGGCCAGGTTCCGGGGGCCAAAAGGCCGCGCCCGGGGAGGCACCGGAGGCCAGGTCCTCGGGGGCCAGAAGGTGGCGTCCGGGGAGGCACCGGAGGCCAGGTCCCCGGGCAAATGGTGGCGCCCGGGGAGGCACCGGAGGCCACGTCCCCGGGCAAATGGCGGCCCCCGGGACGACGCCGGAGGCCAGGTCCCGGGGGCCAAAAGGTGGCGCCCGGGGAGGCACCGGAGGCCAGGTCCTCGGGGGCCAAATGGCGGCGCCCAGGGAGGCACCGGAGGCCACGTCCCCGGGTAAATGGCGGTGCCCGGGACGGCGCCGGAGGCCAGGTCCCGGGGGCCAAAAGGCGGCGCCCGGGGAGGCACCGGAGGCCAGGTCCCCGGGGGCCAAATGGCGGCGCCCGGGGAGGCACCGGAGGCCACGTCCCCGGGCAAATGGCGGTGCCCGGGATGGCGCCGGAGGCCAAGTCCCGGGGGCCAAAAGGCGGCGCCCGGGGAGGCACCGGAGGCCAGGTCCCCGGGCGTATGTGACGCAACTTACTTGGACTTAGTCTCGCGGAGATTTCCCCCAACAAGTTACTGCAAAATGGTAATGACCAATTGTTTCCGTTGGCATTTGCAATCCTAGAAGCAGAAAGCACGAAAAGTTGGTTGTGGTTTCTAGTCAACATAAAGTGGGTGGTAGTTAAGGATCAAGAGAAGGTCTGCATCATTTTGGATGGAAATAGAGGGCTACCCATGGCCAGTGAGGTCATGCAAGGCTCCCCTGAACCACCTTACAAGTGGAAGGATGTGGTGAGATGTTGGTGCATGCAGCACATTGTTGCGAACCTCTTTGCCAAATGCCACAACAAACAGATCATGGACCTTTTGAAGAGACTCTTCTGACCAAACCAATCCGACAAGTTTGATATTGTTTTGGAAAAACTCAAGGCATTGATTGTGAAGTACTCATTGGAGAGAGGGACCGAGGAAATCGATCATGCGACTGTCAATAAATTCTCACAATGGATCAGTGATAAAGACAGAGAAGTATTCCTTATGCCATGATGAGGATGGTGCAAGGTATGGGATCATTACAAGCAATCTATCAGAAGTATGTAATTATGTAATGAAGGGGGTTTGGTGCTTGCCACTGATTGCAATTGTGTAAATGACATGGTATTGTACTTTGGTGTACTTCAACAACAGAAGGCTTGCAACCAAAATGTTTGTTGATGATCCCATGAGACCCTTGCTTGACGTGATGTAGGATTACATGAATTCTTGGATAAATAAGGTGCAGATGCATGAGGTAGAGGTCATCAATCAATTGCATAGAATAATTCAAGACCGACTCCGTCAGAAGAAAGTGAGTGGACAGTTTAGGTCTGGGAGGGTGCACTAAGTCATTCTGGGGGGATGTCGCAAAATTCATATGCAACAAGCCAAAGCTATTACACAAGCCTTGCTCACATGTGCTTGCTGCATGTGTTGTGGTTGGTATAAACTTAGCACCATACCTTTTGGAATACTTCAACCTATATAACCTTCAAAAAACTTCGAGTGGCATTTGGAGTCTTCATGAAGCTTGATGACTACAGAGTTATCCCAACGGAGGAGATCAGATGGATCCCACATTTCAATCTTAGGTGAAATTGTCTTGGCTATTAGAAGACACATTAGTTACACAACGACATGGACAAGTCACAGAAGGTGAGCACTAGAGATTGAAAGTGCTCGATCTGCGAACAATCCAGCCGTACTATATAGATAGGACTGTTTGGATGCACTCATATCATCGATGTAGTCTCCAATTTTTTTTTAGTAGCTGGAAGGAAGTTGATTGGACCCCTCTCTTTAATGTAAGCTTAATTGTCATCACTTATCTCTCTCTCCCTCTAGATCTCCCGCTGTCTCTACTTGCAAGCTAGCTTTATTGTGTAGTTCCAAACTTGTAGCTCCAAGCTTGGGAGCTAGCTGGAAATGCCTCATGTTTTAGGAGCTCACTAGCTTGTATTATGTAGTTAGGTTAATTAGTGTTAATTTCGTCAGGCTAGGGTTTAACACATCAGTTGTAAGAGGCTGTACATGTACATATACATAACTTAATCGGGCAGGTTTCATGCATGCCTGACTCGTTAAATTTTGTTAATTGTAGATGGACAGGAAATATTGGATGTATGGAATAAAACGTACTACTCTTGAATATTTGGATGGTGTGAATGAGTTTATTAAATTTGCTGAGCAACAAAAGGCGAGGAAGGGGGAGAAAGTATGCTCTGTCCTTGTACAAATTGTATAAACTTGAAGACGTTTAGCAACTCTGATCAAATTAAGAGTCATTTGATTCGTCGTGGTTTTAACGCGAGATACACCCGTTGGATATGGCATGGCGAAGATCTTGAGGAAACAAGCACCACTTCTACCAATCAGCAGGACCCGGATGTGGATTGCAATAATATCGATGATCATCCGAATTTTGATAATATTCATTCCGATGTGCACGTAGATGATAATGACAATCTATATGAGATGTTATGTGATGTAGAGGAAGATTACAACGAAAACGACTTCTGTGAATTTGAGAAACTGGTTGCTGACCCTGAGAAGCCTCTGTTCCCTGGATGTGTAAAATTTACAAAGCTGTCTTCTGTGCTGAGATTATATAACTTGAAGGCAGGCAACGGTTGGAGCGATAAGAGTTTCACGGCACTATTAGATCTTCTAGCGGACATGCTTCCAGAGGGAAATGAGTTGCCAAGATCTACTTACCAATTCAAAAAACTGTTGTGTCCGTTCGGAATGGAAATCAAAAAAATACACGCATACCCAAATGATTGTGTGTTGTACCGTAATGAGTACTCCAGTTTGCATGTTTGTCCAATATGCGGCGCATCAAGGTATACGCATAGGGACCGGATTGACAGTGAACGTCACGAGGTAAAGAAAGGACCTTCGGCAAAAACTGTGTGGTACTTGCCTGTGATATCTAGATTGAAGCGGCTGTTTGCAAATCCGAAAGTCGCGAAGTACTTGCGTTGGTATGCTGAAGGCCGGAAACAAGACAGAAAACTGAGACACCCAGCTGATTCTATTCAATGGAGAAACATCAACAGAACATTTGATGAGTTCGGCGGCGAAGTTAGGATTATAAGGTTCGGGCTGAGTACAGATGGTATGAACCCACATGGTAATATGAGTAGTCGGCATAGCACTTGGCCTGTTCTTTTATGCATCTACAATCTTCCTCCTTGGTTATGCATTAGGCGCAAGTACATCATGATGTCGTTACTAATCTCAGGACCCAGACAACCCGGAAATGATATTGACGTGTTTCTAGCTCCTTTAATCGAGGACTTATAGAAATTGTGGAGCGAGGGGGTGCAGGTGTGGGATGCATACAAGAAAGAGAATTTCATCTTGCGGGCCTTGATATTTTGCACCATAAATGATTTCCTGGCCTACGGAAATTTGTCGGGGTATAGTATAAAAGGAGCCAAGGCTTGTCCTATTTTCCTAGATGAAACTGAGAGCATGTGGTTGCGAAACTACCAGAATACAGTGTACATGGGTCACCATAGGTTTCTTCCGGTGCATCACGCCTACCGTAAGAAGAGGAAATCATTTAACGGGAAGCTTGAGAAGGGATCAACCCCAGTATTTCTGACTGGTAAGGAGATTTACTCGCGCGTGAAGGACATCAAAGCTGAGTTCGGTAAGTGTTGTAAACCTCGAGAAAAAAATGTTTGGAAGAAGAGATCGATTCTTTGGGATCTACTGTACTGGGAGTACTTACAAGTTTGACTTTGCATTGACGTCATGCATGTAGAGAAAAATGTTTGTGAAAGTTTGATTGATTTATTGTTGAACATTCCGGGAAAAACAAAGGATGGTGTGAAAGTTCACTGTGACATGGTGGAAATGGGGATAAGGACTGAGCTTGCACCTTTGGAGAAGGGAAAGCGTACATACCTCCCCCCAGCCTGCTATACGTTGTCCAAAAGCAAAAAAATAGAACTCTGTCGGTGCCTACACAGTGTTAAAGTTCCATGTGGGTATTCCACGAACTTGAAAAAACTTGTGTCCATGAAGGACCTAAAACTGGTTGGCACGAAGCCCCATGACTGTCATGTGCTAATGTCACAAATGCTTCCCATTGCTATCAGAGGTATTCTCCCAGTTAAAGTCAAAGAGACAATCACAAAGCTATATTATTTCTTCAACGCAATATCTTGCAAGGTAAGTACGTGCACTCGTACTATAAGTAAATTAGCTCCATTTGGTGGAGCTTAATTAGAAGATTTTTCTGATATGAATATTTGGCGCAACTGTGTCCTCACAGGTAATTGATCCGGATGGATTGGACGCTTTGCAACGCGACGTGGTTACAACTCTTTGTCAGCTTGAGATGTATTTCCCTCCATCCTTTTTTGATGTTATGGTCCATCTGATTGTTCACCTTATCAGAGAAATTAAGTTTTATGAACCTGTGTGGCTGCACTATATGTATCCATTTGAGAGATTTATGGGTGTATTGAAGGGATACGTAAGGACTCGTCGTCGGCCTGAGGGGAGTATCATGGAAGGTTATGCTGTCGAAGAGATGATTGAATTTTGCACAGATTATATGGCCGGGGTTGACCCAATTGGTGTTCCTAAGTCCCGACACGAGGGCAGGCTTCAGGGCATCGGAACGATTGGATTCAAAGCTATCGTCCCCGCCCGTGATGTGTACGCAAAATCACATTTTTGGGTCTTACAACATATGACGGAGGTCGAGCCATACATACACGAGCACAAGGCAATGTTACGGTCACAGAATCCTTCGAAACCAGAGATTTGGGTCACTAGAGAGCATAACAGGAAATTTGCTGGGTGGATCCAAGAAAGGGTCACGCGAGCTGCCGAGGGCTCCATAAGTGAAACTGTGACATAGTTGGCTAGAGGCCCAAGATTCACTGTAGGGACTTGGGAGGGGTACGACATCAATGGATATTTATTTTACACAAGAGCTCAGGACGCCAAGAGCAGTACACAATGTAGCGGAGTGACACTATGTGCTATTTCCGAGGATGCCAGGGCAGTAAGGGCGCTGAACTCATATTACGGTGTTATTGACGAAATATGGGAGCTCGATTACGGATTATATAAGATTCCCTTGTTTCAATGCCAATAGGTCGAAATCCCTCGAGGTGTTAAAGTTGACAGTTACGGGTTTACTCTCGTCGATCTTGATAGAGTCGGATACCAAGACGATCCATTCATACTTGCAAAGCAAGCCACACAGGTATTCTACATCGTTGACCCGGCCAATCCAAAGTTGCACGTTGTCCTCCACAGCAAGAGACGTATTGTTGGGGTCGAAGACGTTGTCGATAAAGAGGAGTATGACCAGTTCGACGAAATACCTTTATTTTTAGAGGACATTCAATCTGTCCCTACTGAAGATATCGATGAAACAACGTATCTGCGAGATGATCACGAAGAAGGATTATGGGTTGAGAACCATTGATGACTATTTTCTATTTGAAGGAAAAATGCCAGGCAAACAGCCCACAAGTTGTGCATCAAGGTGAGGGACTTATCATTAATACATCAGGCAATACTTTTTCTTTAGAACTTAATGAGAAGGTAGTTCACAACATTAATATATCTCAATTTTACTCCACAGCATGAGTTTTAACATGTACAGTACCTTTATACTGTAAGAATTTAATTCTTCCCTACAAATTTTCTTGCCAAAATCCCATTGCAGCCTCTTGATTCTTCAAGAGGCCTGAAACATCATTTTCCAATGCGCTGCCCACTTCAAAAATTAAGCTCTGGAAAAATGTTCTAACGGTATTTTGTGTTAGTACCGTTAGACAAAGTTGGCCACTCTGACGGAATTTTCTCAAACTACCGTGAGAAAAGTGCACATACATGTTCTGACGGTATTATTTTGTTGTACCGTTAGAAGAAAACCATTAGTCTGATGGTATTTCTTGTTTGTACTGATAGAAAAGGCCCTCACTACTTTATTAAACATCGCCCAAGAGTTTCCCTTGAGTCGAACCGTTCCAACTTATAGTACTGTGTCTCTTCGAGCGCGAAAACCCCAACCCTTGCCGGTGACCACTTCCTCAATGCCGCACGACGATCGCCGCCTGGATCCTGATTCTCCACTACTGCCGGTCCTTATTTTCGTCCTTCACCGGCTGCTGCTGCGTTCTACACCGCCTCTCCATCACCACAACTGATCGCTGTAAAATACCCTAATTCGTCGTTCTTTTTCCAGCGTCTTCCTTATTTGATCTTAGTGTTTTTTACACTATGGTTCGCTATTTTCCTCCGCTCATGTTTTGGAATTAAACTAGGGTTCCCTATTGTGTAGGATTTTGTAAATTCCGCAGGCATTGTTGATTTAAACTAGGGTTGACATAATATGTTCTAGTGCTGTAATGAACCTATTTTGAGATTTGAAATTATCTATACTACTGTATGTGTGATCAATTGTATCCAATTGCCATGTAATGTACTTTATATATTGGAGGTGTTCTTAAACATTTTCTATCGGTATCTCTTGCATTTTCCAATAGAAAAATTGTTATATTCTATTGGTAGCTCATGTGTTTACCGATAGAAAAAATTTCTGTGTCAATCTGGCCTGCTATATTACATAGGCCAAGAAACAATCAGTACCCTATTTTCTATGTGTGTTCATTTTGTCATAAAAGTTCAACAAGTATTAAAACTTAGGATCTGGAAGGACATGAACCATGTAATGTCACATAGAGAGAATACTTTGATCAGTTTTTTACACTCTCATTGAAACCAAGAAGAATTAGTCTCCAATTAATCCTCAACTAAGTTATGGAACTCCAAGAATAATTAATTGCCATATGAACCTATTTTGAGATTTGAAATTATCTATACTGCTGTATGTGTGATCAATTGTATCCAATTGCCATATAATGTAGTTTATATGTTGTTGGTGTTTATAAACATCTTCTATCGGTATCTCATATATTTGCCGATAGAAAATATTGTTATATTTTATCGGTAGCTCATGTGTTTACCGATAGAAAAAATTGTTGAACACTTCAACAATTTTTTCATGCCTTTTATTACTATTTTCTTTGGACATCCCTTTAGCAACCCTAATTAGTCTGCAATCCTCAACTGAGTTATGGAACTCCAAGAAGAATTAATTGCCATATGTTGCCTGCTCCCTATGAAAATGTGTAGATGAAAATGCTCAGAAATAGAATCTTATCTTCTATCGGTAGTTGTTGTGTTTACTGATAGAACAAATATTTCAAATAGGTCATTTTGCTTTGTAAAACGATTTGGTTTGTGTTTCCATTAAATTTTTGATGGTTTGTTGATGGTTTTGTAGGGAAAGACATGTCGTCGTCTTCATCAGATGATAGTAGTGGTTTGACTAGGGCCAACGTAATTGAAGATGCTGGTTCATCCCACCGCAAGAGGGTGGGGCGAGGCGCGACGACGTTGGGCCGTTTGGCCAAATGCACCAACCTTGCTTGTGAGTTCAACCAATTTAGGAGGCTGATCCGAAAGAATGCTGGGAAGTACGCGGCCTACGTTGGGCTGTTGGCGAAAGAAAGGGTGAAGATCACCATCCAGAGCTGGAAGGACGTGATAGTGGACGAGAGGGATAGGTTGTGGGCGGAAGTGAAGGTTAAATTAACTAAAATTGTTGAACTCTTTCATAATCACGTTCTCTTGGCTTATCCTAAAGTTTAACTAACTCGTGATTAATTGTATGCATTGTTTGAAAACAGGCTAAGTGGAACATCCCCGACGATAAACCTAGGACGGCCTGCTTGAAGGACATAAACGGAACATGGAAAAACTTTAAGAGTTGGCTCATCAGTACCTTCCTCGCTGCGGGAAAATCTCCTTGTGAGAAGTACCCCTTCATATCGGAGGAGGTATGGGAGGAATTCACCAAGCAGAAGGGGACCGACGAGTTCAAGGTCCTTAGCGAGAAGAATAAGGCGATCCAGAAGAGGAACGACCACCCGCATCGGCTCGGATCCCAGGGCTATGCGGGGAAGGAGGAGCAGTGGAGGAAGGAAGACGAGCAAAATTCTATCGTCGACTCCCCTCAGTTGCCGCTCTCCAAGATTTGGGATGTGAGGTGCAAGCGGTGGTGGAGGGGAAGAGGGTCCGTGTCGTCCACGGGGTCTATGGAGTTCGCAAACCCTAGGGACGCCGAGGTTGTGAAGCGAATGGTAAGTTGGCTAACCTCGTAAACTGTGTGCGCACAAGTGTATATATATATATATATATTTGTCTCAAAAGATAGCTTTAAATGTAATAGATCTCTTTTGAGAAAGAGGCAATGGAGGGATTGCTTACCCCGCAGAGGGAGAATGACATCCTCACTCGGGCTCTAGGAAATAAGGAGCAACCCGGGAGGACACGGACCATGGGTGCCATTGTGCCGTGGAAGGCCGGTTTCATAGATCCGGCTCCACCGAGGAAGAAGGCCCGCACCTGGAAGGAGAAGGAAGCGGACCTCTCCGAGAAGATACGGGCTGAGGTACGGGCGGAGATACGGGTTGAGGTGCAGTCTGAGGTGGCACAAATGAGGGAAGAGTTTGCACAGCTGAAACAAACATTGCTAGCCAAGAGTGCAGATGCAGATGACCAGGGCGACGGTACCCCGTGGAATTGGATGAGCAGTTGCTCTTCGAAGGTCCTCGCGGATCCAGTGGATCTACTTGAGGTATTGCAAGCCTTCAGCTGTGCACTTAAGTTGATGCCACTCCCGTTCTGTTAGAGTTGTTTTGCTAACCTGTTTTAATTGTCACAAATTTGTAGAAGCCGGAGAGCTGCAGCCTACTGACTCACCTAGGCGATCGACAGACAGTGGTTGCACACGGGTTCGTATATCCTTCTGGGGAGGATGTCCGGATCCACTGCGTACCTCTGTGGTTGGGATTCGCAAAGGTACAGGTGGACATGGCCATGCAGGGCTACAACGATTCTCCGTTGCCAGTCCCAACGGAGGAAATGCAGACACTTGCTGAGGCAGTGGGCTCCTACGTACAGTGGCCCAAAAAGTGTGTTCTAATACAACAGGTAAATCCTACACATTTTAGATTACATCCTACTTAGTACACTCAACTTGCAAAATCTAACATATGTGTTCATTAATTGAAGTGGCCTGCTGGCGTACTACCAGGGGACTGCGCCCCCAACTCGGGGCATGAGGGATCTCGTGCAGACCTGAACACAGCAAAGACGGCCTCGACCCCACCCAGCACATCCACGCCTTCACCTCGGAAGAAAGCCGCCATCACCTCGCCCTTGCCTTCGAAGGTACGCGCTCAGTCCCCGACAAAAGGCAAGGGCAAAGGCAAGGGCAAAGGGCGAAAGGGATAGCTGGAGAGGTTCAGGAATGGGTTCCCACTCGTGTCGGAGGTAGCTTTCCACAAATTGGATCGATCAACCAGAGACCTCCACGAGTGGTACCTGCACCGAGCTCGGCACAACCTGAACTTCTTAGTTCCCTATAGGCCTGGGTAGTTCCACCGTGAACCCGGGAGTATATCTGTGGCACACGAGGATCTGTTCGACCTCTACAACTGGCGGGAGCTTGATATGTCCATCATACGGACTGGAGTCATGTGAGTTTGCTGATCCTATATATTGCTGTTTTCTAAATCTGTTTGCTAACTCTGTATTGTTATAGTTCATTTGAAATGTAGTAACTTTCTGTGCAATACTAATGCCATCCTTTGCATGCAGGTGCATGTACAAGCTAGCATCGGAGGCTGCGTGTGACAAGGTGGGTTTCCTCGACCCAGAGAAAATAAGCCTCACAATGCTAGAGCACGACGCCGCGCATGCTGAGCACTACATATCCAAGGCGTTGATGGCACAGCTAGACAGGGAGTTCATTCTGGTGCCGTACCACCAAAGGTTAGTGCATTTCGTACTAATTTGACTCAATCTTGTATGTTACACTTGAGATATACTTTGAGCTAGAGGTTCTCTTTTACATACAATGTAGGGGCCACTGGATCCTCATCGTGATCTGTCCGTGGAGGAACGAGATGTACTACCTCGATTCAATGCGCGATAGATTATTGAACAAATATGTGGTCAAGGGAAATATGGAGGCGTAAGTAACATGTTTGATTTAAATTTTGACCTCACTAGCTAATGATAATACATTAACCGGCAATGCTAACTGAAATGCAGGGTTTTTGAGAAATATGTGTCTCCTGGAAGGAGGCATGTCGCCACTTAGGGCTCCCTAATAGCTTGGAAAAAATATGAGGTACTCACGAGACTTTTTTTTATGCTTAATTAGTTTATGGAAACAATAGCTAACATGTCTTTGCATATGCAATTATCTCAGTGCCATCAACAGCCGCAATCGTGGGAATGCGGGTTTTATGTGCTGCGCTACATGTACGATCTAGTGCGGATAAACTTTGCCCAATTCCCCAGGTAAGCATCGATGGCTAACTCAAATTTGAAAATTGGGTGTTACGTTCAAAATTAGGAAGTTAGTTACTAAGTATTCACACATACTTGCAGATCGCTATGTCCAAAGACCAATACGACAATGCAAAGATAAGAGATCTCCGACAAATCTGGACTAAATATGTCATGGAGGAAGTTGCGCCCAACCAACCGCCATGACAAACTTTTCGCTCACTTCTTGTTAATTTTCTCTTTTTCGTGTACTCTGTACATAGATTGTTTATATATAGTCTTATTGGTTAGTATTTGTTTATATATACTCTGTGCATAGATTTGTCCATATTCGATTGCAATTTGTATTGGTTCGTATACATGTGAATAAATTGTATATGTGAATGTACCTTTCTTTGCATCTGTACTGTATTGTGTATCCAATCTGTACTGTATTGCATCTGTACTGTATATGTGAATGTACTGTATTGTGAATGTACTCTTCTAATGGCTAAATAGCAAACATAATTAGAAAACAACAACATTTGTTCTATCGGTACACACTTAACCGTTAGAAGAGTGTAACTTTTCCTGTCGGTAAACTCGTACACAACCGTGAGAGTACTATGATTTTGTCTCACGGTAAACTCTTAATTAACCATTAGAAGAATGTAAGTATTTCTATTGGTAAACTCATTCACAATCGTGAGAATACTATATTTTGTTCTCACGGTACACTCTTAATTAACCGTTAGAAGAGTGCAACTTTTCCTGCCAGTAAACTCATACACAACAATGAGAGTACTATCCTTTTTTCTCACGGTACACTCTCATTTAATCGTTAGAAGAGTGCAAGTATTTCTATCAGTAAACTCATTCACAACCGTCAGACTAGAACGGTTTTTCTACCGGTTGTCTCCGAAAATGCCGTTAGAATAGTGCACTTCTTCTAACGGTTATTTACCGTTAGAAAATGACCTGTCTTGTTCTATCGTGTCTATCTCTAACGGTACTAGTAGAAGTGTGTTTTTTACCGATAGAAGAAAGCTTTTTTGTACTAGTGGATCATGTATTTCATCTCTTACTCATTTGTTGCTTATTGAGATTGGTTCAGTCATTAAACACTGGGAAGAGAAATTGTTGATTTAACTCCTGTGTTGAGTAATATCTCTGGTGGTGATTAATGACAACCTATATATGAGACTAACATTGTGCATTGAGTGTATATGTTGTAGTCTCAAGGTATATTGCAAGATGAAAGCAAGCAATAGCGTATGGAGGTTGATGCAGATATGAGTCATCTTGAGCGAGGTCAAGCTTATCGAGGTCAAGCTTTGAGAGTACAAGCTTCGAGAGGTCAAGCTCCACAAGGTCAATCTTCACCGAAGGTAAGATCTAAGATTAAGGATTATTTTCTTAGGATTCTATCGGTTTCGGTGTTTGGAGATAGACCGATTTGATAGGACTTCTTTTTGCTAGTTTGACCGTACTATTAAGAGGGGTCGGAAACTAGTAGCTTGAGTCTCTCTTGTGTGGAAGCTCAAATGCATTCATATCATCTTGCACTAGTGCTTAATCACCTCATGCATTGCTAAGAAAATCTAAGTGTAGTTTGTGTTGCATTAAAGAAAATGATTTGAAAACTGCACTTAGTTGTGATTGCCAGTTAGAGCAATATGTTTCTTTACTAGAGCTGGTCGTGGTCGTAGTTGCACATTCTGATCGTATCCTTGCTTGGAGTGTGGTTGTGGTCGTGTTTGCCGGTTTGGTTGTATCTTTGTTTAGGGTTTGGTCGTGGTCATAGGAGTTCAAGCTGGTCGTACCAATCTTTAGTTCGCTTGCGTAGGCTCGACCAAATCCACTCGACCACCTGTTTTCGACCGGATATTCGACTTGTGGCTGTAAAATTCTTAAATCAATTTGGTCGTGGTCTATGCTGAGTGTCAGCAGACATATCCGCTAGAAAACAGACAAATTGCATTAGAAATGACATTTGTGTTGGACATTTTGGCAGTAGGAAGGTTTTTAAATTTCCTATAAATATCTAGGCCTATCTAGGTCTCGCTCCTGTTGATAAAATTGTAGCCCTTTGAGTTATCTTTCCAAAAAAGTCAAAAATTACCTCAATCGGATCTCTAGATCAAAAGTTATGCTTGTTTTACTGCCAACTTGCATTGGCCAGACATTGTCCGGGCATGGCCAGACTTTGTCCAGCCTGTACAAATTGCTCTGAGCTAAATTGAACGTGTGAACCAGAGACGTTTGCATCCGTCTGGAGGCTTTTGTCCGGGGCGGGCCAAACTTTGTCTGGTATGGCCGAACAATGTCCGGCCTATACAAATTGTTTGTGCCTTGATTTGAGGTGTTAACAAAGACAGATATATATATGTCTGGGGGCTTTTGTCCGGGATGGGCCGGACTTTGTCCAGCCTTTACAAAAAGCCTCATAACGATAACTGATAGTTTGCAACGGTCGAAATTGGTTGTACTGGTCGGACAGTGTCCGGCATGGCCGGATAATGTCCAGCCTGTACAAAATTTTGTCTGTTCGTAGCAAACGGCTAGTTTTTTTTAAGGGCTATATATATCTCGTGTTTTCCTTCATTTGAGGCTGCTCAAGAAGTTGATATCTCTGTGTATAAGCTAGCCAAGTCCATTGCATGTGTTCTATTGCATCTAGAGGCTAGAATTTGAGCCAAAATCTTGAGTGATTTGGAGGAGAAGTATTTGGGTGAAGATAAGAGTGTTTAGTGCACTTCAATCACCATTTGCATGCTAGTGCTAGAGTGTTGAGCATTCATTTGCATCCTTGAGCTTCTAGCACTTGATTTGTTCAAGTGAGCGCATCCGACTTGTTACTCTTGACAATCACCTTCGCCTAGACGGTGTCGGAGGAGAGTCGCGATCTCTCCATTAAAGTTTGTCGGAGAGGCTGGCAAGAACTTGTGAAAGGTGTAGTGCTCGCCTATCCGGTGTGGAGAAGGAGCAACCCTAGTGACATATCCTTCGTGGATATAAAAGCGAGGCTCACGCGTGAGTGCTTCAACGAGGAGTAAGGGAGACCGGACGAGTCACCGAGACCTTGGTAAAAATATTGTGTCAATTTCTTATCTCGTATTCATTTCATATTTATCTTGACACAATTATTTAAATAAATTTAGTTGCTTGTTGTATTGTATTTTCATATTGATCAATTGCAACTAGATGTTAGATTGTCTGTAAACCCTTTGCTCATCTAAGTTATCCTAAAAACCCTTTAAAAGTGCTTAATTGAAAAGATTTTTTAAAAGCCTCTTATTCACCCCCCTCTAGTCGGCATCCTTGATCCTACATTATCATCCTAGAACATGTTATCTAATCTCCATATTGATAATATTTATTGATGTTATTTGCTTGTGTTATTTCTTTATGGCATACTTAGTGTTATTATTTAATGCTATTTCTTCATTTTATACTAACAGTTATGAGTTTTCGTAGATATGGCCGACGAGGATATACAGCTTTCAGATATGCTAGTTGGCAGGTACACCTCGGACGAGGTGGGATCTCCCACACAAGGACGAGACCTCAAGCCACTTATAGTGAGGGATCCCATGGAGTACTAGTGTCTTCATGCGGGATACATCATCATCCTTAGAGATGCAGGTTTATTACTTTTTGCCCGTATGCTATAGATTGGTCATGGTATCACACTAGATAGGTCATTGATCACCCTCATCTTGTTTCTCACATGGTAGAGCCATCCTACCTAGAGAGGGTGATGTGTTAGTTCGGATTATATCAGGAGATCCCACCTCCATATAGAGATCGACAGTGGCATCTTCTGAGGAAGGTCCACAAATTATGTATTGCAATTTCACTTTCCAACATGTTCTACACTATATTATGTAGGAAGACGAGGAGAGAGAAGCATTCTGGTAATTAGCGAGACAAGAATGCTAGATGGGTCCAAGAATAGGATGATCATGCATGGACCAATGTTATTGCTGAGCACCGACCATATGATCCCATAATGTACCAGCCATATCATCATTAGCACGTACCACGTACCTACACACGACTTGCTCTCGCACTTGAGGCTACATTAGCACATATACCGCACAGAGCAAGTGTGTGATCAAGGTTTGATCCAAAGTAGCCAGGGTGGATCCACCATTCAGTATGACCAGACGATATTTCTCCTTTTGTTATATCATGTACCCTTCATACTTACACACACTAATTTATCATGTGCAATATGTGATAAGCATATTATTTATACATATTTTGCCCTAAGTTACAGGTCATTTTCGATTTTGGAACTTGTTTGACTCATCATTTTATGTGTTTTTATTTAAGAAATGACCAACCCGCTTGCGCGAGTTGTTTCAATATGTTTCAAGAACAAAACATGCCACATTTGGAGCAATTTCAACAACAATACAATGAGGAACGAGGTAGAGGATGAGTCAAACAAAAATGCACGAAGAAAGGAGATGAAACAAAGTGAACAGAGGCCGGTACAGATAGCGGCACACCTGTGCCTGCAGCGAGCATGGGGCGTGCTGGCCCCTGTGCCCATCTCTACCATGCAACAAAAATCCAACTAATTTTCATGTTTTGCACGAATTTTGAGGCAATTAATTAAGATTTGTTCCGGACTCTTTGAGAGCAGTTCTTTTGAAATTGTTTGAGGAGTTGTAATAATATTAATTTAGGACTTTTAGACTATAAAAAGAGAGATTTTTGGTTTAGTTTAACATCTAAGAAAATTAGGTTTATCCTCGCTCTCTAATTTAGATTTAGTTTTAATTATTCATCATTTTGAAAGCCAAGCTGGGCGACCGTTTATCTGTTATTATTCGAATTTGGTACGTTTTCATTATATCTTGCATATGTACTCATTTTCATGATTTTTAATGAGTAGTCCTTCTAGGATTAGAGTTGATCTAATCTGAAGAGCGTGATTTCAGCCTTGATTTTGTTGAAAGTTTGTCATCTTATTTTCTAAATCCTAGATTTGTGCTTCATTCGTGGTATCGTTTATACTCTATGTGATGATCGGTATTTGTATGTTAGAGCAACAAGTGATAGCTACACTCTAATGCTAAATCTAGGGTTTGGAAGATTCTTGCACAGCCCACCCTTATTTAAAAACTTTTCCAAATTGACCCCGACCATCCAGAACATCTAACCCAGTAACATGATCATATGCATTTAATAAAATTTGCAGAAATTAAATCCTTAGCTTATTTCCCCAAAATTCAATTGAAGTAGTATCATTTTATGTGAAACGAAAACTATTTTTTCTTAATAAGTAATCTAGTAATAAATTACTCCACAAACATACATCTATTGCAAAATAATTCATACAATGATGCTCACAACAAATAAATGCACTTTCAAAAATGAACCCTAAATAATCTCTTTCAAATTCTTATAAAACACTTATCCATTCATGTGAACAAATTAACTTTCTTTAAGCATATGGAAAATACAATTACATAATATAAAGATATTTGAAATAACAAAAATATATTCAGTTATGGAAAAATAAAATAAAGAAAGCACTTTTGCAAAACAACCCTTTTCATACTAGTCCCTATACTTAAAAATAAATTGAAAACAACCTTTTCTTGAGAAAAAATAAACAAATCCAAATTACCAAAACACCCATACAATTTACACTAGATAAATAGTAAAATACCAGAAACAACCTTTTACAAATCAGTCCCTACCATAAACTGGCCCCTTTTACTTTAAAAAGCACTTCCAATTAAGCCCAAATGAGGTTTCTTTTGCAAATTACACATGAAATAACCTAAGTAACCCTACCAAATGCACCACAACAGCAATGAAGAGACCAAAAATACCCTTGTTTGATGCATTACACCCTAGAGTTTGCATTGCCACCTCACCATACATGCAATGCCAATGCTATTTATACAAAGCCATAGAAGAAATCACAAAGACTTTGCATTTTCAGCTGAAGGTTAGTACATAGTGGTCATCTACACACATTTGTTCATCCATATGCATACACTTGCACTCAAATCCAGCCCAAAATGCAGCTATGTTCCACATTTCCACTATCACCAAGAACAGCCAACCATCGCCTATTCACTTCAAGAGTTTTGAATTTCAACCATTTGAGCAAGGAGTCCTTCAGATCAGCATGGAGATCTGATGGAATTTTGTCCTTCTTGCCAGGTGGAAGGTGGACATTTCCTCCTAAAAATGTGCCTACCCACTCAGCAATGGACACCATTCCATAGCCCGTCTTCGTCCTCTTTGAGCACAGTTCAATTTTGACCGTAACCTTGGACTGAAGACAGAGGAGGAATGTACTCTTCATAAGTCCACCCAGCAATTGGGATTCCCAGGCCATCACATACAGTATAAAGAGGGTATCCCATCTCTCCAATGCTGGTGACAAGTGTATGTCCTTCTGTGTTCCAAAAAGTAAGGAACGCCATGAGTAGGGACTCGTTGATTGGCACCGAGTATAAATAAAGCAAGCACTCCACGGTAGATGTCAGCCTTCAGCAGCATGGCTTTGTCTTCTTCACTCTCCAACATCATGCGAGTCCATATCAGTAGCATGGTGCAACTAGGGACCTCCCTGTGAAGTTGAAGTTTTTGATCAACAGCCCATCTCTTCTCGGGCGCACGGATGAACTCTTGAGCTAAGGTACGAAGTGGAACTGTCGGTGCACCTCTAAGTGTAGGTTCCAAGATGCAGAACAATGACTCTGCCTCTAGCTCAACCCGTGTTCCATGACCATTTTGCCAGCCAGCACTGCGATAAATCTTGCTTGTGAGTTCCCTCGGTGGTGTAGGAACTCGGAAGGACGAGCGTGTAGGGGTGAAGCTAATAGCAAGTCTTTCGCTGCGATCAAGGTTCATCATCTTCGCCACATCAGTGATGAAGCTCTCTACTTCTTCAACCACAAATTCATCTTCAATGTCTATGGGTTTTTCGCCATAAAAGTTGTATTCATCTCACCAAAATTGTTCATCATCACTACCCGATTGAGTGGTAGAGTCGTCCATTGGCTTATATGAGACAGGTAGTGCTTTAGGCTTGTCCATTCTTTGCGAGGTTTTTCCCTCTAAGGTGCATTAGGCAAACTCAGAGAAGAAAAGAGGAGTTGTATTCGAAGAGACTCTCATTATTAAAACATTTCAAGAACTTACCTTTTTTGACATATATGAGTTTCTCTCCAAGTGTGAAGATTCTTTTCTGTCTTTCTTGGTGCGTTTGTCTTCAGACTTTCTCATGTTGTCGTGAGAACGAGGTTGCTGAAGAAATGCATAAAAATGCCTTGTGCTAGGTTCTCTGGAGTCTCCTTGATGTAAATGGGATTGACCTTTATGAATTGAATCTACGGGATGACTATCTTGACATCTTCTCATCCAGCATCAGATGCTACCCCTAAATAAAAAAAGAAGTCAACTTTCTCTATAAAAAAAAACTCTTTTTTTTTTGCCAATGACCACCTCTCCACCTCTGGTCGTTACCATGCAAAGAACACTACTGGTTGCCAAGCCTTTCTGAGTAATTACCTTCAAGTCTTGCTTTTTGTTGCTTGTGCTTTGATGTTTGAATTATGCGCTAGGCTTGGCTATTTATAGTCCTCTATATCTGCAAATTCAAATAGGATACGATTATCTTGCAACACATGAGTTGGAAACTGATTCAATTTAAGATTTGAGGATATTCCCTTTTGTTGATATTTAATAGAATTGAAGCCATCCAGATTGAGTCCTAAACTTATACGATTAAAAGTTGAGCCATATTTGATTTTGGTTTCACCAAGTCGAATTCGAGTTGCTTCACACACAAACTCAACTTGGCGAGGGGCATTTGTTCGATGAAATTTTGTAATAAATTCAAGATGTAACATGTGAAAGTCCCAAATGGCTAAAATAAAGAGTTACATGTGTGTTCACTACTAAAACAATTAAATTTGATCACTGGTCGAGTCCCCTAGTCGAGTTAGATTCAGACTCGGGCTGAGTCTAGTCAAAATCGGACTCAGACTAGCGCTGGTCGAGTTAGACTCGGACTCGGGCTAGTCTAGTCGAATCAAACTCAGACTCAAATCTGGTCGAGTCAAATCCTGGTCGGATTCGAGTCAAACTCGGGTTTGGTCGAATTCGACCAGGATCAAGTCGTGGTCGCACTGAATTCGAACAGGATAAGGATAAACATTATCTTTATTTTTTAAATAATTATGTTTATCTCCTATTCAAATTCAAATCCCCACAAAATCTCTGGTTGTCGGATGGTTGCGACCAACCCAAAAGCTCTATAAATAGAGAGGGGATGCTAACCATTTTTTCAGGTGCACGGAAGGCGAACGAAGACCGATAGAAGACCGCCGTCACGCAAAGAAGAAGAAGAAGATCAAGGCCTATTTGTTCGACCAGGCACCCTTCTTCTTTCCTTTTTTTAAAAAATCCACTCAAGTCCGTGAAGGTTTCCATGGATGAGTGTTGATCAATCCTAAAGTGTGCATCATCATCATGCATTGCATTAAGAGGAAGGCCTGTTCGTTGGTGCCCATGTATGCCTACACCTAAAGATGGAGCAAAGGGAGCCCCGAACCAGAGAGAGCCCTGGTGGATTTTTTATTTGCAGGTCAAAACCAGATCAGATCGGGACTCACAATTCGGTCAAGCCTAAGTTTTACTTTCAGGTGCGATCCAATTAGCGGTTCGATCAATTGGTCGATTTCGACCATGAGCAGATCGGGACTTGCAATTCGATTAAGCCTAAGTTTTACTTTCAGGTGCGATCCAATTAGCCGTTCGATCAACTGGTCAATTTTGACCAAAGGAAGGTCTTGTACAGTTGAAGATCAGTTTGTCCCATGAGAGAAAATCGATGATAACTTCTCATCCAGAAGTATTATTGATCCCAAATTTGTAGGGCGAATAGAAGATTTAATGCAAGATGTCTTCCAAGTTTCAAGATGATCAGAAGACCAGAAGATCATCAAGACCATTGCAAATAGCTCTGTCTTGCTGAATTCTAGCTTGATGTACGAGTAATGCAATGAAGATAGTTTCTAATCTGACGGTCCAATTGATCTTAAATTTTGATGAACAATCGAGATCTGTCCAGAAACTATTTCTTCAAGTTTCACCTCGATCAGAGGGCTAGAAGATCATCAAGACCATTGCAAATAGCTCTGTCTCGCTGAATTCCAGCTTAATGTATGAGCAATGCAATGAAGATAGTTTCTAATCTAACAGTCCGATTGATCTCAAATTTGATGAACAATCAAGGATTTGTCTAGAAACTATTCCTCCAAGTTTCACCTCAATCAGAGGGCTAAAAGATTATCAAGACCAATGCAAACAGCTCTATCTTGTTGAATTCCAAATTGACGTACGAGCAATTCAATGAAGATAGTTTCTAATCCGATGGTCCAATTGATCTCAAATTTTGATGAACAATCGAGGATCTGTCTAGAAACTATTCTTGCAAGTTTGAAGATGATCAAAGGGCAAGAAGATTCATCAAGACCATTGCAAACAGCTCTATCTCCCTGAATTTCAACTTGACAGACGAGCGATGCAATGAAGATACTTTCTAATCCGACGGTCCAATTGATCTCAAATTTTTATGAAAAATTGAAGATCTGTCCACAAACTATTCCTCCAAATTTCAAGCCGATCAGAAGCCAGAAAATCTCCCATCCATTTAGTCAAAGAAGAGCTAATGTCCAATCATGTTCAAAGATGTCAAAACAAGTCAAAATATTGCTAAGTCTTTGATGGATATTCCAATGGACAATCGTCTAACATACAATATGCATTTCTTGAAGCTAAGGAAGTCAAGTTGTATCAAAAGTCATTCCATCCACTTTTCCATGTCACTGGGTACTTATGAGGTAAAGGTGACATGTTTTTTGTCCTTGACTGACGAAGTCGGACACCATTCATGCCGAGTACTGATGAGGCGAAGGCATCCATTTGTTCGCAACCGACGAGGCCAAATAACCCCCTGGTCGGGCACTGATGAGGCAAAGGCCACATTTTTGTGATACCACCATAGACTGACAAAGCTATGGATTTGCATATTTGCATGCATGGACATACGTATTGCATACATTCATCAAAGGGCAAAGTTATTTTGAACCTTGAAGACAATGACCATCAGCACAGCTTAATCAGAGCTATTCTGTGGACTCATTCTGCGGATGTAATTAACCAGGAGCTTTTCAAAAGACCTAAGGAACTATGGACTATGCAATCTGTTGAAACCAAGATGTACTTTCCTCTGGCGCAATGAGAGATTGTAAATCCCAAAGGGACTTGTAACTTGTAATTCTTTTTTGAATTAATAAAGTACATTGTTTCCCCTAAGATTGTGCATTCTCTACCCTTCATTTGTATACCTAGCACGCCTGCAACACAAAAAGGGGCCAATTTCCCGGAAGAGAGATCTTTTCTGCGAAACAGTCGCCTTCGTCATTCCGCGCCGTCGTGGCTCGCCAACAGGCCCCATGCGCCACCAACCTCAATTTCACCCCTAGAGCTCACTAGAGAAGTGTTATTTCCCCAGAAGTGTTATTTCCCCAGGAGCCCTCTCGCTGCCAATCAATTGCTCACTATGGTCCGTGGCAGTGCAATTTTAAAATTAGGGATTATCAATTCTGGTTGCCACTATTCAATCACCGGTGATCTCACCATCCCCACACTCCACTCAATTGATTTCAAGTAGCCGCCTACCTCTACATCACTCTAGATGGGTGGGCACTAGTGAAGCAATAAATTTCCTCTGTTTTTCGATCGCCATGTCGCCTCACGCCAAATCGCCGGAGTCGCCTCTGTCCACTACTACAGAAATGCATTCCACTAACCCATATCTTCTAACGGTTATAAGCAATCTGGGAAAAATCCGATAGAATAGGACGACAGCGGCGGAGAAGAGGATTTTTACTATCGGTTACACACTGGTCCACCGTTAGTGAAATGCAAACATTTTTTACTATCGGTCATTACTGTACAAACCGATATAATATATAAAATACTACTATCGGTTTTCCATTCGTAACTGATAGTAAAATTACTCACTTTATACTATCGGTTATTACTGTACCAACCGATATAATATATTAAATAGTACTATCGGTTTTTCATTCGTAACTGATAGTAAAATTATGCACTTTATACTATCGGTTCGTACTGTACCAACCGATATAATATATTAAATAGTACTACCGGTTTTTCTCGCATAACTGATAGTGAAATTACTGACTTTTTACTATCGGTTTTTACTGTACTAACCGATATAATATAGTAAAGTTTACTATCGGTTATATAAAACAAACCGATAGTAAAATGACGTCATATAAACTAATTGTTATGACAGTGGGGACCTTATTTTACTATCGGTTTGTGTTTTTGAACCGATAGTAAAATTGTACAACTTAATTAGGTCGACCCCTGCTCTGCGCTCTGCATGTTGGAATCATTTCTACTGTACGTGCATCCACGCTCTAAGCTAGAGTGATCTGGAGAAGCTAGCTGAGAGGTTGATCATAATTCCATCCCCCTCGGTATTTTCATCTTCTCATCACCTCTCTCTCTCTCTCTATCACTCTTTCAAACTCTCCCTCTCTCTCTACTTGCAATTCATTAAACTAGATACATGTAGCTCCAAACTATCTAGAAGGCTAGGCTGGCTAGCTAGCTATAGCTTGCTGAAGTTAAGCAGCTAGCTAGCTGGCTCTTCCAATTAATGCATCAAGTTAATTAGGGTTTCATATATACAAATCCATTTAATGTAATTAAACAGCTGTACACACATATGGCCTAGCTAATTATGTTTCATGCATATATGCATGCCCTGAGTCATCAATTATTTATTTCAATTTGTCAATTTTGTGAAATAATTGTAGATGGACCGAGAATATTGGATGTATGGAATAAAACGTACTACTGTTGAGTATTTGGAGGGAGTGAATGGGTTTATTAAATTTGCTGAGCAAGAAAAGGCGAAGAAGGGAGAGAAAGATATGCATTGTCCTTGTATAGATTGTATGAACTTAAAAAGGTTCGGCAACTCTGATCAGATTATGAGTCATTTGATTCGTCGTGGTTTTAACGCACGCTATACCCGTTGGATATGGCATGGTGAAGATCTTGAGGAAACGAGCACTGCTACCACTCAGCAGCACTCGGAAGTGGATTGCAGTAATGATGATCATGATCAGAACATTGGTAATGTTCATTCGGAATTCCATGTAGATGACGACAATTTAGATGAAATGTTACGTGATGTAGAAGAAGACTACAGCGAAAACGATTTAGCTAAATTTGATAAATTAATTGTTGATTCTGAGAAGCCTTTGTTCCCCGGATGTGCAAAATTTACAAAGTTGTCTTCTGTGTTGAGATTATATAACTTGAAGGCAAGCAACGGTTGGAGCGATAAGAGTTTCACGGCGCTATTGGATCTGTTAGCGGACATGCTTCCAGAGGGAAATGAGTTGCCAAGATCAGTTTCCCAGGCCAAAAAACTATTGTGTCCGTTGGGAATGGAAATCGAAAGAATACATGCATGCCCAAATGATTGTGTTCTGTACCGTAACGAGTACGAGGATTTGCATGTTTGTCCAAGATGCAGTGCATCGCGGTATAAGTATGGGGACAGAATTTATCACAATGGATGTGATGAGGTAAAGAAAGGGCCTCCGGCCAAAACTGTGTGGTATTTGCTTGTGATTCCGAGATTGAAACGGCTGTTTGCAAATCCGAAAGATGTGAAGTACTTGCGTTGGCATGTTGAAGGTCGGAAACAAGACAGAAAACTAAGACATCCAGCTGATTCCATTCAATGGAGAAACATTAACAGAACATTCGGTGAGTTTGGCGGCGAAGTGAGGAATATAAGGTTTGGGCTGAGTACGGATGGTATGAATCCACACGGAAATATGAGCAGTCGACATAGCACTTGGCCAGTTCTTTTATGCATCTACAATCTTCCTCCTTGGTTATGTATGAAGCGCAAGTACATCATGATGTCGTTACTAATTTCAGGACCCAGACAACCCGGGAATGATATTGACGTGTTTCTATCACCGTTAGTCGAGGACTTACATAAATTGTGGAGCGAAGGGGTGCGGGTGTGGGATGCACATAAGCGAGAGAATTTCATGTTGCGGGCCATGATATTTTGCACCATAAATGATTTTCCGGCCTATGAAAATTTGTCGGGGGTATAGTACGAAAGGAGGCAAGGCTTGTCCTATTTGCCCGGATGAAACTGAAAGTATGTGGTTATCGAACTGCAGAAAAACAGTGTACATGGATCACCGCAGATTCCTTCCGATGCATCACGCCTACCGTAAGAAGAGGAAGTCATTCAATGGGAAGCCTGAGAAAAGATTAGCCCCAGTGTTTGTGACTCGTAAGGAGCTTTACTTGCGCGTGAAGGACATCAAAGTTGAGTTCGATAAATGTTCTAAACCTCCAAGAAAAAATGTTTGGAAGAAGAGATCGATTCTTTGGGATCTGCCATATTGGGAGCACTTACAAGTTCGACATTGCATTGATGTCATGCACGTAGAGAAAAATGTTTGTGACAGTTTGATTGGTTTATTGTTGAACATTCCAGGAAAGACAAAAGATGACATCAACGTTCGCCGTGACATGCTCGACATGGGCATAAGGACTGAGCTTGCACCGTTGGAGAAGGGAAAGCAGACATGCCTCCCCCCGGCCTGCTATACTTTGTCAAAAAGAGAAAAAACAGAACTCTGTCAGTGCCTACATGGTGTCAAAGTTCCATACGTGTATTCTGCGAATTTGAAAAAACTTGTGTCCATGAAAGACTTGAAACTGGTTGGTATGAAGTCCCATGATTGTCATGTACTGATGTCACAAATGCTTCCCATTGCTATCAGAGGCATTCTTCCAGTCAAAGTCAGAGAGACAATTACAAAGCTATGTTATTTCTTCAACACAATATCTGGCAAGGTACATAAGCGTGTACTCCTAGCAAGTTAATTAGCTCCATTCGTGGAACTTGTTAGATTTTTTGGATCTGAATATTTGCTGCAACTGTGTCCTTGCAGGTAATTTATCTGGATGGACTAGACGATTTGCAACGTGATGTGACTACAACTCTTTATCAGCTGGAGATGTATTTTCCTCCATCTTTTTTGATGTTATGGTCCATCTAATTGTTCACCTTGTCAGAGAAATTAAGTTTTGTGGACCCGTGTTCCTGCGCTACATGTATCCATTTGAGAGATTTATGGGTATCTTGAAGGGATATGTAAGGAATCGACATCAGTCTGAGGGCAGTATCATTGAAAGTTATGCCGCCGAGGATGTGATCAAATTTTGCACCAACTATATGGCCGGGGTTGACCCAATTGGCATTCCTACGTCTCGGCATGAGGGCAGGCTTTAGGGATTAGAACGATTGGATTTAAAGCAGTCGTCCCCTCTAGTGATCTGTATGCAAAAGCCCATTTTTTGGTCTTACAGTACATGACGGGGGTGGAGCCATACATACACGAGCACAAGGAAATGTTATGGAAACATAATCCCTCGAAGCCAGAGATTTGGGTCACCAGAGAACATAATAGGAAGTTTGCTGGGTGGATCGAAAATAGAGTCCTACAAGCTTCTAAGGGCGACGTAGATGAAGTTGTTACATGGTTGGCCAGAGGGCCTAAATTTACTGTAGGGACTTGGCAGGGATATGACATCAACGGCTATCATTTTACACAAGAACTCAGGACGAGAAGAGTACTATGCAATGTAGTGGAGTGACACTACTTGCTATTTCGGAGGATGCCAGAGCAGTAAGGGCACTCGACTCATATTACGGTGTTATTGAGGAAATATGGGAGCTCAATTATGTATTACTTAAGATTCCTCTGTTTCGATGCCAATGGGTCGAAATCCCTCGAGGTGTTAAAGTCGACAATTATGGGTTTACTCTCGTCGATCTCAGTAGAGTTGCACACCAAGATGATCCATTTATACTTGCTGAGCAAGCCACACAGATGTTTTACATCGTTGACCCGGCCAACCCAAAGTTGCACGTTGTCCTTCACAGTAAGAGACGTATTATTGGGGTCGAAGACGTTATGGATGAAGAAGAGTATGATCAGTTCGACGAACTACCTCCATTTTTAGATGGAATTCTTCAATCTGTCCCTACCGAAGATATTGACGAAACAAGTTACCTGCGAGGCAACCACGAAGAAGGATTATGGGTGGACAACCATTCTTGACGAATTTGCAATATGTAAGTGACGTATATTACTTGGATCTTTAATCGAAGAATTCTTCAAATCATTTTTCAAAAATTCTTTGGGAAAACATACGTGATGCATTGAGAATCATATATGCAAATTTTCATTTTAATTGGAGTATATACTTGATTTGAGCAATAATTGGTTCTTTTCACAAATCAATATGAAAACTGCAAATTTCCATTCCATGATTGGTCTTTACTGTTAATTTATTTTAAAATTATTGGAAGTCATTTGCATGGGGTTTCAGGTGTCTTATAAGTGCAAAATGATGTACTGAGACCCATCTGTAATTGTTCTCAGGAAATCCCTTTAGGTCAATAACACAGTATTCTACTATCGGTTTCAACTTCCAAACCGATATGAAATTAACATATACTATCGGTTTATTGTTCATAATCGATAGTGATTTATACTGTGTTATGAGCCCCTGTTCTTAATTTACTATCAGTTTGTAATAATAAAACCGATAGTGAACAATGCCAATACTACAAACTCTAACTTACATGTTTTTACTATCGGTTTGGTGGTTATGAACCGATAATAAAGATTCATATATTAGTGTATAACCTCGCACGATTTTCCCTCCAGTGCAACTGATCACATTCCAAATACTCATGCACGGAAAGCCCTAGCTTCCCCGACGTTCGCTTCTTCGCACCTCTGCGCCACCATTGCCGATCGCAATCTGGTTCTCCACCGCCTCCGGCCACTGCATCGCGCCACCACCTCCGGCCACTCCACGAACGACTGTAAGTGTTCTTGACCAAACCGCTCGCGTCAATTGCTTAAATTTATATGCAATGGTTCATATGTGGTTCAATAGTTTACAAATATAAAACTAGAGTAAAATTCATGAACTACAAACTTGATAGCTATGAGAATGACAGAATTGATGAAAATCACTAGCAATTTGTCATACAGTGTAGTCCACTATCGGTTTCTTATTTAGAACCGATAGTAAATACCATAAACTGAATTTTCTGTTAATTATTTCTCATTTTCTAATTTTCATCTGAAATTTTGGTTCATTTAAATTTTAACAGACTTTATGTTCCTGCAGAGAGACTAGCATAGTTTGCATTGCTAATCTTATATATTTTACTGAATACAAACTTGGGTACTATCGGTTTTACTTGGAAAACCGATATGAAATAGAGTATGTCATAGTTTGCACTGCTAATCTGAATTTTCTGTTAATTACTTCCCATTTTCTAATGTTCATCTGAAATTTTGGTTCATTTAAATTTTAACAGACTTTATGTTCCTGCAGAGAGACTAGCATAGTTTGCACTGCTAATCTTTTAAATTTTCCTGAATACAAACTTGAGTACTATCGGTTTTACTTGGAAAACTGATAGGAAATATAGTATGTCATAGTTTGCACTGCTAATTTGAATTTTGTGTTAATTATTTCCCATTTTCTAATTTTCATCTGAAATTTTGGTTCATTTAAATTTTAACAGACTTTATGTTCTTGCAGAGAGACTAGCATAGTTTGCACTGCTAATTTTTTAAATTTTCCTGAATACAAACTTGAGTACTATCGGTTTTACTTGAAAAACCGATAGGAAATATAGTATGTCATAGTTTGCACTGCTAATCTGAATTTTGTGTTAATTATTTCTCATTTTCTAATTTTCATCTGAAATTTTGGTTCATTTAAATTTTAACATACTTTATGTTCTGCAGAGAGACTAGCATAGTTTGCACTACTAATCTTATATATTTTGCTGAATACAAACTTGAGTACTATCGGTTTTACTTGGAAAACCGATAGGAAATAGAGTATGTCATATCGGTTTGTTATTGTCAACCGATAGTACATTGAAAAGTCTAAATTTTGCAGAGTTCATATTTCATTTGTGAAAAGAATCCACTATTGCTCAAATCAAATACATTTGAAATGAAAATTTAAAGAAATGATTTTCATTGCATGGAATATATTTTTCTGATGAAATTTTCCAAATAGGATTAATTTTACAATCAAGAGTTATCGAATGACCTTTATGTTAAGCAAGAAGGTATCAGTTCGACAACCCTTTGCAAATTGAGTTTACAAATCCACTTTAAATCTATTTTGAAGACCATGTTGATAGGAATTTATGATTTTTGGCCTTTTGAATGAAAATTTGACATTTTAACAAAAAGAGGTGGTTCATCATTGCCATTCCATTTTAGTTATGAACTTTGTCATGTACCTTCCTTCATATCAATTGATGGTTTGTTCATGGAATTTTAGGTAACCATGTCGGCATCTTCCTCGGCTGATAGTAGTGATTCGGTGAGGGCGAACGTAGATGGCGCTGCCTCGTCCCAGCACAAGAGGAAGGCGCGAGGCGCGACGATGTTGGGCCGTTTGGCCAAACGCGCGGATCTTTCATGTGAGTTCAACCAGTTCGGGAGACCGATCGGGAAGAATGCCGGCCACTATGCTGCCTATGTTGGCTTGTTGGTGAAGGAAAGGGTGAAGATCACCGTCCAGAGCTGGAAGGACGTTAAGGCCGACGAGAGGGATAGGCTGTGGGAGGAAGTGAAGGTAAAATTAATCAAAATCACTGAACTCTTGAGTAATCACATTCCCTTGGTTTATCCCAGAGATTAGGTAAGTCCTGCTTATATGCACCATTTGAAACAGGCCAAGTGGAACATTCCCGACGATGGTCCCAAGATAGCTTGCTTGAAGGATATGAACAACACGTGGAAAACCTTCAAGAGCTTCCTCGTCAGTACCTTCCTCGCTAAAGGCAAATCTCCATGCGAGAAGTACCCCTTCATAACGGAGGAGGTATGGGAGCAATTCACCCAACAGAAGGGGACTCCTGAGTTCAAGGTATGTATGGTTCCTTTGCTTGGTTACACCATTGTATGCAGTAAGCAGCGGTGTATTAATTTTCTTGTTTCTGGTACTAAGGCCCTCAGCGAGAAGAACAAGGCAATCCAGAGGAGGAACGACCACCCACAACGGCTCGGCTCTCGCGGCTATGCGGGGAAGGAGGAGCAGTGGAAGAAGGCTGAAGATGAGGCGTCGAATTTCATCGACTCCCCTGACCTACCACTCTCCGAGATCCGCGATCAGCGATGCAAGCGCTGGTGGCTGGCCGAGGGACCGTGTCGGCCACGGAGACTGTGGCGTTCCCAAACCCCAGGGACGTCGAGGTCGTGCAGCGACTCGTAAGTTGGCTAACTTCCTGGTTGGAATCATAGAGTGTGGTAGAAAAAACTATGATCATTAGTGTGCGCACAAGTTTTTATATATTTCTTCCTCACAATGGAGAGCTTTGAATGTAACAGATCTCTTGCTCGAAGGAGGCGACCGAGGGATTGTTCACTCCCCATAGGGAGAACGACATCCTTACCCGGGCTCTAGGGAACAAGGAGCATCCAGGGCGGACGCGAACCGTGGGGGGTGTGGTGCCATGGAAGGAAGGCTTCTCGGAGCCCGGGCAAAAGGCGAAGAAGGCTGGCAGCTGGAAGGAAAGGGAAGTGGAGCTATCTCAGAAGATACGGGCAGATGTGACTGCACAATTCGCTGACATGTTCGCTCAAATGAACGAGAAGTATGAACGCCTCAGCCGAGTTGTGCAGTCCAAGGGTTTAGATCTAGCTGCCGAGGTCGACGCTGCCAGGCCGAGTAGTTGCGGCTCGAAGGTTCACGTGGATCCGGTGGACCTGATCGAGGTATTGCAACTCTTGAGCTATATATGCAGTTCGGTTGATGCCACTCCCGTTACGTTAGAATTGTTTGGCTAACCTGTTATAATTGTTGCAAATTGCACAAGTTGGAGAGCTGTAGCCTATTGATCAACATAGGCGACAAACCTGTAGTGCTTGCAAACGGGGTCGTATACCAGTCTTGGGAGGATGTCCGGATCCACTGCGTACCTCTGGAGCTTGGATTCGCAAAGGTACAGGTGGACATGGCCCTCCCGGGCTACAGCTCTTTTCCGTTGCCCGTCCCAACGGACGAAATGCGGACAATTGGCGAGGCATTAGGCTCGTACATACAGTGGCCCAAGAAGGGTGTTAGAATACAGGAGGTAAACCCTAGCCATTCTAGCTTACAACTCAGTTAATATACTCAATTTGCAAAATCTAACTTATGCGTTTGTACTTAAAGTGGACGATGGATACCAGCTCACTTCCTGAGGACACCACCCCCGCCACAACGCATGACCGAGCTCCTTCGGCCCCCATGCCTCCTCTGACGGCCTCAAACCCTTCGCCATCAAATGAGGCCGGCGGCACCACACCCCAACCTTCGAAGGTATACACTGGCTCCCTGCCCAAAGGCAAGGGCAAGGCCAAAGGCAAGGCCAAAGGCAAGGCCAAACAAAGCCAGCCGGGTACGTTCAAGAACGGGTCCCCACTCGTGTCGGAGTACCTTCTGCGCAATATGGATCAAATAACCAGAAGTCTCCACGAGTGGTACCTGACCCGGTCTAGGCGCCACATCAACTTCTTAGTTCACTTCAGGCCAGGTCATTTTCACTGTGAGGCCGGGAGCATATCGGTGGCCCACGAGGATTTGTTCGACCTCCTCAACTGGCGGGAGCTTGATATGTCCATCATATGGACTGGAGTCATGTGAGTTTGCTGTTGTCTGAAGTTATCACAGTTCGTTTCATAAATCTAATCACTTTGTATGCACTACTTACTAATGTCTACTTTGCATCCAGGTGCATGTATAGGCTGGCGTCGATGAGGGCATGTGACAAGGTGGGTTACCTCGACCCAGAGAAAATAAGCCTCACGATGTTAGAGCACGACCAAGCACATGCGGAGGAATACATATCAAGGGCACTACTAGCGCAGCAGGACCGAGAGTTCATCCTTGCGCCGTACCACCAAAGGTTAGTGCATTTCCTACTAATTTAACTCATTCTTGTATGTTACGCCTAACATATGTATGAAACGGTTCGCTTATATATGCAATGTAGGGGCCACTGGGTCCTCGCCGTCATTTGCCCATGGATGAATGAGGTCTATTACCTTGATTCGATGAGCGACAAGGTGGCGCATGTTTTCACCCTCACATGGCACATAGACGCGTAAGTAACATAGTTGTTTTAAATTTTTCTCTGACTAGCTAATTAATGATAACATATTAACCGGCAATGCTAAATTAAATACAGGGCTTTCAAAAATTATGCTAGTGCTGGAGGGAGGCATGACGCGTCGAAAGGCACAACAATTTCTTGGAAAGAATATGAGGTAATTAATACGGATGGAAGTACTCATGATGAGTCTTTTAATTTAAGCTTAATTAGTTCTTTCGAGTTAATGTGCGTTTATGTCTTTGCATATGCAATTTTCCCAGTGCCATCAGCAGCCACAATCGTGGGAATGTGGCTTCTATGTCATGAGATTCATGTATGACCTAATCAGGAGAAACTTTGCCCAATTCTCTAAGGTAACCATTTTTCCTGACTCAAAGTCGAACTATAATTGGATGTGACGTACGATCCTAACTTCATACACGCATATATGCAGAGCGCCATGTTGAAAGAGCAATATGAGTTGCCTCAATTGAAGGAGCTGCGAACAATTTGAGCTCAATATGTCATGGAAGAAGTGGCTATCAACGATCGATTGTAACTGACTTGTATAATATATATTGAATGTGTTGATTGCTTTATTTGTGAATAAACTCAATATGTGAATAGATTCATTGATGAATTTGTGAATAAACTCGATCAATATGTGAATAAATTCAATCTGTCCAATGCATGTGTATATTACTGTATTAGTGTATTTGTGAACAAATTCAATATGTGAATATTGGTGTATATTTGTAAATATTGGTGTATTTGTGAATGATCCAATATATCTCTGTATTGCTGTATGTATATGTGCAAGATTCCAGTACTAACCATGTCGAGTACACAACCGATAGAATAAATATTCCAGTATTATCGGTTCATATACAACAACCGATAGAATAAATATTCCAGTACTATCGGTTCATATACAACAACCGATAGAATAAAGTTTCCAGTACTACTGTGTCTACACAATACTATCGGGTTCATATACAACAACCGATAGAATAAAGTTTCCAGTACTAACTGTGTCTACACAATACTATCGGTTTAGATCTCAGCCGATAGAAAAAAAACATACAAATTACTATCGGTTTAGATCCTAGCCGATAGAAAAAACCTACACAATACTATCGGTTTATAACCGAGCCGATAGAAAAAACGTACACAATACTATCGGTTTAAATCCGAGCCGATAGAAGAAATAGTCGATAGCGATTAGTGAACGTTGGGAATGTAGATGTTTTACTAACAGTTTTCAACCGATAGAAGTGTGCTACGCTTCTACTATCGTGCCAATCACTATCGGTAAGAGAACCGATAGTAGAGTGGATTTTTAATCGATAGTGAAAAGCATTTCTGTAGTAGTGGTCGTAGCTGCCGCCATCATGTCTCAGACACCCCATGTAAGGCCCCAAACTTGACCAGAGACAATGTCTCAGCTTCTACATTTGTTTTGCTATTAGCCATCGAGCGCATGCCATTTCTGGCCGCTATTGAGTCGTCGCCGACCATGTGCCATCACTGTTGGCACCAAATCCTTGTCCTCTAGCATCTGCACTCCTTAGTCTATAATGCATCGACTAGAAGCATTCAATCGCATTCATCATTGGTAATACTTGCTTGCTATCGCCGCGCACACCCAATGCCAGTTTCCGCCACCGCTATTTTGATGCTGCCAGCCGTGCGCCACCATCGTCGTTGCCAGAGTCATATCCTCCAGCCTCCAAGCAACCAGCAGCACACATTGCATTGACTAGAAGCAACGTAGTGCACTCCCTGGTAAAGTTCATTGTCCAACTACTGTCGAGCATGCGTCCAGCGCCAGTTTGTCTCACCAACACGTGTCCAGCGCCAGCCAAGACACAGCTCAAAGTGAGCTACTGACACATGCGATGTCAGCCGCTATCCAAATGAGTTCAGATTAAAATTTTGACCGCATCACTTTGTTCGCCTTGCTTTCTGAAACCTAATTATGTAGTCTGTTTCTTCATTCAATCATCTAGTGTTGTTTACACTATTATGTTAGGGTTTTGCCCTAAAAATTTTTGTCGATTTCCGTTGTTTCTCTCTCACCAATATTCTGGATTCTGCATGCATACATTTCATAGACATACAATATATATATATAACTATTGGTCTACTCTAATTTTTCTTGATGGATTGATATACGCTTATTTTATTACGTATAGAGCTTGACCAACCCCAGCTTGAGGAGCAATCGACTGAGGACGTTATGGGAGATCTTGTCGTCAAAGGCCAAGGCAAGTCATGGCTCCTTGATCATGTTGTGCCTATATTTCAAATCAAAATTATCTAGTTTGATGTTGCAAATATATGTATGATTACTTCAGTGTTGAAAGGTTACATAAAGCTATTTACGCTAAACTGCTAGATTGCAATGACCTTGAAATTAGGTATACCTAACTTGTTGATTGCCATCCTTGATATCATAAATATCAATATTCATTGTCGTCGTAGGATAATATGAGTAATCTTAAGCCGGAAAGCCATGGAATGTGATGTGCAAACTAGTTGATATGGAACAATTGAAATGTTTTCTAAAAAGATTATGAGAATTGTTGTATTGGTGAAACTCAAAATCATCAGGGGACTAATATCAGGTGGGTGCTTGTGCACCAAGTTTTTTAAGGCTGATCTTTTATTTAAGCACTAAGGACCAACTCAGTTGTGCTACACTTCCAGTAACATGAACAACGTGATAGCTACAAGCCTAATATGGGACAGGCATGACCAATTAACCCTGTCAAGTCGTAAACTTATTTTACCTGGCAAACATTTGTAACCCTTCCAATAGCACATACTAGGTCTGGGTAAAGCCCGATCAAGCACTTAGTATTGGGTAAGGGTCACTTATGCACGATAGATACCAACACTTCCAAGCATCCATACTAGGTCTGGTATAGCCCGACCAAGCTCTTAGTATCAAGTAGGGACTGGCGTAGAAGTTAATCTTTATGACAGTACTAGGAGCGCCAAGTCAGGGCTCCTTTACCATGCAAAATATCAATTACTATGAGATAGGGCGAAAAGCATGGTATCTCCAACTCAATCGCATGCCGAACTGTGGCATGTATATGCGTTGACAGTAATAAGTTGGGGAGTCTTGTGGGTAAAGTAGCACCCCTTTGCATACTCCGTACCCCCGGGATTTTGGGGAATGTTGCGGTGGTTTATACCATGTTGTATGGCACAAGTAGAATTTTCTTAAGTATATTTATTTTGTTAAATTAAATGCATATAAAGTTGTTTCTTTTGAATACTTTTCTATGCTTCTTCATCTATTATGTTGTTTAGTTGTTTAATAGCAAATTGAACCTGAATAATTTCTTGGGCCTGCTATCATGAGAATTGCACTGTAACTAGTTAATCCATGACATGCTGAGTACTTCATACTCACCCTTACCTGACTTGCACATCAGCTGGAGAAGGATATGAGGATCTGGAGTTGTTTGTGGGTGGCCCAACAATCTTTGAAGATCTCAACTTGGATGCTAATTTCTAAGGGCCCCACATTATAGTTGAGTCAACTATGGATGGGTTTCCCTATACCACGCATTTTGTGAACAACTAAACTTGTATGTTGGTCTTATCGACCTGTTTATGTATGTATGACATTGACGCCAGTACCTGCAAACTACTACTATTTTTGTAAATTAAAGTATGTACCGTGAGTTGGTTCTGTTATACATTTATGTCGCGACTAAATCCTGGGAAGTTGCGATGGGGCATCTTGTATGTACAGCCTATTAGTGTGTTGTACGGGGTGCCCCACAAGCTCTCAGCAAACAACACTCACTTGATTTTGTCTAGTGATTTCAATCCAAAATTGAGTTTCCACTTGTTCCCTATGGATTTGACTCTCAAGAGCTCAATGAATAGTCGTTGACTTGCAGTTATAAATAAACGCACCCTTTATGGGTGTCTTAGTATGACATGGTGGCTACCATCAAGAGGTAGACAAAGTCCATATTGTCTGGCATAGCATGCAGGGATCGTTGGTACCGTATAGAGTTCACTGGGGCCATCTATGTAGTCAACTTTTGTGCTCGACGCCTCATGAGTGACTTGAGTTGCGATTGTACAACTGATGCATTTATTCCCTGACAGAGAAGGGACTGCCCACCTAGCATAAGATCTGTGTGCCCTAGCATGACTAATGCTCGAAAGAGCACATCCTCGTCACATCCTAGTACCTTCAATATTGCACGTTTTGCTTGGCACAGCACATTGTCTGCATAGGGGAGTGATATACCAGGGACGTCTATTGCCCCACAGCACATTGTCTGCATAGGGGAGTGATATACCAGGGACGTCTATTGCCCCACAGCACATTGTCTGCATAGGGGAGTGATATACCAAGGATGTCTATTGCCCCAACTCATCATCCACACTCATCGTCAATGTAAACTCCTCGAAGTGGAGCTCTGCACATTGGTGGGTCATCCCGACACCCTAGGCCAAGTGGTGATGATTCCAACAACAATGATGACATCATAGGAGCCCAAGAAGCTACAAGTAGGGCTTTCACGGAGCAGTTGGCAGCATATGAGCCTTGGGACCAGGGTGAGTTAGAGCAGATAAGCCAGTAGTACATAACCCATTTGATCACTGTTGATCCCCCGCAAAGGCACCAGGAAACCTTGATGTCCCGCAAGTACACGAAATCAATTGTAGCCTTCAAATGAATAGAGTTGTCAATCCCACATGGACACAAACATCTTCTTATGAATCAAGACAATCTCCTGAATTTTGGTTTATCAATCTATTGGATAAATTGCAGAGATTGATTTTAGTATCTATTGTAATCAATTTTAATTCTATTTTGTAGGCAGCTATTCTTTAAAAAGATGCATCCCGCTCTCACGACACTGCTACACATTATAATCTACCAGGGTTCATCCCGTTTTCGCAACACTACTATATGATCTAATGGACCCTTACACTTTGTAGTAACTGGTTCTACTCGAATAAATAGTTTAAACCCTAATTCTCCTGTTGTTACTACAAAGATAAGAATATAAAGTAGATACAAATTCATGGCTTGAGGTTTTCGTTAATTCTCAATCAACTCTCATTACTTGAGAGAATTAACTAAACTCTAGGTTTATACGGGCACCTAGGTATAAACTAGAATTAAGAAAATCACTCCAATGAAACAAAGATAAAAGACAACAAATAAATAATAGAACAAAATCACCTCATATTTTAATTCATAGATTGAATCCCCTATGTCTAGAGATCATTAGAGTTTTACTCCAATATCGATCGGACAGATGTAGTCATCGTCTTCAACATCACAGTTACAAAGGAAATAAATTAATAAAAACTAAATAATTTGTAGAACTAAACTAAAGATGGTGGTGGATGACAATAGGATGGATTGCAAGTCCTCCTGGTTTATTCCTACCCCTGTCGTGCTCCTCCTCCTCCTCTTTTATAGCCCCTAAGAGTCTAGAGAGTTTTGAAATTGTTTTTCTAGTTGAATGAAGTCATCCGAATCCAAATTCTTCGCGATCAAGAACTGTTTGCCCTAATCTCCATGTCAGCACCCCATACAGGTTGCACATATGGATTGACAAACCATATGGCAACCTGTATGTGGCTTTGTTGGTCTGTATTGCCTCTATTCAGTACTCCAAAACTACATACTACTTGCAATACTAGTTGTAATTCATATCATAAGTGGTATCCTTCGCATTTCCTCAAGTTTGTTCGTCATTTTATGTGATTTTCATCTCCAAAACCTTCAAAACAGAGGGTTAGGGTAGATCGAAAGAAAATAAACTAAACTTCAATAAATTTTAAACAATTCTAAGATTAAATGAGGTGAATTGACTAATTTATTTTGCAAAACGACAGTACATAACAATGAAAAATCACCGTTATCAACTCTCCCTAAACTTAACCTTTGCTCATCCTGAGAAAACCTTAAACCTATTCACATCTCCATTTGATGATCCGTTTGTGTTAATCCGATCGACGATCCATTTGTATCAATCCAGTCATTTTTTGCCTCACAAGCCAACTAGTTCAAATAGATTATAAATCAGAGTTATATATGGCAAGATATTGATTCCGGAGCAAGCAAAACAACATTTATAATTTCATGTGGAAGAGGGAGGAGCAAAACACCTGAGAAGCCGCTTGTTGAATCTCAAAGGCTGCACTTGTCGCGGCTTAGAAACTCAACAAGTCTCTTGTCGAGCCTCGGAGACTCGACAAGCCGATTTCTTCCAGCCGTGTTGTGACAAGTGGCTTGTCGAGTACTCGACGTGCACAAATGGTAGGTTAAAAATGCAAAAAAAAATAAATATAGATTATTTTCACAATTTCCTTGTTGGTTGTTTAGAAAAATATTCGTCACACCTCTAAGTCGAATGGGTCAAGAAATGTATAAAAGATGCAGAAGCATTATGCATCGTTTTCCATATATTTCACGTGGACAAGGACAAACCTCAAAATTTGGTTGATGCTTGACCGTGACACTAAACTAAAATTGGACACCAAATCTTGTTGGTGATCTGCTAGGTTGTCCTTATTAACACAACTGTTTTGATTGAATGGAGTATTACAAAACATGCCGACAATAAAAATGGCTAATTTCCTTTTTTTTAAAAAAAAAAAAGTTGGCTATGTTTCAGCATTTCAGGACCATTTTTTAAAAAAAGGAAAACTAAATACTTGGTCTAGAAGTGTTGCATATGATATGATTTGGAATTGAACACTCTACCTTTAGGACTAAAGGCACAGTTATGTCTTTGGCTTTATTTCGACCATTAAATCGGAATTTTTGGATGTTGTAGAGTTATACGAAAGAGAAATAAGCTGTCTAATCATCTTCTGAAATTCTCGTTTATTTTGATCTAGAGTGTTGATTTATCTCAAAAGATATTTTGTTGTAGAAAGTGCAAGAGAATGAATTTTTTTGACCATATTCTTAATGGCAATATATACTTGAGATGGAATCATTAAATAGTACATTTTGGGACTACTTCACTAAGCTTTCAGCCAACTAAAACTAAACAATGACAATTCCACTTAGATGCTCTAAGTATGCCATCAAATTGTGTCCTCCACGTACACATTCACCAATGTTCATAATTTTGCTTCTGCATATAGGTTTGCTTCAAAATCTTAAAATATGTTGCAACTAAATTTCTATTAGATTTCATACGCAAGTAAATAAATTAAAAGTGGAAAAAAATTTACGTCATTACAAAATTTTGATATTTTGTATTTTATTGAATGTCTCGTTGACATGAGTCTGACCACATCTCAATCTCACAAACCACAATTTCTGAATATTTGCAAACATGAAGAAATTTCCCACTTAAAAAATCTTAACTATTTGTGATTTAATACCCTAAAATCACAAATAGGCATAGCCATGACTTCCCAAATCAGTAGGACTAGCTAACTTGCATTATAACAATATGACAACTTCTGGAGATTCAAAGAGATGCTAGTTAGGCTCTCTCCAACGGCAGCGTGATGGCCGGCGCGCGTCGACACAAGCGAACATGTGCTCGACAGCTGCTCGGCGTGATGGGACACACGCGTGCTTCGGGCGGAGGTGAGCGAATGGTGAGCGCACGGCGACGAGATTGTCGCCGTTGGAGGGGAAGAAGACGCTTCATCATGCGTATTTGCGGGCCCCACCAAAATTAAAACCATCTAACGATACTCACGGATTTTTAAATCTGACAAGTGAGTTCACAGAACAAAAACCCTACTGTCAGTGAGAGGTGTTAACAGTGCGCAAGTTTAAAACCGGAGGTGTGGGCCCACAATTGGCGTAGTGCGCATTGTCAGTAAGTGCGACACTGATCCATACGTTAGCCACTATCACTGATATCTAGATCCCACAATTAGCGTCCCCACATGTCAGTTAGAGGGTTAGATCTGTTTCCGTCATACGCACGTGAGGTGCGTGGGCCCCACCTGACACGTAAACCGTGTGAGTGCGACTGCCTCTGTTTGTTCGCACACGCTACGATATCAACCGTGAGTCGTAGACGGGTGAGCCTAGAGACGCTTGACCCCACTTGTAAGTGATACATAATGTAAATGACCGTTTAAGTTTTTTAAAAATTGAATATATCTTTAATTCTCCCCGTTACCTCACACAGAGAGAATGACAGGTGAGACCATTTTTGTCATGGCCCACTGTCAGTGTAATTTTTTTATGCGGTTGGAAAGGAGCGGTTCGGAATTTTTTGGTGGGGTCCACCTGAAATTTCTGATAGATTTTAATATTTAGTTGTCTAATCATTTAGAGTTAAGTAAGAGTCAAACTGTTAGAGACTTGACTCTTACTTGACTCTATAGGATTGTTCTCGCATGTATGACAGAGAATATTCTATTTAAGAACTAAACAAAAATAAAACTTGTTAGAGACAGTTAAAACTAGTCTGATCAACATTATAATAAATCAAGAAGTAATCTAGATGCTTGTGTTTGCAAAACAAAGTCAGTTTAAATGTCAGCATCAGAATGTTGAAAAAGATAACTAAACTGTGCCCCCACAACATAAATATCAAGTATGCATTTATTTATAATCATGACCTATCCTTTAGTGCAAAGCCAAAAGGTTACTTCTAAAAGGGTAAAGAGAGAGAGCCTTGTAAAACAATCCTTCCATGCAGCAAACTGTATGTGTGTAGATGTGGCTGTGCTACCAGTCATAGGTTTGTTGAAATTAAATTGAAAGTAATGCTAATTAGCCAACCCAAAAGGAAAGCATTATGAGCATTGGGCAAGTTACAAGGGTATCCAATAATAGATACATTGTGGTTGTACATAAAAACAGAAAAGGTGATACAAAAGACATACTTGTGAAAGAGGATAACCATTAACTGCTCTTCATGCTAGGTAAGTACAAAAGACAAGTTATTTAAGAATGACTTGAGGGTGTCATCATTTGCCCAAAATTGTTAGTTTTCTATATTTTTGCCATTATTTTTTCTTCACTAAGTATATGATATACATATTCTTAGAATCTACACCACATATTTTGTCACATGTACTATCGACATTGGAACATAGATTATAGATATGTATACACACAAAACAAAAAAGTAATCAAGTTACATCTGTCATTACTAAAGGATATATCATATGAGAACTGCACTATTTTAGAAAAAAATATAAATTAATGATCCGAACCATCCAATCAATGTGTGAATGAATCACATTTAATGGATCTACATCATGTAACATTGGTGTTGCTAGTCTTCTATGATCTAAAAGATAATTATCATTCCATACTGATTAGACAGATAGAATGACATATTTACATTCTCTTAGTTTAAGAAAAATTCTCACTAAATACATTCCACAAAGAAATGCAATACATATCTCAACAAGCAATTAGAGAAGAAAAACTATATAGTTTGAATTTGAAACAACTATACTAACCACCATTGATACCATTTCATCCATTCCACATGATCTTGGCAGAAAAACATGACAAGTGGCCCCTCCAATGATTAAAACAACTGCTTAAAACTTATACTAAGATCTAAACATTAAGTTCGGTGGCCTCTTCCAAGATGAAGTGCCGACCAAAAAGAGCCCACCAATCTCTCCCCCAAAATGTTTGCTCCCCACCACTCACGTCTTGCCACGTGGAGAATCTCTCACAGCCGTCTTCTGCCAGGTTGGACTCACACCCTCTTGGCTTTGGACAGCCCACACATAACCACATTCCCATGCCAAGGCATCCTTGTCCTCAACTCTTACCCCTCTGTATATATACAAATCCACAAAACACCATTGAGCAATCATACAAAGCATAAGGCCAACACAATAAGCTCCACCTAGCCGCAAGAATGGGCGTCGGCGAGTGGCGGCGCGGGCCGGCAATCGGGCGTGGGTCGTCGGCCACGGTGTCGCTTGCCACGGACGGCCGCACTGGGGAAGCAATTGCGGTGAAGTCTGCGGAGATTGCCCGGGCCGGCGTGCTCCGGTGGGAGCAGAATGTGCTTTCTGTTCTCTGCTCGCCGCACGTCGTGTCGTGCCTCGGCTCCGATGTGTCGTCGGCGGAGGATGGGAGTGGCAGAGTGTGGTTTAATGTGTTTATGGAGTACGCGCCGGGCGGGTCGCTGGCTGACGAGATCAAGCGGTGCGGCGGCCGGTGCGACGAGCCGCTGATTCGGTGGCGCGCGCATGACATTTTGCGCGGGCTGGTGCACGTCCACGGCGCGGGGATCGCGCACTGCGATATCAAGGGCCGGAACGTGCTCATCGGCTCCGACGGCCGAGCCATGATCGCCGACTTCGGGTGCGCGCGGTGGGCGGCCGACGACAGCAATGGCAATGCCAATAGGCGCGGCCAACTGCGTGGCACCCCGATGTTCATGGCGCCCGAGGCGGTGCGGGGCGAGGAGCAGGGGATGGCGGCCGACATATGGGCGCTCGGCTGCACGGTCATCGAGATGGCCACTGGCGGCGCGCCGTGGCCACTGTTCACCGACCCCGTCGCCACGCTGCACCACGTCGCTTTCTCCGGCGAGGTCCCGGTGGCCCCCGAGCAGCTGTCGGAGGAAGGCAAGGACTTTTTGGCCAGGTGTTTGAGGAGGGACCCCAGAGAGAGGTGGACGGCGCAGCAGCTGCTCCACCACCCGTTCGTGGCCACCTCCTCGCCATCCAATACCATGGCAAAGCTCACCTCAAATGACCTGTGGGTGTCCCCCAAGGGCATCCTTGATCAGGCATTCTGGGAGGCGTCGACGGCGGAGTCCGACGCGACCGTCAGCCCCACTGAGAGGCTGCATGCATTGGCTGGCGCCTCGCCGGCCTTGCCCGACTGGACCTGGGACGCCAATTGGATAACAGTCCACCGCGGTGGCGGCGATGCCTGTGCCATGTCACAAGAGTTCGAGCTGGATACAGATACCGACACAAACAGACACACAGATGCGAGCATAAGTTGTGCCCTGCACTATCAGCAAGGTTCACATGATGTGAGCAGCTGTAATGGGGAGTGTAGTAGCGATAGCTTTAGCAACAATGTTAACTACATCATTAGCGATTGCAACTTTGCAATCACGAGCAAATTAAGCAATGGATTCTTTTCGAGATGTTGTTGTGCTGCCTTTTCTTTTTCTTGTCCAAGCTGGCCGTGTACTAGTCTTCTCGCGCGGAGGCTTTGTTTGGAACCGGATCTGCTATAGTTGCAGACTTGCAATCCAACTACATGTCAAAAATTCGGCGCTCTAAATTAACCACAGTAGAAAAATAAGATTAATTTTTTTTTATTTTGGATCTTGTTTTAATCTGGATCATGATCTATAATAAGATAGATTAAACAGTTCATATTTGCTCAGTTGCAACTACAGCATATATGGATAGTTTCCTTTATTATTTATTATTATTTCTTTTGCTGTTTTGTTTCGTCACGTGTCATGTGTCCATCACAATTCGGTGGTTAGAGCTTAGTACGCAAATGGGGAAGCTCGAACAGTTATTAGCCCACGGATGCTTGCACGCTGACAGGTAAGGCAAACAGAAAAATCCTACAAAGGTAGAGATTTTATTGAGCTGCACTTTAGGCATGCCAACGGGCGTCCAAAATAGTCAAGAGGCTCCTGACCTACTCGGGTCTGGACTCGACTCAAAAAAAAAAAAAAAAAAAAAAAAAAAAAAAAAAAAAAAAGAGAGAACTGACTTTGATATAAATAATTAGTTTATTTTTGTTTGTGAGTCAAGTTAAGTCACAAATTAGATAATTCCAATTCGTCTCAACTAAACTCATTTACAAAAATAGCACTAAAATAATAATTATTATTATTATATTTAAATTATATCACAATAAGAGAAACTCTAATTTTTTTCTATGAATTATTTTTCTTAATAACATACAATTTCTTAATTCCACCTACATATACTAAATTACGTGGTCACATCTTCCCAACTAATTTTTTTTTGTTGTAAATACTAAAAACTCCTATATTCATATCATAATTTCATATAGTCTTAATGATAAAACAAATAGTAACACTATATCTCCCTTCTTCTTTCTTATAGTGATAGCTCCATCTCCTCTTCTATCAAGATCCGGCAGTGGCTGATCTCTTTTCCTCTTTTATATCACACATTCGTAGACTGCTGCACTTATGATTGTTGACTAGCACATCTAATAGTTGCAGTTTTTTGTTGAAAATTAAATTCGTGCGTCAATTTTGTTTTAGTAATGATTGAGTAGGCTAATGGGCATTTTCTTGCAAAAGATAGGAAGTTATGTCTATTTTTTTAACGAATAGATAAACAAGGTAGCCTCATGAGCTCTCCTAAGCTAGTTCGGACTTGGCTCAAAAAGATGTGGGTCAATTGGAAACTAATCTCTAGTTCTTTTCCCTTTATGAGCTGAGTCAAGCTAGAGATTAGCTCACTCAAACTTGGCTTGTGCACATCCTAGGCAAGCCTAATTCCTAGTCCTTTTAAAGAATGAGGATTGCGAGGTCTGCATGAAGTCTCCCACTCAACTTTTCCAAGACATGTTTTGTGCATCAAAGTGGTTGTTTGATTCGTGTCCCGACACGAAATTGCCTAGCCTAGAATCTACTTATCATATATCTAGATATTGTTTAGTTGATACCATAATGATATCATCTATAAAAACTACCATGAATTTGTTTAGGAATAACATGAACACCTTGTTCATTAGATTCATGAACACGGCTGACGCATTAGTTAATCCGAAGGGTACAACCATAAATTCGTGGTGTCCATATCGAGTCACGAAGGCGGTTTTCAATATGTCCTCCTCTCATATTTTTAATTAATAGTACCCGGATCTAAGGTCTATCTTCGGGAATACTCCTGTGCCTCTCAATTGGTCAAATAAATCATCTATCCAGGATAGTGGGTATTTGTTCTTGATGGTTACGGCATTCAAGGCTTTGTAGTCAATGCAAAGCCTCATAATTCCATCCTTCTTGGGTACAAAAAGCACTAGTGCTCTCCACAGGGACACACGCAGCCGTATGTAACCCTTGTCAGTCAAGTCATCCAACTGCTTCTTGAGTTCCACCAACTCCCGGAGATCCCATACGATAAGGTGTGAGACCCCCTATTTGAGGATCACTTGGTAACCGCCCAGGTAGGTTACACACAGCAGGATGACACATGAGCTCCAAACCAGACAAGCATAGTAATAACATTAAACAAGTATCAGGCCAACATGGCCAATATTACATAACCAAAGCACCAAAAATGGCGCTGAGTAGAGTTGCTAAGAAAATAACAAGTTTGTCAGAACCAGAGTCGGTATCCAAGTACCGAACACACAGCATAAAGCACAAGGCAACAACGAAAAGCTTGACTTCCATCCGCAGCGGGGTTGGGGTGACTCCTCCCACATCTGACTTGACTTGGTGCGCAATCCTTCTAGAACGTGGGCTCGTCCGGGGCACTTCCATCTTCTGCCGGGAACTCATAACTGAAGGAATCGGGATCCTCGAATCCCTCTTCTACAGTTGGATGTAAATGCAAGGGTGAGCACTTGGTGCTCAGCAACACTCATTCCGGGGATTATAGTAATTGTACTTATATGAGGGTAAAACATATGATTCAGGGGTTTTAGTTTCATATGGATAGAGATATATAGATTTCCAAGTTATTTGTTCAGTAAACAGTACTTTGTCATGAAAATAGTACTTTAAACATTACACAGGTTTTCATTAAAACATTAGATGTAGTGGTCTCCCATGAGTCACTACTTTGTTAACCGCATTATGAAAACATTCCAAAACATTACTTGTGCTATAACCCATGGATAACATCCACTACGAAAAGACTCCTGAACCTGGGAGTACAGAGTATCTGATACTTCTTTTTACACTTTGCAAAGGTGTACCTCTTTTTAAATCCACTGGTTCACTCGGCTTTCAAGTCGGATCAGCTTCATGTGACTTTTACACATGTGACAAGGCCGAGATCACACAACGCTTTACAGTTCAGTATTAACAGTATCCCTGCCCGGTAGATAGACAATTAAGTCTCAAATACCGTTGTGGGTCTTCCCCACTGCCTTACTTCCTAGCCTCTCTGGTCTATGTTCCCTCAGGACACATAGCCTTGGTCTATGTCCACGCGAGACATACGACCATTTAAGATTACAGCCGTTCACGGCTTAATCAGGTCTAGGGCGCCTTCCTTCTTTCACGCCTTTTTCTCTCATCATTTTTCTGGCTCACATCACTCATGGCCGAACCTTGGCCTTCCAGTTTCCACGCGAGAAACCAGATCGTCAAACCATGCAGGGAACTGCTAATACCAAAAAGCTACTGAGTTGTGCCTGTCCCATACCAGGCAAGTGGTTGGTACGTTTACAATTCATATAGAGACACAGCACAAGGTTCTTGTCCTTATGAACCAATAGTGAGGAACATTCACATACCCTGGTGCGCACCGCACCCTCTCCATACAATCCAATCCTCACTACTGATCCCTTTTATCAGTTTTCTTGTCAAAACGGTTTTCATTATAACTTCTCATGTATTTGACCATTTCAAGTTTAATGTGGATATTTAATATATGAGTCCTAGGGTGACAAAAACATATATAAGAAGGTTCAATAACAAAAAGGGGTTTCATGATTCATTAGGGAATATCTACTCATGTCATTCAAACATAACTTGTATTTCAATTAAGCATGCATAGTAGGAAACAGTGAATATACTTCATATGAAAATATTGGGTGAGATATGATCAAAGGAATGAGGCTTGCCTTGCAATGTGGGGTCTAAAAACTCAGACGGATCTTCAAAGATTTCTTCCGCTCCTTCAGTTTCTGACTCTGCGGCAATTAGACAACACACAAACACATACCATAAGCATACAGAAAATAGTTTCTATAGAGAGTATTAAGTAAATAAGTCATGCATGCAGGGGAAAAGGTTAGGGCAAGGTCACAAGGGCTCTGGTCGAAGAAACGGCTAAAAAGGATTGAACGTCGAAGGGTCGACATTCAGTTCATGGCTTTGGCATAACTGGAAACTAGTCTTAGGATGGTTTTCTGAAGAAGTGATAGAAGAGAAAGTTGTAGAACACAACTCCAGGGATCTAGGGGACAAGGTGGCATTTCAATTGCTCAACCAGAAGGGGTCAAACAAGGCTAATGCCAGTGGCTGACATGCACTGACATGGTGCTGGACATGGCCAGAAACTAGGGCATGGCTCAACTTTTGATCCAGGGCTCCAATTGATGCACCACTTTGTCTGGGAGGTAGGCATTACTAACAGGAACAATATACTCAACAGGCACAAGGGCTGAAAGTGGCCGGAGGGTGGCCAAATCCGGCGATGAACTACGGTGGCCTGGACATGAACTGGGCTACTGGACAGTAATCTTGGCATAGGCATAACTCACAATCTAGGCAGATCCAGGTGTCGAGCTAGTGGACAATATTTCTCAGGGTACTGGAATCTATCTAAGGGACAAGGTTTCAGGCGCTAGATCGGCCGGGAACAAATTCCGGCGACCGGCGCTGGAGAAGACGACACTGGACAAAGGGGGTTTTCGATTCAGGGCGAATGAGCTCAATTCCAAGCTTGGGAATGATCTCTAGGGCACAACAAAGCTACTGGAGGGGTTAATTTGGCCGGAGGATCGCCGGCGTGGCCTGGCGACGAGAGCCAGTTTACTGGTGGGGCGCGATTTGGGGAGAGCTATGATCTTAGCTCGATTTTGAAAACCAGATTGGTAGGCTTGCTACAAAGAGTATGCTGATCAATTTCTTCTACTGGTACTAAGGCTAATTTGGCTTAAATCAGATAGCATTGCAGGAACAGGGGTTTCGAGCTTTTCCGGTGATCACCGGCGTTAGGGTTCGCCGGGGTGCAATTGGGTGTTATGACACGAACAGGTGGAAGAGGGGAACTCACTGGTGGCTTTGGTTTGAAGAATGGTGCAGTGGATTAGGCTGGCACCGTGAGCTCCAGAGGTTGCTCGCCGGAGAAGAAAGCAAACTTGACGGCGGTGAGAAATTAGCTGGGAATTTGGCTAAGTCCCGAGCTTGTGCTTCTTCACAGCGTTGAGGGGGTTTAAATAGGCACGGGGACGGGGCTTGCGAGGGTGAACGCGACAACGGTTGCTTGCGCCGGGGAGAAGCTTGTCGGGTGCAGGCGCGACGACGGCGACGGCGACGTGATCGCGCTTCAGGCGGTGCTGCAGCTTTGCCAGTTGCCTTGGGACTTCGTCCGGGACGGCGCAGATGTGGAGGCGATAGCGTAGCTCCGGCAACGACACGTAACGCCATGCAACTGCCACGGCAACGGGAGCGCGCGCGAAAACAAAGCTCGGGAGCGCGGCCGTTTATCCGCTGGGCAAGGTGACGCACTGCTGGCACGTGCGCGGGAGGTGGCACAGCAACTCACGGGCACAGGTGACAGAAACGGTGGCCGGCGGCGAGCAAGCACGGCGAGAACACAGCGCGGCAACGGTGGCTCGAGCACTGGTCGTGGCTACGACCAGGGGCTGGTCGAAAGGACCTGAAAATAATGTTTGGGCCGATTTGCAATTTCTGAAACTTGCTCCAGGGGCTGTTCTGTGAGGAAAGTTTGCATAGGACTTGGGCCTGTTTGCAAATCTGGAGATCTAAGAGTCCGATCTGAAATCTGATTTCGCAGCTAAGTCGCAAAAGATTAATAAAACTTATCTGGCCAAAGTTTGGTAAGATCAGGCAAGATCTGAAGGGTTTCGACAAAATTGGGGAAAACAGCTTAGGGTAAAATAGGGTAATTAGGGTTTTAAAAAGGCAAGGCTTGAAACTCAGCTTTAGGGTGAGATTTTGGAGATGGTCCCGAAGGGAAAAATGTTCTGAACAGCATTTAGAAGGGAATGGCTGAAGCAGATTAGGTTTTGGGGTCCGGATGTGGATTTTGGCTATTTTAGGGTTTAGCAAAAACAGGGGTGTTACATAAGGTCGCTGGGAGATTGGGTTTGTCCCAGGGATTGAAACAATGGTAAATTCTATCTCCCTATCTGGTGGCATCCCAGGTGGTTCTTTCAGAAATATATCTAGGTATTAACTGACCACAGGTATTTGATCTACTGCTGAATCCTTAGTGGCCTTATTCGTACTCGTCTCCAGAAAAGGGGGGTTTTTCTCCCAAGAAGACAATTCGGGTAGTTTCATCTTTCCTTAAGGACACCATCTTCTTTTCACAATTCACTGTCACTCCATTATGAGCTAACCAATCCATTCCTAAGATGACATCTATTTCCATCAAGGGTACAACTAACAGATCGGCTTTAAACTCATTCCCTAGAATTTCAATCACTTGCACTCGCCTCTTGTGCTTCACTATCATCGGGCCTCCCAGCGATTATATATGTATTGGATTGTCTAAGGTAGTACAAGTTAAGCTATGCCGAAAAAGATAATTCTTAGACATAAGGGAATGGGTGGTCGCACCTAAAACGGTGTGATTGTGTAATAACTGCAAGTGAATGGTTGAACGTTGAGCACTTGAGGGTCAAATTCTACGAGGGACAAAAGTATTCGTCTTTCAAGTTTAATGGATCACTGATTAAGTCTAAACGAATTTTGGGGGTTGTTTTTCTACACTAATTCTATCAATCCAGGTTTGCAAGCTGGAATGAAAATCTAGGGTTTCGGGAATTCCATAACCATCTGGCGTAATTCTATCCAAGGTCCAAGGATTGTAAGTTAATTTTGAATTGTTTTTCAAGACAAATTAACTTTCCAGTTCGGAGCGCTAAGTCAACAGTCAGAGGATCGCTTCCACTGTCACGTTTGGTGGGAGGTCTCTCCTGTTCAGGGTTCCGCGTCAAAGCGCTAAGAACTCAATAATTCCCCTAAATTCTTGATCCGGGAGGATCTCCAAGTCCTGATCGCATACAGATTCGCGACCAAGTCCTGATCGCATACGGATTCGCGACCAAGTCCTGATCGCATACGGCTTCGTGACCAAGTCCTGATCGCATACGGCTTCGCGACCTTAACCGTGTTTGGAAGGTTTCGCGACCATGGATTGGTTCGCGACCAGGAAAAGGAATTCGTTCCCTGTTCGGAATTGTAATCCTATATATATAACTAAGCTTATCTGTTTAGGATTAGTTAAGTTAGTTATATGAGTCTAATACGTTTAGGATTACTAAGTCTGATACGTACTCATACGATTGGACTATAAATACCTTGTAATAGGTCTAGTTTAGATCATCGAAGAGTCATAGAACTTATTTGAGTTTTAGACACTTATAGTTCCTTCGACGTAGGCAAGTGTGCCTAACGTTCGACGTGTAAAGCCCTCTCTGAAATAAAGAGTTGTGCAATTACTTTGGGTTTCGGTATTTCCGAGTAAGATCCCGTTATTCCGCATATTAGAATCTGGGCGAGCCTAGTGCGAAAACCAAGACTAGGTCTCAAACGGATCAAGTTGGTATCAGAGCAACTTTCCTATCCTGTGGATGGTGAAGACTCGCCAGGGTTACAAAACTTCCGGCGAAATTCCAGGCGATCAATTGACGATTCCTACAGCCGCGTCTCCGACAATGTCTGACGATACCTCCGTTCAAGCTAACCTAGCCGAACAAGTGGCTAAGCTCTCCACCGACATGGAAACCGTGCTTGCTTGGATTAAGCAGCAGGCCATGATTGTACCTCCTGAAGTAGGGAAGGTTATGGGTGAAAAGACTGGTGAAGACTTGCGCAGGGCAGACGAAGATGAAGACGAAGGCAACCACAAGACCGACGACCTCGCCAACACCTCCTTAGCTGTCGGATCTTTTGAAGTCGACGCTAAAATTGATATATCCATATATGATGGGGTGATCGATGCCGAGAAGCTGGATTCTTGGATCAACCAACTTGAGACCTACTTTGACCTGAAAGGGTTTAGTAGCGCTCAAAAGGTCAAATTTGCACCTTCGAAGATGAAGGACCACGCCAAGACATGGTGGAAGGCCCTTGTCACCAGTGGTGAAGCTGACGACCTTGCGTGGGGTCAATTCAAACAACTTCTGCGACAAGAATTCTATCCGATGGGTTACCTTGAGGAGAGATGGGAGCGTTGGCACAGATTGTACCAACGGCACGACCAGACCGTCCAAGACTATACGACAGAGTTTCGGCGACAAGCAATGGTCATTGGCATCTCACTATCCGACCCTCAGGTATTTCGGAAGTACACATCTGGACTTCAGAAATCGATCAGTACTGAGCTAAGTCTGTTCGGTGTCCAAGACATTGCGACCGCGAGCACAACTGCTATGGCGATCGAGAAGAAGAATAAATCTCGCAGCGACAAAAGCACGAAGGAAAATGCGACCTCGACAAAGAAAAAGCCGAGTCCGAAGAAGAACGCTTCAAAATCGGGCACGGGTGCCTTTTGCGAAAATTGTCAAGTCACGGGGCATACCAAGGACAAATGTTACAAGCTTCATCCTGAACTTCGACCAAAGAAAAACAGACCAGGGAAAAGAATAGCCACGGCTACTGCGACTTCACCTGACGAAGAAGTTGTCCGAGTAAATTCGGTTAATGAGACGGATACGACCTTGTCTCTGATGGCAATGCCGAAGGAGAAGGGTTCCGATCCACCGAACGACCATCACCCAACGGAGGACTTGTTCACCATCAACATCCAGGTGAAGCACGAAGTGGTCGCAGCGATATTCGATCCAGGAAGTCAGAAGAATCTGGTCTCCGCTGGACTGGTTCGGCGACTTGGTTTGAAGATAACCACACACCCGCGACCATATCCGCTGGGTTGGTTTACATCCGACGTGAACCAACAGATTACGAGTCAGTGTGTGTTGAAGTTTGCGATCTCTGCACGATATATCGATGAGGTGCAATGCGATGTTGTCCCTATTGATATCTGTCAAGTGATCTTTGGGAGTCCGTATCTGTATGATCGAGACGCTCATTTCCATCGGCGAGCGCAAGAATACGACCTCACCAAAAACGGAGTTAAGTTCGTGATCAGTAGAGATATCCACGTCAACACTTCGAACTTGATTACCGCAAATCAAGCCAAACGAATTGTTAATGCATGTCACAAGTATGTGCTTGTCATGATTCGACCCATTGATCAAGGTGAGGGTACTCGACCAGCATTGTCGCTGGCATGCCGAGAGGATTCTGGTCGTTTGTCGGGACTGCTGGAGAAATACAGTGATCTGTTCGAGACTACCCAGGGTCGTCCGCCGAAACGTCCAGTCGAGCACGAAATTCAGCTTGTGTCCGATGCGACACTGCCCAATCTGAGTATGTATCGCAACTCAGTATTGGAAAATGAAGAGATCAAGAGACAACTTGGTGAGTTGCTGAACAATGGTGTCATTCAACCGAGTAGTTCACCTTGTGGATCTCCTGTGGTGTTAGTACCAAAGAAAGATGGGACTTGGCGTATGTGCATCGACTATCGAGCACTGAACAAGATCACCATCAAGAACCGGTACCCCCTTCCTCGTATTGATGACCTGCTAGACCAATTGAAGCATGCTGTTGTCTTCTCCAAATTGGATCTTAAGTCAGGATATCATCAAGTCAGCATCCGAGAGGAGGATACATGGAAGACCGCGTTCAAAACACGGCAAGGTCTGTTCGAATGGCTGGTCATGCCGTTTGGTCTCTACAACGCCCCAGCAACTTTCATGCGTCTTATGAATGACGTATTGAGACCGTTCATCGACGACTTTGTGATCGTGTATCTCGACGACATATTGGTTTATAGTCGTTCGTGGGATGAGCACCTCATTCATGTCGAAAAGGTGTTCGAACAGCTTTGGCAACATCGACTTCGCCTCAACCGTAAGAAGTGCGAGTTCGGCCAGCAAACTCTACTTTACCTCGGATTCATAATCGGCAACGGTACGTTGCAAATCGACCCGGACAAGGTCAAAGTGATTCGCGAATGGCCGCGATCACGAACAGTTACGGATGTGCGTAGTTTTGTGGGAGCATGCCAATACCTTCGGAAGTTCATCCGACACTTCTAGATTATGGCTTCTCCGTTGCATGCATTAACCAGGATCGATCAGAAGTTCGAGTGGACAGGGAAACATGAGGACACGTTTCTCTTGCTGAAAAGGAAGATCAGCGAGGCGCCTGTGTTAGCTTTGCCGAATCTCCAGAAACCGTTCGAGCTAGAAACCGATGCCTCAGGTTATGCGATGGGCGCAGTGTTCATGCAAGAAGGTCGACCAGTGGCATATCACTCTGAGTTATTCGAGGGAGCTCAGAAGAACTACCCGACTTATGATAAGGAGTTATGCGCACTACATCAGGCCGTGAAACATTGGCGGTGTTATCTCTTGGGGAAAGAGACGGTTGTCCACACCGACCATCAACCATTGCAATATTTGCAAACTCAGTCCAAGCTACAGCAAGCTCGGCACATGAAGTGGATGTCGTATCTGCAGCAGTTTAATCTGGTGATTAAGTACAAGAAGGGCGTACACAACAAATTGGCGGATATGTTGTCGCGACCACCAGTTACAACCCTCTGTTTATCAGCGTTCATGCAGATCGAGCCATCATGTCATGATGACTATGTCACTATGTACAGTGAAGACCCTGATTTTCAAACAGCACTGACTGAGGTTGAAACAGAGAACCCTACAGAGTTCGTTCGTCGAGAAGGACTCTTGCACAAGGGCAATTTACTTTTCATACCTCGTGGAGCACCTCGAACTCAATGGATGCGAGAAGCGCACACATCGAAGGTAGCTGGTCACTTTGGGGTTACAAAGACGTTGCAAAATCTTCACCGACATGTGTTCTGGCCGCGTATGCAGCAAGATGTGGCTAGGTTTGTTCGAGGCTGCGGTCTCTGTAGCATCTCGAAACCGGCAAACCGAAAATTAGATTTGTAAACTCCTTTGCCAGTTCCATCACGACCATGGGAGAGCATATCCATGGATTTCTTGGGAGGATTGCCTAAGACCCGACGTGGCAACGACTATCTATTCGTGGTCGTTGATCGGTTCTCCAAAATGATTGTTCTTATACCTTGTCGGAAGATTATCACGGGAGAAGAGGCAGCTCGGGTATTCTTTCAATACGTTTGGACACACTTCGGACTGCCGACTTCTATTGTGTCTGATCGCGATAACCGGTTCCTTAGTCACTTTTGGCGATCGTTCTGGACGATGATGGACACCAAGCTAAAGAGGAGTGCTGCTTTTCATCCGCAAACTGATGGTCAAACCGAAGTGGTTAATCGCACAGTCGTTCATCTCTTGAGAGGATATAACTCGAAGCACCCGAAGACCTGGGATGAAAGCATACCGTACCTACAGTTTGCTTTTAATCGAGCAGTGCATGGTTCGACTGGAAAGTCGCCGTTTGAGGTCTGTTTAGGATTTCTACCACAGAGTCCATTCGATATGGAGTTTGTGATCCCTACCTCAGCACAGAACAGCAAAGAAGCATCTGATCAGGATCGAGCACAAAAGTTCCTGGAAGGTATTCAACGACTCCATCGTGAGGTTGAACAGAACTTGCTGAAAGCCCAACTCAAGTACAAGGCGCGACATGATCGGCACCGAGTTGATGCGCAATTTCAAGAAGGTGATATGGTATGGTTACATTTGAGTAAGGAGAGACTTAAAGGTGAAGGTAAGAAGCTCAAACCCATTCGTTATGGTCCTTTTCGGATTTTGCGGAAAGTGAGTAATAATGCTTGTCAGCTTGAGTTACCTCCATACATGGATATTTACTCGGTTGTCAATGTTGAGCACCTCAAACTCTTCGAGCCTTCAATGTTGGATGATGAGCCAGATACCATAGTACCATCTGTTGAAGACTTGGTCTATCAACGAGGCGAACCTTTACGTGAAGATGTGATTCTGGAGAGGAAGGTGACTACCACCCGCAGTGGCACAAAGGAGACTTTTCGAATCGGTCGGAAAGATCGACGAGCACGTGCGGCAAAGTGGTACACAAAAGAAGATGGACAAGCCCAATTTCCACATCTCCAGTTTGATCGAGAGGTCGCAACGGGGGTTGGCTCCTTCTCAACAAGGGAGTCATGATCCGGGAGGATCTCCAAGTCCTGATCGCATACAGATTCGCGACCAAGTCCTGATCGCATACGGATTCGCGACCAAGTCCTGATCGCATACGGCTTCGCGACCAAGTTATAGCTTTGCCATGTTTTTGATCTGGAGCTCCAAATGACGCACCACTTTTTCTGGGAGGTAGGCTTGAGTAACAGGAACAATTAAGTCAACAGGATCTAGGGCAAGAAATGGCTGGAAAGCAAGAAATTTGATGATGAACAGAGATGAACTGGCTGCACTGGAGCTGTTCTGGACAAAAACTTGGCAAAGCTATAACTTCTGATCTAGGCTGATTTAGGTGTTGGGCTAGAAGACAAAAATGCTCAGGAGGCTAAGGCACATCTAAATGACAAGGTGATTTGGGCTGAAACGGCCGGGAACACTTTTCCGGTCATCGGCGCCGGAGAAGAAGCACTGCTGATTGGGGGTTCCTACTACAGGCAACAAGAACTTAATTCCTTGCTTGGAGAGCATCTAGGAGGTATAGGGAAGCTTCTGGTACAATTAGATGGGCCGGAGGATCACTGGAGAAGCCTGGCGACGATCGTCGATTTTCTGGTGAAGCTCGGTTTTAGGGAAAAGGTTCGATTCTTGCTTAATTTCGAAATCCAACTTCACAGTCTGGTGAAGGACCTGCTCAAGCGCTTTGGGATGGAAGACGCCAAGTCAATCAAAACTCCCATGGCGACCAATGGACATTTGGACATGGACAAAAGCGGCAAATCGGTTGATTCTAAACTGTATAGGTCTATGATTGGTAGTCTTTTATATCTTACTACATCTAGGCCTGATATCATGTTTAGTGTGTGCTTATGTGCTAGATTTCAGTCTGATCCTAAGGAATGTCACTTAATTGCTCTTAAAAGAATCCTTAGGTATTTAAAATGCTATCCCAGTTTAGGCCTTTGGTATCCGAAAGATGCAAATTTTGAATTAATTGGGTATTCGGATTCTGATTATGCTGGGTGTAAGATTGATCGAAAAAGCACATCTGGTAGCTGTCAGCTGTTGGGGAGATCATTAGTATCATGGTCATCTAGGAAGCAAAATTATGTAGCTCTCTCCACAGCTGAAGTTGAATATGTGTCTGCAGGTAGTTGCTGTGCTCAATTATTGTGGATGAAGCAGACATTTTTGGATTATGGGATTATATTTGATAAAGTGCCACTATTGTGTGATAATGAAAGTGCCATTAAAATTGCTAATAATCCTGTTCAACATTCTAGAACTAAGCATATTGAAATAAGGCACCACTTTATTAGAGATCATGTGGCAAAAGGAGATATTGATGTGAATTATGTTAGAACTGATATGCAACTAGCAGATATTTTCACTAAACCCCTAGATGAAACAACATTTTGCTTTTTAAGGGGTGAACTGAACATAATTGATATATCAAATGCTAGTTGATGTGCTAAAAGTGTTTGTTTGTATAAAATATTATTATTCCCTCTCTTGTCTTAGATAGCTTCTGGTCGAAATTGACCAAACTGACAGTCAGTTTCAATAACTGACAGTCAGTTCAGTGGTTAGGAGCCTGGTCTTAGTTTCTGGTCGAAATCAGTGTCATAACTGACAGTTAGTTTCATAAACTGACAGTCAGTTACGTGCATTTGATTTTGGTCGTAGCTCCTGGTCGTGTTCAAGTCCCCTACTGACTGTCAGTTTCATACACTGACTATCAGTTTCAAAACGCAGTTCTGTGAACTGACTGTCAGTATGGTATACTGACTGTCAGTTCCATGTTTCTGAGTTTGGAACTGACTGTCAGTTTATAAAACTGACTGTCAGTTGCGGGATCGAGAACCCTAAATCCCCGTTCTGTTTCGCGTCTCCTCACCTCCTTTTTCTCGCCGCCGTTACTGTTTTTGCTCCTCCTTGCCGTCGTTTTTGCTCCCCTGCCTCGCCGTGCCTCGCCACCGCCTCCTTGCGCCTCCTTTCGTCGCCGGTGAACTTCTCACCGCCGGCGCCACCGTCCTCGACCATCTCGACCTCGTCGGCTTGCGGCTCCTCTGTTCACGGCCTCCTCCTCTCGGCACCTCACTCGTTTGTCTTGTGCCTTGATCGAGGACCTCCAGGCCGTGCTGAGCTTCGTTCCTGTGGTCAATTTGGCAGTCTTCTTCGCATCAGCTTCCTCGATCACTTCAGTTCGTCTTCAGTTCGTCTGGTCAGGTCGTTTCTCCTTTTTCTCCTCTGTTTTTCCTGTTTCCCTTTCGTCATGTCTGATCAGGCCGGTCCCTCTCGTCGTGGGGCCCGACGGAAGAATGCGGCAAACAGCCAGCGTTCATCGGGTCAGACGTCCGAGAACCGACCCTCGCCTCCGCCTGAGCGCGTGCCCGTGGATTATTCACGTTGGCACGCGAGCCGCCTTCGCACGCTCCGCTCTGTGAACCCGTACCTGTCGCTGCGACCCACTGGTCGCGACGGGTGCGAGGTGCTCACTTGTTACACCAACCTCCACCTAGACCTGTTTACCAGCGTCTACAGCCGCGCTCCTATCTTTGCCCACCGCTCTCTGTCGTGGGGTACGATCGCCTCTCGCACAGGCATCGCCACCCTCGCAGATCTTTTTGGCACTGTAGGGATTCGCGACTTAGTCGCGGATTCCTCTTTGCATTGGGCTGAGGGGCCCATACGCCAGTTCTATTCCACTGTCTTCATATCCCCTCAGCGCGACTCCATGACCTTCATGACGGGCCTCCAGGTCTACACCGTCACGAAGGATCAGCTGGAGTCGGCGCTTGGACTGGTGCGCCCTCCTTCTGGTCGCCAGCTCCATACTCTCCCTGACCTCGAGCGTCGGGAGGTGGCCATGCTTTATTCCGGCCCCTTCCAGCTCCGTCACATCGCGGGTCTGCGCCGCGATGTTGACTTGGCTCTGCGGATCCTCCGTCTCACTTTGGTCCCCATGAGCGGAGACAGAGCCAGGGTCACTTATCTTGGTCTTCATGTGCTCATCTCCATCTTTCAGGAGGAGCCCTTCGACGTTGCTGATCTCATCATTAGTGAGATTCAGCACGTCCTTCTCTCCCCGCGCCGTCAGCTGATATACGCTCCGTATATCATGGCGGTGCTTCTCCATATCCGGGCCGTTGACACTGAGCTGCCACGGCCCCATCATCCTTTGCTCTTTTATCCTCCGGGTCAGGCTGATCGCCGGCTCGGTGCTCGCCCTGCTCCAGCTGCTGGCCCTGACTCTCCCGCATCTGATGATGATGCTGCGGGGGACTCAGAGGATGAGGCTCCAGTTCAGGAGTCTGCCCCAGCACCTGCTTCAGACCGTGGCGCCGGATCTTCTGCGGCGTCACCTTCTCTGCTTCAGCAGGTTCTCCAGACCCAGCAGTAGATCCTCAGCACCCAGGCAGAGCATCACCAGATGTTGCTTCGTTTGGCTGCTCAGCAGGAGGAGATACTGCGACGTCTGCCTGCATCCGACTCTTCGGTCCCTCGCAAGAGGGCCCGCCAGGCTGTGTCTTCGCCGAGCTCTGCCTCCCATCCAGCTGCTCCAGGCTCATCTACTCCAGTTGCTGCAGCTCCCGTTGCAGTAGTGACTCCTCCGGCATCTCCAGCTGTCGACCCGTCTGCATCTCCAGCGGGCTCCGAAGATACAGACATCATAGGATTTTCTTCAGATGATGAGCATTAGGCTCTGATTTGTTTTGGTTGCCTCCCTTTTTGTGCTTGATGCCAAAGGGGGAGAAGTATTTTTGGATAGATTATTCGATATTAGAGTTATATTGGAGTTTGTTTATGTCTTTTGATGTATGAACAGATGTCGTCTCTTATATATATGGAGATGTTTTATGGAGATGTCTGTGTATGATGAGTTTATCTGAGTAGTTCTGATATGTGATTATGGCTTTGATATATGATATGTGCTTAGCTCTGATATGATTTGGATGTTCCTGAGCTCTGATACATTGATATATATGATGTCTTGATGTGCATGTGTATGCTCTGATATGACTTGTGGATATTTGCACATTTGTGACTTGCTTATGTATTAGATGCCCTGATGTATATGTATTCGTTTATGATCTTGTATGATGAGATGCATATACTCAGGGGGAGCTATTTTATTTATTTTATTTTTGAACACTTGTTGTCATCAATCATCAAAAAGGGGGAGATTGTTGCATCTAGGCCTTCATGCCTAACCCTGATTTTGATGATTAATGAAAACAAAGTGTTCCGGACTAATCGTGCTTTTTGAGATTGATTGTTACAGGATTAGTTGGGAAGAAATGCAAGTTGATCAAGATGAACCCAACTTAAAGTGAAGCACGAGACGCAAAAGGGCAAGAGACAAGACGCAAATCTTGAAGATGCAAAAGACCTCAGGTATTACAAGTTTTTATATTTTACCGATCTTGGCGTTTGGAGATGATCGGTTAGGAAATTCTTTTTTAGTTTTGACCGTACTATAAAGAGGGGTAGCGAAAGTCCTCTTTTTATCTCCAGCACAAACCGAGAATTCTAGGTCTTTGCATCGCATCTTTTTTATGTGGATTTGGTTTTGATCTTATTTGAGAAATCTGGATTTTCAGTTCTGTTTTTGGTAGTAGAAGAGTATTTGCTTTTTTCAGAAAGATCTAAGTAGATCTGGCTTTTACTTCTGTTGACAAAAATGTAGCCCTTGAGATTATCTTTCCAACGAGCTATTAAACACCTCTTTTGGATTTCTGGATTTAAAGTTATAGCTGTTTTTGTTCAAGCTGACTGTCAGTTTGCATAACTGACTGTCAGTTTGAATGTCAGTTTAGTGTAACTGACAATTGTCCAGAGAGGGTGTTTTTTGGTCTCAAATTTTTTGTACTAAACTGACTGTCAGTTTGTCCATACTGACTGTCAGTTGGGGTTTCGACCAGAGAGTGTTTTTACTGTGTTTCTATTTGATTCTGGTCGAGCCAGTACACAAACTGACTGTCAGTTTGCATAACTGACTGTCAGTTGCGTGTTCCAGCTTTCCTGTTTTGGCTGCAAACAGCTAGCTATTTTTTATCCGTAAATTTTGTCGGTCGTTGTGCACTAAACTGACTGTCAGTTTGCATAACTGACTGTCAGTTTGGGTTGCTGATTTTCAGCTCTAGCTCCAACGGTTCATTTGCTTCTTGAGGCTATAAATAGGGGCTTTGGGCATGTGTTTCTTACAACAAGCAGCCTCCTCTCTTATACACTCTTGAGTATTAGTTTTCTATATTAAATCTTGATCTTTTGATCAAGTTGAGTGTTTTTCCGATCCACCGAGAGTTTCGTTCCTTTTGCATTTGCATATACTTAGCTTCTCGGTGCGTGTTTAGAGGTCTAGAGAAGACCTCGCTGCCTTTACTCTTGGTGAGCGCCCTCACCTAGACGGTTCGGAGGTGTGGCCGTTGACCTCTTCGTTCGGAGATTGTCGGAGAGGCTCGGCGAGTGTGTACAAGGCATCGGTGCTCGCCTTTCCGGAGTGGACAAGGAGCAACCATTAGTGATAATATCCTTTGTGGATATTGAAGCGAGACTCAAGATATTTGAGTGCTTCAACGAGGATTAGTGGAGACTGGGCGAGTCTCCGATACCTCGGTAAAAATCATCGTGTTCGTTCTCTTGCTCTTATTTACATAATTCGTTCTTTATTTGCTTTAAGTTTTAAAGTTTTTAAAGCCTCCTATTCACCCCCCCTCTAGTCGGCATCCTTGATCCAACAAAACTTCCAATGGTGTTATCACAGATGTATGGCGCGCTGGAGGCTGCCTGAAAGTTGCACTTGTCATTGCCTTTTCGAACTGCTTTATTCTTCTTTTGACAAGTCCTCGCTTTTGCATGAAAACCGTTTGTGCTCCTGGTTTTCCACATGCATCAAAAATGAAAGGAGATAAGGACTCATCCTGGGCCGCAATTGTCTTGCAATTTGCTTGAGCACCTGCAATATTTTTGTTAGTCGAAGAAATGGAGGGTGAAGAAGTAGGAGCCGAGTTGACTTCCTTTAAGCCTGAGGTAAGGAGCATTGGAGATGCTTCCATTTTCGACCTTAACAACGTAGGTGCAGAAGAAGAAGAAGCAGCTCCCGCTTTCAACAAAAATGGAGTAGAAGAGTTTTGCTTCTGTGGAGTTGATGTAGGGGCTGAAGGATCATATAAGTAAGGGACAGCTGCGAATGATTTTTCGCAACTAGAATCCCTACTCCTATAGACACGCTTTGTAAACTCCCTCTTCCTGGCAGGTAGAGATGGTGCAATGAGGAAATTCTCTTGTGAACTTGGCGCGATCAGAGCATCTACAGCTGGCGTTGCTCTTCCTTGCTGCCCCCCAGGAGCTTCACTTGGAAAATAATATTTCGCATCTGCGAGATGCGACTCTTGGAAGGTATATGGATTGTTGTTGGCAACTATCCTTTGCTGATCTCCATTGCCGTCTATGAACTTGAGGCATTGATGAAGAGTTGACGGAACTACCCGATACTTGTGTATCCAGGGTCTCCCTAACAGCGCGGAGTAGGAGGTATTTACTTCAATGACAAAGAACCGCACTTTGAAACTAAAAGTGGACATTTGGAGCTTCAAAGTAATTGCCCCCATGGCCGCCCTTCCTTGATTGTCGAAGCCACATATCATTACATCTGTGGGCTCCAAGTCTTCAAATGAGAAACCTGCACGAGTTAAACTTCGAATTGGAAGAATATTTACTGCGGACCCGGGATCAACCAAGACTCGTCGGAGATAGGCACTCCCGATGTTCCCTTCTATGTAGAGAGGGCGGTTGTGATCGCCATTCTCTATGACCTTGTCTTCATCAGAAAAGGTGATCTCATTTATGCTGGCGGCATTGCAAAGAAGACGATGCTTCGTCATTGCCACTTCATACAACTCAGGAGCTTGTAATGCTTTAATAAGGGCCTGCCGAAGATCGGGCACCAATATTAAAGCATCATACACACTCAAGAGTGCAGGAATGCGCTTCAGATGTGCAATGATATTATAATCAATTGCCTGTTGCGCTTGCTTCTCTTCTTCAGCAGCACGGGCATCTGGAGCACCACTTGGTATATTGGCAGCCTTGTTGAGTAAGGCCTTCTCTTTTTCTTCTCTGTACAGCCGAGATTTGAGAGGTTCAGGACAGGCCTTGCCTCCTCGCAGGTTCATGTTGACCTCTTCAACTTGAACTTTTGTAGGTAAAACGTCAGTACGAAGTACTTCACGTTCTTGCGCCGTAAATATCTCCTCTGAGTCAAATGTATTGGAGTTGTAACCTGCAAGAATCACATTGCACGAGGCAATGTTTAAAGAAGGTGAAGGTATTTCAGCATCACTTGCCTCTACTGGTGCAAAGGGCTGCCCCCAGTCTTTAGGCAAGAATTGTGCCAAAGTAGGAAGAGCGCGGTTTGGTCGAGAAAAAGGTTTGTCTCCTTCTGACAAAGGGACAAATCTTGGTGGCATGCGTCGACGGCTTGGATCAGATTGCCTCTGCTTTGCTTGTGACTTGATCATTGAGATGGAAGTAGCATGATCCTGAATGTGGTTTTGGAGTTTATATCGTGGGCGTCTTCGCTCCATCGTCTCCCACGGTCTTCCTCCCTGCTTGGAAGTAGTTGAAACAGGCCAATAATTGGCTAGTTGGTGCTCTACTTGCTCAAGTGGCAACCACAAGTCTTCGTCTTCATTATCTGTTTGCATGGATGAAGGACCTTCACAAACTGTTGTAAAGTTTGCGGTACGATAATCGGGATTGATAGCCTGGGGCTCTAAAGCAAGCCGCTTCTCATCAATCACTCTTTGGAGCCACTCCTTGAAGGCAAAACAATCTTCAATTGTATGCCCAACGTACCTATGGTACGGGCAATACAAAGGATTGTCTGTCATCTCGACTTGATCAAGTCTTCTTGGCTCGGGAAGAATCAAAGCTTGTTGTGCCATCAGTTGATCAAAGAACGTCTTTACTAACTCTCGGCGGAAGATATACTGCTTCTTCAACATCTCTTGGACAGTTGGACGTTGAACAGCCGAGCGTTGAGGTCTTGGTGTGGGTTCACGTCTTGATCCCAACATTGGAACATTGTAATGTGCAGCAGGCGCATGCACCGCATTATGGGATTCAGCCGGTGCTTTGGCCTTGACTCCGGTGTTGGGAGGCTTGGTTGCTGAGTTGAATCTTCTTGCATTATCAGCATGACCAGCATTCTTGTACAGCTCCATGATTTGAGGAGACTTCTCAAACTCCAATTTGGTTGCTGCTACCGCTGTGCCCAAAGTGCTGAAGGTCTTGGGCTCTCGCCTTGAAACTTCTATGGACCAATGCTGTTGCATCCCATGGACGCACATGCGAATGGCCTCTTCTTGATGCATTTCCCTGGCAAGACGCACATAGTTGTCGCGGAAACGGATCAAGTAATCATCAATCTTCTCGTCGCGCTTCTGCTTGACTTGGGACAACTCCAAAGCTGAGATGTCCTTTTGCATAGTCACGAAGTGTGTCTTAAAAAGTTTCTTCATGCCTATCCAATCGCGGACAGACCCTATCGGAAGAAGACTGTACCAATGGAAAGCAGAGCCGGTCAAGGACCCTGAGAACTGCCTCAGAAGAAGTGAGGGCTTGTTGGCAGTGTCTCCACAAGCTGCTTCAAAGTAGGCTAAGTGCTCCCTCGCATCACCGGTTCCATCAAATTGACGGAACTTAGGTGGATGCCATCCAGACGGGAAAGGCACTAAATCATGCCATGCTTCATAAGGCTTCTCAAGCTCGGTTTCAGGAGTTTGAGGAGCTTTCTCAGCTGTAATCTGCTTCAATCTTCGGTTGATTAAGTCTTCAACGTAGTTGTGGCAATCCTTCAATGCAGCAGGTGTTGGTGTAGCATTTGCAAGCATGGTGGGAATAGAAAAGAGAGGTGGAGCACCCATTGCTGCGGTGTGTTTCTCACCACTATCTGCAGGGCGGGATTGTGCAGCAGCCTCCAACTCTGCTATTTGAGGGTCACTAATTGGTTGGGGCAGATCTGATGGTATTGCTCTATGACCAGGATTAGTCAGAGCTTCAACCAACTGATCAAACTTCGCTCCCAATTCACCAAACATCTTCTTATATTCGCGATCTCGTTCTTCAAAAGCACGCCGTACGGAAGGATCAAGTGTCGGAGGATTAGCATCTTCCCCTTGCTCCTCATTAGCATTGGTTTCATCACCTGCATCGCCTTGACCTGTAGCCATGTTAACTGGGGCAGTGTTGTCATCACCGACACCAATTCCAAGATATTGTTCCTCATCAGAAGCGATGGAAGGGGCAAGATCGGAATAGTGCGGTGAGTGAGGGAGTTGCTGAAAAGAGGTTGACTCAGAGTCAGAAGACCCTCTTTCAGCATCCGACTCAATATTGTCTTGCAATGGTTCATTCATAGAACTTAAAGCTCTCTGACGTGCCATCGTCCTCAAGCGAGTCTCCATGCCTTGTCGAGCTACAACTTCCTGTAATTGAGCAGGATCCTCCGGAAGATGAGACGTGATGTCAACATAAGGGCGAGAAGATTGCCCCTTGTCAGTATCTTTTCTGGAAGTGACAGGAAGACAAGGAACTTTTGCCATTGCTTCTTTTGTTGATGCATCTTGATCTTCTTGCCCCTGGATACCTTTCAAGCAAGGTAAGAATGCCATAGGTTTGGGGTTTGGGACAATCTCCTCATCCGAAGGGTACGAAAACTCTTGAGTAACAGGAGGAGGCCTCCAGTCAGAGTCAGTATCACCCTCAGGTTGAGATGTCACCATCCCACAAACCATAGCATCTTCTCCAATGACTTGAGTACTTGACACCTCAATCATTGGTGCAAGAGCTTCTGTAGTCTCCTGGGGAAGAATCATCACAGATTCTAGTGGTACTTCCTTCATGATAATTTGCACATCTTTGGAGGGAACAACGACCGATCGGAGTCGTTTTTGCTGGGGAACTCCCGCACCCTGAGATGATGTTCCTGCAAAGGTTAATGGAGATGATGGAGATGATACCTTCTCCTTTTGCTTGCTTGGGCTTGAAACATCTCCAACTGATTGATCACGATGCCGCTTTGGAGCTAGACGATCAAGAAGGTAGTGATACCTCTGACTCTGTTCTAGTGTCAGCGAGATGCGGAACATGATGTTCTCATTATCAGGACGGATGCTGCCATTGGGCCGGACGTGAACTTGTACATTTTTCAGTACAAGATCCTCCAACTCTTGGCGCAACGTTTGACGATTCCTCCTACGCCGATCACGCTTGCGTTGATTGAATGTAGGGACATGAGAGGCCTTGGGTAGACCAGGTGGCGTTGGAAGAAGAGGAGGAGCCTGGGAAGGAGGCATCCAAGTGCGTCTTGCTTGAGATGGCAAGTCGACTTGCTTTCTAGGCGAAGTAGGTGCCTACAATGGACCCCTGCCTTGCCGAGATGAAGTGGATGTAGGTGGAAAAGTCCGCACACGCCATTGTTGCTGGACACGTGGTGGTTGCTCTGGCCGACGAGACCACTGATTCCAACGAGGTGGAAGTGGTGCTTGTCTAGGCCGATAAGTCGATGTAGATGAAGGCTTTTGACGAGGCACCCAAGTCCGGTACATGTGTTAAGGACGGCATCTTGAGGCGTCATGCCTTGAACTCCTTCTAAGTTGAGAGGAGAAATCAGACATATTACGACCTCGCAACCGCTCCTGCAGACTCTTCATTTGGGTTCGTAGTTGATGGAGTTGTTGTTGTACTTCGTCAGCACCGGGAGCAGGTACTTCATTCGGCAACAATGCGAACTTGTTATCGGTATTGGATGGGCCAGCTTCCGCAGAAACGTGGAAGCATGACTCCCAACCAGTTACTTTAACCTCGGGGGTGAAAGAACCTGTTGGACCAGGCATTCTTGCTCGCTTGGTTGAATGGGGCCTCCAGAATTCCCTCATGATGGCAAGCCTCAGCAAGTCCTTGATTTTGTTATTTGCCCATTCGTCAGGGAACAAGTCATAGGGTGGTGTCACTATGTAGGGATAGCGACAAGTCCTGTCAATGAGATCATTTGCACCGAGCGACCAATCCTCTTCAGGGATAGCAACGCGGGCGATGCGGGCACCAAGTTGTTCCTGCAAAGCACTCACCTTGCGATACTTCCTTCTAAGATTACGCAGCCTATTGGGATTGAAAGCACGACGAGCAAATGACATCTGCCTCCGTAGAGTATAGGAGGCATTCTCCAGTGCATTGAATAACTCAACCTCAGGGCGCTGCACACCTGGAGTAGGCAGTGCAGGACTGATGAGTGGAGCATCCACACGAAGAGAGGTGGCATGGTGCTGCCTGTTGGTGGCTTGCTGACGAAGCCGTTGAGCAGCTTGAACGTCGCCTTGAATGTCGGTGATGACAGCATTCTTCAGAAGATTGCGTGCTTCTATCATCAACGCACGGCGCTCCTTCTTCGCTTTAGCAGAGGCACGTTTATGTGCTTTCTTTGACTCCGTCACCTGGAACTCTACAGGTTCTTGAGTCTGATGGAAGTATGTTGTGTAGCTGTACTTGAAGATTGCCATCGGGGGCAATGTCCCAAACTGAACCATCAGAACTTCCTCATCTGTGTGAGCAAGTTTGTTGAGGAAGGACTCACCTGCAAAAAGGGGTTCCTTGATCAACTTATGCATCATCACATTTACTATGCAGGCGCTCTATAGACGAGCAGCCATATGCATGATGGATGAAAGACAGAGGGCATGCTGAAGCGAGTCATGGAAGCGAATCAGACGACCATCGGAGCACAGCAAAGATGAGAGGAGAACCATGTCCCACTGGGCGTGCCATTTTGTTTCGCCGAGAAGATCTCTCTTCCGGGAAATTGGCCCCCCTTTTTCGTGGTGCGGGCGTGCCAGTATACGTAAGTATACACATAAGAGAACATATAATGTACAATCTTAAGAGACAATGTACTTTATTAATTCTGAAAAGAATTTACAAATTACAAGTCCCTTTGGGATTTACAAGCTGTCATTGCGCCAAGGAAAATACATCTTGACTACAGGAGACTGCATGGTTCATGGTTCCTCAGGGCTTTTGAAAAGCTCCTGGTTAATTACATCTGCAGAACGAGTCCATAGAAAACCTCTGATTAAACTGTGCTGATGGTCGTCATCTTCAAACTTCAAAATAATTTTTGCCCTTGATAAATGAATGCAATGCATATGCTCATGCATGCAAATATGCAAATCCATAGCCTCGTCAATCTATGGTACTATCACAAAATATGGCCTTCGCCTCGTCGGTGCCCGGCTAGGGGGTTGTTCGGCTTCGTCGGTCGCAAACAAGTAAATGCCTTCGCCTCATCAGTACCCGGCATGAATGGTGTCCGGCTTCGTCAGTCACGGACAAAAAGTATGTCATCTTCGCCTCATCAGTACCCAACGACATGGAAAAGTGGATGGAATGACTTGTGATAGCATCTTGACTTCCCTAGCTTCAGGAAACACATATTACATGATAAGCAGCACATTGGAACGTTCATCAGTGGCTTTGATTGTTTTGACAACTTCTGACATTATTATGATCCTCTGATCTGCTTGAAACTTGGAGGAATAGTTTCTGGACAGATATTCGATTGATCATCAAAATTTGAGATCAATCAGACCGTCAGATCAGAAACTTTCTTCAATGCAATGTTCATATATCAAGCTGAAATTCAGTGAGACAGAACTTGATTGCATTGGTCTTCTGGAGATCTTCTTGACTTTAGATCGAGGTGAGAATTGAAGGAGTTGCTTCACCATGAGCCTACTGTTCTCCATAAAAAATTTGGGGTCGATCGGACTTCTGGATGAGAAGTTATTGCCGATCTTCTCCCGTTCAGGCAAACTGAAATGGCGCTGGACAGAGCCTCTCTTCTGATCGAATTTCGATCTTAGAGATCTCCGATCGGCTTGAGACTTGGAGGACATGTTGCACCTGTACGTCTCTGTTCGCCATAAAAATTTGGGGTCGATCGGGCTTCTAGATCAGAAGTTATCACAAATCTTCTCCCGTTCAGGCGGGCTGCAACGGCGCTGGACAGAGCCTCTCTTCTGATCGAATTTCGATCTTAGAGATCTCCGATCGGCTTGAGACTTGGAGGAAATCTTGCACCTGTACGTCTCTGTTCGCCATAAAAATTTGGGGTCGATCGGGCTTCTAGATCAGAAGTTATCACCAATCTTCTCCTGTTCAGGCGGGCTGCAACGGCGCTGGACAGAACCTCTCTTCTGATCGAATTTCGATCTTAGAGATCTCCGATCGGCTTGAGACTTGGAGGACATGTTGCACCTGTACGTCTCTGTTCGCCATAAAAATCTGGAGTCGATCGGGCTTCTGGATCAGAAGTTATCACCAATCTTCTCCCGTTCAGGCAAGCTGAAAACGGCGCTGGACAGAGCCTCTCTTCTGATCGAATTTCAATCTTAGAGATCTCCGATCGGCTTGAGACTTGGAGGAAATGTTGCACCTGTACGTCTCTGTTCGCCATAAAAATTTGGGGTCGATCGGGCTTCTGGATCAGAAGTTATCACCAATCTTCTCCCGTTCAGGCGGGCTGCAATGGCGCTGGAACGGCTAGCACGGACACCACAGACGAGGCCTCCATGTTTGGTATAATGCATAATGCATGCTATGCATATGAGCAAGGCTCACCCATTACGCCGGTCTTCTTATCCTGTTCGCCTTTGTGAACCTGTTCGTCTACTTGTCTGCCTCTAGCACTTGTGCTTCTGGACCTGTACGCCTATCTTGCCTGCCTTGGACCTGTACCTGCTTCTTCTCGCCTGTGAAAAAAGGTTAGCACCACTCTCTATTTATAGAGGCTCCAGGTTGGTTGCAACCATCCAACAACCAGAGATATTTAGGGGATTTGAATTCGAATAGGAGATATATTTTCTTATTTAAATAAACAAAAAGATAAAAAAAAGATATTATCCCCTTTTTGAATTTGAATAGGAGATAGATTTTTATTTATTTAAATAAAAGAAAAGGTTAGAGATAAATCCTATTCAAACTCGGGCTGCATGTCGGTTTGACTAGGTTGTTGACCAGTTTGACCACGTTTGACCAGGTTGACCACGTTTGACCAGTGTTGACCAACGTTGACCACGTTTGACCAGCGTTGACCAACGTTGACCAGGTTTGACCAGGTGTTGACCAGCGTTGACCAGGTTTGACCAATCCAATTTTGACTATTTTTTTGACGAGTGGAATTTTTGTCCTGATTTTTATTATTATTTTTTATAGCCCAAAGTATATATATTTTATTTTAGCCCATTTGGCCATATGAGACTTTTCTAATGAATTTTTATTACAAAAATTCATCAAACACGGATCTTAACTAGAAGATAAAGCAATATATTTCAAGAAATGCTAATTTGTGGATTAACTAGGAGACACAAAAATACTTTTCGTAGGTAGTTGGGACTTCATCTTGCCAAAGAAATTACAGATGCCAGTTCACAAATTCAGGTACAAACATACACATGCCAGTTCACCAATACAAATTCAGGTACAAACATACACATGCCAGTTCACAAATTGAAGTGCATGTCTGAAACAGCAGTACAAATACACACCTACCTACCACTACAATTAAATACACAAATACTCCCTGCACATTCAAGTTCATGTCCCAATTAGCAATACATGATACACAAATATACAACAATATACAAATACAACAATTCACACATTCGATGTATATTACAAAAACCACGTCTGAAATTAACAACAGATCACGACGAGGACCCAGTGGCCCATACATGCATTTTACATAAAAGGGAATCTTTGCAGGTTGCCACAATGTAACTACCGACTACAAGTTAGACCTGATACATCACAAATCTATTCATCCAAAACAGCAAATGTCTGAACCACATTGGACTTAACCATAGGAGTTCAGTTCGAAGACGCCCGAGGAGCTGGAACTGCTGTCGACATACATTTGTACGTATTGGTGATTTCCTCGGACTCAAACTCGATCAACTCAACTCAACTCAACTCAACTCCATTAACAAAAAGAACCTACCTTCCAAGATGTTGTTCTGTGTAGTGATGGTGTAGAATGGCTGTGCAAATAACAACAATTCTTCTTCTCCAAGCAGGTAAGCATCTGGCCACAAGCTGGTGCATGCAAAAAAATGTAAGATGCTTTCTATAGGTCCTGATTTGAGAAACACGCCGGGCTTAAGCATCTTCTCGACCGAGCCAACCAAGATCTCGCCCTTCACGTCCTTCCAGCTCTCGACGGTGATCTTCACCATTTCTTTCGCCAACAAGCCAACGTAGGCAGCGTACTGCGATGAAGAACCGTGAAATACGTTGCCCCTCACGAGCATCATCCAAGGACCTGAACAGATCATAATCATATTGAAAAGAAGACACATCAAAATGAAGGATACAAAAAAAGCAGAATTATTGCCATAATCGGATTAGAATAATCTAACAATATTGCAAAAATTTTACGTACCTTCCTTGGGATGCCGACGTCTAGAGGGCGTCGATGGAGGTGCGGAGGTGCAGCGGTCCCCTGTAGAGGTGCGCCGGCCGTCCATGGAGCTTACGGGTTAGGACTACGAGCCCCAGATGAACTGTGAGAATGAAAGAGACATACCCGTGTATTTATACAAATATATATTTTCTATCGGTATGAAAACAGAACACCGTTAGTAATAAAAACATCTGTAGAAGGCGAATGGTTCTATCGGCACAATAAATATTACCGATAGGAATTTTTGTACATACTCTATCGGTTTGTACGTATATTGCCGATAGAATATTACTAGTTGTAGAAGGCCAACAGTTCTAAGATATTTTTGCAATATTCTACCGGTATAAACATTCATTACCGATAGAATAAAACTATTTGAAGACGAACAGTTCTAAGCAATTTTCTATATATTCTAACGGTAAAAGAATCCATTACCGATAGAATAAAAATATTTGTAGAAGGCCAACTATTCTATCGGCGCACTACATATTGCCGATAGGAATTTTTAATATACTCTGTCGGTATATTCATACAGTAGCGATAGAATAAGTCTAGTTGTTGAAGTCGACCAGTCCTATCGGCGCACAACATTCTTCCATCAGTACTTATGCATCTCTTCTAACGGCAAATATGTTCATCACCGCTAGAGTAAATCATACTATTTATTCTATCGGTAAGTTTCTTAGAAACCGATAGGGAAAATACATCCGTCGGGCTTTTATGACCGCGAGGCACATTTTCTATCGGTTTTCTGCTGTTTCGCTAATAACCGATAGAAGATAGGGGTTAGTAGACTGCATTTCTGTACTAGTGTCTCCTTTATCGTGCCCACTAACTGTTCAAGGATTTTATTATGATGCTCTTGGGACTCTCATCTCGCTGTCTCCATCCATCGAAGCATCTCTAGCATTGTTGTCTGGCATTCTATGGATACAAGCGGGATAGGCAACGTCGTCCCTAGACTTGATGGGGCTTCTTGTTGTCCATTTTCGTCCTTGCTACCTCTTTCTTCCATGACGTTGATTGTCAGCTTATTGCAATATGCGAAATGCACAACTCATAATGCAAAACTCCAAGGGAATATGCCGATAATATATTTAATAATAGTAATTATTCCCATACATGTTCAAATATCTCGAGATGAGAATGGAACATTGTCTTGACCCCCATAGCGATTTGTAAGCACCGACACAATTGCACCATGAGTGACACCACTTGACTGCAGTTGTCTTATGAAGTTTATTATTGATTGATTATAATTCTTGTGGGTTTTTTATAAAACAACTCTTGAGGGTGATAAAGCAAGCGGGTGTGTGTGGTACAAGAATAATCTTGTTAATGCCCATGTTCCACTTTTAACATCCTTTTTTTATTTTCATCATTGCCTTGCAATAAGTTTTCCTTGTTGTCTTGTTTCATTGACGCTCATTTCTCTCTAGAATAATGCATCCCTTGTCTTGTGCAATAATATTCATGTGTTGTATTGTAGGCATTTTTTTTGGCCTTTAGAATACCAAAACTAGCATAGTACACGTATCCGTTGTAATGATCGTATGCATCTTCATCATTTAGAAAGACATTCCTAATTTTGGTAAAATATCCAAAGGAATGTCCGCTGACTGCAAAACAAATTTAATATAATAAGTATTATAGTATATTAAGTGGTATAGTTGTTATCACTGGTGATAACAATTTTAGCACAATAGTTAAGTTTGTTTTATTATCGTTCATTACTGCATGAGTAATGTCTTATTATTGTTCGCATTCTTCCCAATTAATGCATTAGCACTGTCCTATTACTAAATTATTACTATCCTTTTCTTCTTGAGAAATGGCTATGATAGTAAATGGATATTAACTAAACAGTAATGTTCATAGTAATATGCAGTAAAACATTATCAGTTAAGACAGTAACTGGGCATTGAAATGATAGTAATAGAACAATAGATGCTAATATTGTTGATATGGATTTGTTGCATTATTGTCTAAGTAATGACTTACTATTGTTCGCATTCTTCTCAATTACTGCATTAGCACTATCCTATAACGAAATTATAACTATCCTTTTTCTTCACAAGAAATGCATATGACAGTAAATGGACATTAATTCAACAGTAATGTTGACAATAATATATAGTGGAATAGTATAAGAATAGACAGTGATTGTGCTTTTGAAAGGACAGTGATAGAACAATAGATACCGATATTTTTGTTATGTATTTGTTGAATTGTTGCATTATTTATGTTTATATGTAGTAGTGCAGTCACTAGAACACAATTTTTGGAGAGCAATATGTTAGTAATTGGACATTGTTTTGTACAGTAATCAAGCAATGTCTGGACAGTAATATGATAGTGAAAGGACAGTAATAGATCAATAGATCTGATATTTTTTATATTGATTTGCTGCATTGTTGCATTATTTAATTTTATATGTAATACTGCAGCTACTAGATAGCTATTTAAACATTATTTGTCCAGTAATATGTCAGTAATTAGACAGTAAAATTAAGGTGTCTTTTGTATGTCTTTTAACTATCATACTAATATACCATTACTATCAATTTAATATATGGCTACTGTCAAAAATTCATATAAACTAATGTCTTCCATTGATTCCATGCATATTGATGGTAAAGAATTTCAATAAAACATAGCAAGCGATAACTTACATGCGTATATTCTTGTGTTGTATCATCATCATGAATTGATCTTTCTATTGGCTGAGGAGGTGTTATTACGAATGAGTGAATAAGTGGATCATGCTATTATTAGGATCAACCTATAATTGATCAGAGATAGTTGGGCTATCAAACAAAGCCCTGTAAGGTCCTTGTTGATGATTGGGGGGAGATGTATCCATGCTAAAGTAGTAATTCACCTTATCATGCACCAATTTGACAAATGATGAGGAAGGATGAAAATTCACTATAAGATAGCACTTCAATGCTAGCAGTAAAGCAGCTGGCAAAAGCTAGTATTCCCAGCACTTTAGCTGCTGGGAATAAGGTTTGCTACAGCTGGGCGAAAAGGTGCTGCGAAAAGTTTTTCCCAGCTGTAATTTTTTTCTCAGCTGTAGGTCCAATGGCAAAGAGTATTCCCAGCTGTAGGCCGCTTGGAAAGTTTGAACTTTTCCCACATGTATGTCCACTTGTAATATATTATTGCAAGCTGTATAACTATTTGGAATATTTTTTTCCTGGCTGTACGTCCAGTGGCAAAAAGTATTCCCAGCTGTAGACCACTTGGAATGTTTAAACTTTTCCCACCTGTATGTCCACTTGTAATATATTATTCCAAACTGTATAACTATTTGGAATATTTTTTCCCAGCTGTATGTCCAATGGCAAAGAGTATTCCTAGCTGTAGACTGCTTGGAAAATTTGAACTTTCTCACCTGTATGTCCACTTGTAATATATTATTCCAAGCTGTATAACTATTTGGAATATTTTTTCCCAGCTGTACGTCTAATGGCAAAGAGTATTCCCAGCTGTAGACTGTTGGGAAAATTTGAATTTTCCCACCTGTATGTCCACTTCTAATATATTATTCCAAGCTATACAACTATTTGAAATATTTTTTCCCAGCTGTAAGTCCAATGGCAAAGAGTATTCCTAGTTGTAGGTCACTTGAAAAGTTTGAATTTTTCCCACATGTATGTCCACTTGTAATACATTATTTCAAGCTGTACAACTATTTGAAATAAATCATAACCAGTTGATCTGTCAGAATTTAGACTTTCAAATTTAAATATGTGAATTATTTGTAGTAATTTTACAGCTGGGAATTGTGTCAATAATTAATTATATATATATATTTAATAATTAGGCAACAATATTACAACTAAAACTATAATATGCACTATCCTAACAGAAATCACACCACATTTTGCAATAAAATTATCAAAAATGGATAAATGGCACAATTATATATTATATTGAATTCTTTGCTTTATATAGCCATTAACAAGATTTGTAATGGTCACAAATTATTCAATCGACAAAACCAACCAAAATAGATATAGTACCTCTAAAATAATTGCGAGAAAAATATCACTTAAGAATTCTTTACACCAAATGTATGCCCATATATAATATTCTTAACTCTATATATTTTGTTCCAACTATAACTATCAAAAGAAAAATATTCCACTTTCAAACTCCTCTTATGACATAAAATATCTTCATCACTTCATATGCTATTAACACCTTATTATTAACCACCTGCATAAGAAAAGATATCGATTACAATAGCCTTGAGATAAATATATACAAATCAATAACTTTTGCTTTAAGTTATATATAGAACATATGACAATTATAATAAAAGATGGTTGATTGATTGTTGTATAACAAGTACAAGTTGTTGCTTAGGCGGATGAGAAAATTGTGTTGGCTGTGATATGACTTGCATACACTTGATAAAAAAAATTAATCTTATGAAAGTGAGTTGCTAGTTCAAGGCACAATTAACATACACTTAATATTTAGAAAATGAATAACATGTGGATTGTGTTGATAACACCTCACCTATAATAAAAGTATTAAGTATTTCCACTTAGTTTCAACTAATTCTCTTGTCCCTTTCACCTATAAGCATTGTTTTATTAATAACAAAACAAGACAAACGAAAAAAATAGTAACTAACCAAGTAAATAACAAGTTAGAATAGAGGTGGGTCTCTAGTGTAGTAGTAAAGTCACTAGGTGGCAAGTTAGAGGTCTTGAGTTCGATTCCCCACCTCTACCATTTATTCATGTAGGGCCGAATCAGCAGTATCCTATAGTCTCTCTCAAAAAAATAACAGGTTAGAATTATATATATCTAGAACACGAGAACCACCACCTATTATAGTATCATCTTGAACCTACAACTAAAAGTTTACAATTTGTTTACTTGGATGGTATTGGTAAGTAAATAAGAGTGATTATACTAGATAGAATAGATTATTTTTTCACGTGGCCGTGAAATTGATCGTCCAAGCGCATCAGACATTTTTCTAACATTCCCATATGGACATAACAATGGAGCATCTCTTTTCAACACAGCTCATAACCGCCTCACAACACTCAGGGCCAAGAGGTATGTCACCAACTATTACACTTCGAGACACCATTTGAAGCGTACCTTTAGCAACAGGAACATATGACCTCATAAAAGAAATCAAAATAACCTCCTTTCCTCCCTAAAGATCAAATAGAATTGCATATAAGCTCAATGGCTAGTTCTGGCTTGTTGGCATATGTCTCCACAATTGTTTTCTAAAAATTAGATAAAGCCCATATTTTTATATATGTTAACATTTGATCCTTGATTATAAATGCATGTAACCCTTCAATGACACTTATAATTATATCTTTAGCTCCTTTTTTTGAAACTCCATTTTTATGGGTATGTGCTTTGATAAAAACTTCTTGTCTAGCGAGCATATAACCCAGTTCTTTGGATTGCACTTCCATTAATATTGACAATTAGTTATCTAAAGAAAGTAGAAATAAATATGAAGCCATTTAATACCATATCATATGCAATCCGAGCAAGTATATAAGCACAAACACAATCACATAACTAGGAGTGTAAAAGTGGTTTCAAATTCATGCAGAAGCACCAACACCACAATGGATCTAATCTACAGATTCTGTAGGAGTATATATATGCACAAACACAATCACATAACTAGGAGTGTTTCCAATATATATTTCAAATCTATATACTAAAATTATACAAAATTTACCGATGTCTAGCTATACTGATGTCTAGCTAAAGAGATAGATTAAAAAAATTGTAAAATAGTTATAACTATATTACAGAGACTACTATTTTTGTGTTTAGTGGTTACATTGTATAACACTTATCAATCAAATGGCATGCATGCCTTTTAGAGTACAATGATTGGCATTGTTTAGAGCCTTCTGGACATATAAAACTCTTTAAGAATAATCAGTGATGGAAACTACTCAAAATATAGACACTATTAGTTTGCACATTATCTATGCTCAAATCCCATGTTCTTTTGGACCATGTGCACCAACCAATATAGAATTCACTTTATTGTTGATCACTTGAGTCCTTGTACTTTATTACTTTGGCCAAAATAGTCCTGAACATTCATCCACCTATGCAACATGGGAATAAAAGAGCCTATTAACAAGAATTTGATCAGTATAACACTAGAAAGTACAGAAATTTGGTGTTACAATTTGAATTCGTAAATATCATCTCTAAATAATACTACTTGATTGCATACAAACAAGAATCATACAGCAACAAACTCCAAGTTGGAAGTCCCTAAATATCATATCTAAATAATACAGAAACAATCCCTAAATATTATATCTATATAATACTACATGATTGCATACAGGTAAGAATCATACAGACAAGAATCATACAACACAAACAAGAATCATACAGCTATAAAAATAATACTAATATTACCTGATTGCAAAATTCAAACACAGTTGATTCTGGAAACAATATGTAGCAAATGACAAAATCCAAACTCTTGTTTGAGTTGATTCATGTCGGGTTTAGATGTACCTGCACTGAAGTACTAACATCCGGTGAAATACCAATAACTTCGTGAGTTTGGAATCTAAACCTCTAATTAAATCTCTCCATAGGGATCATTGGCTACTATCAGGTAGTACAACTCTATAGTCTATACTGGGTGGCTTTAAGCTGTAACAAAAACGAGCTGCACAAACTTTCTCCTATATGTAAGTTGTGATCTAGTTAGAAGATGCACAAAACTTTCTCCTGCATGTATGTAAGTTGTGATATAGATGGTACTCAGAGTCCTGTCTACTCCATGTGACCGCAGGAAATGTTGTCCGAGCTGCTGTCGAGTGTCAAACCATTGCACTTGACCACTAGTTCCTCCTTTACAGTCTGCAAATGGAGTTAAGGAATTGTTAGTAAAAAGAATTGGAACTATCACACAATACCAGGAACACCATTGAGTTTACCATGTATATTTGAAGCAAAAGTCCACCACCAGTATGCTTCACTCTTGAATAGTTGTCATAAGTTTGCATCATAGGAGCTTTAATGGCCTGTGACAAAAACCAGACAACAGAATCAAGAACATCATAGAATATTTTTTGCAAGACTCACCAAAGAAACTAAATTTAAGCCACCTAAGCCAACGAAAGATGAAAGCAAAGTGCACGATAGCAGTAGCTACTTTTACTAACCATAATCACATATTGGTTATATATATATAATTAGAAGCAATACCGAAGTGCTGGTGACCAATTGCACAGGGCACAAAAATTTGAATGCCAAACAAGAAGCAACAAATACCATGTGATAAGTGATAGAAATCTAACAGTACTAGTAATATCAGCTGGCAATACACTGCAATACTGTTATTTCTGTGTGAAGTTTTTCTCCAACAAAAAGTAGTACCTACAAACAGAGCTTGGGCAAAGACCTTGGAGATAGTAGGACACGGCGATCTCCTACAAAGAGTTCATTGGTTATGTTGAAAAATCTACTCTTAAAAGCCATACTAAACCTACTCTAATACCAAATGTTGGATCAATGGTTGCTCAAGAGTGGATTAGCCAAATTTGTGCTAAGAATTATTGAAAGCAATTCAAATTCGTTTACTTTCTAATTTTTTGTTTATGTGAAGGTTTGTAGTTACTTGTCGAGGGAGGATGCACATTTTAAAGGTGGTCTATCCATAGTCTTGAAGTATTATTTCCACCAGAAATTCAGCAAAAATCCTACAGTTAAAGCCGGGAATACATATAAGCATGCACTGATGCAATTATACAAATACAAACATGTGCATTTGCTGATGTAGACACAAGCACATAAGCATGCTTCAGAACCAGAAAACTACACACAAAAATATACATGGAAGAGATGGATTGGAATATTTATGTATAGGCATGTACATTAACATACATATTATGAAGCGAAAGCAATCATAAAGAGAACTATATCTAAATTCCTGATTGAGATAGCATATTAATATACATTTTGCAAAAGAAAATATAAGAGAGAGTTTTGCTGACAATAGTACTCAATAAAGATCAGTGTAATGTGGCAAAGGAACTCCTATCCCACTTTTCACCCTGTTTTATTAGAAATGATTTGAGTACTTGATTTACACTGCAATTTTTCGTATGGTAGAGGCACAAGAGGCAAAACTGAAAATTCAGAGGGAAACCATTGATGCATTTTGTAATGAGAATTGAACCTAACACTGGATGGTGAGCTATTTTTTTTGAACTTTCAATCACTTGTATTTAAGAGGGTACCATCCGAATCAAGAACAACATGGGAAACTTGTAGAGTAATGGGACTGGATGTTGACATCTCCAAGATTGGTGGGAGCTCAATGCAGCAAGACACAGGTCATTTAGCTAGTCAAACCTGACAAAGAACAGAAGAATTCAAGCATACACCAGCATATTGATTCCAAACTGACTAATAGTATATCCGAAATATGCTTAGTAACCCATACAAGATAACATAGCATTCGAACATGCTACTTTATCCTAAAAACTATATCTGAAATATGCTTCACGCTAGCTTGCAAGAAATAAACAGATTCCAAACTGACTAATGCTATTGACCACTCTAAATAAAGCACAAATGTTTCATTCAAGGTGATAGATGGGTTGAAATAATGAATGAATTCCTCATATGTAATATTGCTACTTCATCCTAAAATTACAGCTTACAGATTGAAGGAAAAGAACTGAAGAGTGATATCCCAGAACAAAATTGCCCGCATATTAAACTCTTCTCTTGTTAGAGGGAGCCAAAGTTAAATCAATACACAAGAAAACATTACAAAAACAAACTTGCCTGGTGACTAATCCACCAAATTTCTAGAATTAGCATAATACATCACAATAGATCGATGTCGCCACCAACAAAGAAGACGCAATGATGCAGCGGTGTAGTGGAGGGTGGAGATCGCCGAGAATTACAACGTGTAGAAAGAGGAGTGGATCACACACCTTTGCTTGCGTTGATGAGGAAGTAGCCGTCGGGCGTGACGTAGCTGTAGAATAGGTCCACCATCGCCCGCGAGCGGCTGTGGCACCAGCCCTCGCCCCCCTCTACCCCTCTGCCGCACTGGACCTCGCTGGCTCCTCTACCACGCCAGGCCTGCAGATCTGCCGTTGCGCCTCCGCCCTCCGCCGCGCACGCCGCTGCCGCTAGGGTTTTGAGGTGGGGGTGCGGTGCGGAATTGGTGGGGGATCGGTGGGAGAGCAGAGGTGGGGTGTGGTAGGGGATCGGTGCGAGAGAGGTGGGGTGTCGGCCGGCGGTGGGGGAGAGGCGCCGTGACGAGGAGATTTTGGTGGGGAGGGACGAAGCCTTTGCGGTGGTGGAAGGCACAGTGATTGGAGGAGAAGGTTTCTATTACTGGGAGCAAAAAAATAATAAATCTGTTAATATTTTTCTGTTATTTTCTGCTGAAAACTTTCCCTCTCAAAATAATAATTCTGTTATTTTCTGCTGAAAATTTTTATTTTTGCACACAAAAAAATATATTATTTATTCCTAGCATAGATCTACTAAAAATAATAACTTTTCTCAGCTGACACATTGGTGCAAAATCAAAATTATATTTTCACCTGTAGAACCACTGGTAAAAAAAAGTTTTTCCAGCGTAAAAAATATTGCCAGCTATTCCACAGATCCTATATATTTTTTTCCAAACTGATCTACAGCTTGCTATACATTATTTATTCCTAGCGGTAGATCTGCTAAAAATAATAACTTTTCCCAGCTGACACATCGGTGAAAAATCAAAATTATATTTTCATCTGCAGGACCGCTGGGAAAAAAAGTTTTTCCCAGCAGTTTTACGGCTTGCACTGGCCTACCGTGTTGTAGTGATTTTATCATAATGGTTGTCATAATAAAGTTTACCATCGATAGTTGTCAACTATTGGTGAATTTTCCGTTGAGCTTATAATATAAAACGAAGAAGATTACGGGGAAACAAAGATGAAGTAACACTACAATGGGACAAGAGTATTTTTTAGACAGGTCAAACCCTCAAGAAGTCGAGTAATAATCCTACATCCTGTGAGGTGTTATTTGAAGTGAAAAAAGTTCTATTACAATATACTGGAGAGATTTTATTTGTCTATCATGTTCTCTTCCAGCCTCTATCCTTTCTACTGAATCACTTTCCCTTTTATAGTAGTACAGGATCAGTTATCTTAGTAAACTGATTTGAACGTTGCTGCCGGTTGCCGTCAGTTGCCGCCGTTATTTGCCTAGTAGCAGTTGTCCTGACCGTTCGTGAAGATTCATGGAAGTTTGAGTATTAACTGCCCTGTTGTGAGAAACATGGGGTAATGCACTAGAGTTATGATTGGCAACCGCTATTTCGACTAGGGGTCATTAGCAATTGTCAATCCACGACTGGGGGTGTCCTGCTGAAATATTTCGACCAGGAGTAATCGTGGTCATACGCTTGAGTTAAAAATAGATGGTTGTAAGCTAATGATCAAAGTTGATCGTTGTCTCAGTGTTAGTGACCTGGTTGTAAATCATGATGTTTGGCACAATGATTTAACAAAAATATAGAATTAAATAAAGGTCAATAAAGTTAACCAATAATGAGGTGTATGATCCTCAACAATAGTAATTTACAATGATATAGATAGTATCTTACCTCAATGAAGATAGTAATAAAATCGAACTATTGGCTGCTTCTTTATAATTTACCAACAATGGCACTTTTCGATTACTATCGTCCATGTAGTCGTCTTATTGGCAATCCAAACTGTAATACTTGCGCAATTGTTTTCATAGAGGGGAAGAATTGTTTGGCAGTTTTTTTTTACTGAATGCAATGTGGAATAAGAAACCAACTAGCAGAAAATTCAGGATGGTACCTATTTTTTGGTTATGATTGTTGGTTGCAACAACCGACTACTTGCTTGATTTGGTAGTTACTCTCGTCGATGTTAATGCCGTCAAGTAGTTACTATTGTCATCTACATCAAATCTCGATGCTACATCCAACATCCAATAGGGTGGGTATAGAATGGCAACTATAAGAGTGGGTGCAAAATAGTGCTCCTATGTGTGTGTGTGTGTGTGTGTGTGTGTGTAGTAGTAGTAGTAGTAGTAGTAGTAGTATCCACACAGATGAATCAAAAAATACACATGTATGAATGAAAATATACACACATATAATTGAAATATACACACAAACAATTGAAATGCGCACACAATTGATCCTATATATATATATATATATATATATATATATATATATATATGACTAGAAATGTACACATGTTCAAATTAAAATGTAAATACAGACAATTGAAATGTACAAACAAAAGATTCAAATTGTACATACATACAATTAAAAATGTATGAAAATATAATCGAAGATGTACACATATACTTGAAAAAAAATACATACGTATCATCTCTATACTTAAGCAACAACCAAAAAAATACATGAAATCTTCCAAGAACAGCTACTTTTACATCTTACATAACCAAACTTTATAGAGAAAAATAACAAAAATCTAAGCTAATTTGGACTCTAAATCATCATGAACAAATTCATACCAAAATCAAATTAAAAAGAAAAATACGAATCAACAAAAGAATACACAACCAGATCAAGAAAAGAAGTTATAAAAACATTGTTGCCTACATGAAGCCACCACTATGCTATGCAAGGCTGTGAGGTGTCACCATGAGCTGCCAACGAGGCTGTGATGGAAGGCCACATGCGCCTTGCCCATGAGAACTCCATCGCCACTGTGAGCCACACAAATACAACACGAGGTGGTCAAATATTTGATGATGAATGATAGAAAAATATGTATGATTGACGAGAAGAGAGGTGGAAGATTTTTGAGAAGCAAATGGAAGGGAAAAGATAGATAAGAATCCTAGAGAGGAAGAGGAAAGGTGATCCGAGAGGATCTTTAGGTCGAGTCACATACAACTTAACCGTGTTCGAAAAGGTTTCGCAACCATGGTTTGATTCGCGACCTTGAAAAAGAATTCGTTCCCTATTCGGAATTGTAATCTGATCCGAATAGATATAACTAAGCTTATCTGTTTAGGGTTAGTTAGTTATATGAGTCTAATATGTTTAGGTCATTAAGTCTGATAGATACTCATACGATTGGACTATAAATACCTTGTAATAGGTCCAGTTTAGATCATTGAATACCATCGAATATTATACAGCCTTGGATCATATATCTAACTCATAGTTCCTTCGACGTAGGCAAGTGCAACCTAACGTTCGACGTGTAAAGTCCTCTTTGAAATAAAGAGTTGTGCAATTACTTTGAGCTGTATTTTCGATCAACCTTTGGGTTTCGGTATTTCTGAGTAAGATCTCGTTATTCCGCATATTACTATCTGGGTGAGCCTAGTGCAAAAATCAAGGTTAGGTCTCAAACAGATCAAGTTGGTATCAAAGCAACTTTCCTATCCTGTGGATGCTGAAGATTCACTAGGGTTACAAAACCTCAGGCGAAACTCCAGGCGATCAAGTGACGGTTCCTACAGCCGCGTCTTTGACAATGTCTGATGATACCTCCGTTCAAGCTAACTTAGCCGAACAAGTGGCTAAACTCTCCACCGACATGGAAACCATGCTTGCTTGGATTAAGCAGCAGGCCATGATTGTACCTTCTGAAGTAGGGAAGGTTATGGGTGTGAAGACTGGTGAAGACTTGCGTAGGGTAGACTAAGATGAAGACGAAGGCTACCACAAGACTGACGACTTCGCCAACACCTCCTTAGCTGTCGGAACTTTTAAGGTCGACGCTAAGATTGATATACCCATATATGATGGGGTGATCGATGCCGAGAAACTGGATTCTTGGATCGACCAACTTGAGACCTACTTTGACCTAAAAGGGTTTAATAGCACTCAAAAGGTGAAGTTCGCACATTTGAAGATGAAGGACCACTCCAAGACTTGGTGGAAGGCCCTTGTCGCCAGTGGTGAAGCTGACGATCTTGCGTGGGGGCAATTCCAACGACTCTTGCGACAAGAATTATATCCGATGGGTTACCTTGAGGAGAGATGGAACGTTGGCACAGATTGTACCAACGGTGCGACCAGACCGTCTAAGACTATACTACGGAGTTCCGAGACAAGCAATGATCATCGGGATATCGCTATCCAATCCTCAGGTATTTCAGAAATACATGTCTGGACTTCAGAAATCGATCAGTACTGAGCTAAGTTTGTTCGGCGTCCAAGACATCGCGACCGTGAGCACAACTGCTATGGTGATCGAGAAGAAGAACAAATCCCGCAGCGACAAAGGCACGGAGGACAGTGCGACCTTAACAAAAAGAAAACCGAGTCCGAAGAAAAACACTTCGAGGACGGGCACGGGTACTTTTTGCGACCATTGTCAAGTCGCGGGATACACCAAAGATAAATGCTACAAGCTTCATCCTGAACTTCAACCAAAGAAAAACGGACCAGGGAAAAAACAGCCACAGCTACTGCGACTTTACCCGATGAAGAAGTTGTCCGAGTGAATTCAGTTGCTGAGGCAGATACAACCTTGTCTCTGATGGCAATGCGGAAGGAGAAAGGTTCGGATCCACCGACCAACCATCACCTAACGGAGGACTTGTTCACCATCAACATCCAGGTGAAGCACAGAGTGGTGGCAGCGATATTCGATCCCGGAAGTCAGAAGAATCTGGTCTGCACTAGACTGGTTCGGTGACTTGGTTTGAAGACAACCACACACCCGTGATCATATCCACTGGGTTGGTTTACATCCGACGTGAACCAATAGATTACGAGTCAGTGTGTGTTGAAGTTTGCAATCTCTGCATGATATATTGATGAGGTGCAATGCGATGTTGTCCCTATCGATATCTGTCAGGTGATCTTTGGGAGTCCATATCTGTATGATCGAGATGCTCACTTCCATCGGCGTGCGCAAGAGTATGACCTCACCAAAGACAGAGTTAAGTTCGTGATCAGTAGAGACATCCACGTCAACACTTCGAACTTAATTACCGCAAATCAAACCAAACGAATTGTCAATGCATGTCACAAGTACGTGCTTGTCATGATTTGACCCATTGGTCAAGGTGAGGATACTCAACCAGCGTTGTCGTTGGCGTGCTGAGAGAATTCTGGTCGTTTGTCGGGACTGCTGGAGAAATACAATGATCTATTCGAGAGTACCCAGGGTCGTCCACCGAAACGTCCAATCGAGCACAAAATTCAGCTTGTGTCCGATGTGACACTGCCCAACTTGAGTATGTATCGCAACTCAGTATTGGAGAATGCAGAGATCAAGAGACAACTTAGTGAGTTGCTGAACAATGGTGTCATTCAACCAAGTAGTTCACTTTGTGGATCCCCTGTGATGTTAGTGCCAAAGAAATATGGGACTTGGTGTATGTGCATCGACTACCGAGCACTGAACAAGATCACCATCAAGAACCGGTACCCCCTTCCTCGTATCGACGACCTGCTAGACCAATTAAATCATGCTATTGTCTTCTCAAAATTGGATCTAAAGTAAGGGTATCATTAAGTCAGCATCCAAGAGGAGGATACGTGGAAGACCACGTTCAAAACACGACAAGGTCTATTTGAATGGCTGGTCACACCGTTTGGTCTCTACAACGCCCAGGAAACTTTCATGCGTCGTATGAATGACGTATTGAGATAGTTCATCGATAACTTTGTGATCGTTTACCTCGATGACATATTGGTTTATAGTCGTTCGTGAGATGAGCACCTCATTCATGTCAAAAAGGTGTTCGAACAGCTTCGACAACATTGACTTCGCCTCAACTGTAAGAAGTGTGAGTTTGGCCAGCAAACTCTACTTTACCTAGAATTCATGGTCGGCAAAGGTACAATGCAAATCGACCCGAATAAGGTAAAAGTGATTAGCGAGTGGCCGCGAACATGAACAATTACGAACATGCGCAATTTTCTGGGAGCATGTCAATATCTTCGGAAATTCATACAATACTTCTCGATTGTGGCTTATCCATTGCATGCATTAACCAGGATTGATCAAAAGTTTGAGTGAACAAGGAAACATGTGGACACGTTTCTCTTGCTGAAGACCTGACGTGGCAACAACTATCTATTTGTGGTCGTTGATCGGTTCTCCAAAATGATTATTCTTATATCTTGTCGAAAGACTATCACGGGAGAAGAAGCAGCTCAAGTATTCTTTCAATTTTGGACACTTTGGACTGTGACTTCTATTGTGTCTGATCGCGATACCCGGTTCCTTAGCCACTTTTGGCGATCGCTCTAGACGATGATGGACACCAAGCTAAAAAGGAGTACTGCCTTTCATCCGCAAACTGATGGTCAAACTGAGATAGTAAATCACACAGTCGTTCATCTCTTGAGAGGATATAACTCGAAGCACCCGAAGACCTGGGATGAAAGCATACCGTACCTGCAGTTTGCTTTTAATCGAGCAGTGCATAGTTCGGCTGGAAAATCGCCGTTTGAGGTCTGTTTAGGATTTCTACCACAGACACTACCATAGAAACAAACATCCAGGATGGCACATCACAGATGATTATGAACTTTTCAATGAAACACCGTCTGCGAAGGCCTGTCGGGAGAATATGTTCAGTTATCACAGTCGGTTCTGATGTCAAAACCAACTGTGATAGTCAACCAGATGGTTCTGAACACAAAACCGTCTGTAATAGTCTACTTACCACAAACGGTTTTGACATAAAACCCGACTGTGATAGATAAAATCGGTTCTCAACTGAGAACCATCTGTGATAACTAGAATATCACAGACGGTTCTCAACTCAAAACCGGCTGTGATAAATACAATTAGTTCTGAACTCAGAACCAACTGTGATAGTGTAGTATTAGAGACGGTTCTGAGGTCAGAACCGTCTATAATACTACACTATCACAGTCGCTTTTGACAGACGGTTCTCAACTCAAAACTGTCTGTGATAACCTCTCGAGAGATTATCACTATGGAGATTATCACAGACAATTTTGAGTTGAGAACCGACTGTGATAATATTATCATAGACGGTTGTGAATACAGGACCGACTGTGATAATCTCTACTCAGCACATAGTTCAAGGCGGGATTTCTCTCGCTCATTTCCAGCCACTGTTTGCCCTAGCTCTCTTCGCCCTCGCACCGTCCGTCGCGATCACCTGTGAACTGACTATGATAATATATATACAATCGGTTCTGAACTCAGAACCGACTGTGATAGTGTTATTAGAGACGGTTCTAAGGTCAGAACTGACTGAAAAAGTTCCGGCGCTTCAAATTCTCAACTGTGTTCATTTCTGTCTCCGATCTTCGCGCGGTGCCTACGCGAACACGAAGCGTCGCTTTGGAAGTTCTATAAATAACTTGACAGTGGAATAATTGTCATTTACTTTACAAGTTTTTATAATTCTCAAACTGTTTAACTCCTTAGCTTATCTGCGCCAATGGCATCCTCGATGGCATCGTCAGCCTCGCCCTCCCCAGTAAGAACTCTCAATCTTTTGGACTTACCCCTGTATTGTTAATCTCTGTTTAGTACATTCTTGACCTGTTGATCTACACAAGGAAGGGAAGCCGTGGAAGACTCGGGCAAGGTGAAAGCCAAGTTGAGAGCCCTCCAAGAGGAGCACAAGCTCCTTACGGAGAAGCACACTCGGCTACGGCTTGACCTGGACGATCTCTTCCAGTGCATTCATCGCATGAAGACGGGATGGTGACAATGCTAGGGCGAGGACAAAGCGTCTTCACGAGAAGAAGAAAGCTGCGGATATGACCATCGCTGGCTGCGGTTTGACTATGAAGGATACTATTGCGAAGCTGAAGGAGGTCGCAGGCCTTCTCGACGCGGTAGTAGTTGATCCTAAGAAGGACAACTTGTCGCTGGAGGAGTCCTGCGTCCTGGCTGCAAGTCAAACTGACTTTATTCTAGATGCAGCCAGGGCTAAGACCACTCCTTGACCTAGCATTCTGTATTTTTACTTTTTTTTGTAAGTGATGAAAAAAAATTAATGAAAACTTTGTTCTTATGTCAACTTTTCAATTTTCCAGCACGTTCTTGGACTGCATGCTATCTTCCCTCTTTCTTTATACTTTGATCTTATGTCAACTTTCTCAATGTGCTTTGAATATCACAGACGATTCTGAGGTAAAAAAACGTCTGTGATAGTCACATTACAGATGGTTTTTATATAAGGACCGGCTGTGATAGCCCTAACAGTAACCGACGCTTCGAATTCTCAACTTCTTTCAATATCACAGATGATTTTTAACTCAAAACCGTCTGTGATAGTAACATTACAGACGGTTTTTATGTAAGGACCGACTATGATAGTCCCAACAGTGATTGACGCTCCAAATTCTCAACGGTGTGTTGTGTAATTTCGGGTTCTGATGTTTGCGCACTAGCCTGGGAACATGAAGCCTCGACCTCTAGGGAGGAAACAAGTATTTGTAGAAGTCGAACTGTTCAAAATTCCAGGCATATTACAGACGGTTCGGACATCAGAACTGTCTGTAATAGTAAAGTAGACGGTTTTGATCTCCCAACTGTCTGTGATAGTCATATTACAGACGATTTGGACATCAGAACCGTCTGTAATAGTATAGCAGACGGTTTTGATCTCCCAACCGTCTGTGATAGTGCCAACAGTATCCGACGCTTCGATTTCTCAACATGCAATAGTGGATAACCGCACATAATAATTGCGTAGATGAAGAGACTTAATTATTTACTTCAACTTTAATTTGCATCGAATTATGTAATCTGACGCTTCAACTTCTTAAGTGGGCACTGTTCCGTCGTGTTGTAGTTTATCTCCCGATAAATTATCATGAATTTATTGACCTTGAAAACCAGTAGTGCGCTTTTTAAAACTCAAGGCAGCCACGCATATGAACCGTCACCTTCTGGTTCTATAAATAGCGAGGCTCTTCAATCCTTAAGACTTACAAATTCTTGGCTAAGTCTTTTAGGAATTCTGCTCCTAAATCCCTGTCTTGGTTCCCTCCTCAGCTCCCACCTTGATGGCGAGCCGTGATTCCAATGCGGTTATTGAAATTGAGAGTGATGAACTCGATCAGGATCTTCAGAAATTAAGTCCTCTCTGAAACTCTAATGCAGATCTTTCTTTTATGACTTGATTACCTCGAAACAAATGCATTTCGAAATCCACGGGTGCCTGAGGAAATGCTCCCTCCAAAGAAGAGACTCAGAAATGATGAAGGATCCTCCAGTGCAGCTGCAGCGAAGACTCTACAAGGTGTTGAGGCCTGTGTTGCCACATTGCCCCTTGCAACCCCTCCAGTTGCATCGACTCCACCTTTGGAGATCCACAACAATCCTTCCAATATCCCCTCTTTCAACACCTTTGTATCATCAGCTTTTCTTGGATGATCAACTTTCTGGGGTAAGGCGCACACTTCCACGTCCAAATCCACTCTGAAGCTTGGAAATCATCTTCACCCTCTCTTGCTAGCCATTATGTCTTTCAAAACTAACCCATGCATGTGCAGGAGGAGAAAGCTTCCCTGTGCAGAATTCTCCAAGAAGAAATAGAGGCACTGGAGAAGTGTTCTGAGGATATGTCTTCTGCCATTCTGCACTTGGCAGAGTGCTATGAGGGTTCTCGCGAAGAAGTGTGCAGGTTCCGGTCGGAGAGAGATTACGCTCAGCAGCAGCGAGAACTCTCGGATACAATAAGGAACAGCTGCACTCCTTTGCTAAGAGATGATGTAGATAGGCTTAGAGCCATTGCTAGTTCTCTTGGGTCGGCCAATGTAGATCCTATTGATGCCAATACGTCCCTAGGAGAACTTTGTAAATTAGTTTTGGATCAGGTCGACGCTTTGATCGCTTGTATCCCTTATGTATGCAAAGATTGTAAGAAATAAGAAATTTCTTTTCCATATATATCTGGCTTTTCGATTGATTATGTAACTGATAATAACCAAATGATGTTCTGTGTGAAAATGTTAACAAGAAAATACTGCTGCAATCAAGACGGTTTTTAACTCAAAACCGTCTCTGATAGTAACATTACAGACGGTTTTAATTTCAGGACCGACTGTAATACTCTCAACATTCTTTGAACATCCACAGGTCGACATATATATACAACAAATATGAAAAACAAGATAAAACCAAATAGTCTCAACGTTCATTTTTTTAAATACTAATATTGAAAATAAGATAGAACCAAATATGAAAAACAAGTGGAACAATTAGATCAACTAGTCGACCGTTTCGACTGCAAGCAATCTAGGATATTATAGACGATTCGGACTTCATCACCATCTATGATAGTAGAGCATAGTGTTGATTTTATAATTATCACAGATAACTCTGAAGTAAAAACCGACTGTGATAATCATAGACAGTTCTGAAGTAAAAACCGACTGTGATAGAAAAGCAGACGGTTTTGAGCTCGGAGCCGTCTGTGATATTCTAATTATCACCGACGGTTCAGATGTCAAAACCGTCTGTGATATTTCTGTCATAGTTCTACACAAATGCACTGATATTACGGACGGTTTAATAGAGTGAAACCCGTCAGTGATATTTTGTTCTTCGAAAATGCACCAATATTACCGACGGTATTATATAGAATCGTCTGTATTAAACTTGGTATGGTATAAAAGGTCTTTTGGCGGATGTTTTGAGCTACTCCCACAGTCTTGCTCGACATACCATCCAGTTGGAAGAGATTTGGGGCAAGGAAGAGCAATATCTCAGAAGGGGAGCATTTGGGGGCAACAAATTTGAAGATCCAAGGTTGGTACTTGGTCCTAAGGCATACACATTACTTCATTTCATCATCAATATCGATCTCCATTGATTGACCAAATTAGAGCAAGAGGGAGGGGAAGCTACAGTAGCAAACCCTGTTTGTATCTCATTTTCGACCTGTAGCTATTTAATTACTTTATGATGTGTGTTATCCACGCCCCCAACTAATTGCTTGCAGTTCAAGAGTAGTTAACTAGTTATACCGCAAACTCCACATCAAACACTAGCTAGCTAGATTTATAATTTATTGCGTGTCGAACGTACATAGAGTATTACTAATTAGCATGTGTATGAATTTAATTAATTGCAGATGGTCCATCGAGACTGGATGTATAATGACAACCGAGTGAGTGAGGAATACATAAAAGGTGTTTTAGATTTTCAAAAGGTTGCTGAGTAAGACATGGCAAAGAAGGGTTTACCATACATGTACTGTCCTTGTGTAGACAGCCAGAATCCTAAGATGTTCACCAACTCATCTCAAATTGTCGCCCACTTGATCCGACGTGGTTTCAAAAAGGGGTACACGTGTTGGGTCCACCATGGAGAAGAGCCAACTACAGAAACAAGTGCCACTCAGGTTGAGGAACAAGACATGTCGGATCCCAACAACGACTTCGATGAGGATATGCCAGAGGATGACAATTTAAATGACATGTTGCGTGATGTGGAAGGAAATTACAGTGAAAGGGAGTTTGGCAAATTCAAGCGCTTGATTGAGGACTCAGAAAAGCCGTTGTTCCCTGGTTGCAAGTCGAAGTACACAAAGTTGGCCTTTGTGCTTCAACTGTTAAAATTGAAGGCAAGTAACAGCTGGACCGACAAGAGTTTCACGGCACTGTTAGATCTTTTAGCGGACATGCTCCCGGAAGGAAACGAGTTGCCAAAAAACACCTACCAACCTACCAAGTGAAAAAGCTGTTGTGTCCTTTGGGAATGGAAGTAGAAAGGATACACGCATGCCCTAATGATTGCATCCTTTACCGTAACGACTACAAGGATCTGCATGTTTGTCCGGTGTGCGGCGCATCCCGCTATAAGAGTAAGGACCAAACCAACGACGGCGACTGCGCTGAGATAAAGCAAGGACCTCCTGCTAAGGTGTTGTGGTATTTGCCTATCATTCCCCGCTTGCAGCGTTTATTTTCAAACCGTAAAGAGGCAAAATTATTGCGTTGGCACTCGGAAGACCGGAAGAAGGATGGAAAGCTGAGACACCCCGCTGATTCTTCGTAGTGGAGAAACATCGACAGGGAATTTGTTAACTTCGGAGTGGAATTGAGAAATATAAGGTTCTGGTTGAGTACCGATGGAATTAATCCTTTTGGTAACATGAGCAGTCGGCATATCACTTGGCCGGTTCTTTTGTGTATCTACAACCTTCCTCCTTGGTTGTGTATGAAGCGCAAGTACATCATGATGTCTCTACTTATCTCAGGACCAAAACAACCTAGAAACGATATTGATGTGTACCTAGCACCATTGATAGAGGATCTCCTACAATGTGGAACCAAGGGGTGCAGGTATGGGACGCATACAAACGAGAGACCTTCATCCTACATGCTATGATATTCTGCACCATCAACGATTTCCCTGCCCTTGGAAATTTGTCGGTCCGTACTACGAAAGGAGCCAAAGCCTGTCCCCACTGCGAAGATGAGACTGAGAGCGTGTGGCTGAAGAATTGCAGGAAAACAGTGTACATGCGTCACCGTAGATTTCTTCCGAAGAATGACACATATCGTAAGAGGAAGAGGGAATTTGACGGCCACAAGGAAGATAGTTCAGCCCCGAAGCCTACGTGCGGGAAAGAAGTTTACTCACGGGTGAAGGACATAGACGTTGTGTTTGGAAAGGGTTGTAAATTGAAACCCCGCATGAAGAACACTTGAAAGAAGAGATCGATATTTTGGGACTTACCGTATTGGGAGCATTTAGAGGTTCGTCATTGCATTGATGTCATGCATGTAGAGAAGAATGTTTGCGACAGTTTAATCGGTCTATTGCTGGGCATTCCGAGGAAGACAAAGGATGTCGTCAATGTGCGGCGTGACATGATCGAAATGAAAATCAGGCCCGAGCTAGCACCGACAGAGGACGATAAAGGCCGTATATACCTCCCCCCTGCATGCTACACTTTGTGCAAGGCTGAGAGGACAGAACTCTGTAAGTGTCTCTATGGTGTTAAAGTTCCATCGGGTTACTCCGCAAATATGGGCGATTTGAAATTGCTGGGTATGAAGTCTCATAATTGTCACGTGTTGATGACACAAATGCTTCCTATTGCCATCCAGAGTATTCTGCCGTATAAGGTCAGAGAGACAATCATGAGGCTGTGTTATTTCTTCAATGCAATTTCTTGCAAGGTCATTGATCCCGATGGACTAGATTCTCTGCAGAGGGAGGTGGTTCGAACTCTCTGTCAAGTTGAGATGTATTTTCCTCCATCGTTTTTTGATATCATGGTTCATCTCACCGTCTACCTTGTCAGAGAAATCAAGATATGTGGACCCGTATTCCTACGTTATATGTATCTATTCGAGAGGTACATGGGTGTACTTAAGGCCTACGTAAGGAATCTGTCTCAGCCCGAGGGTAGCATTGTCGAAGGTTATGCAGCAGAAGAGGTTGTTGAGTTCTGCGTCGATTACATGGCCGAGGTAGAAGCAATAGGAGTTCCTGTGTCTCGTCACGAGGGGAGGCTTGATGGTGTTGGCACTATCGGACGAAGAGCCATCAGTCCTGATTTTGATATGTACTCGAAAGCTCATTTTTGGGTCTTGCAACACATGACGGAGGTGTCTCCGTACATCGACGAGCACAAGGAGATGCTACGACAAGACAATCCTCGCCGATCCGAGGTTTGGATCACGGGACAACATAACAGTCAATTCAACGCGTGGATGAAAGTGCGAATCACCGGAGAGTCCGCAAGTGAGAACCTTAAATCACTACTACAGAAATGCTTTTCACTATCGGTTAAAAATCCACTCTACTATCGGTTCTCTTACCGATAGTGGTCGGCACGATAGTAGAGGGCAGCACACTTCTATCGGTTCAAAAACCGTTAGTAAAACATCTACAATCCCAACGTTCACTAATCGCTATCGACTATTTCTTCTATCGGCTCGGTTTTAAACCGATAGTATTGTATAAGTTTTTTCTATCGGCTCGTATAAAAACCGATAGTATTGTTTAGGCCTTTTGTATCGGCTAGGATCTAAACCGATAGTAATCTAAACATTTTTTTCTATCGGCTCTTATATAAACCGATAGTATTGTTTAGGCCTTTTGTATCGGCTAGGATCTAAACCGATAGTAATCTAAACATTTTTTTCTATCGGCTCTTATATAAACCGATAGTATTTTGTCGACACATTTAGTACTGGAAACTTTATTCTATCGGTTGTTATATATAAACCGATAGTATTGTGTGGACACAGTCAGTACTGGAAAATTTATTCTATCGGTTATATTATATAACCGATAGTATTTTGTAGACTCGTTTAGTACAGGAAACTGTATTCTATCGGTTTCTAAATATGAACCGATAGTATTGTGTGGACACAGATATACTGGAAACTTTATTCTATCGGTTGTAGTATATAACCGATAGTAATATTAGTTTTTCCTATCGGTTATGTAGTGGCACGGTTAGTACTAAATATTTACAAATATACATACAGCAATACAGAGATACATACAGCAATACAGAGATACATTGGATCATTCACAAATACACCAATATTTACAAATATTCACCAATATTCACATATTGAATTTGTTCACAAATACACTAATACAGTAATATACACATGCATTTGACAGACTAAATTTATGCACATATTGATCGAGTTTATTCACAAATACATCAATGAATCTATTCACATATATTCACAAATCAATGAATCAACACATTCAATATATATTCACAAATACAACAATCAACACAAGTCAGTTACTATCGATCGTTGATAGCCACTTCTTCGATGACATATTGAGCCCAAATTGTTCGCAGCTCCTTCAATTGAGGCAACTCATATTGCTCTTTCAACATGGTGCTCTGCATATATGCGTGTATGAAGTTAGGATCGTACGTCACATCCAATTAAAGTTCGACTTTGAGTCAGGAAAAATAGTTACCTTAGGGAATTGGGCAAAGTTTCTCCTGATCAGGTCATACATGATCTCATGACATAGAAGCCACATTCCCACGATTGTGGCTGCTGATGGCACTGGAAAAATTGCATATGCAAAGACATAAACCCACATTAACTCGAAAGAACTAATTAAGCTTAAATTAAAAGACTCATCATGAGTACTTCCATCCGTATTAATTACCTCATATTCTTTCCAAGAAATTGTTGTGCCTTTCGACGCGTCATGCCTCCCTCCAGCACTAGCATAATTTTTGAAAGCCCTATATTTAATTTAGCATTGTCGATTAATATCTTATCATTAATTAGCTAGTCAGAGAAAAATTTAAGACAACTATGTTACTTACGCGTCTATGTGCCATGTGAGGGTGAAAACATGCGCCACCTTGTCGCTCATCGAATCGAGGTAATAGACCTCATTCATCCATGGGCAAATGACGGCGAGGACCCAGTGGCCCCTACATTGCATATATAAGCGAACCGTTTCATACATATGTTAGGCGTAACATACAAGAATGAGTTAAATTAGTAGGAAATGCACTAACCTTTGGTGGTACGGCGCAAGGATGAACTCTCGGTCCTGCTGCGCTAGTAGTGCCCTTGATATGTATTCCTCCGCATGTGCTTGGTCGTGCTCTAGCATCGTGAGGCTTATTTTCTCTGGGTCGAGGAAACCCACCTTGTCACATGCCCTCATCGACGCCAGCCTATACATGCACCTGGATGCAAAGTAGACATTAGTAAGTAGTGCATACAAAAAGTGATTGGATTTATGAAACGAACTGTGATAACTTCAGACAACAGCACACTCACAGGACTCCAGTCCGTATGATGGACATATCAAGCTCCCGCCAGTTGAGGAGGTCGAACAAATCCTCGTGGGCCACCGATATGCTCCCGGGCTCACGGTGAAAATGGGCTGGCCTGAAGTGAACCAAGAAGTTGATGTGGCGCCTAGACCGGGTCAGGTACCACTCGTGGAGACTTCTGGTTATTTGATCCATATTGCGCAGAAGGTACTCCGACACGAGTGGGGACCCGTTCTTGAACGTACCCGGCTGGCTTTGTTTGGCCTTGCCTTTGGCCTTGCCCTTGCCTTTGGGCGGGGAGCGAGTGTATACCTTCGAAGGTTGGGGTGTGGTGCCGTCGGCCTCATTTGATGGCGAAGGGTTTGAGGCCGTCGGAGGAGGCATGGGGGCCGAAGGAGTTCGCTCATGCGTTGTGGCGGGGCTGGTGTCCTCAGGAAGTGTGCTGGTATCCATCGTCCACTTTAAGTACAAACGCTTAAATTAGATTTTGAAAATTAAATATATTAACTGAGTTGTAAGCTAGAATGGCTAGGGTTTACCTCCTGTAGTCTAACACCCTTCTTGGGCCACTGTATGTACAAGCCCAATGCCTCGCCAATTGTCCGCATTTCGTCCGTTGGGACGGGCAACGGAAAAGAGCTGTAGCCCGGGAGGGCCATGTCCACCTGTACCTTTGCGAATCCAGGCTCAAGAGGTACGCAGTGGATCCGGACATCCTCCCAAGACTGGTATACGACCCCGTTTGCAACCGCAACAGGTTTGTCGCCTATGTTGATCAATAGGGTACAGCTCTCCGGCTTCTGCAATTTGCAACAATTATAACAAGTTAGCGAAACAATTCTAACGTAACGGGAGTGGCATCAGCCGAACTGCATATATAGCTCAAGAGTTGCAATACCTCGATCAGGTCCACCGGATCCACGTGAACCTTCGAGCCAACACTACTCGGCCTGGCAGCGTCGACCTCGGCAGCTGGATCTAAACCCTTGGACTGCACAACTCGGCTTAGGCGTTCATATTTCTCGTTCATTTGAGCGAACATGTCCGCGAATTGTGCAGTCACATCTGCCCGTATCTTCTGAGATAGCTCCTCTTCCCTTTCCTTCCAGCTGCCAGGCTTCTTCGCCTTTTGCCCGGGGTCCGAGAAGCCTTCCTTCCATGGCACCACAGCCCCCACGGTTCACGTCCGCCCTGGATGCTCCTTGTTCCCTAGAGCCCGGGTAAGGATGTCGTTCTCCCTATGGGGACTGAACAATCCCTCGGTCGCCTCCTTCGAGCAAGAGATCTGTTACATTGAAAGCTCTCCATTGTGAGGAAGAAATATATACAAAGTTGTGCGCACACTAGTGATCATAGTTAGGCAACTTACGAGTCGCTGCACGACCTCGACGTCCCTGGGGTTTGGGAACGCCACAGTCCCCGTGGCCGACACGGTCCCTCTGGCCAGCCACCAGCGCTTGCATCGCTGATCGCGGATCTCGGAGAGTGGTAGGTCAGGGGAGTCGACGAAATGCGACGCCTCGTCTTCACCCTTCTTCCACTGCTCCTCCTTCCCCGCATAGCCGCGAGAACCGAGCCGGTGTGGGTGGTCGTTCCTCCTCTGGATTGCCCTGTTCTTCTCGCTGAGGGCCTTCGTACCAGAAACAAGAAAATTAATGCACCACTGCTTACTGCATACAATGGTGTAACCAAGCAAAGGAACCATTCATACCTTGAACTCAGGAGTCCCCTTCTGTTGGGCGAATTGCTCCCATACCTCCTCCGTTATGAAGGGGTACTTCTCGCATGGAGATTCGCCTTTAGCGAGGAAGGTACTGACGAGGACGCTCTTGAAGGTTTTCCACGTGTTGTTCATGTCCTTCAAGCAAGCTATCTTGGGACCATCGTCCGGGATGTTCCACTTGGCCTGTTTCAAATATAAGTAGGACTTACCTAATCTCTAGGATAAACCAAGGGAATGTGATCACTCAAGAGTTCAGTGATTTTGATTAATTTTACCTTCACTTCCGCTCACAGCCTATCCCTCTCGTCGGCCTTGACGTCCTTCCAGCTCTGGACGGTGATCTTCACCCTTTCCTTCGCCAACAAGCCAACATAGGCAGCATAGTGCCCGGCGTTCTTCCCGATCGGTCTCCCGAACTGGTTGAATTCACAGGAAAGATCCGCGCGTTTGGCCAAACGACCCAACATCGTCGCGCCTCGCGCCTTCCTCTTGCGCTGGGACGAGGCAGCGCCATCTACGTTCGCCCTCGCCGAATCACTAGTATCAGCCGAGGAAGATGCCGACATGGCTTTACCTAAAATACCATAAACAAACCATCCAATTGATATGAAGAAAGGTACATGACAAAGTAATTCACAGAATATTCAGATGAGCAGTGCAAACTAACAAATACTATATTTCCTATCGGTTTTAAAAGGAAAACCGATAATACTAAGGTCTATATTCAGGAAAATTTAAAAGATTAGCAGTGCAAACTATGCTAATCTCTCTGCTGGAAAATAAAGTCTATTAAAATTTAAATGAACCTAAATTTGAGATGAAAATTAGAAAATGGGAAGTAATTCACAGAAAATTCAAATTAGCTGTGCAAACTATGATGGCACTACTATTTACTATCGGTTTTCCAAGTCAAACTGATAGTAATCAAGTTAGCATTAGGAAAAATTTCAAAAATTGCTCAGCAGGAACATAAAGTAATTGCTCAGCAGGAACATAAGGTATGTTAAAAAATAAATGAACCTAAATTTGAGATGAAAATTAGAAAATGGGAAGTCATTCACAGAAAATTCATATTAGCTGTGCAAACTATGATGGCACTACTATTTACTATCGGTTTTCCAAGTCAAACCGATAGTAATCAAGTCAGCATTAGGAAAAATTTCAAAAATTGCTCAGCAGGAACATAAAGTAATTGCTCAGCAGGAACATAAGGTATGTTAAAAAATAAATGAACCTAAATTTGAGATGAAAATTAGAAAATGGGAAGTCATTCACAGAAAATTCATATTAGCTGTGCAAACTATGATGGCACTACTATTTACTATCGGTTTTCCAAGTCAAACCGATAGTAATCAAGTCAGCATTAGGAAAAATTTCAAAAATTGCTCAGCAGGAACATAAAGTAATTGCTCAGCAGGAACATAAGGTATGTTAAAAAATAAATGAACCTAAATTTGAGATGAAAATTAGAAAATGGGATATAATTAACAGAAAAATCAGTTTATGGTATTTACTATCGGTTCTGAGTAAGAAACCGATAGTGAACTACACTGTATGCTATGATTTTCATCAATTCTGTCATTCTCATAGCTATCAAGTTTGTAGTTCATGAATTTTGTAGTTCATGTATTAACTTAAAACGCATACACCTATTGACGGTATCAATAAATTGATCATGCAAGGAATTAACAAAGACCGCTCCCCAATAGCCTCTCAACTATAGCCTACACGGCAAATCCGGGGAACAAACACACAGACTCAAGATGATCGTCTCTCTCTCAAATAACCTCAAAGCCTAAACAACCAACCAATTTTAAGTTAATACAAGAAGGGTAGTCAAACCAATGCTGGAGAGAATTCAAGATAACAACTGATCAATCAGCTGTCTAGAATACGACTTGCTAATTTGGACGACACAAGTAAGGAGAGAACTGAAATAGAAACTTCAATCTCCCACCAACTCAGAAGAAAGCCAAAAGATCATATAATCAATTTCATTTCTTCACTAGCTCTACTTCAAGCAGCAATCACAGAATGCACAAGCAGTAGATAAACATTCAAATACGCAAGTGACTAAGAGCCAGACAAAGCAATCAATGACAGAATAAGACTTCAATTCATAGCTTCAATCACCCCAGTCCTGTCCATTCATACAGAAACAACACAAAATCTAGAAATTGAAGAATGGCGTAAGGCTCAGTCACTGAAATATCCAATCTAGCATTGCAGTTAGTAGCCAAAACACAGATTTTTGACACCAAAGTCTACACATAGTTCTAAATTTGCAATTAGATTAACTAAGAGCTTAGTTCCATACAAAAAGAACCCCAGTTTAATGCAAATGCAATTCAAACTATCTTCACCGAGCTTATCGGTTCATCCAATATTCAGGTTTGTTCTTTACAATCATCACAGGAAACAATTTCAGATAGGTGTATACCGTTCATGAATTTTACTCTAGGTTTCTATTTGTAATCCATGGAACGGGATATGAACCATTGCATACAGAATTAAGCAATACACGCGAGCGATTTGGTCAAGAACACTTACAGTGGATCGTGGAGTGGCCGGAGGCGGTGGCGCAATGCAATGCCGGAGGCGGTGGCGCAATGCAATGCCGGAGGCGGTGGAGAACCAGTGGCGCAGAGGAGCGAAGAAGCGAACGTCGGCGATTCTAGGGTTTTCCGCGCGAGTATTTTTCGATTTGGAATGTGATCAGTTGCACTGGAGGGAAAATCGTGCAGGTTATAACCTATTAAATGAATATTTACTATCGGTTCATCACCACAAAACCGATAGTACAAACATGTAAGTTAGGGTTTTCGTAACACAGTGTAAATCACTATCGGTTGTAAACAGTAAACCGATAGTAAACTAAGTACAGGGGATCATAACACAGTGTAAATCACTATCGGTTGTGAACAGTAAACCGATAGTAAACTAAGAACAGGGGATCATAACACAGTGTAAATCACTATCGGTTGTGAACGACAAACCGATAGTATAGTTTAATTTCATATCGGTTTCACAGTTATAACCGATAGTAAAATACAATGCTATTGACCCTAAAGGATTTCCCTTAGAAGAATTACAGAGGATCTCAGTACATCATTTTGTATTGTATTTACTATCGGTTATGACAGTAAACCGATAGTATATGTTAATTTCATATCGGTTTGGAGGTTGAAACCGATAGTATAATACTGTTAAATTGATCTAAAGGTATTTCCTGAGAACAAATACAGATGGGTCTCAGTACATCATTTTGCACTTGTAAAGACACCTGAAACCCCATGCAAATGGCTTGCAATAATTTTGAAATAAAATAACAATAAAGACCAATCATGGAATGAAAATTTGCAGTTTTCATATATATTTGTGAAAAGAATCAATTATTGCTCAAATCAAGTATATACTCCAATTGAAATGAAAATTTGCAGAAATGATTCTCAATGCATCACGTATGTTTTCCCAAAGAATTTTTGAAAATTGATTTGAACATTCTTCGATCCAAGTAATATACGTCACTTACATATTGCAAATTAGTCAAGAATGGTTGTCCACCCATAATCCTTCTTCGTGGTCGTCTCGCAGGTAACTTGTTTCGTCAATATCTTCGGTAGGGACAGATTGAAGGATTCCATCTAAAAATGGAGGTAGTTCGTCGAACTGATCGTACTCTTCTTCATCCACAACGTCTTCGACCCCAACAATACGTCTCTTACTGTGAAGGACAACGTGTAACTTTGGGTTGGCCGGGTCAACGATGTAGAACACCTGTGTGGCTTGCTCAGCAAGTATAAATGGATCATCTTTGTGTGCGACTCTACTGAGATCGACTAGAGTAAACCCATAATTGTCGACTTTAACACCTCGAGGGATTTCGACCCATTGGCATCGAAACAGAGGAATCTTAAGTAATACATAATCGAGCTCCCATATTTCCTCAATAACACCGTAATATGAGTCGAGTGCTCTTACTGCCCTGGCATCCTCCGAAATAGCAAGTAGTGTCACTCCACTACATTGCATAGCACTCTTCTCGTCCTGAGTTTTTGTGTAAAATGAATAGCCGTTGATGTCATACCCCTGCCAAGTCCCTACAGTAAATCTAGGCCCTCTGGCCAACCATGTAACATCTTCATCTACATCGCCCTCAGAAGCTTGCAGGACTCTATTTTCGATCCACACAGCAAACTTCCTATTATGTTCTCTGGTGACCCAAATCTCTGGCTTCGAGGGATTCTGTTTCCGTAACATTTCCTTGTGCTCGTGTATGTATGGCTCCACCCCCGTCATGTGCTGTAAGACCCAAAAATGGGCTTTTGCATACAGATCACTAGAGGGGACGACTGCTTTAAATCCAATCGTTCCAATGCCCTGAAGCCTGCCCTCATGCCGAGACGTAGGAACGCCAATTGGGTCAACCCCGGACATATAGTTGGTGCAAAATTCGATCACCTCCTCCGCGGCATAACCTTCAATAATACTGCCCTCAGGCCGATATCGATTCCTTACATATCCCTTCAAGATACCCATAAATCTCTCAAATGGATACATGTAGCGCAGGAACACGGGTCCACAAAACTTAATTTCTCTGACAAGGTGAACAATTAGATGGACCATAACATCAAAAAAGGATGGAGGGAAATACATCTCCAGCTGACAAAGAGTGGTAGTCACATCGCGTTGCAAATCGTCCAGTCCATCCATATCAATTACCTGCAAGGACACAGTTGCAGCAAATATTCAGATCCAAAAAATCTGACAAGTTCCACGAATGGAGCTAATTAACTTGCTAGGAGTACACGCTTACGTACCTTGCCAGATATTGTGTTGAAGAAATAACATAGCTTTGTAATTGTCTCTCTGACTTTGACTGGGAGAATGCCTCTGATAGCAATGGGAAGCATTTGTGACATCAGTACATGACAATCATGGGACTTCATACCAACCAGTTTCAAGTCTTTCATGGACACAAGTTTTTTCAAGTTCGCAGAATACCCGCATGGAACTTTGACACCATGTAGGCACTGACAGAGTTCTGTTTTTTCTCTTTTTGACAAAGTATAGCAGGCCGGGGGGAGGTATGTCCGCTTTCCCTTCTCCAATGGTGCAAGCTCAGTCCTTATGCCCATGTCGAGCATGTCACGGCGAACGTTGATGCCATCTTTCGTCTTTCCTGGAATGTTCAACAACAAACCAATCAAACTGTCACAAACATTTTTCTCTACGTGCATGACATCAATGCAATGTCGAACTTGTAAGTGCTCCCAATATGGCAGATCCCAAAGAATCGATCTCTTCTTCCAAACATTTTTTCCTGGAGGTTTAGAACATTTACCGAACTCAACTTTGATGTCCTTCACGCGCAAGTAAAGCTCCTTACCAGTCACAAACACTGGGGCTGATCCTTTCTCAGGCTTCCCATTGAATGACTTCCTCTTCTTACGGTAGGCGTGATGCATCGGAAGGAATCTGCGGTGACCCATGTACACTGTTTTTCTGCAGTTCGATAACCACATGCTTTCAGTTTCATCCAGGCAAATAGGACAAGCCTTGACTCCTTTCGTACTATACCCCGACAAATTTCCATAGGCCGGGAAATCATTTATGGTACAAAATATCATGGCCCGCAACATGAAATTCTCTCGCTTATGTGCATCCCACACCCGCACCCCTTCGCTCCACAATTTTTGTAAGTCCTCGACTAACGGTGATAGAAACACGTCAATATCATTCCCGGGTTGTCTGGGTCCTGAAATTAGTAACGACATCATGATGTACTTCCGCTTCATACATAACCAAGGAGGAAGATTGTAGATGCATAAAAGAACCGGCCAAGTGCTATGTCGACTGCTCATATTTCCGTGTGGATTCATACCATCCGTACTCAGCCCAAACCTTATATTCCTCACTTCGCCGCCAAACTCACCGAATGTTCTGTTAATGTTTCTCCATTGAATGGAATCAGCTGGATGTCTTAGTTTTCCGTCTTGTTTCCGACCTTCAACATGCCAACGCAAGTACTTCGCATCTTTCGGATTTGCAAACAGCCGTTTCAATCTGGGAATCACAGGCAAATACCACACAGTTTTGGCCGGAGGCCCTTTTCTTTACCTCATCACATCCATTGTGATAAATTTTGTCCCCATGCTTATACCGCGATGCACCGCATCTTGGACAAACATGCAAATCCTCGTACTCGTTACGGTACAGAACACAATCATTTGGGCATGCATGTATTCTTTCGATTTCCATTCCCAACGGACACAATAGTTTTTTGGCCTGGTAAACCGATCTTGGCAACTCATTTCCCTCTGGAAGCATGTCCGATAACAGATCCAATAGCGCCGTGAAACTCTTATCGCTCCAACCGTTGCTTGCCTTCAAGTTATATAATCTCAACACAGAAGACAACTTTGTAAATGTTTCACATCCGGGGAACAAAGGCTTCTCAGAATCAACAATTAATTTCTGAAATTTAGCTAAATCGTTTTCGCTGTAGTCCTCTTCTACATCACGTAACATTTCATCTAAATTGTCGTCATCTACATGGACTTCCGAATGAACATTATCAATGTTTTGATCATGATCATCATTACTGCAATCCACTTCCAGGTGCTGCTGAGTGGTAGCGGTAGTGCTCGTTTCCTCAAGATCTTCACCATGCCATATCCAACGGGTATAGCGTGCGTTAAAACCACGACGAATCAAATGACTCCTAATCTGATCAGAGTTGCCGAACCTTTTTAAGTTCATACAATCTATACAAGGACAATGCATATCTTTCTCTCCCTTCTTCGCCTTCTCTTGCTCAGCAAATTTAATAAATCCATTCACACCCTCCAAATACTCAACAGTAGTACGTTTTATTCCATACATCCAATATTCTCGGTCCATCTACAATTATTTCACAAAATTGACAAATCAAATAAATAATTAATGACTCAGGGCATGCATATATGAATGAAACATAATTAGCTAGGCCATATGTGTGTACATGCATGAGCTGTTTAATTACATTAAATGGATTTGTATATATGAAACCCTAATTAACTTGATGCATGCATTAATTGGAAGAGCCAGCTAGCTAGCTGCTTAAATTCAGCAAGCTATAGCTAGCTAGCCAACCCAGCCTTCTAGCTAGCTTGGAGATACATGTATCTAGTTTAATGAATTGCAAGTAGAGAGAGAGGGAGAGTGTGAAAGAGTGATAGAGAGAGAGAGAGGTGATGAGAAGATGACAATACCGAGGGGGATGGAAATATGATCAACCTCTCAGCTAGCTTCTCCAGATCACTCTAGCTTGGAGTTGTGCGCGGCTGAAATGATTCCAACATGTAGAGCGCAGAGCAGGGGTCGACCTAATTAAGCTGTCCAATTTTACTATCGGTTCAACAACATTAACCGATAGTAAAATAAGGTCCCCACTGTCATAACCATTAGTGTATATGAAGTCATTTTACTATCGGTTTGTGTTGTTGAACCGATAGTAATATGTAGTATATTGTATCGGTTAGTACAGTGATAACCGATAGTAAAAAGTCAGTAATTTCACTATCAGTTACCCGAGAAAAACCGATAGTACTATTCAATATATTATATCGGTTAATACAGTACCAACCGATAGTATAAAGTGAGTAATTTTACTATCTGTTACGAACGAAAAACCGATAGTACTATTGTAATATATTATATCGGTTGGTACAGTAATAACCGATAGTACAAAATCAGTAATTTCACTATCAGTTAAAAATGGAAAACCGATAGTACTATTTAATATATTATATCGGTTTGTACAGTAATAACCGATAGTAAAAAGTATTTGCATTTCACTAACGTTGGATTAGTGTATAACCGATAGTAAAATGATGGTTTTCCGCCGCTGTCGTCCTATTCTATCGGATTTTTCCTAGATTGCTTACAACCGTTAGAAAATAAGGGTTAGTGGAATGTACTTCTGTAGTAGTGAATGGTTGGCAAAAGGGCCCACGTTTACTGTACAGACATGGCAGGGATACGACATCAATGGGTACATATTTTACACGAAAGCTCAAGATTGAAAGAGCACTGTGCAAAATAGTGGAGTGAGCGTAGAAGCTTTCCATGAGGAGTTCACCGAGACAGGCCCAACAAGGGTAGTACGTGGATTAAATTCATACTACGGGTTCATTGAAGAAATTTGGGAGCTCGATTACATACTGTTCAAGATTCCCCTGTTTCGATGCTGATGGGTCCAAATCCCACAGGGTGTGAAGGTTGACAGTTACGGTTTCACTTCTGTGGATCTTGATCGAGTTGCTTATAAAGATGAACCTTTCATACTTGCGAAGCAAGCCATTCAGGTCATTTATGTCACTGACCCGGCCAATAAGAAGTGGCACGTCGTCCTTCATGGCAAGAGAAGGATTGTTGGAGTTGAAAATGTCGTAGACGAGGAGGAATACAATCAATTTGATGAGATGCCTCCATTTGGAGATGGTGTACAGGTCGATACTGAAGACACCGACGAAACCAGTTACGTGCGTATGGATCACCAGAAAGGGTTATACTTTAAAGGTAATCAACCGTACGTCCTTATCTCTCTATTTCCATCGGTATAGCTTATATATCTCCTCTAATTCTCTTCTTTGCAAGGCCGCAGCAAGTGGAAAGTTGAGGATAACATGGCTGTGTATGTGGAAATTGTCGGTCAAAGTCCCCATTTGTATGTAACATTTATTTGAGCATGCTCCACATTGTAACCAATTTTTGGATCTACATTGCAACCAATTTACCGAGCATTTGGACTCCATTTGAAATATCTGAGTGTTCATTTAAAACAAGTTTTTGAGCATTAAGAGTTGCAGGGTTACAGAGTTACTGGAGAGATTATCACAGACGGCTATGAATTATCACAGACGGGTATGAATCTAGAACTGACTGTGATATTCCCAACAGTGTCCGACGCTTCGAGTTCTTAACGTGCATTCGTGCAGTCACAGTCGATTCTCAAGTAAAAACCGTCTGTGATAAATGAGTATCACAGACGGTTCTCAACTCAAAACCGTCTGTGATAACCTCTCTAGAGATTATCACTGTGGATATTATCATAGACGGTTTTGAGTTGAGAACCGACTGTGATAATATTATCATAGACGGTTGTGAATATAGGACCGACTGTGATAATCTATACTCGGTACATAGTTCAAGGCGGGCTTTGTCCCGCTCATTTCCTGCCACTGTTTGCCCTAGCTCTCTTCTCCCTCGCACCATCCGTCGCGATCACCTCCATTGCTTCCCCACAGTCCGTCGCGGTCACCTCCATTGCTTCCCCACAGTCCGGCGCGATCACCTCCATCTCCTCCCCACCGTCCGTTGCGATCACCTCCATCGCCTTTCCACCGTCAAGTGCGATCACATCCATCACCCTCCCACCTTCCGACGCGATCACCTCCGTCGCCTCCCCACCGTTTTTGTCATTCTTGGTTAATTATAAGTATATGGGTTTTGTTATAGAATTATTAGTTTCAGATTTACTTAAATCGTTCTCTCTTTCACTTATGTTAGGAACTGATATGTCTGGTGACGAAATGCACCACTCGGGGAGTCAGAGTGACCTCGCTGGCGATGAGACGCCTGGGCCGGATGTCGCCGCGTCCAACGTGACCCAGTCGCAGAAGAGAAAGGGGCGAGGACGGACAACATGCGCGCATCTCGACAAGCGGGAAAAGCAGCACATACAGTTCGATGACAATGGAGTGCCGGAAGCTCCGGACAAACTTGTTGGTCAGAACCACTCATTATGTGGCAAAGTGGCACGGGAGCGGGTGCCCATCACCACCTCCTGTAGGATCAAGGATGCCGACTAGAGGGGGGGTGATTAGGAGGCTTTTAAAATTTCTTTTCAATTAAGCAATTTTAAAGAATAATTGAGAGACCTAAATTATACAATGAGGCTTAAAACAATTCAATCAACTAGTTGCATTCAACCATATGAAACATTTAACAATACATGCAACAATAGTGATATAAGCAATTGTGTAAGATGAATATAAAGCAAATAAGAATTATGCAATTGACACAATATTTTTACCGAGATCTCGGAGACTCGCCCGGTCTCCCCTACTCCTCGTTGAAGTGCTCTCTCGGAGCCTCGCTTCTATATCCACGAAGGATATCTCACTAGGGTTGCTCCTTCTCCACACCGGATAGGCGAGCACCACACCTTTCACAATCTTTTGCCGGCCTCTCCGACAAACTTCAATTGGAGAGATCTCGGCTCTCCTCCGGCACCGTCTAGGCGAAGGCGATCGCCAAGAGTAACAAGCCGGATGCGCTTTCACTTGAATCAACCACGTGCTAGAAGCTCAATGATGCAAATGATATGCTCAACACTCTAGCACTAGCAATCTAATGGAGATGAAGTGCACTAAACACTCACACAATCTCCCTCAAGCTCTCTCTCAAATCTACTCAAGATTTGGGCTCAATTCTAGCCTCTAAATGCAATAACACATATGCAACTCAATTGGCTAGGTTTTCAGCTGAAGAATGAAGTCTTTGAGCACCCAAAAATGAAGCCAAACACGAAGTATTTATAGCCTCAATGAAAAACTAGCCGTTTGCAAGAAACCGGGCCAAAAGTTGTACAGGCCGGACATTGTCCGGCCACTTCAAACACTGTCTGGCCAGTACAAAAATTTCAGCCGTTGCAAATGTGTTAGTGACCGTTGGGCGAAATTTGTGAAGGCCGGACGGATACCATTTGTCCGGACAAAACGTCCGGACAAATGGATATGTCTCTGTTAACTCTCGGCTCAAAAAACTTGTACAGGCCGGACAATGTCCGGCCATTTCGGACAAAGTCCGCCCATAACGGACAAATGCCCCGGACAGATGCATTTGTCTCTGTTTCATTTTTCGGCTCAAAAAATTTGTACAGGCCGGACAATGTCCGGCCATTTCGGACAAAGTCCGGCCACTTCGGACAAATAGCTCCGGACGGATGCATTTGTCCGGTCACTGCACACTGACAGTAAAACATGCATAACTTTTCATCCAAAGATCCGATTGAGGTGATTTTTGGCTTGTTAGAAAGATAACTCAGAGCTCTACAATTTTGTCAACACAAGCAAGACCTAGAAAGGTCTAGAAACTTCTAGAAAACTCAGAAACTTTCCTACTGTCAAAATGTTCAAGCCAAAATCATCTCAAATGCAATTTTAAAGTATTTGCACATACGGATTTGCCGTTTTCTCGCGGATGTGATTTGTGTCACTTAGCAACGACCACGACCACACAGGTCTTGACATCCGATCGAAAAGAGGTGGTCGATAGGGTTTGGTCGAGCGTACGCAAGCGAGTCGAAGACTGATACGACCAGTTCGAACTCCTACGACCACACCCAAACCCTAAACAGAAAGCCACCAAACAAGCGACACAACCACGACCACGTATCAACACTGATACGATCAGAATATGCAAATACGACCACGACCACGTATCAACACTGATACGATCAGAATATGCAAATACGACCACGACCAGCTCTAGATAAATAAACCAATTTAAACAGCTGGCGATTACGACTAAGTGCAGTTTTCAAAACATTTAATCTAATGCACGTGAACTACACTTAGACTCACTAGCAATGCAAGACACTAGTGCAAGATGATATGAATGCATCTGAGCTTCCGCACTAGATAGATTCAAGCTACTAGTTTCCGACCCCTCTTAATAGTACGGTCAAACTAGTAAAAAGAAACCTATCAACCCGGTCTGTCTCCAAACACCGAGACCGGTAAAACCCTAAGAAAACAATCCTTAATCTTGGATTTTACCTTAGGTGAAGTTCGACCTCGTGAATTTCGACCGCTCGACGCTCGTCATCGCAAAGCTCGATCTCGTTAAGCTTGACCACGCGAAGCTCGACATCTCGACGCCTGTCTTCGCAAAGCTCGTCCTCGCTAAGCTTGACCTTGCTCGGGATGTCTCATATTGTCTTCATCCTCTTCACGCCCTTGCTTGTTTTCATCCTGCAATCATTCTGAGACTAGAACATATACACTCAATGCGCAAACGTTAGTCTCATTTGCAGTTCGTCATTAATCACCACCAGATAAATCACTCCACACTCAACAATTTCTTTCTTCGGTGAAATGACAAAACCAATTTCAATTGAACAACAAATGAGTAATGGATGAATCTCACAATCATATAGATCCATATATGATACAAGAAATGCGCACACGATCCATACTACTCAAGTTATGATATCAATCAATATGGATGACTAACATCATGAGCTCTCTCTCAATCATACATAGAGATATCAAATCCAGAACACGGAGTCATCAACCTTTTGCACAAACATGGATAACTAATCATCCTAAGCTCTCCCTCAACATGTGCATCGATATTAAATCCACAACTGAAGTCATCAACCTCAAGATTTAACATATAACATCTTGATCAATCAATTAGCACAAGCTTGATGCAACCACCGAGCTCATCCTCTACATATGCATCAATATCAAACCCGCAATCGAGAAAAACATCCAATTCAGGGTTTACCGATAATCAATTCAATTTACTTGTGCTAAATCAGGATTTATCTAAATTGTCATTTAATCATCAAATCTGATATCTTCATATTAACTTTAATCATCATGGATTTATCCAAAACGTCATTAATCATCAAAACCTAGATACTAAGATCTACCTAGATCCAACAATCTCCCCCTTTTTGATGATTGATGACAACACCTTTTATAATCTTAAAAAATCCAAAACAGATTATTCAGCTCCCCCTCAATATATGCAATAGTATATCGGAACTGAACACAATATATAATTATATGAGTTGAGAGATATAAATGACAATTGAGCACAAGTTCAACAAGTCATCTTCCAAAATATCAACTATCTCAATTTTCTCTAACTCAAATATCTCTCCCAAATAATGATGTTAATGATATCAAATAGTATCTCTTCCCAAATATCATTATTAATCTCAATTTTCTCGTATCATCTTTCTCAGATATCAATATCAAATCACCAATTTGTACCATTTGATATCTATCTCTCCCCCTTTGTCAATTAACTCAACTGACTCCAAATTCTCTCTAAATCTCTTCCCTAAAGGCTTTCTCTACAGCTTATGTCTTTCTCTAAAGTTTATCTCTAAAACATTCTCTCTCAAATACTATCATTCTTTCTCAAATACTATCTCTCCCCCTTTGTCATCAAGCACAAAAAGGAAGTATTGAGAACTTAAATTTGGAGAAACGATATTTTCTAGGGCATGAGATTTTATATGAAATGGTTTTTATGCAAAAGCATGATTTCAAGAAGGTTTGTTTCAAGGGATTTTGAAACCACATTCAAAATATGGAGAAGATATCAAAACAATCAACATACAATGAATATATCGATGTCATTTATCTCTATGGCATTTGATCCATTTTCAATCATTCAAAGTCTTGATGCATTTAATAGTTTGATGTGAACATATCCGCTAGATGCATATTTTCCATATCATGATTGATCTCTAAATCTCTTTAAGCCACAAAGTCTCTTAGACAATGATGTCGTATATCAATATACTCTAATCAAGAGTTTTGAATCAAATTGTTCACCATTTTTACGGCACTTTCAATATTTCATAAGTGGCATCAATTCAAAGGCAATTCTATAATCCAATGTTTTGTTTCATCCATAAGAATTTAAGCATAACAACCATCGGATGTACTCTTTTGATTTTTCTTGCAAATCATAGGATCCGAATTCAAATAATCAAGTAAATCCAAATAATCAAATAATCCGGATCCACTAAATGCACTATTCATACTCTTTGGATATCAAGGATCTACCTAGGATTGCATTTCAATTACCTAAGAATGCATTTCATGGCAATCATATGACATACCTTCGGAAGATCAATTTCTAGTACATTTGCAATCACTAAATATGATGACGGGTTAAAATGCGGTAAAAGAAAGCAAAACTATCAATCAAGGATCGATAGAGTTTAGAATTGACCGCTTTTTCGTGTTTGTCCATGTCGAGATGTTCATTAGTAGGCTTGAGAGTTGTAATAGCTTCATCATCTTGCATCTCGACGCTGTTGAGCGATTGCTTCACATGCTTGAATTTACTCTTGAACATCGTGTTCTTGAGTTGCTTGATTTGTCGTGCATGGAAGTGACTTTGCTCTTGGATCATCTTGCTTTCCCTAAGTATCATCTTTGAAACAAGTTCTTGACAGAGGGATTCATTAGTGGTAATGATAATAATGTCATTAATATATTTGATTCACAAGAGAATATAATGTTTCGATTGAATGTTTGATGATGATTGCTTCAAACTTCTCATTTTGAAAATCATTTGATATAAGAGAGGATTTTGAGCTTTTAAAACCACTCAATTGGAAACAATAGATTCAATCCTCAAAATTCACTTCTTTTGGCATTTAACTCAAAAAGAACATATAAATGAAGGATATGCCAAACTAAGGTTTGTCGAAACATTTTTAGGTCACAAGGTGAGAGAAAATGCATATGACTTAGTGAAAGTTCAAATTTTCACAAAAACACTCAAATCTCAAATTCATGCGAATCATGCTTCAAATTCATAAGAACCATATTTGTTTTGGATATGCAAAAACACAATCACAAGGCCTTTCCAAAATCCCATCATAGGAACAATGCCGAGTTGCAAATATAGGAAAAATGGGAGCAAAGATGTAACCAAAACAGGAAAGGAGAAGAACCAGATGAAACTTCTGAAATTTGTGATTTTTGCAATTTTGCTTCAACCATTGATTCAAGTTCCATAAGAGGTTTGAATATCATGACATGAACTTAGTTGAATACCAATTGAATGAATTTTATTTGAAGGAGATCATGAAATCAATTTTCGAAAAGTGAGTTTTGGGTAAAAGAGTAAAACAAAAATGATTTTCATGAAAAGCTTCAATTCTTGAAGAATCTCGGATTTTTCTGAAGTTTTGGACTTAGATGAGTTTGAAATACCATTTCAAACCAAGACATGGAAGAAAGTTTAGTCCAAATAGTCAAAATCACAAAAATGCACTTTTGGGTATTTTCGGGTCGATAGCCATTTTCGGGTGACCTAGGATATGTGATAATTTGAAAACCATAGGCCTTTTGAGAATAAGTTCAATATGAACTATCTTCGGGTGAGTGAGTTCTAAATGTTTCATGTAGAAAGCTTTTATCAAATCTCAACACATCTTGTTTTATGGAAATAAATCTTTTTAGGCCAAAACAAGATCCCGAAGACTTCAATTTTGTCCAAATTTTGCATTTTAGCTCGAAACTCTTTTGTTTCACTTTCAAAACCTTTGAAATCATATTTGAAACATATTTATGAAGGTTTTGAAGTAATTTTGAACACTTTGAAAGTTTTGAGCTCTTTTTACATTTTTACTCGTAAAAGACTCTTCTTACCAAAAGCATGCACTCTTTGATACATATGCACGATTAGGATATACAAGGATTCAATAACTTTGAATTTGCTCCTCCTAAATGTGTCAACCAAGTTTTGTCATGAAAAATATGCAAGAGATGAAAATGATCCATTTGAAAATCAAGAGCTCAACAATAATCCAAAAGGACTCAAATCGAGAAGACATTCAAATAAACACTAAAACACATGAAAAGTTTCATAGAGATAGAACACATCAACACAAGAACTTTCCATGAAGATCCAAGATTCAAATATTTTAGTCATTTGAAAGAATTGAGAGATTAACATCCAAATAGACTAAAATTTTCTTAAACATGTTGGCTTCTTTATAATCATCAAAACATATGCAAACAAGTTCCAAAAATACCAAAATAAATTTTGGAGATAGATAATGCAATGAGGAACAATATTGTCTTTTATAGTGAAGCCAAATTCTGATCCAACAAAGAGATATGAAAAAGACAAAATTTGATCAGATTAAAGATTCAGATTTCAGGTTTCAGGTTTCAGAAATTTATTTTACACTTTTAAACACACCTGAAAATCTATGAAAATGACTTCCAATAATTTTGAAATAAATTTTCAAGAAAGACCAATCATAGAGGATAAAATGTCATATAGAAACATTCTTCAAATAGTCAACCAATAAAGAGATATGAAAAAGACAAATGTTGGTCAGGTTTAAAGTTTCAGATTTCAGGTTTTCAGAGATCATTTTACACTTTTAAACGCACCTGGAAATCTATTAAAATGACTTTCAATAATTTTGAAATAAATAATCAAGAAATACCAATCATAGAGGATAAAATTTCATATAGAAACTTTCTTCAAATAGTCAACCAATAAAGAGATATGAAAATGACAATTCAGCCCAAAACCACGAGAAAACTGAATTTTGCAGATTTCTTTTTCAATTTGTGAAAAGTGTCAATTTTGCTCAAATCAAGTCCAATTGGGATGAAAATTTGCAGGAATTAATTTGAATGCATCAAAAACATTTTCCAAAAAGAATTTTCCAAAAAGGAATTTTTAATTGAGAGTTATGGTCAAATGAACCTTGTGTTAAGCAAAAAGGTTGAAAATCGATAAACTTTTGCAAATTGAGTTCAAATTTGATTTTCATTGTATTTTTGACATGAAAGGGCTTACATGAGTTAAACATATCATTTTGAACCAACACTCGCAAATATGGACCATCAAAATAGCTAAACTCATGTTTTGCATATTTAGGGTATTTCGTGTCAATTCAAGTTTTTCGGTGAGATTCAAATACCCATAACTTTCAAATAAGAACTCTTTTGAGAAAGTTTTCAATTTCAAACTTCTTCGGATTAAGAGTATCTAGGAGTTTTGTAAAGCAAGTTTTTACAAATTCCAAATAGATTGTGATTTGCATTTGAAAACGATTTTGTTGAAAAACAAGATACTCGAAGATCCTTTTGAGGCTAATTTTCAATAGAAATACTTTTTAACATCATTTCTTCATCCAAAGCCTCTAAAAACCTTTTAAATGCGTTTTGAAGACCATTTAGATAGAAAATGACGATTTTGGGCCTTTTGAATGGAAATTTGCCATTTTGACCAAATGAGCTCATTTTAAAACTTATAATTGTAATTTTGAAATATTTCACATAAAGGGTTGTGATGAGCAACGGAAGCATTTTAAATTACAACCCTTAGAGATGCAACAATGTAAGATTTAAATTTTCATTCTTTTGCAAAATTTGCCATATGGATTAAAGCAACAAAGAATAAAGGAGAAGATGCAATGCAAATGTTTTTATTAAACACATCAAAAAGATTTAAGCTCTTTTTGGTACCCAAACCATACGAGGCCCTCTAGCCTTGTCGCATAGGTCTTTTGGTACCCAAATTGCTTTATCTTTAGGTTTTTGAAAATGACAATGAATAGGTTTTGCAATTAAACCCTTTTTAGAGCAAGAAATCAAATAAGAGCCAAAAGAACCAATTTCAAAAACATTAGATGCACACTTATACGAATGTTGCCCTTTTAAGTGATATGATAAACATGAAGTATGAGAGGGCTTTTTGAATGAATTTGTATGAGTGTGATAAAGTATATAATGCCTCTTACTAGTTGAGTATGCATGATTTAATTTTCCCTTTCTAAATGATTTTTTATGATCTAAAGGGGGTTTAGTAAGCATGGCACTCCTCATATGACATCTAGTAAGGTTATTGCCCAATCTATTTACTATAGTCTTTAGTTCATCATTTTCAATTTTACGTTCTTGAGATAATTCCGTGTTAATACAAGACTTATGATAGGAACATGGCGGCATCTCATCACTAGTTGATGAACTAGAAGGCATAGCACAAAAATCACTAGATGAGCTAGGCATATCAAAAGTAGAACCACTAGTACTATCACCATGGCATAAAGATGTATCACTAGATGAATCATGGTATGAGTTACTAGTATCGTCCTTACAAGCATGTGAATTTATAAATGAATCATTTGACAACTTATCACATGAAGTACTAGTGTTCACAAAGCTAGCATTTGAATTTAACCATGAATTAACCAATGAATTATTGCTAGCATGTGAACTAGAAGTGTGTGACTCTAGAAATGGATCAATAGGGGAGTCACAAGAAACTCTAACGTCTAATACACATGTTGAGCTAATAGAATTCTTGGCAAGCAAGGAGTCATAAGAATTTTTCAATTCTTGATGCTTCACTTTCAAAGATGAGTAATCATTCCTTAAAGTGCTAAGATTTTTAGTCATATTGCCAAGCAAGCCTTTTAACTCTATAATTATATCCACGAGCTCATTATTAGAGAGGTTAGAATTTGATACCGTCGAGTCGGATGCCGAATGGCATATAGAATTGTCTTGAGATGAAGATTCCGACTTTGACCCTTTCTTTCTACCTTTTCTTGAGCTCTTCTTGCTTGGTTTCGCCTTAGTCTTGCTAGGGCAAACCTCATCGTTTACGTCCTTGAGCTCGCTCGAAGATTCTTGATCCTCCGCATTTAAATCATTGTCCTCAATATGCTCGGAGGTGGAACACATGTCCTTTTCTTTGGACATTGCCTCATTTGACATAAGCATGTCAATAAGCTCGCTCGGTGTAGTGTTGGAAAGATCACCATTTTCAAGATCGGTGATGAAGTCTCCATAGCAACCCTCCGGCAACACTTGGAGCAATTTTCTGCAAATCTCTAGATCGGAAATATTAGCACCAAGGGCCTTGAGCTCATTTGTGATGTTGATCAAGCGATCATATATGGTGGAGAGTGTGTCATGCTCCAACATCACAAATGCCTCATAGTCCCGCAATAATATATGCATCTTAGCGTGCTCATAGCTAGATGTGCCCATAAATAATGACTCAAGAGTCAACCAAACTTCGTGAGCGGTCGAACAATCACACACTAGTTCTAGCACATCATGGCTAAGAGAATCAAGAAGCACACTTTTAGCATTTGTATATAAAAGAAGAGTATGGTTATCCGAAGATAATGAGCTATCCATACCCTTTTGCACTAATCTCCATAATTTCAAATTTAATGCCTCAAGATGAGTACTCATCATGCTTTTCCAACGTGTATAATTTGAGCCATCAAATTTAGGAGCAATCAATCCAAATTTCTCTAGCGAATTCATCCTTTCTCTCTAGCGGTTAAGCCGATAAATGAGAGACCTTGCTCTGATACCAATTGTAGGATCAAGGATGCCGACTAGAGGGGGGATGATTAGGAGGCTTTTAAAATTTCTTTTCAATTAAGCAATTTTAAAGAATAATTGAGAGACCTAAATTATACAATGAGGCTTAAAACAATTCAATCAACTAGTTGCATTCAACCATATGAAACATTTAACAATACATGCAACAATAGTGATATAAGCAATTGTGTCAAGATGAATATAAAGCAAATAAGAATTATGCAATTGACACAATATTTTTACCGAGGTCTCGGAGACTCGCCCGGTCTCCCCTACTCCTCGTTGAAGCGCTCTCTCGGAGCCTCGCTTCTATATCCACGAAGGATATCTCACTAGGGTTGCTCCTTCTCCACACCGGATAGGCGAGCACCACACCTTTCACAATCTTTTGCCGGCCTCTCCGACAAACTTCAATTGGAGAGATCTCGGCTCTCCTCCGGCACCGTCTAGGCGAAGGCGATCGCCAAGAGTAACAAGCCGGATGCGCTTTCACTTGAATCAACCACGTGCTAGAAGCTCAATGATGCAAATGATATGCTCAACACTCTAGCACTAGCAATCTAATGGAGATGAAGTGCACTAAACACTCACACAATCTCCCTCAAGCTCTCTCTCAAATCTACTCAAGATTTGGGCTCAATTCTAGCCTCTAAATGCAATAACACATATGCAACTCAATTGGCTAGGTTTTCAGCTGAAGAATGAAGTCTTTGAGCACCCAAAAATGAAGCCAAACACGAAGTATTTATAGCCTCAATGAAAAACTAGCCGTTTGCAAGAAACCGGGCCAAAAGTTGTACAGGCCGGACATTGTCCGGCCACTTCAAACACTGTCCGGTCAGTACAAAAATTTCAGCCGTTGCAAATGTGTCAGTGACCGTTGGGCGAAATTTGTGAAGGCCGGACGGATACCATTTGTCCGGACAAAACGTCCGGACAAATGCATATGTCTCTGTTAACTCTCGGCTCAAAAAACTTGTACAGGCCGGACAATGTCCGGCCATTTCGGACAAAGTCCGCCCATAACGGACAAATGCCCCGGACAGATGCATTTGTCTCTGTTTCATTTTTCGGCTCAAAAAATTTGTACAGGCCGGACAATGTCCGGCCATTTCGGACAAATAGCTCCGGACGGATGCATTTGTCCGGTCACTGCACACTGACAGTAAAACATACATAACTTTTCATCCAGAGATCCGATTGAGGTGATTTTTGGCTTGTTAGAAAGATAACTCAGAGCTCTACAATTTTGTCAACACGAGCAAGACCTAGAAAGGTCTAGAAACTTCTAGAAAACTCAGAAACTTTCCTGCTGTCAAAATGTTCAAGCCAAAATCATCTCAAATGCAATTTTAAAGTATTTGCACATACGGATTTGCCGTTTTCTCGCGGATGTGATTTGTGTCACTTAGCAACGACCACGACCACACAGGTCTTGACATCCGATCGAAAAGAGGTGGTCGATAGGGTTTGGTCGAGCGTACGCAAGCGAGTCGAAGACTGGTACGACGAGTTCAAACTCCTACGACCACGCCCAAACCCTAAACAGAAAGCCGCCAAACAAGCGACACGACCACGACCATGTATCAACACTGATACGATCAGAATATGCAAATACGACCACGACCAGCTCTAGATAAATAAACCAATTTAAACAGCTGGCGATCACGACTAAGTGCAGTTTTCAAAACATTTAATCTAATGCACGTGAACTACACTTAGACTCACTAGTAATGCAAGACACTAGTGCAAGATGATATGAATGCATCTGAGCTTCCGCACTAGATAGATTCAAGCTACTAGTTTCCGACCCCTCTTAATAGTACGGTCAAACTAGTAAAAAGAAATCTATCAACCCGGTCTGTCTCCAAACACCGAGACCGGTAAAACCCTAAGAAAACAATCCTTAATCTTGGATTTTACCTTAGGTGAAGTTCGACCTCGTGAATTTCGACCACTCGACGCTCGTCATCGCAAAGCTCGATCTCGTTAAGCTTGACCACGCGAAGCTCGACATCTCGACGCCTGTCTTCGCAAAGCTCGTCCTCGCTAAGCTTGACCTTGCTCGGGATGTCTCATATTGTCTTCATCCTCTTCAGGCCCTTGCTTGTTTTCATCCTGCAATCATTCTGAGACTAGAACATATACACTCAATGCGCAAACGTTAGTCTCATTTGCAGTTCGTCATTAATCACCACCAGATAAATCACTCCACACTCAACAATTTCTTTCTTCGGTGAAATGACAAAACCAATTTCAATTGAACAACAAATGAGTAATGGATGAATCTCACAATCATATAGATCCATATATGATACAAGAAATGCGCACACGATCCATACTACTCAAGTTATGATATCAATCAATATGGATGACTAACATCATGAGCTCTCTCTCAATCATACATAGAGATATCAAATCCAGAACACGGAGTCATCAACCTTTTGCACAAACATGGATAACTAATCATCCTAAGCTCTCCCTCAACATGTGCATCGATATTAAATCCACAACTGAAGTCATCAACCTCAAGATTTAACATATAATATCTTGATCAATCAATTAGCACAAGCTTAATGCAACCACCGAGCTCATCCTCTACATATGCATCAATATCAAACCCGCAATCGAGAAAAACATCCAATTCAGAGTTTACCGATAATCAATTCAATTTACTTGTGCTAAATCAGGATTTATCTAAATTGTCATTTAATCATCAAATCTGATATCTTCATATTAACTTTAATCATCATGGATTTATCCAAAACGTCATTAATCATCAAAACCTAGATACTAAGATCTACCTAGATCCAACACCTCCGACTGGGGTCAAGTGCCCCCAGAGTGCAAGGATGCGCTGTGGGAAGAAGTGCAGGCGGAATTTCACATTCCTGAGGATCGCCAGTTCACCGTCCGCCGGAGGACACCTATGTCAATAAACAAGGCGTGGAGGAACTTCAAGAGCGAACTTGTCCGGCACTATATGAAGGAGTCGAAGACCCCCTTCAATGACTACCCTTTCGTGACTCCCGAGGCATGGCAGTAGTTCGTGGAGATGAAGGGCAAGCCTGAGTTCCAGGAGCTTAGTGTGAAGGGCCAGGCTAACCAGGCCAAGAATACCCACCCACACAGACTAGGCACCGGTGGGTATGTGGGGAAGAAGGCGTTGTGGAGGAAGCAGGACGAGGAGGCTTCGCAGTCTTCGGCCGATGGTCCTTATGTGGGTATAACGGACGTGCGCGCCCGCAATTGGTGCCGAACAAGATCGACGATGACCTCCTCCGGAAGCGTCTCTGTGAATAACCCTGTGAACAGGGAAGTGATCGACCGGCTGGTAAGATTGTACGATCACTTACTATCCTCGTAACACACATGCAATTGGTTGTATTGCTAAGTTCTCCTCTTGCAAGTGACGCTGAGTGCCCAGGCGGCATTCGAAGAGTTCAACCCGAGGAGGGACAGGGATATCCTCACAGCGGCGCTCGGAAACAAGGAGCATCCAGGCCGCGTGCGCGGCCTCGGTGCCACTGTGCCTTGGAGGGATGGTTTCCCTGATGATGAGGAGGCGGCTAAGAGGAGAAAGAGATCCCACCAAGCCCGCGATGAACGTCTCAAGGAGGAGATGCGATCGGAGTTCGCTGCTCGGGACAAAGCACTCCTGCAGTAGTTGGTAGAGATGTGGTCCATGTATGACGAGCTAAGAAAGGCGACCCAGGGCACCCCCCTTATAGCAGCAGAACTACTGAGTCCCAATCTTGTCCACCGTAGTAGCTGCGCGTCTGCGCCGGGGTCTTCGCAGACGGAGCCCTCTCCAAAGTATCCGGTGGACTTTCTGCAGGTAATGACCGTTTTTCTATGTTAATTCATTCGAAAGTAAAAAGTGGTGAAATTCAATATGTTAATGCGCACTGTTTTTAGGAACCCGCCTCCTGCAAGCTTATGGTGCTGGCCGGTCTCTTCCCTATCGAGGCTACCAGTGGGATGGCGTAAACATGCACGGCGGGGGCCACAATCCACGGTGTCCCTCTATCTAAGGGTTTTGCACGGGTCTAGGTGGACAGTGTCTCCGACCATTGCAAGGATTTTCCGTTGGAGAAGCCACCGAACGACGAGATTACCACTCTCGGGGATGCGGTGCACATGTTCGTGCAATGTCCCAAGAAAGACATCATCCTGGATGAGGTAATTCCCCACCAGTTTCATAATTCGTACAGTAAATCTGTCGTGGTACTACGAATACCCCGGCAGGTTTTGTGAACGATCCTAGCGAAGATTACGCGGCGCGGGCTGACCGGGTGACCGGTCCTCCCCCGTTGGACAAACACAAGAAATGACACGAGGATTTATACAGGTTCGGGTCCCAGTGGGGGCCCTAGTCCTGTCGGTGCGCTCCCGACCGGAGTCGGCTGGGGAGGCTCTCTCCGGGGGAGAGGCTTCCGGAGCACACCTGTGAGTTTAGCTATTACAATCAATATGAATCACCTTGCTTACAACTGAGGGGTACAAGGGCTATTTATAGCCCCAAAAAGAAGCAAAAAGACCTATCTACCCCGGAAGCCACCGTCGGATTGAGGGGTAGCGACATCCTTCTCCCGGTCAAACGTTTTGGATGCTTGACAGGTGGTCACTGATTCCCGAGGCGCTCCTCGCGTGACCTGCACGTGATTAACAACCAGAGACTTTACCTTTAGAAGGGCGATGAGGCCCGGGGCATGCACCAAAGGCCAGGTCCCCGGGCCAAAGGAGGCGCCCGGGGAGGCACCAGAGGCCACGCCCCCGGGCATATGGCGGCGCCCGGGACCGGCGCTGGAGGACAGGTCCCGGGGGCCAAAAGGCGGCGCCCGGGGAAGCACCGAAGGCTACATCCCCGGGCAAATGGCGGCGCCCGGGACCAACGCCGGAGGCCAGGTCCCGGGGGCCGAAATGGCGGCGCCCGGGGAGGCACCGGAGGCCACGTCCCCGGGCAAATGGCGGCACCCGGGACCGGCGCCGGAGGCCAGGTCCCGGGGGCCGAAATGGCGGCGCCCGGGGAGGCACCGGAGGCCACGTCCCTGGGCAAATGTGACGCAACTTACCTGGACTTAGTCTCGCGGAGATTTCCCCCAACAAAATCTAGACATCACCCTCGGAGTTAGTGTCCTAACACGTAGGTTCTTACATCACAGACCGACACTCGGCCTACTAGCCAGCCGACCCCTCCGAGAACCCAACCAACGGGTTCGATGACGAAGCTGACTCCGACTAGGAGGCAGCCATTCAAGAAGCTGGCTAGTAGGGGCAAAGCAAAGAAGAGCTCGGCGAAGGAGAGTGAGAAGAGTGCGCCAGCTCTCATGCCGTTCGCTCTGGGGATGCCCATGGCCTCCGATGCCGCAATTTCTACCATGGGGATAACATGCCAAAGCCTGCATGGATGGTACATGAAGAGGACAAACCAGACCAGGACGCAACGTCCGACGCACATCATGGTCAAGTACACCATGGCAGAGTTCCATAACGACATTGGGACCTACCCGGTGACCTTCGAAGACCTGCACAATTTACTCAACAAAGATGCGCTCGACATGTCAATCTTACAGTCTTGGGTGCTGTAAATATCCTACTATCCTACGCTTGTTCGTGCATATACGGATATATGTCATTTATTAATTGGTTACTTCCGTGCAACTGCATGATCAGATATGCCAAATCTAAGGGCAAACCTATTGGTTTCTTGGACCCCGAGATGGTCGCGAAGGTGATGTTTAGGACCAACACGGACTTCGTTGTCGACTACATCAAAAGAGGGTTGCTTGCTCAGGTCGACAAGGAGTACATACTTGTACCCTACAACCAGAGGTGAGTGCTCTCATCAGTACTTCACCCATAGATTAGTGTCTCCATATGCACACCTGTTGGGGGAAATCTCCGCGAGACTAAGTTCAGGTAAGAAGTTGCGCCATTTCCCCGGGGACAAGGCCCCCAGCGCCTGTCCCGGGCGTCGCCTTTTGCCCGGGGATAAGGCCCTCGGTGCCTGTCCCGGGCGCCCCCTTTTGCCCGGGGACAAGGCCCCTGGTGCCTGTCCCGGGCGTTGTCATCCTTCAGGGGACAGGAGTCTCCGGTCCCGGGTCACGTGCAAGTCACGCGAGGAGCGCCTCAGGAATCAGTGGACACTTGTCAACCATCCAAGGCACCTGGCCAGGAGAAGGACGTTGCTACCCCTCGATCCAACGGTAGCAGGCGGGGTAGTTTAGTCTTTTTGCTTCTTTTAGGGCTATAAAAGCCCTTGTACACCTCTTGTAAAGAACAACTTACTCATTATTGCTAGAATAGACAATCTCACAGGGGTGCTCCGGAGCCTCTCCACCCCGGGAGAGCTTCCCCAGCCGACTCCAGTCAGGAGCACGCTGATAGGACTAGGGCCCCCGGGACCCGAACTTGTATAAACCCTCGTGTCATTTGTTGTGCTTGTCCGGCGGGGAAGGACCGGCCACCCGGTCAGCCCGCGTCGCGTTTTCTTCGCTAGGATCATCCACAAAACCTGCCGGGGTGTTCGTAACACCACGACAGTTGGCGTCGTCCGTGGGGACTTCATGACGAGACGCCATGGCTCCCCCAAGAACGAGGGCCCGCGCCCTTCTCGGTGACGCCGGTCCCGGTGACCCGGTGCCACCCGTCCGGGACTCAATCGTCCTGGCACTTTCGCCCAGAGGTGGCCAGACCCAGGTACCGCCTCCCACCTTCCCTCTTAATTTCGGTGGTTCGACCTCCGGGTCAATCCCGGCGACTGCAGTAGCTTCGGCTGGGCCTAGTCTCCCCCCGATGGCTCCCCCGGCTCCCCGGGACGCCTTGCTCGAGGCTTTAGTGGAGGGCCAACTCCGCGCCCAGCACTCTATGGACGAGCTGCTTCGCGTATTAGCGCGGCCACCGGCCCCCACATACCCGCAGCACCCATACCGGGGAGCTATGCCCCCGTTTATGGGTCACCCGTTGGCCCCTGGTCTCCGGAGGTCTGGCCGCCACATATGACCCCACCGGGGAGTACCCTCCCCAGGCAGGTCATACGTCCGGACCCTTCCCGGTGCCGGGGGATTATTTCGTGCCCGGGCCCTACGTGGCACCGGGGGGATACCCCGTTCCAGGCTCATTCCCGGGGCCGGGGGCCCATTACATACCGGGGGTGTTCCCTGCGCCGGGAGCCAGTCCTGCCCCGCGGGTTGTGTCTACCGCACCGGGGGCAGTCGACAAAGCAGCTCCCGTGCCTCAGCGGATCTCCCCCCACAACGGCCCCCCGGCTCCGGACGTCGCCGCGGAAGTTTCCCCCTTTCCGGTTCCGGTCGCCGCCGCGGGGGCTCCGTCCTCTTCGGTTCCGGATAATACAGGAGTTCCCCCCTTTCCGGTTCCGAACGTCGTCGCGGGGGACCCCTCCCCGGTTCTGGAGGATATAGGGGTTCCCCCTTTCCGGTTTCGGGGGTCTTCGCAGGGGGCTCCCCCCAGTGGGCCCCGGTAGCCCCCGGGCTGGTAGCTACAGTGCATGAGCTCCCTCCTCCCCCGGGGCCGCCCCCCCAGGGTGCCCCCGGCGGACCAGGTCCGTTTCTCCCGGGAGGAGGTCGAGCGAATGTGCACGGCTAAGTCCGGGGAAGAGCTTCCCCCGGGTCGCGGCCGCGGGGAGCCTCGCTCCCGCACCGCCCAGGGAAAGAGACCCGTTGAAGAGCCAACCTCTCCGAGGGATAGCCCGGACGTCCGGGAATTCAACCCCGGCCCGGAAGAAAAGCGTCGTTACCACCATGCCGGCGGACCTCTTGGGCCGCTTCCCGACTCCGACAATGAGCGCGCGTCCCCTGTCAAAGGAGACAGCGACCGGGGCTCTCCCTGGGAGGTGCAGGGGGCTAATCAGCCGCTCGGCCGCAGACTTAGGTGCATCCGGTGGCCGCGGCCTTACCGCCTGCCGCACATCGAGCACTACAATGGTGAGGCCGACCCCTATGAATTTGTGCAGGTATATTCCACGGCCATCTCGGCGGCTGGGGGGGACGAGACGGTGCAATGCAACGTCTTCCCCCTCTACCTTACCGGGATCGCCCGCTCCTAGTTGTACAATTTGAAGGCCGGCTCCATCAAGTCCTTCGCGCAACTCAAGCGCGAGTTCTACGCGAACTTCCAGGGGAACTACATGCGACCCCTGGATTCTTCGCAGCTGTACACCATCCGACAGAGGACGGGGGAGACCATCCGCAGCTTCTTCAAACGCTTCGCTCAAGTCAAGAGCAAAGTGGCTCACGTCCCCGACTCTACGGTCATCGAGGCGTGCAAGAGCGGGATCCTCCCAGGAGAGCTCCACCGGAGGCTCTCCCGGAGCTGCCCCTCCTCCGCTGACGAGCTCTTCAACGTGCTCAAAAAGTACGCTCGGGCGGAAGAGGACGACCTTTGGAAGAAACACCAGGGGGCTCCTGCCCCCGCTGATCGGGGGACCAGGGACCCCCTCAAACGCCCCAGGCAGGGGGGCCATAACGAGCCACGGCCTCGGGACACCTTTGTCCTCGAGGGCGGAGGCGGCTCGCGCGACGCCCCGAGGGGCAATCGCCCTTTCCCCAAGCCGAAAGGCCGCAGGGGAGGGCAGTCCCCCCGCGGTCGGGAAGGCCCTGCGATAGGGAGCAGGGAAGGCCCGTGGTGCACCTTCCACAGGTCCAGCACCCATGCCACTCGGGAATGCCATCAGCTGCTGTAGCAGTTCGCGGCATTCCTCGACTAACATGGGTAGGGAGGGGGACTCCGGCCTCCTTGCCCCCTTAGCCGGCTCTACCGGCCCTTCCTGCTCCCGCGGGGGGACAGCAGGGACGAGTGCAGGAGGGGGAGCCGTTAGAGACTCTCCCCTTCCAAACTTCCCAGCGGCGTGTCAACGTCATCATGGGAGGGTCCGCTTCTAGGCGGGACTCCAAGCGCCAGCGCAAGAGTATGCGCGCGAAGTCAAGGTCATAGGGGTGCAGCACACGTCTCCGCCACCCAAGTGGTCGGACGTCCCCCTCACCTTCACGGCGGAAGACGTGCGTGGGGTCCGCTTCCCTCATGACGACGCGCTAATCGTCTCGGCCACCATCTACAACTGTCACTTGGCCCGCATCCTCGTGGATGGCGGGAGCTTCGCCGATGTCCTCTACCTGAAAGCTTTCAGGGAAATGCACGTAGACGAGAAGCTCTTGCAGCCCGCCGCAGGGCCCTTGCAAGGATTCGTCCCGGGGAAGGCGATCCACCCCGTGGGGAAGGTGGATCTCCCCATGACGTTCGGCACCCGGAGAACTACCAGACTGAGATGGTCCGGTTTGATGTGGTGGACCTCCCCTCCTTCTACAACACGATCATGGGGAGGACCACGATCAACTGCCTGGGGGCCGCAATCCACCAGAACTACCTCTGCGTGAAGATCCCCGGGCCTCACGGCGTAATCACCGCCCGGGGAGACCAAGACATGGCCCGCGCTCTATACGAGCGCGCCGCCGCAATGATCGGGAGCGTCAACATCATCAAGACCCCGGGGGGGAGGCCACTCCCCCGGAATCTGACATCGCTATGATACCTCCCGGTAGGCCCCTTCCCAAGCCGCGTCCGAAAGGGGGCCTCCGGAAGGTCCCACTGTCCCCGGGCGACGGGGACAAAACTGTCCGGATCGGGGCGGAGCTCCCCGAGGAGCATGCAGCGCAACTCGCGGCCTTCCTGCGTGAAAACTCCGATGTTTTTGCGTGGAAGCCCTCCGACATGCGGGGCGTCGCCTGAGATGTCATCGAGCACAAGCTCGCGGTGACCCCCGGTCACCCCCAATCAGGCAGAAGCTGAGAAAACTCTCTCTTGAATGCCAAGAGGCGATCAAGGTGGAGATCGCCCGACTCCGAGAGGCGGGGTTCATTCGGGAGGTCTTACACCCCGAGTGGCTCGCGAACCTCGTTCTCGTGAAAAAGTCGAACGGCAAGTGGCGGATGCGCCTGGACTTCACCGACCTCAACCGCGCCTACTCCAAGGACAACTTCCCACTCCCGTGGATTGACCAACTGGTCGACTCCACCGCGGGGTGTGAGTTGATGAGCTTCCTGGACGCCTACTCGGGCTACCACCAAGTACGGATGGCGGAAGGGGACGAGTATAAGACGAGTTTCATAACTCCCATGGAACCTTCTGCTACGTCCACATGCCCTTCGGGCTGAAGAACGCGGGAGCGACCTTCCAACGCCTCATGACGCTGGTCTTCAAGGACCAAATCGGTCGCAACGTCGAAGTCTACGTCGATGACGCGGTCGTCAAAAGTCCCCGCGCAACCGCCCACGTCGACGACCTAGCGGAGACCTTCCGCAACCTCCGCGCGTATGGGTTGAAGCTCAACCCGAAGAAGTGCGCCTTCGGCGTGTGCGGGGGGAAGCTCCTGGGCTTCCTTGTGTCCCAGCGGGGCATAGAGGCAAACCCCGAGAAGATCCGGGCGTTCCTAGACATGCCCCCGCCGCGCTCGGTCAAGGACGTTCAGCGACTCGCCGGCCGCTTAGCCACGCTGAGCCACTTCGTCTCGCGGTCGGGGGAACGCGGCCTTCAATTCTTCAAGATCCTCCGGAGCCTCGAGGGGTTCCGGTGGACCCCCGAGGCTCAGGGGGCCTTCGACGACCTGAAGAAGTACCTCACGAGCCCCCCAATGCTCGTGAGTCCATCTCCAGAAGAGCCCTTTCTCCTCTACCTCTGTAGCTTCTAGGCCCCTAAAGAGTGTTTGGTAATTAATGATAATTACAAATGTTGAACTAACGTTACCTGTTAAGTTGTGTCAAGATCAAACTCAAAAGACAGGATAATGAAAGACAAAGAAAGAGCTACATGATGAAGAAAAGACAATGAGGAAAGAGGCAAAGGTACGAAATAGGGTCTTTTCCTTTTTTACCGGTCTAAGGTGATTAGAGAAGAATTTTGACCGGATTTTAGGATAGTCGCCGTACTATTAAGAGGAGCATGTGGTGTATCACGAAATACTTATCTATGTGCCACAAATCATAAATTCAACTTGCATTGCATACTAGAAGGTCATATACTTTGAAAATGATTGTTTCAACTCATTTCTGCCAAACTCTGTCTCAGTCGGTCTGACCGATTGATTGTCCGGTCTGACCGAATAGACGGACTGACCGAAGTGGGTTTCGGACTGACCGACGTTTTGTCAAAGTGTAGTTTATTCTTTAAAAAGGTCGGTCTGTCCGTAGGTAAAAACCTAGGTCAGTCTCCTGGTACTTCATGACCTATCTTTCTGAATTATTGTGTTATTACGGTCTGACCGTTTGTTAGACCGGTCAGACCGGTCTGACCGTGTTTTTGAACTACGGTCTGACCATCTGGCCGGTCTGTCCGTATTTATCGGCCTGACCATATAAAGTGTCCAGAAACTATGTCGTCTCTGGACAGTTTCACGGTCTGACCGCATTTGGCTCCGGTCTGATCGTGAGTGTGCCTGACAAGGGCAGGTGAGCATTTATTGCACCTGTTTAAGGCCTTTGCAATTGCGGCGGTCTGACCGGGCTTATACCTGCGGTCTGACCGCAAAGTGATCTTTTTCTCCCAACGGCCTGTAACGGCTATATTTATTGTGGGGGGTATATATACTCCCATGCACGGCCCTGTTCACAACTTTTGGCATATTTGTTAACATTGTCATCATCCTTGAGAGCTTAAGCAAGTTTCATACACACTAGGGTTCTAATTCTTGAATTTGTGAGAGTGTGCATTTGAGATCTTCTAGTGCATTGCATTTAGATCACTAAATCAATCGTGTGGCACTAGAAGAAGGATAAGTGATCATCACCGGCTTGTTACTCTTGGAGTTTGCCGGCTCCTAGAAGGCTAGAAGAAGGTTTTGGAGAGCTCTTCAAGGAAGATTGTGAAGAAGCCTCAAAACGTCTTGTGAAGGGTCGAGCACGCCTTGCCGGAGCGGTAAAGTGCATCATTAGTGAAATCGAGGTTTGGATAACTCATCACACTAATCCGGCTCGAGATCTAGGTTACTTCTCGAGAGAAGGTTGACTAGATAGAGGAGCGGTTACAGTTTGAGTTTGCCTCAACGTGGATTAGGGGTGATCGGCAAATCACCAAGACCACGGGATATATCCTTGTGTTAAATTGTTCTTTGTTCATCTTGTTTTAGTTATTTGCTCTCATTTACTATTAATTGCTTGATTAATTATTAATTTGTTAAAATCACCTATTCACCCCCCCTCTAGTCGATATCCTAGATCCCTTTCAATTGGTATCAGAGCGAGGACTCCATATTTAGAGGATTTAACCATCCCAGAGTAGGATAAAGATGGCTAGTGAGGGTCGGATTAATATTGGCAAACCACCACTCTTTGATGGATCAAATGTAACACCCCGATTTTTCCCAAATCCTGGCGTGTCTTGTCCCTTTCTATTTCAGAACGAGATCCCTGTTGTGCCAGCAGCTTACCCCAAAAAGGTTGGCAATCAAACTCTTGTCATTCATACCTTTTCACAAATCAGCCCTTTTCAGATTTGTCAGAAGCCCAAAAAGACTAAAAGTCTCAGACCACCTCCAAACTTTGATCTGATTCAGTGAATATCTCCCATTCACTATTCTGAACATTTTTCCCTTCTGGAAGAATTTCCAAATCCTGCCCTAAACCTGAGTTTCGACCCTCACCGTTTTTGAAACCCTAATTACCCTGTTTTACCCTAAAGTCGTTTTCCCCAACTTTTGTCGAAACCCTTCAGATCTTGCCCGATCTTGTCAAACTTTGGCCGGATAAGTTCTAATAATCTTTTGCAACTTATCTGCGAAATCAGATTTCAGATCGGACCCTTAGATCTCCAGATTTGCAATCAAGCCCAATTCTATTTCAAACTTTCCTTGCAGATCAGTCCTTTTTATTGCAATTAGGCCCCTGGCTGTGTTTCAACAGAAACCGCCGCAAAGCTTCGCCGCGTTCTTCGCCGCCGGTGAACTTCCAGAGCTGCCACCACCTTTGCCACGTACCTGACACCCGTGCGCATTCGTGGCACCGCCGTGGACGCCACCTCGGCCGCGCCAGCACAACCAATTTCTTCCCCGCGCGCGAGCCCGCGAACCAGCAAGTCCAGCTTCGCCCGTTCGACACGTCTCGGCCACGCGTCGATGGAGCTTTCACTTCATCGTTCTCTCGTCGCTCGCGCCAGTGCCATCCACTGCCAAAATCCTGCACCGCTGCACGCCAGTGCCTCGCCATCATCGCCGGCACAAGTTCCCGCTGTGTCCGGTCGCTTCGCGGTCGATTTCGTCACCGCTGTTCCCTGAATTGTCGACCAGCAGATGGCTTCAGCAGCTATAAATACCTCCACAGTGCATTGCTTCAGTTTCCAGTACCAGAAAACCACCAACTCTCCAGCGCCGCCGCGAACAGCTTCTTCCCCGGTGAGCTGTTTTTGAGGCCACCGTCGCCAGAGCTCTCCACAGCCCCAATCTCCAATCCAAGGCCACCAGTAAGCGTCCCTTACCTCCCTCTCTGTGTCCTACCAGTTAATTGCACCAGATTGAACCCCATCGCCGGTGATCGCCGTAAACGGCCGTTTGCCCTGTTCCGGCAATGCTGGCCAATCTATCTCGAATTAGCCCTCGAGCCTGTGAAGAGAAATGATCAGTGAGTTATTTCAAGCAAGCCTGTGTACTTAGATTTCCAGATTGAGCTTAAATTGATGGTTTCCCCAAATCCGGATTTCACCAGTCGCAGGCGATCGTCGCCAGGCTTCTCCGGTGATTATCTGACCAAACTAACCGTGCCAACAGCTTCCTTATACCTCCTAGATGCTCTCCAAGCTTGGATTAGAGTTCTTTCGGCCTGTAGCAGAAACCCACAACTGGCAGTGCTTCTTCTCCGGCGCCGATGACCGGAAAAGTGTTCCCGGCCGTTTCAGCCCAAATCACCTTGTCATTTAGATGTGCCTTAGCCTCCTGAGCATTATTGTCCACTAGCTCGATCCCTGAATCGACCTGAATCAAAAGTTATTCCAATGCCAAGATCACTGTCCAGAAGCCCAGTTCATGTCCAAGTCACCACAGTTCATCACTGAATTTCATCACCTCCAGCCACTTTCAGCCCTAGATCCTGTTGACTTAATTGCTCCTGTTATCAATGCCTACCTCCCAGACAAAGTTGTGCATCAATTGGAGCCCTGTATCAAAAGTTATGTCAAGCCCTACATTTTGACAATGTCTGCACTATGTCAGTGCATGTCAGCCACTGGCATTAGCCTTGTTTGACCCCTTCTGGTTGAGCAATGGAAATGTCACTTTGTCCCCTAGATTCCTGGAGTTGTGTTCTACATCTTTTCCTTCTGTCACTTCTCCAGAAAACCATCCTAATACCAGTTTAAAGCTATGCCAAAGACGTGAACTGAATGTCGACCCTTTGACGTTCAATCCTTTTTAGCCGTTTCTTCGACCAGAACCCTTGTGACCTTGCCCTAACCTTTTCCCCTGCATGCATGTCTTATTTACTCAATATTTTCTATGGAAACTATTTTATGTATGCTTATGTAGTGTGTGTATTGTATTGCTTGTGTCCGCCGCAGTGCCCGAAGCTGAAGGAGCGGAAGAAGTCTTTGAAGATTCATCCGAGTAATTAGACCTAGCAGTGCAAGGCAAGTCTCAACCCCTTGATCATGTTTCACCTAGTATTTTGATATAAAGTAGATTAACTGTTTTCAAGATATATGCATGCTGAGTATTTGATAAAACTATGTTTAGAAACATGTGAATAGATATGACCCAAGTCTTATGTGGAAACCCCCTTTTGAGATTGAATCATCATGCAACCTTGTCACCCTAGGATGCTATGCTTAAACTCTAATCTTATTTAAACATACATGTTAAGTGTGAAATGGCTAATATGTGAGAAATGAATTTGAAACTCTTTTTGTGAAAGAACATGTGAAATTAGAATTGATAGTGAGGATTGGATTGTATGGAGAGGGTGCGGTGCGCACCAGGGAATGTGAATGCTCCTCACTATTGGTTCATAAGGACGAGAACCTTGTGCTGTGTCTCTATGCGAATTGTAAACGTACCAACCACTTGCCTGGTATGGGACGGGCACAACTTAGTAGCTTTTTGGTATTAGCAGTTCCCTGCATGGTTTGACGATCTGGTTTCTCGCGTGGAAACTGGAAGGCCAAGGTTCGGCCATGAGTGATGTGAGTTCAGAAAAATGATGAGAGGAAAAGGCGTAAATGAAGGAAGGCGCCCTAGACCTGATTAAGCCGTGAGCGGCTGTAATCTTAAATGGTCGTATGTCTCGCGTGGACATAGACCAAGGCTATGTGTCCTGCGGGAACATAGACCAGAGAGGCTAGGAAGTAAGGCAGTGGGGAAGACCCACAACGGTACTTGAGACTTAATTGTCTATTTACCGGGCGGGGATACTGTTAATACTAAACTGCAAAAGCGTTGTGTGATCTCGGCCTTGTCACATGTGTATAAGTCACATGGAGCTGTACCGACTTGAAAGCCGAGTGAACCAGTGGATTTAAAAAGAGGTACACCTTTGCAAAGTGTAAAAGAAGTATCAGATACTCTGTACTCCCAGGTTCAGGAGTCTTTTCGTAGTGGATGATATCCACGGGTTATAGCACAAGTAATGATTTGGAATGTTTTCATAATACGGTTGATAAAAGTGATGACTCATGGGAGACCATCACACATAACGATTTCCAAAGTATAACTTAAGATTTACAAAACCCCGTTGCTGAAAACAAAACCCTCATTTGAGAGATCAAAGAATTGAAATCTATACTATTTATAATTATAAGTCTTAAACCCTTTTCTTGATCACTCCTCATCTATATACCTACTTTTTTGTAATGAGACTTGCTGAGCATTGTGTAAAAACATGCTCACCCTTGCCTTTGCAAACAAATTCAGAAGAAGACTTGGAGAATTCCGATTCCCCTGGCCTTGAGCACCAAGAAGAGGAAAGAGTCTTTCCAGACGATTTGAGCTTCTAGGAGGGTCATGAGCCAAGTTGAGTCCGATGCGGAGGAAGCCCTTCCAGAGCCGCTGCAGAAGGAAGTGAAGACCCTTGTGGTTGCTTTTTGTGTTGTTTTTCTGTGTTCGGTACTTCCATACCGATTCTTGATTTTGAAAAACTCTCTACTTTTTGTATCAACTTTAATTAGTGCCACCCTTGGCATTATGATATTGTAGTAGTGGTCCTCGTGACCTTGTACTTGCTTTATCTACCAGCTTTATTATTGGAAGTGAATCCTGTTGTTGTGAGCTTGTGTTGTACCTTTCTGTGCGCAATCTACCTGGGCGGTTGCCAAGGTGACCCTCAAATGGGGGTCTCACATCAAACTATACTTATTGGAAAACTAGAATGATGGTTTATCTTAAAGCCATGGGTGGAAAGATTTGGAAAGTGGTGGATGAGGGCTTTGTAATTCTTGATGATGATGACATGACTAACCTAGATAAAGATAATGCCTTCGCTAATGCTCAAGCCATGAATGTTATTTATAGTGCTCTAAATCTAGGTGAATTCAATAGAATTTGTAAACTTGAAACGACTCATGACATTTGGAGAAATCTTATGGATATTCATGAAGGAACCTCGATGGTCAAGGATGCTAAATTATTTATCCATAAGGGCCAATTTTAAAAGTTTGCTATGTTGCCCAATGAAGATGTCTCGGAGATGTTTAACTGATTAAATAACATAGTAAATGAGTTAAAAAGGGCTTGCTATGGATGTCACAAATGTGGAATTTTGTCATAAGTTTCTTAGAGCTTTACCCTCAAAATATGATACAATTGTAACCTTACTTGTGCGCTCGAACTTGAAGAGTGTGACTCCGTTGGAAGTCTTGAGTGAGATTCTCACTCATGACATATTCAAGAAATCTCAAGAAGAAGTGAAAGATGAGGCTTTCGACACCAAGAAGAAGAACATAGCACTCAAAGTTCAAGCCTCCAAAAGGGAAGACAATGAAGAAGAAAGCGATGAGAGAGACACCGATGAGGAAATGGCTCTCTTCATGAGAAGGTTCAAGCGGTTCATGAAGAAGAGATTTCAAGGAAAGTCCTTCAAGAAAGGACAATCATCCAAAAGGAACCCCTTTGAGGAAAGAAGATGTTTTGATTGCGGTGAAAAGGGCCATATCTCCGCACAATGCAGAAACAAGGAAGAAGAAAAATCGGTGAAGAAGAAGAAGTACGAAAAGGAAGGAGAAAGCAAGAAGAAGGTTTTCAAGAAATATTACAAGAAGAAGAAGGATGGACAAGCTTGTTTCATTGAATGGGATTCGGATGCTTCAAGTTCCGATTCCGAAGAGGAAGATGAAGCATCACCTAAAGGACTTGCTGGGGTAGCTATCAAGGAAGCTCCATCTCTATTCTCCACTCCTCATTGCCTCATGGCTAAAGGAGAATCGAAGGTATCATGTGACGAAGATGAATATACTTATGATGACCTAGTTGAGATGATCACCGGTTTTGATGACTATATGAGTAAAGAAAAAGAAAAATTCAAGGAATTGAAGAAGAGATACAAAACTCTTCAAAATTCCTATGAGGACCTAAACACATCTCATGAGAGTCTCAAAGAAACTCATGAGATGCTTAAGGAAGCTCATGACTCACTAATTACTCATAAAGCCAACAAAACGGGTAATGATATAGGCATCACTTGCAATATTTTGAATGACTTGCCCATGATGTCTACTTCTAGCATATCTACATCTTGTGAAGATTTAATTGAATTACCCTCTAAACCTAAAATTGATGACCATGTGCTTAGTCTTGAAAACAATGAACTTAAGGACAAAATTGAAAAACTAACAAATGATCTAGCTAAATGCTATGTAGGAGAATCAAAATTAAGACATCTACTAGATAGTCAAAGGTTCTCCTTAAGAAAAGAAGGACTAGGCTACACTCCTAAAAAGGGAAAACATGCATTTATTCCATCTAAAACCGTGTTTGTAAAAGAAAAGGGATATTGCAACAAATGTAAAAGTTTAGGTCACATTGAGAAAAATTGCCATGCTAGCAAAAGCAACTCATCTCTTATATACAACTCTTGCTATGTTTTAAAGAAAATGAACAATGGCGATATTAAAGCCAAATTTGTTGGAACCCCGATAATTGGTGCCAAAAAGAAAGCCATTTGGGTCCCAAAATCCTTGGTAACTAACCTCCAAGGACCCAAAAAGATTTGGGTACCTAAAAAGATCTAACTTTGTTTTGTAGGTAAATTACAAGGCCGGAGGACAACATTGAGTGCTCGATAGTGGATGCACTCAACATATGACCGGTAATCACAATATGTTCTCCTCTCTAAATAACGAAGGTGCGGAATATGACAAGATCACATTTGGAGATAATAGCGAAGGAAAGGTAAAAGGTTTAGGTAAAATTGCCATCTCAAACGACCTCTCCATCTCTAATGTGTTGCTTGTCGAATCTCTCAATTTCAATCTTTTATCCGTAGCTCAACTTTGTGAACTTGGATTTATATGTGCATTTTATCCAAAAGAAGTGATTATCACTAGTATCGATGATAATAGGTTGATTTTCAAAGGTTTTAGACATGGCAACCTCTATTTAGTTGATTTCAATTCAAATAATGCAAATCTTGGTACATGCTTGTTTACTAAATCATATAAAGGTTGGCTATGGCATAGAAGGCTTGGACATGTTGGAATGAAACAACTAAATAGACTAGTTAAACATGATTTAGTTGTTGGATTAAAAGATGTAAAGTTTGAAAAAGATAAATTATGTAGTGCTTGCCAAGCCGGAAAACAAGTTGCAAACTCACATCCAACTAAAAGCTCAATGTCAACTTCTAGTCCACTTGAATTATTGCATATGGATTTATTTGGGCCAACTACTTTTGTGAGCATTGGTGGCAATAGTTATTGTCTTGTCGTTGTAGATGATTTTTCTAGATATACTTGGATATTCTTTTTACATGATAAGTCAATTGTGTTTAACACTTTCAAAAGCTTTGCTCAAAGGGCCGAAAATGAATTTAGTTTCAAGATCAAGAAAGTGAGAAGTGACAATGGCTCTGAATTCAAGAATACCAAGGTTGAAAATTGCTGTGATGATAAGGGCATCAAACATGAGTTTTCGGCCAAGTATACACCCGAGCAAAATGGAGTAGTCGAAAGAAAGAACCGGACATTGATAGACATGGCAAGATCTATGCTTTCGGAGTACAATGTTTCAGACACCTTTTGGACCGAAGCAATCAACACCGCATGCCATGCATCAAATCGTCTTTATTGTCATCGACTACTAAAGAAAACTCCCTACGAGCTTCTCATTGGAAGGAAGCCAAACATTTCCTACTTCCGTCTGTTTGGGTGTAAGTGCTATATCTTGCGAAATGGTACACGCTTATCTAAATTTCAAAGTAAATGTGATGTAGGATTTTTATTAGGATACTCATCAAATAGCAAAGCATATCGTGTCTACAACCAAAACTCCGGTTTGGTTGAAGAGACACATGACGTTGAATTTGATGAGACTAATGGCTCTCAAGAGGAGCAAGACAACTTGGATGATGTAGGTAATGAAGGGTTGAGAGTGGTGATGAAGAACATGACCATTGGGGATATCAAGCTGAAAGAAGATAGTGATCAAGATGAAGAACCATCCACTCAAGCTATCCCCTCTTCATCAACACCTCAACATGGAGATCAAATAGTTGAAGTGGTCAATGTGGAAGACTCCTCTCAACAACAACCGGAAGTCCCTTCTACCTCTACTTCACAAAACCCAGTTGATCATCCAAGAATTCATCACTCAATTTCCAAAGATCACCCCATCGATCAAATTGTTGGTGATTTGCGTAAGGGTGTCCAAACTCGTTCGCGTCTTGCTTCATTTTGTGAAAATTACTCTTTTGTTTCCTCTTTTGAGCCCACACATGTAGATGAAACTTTAAAAGATCTGGATTGGGTAAATGCTATGCATGAAGAATTGAACAACTTCACCCGCAACAATGTTTGAGAATTAGTAGAAGAACCAAATCCGGATGAGCACAATGTCATTGGAATCAAATGGATTTTCAAAAATAAACAAGATGCAAATGGAGTGGTAGTAAGAAACAAAGCAAAATTGGTGGCTCAAGGATACACTCAAGTTGAAGGTTTGGACTTTGGTGAAACTTTTGCTCCCGTAGCTATACTTGAGGCTATTAGAATCTTGCTTGCTTTTGCTGCATCTCATAATATTAGACTTTATCAAATGGATGTCAAAAGTGCATTTTTAAATGAAAAAATTAATGAATTAGTATTTGTTAAACAACCTCCCGGATTTGAAGATCCTACAAAGCCAAATCATGTGTATGAACTCTCCAAGGCTCTTTATGGTCTTAAACAAGCACCTCGTGCTTGGTATGAAAGACTTAGAGATTTCTTAATTTCAAAAGGCTTTAAAATTAGGAAAGTTGATACTACTTTATTTACTAAGAAAATTGGAAATGATTTCTTTGTATGCCAAATTTATGTTGATGACATCATATTTGGATCTACTAACCAAGATTTTTGCGAGGAATTTGGTAATATAATGTCCAGGGAATTCGAGATGTCTTTGATAGGTGAACTAAGCTTCTTCCTCGGACTACAAGTTAAACAACTCAAGGAAGGAACTTTCGTCTGCCAAAGCAAATATTTGAAGGACCTACTCAAGAAGTTCGGACTTGGAGAAGCAAAACCAATCAAGACACCAATGGCCACAAACGGTCACCTTGTCTCTGACGAAGGAGGTAAACCGGTAGACTCAAAGCTTTATAGATCTATGATTGGTAGTTTACTGTATCTTACTACTTGTAGGCCCGATATTATGTTTAGTGTTTGTATGTGTGCAAGATTTCAAGCCTCTCCTAAAGAAAGTCATTTAATGGCCGTTAAGCGCATTTTGAGGTATCTAAAATATTCATCTAGTATAGGATTGTGGTATCCAAAAGGTGCTAAATTCGAATTAATTGGATATTCTGATTCCGATTATGCGGGATGTAAAGTGGATAGAAAAAGCACCTCTGGCAGTTGTCAACTTTTAGGAAGATCTTTAGTATCTTGATCCTCCAAGAAACAAAACTCTGTAGCTTTATCAACCGCTGAAGCGGAATATGTTTTCGCGGGTAGTTGTTGTGCACAATTGTTTTGGATGAGGCAAACCTTGTTGGATTATGGAATAAAATTTGAAAAAGTGCCTCTTTTGTGTGATAATGAGAGTGCGGTGAAAATAGCCACAAATCCAGTTCAACACTCTCGGACCAAGCATATAGATATCCGACACCACTTCCTTAGAGATCTTGATGTGGTGGTGGATAATGTGAGAACCGAAGATCAATTAGCAGATATATTCACTAAGCCCTTAGATGAAAGTCGTTTTTGCAAACTCCGAAATGAGCTTAACGTCATTGATATATCAAATGTGGCTTGACATGTTGAACTCATATTGGTTGTGCTTAAATTGTTACTTGATTGCATGAACTTCTCATTTTAAGAGTATTTTTAAGCTCCTTATCGGCAATTGAGTAAAATTAACCAAAAATATGTTAATTTGTAAGATAAATACTTCCCCTTTGCTGAATTGTCTATATCTTACTTATAATTATCTTATATATATATCTTACCCTATCCAAATCTCTTATGAGCATCAAATCAAACAAATTCCTCCAAGATTTTCAGTCCTTCGAGCTGTCTGACCGAATTCATCTCCAGAGAGCTTCTCAAAATCCCTGCTACCAGCGGTCTGACCGGTCTCTTGCCTACGGTCTGACCGAAGTTTCATGACCAGAAACCTTTTAGCCCGAATCTCTTGTCCTTTTCACTTTCTTCCCAACTCCTGTCTCTTTCACGTGCGCCTCAAAACTTTGGATTTTTCTTCTCCGGTCAAACCAAAGCGAAGCTCGGACAAACCGTTAATCAAGCTCACCTCCAAACCATGTCTTCTAGGTATATTGCTCAGATCTCTCTTCTTTTTTTTTTTTGGTTTCCTGTTCATCTTGAGGTTTAGGGCAAATGTGATGAATCTAGCCCAAATCTGGTAATATCCTGAAATTGATTCATCCCCTTGATGCAATTAGTATTTTCACACATATATTTGTCCACATTGTGCCCTAAATTCTAGTATATCTCAGGATTCTTGTCAAACTCTAACTCTACGGTTGCTCCGGTCTGACTGCTCCTGTTTCGGTCTGACCGACTGCAACAGCAGAGCCAGGATTTGCAGTTCTGTTGTCGTCTCTATTCTCGTCATGCTTTCATGTTTCCTAGTATCTTACCTCTGCATATCTTCCAAATCTTTTAGTGGTCGAGGTACTCAAGGCATTGCCTCCATCCGGACCAATAATAAGAAATTGGCTAAGCGGCCAAAAAGGGCTCAACCCTCGAGCAGTAGCGACTCTCAGGATGATGATTGGGTGCCCTCGGCCGAAGACTCAGAAACAGAACAGTCTTCTCACCGTGGCGGATCCGCGCACATGGGCATGGATATCGAGAGTGAGGATGATGAAATAAACGTCCATGCCTATCAAGGACCGAAGAAGAATTGGACGTCAAACGACTATACAAAGGCTAGGACCACCTACGCCTACAATCATGAGAATGATGCCACTACTCCTCACTTCCACACGATGACACAGCAGGATGCCTTCTACGGACATTTGATCCACAAGAATATCTTTGAACACAAATGGATCGAATGGACTTATGTTGTGAATCATCCCATCATGGCTCCTTTGGTTCAGATCTTCAAGGATATAGGGCTGTATGACTTTGTGGAGCACAAATGCCCATGGAACGCCACGGCTATCAGACAGTTTTATGCTACGATCGAGATCAGATGGGCGGATCAGAAGATCATGTGGATGACAGGTTCTAGGCGATATGAGGCCACCTTTAAGGAGTTTGTTGCGGCAAACAAAATAAATTATGAGGAAATGAAGGAGGGGATCAATATGGAGGATGAGGATTACCTCCATGAGGATGACTGGCTCCAGTTTTATGAGCAGCCGGGAGGTGGACAACGGATTGTACCTGGCACCATTACAGGTCTCAAAGTCCTCCCTGCTTTAGTCAACAAAATCATACGAGCCACGATCCATCCAAAGAGTGGAAATCAAGAAGCAGTCCAAGATTACTATTGGAACTTCATTGACCACATCCTCAAGAGTCATCGAATCAACATTGTCTCTTTTATCTTGAAAACAATTGAGGATGTCTCGGTAACCACTCTGCCGAACCTATACTTTGCTCCATATATCATGTCTTTGCTGCTCCAGAAGACTAAGTTCCCTCGCGGATCTTGTGACATCAGACATCTTGGCTATAAGCCGTTTAGTGTCAACCCGCGCGTCTTGGCTCGAGGCCATGGAGCACAGCAGCAGCAGCAGCAGCCGGCTCAGCCTATGCCTCCTCCTCCTCAGCCTCAGGCACAACAGGCAGCATAGTCTAGCCAAGCCCCCGCCTGGTTTACACAGTTCCAGCAACAGTTCCATCAGCCGATGATGGATCAGTTCGCTACTCTTCTACAGGGGCTTGAGCTCGCTCGCTCAGACTTGGCGGCATTGAATGATCAATTCCAGACTTTCTCGTCGCGCCAGGATCAGTTCGAGCAGCGCTTCGACGCCTTCTCCACTCATTTCTACACCAGATTCCCACAGACTCCTCCTTTCCATCCTCCAGATGATGATGCTCCCGCCGATTCTTAGCTTTTATGGCAATTGATGCCAAAGGGGGAGAGAGAAGAGTGTAGGGGAGAGAACGTTAGATGAAAGAACTAACTTTTGCTGTAAAGTTTTTAACTTCTATGTGGATGATATTTATGTTGGATGACACTTTTGTGAGATTGTTACTTCATGATATATGAGTTGTGTTTATGTTATTTTCATATGACTTTTGTGATGTTGATATCATGTGTTGAATTGAATGTCTTATTTATGATTTATGTGATGTTTTGAATACTCTTGTTATACTCCATGACTAGTTTTGAGAATGAATTGAGATATCCTCTTACATACATGCTTGAACTCCACCAAAATGCCAAAATTCTCATATTCATACATTTAGGGGGAGTGTGTCTTTCTCTACTATGTTTATTGTAAAATTCCTTTTTATGCTCAAAATTCAATCATCTACTCTTTATGTTGTCATCAATTACCAAAAAGGGGGAGATTGTAGCTTCTAGGCCCCTAAAGAGTGTTTTTGTAATTAATGATAATTACAAATGTTGAACTAACGTTACCTGTTAAGTTGTGTCAAGATCAAACTCAAAAGATAGGATAATGAAAGACAAAGAAAGAGCTACATGATGAAGAAAAGACAATGAGGAAAGAGGCAAAGGTACGAAATAGGGTCTTTTCCTTTTTTACCGGTCTAAGGTGATTAGAGAAGAATTTTGACCGGATTTTAGGATAGTCGCCGTACTATTAAGAGGAGCATGTGGTGTATCATGAAATACTTCATCTATGTGCCACAAATCAAAATTTCAACTTGCATTGCATACTAGAAGGTCATATACTTTGAAAATGCTTGTTTCAACTCATTTCTGCCAAACTCTGTCTCAGTCGGTCTGACCGATTGATTGTCCGGTCTGACCGAATAGACGGACTGACCGAAGTGGGTTTCGGACTGACCGATGTTTTTTCAAAGTGTAGTTTATTCTTTAAAAAGGTCGGTCTGTCCGTAGGTAAAAACCTAGGTCAGTCTCCTGGTACTTCATGACCTATCTTTCTAAATTATTGTGTTATACGGTCTGACCGTTTGTTAGACCGGTCTGACCGAGAAATCGATCTGACCGTGTTTTTGAACTACGGTCTGACCGTCTGGCCGATCTGTCCGTATTTATCGGCCTGACCGCATAAAGTGTCCAGAAACTATGTCGTCTCTCGATAGTTTCACGGTCTGACCGCATTTGGCTCCGGTCTGATCGTGAGTGTGCCTGACAAGGGCAGGTGAGCATTTATTGCACCTGTTTAATGTTGTTGCAATTGCGGCGGTCTGACCGGGCTTATACCTGCGGTCTGACCGCCAAGTGATCTTTTTCTCCCAACGGCCTGTAACGGCTATATTTATTGTGGGGGGTATATATACTCCCATGTAAGGCCCTGTTCACAACTTTTGGCATATTTGTGAACACTATCATCATCCTTGAGAGCTTAAGCAAGTTTCATACACTCTAGGGTTCTAATTCTTGAATTTGTGAGAGTGTGCATTTGAGATCTTCTAGTGCATTGCATTTAGATCACTAAATCAATCGTATGGCACTAGAAGAAGGATAAGTAATCATCACTGGCTTGTTACTCTTGGAGTTTGCCGGCTCCTAGACCACTAGGAAGAAGGTTTTGGAGAGCTCTTCAAGGAAGATTGTGAAGAAGCCTCAAAACGTCTTGTGAAGGGTCGAGCACGCCTTGCCGGAGCGATAAAGTGCATCATTAGTGAAATCGAGGTTTGGATAACTCATCACACTAATCCAGCTCGAGATCTAGGTTACTTCTCGAGAGAAGGTTGACTGGATAGAGGAGCGGTTACAGTTTGAGTTTGCCTCAACGTGGATTAGGGGTGATCGGCAAATCACCGAGACCACGATATCCTTGTGTTAAATTGTTCTTTGTTCATCTTGTTTTAGTTATTTGCTCTCATTTACTATTAATTGCTTGATTAATTGTTTATTTGTTAAAATCGTCTATTCACCCCCCCTCTAGTCGATATCCTAGATCCCTTTCAACCTCGTCGCGACCCCGGTCACCGTAAGCGCGGTACTAGTAAAGGAGCAAGGGGGCAGCAGCGTCCCATGTACTACGTGAGTGAAGCCCTCCAAGGGGCCAAAACTCAGTACACAGAGATGGAGAAAATCTGCTACGCCCTCCTAATGGCGTCCCGGAAGTTTCGTCACTACTTCTTGGGACACCCCATCACCGTCCCGTCGTCCCTCCCCCTGGGGGAGGTGCTCCAAAACAAAGAGGCCACCGGCCGGATAGGGAAGTGGGGGGCCGAGCTCGCCCCCTTCTCCCTTTCCCTCACGGGGCGCTCCGCCATCAAGTCGCAGGTCCTCGCCAACTTCGTGGCGGAATGGACTCCCGCCTCCAGGCCCGGGGACGAAGACCTCCCCGCGCCGCCCCGACGCAGCGACCACTGGACAGTTATGTTCGATGGGTCCCTGTGTCTCGCCGGGGCTGGTGCGGGAGTAGTCCTCCGGAGCCCCGAGGGGAAGGAACTCGAGTACGCGGCGCGGCTCGAGTTCCCCGCAACCAATAACGTCGCCGAATATGAGGCTTTGCTCCTCGGGTTGCGCCTTGCACGCTCCCTGGGGATTCGACGTCTCCTAGTAAAGGGAGCCTCTCAGCTCGTAGTTTGCCAAATGGACAAGTCTTACCTGTGCCATGACGCAAACTTGAGCCTTTACTTGCAGGAGGTGCGCAAGATGAAGAGGCACTTTGACGGCCTCGAGGCCCGGCATATCCCACGAAGGGACAATGACCGGGCCGACGCCCTAGCCCGGGCAGCCAGTGCCCGGGAACCGCTCCCCAGAGAAGCCTTCCTGGAGATTATCGCGAAGCCCTCGGTGGCCTCCCCGGGCACAGGCGACGACCCTCGTGTCCCGGAGGTCGCTGAGATCACCCGAACTCCGTCATGGATGGACCCCCTCGTCTCCTTCATCAAGGGGGAGGGGGACCCTCCCAACGAGACTGAGGCTAAGCGCCTCCGGGCCAAAGCCCGGGCATACCTCCTATTGAAGGGGAAGCTCTACAAGCAGGGGGCTTCCGCCCTCCTCCATTGCCTCCCACGGCCGGAGGGACTCCAACTTCTCGAAGACATCCAAGAGGGAGCTGCGGCTCCCACCTAGCCCCGCGCGCCATCGCGGCCAAGGCTCTTCGCCAAGACTTTTACTGGCCCACGGTGATGCGCGACGCGCGAGACCTTGTCTTCGCGTGCGAAGCTTGCCAGAAGATGGCCAAGGGCTCGAACCTCCCCCCTGTAGCACTGCAAACCATCCCCATCACTTGGCCCTTCGCGCACTGGGGGATGGACCTTCTAGGGCCCTTCCCCCCAGCACCCAGGGGTTACAAGTATGCTGTGATCGCGGTTGACTACTTTACCAAGTGGGTAGAGGCTGAACCCTTGGCCAGTATCACGTCCTGGGCGATACAGCGGTTTTTCTGCAAAAACGTCGTTTGTCGTTTTGGTGACCCCCGGGAAATCACTGTCGATAACGGGACCCAATTCGACTCGGCATATTTCCGGGAATTCTGTGAAGGCCTGGGGCTCACCATCCACTTCGCTTCAGTAGCCCATCCCAGAGCAATGGGGCTATTGAAAGGGTCAACGACGTGATCCTACAAGGGTTACGCCGACGACTCGAGCAAGCCGCTTCTAAGCGGGGCGCATGGGCAGAGGAGCTCCCTAGCATCCTCTGCTCTATGCGCACGACTCCGAGCCTGGCGACGGGACGAACTCCCTTCTCCCTCGTTTACGGGGCTGAGGCAGTCCTCCCCCCGGAGGTTGGCTTTCGGTCACTGCGAGTCGAGCTCCTAGACGGAGCTACGACCGCAGCATACCAAGCCAACGAGGCGAATCAGCGGCTGGAGGTCGATCTTGTGGAGGAGGAACGTGACCTAGCGCTCCTCCGCCACGCTATCTACAAGAGCGAGATGGCGCGCGCGTACAACCAGCGCGTGCGCGAGAGGGCTTTTCGTATTGGGGACCTTGTCCTCAAGCACGTCACAGACCCCCAAGCCCAGGGTAAGCTCTCCCCCAAGTGGGAGGGCCCCTACAAGATCTCGGCGGTCTTAGGCTCGGGGGCTTACAAGCTCTCCAACCTTCAAGAGCAGGAGCTGAAGCACACGTGGAACTTGCGGTTACTTCGCAAGTTCTACGTCTAGCCCACACAGGCTCGCTCCCTCCCCTGGAGCGATTACGCCAGAGGGGGAGGGGGACCTTATACTCACCATCCCCTCCCCCGGAGCGATTGCGCCAGAGGGGGAGGGGGGACATTGTAATCACTATTCCCTCCCCTTTCGCGATTTCGCAGGGAGAGGCTTTGTATTTTGGTTCATTGTTAATACAATTGGATTTTTCGTCAACTCTGTCTCGATGTAGGTTCTTACATTACCGTCTCACGGCGATGCCCTCCCCGTGAGGATGCCCTCTCAACGAGGATGCCCTCCCTGTGAGGAAGTGGGCTATCACGACCCAACAAGTCCCTCCCGTAGGGCGGCTTACGATCACCCCTCGTGGACTGAGGGTGTAAGCGGCAACCCGGTCCTCAAGGACCGTGGTAACGAGTCACTTTGGGAGACTAGTCCCCTACCCAAACACTCAGACCCGTCATCGGGCACATCCTCCTCCAGGAGTCGATAGTCTCCCCAGTGAGACGGAGTTCTCGGATATTTATTTCCCGGAGACCTTATTCCCGGCTCCCCGTTTTCACGGCGACCGGACGATTGTCTCCAGGAAAAACTCCCCCCGGAAATCTCGTCTTGGATTTCCCTGACGTTTTTCCCCGGAGACCTTATTCCCGGCTCCCCGTTTTCACGGCGACCGGACGATTGTCTCCCGGAAAAACTCCCCCTGGAAATCTCGTCTTGGATTTCCCCGGACGTTTTTCCCCGGAGACCTTATTCCCGGCTCCCCGTTTTCACGGCGACCGGACGATTGTCTCCCAGAAAAACTCCCCCCGGAAATCTCGTCTTGGATTTCCCCGGACATTTTTCCCCGGAGACCTTATTCCCGGCTCCCCATTTTCATGGCGACCGGACAATTGTCTCTCAGAAAAACTCCCCCCGGAAATCTCGTCTTGGATTTCCCCGGACGTTTTTTCCAGAAAATTTGGAATTTTTACCTTGAGAAAACTTGGACAAATTCTTAGACGACAGGTCTTCATCCCGGGGGCTTTGTCACCCCCACAGTGCGCTGGGCACGGAGCTACCCTCCAGCCTGCTGTGGGGGGGGATAAGGAGCCCCCCGAGAATCACATGGTTCCGGATCTTCTAAGATAAACGAGCAAACTTAGCTCCATCTTACCAAGGAAATCTCAAAGCAAACTCAAAACTCAACTTTATTGATCATACAACTTGAGGACATCTTCCCCCTCCGGTGGGCATCACTACATCGGACACGATACAACCCGGACTATAACCCAAAAATCCTCTACGTCCTAAGGCTCCTACGCCTAATAGTCCCGGAGACCTTCCGATAGCTCCCGGGTCAGGTCCCGATACAACTCGCATATGCGGCGCTAGGCTTCCCGGAGCAGGTCCTCGGGCCAATACTCGTAGCCCGCTGGTGGAAGAATTTGAAGAGGGGGAACCATCTGGAAGCCCGGTCTCGGCGGGGGTAGCTCGGCGCGATGATTATCAAAATTGTCCAGGTGCCACTCCGGATGCCATCGCAACTGGATTGGCTCCCGGACAACGCCCCCGCTGCGTTCCCCAGAGAAGAGACTTAACAAAATCAAGGCGGCCTGGGTCTCCCCCGGGTGGCACTCGCCGGGGCTCGAAGGCCTCGCCCCCAGGGAACTCCTCCAAGACCTTCGCCCGGGAGTAACCTCCCGGGAAACCTGGTAACATGGCATTCATTCAGGACTTAGAAAAATTTCAATTTCTATTGCATTCAAAATATTCTTTTACAAGTGTCCGGGGCTTCTTCTAAGAAGCTACCGGGAACAAAATTCTAAGAAAACAAAAAGGGGTCCTATCTAAGACCCGGGGGGAGGCTCATACTTGGTCATTGGTATTCTCCCCTCGGGGGGCTCCCGCCGGAGCCGGTGCATCCGCTCCCCGAGGCGCCAGTGCCGGGAACCTTACCCGGATGATCCGGTCGTAGAAGCCCCCGACCAGCTGCTCCACCTCTCGGCGCGAGGGCTCAAAAAACTCCGGAAAGCTCCGGGGGATGCGACCCCCGATTGCCCGGGCGCCCACCCCCCGGTGCTCCATGAGCCCGGCCGCGGCCGCCACCACAGGGATTGCCCGGCCTCGCACCCGGGCATCCACGGCCTTTGGGATCACGGAGACTTGTGCGTTGAGAAAACGCACAGCCTTCGTGAAAGTTGCCGAGGCCCCCTCAGAGCTTCTCCCGGAGCCTAGGCTCACGCCAAGGCCCTCGAGGGCCGAGCGGACGAAGCGGCCCGCGTCCGTAACCGCCCAGAAGCTCGAGCCCTCGAGCTCCCAGAGGGCGTCCTCCTTTGCCTTGGCCTCCCGCCGGAGACGATCGTTGGCGGTCTCGAAGGCGTGGATTTGGGCCCGGACCCGAGCCAGCTCCCGGAGGGCATCATCCCACTACTCCTGGAAAGCGGCGGCCCTCTCCTCCGCCTCTTTCAGCGCCCGGCCGAAGCGCTGCTCAAGCCCCCAGGTAATGGCGGCCCCCTACAAGTCCAAGAGTTAGGAAAAATTTCAAAGAGGGGCGCCGAAGGAAAGCCCACCGGCTCGGGGACATACCTAGATTTGGAGAGACTGAAGCTCCCCAAATCGCTGGCGGATCATCCCTTCCGAGACGTAGGCCTGGACCTTCCGGGTCTGCAGGCCCTCCGTGTAGCTGTCGACCTCCCCCGCGGAAAGCAGGGGGGTCTCCCTCCCGGTACCGGTCCCGTCGCGGTCGATGACGAGCCCCCGGACTTGACTGCCCGGGGTAATATGGGCCAGGGTGCTGGTGGCTAGCGTCTTCGTCGCCGAGGAGGTGGCCTCCGATGAGGTGGCCGAGGAGCTCTCGGAGGGGGTCCCTCCCCGGGGGGATCAGGAGCCCCTTTCCCTTCCCAGGCCGCGGGGCCCCCGGGACCTCCGTCTCCAGAGGGGTCTCATAGACCGAGGGGCTCCCCCCCTCGTCTACCGGCCACTCCACTCGCAGGGGCGAGGCCTCCGCGAACCTAACCTCCGGCCTCTCCGGCTCCAAAGGCGTTGGGGCCGCTGGGAGGGCTATCACCGAAGGTGGCGAGGGGGCGTAGTCCGCCGAATCGGACGCCCCCCCGTCCGCGGCCGGTCCCTTCCCCCAAGCCTCGGCGGGGCTCTCCGGGGGAGGGGGCATTGCTTCCTTCCGGGCCGGCGCCCGCGCGCACCCGGTCCTGGGGGTCTCGTCCCGGGCCTTCACCGGCGTAGAGGCCGGCGTCGTCGATGGACCGGGGGCTTTCTGAGCCTTGGCCTTCTTTGGCTTAGAGCCCCCGGTAGCCTCCCTTCCCCGCTTGTGGGAGCCGGGGGTAGGGAGGGGCTTCCTTTCCAGTAGCCTTAGCCCGAAGGCCTCAGCTACCAAGTTCCGGGGAGGGCCCTCCCCCACGATGCGCACGATGCGCTCATGCTCGTTGGCGAAGTACCTCGGGAGGAGGTTCTCCGCCCTCTCTCGGGCCACTGGGTACGGCCGGACTGCGAAAGGTAAGAGTTAGAAAAAATTTACAAATCAAATGAACTAAGCCATCGGGAACTTACGTCGGGTCACCGGCCTCTGAGGGGGCCGTTGGGCCGGACACATCCCCATCCCCCTCCTCCCGTGCAAGAAGGGGGAGATCTTCAGGAGCGCCAGCTCCTCGGCGGCGTCCCGCATAGAGCGGACGCCCCAAGAAGCGACGACCTTCCCGAGGAGCCTTAGCTCCTCCTCCATCCACACTGGGAGCTTCGGGCCGGACGACCGACTGTAGGTGGGGGCCTCCGAGGAGTACACCACCTCGTCGTCCCGGACCCGGAGGTAAAACCACTTCTGGATCCAATCGCCCCAGTGGTCCCGGGAGGCTACCACCGGGTACTCGGCTACCCGGGATGGTAGCAGCTAGATCATCACCGAGCCAAAGGGGGACTTGGGCCCGCCCTTCACCAGGTGGGAGCTCCTTGCCGCCGGCTCGTAGAAGTACCAGAACGCTCAGAGCGTGGGCTCCCGTCCGGTCGCCGCCTCGAAGAGACAGATAAATAGGCCCATCTGGACAATGGCGTTCGGCGTGAGGTGGTTCAGAGCCACCCCATACTCCTTCAAGAACTCCCGGAGCAATGGATGCACCGGGAGCCAGAGCCCCACCTCGAGGAAGGCCTCGAAGGCCACGACCTCTCCGGGCCTGGGGCGGGGGGCTCCGTCTTTCTTCACGGGGACCCGGACGTCCCCGTCCGCGACGACTCCCCAATCGACCAGGGACTCCAAGTCCCCGATCGTAAACTCGGAGGCCCAGAGGAAGTCCGCGGTGACTTCCTCCGAGGGTACCTCCGCGGCCTTGGCTCGGCCCTTGGGTCCCATCGGGTTTTTTCCGGTGGTTGAGGCTTCGAAAACTGGGGGGACCTAAGGGTTCCGGAGGCTAAGCTTCCGGGAACTAACTACCGAGAGAGGGCTACCGGGAGAGCTAAGAGGGCTGGAGTTTTGAAAGTTTGGAATGAGCTCTCCAGGTCCCCCGAGGCCCTATTTATAGAGGCGAAATGTGGCCCCGATGGTCGCCACGTGGCCCCTTGTGGTGCATCCACGCCGTTGGAATTCAAACAGCGCGCGGGAAACGAGGGGACGGGCGCGCGAAACAAGGCGCCGGTTCGAACCGCGAGCGGTCATTATGGCTGAACGGCGCGGTCATAAGCGCGGCCCGAGAATCGAAGCGTCACGGTTCCGGTAGCTTGTCCCGGAGATTTTCCCGGTAACGTGAGCCATACCCTCCGGGAACGAGCATCGTCCCCAGAGGGCATGGGGGGCTGCTATTGGGGGAAATCTCCGCGAGACTAAGTCCAGGTAAGAAGTTGCGCCATTTCCCCGGGGACAAGGTCCCCGGCGCCTGTCCCGGGAGCCGCCTTTTGCCCGGGGACAAGGCCCCCGGCGCCAGTCCCGGGCGCCGCCTTTTCCCCGGGGACAAGGCCCCCGGCACCTGTCCCAGGCGCCGCCATTTCCCCAGGGATAAGGCCCCCGGCGCCTGTCCCGAGCGCCGCCTTTTGCCCGAGGACAAGGCCCCCGGCGCCTATCCCGGGCGCCACCTTTTGCCCGGGGACCCGGGGACAAGGCCCCCGGTGCCTGTCCTGGGCGCCGCCATTCGCCCGGGTACAAGGCCCCCGGTGCCTGTCCTGGGCGCCGCCCTTTGCCCGAGGACAAGGCCCTCGGTGCCTGTCCTGGGCGTTGTCATCCTTCAGGGGACAGGAGTCTCCGGTCCTGAGTCACGTGCAAGTCACGCGAGGAGCTCCTCGGGAATCAGCGGACACCTGTCAACCATCCGAGGCGCCTGGCCGGGAGAAGGACGTTGCTACCCCTCGATCCAACGGTAGCAGGCGGGGTAGTTTAGTCTTTTTGCTTCTTTTGGCGCTATAAAAGCCCTTGTACACCTCTTGTAAAGAACAACTTACTCATTATTACTAGAATAGACAATCTCACAGGGGTGCTCCGGAGCCTCTCCCCCCCGGGAGAGCTTCCCCAGCCGACTCCGGTCGGGAGCACGCCGACAGGACTAGGGCCCCCACCGGGACCCGAACCTGTATAAACCCTCGTGTCATTTGTTGTGCTTGTCCGGCGGGGGAGGACCAGCCACCCGGTCAGCCCGCGTCGCATTTTCTTCGCTAGGATCATCCACAAAACCTGCCGGGGTGTTCGTAACACCACGACAACACCCCCAAACTTAGATTAAATTATTAATTCTTTACGTGTAACATGTAGCTACCACTGGATCCTGCTAGTACTTATTCCGAAAAGGAACAAGGTGTTCTACCTTGATTCATTGCAGAGGAAAGGGTACGAGTATTGCGGCGCACGAGATGTATTCGAAAGGTTATGATATTAATGTGGACCTGTCTTGTATCTAGATTTACTGTCCTCAAATTTGTCAATTTCGACTATCCTCAAACTGTCAATTTTGACTATCTGCAGGGCTTTCACGAACTACTTTGCCGAGGGAGGGCGACAACACGAGCGGTGAGCCGATAAGTTTCAGTGGTTACAATTTTCGGTACAAATTTCAACTGGCATCTGTTTTACTTTATAACGTGTCCCCAGCTAACTCTCGGTTTGTAAATCAGTAGTGCCATCAGCAGCTGGACGACAATACATGTGGGTTCTACGTGATGCGCCACATGTATGACCTGATCATCACCCCTCACCACCCAGATTTCCCCGAGGTATACAACTGCTCCCCTTTGTATCGATTTGGCAGAATTTACAACTTCATTGAGCTAATTTTTTATATACCAACTCTTGCTGCAGGCGGTCGACTTCCCTTCGGAAAGTTTTGACCCTCGGCAGATTGGTATGGTTCAAGGGATGCTCGCTGAGTTTTTCCTTGTGGAGGTCATATCAACCAAGGGGAAGTTTAGGGACCCGCAAGGTTTGTATTAGTGCGGCCTTACATTTATTTGTACATCTAACATACTGACTTTAATTGTCGATTACATTTATTTGTTCAATCTCAATTGCACATATTTCTGAGTTCTGTGCTATATATATGAAATGCTATTGTACATGTTTCTAAGTTGTGTGCATATATGAGGCTGTATATATTTGAGTACTGTGCATGTATGAAATGAACTGAATATATGAAATGCTATTTGTACAGAGGACATGTCTAATATTAATATGCACAGACGGTTTTAATCTTACAAACCGTCTGAGATTATAACCGTCGTCGATAATGACACTATCACAGATGGTTTTGACCTCAAAGCCGTCTGTGATACTGACGGTTCCGAGATTATGACAATATCGCAGATGCTTTTGACCTCAAAGCCGCCTGTGATACTTACTACACAGACGGTTCTGAAATTACAACCGTCTGTGATAAGGACACTATCACAGACGGCTCCGAGATTATAACCGTCGCCGATAATGACAATATCGCAGATGGTTTTGACTTCAAAACCGCATGTGATACTCTTACTACACAGACGGTTCTGACATTACAACCGTCTGTGATAAGGACACTATCACAAACGGCTCTGAGATTATAACCGTTGCCGATAATGACAATATCGCAGATGGTTTTGACCTCAAAGCCGTCTGTGATACTCTTACTACACAGACGGTTCTGAAATTACAACCGTCTGTGATAAGGACACTATCACAGACGGCTCCGAGATTATAACCGTCACCGATAATGACAATATCGCAGATGGTTTTGACCTCAAAGCCGTCGCTGATAATTGAGTATCACAGACGGTTCTGAGATCATAACCATCTATGATAATTGAGTATCACAGATGGTTCTGAGGTCATAACCGTCTGTGATAATTGAGTATCACAAATGGTTCTGAGGTCATAACCGTCTCTGATAATATGAGTATCCCAGATGGTTTTGATGTCAGAACCGTCTGCGATACTCATATTATTACTGACTGTTCTAAGATCAAAACCGTCTGTAGTAGTACGAGTATCTCAGACGGCTTTGATGTTATAACAGTCTGTGTATTAAGAGTATCACAGACGGTTCTGATGTTATAACAGTCTGTGTATTATGATTATCACAGACGGTTTTGATCTTATAACAGTCTGTGAAGGGAAAAATCACAGACGGTTCAAAACCGTTTGTGATAGTACTCGATTATTACTGACTCAAATATCATTGACAGGTCAGAACCGTCTGTGATGACTGTTTTGACCCGACTGTGATAATGAATTTTGTAGTAGTGAGAGTCCATTCGACATGGAGTTTGTGATCCCTACCACATCACAGAACGACAAGGAAGCATCTGATCAGGATCGAGCACAAAAATTCCTGGAAGGTATTCAACGGCTCTATCATGAGGTTGAACAAAATTTGCTGCGAGCTCAACTCAAGTACAAGGTGCGACATGATCGGCACCGAGTTGATGCTCAATTCGAAGAAGGTAATATGGTATGGTTACATCTAAGTAAGGAGAGACTTAAAGGTGAAGGTAAGAACTCAAACCCATTCGTTATGGTCTTTTTCAGATTTTGCGGAAAGTGGGTAATAATGGTTGTCAGCTCGAGTTACCTCCATACATGGATATTTACTCGGTTGTCAATGTTGAGCATCTCAAACTCTTCGAGCCTTCAATGCTAGATGATGAGCCAGATACCATAGTACCATCTATTGAAGGCTTGGTCTATTAACGAGACGAACCTCTACGCGAAGATGTGATTTTGGAGAAGAAGGTGACTACCACCCGCAGTGGCACAAAGGAGACTTTTCGAATCGGTCGGAAATGTCAACGAGTACGTGCGGGAAAGTGGTACACCAGAGAAGATGGACAAGTCCAATTTCCACATTTCCAGTTTAATTGAGAGGTCGCAACAGGGGTTGGCTCCTTCTCAACAAGGGAGTCATGATCCGGGAGGATCTTCAGGTCGAGTCACATACGGCTTCGCGACCTTAACCGTGTTCGAAAAAGTTTCGCGACTATGGTTTGATCGCGACCTTGAAAAGGAGTTCGTTCCCTGTTCGGAATTGTAATCCGATCCGAATAGATATAAATAAGCTTATCTGTTTAAGGTTAGTTAGTTATATGAATCTAATACGTTTAGGTTATTGAGTCTGAAGCAACTCTGAATCCAAAATTAGAGAAGACGTACTCATACGATTAGACTATAAATACCTTGTAATACGTCTAGTTTAGATCATTGAATACCATCGAATATTATTACAGTCTTAGATCATATATCCAACTCATAGTTCCTTTGACGTAGGCAAGTGCGACCTAACATTCGACGTGTAAAGCTATCTTTGAAATAAAGAGTTGTGCAATTACTTTGAGCTGTATTTTCGATCAACCTTTGAGTTTCAGTATTTCTGAGTAAGATCCCGTTATTTCGCATATTAGTATATATGCGAGTCTAGTGCGAAAATCAAGATTAGATCTCAAACGGATCAAAAGGTTGGAGAGAGAGGTGGAGAGATGAAAAAATGGAAAAGCTTATATATTAGGAAAAGAGGTGGGCGTGGGAGGAAATTAATTTATTGTAGAAACATGCATGTGACTTACTTTAATAAAAATGGCATGTGGGCCACGCAGATTAAGGATCTACAATTTTATCATATACTAATATGAGACATGTGCAATCTTTTTTTTAATAAAATATTTTATCTTTTTGTGTACAGGATTTAACCCATATATTTGGAGTTGTAGCAATTGGGCTCGAGATGGTAGCTTAGATTGCTTATCTGGAACTGAAGTTGAGTAGGAGCCACTTTTATATTAAAAAGTTAGAGCAAGATTTGAGATATTCCAATAGCTCTAACTTTTAGGTTTGTGACATGTCCATAAAATTAGAAATAATTACATAACTATATCATTCGTTACAACTAATATTATATTCTATTCATAAGGTATAAATATCATTTGAAGATATAAAGTGAAGAATCCATAGCTTTTTGTCAAATACTTCCAAAAATGTTATTTGAAGATATAAAGTGGAGAATACATAGCCTTTTTAAACACTTTCAAAACTTCGACTTCTACTATATTTGAAGTTGGAGCTACATGAGAGGGTGGGTGTTTTCTTGATAATTTTTGAAAAACTGAAGGTTCTCTCTATAAAGTTCCAAGGACCTTTGTATGATCCCAAAAATTTGGGGAGGGGAGGAGGGGGTCATTTTGTAACAGTTGTTGTATGTTGCAGGGGAAGACGCTTGTATGCATTAAAGATGAACTACACCATTTTCTTAATAATTTATATATGGTTGGAGGATGTTATTTTGGTCTAATAAAAAAATCCAATATGTCCTATCAGTTGCTATAGTACTACCACTGCATAACCGTAGCGGTTGTTTGCTATAATATGCATGCATTCATATCAATTTTTTTGAGAAATTTCATAAACTCTTAGAAATCATCTCAATTCTCAGAAATTCTCAGAAAAATTTCAAAATACTTACATATCTAAAAGTATTTTTTAAAAAAACCCTTATAAAATAACATTTTTTATTAAAAATTTATAAAAATAAATCACTGACATACTGGACCCGCATGTCAATCACTATCCACTTCCATAAGGAATCTTTAATTTAACTAAATAAGTAAAGAAAATTAGGCCTTTTTCTTCTTGGATCACCGTTACTATCTTAGCCTGGCCTAGGTAAGAGGATCCAGGTTTTGTGGTAGATCTTCTACTTTTATTCAAATCCAATGAAGGATTTTTTTAACTCAGTGGTAGAGTAATGCCACGGCAAAGTATAAATCATTGGTTCAAATCCGGAGTATTTCTTACTCACCTTTTCCTCTCTTGCCTTCCCCTTTCTCTCTCTCTCTCCTCTTCTCTTCTCTTTCTTTCTCTTCCCCATTCCTTCTTGCTATCACAGCTGCGACGACGAGGTCTGGCGGCAATGACGGCGAGCCTGTGAATGAGTTCAATTTGAATTGTTTAATTCAAATCAAGCAAAGCAAGAAGGCACATTTCAAGAACCTGTTGGTTTTTTGTTTGATTGTTCTTGGTAAGTGAGTGAGTTCAATTTGTTGTAAAAATAGAGAATTTTTTGATGTCTGCACACAAAATTTTGGCCTTTTGCAAGATTCTTGTCTTTTTGTTTTTGGTGTTTATCTGCAAAGGTTATTACTGCTAGTTTGTGCGAAATCTTGGATACAAGATTCGAGCCATGGTGGTTCAGCCGCTACACAAGGTGCTTTCCGTGGCCATCTATTCCTCGTTCAAGAAGCTGAAGATGCCTTCGAGCACCAAGGTCATGGCTGGTGCCGGAGATGACGAGAAGATGGGAATCCTGTCCGTCGAGGTGGTGAATGCCATGTCGCACGCAGAGAACTTGTATTACAGGTCGTTGTCGAACACCGAGGCGACACGCCTCCTTGGCCCACTGGACCTAGGCTCCCACGCGGTGTGTGCGCTCGTGCCCGGCGACAACGTGTGCCTCGCCGCCGCACCCACAGATGCTGGAGGTGCTCGGGCCACCAGGCCTCGCCGTAGCTGCAGTCGCCGCCATTGGGCCTCGTCGCCGCACCACCGTTGCCGCCGTGGCTCGCTACGGCACCCACCGCCAAACCAGAGGGAGGGGATAGAGAGAGAAAGAGGAGAGAGGGAAAGGGCAAAATAAGAGAGGGAATAGAATATACAGTCGCTGCATGCTGGTCTCATAGGTCAGTGATGGTATTTTTATAAATTTTAATAAAAATTATTATATTCAACAGTAAAGAGCATAACTAAGATACTCATAGTTTTATATATAAAAAATTTTTAAGAAAAAATGCAATGACATAAAAAAAACAATAATTTAAAGTCAAATTAGAAAACACAACAATAAAAAAATATGATAACATAAAATAAAAAAATATTACAACCTAAAAAAACATGAAAATATGAAAACTTAAAAAATTACAATACTCTAAAATCTATTGGATCAAACTATATCAATTACATCAAGTTTTTATTGGTTTGTATCAAAAGTGGAAGTAACATTGATAAAAAAAATATTTTTTATCTATTTTGAATAGTAAAATAATGGAAGAGCTATTTTTAAAACACAAATATACTTGTGGATATTCAAGTATTCTAAAATTTCTTCTGAGGTCTTTGAGAATTGAAATGATTTTAGGGTTATAAAATTTCCCCATTTTTTTTCTTTCAAAATGATGCTACTATGTTCTTGGAAGGCAACATCAAAACAATAATTGTGTCAAATTTTAATGTTATCTTTTTTACTCTATAATTATGTTGTCTTTTATATCAAGTTATCATTTGTCATGAAGTTGCTATATTTTATTTTTTTGGTATTACTAAAACTTATTAATGGAGTATATCAATATTTGTTTTTTTTATGAAGTTGCTACAATTTCTCATACAATTTTTGCATACCATTTATGTGTAGTGTATTAGATACATTTGCTTGTAGAAAAATTGTTATAAAAATTTTTACCATAACTAAACAATCCACTTGCTATTTGCTACATATTGAAAACAAAATTATTATAGAATTCCTTTGTTATTTTCGAAAGAGATTATCTGACATATAAATAATACAATTGCTACACCTTGAAAAAAAAATGAATCATATTGTAATTTGCCATTCTCCCATGAATAATGTCTAACACAAATATCAAATCTAAAAAAAAATTATAAAAAAAGAAGTTTATATCTAACACAAAATATACTATCATTATTTTGCTCCACTCTAATATACGTCTCATTGATATTGGAAATAGAAGGATCATCATATGGATGTTTCATCGTATGCCACATTTTTTGTTGCTGCAAATCCGATATATATTTACTATGAACATATAATTCTGACTCAATAATTATATATTTTTTACACATTATATAATCAATTACTGTTAATAGAGTCCAAATCTGGCAAGAACTTTAAATACATGAAACAAATCTATATAAAAAAACTTTAGATTTAACATAAAACACATTATATTGAGTTTCTCCTTACTGGAAAAAAACTCCTAATGTATTCAACATAAGTACAAACACATTACATCTGATAATTATCTTGTTACAACTAAATTTTAAACTTGCTACAATTTAAGTACAAAATTGCTATATAGCATACAAAATATTGCTATAGGTGAAGTTCGAATTCTAACAAAAATACAAAACATATAAAACAAAAAAATTGCAAAATCTTTGAGATCTAATACAAAAAACACCACTATTGACTTGCTCCACACCAAATGAAGCATGTTGTATGTGTTTGATGTGAAGAAATAAGAGAATGCAACACATAGTAGCACTAGCAAGAGAGGAGGGAGTATCATCTGACGGTATGGGAAAAAGGCGGCTTGTGATAGTGTTGAAATAGTAGATGTAAATGTTACCATAAAGGAGAAAAATGTGTTGCCATGGAGAAAAAAGAGGGGATTAAAACAAGAGAGAGAACTATGGTGAAGAAAGATGTAAGTGGTTACTAAAACTACTAGAAAATACAGTGAGTGGTTACTAATAGAGAAGAAGTAGCACTGTTAATTTTTTGAAATAACAGATGAGATCGGACATAAATCTTTGAGACATATGAATGATGGATGAAGTGTGTGTGTGTGTATATATATATATATATACAATCCATTCAATCAAACATTCAACATTTCAAATCAATTGCTATAATATTGCTAATGGATTATCCTAACAATACCTCCTCAAACTTATTTGGATATTTCATTTAGGTCTTTAAATTTAAATTTTAATAAAACAAATTTCCGAACTTACTTAATTATGTCATTCATATCCATCTATTAATTAGTTAAATGATTGAAAATGATTAAGCACATATTTGAATGACAAAATTAAGATTAGATACTTAATTGACAAATTTGTATCGTCTAGCTTTAAGAATAATAAGAACATGCATTTTTTTGTTTAAGTTGTTAGATTAAAAACTATCATTCTAGATCAAGATAGGTAGAGTATAGAACTTCTTGAAGATAATCAAGTACCTTAATTTCTTTTTCACATCACTGTAAACTATGTGTACAACCTAAAAATTTCTATATGCAGACACGTTTGGTTTGTGTCTCTGTTGTATGTGTAGTTTTCAGGCATGTCTAGAACTTGTCGATAGTCTTGAGAACTATAATATATCCAATTATGTATGAGAATTGATTTAACTACTAATCAAACATGTCTTAGTTTTTTTAGACTCTTGATTTTGAGTGCCATACATTTTAAACATGACAGGACACAAACCTTAGGGAAGTTTCATGTCTTAATTCAAATATTTTTCGAGAACACCAACCAAAGACGATTGAGTACTGGGCGACAACTTGGACAATGTCTTAGCGTTATAAAGTCTCGCGTCACACCAAGCTTTCGATCAGAGCCGTCGATTGCACAATCGGACGGTTAGGAATCGCTGCAGCCACCAAGGTTGAGGATCTTGCCCTAATGAAGAAGCAATCCAGTGCGCGAAAAAGATAAGAAAAAAAAAAAGGAAAATTTTTTGCTTCGATCGAAGCCGCGTTAGAAATTCGAAGCTAAATCCATTTCGAGTCCAACGCGAGCGTCTTTCTCGTCAAAAATTTTGTTTCTTCCCAACGCGAATCGTCTCTGCAAAGGGTTTGTCCATCTCACCGAATTCCCATCGCCTTTTTCTTTCTTTGCTTGTTATTCTTGGAGCTAGTGATCCCAATCTCTGATGCAAAAGGTTGTTCTTTTTTTTTTCTTGGATTAAGTTTGTGCTAATTCGGGAGTAAGTGCAATCTTGATACTTTGATCTGATTGCTAGATGATTATGTTGTTATCTAATTGACGAGCTAGTGGTTGCAACCCTAATGCAAAAGTTTGTTTCTTTGATCTTTGTTTGCTATTGTTACCTAACTGATGGGGAATTAGTTTTCCCATGGGGAATCCAAACATGACATAGGAATTCTGGATGTTAGATTTTATTTCCAACCTTAATTGCGGTGAATCCAGAGATACGGATCACTGTGATCCTGGTTGGGGTTTGAATGCTAATGGAAACCCCGTGCTGGCTGTCCTGCGTGAGCAGCAGCCGAGCAGCGTTACAAGGCGAGAAGTGGCAGCCCGCAGCTATAGCTTGAGGAGCATAGGTTGAGGTGGAAGGAGCAGCTCTTGTGTCCTCGGGTAGACGCAGCGGTGGCTAACCATTTGAGCTTGTTGGTTAGCAAAATTTGCAAAATGTTGATGATTTTTCTCCTTAGGTATTGGTTGGCAAAATTTCCCAAATTCATTAAAAGATTCCGAATATAGTAGGATGTATCATAGGTTCCCTGGTGTTGATTACGAATCTTTTAAGATTATATGAATTGATTGTTTGTGTGGAAGGAGAGGAATTGTTCTGGAGGTGCATGCGCTTGTGTGCACATGTTAGCAGGTGCCGCAAAACAATCCTTGATTCCAATGGTATTTAGTAGAAAACCTAGTTTACCATTTTTTTTTTGAAAAATTCTATTTTGATCCTTCAATGTGGTCCGGACTCTGAAGTCCCGTGTCGGACCTCAACTTTTTGAAGGGTTAAAGAAAACTCAACTTTTGCCCAAATCAAAAAAGACCTCCCAGTTAAAAAATTATTTAGTCTAGTGTCACTGACATGTAGGTCTAGATCCTCACCTGTTAGTAATAGAGAAGGCTACTTTTGAACTAAGGTCAACGTTGGGATTTTCTAGCCCTTAAAAAAGTTGAGGTCCTAAAATGGACCAAAGTCTCAAGTTGGAGAACCAAAATGGGATTTTTTTTTATTTTCTGTTTTTACTAATGGCCTAACAAAGGTGATGGTATGTCCTTTTCTTGGAGAATTAAACACCTGTTTTTTGGGACTACTTACATTATGGACCTTATGGTTCCAGTTGGAATTTCTGAATTCCCATCAATTGAAACATGACAATTGTCTGATGCTAACTAGCTGTTAAGCCATCTAGTTGGACAATGAAAAAGAATGAAACTGATTTGGTAGTGAAATTTAACTATTGTCATCCATAACCTTCTTTTTCTTTCAATGCAGATTTCTTTGGTACAATGAGCTGGAGATTTCCGCTTTTCGGGTATGTAGATGTTATTGAGAGCAACCTTGGTCTTGTCAGTTGTTACTTCTGTTTTCTGACCATTCATTTTTGAGTTCTGCAAAGCCAGCTTCTACATTGTAGTCCTGTACAAATATTTTGCTACCATTTTCCTTGCAATGCACTGTAAAATATCAATCAAAGCTACTTTTTCTGTTATCACCAAGTCTACTACTCTGGCTCTCTGTAATCAGCTATGCCATTTCTATTCATTCTGTGGTTGGGGCCCTGGCATATTACCCCCTATCTCTTTCTTATGTTCATTGTGTTTAAATTTTCCAATATGATATTAATTTGCAGATCTTGTACCGAAAGACAACAATAGCTTATCTTTTTACTATCATCTTGAGTGTTATTGATTTAGCATGACTTACCATAAGCATGCTCTGAAATAGTTTGCTTCACTTGCTTGTTTCTCATGATTCTGCTAAAATGAACAGTAGCAGTAGCTCCCAACAGGAGCTGCCTGGTCCAAATTTCCAAGACATCTCTTCACAGTCTTGGTACCCTCCATCTGTTCTTGGTTCATCTTCACGTCCATCCACACCTAGCTCTTCCAGTGCTAGTCCACATCAGAGGACTTCAGATTGTCCTCCGTCTCCATTGCATGGACAAACATCACGAGCTGAGTCTGCGGAGATTGTTGCTCGCTTGAAGGATAAGAGGTGAACAAACATCAACATTTTTTCTTTTATTTTTTTATTTTTTTTTTATTTTAGATCAAATCACTATTGCTTCTATTCTTCATGTATGATATCACTTTTTTTTCTCCCTTGTACCTTACCTTGGTCATGTGTTGCAAATTCCCAATTGCTCCTTTACATTGTTATTATTATATTGGCAATGTATTTCAATGATCATGCAAAAAAGTAAGAGGCCTGGACAAAGTAATAATACCTATTATTTTCAATTAGTAAAACTTTACTGGTCGGCTTCAAATTTACAATTGTCACAATAATGTTAGCATTCCTATCCTATAATTGAGAAGGTTTTTTTTTTTTTTTTTTTTTTTAAAAAAAGATCCTACTCTTGGGACCTTCAGGCCTACTGAAGACTCAAGAGTTGCTTTGAAATTTTTTTTTTCCTTTTATAATCCTTTGCTTTTAGCAAGGTCTGTGTGAAGTGTGAACTTGATATTACAAAGTAAAAACCGCAATATAGTTTTCAAATGAGTTCAACTCTGGTAGTAAGTTGTATGCTCATTGCATTTGATTGTAATGCCACTATGCCAGGACAACTCTGCATATCCTATTTATGTTTTCTTAAGAAAAGCAGTTGGCCGACAAACAAGTCTGTCAAGGATTTCTTGAAAGAGCCAAGCTGGTCTGCAACCAATTGCCCCCTGTGGCGTGCTACCTGACATGCTATGTGCCGTTGGGGGATTGCAATTCTGAAAACTGGAGGATATGACCCTTGCTACTTTTGGACACCCAATTTTCATATGCACCATCAAAACATGAATTGAAATTGCATGGATAGGAAGGATAAGCGGATAAGCCTGAGTGTGAGTGGATACTTTGCATGCCATGTACTTGTTTTCAGGCGAACAGTGTTAGGGCGAGTAGGAGAATTCTAGAGGAACACTGAAGATGAATTATCCCTAAGTAGGAAACATTATATGAAAGTTGGACAACAGGTAAGGAGATTATAGAGAATTTTGGAAGGAATGCCTTGAGTCCTTGACATAGTTGCATCTTTCTTCTGTTTCTATTTCCAAATGTGGGAAAACTTCGCATTTGTGCATTATTTCTTGCATATGATGAGTGGTTGTTTGACATACAACCAAGCTCCATTATTCTAACTCATTATAGCCCATCTGTAGTATTGATGATTTGCGAAAGCTTCTGAGTGACAAAGTGGCATATAATGCTTTCTTCAATTCACTTGAGCAAGTGAAGACCCAGAATAATGTAAGCACTATCAGTACTCATACTTCAGTATTAGTGTTGCTGGTTTGCTGCAGTTACAGTGAGCTTTTTTTCTACGTGATATCTACCACTTTCGATTGATCTTTTTTGTTTCATTGCTTTACAGTAAGTAGAGTTGGTAGCAATGGTTCCTTGTTTTTATCATTTATTGTGTGTATCTGTGCATGAACTTAAATAAGTTAATTTTTTTAAGGGAAAATAGCAATTGAGGCTCTTCTATTATTAGCTTTTGTAAATTAGATCTCTTTACTTGAAATTGGAGCATATAAATCCCTTTACCATTCGAATCGGAGAATATAGACCTTTTAGTCTAATTCTTCGTTAATTATGTTAAAATAATAGTCATTGAGGTCCTTATAGACTAGGCCCACAAATCAAGGACTCAATATGTTAACTAAATTCATGGATGTGACTGTTTATATTAGCTCAAGATGTCGCACTCCGTATATCTTAAGATTGTTTCTCTTTTATGTGCCAAGTATTTACCTTTCAATTAGATGTGCATCTCTGGTGCACAGTAATTCCAAGCTTACACACTACAACTTATTGGATGAACTTATTAGGATAGTTGATGGTATTTGAGTTAATTATTTGTTGATGTTACGACAGTTGTCTTAAGTCATACACTCGATCTGAATTCTATATCTAAGTAAGATATCTTTGCATACAATTCTTCTTTCATGTGTTCTCACTGATAGGCTCAACCATATTTTGTTTCTGTAATGTCAGTTACGCGATGAACTTAGAAAGGAGACATTACAACTTGCAAGTAAGTTGGTGATTATCTCTACACTAACTTGTTTCTAGCTTCAATTTAGTTCTATCACTTATATACATTGAATTTGGTACTTAGGGGAAAATTTGGAAAAAGAGCAACGCATCCTGGAGATCAGGAATCAGGTATGGTACTACTGTGATCACGCTAATCAATCCTGAGAATTGGGATTGCCAAGAACATTTGTTCCAATTAAAAGCTTGATAATCAACAAAATTCCTTTTTCGTTTGAAATGATGGTAAGCAAAAATTCCTACCATGATACTTTGTACTATTCTTTTGATGCTGTCTGAGACGTAATGTTTTCGGGAAATTCTGATGGCATGCATCTTTTGTGCAGTGCACCATAATAAGAACTACAGAACTGGCTGCTGCTCAAGATAGGTTGTCTGACTTGGAAAGGCAAAAGGATGAGATTATGATGTCCTATTCTCCTGCTGCTCTGCTTGAGAAGCTCCATAGTAAGCGCTTTGAACAACTGTGCTTGCCTTAATAACATCTTGATTAATTTAGATATTTTGTGGTTTGTGATTAAATACTATGTGCATGAGTGTCCCATACTCGTGAACATGCACATAAACATTAATGATTATATGCTAGAATCTGGTGAGAACATCCTTTGGGAATGCCACATCACTATGATTTCAAGTTCTTGGGATCCATCCACCATGACTGATCCTTGTATGGATTGTAGAATCGTGCCCATATAAGCTATGTTAGATTAGGATTATCATTCATCATCATGCTTGTAGTTTAAACTTGCGGTTAATATAGTGGTTTCTTTGTTGCCGTCATCTCACATTGCAGCGACTAGTTTTTCGCTCATCCAAGTAATATATAGCTTAAAAAATGTGATGTTATCCTAGCAAGTACTGATGTACGCATCTGGTTTGCTGCTTCCTCAGAGTCGGTGATCATGACTGACGAGGAGTCGGAGGCCCTGTACCAGAAGCTCCTTGAGAAGGATGTAGACCTGTCCGCCTTTGTGCAGCAGTACAAGAAGCTCCGTGCCAGCTACCACAGGCGCGCCCTTCTCCATCTCGCTGGCAAGACCTCACTTTGCTGATAAAATCGATTATCTGTTGCATGGTGCAAATGAGCAGGTTCAGTTTGCTGTATGTAGTGTGTACATTCTTAGTAGATTTTTTTTTTCTTTTCTAGATCATCTCGTGGTTCTTGCTGAATTGAATTCTTGTTCATCATTTTATTTCCATGACTCAAAGAAAAGTGAAAAAAAAAGTAGTGGATTGTATTCCTAATGGTTTCCTTGATCAAACTTTGAAGGAACTTATGTAATATTGCTGTTTTTAAGTTGATTGCTTGTGTGCATTTGATATTGATTTGACATCTAGTGAAGGGATACAAAATAACAACCTGAACAGGTTCTATATGACGCAATTTAACATGATAAAAACTAGTTTTCGGTGCATAATTATTAAAACATGTAAATGGAATGCAATTGGCAACAATGCTATTGTGCTTATGAATGTGGCGAAAGTTTGTGCGTTTCTAAGCGGAGGAAGAGATGGGTAGAGTACATGTCTCAAGATAGACAACAAAGTATTGTTACACTGTCAACTACTTTTGCTGTGTTTGTGTGTTTTTTTATTTGTATTTGTATTTGTATTATGTTTGCTGTATTTGTGTTTTTTTTTATTTGTATTTGTATTTGGGTTTTTAAGATTTGGTTTTGGTTTCATAGGTTTGATGGGGTTGAATTGTGTTGTGTGTTTGATTTTGAGATGTTAACCTAGTTTTAAACAAACAAACCCAACATCCACATCCATTACTACCTAAGAACAATATTTGAAAAATTACCAACAAAATGAAAGAAAAAACATCTACAACAAGTTGACTCATCTTTGCCATGAAATCCACTCGCAAAAGGAAAAACCACGTGATTTGATAGACCATGTTTGCCTAATTTTCCTGAGCTTAGTCTGACCCTAAACAACTAATCAGATTAAAGAAAGATTAGTTTGAGTTTAGACCCACACTGTTTTGTATAAAAGACTTGATTTGCTATGTGCCTTGGAGTCAATTGTGCTCATTTATGTTGGACTCTTGCAGGGGTGCTAAAAGCGTAGCTAGGAGAGGGTGCACAGTTGCATGGGTGCTTGCCAGAGCGCTTGGCTTGACCAGTGAGCTCCAAATTGCACAAAATAAAGTGCAACGAAAAAAAATAAATTGGAGAGACCACAATAAAGTGCACGAAAAAAAAAATAAACTGGGGCTCAACTGCAAGTGATAACTCAAAAAAAAAAATATATATCTTGTGTCCAGCCTATCCACCTCTTAGAACTTTCTTCAGGTCATCTCTTGTTGGAAAATTTGGTATTTTCTGAATAAATGTAATTCCAACTTTTATGACTATACAAAATTATATAAATAATGCAACATGAAATATAATCATGACTTATAGATTTATCTCAGTGTAAAGGAAGAGAGCCACTAACTATTCAGTAATGTATGATCCACTTTGAACAATCGTATTTTTGAAGTGTTTTTTCAAAAACCTACTTGTTTATGTCCCATGTCAGAAATAACTCGGCAACAGTTTCAAAGGCATTGCTTACTCTAATCACAGTACACACTGTGAGTAGGACCAATGTGGCAAGACTATAATACAAAATAGAATTATAGTGGCTCAAAAGGTAGACAAAGAGAAACAAGAGTCTTTACTATATATTCTTAGAAACGTCTCCATCTCCTTATAAAGACTGACTTACATTCGAATTGCAACTAACCATTTTAGTTATAATTCTATTGTAAATTACGTACATTACTAGACGTTTGAAAATTGACGCAATTAATTTTGCTTTAATCATGTGTATTACTGCACATTTGAAATTGACACAGAATACTACAATCTTAAATTCTGTTGTAAATGACTTACATCATTATATGTTTAAAAATTGACACAGATTAATTCTAGTTTAATTCATGTGCATTATTGCACATCTGAGACTGACGCAAAATTATTATATACTTATCCAGTTAATACTTATGTGACAATATTTGATCAATGTGGCAAAATACAAGACTTTACATGTCATTGTGTCACATGTACGGCTCGAGCTGACTCATACATTGCCATTAGAGTGGTTGCATGCTTTTTGAGCCCCCCACACCTTGTTTCATTGACCACACCCAAACCTCAATACAAACTGTGTATCTTGCATCCTTAGTTGTGGCTCCCGTTTTGGTTGTAGATCTCAATACTTGACATACACAGGACAATACTGCAACACAAGCATGCAGATTGTGGACTCCACGACCTAATATTGCTTCACCGTCGATCAAGTTTTAGTGAGCTTATTTTTTTAATAGGTGGATCTAATAAAATGTTGTTTGTTATCTTATAAAGATGACAAAATAAGTATACTCATTTCTAATTGAGAGACCGTAGAAAAAATATTAAAAAAAAATTAGTCCGATACTACTTTGTAGTGTATCAAATTAATGTGTAAGTACTGGTATCACATTTCAACGTGTATTATTTTGCTATATTTTTAACTTTTACAATAATACAGTGCTAATTATTAACACACACCCCACACACACAAACACTCACCCTCTCATCTCGGCGCACGCACGCCCTCCCTCCTATTTCGCCAAACCCTAAACCCAACCCCAAGACCATGGCCCACTTCGCCGCCGCCACCGCCGCCACGTCCGACCCCTCCGGCTCCTTCTGGACGGCGTGCCCCTCCTGCTGCTACGTGCACTCCTACCCACGCCGCTATCTCGGGCGCCGCCTCCTCTGCCCTACCCCTACCTGCCGCCGCCCCTTCGGCGCCGCCGAGCTCCCGTGCCCTCCTCCCACCGTCCCCGGGACCGACATGTACTTCTGCTCCTGGGCATTCTTCCCCCTTGGTCCCCCCTCCGTCCCCGACGGCTGGGCCCCCTTCTCCCCCTTCTCCTCTCCACCTCCCCCCACTCCCCGCTCCGGTCCCACCTCCCGCCGCAAGGTCGGCGTCCCCCTCAAGGGCCGGGCCCGTGCCGCCGCCGCCGAGGAGGCGGCGGCCGCTGCAGCGGCCGCGAATCTCGAGGCGGCGGAGCCGCCGCCCCCCCCTCCGGGGCAGAAGACCGGCGGGATCAACATCAACGAGACGGTAGAGCTTAGCGAGCTAGGGTTTCGGATCGACGAGATGGGCTTCCTCCACGAGATGCCATGATGGGAAAGGATGTGTGCCTTTCGCTAAACTCTTGTTAGCTATCACTAACTTCTCTGCTTCTAGTTCTAGTGGCTGGTGATTATGTGACAAATTAACATGTAGGCTTAGCTTGGAAGCTAGGGTTTCTGCTCACTTTGGAAATGTGGCATCTTTTTCTTGTTGGATTTGGGGTGGTGTAAAGTGGGGATGCATGACCTTTGTTGATGTGGAGGTTAAGCTTCTAATTAAGTATGTGCAAAAATCTAGTCTAAATGTTGCTTCTATCTGTGAAAGTTTGTGACAAATTTTGATGCGATTCTCGCATGGGAGACTACCTGGTGCAGAAATGCTGAAAATTTGAGAAATGTTGCATATTTGTTTTTGGTGGTTAGGAAAACTGACGCTAGAATGTTATCTATCTAATTGCAGTGGTTGTGCTTCGAATTGCTTTCTTTTAACATGAGTCCATTTTATTTGTTTTATTTTACTCCAGTCTCATGTGGAATTGGATGTTTGAAGGTGTTTGTACATGGAAACAGGGTGCTTTGATTTATGGTATAATGACATCCATTTTATGAGGAAGGAATTACTTGGCATTGCTTCTCCAATGCAAAATGTAGTTTCTTTTTGTTCAAATTTTCGTGTGGTTTTGACATCCGAATGATGCCAATGTTGCAAGGCTGTAGGAAAAAGTTTGGAATGGTCTTTTTGCTTGTATACTTTGACTTTGTTAATGATGATAAGATGCTAGGCAATTCTTGGGTTGTATTATTTTGCTATACTAGGTTCTTACGGAATGATTGTGCCGTGCATATGGATGAATTTTGTTATGAAATTTCATAATGCTCACTACTAGATGGCCCGTTGAACTCAACAGTCGAGTCCGGATCCATCTATTGGTACCACAAAACTTCATGACAAAAATCTATTCCACATGTAGCAACAATTAGGTTTTTGTCATGCAGATTGCTTGTAGCTAAGGTGTGGTATAACATTGTTTTATTGATGATGTGGACATGTTTTCAACAAAAATTAGAAGTTATTAGTTATTACCTTTTGGAATTGTGAAGATATTTGCTTTCTTTGGGCTTATTTTTCATTGTTCATCATAAATCAGAGAGAAAGGTTGTGACTTTTGCATGATTGCCTAGTTTCTTGCACAATGTCCATGTTCGAATTTGTTGTATGTGTGATAGTGTCACTTGCTAGGAATGGTTAGTTGTTAAAACGATGGCTAGTAATAGTTAACCTTTGCTTTCTTAAGTTGACCACATGTTAAATGCATCAAGCGACAAGCGAAGTTGGAATGTGATGTTCCCTTTGAATAGATACATAGCTCATGTGACGACGCAATTTGCAGTAGCAAAGCTTCTTGTTGTGCCTCCATTGCTTGCTTGAATTGTTCTTTCGCATGTCAGTTTTTGATATGTAATTCCACTTGGTTGATGAGTCCTTGATTAAGTGCATGATATGTATAATGTATTTGATGCTTAATTGTAATGGAGATATTGCATTTTTGCCGTTTGATATGTTTAGATTCCATAAAGAGCATTTCAGATGTTGTTTTTCCAGAGCAGCTGTTGGTAAGGGGGATCTTAATTGTGAAGTTAAAGCTTGGGGAGATTGATGATATGATGTTTGCTTTTCATGTTCCATCATGATAATTGAAAACTCCTGGGACATTTGGTTTGCAATGGGAGTGGGAAGAGGAATTATGTGGGAATTTTTATTTGGGAAAAGGTATGAGAATGTAAGTAATAGTCTCAAATCACTGTTTGGGAAGGGGAAGAGATGCGAAATAGGTGAAAAGTTGGTGGGAATTTAGACAAAAAATTGAAATTCCCGCTCATTCACAAACACCACAAGTAACGAATGATAGGGAATTGAGGATCCCAAATTCTCATTCCCGCTCCCATCTTTATTACCCTTCCTTGCTAATAATCATGAAATATCTTTTATCCCTCTAACCAAACAATCCTCTGAGAGGCATTTGTTTTACTTGCACTAATAGGTTTTTTTTTTAATTTAGTCTCTTGAAAAATTTATATCCGAATGGACCAAAGTTTGAAAAACTGATCTTGAAATACTGAAATTATATTTTGTTCTGTTCTCGGTTGTACTACGAACCATATGGCTAGTTGCCCTTCCTTACAAGGGCTTTCCCTGACTCAACAGACGAGTCATAGGTTCCACGCCCTGGTACCCATGGTTGCCACGCCCCTGCCCCAATCATCGCCGCGTGCTGCCACTGTTACCTCTTTGCCCCGCCACTTCCTGCCACATGCTACTAGCTTCCTAGGCTTATATATCTGGGGAAGGGTGAACTTTAGTTGGGTTCATGCACAAATCTTGGAGTAAACTAGACGTTGAGAGATGGTGTATTTAAAAGTCAAAAACTTCTCAATTCCTCATAATTCATGTCTCTAGAGTTAAGACTTGAGTAAATTTTGTGTTGAGCTAGACTTGTAAAATGTCACGATTTCGTCGAGCTAGCTCTATCTCTACTAGCCTAGCTCAACTCTATACGAATTTTTTTATATGAAGAATTTTTTAAAAAATTACAAATACGATCGAAATAATCTGTTTCAAAAATGCAGTTGAACTGTGTGGTGACACGTGGTTTTTTTTTTGTGCGGTTGAAGTCTGCTGTATGCTGGGTGTGTGGCACCTGCAAGTTTTGCCGCGCTCTGGTTGTAGCAAAACAGTGATTTGCTCTTTCCCGCAGAGACTGCCCTCGGCGGCAGACAAGAAATGGACTGATTTGACGAGAAATTGACTGATGTGACGCGGTGCAGCAGATTTAGTCAGTCGGCAGATATTCTTCTGGCTGGTTTTGAAGCAAAATAACATATCACATGCACGCGGGAATCTCTGCCATGCCATGGTTCTTTTCTTCCGTGAATCTCGGTGTTAGCACCGTCGGTGTTCCTCTATATATACTCCTAGCAAAACAATGAAATCAGTAGCGGTGGAAAAACAAAAGCCAAACACCGAAGAGAAGAGAGGTTTTAAATAATTTTGAGTTATTTATATTCAAGATTTGAAAGTTTACAAGAGAAGTTGAAGAGTATATAGATATCTGCAACATTATGTAAGTTTTTTAAATTTTATTATTGTATAGTTAATTATATGGTTAATATTTGATTTGCATATATTATGTCAGTATATTGTTTTTAATCATATTATTTGAGAATTTATTTGAATATGCTACTAATGTTGCAGTAGTATGTACACATGTTATGTCAAGTTCAACCTGTGTTCTGGATTGAATTTTTTTATACCCAAATACAGTAGAGCTTCTTGTTTTCAATCTTCCATTTTAAGTAGAATTTTTTCTACAAATAATAAAAAAATTAATTACACAATGATCAAAAGTGTCGTATTTACAAAAATAATCTATCATGTCAGTTATAGAGATTCAACAAACGAGCTGTCGTATAATAATAGTGGAAATTAGTTTGTCGAGAGTTGGGTACTCAATAAATTGTTTGTCACGTTTCGGAGTTATGACAAACTCGACAAATCTTCTGTAACAATTCGATTCTGACTTGCATAATGACTCAGCTCCTGTTCTCCTCTCTTCTCATTTTTCTCCTCCTCTCACACTCACACATCTATCTATCTGAGATTTAAATAGTTTAATTTGATAAATTTAAATAGTTAAAATAATTTAGTTAAGATTTAGTTAGATAGGTTGAGTAATTTAATTAACTAAAATAATTTAGTTAAGTTGTAGTTAGTGTGTTGGAGTAATTTAATTAGTTAAAACAATTTAGTTAGATTGTTTGAATAATTTAGTTAGTTAAACAATGTAAGTGTAGGTTAATAATTAAAATACATGTTTCTACGTTAAAAAAATATAAAATTAGGTTAATAATTGAGTAAGATTAATAAAAAAATTATGTTATTAACATGTATTATACGGTTAGATATGAGGATTTGACAAGGCGTTTGTAAAGTTATTTTACATTTTAAAAACATAAACATGCAATGTAATTCAACAAATTAATAATTAAGAAGAGAATGTTAATAATTTTTAATAACATGCATGTATAATTTACGTGGTTAGATTACACTGTCCACGTTGTCTGTTAATATAATTGTAAGTCTAGCCCAAAACATATGCGGGTGGAAACTCTAACCGGCCCTGGACTAAAACATCCCTAAACCATAAATCACTTGGCTCTAGATTATTTTGTTGTGTTACGCTCTTTGAAATTCATATGTGATATTTTATTTAGTAATGATTATCGCTTGATTATTTAAATAATATGCATTTATATTTTATGTTAGTTTTAGCGAAAAAACACATAAAATGATGATTCAATCGAGATATATTTGGTGAGAGTTGTCTAGTTCATACACATGTAATTAAATAGAGATATATTATTGAAAATGGAGAAAATACATGATTAAGTGAGTGACACTGAAGGAAATTAATTACAGAAATCATCTAGAAGGGTTAACAACAGGGAGAGTTGCGAGGAGACTTTGGTTCTGGTTTCAAAGTACGATTAGCTTTGCGACAACGTTTTAATCTTTGTTCCTCTGTAAGTCAGTCTAGTGTCAAACGCCATTCAGTCTCACAGTACAGGTAAACCTCATCCAGACCCCAGTTCTCCACGAGACCAAAGTTCCTACTGCGAGCCTTTATTTCTTGCAGAAACTTTGTGTGTTTCTTGGCTTCCTTCGATAGCTTGGTATTAATCCACTGAATAACGTTGCAATTGCGCTCGTAAATCTAAGGAACAAATGTGATAAATCAATGGGTCAAATAGTGTAAAAGAGAACGATAACAATAGTAGAGCACTCACATCAGTTTTTTAAGAATACTTGGACATCGCGCAGCTGTAGAACCTCATCTAGAGCGATCGTTTATCGGCGGACCTGCGTTCCATGCACATTTTGTTGTAGTGGCAATGCGGTGCAAGCTCATATAGCTCCGTATTTTCATCCTTCTTTACTTCGGAGAACGAATCATTAATAACCATAAGATCAGACAAGGAGTAATTAATGGTGAGTGTGTTATGAGGAAGTAGATAGGTGAAGTGTGAAGATGAGGGGGAACACTTCATATTTATATGCCAGAGACGGATTTATGAAATGATGGAGAGACATGTTTCTTTAGGTAGGAGGTTTTATGTCGAAAAGGTGAAAAGAAAAAGTTGTGACAACTCGGGCTATTTTCTGTCTTGAAAAATATAAAGTTGAGAAAATAGAACTGACAACTCGGTTGTGCAATTTTTTGATGTAACTCTTAAAATATGAAAAAGTTGACGTGAAACTCGAGCAGACTGTTGCCACAGAAAAGTGCAAGTTTGACAAGTATGAGTTTGAGAGTTTTAACATGTATTTTGATTGTTTTATATTTCTACAGGATTTTTGAAATTTTTGGCATTCATATCTTTTAAATTATAACTCCGATTGACAGTTCATTTTGATCATACGAATTATGAAGTCAAAACAATCAGATCATTATAAATGAATATTCAATCAGAATTATATATGATAAGATATCATATCATATTATATATTTATATATATAAATTCTATTAACAATCCGATTATGTTGATGTGATTATTTTAGATTTATTATTCAACTAGTTCAATCGGATGGTCAATCGGAGTTACATATCTTAAAATAATTCAGAACAATTTAATCCAGAAACAATGCATTTACTAAAATAAATAATATAACACCTTGAAAAAATGAAAATGTTAGTACATATTTGAGATAGAAAATATAATGTATGCTATGTTAAATGTTCGAACGACTCCTTTTATGTACATGTCTAGCTCTCTGAAAAAACGACTGCGAATACGGATCAAGTGACAGATGTGATCGTCGCCTAACTGCTGTAGAAAGATTGTGTTGCATAGTATTTGCATGGCCCTGAGATGGCTGTGTTGGTGGAGCAGGATCTCCGATCTCGTTTGGTGCTAACTCATCCGGTAGGTAGTACTAATGCGTATGAGGGTTCTATATACATAGCATGTTTAAGATATAGTTCTCGTTGTCTCGCTGATGTGCTATCCACTCGGCCTCGTCCCCCCTGTAGAGCGTATATGTCGGGATGGCTCTGGTGATAACTCTGGTGGTCGACGGGCTCCCCCCAGCTCGGCTGAACAGGCATCCAAGGTATTGTGTGTCCCTAGGCCATATGCTTAATATGAGTATGGTCTCAAGACTCATCAGCCGCAAGTCGCTCTCTCAACTCCCTACCCGCAGCCTCTTAGGCTCGACGGATGTCATCCCCATCGTTGGAGTTATCTGCACGGGAGTGTGATGTCTCGATGACCTCTTATTTGTAGATTTTTGCGTCAACCAATGTGCATCGATGATGAACAACGAAACTGAGATGGGTTAGCGGACGTATATGGTACGTCACCTCCCCAATTCGACGATGTGTCGTGTTGAGTGGGCCGTGTCAATAGCGTGCTCTGTCGAGCACCACTTAGGCTAGGCCTAGGTGACATTGGGCTAGGTGGCTGGGTACTTCTCTGGTGTGGAACAGATACGTCTGTCTTTTGACCACAGCTCAGGTCGGAGATGAGTCGTTGCACTCTGATGTTGATGGAATGTAGAGCACCACGCAGTTTCGGTTGAAATTGTCGTCTTCCTCGAGCAAGGTTGGATAACAAGGAACGCGTCTGCCTCTTTATGGCCATCGCTATGTCAACCTGTACATGCGAAATGACTGCGAGAACTCTGGAAAATAAGATAAGAGATCAACGTAAGAATTCAATCAACATGAACGTACTTAATGATGGATCCGGCCCGGGAACTCAACATCAAGGCTTGATCAGAGATTGTTTTGATATAATAGATGTGTTGGCGAAGGTGGGGCGCATTAGCAAGTTGTGTATGGGTGCACAGCACGTACCAGTCAAGATAAGCCAGGTACATCGCAGGGTCGTACGACTGCTCCTCTACAACAATATCGGTCGCTACGTGCTCCTCCCACTTGTTGACCCATTTGGCATTCTTGCGCTGCTAATTGTCCGAGTGTTTCCCTTTTCGCGTTTCTCAGCAAAAAATAATGCAATGCACATAATACCAAGAAATAAATAAATTTTCACTACATAATTGATATATAGCAAATGTTGCAAACATACATGTGAATCTCTCGCAGGAGATGGCATTGTCGATCTCTGTCTGGGGGCGGTATCTGCTGGTGTAACCCGAATTGGTGCATCACTCTCTCCGGAAAATATGGCTCCACCATATGTGAGAAAACCATGTGTCGGCGCGTCATCCAGTAGTCCTGGCCCGCGGTGCACTGCAGCGAAATGTTGTGCGGTGCAATTTGTGATATATGCTCAGCTGTCCACGGTCTCCATGTAACGCGTGTGTTCAACAGTAGATCAAACTATCCTTGGTACGCCACGTAGCAGCGGTAAATCTGAGACGATGACTATCTAGGTTGACCTCGCAATCAACGGGTTTCTATGGTCGGTTGGTCAATCCAATCATGGTAGTCCGCTGGCATACCACAGGGATGGATGGGCCGCTCCAAACGCGGCTGACCAACGGAAAAGTGTTCCCATGACCACAGTTGCAACAATATAGGGCATGTAGACAACAATGACCTGGTTGAGGTCCTGGAACATGTCTCATATAGCCCCCTATATGTCGCACACAACACTGCCATCACTCAGTTATGATGTGAGTTGGTGGTTTTTGAGGAGCATTTTCGTTGCGGGTTCCGATTCCCTGAGAGTCGGTTCCTTAAGGATATCTTTGAACATTACGGGTGGGAACTGATCAACCTCCACCCCAACGCGATGCTGATTCTTGCAGTATTCCAGCATCTCTGTGAAGCCTTCGTCGGAGTATATCCCAGCGTGGATCTTTTCCGACGATTCTACTTTTCGGCGTGGTCGAAGAGCACCAACGCCGCTGGATGCATCTACTTCCGGCTGAGGGATAAAAAGGAGTATCCCTCCCCACCCCTGCGAGACTCAGTGCACGGGTGGCACCAGAAATGGTTTTACTGCACCCCGCCGACCGAGAGCGGGCTGTGGTTTGAGAACTCGCGGCCGGAGAAAACGAGCGAGTTGGATACTCTCCCGGCGATGAACGCGGAGTTCATGAAGCATGCCGAGGTGATCCTTCACTTAGTCGAACAAGGGCTGACGGCACGTGACGTCATCCGAGACTTTGTGAAGAATCGGGTGAGCCCCCTACGTGAAAGGGCTCATCCGGCTTGGGAGATCAAGTCCATGGCGGACACTACCCTGGACTATAACGAAGGTACTCATTTCTGACATTGAAATCCTTTTATGTCATTTTTGAAATGTATCAATTTAACTCGTATCTGGGAACAGTCCTGCCCTCAGCTGAGATTGAGAGGCGGACTAACTACCTCCTCAGGGCGTACAACGCCGAGGTAGAGGGCCCCAAGGGATCGCCTCGCCCCCAAAGCTTGATTCATGCTGGCGACGACCTTAAACAGGAGCGCCGAAAGGTAAACTTTCCACTTGGCCTCTGTTTTGCAGGTTTCATGTATGTCCAGCACTAATCAATCCCATTGGAATGAGAATAGCTCCTAGGGAGGTTTGCGGATGCAACATTCCCAAGTGAAAATGTCGGCTCTCTGAAGAAGCCGACGGCGAGGAACGTGAAGAAGGTCTCTCAGAGACCCAGGACAAAGAGTCCTGCCTCTAAGAAGACCAAGCTGAACCCTGGAGAGGGGTCTTCACGAAACGTTCCTCGTCTCGCAAGAAAGACTGCGGTAAGATATCGCATTCCTGTTACTTTTTCAGGCGCGACATGGAATCACTTTACGAAGAAGTGATTCCATGTCGCGCCTGAAAAAGTAACAGGAATGCGATATCTTACCGCAGTCTTTCTTGCGAGACGAGGAACGTTTCGTGAAGACCCCTCTCCAGGGTTCAGCTTGGTCTTCTTAGAGGCAGGACTCTTTGTCCTGGGTCTCTGAGAGACCTTCTTCACGTTCCTCGCCGTCGGCTTCTTCAGAGAGCCGACATTTTCACTTGGGAATGTTGCATCCGCAAACCTCCCTAGGAGCTATTCTCATTCCAATGGGATTGATTAGTGCTGGACATACATGAAACCTGCAAAACAGAGGCCAAGTGGAAAGTTTACCTTTCGGCGCTCCTGTTTAAGGTCGTCGCCAGCATGAATCAAGCTTTGGGGGCGAGGCGATCCCTTGGGGCCCTCTACCTCGGCGTTGTACGCCCTGAGGAGGTAGTTAGTCCGCCTCTCAATCTCAGCTGAGGGCAGGACTGTTCCCAGATACGAGTTAAATTGATACATTTCAAAAATGACATAAAAGGATTTCAATGTCAGAAATGAGTACCTTCGTTATAGTCCAGGGTAGTGTCCGCCATGGACTTGATCTCCCAAGCCGGATGAGCCCTTTCACGTAGGGGGCTCACCCGATTCTTCACAAAGTCTCGGATGACGTCACGTGCCGTCAGCCCTTGTTCGACTAAGTGAAGGATCACCTCGGCATGCTTCATGAACTCCGCGTTCATCGCCGGGAGAGTATCCAACTCGCTCGTTTTCTCCGGCCGCGAGTTCTCAAACCACAGCCCGCTCTCGGTCGGCGGGGTGCAGTAAAACCATTTCTGGTGCCACCCGTGCACTGAGTCTCGCAGGGGTGGGGAGGGATACTCCTTTTTATCCCTCAGCTGGAAGTAGATGCATCCAGCGGCGTTGGTGCTCTTCGACCACGCCGAAAAGTAGAATCGTCGGAAAAGATCCACGCTGGGATATACTCCGACGAAGGCTTCACAGAGATGCTGGAATACTGCAAGAATCAGCATCGCGTTGGGGTGGAGGTTGATCAGTTCCCACCCGTAATGTTCAAAGATATCCTTAAGGAACCGACTCTCAGGGAATCGGAACCCGCAACGAAAATACTCCTCAAAAACCACCAACTCGCCTTCTTGGACAGTTGGGGTTTCTTGGTCCTTCTCCGCAGGTCGCCAGTTAATGAGCAGCCGCGGAGAAAGGATCTCCTCCTTCTCAAGCGCCATCAGGCTCTCCTCAGAATGATGAATGGATCTGCTCCAGGACGCCATCTATGGTGTAGAATCAAAGGGGAAGCTGGCGATTTGGGGAAGATGAAGGCTGAAGAAAGTGAGGGTTTTGAGCGGCGGGAATTCTAAGGGTTTTTTCGCGGCTGAGTGGCTTCCTCAAGAAGCTACCTACTGCTTTTTATAGACCCAAGGCGACACATTAATGAGTAAACGGCTCGTTTCAAACGTTCCATTAAATGCTTTATTCATTTCCCATAATGGATACTGTCTCTGATGGACCCGATAAAGTACTCAGGCGTCGGATCTGAAACAAAAAGACTTCTTTGTTTTGGAAACTGAAAGTGTAAAAGGACTGAAAATTTCCAGTACTTTTCAGAGGACGTTTTTCCTTTTTATACTTTGAACATTTTGTTCGAAAAAATCACATAACCCAATTTTTAACGTACTGAAGTGTTTCTAATTGGGTTATGGTTTTATCGAAATCGTGTTCTAGGCTAAAACTTCGTCTCTAATCGAAGTAATAGTCTAACCGGATGTTCAACTCTGGTCGCAATTCAGTTCTAACCGCGGCCTTAAAGTCTGATCGCGGCATCAGGGCAGGTCATGGTGATCTTTTAAAGCGCGATTCTAATCGCAGAACTGAAATTTCCTGTGTATGAATGGTCGCGGACTAAGCTTTTAGCCATAATTTCGCACAGAAGGTATGAAGAATGTTCATATGAATAAAAGAAACTTTATTTATTACATTCTTTACATACAAAAGGGATACGGTCGATAAAAGCATCGACTTGTTCCGAAAGAAGTTTACAAAGTTCCCCAAGGGACATATTGTTGTCAGTAGGATCTACACTGACAACCCCCAAGGAACTAGCGACTACCCTAAGTCTATCTATATCGTCCCTAACAACAGACGCACTATTGTCCCTAATCAAGTCAGAGAGTTCTCGCTGTTGCTGAGCGAAGTCCCTCTCTCGACGGAAATGGTGCGCCTCTTCTCGGGATCGATCAAGACATTCTGCTAAACGCAGAATCTTCGAGGCCATCTCCTCGGTCTTCTTCTCCAGGGTATTCTTCTCTTCCAGAAGAGTCTGTCCGGAAGGGAGAGATGGAGCAGCAGAAGGCTGATCGCTGGGGCCTCCTACCTCCTGCATTTTGCAAAAGTTAGTCATATTAACTAAAATTATCAGCAAAAAGGGAGAAGAATTGTTACCTGTCCCGGTGCATAACCCGTTGATACACCCATCTTGGGAGGAAGATCATCATATGGTGGAAGAGCAACCTTCCCAGAAGAAGATTGCTTCGCCAACCCAATATGGCAATCATCTGATCGAGGGATAGTCACCGCTTGCCGACCAGGATGTTGATCACCCAAAAGGATGGGGGAATTGGACGTGAAGGAATCTTTCTCTAAGGATAAAGGCCTAACTTGCCGAGAGGCATGAACGGGGAGGGTCAAAGGAACTGAAGGAAGAAAGAAACTCGCTACATTCTTCACCTTTGTTCCACTGGAAGATCCTTCGTCAACCTTGGGTTTCTTCCTTAAGGGAGACATGACTTCATTCGTTTGAGACCCTTGTTCGACAATTTCCCCTTCATCGCTCTCAATCTCGATGATTTCGTGATCTGCCATTGGGAGGAGTATGTGAAAAGGAAGGAGGCCAGGTAACAAGAAAAAGACTTAGGCGTGAGAGGGAAATTGTAAATCTTTACATGTCCAGGGGTCTGGTATTTATAGCCGCCAGGTCGACGGTTCGCCTCCTAGACACCTCGAGTTTCGTTAAGACATTTACAATTTTACCTCGAGATAAAAATCTCTACGGCGCCATCATTGCCCGTCACGTAATGTCAGAACCCGTCTTGAAAAACCAACCGTTTTCACTTAGTGCGCCACTAAGTGGAGAAGTTAAAGGGCCGGGTTAAAAATCCAATGCACGGTTTTTTAAATTCGAAATAAACACGTCTCTCCGTTTTCTTCGAATTTGGGGGCTAGCTGACGAGGATTGACACCCGGGTCACTTCTAATAAACTTCTGGTTCAAGACAGGTTCGAACCAGACATGTGTCTGGAGATGCGAACTCAAGCTATTCTGAGAGGCATCACCACGAGGTCGCAAGCTTTACGCGATCAAGTCGCAGCTTTACGCGGTCAGACCGTAAGCCTTACGCGGTCAGAAGTTCGTGGGCTATACGCGAACTACACATTCGGGATATTACGCGGTCAGCCGAATCCCGCGGTCAGAACATCTGCCGATCAGGATACCTGGGATCTATCTATTCGGTTGCCCATACGACAGGATATTCTAAGTATCCCGAAGATTCCTACACGTGGAGAATCAACCGTCAGGAGGTTAACACGTACAGTTATCCATGAATAACACGTGTTTAACCTACGTGGAGGTTAAGAGCAGTTCCAAAAACCGTATCCAACCGTCCGTGCAACCGATTGATGCAGTTTCCTTCACATGGCACCCTTTCAAGCAGTATAAAAGGATGGCATGAAGCATCAATCAAAGGGGGGATCCAAGTTAGCCAAGTCTACGGCACACCTCATATAGCATTTTTATAAGTCTTCTTTAGCTTATCTTTGTACACTTTTACAGGAAAAATCCTCGCCTGTGAGGACTTTTTCCTCCACTTGTAAACCTTTTACCATACTTAGTGAAATCTCAACAGGACGTAGGGCTTTTACTCCCACCATCGAGGGCCCGAACCTGTCTAAATTCTCTGTGCTCCTGTTCACCATTGTTCAGCATACCTTCCCGAAGGGTCATCTTGAAAGGTCTCACTATTACAAATTCTGCATAAGTTCGGCTGAGGACTCCGAGTCCGAATCGTCGACAGCTGGCGCCCACTTAACGGTACTCTCCACCAGGGAATGAACTACGTGTATACAATATCATCGTGCGTTGAAGTGAATAGAATGTATTGCAGCGTGAACAGCAAGTAGCCAAGAAGATGCCGTTGAACTACATCACCCGGGGCATCAGGTGGGCACTCACGATAGCATGTCAAAAATCTGTGGGGGGCACCACGTTTGGATGCCGGGATCTCATTACCATGGTTATCGATATGGAATCGAAGGTGCATCTACACGCGCAGATTGGGGGACGATGGGATGTCCATTGGCAGATAAATCAAACACTTTGGAGGATGTCCCTCATAGATCCCATCATCTAGAGTGCTTGGTTTACCTGTCAGTGGATATCTCATCGTCCCCCCAATCTGCGCGCGAGATGCATCTTTGATTCTATATTGATAACCACAATGATTTGATCCTGACATCCAAACGTGGTGACCCTCAAAGATTTCTGACATGCTATCGTGAGTGCTCACTCGATGCCCCAGGTGATGTAGTTCGGCGGCATCTTTTTACCTACTTGTTGGTCACGCTGTGGTATATTCTATTCCCTTCGACGTAAGGTGACATTGTATACACGTGGTTCATTCCCCTGATGGAGAGTATCGTTGATGCGGACCCAGGGGTCATACCACATTATAACTGGGCGATGGTTGTGTTGTGTGTGACATACATGGGGCTATGTGAGGTATGTGCCAGGACTTCGGTCGGATCATTGTTGTTTGCATGCCCTATATTGCTGCAACTGTGGTCATGGGAGTACTTCCCCGTTGGTCGGCCGCATTTGGAGTGGCCTATTCATCCGTGTGGTATGCCAGCCGATTATCATGATTGGGTTGACCAACCCACCATGGAAGCCCGTTGATTGGGGCATCGGCCTAGGTGGTCATCGTCTCAGATTTATCGTTGCTATATGGTGTAGCAGGAAGAGTTTGATTTCCTGTTGGACGCACGGGTTATATGGAGACCGTGAACACCTGAGCACATATGTTCGATTGCACCACACGACATTTCGCTATAGCGCACCGTGGGTTAGGACTGCTGATGACTCGCCGACACATAGTTTTCTCACATATGGTGGAGCCATATTTTCTGGAGAGGGTGATGCTCCAGTTCGAGTTACATCAGCAGATACCGCCCCCAGATAGAGATCGACAATGCCATCTCTCGCGGGAGATTCACATGTATATGTACAACATTTGCTATATATCAATTACGTAGTAAACATTTATTTAGTTTTTCGTATTTATGTGTATTGCATTGCTTTTTGTTGACAAACGCGGAAAGGGAAACACTTGGACAATTAGCAGCGCAAGAATGCCAAATTGGTCAACGAGTGGGAGGAGTACGCAGCGATCGATGTTGTTGTGGAGGAGCGGCCGTATGACCCTGCGACGTACCAGGCTTATCTTGACTGGTACGTGCTGTGCACTCGTACGCAACTTGCACATGCGCCCCACCTTCGCTGACATATCTATCACATCAAGACAATCTCCGATCGGGCCTTGATGTTGAGTTCCCGGGTCGAATCCATCGTTCAGTACGTTCGTGTTGACTAGATCCATACGTTGGTCTCTTATCTGATTTTCCGGATTTCTCGCATTCATTTTGCATGTGTAGGTTAACATAGCAGTGGCCATCGAGAGGCATACGTGTTCCCTGCTATCCAAGTTTGCTCGGGGAGGACGACAATTTCAGATAGAGTTGCTTGGCGCATTACGTTCCATTAACATCAGAGCACGGTGACTCGTCTCCGACCTAAGTTGTGGCCAAAAGACCGACGCATCTGTTCCACACCGGAGAGGGGCTCGGCCACCTAGCCTGATGTCATTTAGGCCTAGCCTGAGTGGTGCTCGACAGAGCACGCCATCGGCACGGCCCACTCAGCACAGCACATCATCGACTTGGGGAGGTGATGTACCATGTACGTCTGCTGGCCCATCTCAGCTTCGTCGTTCATCATCGATGCACACTGGTCGATGCGGAGATCTGTAGATAAGAGGCTCATCGAGACATCGCACTCCGGTGCAGATGACTCCAACAGTGGGAATGACATTCGTTGAGCCTAGGAGGCTGCCGGTAGGGCTTTGGTGGAGCGGTTTGCGGCTAATGAGTCTTGGGACCAGACTGATATTGAGCAGATGGCCCATGGACACACGGTATCTTGGATGCCTTTGCAGTCGAGCTGGGGGGAGCCTATCGATGACCAGAGTTATCACCAGGGCTATCCCGACAGATGCTCCATAGGGAGATGAGGCCGAGTGGATAGCAGATCAGCGAGACAACGAGGATTGGGTCTCGAGCATGCTAGGGATATAAGATCCTCATGCACATTAGTACTACCCTCCGGATGAGTTAGTATCGAACGAGATCGGAGATCTTCCTCCACCGACCCAGCCATCTCAGGGCTATGCAGATACTGAGCAGCACGATCCTTCTACAGTAGTTGGGCAGCGATCGCATCTGTCACCTGATCTATATTCGTCGTCGCCTTTTCATAAAGCTAGGCATGGATATAAGAGGGGTCGTCCGAGCCCTTAGCGTGGCATACATTTTATTTTCCATCTCGAACATGTACTAATACCCTTATTTCTTCAATGTGTCATATTATTTCTTTTAGTAAATGCATTGTTTTTGGTTTAAATTGTTCTGAATTGTTTTAAGATATGTAATTTCGATTGACCATCCACTTGAACTGGTTGAATAAGGAATCCAAAATGATCACATCAATATAATCGGATCGTCAACTAGACTTATATATCTGAAGATATAATACGATATAATATCCTGTCATATGTAATTCTGATTTATGATTCGTTTATGGCGATTTGATTATTTTAACTTCATAATTTGAATGGTCAAAACAAATTGTCAATCGGAGTTATAATTTAAAAAATATGAATGCTGGAAAATTTCAAAAATCCTGTACAAAATATAAAACCGTCAAAACACCTGTTAAAACTCCCAAACTCATGCTTATCGACCTTGCAGATTTCTGTGACAACAGCCTCCTTGGTGGAAGGATACAAACAAAATAGATTTGAGGTAAAGGTTAATGTGCCTTCGAGCTCTAATTCTACTTTGTCCATTTTCATTCCTCAAAGTTTAGATCATAGTACCAAATTAGGAAAGCAAAAGGCTTTTGGCTCGGCAGATTTTATTTCTGAGTTGACTGGCAAAATGAATAGCCTCAAATTTTACAAAACTATCAATCATATTTTTGATGGTGAGGTAGAAAATAAGAATGAATTAGTTAACAAAATTTTAGCCTTTAAACCTTTCACACTCACTTCTAGGACTAGAAATTATTATCTTAGACCAACTTTTGCACATCTACAGTTTGAAGAAATGTCTCAGGTCAATTTTATGGTTTTTTTAGTGGAAAATAAATTGTAGAATGGAACATTGATGGTCTGATTGAATATCAAATATTTACTTTTTGTCATCAAATGGTTATGTATGCCAATGCTTGTAGGGTCAATAGAAACAATGATAAACAGGTAGCAGATATGATTGTCACAATATTCTCTAGTAACTTAGAGGTTGGTGCATCATTATCTTACTCTTGAGCAAAAATAAAATATCGTAGGAGCCATTAAGATTGATTCGGAAGGTAATACTTTGCCAGGTAATCCCTCTGATGTCATTACCACCCTGTTATTCAATATTATCTATCATTTTGCTGGTAACTATGTAGATATCTTTGAAAAGACTAGAGAATAGTTTATCAATTTGAGGTGTAAAACAATGTTAGATTTTAGATGGTATAAAGATACATTTTTATCAAAATTTTATACTCTTCCGGATCCCAATCAAAAATTTTGAAAAGAAAGGTATATTTCTGGCTTGCCTCCTTTATTTGCTGAAAAAAATAACAAATTTGTTAAGGAAAGGAGGAGGTAGTCTCAACTATCAATCTCTAGGCATAAGAAGAATTACTCAGAAGATTCAGCTTCTTGTGGTTGACCTTTGCAATGATCTCAAAATTAAAGATCATCTTAAAAAGCAAAAAATGTTGGGAAAAAGAGAATTAGCAGACTTTTCTTACTAGTTTGCTTTCCAACAAGACCTTCATTAAAAAAGAAAGAACCAAGTAAAAAATTTCAATAGTAGATTCTCAAAGAATGATAGATTTGTTAGAAAAAGAAAACATAAAAAGATCTACAACAAAGAAGACAAAAATAGTGATATTATCTGCTTTAAGTGTAGAGAAAAGCGTTATACTGCCAACAAATATTCCAAGAGTGGCTTTAAAAAGAAGATCCAAGTTTTTCTTGAATCGGATCCCAAAGACCTTAAAGAAAAATTGAGGGAAATTTTGAATAACATTGATTCCGAGGCTGACAAATCTTCTGATATAAATTGCTGTGAAAATAGTGAATGTCCTTGTTGTGAGCAGGATATTTCAAAAGAAGAGTCCGATGAAGTATCTTGGACACTATTGATTCAATTCACGATCCTGAAGAAAAGAAGAGTCAGTTTGAGGAGTATATTTCCATGATTAGTGAGAACAAAGATCTTGAGGTAAGACCAAACCAAAATAGTGAGTTCTTCACTATTGATGAGGTTTTTCAAAAGATCAAGAGGTCTAGAGGAAATGGTAAGAAGCTTTTGATTGAGGATCTTTCGCAAGAACAAAATATTTTTAGAAAAGAATCGCTTGATCTCAAAATAAAAATTCAAATTTTAGAATTTGAGAAACAAAATAATTTTGAAAATATTCCAGATATAGAGCTAGAGCCTAAAGAAAATGTTAGAGATTTTATTGGTTTTATTAAAAATATTTCAAACAAAAATGGCATGCAAAAGTTTTATGAAAATTTCCTAATGGTTATACTTCTAAACGTAAAACTTTGATAGATTCTGGAGCTAATATAAACTGTATTAGGGAAAGAATATTTCTCTCAAAGTATTTTGGGAAAATTGCATACAAACTCAATGCGGCTAATGGTGACCCTATGATTGTGATTTATAGGTTCCTTAAGATTTATATTTGCATCTCTGGGGTTTGCATTAAATTTTTTTTTTTCATGGTTAAAGAACTTTAAATAAGGTGTTATTTTGGGAACACCATTTCTTTCAGCTATTAGATTATTTTTGGTAGCTGATAGCAATATTCAGTTCAAAATAAAAGGCAAAAGGGCGAGATGAAATTTTTCTCTAAGCCTGAAGAAATCTTTCTAGATCATATGGACAAAGCTTTTTCTTGTAAAGAGCATTTTCTCTAAAAAATATCTGTAGATTATCAACATAATTCCTTTTTAGGACAATTGAGAAGCCAGAAGGCAATCAATCGATGAAATTTAGCACATGGAATCTACCACTACCAGTTCAAGGGAGACAGAGGTGTTTTAATCATAATTTTTCCGCCACAAGAATACAACAAGGTTTGCTAAATCTCATTTGGCAATCTAGATCTGCCTTAGAAAAGTCTTTAGCACTTAATGCATTGGCATATTATTTCGCATCTACATGTAGAGAATATAGCCCAGAAGATCATGCATCTTGATAACAAAAAATTTCTATAGATCAGTCATCTTATGCACCTATTCAGGCATTCCCCTATATGCCACTAGAACACTTAAATAGATCAGCAAATAATAAAGGCACAGAGCATATTATATCTACAAAATATCGTAAGATCATACACAACTCTACATTTGAGCATTTGGGCCCTAGATTAAGCTTCAAAATAGAGGAAGAGATGTCTTAGTTCAGCAAAGACATTGTAGATCTAATTTGGCAAAAATTTGAAGAAAGACAATTGGGAATCTTTGCGGGACTCCAAGATTATTTCCTAGATATCTATTTGGGTAAAGAGAATCCCTATAGGATAACTCTCTACAAAGAGATTATTGCTCTCTTTACCATATATTCAACTATTTCTTTCAAATCAAAACACCTTTTTTTGGTGTTTAGGGCGGAAATAAATCTACAATATTTTAGAGGCTCGGAGATAGAACCATATTGAGAATCTTTTTCTCTCCAAACCCTTTTAGATCATGTATTATTGCGGGCCATTTATGGAACGCTAGATCAAATACTACAATCTAAACTTGGATTTGTGGTAAATAAGATTTGTGAAGATTTAAGTGACCTTGGTCGCTACAAATTCTCTTTCACTCAGTTCCCCTAAAATTCAAGCAACCCTTGAGGCCGGCAAGTCATCACATTTGTGTACTAAAAGGGAGTTTTGACAGCTCACTCCAAGAAGCATATATTTTGACAGAAGAAGACAGAGGAATACTAAATCAATCATATGTGAAAATTCACAAAGCCTGGAGGCATTGGATGGAGGCTTTAGAACTTGAGAGCAGTGTGTCAAGATAGATCCCTATTATGAAATGGTTTTTCAGGACCCAATAATGAGCATATTTGTTAATCGAGATGGTCGTTTAAAAAAAATCTTCATTATGTTGTAAGGCTAAAATATAATGAAGACACCAGTATATTGCGAAATTACAAAATCACAGTAATATGGTTAGAAAATTGGTTTCCTCCAGAAGAATGTTATCAAGGGAATCAAATTTAGCTATTTGAAGATGAAGAGGAGGGTTTTTTTTCCACTGATGACAAGATTTAAGAGTCAAAAGGCAATCTACTTGACAAAGAAGATAAAACACAAGAAAGTTTTAAAGATACTTCATCATTCAAGAAAGAAAGAAACAAAAGAAGATACACTTCTCTTCTTTTGAAGACAAGAAGGATAAATTATATGACAAAATTATTGAAAAAGACAAATTATATGGAGAAACTATTGAAGGAGATAAGTGGGAATTGTTCTCATAGATCTTCATAATATATGATGATGATAGATTCAAGATTTCTATAAAAGGAGGAGCCGCTCAAAAGGAACACACACAAAAAAAACACACACACACACACCAACACTTGAACACTTGAGCAACATCCACATCACTCTTCCATTCCGGTTCCACTTTTACTTCCACTCTATTCCACTTCATTTGTAAATAAAATCTAAATAGGATTGTAAATAGATTTGCACTAAATAAAGACTATATGGAGAATCATAGTGTGTAAGAATTGTACTGAATTTGAATGCATGTACTGAACTTGAACTTGTATGTGTGTGAATGTAGCAAAAGGACTCATCTTCTGCCTTTGTAAGTATAATGCTTTCCTAATATGATTAGTCCTTTTGTATATTTCTGTTTTTATCATCTATTTATTTTGTCTTTCTAGTTTATTGTTTCTATTACTTTGTTTATCTTCTTTCTTTGCATTGCTTTAGTTTTCATCCTTTTCCTTGGTTTCCAAAAATTGCTTTAGTTTTCATCCTTGTCCTTGGTCTTCAAAAATAGCAACAGTACTTTCTATATCTTCATATTAGAACCATTGTATTAGCCTTATCTTGTCAAGATAGACCGGTTTGGTCTATCTCGACAAGACAAGTCTAATATAATGGTTCTACTAAAATAGCAATGGAGAGATGGGTATTGCTATTTTTGGAAACCAAGGACAAAGATAAAACTTAAAACAATGCAAAGAAAGCAAGTAAGAGAATAGTAAACATGTAATGCAAAAAAAGAAGATAAATAGTAAATCACATAAGAAGATGAACAAAGTAATAATACAGAAACAATAAACTAGAAAGACAAAATAAATAGATAATAAGAACATAAATATATAAAAGGAACAATCATATTAATAAGGCATAATACTTACAAAGTCAGGAGACGAGTTCTTCTGCTACGTTCACGCACGTATAAGTGCAAGTTCACTACATGTTTAAGTTCAATACATGCGCTCAAGTTAGTACAAACTTTACACACTGTGAGTCTATATAGAGTCTTTATTTAGTACAAACCTATTTACAATACTACTAAGATTTTATTTACAAATGAAGTGGAATGGAAAAGTGTTGTGGATGTTGCTCAAGTATTCAAGTGTTGAGCAAGTGTTGTCTAAGTATGTGTGTGTTTTTGTGTGTGTGAGAGGCTCCTCCTTTTATAGAGGTATTGAATGTATCCTCACCATATATTATGGAGATACATGAGAAGAATTTTCACTTATGTCCTTCAATAGTTTTTCTCATATAATTTGTTCTTCTTGTTTTCAAAAGAAGAGAAGTGTATCTTCTACTTTTGTTTCTTTCTTCCTTGGATGATGAAGCATCTTGAAAATTTTCTTGGGTTTTGTCTTCTTTGTCAAGTAGAGTGCTTTTTGACTCTTACACCTTGTCATCATTGGTGTATCTTGAAATAATTTACACTACTACAGAAACAGACATATAGGAAGGCACATCATAGACGGGTATGAATTTTTCAATGGAACATCGTCTGCGAAGGCCTGTCGGGAGAGCATGTTAAGAATACCATGTGGAGCATGCTCAAATAAATTTTGAATAAATTTGACAAATGATTTTGAAGGTTCACTCAAATTTTCCTAAGAAGTGGTTTTTTGTCGACCTTGACAAAGTAAAAATTCTGTTGCATAGATTTTTCATACATATAGCCATCTCGAACCCCTAGTTTTTGCAACTTCTTGCCAGCTTCTTTACATACAAATGGGGATTTTGACTGACAATTTGCACCTAATTACGTACACACCCATATTATCCTCAACTTTCCACTTGCTGCAGCCCTGCAAAGTCGAAAATTAGAGGATAAGTTATACCGATGGAAATAGAAAGATAAGGATGGTTTATTACCTTTAAGGTATAACCCTTCCTGGTGATCCTTACACATGTAACTAGTTTCATCAGTGTCTTCGGTATTGAGCTATACGCCATCTCCAAATGGAGGCATCTCATGGAATTGATTGTATTCTTCCTCATCTACGACATTTTCAACTCCAACAATCCTTCGCTTGCTATGAAGGACGACGTGTCACTTCTTATTAGGCGGGTCAGTGATATAAATGACCTGAATGGCTTGCTTTGCAAGTATGAATGGCTCATCTTTATAAGCAACTCAATCGAGATCCACATAAGTAAAACTGTAACTGTCAACCTTCACACCCTATGGGATTTGGACCCATCGACATTGAAACAGGGGAATCTTGAACATACGTAATCGAGCTCCCAAATTTCTTCTATGAACCTGTAGTACGAGTTCAATCCACGTATTACCCTTGTTGGCTCTGTTTTGCTGAACTCCTCATGAAAAGTTTCTACGCTCACTCCACTATTTTGCATAGTGTTCTTTTGATCTTGAGTTTTCGTGAAAAATATGTACCCATTGATGTCGTATCCCTGCCATGTCTGTATAGTAAATGTTGGCCCTTTAGCCAACCATTAAGATTCTCACTTGCAGACTCCCCGGTGAATCGCACTTTCATCCACACGTTGAATCGACTGTTATGTTCTCTTGTGATCCAAACCTCAGATCGGCTAGGATTGTCTTGTTGTAGCATCTCCTTGTGCTCGTCGATGTACGCAGACACCTCCGTCATGTGTTGCAAGACCCACAAATGTGCTTTCGATTACATTTCGAAATCAGGAGTGATTACTCTCAGTCCAATAGTTCCAACGCCATCAAGCCTCCCCTCGTGACGAGACACAAGAACTTCTATTACTTCTACCTCGGTCATGTAATCGACGCAGAACTCAACAACCTCTTCTATTGCATAACCTTCGACAATGCTGCCCTCGGGCCGAGAGCGATTCCTCACATAGGCCTAAAGTACACCATGTACCTCTCGAACGGATACATATAACGTAGAAACACGGGTTTACATATCTTGATTTCTCTGACAAGGTGGATAGTGAGATGAACCATGATATCAAAAAATGACGAAGGAAAATATATCTCAAGCTGACAGAGAGTTCAAACCACCTCGTTCTGCAGAGAATCTAGTCCCTCGGGATCAATGACCCTGCAAAATATTGCATTGAAGAAATAATATAGCCTTGTGATTGTGTCTCTGACCTTATCCGGTAGAATACTCCGGATGGCAACAGGAAGCATTTGTGATAGCAACACGTGACAATCGTAAGACATCATACCAAGCAATTTCAAATTACCCATGGACACAAGATACAAGCTTTTTCATATTTGCGGAGTAACCCGATGGAACTTTAACACTATATAGACACTTACAAAGTTCTGTCCTCTCACTCTTTCACAAAGTATAGTAGGCAGGGGGGAGGTATATACGGCCTTTCTCGTCCTCTCTCGGTGCTAGCTCGGGCCTGATTTTCATTTCGATCATGTCGCGCCACATTAATGCCATCCTTTGTCTTCCCCGGAATGTTCAACAATAGCCCAATTAAACTGGGCAAACATCCTTCTCTACATGCGTGACATCAATGCAATGCCAAACCTCTAAATGCTCTTAATACGGTAAGTCCCAAAACATCGATCTCTTCTTCCAAATGTTCTTCGTGCGGGGTTTCAATTTATGACCTGGTAAGGCTAAGATAATGGCTCTGATATAGCAATGGAGATATGAGAAGCACTATTGCTATTTTCAGAAATCAAGGATGAAAACCTAAATTAATGCAAAGAAAGAAAATAAAGAAATATTAAACATGTAATGCAAAATAAACAGTAAATATACAAAAGAAAGAAGATAAATAGTAAATTACATAACAAAAGTAATAAAAAACAGTAAGAAAGCAAAGAGATAACTAGAACATAAATATACAAAAGAAACAATTATATTAAGAAAGCATGATACTTACAAAGGCAGAAGGCGAGTGCTTTTGCTACCTTCACGCATGTGCAAGTTCACGTTCAGTTATACGTTCAAGTTCAGTATATGCGTTCAGTTCAGTACATTCATTCAAGTTTAGTACAAATTTTACACACTACGACTCTCTATATAGAGTCTTTATTTAGTGCAAACTTATTTACAATACTACTTAGATTTTATTTACAAGTGAGTGGAGGTTGAGGTGGAAGTGGAGTGGAAGTGGAATGAAAGTGGAGTGGAAGCGAGATGGAAGAGTGTTTTGGATGTGTGTATGTTGTTTTCTTCCAACTTCTCCTCTTGAGAGACTCCTCCTTTTATAGAGGTCTTGGGTGTATGTAGATCCATGAGAAGGACACCTTCAATAGTTTCTTCATATAATTTGTCCCTTTGAATAGTATTGCCATATAATTTGTCCTTCTTGTCTTCAAGTGGAGTGCCTTTTGACTCTTATGTCTTGTCAAATTTGTCTTCAAGTAGAATACCTTTTGACTCTTATATCTTGTCATGTTTTCCATTATTGATGTGTCTTGGAATATTTTAATCTTCATGAAAGAAAATTTCTTCTTCATCTTCAGATGGTTGAGCCTGATGTCCTTGATAATAACATTCTTCTGGAGGAAACCAGTTTTCTAACCATCTTACCATGGTTCTGTAGTTTTGCAGTGTATGGTTGTCGTCGTTATATTCTGGTCTCACAATATAATGAAGATTTTTGCTTAACCGAATGTCTCGATTAACAAATACCCTCATTATTTGGTTTTGGAAAACCATTTCATAGTCAGGATCTATCCGGACATACTGCTCAAGCTCAGAGACTTCCATCCAATGCCTCCATGCTTTGTGGATTTTTTCATATGGTTGATTCAGTATTCCTTTATCTTCTTCTCTCAAATTGTATACTTCTTGGAGTGAGCTGTCAAACTTCCCTTTCAGCACACAAATGTGATGACTTGCTGGCCTCAAGGACTGCTGGAACTTTGGGGGAACTGAACAAAAGAAAATTTTGTAGCGACCACGAAGATCACTTATTTTTCACAAATACTTTTACTACAAATCCGAGATCGGATTGTAGTATTTGTTCTAGCGTTCCGTAAACAGCTCGCAATAAACCCTGGTCTAATAGAGTCTGGAGAGAAATAGTTTCTCTATATGGTCCTATCACCAAACCTCTAAAATGTTTTAGATCTATTTCCGCCCTTAACACCAAAAAGAGGTGTTTTGGTTGGAAACAAATAGTTGTATCTATGGTAAAGAGAGAAATAATCTCTTTATATAGAGTTATCCTATAGGGATCCTCTTTACCCAAATAAATATCTAGAAAATAATCTTGGAGTCCCATGAAGACTCTCATTTGTCTTTCTTCAAATTTTTTCCAGATTAGATCTGCAATGTCTTTACTGAAGTAAGACATCTCTTCATCTATTTTGAAGCTTAATCTAGGGACTAGGTGCTCAAATGCAGAAATCTTTGGGTGCTTTATATGATCTATGCCCTCAATATTTGTTAATCTATCTATAGGGGATGCTTGAATAGATGCTGCAGTAGATTGAATGGATGAATGCAATTTTGATGATCCTACATGTTTACTAATATGAGGTGAAATATGAGGTGATTGATCTATAGGAATTTTCTGTGATCTAGATGCATGAACTTCTAGGCTATATTCTCTACATGTGGATGCAAAGTAATATGCCAATACATTGACTGCTGAAGCCTTCTCTGAGGCAGATCTAGATTGCCAAATCAAGTTTAGCAACCCTTGTTGTATTTTTGTAGTAGGAAAATTATGATTAAAGCAGCTTTGTCTCCCTTGAGACGGTAGTGGTAGGTTCCATGTGCTGAATTTCATCAATTGATTGTCTTCTGGCTTCTCCATTTTCCTGAAAAAAGGATTATCTTGATGATCTATAGATATATTTTGGACAAAATGCTCTTTGCAAGAAAAGACTTTGTCCATATGATCTATAAAGATTTCTTCCGGCTTGGAGTAGAAATTTATCTCAGCCCATTTGCCTTTTATTTTAAACTGAATACTACTATCAGTTACCAAAAATGGTCTGATAGCTAAAAGAAATGGTGTCCCCAAGATAACACCTTGTTTGAGATCTTTTACTAAGAAAAAAGAGGTTTTGATGCAGACTTTAGAGATGCAAATGTAAATTTCAGGAATCCTATAACTCACAATCATAGGATCACCATTGGATGCATTAACTTTGTGTGCAGTTTTCACAAAATATTTTGAGGAAAATATTCCTTCCCTGATACAATTTATATCAGCTCCTGAATCTAACAAAGTTTTATGTTTAAAGGCATAACCATCAGGGAATTTGTATAAGACTTATGCATTACCATTTTTGTTTGAAATATTTTTAATAAAACAAATAAAATCTCCATCATTTTCTTTAAGCTCAGGCTCTATATCAGGAATGTTTTCAAGATTATTTTGTTTGTTATATTCTAAAATTTGAATTTTTATTTAAGATCAAACAATTCTTTTCTGAGAATATTTTGTTCTTGCCAAAGATCCTCAATTAAAAGTTTCTTACCAATTCCTCTGAAACTCCTTATCTTTTGAAAGACTTCGTCAATAGTGAAGAATTCATTATTTTGGTTTGATCTTACCTCAAAACTCGTTAGGACCAAAATACTTTCTTCATATTCTTCTTCTGAAATATGCTGCTCACAACAAGAACATTCACTATTTTCACAACAACATATATCAGAAGTATAGTTAGTCTCTGAATCAATGCTATTTAGAACTCCTCCCAATTTTCCTTTAAGGTCCTTGGGATCTGATTCAAGCAAAGCTTAGATCTTCCTTTTAAAACCATTCTTATAACATCTGTTGGCAGTATGACCCTTTTCTCCACACTTAAAGCAAATAATATCTTTGTTTTTATCTTCACTAGTGTGGATCTTTTTAGGTTTTCTTTTCCTAAATTTGTCGTTCTTTGGATGTTTACTATTGAAGTTTTTTACCGGATTATTTCTTTTTTCATAAAGATCTTGTTGGAAACCAAACTGATAACAAAAATCTCCTAGTTCTCTTTTTCCCAACATTTTTGTCTTTTAAGTTGATCCTTAATTTTGAGATCATTACAAAGATTAGCCCCAACAAGCTGAATCTTTTGAGTGATTCTTCCAATATCTAGAGACTGATAGTTAAGACTACCTCCTCCTTCTTTTCTTAACAAATTTCTTATTTTTTCAGCAAATAAGGGAGGTAAGCCAGAGATATACTTCTCCCTCCAAAATTCTTGATTGGGATCAGGAAGAGTATAAAGTTTTGATAAGAATGTGTCCTTATACCATCTAAAATCTGACATTGTTTTGCACCTCAAATTGATTCGTTATTTTCTAGTCTTTTCGTAGATATCATCGTAGTTTCCAGTAAAATGATAGACAATATTGAATAAGAGGGTGGTAATGGCATCCGAGGGATTGCCTGGCAAACCATTACCCTCTGGATCAATCTTAATGGCTCCTAAGATGTTTTCTTTTTGCTCAAGAGTAAGGTAACGATCCCACCAACCTCTAAGCTGACGAGAGAATCCTGTGGCAATCATGCCTACTACTTGTTTATCATTGTTGCCATTGATTCTACAGGCATTGGCATACATAACCATTTGATGACAAAGGGTAAATATTTGATATTCAGTTAGACCATCAAGATTCCATTCTACAATTTCTTTTCCACTAAAAGAAACCATAGAACTAACCTGAGGCATTTCTTCAAACTGCAAATCTGCAAAGGTTGGTCTAGAATAATAATTTCTCGTCATAGAAGTGAGTGTGACAGGTTTAAAGGCTGAAATATTGTTTACTAATTCATTCTTATTTTCAACTTCACCATCAGAAATATGATTGATAGTTTTGTAAATTTTTAGGCTATTCATTTTGCTAGTTAATTCAGAAATAAGATCTTGTGAGCCAAAAGCCTTTTGCTTTCCTAATTTGATATTAGGATCTAAACTTTGAGGAATGAAAATAGGTAAAGCAGAATTTGAGCTAGAAGGCATATTAACGTTTACCTCAGGTTTATTTTGTTTGCTACCTTCTACCAAAGTATTTTCAATCCTATCAGTTTGTTTTCCCAAAGCATGTAGCGAAACATTTGCAAAATTTGTTGTTCCATAAGATGACTAATATGCTCTGTCCTAGCAGGCTCCACTGAAGAAGTTTTGTTCATAACCTTAAGGGACACGCCTTGATATTCTCATAAATCTGAACAGATTCAAAAGGTGGATGAACTGATTCCACCACTTCTCCACCTGGGGTCTTCCAATCAGTGGAATCCCTTTTGATAACTGAGACTTGCTCTCTTTTCTCAAACAAATAATCTTCGACATGAATCCAGAAGGAATCTTCATACCAGTCGAAGAAGAATATGTTTCTCTTTTGTTTCATCATATCAGCATACCAAAAATCTTTGATTTTAGTTTTGAAAGGTTCTTTAACTTTATTGAAAAATCTTTCCTTTTTAATCTTATTTTTAGGAAGATTAAACTCTAGTATGAGGAGAGGTTTATCTATTTCAAAATCAGGTTTTTGAGCAAATTCGATGTCATTGACCTCAAAATCTGAGACAGAAGGCTCATAGGTGCTATCTTCATAAGTGGCAAAGGCGACATTTTGAGATTTAACTGGCCTTCTTTATATCTCATGGAAGGTCTTGATTGAATAAAGGCTTTTCTTTGTGAGGAGAAAACTACCTCAACATCTCCATCTGGGGTTTCAGTCAAGGATTCTAACTCAGTTTGTTGAAGAAGTTTAGGATCAACAACTTGGAAAAGAGTCCATTTTTCAGGGAGAGAGATTTCATCCCATTTTAATGTTTTTGGGGTTATAGAGCTGTTTTTGGGATTGGCTTGAAGTAAAGTAGTCAGGCCCTTTGGTGTATATTGTTTGGCACAAGGGGCTAAAGTGGTCATGGCTTTATAATAAACTCGATAAGTAACAGAGTTATTTTCACTACCAGGTTCAAGGTCAAAGCCAGATGTTTGAAGATTCAAGGTCAAAACCTGTTTGATATTTGCATCTGTAAGAGAAACAGAAAAATCAGGGAAAGTGTTGAAAAACACTGGCCCATTACTAAGACTAGCTTCAACCAGTCCTAATAAAGAGTCAGAGAACTTTTTATTTTTGGTATCTCTTAAACAAGCCAACACAGAGATATGTAACACTTTTCTAGTCAAAGATTTGATTGCAATTTGAATCAAATCGATATGCAGATAATTATATTGAGGTTTAGCTCTAATATTGCTCTGATACCAAGAAAGTACCTAGGCACAGGTCTGGTCTATCTTGACAAGGTAAGGTTAAGATAATGGTTCTAATATAGCAATGGAGATATGAGAAGCACTATTGCTATTTTCAGAAACCAAGGATGAAAACCTAAATTAATGCAAAGAAAGAAAATAAAGAAATATTAAACATTTATTGCAAAATAAATAGTAAATACACAAAAGAAAGAAGATAAACAGTAAATTACATAACAAAAGTAATTAAAAATAGTAAGAAAGCAAAGAGATAACTAGAACATAAATATACAAAAGGAACAATTATATTAAGAAAGTATGATACTTACAAAGGCAGAAGGCGAGTGCTTCTGCTACCTTCACGCACGTACAAGTTCACATTCGGTTAAACGTTCAAGTTCAATACATGCGTTCAGTTCAGTATATGCATTTAAGTTTAGTACAAACCTTACACACTACGACACTCTATATAGAGTCTTTATTTAGTGTAAACCTATTTACAATACTACTTAGATTTTATTTACAACTGGAGTGGAGGTTGAGGTGGAAGTGGTGTGGAAGTGGAATGGAAGTGGAGTGGAAGTGGGATGGAAGAGTGTTCTGGATGTGTGTGTGTGTTGTGTGGTGTGTGGTGTGTGGCGTGTTCTCTTCCTTGAGAGACTCCTCCTTTTATAGAGATCTTGGATGTATGTGGATTCTATGAGAAGGATTCTTTCAATAGTGTCTTCATATAATTTTGTCGTTTTGGATAGTATTGCCATATAATTTGGCCTTGTTGTTTTCAAGTGGAGTGCCTTTCGACTCCTATGTCTTATCAATATTTTTGACTCCTATGTCTTGTCAATATTGTCTTCAAGTAGAATACCTTTTGACTCTTACATCTTGTCCTGTTTCCATTATTTATGTATCTTGGAATATTTTAGTCTTCATGAAAGAAAATTTCTTCATCATCTTCAGATGTTTGTTAATCCCTTAAGGAGGTAATAAAATCTGATGTCTCCTCTTGATCTTTTTGCTTTAATATGGAATAATAATTAAACTTTTGGGAAGATGAGGTTCAAGAGTCATTGGCTTGTGAAAATTTATCTTCTAGGCTTCGACATGGAGCCCTTGAATCTAATGACTGTGGACTTTCTTGTATCATTTTGAACATTGTTTCGTAGACTTGAAGTTGCAGCTCAACTTCTGATAGTCCTGGTTTTTTTAGGAGTAATTCCTTTGTAATCTTTTCTTTTAGTCTGATCATGTTAGATCTGTGGGAATTTGTTATGTTCCCTTTTCCTTGCACAATTGGTTTTATGTCAAACTTATCCCACCATTTTACCTGATATTTTCTCATTATGGCAGCCGGAAATTGGTTGTGACATAAGTCTAGTTCCCACTTCGTAATCCACTGCATCCCTGTCTCTGAACAGAATTGCAGTAGGACAAAAGGATATTCCTTCAGATCTCTGGTAGATTCTTTAGCCACCTTCTTCATAACTTCATCTGGAAGAATTTCTGGAATAGCTCCTATCTTGAGCATGAAGTTTTTAAAGAACCATAGTGGTATATTGGATAGTTTTTCTTTGAAGCGGATAAACCATTAATGCTTCATTCTAATATTTTGAAGTAGTAGAACATTTTTCCATGCATCTTGATAGTCCCAATAATTATATTTGTTAGGACTATATGAATAAAGTGATCTAGATATATATGGGTTAGAAGCGGTATCCCATTCTTCCAAATCTATAATTTTATTGATGAGTAACTTGGTATATGTTGTTTCCTTGTCAATCCCCAAAGTGTGCTCAACCGGCCTCCCACTTGTTGATATATCCCTTTTTGGGGCCATGTCCCTGTAAAAATTCACGAGACAGGAAGTCTGAGAGTGAATTATTTTCTCCCTTAATATGTTCAATTTGAAAGTCAAAACATGATAATATTGCTTGCCATCTAGCAAATATTTGCTTTGAAACCAGATTTTCGACATCCTTTTGAAGGACATCTTTTGCTGCTTTACAATCGATTCGCAGTAGGAATTGCTTATTTAGAAGTTCTCCTTGAAATTTTGAGATAACCTTGACAATTGCCAAGATTTCTTTCTTGATGGTAGAATAATTTTTCTGAACATTATTCCAAGTCCCCGAAGTGAACCTGACTAATTGCTCAGAGGATCCCATCTTTTGTTTTAAGATACCTCTGAAGCCTATGTCTGAGGCATCAGTCTCAATAATTTTGAGAGCATCTCGATCTAATATATGTAAACAACGTAATTTCTTAACCTTGTTCTTAATTTGTCTAACTGCCTGAGTATGACTCAAGGTCCAGGCAGGAGGATCTTTTTTCAATCTATATGTCAAGATTTTTCTGTCTTTAGCAAGATCTTCATAAAAATCTGAAACATAATTTAAACAACCCAAAAAATTTTGTAGTAGCTTTTTATCTTTTTTTTCAATTGAGAATTTATCAGCAAAGTCAATTACCCTAGCAATAGGTGTGACTTGATCAAAACGAATTCTATAACCCAGAAATTGAATATCAATTTGGAAAAGGTTCATTTTTCTAGCAGATACTATGAGGCCATTGTACATAATAGTTTTGTAGAAAATATTTAGATGTTTCCAATGTTGATCAATATCTTGAGAGAATACCAAAACATCATCTATGTAGACATTGATAAAAGATGTGTAGGGCAAGAAAATTTCATTCATTATTCTTTGAAACTCAGAAGGTGCATTTTTTAAACTAAAAGGCATGACATTCCACTCATAGTGCCCAAAAGGAGTGGTAAAAGCAGTTTTATACATATGTTCTTCTTTTATCTGAATTTGCCAAAACCCGGATTTCATATCAAATTTTGAATAAATTTTAGCTCCTTGAATTCTCCTAATCAGGTCTTGTTTATTAGGGATAGGATATCTAATCCATTGTAGTACTTTATTCGAGGGTCTATAATTAATTACTAGTCTAGACACACCCCTTTCTTTTCGGCAACATTTTCAACATAAAAGGCAGCACAACTCCAAGGAGAAGAGCTCCTTCTAATTAGATTTTTTTGCAAAAGATTTTTAATTTCCTTTTTGCAAATTTCAAGCAACCTTTTATTCATTTGTATAGGTATGGCTTTGGTGGGAATATTTTCTTCATTAAAATCAGAAATATAAGGCAAACCCACAACATGTTTTTTTCTATACCAGAAAGCAGAGTAAACTTTTCATGTAAAGTTTTCTGCTTCTTTTGAAAATTAACATCATCAAGAATTTTATCTATCCTAATATTTTGAATCTCTGAAGAGATCTACTAAATAAATTGCTCTCTGTAACATATGATTTCTCTAAACTGGTTAAACATAGTCTCACTAGGTTTTGAACAAAATTTGATAGTAACATTCTTACCTTTAGTCTTGAATTGGATACCTTGAGTAGTCACCAAAAAGGGTCTAATAAGAGACAAAAATGGTGTTCCCAAGATGACTCCCTGTCTAAGATTTCTAACTAAAAGGAAAGAGGTTTTGATACAAACTCCAAAAATGCAAACATGAATTTCAGGGATTCTATACCTCACTTCTAAAGGATTACCATCAGTTGCATTAATTTTATGATTAGTTTTTTGAAAATATCTTAGAGGGACTATGCCTTCTCTAATGCAATTAATATCTGCTCCTGAGTCAAGCAGAGTTTTGTATTTAAAGATATGACCATTAGGAAACTTATATAAAATCTCAGCATGCCATTTTTGTTTGTAATATTTTTCTATTGAACCAACAAAATCTTCAGAAGTTTCTTTCAATCCCAAATCATTTTGGAAAGCGTTTTTAGAAATACTGGGTTTATGAAAATTCAAGATATGAGTTTTCTTTTTGAGATATTGTAACTCTCTCTTTATAACATTTTGCTCTCTCTTCAGATCATTAAGCAAAAATTGCTTTTCTTTAAAATCTGAATTCTTCTGGGTGTCTTTTCTAAGCCGAAAAACCCTTTATTATGAATGAACTTTTTATCGAATTCCTTAGGGCATTTAATCAAGGAAATATATTTTTCCAGTTGACTTCTCTTTTCTCCTGGACCTTGAATTGAATCAATTGTATCCAAAATAAATTGTTCAATATTTGTAAGAACCTGAACACTTTCATCAGGGAGTTCTTCTGATCTCATAGTGAACAATCGTCTATTACATGTACCAATAATTGTTTTCCAATCATTTGAATCCGAACATATATCATTTTTATGCTTCATATCTCTATTTCTCCTTTTTCTAGAATCATACCAATCTTTTTGAGCTCTAAGGCATAGACTAAATTCTCCCAAGAAGTTTTGCTTCCCAACGTATAATTTAGGGAGAATATAAATCTTATCATTATTATCTCCAAAATCTGATATGATTGCACATCTTATATCAATCAGTTTTTTGTTCTTTCCTTCATAATTTTCTCCACAATTGCTAATAGTGCTCTGATACCAAGGAGTAGCTCTAGTAGAGTTTTTGACAAGAGAATTAATTCTTTGGTCTGGATCATGATTTATTTTCTTAGGATAGCTAACTAGGCTATTAGATAGAATCATGAGATTTTCCTGCCACAAGTTTCTAATCACCATCTCTGAAGTTCTCAATTCTTCATTACTCCTGAACTCAAAATGTTGGTCTTCTTAATTCTTCTTTTTAGTGCTAGTCTCAGGATGATGAAGGCTAGAGAGGGGATCTATTTTGACCATCTCAGTTTGTTTGACAAGAGTATTTGAAGAAATTTATTCTAGACCTTGATGATCTAAGGGATGACTTGTATATATAGGTTCATCAAGGGTACTCTCAACCAACTTTTCTAAAGAGTTTGTATATTTGAGTTCACCAAAGATATTCTTATCTGGCTCTTCTGAAGGACAGGATTTTTTTAGGACCTGAACAATCTCAGAAGGAAGATGATCTTCAAGAGAGATGTTCTGAATAGGTTTAGAAGCACGATGATCAAGATTTTTTAATTCTTTTTTGGAAGTATGATTTTGTTTTTCATATAAATAATCTTTAACATGAATCCAAAAGGAATCCTCATACCAGTCGAAGAAAAAGATATTTCTTTTTTGTTTTATCATATCAGCATACCAAAGGTCTCTGATTTTAGTTTTGAAAGGTTCTTTAACTTTATTGAAAAATCTTTCTTTTTTCATTTTGTTTTTAGGTAGAGCAAACTCAAGTCTAAGAAGAGGTTTTATCTATTTCAAAATCAGATTTAATAGTAGTTTCCCTTGATGTCTTCCAATTTATAATATTTTTTTACCGCATCCTCAAAACATATAGAAGAACCACTTTTAACCGACATTGTTTTAATGGACCTTTCCTGCTTGAGGCTACAGCCCTAATAGTAGTGCTCAGGATCCCAATTAACCAAGACGTCTTTTAGAACAGAAAAGAGAGTAATGGATAGTTTCCAGTCAATGACAGGGACAACTCCCACAATTAAGACCAACCTCATTCCTTTGCAATGTTCCTTTCGCGATTTATGCCCACCAAACGCCTATCACATGGCTAAAAGGGCGACGCTACCTCGGAACCCTCGACAAAGCCAACAGGGATCTCCGCCTGGACCTACTATACCAACTCCTCCCTCCCCCCGGACGAAAAGACGGCGGGGCTGACCGGGACGGCCGGGCTCTGATACCAAGCAAACAAAAACTCTCCAACATATATCCTGAGAGTTCAACTCAAAAACCCCCAATGATGCCCACAAGATTTTGGGCATACATCTCAATATATTCTCAAAACAGAGGAACATATATTGCCTCTGGAATTCAATGATTTGAATCTTGGTCTCAAAAATATTATGACCAAGTATTTTCCAAAACAATCATATTTTGTGCCTAAATCTCCGAGCAAAGATCAAAAATATTATGAAGCAATCTTGCTTGAAACTAGAAGTGCTCAAATATATCACACTATGGGGATTGACAAGGAAACAACATATACCAAGTTACTCATCAATAAAATTATAGATTTGAAAGAATGGGATACCGCTTCCAACCCATATATATCTAGATCACTTTATTCATATAGTCCTAACAAATATAATTATTGGGACTATTAAGATGCATGGCAAAATGTTATACTACTTCAAAATATTCAAATGAAGCATTCATGTTTATCCGCTTCAAAGAAAAATTATCCAATATACCACTATGGTTCTTTAAAAACTTCTGGCTCAAGATAGGAGCTATTCCAGAAATTCTTCCAGATGAAGTTATGAAGAAGGTGGCTAAAGAATCTAACAGAGATCTGAAGAAATATCCTTTTGTCCTACTGCATTTCTGTTCAGAGACAGGGATGCCTTGGATTACAAAGTGGGAACTAGACTTATGTCACAACCAATTTCCGGCTGCCATAATGAGAAAATATCAGGTAAAATGGTGGGATAAGTTTGACATAAAACCAATTGTGCAAGGAAAAGGGAACATAACAAAGTCCCACAGATCTAACATGATCAAACTAAAAGAAAAGATTACAAAGGAATTACTCCTAAAGAAACCAGGACTATCAGAAGCTGAGCTGCAACTTCAAGTCTACGAAACAATATTCAAAATGATACAAGAAAGTCCACAGCCGTTAGATTCAAGGGCTCCATGTCGAAGCCTAGAAGATAAATTTTCACAAGCTAGTGACTCTGGAACCTCATCTTCCCAAAAGTTTAATTATTATTCCATATTAAAGCAAGAAGATCAGGAGGAGACATCATATTTTATTACTTCCTTAAGGGATTAACAAAAATCTGAAGATGAAGAAGAAAGTTTTCTTTCATGAAGACTAAAATATTTCAAGATACATCAATAATAGAAACAGGACAAGATGTAAGAGTCAAAAGGTATTCTACTTGAAGACAATATTGACAAGACATAGGAGTCAAAAATATTGACAAGACATAGGAGTCGAAAGGCACTCCACTTGAAGACAACAAGGACAAATTATATGGCAATACTATTTAAAAGGACAAAATTATATGAAGACAATGTTGCAAGAGTTCTCATAGGATCTACATACATCCAAGATCTCTATCAAAGGAGGAGTCTCTCAAGAAAGAGAACACACCACACACAACACACCACACACCACACACCACACACACATCCACAACACTCTTCCATCCTACTTTCACTCCACTTCCATTCCACTTCCACACCACTTCCACCTCAACCTCCACTCCACTTGTAAATAAAATCTAAGTAGTATTGTAAATAGGTTTGTACTAAATAGAGACTCTATATAGAGAGTCGTAGTGAGTAAGGTTTGTACTAAACTTGAATGCATGTACTGAACTGAACGCATGTATTGAACTTGAACGTTTAACCGAACGTGAACTTGTACGTGCGTGAAGGTAGCAGAAGCACTCGCTTTCTGCCTTTGTAAGTATCATGCTTTCTTAACATAATTGTTCCTTTTGTATATTTTTGTTCTAGTTATCTCTTTGCTTTCTTACTTTTTTTATTACTTTTGTTATGTAATTTGCTGTTTATCTTCTTTCTTTTGCATATTTACTATTTATTTTGCATTACATGTTTAATATTTCTTTATTTTCTTTCTTTGCATTACTGTTTTTCATCCTTGGTTTCTGAAAATAACAATAGTGCTTCTCATATCTCCATTGCTATATTAGAACCATTATCTTAGCCTTACCTTGTCTAGATAGATTAGACCTGTGCCTGGGTACTTTCTTGGTATCAGAGCAATATTAGAGCTAAACATCAATATAATTATCTGCATATCGGTTTGGTTCAAATTGCACTCAAATCTTTGACTAGAAAAGGGTTAAATATCTCTGTGTTGGCTTGTTTAAGAGATACCAGAAATAAAAAGTTCTCTGACTCTTTATTAGGACTGGTTGAAGCTAGTCTTAGTAATGGGCCAGTGTTTTTCAACACTTTCCTTGATTTTTCTGTTTCTCTTACAGATGCAAATATCAAATAGGTTTTGACCTTGAATCTTCAAACATCTGGCTTTGACCTTGAACCTGGTAGTGAAAATAACTCTGTTACTTATCAAGTTTATTATAAAGCCATGACCACTTTAGCCCCTTGTGCCAATCAACATACACCAAAGGGCCTGACTACTTTACTTCAAGCCAATCCCAAAAACAGCTCTATAACCCCAAAAACATTAAAATGGGATGAAATCTCTCTCCCTGAAAAATGGACTCTTTTTCAAGTTGTTGATCCTAAACTTCTTCAACAAACTGAGTTAGAATCCTTGACTGAAACCCCAGATGGAGATGTTGAGGTAGTTTTCTCCTCACAAAGAAAAGTCTTTATTCAGTCAAGACCTTCCATGAGATATAAAGAAGGCCAGTTAAACCTCAAAATGTCGCCTTTGCCACTTATGAAGATAGCACCTATGAGCCTTCTGTCTCAGATTTTGAGGTCAATGACATCGAATTTGCTCAAAAACCTGATTTTGAAATAGATAAACCTCTCCTCATACTAGAGTTTAATCTTCCTAAAAATAAGATTAAAAAGGAAAGATTTTTCAATAAAGTTAAAGAACTTTTCAAAACTAAAATCAAAGATCTTTGGTATGCTGATATGATGAAACAAAATAGAAACATATTCTTCTTCGACTGGTATGAAGATTCCTTCTGGATTCATGTCGAAGATTATTTGTTTGAGAAAAGAGAGCAAGTCTCAGTTATCAAAAGGGATTCCACTGATTGGAAGACCCCAGGTGGAGAAGTGGTGGAATCAGTTCATCCACCTTTTGAATCTGTTCAGATTTATGAGAATATCAAGGCGTGTCCCTTAAGGTTATGAACAAAACTTCTTCAGTGGAGCCTGCTAGGACAGAGCATATTAGTCATCTTATGGAACAACAAATTTTGCAAATGTTTCGCTGCATGCTTTGGGAAAACAAACTGATAGGATTGAAAATACTTTGGTAGAAGGTAGCAAACAAAATAAACCTGAGGTAAACGTTAATATGCCTTCTAGCTCAAATTCTGCTTTACCTATTTTCATTCCTCAAAGTTTAGATCCTAATATCAAATTAGGAAAGCAAAAGGCTTTTGGCTCACAAGATCTTATTTATGAATTAACTAGCAGAATGAATAGCCTAAAAGTTTACAAAACTATCAATCATATTTCTGATGGTGAAGTTGAAAATAAGAATGAATTAGTAAACAAGATTTCAGCCTTTAAAGCTGTCACACTCACTTCTATGACGAGAAATTATTATCCTAGACCAACCTTTGCAGATTTGCAGTTTGAAGAAATGCCTCAGGTTAGTTCTATGGTTTCTTTTAGTGGAAAAGAAATTGTAGAATGGAATCTTGATGGTCTAACTGAATATCAAATATTTACCCTTTGTCGTCAAATGGTTATATATGCCAATGCCTGTAGGGTCAATGGCAACAATGATAAACAGGTAGCAGTCATGATTACCACAGGATTCTCTCGTCAGCTTAGAGGTTGGTGGGATCGTTACCTTACTCTTGAGCAAAAAGAAAACATCTTAGGAGCCATTAAGATTGATCCAGAGGGTAATGCTTTGCCAGATAATCCCTCGGATGCCATTACCACCCTCTTATTCAATATTGTCTATAATTTTGCTGGAAACTACGATGATATCTACGAAAAGACTAGAGAACAACTAATCAATTTGAGGTGCAAAACAATGTCAGATTTTAGATGGTATAAAGACACGTTCTTATCAAAACTTTATACTCTTCCTGATCCCAATCAAGAATTTTGGAACGAGAAGTATATCTCTGACTTACCTCCCTTATTTGCTAAAAAAATAAGAAATTGGTTAATAAAAGAAGGAGGAGGTAGTCTTAACTATTAGTCTCTAGATATTGGAAGAATCACTCAAAAGATTCAGCTTGTTGGGGTTGATCTTTGTAATGATCTCAAAATCAAGGATCAACTTAAAAGAAAAAAATGTTGGGAAAAAGAGAACTAGGAGATTTTTTTTATCGGTTTAGTTTCCAACAAAACCTTTATGAAAAAAGAAATAATCAGGTAAAAAACTTCAATAGTAGACACCCAAAGAACGACAGATTTAGGAAAAGAAAACATAAAAAGATCCACACTAGAGAAGATAAAAACAAAGATATTATTTGCTTGAAGTGTGGAGAAAAGGGTCATACTGCCAACAGATGTTATAAGAATGGTTTTAAAAGGAAGATCCAAGCTTTGCTTGAACCAGATCCCAAGGACCTTAAAGGAAAATTGGGAGAAATTCTAAATAGCTGATCCGTTTGAGACCTAGTCTTAGTTTTTGCACTAGGCTCGCCCAGATTCTATTATGCGGAATAGCGGGATCTTATTCGGAAATACCGAAACCCAAAGTAATTGCACAACTCTTTATTTCAAAGAGAGCTTTATACGTCGAATGTTAGAAACACTTGCCTACGTCGAAGGAATTATAAGTGTCTAAAACTCAAATAAGTTCTATGACTCTTTGATGATCTAAACTAGACCTATTACAAGGTATTTGTAGTCCAATCGTATGAATACGTATCAGACTCAGTAACCTAAACGTATTAGACTCGTATAACTAACTAATCCTAAACGGATAGACTTAGTAATCTATATTTGGATCGGATTACAATTCCGAACAGGGAATGATCGCGAAACCTTTCCGAACATGGTTAAGGTCGCGAAGCCGTATGCCACTCGACCTAAAGATCCTTTCGGATCATGATTCCCTTGTTGAGAAGGAGCCAACGCTTGTTGCGACCTCTCGATCAAACTGGAGATGTGGAAATTGGGCTTGTCCATCTTCTCTGGTGTACGACTTTGCTGCACGTACTTGTTGACCTTTCCGACCGATTCGAAAAGTCTCCTTTGTGTTACTGCGGGTGGTAGTCACCTTCTTCTCTAGAATCACATCTTCGCGTCGAGGTTCGTCTCGTTGATAGACCAAGTCTTCAACATATGGTACTATAGTATCTGGCTCATCATCTAGCATTGAAGGCTCGAAGAGTTTGAATCCTTCCCAAGGTTGCAAACCTTTCCAAAGTCGTAAATCTTTTCGTGGTCGCGAATCTGTTGCGAACTCGACCTGAGATCCTTCCGGATCATGACTCCCCTGTTGAGAAGGAGCCAACTCCCGTTGGTGACCAACTGTGAAGATGTAGAGAACGACTGGGAGTTTTGGAACGAACACACGATGAACAATGCTACAATCGTCGGATCGAATGTATGGATAGGCGCTCATAGAGCTTGGCACCTCCGTCATGGGTTGTGGCCTTGGCCACTCGCGGATAGCCTTCCCCTTGTCGAGGTTGATACCATCACCGATCCCAAAGCTAGGATTGCGAAGTTTGAATAGTGGCGCAATAGAGACAAGTTGCATGTCGTTTTCGACTAGTCGTTGTTGTGATCGAGTATGTACCTTTGCGAACAGCACGTTGTTTTCTGCAGGCAAGCTCGCCAAACAACCACCGTTTTCCATACTCGATGTAGCACAATCTTCTTGGCTAACTGGACGCATCACGCTCAGCACACACTTTGAGCATGCATTGACAATCCGTTTTGCCTAATTTGCTGTCAACAAGTTCTTGGTGTCGACGTGGTCGTTTTTGCTGATGATAAATTTTGTCCCATCCATTGTGAGGTCGTATTCTTGAGCTCTTCGGTGGTAATGGGTGTCACGATCGTACAAGAACGGACTTCCAAAAATCACTTGGCAAATATCGATGGGGATGACATCGCATTGAACCTCGTCGATGTAACGAGCAGATATTGCAAACTTTAGAGTACACTGACTCTTGATTTGCTGATTCACGTCAGAAGTGAACCATCCCAGAGGATATGGTCGAGGATGATGAGTTGTCTGCAAACCAAGTCGTCGAACTAGCCTAGAGGAGACCAAATTCTTTTGGCTTCCGGGGTCGAAGATGGTTGTGACCACCTCGTGCTTCACCTGTATGTTAACAGTGAACAATGCCTCTGTCGGGTTGTGGTCAATTGATGAACCCGAACCTTTCTCCTTCGGCATTGCCATTAGAGACAAGGTCGTGTCGGCCTTTTCAACCGAATCCAACTAGATAATTTTCTCTGCGAGCGGAATAGAAGTAACCATAGCTGTTCGTGTGCTTGGTTTATCCCTCCTTTTTCTTTCTGGTCGCAGTTCAGGATGAAGTTTATAACACTTCTCTTTTGTGTGCCCAGCAACATGACAATGCTCACAAGTGTTACCCGTATTGTGGGTACCCTCTCTGGAGCTCGTCATGGTTGAAATCTCCCTCAAGTTCTTGTCGTTGCGGGTCTTATTCTTTTCCTCAATCGCCAAAGCAGTTGTGCTCGTGGTCGAGATGTCTTGAACTCTGAATAGGCTTAGCTCAGCACTGATTATCTTCTGAAGTCCAGACGTGTATTTTTTGAACGTATGGGTGTCAGAAAGTGAGATGCCAAGGACCATTGCTTGTCTTCGGAACTCCATCGTGTAGTCCTCGACAGATTGGTCGCGCCGTTGGTACAATCTGTGCCAACGTTCCCATCTCTCCTCAAGGTAACCCATCGGATATAATTCTTATCGTAGAAGTCGTTTGAATTGACCCCACGCAAGGTCGTCAGCTTCACCACTGGCGACAAGGGCCTTCCACCAAGTCTTGGCATGGTCCTTCATTTTCAAAGGTGCAAATTTGACCTTTTGAGCGCTACTGAACCCTTTCAGGTCAAAGTAGGTCTCAAGCTGGTCAATCCATGAATCTAACTTCTCGGCATCGATCTCCTCATCATATATGGGTATTTCAATTTTAGCGTTGACCTTGAAAGATTTGACAGCTAAGGAGGTGTTGGCGAGGTCGTCGGCCTTATGGTCGCCTTCGTCTGCCCTACGCAAGTTTTCACCAGTCTTCACATCCATAACCTTTTCTACTTCAGGAGGTACAATCATGGCCTGCTGCTTAATCCAAGCAAGCACAGTTTCCATGTCGGTGGAGAGTTTATCCACTTGTTCGGCTAGGTTAGCTTGAACGGAAGTATCGTCAGACATTGTCAGAGATGCGGCTATAGGAACCGTCGATTTGTCGCCTGGAGTTTCACCAGAGGTTTTGTAACCCTGGCGAGTCTTCACTATCCACATGATAGGAAAGTGTCTCTGATACCAACTTGATCCGTTTTAGACCTAGCCTTGGTTTTCACACTAGGCTCGCCCAGATTCTAATATGCAGAATAACGGGATCTTATTCGGAAATACCGAAACCCAAAGTAATTGCACAACTCTTTATTTCAAAGAGGGCTTTATACATCGAACTTTAGACACACTTGCCTACGTCGAAGGAATTATAAGTGTCTAAAATTCAAATAAGTTCTATGACTCTTCGATGATATAAACTAGACCTATTACAAGGTATTTATAGTCCAATCGTATGAATACGTATCAGATTCAGTAACCTAAACGTATTAGACTCATATAACTAACTAATCCTAAATGGATAGACTTAGTAATCTATATTTGGATTGGATTACAATTCCGAATAGAGAACGATCGCGAAACCTTTCTGAACACGGTTAAGGTCGCGAAGCCGTATGCGACTCGACCTAAAGATCCTCCTAGATCAATAGCATTGATTCAGAGGCTGACTATACTTCTAATATATATTGCTGTGAAAATAGTGAATGTTCTTGTTGTGAGCAGCATATTTCGGAAGAAGAATCTGAAGAAAGTATTTTGGTCCTAACGAGTTTTGAGAAATTTATTTTAGATACAATTGATTCAATTCAAGATTCTGAAGAAAAGAGAAGTCAGCTTGAAAAATATATTTCCATGATCAGTGGAAACAAAGACCTTGAGGTAAGATCAAACCAAAATAATGAGTTCTTCACTATTGACGAGGTCTTTCAAAAGATGAGGGGTTCTAGAGGAATTGGTAAGAAACTTTTAATTGAGGATCTTTGGCAAGAACAAAATATTCTCAGAAAAGAATTGTTTGATCTTAAAATAAAAATTCAAATTTTAGAATCTCACAAACAAAATAATCTTGAAAACATTCCTGATATAGAGCCTGAGCTTAAAGAAATGATGGAGATTTTATTGGTTCTATTGAAAAATATTTCAAACAAAAATGGTATGCAGAAGTTTTATACAAATTCCCTGATGGTTATGCCTTTAAACATAAAACTTTGTTAGATTCAGGAGCTGATATAAATTGTATCAGGGAAGGAATATTTCCCTCAAAATATTTTGAGAAAACTGCACACAAAGTTAATGCAGCCAATGGTGATCCTATGATTGTGAGTTATAGGATTCCTGAAATTTACAATTGCAGCTCTGGAGTCTGCATCAAAACCTCTTTTTTCTTAGTAAAAGATCTCAAACAAGGTGTTATCTTGGGGACACCATTTCTTTCAGCTATCAGACCATTTTTGGTAACTGATAGTAGTATTCAGTTTAAAATAAAAGGTAAATGGGCTGAGATAAATTTCTGCTCCAAGCCGGAAGAAATCTTTATAGATCATATGGACAAAGCCTTTTCTTGCAAAGAGCATTTTGTCCAAAATATATCTATAGATCATCAAGATAATCCTTTTTTCAGGAAAATGGAGAAGCCAGAAGACAATCAATTGATGAAATTCAGCACATAGAATCTACCACTACCGTCTCAAGGGAGACAAAGCTGCTTTAATCATAATTTTCCTACTACAAAAATACAACAAGGGTTGCTAAACTTGATTTGGCAATCTAGATCTGCCTCAGAGAAGGCTTTACCACTCAATGCATTGGCATATTACTTTGCATCCACATGTAGAGAATATAGCCCAGAAGATTATGCATCTAGATCACAGAAAATTCCTATAGATCAATCACCTCATATTAGTAAACATGTAGGATCATCAAAATTGCATTCATCCATCCAATCTACTGCAGCACCTATTCAAGCATCCCCTATAGATAGATTAACAAATATTGAGGGCATAGATCATATAAAGCACCGAAAGATTTCTGCATTTGAGCACCTAGTCCCTAGTTTAAGCTTCAAAATAGATGAAGAAATGTCTTACTTCAGTAAGAACATTGCGGATCTAGTCTGAAAAAATTTGAAGAAAGACAAATGGGAGTCTTCATGGGACTCCAAGATTATTTTTTAGATATTTATTTGAGTAAAGAGGATCCCTATGGGATAACTCTATATAAAGATATTATTCCTCTCTTTACCCTAGATACAACTATTTGTTTCCAACCCAAACACCTCTTTTTGGTGTTAAGGGCGGAAATAAATCTAAAACATTTTAGAGGTTTGGAGATAGGACCATATAGAGAAACTATTTCTCTCCAGACTCTATTAGACCAAGGTTTATTGCGAGCCGTTTACGGAATACTAGATCAAATACTACAATCAGATCTTGGATTTGTAGTAAAAGGATTTGTGAAAAAATAAGTGATCTTCGTGGTCGCTACAAAATTTTCTTTCGTTCAGTTCCCCCAAAGTTCCAACAGCCCTTGAGGCTAGCAAGTCATCACATTTGTGTTCTAAAAGAGAAGTTCGACAGCTCACTCCAAGAAGTATACAATTTGAGAGAAGAAGATAAAGGAATACTGAACCAACCATATGAAAAAAATCCACAAAGCATGGAGGCATTGGATGGAAGCCTCTGAGCTCGAGAAGTATGTCCGGATAGATCCTGACTATGAAATGGTTTTCCAGAACAAAATAATGAGGGTATTTGTTAATCGAGACGTTCGATTAAACAAAAATCTTCATTATATTGTGAGACCAGAATATAATGATGACAACAATACACTACAAAACTATAGAACCATGGTAAGATGGTTAGAAAACTGGTTTCCTCCAGAAGAATGTTATTATCAAGGACATCAGGCTCAACCATCTGAAGATGAAGAAGAAATTTTCTTTCATGAAGATTAAAATATTCCAAGACACATTAATAATGGAAAACATGACAAGATGTAAGAGTAAAAAGGTATTCTACTTGAAGACAAACTTGACAAGACATAGGAGTCAAAAGGCACTCCACTTGAAGACAAGAAGGACAAATTGTATGACAATACTATTCAAAAGAACAAATTATATGAAGAAACTATTGAAGGTGTCCTTCTCATGGATCTACATACACCCAAGACCTCTATAAAAGGAGGAGTCTCTCAAGGGGAGAAGTTGGAAGAGAACACACAACACACACACATCCACAACACTCTTCTATTCCACTTCCACTCAACTTCCACTTCACTTGTAAATAAAATCTAAGTAGTATTGTAAATAGACTTGTACTAAATAAAGATTCTATTTAGAGAGTCGTATTGTGTAAGGTTTGTACTGAACTTGAACGCATGTAGTAAACTGAACGTATGTACTAAACTTGAACATGTACTGAACGTGAACTTGTATGTGCGTGAAGATAGCAGAAGCACTCGCCTTCTGCCTTTGTAAGTATTATGCTTTCTTAATATGATTGTTCCTTTTGTATATTTCTGTTCTAGTTATCTCTTTGCTTTCTTACTGTTTTTTATTACTTTTGTTATGTAATTTACTGTTTATCTTCTTCTTTGCATATTTACTATTTATTTTGCATTACATGTTTAATATTTCTTTATTTTCTTTCTTTGCATCACTTTAGGTTTTCATCCTTGGTTTCTGAAAATAGCAATAGTGTTTCTCATATCTCCATTGCTATATTAGAACCATTATCTTAGCCTTATCTTGTCAAGATAGAACAGACCTGTGCCTGGGTATTTTCTTGGTATTAGAGTCAGCCCCGCCGTCTTTTCGTCCGGCGGGAGGGAGGAGTTGTTATAGTAGGTCCAGGCGGAGATCCCTGTTAGCTTTGTCGGGGGTTCCGAGGTAGGGTCGCCCTTTTAGCCGTATGATAGGTGTTTGGTGGGCATAAATCGCGAAAGGAATATTGCAAAGGAACGAGGTTGATCTTAATTGTGGGAGTTGTCCCTGCCGTTGATTGGAAACTATCCATTACTCTCTTTTCTGTTCTAAAAGACATCTTGGTTAATTGGGATCCTGAGCACTGCTATTAGGGCTGTAGCCTCAAGCAGGAAAGGTCCATTAAAACAATGTCGGTTAAAAGTAGTTCTTCTATATGTTTTGAGAATGCGGGAAAAAATATTGTAAATTGGAAGACATCCAGGGAAACTACTATTAAGTCTGATTTTGAAATAGATAAATCTCTTCTTAGACTTGAGTTTTCTCTACCTAAAAACAAAATGAAAAAAGAAAGATTTTTCAATAAAGTTAAAGAACCTTTCAAAACTAAAATCAGAGATCTTTGGTATGCTAATATGATAAAACAAAAAAGAAATATCTTTTTCTTCGACTGGTATGAGGATTCCTTTTGGATTCATGTTGAAGATTATTTATATGAAAACCAGGTCATACTTCCAAAAAGGAATTAGAAAATCTTGATCATCCTGTTTCTAAACCTATTCAGAACATCTCTCTTGAAGATCATCTTCCTTCTGAGACTGTTCAGGTCCTTAAAAAAGCCTGTCCTTCAGAAGAGCCAGATAAGAATACCTTTGGTGAACTCAAATATACAAACTCTTTAGAAAAGTTGGTTGAGAGTACCCTTGATGAACCTATACATACAAGTCATCTCTTAGATCATCAAGGTCTAGAAGAAATTTCTCAAATACTCTTGTCAACCAAACTGAGATGGTCAAAATAGATCCCCTCTCTAGCCTTCATCATCCTGAGACTAGCACTAAAAAGAAGAATCAAGAAGACCAACATTTTGAGTTTAGGAGTAATGAAGAATTGAGAATTTCAGAGATGGTGATTAGAAACTTGTGGCAGGAAAATCCCATGATTCTATCTAATAGCCTAGTTAGCTATCCTAAGAAAATAAATCATGATCCAGACCAAAGAATTAATTCTCTTGTCAAAAACTCCACTAGAGCTACTCCTTGGTATCAAAGCAATATTAGCAATTGTGGAGAAAATTATGAAGGAAAGAACAAAAAACTGAGTGATATAAGATGTGCAATCATATCAGATTTTGGAGATAATAATGATAAGATATATATTCTCCCTAAATTATACGTTGGGAAGCAAAACTTCTTGGGAGAATTTAGTCTCTGCCTTAGAGCTCAAAAAGATTGGTATGATTCTAGAAAAAGGAGAAACAGAGATATGAAATATAAAAATGATATATGTTCGGATTCAAATGATTGGAAAACAATTATTGGTACATGTAGTAGAGGATTGTTCACTATGAGATCAGAAGAAGTCCCTGATGAAAGTGTTCAGGTTCTTACAAATATTGAACAATTTATTTTGGATACAATTGATTCAATTCAAGGTCCAGGAGTAAAGAGAAGTTAACTGGAAAAATATATCTCCTTGATTAAAGGCCCTAAGGAATTTGATAAAAAGTTCATTCATAATAAAGGGTTTTTCGGCTTAGAAAAAGACACTCAGAAGATTTCAGATTTTAAAGAAAAGCAATTTTTGCTTAATGATCTGAAGAGAGAGCAAAATGTTATAAAGAGAGAGTTACAATATCTCAAAAAGAAAACTCATATATTGAATTTTCATAAACCCAGTATTTCTAAAAACGTTTTCCAAAATGATTTGGGATTGAAAGAAACTTCCGAAGATTTTGTTGGTTCAATAGAAAATATTACAAACAAAAATGGCATGCTGAGATTTTATATAAGTTTCCTAATGGTCATATCTTTAAACACAAAACTCTGCTTGACTCAGGAGTTGATGTTAATTGCATTAGAGAAGGCATAGTCCCTCTAAGATATTTTCAAAAAACTACTCATAAAATTAATGCAGCTGATGGTAATCCTTTAGAAGTGAGGTATAAAATCCCTAAAATTCATGTTTACATTTCTGGAGTTTGTATCAAAACCTCTTTCCTTTTAGTTAGAAATCTTAGATAGGGAGTCATCTTGGGAACATCATTTTTGTCTCTTATTAGACCTTTTTTGGTGACTACTCAAGGTGTCCAATTCAAGACTAAAGGTAAGAATGTTACTATCAAATTTTGTTCAAAACCTAGTGAGACTATATTAAATCAACTTAGAGAAATCATATGTTACAAAGAGCAATTTATTCAGCAGATCTCTTCAGAGATTCAAAATATTAGGATAGATAAAATTCTTGATGATGTTAATTTTCAAAAGAAGCAGAAAGCATGAAAAGTTTACTCTGCTTTCTGGTATAGACAAAAACATGTTGTGGGTTTGCCATATATTTTAATGAAGAAAATATTCTCATCAAAGCCAGACCTATACAAATGAATAAAAGGTTGCTTGAAATTTGCAAAAAAGAAATTGAAAATCTTTTGCAAAAAAATATGATTAGAAGGAGCTCTTCTCCTTGGAGTTGTGCTGCCTTTTATGTTGAAAATGTTGCCGAAAAAGAAAGGGGTGTGCCTAGACTAGTAATTAATTATAGACCCTTGAATAAAGTACTGCAATGGATTAGATATCCTATCCCTAATAAACAAGACCTGATTAGGAGAATTCAAGGAGCTAAAATTTATTCAAAATTTGATATGAAATCCGGGTTTTGGCAAATTCAGATAAAAGAATAAGATAGGTATAAAACTGCTTTTACCACTCCTTTTGAGCACTATGAGTGGAATGTTATGCCTTTTGGTTTAAAAAATGCACCTTCTGAGTTTCAAAGAATAATGAATGAAATTTTCTTTCCCTACACATCTTTTATCAATGTCTACATAGATGATGTTTTGGTATTCTCTCAAGATATTGATCAACATTGGAAACATCTAAATATTTTCTACAAAACTATTATGTACATTGTCCTCGTAGTATTTGCTAGAAAAATGAAACTTTTCCAAATTGATATTTAATTTCTGGGTTATAGAATTTGTTTTGATCAAGTCACACCTATTGCTAGGGTAATTGACTTTGCTGATAAATTCCCAGATGAAATAAAAGATAAAAAGCTACTACAAAGGTTTTTGGGTTGTTTAAATTATGTTTCAGATTTTTATGAAGATCTTGCTAAATACAGAAAAATCTTGACAGATAGATTGAAAAAAGATCCTCCTGCTTGGACCTCGAGTCATACTCAGGCAGTTAGACAGATTAAGAACAAGGTTAAGAAATTACGTTGTTTACATATATTAGATCGAGATGCTCTCAAAATTATTGAGACTGATGCCTCAGACATAGGCTTCAGAGGTATCTTAAAACAAAAGATGGGATCCTCTGAGCAATTAGTCAGGTTCACTTCGGGGACTTGGAATAATGCTCAGAAAAATTATTCTAGCATCAAGAAAGAAATCTTGGCAATTGTCATGGTTATCTCAAAATTTCAAGGAGAACTTCTAAATAAGCAATTCCTGCTGCGAATCGATTGTAAAGCAGCAAAAGATGTCCTTCAAAAGGATGTCGAAAATCTGGTTTCAAAGCAAATATTTGCTAGATGGCAAGCAATATTATCATGTTTTGACTTTCAAAGTGAACACACACCACACACAACACACACACATCCACAACACTCTTCTATCCCATTTCCACTCCACTTCCACCTCAATCTCCACTCCACTTGTAAATAAAATCTAAGTAGTATTGTAAATATGTTTGCACTAAATAAAGACTCTATATAGAAAGTCGTAGTGTGTAAAATTTGTACTAAACTTGAATGCATGTACTGAACTTGAACGTATAACTGAACGTGAACTTGTACGTGCGTGAAAGTAGCAGAAGAACTCACCTTCTGCCTTTGTAAGTATCATGCTTTCTTAATATTATTGTCCCTTTTGTATATTTCTGTTCTTATTATCTTTTTGCTTTCTTGCTCTAGTTTACTTTTTTTATATTATTACTTTTGTTATGTGATTTACTGTTTATCTTCTTTCTTTTGCATATTTACTATTTATCTTCTTTATTTTGCATTACATGTTTAATATTTCTTTATTTTCTTTCTTTACATTACTTTATGTTTTCATCCTTGGTTTCTGAAAATAGCAATAGTGCTTCTCATATCTCTATTGCTATATTAGAGCCATTATCTTAGCCTTACCTTGTCGAGATAGATCAGTCTTGTGCCTGGGTATTTTCTTGGTATCAGTCCCAACAGTGTCCGGCACTTCGAAGTCTCAATGATGTGTTGCGTCATTTCGGGTTCCGATGTTAATCAAGGCTTCGAGGCATCCGCGCGGCGCCCTAGGTGAAGACCGAGCTGAGGGCCCTCCAGGAGGAGCACAAGCTCCTTATGGAGAAGTACACTCAGCGAGGGATTGACTTGGAGGATCTCTTCAAGTGCATTGAGCGCTTGAAGACGGATGGTGACAAGGCTAGGAAGAGGATGAGGTTGCTTCGACAGAAGGAGCAGACTCTTTGTCAGGAGAAGCATGCCGCGGATATAACCATCGTTGGCTGCAGTCTCACTATGAAGGATACCATCGCAAACCTTAGGGAGGTCGCAGGCCTTCTCGACGTGTACGTAGTTGATCATAAGAAGGACAACTGGTCGCTTGAGGAGTCCTGCATCCTGGCTGCAAATCAAACTGACTTTATTCTAGATGCAGCCAGGGCTAAGACCACTCCTTGACCTATCCTTTTGTATTTTTACTTTTTTGTTTTTGTAAGTGATGAAAAACTATTAATAAAATTTTTTTATCTCAATTTTTCAATTTTTGCTAATGGATTATGTCCAGCACGTTCTTGGACTGCTATCTTATCTCTTTCTTTAGCTTTTGGTGACCATAGAAAGGTATGTGCACTGTGTGCGAGCACGGAACGACTATCGCGATCATATAATGATTATCGCGGGGTGATTAAGTGCGATCATAGAAGCGGTAATCTTTGGTGGGAGAACATGTTAAGTTATCACAGTCGATTCTGAGATCAAAACCGACTGTGATAGTCATGACGGTTTTGACCTCGGAACCGTTTGTGATATTCTAATTATCACAGACAGTTCTTATCTCAAAAGCATCTGTGATAGTTCTGCTCATGTTACCAAAACGATTATCACAGGTGGTTCTGAGCTTCCAACAGTTAGCGTTGGTGCTTCCATGGTAGCGCTATTACAGATGGTTTTGACATGAAAACTGTCAGTGATAGTTTGTTATTACAGACGGTAATGATGCTAGAACCATTTGTATTGAGCCCGCGGGCTACAAAATCATTGTTTTGAGCTAGCTGTACAATCTAGCTCCATATACTGTCCAGTTGGAAGAGATATGGGCCAAGGAAGAGCAATATCTCAAAAGGGGAGTATTAGGGGACAAAAATTTGAAGATCCAAGGTTGGTTTTTTCTCCTAATGCATACATTACTTAATTTCATCATCATTGATTGATCAAAGAGGGAGACTGAGGGGAAGCTAGAGTAGCAAATCCTAGTTGTAACTCTCATTTGTCCCACCTCATCCATGCGTCCAATTAGTTACTAATTAATTGCTTGCGGTTGAAGTAATACTCGCAAACCCGTAGATTAATTACCGCCCCAAACACTAGCTAGCTACATTAGCAATTTAATTGCGTGTCGACCGTATAGATTATTACTTAGCATGTGTATGAATTTAATTACAGATGGTCCATCGAGACTGGATGTATAATGACAACCATGTGAGTGAAGAATAAATGAAAGGTGTTTTAGATTTCCAAAATTTGCTGAGCAAGACATGCCAAAAAGGGTTTACAATATATGTACTGTCCTTGCGTAGACTGCCAGAATCTTAAGATGTTCACCAACTCATCACAAATTTTCGCCCACTTGATTCTACGTGGTTTCAAAAAGGGGTACACGTGTTGGATCCACCATGGCGAAGAGCAAACTGTAGAAACAAGTGCCACTCAGGTTGAGGAACAGGACATGTCGGATCCCAACAACGATTTCGATGAGGATATGTCAGAGGATGAAAATTTAGATGACATGTTGCGTGATGTGGAAGGAAATTACAGTGAAAGGGAATTTGCTAAATTCTAGATCTTGATTGAGGACTCAAAAAAGCTGTTGTTCCCTAGTTGCAAGCCGAAGTACATAAAGTTGGCCTCCGTACTTGAACTTTTAAAAGTGAAGGCAAATAACAGCTGGACCAACAATTGTTTCACGGCACTGTTAAATCTTTAGCGGACATGCTTCCGGAAGGAAACAAGTTGCCAAAAAACACCTACCAAGAGAAAAAGCTGTTGTGTCCCTTGGGAATGGAAGTAGAAAAGATACACGCATGCCCTAATGATTTCATCCTTTACCATAACGACTACAAGGATATGCATGTTTGTCCGGTGTGCGGCGCATCCCGCTATTATCGTAAGGACCGAACTGACGACAGTGACTGCGCTGATGAGATAAAGCAAGGACCTCCTGCTAAGGTGTTGTGGTATTAATAGTCATTCCCCCTTTTGAAGCATTTGTTTGCAAACCGTAAAGAGGCAAAATATTACGTTGGCATTTGGAAGACCGGAAGAAGGATGGAAAGTTGAGACACCCAGCTGATTCTGCGTAGTGGAGAAACATCGACAGAGAATTTGTTACCTTTGGAGCGGAATTGAGGAATATAGGTTCGGGTTGAGTACCGATGGAATGAATCCTTTTGGTAACATGAACAGTCAGCATAGCACTTGTCCGGTTCTTTTGTGTATCTGTAACCTTCCTCCTTGGTTGTATATGATGCGCAAGTACATCATGAAGTCTCTACTTATCTCAGGACCAAACACTACTACAGAATACATTATCACAATCGGGTCAAAACAGTCATCACAGACGGTTCTGAACAGTCAGTGATATTCAAGTCACTAATATTCGAGTAGTATCACTGACGGTTCTGAACCGTCTGTGATTTTTCCTATCACAGATGGTTTTGACCTCAAAACCGTCTGTGATACTCATACTACCACAGACGGTTATAAGATCAAAACCCTCTGTGATACTAATAGTATCCCAGACGGTGTTGATCTTATAACCGTTTGTGATAAATAGAATATCACAGATGGTTTTGAGGTCAAAACCATGTGGGATAGTGTCCTTATCACAGACGGTTATAATCTCCGAACCGTCTGGGATAGTGTCATTATCGGAGACGGTTATAATCTCAGAACTGTCAGTGATAGTATGAGTATCACAGACAGTTTTGAGGTCAAAACCATCTGGGATAGTGTCATTATCAGAGACGGTTATAAGCTCAGAATCGTCAGTGATAGTGTCCTTATCAGAGACGGTTATAATCTCAGAATTGTCTGTGATACTCATACTATCACAGATGGTTCTGGGATTATAACCGTCTGTGGTAATATGAGTATCACAGAGGGTGTTGAGCTTATAACCGTATGTAATACTCTGTGATACATACATAAATCGATTTATCAAAGACGGTTTTTATCTCAAAACTGTCTGTGCATATTAATTTTTTTAAATATTTTTCATTTTTTTGTGGCTAACCTCAGGAATCATGCTAGCCATGCCCTCTGTGCAATAGCATTTAATATATACAGTTCATTTCATACATGCACAGAACTCAGAAACATGTACAATAGCATGTATTTCATATATATAGCTCAAAATCGATCAAATTGTAAGTTTCATGCAGCATTTCAGAAATATGTACAATTGAGATTGAACAAATAAATGTAATCGACAATTAAAGTCAGTATGTTAGATGTTTATTACTATATTAGTCTCAGTTAGTAACGCCGCACTAATACGAACCGAGCGGGTCCCTAAACTTCCCCTTGGGTGATATGACATCTGTCATGAAAAACTCAGCAAGTATCCCTCGAACAAAACCAATCTGCAAAAAGTCAAAACTTTCTGAAGGGAGGTCGATCCCCTGCAGCAAGAGTTGATACAGAAAAACTTAGCTCAATGCAGCTGTAAATTTTGCCAAATCGATACAAAGGGTGGCAGTTGTATACCTCGGGAAAATTTGGCCGATGAGGGGTGATGAGGTTGTGCATGTGGTGCATCACGTAGAACCCACATGTATTGTCGTCCGGCTACTGATGGCACTGCCAATGTACAGACCGAGAGTTAGCTGGGGATACGTTATAAAGTAAATAGATGCCGGTTGTAATTTGTACCGGAAATTGTATGCACTGAAACTTATCGGCTCGCCGCTTGTGCTGTTGCCGTCCCTCAGCAAAGTAGTTTGTGAAAGACCTGCAGATTGTCGAAATTGACAATTTGAGGATAGTAAATCTAGATGCAAGACAGGTCCACATGAATATCATAAAACATGTTAACCTTTCGAATACATCTTGTGCACTGCAATACTCGTACCCTTTCCTCTGCAATGAATCAAGGTAGAATACCTTGATCCATTTTGAAATAAGCACCAGCAGGATCCAGTGGTAGCTACATGTTACGCGTAAAGAATTTATAATTTAATCTAAGTCCGGGGTGTGCATATGGAGACACTAATCTACGGGTAAAGTACTGATGAAAGCACTCACCTTTGGTTGTAGGGTACAAGTATGTACTCCTTGTCGACCTGAGCAAGTAACCCTCTTTTGATGTAGTTGACAACGAAGTTTGCGGCGCTCCTAAACATCACCTCGGCGACCAGCTGGGGGTCCAGGAAACCGACAGGTTCCCGGTTAACTTTGGCATATCTGGTCATGCAGCTGCACAGAACTAACCAATTAATAAATGATATATATCTGTATATGCACGAACAGGCGTAGGATAGTAGACACTTACAGCACCCAAGATCGTAGGATTGACACGTCGAGCACCTCTTTGTTGAGTAAATTGTGCAGGTCTTCGAAGGTCACCGGATAGGTCCCGACGTCGTTATGGAACTCTGCCATGGTGTACTTGACCATGAAGTGCGTCAGATGTTGCATCCTGGTCTTGTTTGTATTCTGCATGTACCATCCATGCAGGCTCTGGCAAGCGATTCCCATGCTACAAATTGCAGTATCGGAGGCCATGGGCATCCCCAGAGCGAAGGGCATGGGAGCTGACGGTGCGCTCTTCTCATTCTCCTTAGCCGTGCTCTTCTTTGCTTTTCCCCTGGAAGCCAACTTCTTGATGCCTTGCCTCCTAGTCGGCGTTAGCTTCATCGTCGGACCCGTTGGCTGGCTTGTCGGAGGGGTAGGCTGGCTACTAGGTCGAGTGTCAGTGTCCGTAGGGGTAAGAATTGACGTATAGTATTGGTCACTAACTCCGAGGACTATTATTAAAGTACAAAATTATGAAAACTGGTGGGGGAATCACCTCATCTAGGACGATGTCCTTCTTGGGCCATTGCACGAACGTGTGCACCGTAGCCCTGAGAGTGGTAATCTCGTCGTTCGGTGGCTTGTCCAACGGAAATCCCTTGTAATGGTCGGAGACACTGTCCACCTGGACCCGTGCAAAACCCTCAGATAGAGGGACACCGTGGATCGTCACCCCTACCGTGCATGGTTGCGCCATCCCAAGGCCAGCCTCGATTGGGAAGAGACCGGTGAGCACCATAAGCTTGTAGGAGGCGGGTTCCTACAAACAGTGCGCATTAAGATGACATCAGAGTATGATTGAATTTCACTTTCGAATGAATTAACAAAGAAAAGTGGTCATTACCTGCAGAAAGTCCACCGGGTACTGTTGAGAGGGCTCCCGATGCGAAGACCCCGGCGCGGACGCGTAGCTGCTATGGCGGCCAAGAATGGCCTTAGTAAGTCCGCTGTTGCAGGGGGGTGCTATGGGTCGCCTGTCTTATCTCATGATACATTGCCTGCATCTCCGCCAACTCCTGCCTGAGTTCTACGTCTCGATGGAAAAACTCCAATCGCATCTCCTCCTTGATCCGTTCCTCGTGGGCTTTCTGGGATCTCTTTCTCCTCTTAACCGCCTCCTCATCATCAGTGAAACCTGCCCTCCAAGGCACAGTGGCACCAAGGCCGCGCAAGCGGCCCGGATGCTCTTTGTTTCCCAGTGCCGTCATTAGGATATCTCTGTCCCTGCTAGGGTTGAACTCTCCGGATGCCGCCTGCGTACTCAGCGCTGCCTGCAACTGGAGAACTTAACAATACAACCCATTGCATGCATTTTATGATGATAGTAAGTGATCCTACAAAGTTAGAGATCTTACCAGCCGGTCGATCACTTCCCTGACCTCCTTCGGAAGCGTCTCGGTGAATAACCCTGCGGACAACTCTTGTTAGTCCTTCTGGAAGCATGTCCGCTAAAAGATCTAACAGTGCCGTGAAACTCTTGTCGGTCCAGCTGTTACTTGCCTTCAATTTTAAAAGTTCAAGCACGGAGGCCAACTTTGTGTACTTCGGCTTGTAACTAGGGAACAACAGCTTTTTTGAGTCCTCAATCAAGATCTAGAATTTAGCAAATTCCCTTTCACTGTAATTTCCTTCCACATCACGCAACATGTCATCTAAATTTTCATCCTCTGACATATCCTCATCGAAATCGTTGTTGGGATCCGACATGTCCTGTTCCTCAACCTGAGTGGCACTTGTTTCTATAGTTTGCTCTTCGCCATGGTGGATCCAACACGTGTACCCCTTTTTGAAACCACGTAGAATCAAGTGGGCGAAAATTTGTGATGAGTTGGTGAACATCTTAAGATTCTGGCAATCTACGCAAGGACAGTACATATATCGTAAACCCTTTTCGGCATGTCTTGCTCAGCAAATTTTGGAAATCTAAAACACCTTTCATTTATTCTTCACTCACATGGTTGTCATTATACATCCAGTCTCGATGGACCATCTGTAATTAAATTCATACACATGCTAAGTAATAATCTATACGGTCGACATGCAATTAAACTGCTAATGTAGCTAGCTAGTGTTTGGGGCGGTAATTAATCTACGGGTTTGCGAGTATTACTTCAACCGCAAGCAATTAATTAGTAACTAATTGGACGCATGGATGAGGTGGGACAAATGAGAGTTACAACTAGGATTTGCTACTCTAGCTTCCCCTCAGTCTCCCTCTTTGATCAATCAATGATGATGAAATTAAGTAATGTATGCATTAGGAGAAAAAACCAACCTTGGATCTTCAAATTTTTGTCCCCTAATGCTCCCCTTTTGAGATATTGCTCTTCCTTGCCCCAAATCTCTTTCAACTGGACAGTATGTGGAGCGAGATTGTACAGCTAGCTGAAAACAATGATTTTGTAGCCCGCGGGCTCAATACAAACGGTTCTAGCATCATAACCGTCTGTAATAACAAACTATCACTGAAGATTTTCATGTCAAAACCGTCTGTAATAGCGCTACCATGGAAGTACCAACACTAACTATTCGAAGCTCAGAACCACCTGTAATACCATACTATCACATATGGTTATGAACTCAGAACCGTCTGTAATAGAGTAGAACTATCATAGACGGTTTTGAGATAAGAACCATCTATGATAATTAGAATATCACAGACAGTTCCGAGGTCAAAACAGTCATGACTATCACAGTCGGTTATGATCTCAGAATCGACTGTGATAACTTAACATGTTCTCCCGCCAAAGATTACCGCTTCCATGATCGCACTTAATTACCCCGTGATAATCGTTATATGATCGCGATAGTCGTTCCATGCTCATACACAATGCACATACCTTTCTGTGGTCGCCAATAGCTAAAGAAAGAGATAAGATAGCAGTCCAAGAATGTGCTGGACATAATCCATTAGCAAAAATTGGAAAATTGACATAAGAGCAAATTTTTCATTAATAGTTTTTCATCACTTACAAAAACAAAAAAGTAAAAATTCAAAAGGCTAGGTCAAGGAGTGGTCTTAGCCCTGGCTGCATCTTGAATAAAGTCAGTTTGATTTGCAGCCAGGACACATGACTCCTCAAGCGACAAGGTGTCCTTCTTAGGATCAACTACGTACACGTCGAGAAGGCCTGCGACCTCCCTCAGGTTTGCGACGGTATCCTTCATAGTGAGACCACAGCCAGCGATGGTTGTATCCACGGCATGCTTCTCCTCACGAAGAGTCTGCTCCTTTTGTCGAAGCAGCCTCGTCCTCTCCCTAACCTTGTCACCATTCGTCATAAAGCGCTCAATGCACTTGAAGAGATTCTCCAGGTCAATCCCTCACTGAGTGTACTTCTCCATAAGGAGCTTGTGCTCCTCCTGGAGGGCCCTCAGCTCGGCCTTCACCTTGCCCAACTCTTCCCCGGCTCCCCTTCCCTGTGCAAATCAACAACTTACTCCAAGTCAAGAATCTACTGAACAGGGATTAACAATACAAGGATAAGTCCAAAAGATTGAGAGTTCTTATTGGGGAGGGCAAGGTTGAGGATGCCATTGACGCAGAGAAGCTAAGGAGTCGAAGAGTTTGAGACTTAGAAAAATTTGTAAAGGAGTTGGTAATTCCACAGCCAAACTATTTGTAGAATTTCCAAGGCGACGCTTCGTGTTCCCAGCCTAGGGCGCCGTGCGGATGCCTCGAAGCCTTGATTAACATTGGAACCCAAAATGACGCAACACACCATTGAGAATTCGAAGTGCTCGACATTGTTGGGACTATCACAGTTGGTTCTGATCTCAAAACCGTCTGTAATACCATAATATCATAGATGGTTTTGAGGTCAGAACCGACTGTGATAGTCCAGAACTATCATAGACGGTTTTGAGGTTAGAATCGTGTGTGATAATTAGAATATCACAGACGGTTCTGAGGTTAAAACCATTTGCTTGACTATCACAGTCGGTTTTGACCTCAGAACTGACTGTGATAACTTAACATGTTCTCCCGACAGGCCTTCACAGACGATGTTCCATTGAAAAGTTCATAACCGTCTGTGATGTGCCGTCCTGAATGTCTATTTCTGTGGTAGTGGCGTATCGTAAGAGGAAGAGGGAATTCGACGGCCACAAGGAAGATGGTTCAGCCTCGAAGCCTATGAGCGGGAAAGAATTTTACTCACAGGTGAAGAACAGAGACATTTTGTTTGGAAAGGTCGTAAATTGAAACCCCGCAAGAAGAACATTTGGAAGAACAGATCGATATTTTGGGACTTACCATATTGAGAGCATTTAGAGGTTCGGCATTGCATTGATGTCATGCATGTAGAGAAGAATGTTTGCGACAGTTTAATCGGCCTATTGCTGAACATTCTGGGGAAGACAAAGGATAGTGTCAATGTGCGGTGCGACATGATAGAAATGAAAATACGGCCCGAGCTAGCACCGAGAGAGGACGAGAAAGGCCATATATACCTCCCCCCTACCTACTATACTTTGTGTAAGGCTGAGAGGACAAAACTTTGTAAGTGTTTATATGGTGTTAAAGTTCCATCGGGTTACTCCACAAATATGAGAAAGCTTGTGTCTTGTGTCCATGGGCGATTTGAAATTGCTTGGTATGATGTCTCACGATTGTCACGTGTTGTTGACAAAATGCTTCCTGTTGTCATCTGGAGTATTCTACCGCATATGGTCAGAGAGACGATCACGAGGCTGTGTTATTTCTTCAATGCAATATTTTGTAAGGTCATTGATCCCGAGGGACTAGATTCTCTGCAGAGCGAGGTGGTTCGAACTCTCTGTTAGCTTGAGATGTATTTTCCTCCGTCATTTTTTGATATCATGGTTCATCTCACTGTCCACCTTGTCAGAGAAATCAAGATATGTAGACTCGTGTTTCTACGTTATATGTATCTGTTCGAGGTACATGGGTGTACTTAAGGCCTACATGAGGAATCGCTCTCGGCTCGAGGGCAGCATTGTCGAAGGTTATGCAGCGTAAGAGGTTGTTGAGTTCTGCGTCGATTACATGGCTGAGGTAGAAGCAATAGGAGTTCTTGTGTCTCGTCAAGAGGGGATGTTTGATGGCGTTGGAACTATTGGACTGAGAGTAATCACTCTTGATTTCTAAATGTAGTCGAAAGCACATTTTGGGTCTTGCAACACATGACGGAGGTGTCTGCGTACATCGACCAGCACAAGGAGATGCTACAACAAGACAATCCTAGTCGATCCGAGGTTTGGATCAAGAGAGAACATAATAGTCGATTCAACGTGTGGATGAAAGTGCGATTCACCGGGGAGTCCGCAAGTGAGAATCTTAAATAGTTGGCAAAAGTGCCAACATTTACTATACGGACATGGTAGGGATACGACATCAATGGGTACACATTTTACACGAAAACTCAAGATAAAAAAGCACTATGCAAAATAGTGGAGTGAGCGTAGAAGCTTTTTATGAGGAGTTCAGCGAGACAGGCCCAACAAGGGTAGTATGTGGATTGAACTCATACTATGGGTTCATAGAAGAAATTTGGGAGCTCGATATGTACTGTTCAAGATTCCCCTATTTCGATGCCGATGGGTCCAAATCCCACAGGATGTGAAGGTTGACAGTTACAGTTTTACTTCTGTGGATCTCAATCGAGTTGCTTATAAAGATGAGCCATTCATACTTGCATAGCAATCCATTTAGGTCATTTATGTCACTGACCCGGCTAATAAGAAGTGGCACGTCGTCCTTCATGGCAAGAGAAGGATTGTTGGAGTTGAAAATGTCGTAGATGAGGAAGGATACAATCAATTCGATGAGATGCCTCCATTTGGAGATGGCGTACAGCTTGATACCAAAGACACCGATGAAACCAGTTACATGCGTAAGGATCACCAGGAAGGGTTATACTTTAAAGGTAATGAACCGTCCTTATCTCTCTATTTCCATCGGTATAGCTTATCCTCTAATTCTCGCCTTTGCAGGGCTGCGGCAAGTGGAAAGTTGTGGATAATATGGGTGTGTACGTAAGTAGGTGCAAATTGTAGGTCAAAGTCCCCATTTGTATGTGAAGAAGCTGGCAAGGAGTTGCAAAAACTAGGGGTTTGAGATGGCTGTATGTATGAAAAGTCTATGCAACACAATTTTTACCTTGTCAAGGTCGACAAAAAACCACTCCTTAGGAAAATTTGAGTGAACCTTCAAAATCTTTGGTCAAATTTATTCAAAAATTTTTTGAGCATGCTCCACATGGGATTCTTAAGGTTGTAACCTATTTTCGGAGCATTTGGACTTAATTTGCAATATTTGAGTGTTCGAGTTCCTCTCTTCCGATAATACAAAAACTACAGCACAAAATTGCTTCCAACTTCAAATTTTTTCACCAAAATATTTCAAACTTGATTTCTCTGTGCTCCAAATATGTCTCTTGAGGTTTCCACCAAGTTTTGGAGCATTTGGACATCATTTGCAAAGATTTGAGGCCTTTCAGATATTGAAATTTCAGTATTCATAGTTTCAGATTATAAAGCACAATCACATATGGTTCTGACCTCAGTTTCAGAGTTTCAATATTGCAATTTCAGTATTCACAGTTTTAGAGTTTCAGATTGTAAAGCACATTCACAGACGGTTCTGAGATCAGAACCGCCTGTGATAGAACTATTATAGATGGTTCTGAGTTCAAAACCGTCTGTGATAGTACTCAGAGTTTCAGATTGTAAAGCACTATACAGACGGTTCTCAACTCAGAATCGTCTGTGATACTGTTTTACAATCTGAACCATGCTCATTTGAGACGGTTCTGTACTCAGAACCGTCTGTAATAATCTCTCTATTATATTTAAGGTGGGCCTCGTCCCACTCATTTCCACACTTTGCGACTTTTCACTTCAGTTGCCCTAGCTCCCTGGTGGCTACACACACTGCCTCTCTCCAGCCTCCCACCGTCCGGTGCGACCACCTCTGGCGCCTCCTCCTCCAGCTAGTCTCAGGTGCCCCTCCTCCCTCTCCCTGACCTATATTATTGGCAGCAGCATCATCCTCCTCCTCCTCCTCTTCTTCTTTAGGTTGGAATTTAGTAACGATATGTCCGGTGACGAAATGAGTCAGTCGGGGAGTCAGAGCGACCTCTCTCGTGATGAGATGCCTGGGCCAGACGTCGCCCTGTCCGCCGTGGCCCAGCCGCATATGAGAAAGGGGTGAGGCCGGACAACTTGTGCGCTTCGGGATAGGCGGGAAAAGTAGCACATAGACTTCGACGACAATGGGATGCCAGAAGCTCCGCAGAAACTAGTCGGTCAGTACCGCTCATTATGCGGCAAAATGGCAAGGGTGTGGGTGCCCATCACCACCTCCGGTTGGCGTGAAGTGCCCCGAGAGTGCAAGGAAGAGCTGTGGGAAGAAGTGTAGGGGGTGTTTTGACATTCCTGAGGATCAACAGTTCACCATCCGTCGGGCGGCACTGATGGCAATAAATAGGGCCGAGAAGAGCTTCAAGAGCCATCTTGTCAAGCACTATATGAAGCAGTCGAAGACCCCCTTCAATGACTACCCTTTCGTGACTCCCGAGGCATGGCAGTAGTTCGTGGAGATGAAGGGCACGCCCGAGTTCTAGGCGCTTAGTGAGAAGGTAAAGGCTAACCAGGTGAAGAATACCCACCCACATAGTCTAGGCACCGGTGAGTATGTGGGGAAGAAGGCACTGTGGAGGAAGTAGGATGAGGAGGCTTCGCAGTCTTCGGCCTATGCTCCTTATGTGGGGATAACGGACATGCGTGCCCGCAATTGGTGCCAAGCAAGATTGAAGATGACCTCCTCCGAAAGCGTCTCGGTGAATAACCCTACGGATAGGGAAGTGATCGACCGGCTGGTAAGATCTCTAACTTACTATCCTCATAACATGCATGCAATGGGATGTGTTGCTAAGTTCTCCTGTTGCAGGCAGCGCTGAGTGCACAGGAGTCATCTGGATCTTTCATGCCTAGCAGGGAGAGGGACATCCTAACGACAGTGTTGGGAAATAAGGAGCACCTGGGCCGCGTGCGCGGCCTAGGTGCCACTGTGCCTTGGAGGGCAGGTTTCGGTGATGATGATGAGGCGACTATGAGGAGAAAGAGATCCTACAAAGCCCGAGACGAATGGATCAAGGAGGAGATCCGATCGGAGTTCAGGCAGGAGTTCACGGAGATGTGGGCAATGTATGATGAGATAAGACAGTCCCAGTGCGTCCCCCCTGCAACAGCAGGCTTACAGAGCCCCGGTCTTGCCTGTCGTAGCAGCTGCGCGTCCGCGCTGGGGGATTTGCATCTGGAGTCCCCTCGACAGTATCCGGTGAACTTTCTGCAAGTAATGACCGCTTTTATTTGTTAATTCATTCGAAAGTGAAATTCAATGTGTATCTTGATGTCATCTTATTGTGCACTATTTGTTGGAACCCGCCACCTGCAAGCTTATGGTGCGGGCCGGTCTCTTCCCGATCGAGACTGGCCGTGGGATGGTGCAACCATGCACGGCGGGGATGACGATCCACGGTGTCCCTCTATCTAAGGGTTTCACACGGGTCCAGGTGGACATTGTTTTCGAACATTGCAAGGGATTTCCATTGGACAAGCCGCCGAACGACGAGATTACCACTCTCGAGGCTGCGGTGCACACGTTCATGCAATGGCCTAAGAAGGACATTGTCCTGGACGAGGTAATTCCCCCACTGGTTTCATAATTTCGTACTATAATAATAGCCCTCGGAGTTAGTGACCATTAGTATACGTAGGTTCTTACCCCTACACACACCGACACTCAGCCTACTAGCCAGCTGGTAGGTCAGACGATGAAGTTGACGCCGACTAGGAGGCAAGGCAGCAAGAAGCTGGCTTCTAGGCGAAAACCAAAGAAGAGCACAATGAAGGAGGGTGAGAAGAGCATGTTGTCTCCCATGCTGTTTGTTCTGGGGATGCCTATGGCCCCCAATACAACAATTCGGAGCATGGGTCTCGCATGCCAGAGCCTGCATGCATAGTACATGCAGAAGACAAACGAGACCAGGACGCAGCGTCCGACGCACTTCATGGTCAAGTACGCCATGGCAGAGTTCCATAACAACGTCGAGACCTATCCGGTGACTTTCGAAGAACTGCACAATTTATTCAACAAAGACGCACTCGACGTGCCAATTCTACAGTATTGGGTGCTATAAGTATCTACTATCCTACACATGTTCGTGCATATACAGATATATGTCATTTATTAATTGGTTAGTTCCGTGCAGCTGCATGACCAGATAGGCCAAAGTTAAATGGGAACTTGTCGGTTTCTTGGACCCCCTACTGGTCCCCTAGGTGATGTTTAAGAGCGTCGCGGACTTCGTTGTCAACTACATCAAAAGAGAGTTGCTTGCTTAGGTCGACAAGGAGTACATGCTTGTACCCTACAACCAGAAGTGAGTGCTTTCATCAGTACTTTACCCTAGATTAGTGTCTCCATATACACACCCCAGACTTAGATTAAATTATAAATTCTTTACGCGTAACATGTCGGTACAACTAGATTCTACTGGTGCTTATTCCGAAATGGAACAAGGTGTTCTACCTTGATTTATTGTAGAGGAAAGGGTACGAGTATGACGGTGCGCGAGATGTAATCGAAAGGCTAACATGTTTTATGATATTCATGTGGACCCATGTTGCATCTAGATTTACAGTCCTCAAATTGTCAATTTTGATTATTTGCAGGGCTTTCACGAACTACTTTGCCGAGGGAGGGCAACAGCACAAGCAACAAGCCAATATGTTTGAGTGGATACAATTTCTGGTACAAATTTCATCCGGCATCTGTTTTAGTTTATAACATCTTCCCAGCTAACTCTCAATCTATACGTTGGCAGTGCCATCAATAGCTGGACGACAATACATGTGGGTTCTATGTGATGCACCACATGTACGACCTAATCACCCCTTACCAGCCAAATTTCCCCGAGGTATACAACTGCTACCCTTTGTATCGATTTGGCAAAATTTACAGCTGCATTGAGCTAATTTTTTCTGTAGCAACTCTTGCTGCAGGGGGTTGACTTCCCTTTAGAAAGCTTTGACCTTATGCAGATTGGTTTAGTCCGAGGGATGTTCGCTACGTTTTTCATGGAACAAGTCATCGCACCTAAGGGGCTGTTTAGGGACCCGCTCGGTTCGTATTAGTGCGGTCCTTACTAACTGAGACTAGTACAGTAATACATATCTAACATGGTGACTTTAATTGTCGATTACTTTTATTTGTTCAATCTCAATTGTACATATTTTTGAAATGTTGCATGAAACTTAGAATTTGATCGATTCATTGTTTTCGTGTATATGTTTGAAATGTCGAGATTGTGTATGTCTTAAAAGCTAAGTTCTATGCATATATAAAATGAAATGCTGAGTTGCATATATGAAATGCTATTGTACAGAGGGCATGACTAGCATGATTCCTGAGGCTAACCATAGAAACAGACCAATCTTTAAAAAAAAGTTAATATGCACAGATGGTTTTTGAGCTGAAAACCGTCTGTGATAAGAATACTATCACAGACGGTTTTCAGTTCAAATCATTTGTCATACTCATACTATCACAGACGGTTATAAGCTAAAAACCGTCTGTGATAGTCTCCTTATCGCAGACAATTTTTTGCTTAAAATCGTCTGTGATAGTCTCCTTATCACAGTGTGATAATAGATTATCACAGACGGTTTGGAGATCAAAATCATCTGTGATAGGAAATATCTCAGACGGTTTTGAGGTCAAAACCGTCTATGAAAGGAAATATCACAGACGGTTCAGAATCGCCAGTGATAGTGCTTGGACTATCACTGACTCGAATATTATTGACGGTTCAGAACCGTCTGTGATGACTGTTTTGAGCCGACTGTGATGATGTATTATGTAGTAGTGTTAGTTTTGTTGGAAGAGACCCTCCTCTTCATCTTTAGATAGCTGAATTTGATTCCCTTGGTAACATTCTTCTGGAGGAAACCAATTTTCTAACCATCTTACTGCGATTCTGTAATTTTGCAGTGTACTGATGTCTTCATTATATTTTGGCCTTATAGCATAATGAAGATTTTTGTTTAAACGAACATCTCAATTAACAAATATTCTCATTATTGGGTTCTGAAAAACCATTTAATAGTCAGGATCCATTTTAACACACTGCTCAAGTTGTGAGGCCTCCATCCAATGTCTCCAGGCTTTGTGAATTTTTTCATATGACTGGTTTAGTATTCCCTTGTCTTCTTCTGTCAAAATATGTGCTTCTTGGAGTGAGCTGTCAAAACTCCTTTTCAGTACACAAATGTGATGACTTGCCAACCTCAAAGGCTGCTTGAATTTTGGGGGAATTGAGCGAAAGAGAATTTTGTAGCGGCACGAAGGTCACTTAAATTTTCACAAATCTTTTTTTACCACAAATCCAAGGTCAGATTATAGTATTTGACCTAGTGTTCCATAAATGGCTCGCAATAATTCATGATCTAAGAGGGTTTGGAGAGAAATAAATTCTCTAGATGGTTCTACCTCCAAACCTCTAAAATATTGTAGATTTATTTCCGCCCTAAACACAAAAAAAGGTGTTTTGATTGGAAAGAAATAGTTGAATCTATGGTAAAGAGAGGAATAATCTCTTTGTAGAGAGTTATCCTATAGGGATTCTCTTTATCCAAATAGATATCTAGGAAATAATCTTAGAGTCCTAAGAAGATTCACAATTGTCTTTCTTCAAATTTTCACCAAATTAGTTCTACAATGTCTTTGCTGAAGTATGACATCTCTTCCTCTATTTTGAAGATTAATCTAGGGACCAAATGCTCAAATGCAGAGTTGTGCATGATCTTATGATATTTTTTAGATGTAATATGCTCTACGCCTTTATTATTTGCTAATCTATCTAAGTGTTCTAGTGGCATATAGGGGAATGCCTGAATAGGTGCATAAGATGACTGATCTATAGAAATTTTTTGTGATCTAGATGCATGATCTTCGGGGTTATATTCTCTACATGTACATGCGAAATAATATGCCAATGCATTAAGTGTTGAAGCCTTTTCTGAGGCAGATTTAGATTGCCAAATCAGATTTAACAACCCTTGTTGTGTTCTTGTGGCAGGAAAATTATGATTAAAACAACTCTGTCTCCCTTGAGCTCGTGGTAGATTCCATGTGCTAAATTTCATCGATTGATTACCTTCTGGCTTCTCCATTGTCCTAAAAAAAGAATTATGTTGATGATCTATAGATATTCTTTTGGACAAAATACTCTTTGCAAGAAAAAACTTTGTCTATATAATCTAGAAAGATTTCTTTAGGCTTAGAGCAAAATTTCATCTCCGCCCTTTTGCCTTTTATTTTGAACTAAATACTGCTATCAGTTGACAAAAATAGTCTAATAGATGAAAGAAATGGTGTTCCTAAAATAACACCTTGTTTAAGGTCATTAACCAAGAAAAAAGAAGTTTTAGTGCAAACCCCAGAGATGCAAACATAAATATCAGGGTTCCTATAATTCACAATCATAGGATCACCATTAGCGTCATTGAATTTGTGTGCAGTTTTCTCAAAATACTTTGAGGGACATATTCCTTCCTTAATGCAGTTTATATCTGCTCCAGAATCTAACAAAGTTTATGTTTAGAAGCATAACCATTAGAAAATTTGTACAGAACTTCTGCATGCCATTTCTGTTTGAAATATTTTTCAATAGAAAGCCGTAGTAGCTGTAGCTATTCTTTTCCCTGGTCCTTTTTTCTTTGGTCGAACCTCAGGATGAAGCTTAGCGTGCTTCGTGCTTTTGTCGCTGTGGGATTTGTTCTTCTTTTCAATCGTCATATTAGTTGTGCTCGCGATGTCTTGGACGTCAAACAGGCTTAACTCAGCACTGATCGATTTCTGAAGTCCAGACGTGTATTTCCAGAATACCTGAGGATTAGACAGCGAGATGCCAACGACCATTGCTTGTCTCCAGAATTCCGTAGTATAGTCCTGGATAGATTGGTCGCGTCGTTGGTACAATCGGTGCCAACGATCCCATCTCTCCTCAAGGTAACCCATCGGGTAGAATTCTTATCGCAGGAGTCATTTGAACTGACCCCACGCAAAGTCGTTAGTTTCACCACTGGCGACAAGGGCCTTCCACCAAGTCTTGGCATGTCCCTTCATCTTCAAAGATGCAAATTTCACCTTTTGAGTGCTACTGAACCCTCTCAGGTCAAAGTAGGTCTCAAACTGGTGGATCCAAGAATCCAACTTCTCGACATTGATCACCCCATCGTATATAGGTATATCAATCTTAGCGTCGACCTTAAAAGATCCGACAGCTAAGGAGGTGTTGGCGAGGTCATCGGCCTTATGGTCGTCTTCGTCTTCATCTTCATTTGTCCTGCACAAGCCTTCACTAGTCTTCACACCATTAATCATGTCTTTTGAAGCATCAACTTCAGAAGTTACAGCCATGGCCTGCTGCTTAATCCAAGAAAACATGGTATCCATGTCGGTGGAGAGCTTAGCCACTTGTTCGGCTAGGTTAGCTTGAATGGAGGTATCATTAGACATCTTCGGAGACACGACTGTAGGAACCGTTGATTGATCGCTTGGAGTTTTGCTGGAGGTTTTGTAACCCTAGTGAGTCTTTACCATCTATAGGACAAGATAATCGCTCTGATACCAACTTGATCTGATTGAGACCTAGACCAAGTTTGGACTAGATCCGCTCTGATGCTGATCGCTCTGATTGACGTATAGGCGGGCTTCGACTATACTTGATCAGATGCTAGTATGCGGAACTACGAAATCTTACTCGGAATTATCTAACCCCAAAAGTTGATCGAAACACAATTCACATGATAGCATGCTCTTTATTTCAAAGAGGGATCTTTACACGTCGAACGTTAGGACGCACTAGCCTACGTTGAGGAACTATAAGCTGGATATATGATCCAAGGCTTCGATGATATTCGATGATCTAAACTATAACTATTACAAAGTATTTATAGTCCAATCGTATGAATATGTATCAGACCCAATAACCTAAACGTATTAGACTCGGACACTAACTAACCTTAAACAGATAGGACTCAGTTATATATATTTGGATTGAACTACAACTTCGACCAAAGATCGAATCCTTTCCAAGGTCGTGCTCCTTTTCATGGTCGCAAATCCTTTCCGAACTTGACCTGAGATCCACCCGGATCAGAATGGCATGGACAACTAACTCAGGTAATTATCTCCATCAACTAGTCCCCGAATTTGAAACGACACGGCTCTTTTTTAAAGCAACGCTTTGGATTCAAAAAAGTGCCTCTATCGCTTCAAATTCCAACACAACCCAAAAAGATACTTTGGGTGCGGTTGTCAGACCATCATGACTGGCATTAAATGGAAAAAATCTCGAGGTAATTTGCCATGTCCCAATACCGAGAATTTGAAGCTTCACCTTCGAAACTCTATATATTTAGCCTCCATGTTTCAGAGTCTTCAAACTTTTCAGAATTTTCAAGTCTTAGACTCTTCATCTTCTTAACCTTTTCAATGGCGTCCCAAATCCTAGGACGACTTATTGGAGTTTTAGAAGAAAGTCCAGTTGTAGAAGGTGATATCGGGGCACCAAAACCTCAAGACATTGCACAGGTGTCTCAAAAGGTAATTCTCTTTTGAAAAATCTGTACAAGACTTTCTCTTGAGCAAAAGTTTCCAAAGTAAAGCCTTTTTGTTTTTACAATTGCTCAAATATTCTGTGGCTCAAAAGAAGCGAGCTGGTGATGATGTTGGATCCTCTGGTGGTTCTTCATCGAAAAAATTAATGAAGACCCCTTATGATTCCAAAGATTCGGCCAAGAACATTGACAATCAAAATGTTCATCTCTTTTTCGAGGAGGCTGTGAGTCCACAGGCATCAGTTGTAGTTACAGGGGCAGCCACGTCCAAGGCCACACAAACTACTCCCCGAAATCTCCTGGGACATTGCTTCAGGTAAACATCTGTTTTCTCTCTAACTAAGTTATATTGCTTAGTAGAAATAACTTATCCAATTATAAATTGGATGTACAGGACAAATTGGACTACTTCCTGGCCTAATTCAGTATCTGAAACTGAACCAACTATGGTTCAGAAGGAAGTGACTGTCACTGGGGGAGTAATGAATGTCCCAACCCCTTCTGTGGTCCAGTCAGCATATGTCCCAAAGGTTGTTGCGGTAAGGATTCTTACTCTTCAAATTTTTCTATATATGACTAGGAATTATCTCATGGTCGTACAGGGCGAGGAGGATGAAGCTCAGAGGGTAAGTAGCGAAAAACTTGCTGAAGCCCAGGCATCCTTGGAGGAGAAAACAACATTATGCGATTTCCTTCAAGGGAGAGCACCTCCAATTGGTTTGCAATAAATTGCGAACCGATGTAGATTGTAAGTTCAGTTTGGCAGAATCTAACATTGCTTTGGTGAACTTTTGTAAACAAATTCAATCGAATTCATTTCTTTCTCTGATCAGATCAAAGAGAAATAAACTTCAGGCTGACCAAAGAAAAGAAACTCTTTATCAGGAAAGGTTTCAACTTGGATAAACTTCACCATGTTGTCGACCGCTACAAGGCGGCCAGTGAGAGAGCCAGGGAGACCGTAAAGCTTGCCCGTAATGAACAGGGCACCTTGGAAACAATCATCAAGTGTTGCGGTCTCATTGAGAGGAATACCCTTGAAAAGCTAAGGGAAGTTGCAGACTCACTTGATGCAGACATTATCAATTTTGAGAAGGATGACTTATCTCTTGGTGAGTCCTGCAATTTGGTTGTAGCTCAAGCTGATTCTCTATTTGCCAAAATTCCAGAATTTGCAAAGAGGTACAAAGAGACACTGAAAACCAATATTGGTGCTGTGTTCTTTGCCATTCTTTGCAAACATAGGTGTCACCATGGTCCGAATTTCGATTTGAATCCAGTGGTGGAAAATGCGGCTTTCGACAGCGAGGATCAGTTGAACGCAACCAAGGCCAAGGTCAAGCCTTTAGTAGATAAACTATTACACAACCTCGACCTTATTTGATGTATCTCCTCTCATTGTAATTTTTTGTTAAATTGACAATGGAAATGGAAATATTTTGTCCTATTAGAGTCTTTGTACCTTGCAAATACATGTGATTAGCAGAAAAATATATGATAAAAAATGTGAAGTACTTAATTTCTGATTGAATGCTATAGTTATATTCTCCTAGCCCCCCTCCTATGATCACTGATGTTGAAGATGTAGTATAGTGATCGTAGGATAATTATTCTGGACTAAGTAGACCAAGGCTTAAATGATCAGAAACATGGTAGTAAGTCTCTTATGCGTTGAGAAACGGCTTAGAAAGAGATGTCTTAGCTAGATGCGATCATAAAGTCGTAGAGTTAAATGGCAAAGTACAGATGCATAAGTTTTTTTCTAATTGACAGCCACTCGAATGATCAGAAACATGCTAGTAAGTCCCTTATGCGTTAAGAAACGGCTTAGAAAGAGATGTCTTATCTAGATGCGACCATGAGATCGGCCAGCGAATCTGCTTAAACATTGTAATAAGGCACTTATCACGACCATCCCCTGGGCGTGGCCCGAGAAAAGAATAAGGCTAAAAATGAAAATATGACGATAACAAACAGTAAAAAGTACTTATTAAATAAGAAATTTAAATGGAAATGGAAAAACTTACACATAAAATTTACACAACTGGTCGATGTTCCAGGCGTTTGATAAAATTCTTCCGTCTTCCATAGCTAATCCAGTCGATCCTGGTTGTGGCAGTGAGATTATAGTGTAGGGCCCTTCCCACAAATAGCATTTCATATATACAACTCAGCATTTCATTTTATATATGCATAGAACTCATCTTTTAAGACATACACAATCTCGACATTTCAAACACATACACGAAAACAATGAATCGATCAAATTCTAAGTTTCATGCAACATTTCAAAAATATGTACAATTGAGATTGAACAAATAAAAGTAATCGACAATTAAAGTCACCATGTTAGATATGTATTACTGTACTAGTCTCAGTTAATAAGGACCGCACTAATACGAACCGAGTGGGTCCCTAAACAGCCCCTTAGGTGCGATGACTTGTTCCATGAAAAACGTAGCGAACATCCCTCGGACTAAACCAATCTGCATAAGGTCAAAGATTTCTGAAGGGAAGTCAACCCCCTGCAGCAAGAGTTGCTACAGAAAAAATTAGCTTAATGCAGCTATAAATTTTGCCAAATCGATACAAAGGGGAGCAGTTGTATACCTCGGGGAAATCTAGGCGGTGAGGGGTGATGATCAGGTCATACATGTAGTGCATCACGTAGAACCCACATGTATTGTCGTCCGGCTGCTGATGGCACTGCCTATTTACAGACCGAGAGTTAGCTGAGGACACGTTATAAAGTAAAACAGATGCCAGTTGAAATTTGTATCGAAAATTGTAACCACTGAAACTTATCGGCTCGCCGCTCGTGTTGTCGCCCTCCCTCAGCAAAGTAGTTCGTGAAAGCCCTGTAGATAGTCAAAATTGATAGTTTGAGGATAGTCGAAATTGACAATTTGAGGACAGTAAATCTAGATGCATGCAAGACAGGTCCACATGAATATCATCACCTTTCGAATACATCTCGTGCGCTGCAATACGAGTACCCTTTCCTCTGCAATGAATCAAGGTAGAACACCTTGTTCCTTTTCGGAATAAGTAGCAGCAGGATCCAGTGGTAGCTACATGTTACACGTAAAGAATTAAAAATTTAATCTAAGTTTGGGGGTGTGCACATGGAGTCACTAATCTACGGGTGAAAGCACTCACCTCTGGTTGTAGGGTACAAGTATGTACTCCTTGTCGACCTGAGCAAGCAACCCTCTTTTGATGTAGTCGACAAAGAAGTCTACGTCGGCCCTAAACATCACCTCGGCGACCAGCTGGGGGTCCAAGAAACCAACAGGTTTGCCCTTAGATTTGGCATAGTTGGTCATGCAGCTGCACGGAAGTAACCAATTAATAAATGACATATATCCGTATATGCACGAACAGGCGTAGGATAGTAGGATACTTACAGCACCCAAGACCGTAGGATTGACAAGTCGAGCGCATCTTTGTTCAGTAAATTGTGCAGGTCTTCGAAGGTCACCGGGTAGGTCCCAACGTCGTTATGGAACTCTGCCACAGTGTACTTGACCATGATGTGCGTCGGACGCTGCGTCCTGGTCTGGATTGTCCTCCTCATGTACCATGCATGCAGGCTCTGGCATGCTAACCCCATGCTCGAAATTGCGGTATCGGAGGCCATGGGCATCCCCAGAGCGAACGGCATGAGAGCTGGCGCACTCTTCTCGCTTTCCTTCGCCGGGGTCTTCTTTGCTTTTCCCCTACTAGCTTCTTGAATGGTTGCCTCCTAGTCGGAGTCAGCTTCGTCATCGGAGGGGTCGGCTGGCTAGTAGGCCGCGTGTCGGTCTGTGATGTCTGTGATGTAAGAACCTAAGTATTAGGACACTAACTCTGAGGGCTATTATTATAGTACGAATTATGAAACTGGTGGGGGAATTACCTCATCCAGGACGATGTCTTTCTTGGGCCATTGCACGAACGTGTGCACCGCATCCCCGAGAGTGGTAATCTCGTCGTTCGGCCGCTTCTCCAACAAAAAACCCTTGCAATGGTCAAAGACACTGTCCACCTGGACCCATGCAAAACCCTCACATAGAGGGGCACCGTGGATTGTGGCCCCCACCGTGCATGGTTGCGCCATCCCACGGCCAGCCTCGATCGGGAAGAGACCGGCCAGCACCATAAGCTTGCAGGAGGCGGGTTCCTACAAACAGTGCGCATTGACATATTGAATTTCACCGCTTTTCACTTTCGAATGAATTAACATAGACAAATGGTCATTACCTGCAGAAAGTCCACCAGATACTTTGGAGAGGGCTCCGTCTGCGAAGACCCCGGCGCAGACGCGTAGCTACTACGGTGGCCAAGAACGGGGGTCGGTACTTCCGCTGCTAGAAGGGGGGTGCCTTGGGTCACCTTTCTTAGCTCTTCATACATGGACCGCATCTCCGACAACTGCTGCAGGAGTGCTTTGTCCCGAACAGCGAACTCCGATCGCATCTCCTGCTTGAGCCGTTCATCGCAGGCTTGGTGGGATCTCTTTCTCCTCTTAGCTGGCTCCTCATCATCAGGGAAACCATGCCTCCAAGGCACAGTGGAACCGAGGCCGCGCACGCGGCCTGGATGCTCCTTGTTTCCTAGCGCCGCTGTGAGGATATCCCTGTCCCTCCTCAGGTTGAACTCTCCGAATGCCGCCTGCGCACTCAGCGTCACCTGCAACAGGAGAACTTAGCAATACAACCCATTGCATGCGTGTTACAAGGATAGTATGTGATCGGACAATCTTACCAGCCGGTCGATCACTTCCCTGTCCGCAGGGTTATTCACAGAGACGCTTCTGGAGGAGGTCATTGTCGATCTTTCTCGGCACCAATTGCGGGCGCGCACGTCCGTTATGCCCGCATAAGGACTGCCGGCCGAAGACTGGGAAGCCTCCTCGTCCTGTTTCCTCCACAACGCCTTCTTCCCCACATACCCACCACTGCCTAGTTTGTGTGGGTGGGTATTCTTGGCTTGGTTAGCCTGGCCCTTCGCACTAAGCTCCTGGAACTCTGGCTTGGCCTTCATCTCGACGAACTGCTGCCATGCCTCGGGAGTCACGAAAGGGAAGTCATCGAAGGGGGTCTTCGACTCCTTCACATAGAGCCTGACAAGGTGGCTCTTGAAGTTCCTCCACGCCTTGTTTATTGACATCAGTGTCCTCCCGCAGATGGTGAAGTGCCGATCCTCGGGAATGTGAAACGCCGCCTGCATTTCTTCCCACAGCGCATCCTTGCACTCTGGGGGCACTTGACCCCAGTCGGAGGTGGTGATGGGCACTCGCTCCCTTGCCACTTTGCCGCATAGTGAGCGGTACTGACCGACAAGTTTGTCCGGACCTTCTGGCACACCATTGTCGTCGAACTGGACGTGCTGCTTTTCCCGCTTGTCCAGACGCGCGCATGTCGTCCGGCCTCGCCCCTTTCTCTTCTGCGGCGGGGTCACGGCGAACGCGGCGACCTCCGGCCCAGGCTTCTCATCGCCAGTAAGGTCACTCTGACTCCCCGAGTGGTGCATTTCGTCACCAGACGTAGTTCCTAACATAAGTGAAAGATAGAACAGTTTAAGTAAATCTGCAACAAATAATTCTATAACAAAACCCATATACTTATAATTAATCAAGAATGACAGAAACGGTGGGGAGGCGATGGAGGTGATCACGTCAGAAGGCGGGAGGGCGATGGAGGTGATCGCGCCTGATGGTGGAAAGGCGATGCAGGTGATCGCAACGAACGGAGAGGAGGAGAAGGTGGGAGGCGATGGAGGTGATCGTGACGGATGGTGCGAGGGCGGAGAGAGCTAGGGCAAACAGTTGCGAAGTCTGAAAATGAGCGGGACAAAGCCCGCCTTGAACTATGTACCACGTCGAGATTATCACAGTCGGTCCAACATTCACAACCGTCTATGATAATATTATCACAGTCGGTTCTCACATCAGAACCGTCTGTGATAATTGACATAGTGATAATCACCAGAGAGATTATCACAGACGGTTTTGAGTTGAGAGCCGACTGTGACTGTGATTATCACAGACGGTATAGAATTGAGAACCGACGGTGCACGTCAAGAACTCGAAGCGTCGGACACTGTTGAGAATATCACAGTTGGTTCTATATTTATAACCGTCTGTGATAATATTATCACAGTCGGTTCTCAAATAAAAACCGTCTATGATAATCTACATAGTGAGAGATTATCACAGACGGTTTTGAGTTGAGAACCGACTGTGACTGAGATTATCACAGACGGTTTCGACTTGAGAATCGACCGTGCACGTGAACACTTGAAGCGTCGGAGATGCTATTGGGAATATCACAGTCGGTTCTATATTCATACCCGTCTGTGATAATTCAACCGTCCGTGATAATCTCTCTATTGAACGTTAGTTTTACAACTTGAAACTGATCTGTAGCTTTCAATTCTGAATGCTCGAAAACTTGTTTTAAATGAACACTCAGATATTTCAAATGTAGTCCAAATGCTCTGTAAATTGGTTACAGTGTACGTAGATCCGAAAATTGGTTACAATGTAGAGCATGCTCAAATAAATTTAACATACAATGTGGAGCATGCTTAAGTTAATGTTACATACAAATAGGGACTTTCACCGATAATTTCCACGTACACAGCCATGTTATCCTCAACTTTCTACTTACCACGGCCCTGCAAAGATGAGAATTACAGGAGATATAAGCTATACCGATGGAAACAGAGAGATAAGGACGTACGGTTGATTACCTTTAAAGTATAACCCTTCCTGGTGATCCATACACACGTAACTGGTTTCGTCAGTGTCTTCAGTATCGACCTGTACGCCATCTCCAAATGGAGGAATCTCATCAAATTGATTGTATTCCTCCTCGTCTACGACATTTTCAACTCCAACAATCCTTCTCTTGCCATGAAGGACGATGTGCCACTTCTTATTGGCCGGGTCAGTGACATAAATGACCTGAATGGCTTGATTTGCAAGTATGAATGACTCATCTTTATAAGCAACTCGATCGAGATCCACAGAAGTGAAACTGTAACTGTCAACCTTCACACCCTGTGGGATTTGGACCCATCGGCATCGAAACAGGGGAATCTTGAACAGTACGTAATCGAGCTCCCAAATTTCTTCAATGAACCCGTAGTACGAGTTCAATCAACGTACTACCCTTGTTGGGCCTATCTCGGTGAACCCCTCATGGAAAGCTTCTAGCTCACTCAACTATTTTGCACAGTGCTCTTTCGATCTTGAGCTTTTGTGTAAAATGTGTACCCATTGATGTCGTATCCCTGCCATGTCTGTACAGTAAACGTGGGCCCTTTTGCCAACCATTTAAGGTTCTCACTTGCGGACTCTCCGGTGATTCGCACTTTCATCCACGCGTTGAATTGACTGTTATGTTGTCCCGTGATCCAAACCTCGGATCGGCGAGGATTGTCTTGTCGTAGCATCTCCTTGTGCTCGTCGATGTACGGAGACACCTCCGTCATGTGTTGCAAGACCCAAAAATGAGCTTTCGAGTACATATCGAAATCAGGACTGATGGCTCTCCGTCCAATAGTGCCAACACCATCAAGCCTCCCCTCGTGACGAGACATAGGAACTCCTATTGCTTCTACCTCAGCCATGTAATTGACGCAGAACTCAATAACCTCTTCCGCTGCATAACCTTCGACAATGCTACCCTCGGGCCGGGATCGATTCCTCATGTAGGCCTTAAGTACACCCATGTACCTCTCGAATGGATACATATAACGTAGGAACACGGGTCCACATATCTTGATTTCTCTGACAAGGTGGACGGTGAGATGGACCATGATATCAAAAAATGATGGAGGAAAATACATCTCAAGCTGACAGAGAGTTTGAACCACCTTGCTCTGCAGAGAATCCAGTCCATCGGGATCAATGACCTTGCAAGAAATTGCATGAAGAAAGAACACAGCCTCGTGATCGTCTCTCTGACCTTATGCGGCAGAATACTCCGGATGGCAACAGAAAGCATTTGTGTCATCAACACGTGACAATCTTGAGACTTCATACCCAGCAATTTCAAATCGCCCATGGACACAAGCTTTTTCATATTTGCGGAGTAACCCGATGGAACTTTAACACCATAGAGACACTTACAGAGTTCTGTCCTCTCAGCCTTGCACAAAGTGTAGCATGCAGGGGGGAGGTATATACGGCCTTTATCATCCTCTCTCGGTGCTAGCTCGGGCCTGATTCTCATTTCGATCATGTCGCTCCGCACATTGACGCCGTCCTTTGTCTTCCCTGGAATGTTCAGCAATAGGCCGATTAAACTGTCGCAAACATTATTCTCTACATGCATGACATCAATGCAATGACGAACCTCTAAATGCTCCCAATACGGTAAGTCCCAAAATATCGATCTCTTCTTCCAAGAGTTCTTCGTGCGGGGTTTCAATTTACGACCCTTTCCAAACACAACGTCTATGTCCTTCACCCGTGAGTAAACCTCTTTCCCGCGCGTAGGCTTCGGGGCTGAACCATCTTCCTTGTGGCCGTCAAATTCCCTCTTCCTCTTATGATACGCGTTATTCTTCGGAAGAAACCTACGGTGACGCATGTACACTATTTTCCTGCAATTCTTTAGCCACACGCTCTCAGTCTCATCTTCGCAGTGGGGGCAGGCTTTGGGTCCTTTCGTACTATGGCCCGACAAATTTCCAAGGGCAGGGAAATCGTTGATGGTGCAGAATATCATAGCACGTAGGATGAAGTTCTCTCGTTTGTATGCGTCCCATACCTGCACCCCTTTGTTCCACATTGTTAGGAGATCCTCTATCAATGGTGGTAGGTACACATCAATATCGTTTCCGGGTTGTTTTGGTCCTGAGATAAGTAGAGACATCATGATGTACTTGCGCTTCATACACAACCAAGGAGGAAGGTTGTAGATATACAAAAGAACCGGCCCAGTGCTATGCCGACTGCTCATGTTACCAAAAGGATTAATTCCATCGGTACTCAACCCGAACCTTATATTCCTCAATTCTGCTCCGAAGTTAACAAATTCCCTGTCGATGTTTCTCCACTGCGAAGAATCAGCGGGGTGTCTCAGCTTTCCATCCTTCTTCCGGTCTTCCGAGTGCCAACGCAGTAATTTTGCCTCTTTACGGTTTGCAAACAAACGCTGTAAGCGGGGAATGACTGGCAAATACCACAACACCTTAGCAGGAGGTCCTTGTTTTATCTCAGCATAGTCGCCGTCGTCGGTTCGGTCCTTACACTTATAGAGGGATGCGCCGCACACCGGACAAACATGCATATCCTTGTAGTCATTACGGTAAAGGATGCAATCATTAGGGCATGCGTGTATCCTTTCTACTGCCATTCCCAAAGGACACAACAGCTTTTTCGCTTGGTAGGTGTTTTTTGGCAACTTGTTTTCTTTCGGGAGCATGTCCGCCAAAAGATCTAACAGTGCCGTGAAACTCTTGTCGGTCCAGCTGTTGCTTACCTTCAATTTTAACAGTTTAAGCACAGAGGCCAACTTTGTGTACTTCAACTTGCAACCAGGGAACAACGGCTTTTCTGAGTCCTCAATCAAGCGCTTGAATTTGCCAAACTCCCTTTCACTGTAATTTCCTTCCACATCACGCAACATGTCGTCTAAATTGTCATCCTTTGGCATATCCTCGTTGAAGTCGTTGTTCGGATCCGACATGTCCTGTTCCTCAACCTGAGTGGCACTTGTTTCTGCAGTTGGCTCTTCTCCATGGTGGACCCAACATGTGTACCCCTTTTTGAAACCACGTCGGATCAAGTGGGCGACAATTTGAGATGAGTTGGTGAACATCTTAAGATTCTGGCAGTCTATACAAGGACAGTACATATATGGTAAACCCTTCTTCTCCATGTCTTGCTCAGCAACCTTTTCGAAATCAAAAACACCTTTCATGTATTCCTCACCCACTCGGTTGTCATTATACATCCAGTCTCGGACCATCTGCAATTAATCAAATTCATACACATGCTAATTAGTAATACTACTCTATGTACAGTCGACACAATAAATTATATAAATCTAGCCAGCTAGTGTTTGATGTGGAGTTTGCGGTATAAATAGTTAACTACTACTTGAACTGCAAGCAATTAGTTGGGGGCGTGGATAACACACATCATAAAGCAATTAAATAGCTAAAGTACAGGTCAAAAATGAGTTACAACCAGGATTTGCTACTGTAGCTTCCCCTCCCTCTCACTCTAATTTGATCAATCAATGGAGATCGATATTGATGATGAAATCAAGTAATGTGTATGCCTTGGGAGCAAGTACCAACCTTGGCTCGATCCTCAAATTTTTGCCCCCGGCCAAATGTTCCCCCGGCCTTTCGAGATTTCGCTCTTCCTTGCCCCAATCTCTTCGAACTGGACAGTGTATGTCGAGCAAGAGTGTACGACTAGCTCAAAACATCCGCCAAAAGACCTTTTATACCAGGTTCAATACAGACGGTTCTATATAATACCGTCGATAATATTGGTGCATTTTTGAAGAACATAATATCACTGACGGGTTTCACTTTATTAAATCGTCGGTAATATCGGTGTATTTTGTGTAGAACTATCACAGACGGTTATGAGCTCAAAACCGTCTGTGATAATTACAATATCACAGACGGTTCTGAGCTCAAAACCGTCCGCTTTACTATCACAGTCGTTTTTTACTTCAGAACCGTCTGTGATTATCACTGTCGGTTTTTACTTCAGAACCGTATGTGATTATCACAGTCGGTTTTTAACTCAGAACCGTCTGTGATAATTATAAAATCAACACTCTGCTCTACTATCACAGACGGTGATAAGGTCCGAACCGTCTATAATATCCTGGATTGTTTGCAGTCGAACCGTTCGACTAGTGGTCAGTTGTTCCACTTGTTTTTCATATTTGTTTCTATCTTATTTCAATGTTAGTATTTAAAAAAATGAACGTTGAGACTATTTGGTTTTATCTTGTTTTTCATATTTGTTGTATATATATGTCTGTGGGTCTTCAAAGAATTTTGAGACTACTATTAAAGACGGTTTTGAGTTAAAAACCGTCTTGATTGCAGCAGTATTTTCTTGTTAACATTTTCACACAGAACATCATTTGGTGATTATCAATTACATAATCAATCGAAAAGCCAGATATATAAGGAAAAGAAATTTCTTATTTCTTATAATCTTTGCATACATAAGGGATACAATTAAGCGACCAATTAATTAGCGTCGACCTGTTCCGAAAGTAATTTACAAAGTTCTCCTAGGGACGTATTGGCATCAGTAGGATCTACACTGGCCGCCCCAGGAGAACTACCAATAGCTCTAAGACTATCAACATCATCTCTCAGCAAAGGAGTGGATTTGGCATCAGTAGGATCATCCAAGAAATTAAAGTTGATACAACAAAGGTGTTGAAGAGGGGATATTTGAAGGATTGTTGTGGATCTCCAAAGGTGGAGATGAAGCTGCAACTCAAAGCACTCTGCCAAGTGCAGAATGGCAAAAGACATTCCCTCAGAATGCTTCTCCAGTGCCTCTTTTTTTTTTGGAGAGTTCTGCACAAGGCAGCTTTCTCCTCCTGCACATATGCATGGGTTAGTTTTGAAAGACATAACCAGCAGAGAGGGTGAAGATGATTGCCAAGCTTCGAAGTGGATTTGGACGCTGAAGTGTGCGCCTTACCCCACAAAGTTGATCATCCAAGAAAAGCTGATGATACAAAGGTGTTGAAGAGGGGATATTGGAAGGATTTTTGTGGATCTCCAAAGGTGGAGTCGATGCAACTGGAGGGCTTGCAAGGGGCAATGTGGCAACACAGGCCTCAGCACCCTCTTTGGTTGAACTTAGGTGCATTGGAAGGGACGACGAAGATTGGTCGCACGAATAAGGGTGATGCAAGGCACACACTGTCTGTCCTTTTGCGAGCAATTCTAGATACAATCTGAGCATGCAACATGGTCATGGGCCACATCATTAGAAGATAATGAAGTCTAGTTTCCAACGCATCAAACCATGCATCATTTCGACTTCCGAGTCAAAAGTTATGGTCATTTTAGTGGAAGCTGCACAACCAGTCCAACCTGCGCGAAAATTGAAGCAACTCTTTTCCAAACGAATTGGTCTCTTGGATATCCAAGGAAACTCTTCATCTAATGGGTGCCTTCACACCTTAATTAGGAGGGTTGGTTGTTCAAGAAAACTTTTCATCTAATGGTTGCTTTCACACCTAAACTAGGAAGGTTGTTCTTAGTATAAATACCCCATGTATTCCAACTATTGGAAGCACTTTGATCAAACCATTTCAGCTATATGATAGTGCAGCAAGACTACTTGAGTGTTCCTCTACCTTTGCACTTGTGAGTTCTCTTGGATTCGCGAGAAGGATCTTTACGGGTCCCCCTAGTTTGTGCTCTACTGTAGTTCTGCGATTGTTCGGACAGCGGGTCGGAGTTCTTGTAGCTTCGGATCGACTTCCCCATCGTACGGGTTGCAACCAACCTTAGCAGGTATAAAGCTAGTTACCCCGGCTGTTCGCAGCTAGTTATCTTGTTTCTATCCTACGCCGTGAAGATCGAGCCACCCCCTTGTGGAGAAACTGATATGCGTTGGCGCAGCAGTGATCCATCCCCACACCAAAACCTCTCACAAACACGCCGAGCCTCTCTGACAAGCTTCGTCAATGGAGAGATCAAAGGCCACGTCACAAAACCGTTTAGGTGAAGGCGATCACCAAGAGTAACAAGTTGTGAGATCTTCTCTTATCCCCAATAAATACCGAGAAACTTCTAAGGATGCAAATGAATGCTCTCAGAATATCTTTCTCAATCACAATAAATGATACTTGATCAAAAGATCAAGATTTTAGTACTTTGGCTCAAGTATATCAAAATATATCTCTTAGTTCTTTAGAAAAATTGCTCAAAAAGTGTTTAAAAAACTGCTCGAAAACTATTTAGAAATCTGCTCAAAAAGTGTTTTAAAACACTGCTCAAAACTGTTTAGAAATATGCTCAAAAGGTGTTTTAAAAACTGCTCAAAAAGGTAGAGAAAATCTGCTCAAAAGTGTTTTAAAAACTGTTCAAAATAGTAGAGAAAATCTGCTCAAAAGTGTTTTAAAAACTGCTCGAAAACTATTTATAAAATTGCTCAAAAGTGTTTATAAAATTGATCAAAAATCTGCTCAAAAACTGTATAGAAATATGCTCCAAAGTGTGTACAGAAACTGCTCAAAGATGCATATAAGAATGTAGCTTGAGATGTGTGAGAATACTACTCAAAACACCTATATATATAGCCCAACCTCTCAGCTAGCCATTGTGGTTGATAAGGAAAGAAATCAGTATAGTTAACAGCCAGCTTCGACCTCTAACGGCTAGTAAATAGCCATTGGAATGTCTAGTTGAATGAACAGCGTATAGTCGAATGAACAGTGTCTGGTCGAATGAACAATATCTGGTCGAATAAACAGTACTCAAGTGATCTATGATCGAATGAACAGTACTGAAAAGACCAGTTTCAGTCCCTCTTTGAATGTATATATTTTTTTCTCATATTTCGACAAAGAATATGAATGAATACAAATGCAACATATGACCTAAGAGTTTCTCAGTTTTTGTCGGAACTAAAAGGGATTTCGCAACCCCTCTTAATAGAAGAATTTCTATAACCTATCAATACTCCAAACACGAAACCGGTACAATAAACAAGCACTTACCTTAGGTCTTTGCGGCTTCCTTCTTGGCAACCTTGCACTTGCGACCTTGGCTCGCGACTTTAGGCAACATTGCGACCTTGCGCTTGCGACCTTGACTTGCGACTTTCGACTGCGACCTACAGATCCTCCCGGATTACTTGCAGACTTTACGGAAATGGCTCTTAGGTCTTTGCGGCTTCCATCTTGCGACTCCCATTTGACATTTCTTATTTTCACCTAATCTTAAGCAAATAGATTAGTCCAAGACACTAGTTGTCATTTATCATTAAAATCAAGATTAAGGGCCTAGAACCAACAGTAGCGATCTCTTTGTAATCCTTTTTCCATATAAACAAATACACAAGAAGTGGGGTCATTACTGCGGGGACCCTCATTTGAGGAATCTGGCGGCAACTGCCCAAGTTAGGTTGCACACAGAATGATACATCACAAGCTCACAACAACACAATACATTATACTGCAAAATAGGCAATTAAGGCAAATACAAGGTCACAAGGACCAATATTACAATACCATAGCGTCATGAAGGGCGCAATTTAGAGTTGATACAAATTAAGAAGTTTCATGGACACAAAGGTTGACACAAAAGAACAGAACACACAGAGAGATGAGCAAAACAACTACGACAGTCTTCAATGTCTTCAATTGCAGCGGCACAGTATGGGCTCCCGCCACATTGGACTCCACTAGGTGAATGACCCTCTAGTAAGCCGGATCATCGGGGACAGTTCCTTCTTCATCAATGGGTTCAATGCTATAGGAGTCGGGATCAACAAGTCCTTCCTCTAAATTTTATATGCAAAAGAAAGGGTGAGGACGTTGTCCTCACGGTGCTCAACAAGTCTCAATTAATGAATGCAAGTATATAAATGATGGGGGATTCCAAGAAACAGGCTCTTAGGTTTATAGGTAAGAATAGAATAGATTTTCACTCTAAAATTCTAAAAAAAGGTTTTGATTTCAAAAGGGAGACTTTAAAATCCTAAACTAGGTTTTAGAAAATGTTATGCATGGTGGCCTTCCTTGAGTCACCACTTTTAACCAATATTACAAAAATCTTCCAAATCCTACTTGTGCTGCATCGACGTGGATAGAATCCTTCCCGCGCAGACTCCAAAACCTAGGAGCTCAGAGTATCCGATACTTTTTGTAACTTTGCAAAAGTGTACCACTTTAATTCACTTGATAACCTAGCTTTCAAGTCGGTACCTCTTCATGTGACTTTTATGCATGTGAAAAGACTGAGATCACACAACAGTTCGCAATCCTAGCATTAACAATTCCCTGCCCGGTAAATAGATGACTCAGTTCATATTACAGTTGTGGAGCGCACCCCATAGCCAAATCTACCTAGCCTTGGTCTATGGTTCCGCGAGACTCATAGCCTATGGATCCAGTCACGCACGACTCGGAATCTAGGTCCAGGGCGCCTTCCTTCCAAACTCCTAATTCATTCACTCACTCTCACAACTCACGGCCTTCTGTGGCCTACCAGTTTCCCTCAAGAAACCGGACCGACAACCATTGCAAGGAAAAGCTAATACCGAGAGAACTACTTTGCCGCGCCCGTCCCATACCAGGCAAATAGTTAGTACATTTTTCATGCCGCTTGGAAGTACAACACAAGGGTCTTGTCCTTATGAATCGTTAGTGAGGAGCGAACCACATTCCCCTTGTGCACACAGCACCAACCACACAAACCATCCTCAGTATCGATTCTAACTTACATTTTTACAAACAAAATTTTAAACACACTTTTCATATAGATGGCCATTTAGCATTTAGCACATATATTCCAGCATAAGCATAACTTAAGCACAACATCTTGGGGCGACAAATGTGTGCATAGGATATATAAACATGAAGGGCCTTCAAAGAATTTAGGTCATATCTACTCATATTCATCCAACATAGCATTTGAAAAGTAAGGCATGCATATACTTAAAACAATAAATAACCTAATTACTTAAAATACTAGGAGATACATGATCAATGAGAAAGAGACTTGCCTTGCAAAGCGGGGTCTAATTGCTCTAAGGGGTCTTCAAATACTTCTTCTGTTCCTTCCACTCCTAGTTCTACTCTCACTCACAAATAATAATAAAACACATAAGCATACAGAAATTACTTACCATGGAAAATCATATGTAAAGTATAAATATGCATGCATGCGAGGTAATCGGGTTGGAGATGATCCTGAGAGGAAGAAAATACTCAGGACTTGGCTACGAGTACATGGTTTGGCTCAACTCGTGCTTGGGTTGGTCGAAATTGGCTCTGAAGGACTTTAGTTTGGTAAGGTCATGATCCGGGAGCATCTCGGGTCACAAGGTCGCAGTCAGTCCATGGTCGCAGCCCATGGTCGCAGCTTGGCTTAACTCTCTTTCGTCAGACTTGAACGAAAAGACTAAAACTCGGAAAACAAAAACATCAGGCTGATACATTGCTTATCTCTTAAAGTGATCAACAGAAAAGTTTTAGGAAATGGGCTGATCTACAATTCTTTCAACAGGCGCGAATAGTTTTGAGGCCATCTAAGGGGTCCAAATTTTCAAAAACAGAAAAGTGGTGGGGCTGAACTATTTCATCGATTGCTAGAGTTCTACATATCAAAATATTGATTAAAGATTCCCAAAATGAAGCTAAGGGAGTTGTGAACACACAACAACAAGAATTAGAGAAAATGGTGTAGAAATGAGCACGAATTTGAAGTTTAAAGGGAAGCTACTCAAGAACCGAAAATAGAGTATTACTCACCGTCGTCGGAGAAGATGACTTGGAAATTCTGTGATCTCGATTTTTTTTATGAGATTTATGTACAAGAGTAGATGGAGGATGGATATATGAATGATTTCTCTTAAGGTTGATCAAGGAAAATGAACACATAAGCAAATCTATCAAGTTTCATACCTTCTCAGGACTTAGGCAAGAAACAGGGATGAACAGGCAGTAGGAGAAAGAAGAAGGCTGTTGGAGGGGGTTCTTATAGGCTACTAGAAGATGTTGGACAAGGGGATGAGACGAGAGGGAACAAGCAATATCAGATGCATAGAGATTTTGCTTGTTCTTGAGGGAAATCAGCTCATCGCTAGTTGGGGGCTTGAACGGTGGTGTGACAGGAGGGAGTTCTCTGCTCTTTCTTTGCTGGTCGTTGCTCTCTCTCTGATCCGTTTGAGACCTAGCCTTGGTTTTCGCACTAGGCTCGCCCAGATTCTAATATGCGGAATAACGGGATCTTACTCGGAAATACCGAAACCCATAGTAATTGCACAACTCTTTATTTCAAAGAGGGCTTTACACGTCGAACGTTAGACACACTTGTCCACGTCGAAGGAACTATAAGTGTCTAAAACTCAAATAAGTTCTATGACCCTTTGATTGAGTTCAATGATCTAAACTAGACCTATTACAAGGTATTTATAGTCCAATCGTATGAGTACGTATCAGACTTAGTAATCCTAAACGTATTAGACTCATATAACTAATCCTAAACAGATAAGCTTAGTTATACACATTCGGATCGGATTACAATTCCGAACAGGGAACGAATTCCTTTTCCTGGTCGCGAACCAATCCATGTTCGCGAATCCTTTTCGAACACGGTTAAGGTCGCGAAGCCGTATGCGATCAGGATTTGGTCGCCAAGCCGCATGCGATCAGGACTTGGTCGCGAAGCCACATGCGATCAGGACTTGGAGATCCTCCCGGATCATGACTCCCTTGTTGAGAAGGAGCCAACCCCTGTTGCGACCTCACGATCAAACTGGAGATGTGGAAATTGGGCTTGTCCATCTTCTTTGGTGTACCACTTTGCCGCACGTGCTCGTTGATCTTTCCGACCGATTCGAAAATTCTCCTTGGTGCCACTGCGGGTGGTAGTCACCTTCTTCTCCAGAATCACATCTTCACGTAGAGGTTCGTCTCGTTGATAGACCAAATCTTCAACAGATGGTACTATGGTATCTGGCTCATCATCCAGCATTGAAGGCTCAAAGAGTTTGAGGTGCTCAATATTAACAACCGAGTAAATATCCATGTATGGAGGTAACTCGAGCTGACAAGCATTATTACCCACTTTCCGCAAAATCCGAAAAGGACCATAACGAATGGGTTGGAGCTTCTTACCTTCACCTTTAAGTCTCTCCTTACTCAGATGTAACCATACCATATCACCTTCTTGAAATTGCGTATCAACTCGGTGCCGATCATGTCGCGCCTTGTACTTGAGTTGAGCTTTCAGCAAGTTCTGTTCAACCTCACGATGGAGTCGTTGAATACCTTCCAGGAACTTTTGTGCTCGATCCTGATCAGATGCTTCCTTGCTGTTCTGTGCTGAGGTAGGGATCACAAACTCCATGTCGAATGGACTCTGTGGTAGAAATCCTAAACAGACCTCAAACGGTGACTTGCCAGTCGAACCATGCACTGCTCGATTAAAAGCAAATTGCAGGTATGGTATGCTTTCATCCCAGGTCTTCGGGTGCTTCGAGTTATATCCTCTCAAAAGATGAACAACTGTTCGATTAACCACCTCGGTTTGACCATCAGTTTGCGGATGAAAAGCAGTACTCCTCTTTAGCTTGGTGTCCATCATCGTCCAGAGCGATCGCCAAAAGTGACTAAGGAACCGGGTATCGCGATCAGACACAATAGAAGTCGGCAGTCCGAAATGTGTCCAAACGTGTTGAAAGAATACCCGAGCTGCCTCTTCTCCCGTGATAGTCTTCCGACTAGGTATAAGAATAATCATTTTGGAGAACCGATCAACGACCACGAATAAATAGTCGTTGCCACGTCGGGTCTTAGGCAATCCTCCCAAGAAATCCATAGATATGCTTTCCCATGGTCGCGATGGAACTGGCAAAGGAGTGTACAAACCTAATTTTCGGTTTGCCGGTTTCGAGATGCTGCAGAGACCGCAGCCTCGAACAAACCTAGCCACATCTTGCTGCATACGCGGCCAGAACACATGTCGATGAAGATTTTGCAACGTCTTCGTAACCCCAAAGTGACCAGCTACCTTCGATGTGTGCGCTTCTCGCAACCATTGAATTCGAGGTGCTCCACGAGGTATGCAAAGTAAATTGCCCTTGTACAAGAGTCCTTCTTGACGAACGAACTCCGTAGGTTTCCTTGTTTCGAGTTCAGTCAGTACTGTTTGAAAATCAGGGTCTTCACTGTACATAGTGGCATAGTCATCATGACATGAGGGCTTGATCTGCATGAACGCTGATAAACAGAGGGCCGTAACTGGTGGTCGCAACAACATGTCTGCCAATTTGTTGTGTACGCCCTTCTTGTACTTAATCACCAGATTGAACTGCTGCAGATACGACATCCACTTCATGTGCCGAACTTGTTGTAGCTTGGACTGAGTTTGCAAATATTGCAATGGTTGATGGTCGGTGTGGACAACCGTCTCTTTACCCAAGAGGTAGCACCGCCAATGTTTCACGGCCTGATGCAGTGCGCATAACTCCTTATCATACGTCGGGTAGTTCTTCTGAGCTCCCTGGAATAACTCGGAGTGATATGCCACTGGTCGACCTTCTTGCATGAGCACTGCGCCCATCGCGTAACCTGAGGCATCGGTTTCTAGCTCGAATGGTTTCTGGAGATTCGGCAAAGCTAACACAGGCGCCTCGCTGATCTTCCTTTTCAGCAAGAGAAACGTGTCCTCATGTTTCCCTGTCCACTCAAACTTCTGATCGATCCTGGTTAACGCATGCAATGGAGAAGCCACAATCGAGAAGTGTCGGATGAACTTCCGAAGATATTGGCATGCTCCCACAAAACTACGCACGTCGGTAACTGTTCGTGGTCGCGGCCACTCGCGAATCACTTTTACCTTATCTGGGTCGATTTGCAACGTACCGTTGCCGACTAGGAATCCAAGGTAAAGTAGAGTTTGCTGGCCGAACTCGCACTTCTTACGGTTGAGGCGAAGTCAATGTTGCCGAAGCTGATCGAACACCTTTTTGACATGAATGAGGTGCTCATCCCACGAACGACTATAAACCAATATGTCGTCGAGGTACACGATCACAAAGTCGTCGATGAACTGTCTCAATACGTCATTCATAAGACGCATGAAAGTTGCCGGGGCGTTGCAGAGACCAAACGGCATGACCAGCCATTCGAACAGACCTTGTCGTGTTTTGAATGCGGTCTTCCACGTATCCTCCTCTCGGATGCTGACTTGATGATATCCTGACTTAAGATCCAATTTGGAGAAGACAACAGCATGCTTCAATTGGTCGAGCAGGTCATCAATACGAGGAAGGGGGTACCGGTTCTTGATGGTGATCTTGTTTAGTGCTCCGTAGTCGATGCACATACGCCAAGTCCCATCTTTCTTTGGTACTAACACCACAGGAGATCCACAAGGTGAACTACTCGGTTGAATGACACCATTGTTCAGCAACTCACCAAGTTGTCTCTTGATCTCTTCATTCTCCAATACTGAGTTGCGATACATACTCAGATTGGGCAGTGTCGCATCGGACACAAGCTGAATTTCGTGCTCGACTGGACGTTTCGGTGGACGACCCTGGGTAGTCTCGAACAGATCATTGTATTTCTCCAGTAGTCTCGACAAACGACCAGAATCTTCTCGGCACGCCAACGACAACGCTGGTCGAGTACCTTCACTTCATCCAATGGGTCGAATCATGACAAGTACATACTTGTGACATGCATTAACAATCCATTTGGCTTGATTTGCGGTAATCAAGTTCGAAGTGTTGACGTGGACGTCTCTACTGATCACGAACTTAACTCCGTCTTTGGTGAGGTCGTACTCTTGCGCTCGCCGATGGAAGTGAGCGTCTCGATCATACAGATATGGACTCCCAAAAATCACCTGACAGATATCGATAGGGACAACATCGCATTGCACCTCATCGATATACCGTGCAGAGATCGCAAACTTCAACACACACTGACTCGTAATCTGTTGGTTCACGTCGGATGTAAACCAACCCAGCGGATATGGTCGCGGGTGTGTGGTTGTCTTCAAACCAAGTCGCCGAACCAGTCCAGCGGAGACCAAATTCTTTTGACTTCCTGGATCGAATATCGCTGCGACCACTTCGTGCTTCACCTGGATGTTGATGGTGAACAAGTCCTCCGTCGGGTGATGGTCGTTCGGTGGATCCGAACCCTTCTCCTTCGGCATTGCCATCAGAGACAAGGTCGTATCCGCCTCATTAACCGAATTCACTCGGACAACTTCTTCGTTGGGTGAAGTCGCAGTAGCCGTGGTTGTTCTTTTCCCTGGTCCGTTTTTCTTTGGTCGAAGTTCAGGATGAAGCTTGTAGCATTTGTCCTTCGTATGTCCCGCGACTTGATAATGTTCGCAGAAAGCACTCGTGCCCGATTTTGAAGCGTTCTTCTTCGGACTCGGCTTTTTCTTTGTCGAGGTCGCACTTTCCTTCGTGCTTTTGTCGCTGCGGGATTTGTTCTTCTTCTCGATCGCCATAGCAGTTGTGCTCGCGGTCGCGATATCTTGGACGCCGAACAGACTTAGCTCAGTACTGATCGATTTCTGAAGTCCAGATGTGTACTTCCGAAATACTTGAGGGTCGGATAGTGAGATGCCAATGACCATTGCTTGTCGTCGAAACTCTGTCGTATAGTCTTGGACGGTCTGGTCGCGTCGTTGGTACAATCTGTGCCAACGCTCCCATCTCTCCTCAAGGTAACCCATCGGATAGAATTCTTGTCGCAGAAGTCGTTTGAATTGACCCCACGCAAGGTCGTCAGCTTCACCACTGGCGACAAGGGCCTTCCACCATGTCTTGGCGTGGTCCTTCATCTTCAAAGGTGCAAATTTGACCTTTTGAGTGCTACTAAACCTTTTCAGGTCAAAGTAGGTTTCAAGTTGGTCGATCCAAGAATCCAGCTTCTCGGCATCGATCACCCCATCATATATGGGTATATCAATCTTAGCGTCGACTTTAAAAGATCCGACAGCTAAGGAGGTGTTGGCGAGGTCGTTGGTCTTGTGGTCGCCTTCGCCTTCGTCTTCATCATTGTCTGCCCTGCGCAAGTCTTCACCAGTCTTCTCACCCATAACCTTCTCTACTTCAGGAGGTACAATCATGGCCTGCTGCTTAATCCAAGTAAGCACGGTTTCCATGTCGGTGGAGAGCTTAGCCACTTTTTCGGCTAGGTTAGCTTGAACGGAGGTATCGTCAGACATTGTCGGAGACGCGGCTGTAGGAACCGTCAATTGATCGCCTGGAATTTCGCCGGAAGTTTTGTAACCCTGGCGAGTCTTCACCATCCACAGGATAGGAAAGTTGCTCTGATACCAACTTGATCCGTTTGAGACCTAGCCTTGGTTTTCGCACTAGGCTCGCCCAAATTCTAATATGCGGAATAACGGGATCTTACTCGGAAATACCGAAACCCATAGTAATTGCACAACTCTTTATTTCAAAGAGGGCTTTACACGTCGAACGTTAGACACACTTGTCCACGTCGAAGGAACTATAAGTGTCTAAAACTCAAATAAGTTCTATGACCCTTTGATTGAGTTCAATGATCTAAACTAGACCTATTACAAGGTATTTATAGTCCAATCGTATGAGTACGTATCAGACTTAGTAATCCTAAACGTATTAGACTCATATAACTAATCCTAAACAGATAAGCTTAGTTATACACATTCGGATCGGATTACAATTCCGAACAGGGAACGAATTCCTTTTCCTGGTCGCGAACCAATCCATGTTCGCGAATCCTTTTCGAACACGGTTAAGGTCGCGAAGCCGTATGCGATCAGGATTTGGTCGCCAAGCCGCATGCGATCAGGACTTGGTCGCGAAGCCACATGCGATCAGGACTTGGAGATCCTCCCGGATCACTCTCTCTCTCTCTCTCACACAGCCAACATGCATTGGCATGAAGAGGTGTTTGCTTGTTTTGGGGCTTCTTGATTGGGCTTCACTTTCATCAAAACACCAAAACATGGCTGGTTTGTGGATTGGTGTACTCTCTTTTTGACTGAACACTAGAAAAAGATTGAATCAAACACTTGAAGCTAGAAAGGGCAAAGATTTCACACGAGCACTCGAACAGGGATGATGGGATCCATTTGTTTTCTCTCTGATTTGACTAGTACTCGGTTCGACCAGTGACTTTCTTTCGACCAGTGAGCCAATCTTGATCATACAGATCGACCATCGACCAAATATTGATTATTTCGAATAGAATTTCTGGTTTAAGACAATTTGAACAGAAGCAATCTCATAAGTCGAATACTGGGCTAAAAAATAGTGGATTTTGAGTTGGAATTTAATATAGAGAATTTTAGAGATTCTAATAAGATATTTTGGAGGATTTTTCTAGGATTGATCCAAGGTGTGATTGAGATATCCGAGGGATTCAATAGAGATGCATTGACTGACATATTAAAAGAATAGCAAAAATCTGGGGTGTTTCAATTACTCATCTACGAGGGCCCGAACCTGGATAAATTTCTGTGTTCCTGATTCATAGATATCTTGAATACCTTAGTACTTGTCTAATTGGCTCCATTCATGGCCCAACTCATTCTTGCATAAGTTCGACAGGAGGACCCCAGGTTCCAATCATCGACAACAGCCTCGGCTGCATCAGAATATCAATCAGTCATGTTGAAAAGTTTTGACACTATCGTGGTGGATGGATACTTAGATCCTTTGTGAATCTCCGGTACCGAACGGCATGTTTAAAAGCCCTGATAACCGAATTGTCTGAGATATTGGGAATGGTATTTCTCACCCCCACGAATCTCTTGATGAACTATCGAAGAGTTTCAGTCGAAGTATGGCATAGTCGATGAAGATCATCCTCTTTGCCAGGCTTCTCATAATAGTTCTGGAAATTGTTGAGGATTGCATCACACAACATTTCCCAATTGTATATCAATCCTTCTGGCTGATTAAACAACCAAGTCCATGTAGGACTCTCAAGGACTGTTAGTAAATAATTTGCCATAACCCGGTCGTTTCCTCTTGTCGCCTGAATGGCAGTAATATAGATCTGGAGGAATTTAGATGGATTTTGCGTACCATCAAATCTCTCGATCATGTCGGGCTTAAACTTATCTAGCCAGACTACAGCACACAGCCTTGGCGAGAAAGCCTTATAACCCACATATGAAACATGCGGTTGTTGATCATCGTGACTATCACCTTGGTCGCGGGAATTAATCGCTTGAGGAAACTCATGACGTGGCCCCAAGCGCAATCGCTCTGGTTGATGGTTATGATCACGAGAACAACCAGTTCATCGGGTTTTGTCGTGCCAGGCTGATGTATGTGAGCATAATTACGTCTTCTCTAGTTTTGGTAAGCACTATCCCGTTCCCGAGAGTAAGTTACCGAATGTGATGATGCTGTGGGGGTTACATTTGATGCAACCTTGTCGAGGTTTTCTGCAAGTACCCTTGTGAATGTTACCCCATCATCGTTTGCAAATCCAAAGGATGGGTTATGGAGTGCCTTCACGATTATGCGGATGCGATCCTGGGTACCCCTTCTGGGAGCTAGAGGAGTTCTTGGTAGCATTGCCTCAATCGTCGGGGAGTACTCCAGAGCTGAAAGCGGCATTTGATCACGCCTACGACCATCGAGATGTTGTTGATGAGAAGTTTTTCGACCAAAGTCGCGGATGGTGGTATCATGGCAAAATTGCGTAAGGTGCAGAGCTTCCTCTGTGGTTTTGCAAACCTCGGCCTCTCGCTGCTCATGAGCTTCGCCCTCTTACCATTGGCGCTCTCCTTCTTCCCTGGCAACATGTTGCTCAGAAGTCTCCTCGGAAAGTGCAGCGACTTTCCATGGAGTGGAGGTTGCAGACAGAGAAAGCATCTCCTCTTTGTCCGAATCAGATTCAAAATCAAGGAGAGATTTCAAATTGTCTGGAGTAGAATATTCCAGACTAAATTCAAGGTCATTATCGTCCATTTTGCTTGGAACGATGGATTGTGGAAAAACTCACAGAAGGCGAGCACACTGCCTTATCAGGTTCCTAGTCGGTAGGCATAACCAGAACCGAAGAAGAATCTTCCTCAGCACAAGACTCAAGGGCGGCATCAATCTCTTCCATGGGAACATCAACATAGTCGGCAAGATCGAAGTCATTCTCGGAATCATATGCGCAAGGATACATAGCTTATCGTGATTCTTGGTGAAGAAGAAGAAATGTCTTGAAAGTTCCCATGGTTGGCGTCAATTGTCGACGATTGGAACCAAGGTTCCTAGTCGAACTTACACCAATTTAGTTTGTTTAGTAGGGAAACAATCCAAACAATCACCTAAGAAGTCACTGTATCTATGAATCCAAGTGACATGAAGTTTATACAGGTTTAGGCACTCGAAGTCTGAGTAATATCCCTACTCCTGTTGTGTTTTCACTATGAATAAGATGAAATATAGAGAGAATTTGCTGTAAAGTCTAACAAGTCTACCCTAACCATCCCCCTCTCTCCTCTGAATTGGTCCTCTTTTTATACTTATCGAAAGGGTGCCAATAGAGGGAAGTTTTGGTGGTTTGATAGTTGTTGTGTGCAGTTAGATAAATGCACATCTCTCCTTATCTTCTCAACAGTTGTAATGCACGGTTATGGGTAACTGCGCATTCATCCTTATCTTCTTGACAGTTTATCCTGTTAGTATGAAGAGAAGTTGTATTGTCCTGGTATCGTGGTTGGTAGATCTCAACCATGTTCCAGGCTCGATGCAACTCTTCAATAATCATGGTCGTGTATTGGCTACGACCACGTATTGGTATTGCTTTTCTCTCCACAACCGGGATGATCGTGAGAAGGTGTCTCCATGACCGGGATGATCGTGGGAAGGTGCCTCCACAACCATGGTATTCATGGACATGTGAGACTATGTATTCTGCAACAATATGTGTATCTGTCGATGATTCAGACTCGGGGTCCTTAGTCAATCTTACGCAAATTTGTGAGTAGGATGTGAGACCTTACAGGGTGCTTATCAGGTAAGTTAAGACAAGTACAAGTTGGGGACACGCATAATTATATAGGTTCGGGCCCTCAATAGGTTGAGGAACAACGCTACGTCCTGTGATGGTTTCACTATGTATGAGAGTATTACAGGGAAGAGAGATTGTTAAAAAGGCTAATCAACCTCTCTCAATACTTATGTCTATTGTCTACTGCTTGAGCTGTTCAAGTCTTTGATATCTCGATCAGTGCTCTAACTCTTCTCTTTTGTCTTTCGTCGTCTATCCCTGCTTCTGTACATCTGTCATCCTTTTATATTGTTCCGAAGGATGCCAATGTGAAGCAGTTTTGGACGGTTGCCATAGTGCATTTTGTACAACTACACTAATCCCTTCGCTGATTATCATATGCAATTTATAGATAACCGCACACCTTAACTCCTTGACGGTTGTCTTCATACGTGGGAGAACAAGTTATCTTTATCCTGGGAACATGTCTGGTAAAGCTCAAACACACTCAGGTTATCTTGGTCACGCACATCCTACGACCTTATGGTCGCGCAAGATCTGCGACCATAGACTGGTTCTGTGCACGCGACCTTCTAGTATGCAGGAAGCTGCCTTCTGCGACCATAGTGACTGCTGACGAGGATTGACACCCGGGTCATTTCAAATAAATGCACTGTTGGTTCAAGGCAGATTCGAGCCAGACACGTGCCTGGCGGTGCGAACTCAAGTCATTCTGAGAAGCATCAGCCCGAGGTCGCAGGCTTTGCGCAATCAGGTTGCAGGCTTTGCGCGATCAGACCGTAGGCTTTGTGCGGTCAGGAGTTCGTATGCTACACGCGAACAGGATGTCCGAAATGTTACGTGGTCAGCCAACATTCTGCGATCAGAACATTCTCGACCAGGGTACTTGGAGTTCATTTGTCCGACTGCCCCTACACCAAGTATCCCGAGAATTCCACCACATGGAAGATCAACCGTCAGGAGGTTAATACGTGCAGTTATCCATGAATAACACGTGTTTAACCTGCGTGGAGGTTAAGAGCGGTTCTCTAAAAACCGCATCCAACCATCCAAGCAACTGTCTAATGCAGTTACGACTTGACACCCTTTCGACCAGTATAAAAGGGTGGCAAGGTGCATCAAACAAGAAAAAAAAAACCATCTATCAAAGGAGATCAACATCTCTGATACAAGTGAGATACAACACATCTCAACCGCTCAAACAGCCAAGTCTACGGCCTAGATTAGATAATATTTGCAAGCCTCCTGGGGCTTCTCTTTGTACACTTACATAGGAAAAACCTTCGCCTGTGAAGGTTTTTTCCCGCTAGTTTGTAAACCTTTACCATACATAGTGAAATCCCAACAGGACGTAGGGCTATTACTCCCACCATCGAGGGCCCGAACCTGTATAAACCTCTTTGTGCTCCTGTTCGCCATTTTTCTACATACCTTCCCAGAGGGTCATCTTGAAAGGTCTCACTATTACAAATTTTGCATAAGTTCGGCTGAGGATTCCGAGTCTGAATCGTCGACAGCTGGCGCCCACCGTGGGGCCTTTCTCAAGACGTCCTAATTTTAATCCGGAGGTTCGCTAAAATATGGCTAGAGTATATGATTCCGAGAATGATTTTGATCTCGAGGATTATGCTCACATTCCAATGCCTTCTCCAAGCGATCCTGTTCCGATGGAGGAGGTTGAAGGCCAGAATCTTCCTGAGGTGGAATCATCTCTCCATATCATGTCCATCGACCAGGGGCCTACTGGCGCAAGGTCAAAACCCACGGAGGTTCTTAATGCGCTAAAGGATGAATCCGGTCCGTCATACGACCCTGATAAGGGGAAGGATGACGTCGACCTGGAAATCAACCCGGGGAGATTCGACCCTGATAACCTTCACCGTCTCTTTGATTTCGAGTCTGACTCGGAACAAACTGAGATGTTTTCCCCATCGGCAACCTCTCTCCCTAGACAGTTCGCTGCTTTGTCAGAGGAAACTCCTGATCAGCAGGCTGCTAGGGAAGAACGGGATTGCAAACAGAAGGAGGATGAAGACCTCGAACAACAAAACAACGAACTACGCAGAACTGCCCTAGAGGCTCTTCAAGATGCGCAGTCTCATTACGATGCTGCTCCGAGTTCTTCTCGATAGTCACGTGGTCGCAGACGTGACCAGACCCCTTCTTTGCCCCCGGAGCGTTTCCCGGTGGACGAAGAAACGGTAACCCCTGGTGTCCCTAGGAGAAGCACTCATGGTCGACTGCGATCTATTGTGGAAGTCATGCGTAACTTTCCTCCTACGGTCACAGATGCGCAGAAACCAGCCTTTACCAGGATCTTGGCGGAAAGGCTGGATGAGGTCGCGTCTGAGGTGACCCCAACGGCCTCTTCCCGGTCGGTAACACGTTCCCGTGAACGAGAGTGTCCTCACTCTGGTTCTGGCCGGCGAAGTTATCCACCGCTCGTACCGTCCCGACAGGACAAGTACCGGCAAATGCAGGATTCTCGTAGTAGGAATCGAGTCCCTGTCCACTCTCGTTTGGGACCGCGAGTGACTCCACCGTTATGTGAGGTCTCCCGTGACCCGATCGAGAATCACAGGGCAGTTCACGGTCCCTATGTCGGTTGTAAAGCTTCCTCGCCCGGACTACGAGCGGTCGTTTGGCCCGATAAGTTTCGACCAGGGGCCATTGAGAGGTTTGACGGAACTCAGAACCCATCCGAGTTCCTTCAAATCTATATCACTGCCATCCAAGCGGCGGGAGGCGATGACCGAGTCATGGCCAACTACCTGCCCACAGTCCTCGAAGGACCAGCTAGAACCTGGCTATTTAACCAGCCCGAAGGTTCCATCTATAATTGGGAAATGCTGTGCGACGCTATCCTTAGTAATTTCCAAAACTGTTACCAAAAGCCGGGTAAAGAGGACGACCTTCATCGGCTACGACAAACTTCAACCGAGACTCTTCGGCAGTTTGTCAAGAGGTTTGTCGGGGTGAGGAATACCATCCCGAACATATCCGATGGCTCCGTTATTAGGGCATTTAAACATGCCGTTCGATACCGGAAATTCACTGAAGACTTGCTTATCCACCCTCCTCGATCAGTGGCCGATCTGTTCGACATGGCCGATCGATACTCTGACGCAGCCGAAGTAGTCGAGTGGAACCGGATGGTTGACAAGGGTGACCTACCACCTCAACCGGGTTTCAAAGACGCCAGGAAAGAAGATTCGAGTAAGAAGCCGGAGTCTTCGTTAGGTGGGAAGTCGAAAAAGTCGAAGAGGAACCGCTCTAGACAGTACCGCGAGGTCGCAGTCGCAGAGAAGCCGCCTTCGACCAAAGGTAACAAACCTTCATTTAAGAGTAAAACTGCTCCTGGTGGTCGTGGTACCGACCAGCCGGAAAGGTCAACTAACCCGCAGGAAGGCAAGAAATGGTGTCCACTCCACAACTCCGCAGGCCACAACCTCAAGAACTGCAGGAGTTGGTTGAAGCAATTGGATGATTTCTACCAGGGAGTTGGGCCAATGCCAACCTTACCGCCTAAAGAGCAGGCGTGCGGACTTAGAGACGCCGACAGAGACGAGGAAATGTCCTACCAGGTACCTCAAAATCATATTTATGTTATTTTCGAGGGTTCTTCTTCTTTCGTTTCCAAAAGGCAGTTTAAACCCTTTTACCGAGAGGTTAACCAAGCGGAGACATCTCTTGGCGAACCTCAATACCCCCGTTGGTCGGATACACCCTTGACATTCGATCGTTCTGATTGTCCTGCGGGGCTTACTCGACCATTGAGGCTCCCTCTGGTCATTACCCCGATCATCAGTAACGCGAGAGTAGAAAGGGTCCGGATCGATGGAGGGAGTTCCCTTGATATTTTGTTGGTCAAGGCGCTCGACCAGATGCAAATTTCTCGTTCGAAGATCAAGCCCATAATCTATCCTTTTTATGGGATAATCCCAGGCCCCTCCATGATGCCGTTGGGACAAGTGGTCCTCCCGGTCACACTGGGAGAATCAGATAACTTCCGAACAGAATTGGTTACCTTTGACGTAATCGATTGTGATTCGGCTTATAACGCAATCTTTGGCAGGCCAACTCTCGCTAAATTCATGATGGCGACGCACTATGCTTATTAGTGCGAAAAATTGCCTGGCCCCAAAGGTGTCATCTCGGTCCGATGCTATTAGGGCAAACTGTAGTCTCGCAATAAAAGACGACGTCGAAAGATTAAGAAGTGTGGCTGATTCTCTAGGGACAGCTACTATTAATCCTGTAGATGACAATTTGTCCCTTGGAGAACTTTGTACCTTACTTTTGGATCATGTTGACGCTTTGGTCGCCTGCATCCTTTTTTTTGTGTAAAGAGTGCAAGAAATAAAATAATTTTCTTTACACTGTGAACTCTCACTGAATAAATTTATGATTACGCATAATCTATAATCATCTTGAATATCCAGCTTTCTTTCATCAAACATGGTGTCAGGTATCAAATCTCTGTTTGAATAAAATGATTGTAGGTAAATGTCTCTACGACCATAATATTCACAGGTAAGATATGATAACTATGCTCTTTGTGACAATAAAACACTGAGATCACAGGATTACTTTGAGACCACAGGTAGCACTGAGACCACAAAATTCTATTATAATATGATTATCTGTTCTATAGCCCCCGATACACAGGTGGGATAAGTGTGTATTTGTCTTCTGCTCGACTTCTTGGATTGGCTTGGTCTCCATCATGATTTGTTTCCTTTGTGGTTCACAATTTGGCTACTCCCACCCTAGCAATACATCTGAGGGTTTTCAAACAGCTGGTGATACTCTTGGGCACACCCTACCGTGCGAGGTATTGGACTCGGCCCATGACTTAGACCAGTCACTGAAGACTTGCGGGACTGACTCTTAACCCTCTTGGTCATAATAACTATCACTGGTAGCCCAGCTTGCTCATATTGGCCCTGAAGCTCATAATAATGATGCCTCAGTATCTGGTGTTCATGTTCTAATCTAGCATAACAATTATCATGACACTGCAGGAGTTCAGTCGTATTTGCCAAACAAGGGTCCTGACACTCACGAATGCCAACTGGGGGATTCGTAAAATTACCAAGGCTTGGTGATAGCACAAAGTAGAATGCAGAATCCCTGAAATGCCTTGCCTGTTGTTGGTGCAAGGTTCTTACTGCTCTTCGGGCGGCATCTTGCACAACATCTTTTTGTTCTGCTAGGTTAGCTGCTAGGTTAGTAGTGAATCAAATAGGGTAGCTCTCATGATTGTCGATCGAATAAACAAAGATGGTTGCACAACTACCAAAGTGTCGACCGTCTACATACCTGAGCTCAACTTCTGTAATCAAGCGAAAGTTGCCTCCAAGATATTGTAACATATGGCATAGCAAAGTGCACCATCCTCCAAGATGTTCATGATAAGTATATTTTACCTTCACCATCTACAGACTACAGGATTAGGATAAAAATTACATCATATTTTGAAAAGATTGCTTTAAATTGAAATTAATTAGTACATATGGCAAAAATGAAAAGTTTGCAATAACCTATTTTTTGGTGAACATAAGTTGTTGACAATTCTTTTTACGCAAAATATTTTTTTTCTAACTATCGCAATTAATTTTTAAGAGTAGTTCAATGCTGACATACCATCTCATTTTGTACAAAAAAATCCTGTAAAAAAAAAAAGAAGTATAGTATAGACTATTGTTAACAATGTGTTTTTAATTAACCTCCTTTTAAGTCAACATAGATGATGGACAATTCTTTTTAGGAAAAATATTTTCTTTTTCTAACTATCACAACTAATTATTTAGATTAAGGATGCTAGACATACCATCTCGTTTTGTAAAAAAAATCATGCAAAAACAAGGAGTATAGTATAGACCGTAATTAACAATGTATGTCAAAAAATAGAACTAAATTCTCTCACTAATTGAATGACAATATAAGATTTAATTCTAACTGGTAAATGAGGATTCCAAAACATATTTAATGATGAAGACTAAAACGAAGAGTTCAAAACAATTAATTCATGTGATCAACAACAATATAATTCTTCAACATATCCAAAGCAAATATTCATTAAGCATGTCCTTAACAAAACACTAATTGATTTCTAAATTACATACTCTTTTGCTGCTCTTCACTTCTCATGTCTTTTTTCAACTCAAACTCTCTTTCACCTCTCTTCTCTCTGGTGTGTTTTCTCTACGTTTTGCTGTTCTTTTTGCGTAACAGGTATTAATAGAGGAGAGGAGTGGTCGGCTGCAAAGCACAAAACTGAAAACCGGCTGAATTTTTCTCCCGCTGCATTAGTGAAAAAAATGCTAAAATTGCGTCAAAGCAATCAAATTCATCTATTTTTTGATTTGCCACTGTTGAAGAATCAATACTGCACATCAGAATTCCTCTCTGCCACACACTAGTTGTGCGGCAGAGAGAACCCCCCACTATTTGTTGTATTCTTATTATCACATGTCACATCCCGAAGCAACTGTACTTTCAAAAAAAAATTATTTTTGCAAATTTTAAAACACTAGTTCACATTTACAATTTTCTTTTTTTATAAGGTTATTTATATAAAAAAATTCAACTCCACACATACAAGCAAATTGGGCTGTGCCACCGATTTGAGATGGGACACAAAAGTTGGCTCAAAGCTGAGCTTCCGACCTAAAACACGGTTCTTTGGTATGCTATAGACGAGTACTGCCATTTGTGATAAAAGGGCCACCTCTCCAGTGTCACGTACAGAAGCTACTTCTGCTAGGACTTTTCATGTGTAAGGGTAAGACTCAATTAAGAGCAGTTGGATTATGATCCAGATTATAGATAGTTTACAATTAAATATGTTCTAGTAAGGATCTCATGTGAGAAGAGTCATTGAATTGTGATCTAGATTATAGACAACTCACAATCAAACAACTCCTATTAAGGGTATCACCCGTTTATGTTCCACATGTAGACGAAGAAAACATCAACCAGAAGAAAACAACTTACGTAAAGACTCTTTTCTCAAGTGAGACCTAATTGAGTCATCCGAGATCTAGATCATCATGATCAAATAATTCCCGACTCGAGTCTTGTGAGAATCCTCAGAACTTTTTCTTGTGCATTCCTACAACCAAGCATCTAATACCTGCATCAAAGTGCAAAAAATCATGGAATCGGCGCACATTCCAAACATCTATGACCGTAAACAAAGTCCACATTGAACTGACCACATACAAAACTTATACCATTCACCAGGCAGGTCAATGGAAAATGCAAAACAAGCACAAGGCCTAATACGATGATAGGATCATGTACCAGGGACAAACTATTCCATGCTACAATCTCTCTATCACACAAACCACAAAGTTATTCAGCAGTAGGAGATGGTAAAAGACAGGCAAATTCCATACAGCAATGTCACTAAGCCATAAAGACAATCATATTCTATATAAACTTCGTATCATCAGGCGCAATGAGCTACATCCGGCATCAGTTTTCCCTTGTACTGTTCTTGAGCCACTCCAGGTACTTGTCGTTGCCGCCGTTTATTGGCAGAGCAATGACTTCGGGGACGCTGCACAAATATCTAAGCAGTAAACCTCGGAACAAGACAATGCCATATGTTTCATTTCAGAACTAATGGGTAATAAAGACAGACACAAAAGGGTTGATATAAATAGAATGGAGCTTACTCATATTCATGGTTGGCCTTGACATGCTCAGTCAAGGCGTTAAGAAGAGATTCCCTGGTCTTGATGATGAGCAGCTCTTCGGCATCAGATTGCACCTGAGAATAGAAAGATTGTAGATCACTTAGGAGTTCAGCCAAACTGTGAGCTAAATGGGTGAACGGAATAGTTAATTAAGTTAATTAATGCTGTAAAAAAATTAAGTTAACTAACATGGATTAGAGATAGATATTGCAAATTTACCTTTCCATCCCACCAGTAAACAGATTCAATACCTGAGAATTAAGGACTTCAGCAAATTTAACATTAGAAAATAAGTAGTGGGATCAACGAGAGGATATTCTGTTGCCAAACAATGAAAGGTCACACATAGTCATAATAGGCATAAAATGCTTGGACTTGAGACTATGGGACAGGTTATAATGCATACCATCAGAGTTCATATTGCTTGTTTATGGATGGCACATCTTGCTACAAAATCTTGAAATGGAATACTCAAGGTTTTCAATTTTTGGTATCATGATGCCCTATTTTTTTTTTCTTTTCAAAATGCATGCACCACTGTCTCCCACACAAACAAGCACACACGTGCACACGCTGTCAGTCCACACAGCACACAGGCATCCAAATCCACAAATGAGCACATGCTTGTGCGTGTACACACACACAACTCTCAAGCCAACATGGATCAACCAATGCTAAGACTAAGATGCTTCATAATACAGAGTAACGTAGGCAAAGAATGTTTATTGTTTCAACCAAACAATTTTGTTCCACACAAATTATGCTGAACTTCATCATTTGAGCTCTATGAGGTTATACTATTTCGCAGCTAAACTAATGTGGACTGTGGAGTTCTCAACAAAGTTTGTTTGCATATATATAATAGACCTTTCCCAATATTATCATCATCCTCAGAGGGGAAAAGTATAGCTCTACTAGAAATTGCAATAGCTACCAAACACATCATATAAACCAGGGAGAGAATGCAGTTCAAACCAGGTACTATATTCACACAAGCAGCAAGCTTCTCACTGATGATGCTTCCAGCTAACTTCTTGCCTGCACTCAGAGTAAAACACATAATTTGAAGGACATGACGAAAATATAACATAAATAAAAAGAGGGGGGGGGGGGGGGGGGGGGGTGAGGATGATGGACCATTGAACACAACATCATTTTGAATAAATAATAAAAATGACATGAATCCTTTGTTGAACAGAAAAGCAACTCAAATATATCAAATGTTGAAATAAGCCTACAAAATAATAAGCACCATTAAAACAAAATTCATGCAGAACAACACAAACTGGTGAAGAAAATAGAACTGAAGAGAGAACAGGATCCCATGTTATATGCCCAGGAGATGGTATAGGCCACAGAATGATATGCAAGTAATTTGTCCCAACCCTTTTATCAAGACAGTAGTCACTGTTTATGCACAACAGTGGCAGTGTGATAACACAAGAGGCATTATAGATGGCAGAAGCTCGGAAACCCAATTGTGGATTTCAGTGGACTGATATCTCCAATACTCATCCATGTTCACCCTTGAAAGTTCATATTTAGCCTTAGTTTTCTCCAATAGAAGAAAACCAATCAAGCACAATTCTGCATTGTTGCCATCATTGGCAATGGCAAAATATAATTCAAGCTATTTCAGTTCCAACTATCACAACATTTCATATAACTCTTTTTACAATTTTTAGGTCCCAACGTCCCATAAATTGCAACACAGGGTAAGGTACCGGAGTGACCAGGATGCTAGCACCATGCTTCGGCTCCTCCAGAAATAAAAAGGTTTGCTTACTGTTTTTGAATTAAAAACAACAGATGCCTGTAGATTAGCATTTCTGTAGAGAGGTGCAAACTACCTGCTTCCCTATTTGGAACCGTCACATACACGACAATAGAAGGCACGGTGGTGGAAGCGGACTCCATTCGAGCAGAGGTAAGACCTCTCACCCTGCAAAGTTTGCAAATTTATGTTTCTACATGAACAAGAGCTACACAAGCTACACAGAACAAATTTATCTAACATCTACAATTCTACATGAACCGCACACTTCTATAGGCGATAAGCAAGTAAGAAACACTATGGGTGCGTTTGGTTTTCTTTCATGTCTTATCTTATCAAATTTTGGTCATGCCTTCATTATTTAATTATCATTTAAATTATAATCAAAATTTGACTAGTCTTTCTTGTCTTCCCGATAGTCCCGATGTGTGTGAATTTTTTTGATGTGTGTGAATTTTTTTGTCAATTGAGAGCAAAGTTTTTAATTGTCAAAATTTGACAAGCAAATTGCAATCCCACCTTTGCCCACCTTTACCGTTTGCACCATCTCTATCCTATCATATTTAACAACAAATCAAACATTGATCAAAATTATTAAATTTTTACCGTTTTATTTAGCACCCATCTAATCACTAACATTTTATATTTTTAACCAAAATTTGGCTGACATTACCTACAAACCATGTACCTTCATTTTTACTAAAATTTGGTAATGTCGTGATGTGGTCATGATCAAACTTGGGCAAGATTATCAAAGATAGCAAACCAAACATGCCCTACATTACTCCCACAAATGGCCGGCTCCGATCGTGAACCAAGGACCTAAGCAAAGTTGCAAACAATTGCATGGACATTGACACACAGCTTGAGAACAAGAATCCAAGAATGTTCATAGTGTAAGTGATTGCTAATTGCTTCTTTCTTGTATGTGCTTCTTGGAAATTTCTTTAAGAGCTTCACAACCGCAACAATTAACAACTCCAGTGAGGCAGTAACGATCGAACATAAATTACGAGCAAGCAAGAAATAAAAAAAAAAAAAAAAGTAAAAGCTTTCGCGTTTTAGACCTAGTGATCTTGCAGACTACAAACCGATCAAATGTCAGTACTGATTTTGCTGCAGAGTTCTTGGATCAAATATCAAGAAGCAACAAGAGAGAAGGGGAGGTGGGGTAGTGACCGGAAGAAGGGGAGGCGGCGGTGGGAGAAGGCGCACCTCGTAAAGGCGGTGGCAACGGCGCCGAGGCTGAGGAAGAGGAGCGCACCGGCCAGCGGCGTGCGGCGGCCGAGGTGGAGGAGGGGTGGAGGAGGCGGCGCTCCGGTCGCGGCGGCGGCGCGGCGAGGGGCGGAGGAGAGAGTTCGGAGTGGTGTGGGGAGGAGTGGCATTTTCTCGGGTTATTTAAGTGGGGACTATATTTCTCGAAAAATAACAGGTAAAATATCATTTTTCTTGGCTGCATACGGTGTAGTTATTTATTTTTTTTCTTAAAAATCTATATCATCTATAATATATATCTCATCTAAATTTAATTACCATCCTCCTTTCTTTTCATATTTCTTTTTCTCTCTCCTCTTCCTCATAATCCCTCTACCATCACCGCGTCACTACTGTCGTCACCGTCTCACCGCACCATCACCAGACTACTATCCCTCCATTACTCTCCCCATGGCCAATAAGCGCCACCGCCATATCATCATCAGAAAAGCTAAGGAAGGGATTAGGCAAATTTTAGAGAGTTAAACCTTAACAGAGTATTTAATTCAAAGGTGAAAGAGGTGTATGCAATTAAGAAAAAACATGTACCTACTCGTTGACAATTCTCTACATTTTTCTGTCTCTCTACTTTGCCTTCAACATTATTTAGCCATCTACTTCAAAACAGTTCAAATGAATCCCTCTATTTGTAAAATTAGATCTCTTTGGTACCCATTTACCTAAGTAGTTTTGAGTTGTGATGATATAAACTTTTATATTTACTTAAGGTATACTGAAAGATGACAAGTATGAACTGAAAAAAAATGACAAATAGAATAGAGATTGTTATGAAAATTATACTCTTCTAACTATAAAATATAAGTGTAGAGTATAGAGAATCAAGAGAATGAGAGAGTGTTTTTTCTCATGTATATTGTTATCATGTGTATATAAAGAGTTTCTATTTATATGCTAACATGGCATATGCACAGGCTAAGAAGTTCGATAGTCATTTGAGTTACAAGGATTTCATGGTTGGGAGTTACCCAATTCATGGTATTCATGGATAGGAGGTTACTAGTTTTAGTTGCATAGTAATGGGTTATTTTCTTGATAGTAAAGAGGGTTACTATATTCATGTCATATAGGTTATAGGTATCTATATAGGGGATACTCACAACACTCTTCTTTGAATGTATAATCTGTGACTATATGTGTCTCATTAAAAACCTTATCAAGGAAAAATCTGGTGGGAAAAAATCATGGTTAAGAAAAAAGAGTATATAATATCCGCTCCTCCTGATGATCATATTAGTTAAGTTCTTTAAGTCACGTACACAACTTCTTGAATGTTGTTTTAGTTTTTTTAAAGTGCCTTGTTAAAAATATTTGCTAAATTCTCACTTGAACGTATTTGTTGAACTGCTGGAATAACATTCTTTTGAATATCATGTTTCACACCATTCCAATGTCTTCTTGTAGGACAACAGATATATCTCGCTAATAAACTAACAGAAAATAATATATCAGGTCGTGTATGAGTAGCAAGATACATTAATACTCCTATAACACTTAAGTATGGCACTTCAAGACCAAGAATTTCCTCATCATTTATCGGGGGTTGAAAAGGATCTTTGTCTACATCAAGCGATCTTACAACAATTGGGGTACTCAATAGATGTGCTTTATCCATATAAAATTGTTTTAATATTTTATCTATATAGGTTGCTTGATGTGCAAATACTCCATTTTTAAGATGATCAATTTGCAATCCAAGACAAAATTTTGTTGTCCCAAGATTCTTCATTTCAAATTCTTTCTTCAAACAATCAATTGCCTTAGAAAACTCTTCACTAGTTTCAATTAAATTTAAATCATCAACATATACTGCAATGATCACAAATTCAAATCTCAATCTTTTTATAAAAATACAAAGACAAATAGAATCATTTTTTGTATCCTTCCTTTTTCAAATATTCACTGAGACGATTATACCACATTCGTCCATATTATTTTAATCCTTATAGTGACTTATTCAATTTGACTGAATATTGTTCTCAAGAGCCTGCTTCTGATAGTTTGAATCCTTCAGGGAGTTTCATATAAATGTCAATATTAAGTGAGTCATACAAATAGGTTGTAACAACAACCATTAGACGCAAATCTAGACTTTCTTTGATTGCCAAACTGATAAGATATCAAAAGGTCATTGCATCCATCATGGGAGACTATGTTTCTTCATAATCAATGCTGGGCCTTTGAGAAAAACTTTTTGCAACTAATCATGATTTATATCTTGTTATTTCTCATTTCATTTTTGCATAAAAACCTATTTATAACAATAGGCTTTACACCATATAGGCCCAAAAACTTCTCTGTTTACAAGAGAATCCAATTATGTCTCAATTACATCTTTCCATTTTGGTCAATCATTTCTATGTTTTCATTCTTCAACAAAGTTAGATTCTTGATTCTCTTTATCATCCATAATTTCTAGCACCAAATTATATACAAATGCATAGTCGGCGTCGATTTCATCTCGGTTCCATAGTTTCCCATACATGACATAATCTCATCTTTGTAAGAATTAGGTAGATGAGTTTCTTCAGGAATAATTTCATTACTCATGTCTATTATCTCTTCAGGAGATTTTTCTAAAATCATTCTTTTCTCAACTTGGCCATCTTGGATCTTTGCTCCTTTTCTTTCTTGAGGATGGAACCCAATGATCTGCTAATCTGATTTGGATATGGGAAAAGTAGAATGTATTGTTAAGGCTCACTCAACACTCAACACTTAGCAGGAAATACTTCTCTTATTATGAGGAAGATCCTTCATACAACTCTGCTAGATCCAAGAATCAGATGTATATCTAATTACAATAATGGGTATTTAAAGACTATAACTACTAAGCTTTGATTGGCCCAACTAGAGGTCCCTAGTCATGAGCTTACACGTCCTCAACTATAGCCTTAGGACTCGGTCCAAGGCGCACATTCCCCGAGAAGTGCCCCTAGTCCTGACGACTTGGTCCCACTCCTCTATCAACCAAAGACTTGGTCGTGAAGACCATCGACCGCCTCTAGTCATTTTCGACCAACGATCATCGACCAATGGATTTTGACCAACGACCAGTGACCACTGACCAATCTTTATTAGTCTGAGATCATCACGGATCATCTGCCACGCTTTCTGCTTGCTTTTGTTTCATTAGCAGCAGACTGTTGTCCTTCTGGGACATCAACTTTTACAACAGCATTAGCAACTGATATATATATATATATATATATATATATATATATGACTTAGTCACTCTTTTTATATCTGTAAAAGTGTCTGGCAATTGATTTGCTATACTTTGTAAATGAATTATCTTTTGAACTTCTTGTTCACATTGTTTTGTACGAGGATCAAAATGAGAAAATGATAATTCATTCCAACTTAACTTATTATTTAGCTACTTATTTTCTTCTCCTACTGTTGGAAAATCTGATTCATCAAAGTGACAATCAGCATATCTAACTATAAATAAACCTCCCGTTGATGGTTCAATATATTTAATTATAGATGGGTATTCATACCCAACATATATTCCCAACCTTTTTGTGGTCCTATCTTTGTGTGTTTTTGTGGAGCAATTAGGAAATATACTTGATAAGTGCTAACTTGGTAGTGTTGCATCTAGGCCTTTATGCCTAAATCTAATTTTGATGATTAATGAAAACAAGTGTTTCAGAGTAATTATGTTTTTGAGTCACTTGATACATATCTATATTGGGAAGACATGCAAGATGATGAGGATGAATCCAACGTCAAAAAGAAAAGCACAAGTCGCAAAACACAAGAACGAAACGCAAATCGCAGGACTAAAGATGCAAAGGACCTGAGGTAATATTTGATTTTATTTTTACCAATCTCGGCGTCTGGAGTTTGATCGGTTTAGAATCTTATTTCTTAGTTTTAACCGTACTATAAAGAGGGGTTGCAAGTCCTCTCTACATTTCTAGCATAAACCGAGAAACTACTAGGTCATTTCATCTCATCTATTTCGGTTGGATTTGATTTGGTTTTTTCAGTTGAGTTTTTGACAGCAAAAGGGTTTTTGCATTTTCTAGAAAGATATAGGAAGATCTGACTTTTACTTCTGTTGACAAAAAGATATCCCTTTAAATTATCTTTCAAACGAGGTATAAAACACTTCAATCGGATCTCTGGATTAAAATTTATAACTGTATTTATCCATACTAACTGTAAGTTTGCTATGCTAACTGTCAGTTTGAATTGTCAGTTTTGTTTGCTGACAATTGTCCAGAGAAGGTGTTTTTTTGAGCTAAAATTTTTTGACCTAAACTAACTGTCAGTTTGCAGTTCGACCTCGAGCTGATTGTTTTGAGTTTCTGGTTTAACTGGTCGATTTTGTGGTCGATACTGACTGTCAATTTGTGATACTGACTGCCAATGTGTGATGTCAATTTCCTTATACGACCAGCAAAGTTTTATCAGTGATTTTTGTCAACCATTGAGGAAGAAACTGACTGTCAGTTTGTGCTATTTTATTTCCATGTACAACCTCAAACGGTTAGCTGAGTTTACTCCAGATTTACTTCTTTCTGGTCGTGACCCAAACTGAGTGTCAGTTATACAAACTGACTATCAGTTTGCACTGTTGATTTTCAGCTCGAGCTCCAACGGCTCTTTTGTTTGTTGAGGCTATAAATAGAGGTCTTGAGCAGATGTTTTGTATATCCAGCAGCCTCACATTCTTATACACTCTTGAATTTTAGTTCTTTACACAAAATCTTGATCTGTTGATCAAGTCGAGTGTTTCTGAGATCCACCGAGTTTTCTGTTCGCATTATTCTTGCATACAGAGAGGTTCTCGGTGATTGTTGGAGGTCTAGACAAGACCTTGCTACTTATTACTCTTGGTGAACGCCCTCACCTAGACGGTTTGGTGGCGTGACCGTTGACCTCTCCTATTTGAAGATTGTCGAAGAGGCTGGTGTGTTTGTAAAGGCATCGGTACTCGCCTTTCCGGAGTGGACAAGGAGCAACCAATAGTAAGAAATATCCTTCGTGGATATTGAAGTAAGACTCAATTCACTTGAGTGCTTCAACGAGGATTAGGGAAGACCGGGCGTGTCTCCGAGACCTCGGGAAAAATATTGTGTTCGTTCTCTCTATCTTTTCTTTTTAATATATTGAGTTGCAATTTAGTTCTTCTCGTTGCAAAAATTTGTTTTTATTTGAAATTTTTAAAGCCTCATATTCACCCCCCTCTAGTCGGCATCCTTGATCCTACACATGGTATCACAACTTGGTCTCTCAATTAAATAGGCTTTACCGCCTAGAGAGGATGACGTCAAATGAGGGGTTTCATCTCGGTCATACCGGACGTGCGCCTATCTTTGATGGGAGTAACTATCCCTATTGGAAAGTGCGCATGTCGGTATTTCTAGAGGCCATGGGGCTTGATGTATGGGACATCGTTAAACTTGGTTTTACTCCTCCGAATGATCCGGCAAGTCACTCCGGTGACGATAGGAGAAAACTATTGACGAGGATTGTTACCCTAGCTAGTTCAGAATAAATGCACACCTGGGACAAGACAGATTCGAACTAGGTAAGTGTCCGTTGGTATGATCTCAAATGGCTTGGGAAGCGCGGACACATGGTCGCAGGCTTTGCGCGATCAGGCTGCAGACAATGGGCGATCAGAGGCCCGTATGCGGTGCGCGGTCAGATGACTGTAGACAATACGCGGTCAGAATACTCTCGACCAGGAGACGCGGGGTTGCTTAGGCTCTACGACGAGCATATCCCGAGTACCCCGAAGATTCTTCCACGTGTGAAGACAACTACTAGGAGGTTAATATATACGATTATCTCTTAATTGCACGTGTTAAGCCTACATGGAAGTTGAGTGCAGTTGCCAAAACTGCACCCGAGCAACCGTTCGAAGCCGTTGTGCATTGGCGCCCTTTCGACCAGTATAAAAGGGTGAGCAAATGCATCAGACAAAAGAAGGAGAAAAAGGGGACATTGGGAACAAATCAATATCGGCAAGTTTCCATAGGCTAGTTTTAGCAGTGTTTTACAAAATCACACTGAAAAGATCTTCTCCTATGATGATCTTTTCCACAACTTTGTAATCTTTTTCCTACACATAGTGAAATCCCAACAGGACATAGGGCTATTACTCCCACCATCGAGGACCCGAACCTGTATAAATCTTTCCGTGCTCCAACCGACTTTGGCTCATCATCCCTTCCCGGAGGGACACCCTGAAAGGCCTCATAACTCACAAATTCTACATAAGTTCGACTAAGGACCCCGAGTCCGAATCGTCGACAGCTAGCGCCCACCGTGGGGCCTTTCTCAAGGAGTCCTAATTTCTATCCGGTGGTTCGGTGAACCATGTCTGGAGCATATGATTCCGAGAACGATTTTGATCTCGAGGATTATGCCCACATCCAGATGCCTTCACCCAGTGATCCTGTTCCGATGGAGGAAATTGGAGGTGAAGACGTCCCAGAGGTTGACTCGACCACTCAGGTCATGTTCATCGACTAGGAGGCGACTGACACAGAGCCAGAGCCTACTGAGGTTCTCAATGTGTTAGAGGTCGAATCTGGTCCATCGTACGACCCTGCCGAGGGTAAGAACGATGTTGACCAAGAGATTAGCCTAGGGAGGTTTGACCCTGATAACCTCCATCGTCTCTTTGATTTCGAGTCTGACTCGGAACAAATGGAGATGTTTTCTCCATCGGTGACCTCGCTCCCTAGACAATTCGCTGCTTTATCAGAAGAAACTCCTGATCAACGGGCTGCTAGGGAAGAACAGGAACACAAGCAAAAGGAAGATCAAGATCGTGAGCAACAAGACAACGAACTTCTCAAAACAGCCCTGGAGGCTCTTCAAAATGTGCAAGCTCGTTACGATGCTACTCCGAGTTCTTCCCATCGATCATGTGGTCGCAGACGCGACCAGACACCGTCTCTACCCCCGGAGCGTTTCCCGGCGGACGAAGAAACGGTAACACTTGGTGCCCCTAGGAGAAGTACGCATGGCCGGCTTCGATCTATCGTGGAGGTCCTGCATAATTTTCCTCCTACAGTCACTGATGCGCAGAAACCGGCTTTCGCAAGGATCCTGGCGGAAAGGTTGGACGAGGTCGCATCCGAGGCGACCCCAACGGCCTCTTCCCGGTCAGTGACACGTTCCCATGATGGAATCGTCCACCACCAGTCCTGTCTCGACATGATAAAGCCAGACGAACGGAGGGTTCTCATGATGGGGAACGAATTCCTGTCCACTCTCGCTTGGGACAACGAGTGACCTCTCCTTTGCGTGAGGTCGCCCGTGATCAGGTCGAGAGTCGCAGGTCCATTCACGGTCCTTATGTTGGTTGCAAAGCTTTCTCGCCTGGCCTTTGTGCGGTCGTTTGGTCAGACAAGTTTAAACCAGGGGCTATAGAAAGGTTTGATGGAACTCAGAATCCGTCCGAGTTCCTCCAAATCTACATCACTACCATTCAGGAAGCAGGAGGTGATGATCGGGTCATGGCCAACTATCTGCCTACAGTTCTCGAAGGACCGGCAAGAACCTGATTGTTCAATCAACCTGAGGGTTCAATCTATAACTGGGAAATGTTGTGCGATGCCATCCTTAACAATTTCCAAAATTGTTATCAGAAGCAGGGAAAAGAGGACGACCTCCATCGACTACAGCAAACTTCAACTGAAACTCTTCGTCAGTTTGTCAAGAGATTTGTCGGGGTGAGAAATATCATCCCAAACATATCTGATAACTCCGTTATCAGGGCATTTAAACACGCCGTTCGATATTGGAGATTCACCAAAGATTTGCTCATCCATCCTCCTCAATCAGTAGCCGATCTCTCTGATATGGCCGATCGATATTCTGATGCGGCCGAGACCGTTGAATGGAATTGGATGGTTGATAAGGGTAACATACCGCCTCAACCAGGTTTCAAGGACGTGAAAAGGGAGGATTCAAGCAAGAAGCCAGAATCTTCATCAAGCAGAAAGTCGAAGAAATCAAAAAGGAGTTGATTTGGACAGTACCGAGAGGTCGCAGTCGTAGAGAAGCCTCCATCAACCAAAGGTAACAAATATCCATTTAAAAATAAAACTACTTCTGGTGGTCGTAGTGCCGACCAGCCAGAGAAGTTGACTAACCCACAGGAAGGCAAGAAATGGTGTTCTCTCCACAACTCCGCAAGCCACGACCTCAAGAATTGCAGGAGTTGGTTGAAACAGTTGGATGACTTCTACCAGGGAATCGGACCTATGCCGACCTTACCAACTAAGGAACAAGCTTACGGACTAAGAGACGCCGACGGGGACGAAGAGATGTCTTACCAGGTACCTCGTAATCATGTTAATGTTATTTTCGGAGGTTCCTCCTCTTTTGTTTCTAAGAGGCAATTTAAAGCCTTTTATTGAGAGGTTAACCAAACGGAAACTCCCCTTGGTGAACCTCAGTACCCCCGTTGATCGGATACACCTTTGACGTTTGATCGCTCTGATTGTCCTGCGGGACTTACTCGACCATTGAGGCTGCCTCTGGTCATTACCCCGATTATCAGCAATGCGAGAGTCGAAAGGGTCCTGATCGATGGAGGTAGTTTCTTGGACCTTTTATTGGTCAAGGCACTCGACGAGATGCAGATTCCTCGTTCGAAAATCAAGCCCATAATCCATCCATTTTATGGGATAATTCCTGGTCTCTCTATGATGCCATTGGGACAGGTGGTGCTCCTGGTAATGCTGGGAGAACCAGATAACTTCCGAACAGAATTAGTTACTTTTGATGTAATTGATTGTAATTCGGCTTACAACGCAATCTTTGGCAGGCCAACTCTTGCTAAATTCATGATGGCTACGCACTATGCTTACCAGTGCGACAAGTTGCCTGGCCCCAAGGGTGTTATTTCGGTCCGAGGTAGCCGCAACGTGGCATTGACGTGTGATCGGCTATCCCTGGAGATGGTGGACCAACTTCCCCTCTGAGACACTCAGATCGCCACAGTGTCCACTGATACGATCAAAGCTACTCCTCGACCTGATGAAACACTCAAACTAGTTCCATTGTACCCAAATGATCCGTCCAAGACAATTCGGGTTGGATCAGGCCTGGATGACAAATAGGAACTCGAGCTCATTGCTTTCCTCCGGGCTAACGTAGATGTGTTTGCGTGGAAACCATCCGACATGCCCGGTGTCCCAAGGGAAGTAATCGAGCACAGGTTAGCAATTCCACCTAGACAGCGACCAATAAAGCAGAAGCTCAGGCGTTTTGCTGTGGATCGGCAGGAAACCATCTGAGAGGAGTTGGACAAACTCCAAAAGGACGGATTTATTTACGAAGTCGATCATCCGAAATGACTTGAAAATCCGATCATGGTCCGCAAGTCAAATGGCAAGTGGCGCATGAGTGTCGACGACTACACCAGCCTAAATAGTGCCTGTCCGAAGGACGACTTTCCCCTTCCCCGCATCGACCAGCTGGTCGATTCTACTGCGGGTTGTGAACTGATGAGTTTCCTGGACGCTTACTCAGAATATCATCAAATTAGAATGGCAGAAGAAGATGAAGAGAAGACTGCCTTCATCACACCGTTTGGCACCTACTGCTACGTCAGAATGCCGTTCGGTCTCAAGAATGCAGGTTCCACATACCAGCGCTTGATGCAAAAGACCTTTCTTTCCCAGATGGGGCGTAATCTTGAAGCTTACGTAGACGACCTGGTTGTAAAAAGTTCAAAAAGATCATCTCATTTAGACAATCTTGCTGAAATCTTCTGTAATTTAAATCGATATGGAATAAAATTAAACCCAGAGAAATGTTCTTTCGGGGTTTCATCAGGAAAACTTCTTGGTTTTCTTGTTTGTTCCAGAGGAATCGAGGTCAATCCTGAAAAGATCAGGGCTATTGAACAGATGAGGTCTCCCTCAACCATCAAGGATGTTCAGCGCCTAGCAGGTCGCATGGCGGCATTAAGCCGGTTCATATCGCGACTAGGCGAAATGAGACTACCGTTCTTCAAAGCCCTACGCAGACATCACAATTTTACATGGTCCGATGAGGCTGAAAAGGCATTTCAAGAGGTAAAAGTGTATCTATCCAGTCCGCCGGTCTTGGTTTCTCCCGATAAAGAAGAACCATTACTTCTCTACTTGGTGGCCACACCTCACGCGGTCAGCGCTGTTATGATCGCAGATAGAGAGGGTGTGCACAAACCCGTCTATTATGTAAGTGAGGTACTTCATGGTCCTAAGGAGCGATACCCTGAGGTCCAGAAGATACTTTACGCGCTACTGATGGCTTCCCGTAAGCTACAACATTACTTCCAAGCACATAAGATCACAGTGCCCTCATCTTTTCCATTGGGGGATATTGTCCGCAATCCGGAGAAATCTGGTCGAATCGCCAAATGGGATGTCGAACTCACGCCCCGCACCGGTCAAGTCTCAGGTCCTGGCCGACTTCGTAGTCGAATGGACTAATCCTGAGCCACCCGTGCAGGCGCCTGAAGATTTGGAATGCCCTGATCACTGGACAATGTACTTTGACGGCTCTCGTAGTTTTCAACACTCGGGGGCTGGAATGGTCTTAGTCACGCCTCAGCGCGAACAGCTGAAGTTTGTCATTCAACTATACTTTGTTGCGACCAACAACGCAGCAGAGTATGAAGGTCTTCTTGCAGGGCTCCGAGCAACAAATTCCTCAGAGTCCGTCGATTAGTGGTGAGGGGAGACTCACAGCTGGTCGTAAACTAGGTAAACAAGGAGTACAGCACCTCCGATGAGACAATGGCTCATTACCTGGGGGAAGTGAGGAGATTGGAAAAACACTTCAGTCATTTCGAAGCCCAATACATCCCGCGAAAGGACAACATTCTCGTAGACCAAATATCCAAAATTGGGTCCTCACGTACATCCGCTCCGGCAGGAGTGTTCGTCGAACACTTGAAACATCTCTCAATCATGACTACGATCGAAGATGATCCGGTAACAGTCTGCGTTACCAACCTCGGGCAGGAACGAGATTGGACCCATCCATTGAGGGTTTATTTCGAACATGGGACTTTGCCCGAGGATGAAACCGAAAGTAATCGGTTAGTTCAAAAGGCGCGTCTATACAAGCTCATAGAAGGAGTTTTGTACAGAAAAGGTACCCAAGTAGTATTTATGCGCTGTGTCCCAAGAGGAAGGTAACTCCCTCTTGAGAGAGATTGATGACGGTGTATGCGGTGCGCACGCGTCATATCGTACACTGGTTGGCAAGGCTTTCTGACAAAGAGTTTACTGGCCTTCGGCACTTGATGATGCCAAGAATATGATCAAGACATGTCCTCAATGTCAGTTTCATGCGAGACAGGTTCATCAACCTGCCTATGCCCTACAAACCATCCCTCTTTCATGGCCCTTCGCGGTCTGGGGGATGGACATTGTTGGTCCTATGCCACAAGCGACCAATGGATACAAGTTCTTGTTCGTAGCCATTGACACGTTTACAAAGTGGATTGAGGCCAAACCAGTACGCAACATTACTACTGCTGCTGCTGCTGCACAAAAGTTCTTTCATAAGAACATTGTGACTCGATTCGGTGTTCCAAATCGTCTCATCACTGATAACGGTTCCCAGTTCGCTAGTGGTCTTTTTCTGGATTACTGCGATCAGGTCGGAACCATGGTGTGCTTTGCCTCTTTAGCTCATCCGCAGAGCAATGGTGCCGTTGAACGTGCCAACGGGCAAATATTACAGGGCATCAAAAAAAGTGTTTTTGATCGCCTTAAGACACGCTCGGGGGCTTGGGTTGATGAGCTTTACACCGTTCTGTGGGCACTACGTACTACCTCTAGTCGAGCCACCGGTGAGACACCTTTCCATCTGGTATACGGGGCTGAGGCTGTGTTACCTATGGAAATTAGTATCGGTTCTGTCCGAACAGATCAATTCGAACAAGTTGATCAGAACGGGCAACGATTACAAGATCTCATCTTCCTAGAAGAAAAACGTGATCGAGCTCTGGTCAAGTCCGCGGTGTATTTGTAAGCTTTGCGCAAATACCATAACAAAAGGGTGCGGCCACGTAGTCTCTACGTGGGTGATTTGGTTTTACGTAAAATACAAAACCAATCTAGTCGCAACAAATTTTCCCCGCAATGGGAAGGCCCCTACACTGTTGTCTCAGTGCCGCGACCAGGATCAGCTTGGTTAGCGATGGAGGATGATCGGATCTTATCTAATACATGGAACATCGACCAACTACACAAGTTTTATGTGTAAGTGCCCAAACCCTTTTCCTTTTCAATTAGCATGATTTAACAAAACTGGCGCTTTTAGTTGTTTCGTATGTGAATTATTCCTTTTTTGCCCGTATGTTATGAGTCTGGCTCGGGGGCTGGTTGCCAATGGTTATATCATCACAATACCCTGATCGGATTCGCTAGACGATCTCGTGATCACTTCCAGACAAGACACCCCTCAATAAGCCGTTTCTCAACGCACACGGGGCTTGCTGGCATGTCCTTGGTCATCAGAGTGGCTGCTGGTTTGCAATAAGATTGGGTATTGTATCTAATATGATTATCGGCCTGGTCGGGTATCCCTTGTCGTCGTTACACCTATATTTCTCCTGTGCTCATAATACTAAGTCTTCAGTATGCATAATCACAGGCGGGGGCTAGGGGAATATGGTCGCAATATGAAACAAAAAGAAGTGCTTCCTTTTAAAACAAAAACTGCATGCATTTGCATTGTATAAATTGTATCTGTACAGGTGCAAAGGTTTACATCATGCCAAGCTCATTCAAGAGTTTTTCTACAAAGGGTTTGACCTCCTCCATGATAACCCCAAGCTGGTCTTCACTCTCGACCTCTGCCTCTTCCGCCGCTGGATTCAGATCAAGATCTGGGCCATGGCGAAGACGAAGCCGGCAGAGGATGGCGGAGGCTGCTGATCGGACTCTTGACTTGATCACCTCTTTCTACCGCCTAGTATCTTCAGGAAGATACTCGAGAAGTGACTCTTCTTGGGTCACGACCAACATGGTCCAGTCGCTAAGGCTAAGGTCATCCACCGCGGTTTCAACCACATCAGCCCTCAGTAGACCGGCCACCATCTTCAGTTTTCCGAAGATGTTTTCTTGAGCACTACTGCAGGTTGAGAGTGACATGCTCAAATCTCTGTTCTCCCTGTGAACAGAATCAATGGTCACTTGGAGATTTGTCTTCTCTTGATCGAGCTGGCTTATTTGGTCATCTCGCGCTACAACAGGAGGCCATTACAAACAATTCATATGACGAAACTAATTCACTCTGGTCAGGAGTATGCTTACAGGAGAGCTGTGACCGCAAATTCTGGAGTTCGGTCTCCAGGAACGAGATCTTGGAGGCTGCCCAGAACTCTTGGTCTTCCTGATCGGCGAGGCTCTTCATCAAATAAGCATTTTCTTTGTGACAAAAGAGATGATTATCAAGATAGGGGTTTACATTCGGACAAGTGAAGAAATGCTTTCCTTACCGCTGCAGGCGACCTGTTTCCTCTTCTGCGGCCTCGATGCTATCCGCCATAGCCATCGACATGGTTGCCATGCGGGTCATTTCCTATGACATGGAAGGAAATCAATCTCAAAATCTGGATGCTCTTATGCAAACACAAAATTCATAAGGGGTATTCGACGTACCTCAACATACTCCCGGAATGAGCGCCTTTTCGGTTCAACTGAAGGTTGATCGCTGGGTTCGCCTTATCCCCAGCAGGAGCAACGGATGGGTTTTCCCGCTGACCCTTATTTTTTGCTAGGGCTGCAGATTCCAATAAATCCAATTGGACTTCTGCAGACAAACCATCTATAACGACCTGGATGACTTCCCTGGCCGAAGGGATGGAACTTTGTTCCCCAGAGACCTCGGTAGCAGGAGAAGCCCCAACACTGGCCGAGGCCGCTGAAGGGCTAGGTGCTTAGTCCTTGCGCCTAAGCAAACAGAAATACCGTCAGTTGGGATTTTTATAATCGATCACTGTAATCTGACCCTGTCCCGACAGGGGAGATTCTTAGCTTACTCGAAATCCCCCCCCCCCCCAGCTTTTGGGATTTCGAAGATGGCTCCCCAAGGAAAACAGGACAGTCGTCGTCTGTCCTGGTCTTCCTCTTCGTGAAGAGGTCCCTGTCTTTTTCTCCCTATGTGCACAAACTCATAAGCACATACATGAGGAATGATAAGGACTCAAGCTGTGATAATCCTTACCTGGGTAACCTCCTCGGTCGGTAGGGATACGGCCATTGGACCAGGCGTTTCCTGAACCACAGGCACTAGGACTTCATCTGCGACCACGGGGTTGCTGGTGGTCGCGGTGTCCTGCTCTGTTATCCCCACTCCTGTCGCCAGGAGTGGAGTGCCCGCCACCCCAGGGCTGGCAGCGGTCGCTTAGCGGCGGAAAGGGGTGATGTTTTCTTCCTCCTGGACGAGCATCGCTTAGTGAATGTTTATGGACGGATAACGACCACCAAGACTGTGAGAGATCTTACCGAAGTCACCCCTTCTGTCAAGGGGTGAGGTGTGGCAAATCCTGAAGCTTCTTGGGCTTCAGGTATTGGGGTTTCATCCGCAACCATGGGGTTATCGGTGGTTACGAGACTCACTGTGGTCGTCTCTGTCCTCGTGGGCGGAGACAAGATCCCGCTGGGCGAGGGAGCGATCGTTTTCCTCTTGCGATGGATCAGAGAGACGTTATCCTCCTCTTCCTCTCTCCCTTCACCCTGTACGATGAAGAAGTGATTCCAGTTTATACCTGGGGTAACAGGGGGCATTGAGTATCTTACCGCAGTTCTCTTCGCGGTAAGATGAATATTTGGCGAGGAAGCCTCTCCCAGAATCTTCTTGGACTTCTTGGGAGCAGGTTCCTTCGTCCCGTGCTTCGAAGAGATTTTCTTCACCCTCTTCGGAGCCGGTTTCCCCAGGAGACCAACGTCCTCGGTTGGACGCGTCGCCTCGGCAAATTTTCCCAGGAGCTAGGTCATTCAAATTGTTGTCGTTAATGCGAGATGAGTGAATGATCTACGAATGGAGCCTGTTGAGAAGGCCATACCTTTCAGCGCTCCTGTTTGAGGTCATCACTGGCGTTGATCAGGCTCTGGGGGCGAGGTGATCCTCTGGTTCCCTCCACATCGGTACTATACGCCTTGAGGAGGTAATTCATCCGCTTTTCGATTTCGGACAGAGCTAGAGCTACATCACAGGCAAACAGGTTAGCAAATACGACATTTCAGAAGAAATATACATTTTTGTTGACCAGAAGATGTACCGTTATTATAGTCCAAGGTGCTATCCGCCAATGACTGGATTTCCCAAGCCGGATGAGCCCTTTCACGCAGGGGGCTCACCTGATTCTTCACGAAGTCACGGATAATGTCGCGAGCGGTTAGTCCCTGCTGGACTAAGTGAAGAATTACTTGGGCCTGCTTCTTCTGCTCCGCGTTTAGAGCAGGAAGAGAATCCAATTCGCTGGACTTCTCTAGCCGAGAGTTCTCAAACCACAACCCGCTCTCCGACGGAGGGGTGCAGTAGAACCATTTCTGGTACCACCCGTGAATGGAGTCCCACAGGGGTGGGAAGGGATACTCTTTCTTCTCCTTTATCTGGAAATAGATACATCCGGCGGCATTGGCGCTCTTTGACCATGCCGAGTAGTAGAAGCGTCGGAAGAGCTCCACGCTTGGGAGCACTCCAACGAAGGCTTCGCACAGGTGCTGGAAGATTGCCAGGATCAGGACAGCATTAGAGTGAAGATTCACCAACTCCAACCCGTAGTGCTCCAAGATTCCCTTCAGGAATAGACTCTCAGGAAATCAAAACCCGCATCGCAGGTATTCCTCAAAAACCACCAATTCGCCCTCTTAGACGATTGGGGTTTCTTGATCCTTCTCTGCGGGCCGCCAGTTGATTAGCCGCCGCGAAGGAAGGATCTCTTCTTTCTCCAGTGCCACCAGGCTCTCCTCTGTGTGGTGAACGGATCGGCTCCAAGATGCCATTTCTTCCAAAAGATTGTGAGGAAAGCTGGTGACTTTGGAGGCGATGGAGGATGAGGAATGAGGGTTTTGTGCGGCGGAAGTTCTAAGGCAGATTTCTGGTTGTGTGGCTTCCTCAGGAAGCTACCTGCTCCTTTTATAGGCCCGAGGCAACGTTCCATTGAGGGCAACGTTCCATTTGAATATTTTGTTCATTTTCCATAATAGATGTTTTGTCTCGGAGACCCGTTATGCACTCCCCACAATGAATCCGAAACAAAAGGCATTCATCATTTCGAATTCGGGGGCTAGGGTGTACCTGAGGACATGAAAATGTTACAAAAATTTTCAAAGGAAGTTATCCTTCATGTTTTTTGTAAGTTAAATTTTCACGTGTTGGTCACAATGTGTTCCTGTGATTACTTTATAGTTTGCATTTTGATCATAATGATATTCTGTGATTATTGCAAATGGATAATTGTAATACAGACGGTTATCATACGGTCAAGGCATTATGTTATCATGACTCCAGTTCGGATCGCTATGACAGTTCTGATCAAATTTCAGTTCTGATCGCGGCTTTGGTTCTGATCGCGGTACCAGAATTGGTTGCGGTATGATTCGTTAATGTGCTTCTGATCGAAAAACTTGTTACTTCAAGTTTGCCTATGTATGAGTGGTCGTAAAAACATTACTTACGATCATGGTTTTGCATAGAGATTATGGAGAGTTTTATTCCTTACGGCAACTGATGAAAAGCAAAGGAAATCTTTATTTCTGACAATCTTTGCATACAAAAGGGATACAGGTGACCAGAGCATCGACCTGATCAGAGAGGAGTTTACAAAGTTCTCCTAGGGACATATTGGCATCAGTAGGATCTACACTAACGGCCCCAAGAGAACTAGCAACTACTCTAAGCCTATCTACATCGTCCCGAATCAGAGAAGCACTACCATCCCTGATCGAATCGGAGAGTTCTTGCTGTTGTCGAGCGTAGTCCCTCTCCAAGATGAATTGGTGCGCCTCTTCACGGGATCTATCAAAACATTCTGCCAGGTGCAGAATGGCCGAAGACATCTCTTCGGTCTTCTTCTTCAAAACCTCTTTTTCCCTTTGGAGAGTTTGTTCGAGGGAAGGAGGTTGAATCTCAGCAGGCTAGTCGCTGGGGGCTCCGACAATTTTGATCTCCTGCACATACAAGTGTTAGTTTTACAAAGTTAAAACGACTAGTAGAAGAGATGAAAATAATTACCAATCCTCGCAAGTGAGAGGATGAAGTATTTCCCCCAGAAAGTAGATCACCCGACAAAAGCCGGGAACCATCAGGTTGTGGAAGTGCAACTTTCCCACCAGAAGATTGTTTCCCTAACACAAGTTGAGGATCATCTGGTCGCGAAAGTACAGCTTCCCAACCAGAAAATTGATAACCCGTCAAAAGACGGGGATTATTGGATCGTGATGGAGAAAACTGAGAAGAAGACTTTGAAGGATTATTATGGACTTCCAAAGGTGGAGATGAAGGTTCGACCTGTCAGGTTGTATGAACAGGGAGGACTACAAGGGCCAAAGGAAGAGAGAGTAATGATGCATCCCTAACCCTTGAGCCACTAGAAGATCTCTCGTCAATCTTGGGTTTCTTCCATGGAGGAGCCATATCTTCGGTCATCTATGAATTTCCAAAAAGCATTTGGGAAATGATCAGAACATAAGATGGCAATTTGAACCAAAAGTTCTAGAAAAGAATTACCTTTTGGGAATCTTTGTCAAATTCGAGAGCCACTTCCTCTTCATCACTTTCTATCTCAATGATGTTTTGATCTGCCATTGAGGAGTGTATAAAAGAGAAGAAAAGATGGCTTTAGAAAAGACTTAGCCGGGAAAAGACTTGTAAAGTTTTAAAGTTAAAAGGCTTTGGTATTTATAGCCCCTGGGGTGACGGTTCGTTTTTCGAATGCCTCGAGCTTTTAAAACATTTACAGTTTTATCTCGTGTTAAAAGACAATTCTACGGCGCCATCATTACCTGTCAAATACTGTCCAGAGTCCGTCTCGGGAAATAAACCGCCACACTTAGTGCGCCACTAAGTGGAGGATTTGAAGCATCGGGTCACTTATCCGATGTAAGTTTTAAAATTTGAAGTAAATGTGTCTCTTCGTTTTCTTCAAATTTGGGGACTAGCTGACGAGGATTGTTATCCGAGCTAGTTCAGAATAAATGCACGCCTGGGACAAGACAGATTTGAACCAAGTAAGTGTCCGTTGGTATGATCTCAGATGGCTTGGGAAGTGCGGACACATGGTCGCAGGCTTTGCGGGATCAGGCCGTAGACAATGCGCGGTCAGAGGCCCGTATGCGGTGTGCGGTCAGATGACTGCAGACAATACGCGGTCAAAATACTCTCGACTAGGAGACGTGAGGTTGCTTAGGCTCTACGACGAGCATATCCCGAGTACCCCGGAGATTCTTCCACGTGTGAAGACAACTACTAGGAGGTTAATATGTGCGGTTATCTCTTAATTGCACGTGTTAAGCCTGCGTGGAAGTTGAGTGCAGTTGCCAAAACTGCACCCGAGAAACCGTTCGAAGCCGTTGTGCATTGGCGCCCTTTCGACCAGTATAAAAGGATGAGCAAATGCATCAGACGAAAGGAGAAAAAGGGGACATTGGGAACAAATCAACATCGGCAAGTTTCCATAGGCTAGTTTTGGCAGTGTTTTACAAAATCACATGGAAAAGATCTTCGCCTGTGATTATCTTTTCCACAACTTTGTAATCTTTTTTCTACACATAGTGAAATCCCAACAGGACGTAGGGCTATTACTCCCACCATCGAGAGCCCGAACCTGTATAAATCTTTCTGTGCTCCAACCGACTTTGGCTCATCATCCCTTCCCGGAGGGACACCCTGAAAGGCCTCATAACTCACAAATTTTGCATAAGTTCGACTAAGGACCTCGAGTCCGAATCGTCGACAACTACATTTAAATGCCCGGGCCAAAAATGCGCTCTTTGCCGGCTTGTCTTTGAACAAGTTCAACCGTGTGAGCAATCTCACCACCGCTCATAAGGTTTGGACCACCCTCGAAGAAATATATGAGGGAACTACTAAAGTCAAAGAGGCAAAGTTGCTCTTGGTAAGGAAATGACATGAGACATTCACATTGTCACCAACCGAGTCCGTGGATTCCATGTTTACTCAGTTGAACAACATTGTAAATGAACTCAAGGGGCTAGGAGTTGTTTTCACTGACATCGATATTGTAAGAAAAATGCTCAGGGCTTTTCCAGAAAGCTTCGACACAAGTACAAAAACTCATCATGCCTACCAATCTCTATGGGAACCTCATCACCCATGAGATGCATCGAAAGGAGAAGAAGGAAGTGGCCGAACCTTCGGAGACAAAGAAGGCGTTGGTTTTCAAAGCCGGCTCCAAGAATGACTCAAGCAATGGCTCCTCCGACGAAGATCTAGCTCTCATGGTAAAGAACACTCAAAAACTTCTTCGCAGGTTACACAAGAAGGGTGTCAACATCGACACACAACCAAAGGGGCCAAAACAATCGAACTTCAAGGACATCATATGCTATGGATGTCATGAAAGGGACATATAGCCTCAAGATGTCCAAACAAGAACAAGACTTGGGAAAAGAAGAAATTCTTCAAAAAGAACAATGGCGCAACCAAGGAACTATGCTTCAAAGAATGGATGTCTGGAGGTGAGAGCTCTGACTCCGACGATGAAGGAGGTTGCTCCAAGAAGCTAGCCGGACTAGCTCTCGGCAACATTTCGACTAGTTCATCCCTTTGTCTTATGGCTAAGGGTGATGAAAAGGTACATTCTTCTGACCCTTCATATGATGAACTTGTTGAAATGATCACTGAATTGAATGAAGTGTTTGGAATCACTAAAAACAAGTATAGAGCACTTAAAGAAGAGCATTCTTCTTTACATACTCAATACTCAGAATTAAAAGATTTATATGAAAGTCTGCTCATTAAAGATGTTACACATACTCCATCTAAGGTTGATGTAGCCATTTCATGTGATCTAGATGACACTCCTTCTCATGCTATTCCTAATTGTTCTCTTGATATTCCATGTGCTTCAAATGAAATAATTTTAAATGAAAATGATGAACTTAAGGCACAAGTTGAAAAACTTGGAAAAGATCTAGAAAATTGCTACAAAGGAAAAGTATCTCTAGATATTATTCTTAGCAAACAAAAGTGCTCATTTAGAAAAGAAGGACTTGGATACTTTCCTAAAAAAGGAAAGAAATCAAGTACAAAAACTATTTTTGTAAAAGCATGCAACACATTTTGCTTTAAATGCCATAAAACTAGTCATTCGCATGAAACATGTCCTTTAATGACGCCAAACTATTTTGATACTTACTACATGTTTCAAAGGTCGAAGAAAGGGTATGCTATAGCAAAGTTTGTTGGTGCACCCATGCTAAATAAAAAGAAGAAATCAATTTGGGTGCCCAAATCTTTGATTGATAACATTGAAGGACCCAAAAAGGTTTGGGTACCTAAAAAGACTTGATTCTTTTATATAGGTGAACTACAAGACCGGTGGGAAGCATTGGGTACTAGACAGCGGATGCTCTGAACACATGACGGGTAACAAGAAGTTGTTCACCCCATTAGAAGACAACTCGAGCGAAAATCAAAGATCACCTTTGGCGACAATCGTCAAGGAAATGTGGTAAGCTTGGGTAAAATTGCGATATCCAATGATCTTTAAATTTCTAATGTTTTATTGGTTGAATCTCTGAATTTTAATTTGCTTTCCATTGCACAAATTTGTGATCTTGGATTTCGTTACACTTTTTATCCAAAGAAGTCTTAGTTGAAAGTTTGAAAGATAATTTGTTGATATTTAAATGCTTTCATTTTAGAAATCTTTATCTTGTTGATTTTCACTCTAAAGATGCATCTCTCTCAACATGTCTTGTCTCTCAAACCTCAAAAGATTGGCTATGGCATAGAAGACTTGCACATGTTGGAATGCATCAACTTAAAAAGCTTTTGAAACGTGATTTGGTTGTTGGCTTAAAAGATGTGAATTTTGAAAAGGATAAACCCTTTAGCGCTTGTCAAGCTGGCAAGCAAGTAGCTACTTCACATCCAATTAAGCATGTTCTCTCAACTTGCAAACCTTTGGAACTGCTGCATATGGATTTATTTGGACCTTCTGAATTCCAAAGTATTGGGGGTAACAACTATGGTTTTGTTATTGTTGATGATTTTACTCACTACACTTGGGTCTTCTTTATTTCTCAAAAATCTGAAACTCCTGATGTTTTCAAAGTTTTGCAAAACGTGTTTCGACTGAATTCGAACTTTCCATCAAGAAAATCCTTAGTGATCATGGTGGAGAATTCGTTAATTCAACCTTATTTGATTTTTGTGACTCTTTGGCATTAAACACGAATTTTCTACTTCTTACACTCCACAGCAAAATGGAGTTGTGGAAAGGAAAAATCGAACACTAATAGAAATGGCAAGAACAATGCTAAGTGAGTATGACACACTTACTCGCTTTTGGGCCGAAGCTGTGCATACCGCTTGCTATTCTATTAATCGGTTTCATTTGCATCCTCTTCTGATTTTAACTCCTTATGAACTTCTTATTGGGCGTAAGCCAAATATTTCTTATTTCTGAGTTTTTGGTTGCAAATGCTACATCCTTAAGAAAAGAAACTTTTGTGGTAAATTTCAAAGAAGAGTAGATGAAGGCTTTCTAGTCGGATACTCTACCACTAGTAAAGCTTATCGCGTTTTTAACAAAAATACAAGTTGCATTGAAGAATCTTGTGATGTAGAATTTGATGAAACTAATGGCTCGCAAAAAGAGCAAGTCTCTTATGAAGTTTCAGGTAAAGATCTTTAAGAAGCTATGAAGAACATTACCATTGGAGACATCAAACCAAGAGAAGATGATCAAGAAGATGATGAGAACATTGATCCTCCAGAGCAAGATCAAGAAGAAGCAGCACAAGATGAAGCACCAAGGCAACATCAAACAATCACCCTCTAGATCAAATATTGGGTGATGTTAGTAAGGGTGTTCAAACTAGCTCTCGCATTGCTTCGTTTTGTGAACATCACTCTTTTCTATCATCTCTAGAACCTAAACATGTAGATGAAGCACTTAATGATCCTGATTGGATAAATGCTATGCATGATGAACTAAATAATTTTTCTAGAAATGAAGTTTGGACTTTAGTAGAAAGACTCAAGAATCATAATGTAATTGGAACAAAATGGGTTTTCAGAAATAAGCAAGATAAAAATGGTGTAGTTGTTACAAACAAAGCTCGTCTTGTTGCACAAGGTTTTCTCAAGTCGAAGGTTTAGACTTTGGTGAAACCTTTGCACCTTTGGTAAGACTTGAAGCTATTCGAATACTTCTTGCTTATGCATCTAGCTTTAATTTTAAGTTATTTCAAATGGATGTAAAAAATGCATTTCTAAATGGTGAAATATCTGAATTAGTTTTTATTGAACAACCTCCTGGATTCGAAGATTCCAAATTTCCAAACCATGTATTTAAACTGTCTAAAGCTCTCTATGGTCTCAAATAAGCTCCTCAAGCTTGGTATGAACGACTTAGAGACTTTTTGTTATCAAAAGGTTTTAAAATTGGGAAGGTTGACACAACTCTCTTTACAAAAATGATTGAAAAAGATTTGTTCATATGTCAGATATATGTTGATGATATTATTTTTGGGTCTACTAATGAACATTTCTGTCATGAGTTTGGAGAGATGATGTCTAAGTAATACGAGATGTCAATGATCAGCGAGCTAAGCTTCTTCCTTGGACTTCAAATCAAGCAACTCAAGAACGGTATGTTCGTGAGTCAAACGAAGTACGTGAAGGACTTGCTCAAGTGCTTTGGGATGGAAGATGCTAAACAATCAAAACCCCCATGGCCACAAATGGACATCTGGATCTGGACAACAATGGAAAATCGGTCGATTCTAAACTCTATAGGTCTATGATTGGTAGCTTATTATATCTTACTGCATCTAGGCCTGATATCATATTTAGTGTTTGCATATGTGCTAGATTTCAGTCAGCCCCTAAGGAATGTCATTTGATTGCCATTAAAAGAATTCTTAGGTACTTGAAATGCTATCCCAGCTTAAGTCTTTGGTATCCGAAAAATGCAAACTTTGAATTAATTGGTTATTTAGATTCAGATTATGCTGGTTGTAAGATTGATAGAAAAATCACATCTGGTAGTTGTCAATTATTGGGGAGATCATTAGTATCATGGTCATTTAAGAAACAAAATTCTGTAGCTCTCTCCACCGCTGAAGCGGAATATGTGTCTACAGGAAGTTGTTGTGCTCAAATTTTGTGGATGAAGCAGACATTTTTGGATTATGGTATAATTTTTGAAAAAGTGCCACTCTTATGTGATAATGAAAGTGCCATTAAAATTACTAGTAACCCTGTTCAACATTCTAGAACTAAGCATATTAAAATACGGCACCATTTTATAAGAAATCATGTAACAAAAGGAGATATAGATGTGAGTTATATCAGAACAGACATGCAACTAGCAGATATTTTCACCAAACCCCTAGATGAAACTAGATTTTGCTTTCTAAGAGGTGAATTAAACATTATTGATATATCAAATGCTAGTTGATGTGCTATTTTTATATTAAATATGTGTTATTCTCTTTTTGGTCGAAATTATCCAAACTGACAGTCAGCATGACAAACTGACTGTCAATTACTAGCATAGGATCCTGGCCGTAGTCTCTGGTCGAAGTCGTTGACCATGCTGACTATCCATTTCATAGAATGACTGTCAGTTATGTGCTTCAACTTTGGTCGTTGCCAGCCGTTCTAGGTCTCTCCAGTGAGGAGGATTAGGCTGTAGTTTCTGCTCCCACCTTTTTGTGCTTGATGCCAAAGGGGGAGAAATTTTTGTATGTCTTTACGTTTTGGTTATTTGGATATATTGTCGTTATGGTTGGTTGGATGCTTTCTTATATGATGTTATTATGGATGATGTCATTATGGATATGATGGTTTATATATATATATATATATATATGATGATTTATGGATGATTGACCTCTTTTATATGTATGAGTTGATTTGATTTTATATGTATGAGTTGATTTGATCTTTATTATGTGAGGTTGATTGTCGTGGTATTGCGAATACCCCGGTAGGTTTCGTGGACGATCCTAGCGAAGAAAACGCGACGCGGGTTGACCGGATGACTGGTCCTCCCCCGCCGGACAAACACAACAAGTGACACGGAGGTTTATACAGGTTCGGGTCCCGGTGGGGGCCCTAGTCCTGTCGGCATGCTCCAGACTGGAGTCGGCTGGGGAGGCTCTCTCGGGGAGAGGCTTCCGGAGCACACATGTGAGTTTGGCTATTCTAACAATAATGAGCAACTTGTTCTTACAACAGGGGGTACAAGGGCAATTTATAATCCCAAAAGAAGCAAAAAGGCTAAACTACCCCGGACGCTACCGTCAGATCGAGGGGTAGCAACGTCCTTCTCCCGGCCAGATGCCTTGGATGCTTGACAGGTGGCCGCTGATTCCCGAGGGGCTTGCCACGCGACCCGCACATGACCAAGGCGCTCGTCACGTGATCCGCACGTGACGTGGAACCAGGGGCTCCTGTCCCCGGAACGCACCAGAGGCCTCGTCCCCGGACGAAAGGCGGCGCCCGGGCCAGGCACCGGAGGCCACGTCCCCAGACGAAAGGCGGCGCCCGGGGCAGGCACCGAGCGAAAGGCGGCGCCCAGGCACCCGTCCCCAGAGCCACGTCCCCGGATGAAGGCGGCGCCCGGGGCAGGCATGGGAGGCCATGTCCCCGGGCGAGTGGCAGCGCCCGGGACAGGCACCGGAGACCACGTGCCTGGGGGAAAGGCGGCGCCCGGGGCAGGCACCATAGGCCACGTCCCCGGGCAAAAGGCGGTGCAACTTACCTGGACTTAGTCCCGCGGAGATTTCCCCCAACAGCAGCCCCCCATGCCCGCCGGGGACGATGCTCGAGTCCCCGGTGGGTATGGTACAAGTTACCGGGAAAATCTTCGGGCCAAGCTACCAGAGCCGTGAAGTTTCGATTCCCGTGCCGCGTGCTTATGAGCGCGCCGTTTGGCCATAAATGAGCTCACGGTTCGAACCGGTGCCTCGGTTTGCGTGCCCATCCCTTTGTTTCCCGTGCACGGTTTGAATTTCAATGGCACGGATGTACCGCAGAGTGCCACGTGGCGCCCATCTGGGCCACGCTTCACCTCTATAAATAGGGCCTTGGGGGGCCCGGGGAGCTCATTCCAAACTTTCCAAACTCCAGCGCCCTTAGCTCTCCCGGTAGCCCCCTCCCGGTAGCTAGCTCCCGAAAGCTCAGTCTTCGGAACCTTTAGGTCCCTTCCGCTCCCAAAGCCTTAGCCACCGGAAATAACTTGATGGCGCCTAAGGGCCGAGCGAAGACCACGGAGGTGCCCCCGGAGGAAGTCGCTCCGGACTTCCTCTGGGCCTCCGAATTCATGGCCGGGGACTTAGAGTCCCTGGTCGACCGTGGAGTCATCGAGGACGGGGACGTCCGGGTCCCCGTGAAGAAGGACGGAGCCCCCCGCCCCAGGCCCGGAGAGGTTGTGGCCTTTGAGGCCTTCCTGGAGGCGGGGCTCCGACTCCCGGTGCACCTGTTGCTCCGGGAGTTCTTGAAGGAGTACGGGGTGGCTCTCAACCACCTCACGCCGAACGCCATCGTCCGGATGGGCCTATTCATATGGCTCTTCGAGACGGTGACCGGATGGGAGCCCACGCTGCGAACCTTCCGGTACTTCTACGAGCCAGCGGCAAGGAGCTCCCACATGGTAAAGGGGGGACCCAAGTCCCCCTTTGGCTCGGTGATGGTCCAGATGCTACCGTCCCGGGTAGCCGATTACCTGGTGGCGGCATCCCGGGACCACTGGGGCGACTGGATCCGGAGGTGGTTCTACCTCCGGGTCCGGGATGACGGGGTGGTGTATTCCCCGGAGGCCCCCACCTACAGCCGGTCATCTGCACCGAAGCCCCCACCCGGTGTGGACGGACGAGGAGCTGGAGCTCCTCGGGAAGGTCATCATCTCCTGGGGCACCCGCTCCATGCGGGACGCCGCCGAGGAGATGATGCTCTTGAGGATCTCCCCCTTCTCGCGCGGAAGGAGGGGGATCGAGATGTGCCCGAAGCAACAACCCCTGGTGAAACCGGTGACCCGATGTAAGTCTTTGATTACTTGGTTCATTAGATTTACAAATTTTTCAAAATTTTTCTAACTCTTACCTTTCGTAGTCCGGCCGTACCCGGCGGCACGAGAGAAGGCGGAGAACCTCCTAGGGAGGTACTTCGCCGACGAGCACGAGCGCATCGTGCGCGTCATGGGGGAGGGCCCTCCCGGGAACCTGGTAGCCGAGGCCTTCGGGCTAAAGCTACCGGAGAGGAAGCCCCTCCCTACCCTTGGATCACACAAGCGGGGGAAGGAAGCTGCCGGGGGCTCTGAGCCTAAGAATGACAGAGTTCAAAAAGCCCCCGGCCCATCGACGACGCCGGCCTCGAGCCGGCGAAGGTCCGGGACGAGACCCCCGGGACCGGGCGCACCCGGGCGCCGGCCCGGAAGGAAGCAACACCCCCTCCCCCAGAGAGCCCCGTTGAGGCTCGGGGGAAGGGACCGGCCGTGGGCGGGGAGGTGTCTGATTCGGCGGATTACGCCCCCTCACTGCCTTTGGTGGCGGCCCTCCCGGCGCCCCCGGCACCTTTGGAGCCGGAGAGGCCGGAGGTGAGGTTCGCGGAGGCCTCACCTCCGCGGGTGGAGTGGCCAGTAGACAAGGGGGGGAGCCCCTCGGTCTACGAGGTCCCTCCGGAAGTGGAGGTCCCGGGGGCCCCGCAGCCCGGGAAGGGAAAAGGGCTCATGGTTCCTCCCCGGGGAGGGGCCCCCTCCGAGAGCTCTTCAGCCACTTCCTCGGAGGCCACCTCCTCGGCGACGAAGACGCCGACCACCGCCACCCTGGCCGAGATTATGCCGGGCGTTCAGGTCCGGGGGCCCGTCATCAGCCGCGACGGGACCGGCACCGGGCGGGAGACCCCCTTGCTTTCCGCGGGGGAGGTCGACCGCTACGCGGAGGGCCTGCAGACCTGGAAGGTCCAGGCCTACGTCCTGGAGGGGACGCTCCGCAAGCGTTTTGGGGACCTTCAGTCTCTCCAAATCTAGATACTTACCCGAACCGGCGGGTGCTTTCTTTCGGCCCCCTAAACTCGAATTATTTCTAACTCTAGAGTTTGTAGGGGGCGGCCATTACCTGGGGGCTTGAGCAGCGCATCGGCCGGCTGCTGAAGGATGCGGAGGACCGGGCCGCTGCCTTCCTGGGGAAACGGGATGAAGCCCTCCAGGAGCTGGCCCGGGTCCGGGCCCAGGTCCATGTCTCCGAGGCCGTCAACGACCGCCTCCGGCAGGAGGCCAAGGAGAAGGAGGAAGCCCTCCGGGAGCTCGAGGGCTTGAGCGTTCGGGCGGTGATGGACGCGAGCCGCTTCGTCCGCTCGGCCCTCGGGGGCCTCGGTGTGAGCCTAGGCTCTGGGAGCAGCTCGGAGGTGCCCCCGGCTACACTCACGGAGGCTGTGCGTTTTCTTAACGCACAAGTCTCCGTGATCCCGGAGGCCGCAAATGCCCGGGCACGAGGCCGGGCAATCCCCGTGGTTGCGGCCGCGCCCGGGCTCGTGGAGCACCGGGGGGTGGGCGCCCGAGCGATCGGGGGCCGCATCCCCCGGAGCTTCCCCGAGTTTTTCAAGCCCTCGCGCCGGGAGGTGGAGCAGCTCGCCGGGGGCTTCTACGACCGGATCGTCCGGGTGAGGTTCCCGGCACCGGCGCCTCCGAGAGCGGATGCCCCGGCCCCGGCCCCGGCGAAAGCCCCCCCGGGGGGGACGCCAATGACAAAGTATGAGCCTCCCCCCGGGTCTTAGATAGGACCCTTTTTGCTTTTTTAGTATTTTTCTCCCGGTAGCTTCTTAGAAGAAGCCCCGGACACTTGTAAAAAGACATTTTGAAATGCAATAGAATTGAAAATTTTTCTAAGTCTTGAATGAATACAATGTTACCAGGTTTCCCGGGAGGTTACTCCCAGGCGAAGGTCCGGAAGAAGTTCCTCGGGGGCGAGGCCTTTGAGCCCCGGTAGGTGTCCCCCAGGGGACGCCCAAGCCGCTTTGATCTTGCTAAGTCTCATCTCCGGGGAGCGCTGCGGGGACGTTGTCCGGGAGCCGATCCGATTGAGATGGCATCCAGAGTGGCACTTCGATAATTTTGACAATCATCGCGCCGAATTACCCCCTCCGCGTCTGGGGTCCCGGATGATCCCCCCTCTTCGGATATTTCCATCGGCGGGCTACGAGTATTGGCCCGAGGACGTGCTCCGGGAAGCTCAGCGCCGCATACGCGCATTGTACCGGGACCTGACCCGGGAGCTATCGGAGGGCCTCCGGGACTATTAGGCGTAGGAGCCTTAGGATGTAGAGAATTTCCGGGTTATGACCCGAGTTGTACCGTTTCCGATGCCCACCGGAGGGGGAAGATGTCCTCCGGTTGAATGATTAATAAAGCTGTGTTTGCTTCTTGTTGCTTTGAGAATCTTCTCTTGATAAGATAGACCTAAGTTTGCTCATTTTTCTTGGATGGTCTGGACGACTTCTTTTGATAAGAATGAGTTAAGTTTGCTCGTGGATGGTCCGGACGACACCCGGGGTTCCTTATCCCCCCCCCCCCCTGCCCACAGTGGGCCGGAGGGTAGCTCCGCGAGCTGTGGGGGTGAAGATGAAGACCTGTGGCATAAGAATTTTTCCAAGTTAGAAAATTCCAAAACGAGGTTTCCGGGGAAAAACTTTCCGGGAGACAATCGTCCGGCCGCCGTGAGAACGGGGAGCCGGGAATAAGGTCTCAAGGGAAGAAACATCCGAGAAAACCCGACGAAATTTCCGGAGGTGAACTTTCCGGGAGACAATCGTCCGGTCGCCGTGAGAACGGGGAGCCGGGAATAGGGTCTCCGGGAAAGAAATATCCAAGAAAACCTGAGATGAGATTTCCAAAGATAAACTTTCCGGGAGACAATCATCCGGTCGTCGTGAGAACGGGGAGCCGGGAATAGGGTCTCCGGGAAAGAAATATCCAAGAAAACCTGAGATGAGATTTCAGGAGATAAACTTTCCGGGAGACAATCGTCCGGTCGCCGTGAGAACGAGGAGCCGGGAATAAGGTCTTTAGAGAAGAATATCCAAGGAATCCATCCCGCAGGGGAGACCATCGACTCCCGGAGGAGGATGTGCTCGCTGACGGGTATGAGTATTTGGGTAGGGGACTAGTCTCCCAAAGTGACTCATTACCGCGGTCCCTGAGGACCGGGTTGCCGCTTACACCCTCAGTCCACGAGGGCTGATCGTAAGTCGCCCTTCAGGAGGGACTTGTTGGGTCATGAGAGCCCACTTCCTCACGGGGAGGGCATCGCCGTTAGAGGCGGTAATGTAAGGAACCTACAATAAGACAGTTGAAGAGAAAAATCCAGTTGTATTGACAATGAAACAAAATACAACACCTCCCCCCGCGAAGTCGCGAAAGGGGAGGGAAAGGTGATTACAATGTCCCCCCTCCCCCTCCGGTGTGATCGCTCCGGGGGAGGGGACAGTAAGTACAAGGTCCCCCTTCCCCCTCAGGCGTGCTCGCTCCAGGCGAGGGGACGGGCCTGTGTAGGCTAGACATAAAACTTGCGAAGTAAACGCAAGTTCCACGTGTGCTTCAGCTCCTGCTCTTGGAGGTTGGAGAGCATTAAGCCCCCGAGCCCAGGACCGCGGAGATTCTGTAGGGGCCCTCCCATTTGGGGGAGAGCTTGCCCTGGGCTTGGGGGTCTGTGACGCGCTTGAAGACAAGGTCCCCAAGGCGAAAAGCCCTCTCGCGCACGCGCTGGTTGTATGCGCGCGCCATCTCGCGCTCGTAGATGGCGTGGCGGAGGAGCGCTCGGTCGCGTTCCTCCTCCACGAGATCAATCTCCAGCTGTTGGTTCGCCTCATTGGCTTGGTACGCTGCGGTCGTAGCTCCGTCTAGGAGCTCGACTCGCAGCGACCGGAAGCCTATCTCTGGGGGGAGGACTGCCTCTGCCCCGTAGACTAGGGAGAAGGGAGTACGTCCCGTCGCTTGGCTCAGGGTCGTGCGCATAGAGCAGAGGATGCTAGGGAGTTCCTCTACCCATGCACCCCGCTTAGAAGCGGCCTGCTTGAGTCGCCGGCGTAACCCCTGTAGGATCACGCCGTTGACCCTCTCGACAGCCCTGTTGCTCCGGGGATGGGCCACTGAGGCGAAGTGGATGACGAGCCCCAGGCCTTCACAGAATTCCCGGAAATAGGCCCAGTCGAATTGGGTCCCGTTATCAACAGTGATTTCCCCGGGGACACCAAAACGACAAACGACATTTTTCCAGAAAAACCGCTGAACAGCCCGGGACGTGATGCTGGCCAAGGGTTCCGCCTCTACCTACTTTGTAAAGTAGTCGACCGGGACTACCGCATACTTGTATCCTCCGGGCGCTGGGGGGAAGGGCCCTAAGAGGTCCATCCCCAGCACGCGAAGGGCCAACTGATGGAGATAGTCTGCAGCGCTACAGGGGGGAGGTTTGAACCCTTGGCCATCTTCTGGCAACCCTCGCACGAGGAGACAAGGTCCCGCGCGTCGCGCATCACCGTGGGCCAGTAAAAGCCCTGCCGAAGAGCCTTGGCTGTGATGGCACGCTGGGCTAGGTGAGAGCCACAGCTTCCCGCGTGGATGTCTTCAAGAAGTTGGAGTCCCTCCGGCCGTGGGAGGCAACGCAGGAGGGCGGAAGCCCCCTGCTTGTAGAGCTTCCCCTCCAGTAGGAGGTATGCCCGGGCTTTGGCCCGGAGGCACTTAGCCTCGGTTTCGTTGGGAGGGTCCCCCTCCCCCTTGATGAAGGAGACGAGGGGGTCCATCCATGACGGAGCCCAGGAGATCTCGGCGACCTCCGGGACGCGAGGCTCGTCGCCCGTGTCCGGGGAGGCCACCGAGGGCTTCGTGATGATCTCCAGGAAGGCCCCCTTGGAGAGCGATTCCCGGGCGCTTGCTGCCTAGGCCAAGGCGTCGGCCCGGTCATTGTCCCTTCGCGGGATATGCCGGGCCTCGAGGCCGTCGAAGTGCTTCTCCATCTTCCTCACCTCCTGCAAATAAAGACTCAAGTTTGCGTCATGGCACAGGTAAGACTTGTCCATTTGGCAAACTACGAGCTGAGAATCTCCCTTCACTAGGAGGCGCCGGATCCCCAGGGAGCGCGCAAGGCGCAACCCGAGGAGCAAAGCCTCGTACTCGGCGACGTTGTTGGTTGCAGGGAACTCGAGCCGCACCGCATACTCGAGTTCCTTCCCCTCGGGGCTCTGGAAGACTACTCCCGCACAGGCCCCGGCGAGACACAGCGACCCGTCAAACATGAGGGTCCAATGGTCACTGTGTCGGGGCGGCACGGGGAGGTCTTCATCCCCGGGCCCGAAGGCAGGAGTCCACTCCACCACGAAGTCGGCGAGGACCTGTGACTTGATGGCGGAGCAGCTTGTGAGGGACAGGGAGAAGGGGGGCGAGCTCGGCCCCCCACTTCCCGATCCAGCCGGTGGCCATTTTGTTCCGCAGCACCTCCCCCAGGGGGAGGGACGACGGGACGGTGATGGGGTGTCCCAGGAAGTAGTGGCGAAAATTCCGGGACGCCATCAGGAGGGTGTAGCAGATCTTCTCCATCTCCGTGTACCGAGTTTTGGCCCTTTGGAGGGCCTCACTCACGTAATACACGGGACGCTGCTGCCCCCCTTGCTCCTTCACCAATACCGCGCTTACGGCGACCGGGGTCGCGGCAAGGTAGAGGAGCAAGGGCTCTTCTGGAGACGGACTCACGAGCATTGGAGGGGTCGTGAGGTACTTCTTGAGGTCGTTGAATGCCTCCTGGGCCTCGGGGGTCCATCGGAACCCCTTGAGCCCCCGGAGGATTTTGAAGAATTGGAGGTGAGACGAAGCGGCTCAGCGCGGCTAAGCGGCCGGCGAGCCGCTGGACGTCCTTGACGGAGCACGGTGGGGGCATGTCCAGGAATGCCCAGATCTTTTCGGGGTTTGCCTCTATGCCCCGTTGGGACACGAGGAAACCCAGGAGCTTGCCCCCACGAAGGTGCACTTCTCTGGGTTGAGCTTCAACCCATACGCGCGGAGGTTGCGAAAGGTCTCCGCTAGGTCGTCGACGTGGGCAGCTGCGCGGGGACTTTTGACGACCGCGTCGTCTACGTAGACTTCGACGTTGCGGCTGACTTGGTTTTTGAAGACCAGCGTCATGAGGCGCTGGAAGGTCGCTCCCGCATTCTTCAGCTCGAAGGGCATGTGGACGTAGCAGAAGGTTCCGAAGGGAGTTATGAAACTCATCTTTTCCTCGTCCCCTTCCGCCATCCGGACTTGATGGTAGCCCGAGTAGGCGTCTAGGAAGCTCATCAACTCGCACCCCACGGTGGAGTCGACTCATTGGTCAATCCGCGGGAGTGGGAAGTTGTCCTTGGGACAGGCGCAATTGAGGTCGGTGAAGTCCACGCACATTCGCCACCTGCCATTTGACTTCTTCACGAGGACGGGGTTCGCGAGCCACTCGGGGTGCAGGACCTCCCGAATGAACCCCGCCTCTCGGAGTCGGGCGATCTCCACCTTGATCGCCTCTTGGCGTTCAAGGGAGAGTTTCCTCAGCTTCTGTTTGATTGGGGGTGACCGGGGGTCACCGCGAGCTTGTGCTCAATGACCTCCCGGGCGACGCCCCGCATGTCGGAAGGCTTCCACGCGAAAACATCGGAGTTCTCGCGCAGGAAAGCCGCCAGTTGCGCCGCATGCTCCTCGGGGAACTCTGCCCCGATCTGGACAGTTTTGTCCCCGTCGTCCGGGGACAGCAGGACCTTCCGGATACCCCCTTCCGGACGCGGCTTGGGGAGGGGCCTCCCGGGAGGTATCGCCGTGACGTCTGGTTCCGGGGGAGAGACCTCCCCCCCGGGCGCCTTAATGATGTTGACGCTTCCGATTGTGGCGGCGGCACGCTCGTATAGAGGGCGGGCCATGTCTTAGTCTCCCCGGACGTTGATCACGCCGTGCCGCCCGGGGATCTTCATGCACAGGTAGTTTTGGTGGGTGGCAGCCCCCAGGCAGTTGATCGTGGTCCTCCCCATGATCGCGTTGTAGGAGGAGGGGAGGTCCACCACGTTGAATCGGATCATCTCGGTCCGGTAGTTCTCCGGGGTGCCAAATGTCATGGGGAGATCCACCTTCCCCACGGGGTGGATCACCTTCCCTGGGACGAACCCTTGCAGGGGCCCTACCGTGGGCTGCAGAAGCTTGTCATCTACCTGCATCTCCCTAAAGGCTTTCAGGTAGAGGACGTCGGTGGAGCTTCCGCCATCCACGAGGATGCGGGCCAGGTGGCAATTGTAGATGGTGGCGGAGATGATGAGCTCGTCGTCGTGGGGGAAGCGAACCCCGCGCGCGTCTTCCGCCGTGAAGGTGAGGGGGATGTCCGACCACTTGGGTGGCGGGGACGTATGTAGCACCCCCACCACCTTAACTTCGCGCGCGTACTCTTTACGCTGGCGCTTAGAGTCCCACCCGGAGGCAGACCCTCCCACAATGACGTTGATGCGGCGCTGGGAAGTTTGGAAGGGGAGAGTTTCTGAACGCTCCCCCTCCTGCGTATGCCCCTGTTGACCCCCCGCGGGAGCAGGAAGGGCCGGAACAGCCGGCCAAGGGGGTAGGGAGGCCGGAGTCCCCCCCCCCTGCCCATGCTAGTCGAGGAAAGCCGTGAAGTGCTGCTGCAGCTGGTGGCACTCTCGGGTAGCATGGGTACTGGACCCGTGGAAGGTGCACCACAGTCCTTCCCTGCCTCTCCCCGCGGGGCCTTCCTGACCGCGGGAAGACTGTCCTCCCCATGGCCTTTCGGCTTGGGGAAGGGGCGGTTGCCCCTCGGGGGGTCGCGCGAGCCACCTCCGCCCTCAAGGACAAAGGTGTCCCGAGGCCGTGGCTCGTTACGGTCCCCCTGCCTGGGGCGTTTGAGGGGGTCCCTGGCCCCCCGGTCAGCGGGGGCGGGGGCCCCCTGGGTCTTCTTCCAGAGGTCGTCCTCCTCCGCCCGAGCGTACTTTTCGAGTACATTGAAGAGCTCATCGGCGGAGGACGGGCAGCTTCGGGAGAGACTCCGGTGGAGCTCTCCTGGGAGGATCCCGCTCTTGCACGCTTCGATGACCGTAGAGTCGGGAACATGAGCTACTTTGCTCTTCACTTGGGCGAAGCGCTTGAAGAAGCTTCGGATGGTCTCCCCCGTCCTCTGACGGACGGTGTACAGCTGCGAAGAGTCCAGGGGACGCACGTAGTTCCCTGGAAGTTCGCACAGAACTCATGCTTGAGCTGCGCGAAAGACTTGATGGAGCCGGCCTTCAAGTTGTAGAACCAGGACCGGGCGATCCCGGTGAGGTAGAGGGGGAAGACGTTGCACTGCACCGTCTCGTCCCCCCCAGCCGCCGAGATGGCTGTGGAATATACCTGCACAAACTCATAAGGGTCGGCCTCACCGTTGTAGTGCTCGATGTGCGGCGGGCGATAAGGCCGCGGTCACCGGATGCACCGAAGTCTACGGCACAGGGGCTGATTAGCCCCCTATACTTCCCAAGGAGAGGCCCGGTCGCTGTCTCCTTTGACGGGGGAGGCGCCCTCGTTGTTGGAGTAGGGAAGCGGCCCAAGAGGTCTGCCGGTGTGGCGGTGGCGACGCTTTTCTTCTGGACCGGGGCTGAGTTCCCGGAAGTCCGGGCTCTCCCCCGGAGAGGCTGGCTCCTCGGCGGGTCTCTTCCCCCGATCGGTGCGAGAGCGAGGCTCCCCGCGCCCGCGGCCAGGGGGAAGTTCTTCCCCGCACTTAGCCGTATGCATTCGCTCGACCTCCTCCCACGAGAAACGGACCTGGTCCGCAGGGGGTACCCTCGAGGGCGGCCCCGGGGGAGGAGGGAGCTCATGTACTATAGCTACTGGCCCGGAGGCTACCGGGGCCGGCTGGGGGGAGCCCCCTGCTAAGACCCCCGGGACCGGAAAAGGGGAAGCCCCTGTATCATCCGGAACCGGGGAGGGGGTGCCCGCGACGACGTTCGGAACCGAAGTGGAGGGAGCCCCCGTGGCGACGATCGGAACCGGAAAGGGGGAAGCCCCTGTGATATCCGGAACCGGCGAGGGGGAGCCCCCGCGACGACGTCCGGAACCGAGGAGCCGATGTGGGGGGAGGTCCGCTGAGGCACAGGAGCTGCTCTGTCGACCGCCCCTGATGCGGTAAACGCGACGCGCAGGGCGGGACTGGCTCCCGGCGCAGGGAAAACCCCTGGCATGTAATGGGCCCCCGGCCCCGGGAATGGGCCCGGAATGGGGTATCCCCTCAGTGCCATGAAGGGCCCGGGCACGAAGTAACCTCCTGGCACCGGGAAAGACCCGGGTGCCGGGAGGGGTCCAGACATATGACCTGCAGGGGGAGGGTACCCCAGGTGGGGTCATACGGGGCGGCCGAACCTCCGGAGACCGGAGGGACCGCCGGGTGACCCATAAACGGTGGCATAGCCCCCGGGTATGGGTACGGCGTATACGTGGGGGCCGGCGGCCGCGCCAACACGCGGAGCATCTCATCCATGGAGCACTGGGCGCGGAGCTGGCCCTCCACTAAAGCCTCGAGCAGGGCGTCCCGGGGAGCCGGGGGAGCCGTCGGGGGGAGACTAGTCCCGGTCGAGGCTCCCGCGGTCACCGGGAGCGACCCAGAGGTCGAACCACCTAAGTTAAGAGAGAAGGTGGGAGGAGGTACCTGGGTCTGGCCGCCTCCGGGCGGAGGCGTCGGGACAGTCACGTCCCGGACGGGTGGCGTTGGGTCACCGGGACCGGCGTCACCGGGGAGGGCGCGAGCCCTCGTTCTTGGGGGAGCCATGGCGTCTTGTCACGAGTCCCCACGGACGGCGCCAACTGTCGTGGTATTGCGAATACCCCGGCAGGTTTCGTAGATGATCCTAGCGAAGAAAACGTGACGCGGGTTGACCGGGTGACGGGTCCTCCCCCGCCGGACAAACACAACAAGGGACACGGAGGTTTATACAGGTTCGGGTCCCGGTGGGTGCCCTAGTCCTGTCGGCGTGCTCCCGACCGGAGTCGGCTGGGGAGGCTCTTTCGAGGAGAGGCTTCCGGAGCACACCTGTGAGTTTGGCTATTCTAACAATAATGAGCAACTTGTTCTTACAACAGGGGGTACAAGGGCTATTTATAGCCCCAAAAGAAGCAAAAAGGCTAAACTACCCGGGACGCTACCGTCGGATCGAGGGGTAGCAACGTCCTTCTCCCGGCTAGATGCCCGGATGCTTGACAGGTGGCCGCTGATTCCCGAGGCGCTTGCCACACGACCCGCACGTGACCAAGGCGCTCGTCACGCGATCCGCACGTGACGCGGAACCAGGGGCTCCTGTCCCCGGAAGGACGATGACGCCCGGGGCAAGCACCGGAGGCCTTGTCCCCGGGCAAAAGGCAACGCCCGGGACAGGCACCGGAGGCCGCGTCCCCGGGCCAAAGGCGGCGCCCGGGACAAGCACCGGGGGCCGCGTCCCCGGAGGAAAGGCGGCGCCCGGGGCAGACACCGAAGGCCACGTCCCTGGGCGAAAGGCGGCGCCCGGGGCAGGCACCGGAGACCACGTCCCCTGACGAAAGGCGGCACCCGGGGCAGGCACCGGAGGCCACATCCCCGGACGAAAGGCGGTGCCCGGGGCAAGCACGGGAGGCCATGTCCCCGGGCGAGTGGCGGCACCCGGGACAGGCACCGGAGGCCACGTCCCCGGGCGAATGGCGGCGCCCGGGGCAGGCACCAGAGGCCACATCCCCGGGCGAAAGGCGGCGCAACTTACCTGGACTTAGTCCCGCGGAGATTTCCCCCAACATTGATTGATCTCATCATTGTGATGATACAGGATTTGAGATTCCACGCATACATTTAGGGGGAGTTATAAATTTTTATTATTTTCGAACACTTGTTGTCATCAATCATCAAAAAGGGGAGATTGTTGCATCTAGGCCTTTATGCCTAAATCTGATTTTGATAATTAATGAAAACAAGTGTTTCAGACTAATTGTGTTTTTGAGTCACTTGATACAGATCTATATTGGGAAAGAAATGCAAGATGATGAGGATGAATCCAACTTCAAAAAGAAAAGCACAAGTTGCAAAGCACAAGAACGAAATGCAAATTGCAGGACTAAAGATGCAAAGGACCTGAGGTAATATTTGATTTTATTTTTACCGATCTCGGCGTCTGGAGTTTGATTGGTTTAGAATCATATTTCTTAGTTTTAACCGTACTATAAAGAGGGGTTGCAAGTCCTCTCTACATTTCCAGTATAAACCGAGAAACTACTAGGTCATTGCATCTCATCTATTTCGGTTGGATTTGATTTGGTTTTTTCAGTTGAGTTTTTGACAGCAGAAGAGATTTTGCATTTTCTAAAAAGATATAGGTAGATCTGGCTTTTGCTTCTGTTGACAAAAAGATATCCCTTTAAATTATCTTTCAAACGAGGTATAAAACACTTCAATCGGATCTCTGGATTAAAAGTTATAACTATTTTTATCCATGTTGACTGTCAGTTTGAATTGTCAATTTTGTTTGCTGACAATTATCCAGAGAAAGTGTTTTTTTGAGCCAAAATTTTTTGACCTAAACTGGCTATCAGTATGACAAACTGAATGTCAGTTTGCATTTCGATCTGGAGCTGATTGTTTTGAGTTTTTGGTTTAACTGGTCGATTTTATGGTCGATATTGACTGTCAGTTTATGATACTAACTGTCAGTATGTGATGTCAGTTTCCTTATACGACCAGCAAAGTTTTGTCTGTGATTTTTGTCAGTCGTTGAGGAAGAAACTGACTATCAGTTTGTGCTATTTTATTTCCATATACGACCTCAAACGGCTAGCTGAGTTTACTCCGGATTTTACTTCTTCTGGTTGTGACCTAAACTGACTATCAGTTATACAAACTGACTGTCAGTTTGCACTGTTGATTTTCAGCTCGAGCTCCAACGGCTCTTTTGTTTGTTGAGGCTATAAATAGAGGCCTTGAACAGATGTTTTGTATATCCAGCAGCCTCACATTCTTATACACTCTTGAGTTTTAGTTCTTTATACAAAATGTAGATCTGTTGATCAAGTCGAGTGTTTCTGAGATCCACCGAGTTTTCTGTTTGCATTGTTCTTGCATACTTAGAGGTTCTCGGTGATTGTTGGAGGTCTAGACAAGACCTTGCTGCTTATTACTCTTGGTGAACGCCCTCACCTAAACGGTTTGGTGGCCTGGCCGTTGACCTCTCCTGTTCGGAGATTGTCAGAGAGGCTTGGAGTGTTTGTAAAAGGCATCGGTGCTCGCCTTTCTGGAGTGGACAAGGAGCATCCACTAGTGAGAAATATCCTTCGTGGATATTGAAGACTCAATTCACTTGAGTGCTTCAACGAGGATTAGGGGAGACCGGACGTGTCTCCGAGACCTCGGGAAAAATCTTGTGTTCGTTCTCTCTATCTTTTCTTTTTAATATATTGAGTTGCAATTTAGTTCTTCTCTTTGCAAAAAAAAAATTTTATTTGAAGTTTTTAAAACCTCCTATTCACCCCCCATCTAGTTGGCATCCTTGATCCTATAGGTAGCACTTTTACCTTAAGTTTAGTATTGAAAACATGCAAAATCATACTTAAAACACCTCTGATACGACATTTTATGTGCAAAATTTAATTATGTTCACAAATTGCTTTCACGGTTATATTCATCATGTTTCAGGGATCAACCACTCCAAATTTGAGGCAATTTCGACCACATTTGAGCCTCCAACGACCAAGAAACACAACTGGAGAAGAAAAGGGACCTGGTCAAAGTCGAATTGGCGGGTAAAAGATCAAATTCGTTTGAATCTCGGGTGAAAAGTGACTTGTACCCGAAAAGGCTGCTGCTCAAAAAAGAGACCCGGTTGAATACAATGTGGTCGAAGGATATTCCCGCTTGGTTTTGGTCGTGACACATGTTTGGCCGCAATTGCGCCACGTGTCCCAGTCGTGATAGAGTCAGTTTCGGTCACGACGCATGTGTGACTGCGATTGCGCCACGTGTCCCGGTCGTGTTCGAATTGGACTCCTCAACTCGGTTTTGATCGGTTTTAATCCAAATCTGTCGTTATGAGGCCGATTTGACCAGGATTGGTCGTAGATGGGCCGATTTGAAACGGGTTTGATCCAAACTGGTCGTTTGTGGGCCATTTGATCCAGTTTTGACTCAAACTGGTGGATTTTGGCCAGATTTGGTCGGTTTTGAGTCGTATTGGATCAAAACTGGTCGAATCTGGTTGATTTTGACTTAGATTTATCCGTTCTCACCCCGTTTGAAGCCAAAGTTCGTCGCCTAAACATCAAGGAGTTATTTTTGGACATGTTTATCAATGTACTATAAATAGAGAAGCTTTTGGCTCAATTAATAATCTCTTTCTTAGGTTTAGAAGCCATTAGGGATTAGTTTTAGTTTAGTAGAGCCCCCCTCTGTTTTTCTCACTTTTGTAAGCCGATAAGGACGGCAATTTCAATTCACAAGCAATCAAGTAAGTTGTTATTTATTTTTTATTGTTATTTCTGCATTATTATGGCTTTTAGCGAGTAGATCCCCTCTAGAGTTAGGGATGACCTAATCCTGAAGACATGATTCTTCCTCGTTCTTTATTTCAAGTTTTGAAGTAATTTCATGATGTTTTCTTCCTCCAAACCCTAAATTCTCATTTCTACAACAGACGTAACAGTTGAGCTTTAGCAAGAATTTAGGGGGAGTTCTTGAGTCCTTAGCACTTTGATGCAGGATCCTGAACAAGAGATAGGCTCTCACCAAACGTGACAGTGGAAGCGATCCTCTGACTGTTGACTCAACGCCCCGAACTGGAAACTCAATTTGTCTTGGAAAAAATTGAAATTAACTTACAATCCTCGGACCTTGGATAGAATTATGCCAAATGGTTATGGAATTCCCGAAGCCCTAGATTTTCATTCCAGCTTGCAAACCCTAGATTGATAGACTTAGTTGTAGAAAAACAACCCCCAAAACTCGTTTAGACTTAATCAATGATCCACTAAGCTAGAAAGACGAATACGCTTGTTCCTCGTGGAATTCGACCCTCAAGTACTCAATGCTCAACCGTTCACTTGTGGTTATTACACAATCACGAGCCTTTCGGTTGTGACCAGTACTGCACATCCAAAAATTCATAGATGGGAAATATTTGGCTCTTCGCCAAAAACCAATTGCAATGGGAAAGAAATATGATAACTTGTTGGTCTAATAAGAATTAATGATGCCGTATGTAAAATAACATAACCCCAATTAGTCATTGGAAGTTCTGTTCTCATAAGTAACTGTCTTGCTATTGGCTAAAAACATTTAATAAGTGATTCTGCAAGACCGTGTTGTGTATGAACATGTGTTACAGGATGTTCAACAGTTATTCCAATTGACATACAATAATCATTGAAATTTTTTGAAGTAAACTCACCGACATTATCCAAACGTATTGTTTTAATAGGATAATTTGGAAATTGTTCTTTCAACTTAATTAGTTGAGTCAATAATGTCGCAAATGCCAAGTTGCAAGTTGACAATAAGGAGATGTGTGACCATCTAGTCGATGCATCAATCAAAACTATAAAATATTTAAATGGTCCACTTGGTGGATAGATAGGTCCACATATGCCTCCTTGTATTCGTTCCAGAAAAGTAAGGGATTTAGTCCCAATTTTAGTTGGTGATGGTCTCACAATTAATTTTCTTTGAGAACAAGCCGCATATAAAAAATCATTCGATTGAAAAATCTTCTAGTTTTTCAATCGATGTCCACATGAATTATCAATAATTTATGAAAAATCATAAATTGAAAATTCTTGAAATGCTTACAAAATCTCTAGTTAATACTATTACATGTATTTGTGAATTGTGTGGCATACAAGGGCACCTTTGATCAGAATGCCTTTCTAATCAATCTATAGAGCACATAAACAATTTTCAAGGAATGCACCAACGACAAGGTAACTTTCTCCAACACATATAACTCTGGATAGTACAACCATCCAAACTTTTCTTGGTCAATGCAAACTCAACAGCTGTAGTAGTTCCAAACCCTAGATTAATTGTTAGAGTGTAGCGGTCGTGTGTTTCCCTAACGTACGAATACCAATCGTCTCATAGAGCATGAACGATACCATAGATGAAGCACAAATCTAGGGTTTAGAGTACAAAAATTCAAGAATTTAAATCGGCAGTCTTTCAAATAATTCAGAATCAAAATCATGTCCTCTAGATTAGGTCATCCCTAAACCTACAGGGTAAACTAATCATGAAATCCATAAAAGCCAACAAATAACAAGAAAGAAATGTAAACGTACCGCATCGTATATAAGGCTGAAGAACCACCGTCCAAATCAACATTACAAAACTCAAATAAAATCAGAAACTAAACTAAGTTTAACCTAAAAATAAAGAAGGGGGATAAACCTGAATTCCCTCAACAACCGCAGTTGTACCAACCAACAGCCGTACCAAGCACAAAAGATATAGTTCTAGCAGCAACACAACAACCATATCAACCACCACATCAACGATAGAACCAACTGTTGCATCTAGGCCCTCTTTGGTTGATTTTGATTATTGATGACATTAAGTGTCTTGTACTAACCGTGTCTTTGAGCCATTTGTATGCAGAGCTATTTCTGTAAAGTCTGCAAGTGATCCGAAAGGATCTGCAAATCGCGAGCCAAGGTCACAAGCGCAAGGTCGCAGTGTCGCTCGGATCTGCAAGTCGCGAGCCAAGGTCGCGAGTGCAAGGTCGCCAATAAGGAAGCCGCAAAGACCTAAGGCAAGTGTTTGTTTATTGTACCGGTCTCGGTGTTTGGAGTATTGACCAGTTTTTGTAGAAATTATTTTTAGTTTAACCGTACTATTAAGAGGGGTTGCGAAATCTTTTTTAGTTCTGGAAAAAACTGAGAAACTCTTAGGTCATGTATTGCATTCATATTCTTGGTTGAAATCTAAGAAAAATATATAGATTTCAAAGAGGGACTGAAACTAGTCTTTCGAGCATTGTTCATTCAACCAAAGGTTACTTGAACATTGTTCATTCGACCAGACACTGTTCATTCGACCAAAATATTCCAACGGCTATTTACTAGCCGTTAGAGGTCGAAGCTGGCTGCTAGCTGTACTGATTTGTTTCCTTCTCGACCATAACGGCTAGCTGAGAGGTTGGGCTATATATATGTGTGTTTTGAGTAGTATTTTTAACACATCTCGAGCAACATTTGCCAACGATTAGGACTAGGGTCCTTAGTCGATCTTATGTAAAATAATAATGTATGAAGTGGAGACCATTCAAAACACTCACCTGGTAAGTAAAGATAGCTATGTACTAGAAACATGAAAGATTATACAGGTTCAGACCCTCAATGACTTGAGTAATAATCCTACGTCATGTGGTGTTTTCACTATGTATATAAATGATTACAGAAAGGGAGAGATTGTTAGAAAGGTTAACAATCTCTCTATATACTTGTGCTTGTGAAACTAATGTTTCTTGTCTTTCTATCTATCTCCCCCTTTTTCTACCCTTCCATGTTGCCTTTTATGCTGATCAAAAGGGTGTCAATGTTAAGTAGTTCTGGGAAGTTCAATGGTTGCCAAGATGTAGTTATAAAATTGGATCTTTATCTCTTTGCCGATTACTATATGTGGTTTTAGATAACCGCATATCTTAATTCCCTGATGGTTGTCTTCACAAGTAGGAAAAAGGAGTTATTTTATCCTGGAATCGTGTTTGGAAGACTCAACACTACTCAGGTTAAATACAACTTTCAAGATACTATGGACGCGTACATTCTACGACCATAGGTCAATATTAAACATGCGATCTTCTGGTTCACTAGAAACTGCCTCTACGACTATTACATCTACTAGTGTATGGAGCCATATATCATATCCCAAATATCTTAAACATGATATATTCAATGAACAGATGACTAGCTCGGGTAATAATCATCATCATCTAGCCCAAAAATTTGAAGTGATAAAAGTTTATTACTTCGAATTTTAAAATTCAAGAATACAGTATCCGATGTTTCACCTTCTCTTGTTGCATTGCTTTTTCTCACTGTGTGCCAGTTCATTTCCCAAGAAGAACTTTAGGATCAATTTGACAGGTAATTATGAAGCCTTTTAAGAACTCGAGGCTGTGAATACAAATCGTCGCCTATGGTTTCTATAAATATTTAACCTTCTTCGTTCTAGGATCTACAAGATTTCACTTGTTAAGTCTTTAGATCTTCTTCTCAGCTTCTAACTTTATTCTCTATTTTCTGTTCTTATTCTGATGGCAAATAACTCTAAACAAATTGTTGAGAGTGATGAAGAGGATTTGGCAGTAGAAGATGATATTGCACAGTCATTTAAAAAGGTAATTCTCTTTTGAAGAATCTGTGTGAATCTATTCCTTTGATGAGATTTTTCCAAAGTAACACATTTTGGAAATCTTTAGGTTTTTGAAAACCCAATACCTACAAAGAAATGATCTGAGGATGATGCAGGATCGTCTAGTGGAACTTCATTGAAAAAACTAGTGAAGACTGAAGTCTGGGCTGCCACTGAAGCTCAAGCTTCTGTTTTGCCTCCAACTTTTGTTTTGCATCCAGTTTCTGTCTCCCAGCCAGCATCCCAGGTTAGAATTCTCATTTTTTAACCTTATTGCATGGTTCTGGAATTAACTCATGGCTGCACAGGAGGACAAAGCCTTGTGGGTCCTCAGTAAGCAGCTTGCAGAGATGTAGGTTCTTCTGAAGGAACGGACTGCACTATGCAACTTTCTACTGGAAGAAAATGAGGATCTGCAAGAGAGATCCAACAGGCGAAATTGAGACATTGAGTCTCTTTTATGGACTGTCGATCGTCTGCGGGGGAATAACAATAGGTCACGTGAGGCTACAAAAGAGGCTCGCATGGAGAGGGACCTTGCCCGAGAGCAGAAGGAACTCTCTGATGCTATTAGCGTCAACTGTAGTCTCGCAATAAAAGACGACGTCGAAAGATTAAGGAGCGTCGCTAATTCTCTAGGGACAACTACTGTTAATCCTGTAGATGACAATTTGTCCCTTGGAGAACTTTTTACCTTGCTTTTGGATCAGGTTGACGCTTTGGTCGCCTGCATCCCTTTTTTGTGTAAAGAGTACAAGAAATAAAATAATTTTCTTTACACTATGAACTCTCACTGGATAAATTTATGATTACGCATAATCTATAATCATCTTGAATATCCAGTTTTCTTTCAAACATGGTGTCAGGTATCAAATCTCTGTTTGAATAAAATGATTGCAGGTAAATGTCTCTTCGACCATAATATTCACAGGTAAAATATTATAACTATGGTCTTTGTGACAATAAAACACTAAGATCACAGGATTACTTTGAGACCACAGGTAGCACTGAGACCATAGAATTCCATTATAATATGATTATCTGTTCTATAGCCCCCGAATTGGAAATAAAATGACTCTTCGGTTCCAAAAGGATTCATTTTGTTTCAAATTCTATTAGGGTCAAAGATATGATCTCGGGTATAACCCCTAAAAAACCCGTTATGAAAAATCTTAAAACAATGGATGCAGCAGCGGCAGGTAGTGGTCTAGGGCCTATAAAATGAGTTACCTTGCTTGGGAAGCTTTCAGAAAAACTCTCTTTTACATTTGCTACTTCATTGCAAAAAACCCTTGTTTCTCACCGTTGTGAACACTGCCACCAAAAAACCCTCATCTTTCCAAAGATTTCATCACTGCGATGGCATCCTGGAGCCGATCAAGCCATTGTGACAGTGAGAGCTTGGAAGCATTAGAGAAAGAAGAGATTCTCCCCTCTCAACTGCTAATCAACTGGCGGCCTACGGGGAAAAAAAAAAAAGAAACCCCAATTGTTCAAGAAAATGAATTGGTGATCTTTGAAGACTTCCTGCGATGCGGATTCCGTCTTCCAGAGAGCAAATTTCTCCAAGATGTTCTTGCACATTACGATCTAGAGTTGGTAAACCTTCATCCCAACTATGTTTTTATTTTAGCCGTTTTCTAGCACCTATGTGAGGCATTCATTGGGGTTTTGCCTTGCGTAGACCTTCTCTGGCGGTTTTACTTTTCCGCATGGTCGAAAAGCACCAGCGCGGAAGGGTGCGTGTATTTTCGTCTAAGGGAGAAGAAAGATTATCCCTTTTTCCCTCTGCGTGATTCGGTGCACGGATGGAACCAAAGATGGTTCTATTGCGCCACGCCGGCGGAAAGCAGCCTCTGGTTTGAGAACTAGCGACCAGAGAAAACCAGCGGAATGGACTCTGCTCCCACCATAGGCCAAGACTTACAGAAGCAAGCCCAGGTGATTCTCCACTTAGTCCATCAGGGACTGACAGCACGAGACATAATCCGTGACTTTGTGAAGAATATGATGAGTCCTCTGTAGAAGAGAGAACATCCAGCTTGGGAGGTGTGTTCCATGGCGGATAACACCTTGGATTACAACCATGGTAAGTCTGCTTACTTACAAAATATGTGAAATTGTTGATAATCTGATGTCATATTAAATGATTGCTATGATAAATAGCGTTGTCCTCATCTGAGATCGACAGGAGGACAAACAGTCTTCTGAAGTTGGACAACGTAGCGACAGAAGGAGTACTAGTCTCACCCCGACCACAGAGCCTAGTCAATAGTAGCGACAACATAAGACAAGAACGTCAAAAGGTAAATCTTCTTTTGAGAAGCTTGTTCGTATATGTTTGTTAATATTGATCATCAAAGAATAAATTGTTGAATGATATAGTTGCTTGAGGGGCAAATTATCAGGACAAAACGTCCTGTTGATGATGTTGGGCCTTCTCGCAGGTCATCATCGAAGAGAGTAATAATTCTATCTTCCAAAGCCAAGACTGTAACCCCATCAACAAAAGCCAAGAAAATGAAGACTCCAACTCTTGGCGCAACCAAAGCGAAGACCATAGGAGGGGCTCCGTCGAGGACAAAGAAAACCAAAGCGAAGACTGCTGTGGTAAGATTTTCTCTTCCTCCTGTTATACCAAGTACGAGTAGGAATCACTTCTTAATTGTACAGGGTGAGGGGAGCGAAGATGAGGAAGATGAAGTTCCTCTAATCCTTCGAAGGAAAAGAGCAGTGAACCCTCCGGAGATACCCATTCCAGAGGTGTCATCATCCTCCAATATTCCCAACATACTGACCACAATAACAGAGAAAGCTATTGCGGTAGCAGATTCTGTGGTCGCGGAAGAGCTCGCGGCCACTAGGGAAGTTACTAGCACTGAGGCCATAACACCAATAGCTATGGTCGCGGAGGATCCTGCGGCCATAACTTCAACAAGCCCAGGTCTAGTGACACCCCCTACAAACTTGGAAGGAGCTGTTGCGGTAAGAATATCATACTTCGCAAAATCTACAACATTGCAAATATGAATTGTCTTTCGAATATGCAGGAAGAGGAGAACATTGTCCTGTTTAAGAGTAGAAAAACAAGGACAGACTCTGATGATGTCGCGACAAAATCGTTGGCTTCACTTTTGTCTCCTAGAAGCACAGCATTGAACCCCCAAAGTGTAATGGGGCTTCGAATCAAGTAAAGACATCTATTCCTTCCAATTTTTTTATTTCCACAAGATTTGATTCATCATTTTTGCAAGTTGCAATTTTTCATAAACCCTATGCCCATTGCTTTGTTGACTCCATCTGCACCAAGAAATTCACCTACGATGGAGGTCACAGAAGCTGTAGACACTAACACAATGGCTGAGCAAAATCCTCAGACCATTGTAGAAGAGATAATCGCAGATATTCAATCCAAAAGGATTGAAGCTACATCTGCCGACTCGACTGTGGGAGTACCCCTGCAAGGAACAACATTCTCCTTTCCCTCGGTCGAGGAAAGAATTTCTCCCGTGGTTCAGCCTACTGATGGACCCGAACCTCTAGAGAGAACACTCAGCAATTTTTTATAAGTAAAAAATCTTTATCTTATCTTCAACGTAAATCCTTAAGAAATTTCAGGTTTAAACAATAGACTTTGCTTTGTTTCAGGGCCTGACTCAAGTTTTTTTTTTGACGAAATGCAGTAGGCAAGAAGCCTACTGCTAATAATATATTAATAATAAGAGGTAACAGTGAACAAGAAGGAAGGAAAAGAAAAATTACAAAAAGTCAATGCAACGATAAATTTGAAATTTGATCCTCTCAGGTGTTCTTTCGGCCACCAGTTTCATATCTTCAATGAAAGCTCTTCTCCAAATCGCAGGATTTCGAACTAAATGCTGAAAAATCTTCTTATTACGACATTTACAGATATTCCATAAAGCAACAATGATAATCTCCATGTAGAAATCTTTGATGGAAGAATTTATAGATTTAAAGTTCCAAATAACATCCATCAAAGGAGAACTTAACGGCCAATTCAAACCGATCAAGCTCCAGCATTGCTTAGCAAAAGAACACTCAAAAAACATATGAGCTTGAGTTTCTAAAAACCCTCCAGCACAGAGTTCACAGTCCAAAGAAGAAATATCAATATTCTTTTTAGCAATCCTTTCTCTTGTATTCAACCGGCCCCAGAGGAAAATCCAAAAGAAGACTTTGAGTTTAATCATACAATGGTTTCTCCAACAGCCTTTGAATATAGGATGGATATGACAAGCCCACATCAAGCTTTTATATACCTTACTACTTTGAAAAGACAAAGAGTTACAAGTAATCATGTGCCAACAGTCTTAATTAGAATTATCACCCAAATGATCCGATTGAAGAGCAAGCAATTGTTGAAATTGAAGAAACGCTCTCTCAAATAGGGGAAAATGAAAATAATTATTACCTAGATCTAAATTCCAGAATTGCTGCACTTTGAAACTTCTAGAGGAGAAAGAGAACAGTTCAGCCCATTTGTGAGAGAACAATTCTAAACTCCAAAGGTCATTCCAAAAGTCACAGGTGTCTCCCTTCCCAATTGAACAGATGGAAAGACCGTCAAAAATAACTAACAAATGCAGAATCTCTTTCCACCAAAATGAACCAACCAGCTGAGAATCAAGGGGCAAGTTATGAATGTAGTAAGTATTCCAAAGAAGACAAACCCAAGGAGTAGAAATCTTGTTGAAAAATTTGAACAAGAACTTAAGTAACAGAGTAAAATTCTGAGATCTCAAATTAATAATCCCAAGTCCTCCATTAATCTTTGGTCTACAAACTTCATCCCAAGCGACCAGGCAGTGACCACCCAGACAACTGGATTGACCTTTCCAAAGAAATGCTCTCCTAATCTTGTCAATTCTTCCAAAAACAAAGGAAGGAATTTTCAAAGATGACATTAAAAACATTGGTAAGGAAGAGAGCACCGAATTGATGAGAGTTAACCATCCTCCTAAGGAAAGAAAAGAAAATTGCCAATCCGACAATCTCCTTTCAATTCACTCAATTAACATCTCAAAACTTTCAACCTTTGGTTTAGAGATACCAAGAGGAAGCCCAGATAGGTAAAAGGAAAAGAGCCAACAGGGCATCCAAGTATACTAGCAAGATTCAAAGCTAAATCATCAGAACAATTAATCGGGATCAAAAAAGATTTCAGGAAGTTAACTCTTAAACTCGTAGAACTAGCAAACATGTTCAAAAGAGACTTCAGAAGGAAAATTTCTTTTGCATCAGCTTTAACAATGATCAAAGTATCATCATCATATTGGATAATAGGGAAATCATCATTGCCCTCCATAGAAACATTGATGTGAACGGTGTCCCGATATTCCGATAGGTAGAGGTAAATCGATTGATGGAGAACTCGATGTTGATGATCCAGCTTCCAATCAGAATTGATTCGAACCCCTGCAATCGCTACACCACGGCTTCGTTGGTTATCGACCACACTAAGACACGGTTGACCTCGCCAATAAGGCTTATCCCTGCATATGAATCAAGAACACAAGCAAAAACACGGTAAACACAATCTAAATATTGCCAATTCTCAATGAAGAGTACGAGTTGGGGTTCCACAAACCGATGAACGGTGAAAACTATCTAAGCAGTATAATCTAAGCAAAACCCACCGAAAAGGATAGAGGGTGGCGGCCACATGTAGCAGGAGTATGGCGGCCAGAGGTAGGCCACCGGCCAGAGAACCCACCCCCATGTAACCCTAGGGATACACGGGCCTTGGGCCCAAAGTAGAGGTGGCGCAGCACCTGGTAGAATCTATCCACGAATTGTTTCATCGATTGCAGGAGATCCAGATGGAATTTGGCAGTGGGGCCAGATCCGTTGGAATGGTGGCGTCGTGGGCTTCTCCGTAAAGTGCTCATTCACCCCAAACGGACTCCGTACGTGGCCTGGACGTCCGTTTGAAGTTGATGTGCTCCTAGATGGCCGAATCGGGCTCGTGGATGACTTGGGCTTCATCTTGGGCTTGTCTTGGAGCATGGACAACTTGGGCTTCTTCTTGGGCTCGTCTTGGAACGTCATGGTATGCTGGACCTTCAGTGTAGATGGCTTGAAAGGCTTGAGCTGTGGGTTCATGCTGACTTGATGTTCTCCATGGTATTCAGGCGACGGAGTGGGAGGAGTGGATGGAGCGGCGTTCGTATCTGTGTTGGGGATGTCCTCATCATCCTCCCCTTGTCGAATTGGAGTCGTCCTCGACTCAAGTACATTCTCCTGCAAAAGATTAGGAGCAACAGGCGGCATAACAGGAGACATATCATGCAAAATAGACGTAGCAGCTAGTAAAACATCACCCTTCAATTTAATTTCAGATTTCATAGAACTAGGTTCTTTCATTTGAAGTGGGTTCAGTTCTTTAGCTACAATGTGATTCTCACTTTTATCACATTCATTTTTATCTCTGTTAGCTCTTTCTTTAGCACATTGCACAATTTCAGTGGGTGTCATAGGAAGCAAAGTGATTTTCTTTCCTTTGTGCATAAGAGTGTATTTATTACTTCTACCATGATGAGTTGCATCAGTATCAAATTCCCATGGACAGCCTAACAAAAGTGAACGTGCTTGCATAGGCACTACGTCGAAATCAGCAAAATCATGGTATGTTCCAATGGAAAAATGCAGTCTCGCAGTTTGTGTTATCTTCTACTTACCACTGTTGTTGAACCATCGGATATGGTATGGATGAGGATGCGCACGTGTGGTCAAGCCAAGCTTCTTGACCAGATCTAAACTCACCAAGTTGTTGTAGCTTCCACCATCAATTATGACACGAACACGTCGATCCTTGATGATGAGTAACATCTGAAACAAATTATGATGTTGTAGCTTCTCCGCTTGCTCCATTTGAGTGCTCAATACTTGCTGCACAATGAGGGCCCTGTAACTCTCCGTGGCAGCGATGCCTAAAATCTCCTCACCATCACTGTCCGTCCCATGATCATCATCATTACCTGCAAGGTTAGCTACAAGAGCATATTCATCCTCAACATCACTAGCACTAATGTACCCACCGTCTGCCGTTGCAATGTACGCTCGTTGACTTGGGCAATCCTTCATAACATGGCCCAATCCCTTGCAACGGTGGCACATGATCCCTTTCATTCGACCCGTGGAAGCGACTGATGATGAACTCTTCACTGGTACCTGCACACTAGCAGATTTACTCACCTCGGGCGCATGTGAGGCGGTGGCGGTGCTGCTGAACGCTCACTACTCGTGGAGGGGGCAGCAGACCAAACAACAAGAGGCGAATCTAATTTGGCTTGTCCCGGCGTCGAGCTCGGTGTAGATGTACTAGCAAAGTTGCTCCTTGTCCTTTGCAGCCTTGCCTGCAATTCTTTTTCTCCCATACCTTGATGGTTGTAATTGAAGTAGCATTGTTGACATGCATGTTGGGCAGCGGAGAGTTCAGCGTCAGCATCGCGGGCTCGCCGAGCATCATCATCATCTCCCGCAACGGACTCCTCATTATCTTGTGTTGCATTGCGCACTTCCCCCCGTCTAGTACCGTTGTTAGGTGGCTGATTTTTTGCCATTCTTTCAATGCGTGCAGTGAGCGTGGCCAGGCTATCGATGAGTGTCGCCATGTCTCGTCGCAAGTTGTTCATGGTAGCTGTAGTATCTTCAAGCTTGCTATTAAGGTGCTCATTAATGGCATTGTGTTGTTCACCCAGGAGTTTCATGAGCTCTCCTTTTGTAATACACTCGTCTCCATCAGATGTATCACCTGTTATTGTTAGTAGAAAATAGAAGACAACACCAGAGTATTATCACTATCAATTATTAGGTTGTGGAGAGGGAAATCACACACTCTCAAGCATCTTACAACGCTCTTACAAGTGTTCTTACCAAGGCAGTAGGGGTACAACCGGTGGCTGGTTCATGATACCGTGACGAGCGTGAGTGAGGTGATTGCAAGGTAAACCTGTAACTCAGTTGGAAGAAAGTGGAGCTCGGAAGGCTAATATATGTGTAGCAACAATTCAATATCAGTAATGCAAAATTGAAAATTACTCCAAAGTAATAGTCAAAGTGCTGGAACTAGCCTAGACTCAGATCTAGCTCAAGCAAGCAACTAGAATCACAAAGGACTAGAACTCAAGATGCGCCACTGAAAATTCTCCTTATTACTACACATATTTTTATTCTATGATTTTTTTTTATTTTTTTCACTTGACTTTTTTATTTCTTTTTTTAATAAACAGTGCGGCTTTTGTTTTTTTTTTTTTTTTACTTGCCTCTTTCTTTTGCAACTATACAACAAGGACAGAAACGTTGTTTAGCAATTTCAGGCCCCAAGAACTCTGAATTAGAGGATCTGGTCAACACCAAAGTTGTAGAGGATCATTTTATCTTTCCAACAAGTATAAAAATGTCAAAATGGTGTTGGAAATCAAACGATATGGCAATTTTACTGAAACTGTCTTAGATTGAGCAATTTGAATCCAAATTAAACTAGAGTTTGAAGATTACACAACTAACTTTGCCCAAATTTTAGCGTGATGAAAACAGCCGAATTTGAAGATTACCCCAATGAACTTTTCATGGGATTTCTCGCAAGTTTATCCCAATCTGAGCTCGGATGAAAGAATTATAATGAAAACACTGAAACAGACGTATTAGATTCAAACTCTACACCATTGACATTAACATCCCAATATCTCATAGATGGAAGCCGAATCTGACTTCGACCTCAGCAGAAAAGTTGTAGAGCACGATCCGATGTTTCCAGCATGTACAAGAATGTGAAAATCCAAGTTCGTATGAAGAATATATGATGAAAACAATGAACTGGACAGCAGCAGATTCGAATTGGACACGACGACGAGGAGATCGATGTGCATTCAACTCCGCGACGAGATGCAAGACTAAAACTAGACCAAGACTAAAACTAAAAACCAGCACTCAACAACGATGGACGAAAATTCAAAGATGCAAACTGACAAGAACAATGCAAGATTAATGGCTAGGGTTTGGACAAGGTAAACAATTTTTTTTTGTAGGGAAAATTTTCTAGACTTTAGGACGAAGAACATAATCAATCTAAACAAAGAGGGGATACAGTGTTACCTATCGGGCAACCTTGGCTCTGATACCAACTGATGTGAATGGTGTCCCGATCTTCTGATAGGTAGAGGTAAATCGATTGATGGAGAACTCGACGTTGATGATCCGACTTCCAATCAGAACTGATTCGAACCCCTGCAATCACTACACCACGGCTCCGTTGGTTATCAACCACGCTAAGACACGGTTGACCTCACCAATAAGGCTTATCCCTGCATGCAAATCGAGAACACAAGCAAGAACACGGTAGACGCAATCTAAATATTGCCAATTCTCAATGAAGAGTACGAGTTGGGGTTCCACAAACAGATGAACGGCGAAAACTGTCTAAGCAGTATAATCTAAGCAAAACCCACCGAAAAGGATAGGGGGTGGTGGCCATATGTAGCATGAGTATGGCGGCCAGAGGTAGGCCACCGGCCAGAGAACCCACCCCCATGTAACCCTAGGGATACACGGGCCTTGGGCCCAAAGTAGAGGTGGCGCAGCACCGGTAGAATCTGTCCGCAAATTGTTTCATCGATTGCGAGAGATCCAGATGGAATTTCGCAGTGGAGCTAGATCCGTTGGAATGGTGGCATCGTGGGCTTCTCCGTAAAGTGCTCATTCACCCCAAACGGACTCCGTACGTGGCCTGGACGTCCGTTTGAAGTTGGTGTGCTCCTGGATGGCCGAATCGGGCTCGCGGATGACTTGGGCTTCATCTTGGGCTTGTCTTAGAGCATGGACAACTTGGGATTCTTCTTGGGCTCGTCTTGGAGCGTCATGGTATGCTGGACCTTCAGTGTAGATGGCTTGAAAGGCTTGAGATGTGGGTTCATGCTAACTTGATGTTCTCCATGGTCTTCGGGCGACAGAGTGGGAGGAGTGGATGGAGCGGCATTCGTATCTGTGTTGGGGATGTCCTCATCAAACATGAAGACTAATAAGACCCATGTTCTTAGCTTGATTCAAAATAGATTGCAAGAGGTCAGCTACAAGAACAAATAACAAAGGAGATAGAGGATCTCCTTGTCGAACTCCCCTTTTGCAAATAATCTGTTTCCCTGAAAGTCCATTCAACAGAATTTTATAAGATCTAGACTTAAGGATCATTTGATTCCATTTCAACCAATTACCACCAAAGCCCTTAGCCTTTAGAACCTCCAAAATAGCTTCATGTTCAATAAGATCAAAAGCTTTTTCAAAATCCAGTTTCAATAAAACCGATTTCCCTTGGGAGGACTTACAAATATGAAGATATTCATAGACCCAAGCAACACAATCTTGGATAGATCTAGATTTAATGAAACCATATTGATTACGATGAACAACCAACGAGATCACAATTTGAAGATGGTTAGCAATGAGTTTAGTGATGATCTTCAACGAACTATTAAGCAAAGAGATAGGCCTAAAATTAGAAACTTTCTCAGCACCCTGCTTCTTTCGAATAAGAGTAACAAAAGAAGCATTAAGTCTATCAAGTTCCACATGACCTTAAAAGAAACTTTGAAGAAGATCATAGAAGTCATCTCTAATGATAGACCAGCAAGAATAGTAAAAATTTCCATTAAAACCATCCAGACCAGGACTTTTATTAGTTTGTATGCTGAGAACAACAGAATCAATCTCAAGCAAACCAAAAGCCAAATCCAAACAAGAGAGCTCATCTTCAAAATATGAAAGAACCTCATTGAGATTAAACATCATTCCTGAATATTCCGAAGTGCCAAATCTATCTTTATAAGAAATCCACAAATGATTTGCAATGTCAGAATGAGTAGAAAGATCCATGTTGCAATCATCTTTCAAAGAGACAATATGATTCCTCCTAAAGTTGTTTGAAGCAACAGCGTGAAAAAATTTAGTGTTTTCATCACCCAATTTTGCCCATCTAAGACGACCTCTTTGTTTCCAATAATCATTCCTAATTGTAAGTAAATTACTGAGATGCTTTAAAATGCTTCTAAAATGAAATTCCGGTTGAAATAAATCTCTCTGTTCTTCAAGTTCATCAAGAAGAGTAAGAGTGCTTTGACAATAATCCAACTGAAATTGAGAAATCTTGAATTTCTTGTTCCATTGCTTTAAGACCCTTCGAAGAAACTTTAACTTATTATTGATTCTTCTCACCACATTATTGTCAGTTAACCCAGAGTTCCAGGAACTCTCCACCAGATTCAAAAAGCCAGGTCTAGAGGTCCAGAAGTTTTCATATCTTAAAACCTTCGAAGCAAGGAGAGAAGAAGAAATAACAATGATACCCGGAGAATGATCAGAAATAGTCCTTGAAGATGATTTGACAACAGTATTAGGAAAAGCGTTAAGCCATCCTTCATTCGCTAAAAACCAATCTAACCTCTCTAGGATCGGTTGAGCTTGCATATTGGACCAAGATACTTATAACCAGTTAATGGCAATTCCTCAAGAAGAAGAAGATTAATTGCTTCATTGAAACGACAGCTTTCCCAAAATTGAAAACCCCTTTATTCTTGTCAGAAGAATATCTCAAGAGACTGAAATCTCCCATGATTAACCAAAGCATATGGGAAGGAACAGAAATATTACGAAACCAGTTCAAAAATTAAATCTTTTTCTGGGAACAACAGGGGGCATAAACATTGGAGATCATCCAAGAAGTTCCAGAGAGCTTATTCTTGAGTAAAACTGTGAGACAAAATTCATTATGCACAACATCTATCCGTTGGAACAATTTACAATTTCAAATAGTCAAAATACCCCCAGAATTACCCCTGGAGGGAATAAAGTCAAATTCATTCCAATCCTTCAAACAAATGGCTTTAATAAAGAAAGAATTAACCTCCTCCATTTTAGTCTCTTGAAGACATAAAATAGAACAATTCTCTTCGATAATTTTGGAACAAACCACAATCTTTTTATCAGAAGCATTAAGACCTCTAATATTCCAAACAAGAATACCAAATTTCTTAATAGCATTCATTAATAAACCACAATAGTATCATTAAAATAACATGACCACATGGCCAAGCCATGCTTAAACAAACACCGAAAGACCATAAACCAGGGTTTAGATAGAAAGCATTACAAGCCATCCAAACTATCCAAGTAAACAACCAAAAAAACAACTTCTTGCTACCCATAAGTAAAATAAAAGCCATCTTAATCATCTAAACCCTGAATCAAAGGAGCTTGTAACTTCTCCTTGGAGATCAACTCCAAAGGAATCCCGCAGAACAAACCAATAGCTTGAAGCATATCAATAGGAAGCTCAAGAGCAGTGAAAGCAGAGGTCCCTGGTTTGAAGCCTTTAAATTTTGCCGCCAATCTTGGGCTTCTGCGCAGACCAGAGACAGCCAAAGGTGTCTTACCCTTTACTTTATCCAAACGAGAGTAAGGAGCAGATTTCTTAAACTTCAAACTAAAGCCCAGAGGAGATGTGATCCTTGTCGCAAAGGGGTTAAGAAAATTCCAGGAGCTCCTCAGGCATAAAGAAGAGTTAAGGATCGGAGAGTAGACCCAGACAAGGAACCTTCCAACTCAACAACAGGGCACAATTGCCAGCTAATAACACTGAAGCTTGATCCAAATCAGATGAAGATGAAGAATCCTCCTTCTCATCCCAAGTATCCCAAACTTCTAGACCGAACCAAAGCATCCCAAATCGAATCACCCCATCCGCCCATATCACCTGGAACATGACCTTGATCAACAGGATCCTCCATGTCCAGGTCTTCAATATTACCATTGTCATCATCTTGGGGGGGCTGAGGGTCCTCAGGATCATCTTCATTACCCTCAAGAGCATTAGTATGTCGAGAAAGACAAATAACGACTTGCACCGTTCAGCTACAACCAAGAGCTTCATTAGGTTCAGTGATCACTAAGTAATGAGGAATGTCAGAGAGAACAGTAACTAAACATTTCACCAGAGCATGAGATCTGTCCCCAGTCCTTTGGTCATCATTATCCCATTCCCAAAGGAGGCCAAAAGAAGAAACAGCTTTACTCAGGGTAGTAATCGACCAGAAGTCCAACGGAAAGTTCAACAGAAGAAGCCAACCTTCCTAGTTGAAGCTAACCCTCCTCAAATTGAATCCATTATCATGCCGATTGAAAAACAACATAAAATCATCCTCCACATGAAGACCTTCATTCAGCAGAATGTCTCTTTGCAAAGAAGAAGGAAGACGAATTGAAGCATCACCAAGACTAGAAGGAAAAACCTAAGCTTGAAGCCCTCCAGAGTTCTGAAGATAGTTTCTAACCACGTGGATCGGCTACACTGCCTCCAGCGCCACATCATCAATAGCCATATTTTCATTTTTTCGCTTCTGATAGAAACGCACCTAGTGCGCAAAGGTCTACGCTGAACAACAATCTCCTCTAAGCCCTCACAAAGAAATGGAGTAGGATTAACCCAGTAGTTAGCCTTTTTCTAATGGAGCTAGCAATAAGAGCCGAGGAAAGAAATGAGGCCAGAACAAAGAGAGAAGAAGGAGAGTTATAATCTAAGGCAGATGAAACAAAACTTCGAATGACAAAGGAGTTTGCACGAAAACCAAAAAGCTTAGAGAAGCTATCAAACTGTTGAGTGACCTCCTTTCCTTTGTTCAAGACCATCCTGACCGCAGGAGATGGGTTAGTTCCAAACGAGAAGGCAAATACAACCGTCCGATCCAAAACACCCCCAGCAGCCAAGGGCTCGAAAGGCGAAGCAATGACAAAAGCACTATCATTCTTAACCAAAATATCTTTGGGAATAAAAACTCTTTTACTCTTCATATCCAATAGCCGCTTAAAACAAGAGCGTTTAATATGACCATAGTTAAAACAACTAGAGCACTGGACCGAAGAGACACAATCTCTTTTAAAGTGTCCTGGAGTAAGGCAATTAAAGCAAACTTTAGTCTCCCCAGAATTCAAATTTGAAGAATTAAGCCTCATACTACGCTTACTAGGAAAATGAAGACGATCAAACACAAAAATCTCCAGATTAACCAATTTGTGAAAAGAACCCCTGGAAGGATATTGAAGATGATCAAATACTGATTTTTGAAGGAAATGATTACTTCTTCAGGAAGAAGAAAACAAATTGTTCCTCTTAGGAAGAACCAAATTCCAATCATTTTCCTGTTCAATAAACCAGTTACTAAATTCTCTTTGCCAATGAGGGCCACCATTGTTCCAAAGAGAAAAATAGATGGCAAAATCTTGCTGAATAATCTTATTAATTTTGTAAATGGCCAAACCCACATGTTTACCAAAAACAGAGAATCTGAAGCTGAACTCTGATAAACCCAAAACTCTGAATTCTTTAGCTTGACCCTCAAAGTAAGCAGCAAGAATTAAACCCAAAGAATCCTCAGATGGTCAGAATTTACGACGGCCAAAAGAAGCCACTAAAAGAAGTCTTCAGAGGCAAAATGATGATGATTAGTAACAGGAGATTGAAAGGAATCTCACATATCTCTCGAGAACTTATGACCCTTCAACCAATCCAAAGAAGAAGGAAGAAATGCCATGAAATCAATTAAAATCAAACTTCAAGAACCAGCAAACAGGGAGAAAAAGAAACCAAGCACCGAAGGAGGAAGAAACAAGTTCAGGAACTAGCAAACCACACTAGGATCAGAAGTAAATCCAGGATCACTTCCCTACTCACCATTGTTCTGGCCAAAAAACTCGCTGGAGAAAATCAGGGGTTGAACTTACAGCTACTGGGGAACATGATGAACAAATAATGTATAGAAGTTGGGCCAAAAATCTTAACCTGGATTGGTTTTCTGCTGCTGCTATCCTAAAGAACACAAGAAGAGAGAGAAGAAGAAGATTTGTCTTTCGGCTTGGCCTTCCACCAAGGCCCTCAGAATGGCCTAACTCAAGTGACGACCACATCAAAGACTTTAGTAGATAAAGTCAAGGTCGCACAAGAGGAGATCAGCCATCTCAAACAGTAAGTGTTCAAACACTGTTGGTACTGACCTGAGTTCCTTCCACGGATCATATTTACATCTATGGTCACAAAAAACACTCTTCATTAACGAAGACCATGGCAGCTCAAAAGAGTCAGAAAGATGCTGCGGTCATAGAGCTTTTCTTCGTTGAAGAAAGAACTCAACGAGGCTCGGAAAAAATTTTCTGTAAGTTCACTTATAAGCAAAAAGTGTCATTCTTTACATGAATTTTCGTAACTGTGTTACTTTGTTCATGTAGCACAAGAGAAACAAATCAAGAGCCTTCTTAAGGAGAAGGATGACTTCGAGCAGAAATGTGTCCAGAAAGAAGCTCATATCAGACAACTTCGTGTGTCCATTAAGTGCCAGCATGCAACCAATGAAGAAATTAAGAGGACTGCTGAAATTTCCTGTGAAGAAAAGAAAGCTCGGGTAGAAATTTTCTCAAGCTGTAGCAATATTCAGTCAAAATCCTTCAAGAAATTGAAGATGGTTGTGGATTTACTGAAAGCTGACATTGTTGATCCCCAAAAGGAGAATTTGAGCCTCAGTGAATCCTGTAAGCTGGTCACGACTCAAGCTAAATCACTTCTCGAATATCTCCCTGAAGACACATATAGGCAGAAAGAGACACTGAAGACCAACGTTGGATCTGTAGCTTCTGCTATTCTGTGCAAATTAAGGCATCACCATGGTCCAGATTTGAATGTAAATCCAGTGGCGAAAGATGCTATGTTCGAGAGTGAAGATCAACTCAAGGCTATAATGGACGAAGTCAAGCCTTTGATTGAGAGTCTCTTGAAAGAACTCCAGTTATCATGATGTTACCCCTTCTTTTCTCCTTGTAATGAACAATGAGAAAGGTATTCTTTTTTATTTGTTCCAATTTGTACACCTGCATATTAAAAACTAACAAAAAGTATACAGATGCATGCCCTACAATTATGCTATAGCTATATTCCTCTAGCCCCCTCTTGAGATCATATATATAGAGGATATGGTATAATGATCTCAGGAAATAGAATATAATATGGCTAACACATGGTCAAAAATACCTAGTGAGTTTCTTATATGTTTGAGAAAATGGTTTAGAAAGAAATGTCTCAACTAGATACGACCATGTGATCGCACAAATACACATCTTAATATTAATGCCAAAGTTTATTACGAATTGACAGCCACCTAAATGATCAGAGACATACTAGTAAGTCTCATATGCATTGAGAAACGGCTTATTTAGAGATGTCTTATCTAGATGTGACCATGAGATTGGCCAGCGAATCCACCCTGAACACTATATGAAAATGGTTATTTGGCGACAGCCCCCAAGCTTAGCTCGACGAAGGTCAGGAATATAACTATAACTTAAAGAAAAAAGAGATATGTTTATTTTTTTAATAAATCATGATAATTTGAAAAGGAAAATGGAAGGAAAGAAACTTACATGTAGAACTTGCGCAACTGATCTATATTTCAAGTATTGGATTAACATCCTGCCGTCTTCCATTGCTAATCGAGCTGATCCTGGTCGCGGCTATCGACGATTCGGACTCGGGGTCCTTAGTCGAACTTATGCAGAATTTGTAGGTTGTGAGACCTTTCAGGGTGTCCCTCCGGGAAGGTATGTTGAATCAAAGATAACTAGAGCACAGAGAAGTTTATACAGGTTCAGGTCCTCGATGGTGGGAGTAATAGCCCTACGTCCTGTTGGGATTTCACTATGTATAGTAGAAAGAGTTACAAAGTTATGGAAAAGATCTTCACAGGCGAAGATTTTTCCTATGTGTTTGTACAAGACAATGCCTGGAAGGTTTGTGAAAGCTATCTAACTTAGACTACTGTCTTCTGATTCTTTGAGTGTTTTAATGGCTTGATTCGATGATCTGATCATCTACTTGTCTGATATCCTATTTGATGCATTGGATTACCCCTGTATACTGGTCGAAAGGGTGCCAGGTTGTAACGGCATCAAACAATTGATTGGATGCAGTTTTGGCAACTGCCTTTAACCTCCACGCAAGTTTAACATGTGTTATTCATGGATAACTGCACGTATTAACCTCCTGACGGTTGTCTCCATCGTGGAAGGATCTTCGGGATACTCGGGATATCCCTGTTGTAGAGACAGAATAATCCCGCGTCCCCTGGTCGAAGGTGTTCTGACCGCGCGTTGTTTGTTGTTACCTGACCGCGCACTATCTGCAGTCTTCTGTTCGCGTATGGCATACGAACTCCTGACCGCGCACTAGTTACGGTCTAATCGCGTAAAGCCTGCGTCCACATGATTGTGCTTCTCGGAGTAACTTGAGTTCGCACTCATCTAGCTTGAATCTGTCATGCATTTATTTGAATTAGCTCGGGTGACAATCCTCGTCAGCTAGCCCCCAAATTTGAAGAGAACGAAGGGATGTGTTTGCTTCAAATTTCAAGATTTATATCGGATACTTAACCCGACGCTTCAAATCCTCCACTTAGTGGCGCACTAAGTGCCGCGGTTGGTTCCTCGAGACGGACTCTGGGTAATACGTGACGGGTAATGATGGCGCCGTAGAAACGTTTTTTAACCCGAGGTAACATTGTAAATGCTTTAAAAACTCGAGGCGTTCAGAAACTGAACTGTCACCCCGGCGGCTATAAATATCGAAGCCTCTGGACTTCAAAGCTCCACAATTCTTTTTCCCGGCTAAGTCTCTTCCAAAAGCCATCTTCCCTTCCCTTCCATACATTTCTCGATGGCAGACCAAAACATCATCGAGATTGAGAGTGATGAAGAAGAAGTTTTCGAGCAGGATTTACAGATGTCAAAAGATATGTCCCCTTCAAGGAAGTAACCCAAGGTTGACGTAGGATCCTCCAGCAGAACAAAGGTGAAAGATGCATCATTGCTCTCTCTTCCTTTGGTTCCCGTAGTTCTTCCTGTTCATGCACTTTGGCAGGTCGAACCTTCATCTCCATCTTTGGAGGGATATTCTTCTCAGTTTTCTCCATTTCATCCCAATGATCCCCGTTTTTGTTCGGATGATCAATTTTCCGGTTGGCAAGCTGTTCCTTCTCGACCAGATGATCCTCAACTTGTGTTGGGGAAGCAATCTTCTGGTGGGAAAGTTGCACTTCCACCATATGATGATCCTCGACCTTTATCGGGTGATCTACTTTCTGGGGGAACTATATCAACCTGTCACTTGCGAGGACAGGTAATTATTTCTATCTCCTTTTGCTCGTTGTTACAATTAGTGCAACTAACATTTGCAAATGTAGGAGATTGGAGCCCCCAGCGATCAGCCTGCTGAGATCCTGCCTCCCCCCTCGGACAGACTCTCCAAGGGGAAAAAGAGGCTCTGGAGAAGAAGACCGAAGAGATGTCTTCGGCTATTCTGCATCTGGCAGAATGTTTTGATAGATCCCATGAAGAGGCACGCCAATTCCGTCAGGAGAGGGACCACGCTCAACAACAGCGAGAACTCTCCGATTTGATTAGGAATAATAGTGCGTCTCTTGTTAGGGATGATGTAAATAGACTTAAAGTAGTTGCTAGTTCCCTGGGGGTCGTCAGTGTAGATCCTACTGACGACAACATGTCCCTAGGAGAACTTTGCAAACTCCTCTCGGATCAGGTCAACGCTCTGGTCGCCGGTATCCCTTTCGTATGTAAAGATTGTCAGAAATAAAGATTTCTTTTACCTTACATAACATGAAAATTCTTCATAACTTCTGTGTGAAAATGTGCCCATAAGTAGTGTTTTTACGACCACTCATACACAGATAAATTCTGGTAGTACGACCAGAGACGCATTCAATATGTTATACCGCAACTAGTACTGATACCGTGATCAGACTTAAAGCCGCAGTTAGAAATGAAGTTCGATCTGAAAGATTACCGTGATCAAAACCGAAATTCGATCAGACCACCACTTCGACTAGAATTGTAGTCCGATCAAAAAATAGTTCCGATAATACAGCAATCTGATCGAAAAGCAACTATATGCCGGCAGTTGAATCATAGAATATCTTTATGATCAACTCATGAAAGTTTACAAGAAACAAGAAGGAAAATGTCCTCCGAAAATCCTTTGTAGAACTTTTCATGATTTTGTGCCCATTTTTAATCCTCAAATTCGAAACAAAGAAGACCTTTCGTTTCGGATTCGGTGCAGGAAACGCATAATGGGTTTATCAGAGAAAACATCCATTATGGGAAATGAATAGAATATTCAATGGAACGTTACCCTCAGTGGAGCGTCTCCTCGGGCCTATAAAAGGAGCAGGTAGCTCCTGAGGAAGCCACACATCCAGCCTCCAGCCCTAGAACTTCCGCCGCTCAAAACCCTCGTTCCTCATCTTCCATCGCCCCCAAAGCCACCAGCTTTCCCTCACAATCTCTTCCAAAAATGACGTCTTGGAGCCGATCAGTTCACCATACGGAGGAGAGCCTGATGGCCCTGGAGAAGGAAGAGATTCTTCCCCCAAGATTGCTGATCAATTGGCGACCCGCGGGGAAGATCAAGAAACCCCAATAGTCCAAGAGGGCGAGTTGGTGGTTTTCGAAGAATACCTGAGGTGCGGGTTCCAATTTCCTGAGAGTCGGTTCTTGAAAGGGATCTTGGAGCACTATGGGTTGGAGTTGGTGAATCTCCACCCAAATGCGGTCCTGATCCTGGCGATCTTTCAACACCTGTGCGAAGCCTTCGTCGGAGTGTATCCCAGCGTGGATCTCTTCCGACGCTTCTACTACTCGGCGTGGTTGAAGAGCGCCAACGCCGCCGGATGCATTTACTTCCGGATAAGGGAGAAACAAGAGTATCCCTTCCCACCCCTGCGAGACTCCGTGCACGGGTGGTATCAGAAATGGTTTTACTGCACCCCTCCATCCAAGAGCGGGTTGTGGTTTGTAAACTCGTGGCCAGAGAAGTCCAGCGAGTTGGATTCCCTCCCTGCTCTGAATGCAGAGCAGAAGAAGCAAGCCGAGGTGATTCTTCACTTAGTCCAGTAGGGACTAACAGCTCGCGATGTCATTCGCGACTTCGTGAAGAATCGGGTGAGCCCCCTACACGAAAGGGCTTATCCGGCTTGGGAGTACAGTCCATGGCAGACAGCACCTAGGACTATAACAATGGTATGTGACTTAGCCAACGAAGTCTTACACTTTTCTGTCATAATTTGCTAACTGGTCTGCTGACGACGCAGTTTTGCCTTCGTCCGAAGTCGAGAAGCGGACGAACTACCTCCTCAAGGCATATAGTGCCAAAGTGGAGGGAACCAAGGGATCGCCTCGCCCCCAAAGCCTGATCCATGCCGACGACGACCTTAGACAGGAACGTCGAAAGGTATGTCATCTCTCGTTATGTTCTGTCTGTAAATCATATGTGTGTTTTGTACTAACAAGGGCACTGGGACGGCATAGCTTTTGGGGAAATTCGCCGAGGCGACATGTCCAGGTGAAAGCGTCGGTTTCCTAGGAAAGCCGACAATGAAGAGAGTAAAGAAAGTCTTTTCAAGACCTGGAGCGAGGGATCCTGCCCCCAAGAAATCCAAGAAACTTCTCGGGGAAGGCTCCTCGCATAGAACGCCCCCTACCGCGAAGAAGACTGCGGTAAGATATCATGTGCCTCCTGTTACCCCAGGTGCGAACTGGAATTACTTCTCCGTCGTACAGGGTGAAGGAAGCGAGGAGGAGGAAGACGGCATTCCTCTGGTCCGCTAGAAAAGGACGGCGATCACTCCTCAAGCCGGCGAAGAGCTGCCTCGGCCCGCAGAGATAGCTACTGTAGACCCCGCGGCCACTGAGAACCTTGTGGTTGCGGGTGAGACCTCTACTCCTGAAGCCCGGGAGGCTTCAGGATCTGTAACTTCTCCCTCCTTGGTCGAAGGGACGACCGCGGTAAGATTCCTCGTGGTCTTGAATTTAGAATTTCATCTGCATGCGTGTTCACCGAGCCACGCTTATACAGGGAGAAGAAATTCCTCCTACGACTCTTGTGAGTCCTAGGGGGGCGAGTACCCCGCTCCTGGAGACAGAGGCGGGAATAACAGAGCAAGATCCCACGACCACTTCCAATCTCATGGTCGCGGATGAGATGTCAGCACCGGTGGTTCATGAGACACCCAAACCATCGGGTGCATCCCTGCCAACCGAGCAGGTTACCCCGGTAAGAATTCTTATCACTTCGATCTTCATCATTCCTTATGTATGTGCTTACAGGCTGATATACATAAGGAGGAAAAGAGAAGGTCTTGTTCACAAAGAGAAAGTCCAGAACAGACAATGACTGTCCTCTTTCCCTTGGGGAACCGTCTTCGAAGTCCCAGAAGCTGATGGGATTTTAATTACGGTAAGAATTCCCTTCTGTTTATACCAGATCGGGTTGTGGCAACCATCCGTGAAACTGACGGTTTCATTTCTTGCTTAGGCGTAGAGATTCAGCACCAAACCCTCCAACAGCCTCGGTGAGGGTCGAAGTTCCTTCCAGCACTGAAGCCTCTGGTGAAGAAAGCTCTATCCCTCCGGTCCAGGAAGTCGTCCGGGCCGTTATGGACGAGCTGGATGCGGAGGCCCAATCGCAGGTATTGAAATCTGTGACCGAGGCTCAACAGGGACATTCATCTACTGCTCCCGCCGGGGATGAAGCGAGTCCATCAACTCGGCCTCTAACCATCCCGAAGAACAGGTCATTTTGGGAATACACTGAGGTATGTCGAACATCCCTCATGGTATCTGAATTTTGCATAGAATACTCAGATTTTGCAACCGACTTCCCTCTATGCCATAGGAACTGACCCGTATGACGACCAGATCGATAGCTATGGCAGATAGCATCAAGGCCATGCAGGAGGAAAATGATCGCTTGCAGGAGTAAGAAAAAAGTGCTTTAGTTTGCCTGAATACAAACTTGTCATGACAATCGTCTTTTTTGTTGCAGAGAAAACGCCTTCCTGAAGAAGAGCCTTGTTGATCGGGAAAATAATGAGCTCAGGGCGGCCACCATAATTTCACATCTAGAAGCCGAGCTCAGAAAACTGCGATCGCAGCTTTCATGTAAGTCATATTCCGACCAGAGCGAATTAACTTTGTCACTTGGACTATTCATAATGACCTTCTTACTGCAGCGCAAGCAGATCAAATAAGCCAGCTTGGTCAAGAGAAAGTAAACCTCCAGATGACCATCGACTCTGTCCGCAGGGGGAACAAAGACTTGAGCATATCCATCTTCGAAAAGCTGAAGATGGTAGCCAGTCTTCTAAGGGCTGATGTGGTCGAAACCACAGCAGATGACCTTAGCCCTAGTGACTGGTCTAAGTTGGTCGTAGCCCAAGCGGAATCACTCCTCGAGTATCTTCCTGAAGATACTAGGCGACAACAAGAGGTGATCAGAGCTAGAGTCCGATCAACAGCCTCCGCCATTCTCTGCCGGTTTCGTCTCCACCATGGCCCAGATCTGGATCTGAATCCACTGGTAGGAGAGGCAGAGATCGAGAGTGAAGACCAACTTGAGACTATCATAGAGGAAGTTAGACCTCTCGTAGATAAACTCTTGATCAAGCTCGGCATTGTGTAAACCTTGTTCCTGTACAGATACAATTTATAGAATGCAATGCATGCATTTTTTGGTTTTGTTCCGAAAGAAAGCACTTTTTATTGTTTCATACTGTAACCATATTCCCCTAGCCCCCGCCTGTGATTATATATATTGAAGACTTAGTATTATAAGCACAGGAAAAATATGGGTGTAACGACCAGGGATATTCGATCAGGCCAGCAATTATACTCGATGCAATGCCTAACCTTATTGCAAACCGGCAGCCACTCAGATGACCAAGGACATTCCAGCAAACCCCGTGTGCGTTGAGAAATGGCTTATTGAGGAGTGTCTTGTTTGGAAGTGGTCATGAGATCGGCCAATGAATCCGATTAGGGCATTGTGGCGAGTCGGCGACCAGCCCCCGAGCCAAATTCGTAACACATGAGCATAAAAGGAAATATTCAACATATGAAACAACAGAAAAGCACTTATTTTATTAAACCATGATAATGGAAAAGGAAAAGGGATTTGGATACTTACACGTAAAACTTGCATAGTTGATTGATGTTCCAAGTATTGGATAAGATTCGACCATCCTCCATCGCTAATCGAGCTGATCCTGGTCGCGGCACCGAAACAACAGTATAAGGGCCTTCCCACTTCGGGGAAAACTTGTTGCGACTAGATTGGTCTTGTATTTTACGTAAAACCAGATTGCCCACGTGAAGACTACGTGGTCGCACCCTTTTGTTATGGTACTTGCGCAAGGCTTGCAAATATACCGCGGACTTGATCAAAGCACGGTCACACTTCTCTTCTAGGAGGATGAGATCTTGCGATCGCTGTTCGGTTTGGTCAACTTGTTCAAATTGATCTGTCCAAACCGACCCAACACTAATTTTCATAGGTAACACGGCCTCAACCCCGTAGACCAGATGGAAAGGTGTCTCACCAGTGGCTCGACTAGAGGTAGTTCATAGTGCCCATAGAACGGTGTAGAGCTCATCTGTCCAAGCCCCCGAGCGAGTCTTAAGGCGGTCGAACACACGTTTCTTGATGCCTTGCAATATCTGCCCGTTGGCACGTTCCACGGCACCATTGCTCTGTGGATGAGCCACAGAAGCAAAGCACACCTTGGTTCCAATCTAATCGCAGTAATCCAGAAAAAGACCACTAGCGAACTGAGAACCATTATCCGTAATGAGACGATTTGGAACACCGAATCGAGCAACAATGTTCTTATGGAAGAACTTCTGTGCTGCAGCAGTGGTAATATTTCGTACCGGTTCGGCCTCAATCCACTTTGTAAACGTGTCAATAGCTACGAACAGGAACTTGTATCCATTGACCGCTTGTGGCATAGGACCGACAATATCCATCCCCCAGACCGCAAAAGGCCATGCAAGGGGAATGGTCTGAAACGCATAGGCAGGCTGGTGAACCTGTCTTGCATGAAACTAACACTGAGGACACATCTTGACCATATTCTTGGCATCATCAAGTGCCGAAGGCCAATAGAATCCTTGTCGAAAATCTTTTCCGACCAGTGTATGATATGATGCGTGCGCACCGCATACACCGTCATGAATTTCTCTCAAGAGGGATTTACCTTCCTCCTGAGATACGCAGCACATGAATACTCCCTGAGTACCCTTTCTATACAAAACTCCTTCTATGAGTTTGTATAAACGCGCTTTTCGAATCAACCGATCACTTTCAGTTTCATCCTCGGGCAAGGTCCCATATTCAAGATAGACTCTCAATAGATGAGTCCAATCCTGTTCCTGTCCGAGGTTGGTAACGCAGACTGTTACCGGATCATCCCCGACCGAAGTCATAATCGAAGGAAGTTCCAAGTGTTCGATGAACACTCCTGCCGGAGCGGATGTGCGTGAGGACCCAATTTTGGATAATTGGTCTGTGAGAATGTTGTCCTTTCGCGGGATGTATTGGACTTCGAAATGACTGAAGTGTTTTTCCAACCTCCTCACTTCCCCCAGGTAATGAGCCATTGTCTCATCGGAAGTGATGTACTCCTTGTTTACCTGGTTTACGACTAGCTGTGAGTCTCCCCTCACCACTAATCGACGGACTCCGAGGAATTTTGCTGCCCAGAGCCCTGCAAGAAGACCTTCATACTCTGCCGCGTTATTAGTCGCAACAAAGTGTAGTTGAAAGACAAACTTAAGCTGTTCGCCCTGAGGCGTAACTAAGACCACTCCAGCCCTCGAGTGTTGAAAACTACGAGAGCCATCGAAGTACATTGTCCAGTAATCGGGGCATTCCAATTCCTCGGATTCCCGCACGGGTGGCTCAGGATTGGTCCATTCGACCACAAAGTCGGCCAAGACCTGAGACTTAACCACAGTGCGGGGCATGAAATGGATATCGAAGGTACCGAGCTCGACAGCCCATTTTGCGATCCGACCAGATTTCTCCGGATTGCGGACAATATCCCCCAATGGAAAAGATGAGGGTACTGTGATCTTATGTGCTTGAAAGTAATGTCGTAGCTTACGGGAAGCCATCAGTAGTGTGTAAAGTATCTTCTGGACCTCAGGGTATCGCTCCTTAGGGCCATGAAGTACCTCTCTTACATAGTAGACGAGTCTGTGTATTCCTTCTCTATCCGCGATCAGGACAGCACTGACCGCGTGCGGGGTGGCCGCCAAATAGAGAAGTAATGGTTCTCCTTTGTCGGGAGACACCAAGACTGGTGGACTGGATAAATATGCCTTCATCTCTTGAAACGCTTTTTCGGCCTCATCAGACCATGCGAAAATTGTGATGTTTTCGCAGGGCTTTGAAGAAAGGTAGTCCCCTCTCGCCTAGTCGCGATATGAACCGACTTAAGGCCACCATGCGACCTGCCAGGCACTGAACATCCTTCATGGTCGAGGGAGACCTCATCTGTTCGATAGCCCTGATTTTTTCAGGATTGACTTCAATGCCTCTGGAACAAACAAGGAAACCGAGAATTTTTCCTAAAGAAACCCTAAAAGAACATTTCTCCGGGTTCAATTTTATTCCAAAGCGATTCAAATTACAGAAGGTTTCAACGAGATCGTCCAAATGAGACAATCTCTTAGTGCTTGTTACAACCAAGTCGTCTACATATGCCTCGAGATTACGCCCTATCTAGGAAAGAAAGGTCTTTTGCATCAAGCGCTGGTACGTGGAACCTGCGTTCTCGAGACCGAACGGCATTCTGACGTAGTAGTAGGTGTCGAACGGGGTGATGAAGGCAGTCTTCTCTTCATCTTCCTCTGCCATGCTAATTTGATGATATCCTGAGTAAGCGTCCAGGAAACTCATCCATTCGCAACCCGCGGTTGAGTCGACCAGCTGGTCGATGCGGGGAAAGGGAAAGTCGTCATTCGGACAGGCACTGTTGAGGCTGGTGTAGTCGACGCACATGCGCTACTTACCATTTGACTTGCGAACCATGACCGGATTTGCAAGCCATTCCGAGTGATCGACCTCGCGGATAAACCCGGCCTTTAGGAGTTTGTCCAACTCCTCTCGAATGGCTTCCTGCCGGTCAGCAGCAAAACGCCTGAGCTTTTGCTTTATTGGTCGCTGTCCAGGTCGAATCGCTAACCTGTGCTTGATTACCTCCCTAGGGACACCGGGCATGTTGGATGGTTTCCATGCAAACACATCTGCGTTAGCCTGGAGGAAAGTAATGAGCTCGAGTTCCTATTTGTCATCTAGGCCTGATCCGACCCGAATTGTCTTGGATGGATCATCTGGGGTACAAAGGAACTAGTTTGAGTTTCTCATCTGGTCGAGGAGCAGCCTTGATTGCGTCAACGGCGATTGTGGCGACCTGAGCGTCCCGGAGGGGAAGTTGATCTACCATCTCCAAAGATAGCCGATCACACGTCAATGCCACGTTGCGACTGCCTCGGATCGAGAGGACACCTTTGGGGCCAGGCAATTTGCCGCACTGGTAAGCATAGTGCGTTGCCATCATGAACTTAGCAAGAGTTGGCCTGCCAAAGATTGCATTGTAAGCCGAATCACAATCAATTACATCGAAAATAACTAATTCTGTTCGGAAGTTACCCGATTCTCCCATCGTGACTGGGAGGACCACCTGTCCCAACAGCATCATGGAGGGACCAGGAATTATCCCATAAAACAGGTGGATTATGGGTTTAATCTTTAAACGAGGAATTTGCATCTCGTCGAGCGCCTTGACCAATAGAATGTCCAAGGAGCTTCCTCCGTCGATCAGGACCCTTTTGACTCTTGCATTACTGATTATCGGGGTAATGACCAGAGGAAGCCTCAATGGTCGAGTAAGCCCCGCAGGACAATCAGAGCGATCAAACGTCAAAGATGTATCCGACCAACGGGGGTACTAAGGTTCACCAAGGGATGTCTCCGTTTGGTTAACCTCTCGATAAAAGGCTTTAAATTGCCTTTTGGAAACAAAAGAGGAGGAACCTCCGAAAATAACATTAACATGATTATGAGGTACCTGGTAAGACATCTCTTCGTCCCCGTCGGCGTCTCTTAACCCGCATGCTTGTTCCTTAGTTGGTAAGGTCGGCATCGGTCCAACCCCCTGGTAGAAGTCATCTAACTGCTTCAACCAACTCCTGCAGTTCTTGAGGTCGTGGCCTGCGGAGTTGTGGAGCGGACACCATTTCTTGCCTTCTGCGGGTTAGCCGACTTCTCTGGCTGGTCGGCACTATGACCACCAGAAGTAGTTTTATTTTTAAATGAAGGCTTGTTACCTTTGGTCGAAGGAGGCTTCTCTGCGACGGCGAACTCCCGGTACTGTCCAGAGTGATTCCTTTTCGACTTCTTCGATTTCTCGCCTGATGAAGATTCTGGCTTCTTGCTTGAATCTTCCTTCCTAGCGTCCTTGAGACCTGGTTGAGGCGGTAGGTTACCCTTATTGACCATTCGGTTCCATTCGACAGCCTCGGCTGCGTCGGAATATCGATCAGCCATATCAAAGAGATAGGCTACTGATCGAGGAGGATGGATGAGCAAATCTTCGGTGAATCTCCGATATCGAATTGCATATTTAAATGCCCTAATAACGGAGCTATCAGATATGTTCGGGATGGTATTCCTCACCCCGAGAAATCTCTTGACAAACTGACGAAAGGTTTCGGTCGAAGTTCGTCGTAGTCGATGGAGGTCATCCTCTTTACCCGGTTTCTGATAACAATTTTGGAAATTGCTGAGGATAGCATCACAGCATTTTCCAGTTATAGATTGAACCTTTGAGTTGGTTAAACAACCAGGTTCTTGCCAATCCCTCGAGGACTGTTGGCAGGTAGTTGGCCATGACCCAGTCATCGCCACCTGCCGCTTGGATGGCAGTAATGTAGATTTGAAGGAACTCGGATGGGTTCTGAGTTCCACCGATCCTCTCTATGGCCCCTGGTCTAAACTTGTCTGGCCAAACGACCGCACGAAGGCTGGCCAAGAAAGCTTTACAACCAACGTAGGGACCGTGAACTGTCCTACTGCTCTCGATCAGATAGCGGGCAATCTCACGCAATGGAGAAGCCACTCGTGGTCCTAAACGAGAGTGGACAGGAACCCGATCCCTATCACGAGAATCCTGCGCCCATCTGGACTTGTCCCACTGAGATGGTACAGGTGGCGGGTGACTCCGTCGACCAGAACCAGAGTGAGAGTGCTCTCGGTTGTGGGAACGTGTCGCCGATCGGGAAGAAGCCGTAGGGGTCGCATCAGATGCGACCTCATCTAACCTCTCTGCCAGGATTCTGGTGAAGGCCTGTTTCTGCGCATCCGTGACCGTAGGAGGAAAATTACGCATGACCTCCGCGATAGATCGACGCCAGCCATGCGTACTTCTCCTAGGGGCACCAAGTGTTACCATTTCTTTGTCCACCGGGAAACGCTCCGGAGGCAAAGAGGATGTCTGGTCGCGTTTGTGACCACATGATCGTCGGGAAGAACTTGGAGCAGCATCGTAACAAGCCTGCGCATCTTGAAGAGCCTCTAGGGCAGTTCTGGGTAGTTCGTGGTCTTGTTGCTCGGAGTCTTGATCTTCCTTTTGTTTGCGTTCCTGTTCTTCCCTAGCAGCCCGTTGATCAGGGGTTTCTTCTGATAAGACAGCGAACTATCTAGGGACAGAGGTCGCCGAGGGAGAAAACATCTCAGTTTGTTTTGAGTCCGACTCGAAATCAAAGAGACGATGGAGGTTATCAGGATCAAACCTCCCCGGGCTGATTTCCTGGTCGACTTCATTCTTCCCATCAGCGGGGTCGTATGACGGACCGGATTCACCATCTAACGCATTAAGAACCTCAGTGGGTTCTGACCTTGCATTAGTCGCCTCCTGGTCGATAGACATGATCTGGAGGGTTGATTCGACCTCTGGGACGTCCTCGCCTCCAATTTCCTCCATCAGGACAGGATCGCTCGAAGAAGGCATCGGAATGTGAGCATAATCTTCGAGATCAAAATCGTTCTCGGAATCATATGCTCCAGCCATGATTCAGCGAACCTCCGGATGAAAATTAGAACGCCTTGAGAAAGGCCCCACGGTGGGCGCCAGCTGTCGACGATTCGGACTCGGGGTCCTTAGTCGAACTTATGCAGAATTTGTAGGTTGTGAGACCTTTCAGGGTGTCCCTCCGGGAAGGTATGTTGAATCAAAGATAACTAGAGCACAGAGAAGTTTATACAGGTTCGGGCCCTCGATGATGGGAGTAATAGCCCTACGTCCTGTTGGGATTTCACTATATATAGTAGAAAGAGTTACAAAGTTATGGAAAAGATCTTCACAGGCGAAGATTTTTCCTATGTGTTTGTACAAGACAATGCCTGGAAGGCTTGTGAAAGCTATCTAACTTAGACTACTGTCTTCTGATTCTTTGAGTGTTTTGATGGCTTGATTCGATGATCTGATCATCTACTTGTCCGATATCCTGTTTGATGCATTGAATTACCCCCTTTATACTGGTCGAAAGGGTGCCAGGTTGTAACGGCATCAAACAGTTGCTTGGATGCAGTTTTGGCAACTGCCTTTAACCTTCACACAAGTTTAACACGTGTTATTCATGGATAGCTGCACGTATTAACCTCCTAACGGTTGTCTCCATGTGTGGAAGGATCTTCGGGATACTCGGGATATCCCCGTTGTAGAGACAGAATAATCCCGCGTCCCCTAGTCGAAGGTGTTCTGACCGCGCGTTGTTTGTTGCTACCTGACCGCGCACTATCTGCAGTCTTCTGTTCGCATATGGAATACGAACTCCTGACCGCGCACTAGTTACAATCTGATCGCGTAAAGCCTGCGACCACATGATTGTGCTTCTCGAAGTAACTTGAGTTCGCACTCATCTAGCTTGAATCTGTCATGCATTTATTTGAATTAGCTCGGGTGACAATCCTCGTCAGTGGCATAGAGACCACAGTATAAGGGTCTTCCCATTGAGGGGAAAATTTGTTGCGATTGGACTGGTTTTGGATTTTTCGTAAAACCAAGTCGCCCATGTGAAGACTACGAGGTCGCACCCGTTTACTATGGTATTTACACAAAGCTTGTAAATATGCTGCTGACTTAATCAACGCCCGATCACGTTTCTCTTCAAGAAGAGTAATGTCTTGTATACGTTGTGATGAGGACATCTCTAGCACTAGTGCTCGACTAAAGGAACATACAGGACCAATCACTCGAGCGAGAGTCAAACAACTATATCAATAGGTGACTTTGTTCTTTAAAGAATTAAATTATGATGAGAATATGCTGCTACCTAATAGCTCTTGTTTAATATTGATTAGATACAAAGAGGGAGAGCATAACAGGAAGGATATAGCCACGTATGGGCCAAAGAACTTCATCAAATCTGGTCGTACAACTACTGAGTGGAGAGAGAATTCCCCAAGCTTTCCAACGAGCCCAAGATCACTCGATTCCGTCAAAGATTGCAACCTCTATAACCAAAAGAATTCTGCTCGGCTTGCAGTTTGCGACCAACATTCTACCAGCCAATTAGACCAAGCACCATTCTCTGCACAGATCTCCAATTTCATTTCATGGGTACTTGTTGGAAAGGTATTAAAACGAGCTTTCCAAAAAATCAAGAATCATTAAATTCCGACGTTGTATGCAACCAGGAGGCCCAAAAGAGTAATGACTGTATAGAAGGAAAAAGTCTAGTCCCAATCCGAGAAGATTGATTCCAGACTTTTTTATCTTTATAGTATGTTAGGATTTTTATTCCATTTTGAATTAGATTCAGATTGAAATTCTAGTTTAAGTCTTCTATCTTTTGTAAATACCATCCTCTATAAAAGAGAGGCATGGTCATAGTTTTGGGACAACAACGAATTGAATATACAAATATTTTCAGAGAAGTTTTGCTCTTGTTCTAGGGTTTGTGCTTATTAAGCCACCACCTAGAATTGGGAGTTATTCTCTTTATCATAGCTCTTGCAATTTCTTCGTTGATTGCAGGAACTGTGTGTCTACTTTTGCGTGGTCAAGTAGACAACGATCAAAGCATGTGGTTGGACGAATTCTTTTGTCGCAGGTTGCTATATTGACAGTGGTTGGCACCATCAATTCATTAGGTTACACAAATCAACGAGCTATCAACGATCCTACGTCGTGAAGATCTTGGTGTGGTCCTTCATCTTCAAGGTGCGAACTTCACCTTTTGAGCGCTACTGAACCCTTTCAGGTCAAAGTAGGTCTTAAGCTGGTCGATCCAAGAATCCAGTTTCTCGGCATCGATCACCCCACCATATACGGGTATATCGATCTTAGTATCGACCTTACAAGATCCGACAGCTAAGGAGGTGTTAGCGAGGTCGTCGGTCTTGTGGTCGCCTTCGTCTTCATCTTCGTCTGTCCTGCGCAAGTCTTCACCAGTCTTCACACCCATAACCCTCCCTACTTCAGGAGGTACAATCATGGCCTGCTGCTTAATCCAAGAAAGCATGGTTTCCATGTCGGTCGAGAGCTTAGCCACTTGTTCGGCTAGGTTAGTTTGAACGGAGGTATCTTCAGACATTGTCGGAGACGCGACTGTAGGAACTGTCAATTGATCGCCTGAAGTTTCGCTGGAGGTTTTGTAACCCTAGCGAGTCTTCATCATCCATAGGATAAGAAAGCTGCTCTGATACCAATTTGATCCGTTTGAGACCTAGCCTTAGTTTTCGCACTAGGCTCGCCCAGATTCTAATATGCAGAATAACAGGATCTTACTCGGAAGTACCGAAACCCAAAGGATGATCGAAAACACAGCTCAAAGAAATTGCACAACTTTTTATTTCAAAGAGGGGTTTACCCATCGAACGTTAGACACACTTGCCTACGTCGAAGGAACTATAAGCTGGATATATGATCCAAGGCTGTAATAATATTTGATGATCTAAACTAGACCTATTACAACGTATTTATAGTCCAATTGTATGAGTACATATCAGACTCAATAACCTAAACGTATTAGATTCATATAACTAACTAACCCTAAACAAATAAATTTAGTTATATATATTCGGATCAGATTACAATTCTGAACAGAGAATGAATTCCTTTTCAAGGTCGCGAACCAAACAATGGTCGCAAAACCTTTCCGAACACGGTTAAGGTCGCGAAGCCGTATGTGACTCGACCTGAAGATCCTCCAGGATCATGAATATGCTCCAAAAACATGAAAATAATCTTTACTTTGATATGCAAAAATACAATTATTCGATAAATTTTTGTAACAAAAATTCATTAGAAAAAATCCCATATAGCCAAAATGGCTAAAATAAAAATACATGTATATTTGGGCTATAAAAAAAATAATGATAATAAAAACCAAGACAAAAACTCCACTAATCAAAAAACCAATCAAAATTGGACTGGTCAATAGCCTGGTCAAACTGATCAAAATTATACTAGTCAAGCCTGGTCAACAACCTAGTCAAACTGGTCAAAATTAGACTGATCAAACCTAGTCAACAGCCTGGACAAACGTGGTCAAATAGTCAAACTTGGTCAAACGATCAAACCTGGTTAAACCAACATGCAACCCGAGTTTGAATAAGACTTATCTCTAACCTTTTATTTATTTAAATAAACAAAAGTATATCTCCTATTCAAATTCAAAAAGGGAATAATCTCTTTTGTTTATTTAAATAAGAAAATATATCTCCTATTCAAATTCAAAAAGAGATAATCTCTCTCTTTATCCTTTTGTTTATTTAAACAACAAAGTATATCTCCTATTCGAATTCAAATCCCCTAAAAATCTATGGTTGTTGGATGGTTGTAACCAACCTAACTAGAGTCTCTATAAATAGAGAGGGGATGTTAACCTTTATTCAGGTGAGCAAGACAGAAGCAGACAAAGAGGCAGAGGTGCACAGAGGACAGAATAGAAGGTTTAGGAGCTCTTTTCCTAGTGCCTAGCAAGCTTTTGAAGATGGTCATGGGTGAGTCTTATTTATCTGCATGAACATGCATCATTTATCATTTGATCAGAGATCAAACCCCACCAGATGTGGCCGATCAAAAATCTGAAAGTTGTTTACTTTCGATCTGATCACACACCATATAGGTCCCGTTGATCCAAGATCCAAAAAATTGCATACTCATCTTTTGATCAGAGATCAAGTCCCACCAGATGCGGCCGATCAAAGATCTGAAAGTTGTTTACTTTCGATCTAATCACACGCCATATAGGTCCCGTTGATCCAAGATCCAAAAATTCCATACTCATCTTTTGATCAGAGATCAAGCCCCACCAGATGCGGCCGATCAAATATCTGAAAGTTGTTTACTTTCAATCTAATCACACGCCATCTAGGTCCCGTAGATCCAAGATCCAAAATATTGCATGCATATCTTTTGATCAGAGATCAAGCCCCACCAGATGCGGCCGATCAAATATCTGAAAGTTGTTTACTTTCGATCTAATCACACGCCATCTAGGTCCCGTTGATCCAAGATCCAAAAATTGCATGCTAATCTTTTGATCAGAGATCAAGCCCCACCAGATGCGGCAGATCAAAGATCTGAAAGTTGTTTACTTTCGATCTGATCACACGCCATCTAGGTCCCATTGATACAAGATCCAAAAATTGCATACTCATCTTTTGATCAGAGATCAAACCCCACCAGGTGCGGCCGATCAAAAATCTGAAAGTTGTTTATTTTCGATCTGATCACACTCCATATAGATCCCAGTTGATCCAAGATCCAAAAATTGCATGTTCATCTTTTGATCAGAGATCATACCCTACCAGATGCGGCTGATCCAAGATCTGAAAGTTATTTACTTTCGATCTAATCACATGCCATCTAGGTCCCTATTGATCCAAGATCCAAAAATTGCATGTTCATCTTTTGATCAGAGATCAAACCCACCAGGTGCAGCCAATCAAAGATCTGAAAGTTGTTTACTTTCGATCTGATCACACACCATCTAGGTCCCGATTGATCCAAGATCCAAAATTTCATGCTCATCTTTTGATCAGAGATCAAACCTCACCAGGTTCGATCGATCAAAGATCTGAAAGTTGTTTACTTTCGATCAAAGATCACACGCCACCTAGGTCCCAATTGATCAAAGATCTGAAGGTCATATGAGCACTTTCAAAAGGGTCTAATTCGACTAGAGGCAGTGCTCTGTCCAGACATTTGTTTACTTTGCTTCATGGGAGATAGACTGATGATAACTTCTTATCCAGAAGTCCGATCGATACCAAATTTTTATGGTGAATAGAGGACTCTATGAGAAAACTATCCACCAAGTTTCAAGTCAATCAGAGATCTCTAAGGTGCAATTTGACCAAATGAGATTCTCTGTTTAGAAACTTATTTACTTTATCCCACAGGAGATAGATCGATGATAACTTCTCATTCAGAAGTCTGATCAACACCAAATTTTTATGGTGAATAGAGGAATCTACGAGAAACCTCTCCACCAAATTTCATGTCAATCAGAGATCTCTAAATGTCCAATTGAACCAGAGAATTTTTCTGATCAAAAGAAAATTCAGCTTGTCCCGCGGGAGAAGATCGATGATAACTTCTAATCCAGAAGTCCGATTAACCCCAAATTTTTATGGAGAATAGTAAGTTCATATTGATCAGATGTTCAAAATATCGTCAAGACCATTGCAAATAGTTCTGTTTCGCTGAATTTCGGCTTGATGTACAAGCAATGCAATGAAGATAGTTTCTAATCCAACGGTCTAATTGATCTCAAATTTTGATGAACAATCAAGGATTTGTCCAGAAACTATTCCTCCAAGTCTCAAACCGGTCATAGGCCAGAAAAGCTCTCATCCAAGTAGTCAAATGAGAGCTAATAACCAATTGTGTTCAAAGATGTCAAATCAAGTCGAAATCCTACTAAGTCCTTGATGGATATTTCAATGGGCTGTCTACCATGCAAAGTGCTTTTCCTGAAGCTAAGGAAGTCAAAGATGTTATCACAAGTCATCCATCCATAATTTACATGTTGCTGGGTACTGATGAAGCAAAGGCATGCTTTTTGTCCGTGACTGACGAAGCCGAACATCATTCATGCCGGGTACTGATGAGGCGAAGACATCCACTTGTTCGCGACCAACGAGGCCGAACAACTCCTTGGCCGGGCACCGACGAGGCGAAGGCCACATTTTGTGATAACACCATAGACTGACGAGGCTATGGATTTGCATACTTGCATACATAGGCATAGGCATACAAATTGCATTCATTCATTCAAGGGCAGAGTTATTTTGAGCTTAAAGACGACAACCATTAACACAACTTAATCAGAGGTTTTCTGTGAACTTATTCTGCAGATGCAATTAACCAGGAACTTTTCAAAAGATCTGAGGAACCATGAACCATGTAGTCCCCTCAAGCCAAGATGTACTTTCCTTTGGCGCAATAAGAGATTGTAAATCCCAAAGTGACTTGTAACTTGTAATTCTTTTCAGAATTAATAAAGTACAGTGTTTCTTAAGATGGTGCATTCTCTACCCTTTTATTTGTATACTTATGTATACTGACACGCCCGCAACACAAAAAAGGGCCAATTTCTCGAAAAAGAGATCTTCTCGGTAAAACAACAATCAAAAGCATTTCAAAAAGTATATGAATCATGAAGAATTGAAAAATATGGGGAGAAAAAGGAGCAGATAACTTATCAAAACAAAGGAAGGAGAAGAAGAAGCACCAGAAAAATTCAAAAACCATCCAATTTTCACACAAGCTAGACAATGTCTGTTAGGGCCAGACAAAGTTCGGGTAAGGCGGACAGAGTCCGCCGCTGGGCAGACAAAGTTCGGACGGTTCAGATAAGCGCCTGACACTTCTAAAATTTGAGATTTTTGCAAATTTGCTTCGAAAGATGAATTAAATTCCTGAATAGATTTGAATATCAAGTTAGGAACTCAGATAGATAGCATTCAAAAGGATTCGATTCAAAAAATATCTTGATTTTGGTTCCTCAAAAGTGATTTTGGAGTACAACGGGTAAAACAAAAATGATTTTCACGAAAACTTCAATTCTTGATGAAACTTGGATTTTTCTCAAATCTTTGGACCTAGATGAATTTGAAATACCATTCCAAACCAAGATATGGAAGAAAGTCTGGTCCAAATAGCCAAATTCACAAAAATACACATTTTGGGTATTTTCGGGTCGATAGTCATTTTCAGACAACCTAGGACATGTGATAACTTGAAAACCATAGGTCTTTTGAGTAAAAGTTCAATACGAACTACCTTCAGGTGTGTGAGTTCCAAGTGTTTCATGTCGAAATTTTTGGTCAAATTTCAACCCATCTTGTTTTGTGAAAATAAATTGTTTTAGGCCAAAACAAGATCCCGAAGTCTTCAATTTTGTCGAAATTTTGCATTTTAGCTCGAAACTCTTTTGTTTGACCTTCAAAACCTTTGAAAACATATTTGAAACGTATTTTTTAAGGTTTTTTAGTAATTTTGAAAGTTTTGAGTTCTTTTTCACCTTTTTGCTCGAAAATGAGTCTTTTACCAAAACAAGTGCATGATTTTGATATATGTACACAATAAGGGTATACAAGGATTCAATGACTTTGAAGTTGTTCCCCATAAATGTGTCATCCAAGTTTGTCATGAAATATGTGCAAGAGATGAAAATGATCTATTTTTGAAAAAATGAGAGTTCAACAAAAATTAAAACAGAAGTGAAGATTATGAACTTCTTTCTTTATGACCTAAAACAAAGATATTTGAAGAGAATTCAAGTTAAGGCCATGTCATGCAAGAGAATACTACTTGGCATAAATTTCATTTACTTTCATTTTTGAAGCTTTTACCAAATAGTGCATGGATTAAACAAATGAGTTCCAAAGATAATCAACAAGAATCCGAATGAACTCAAATTGAGAAACCATCCAAATGAACATCAAAACTCATGAAAAGTTTCATAAAAATAAATAACATCAACTCAACCACTTTCCATGAAGATCCAAGATTCAAAAATTTTAGTCATTTGAAAGAATTGAGAGATTTGACATCAAATTTGATTGAAACTTTCTTAAATACGTTGGCTTCCTTTTAATCATCGAAACGTATGGAAACAAATTCCAAAAATTCCAAAATAAGTTTTGGAGATGAATGATGCAATAAGGAACTAGATTGCCTTTTATAGTGAAGCCAAGATTGGATCCAACAATAAGATATGAAAAAGACAAATGTTGGTCAGATTTAAAGTTTCATAGTTCAGATTTGAGAAAAGTATTTTACATTTGTAAGGACGCCTGAAAATCCATGCAAATGATTTCCAATGATTTTGAAATAAATTGGCAATAAAGACCTATTATGGAAGATAAAATATCATATAGAAACTTTCTTTAAATAGTCAACCAGTTTAAAGATATGAAAATGACAAATCAGCCCAAACCCACAAGAAATCTGAATTTTGCAAATTTCATATTTGATTTGTGAAAAGAATCAATTATAGCTCAAATCAAATCTAATTAAAATGAAAATTTGCAAAAATAATTCTTAATGCATCAAATCAATTTTTCAAAAAGAGTTTTCCAAAAAAGATTTTTTAATCAAGAGTTATGGTCAAATGATCTTTGTGTTAAGTAAGAAAATTGAAATTTGACAAATTTTTGCAAATTGAGTTCAAATTTGATTTTCATGAGATTTTTGACATGAAAGAGCTTACCTGAGTTTATCTAAATCATTTTGAGCCGAAACTCACAAATAAAGACCATTCAAATAGCCAAACTCATGTTTTGCGTATTTAAGCTATTTTGGGTCAAAGCAAGTTTTCCGATGAGATTCAAATACTCATAACTTTCAAATTAAAACTCTTTTAAAAAAGTTTTCGATTTCAAATTTCTTTGGAGTAATAGTATCTAGAAATTTTGTAAAGCAAGTTTTGGCAAAAACCAAATAGATTTAGATTTGCATTCAAAAATGATTTTCTTGAAAAACAAGATAGTCAAAAATCCTTTTGAGGCTAGTTTTTGATAAAAGGAACTTTTTGACATCATTTTTCATCCAAAGCTTCTAAAAACCTTTTAAATACATTCTGAAGACCATTTTGATAGGAATTGATGATTTGAATTAGATTAGAATTTGATTTCTAGTTTAAACCTTCTATCTTGTATAAACACCATCTTCTATAAAAAAGAGATATAGTCAAGGTTTTATGCAGATCATGAATATTGGAGATTATTTTGATTAGACACCATATGATTTTTATAAGAACTAAGAGAGAGTTCTTGCTGCCATGTTTTTGTAATTCCCCGTGAATTGCACCTAATCTGTGCTACTGCGCCTTTGAGCGTCGTTAGTGTGGATTAATTTTTCGGTTTGTGGACTAGTGATTGTTCGGATAGCAGGTTACGGATGGCTTCCTCAAGGTAGTTTGTAGAAAAAGCCGTCAGGAAACAGTGAAAAAAATCATTTCAAAAGAAGTACCTGACAAAAAGATACGGTCAAAATACCGATTTGCTGTCACATGGACAGAAATCAACAATTCCAAATTAAGTCTCATCTTTGTGCTTTCAAGTTCCAAATTGCATATCATTGAGTTATCTCATGTCTATCACCTGTATCCATTGCTATACACTTGCATTAGACTATCACTCATCCTTGGTTGATCAGCAACTTAGACTAAGTGCTAGATTCGAACAAAAATTCAATTTTGTGCAATTTTGTGAGATTAACTGATTGTTTCTCCTTGCTACCAAATACATATCCTACCAAGTTTTACCAAACTAACCATTCAGGTCACATCGAACCGACCCTTGCAATCGTTTTAATCACCAATTGAATCGAGTTACAAAATCTCAAATTTCAAGTGCTTTAGACTTAGTTGCAATTTTAGATTGTTTTGTCTTGTTCTTATTCTTCGATTACTCGCTGGAAATTGATCTTCATGATCAGGTCAACCGCGTTCTTGACACAGTTGATAACAACTCAATGTGGTAGTTTAGCGATTACTTGGCGTGATCTGTCACACAGGAAAAACTCGGTTGATATAATTTTGGTTTCGCGGGTTTCTCCCTTTCTCCAGTGGCTTTTGCTATGTCAAATTATGGATATACCTACATGTAATATAATTTGCATGTTTTCATCTAGAGTTAACAATTCTAGAAAGAATTAATATCAAAAGAGGTGCCGGCAATGCTGAATATTAAACTAATCAACTAATCGAGCATAAAGGCATGCTTGAAGTTATAGGTTGTCATCAAAACAAGTTTCTCAGGGAAAAAGATATGCAATTGACGAACAGATGATTATTCAGTAAAGACTGAACAGCACAAATTGTTAGTTTTATCACCATTGACACAAGAACTAGGAGATGTTCCACAACAAGCATGTCAAATGGCGAACAATACCAAGAATAAAAAATGCAAGTCCAGCATAACACATGCCAAAAAGGAATGCCCTGGTGAACAATTCAGAAGTCATACAAGGGTGACATGATATAATTTCTCACAGGTAGCAATAAGGCATAGGGTAATACTTGAACAAAGTGAGCGGGTTGGTATTGATTTTGATGATGTAAATGTTGGAGCAAACATTTTTGTCCAAAACTAATTCACCAGAACAATAACAGTAAGCCTAATTAGAGTCAACATGAACATCTTTGCAACAACTTTAAGTATGATCAACTTTTACATAATACTGGACTCCAGATCGTTCCAATCCAAGAGCTAAAACAAGACTAAAAGCCTCAGCCTGACACCAATTTCACAACAATGATAAGAACATTAAGAGCAATCAACGGCATCCTCAAAAACTGAGTGGCATAGATAAGCCCAACAATCTGGCCCTTCAGCGACTTTGTTTGCCCATTTCCTGAAACTTCAGACATGCTCCATCCCCTGGGAGCAAGAAAGCGGTCCTCGTTCAGTATCGCCAATGCGTTGGCAAGAAGCAAAAACCCCTCCAGCAACGTCCACAAGCCCATTTCTGCATGCCATAATTGCTAGCTCAAAATTATGCTCAAGTACTAGCAGACCTTCATAACTAACACAAACAAATTATATGCATAAACTCAAGATAGCAGAAATTAACGGCATCTTTAAACATAAAAATAAATAAGCAAGAAAATATGCTGCTGAAACATAAAGCTCTACCAAAAGGTCCAAAACATACAGCCTGATTGCACTAGAACCCAAGTGAAATTGTGATCCAAGCTAGGTTGCACCAATACAAATATGGGGCACGGGTATGATACAATACTGATACGGCGATAAAGCAATTTTCCAAAACTAGCAATACAGCTCTATATAATAAAATTTTAAAAAAAAATCAAGCTGGTTGCTAACACTTGTATTGCAGCAAGCACAAACAATTCAAGTTATGTGCTAACAGCCTAGCACTAGCTAGCACTTGTATTGCAGCTACATTTAGTGAACTTTGCTGCTACTGATCAGGAATTGCAGTTGGAATAACATTTAGGTTTCATTTGGATACTTGGGGGAAAAAAATCCCATGGGAAAAACATCGCAATAGGAATTAGATATTATACTTACATTCCACTCTAATCCAATAGGGAAAAAATCCCACCAGCAAAAAAAATACTATGTAGCATTTGGGAAGACACAGAAAAAAATAATATCCATTCAAAAAAATCAATAAATATTCAAAATTGAAAATTAAAATTCCAAAAATAATCAGAAAAATACGAGGAATTTTTAAAAAATAAAAGTGAATAAAAAATTCAAAGAGCTTAAAAAATTATAAATTCCAGAAAAATCAGAAAAAATCCAGAAAATTTGCCTCCAAAAAAAATAGCTATACATCACCTACACAAATTACAACAAACAAATAAGCAAGTAACAGACGCATCTCCACCTACAAGCATCAACAATTAACAACATCATGGAGATAAATCTATATTAATGTGTAGTAAGCTACAAATTTGATATGGAATAAAGTTTGTTAAATGCATAAACTTGTCTTTAGGTACACAAGTAATTTCAACTTTATCTAAGGAGCAATTTCACCCTTCAGCCATATGAGCCGAACATTTAGTTCCATGCTGAGAAATATCTCTATTCTGCTCAAATTACAATCACTTGCGCAAAGTACAATCACCGAAAAAAAATTGCAAATACAACACTAATTAGCCCACTTAATACAACACTAAATAGTCAACACTAGTTAGACCTAAAGAAAACAAGAGTAGAAATTTCCGCTGAGCCATAAAGGTTTATGATTTGGCAAGACTGTTATAAAGAAACCAGCTCTTGATTTATCATTTATTTACTTTACCTATTATTTGGCTACATAATTGATTACAAAGGGAAAATGCAATTCTGGACAACCTAAACTTCCAACAGAAAGAGACACTAAATAGCTGGCACTTCAAAAAGAACTTGGTACATTCCAAACCAAATTAATCAATCAGTACTGAAAAAGACCATGCAAGATGTTAATATGGATCTACTTTTATGCATTGAAGGTACAACAAAACTCTAGCAGGACTAAAGCAACTCAAGTAGTTCATAATATTGGATATTCATCAGTATTGGATACAATACTGAAGGAAAAAAAATCCAGAAATGTGATCCTTTTTAGATACTTACTAATGTGCTGAGTTATGAATAGATTGCAGAAAATGTTGCGCAAAATTAGGTGAAGTTCACAAGATATCTGAATCTGAATCTGATTGCCAGCCTCTTCTTTGCACAACTTCTTTGCCACCCCCCACCCCCAGCCCCAAAATCTGAATCTGATTGACAACCCATAAAGCCAAGTAAAACACCCTAATAGGATCAACCTGTCCCAAGAAAAGGTATGACAGTGTCAAAAGTGACACCAATTTCTTAGATGGTGATGAATCATGATGGCCACAACCCAGCTGCTGGCATTCCTACACAACACGCCCAGCTTGAATATCCTGACACCCTTGCTAGCTGTCTTTGACCAACTGACATGACAATTTCCTACCCATCAAATATTTTTCATTGCTTGCTTGTCAAGAGGACAGCACATAAACAAATGGAAGAGAAAATCTCAAAAAAAAAAAAATGGAAGATAAATCAGTGATGTGCTATACATAGTCCCAAACTAAGTATGTTTTAGGACAATGTTTACTTCGAATAAATAAAATGTAGTAGTTCTAAACTTCTAATGAAGACACTAGAATATACAAATACAAATATTAAAAAAAAACTGAAGATTATTTTAACATACTATTTCATTTTATTATAAATACTTCAATTTTTTATTCAACTTTCTTTTGAAGAATATTTTATTTAACCTACTGCAACATCAGCCTATAATTAACAAATTTTAAGATGTAATGGTCAGCAATTTCAAAAGGTTAATGTTAGACATATTACAGATCCCATGACAAATTTTAAGCTATCCTTCCTGTCCATTTCATCCAAGTATCAATAGGCTTCAAAGAAGTGACATCACTAATCATCAAATATTTCTATGTATATTTGAAGGAAGAACATTATCTTGAGACTTGGACTCCACCAGAGAATATTAAGAATTATTAATATTCTGATGACCAAGCTCAAAAGCTAAACTCAACCAATTCCATGCTTATTTCTGAGTTAAGCATGTAGCAGAACTTTTGTGTTCAAGTTACCAACATGTTTTGATGAAATTCAAATTCAACAGTACCGGTTACATATACAATTATGATTTGCAAGACCCTAAACTATAGATATTTCCTGAAATTATTTTGTGCAACTCAAAGATGTTCTGAGAGCATAGGTAATCTATAGAAATTACATCTAAAAGGTCTATAGCAAAAGAAAGATAATGGAAAAGTAAATCAGCACCTTTTGGGACTAAAATGCTGTTGGTACCACAAGAGATCTCCACAAAGATCATCAGATAAAATATAACAGTAAACATGACAAATCCTAATCAAGTAATCGGCATCGCCACTAACACTGGGAAGTAACAGTAAACTGAATTTCTTCAACTCATTAACAAAATGCCAAATTCTATGAATTTGCAAAGATTGGCTATAGTACTGCACACAGTCATCAAAAGTATGAAATTTTATGCAACTCAGAAGTTTCATGCAACCTAACAATCTGTTTATCCAAGACCAAAAAGACTAACATCCATGCAACCTAACAATCTGTGCAAATTTTGGTTTTACCGATGGATCTTACCTTGTAGAGAAAGGAGCAGCGCCGGCGCGTGGATACTCCGTGGGAGGCGCTCCTCCTCCTCAGTAGCGGCGGCGGCGGCGGGGATCTGTGGGGAAAAAATCGAGACCGAGCGAAACCCTAGCTTTGAATACGACTAGGAAGAGAAAGAGGGATAGGAGGTAAACTTGCCGGCGTGGGGTCGGCGGCGTTGAGAGAGGAGGCGGCGGCGGCGTCGGCGTCGGGAGCGAGCGAGGGGCGGAGGCGGCGTCGGCAGAGAGAGAGGACCGACGGGGAAAGAAATGACCCCGTAGCCAGATTTTTTTTTTTCGGAAGCATGAGCCGGATTTGCCTCACCCAAACGGGATTTCAACCCAGCTCGAAATAAAGATCAGGCCGCAGTTTAATTCCACCGGATGGGGCTTTTTCAAACGAGGCCTAAATTATCACGATATCATCACATTGTGTTAATTTTGATATCTACGTTCCAACCTATGTTCTAAAAAACTATTAAGTAAGCAGATTGTATATTTATCGATAAGTTTATCCATAATATTATAGATCAATTTCGAAGCAAATCAAGAAAAACATATTAATAATTGCTAAAAAGAAATATTGTTAAGAGTATTCCAATTTTAATTAAACCAATAAAAATAAAGAAAAAAATAGATGCAATGTGTCTATGGGAATCGCTTATGTGACCATTTAAACACTAAAACCGATTATATAAAAATTAAATATAAAGGAGATGTTTAGTGATTATATCGGATGCTTAAGTTGTTAACTGTTGTTGATCGCAGTTAAAAGGGTGTGATTGTATAATAATCGCAAGTGGACTGTTGAACGTTGAGCACTTGAGAGTTGAATTCCACGAGAAACAAGCGTATTCGTTTTTCTAGTTTAATGAATCACTGATTAAGTCTAACCAATTGGGTGTTTATTTTTCTACAACTAAATCTATTACTAAATCTATCAATTTAGGGTTTAAAGCAGTAAAGAGTAAGTATGAAATCTAGGTTTTGTAAAATAGGAATGAAAACTTAGGGTGTCTAAACAAATTGGGTGTTTGTTTTTCTACAACTAAATCTACTACTAAACCTATCAATCTAGGGTTTAAAGCAGTAAATAGTAAGTATGAAATCTAGAGTTTGTAAAATAGGAATGAAAACTTAGGATTTCAGGAGTTCTATAACCATCTAGCATAATTCTATCTAACGTCCGAGAATTGCAAGTTAATTTCAATCATTTTTCAAGACAGATTAAATTGCCAGTATGGTCGCTGGTACAACGGTCAGAGAATCGTTTCCACTGTTACGTTTGGCAAGAGCCTTTCTCCTGTTCAGGATCCCATATCAAAGCACTAAGGACTCAAGAACTTTCCTAAATTCTTGCTAAGACTCAACTGTTACGTCTGTTGCCGAAACGAGAATTTAGGGTTTTGAGAAAGAAAACATCAGGAAATAACTCAAAAACTTGAGATCAAGACAAGGAAGAATCACGCCTTCTGGATTAGGTCATCCCTAACTTAGAAAGGATCTACTCGCAAAAAACTCTAATAATGCAAAAATAATAATAACAAATAACTGAAAACTTACTTGATTGCTTAAAAATTGAGTTTGTCGTCCTTGCCGGCATACAAAAGCAGGAAAAATAGAGAGGATGGCTCTTCTAAAAAAAACTAAACTAAAAACTAAACTCTAAGGACATCTAAAGACTAAGAAAGCATAAAAGCATGTTTAATTCAGTCAAAAATTTCTCTATTTATACTACATGGGTTAACGTGCCCAAAAATAACTATTTAATGTGCAGGCGACGAAGTTTGGAGAACGAACGAATCTGAGTCAAAATCGACCAGATTCGACTAGTTCTGATCAAATCTGACCAAAACCGACCAGTCATGATCAAAACCGATTAAAACTGACTAAATTCGACCAGTAAAAGCCACTGAAACCGACACAACCAGGACACGTGGCGTGTTTCTGGCTAAACACGTGTCGTGACCAAATTCGATCAGGACTCGTTTTCGACCAGTTGTCGCATTCAATCGAGACTCTTTTCAACCAAATGTTCGTGTTCGATCAGATCTCTTTTTCATCCAGCCATGTTCGATTAAGTCTCATTCTCACGTAGTTGTGTTCAACCAGGAGTTTTGTCCGAAGAATATTCGACCAGGGCCCTTTTGCTGTCCAATTTAGGTTTCTTAGTCGAATTTGGCTCAAACGAAGTCGAAATCTTCTCAAATTTGGTATGTTTGATCCCTGAAACAAGGCAAACACAACCGTGAAAGTATTTTGTAAACATAATATAAAATTATGCATAAAATGTCGCATCAAAGGAGTTTTTAGTATGTTTTTGCATGTTTTCAGTAGCAAACTTAGAGTAAAAATATTACCAATTTAACACTTATCAGATAGGTTCCTCGTTCTTCTTGGGGGAGCCATGGAGAATTGTCACAGATCCCCTCGGACGGTCCCAACTATCGTAGTATTACGAACCCCACGGCAGCTTTCTGACATAGAACACACTTATAGTGTGAGACCACGGAGCTCGTTGGCTAGTTGGAGGCCACGTTGTTGGCTAACAGAGAAGTCACGGTGCGAACGAGACTGAAACCTAAACCTATCCGCTGGATTTTATTTCTTTTAGGAAAATTTACTGTCAGACTACAGTATCTGTTAGGGGTTCCTTACAGCTACCTCTCAGACTGAGCAAGTGCTGTAGGATCGAGGATACCGACTAGAGGGGGTGAATAGGAGGTTTTAAAACTTTTTGACTAAAAACAATTTAATAATATTTTGCACTGAGAAAGAGTAAGAAAGACAAACACAGTGATTTATTCCGAGGTCTCGGAGACTCGCCCGGTCTCATCTACTCCTCGTTGAAGCACTCAAATAAATGAGCCTTTCTTCAATATCCACGAAGGATATTTTTCACTAAGATTGATCCTTCTCCACTCCGGATAGGCGAGCACCGATGCCTTTCACAAAATATGCCGAGTCTCTCCAACAATCTCCGTTAATAGAGAAGTCAACGGCCACGCCTCCAAACCGTCTAGGTGAGAGCGTTCACCAAGAGTAACAAGTTACAAGATTTTCTCTTGACCCCCAACAAATACTGAGAAGCTTCTAAGGATGCAAATAATGCAAATGAATGCTCTCGAAAGATCTCTCTCAATCACAAAGAATGATACTTGATCAAAAGATCAAGATTTTAGCACTTGGAAACTTTGGCTCAAGTGTATACTCAGAGATATGTAGGAAAAACTGCTCAAGGATATTCAGAAAAACTGCTCAAAAACTGTTCGAAAATGTTTAGAAAAATAGTTCAAAAGGTGTATAAAAATTTACTCAAATGGTATTTAGAAATATGCTCAAAACTGTTTTTAAAAACTGCTCAAAACTGTTTATAAAAACTGGTCAAAACAGCGAAGAAATCTGCTCAAAAGTGTTTATGAAAAACTGATCAAAACAGTAGTGAAAATCTACTCAAAAGTATTTTAAAAACTGCTCAAAATGTACAGAAAAGATGTTCAAAGGTGTATACAGGGACTGCTCAAAGATGTGTATGAGAATGTAGCTTGAGATGTGTGAAAATACTACTCAAAACACCTGTATTTATAGCCCAACCTCCTAGCTAGCCGTTGTGGTCGAAAAGGAAAGAAATCATGCCGGTTAACAGCCAGCTTCGACCTCTAACAGCTAGTAAATAGTCATTGGAACCTCTCGTCGAATGAATAGTGCTACTGATCGAATGAATAGTGTTACTGGTCGTATGAACAGTAATTGATCAAATGAACAGTGCATAAATAGTGTCTGGTCAAATGAACAGTACTCGTGTGACCACTGGTCGAATGAACAGTACCTGGTCAAATAAACAACACTCGGATGACCAGTTTCAATTCCTCTTTGAAATTCTTGACCAAGATTGTGAACGAATGCGAATGCAACATATGACCTAAGAGTTTCTCAGGTTTTTGCCGGAACTAAAAGAGATTTTGCAACTCCTCTTAATAGTACGGTTAAACTAAAAAAGAATTTCTTATAAAACCCGGTCAAACTCCAAACTCCAAACTCCGAGACCAGTACAATAAACAAGCACTTACCTTAGGCCTTTGCAGTTTCCTTCTTGGCGGCATTGCACTTGCTGCTTTCGCTCGCGTCCTCGGACTGCGACCTCGGGCGACACTGCGACCTTGCGCTTGCGACCTTGGCTCACATCCTTGGACTGCGACCTCGGACAACACTGCATATAAATAGCTCAAAAACACGATTAGTCCAAGACACTTAATGTCATCAATAATCAAAATCAACCCAAAAAGAGTCTAGAGGCAACAATCTCCCCCTTTTTGATGATTGATGACAACAAGTGTTGAAAACGAATAAAAATTAATAACCCCCTAAGTGTATGCATGGGCATTAGGTATACAAGAACTCCCCCTGAATGCATGCATATATAAATACACATATGAGTCATTTGAGAGTCAACAATGAATAAACAATGAGCATATAAACTATCAGTAATGTCATATAAGAATCTCTCCCTAATCTCTCCCTAAGCTCTCCCAAATCTCTCCCCCTTTGACATCAAGCATAAAAAGGCGGGAGGACAGCAAAGCATAATTTAACTTGCATTTGATATATCAATAATATTCAATTCACTTCTAAGAAAGAAAAATCTGGTCTCATCTAAAGGTTTGGTGAAGATCTCTGCTAGCTGCAAGTCAGTTCTTACATAATTCACATCTATGTCCCCTTTTACCACATGATCTCTTATAAAATGGTGCCTAACATCAATATGCTTTATTCTCGAATGTTGAACCAGATTGTTTGCAATCTTTATGGCACTTTCATTATCACACAAGAGTGGCACTTTGTCAAAAGAAATTCCATACACTAGCACAGAAATACAGTCTACTAACCCCTATCTTCTAACAGTTATTAGCGATTTAGAAGAAAACCATTAGAAAAGGTGCCTCGCAGTCGTAAAAGGCATAAGGGAGGCATTTTTACTATCGGTTTGTACTAAATTTACCGATAGAAGAAGCAGAATGATTTACTCTAGCGGTGATAAACATATTTACCATAAGAAGAGATGCATAAGTACTGACGGCAGATTGTTGTGTACCGTTAGAAGAGTTCGACTTCTACATGCAAATAGATTTATTCTATCGGTACTATATGTTTATACTGTTAGAATAGATCCCAAAATTACTAACGATAGTCTGTTGTGCACCGTTATAACTGTTCGTCTTCTACAAATAATTTTATTCTATCGGTACTGTATGTATATACCGTTAGAAGATTTCAAAAATTTCTATCCGTAGGCTGTTGTGTACCGTTAGAACCGTTCGTCTTCTACAAAGAGTTTTATTCTATCGGTATTGCATGTTTATATCGTTAGAAGAAATCTAAAATTACTAATGGTAGGTTGTTGTGTACCGTTAGAACTGATCTAGTACTATAAATACCCGGGTGTGGCTCTTCCATTCGAACAGTTCCTCGGGCGCTCGTAGCCCTAACCCGTAAGCTCCATCAATGCCCACTAGATTTCGGCATGGCAAGCAAGGTATGTAAAATTTCGGCAATATTGTTAGATTATTCTAATCCGATTATGACAATTATCCTGCAATTTCTGTATCCTTCATTTTGATGTGTCTTCTTTTCAATATGATTATGTACGGTGTCTTGTTCCTGTTTTTTATTAAAACAACTAAATAACATCATTGTGGGACAGATAATGTTCAATTGTTTGCTGATCCTATCAAATGAAGAAAATTATCAGGATATTTTCAAGACAAACGCTAGCTAACATAGTCAAATGCCAATAAGAGTATAAATGTAATATCTTCATCTCTCAGTAGGTTGCTCAATGCCAACTTGGACTTAGTAACAATTGAAATTGAAAGATCATGAAATTGAAATTGAAATTGAAAGATATTTGTAATTGAAATTGAAATTGAAATATCATGAAATTGAAATTGAAATATCATGAAATTGAAATATCATTAATATCAAGATATTTACAAATATCATGAGATACACAAATATCTTGATCTCTCTGTAGGTTTTTCAATGCCAATAACATAGTCAAATGCCAACTAGCTTGTTCAATGATCAAGTGTATGTAAAAAGTTCATTAAATAATTAATATACGTATATTGGCAAGGTAATTTCTTCTGATGAAATAGAGTAGAAATGTAATATGCAAATGCAATTAGGGGCTAGATGCATATGCAAATATGTTTCCAAAAACTTCAAGGTTGATCAAATGACCTATGCTAAGACCCCTCTTAATAGTACGACCATCTAACCTAGAAAATTTCAAAAAATAACAGCGCTAGGTTTAGATACTTGTACTCTTGTCGGGGTTTTCGTCATTTTTCCTTCATGGAGTCTTGATAATATTGATTTGCATTCTCGTGACGCTTTCTCCTCTGATTAACCTGAGTCTCACACACATAGGTTAGTCGCATATCTCTCAGATGTCATTAATCACCAAAACCCTAATTAGGGCTCAAGATTCAACAAAGATCACCGTCAAGAGCTGGAAGGACGTGAAGGGCGAGATCTTAGTTGGCTCGATCGAGAAGATCCTCAAGCCCGGCGTGTTTCTCAAATCAGGACCTATAGAAGGCATCTTACATTTGTATTGATGATTTTCTCGGGCTTAGACTTGATCAATTCAACTCAACTCAACTCAGTAATATAAGTGGTTTCCTCTTCCATTTTCAAGAAGGAATGGAGGCAAAAGCCTGAGGAAATCACCGATACAAATGTAACTCGATGCCAGTTCCAACTCCTCGGGTGTCTTTGAACTTAACTCCTATGGTTACGTCAAATGCGGTTCAGACATTTGCTGTTTCGAATGATGGATTTGTGATGTATCAGGTCTAACTTGTAGTCGGTAGTTACATTGTCGCAACTTGCAAAGGTTCTCTTTTATGTAAAATGTATGGGCCACTGGGTCCTCGTGACGATATGTTGTTTCAGATGTGACTTTTCTAATATACATCGAATGTGTGAATTGTTGTATTTGTATATTGTTGTATATTTGTGTATCATGTATTGCTATTGGGGACATGAACTTGAATGTGTACATGGGATCGAGTATTTGTGTATTTAATTGTATTGGTAAGTAGATGTACATGTATTTGTACTGTTGTTTCATACATGCACTTGAATTTGTGAACTGGCATGTGTATGTTTGTACCTAAATTGCTGTGTCATGCATGAATCAGCTTGCTTTTGTTTCAACCATTAACTAAAATGAGTTTACATAATACTCATTTTCTATGTTTCCTCTTGCATTTTCTTGAAGGAATGGAGGCAAACCAATATCTCATGTAAGTAGAGATTTTTAATTTCTTTGGCAAGATGAAATACCAATTACCTAAGAAAAATATTTTTGTGCCTCCTAGTTAATCTACAAATTAGCATCTCTTGAAATATTTCTTTATCTTCTAGTTAAGATCTGTTTGATGTTACATTGTGTTTAGATATGATTATTTAAATGCTTGAACTGGTGTGCATGTGTGTACTTAGATTGCTGTGTCAGGCATTACCCATATTGCTTTTGTTTCAGCCATGTACCAGTACCTGTTCTAACGATAAATACACATATTTACCGATAGACCAAACACATGTATTTGCATATGTGCCTCAGGCATGCACCTTAATGTGAGAACTGGTGTACATATGTGTACTTAGATTGCTGTGTCATGCATTACCCAGCTTGCTTTTGTTTCAGCCATACACCAGTACATGTTCTAACGGTAAATACACATATTTACCGATAGAACAAACACATGTATTTGCATATGTGCCTCAGGCATGCACTTTAATGTGAAAACTGGTATGCATGTGTGTACTTAGATTGATGTGTCATGCATTACCCAGCTTCCTTTTCTTTCAGCCATGCACTAGTACTTGTTCTAACAGTATATGTGTGTACAAAATTACCCGCACATGGTCTAACGGGGATTTCGTGTATTTACTGTTAGAAATGGGTCTAGTATAAGTAAAACCCCACTCGACCATTGCTGAGCTGCTGTCTTGTTCTGTTGCACTCTGTCTCCCTCTATTTGCGATAAGAGTTCCACGCTCGAAGCTACACTGCTAAGGTGATCAGGGCAAGCTCGGCAAGCTTGGCACATGAAGTGGATGTCGTATTTGCAGCAGTTTAATCTGGTGATTAAGTACAAGAAGGGCGTACACAACAAATTGGCGGATATGTTATCGCGACCACCAATTACGACCCTCTGTTTATCAGCGTTCATGCAGATCGAGCCCTCATGTCATGATGACTATGCCACTATGTACAGTGAAGACCCTGATTTTCAAACAACACTGACTGAGCTCGAAATAGGGAAACCTACAGAGTTCGCTCGTCGAGAAGGACTCTTGTACAAGGGTAATTTACTTTGCATACCTCGTGGAGCACCTCGAATTCAATGGTTGTGAGAAGCGCACATCAAAGGTTGCTGGTCACTTTGGGGTTACAAAGAAGTTGCAAAATCTTCACCGACATGTGTTCTGGCCGCGTATGCAGCAAGATGTGGCTAGTTTTGTTCGAGGTTGTGGTCTCTGCAGCATCTCGAAACCGGTAAACCGAAAATTAGGTTTGTATACTCCTTTGCCAGTTCCATCGCGACCATGGGAGACCATATCCATGGATTTCTTGGGAGGATTGCCTAAGACCCTACGTGGCAACGACTATCTATTCGTGGTCGTTGATCGGTTCTCCAAAATGATTATTCTTATGCTTTGTCGAAAGACTATCACGGGAGAAGAAGCAGCTCGGGTATTCTTTCAACACGTTTGGACACACTTCGGACTGCCGACTTCTATTGTGTCTGATCGCGATACCCAGTTCCTTAGTCACTTTTGGCGACGCTCTGGACGATGATGGACACCAAGCTAAAGAGGAGTACTGCCTTTCATCCGCAAACTGATGGTCAAACCGAGGTGGTAAATCGTACAGTCGTTCATCTCTTGAGAGGATATAACTCGAAGCACCCGAAGACTTGGGATGAAAGCATATCGTACCTGCAGTTTGCTTTTAATCGAGCAGTGCATGGTTCGACTGGAAAGTCGTCATTTGAGGTCTGTTTAGGATTTCTACCATAGAGTCCTTTCGACATGGAGTTTGTAATCCCTACCTCAACACAGAACAGTAAGAAAGCATCTGATCAGGATCGAGCACAAAAGTTCCTGGAAGGTATTCAACGGCTCCATCGAGAAGTTGAACAGAACTTGCTAAAAGCTCAACTCAAGTACAAGGCGCGACATGATCGGCACTGGGTTGATGTGCATTTTCAAGAAGGTGATATGGTATGGTTACATCTGAATAAGGAGAGACTTAAAGGTGAAGGTAAGAAACTCAAACCCATTCATTATGGTCCTTTTCGGATTTTGCGGAAAGTGGGTAATAATGCTTGTCAGCTCGAGTTACTTCCATACATGGATATTTACTTGGTTGTTAATGTTGAGCACCTCAAACTCTTCGAGCCTTCAATGCTGGATGATGAGCCAGATACTATAGTACCATCTGTTGAAGACTTAGTCTATCAACGAAACGAACCTCTACGCGAAGATGTGATTCTTGAGAAGAAGGTGACTACCACCCGCAGTGGCACAAAGGAGACTTTTCGAATCGGTCAGAAAGATCAAAGAGTACGTGCAGCAAAGTGGTACACCAGAGAAGATGGACAAGCCCAATTTCCACATCTCCAGTTTGGTCAAGAGGTCGCAACAGGGGTTGGCTCCTTCTCAACAAAGGAGTCATGATCCGAGAGGATATTCAAGTCTGATCACATACGGCTTCGCAACCTTAACCGTGATCGGAAAGGATTCGCGACCATGGATTGGTCTGCGACTATGGATTGGTTCGCGACCATGAAAAGGAATTCGTTCTTTGTTCGGAATTGTAATCCAATCTGAATATATATATAACTAAGTTTATCTGTTTAGGATTAGTTAGTTATATGAGTCTAATACGTTTAGGTTACTGAGTTTGATGCGTACTCATACGATTGGACTATAAATACCTTGTAATAGGTCTATTTAGATCATCGAAAAGTCATAGAACTTATTTGAGTTTTAGACACTTATAATTCATTTGACGTAGGCAAGTGTGTCTAACATTCGACGTGTAAAGCCCTCTTTGAAATAAAGAGTTGTGCAATTACTTGAACTGTGTTTTTCGATCAACCTTTGGGCTTCGGTATTTTCCGAGTAAGATCCTGTTATTCCGCATATTAGAATCTGGGCCAGTCTAGTGCGAAAATCAAGACTAGATCTCAAACGGATCAAGAACATTTCATGAATTCACAGCATCTCAGCACAATACAATACCAGAGCACACAATCATACACGACCAAATTAGGACCATAATCAAGACCATAGCAACCACCAAAGATTACAAGACCTACCTAGAGCACTTCGCCGACGAGTCGGGCAGCCGGCGAGCCAGCTAGTGGTGCATCCATGTGCGCGACGAGCTGCCAACGTAGGCCACGAGAGGGAGGCGGCGATGGCATGGCGCGGGCTATGGCCAGCCGTCGACGAGCACTCGAGAGGAAAACAGGGATGCGCAGATCAAATCGCAATTAGGGTTTCGACTATGGGATTCTAACGAGCGCATACGAAGCAGTGGCAGCGACACAGCAACTATAAATGGGAACCTCATCGGAGAAGCCGTAGCGACCAGCACCGGAGACGAAGGCCGCGTCAAGAGGCAATTAGGGTTAGGGGTGGCTGTGTGTGTGTGTGTGAGAGTGTTTATGTGCATGTTTGTGTGTGTGTGCTGTGCATGCGTGTGTTTGAGGGTGTGTGCATGTGTGTGAGGTAGTTAGGCCTGAGCCGGCTCAACCCGAGCCAAGGGGAGTTGGGCTAGTTCAGGCCCAACCGAGAGTTTTTCTTTTTATTATTATTATTATTATTATTATTATTATTATTATTATTATTATTATTATTATTATTATTTACTTTCTTCTTGTAATTTCAATTCTATTTTAAATTCTAAATTAATGCTTAATTAACTACTGTTTATTATATGATTAAAATTTGTTTAATACAGAAATTTAACTAATTAAATAATACTAAAAAATTAACATTAATAATTTCTTAATTTGTACTTAGCTTAATAAGAATTTAATCAAACTAGTATATGTATATACACACAAATACATTCTCACTCTTTTAATAAACCAATGTAAATTATTTTCATTACTTTCATATAATCTTTTATCCAGGCAAAAGAATTTTAAAATTATAAATTACTTTTATTCCAAATAGCTAATTTAAATCAATTAGTTTATCAATTAAATAACCTTAGCATCAAATCTGTATCTTTTCAGTTGTATTATAAATCAAAATATGACCCTTTAACTACTTACAATCTAATAACTTTTAAAGAAGTAAAATGATCTAGTTAATCACACTAATAATATTATATTACAATTGCTTTCAAGTTTAGTCCAGTTTAAATAAATTAATTTTCAACTAAAGACTTAAAACATATCTATATGCACACATACATAATACACACACACACACACACACACACCCATGCAGAATGTAAACTTAAATCTCTTTTAAAGTGTCGGAATATCGGTTAACCGTATTTGATCACAGGTCAGGGAGAACGAAAGCATAGATGCATTCATCCTTGCATTTTCTATTTTCTATTACACCAAAATCCTAAATATATACGTGTATATAATTATATTTTTCAGGAACTGACTGTGGCGAGGAGCATCAGAGTGAATTTGCGAACTCCCATTTCAATCCCGTCTACACAAATAAGTTCTTTCTATTTGATCATGTTGAATATGCTTGAACTAATTGCCTATAATATAGTTTCAAGTCTAGTTAAAAATTATCACTTATATGAAAAGAGTATTTTTCAAAGACTGACTAGAAAAAAAATATGGAGAATTATATGTATATGATATGACATATATGGGATATTAAGCACGATAATGGAATTCTCTGAGTTTGAGATGTTGACAAAAGAATGACTTCTTTATTTATGCTATGGATGGAAATTAGTAAGGATTGCAACCAGCTGTCTTTTTCATCCAGCACCATAACACCTGTATCGACCAAATCTGGTATGGAACGGGCCTAGTCTAGTATCATATCTAGAAAATAAAGTCATCTCCACATGGGAATGTATTATTATTATTATTATTATTATTATTATTTTATATATATATATAAGTGTCACGGGTCACTTCAAATAATCTAAGGGGCGTCACAGATCGCTCAAAATAATCCAGATGGGTTCCACGAATCACCTACTAAGTACCCAGGACTATAGGCTCAAACTAGTGGAGTGGAGATACTTAGTAGATAGATTTGAGAAAAACTCTATTCTCTTGATCTAGTCGCGTATTAAAGAGAATGCGGAGTGATGCTGACGAGCTCTGACATGTAAACCAAGAGTTTTTGTGGGCAAAGCAGTACACCTCTGGAGAGTAAAAACGTGAATGGTCACTCATTGTTCTCAAGTCGAGAACTACGTTGCGGCAGGAAAGGAGGACTACATGTACCCTCAGCCCTGTGGTGTAAAGTGCTCAGTAGAACTTTTCTAAACAATCAAGTGGAGAATACTTTCAACAAATGTTTTATTGAAAAAATAAAACTTATACTCCTTGACTTATTATATGCTTAAATGAATTTTCCTTGAATTTAGCTAATTTAGGTCTCCTGCATTATGTCATATTATATTCCCGCTGAGTACTTTTGTACTCACTCTTGTTATGTAAATTCTTTGGTAGACTTAGAATTGTCGACCGAAGAAGAATTTGCTGAAAAACATACTGGAGGAGTAGAGGCAACTCAAGACTCGAAGATGAACATCTACAATTACGATCCTACCTACTTCGGATCTGAAGACAAAAACTTCTGAAAGCTATCGCAGGACTAGTTTATTTTGCTGGCGAGATGTATAGTTTATGTGAAAACTCTGACATTTTGTATTGTGGGTTGTTTCTTATGACAAACCCTGACGTTATAACCCGTTTAAGCTGAAATTCATGTTTCTATTTCACTACTCTGAATTGGACATTGTTTAGGAAAACATACTTTTGTCGAGTAATGTTCACAGACTAGGCATGCTACCACGTGGGTGGGATGTCAAGTCGCGTCATACAACAACGCAAGCTGACCGTGTGACAGGTCACCCCGCATTGGGCAATCACAGAGAGTAACACAAATGATTTATATAGGTTCGGGTTCTAGTGGGAACCCTACTCTTGTCGATGCGCCCCCCGACGTAAGTCAGTTGAGGAGGCTATTTTGTAGGGGAGAGCTCCTAGATGCGTCTATTGACTTAGGGTGTACTAAAAGCAAATGAAATTGTTCTTACAAGAGAGGGGGTACATAGGGTATACATAGACCTCAAAATGTGCAAATTACTAAACTACCCTAATTTCGATCGTTGGATTGAGGGTGCGAAGGTCTTTTCGCAGGGCATGATGCGCGGATCTTAGATATGTGTCCACTTCAGTTCTCGAGGCGCTTGGAGGCACCAGTTCTCATGAGTGGCTATGCTCTTCTCCGGATAACAGGGCCAAGAGAGGGCAAGGTCCACACCCGGGGAACCATTGAAGAGGGTTGTACCTCTATCCGGGGACTGGACCACTATATGGAAAACCACCTAGGGAGAGATAGATTCGCACCCGAGTAACCACCGAAGAGGACTGGGCCTCTAACCAGGGAACCATCTGGGGAGGAGTTAACCTGTACTTGAGAAATCATTTCCAGGTCTGGTCGTTTCCCGGCAACAGTTTGCAACCTTGTTCCAGGAATGCAGGCATGTAGCAAGGTTGTGCTTATGGTTTAACTAGACTACAAATTTGAGAGGTCCTCTGATATGATGTATGAATTAAAACTTAAAGTACAAATTTTTTTAATGGCATTCATGCCAAAACTTCATGACACAACAAGTAGTACAATATGGCAAGAAGATGGTCATATTTGGAGGTTTGCTGGACAGTTGAACAGGATTGTATTCTAAGTATGTTTAGTTCTAGTTGTTTTACTGAAAAAATTCACTCTTTTGGGTGAAATTTTTGAGTTGCAAGCATGCCAGTATACATAAGTATACATAGAAAAATATAGGGAACACATAAACATGAGGTTAAAAATGCATTTTGTTAATTCATCTCAAATTACAAAATACAAGTCCCCTTTGGGATGTTTACATTGTTCATGCGCCTATGAAAATACATTTTGACATCAGAAGATCGTGTGATTCTTGATTCCCAGGGCTTTGTAAAACTCCTAGTTAATTACATATGCAAACTTTAGCTTTGCAGAATACCTCCAATTAAGGCCCCGATGATCGTCGTCTTCAAACTTCTAATCTATCTAACATATACACAATGCATATGCTCATGCATGTAATATGCAACTCGGTAGCCTCATCGGTCTATGTTACTATCATATAAAGTATAGCCTTTGCCTCGTTGGTGCCTGACCAGGGTGTTGCTCCACCTCATCGATCGCAAACAGGATGGGTAGATGCCTTCGCCTTGTCAATGACCGGCATTAATGATGGTGTCCGGCTTCGTCAATCATGGACAGGATGGTTGTCTTTGCTTCGTCAGTGCCCGACGATGAGATGTATGGTTGGTAGATTAGTGAAATTCTGATAGCACCATGACTTCCTTAGCTTGGAGATGCATGTGATCTTGGCATGGACATAGCATGGATGAGTGCACGTCAGGATGTTCATTAATGCTTTGAATGTCTCTCCCAGGATGGGGCATGAATAACTCAGTATGGGAGGACTTCTGGGTGGCTCATCTCAATAATTTCCTGAATAATGTCTTGATGTCTGATCAAGGTGAAACTTTGAGGAGATCTTTTTTGAGAAGTTTTTTGTTGCTCATCAAAATTTGAGATCGATCGGTCTTCTGGATCAAAAGTCATCAGCCATCTTTCACCAATATGCTAGGCTAAAATTTGGCAGCACGATGGCTAAGTTTCACACTTTTTTTTATTGTGTTTCTGATCTCTGATAAATATGAAATTTTATGGAAATATTCCTTCATGAGTTTTTTGTCCCCTGTAAAAATTTGATGTTGATTGGGCCGCTGGATCAAAAGTTATTAATCTTGTAGTATCAGCATGCCAAACTGGAATTTAGTAGGACAGAGTTTGTTTGAAACACTCTTCTGGAGAATTTCCTGACCTCTAATCAAGATGAAAATTGGTGGAGACACCGCTTCATGAGTTTAATATTCACCTTAAAAATCTGAGACTAATCAAACTTTTGGATCAAAAGTTATTATCGATGCACCGCCAACATATTAAGCTGAAATTCAACAGAACACCCCGCTATTTCAACATGGATTTGGAGTGACGCATTATGCTTGCGAATTCCCCAGATTCGACCCTTAGGCACAATGGATCAGACTCTCCTTTATAGTTGAATGGGGGCCTTTATGTTGACATGAACTACCGATGGCAAGATGAAAAGAGAAAAGGCAATTCAAGATCAGGCAGCCATATGCCGACTGGCTCCGCCTCAAGCTCCATAGAATTCGTCGTTCTCTCCTTCAGGATGATGGATAAGATAGCGCATAAGATGATGGATTGGCACTCCTCTGCTTCCTGATAGGATGGGAAGATTGATTTCATCATGGATTTGGAGTGACGTGTTGTTCTTGCATATTTCTCAGATCTGATCCCTAGATACAATAGATCAGACTTCTCTTTTCTTGGTTGGATGAGCCTTTATACTATCATAAATGTTGCATCTCTCAATATCTCATATGAGCCATCTTTGTGTGGTGCCTCCATACCATGAGAATATATGTTATGCCCATCAGAGGAATTCACCGTTGATGGTTGCCTCCATGGACTCGGGTCTCATAGATGAATAGAAGAAGGGAGAGCTCGTCGCTTATGCATGGGGAGGATAATTGTGGAACCGCTTTTTGGATGAGGGTTCCTCTATTTATAGAGGATGAGAGGGATTCAAATCCCTAATATTTAGGAGATAATTTAGGGATTTGACTTTCCTGAAGAGAATATTGTAAGGAACATATAAGCTAACATTTATCTCTTTTTTTATTATATTATTATTTTTGAACGAATTTCTTAAATATTTTAGTTCCACTTATTCAATATTTTCGTGTTCCACCTTGTTGTACATGAAAAGGTATGTTTGAACTGAATACAGACCCACCGACACGTCATTCGGGTCCTAAAAAAATGAATTCTTCCCGGATAAAATTTTATAGTGAAATTATATATGGTTGTGTTCAACTCAATGAGGAGAACACAATAAAATATTTATTTGTCTAATTTGGACTACAAGATAAAAGTTATGGTTATATTTACGTTTCAGTTCCTGGCAGACATTCAGTCAAACTGCAAACCTTCAAATGTACCATTCAAGCCACAATAGCACATTGTTTAGGTTTATGATCTTTACATGATTCCAAAAATTATAAAACCACTATTTTGTTAAAAGACCCAAAAGTTATGTCTGATTTACATTTAAGTCTCTGCATCGGTTTGACCAAAGTGGACTTTTTGTGTTTTGTGCGATTCATACTATAACATTGTATTGAATATATCTGCGATGTCATAAGGTTTCCAAAATTACAAAGAACACCTTATTCCGACAAATAACAAAAAAGTTAAGACCTTTTTACGAATAAATCCTTTGCAGCAGGACCGACAGTTCATCGATCGATATTTTTTTCTTAAATTTCTCATGGCTTAAGCTGATCCATGAGGTCATATTAGCATCAAGATTAGCCATAACACTCAACCAGATTGATCGTGTGGTATAACTGCATTGGTGCGCCGAGTTTCGACTAAGCCAGATAAAAGATGGTATGCCACATATATAAGTTTATGAGGCAAATTATATATTGTTGTATTAATATTGACAAATAGAATACAAATTTATATTTATTTGCTCCCGCAGATTGATTTACATAAATTTTGCATTTTAGCATTTGATCGAATAGGACCCACACGTCATAAACACATCATGAATTTTGTTCCGAAATTTGTCTAACACTGGTTAATCTAACTTGGTCTCAGTGTAGTCTTGTCTGTGATTATTCACCACTCTGAGGGCAATTAGTGGGCGGAGTGAGACCCGCCAGCCTTTTAACTATCCTTAATCTGATACTAATTGCTGCACTTGTTCATATTTGGGGATCATGTCGCTTGGTGAGCATTTAGTTACAATGCACCAACTTCTACATAATCCAACTCTATGAAGCGAAGCTCCTTTCCAAGGGACCCCAACCTTAACTGTTTGAAGATTTTATACTAAATGCATAAAATCGTGTGAACTTTTCTGCTTATACCACTCTTACTATTTGCAATCTATTTAGCATGACTGAACATTGAATATGCTCCATGGACAACTCCGAGTGATGATACCATCATACAAATGATCATTCAATTGTTCTCAGGAAGACAATAACATAAGCTGTTTGTTGCCATTTTTTCTTGCATTTGATAGTTCTTCCTATCGAGGTAGGCTTGAAATCTTAATGTGATCATTTTTTTTTTCTAATCTAGCTCCGTCTGTCCTCTACAATCCACACTCTGTTGGGTTTTAGTAAATATAAGTATTATTTGGGAGCAAACAATAAAGTAATCATTGCCCATCCAACTAATTTTGGGATTGTGGTGGTGTGGTCGAATTGAGGAAAGCCATAAGTATTATTACAGGTCAATCAATTGGGAGTCGGAGACTCAACTAACATTAAAAACTTAAACTTATTAGGGTTATTAGGATTGATGTTTAGTTCACCAAATTCTATTTAACTTGATTATGTGAAACCTTAATCTTTAACTTTAGATATGTAATGAATGCCAAGAGGCTTTGCATAGTGTTGTTTTAATTTTGAGATGGATTACTTCTAGGGCAGAATACTTGACCTTACCCTCCATAGAGGGAGATCAATTGACCTGAACCTTTTTTCGAAATTACTCAAATTTCTCTCTGATATATTGCAAGGTTTTAAATTCTAATTTTTCTCTGGATGCCAGTTTATCACTTTTTTGCGATTATTGACATATTTTTTTCCGGACTAACAATTTCCTAAATTACATATTAAGCACTTGCAGTATGAGCATATGGTGGTGGAGGACTTGTTAAAGAAAGAATATGTGGAGACTAATAAGATTGAACTAGGAATTAAAGCATTTGAGGTCCGCTACCACCTGGTGTGGCAAGGCCGTTGCTTTTTTATTCATTGAGTCAACTAATCAGCTGATGATTTCAGCCTCAGCAAATATCTTCAAACAGTAAGCAATCCAATGGCCTTCAGACAGGCGGTGCAGGCCGTGCTGGACGAGGTCGAGGTCAAGGCAGGGGAGGCAATTAGGAATATGATAAATTGAAATGTGCAATTTTGCTTGTTTAGTCCAAATCCAGTTTGTCCCCTATTATCTTAATTCGCAAGCTTATCTTATAAACAGATTCACCTTTTGCATTGCACAATGAAACTGTGGAAATTTATGATTGTCATTTCCATCACAGTTATTATAATCACTTCTTATTTGCTGATGTATTGTTTTTTTTTTTTTTGTATGCTTGGGTTCTTTACCATTAGTTTGTTTGGATTGAGATTCTATCCTCACTATATGGAGCTAAACTAGAGAATTTTATTTTATTTTGAGGAGGCTAAAGTAAATTAAACTAGAGAATTGGGAAAAATAAGATGACATGCAAGAGTTTTTTTTTCCCTCGTTATTCACTAGAATTAGTTCCTTTGTTTAGGAAAATTTATCCATATTTTACGATTAGGGCATAAAATGGAAAGCTGGCCTTGTAATTGGTGTTTTTCTATAGAAGCTAGTTTTTAAAGATAAAATTTGATAATTTTGTGTTAAATTGTTGGTTACAGAATTGAGTTCATTCACATTCTTATTGATTAGATAATAGTATTGATCTCTTAAACTTATATTAAATTCAGGTTAATATGAATTGTATATGATGGTACTATCTGAATGTGATAATGTAATGTGATTATAGATATACTTATATTATATTCTCACGTACCCATACAACTTAACTTATTATTATAGAAGATGTGTTGAATTGGACAATTTACAAATTGTAAATAAGCAGAACTAGTAAAATTTAACAAAACACAATTACACAACATAATTTATGTAGTTTTGGGTGTGCTATAAGCTTATAAGTGAGTTTAGTCCATAGACGAGCCTACATGCTTAATGCGTTTAATAAATATACCGGACTTAAGTTGAACTATTTGATATTTTGACATAATACATCAAATGTAACATGTTAACAACTCTAATCAATGTAGAAACATATATCAAACTTATGAAACACCAATTCAATACAACACGATCCATTTACAATTCTAATATATAACTATTTACCACAACTTAAAATACAAATCAAATTCTCTTTAACAAAACAACTCCTAAAAAATAGATACATGCCATTTAACGAAATACAAAAAAACCTAATTTTTTTTAAAGGAAAAGACTAAAAAATCCTCATACGAATTCTGTCATACTCTCACCGCCGGTGATGTATAAGCCCGGCGGCCGCCGTGGCCGCGGGCGCGGCGGTGCCGCCACTGCTGCGAAACGCCCACCGGTCCCCCGCAGTCGCGCCCGGGGCGCCTCCGTGGCCGCCCCGCCGCTAGTACGCGGCGGCGCCTCGCCGGCACCCCAGCCGACGGGGCACGACGAGGCTTTCCGGCTTGAGTCCGGCGCTCGTCCGGACTTCGCGGCGATCATCCGGCTGACCCCCGATCTCATCGACGAGATCCGCCGCGCGGAGGCGGCAGGCGGCGGCGCCCGCATCCGCTTCAACCAGTACAACTCATCGGAGAACGTGAGCCCCCTCGACTCGCTCCCTCCCAAACCCACCCTGATGTATCAAAATTTGAAGTTTTGTTTGATTGGAACGAGCTGTTTTGGTTGCTAATTTGATGCTATTGTTGCTGGGATGAATTGATTAGTAGTGCAATTTATATTGAGATTGCTCAAGTTTTTCCCTTAATACGGTGTGATAGTGTCGAGGTGGTTTGATTTGTTAGGGCATGGCGAGCTGTTCGCTGTTCTCTTCTGTGCTACTACTGTTGATTAGTTATTTGTTCTTAGTGTAGTTTGGTCTATAGGCTGTAGTTGCTCATATTTTCGCTTAGTAGAGTGTGGAGGTTTCGAGGTACTTCGATTCATTACTCGTTAGGGCATTTGCTCATTTGGTGCTTCTATTGTTAAGTTGTGTTTTTAGGTGGTGTAATTTGGTTCCGGATTGCTCAAATTGCATAATACCAATCCAATGTGGTTTGCTTTGTTAGGGCACATCGAGCTATTCCTTGTGCTTCTTTCATTAGGTTGAGGGTGGTTTTGGTGGTTTATTTGGGTTCAGGATTGCTCAAATTAATTCAAAACTGTGATATGGTTTCCATGTGGTTAGGGCACAATGACCTCTTACATTGCTCATTTGAGGCTCATGTCGATTGGTTGAGGATGAATTTAGTGGCGTGATTTGTTTTGGGATTGCTGAAGTTCTTACGTGAAGTAGTGTGATGATTTCGACCAATTTGATTTGTGTTAGGAGGAACAAGAGATCTGGTTGTTTGTTTGATGATTCTGTTGTTAGGTCTAGGACCTCTAGGTAAACTCCTGTTCTAATTTGGATTGGAATTGCCAAAATTTCTGCATAAATTTGCATGATAGTTATTGTTTGATTTGTGAGGCACAGTGAACTCTTTATCTCCTGTTGTTGGGTTTGGATTTGTACATTGGAGTAGCATATGTCTGCCATTTTCACTATGGCACATTCTATTTAGCTTACTATGGAAAATTCTTCGAAGGCATCACTATGGAAAATGCTTCAAAGGCATTACAGTGGTAATTTTGTTTTAAGATGCTTTATTAAAGGCCTATTTGGCCTAGCTTAAGTGCTTAAGTTAGGGTCAAACAGCCAGGTTATTTGTGGGTTTAAATTATGCATAGCCCACATCCAAAGAGAAATTAAAAACAGTGGGAAGTGGCCTATAAGGCTTATGAGGCTTATAAGCTGAGGTTAGCTAAACATGATTTAAGGCTTATCTTATAAACTAGCTTATTTGGCTTGCACACAGTAAGCCGAACAAGTCAGCTTATGACATAAGCTAAGTTATGTCAAACAGTCCACAAGTCAGTGCAACTAACAAGCGCGTACACTGGTCATGGAAAACTCAACCAGCTACTTTTCCCTTTTGTATTTCATTGGTTAAACTGCGTATTAAATGTTCTTTATCTACTCCAGATTATAGATGTTGGCGGTAAAGAATTCAAATTCACATGGGCATCTGAACATGGTGACTTATGTGATATTTATGAGGAATGCCAGAGTGGAGAAGATGGAAATGGATTGCTTGTGGAGCGTGGCTCTGCTTGGCGCAAGGTGAATGTGCAGCGTGTTTTAGATGAGTCTGCAAAGAACCTTGTGAAAATGCGCTCTGAGGAGGCTGAACGTCTCTCAAAATCTCGGAAGTATGTCTTGTCTCTTTGTCCCATAATCCTCTTGGTCTCCTTTTAATCTATAATAATGTTTATGCTTTTTATTGCTTAAATTTGCTGCTTTTGGACAAGAGAATCTGCTCTGCGACACTCCAAACCATGTAATTAGAAAAATGATACCCCCCAAAGTTGGCCTTGGCACTATGCCATCACAATGTTAATATAGATGAGGTTTTTGCCGGTGGCATCACTTGTCGTTATTCTATATGTTAACAAATTAATAGAAGTTGAAATTTTGGAGAGAAAAGAAGAAAATTGTCAAAACAACCGTAACTTGAGGCCTGCTGCTCTAACAGCACCATTGACCAGCGGCTGTTGTAGTGTCGATGCAACCTGCTGAAGCAAATCTGGCCACTCATTTGCAGCAAACACATTGTTTCCAAAGCCCGCTAAAGTGAACTTTCCTATCTGTGCACTGGCCAACACAGCCACAGTAACCTCTTCTTTCATTGTCACCACTCACCACTCATCAATTCCTGCCCAAGCCATTGCTTAGAGTGCCTGGACCTGTGCCCCCTAGTTGTTTGCCCACCAATGCCTCCTGCCCATGCGACAACCTGCTCACCTATATATAGCTACCTGTCGCCACTGTTTTTGTGGCCTTCTTGTTTCCACAGCATGTACTATTGCTCTTTTGCCAACAGTGCCAGTCCACCAGTTCTCTTTGGTCAACTAAGAGTAAACTGGTCCAATAGATGGTCAAGTAACTACTGACCAAAGACCAATAACATTTTTTGCTCATCCTTTCCCATTCTTCATGGGATAGAGCTAAAGCTATTTTGCTAATTACACAGTTATGGAGTGTAATGTATCAATTTTCACTTCTAGATATTATCATATGCTTTTTTTCTTGTTTGCTTATAAATGTTTGTAACATTCCTTGTTAAAGAGCAATTGTGCTGGATCCTGCAAATCCTTCTGTCAAGAGTCAGGCTTCCGCAGCTGTTGAGGGTGGGTACTTTGAACCTTAGTTTTCATCTTTTTTTTTTTCAATATGAATTCCAAGTTTGTTATTCATACCTAGATGTTGCATTTTTAAACAGAGACATCAGGTACATTGTAATCTGTTTGTTCATCAGTTCATCTGTTAATTCTCATCTATTATGTAGTTAATGAATACATCTGGCCAGCTTAGCTCAAACAACAAATATTTCTGAACTCATTCTTGTAATCTCTTCCAGGTAATATGTGGAGGATGAACTGGAAGGAGAAGAAGGAATCTTTCAAGAAGAGAAAAGGTTTGATTCTTCTTCAATCTCCATTGTATTTACTTCATTGTTTTTTTTTTGTATGTACATGCCTTATCACTAAGAAAAGCTCATGCTACTTCCTGATGACCCTATATATCATTCCCTTTGGTTACACCAGCTGCTGTTATTGCCCCAACAAAGTCGGTTTCCAAAGTGAAGTTGTCTAACAATGTACCCAAAGGAAATTTCTTAACTTCACCTTCTCCTGAGAAACCTGGATCAAGCTTTCCACCATTCCCTGTTGGCACAGATGAAAACAATGAAGTTATAACACCTTCTAATTTGAACAAGGGGGAAAATAGTAAAGTTGAGAAAGAAATTCCAGGCAGGGTTTCTCAGGGAATCAGCCGTCGAGCATGTGTTCTTTCTGCCAGCTCTGATGATAATACTGCAGACATGCAAAGCCTCTTGATATCTATACTCTCAGAAAATCCAAAAGGAATGAGCTTGAAGGTAAACATATTTTCTTTTATGCTTCTCTCTCTCTCTCTCTCTCTCTCTCTCTGTGATATATGCAACTGCATACTCACACACGGAGCAACAGTGCCAATATTTATTCAACTGTCCCAGTGAGCAAAGATAAAAAAAGTTGCTTGTTGTATGCCTCTAATTGGAGAACTATATAGAAAATTATGCTTATGTAAAATGGCTATTCTTAATTGCTAAGATAACTTAGCAGAGAGATTTGCCAATGTAGTGGTCCAAATCTATATGGTTATAAATTTTCATTGGTAGTACTTTTTTAAATAGCAAGCAAGCACTTCAGTAGTTACAGCACAGGGTAAAAACTAGATTTGTAAGAGTAATGCAGTAAAATCTCACAGGCCACAGCATCTTCAGAAATTGCCCCTTTTTTGTATCGTGGATAAGTTTTGTGCTTGATTGATCTTTTGTTATCTTGCTATTTTTATCAGGTGGCATTGTATTTCACAGTTGATTTTGCTGGTCCGTTATAACTATTTTGACTGCCACTTCTGTAGACGGCCTCTTGTTTTATTGGCTGGCATGAACATGTTTTACACAATTCTTTGGTTTTTGCTGATGGATGTATGTGTTAATTTATTGGAAAATTCCCTTAACAGCTTACTCCACAGATTGTTAGTTTGATGTTCTGTTAACATGTATAAAACATTTTCAGGCCTTGGAGAAAGCTGTTGGATATTCAATTCCAAATGCATTGAAGAAGATGGAGACTATTATCAAGAATGTCAGTGGCAAACATTGTGCATACATTCTTTTCCCAACAAATAGACATTAGGAAGCATCAAAATTGAACACATGGAAATGTATGAATGTTCGTATTTGTGTGTACCAGATTGCCACTTTTCAAGCACCAGGCAGGTATGTGCTCAAACCTGGATTGGAGGCAGAAGGCTCTAAAGCGCAAGCATCTGATGGTGGAAGGTTAGACATTTTTCCTGGACAAGCTCAGTTTCTTGTCTTCTTTTACATTAATTGGGGAAATTTTTTGCATGATGCTGCTTTGACAGCTCTGTACTCTAATATTCCATTCATACCAGCACCCTAGAAAATGCACCTTATCAGATCTATTGTTGTATATAATAGGGTCATTGATGAGAACATCGAGAAAGCTGCTCCAAGCTCCAAAATAGATGATTCTGATATATATGAGAGGGTTGAGATTGGAGACTCCCCAAGTTCTTTTGCAGGAGATGTTCAGGTTAATAATGACAGTGATGGTAAAGCTGGCAGTTCTAATGACAGTGACAGTGACAGTAGCAACAGCGGAAGTGATAGTGGAAGCAGCAATTACAGTGATAGTGATGTTTCGTCGAGCAGTAAAGAAGGATCTGATGCCTTTGTGGATATTACAAGTGACGACAACAAAGAGAATAGAGCACAAAGAAAGGTTGCAGATGACTTGAAGTTATCGCCAAGAGATTTGACAACAATGCATGATGATGATGAGCAAATTGACATTGGAACAAATATGGAGCATAAGAATGAATCAGCACATGGGGATCTGAGTAATTTTTATGACTGGAATGATGAAGCAGCTCACATACCTGCATCAACTGAAAACTTCTCTGCAAGCAACCTAGCTGAGCCATCCAAAATTTCAGCAAGCGAGAACCTTATGAGTATAAACATGGGCACTGGTAGAGTTGATGGCAGGCATCCTGAAAACGAAATGCCTTATCAAGAGAACTGTTTTGGTGTTCACTTGACACATGGTGATGAAAGATTACTCATAGAAGAAACTGGCCAATATGTAAATCAGCATGTTAGGAAGAGAAAATCAACATCAAAGGATGGATTGAGCCATGGTCCATCAAAAATCAGAGGAAAAGGTGCAAAACCTAAGTTGAAAAGGCTGTCTGGTGCTGTGAACTCCGGTGAAAAGCCAGAAAGCGCCAAAAGGGCCAAGGCTGGCATTGTGTCCTCAGGAGCTGCAGATTTTTCTTTCTCAGAGCATCGAAAAAACTTACCTCCTGACCAAGATTCGAATTACAGGTTAAACAGGGAGACTGAGAATCCTGACCGGGATGAACATATGGATTTGCATGCAGAAGATAGCAGTCCCGCTATCAATGGAAGACCTGTGGCTTTTGAAAACTTGCAAAATATAAGTCGGAGCCTAAACATTCCTGTTCCAACTTCGCATGTGGAGAAAATAAAGCAAAAGACTAACAAATCCAGTGGTAAGAAAAGAACAAGTGAGGAGCAGAAATCTTTGAATGGTATGGATAGTAACTTCAAAAGAGACTATGCATGTTCTGAAGGTCTTCCTGTCAATTTTGGTCACACTGATTTTTCTGCCACTAGAAAAAGGAGCAGACATGGGGAACATTCTGTTGATGACCAAATGCACAAGCGTCTAAAGGATGTCAATAGCAATGTAAATTCCATAAACTTAACCAGAAGTGCTACAGAAAATGTAGGGTCGGAGAAGGTCATGCCTTTCCCTGAATCCTATGAAATTAATGGACAGCCATCAAAGTCACGACCAAATAATGTTGAAAAATCATCTTTAGGGGGAAAATCAAATTTGCAACCAAATGAGGAAAGAAATGGGAATAAATTTATGTCTGAGAATGAGGACAGCAGGAAAAGAAGAGACAGTTCTTTGGATGAAGATAATTTATTTTGCTCAAAGTATGATAAAGATGAACCAGAACTGAAGGGTCCTATAAATGATTTCTCGCAGTAAGTCACAACTTTCTTGATGTAGCTTTTTTGTTTTATCTTTTCCAAAATTTGTCTATGCCACAGTGCTGTTAGACCTGAAGAGTCTATTTGATAATTGAGATTTAAGAATACTGGCTTATGATTAATATCATTAAAAATACTTAATTGTAATTCTCCTAACAAATTACCTGCTGCTAATGCTTGTTCTATTGTTTGTAAACTTTCTTTGGGGGTATTTTTATTGATGCATTTTTAAGATGTGTTTCCAATTGCTAGTTCTATCTTATAATTTTGCTTCATACTGATAATTTGATTTTTTTTTTTTCTCAGTTTTCTTGCTATGTTCTGTAATCTGGTGCAGGCATGTTCTCTAATTGAACTTTTTTAATCCAATCTGAATGTGATATGGGTCTGGATGAATATAGAGAGGGGATAGATAGTAGGGAAGAATGGGGAATAGACTCTACTTCTTGCTTAGCACTTCAGCATAACAAGTGAATATTTATTATAGCCTTATGGGTTGGCCACAACTCGCTTATTGTTGCTCAACGTGTACTTTTAACTGAAACTAAAACTAAACTACTCTTAGCCAAAACTAAAGGAAATTCAATCTGAATTTGTTGCTGGCTGTTGCTGGGGTTCAGTTAGAACTCCTTTGCCATGTGTCTGGCTGTGGGGACCATAACAAAATATTAGTAATGATTTTTTAAAAATATGATAGCAGATTGGATCTGCATTGTGTACTTCTCTCAGTTTTATTCTGAGGAATAAATTTTATGAGCAGAGGCAGACAATGAAGGTTTACTCATGAGGTCTGTTTTGAGCAAAATATTGCAATAGAGTCTTTCTTTAAAGGTTTCAAAAATTTGACAGGGCTCCTTCCCTTTAGAAATGTTCGAATGTTTAGTCTTAAACACAAGTAAGTACGGTGGGGCAGTTTGCAAATATCCACTTGGGGACCCGTGACCTCATGGGATATAATCTAGGCCTGCCCCAGTGTGTGAGGTACTCCATAAAACATTTTTGAAGACTGAAGCTTTGCTTGTGCTGTCGGATGATTGGTTTGCAAAGTAAGTCTTTTGGTAAACCTGATCTTTGTTTGCAAAGAAAGTTTATAGTTTAAAAACGTCCTTGATTGTTGTCAAAAAAGTAAATTCTTGACAAATACTGCTGATGCCAGTCATTTTTGTAGTTTAAGTTCATTTATTTTTCTAGCCAGCAGTAAGCATGCAAAATTACTCAATGATTTTATTTTTTCTTTCAGATTTAAAGATTATGTGCAGGAATACAGTGAAAAATACAAGGCATACTGTCGTTTGAATAGTCAGCTGAAGAAAACTGAGTACGTGTTACTATTCTTCTTGGTGCCTGTTTAGTACCTCGCTCCTCTGTTTGGTTGTCCATTTATGATCATATCCTCTAATTTAACTGATGTGCTTGTTTCTGCAGAGATAAATTTCTCAAAGTTGAGCATGAACTCAATAACGCCAAAAGAAGAGATATGAAGCAATATTATAGTATGCTGCAGAAACTAAGAGATATGTATCATGAGTTTGGAGCAGTATGCTTTCTACCTTTGTGCTTCTTTTCAAAAAAAATTTACATGTACCTATTCATTCTTATTTTCACTTCCGATTTTCTGTCCCTGATTATAACCTACAGTGACTTTTGATTTTCTGTCCCTGATTATAACCTACAGTGACTTTTGCTCAGCCGCTAACAATGACTTTGGTTAATTAATGGAGACAATAGACAAAGATCTTAAAATTCTTTGAAGTTTTACTGGATCTTTTTTTTTTTATCATCTAAAGCTTCTTTCTGAAACTGAACTTGCACAATATTTCTTTCAGAGGCATAAGTTGATGAAGAAGGTCTTCCTATTGCTTCATGAAGAACTGAATGTGCGTGGTTTGGTCTCATCTTTCCTTTGGTTTTCCTTTGCTAATTTATCAGGAAATTGATTCCAGCAGCTTTTAATATCATTCAAGATAACCACCATATGATTTGTTTGCCTCATAACATAGGCATTCTATATTTTGTTCTCTTTTTGCAGACCATCAAGCAAAGAACTAATGACTTCGCAGATGGCTATGCAAAACTGTAATTGCTGAAGAATTGTAACGTGTGAGCTATGTTCTAAACAAAGAACTCTTTTTTCCCAAGTTTCATTGAAAATTGAACATTGAACATTGAGGGCTTGTTTGAAACACAGAAATTTCACAGTAATTTTAGAGGAAGGCCCACATCTAGTGAGAGTGGATGTTTTTTCCTCTAAAATTCCTGTATTTCAAATGGGTTCTAAATATTTCTGAAAGAAGTCCAAAATTGATTGGTGATAATGGTGCAGGGCATTTGCAACTGCTTTCCTGAGGATGGATGTCCCTTACAAGCATAACCAAAAGCGTCGTAGACCTAAGCATACAGCTTTGCTTTGTAAAATAATATTCTCACACGCGTGTTCATGAGTGACTGGAAAACAAAGGAAGCTCAAAATTTCAATGATCCTTGTGCCGAGTCGCATAGTGATCTATGGTGGAGCTTGATGCATTGTAAAGAACAAGGGCCAATATTCCACATGGCTGGAGCAGAGTGTTGCATCTGAGGCGGCACTGTAACTATTGCAGCAATTTTGCAGATAGATTAATGTCTATAGCATATGGTGTTTTCTCATGTCTTTCTGGCTAATGCATGTAGATTTTTCCCCCTTTGTTAAAAGGGTTAGTTCAGTCCTCTCCTGGGGTTCACTTACGTAAATTGCTTTTGTACTAATTTGATTATTTGATCTTTGTCAAATTGAAGTTAATCAACTCTATACATAACTGAGTTGAGTAGAATAGTCTTAAAGAGGAAGCACGAAAAAAATAATCTGATGTAATAATTCTCACTTCGCAGGTATATTATTAACTTTTTTTGAGTTACTAGTACATTATCAATTATTGAAATAGTTTGGTTTGATAAGAACCATATGGCTCAATATAGTTGTTCTATAGTATTGTGTGTTTAGATATTGTGTGTAATGTGGTAGATTAAGAGTAAACTAAACTTGGCCCAATAGATAGTTTTCAAAGTTTCTTTTCTTCTTTCTTTCTTGTGCAACATCTCCCGCACACTTCCCCACCCCATTCTCCTCTTCTCCTAAGTCTCATCAAATATGTCCCACCTATTTCTCCTATCAATTGTTGCAATTTACATTCACTATTCAATCCCTCCATCCTCTTTCACTATCGTCGTCTCTTCTTGCTATCATCACATTTAGATACCACTCGCAAATCTAGTAAACTAATGTTTAACGAATTAAGAGGTGAGGACATAGATTTCTAATTAGTCAATGTCCAATCAACTAAAAAATGAGAACATGTAATTTTAAATAAGAACAAAATTCAAGTATGAAAAGATTTAATAAAATTGAGAAAAAAATAATAGGCGGGTGTGATTTAGCAGCAGAAAAAAAAAAGACTCCACTAAATAATTCTTTTTTTTTCCTCTCGTATGGTCACTACAAAATCTAACTTAGCGTCCTAAACGCGAGCACGCAGCAGGTAACGGGGGAGGAAGGATGCTGAGATTAGCATCCAAAACCCGCAAAACCACTACTACTCTTCTTCCTGTTACTATGCCCTTCCTCCTCTCCACTTCTCCTCCTCTCTTCCCCTCTCCAAACCCTAACCCCCACCTCCTCCCACCCCTCTCGCCTCCGCCTCGCCGCCTCCTCGCAGCGGCGTCGCGTCTGAGTCCGTTCCGCTCCCCGAGGCGGGCCATGGCTTCGTCGGCGGCGGCTGAGGTGACGCACCTCTCCCAGCGTAACGCCGCGGAGATCGACGAGCAGCTCATGGGGCCTCTCGGATTCAGCGTCGAACAGCTCATGGTGGGACTTGGGATCGTCCCCACACCCCCCCCTCCCCCAACTGACCCTTGTCTCCTCTCTCGCCGCTCTTGCAGTTGTGGGAATTTTTTGGTATTGATTGGTGTTGCTTATGGTGTGCAGGAGCTCGCTGGATTGAGCGTCGCGGCGGCAGTTGCGGAGGTAATGGCTGTGGCTTTGTGTAGTTGTTCTTAAACTAAATTTTTAGTAGAATTGGGTATTACAAGTTGAGGAATTGGGCGGCTATGTATTTCTGGGTGATGTTTGCAAGTTAGGTTCAGTAGTTTGGGGTACCTGTGTTAATCAGACAGATATGATTGTATGCTGCCTCTTTTTAAAGGTTGGAACTTAATGTTTAGTCTAATTGGGTAATATTAGTTGAGGAATCAGGAAGCTTGACTGAATTGTTTTGTCGAGTGAATTATGTGTTGATGGATGCTGTTTGGTGAGGTTAGGTTTTGGTAGTTTGGGTTACCTGGATTCATCAGATAGATATGATTGCAAGTTATCATGTTTTTCAGAGGTTGGAACTTGATCGAATAGTTATATTGGTGAATATCTATGAGTTGGAGCTGCTGTTAGATGACTTGGTAACATTGGTTGGAGTTGTTGGGAACTTGGGGTTGCTACTAGTGCTTTTTTAGTTGTCTGATGGCAAATTTTTGCGAAGACTGTCCTGCTGAAATGTAACGCATTAGCTTGCTGTTGTTGTGGAACAACATGAAAAAGTACCATTTTTCTCATGAATTGATTAGAGATGAGTAGCGCATGGAAATTGTACTCTTGCTTCTATCCCTTTTGGTTTTTTTTGGGTGAAAAATGTGGTATTATAGTTATGTGCTTCAATTAGTTATATCTGCTTCAAGTATTTATGATGGAGAAAATGGGAAATCTGATTGGACAACTGGTGCACATGTTCTATATAAGTAGACCTTGATGATCCGCATGTTTTTTTTTTTTCCATTTTTCCTTCTTGCACAAATTTTCTTACTGTTATGAGTCTTCATTAGTGACAGTAGCTATCAGCTTGTGAAATGTTTTTGTCTCTACAGGTTTACAAGCTAAGTGAACATAGAAGGGTGCTTATCATCTGTGGTCCAGGAAATAATGGTGGCGATGGTCTGGTAGCTGCTCGCCATCTCTACCACTTTGGATATAAGCCCTCTGTTTGTTATCCAAAGCGTACACCGAAGCCTCTATATTCTGGCCTTGTTACTCAGGTAAACTATGGCATCTCCACTTTCTTGTATTGTCATATCCAAGTCTTTTTTTTTGCCTAATGTATTTGAATCATACTTCTGTTTTTAGCTCGAGTCACTGGCAATACCATTTGTGCCTGTTGAAGACCTACCTCAGGACTTATTGGAGGAGTTTGACATCATCCTTGATGCAATGTTTGGTTTCTCATTTCATGGTTAGTGGGCTCTTTAGTTTTTTATAATAACTTCTTTTAGAAATTTCTATGATTATTGATGCATAAATGTGAATTATGAAACCTGTGCTGGTTTTGTTCATCTCCCTGCTACATATGCTTTTGCTCCTACCTTTATATCATCTGCTCTGTATACTACGGCTGTAGATTTTCCATAAATCTATAGTGTTGGTACACCTGTATTAAAAAGTTTAGGAACTGAACTATGTGTAAATAATGTGAGAGCAAATGTGCATTGATTTATGATGACTCTAATCAAAACAAGTGTTGACCTACTAGCTTAAACAAAATTTATTTTAAGGTAGAAAATATTGCTAGTATTTAGAGTAAATTCAATTTGATGAAACTCGCATAGAATTTGAATATATGACGTATATGAGTATATCATCTTCTGATTTGTATACTAGGATCATAGATTTTAATAAATCTATTGGATTTTTGTCCCTGCATCAAGGGGTACTTTGGAATTGAACTATGTATGATAGTGTGAAGAGCAAGTGAAGGCTGATTTATGCAGAATCTTTTCAAAGAAAGACTGATTTTTAAGTTAGAAACTACTGCTGCCATTTAGAGTAAATTGAATTGGATGCAACTCATACAGAATCCTAGTTATTGACTTAGACTAGGTATTTTTGCTATTATGTGTATTCACTTCCAGTTTTATCTTTTAAAAAAATTATGGATACAGGAACACCAAGGCCACCCTTTGATGATCTTATCCAGAGGCTTATTTCATTGAGTGTAATTGAGAATCCAGTTAAAAGGCCAGCAATTGTTTCTGTTGATATCCCGTCTGGGTGGCATGTTGAAGAGGGGGATGTGAATGGAGGGGGGATTAAACCTGACATGCTGGTTAGCATCTTATTTAGAACATTGCTGGATTGGAATTGATGTATGAGCATTGAGCATTAAGAGTTTTTTTGGGTGAACTTACTGAATTTCATGTTTTAAGTTATTTTGGTATGTCTAGGTATCATTAACTGCACCAAAGCTTTGTGCGAAAAAGTTTACTGGTCCACACCATTTTCTTGGGGGTAGGTTTGTTCCTCCTCCTATTTTAAGCAAGTATGGACTTCAGCTCCCTCCATATCCTGGCACCTCAATGTGTGTGAGAATTGGGAAAGCTCCATCAGTTGACATTTCAGCTCTAAGGGAAAATTATGTTTCCCCTGAACTTCTTGAGGATCAAGTGATGCCTGATCCATTTGATCAGGTACCATATGTCCCCAGAACTTTGGATGTTATGAACCTTTTCTTTTAACAACATATTCTGCTGTAATGGTTCTGCAATTTACTTGTAGTTCCTGAAATGGTTTGATGAAGCACTTTCTGCTGGCCTGCGTGAGCCAAATGCTATGGCTTTAACAACCTCCAATAGGGAGGGAAAACCGTATGCTTCTTTTCATTTCCCGTTAATGTTTCTTTCAGCTCTGAGAGCTGATTGCTTCCCTGGTCGTACTAGAATAATTCCTTCTTCTATGGTATGTATGCAGTTCTTCAAGAATAGTTCTTCTAAAAGGTGTTGATAAGCGGGGGTTCATTTGGTAAGTAACAAACTGCTACTTTAAGAAACTTTCCAATAATGTTTCCTACAATTTCTAGCAACTTGATTCATTCTTTTCTGCTGGTCTTGTGTAGGTTTACAAATTATGATAGCCGGAAGGCGCATGACTTATCTGAAAATCCTTATGCATCACTCCTTTTCTACTGGAATCACATGGACCGGCAGGTGATTTTGCCAATTCCGTCCCATAGCATTAAGGGCTACGTTTATTATCTTCAATAGCAAATAATAAGATGGTAAACGAGTAAACTTTAAAGTGTAGACAACGAAATTCCCTAACTATTTTCTTATTAAGTAACACAATGAAACTTTCTTATAAAACTATTAAGAGGGCATGATGTCAAAAAGGTCAAATAGGCTCTTATTTATCATTTCATATGCTGGTATATTTGTAAGGTGTTGCTTTTGGGGTCTCCATTGCATGCACTATCTAGGCTTTGTTTTTATCCTATGCGAACATCATTATGCTTTTCCATAATTGTTTATTATAGATTAGGTCCCAATTGTTTGTTCCAGCTGAATCACATTTTTTTTTTAAGAGTAGGGTTCCATACAACCATGGATGCATGAAGCATATTCATTTTCTAAATAATAACGCACCTTCCTGTGTGGTCAAATCTGGGAGACTAGGACAAAGAAGATGAAAAAAGAATAGTGCTACTTCTGATTGGCTAATGCCTGAGCTGCTGGCACTACTTTGCAGGTAAGAGTCGAGGGATCTGTTGAGAAGGTTTCAGAAGAAGAATCTGAGTACTACTTCCACAGCCGTCCACGAGGAAGCCAGCTTGGTGCAGTAGTCAGCAAACAGGTATTGTTGCATTATTCAGAAATCTTGATGGGCTTGAAAGATGGAACTCTATAGTATGGACCCTTTTGCATCAATAAGAAATTGAAATGGCATGCCCAAATGGAAAAAAGAAAAATGACATACTTCTGCTATTCCTCAGAGCACTGTCATTAGTGGAAGGGATGTTCTTCAACGGGCCTACAAGGAATTGGAACAAAAATATTCTGATGGGTGAGTTTGACATACCCTGCCTGTTCCCGCATTTGGTACACATTGTATACCATCTCTACTTCTGTTAGTATGATTTAGTTGCTTCAATCTACTTTGTTCACCAGCTAATCTTTTCTTTTCTATTAAGAAGATATTGATAACACAAATGTTGGAGTAACTTAAAAAATTTAGAGAATAACTGTATGCAACACATCACACCCAGTTTCACTAATTGTAGCACAGCAACTTGAATTGGTTTATTCAATAATTTGAAATATCCCAATGCTGTAAAAGAATCGAATCCTAGAATTCCTATTCGAGAAATTTTTTGGCCCTTATGCATCCAAATACTAGTCTTTTGTGACCGTGAATTGAGCTGCATCATAACATAAAACAGCTCGCCCATAAGATTATCTGCACCAGCTTTTAGTACATCCCCATATACTAGGAGGTGGTAATATTCCTTGTTCCTAACTAGATTTTGCTGCACATTGTTATACCTTCTTTTTGGCTTTGTGAAATGCAATATTATGTTACGGACCGGCCTTTTTGAGTGGGTGTGGTAAGCCGTGGTGCTACTCGCACACACGGGAATTAGAGTTAGGAGAGGGAAGAGAGGAAAGAAGAGATTATTATTATTGCCTGCCTCAAAGGATACAATTGTTACTCTTTTATAATCCTAACAAAGAATTAATAAGAATCTTAATAGATTACTAATTATTGGTCCCACTAGCAGCTCTAGAAAGTCCTTTTACGGACATAAGTCTTTCTAATAAAGGCGTTGGCCATATCATTACTCTCCCCCTCGACACCAAGCTTGTCCTCAAGCTTGAAGGATGGGCTCGTCCTGATCTTCCCCAGGCTCCTCGGTTTCGTAATCCTCGTCATCCAGCATTGCTATGATAGAGAACAAGTCTTTCCACACTTATGACCCTTGAAAAATTGCTCATCATAGTTGAAACAGAGGCTTTTGGCACGACGCTCTACCATCTCGGCTCTGTTTAGTCGTCGAAACGCCTGGGGCAGCCATGCTGGTCCTTTAATGAGTTGTTGCGGCGGTGTTGTGCTGTTGCTCGCTTTGTGGTGTGGCTTGTGATGTAAAGGCCAGCGCTGCGCTTGTGGTTTCCGATCGAGACGGAGGAGTTCCAGATCCCCGCGATCCTTTGTTTGTCCCTTGATCGTACCTTGGGTGCTCCACCGTTATCAAACTGAACTTGTACTCAATACGGCACGCCCACTTGACCGCGTTCTCGAGGTCGATCAGCACATGGTCCTCCACTTCTTCGCGGATTGGGGAAGCCAAACCCGAAACATACATGCTAACCTGCATTGCCGGGTCGAGTTGTGGAGCTCTGGATAGATGAGCCTGAAATTGGTCATTGTATTCCTTCACCGTGCCATACTGGACCAACTTTTTGATATCGCCCACCGGATTCGAGAACCCCGGATACCAAAACGCACGCTGAATTTGGTCAAAAAGGTGTCCCAACAAATTTCTGGCTATAGAGCCTACCATGTGTGATAACCAGTATTGCGCTGGTCCTAAGAACATGCCCGCTACTGTTATGCGGTCGGCGTCTGCGATCCGCTGGATGTGGAAGTATTGCTCGCAGTGCTGGAGCCAGAGGATTGGGTCGCCCTCCCCGCTGAACTCGGGGAGTTTCACCCGCGGTCGCATGGCCCAGAGCTTGTCGTCGCCTGGGTCAAGGTTGGCAGTCCTGTCTAGCGCCGCCGCCGACTCTGGCCGCCGTTTGTCCCGGTGGCAGTCCGCCATCTCCTGTTGCCCAACCAGCGTCGCCTTTGCCTGTCCGGAACCCCAGCGGGTACTCATTGTCTTCGACCGCCCAAGCGGCCTCCTTTGCCATCTAGTTCGTCGGACGAGGAAGTAGACCGCCGCCGCTGTTGGGATGTCGCCTGTGGTTTGTTGTCGAGCCCCCGTACAGGCCCAAGCCCGAGCCCGCGCCTCTGAGGAGCCCCACCCTCGGGTCGTAGCCTCTGTTGGTTATCGTGCAGCCGCCGCCTTTGCCAACCGGGCCCTGCGGCCCATGTGACTCCACGCCCCAAGAAGAGTCGGTAGGGTGGGAGCCGGTTCTGTGGAAGGTGACGGCAGTGGCGTCGTCAACCTCTGCACCAGCGCCGTCAGGCTTGTGAGTTGCTCGGTGAGCGCATCGAACCGCCGCTCGGAATGCTTGAACCTCTGCTCGGCGAGATCAGCTTGATGGTCCACCCGTTCGGTGAGCGCCTCCACTTGCGGTGCAAGCAGCCACACCTCGGCGACCGTGGCTTCCAGCGCGGAGAGGCGATTTTTTAGCGACGACTGTTCCTCCGAAGTCTTCTGCTTTGGCGCCATGGGATCGTCGGCTTTGATACCAATGTTACGAACCGGCCCTTTTGAGTTGGCGTGGTAAGCCGTGGTACTTCTCGTACGCACAGGAATTAGGGTTAGGAGAGAGAGAAGAGAAGAGGAAGAGATTATTATTATTGCCTTGCCTCAAAGGATACAATTGTTCCCCGTTTATAATCATAACAAAGAATTAATAAGAATCCTAATAGAAAAATTAATAAGAATCATAATAGACTACTAATTATTGTCCCCACTGGCAGTCCTAGAGAGTCTTTTTACGGACATAAGTCTTTCCAATAAAGGCGTCGACCATATCATATTAGTGGGCCATCCTTTCTGCTCAATTGCCTTTTTGGAGGGCATGAGCATTTTTGCAATTAGGAAGAACATATATGTGCCTATAAGTGGCGCTCGGTGCCTCAACCTAAGCTGATAAACAGTAACTATCCCTAATTAGCTGCAGCATGCTAACTAATAATTCCTGAACTTGATATATTCTCTGACCCTGTAATGTGTTGTGAATGTTGATTCTGCAGTAGTGTGATCCCGAAGCCTGATTACTGGGGTGGCTACAGATTGACACCAAAACTTTTTGAATTCTGGCAAGGTCAATCATCTCGATTACATGACAGGTATATTCCATTGCTTCCTTTATCCATTTCGAATTTCTTCAAAACCCCTCTTTTGGATTGTCCCAGAACACAATTACTTATAATATATTAACAAAAATTATTATCCTTAAACAGGCTACAATATGTGCTGCGAGAAGCAGATGAAAGTCCAGTATGGCACATTGAAAGGTTGTCCCCTTGACTAGTACCTGTACCCTCCCAGCTCATTGGTAATAAAGGATCATCTTACTACAAGCACTCATCTTCTCCAGATGCAAGGCATCCCAATTACTCCATGGTGTTAGCGATCTGATTAGGTCCCGTGTTTGATTGCCTGAGCTCCCATCACATTGTGAATTTCCTTCATCACATGGCTGCATTGAAATGCAGAATGAGCAAAAAATGCGGGATTGTGCTTCATAGCCTAGTTGGATCTGGAAGTACATGAGCAGAATCTTGATGTGCAAATCTCATGGCCGGATATAGGGTGTGCTATTGACGGACTCTGATCTGTCGGTCCGTATGAATAATAATGGTCTTGACATGGGCAACAAGCAAATAATTGAATTAAATAAAGATTGGTGTGCCAGTTTGGTTTATGATTTTCCCTAACTATGACATGGTCATAGTCTTTATGAGACGAAAATTAGACATACTTGCATTTTAGGTTGTTGCAGAATTATGTTGTACTTTGATGCATTTTATAAATGCTAAGAATATGTTGTCAATTAGGGGCTGCTTAGTTGGTAATCTCACCGCTACTAGACGTATTGCCTCAAATCCGAACCGGTTTGTAAATTGTCTTGTAAAAAAATCGGAATGGTTATGGTATAATACCTCTATTTTTTTTATATATAATAGTTGTGAATATCAGTCAAATTTAAATTATTTTTGTACGTACGGAGTTGAGAGTACTAGTCACTCAGATATTTTTGTATGCAAGTTATTTTATGTAAGAGTTAGAATACTTTAATCACGTCAAAAAAATTCTTTTCTTAAAATCTGTTGTCATTTTTTTACCTTATTTTTTATTAGCCTTGAGGCATTCCTCGCTGAAGGCACAATTTTTTTTTGCGTATGAAACGAGGTATGTTCTTAGGCTGAGGTTAACATCCAAGCATTCTTGTCCTCAAAGTTCGCCAAAATGACTGAACAAACAACTTAAACTTATGGTAGTGGGTGTAGGAGTTGAACTTTGGCATATTGCTATCACAATATATGCTTTAATTACATGTTATTTGTTGTTTTGGGATGATGTCTTTTATGCTCCTGCAAAGTTGTTAATATTTTTTTTGCTTATGCAAAGCAACAAAAAAACCCTTCAAGTTTTTCACTGTGTCGTGCACGATTGAAATTGAGCGGTGTGGTGTGCGAATAGTTCTGAATGTCTCACAGAAATTTCAAATATCTCATTGCTCTATTTCAGTCTTGAGTATGAATTTGGTTGAACAAGTCTTTACCCATGTAGTCCAAAATAATTCTTATATTGTATGGGAAGGAAAACTCCTGCATGACTAAGTATTTTACAGGTCAACTGTGACATGTTGTTCCATTTGAGTGGCCAGTGAGACCTGTGTATATGATATATGAAGTTAATTCTATATATATATATATATATATATATATATATATATATATATATATATAGAGAGAGAGAGAGAGAGAGAGAGGGGGGGGGGGGGGTGGTTTCTTCGGGTGTATTTTATCTTAAAAAATTATATGAATAATCATGAAAAATTTTATAAAAATTAGATTACATATATATATATATATATATATATATATATATATATATATATATATATATATATTAGGTTAGCCAAGTAGTTTATAAAATTTTAACTCTAAATTTGATGTATATTAGCAGAAAAAATAATAAATTTTAATGAATAGTAATTTTTATATTTTTTTATCTTTTATTTTCAGATTTATTTTTCAGGTGAATTTGTATTTTTTTTATTTCTTCTTGTGTAGATTGAATTTGAGTTTGAAATTTTGTGAGATGGTATATTGATTATATATGTGTAATCTTAAATTTTTGTAAAATTTTTCATAACTATTTACATAAAATTTTGAAGAGAAATACACAGGAAAACTGAAGGAATGAGATGTAATGAATATTTCCCTATATAGATATATAAAAGAAAGTAGTCCGTACATTTCATCAATGCTCTCATATATTATTTTCAAAATTCTATGTAAATGATCAAAAAAATTTCATAAAAAATTTGAAATTGTATATATAAAATCAATTTACTTTCTCACAAAATTTCAAATACAAATTCAATCTACACAAAGAGAAACAAAAAAAAAGATAAATTCAGCTGAAAGATAAATCTAAAAAAATAAGTTACTATTCATTAAAATTTGTTATTTTTGTTTCTTCCAATATACATCTAAATTTATAATTAAAATTTTATAGACTCCTTGACTAACCTAATATTTAATTTTTATAGAATTTTTTATGATATTCACATAATTTTTTAAGATGAGATATACAAAAACATTGAAAAGATATAATGCACTGCATACTTACCTAATGTGAAGTAGGCCTAAGCGTTCTCACAAAAAAAATTGAAGTAGGTGTAAGCGTGTACAACTCTAAAATAAATAATTCAGAATAAAAATTAATTTCAAAATTAAGTGGTGGAACAAAATTTTCACTGTACTGTAGGTTAGTTTTGAAATTAATTTTTATTCCGGCTTATTAAAAAAGAGAATTTTATAAGTATTAACAGCATCCGCGTTATTTGACATTTAAGTCATTGACAGTACTCAATACATACTGACTGGTGGGCCCCACATCACATTATGTCACAGCTAAAGTTGCATATAAACGCGTCGTCCCCGTGAGACCATGAAGCAACGGCAACCCAACACACACTGACCCGTGGGCCCCCACCTCCCCGCCGAAAACATGGACCACCCCGCAGCAGCCACCGGAGACCAGCCTCCCAAGAAGGACCCTCCTGCCGCCGCCTCGGCGGAGTACGCGCCCTACCCGAGGTTCTCGCCGGAGGACGTGGCCCCACCTCCCCCGGCAGCCGCCGCCTCCGCTCCGGTGGCATCCGGCAACCTTTACGTCTTACCCGCCCCCGCCTCGAAAAGTGCGTCGAGAAAACCCAAATCCCGTCTCATTTGGCGCCCACTCGAGCGATCAGTTCGCTGCTTTCTAACTTTCTTGGGGGTACTGATTGGTTGTTTGGTGGTTCTTGCAGGCACGATGGACACTGTGAAGGACGTCTTCGCAGAGATGGGGAAGAGGTTCGGCGAGGCCACCCGCAAAACCGAGGACCTCACCGGCAACTTCTGGCAGCACTGTGAGCCTCTATTAAGTAGTTCTTGTCACGTGTTTTGTGTCAAATTGCTAATGTGTTGCGTGTTTCTTTTTACCTGTTGCTAGCATGATGGAATTAGGCTGGTGTGTGTGTGTTGAATAGATGAGGAATTTGATTGTCGTTCCCATGGATAAGGTTGGTACTTGGTTGGGGATTGTGATGAGCATTGCACATCTGATGTTTGCGTCTAATCAAATTAGTGATGAATAATGCGTTCTTGGTGTTACAATTGCTGATGCCACACAATTGAGCTAGGATGGGTGATGCTGATTGGGATGTGACACTATGATCGCACCGCAGATTTGATGGGGAGTTGATGTTTATGGGACTAGAGAACGGGCATGGTATAAGCTCTGCAAAGTACTCTGTTTGGTGATTTGAGTCCTCAATCCCCATGGTTTTGATTGATGCCTAGTTGGTTAGGGTCTATGATGAGTACTGTAGATTCTATGTTCAGATTGGTTGAAGTGGCCAACAGCTGATAATATTTTTGATATGGTTTTGTTTCTTAGAATATATTTTTCGAGGGAAAGGAAACTGCCCACTTAACAAAGAGCATATTCATTGCCATTGGCAATGGTGCGGTTTGGTGGAATGTAGCACGAAAGTTGGATTTTATTACTGGGATCTTTTTTTTTTCATTTTTCTAAGATGGCTTACTAAGGATATGAAGAGAGTTTTGGTTTGCTTGAAGAAACAAACCGAGTGGACTTTTGGACGTGTGATTTGTCTTTTACAGGGTTTGAGTTGTGAAATGAGGTGACTTGTTTCAGGCAATCGAGCAGTTTTACAGAAGTTTCTTTGATGCCTTGTTCAGGCAACAGAGCAGTCAAGATGTGGAGCTTGCATTTTTCATAGATGCCTTGTTCTGGTTTATCCAAAAAGTATAATTGAACTAAAAAACTGACTCTAATATGTACTAACAAACTCTTATATTCAGATAACTTTAATAGATACAAAGAGAGATTTTTGCGTAATACTTGTTTTCCCAAAGTTGATTTATGGTATGCATATGACATGTTTACGGGAAGTTATGCAAGTGTGTTTTCTCTCTCAACTTGTTCTTTTAAAATAAACCAATTTGAAATTTATCTATTTCCTTCAGAACCTAAAAAATATCGCGATCCTTCTTGACTGTTTAGATCAATTAAGATAATCTTGTTGCATTGAAAACGACCCACCTTTCTCATTTTGTAGATGCATTGTTGTATCTTCTAATTGGGTTTTCTCTGTTAGATAAATTATCAGAGTGTGGGGCTTGCTATATAATATATATGATAAAAAGTAATCTTAGCTTTCTTGAAACAGTGAAAACAGGACCAAGCATTGCTGATGCAGCAATGGGCAGGATCTCCCAGATTACCAAAGTCATAGCGGAAGGTGGATATGACAAAATTTTTCAGAAAACTTATGATAATCTACCTGAAGAGAAACTCCAGAAGGCATATGCGTGCTATCTGTCAACCTCTGCTGGTCCTGTTATGGGTGTGCTCTACCTCTCTAATGTAAAGCTGGCATTCTGTAGTGATGATCCACTTTCATACAACGTTGGAGATAAAACTGAATGGAGCTACTACAAGGTACTTGCAATTGATTTGTTTGTGCCTTTTTTCCCAACATGTACTGCAATATTGTTGTAGTCTGATAACTGTATAGTTTGTTTTACAAAAGAACATGTGCCACTGAAGATAGGTCGATAGTTTATACTGTTACTGGGTATTGAAGTTTTTCCTGAAATGAAATCTCTTGCTATAATGCTATATGTTGAGTAAAGTAGCTAACTGTTTTCCTTCCCATCCATGAGAGGAACTAGAAATATTTAGTTGCACTCCCTTTGATAGATTATTAGATTAGTCATTAATGTTTCCTTTATTTTGTTGGTTGGGCGCGGGTGGTATGAAACTGTTGAGAGGATTTCTGATAGATATCATCAGGGTTCAGGTTCCCGGCGGGAACCGGTCATCACGGTCTGGATCGAGACATATAATTTTGGCTGAAACTAGGGTTGTTAGATAGCTATATTGCAAAAATGAATATAATGTTTATTATACTACGCGGGGGAAAATATAAAAATTTGAAAAAAAAAATACATAGAAAAACCAAAAGAAACTGAAAAGGGTCGGAACAACCGAGAAGGTGAGGAACCAGCTGGTTCGTAGCATCCTCGCTGGGTCCAGGAACCACACTGAAAGTGGAAAGCTGAACCCTGGATATCATACTATGGTAGTATAATGTTGTTAATAATCGTAATGCAACTTATCTGAATTCGTTGTTTTCTGAAATATGAAAGTTTTCATTAATATCTTTTTCGAACAACAGGTACTCATTCCCCTTACTCAACTGAGGTCAGTTAATCCTTCCACAAGCAGAGTAAACACAGCAGAGAAATACATTCAGGTGGTCTCTGTTGATAACCATGAGTTTTGGTTCATGGGGTTCATGTACTATAACAGTGCCGTAAAAGATCTGCAGGAAGCACTTCAGGGGGCTCAAAGTCTACAGCCTTAGTGATGTTCTAGGTCAATACTTGCTGTTTAGGCAGTGTGTGTACATCTTATGCATTGTAGTTTTGATATGTTGTTACAGTATTACACTATTACTTGGTGCATGAACAATTGTCTGTATTTAGTTTGATAGGTATTGTCATAATGGTGTCTGTTGGAATTTATACCAAACTTAAAACCAATTTATGAGATGCACACAAATATATTCATGCTTGCCAACAGCTATGGATAAACTTTTGGCCATTTTGCTAAATTGTTAATTGTCTCTTATACTATTTAGTGTTTTCTAATCTTTCGTCATTTCAAGAGCCGTGGTGGCCTATTCAGACATTCAAGGCTAATATTAGCCATAGATTACATGATTCAAGGGGACAACCAAGGGCAATGCAAAAAGAGATTTGAAGTATTCTCTCCATGAACAAGTCTCATTATTGTACATGATTGAATAACATACAATGATTTTTAGTTGTGCTAGCAACCCATAAATAAGCAATCCAAGAGGTTTTACCTTCTCAAGTCACAAAGTATTATTCTTCAGTAACAATGCAGTGCATCTTCAGTTACTTATTTCCATGGCACAACTGGATGGTTCTTGTTCTTCCTGTGATAAATTGTGTCATTTTGCCTCAAATTTGAAGATCCTTGCCTTTTGTCAAACTGGTCGGTGTTGCACCATAACCTCTGTTGAATTCTGGAGGCATTTTGCTCAATTTTTGTTATGTCAATCCTACACTGTCCATCTAATTTGATCCTGATATTTAGCTCTGAAAGAACTGCATCTGCTGCACAGGACAGTGGCAACAAATCTGCAGCTGAATCTGTAAGTTCTCTCCTATCCTTATGTTGATACAGTCTCTGCAGGTGGCGAGCGAGACCGCACATATCATCGATGATCTCTCGCTCCAAATCCTCCTCTATGTCTGCCTCCAACTCATCTCTGATTCTAAGCTCCTCGGCTGAAACCATGTTTGCTGACAGAGCATCCTGCTTGCAAATTCTTATAAGTTCATTGAATCTGTTATATAAGCTTTGTTGTTGTTAAATTGATGGGCACTAATCTTATTGTATTACTTTTGAAATTGTACCAGGAATACAAATTGTTTGATTCATGAAGCTGTCTATCGTATAATCTGTGCCAGCATTGACTAACATACAGGTGTAAAGCCGCAAACTGAAGAATGCATGACAAGATAGGATTGGGAGTTCAGAAAAAAGATCAAAGTTGCTGAAACGGAAGGGGATAAAGGATGAAACCTGACTAATGCTGCTCATCAGCAAATGCACAGAATGTGTATGTTCTTCAGCTTCTGATTTCTGGTTCCTCTTCTTACTTTTCGGAAAGATTTATTTCTACTTTTCTGCAGATTCTGATCTTTTTCTTATCAGTGTCCAGGGCATTTATATACTGAACATTGCATCAGAATTCAGACAAGCCCTTGGTTACACTTGCACTGGACATTATATTATATCAAGATCAAAAGATTCAGATAAACTTTTGATCTTTCATGTTGATGCGTATTTTTTCCAGGATTTCTTAACATTGAGCACTGGATTTGATTTGGCAATTTCAGGAGCAGTCAGCAAGCTGGGTCTATGTCTGAGTTGGCTGAGTGTTCTTTTTACTGGGAAGGTACAACAAGAAGGTCTCAGGTTACACTTTGAAGCAAAGCATTTTTTTTTAACACAGGCTGGAAACAATCTATTAACTGACATAAGATTTAAGGACTGTGTACTCAAGTGACTCAAGTGAATTGCCAGTGAATTCACTTGAGTTTTTCCCCAGATAGAAGCGGAAAATTTGCTGAAAATAAGGGAATTCGAATCAAATACTTTTCAAGCCAAAAAGGCACATCTGAGAGAGAGATTTGATCACAAATTTACAAAAAGGCACCTATAATTTCTTGCAACATGTTTTGGACTTTGGACTTATCACCCACTTCAATTTCAATCGTTCAAACTTTGATCCAACGGTCCACTTGCTCTGAAAGTATACCTCATGCTTATGCTTGTTGACTTGAGGCAGGGAAGCAGCCATTGTTACCCATGTGAAGAGTGATCAGCTGTGAGTAGTACTAGTACTAGAGATCAACCAAAAGCTTAAATCAATTTATGACCGTGAAAAGCATCAGTATGAAGTTGCGTACACTTGACACACTCGAGAGACGCAGCAAACCTGATAGAGGATGGCTTCTTAGGATCTCAACTGATTTCCTTAAAAAAAAAATCTCAATAGTCTGATGTTAATGTGAATGATCTTATATTGATATGAAAGAGAAATTAAAATAGTTAATCATTTTATGAGAAATTATAAATTTCTTATAATCTAACTGATGCGACGCGGGCGGTCCGATCTTTCGATGAGAACAAGAACTATCGATTTGTGAAGACGATTCTCACGATCCAGCTACCAACCGTACACGATTGATACGCCCTGGCAATCGCTGAACCAACTTCGGATTGTTATCGATCGAACTAGAAGCACGATCGACCTGGTCACGAAGATCTATTCCTGCAAGCAATTGAAGAACAAGCAAGAATAAGATAAACAAGCAATCTGAAATTGCAAATATAGATTGAATCACGAAAAAGAGTTGGGGTTCTGAATACAGATATTGATGTTGATCTAGCCGACCAAGAAAAATATCTCAATAGCTTCACGAAGGAAAGACTATGACTAAACAAAACCCGCAGAACCCTAATGGTTCAGTATGATTATATAGAGGAGGTAAAAGAGATCGGTAGCCAGGTAAGGAAACCTGAAACTGACATGGACTCTTTCTCTACTCGGACTTGAACTCAATACACGGGACTTGACCCAACCAAAAAGGTGACGCAGCACCGACTCGGTCCAATCAGAATCTGGTCGAAACTTGTTTTGTCAATTGCCAGCGATCTAGAAGGAATTTGGACGTGGGGCTAGATCCATTGGAAATATCTCGTCATGGGTTTCTCCGTGGACTATAAGAACGTCCCAATCGGATTTCGTATGAGGGAGTTATGGTCGTTTGAAGGCAGGCTGCTCCTGGATGGTCGAACCGGACTCCAATTCGACTTGGCTCCTTGCTAGTCCTCTCTCTAGTTCCTAAGCATAATATTATCACTATTAGATAGTAAACCATTCTCAAAATCATATATATATATAAACTTAGGAACGAGTTCACCTGACAATGCAACAATCGGGCTTTGCTGTGCGTTATTGGTACTTGTGTAACAAGCGGAGGATTATGGTTAGTGCGTGTATCCGAAGAAGTGATGTCCTCATCACTAACGATCCAAATAAAAAGAAGGATAAAATATACTTTTAACTCTATTTTGTCCTTGGCCTCACTTTGATCTCTCTATTTCAAAACAACTCAAATTAAACTCTTTACTTTTAAAATCAGATCTCTTTACTCTCAAAGTGGTTTCATGGGTTATTATGTTGACTATATTAATGATATATGAAATAATATGACAAATATGAGTTGATTATATGATGATAGGTAAGATCCTAAGCATTGGCAAGGGCACTACAACGCTTTTCATGATGTCTAAGATAACGTTTGTTCTAATGTGTTATGCTACTAACCTGTTTGAAAGGGGAAGAAAAATAAAATGATTTTGTGTTATCAATCTGTTTGCATCGACATAAATCATCACAACATATATACATCTAAAACCACGTCATAAAAAAAATAACTGACAATCATTTAGAGACTAAAATATATCCGGTTTTGAAAATGGGATCCATTTAAGCTGTTTGGAAGTAGAGCTGTAGAGGAAACAAATTGAAACCAAGTGCAAAGTACACGAGCGAAAATGTATTTTACTGAGAGATACACATCCTCTTCAGAGATGGTACAGGCGATAAAGGCTAAAATTTGGCACAAAAAAAAAAAAAAAAGTAAATTGCGCTCATTGCCCCTAAATTTGTACGATTGTGTTATTTATATCCCTAAATTTAAAATTTAGTTTGACAGATCTCTGTACTTGTCTCTCTTAATCAATTTGATCATAAACTTGTCTATATTAATCAAATTTATCATTCCTTAGTAAAGTGTTTAAATTAAATGCAAAATTTACATTTTAACATAGCATATTTTTTGTTCTTGAATTTTTATCAAATTTTGTGTACTAATTTTTAAATTTTTAATAAAGTTATATTTTTAATTTCTATTTCAACGTGCCATGCAACCAAGAGGTTGGCATGACATGCCAAGAAACACATTATTATATTAGAAAAATGATTACATATCATGTCAATATAAAAGTACTATGTTGCAAGTTATATCATTAAAAAATTGTTTATTTGCCAGATGGAACTAAATAAAATGGTCGAATAAGTTTAGAAATTTGTTAAACTAAATTTTATATTTAAAGAGTTAAGTAATATAATCACACAAATTCTTCGTCTATAATTTACTTAAAAGAATTTTTTTTTTGTTCTCATTTGCATCTCATACACACCAAAGGTCCTCACAGGAGTGTGGAGAGACCTGGGCCTTTATTACTTGAACTTTTCAGGGCCCAATAACGGGCTCTACAAACATTTTTTGGAAGATGCACACGCAGGAGTATGAATATAACTTATTTTAGTTTTGTAAGGTATTTAAGATATTTCTAATTTTGTAGAAGTAATTATGAAATACACATTTTGTGAGGACACCAGCGAAACTTCTCCAGCGATAAATGTATGGGAAATTTTGTCTATAGTCTATACCACTAAGGAGCATACTTTTGTATTTATCATTATAAAATTGGTTCTTTGTTATCTACTACTGAAATGCGCACTGGTATTTGTATTTGCATTGTCGTGTGGTCAATTGTTTGTTAATAGAGAAATGATATTTTACCCCGTAGAAGTATATTTATGGATAAAATATATTTTTAATGTAATAATATCACTTATCTATAATACAATATTTTTTTACAGCTCATTTTTTAGGTAAAAACATTATTTATTTTGTTGACTAGTGGTTGATCAAATGATGTCAAATATGAAAATACTAATTACACACGAACGAAAATTTGTTTTAATGTATTGATTAACCTAATTCCATCAACAGCTCATAGCTTTTTTTTTTTAAGACGGATCAACATATCACAGCTAATGAAATCATATGGAAACCATCCAACCAGGCCTTAATTGGGCCGTAAAGGAAAATTCCACGTCATTACTAGACGATACTGGGCCGTTAATGGGCCTCAAGTGGGCCGTAAATGGGCCATGCGGGTTGTCAATTAATGTGCCTCTCGAGTGTTACGGGCTGCTAAGGGGCCTGCTTTACCGTTTGTAGCCCTCCATTGAGCCATAGGTGGGCCACTAATGGGCCTACAGATGGCGATGCTAACTTGTTAGTGGGCCTCAAATGGTCCATACGTGGGCTGCCAATGGCCCTTTGCGGGGCCGTAAGTGGGCGAGCAATGGGTCTCCACCAGACCGTTAACCGGACTTTAGTGGGCATTGCTGGGCCTTCAGTGGGCCTGTTATGGGCTCCTAGCTGGCCGTCAATGTGTTCAGTCAGAACTAAAATGAGCGTAAGCTGTTATGGGTCCTTTTGCATGTGTTCCTAACTTCGTCATGGTGATATATCCTTTGTATCACCCGTTTGATTTCGGATTGGACATAAAACCTAGACCATTGTGGAGACGTTCAAAAGAATCCTGATAAGAATCGTACTTTTGTTGGTACGCAGTATTTACATAAAAAAGTCCTTATTTATTAGAAAAGAATTAATATATTTTTAATGTCGAATTAGGATTCACTAGAATAGAAATAAAGCATTGAGTCGAATTCTTCTTTGGTGGTAAAGTTTTATGTTCGGCGGAATACTCACACTGAAAATTACAATCAAGAATTACTCTATCAAAGACGATATATTGTTGCGAGGGTTAACAAATACGGATCGATACGTAGCATGTACCGCCTAATTTTTGGGGTGTAAATTTGATGTTTAAAAATATGGTTTTGACAAACTTATATTCAATTAGTTTTGTTAAAAATTTGCAATATTCAAATTAAAATGACTGATCGAAATATCATGTACTAAACATATGCTTATATTTCTTTCAAAATATTTAGCAATTCGTACTATTTTGAGTTGTTATAGCTATAAACATTTAAGGAAAACAATAATACATAAAAAATAATGTAATTTAACTATGTGAAAGTAATTTAGATTTGTGAAAACCTAACATAGCAATGCATTATCTGATATACCACCCCATATCTGAGATCCAATATATGTAAAGCCAACAGGTACAAACTTTAATATCCGCTTTAGTGGTCCTTTCGCGTTAGTGGGCCTATAATTTTTTTCTCATAAATTAGTACTCTGCATGTGTATGCTACTATTTGTGTTGTATACTAAGATATCAGATAGGACTGAGTACTCGATATATGTAATAGAGATTTGTAGAAGTTGTCAAGATAACATGGGACTTAAATATGTCTACAAATGAGCAACGCAATATAAGGTTTTATACAGGTTTAGGAGTGAAGAACTACCCTTATTTCCTATCGATACCCTTTTCTAAATCATTCTGGGAAGCAACTAGAGAGGATACCTGTTAGATCTACACTATATTGAGGAATACGGAGGGAAAGATCACAGAGCCATCACAAAGTGCGCGGAAGCACTTACGAGTGATTTTGCGGCTTATCTATACAAGAAATTTACGGTAAGGCAAGTGCTCAGGAGTCACCTAGAGAGGATGAAAACAATCTCTCAGGAGTCTATCTCAATATAAGAAAATTGATTTAGAGCGGGATGATGTTATGCAATATCTGATGATCCTCTCTCTCTTCCACCGAAGATGTTTTATTTATAGGTCGCAATCCTGCCGTGTTATGAGTGGACACAGAGATTTCTTTACATCGTGATCTTTTGAGATCTTTTGAGGTTCTGATTATTTTGAGTCTCTTTTTTATTTGAAAATATAGCTAATCCAATGTCACATTCCAATTTCCAGTGCGTTTCCCCACACCTTATTTTAGAATTGGCCCTTACAAAAACAAAATTTTACATTAGTTTTAGATATTGCCATACATCTCTGTATTGCAATGCCAAACTAGGTCAGAAATGTATATATGTATACAGATGCTGCATGTGTTTAAAACCTGGAAGTGAGAATCTTTTTAAAACAAAACAAAAAAAAGAAGAAGAAAGGAGGAGGAGAAGACTTACCTAACCATGCTGTTGCCAGCACAAAAGAAGGGAGAGGGCCACCTCTTGCTTCTCTGGCAGAGAGCCAGTATTTGGGTTTGAAAATTTGGCTTGGTCTTGTGGTGAAAAATGCAGCAATGTAACCTCTCAATCAAACAATGAAAAGGAGAGGTGAAACTTCATAAGCGCCGCAGCTGGCATCAGAGATTTCAGCACTGCATAAGAATTTATACTGCAATATACATGTATACACAATGATCTGTACAGTAGCAGCAACACTATTCCAGTTCTTCTCTCGCGTGGACAGCAGCGGCTGCAGCAGCTCCAGATCTGTAGATTTCAATTTTCCTTGTACAATTCTTGATCTTTAGGACCTCTGGCAATTGTTAGTTCCATACCCAATCAACTCCGCCGAGTCCTCCGGCCGGAACGGCAAAATCCTTCCCGGCCGCGCTGCAAACTTTCTATTTTACCATTTTTACTCTATACTGTAGCGTGCTGGTCCGTTGTCGTTTTACCCATTCTTCGCTGGATTCCCTTCGGCCATTGCATTGGAGTCACAGGTTGGGTGCCAGAAACTTCCAGGCACCCCTTCCGCTGTCGCCGGCGAGCTGCGGCCGCGGAATTTCCACCTGCGATCGATTTGGACGATTTGAAAAATTGCCGCCGGTCGGGCCAAACACCATTTCACCGATTTAGCCAACCACCGATCAAATTGACTGTGCTATCATCTTTACTACTACCTTAACTATCTCTCCACCGAATTTGGCGAAATCCAATGGCCGCTCGCTGGAGAATTGCCGGCGTCCTGTCACGGGCGACGGCGGAGCGCCGACATCAAATTCGGCCGTCTCCGTCCAATTCCCTGCACTTACACCAAATTGGGGGTCATCCTCAACCCCGTTGAAGTCACCATCGGCGACCCCGCCACTCCTACTGTTCCGGCGCCGGCGACATTAAAATTTTGTTCTGTTTTGCGGCCGTGCCGTGGAGAAGAGCTCCGGCGAAGTTGCTATCGAGACTGCCGCCACTGATACACTCCATTAGTGTCTTAGAAGCTATACGGGAAGCCTCCAGTTTAATTTTCGTCGCTGTCATCTTCTTTGTCGTCGGCCGCGTTAAATCAGTGGACATCGCTGTTGAACTCTGGCTACTGGCCAACGGCCGTCGTCGTTGTCGTCACTGCCAAGGTCAATGGAGCCCCCTAGTGCCATGACCTCGAGCCCGGCCCGGATGCCGGCCAACTCGCCGCCGGTAAGGCCCTTGCCACCCACCGTATACAGCGTGTACCAAAGACCAGTCAATGTCAGCCGTGGACAACCGATTTGCACAGGGTTGCCAGCCGCTGACATTAGTTGAGTCAGCTGAGTACCTAGAAGCCTCTAAATTTAATTCTGTTCGTCTCATTTTGTTTATTATATTAATTAGAACTTAACTGTGTAATTTGTACATGGTTTTAATCAACTAATAGATCAGAAATTGCAAAAATATCGTAATCCTTGTTTATTTTCAATATGAAAGTTTAGTTTCCTAAACCTCGAAACTGTTAAATTCTTCCTGAAGACTTGAAATACATATTAGCTTAAATAGTTAAAGCCTCTACCTATTTTATATACGTTTGTCTTTAGAACTCAGGTTAGATTCAACCTTTAAAATCTAATATTTAACTCTTTAGTTATTTTCGAAAACCTTGATTCTAGTTTACCCTGATTCTTATTATACTTGTATACCAGTTCTAAAGTTTCTTAATTAATTTAGTTAAATTAACTACTTTTCATGATTCAGTCTAATTTTATTGTGAATCAGTCTTTTTTATGAACTCAAAAGCTAAAAAGGACTATTTTCTCTAATCCGTTTCTAAATTAGAATCAGACTGATTGGTCGTACCCTTTATACTATTCAATATAAGTTTTCCTTCCATAGCAAGTTCAAATTCAATCCCAGACTAAAGATATTCACTTTTTTAGCTGTTTTCAGTAATAAAGTACTATTTTACCTTGTTTTTGTTTTTGTTTTCGTTTTCCATTCATGCTCCTCGTGATCTGATTTATCTAATTTAATCATTGTACCAACCTAAGCATAAGTTAACTTAGATTATAAATACTTATATATATATATTAAATTTTGGGCATGTATTTTCTTTTACATATATATTAGTTAAGTGTTACAAACCTATTTTTGGTTGATAATGTATTTCGTATATGTTTGCAACTAAGGACCCAAGACACCCACTACTGAGGAACCAATTTCTGAGATCGTGTGAGAGGATCCAACTGTTGAAGGACAAGACAAGTCGATTGACCTTGATCATTTTAAACTTAATACAGTATATTATGATGATATAACATTTTTGGACCTATTTATGCACAATATCTCCATATTATTATTATGTCTAAGTAACAAAATTAGTAAATAACTTGTGGATAGAATTATAGCTATGCCACAGATAAATCATGAATCTAAACATTTTGAAATAGTGAGATTAACAAAAGAAATTTTAGCAATTTTGTTATGCAATTTAAGTATATGGTAAATTGATAATTACTCTACTCAAAAGGTAATTTGGGCACCATGCTACAATTAAAATTTAAAGAAAAATGTTTGGGTGAGATGGGATTGGAGTGATGATAGTGCATGATGCACATGAGGTAATGTGGTTAGTCCTCCATCTGAACAATTAAGGACTAAATCGTTGTGCCTTTTTTTCAATGACATGCTATCATACTAGTCACAAGTTTGGTATATGACAGACATGACTTAGTAATTTTATCAAATACTTAACTTAACTTTGCATGGATAGTGATGGATGAAAATAATGTGATTGTGGAGGACGGTCCCTACATTAATTCGCTGCTGGGTGATGGGGTAATTACCTTATCGTCGACCAACATTGGAAAGGGATCTGGGTAAGGGGTTTAACCCACTACAACGACTAAGTGTTTTACCTGATGCATAATAAAATCTTGGTTGGGCAGAGTTAAAGTTAATATGAGACAATAAGAAAAGTATGTGATCTTCGACTCAGTCGCATGCAATGTTGTTGCATGTATATGTGTTGATAGTGGTAATCGAAGTAAATTGTGGGAAGAGTAGTACACCTCTGCTAAGTGTAAAGAATGTATTCAAATACTCTATACCTCAGATTATGGTATGTCATGGTCAATGAATTTATCATGTGATTGGCACAAATAGTTTTATAAATGGTATTTCGAATACAATCATGTTAAATCTACTCTTTAAAATATCTATCATGATGTACATATGTAGTTAATTGAATAATTGGTCAACTTACCAAGACAACTTACATTGTGTTGATAATTTATGAATTGATTTATTATAATTAATTTCATGAATCTTCCATCACATTTATTTATTATATAAATATAAATACATCTTGTTACAATTAATTTGTTGAATATCATGTATTCACCCCCAAAGTCACAATCCAATAGAGGGGTACAAAACCGATCAGGAGCCACTTGAGAATGAATCAACCTTACTCTTGGATGATTTTGATCGTAATTTTTAAGGCCATGGTTCACGGCCAAACCCAACTGTGGGTGAATTGTCTACACTAGTACATGGGTATATGTGCGATATAAATAAGATTTAGTCATAATGGCCTCTACTGTAAAACAATACTGTATTACCGTAACTGGTCACCCAAACTCAATCTTGTATAATAAGTGTTTGAAAGTTATAATTGTGATATACATTTCTACTTATAACTGTATTTTCCATGTTTCTGTGTATCTCATCTTAAAAATCATGTAAATAGTCAATAAAAATTTTATAAAATCAGAAAAAGTGTATATTGGGTTGACTAAGTAGTTTATAAATTTAAACTCTAAACTTGATGTATATAATGAGAAAAAGAAGTTTAAGTGAATAGTAACATTTCATTGCGAATATTGGGAAAGAAAAATGTGAGGCTTTTACTAATATAACGTGTCTTTTATTGACTCACGATCAGTAATCGGGCTCGGTTTGGGATTTGGCCTAGCTTGGGCTTGTCTTGAGCCAACTCTATAGTTTGGTGAACTTAATGAGTTGAGCTCAGCCACATTTATCCCACTATTCATTTGCATCAGAATTATCCGAGTGAATTAATCCCGAATGTTGTTTCTGAGCTAAGGTATGGTTGAATTTTAAACACTATGTTTTGAGTGCGCCAATTGAGACTAGAGGGACGAAATCCACTGAGGGAAGTTGAGTGTAAATTGTATTCATGTGTATATTTAGATAATTAAAATATACATTCACATAAAAAGATATTGTGGATTCAATTTTCAATCTGTTTTATTTTTATATGTGTTTATTTATTTGATATATTGTGTTGGTGTATGTGCACACGGTGATATGGGTACGTAGTTTTGGGATAGAGACAGTGGGGTAGAATGTGATGGAATGTATTTGCAATATAACAACCACCATCATTTGTAAGGATAATTTTTTTTAAAAAAAACATTGAGAGTAAATCTAACAGAGTACGGCTTCATCAAGGTTTTCCATACATGGCCAGAGCTATGCCTATACATGTTGCCTCTTGCCTAGTATCTAGTAGGAATGTATGTGGATGAGATATGTGAGAGCGGATCCTCTGAAGTGATCAGATCTAGGGATATAAATTGTGTAAAAAACTTCTTATGTATAGGAAGGTCTCTGGGGTCTGGAGTGGTTGGATTTTGTATAGACAGTTTTAGATACATGGGGTGGGATGCATCAAGAATTGTTCAGATGAGATTCGACGACTCCGGAGGCCTCCTCATGTGCAGAGAACTAGCCCAGTCATTTTCTCATTGTGACTCTCTACATAGTGGGTCAAATGATGTCTTTGGTCCACAGTTTAGGGTGTGGTTAGTCTGAATTTAAACTTTTGCAATAAGTTGGATTTCAGTTTATTTGATGTTTTTAGTTCAAAGAAGTTTATATTTATAGTAAATCTTAAAATAAACTAGGTATTTGATGATAATTTAATTCAATTTATTAACTCTTGAAACACTGTCAAACACAATCTTACACATACATATTGTCCGGAGGAAAACTGGAACGGTTACCCAACAAATAGATTGGTTGATCTTTAGTGATCCAGCAGGCGAGGAGCAGATCCCTCGGACATAATGAGAACTGTCCACGTACAAATCCTTCCCAGCAACCTTGTGTACAGTGCCTTGCTACAAACAAACAACTCCTGACGGTGTATGCACGTAATCTGCAAGGCTACCTACCTCCAACAAGACAAACCTATCTAGCATGGCATCATGCCGTGGGGACCATGTGTATGTCTACACCTTCCTTTTGCGATACAAGTGTACTTAGTGCACTCGCAGCAATTGAGGTTCACAAAATGAGAAAAAAAAATTATAATAGATTACAATATTTTGATTAAATAAATTTTTGATACAACTGCAGGATATTAATAGAAGTGTGAGAAAGAAAAAAAAATGAAATTGTAGAAGGTATATTCAAAAGTATATGAGGATTATAGATAGATTTATATTATGACATATTTAAGAACAAAAAAAAATTTATGTGGAAGAATTCGATGGTCCAGATCCTAGAATCCTACACGTTAGGCAGTGGCAGAGATTCGTCTCTTGTATCTTCTGCCATGCATTTAGTTTAGAAGGAACCCAATCAATCAAAAATAGACAATCAGAAGGATGGTGGGCGAGGAATTCCGAACGTCTTGCAAAATATTATGATCCAGACACTTCATTTACTACAGGGACAGCACGTCACGTAAGGGCCATATGAATATATAGGTGCAGGCCCACCATGTCATTCTCACGGACGTACATTGGCCGGAGCACCCTTATAACTTGAAGTAAAAGAGATTTGATTGCATGAATAATGATATATTGATAGTCAAGGGGTTTTTAATATTATTTTTTTTTATGAAAATTGATTTTATATGATTAAAATTTGGTGTCTAATACAATGTCACTAATTTTTAGAGTTTTTGTTATATGTCACTGGATTTTTTTGTCTAATATTATATACAGTTTTTTATTGGTCAATTCACAAAATATCAAGCTATCCTATCATTTATCCTTTATTTAAATCTAATCAAGAGTTTAAATAAATATAATTTGAAGTAAAGAAGTTTAATTATACAAATAATGATAAGACTTATAGAGGGGTTCCTAGGTGTGATTTTTCTTTTGTTTTTGGAGTAGGTGCGTGCGTAAGACCCGATTAGTCATTTGGCGCCACCGTGTCACGAGACGGTCCTCCGCGCTTGTGTTTGTCGGCCACATCAGGCCAAGTGAATCCATGCCAGGGTCCTCTACTTTCGAATTTTTTTAATAAATAATTCAAAAAATTAATTATAAAAATGATCTAGAGTTGTCATATTTTATAAAAATAACCCGCCACATCAGTCTATTGAATCTTAGAGACTCCACAAGTGACGTGTAACATTGCAGAGGTGGAAAATTGACTTGTCGAGTGCCCAGCTCTGACTTATAATGCATGTGTGGTTTCAAGTCAAAGTGGAGGTAATCATCGCGGCTAGAGTGGTCGAAAAAGCGGTTAGTCGATGACGACCAAAATAGGTAAAGTTACACCTCGTTACAACGATCTTCGACCACCAACACTTCGACCTGCGACCACCTCCATGACGACCATCGACCACGTCACTTCAACCACTACTTTCACAACCACACTCTCGATCACGAGGACTTGCGAGAATTGAGCCGTTATAGGAGCCAGAGAGCTTATAGCGGCTCCAAAACGCGACAAGTGGCTTGTCGAGTACCTAGTATTCGACAAGTCGATTTTCAGTCCTTGTCGAGTCTTCAGGACTTGACAAGTTGATTTGGCAGGCTATTTTTGTAAAATACGGCAACTTTGGATCATTTTTGCAATTAGTTTTTTTTTTGTGGATTATTTGTAAATTTTTTTTATAAAATTCTCTATCTTCACCTGACCTTGACTCACCACGATTCATCCTGATCGAGGGATGTTCTGATTTGACTTACCACGATTCATCCTGATCCAGGGATGTTCTGATTTGACCTGAGAGTCTGAGACTAGGACGAGTAGATGTGGGTGGTAAGTTGTTTCACCCGCCTCTAAAATAAATAATCATATATTTTTTAAATATTATTAATATAAGTTATAAGTATTATTAAATATATTGGTATAATTATTAAATATTATTACATTATTTTAACTAATTTTATTACATCATATATTCAATAATTACCAGTATCACATAATTTTTATTAGATTATCTTGTATATCTCTTTATTTTTTTTAATAATACTTCCCTAAAATTAGTTATTAGAAAATTAATTTTTATTTTGAAAACAACTTTATATATCAAATCTTAAAAGCCGTCCTAATCATATAAATACCCATTGGTTGATCAACTATGACCTGACCTAGGCCGAGTCAGATACGGGTGATGTAAAAACCGGTTCTGAGTTGCTTCGTTGAGAACCCTAATTCATACATCCATCCATCCCGTTATTTGTTCTAGTTAATTAGCCCATGCATGCACGGTGTGAACCCATATATACCATATGGATGTGACGAGAAAATTCATCGCTGTTGTATACATGATAAATATCCAGCTAAAGAAATCATTGGGTCACTGACAATACAGTCCCACTTGTCAGCTCGATGAATCAACTCAAATCATCGGATCCACTACAGATAAGGTTTGTTGCCGTATACTCTGATTTAGCATCTAAATCCACTTTAATCTCAAATAGAATTAACGGGCATCACTACAATCCGGCCGAACCAAATTCCGTTTGTTCACGAGATAAAATTAGCCATAACCTACCATAAATAAGAATGGTGAAGTAGAGGAGGAGAGGGCGATCAAGTGTACAAAGGAATTACTCAATCAAACTTAGACATCCACATAATTTCTTCTGCTCGACAAAAAATTTTGTCTTTTTTAGCGCTCTTGTAACCATTGCCAACGCTTGGCAAAAATCCAACTTCTTTATCCCACACTTAATTATTGATGTACTCCTTTTTACAATATAGCTAGGACGCTCTTAGTTCTTTTTGCTCCACCGTAGAGTACCAGAGTTATGCTCTAGGACGTAGGGTCAAATCTGTTCTGCCGGAACTTATGAAAACATCTTGTTTTGCAATCTTACGTTGTTCTTGACGATCTTCTTCTCCCACACGTTTCTGTAATAACAAATAAATTCACGTACTGAGAAAATCCCTTATAGGATGATTAATGGAGATGTCTAATTTTTGACATTTTTACCTCCATATTATCATAAAAGTGTCAAATTAGTAAAATATTGTTAGTTATGAGTATAATATATAGGATCTAAACTTACGTATCAATGAAACACTTAGTGTTTTTTTGTTAAATTAATTTTGAGATTGATATAAAGCTAATCGTCCCTGATTTTTTATGTTTGTACGAGTATGATTTGACGACTCATTCGTTAGTCCGTTCCCCCATATAAGATGTCACCTCGAGCATGATAGAAAACAGGACATTACGATCTTTTTACAAAGAGATAGACTTGAATGTTAAAAATAAGAGAAATTTGGTTATATACCATCCCAAATAAGTGGAACCCGAAAAATGCCACTCCAAATGATTCATTTGGAAAATTATCACTGTAAATTAACGTGTGGCACTTAGGTTTGCACCATTACAAACATTATTTTGTGCTTCTAATTCTACAATTTTCAAAATCAACCCTAGCATGGTTTGAAGTTTGAACCAATTTCTAACACAGAAACACCCCTAGAATAATAAAAATTGTCATCTCATTGGTTTTTTGTTCATGTCCCAAATAACATGTTTGCTTCAGAAGGAAGAACTAAAAACAATTAAAAAAAAACCTACGGTGCAAACTGTTATAAACATGGCGTAGGAGAGCTTCACAAAATGATGCCAATTATTTGCTGCTAGCTAGTGCTGGTCTATACGCTCCATCATGGCCTCATGCATCATGTAGCTAGCCTTGCAATTGCTAACTCAATAATAGATCAGACGGTCCCTATATTAATCCACAACTTCAATACACCCTCTCTTAGATCCTCTCATCATAGTCGATCCACAGAATCAATTTTTGATAAACGTTATCCAGATATGTACAAGTTATACTACATTGCAGCACATCCTGATCCACTAATTACCCTCGCTTCAAAGACTTGTCGTCTCGTTGTCCAGCCCCCATGCATACAGGGCCTAGAGAAACATATCACACATGCATGCGTGCATAAAAGCAAAGCTACTACTTTACTAGGTTCCAAGCATGCATGCATGATAGGCTCCTCACGAGGTAGATCAATACAAGACTCGTCTGCAAGGACAAAACCTTCGCTTGATTTTCCATCCATGATGTCCACCTGCCTGGGTTATATACCTTGTGGCTGGGATTCATGCACCAACACCCACTGTTCCACTTAACCATTATACTCTTAGTTGCATAAAGAGTACGTACTTTTTTTTTTTTATCTCAAATCATATCATAAATTAAATTAAACTAAATTTACACCTCTAATCTCTCTATCTGATATATCTCTCTATTGTACCCTCTCTAAGAATGTGTTTGGTTCATAATTAAGTCTTACTAGACCAAAAATTGATTGTCTCAAGTATATTTGCTGATCGTTTAGTCCACAGTCAAGTTTTGATTAGTGAAACACATTTGAATGCTTTTGACCATCATTCCTACACAAATTTTGATAAAAAAGTGGTTCAGAATTAAGTTACCACAAATTTAACCAGTCATAATCCCTTTGTCTCTTTCTATAGCATGCGGAGCCCCACAATTTGGCAACACATTTGGTGTCCGAAAGGGTTTGCTCTCTGTCTTTGATCTAAAAGTGGCACCAAAAACTTATCATGATTAACAATATTGAATTAGCGACCTTATTCCTTTAGCAAAATTGTGTCTCCACCCCCACAAAACATGGATAATATATATTTTACATCTCGAGAAATGTTATGAATTGGACGCATTAATTTCATGTCAATGGACAAAATTTCCTATTAGTATGAACAAGTTTAATGACATTTGTAGGGTTAATCTCTTTGAAAATCTCTAATATCGTTGTCCATGTGTTGTCTGTTTCTTTCCTGCATGACCATCGGCTGTCATGGCGACTGGATGCGGTGCATCACCGCCGCGTCATCCCTGTGTGCCACCACCTTCTCGCCGTGTTTGCCTCTTCCTTACCATCCTCGCACCTATTACCAGTGCCCATCTAAAAATTTGTCACACCCACACCCACTCCTATTTCAATTTGGCTATTTTTTTTTTTTACATTGTACCATTAACGCGAATTAGTGTTTTGCGCGGGCGTGGTGGGGGTGCGGTTCTTTACTACATTTCTTATTTAATTTGTTTATGCAAAATTGATATAAACATCCTTTTCAGGGGTAGAAAAGAAATTCACCTTTCTTTCTTAATTTTTCTTTTTTTCTTTTTATAAGTATCAAGTAATCAAAAACTAGGACACGCCCCAATTACCATAATCTTTGAAGCACTCAAGTTAAACAAAACGTTTCATGGATTTGTTTATGCACATAGGACATAGGTCATTGACCAAAGACAATTCTTCCAAACTTTGCAATCTCACACTAGCCTTCAGGTAACTAATGCATCCATTATCAAATATTAAAAATAAAAAAAAAGACTTTACCTATCTGATATAAGAATCTTCGTCTCTCAAATCAAAAAGTATTTACATTAATCATATTTGAGAGAACCATTTGATTATAAATTGATATAAGAGTCTAAGAGATTTTGAGACACTAAAAATTTCTCGAAAGGAGTTGAACTTTTCTCTTATTTCAATTGCAACCATTGAAAATATTAGTTGAATGATTCACATGCTCAAAAAAAAAAAAAAACCGGTATCTTTTCACTTGAAAGGATCCAAATCTGCCTATACCCTACACACACACGATATCTCCAAGACTCGTACAAATTAACGATCTTGTTTGCACATACGTACGTCCTACCCACTAAACTTTGTTGTTTGGCTAGCTTCTGTATACGCCGCACGAATTTTCGGGTGGCTTGTCGGCCGCAAAATATTGCATATAAAAGTACGGAGTTTTTTTTATTAATAACTCATATAAAATAATTATTTAAAAAACTAACCCATAATTTAAAAATCTTACACAAATGACCTATCACGTCAGCCTATCGAATCCTGAACACTCGACAAACTACTTCACCACGACCAATCGGTTCGAATCGAACTCTCAAAAACATATTTTTATTATGACCAACACAAGATTTGAACACAGGCCGGGGAGGTGTGAGGGAGGTGTGAGGGTGGTGCATTAACCAGTTGGGCTATGAGCCGTTTATTAGTCTATTGCCACTGCATATATTTTTGAGTCATCTGAAAAGGAGGACAGCTTGTCGAGGAGGAGACTTGTCGAGTCCTGGGCACTCGACAAGCTCTTTCCACACGACAAGTAGCTTGTCGAGTGCCCACGACTCGACAGGCTGACGTGGCAAGTCATTCGTGTAAAATTTTCGAACTGTGGGTTAGTTTTGTAAATGATTATTTTATGTGGGTTATTAATAAAAAAACTCAAAAGTACGTGTAGTATATATTTGAGGTGTATTTTTCAAGTCGTGCCCCAAATAAATTGAGAGATTAGCTAATTAGCAGGTATCTAACTTTTTTTTTATCTTGTATATCCTTCTTCATTTTTAGATCAAATTCCCTCTTTAGATATAATTCTCTAACATTCACCTAACCCCCTCTTATCTTCTTGAACAACAATGGTGCTAATGGCCGTGAGTGGCAGCAACGGCAAGAGGTGCGGCCACTAGGAGAGATGGAGGTGGCCATAGAGGAGAGAAGGAGACTATGCGGTTAGGCAGTGATAGGGTCGTTAGTTGCGAGTAGCAGTGGCCTATGGGGGGGAAGAGGAGGAGGAGATGGGGGTGGTGGCAGCAATAGAGGGAGAGAGGAAGAGGAAGATGAGGAGAGGTGGAAAATGAAGATTGACTGTAAATTTTTAATATATGTGATAGATGATACAATTTTTTTTAAAATACAACTATCTACCTGCTAGAGACCCCATTGACTTCTAAGACGAACTCTAACAACGGCGTGATGACTGACGCGCGTTGACGGGCGAAGGCGTGTGGTCGATAGTTGCTCAGTGTGATGGGACGGCTGCATGCTCCAGGTGCAAGCCACTGGCTAGCGAGCATGTGTCGACGGATGCATCGCCGTTGGAGACGAGGATGCCGCTTCATCATGCGGTTTGCGTGTGTCGATAGTTGCTCTGTTTGTCGGGCCCACTTCTCAGTCAAATAAAAAAAAAGACCGTTGGTTTAAATAAAAATAAGTAAAGTATTCCTCTCTCTATTATTCTACACTCAAAGACAATGATAGGTGGGCCCTATACTGTGTTGGCCCATTTGTAAGTGACAGAAATGAGAAAACGACCATTGAAAAATATATAAAATGTTTTCTCTTCTGTTTTTCTGCACAAAGAGGATGACAGGTGGGGTCCATGATGTGTTTGGCCCACCTGTCATTTTCTGAACACTGTTTTTATATGGAAATAAATTTTGGAAAAGTTGTTAGTAGTGACTCCACCTGTCAGTGGCAGAAAAAATAACTGTTAGATTGTACTCATTACAAATAGCCGTTGGAATTATTTTTTATTGATTTTGCCCTAACATTCGTAAAAATAGTAAAAAAATCGAAATTTTTTTTAAAAATTTCCCAACTCTCTCCTTTATAAATACTAGGTTGTTCTTTCATTTTCACACACCAATATTTATCAATCTAGTTCCAAAATTCTTGCAAATTTTTTTTAAAAATCCCATATAGATTCCAATCCACTTGGCGGTTTTCTAAATTGGTTGGGTTTTTCCCAATTTCTGGGTGAAAACACTGAAAATCCTAGCAATCAACAACAATCTAATTTTTTACATCCGTCAAATCCCCCACACTACCAACCATATCTACCAAATTACCCTCTATACCCACCAAATTATTCTCCCTATCCATCACACCACCACACATTTCCGCAACGTCCCAATATGAGCAAAATTTTCATTTTGTTGGTATGGCACCGAATTATCCACAATTCTCTCCCCCACAACTGCACTCTACATCCGCGTCCGACAATGGCATTCTGAATTATTTGTGGATGACAGCATTATCCATTTTTTGTCGACAACATGCAGATTAGTGCTTGGCTCAATAATTCACTTGATCCAATAGGAAGTGTGATATATACTGGGCGAATGTAGCAACTGCGTACAATGAGACAATCTCGAGAAGTAGGAGAAAGGAGACCAAATACTGCAAGGACCATTGGCAATGGTGCAATAAGAAAGTGGTCTAATTCAATGGTCTTTCGACGACCAACTCGTGGCGCAGGGCCGTGAGATGTACAAGGCGGAGATGGGTCATCCATTCGTCTTGGATCACTGGTCAATGGCAATTCGCGGTCAACATAAGTGGTCCAGAGTCTATGTTGATGCTGCCAACAAAAGAAACAGATTGTCTCAGTCGGGTGCCTCCACGTTATCATCCAATAACGATGATGTGCCACCAAGGGAGACACGTCCTGAAGGATGAGACGCTGCAAATTCATCAACTCTCGACCCGACCAGGCCGAAAAGAGGAAGGACGCAATTCATGTCTCGGACTCCTTGCGCAACATGGGCAAGTCTAAGGACGAAGTAGCCTTGTACAAGGTATACTGGAGAATGATGACCTTCGATAGATCTACCTTCAACGATGTTCAGAAAGAGAAGCATGCGGCATGCACGAAGATGTGAAGCTAGAAGCTTAATGCCATAGACCACGAAGATTAGTTATTTTCTTTTCAATTTATTTTGGTAGCCAACTATGTATTTTTTTTATCAATCTATTAATTTTGAAGCAATCTATGTGTATTTTCTATTAATCTATGTCTCAATTAAATTATTATTAGCTAGAAATGATGTCGTTGGAAACTAGCTGTTTGAATATAACCGTTGGAATATGGCCGTTGGACTTCTTATTTATATATTCAACCCCTTTCAGAAAGTTCTCCTGACAATTTAACTTTTCTTCTCAAACACCATAGTGTTGCATCTAGGATCTTTTTGATTGATTTTAATTATTGATGACATTAAGTGTCTTGGACTAACCGTGTCTTTGAAGAGCTATTTCTGTAAAGTCTGCAAGTGATCTGGGAGGATCTGCAGGTCGCAAGTGCAAGATCACAGTGTCACAGTCAAAGGTCGCAAGGGCAAGGTTGCAATGTCGCCTGAGGTTGTAGTCCAAGGTTACAAGCCAAGGTCGCAAGCACAAGGTCGCAATGTCGCCCGAGGTCGTAGTCCAAGGTCGCGAGCTAAGGCTATGAGCTAAGGTTGCAAGTGCAAGGTTAGTAAGAAGAAAGTTGCAAAGACCTAAGGTAAGTGCTTGTTTATTGTACCGGTCTAGATGTTTGGAGTTTTGACCAGTTTTATAGAAATTATTTTTAGTTTAATCTTACGATTAATAATAGTTGCGAAATCTCTTTTAGTTTCAGCAAAAACTGAAAATCCTTAGGTTATATGTTGCATTCATATTCTTGGTCGAAATCTGAGAAAAATATATAGATTTCAAAGAGGGACTGAGACTGGTCTTTCGAGCACTGTTCATTCGACCAGAGATTACTCGAACACTATTCATTCGATCAGAGGTCTTCAGAACACTGTTCATTCCAACGGTTACTTACTAGCCGTTAGAGATTGAAGCTGTCTATTAGCTGTACTGATTTCTTTCCTTTTCAACCATAACTGCTAGCTGAAAGGTTTAAGCTATAAATATATGTTTTGAGCAGTAGTTTTACATATCTTCAAGCCACATTCTCATATACAACTTTGAGCAATTTTTCTATACTTTTTGAGCAATTTTTAGAAGAAGTTTTGAGCAGTTTTTATAAACTTTTTCGAGCAGTGTTTTTAAACACCTTTTTGAGTAGTTTTCTAAACATTTTCAAGGGGTATTTTCAAACTCCTTTTTGAGCAGTTTCTAAATATTTTCGAGCAGTATTTTTAAAAACTTTTGAGTAGATTTCTAAACATCTTCAAGCAGTGTTTTTAAACACTTTTGAGAAGATTTCTAAATATCTTCAAGCCACATTTTCATATACAGTTTTGAGCAACTTTTCTATACATTTTGAGCAGTTTTTAGAAGAAGTTTTGAGCAGTTTTTATAAACTTTTTCGAGCAGTGTTTTTAAACACCTTTTTGAGCAGTTTTCTAAACATTTTTTAGCAGTGTTTTTAAACACTTTTGGGCAGATTTCTAAACATCTTCAAGCAGTGTTTTTAAGCACATTTTTGAGCAGTTTTCTAAACATTTTCGAGTAGTGTTTTTAAACACTTTTGAGCAGATTTCTAAACATCTTCAAGCAATGTTTTTAAATACCTTTTTGAGCAGTTTTCTAAACATTTTCAAGCAGTGTTCTTTAAACATTTTTGAGTAGTTTTTCTAAAGAACCAAGAGATATATTTTGATATACACTTAAGCCCAAATTCTCTAGTACTAAAATCTTGATCTTTTAATCAAGTATCATTCATTGTGATTGAGAGAGAGTCTCCGAGAGCATTCATTTGCATGCTTAGAAGTTTCTCGATATTTGTTGGGGATCAAGAGAAGATCTCACAACTTGTTATTCTTGGTGACCACCTTCACCTAGATGATTTGGTGGCGTGGCCATTGATATCTCCATTGACGAAGGTTGTCAGAGATACTTGGCGTGTTTGTGAGAGGTTTGGTGCTCACCTTTTCAGAGTGGAGAAGGAAGAATCTCAGTGAAAATATCATTCGTGGATATTGAAGCGAGACTCATTAATTTGAGTGCTTCAACAAGGAGTAGGAGAGATCAGTCGAGTCTCCGAGACCTCGGGATACATCATTGTGTTTGATTCTCTTACTCTCATTTTATTTGTGCAATCTAATTGTTGAATTGATTCAGTTTTTATTTGCACTTAGCTCTTTTAGGTTTTAATCTTGCAAAAATTGTTTTATTTGAAAAAATTTTAAAGCCTTCTATTCACCCCCTATAGTCGGCATTCTCGATCCTACACGCTCTTGACAAATTCATCTTCAGTAGTCACTCACAAAATGTCATCTAGATCTAGTTTGAGCACACTTAGTTCTAAGGAGGATGGCATCAACAAAATAGAATATTTCTTGATAAACTTTTTGGAGGAAGAGGAGGTCAAAAATGAATTAGAAGATCATATTTTCGTCAATCTTTATGCCCGGTTCGATGGTTCTCCATCCTGCGAATGCCACCAATGTAGCAGTAGGAAATATATTGAAAGGGACAGCGAAGATGGCCATCAACGACTCATCGTAGACTACTTTTCCGACTCTCTGGTCCACCCCGACATTATTTTCTGCCGGAGATTTCGGACGAGGAGGCTCCTTTTTCTTTGCATTGTCGACACTCTCGGTGAGTGGTCCCCCCGATTTTACTGAGAAAAGAGATGTCACTAACTGTAGAGGACTCTCCCCTTTTACAAAAGTGCACCGCAACAATGTGTATGCTGACGTATGGTGGCCTTGCCGATGCCGTTGATGAGTATGTACGAATAGAGGAGTCCACAGCGATTCAATGCTTGGACCACTTCGTAGAAGGTGTCATCGACAAGTTTGACGACCAATATCTTCACAGCTCCACCGTTAAGAATATTCACTGCCTGCTTTAACAAGAAGAGATATGTGGCTTTCCAGGTATGCTCGGAAGCATGGATTGCATGCCCTGGGAATGAAGAAATTTCTCAGTAGCATGGAAGGGACAATTTACTCGTAAATATTATGAAATCCTGACTATTATACTTGAAGCAGTGGCCTCCTATGACCTCTGGAAATGGTATATTTTTTTGGTGTTGTTGGTTTCAACAATGACATCAATGTGCTCAACTAATCGCTCTTATTCACCTATGTATTTGAAAGAGCGAGCTCCTCAAGTTTACTTTACTGTCAATGGCTGACTGTACAACATGGGGTATTACCTCACCGATGGTATAAATTGGGAGTGGGCTGTCTTTGTGAAGACAATACCGCTCACACAGACAATGAAAGACAGGTTGTTTGTGTAACACCAAGAAGGAGCAAGAAAAGATGTTGAACGAGCTTTTGGAGTCCTACAATCTCGGTTTGCTATCGTCTGCAGCACGATTTTGGCGACAGTTAACCTTTACCAAGATCATGCGAGCATGTATCATCTTGCACAACATGATTATATAGGATGAGCACGACTATGATGTCGAGAACTATGATTACAATGATTATCCAGGCATATCCACCGTAGTACCATCTGTGATCCACAGTGGGGCTACGCCTTTATTCGCCGATGTACTTGCAAGAAATGCTACCATCAGTGCTCAGCCTACACACGCAATTAAAAATGGATTTGATTGAGCACATTTGACAATGTTTCGAATGAGAACACAGTTACGAGTAGCATCTTATTGTATTTCTTAGTTTTTCAAAATTATATTGTTGTTATCTTTCGATATTCGAATGTAGTAGACTTTTTTGCAAATTTAATTTTAGTTTAGTTTGCAACGATGTCATGTACCACTATTTCAATTTTATGATATTTATTTTTTCGTTAACTGAAAATTTTAAATTAAATTTTATTATTTATTATTTTGTGTTGGAAATGTCAAATTTAATTCTCTAAATAATATTAATATATTATTAATACTAAAATTCATGAATTAATACAAATTCGTTAAATATATAATTGTCTAATCACATAAAGACAAACAAGAGCCAAGCCATTGAAGTGTTTGACTTTTGCTTGACTCTTAACTTGACTTTAAAGAGTGTGGGACCTACGCATAGAGTCAAGTAAGAGCCAAGTTATTAGAGGCTTGGGCTCTCTGAGATTTTCCTCGCATGCATGATAGAAAATATTCTCTTTAAAAATCAAACAAGAGTCAAATCTATTGGAGATAACCTAAATAACATTAACATACACCAAAATCAGATCGACCAGTCATATAACTATTCAAAACTAGCCGAAAATCCGGTGGACTTACATGATGATTTTATAAATTATATTTAAATTTACAAATATCTAATAACATTGGCACCACAATTTTTGAGGATAAAATTTTTCTTCTTTTATATATATATATAGAGAGAGAGAGTTGTGTGCATTATGAAGTCCAAAAAGTCATCTAATTGATCGAGTCAAGAGTTATATTCATTATAGAGTCTAACTTTCTAAAAGGGCTATATATTTGTATAACTTCCATATAAATTTGTAAAATTTATAAGATTAATCTATATCATTGTAGTTTTATTCCAAAACTAATGAATGATGAGGTTTTGTTTTTTCTTTCTATTTTTTGGTTAATATCGAAATTTCTAGATATTTCATTGGATACAGAGTCTCCAATATTACTTACTTTTATTATATATATATATATATATATATATATATATATATATATATATAAGATAGGGTAGTTTTTTTTTTTGTAATTTTAGGTTATATTTTAATTTGAACCCTACAATATAAATTTGCTGTAATCAGTTGTTAGGATTGTTGCAACTGCAGTCTATCTCCATCCCACTAGGTCGCCCATGAGCACCCGTTGAAGCTGTTGCTGCGAAACAAGATTTGCTTGTCATCTCACTGCCTGCCTATCTAACTGTATATCCGCATTCAATGTATTGCCGAGTTGTTGCTGTGGCCTTTTGTGCACCTAGTTGTTGCTGTGTTCTCATGTGGACCTATATAAATCTTTCTAACCCTATATATGACGGTAAAGTGGACAATATTTATAGTCTTATTTTCTCTTAGTTTAATTTCTAGAGTATATATATATATATATATATATATATATATATATATATATATATACACAAAACCCTCATTAATTTGGATGTTAGCATGCATGCTAATCACATCAATTATGGCATCAAGTCATCACAAAAATGCTCAAAAGGAAATTAAATGGGTAGATAATTTTTAGAGACTTGATTGCTAGCACCATAAAAAATTTCAAATTTAAATCCAATCGGTGTCAAGAAAAACAAAAAAAATCTAACAAATTATAAGTTTAGAAAACAAAGAGAATAAAAAAAATAAAAGTCACTGTCCATTGAAAAATTTTGTTTTTTATTTCTTTTCGTACCAATTGAATTTAGATCTAAAATTTTATATGGAGCTAACTTACTCTAAAATTTCAGATTAGTACTTTAGTTTAACTGGAAATTTTCATAATTCTGTATTATGAGACTGACATATCAATGAGACACCCAATAACATAAACAACATCACAAAATTTTGTATTTGTGTAAAACAATTTCACCTAAAATGTTGTATATTCCAAAAACATCATCGAATGAGTGCAATTATATATATATATATGTTATAGTGAAAAAATATAAAAAAATATAAAAAGAAAACAGGCAAGCATCGGGGCACCGGGACACAGCTCCATGTTAATGTAATACAGAGGGTACTCTATCGCCAGTACGAAAAAACGAATGATTTAATTAAGCAGGTCTTATTAGATTCCAGGCGTGTCAGAGTAGCAGAAACCAGTCGAAAATTAATTAATTAATTTCCTGGAATTTTCTTGCCCGACTACTAATGATAACCTGAAAACGAACAAATTTAACTACGACAGCAAATTAATCCGATGGTCTGCCCCTAGTTTCACTTCTTTGCTTGTGAGCGGTTTCAGTTCTCCACTTGGATATGTCCATAATTAAATTAAGTAAATAATTAAGCACACATAGTAGTCGTGGATATATTCAGATGATTAAAATGTATATTTATACAAAAGAATATACAAAAGAAGATCGATGATTTGACTTATGATTTTTTTTAATATATATTTAATTAGAATATTATTGTGAGATCTCTAACTCAGTTTTAGTCCTACCCTAATGGGATAATGTATGAAAAAGTGTATATCAAATCATTTAAGTCTAAAACACTAACTCTTGATTAATCTTTTTCACGAAACGAGAACAAAAATGTAAGGGAGTTAGTTTGTATCCTGCATGAGGATGCAATGGTAATTTGTTGAACCGTGAGACATTATAGTTGAGTTGGCGTGTGGGTAAGTATGTAGGTGTAGGAGTGTAAATTGTTACTATAATATAAAATATGCAAATGCACTAGCCCTAATCAATCAATTAATTAATCTTACTTATTATTAATTATTTTTTGACTAATCACATATGCAGACACATCGAGTGTATGACCAAGGAATCGCGTGTTGGCATCTGAAAACAAATAATTTAAGAGCTGATGTGTAATTCTTGTCACTGGGTTCTCCTATGTAAGAAATGTTTTTTTTTTCCCAATTTTTTATACTAAGGAGGGCCATAAAAGAATGAAGTTTTAATTGTGTGCAGTTAAATATCAAGAACGATCACATGAAAATTACTCCTAAAATATTATATTTCTTTATTATTTTTACTAATAAAGTGGTCAAAACTGCATGCATCTTGAAAACCATAAAAAAAAATAAGCAAAATTCTTTTAGGCAGTACATGTTTTTGCAATTCTTTTTATACATAGTCGCACTATACCTTAAGACAAAAATATATACATGGCAAAGTGTGCTTTTATTTTTTTTAAAAAAAAAACCTAGGCAGACCTTAAAACACGTATGGTAATTAATAATTTGAAATATTTTGTTTTATGATACTAGGAAACATTGTATTTCTAATAACGATATCAAAAACCAGCTAATTAGTTAGGTGCCACTACAAATAAAAATTAATTCTATACATGCCAACTTTGAATTAATTTTTTGAAAATACCAAGAATGCCTCTAACCTTCCTTCCTTCCTTCCTCACCAAGGAATTTCCTTGTCATAGCTGCTACAACAAGTAGCTATCTATATAACTAAATTCACCATTCACCAAACCTAAACCTAAAAATTGTTCTATCTAATCTCATATTTGCCCACAAGCTCTATGAAAAAATGCTTATAACAGCAAACATAAGAAGTAACAAATTTTCAAAATGGCATAAGAGTCATTTGACTGGAGTCAAATATTTTAATTTTGTTAGAATGACATTTTAAGAAGATTTTTTTGTTTTCTAATGATATATAATCAATTACATAATTTTCAATGGCACATTAATTTTTGGAATTTTCATTTCTCCCATGGTATAGAAGAAGTAATTGCTAGTTAAAAACTATAAGTAAGTGACTTAATCACTTGAAGTTAAAGGACAAATGTACAAGCATATATATGGGTAGACATGGTTGCACTGCAGATGATAGCAGTAATAAAAGTACAGCAAGTTTGGAAAAACTACAAGACATCAAATCAAACAAGAGCACCTCATGGAGTAGGAGGCTTGTGATTTGTAGACACATACTTTGCAGTGAAATATCACAAACTCACATGCATCAGATAGAGAGCTCCAGTAAATTAAAGGGATCATATTGCATCCCAAGCTGGGAAGAAACAGAAAGTTCAAGTGTAAACTCACATCACATGATTAGCCACAAAACCATGATTTAGCCAGTGCAAAGACTCCAAAATCCAAATACAGTAATGTTTTATGTTATAGTATTGAAATTAGTATTTTTTGTTTTAAAAAATAACATTTAACCACGGCTAACGAAGATGGCGGAGCAAGATGACTGGAGTTGACAACATATGATAAAAATGGGCAGAGAAGATAATGCCATTCAGTTACACACGGCATAGATAGACAAAAACAAGGCAGTGGTGTTGGCTAGCTAGCGAAGGCGTCTATTCTATGCTCATTTTTTTTCCCTCACTGGCAGGTGGTTCCATGTCCGACATGCCTAAAAATTTTTGGACGGAGTATTGTTGAGTGGGAGGTGGATAATTTTTAAATCTTAGACCGTACACATCTTGTAATATAGTATAGCAGTACGGATATGTCATGCACTGCCACCTTGTTGGCAATTTGACCAATCTTGGAGCCTTGGAGGTCATGTTACAAGTTACAACAACAAACAAAACAACCCGACCACCCCATGCAATGCAAACGATAAACTTGGCCCTCCCCCTCCTCTTGCCCTAAGTCCTACGCCCCCGTATTTCTTATTAAATCATCTCGTCCCTTCCCCCCTGAGCACAAAGGACACACCCTCCGCCCGCATGTGTCCATTTGTACTTTTTTTTTTTCTCCCCGACATGCGGCCTTCATGATTTGTATTAGATATATTTGGTCCATATATCTTAGAAATTAATTATGAGGAAAATGAATAGACACAGAAAAAACATTCAAATCATATACTTGTCTACTCTTAATTTACTTGTACCCTCTATATATGTTTGTATGTGTTTTGTTCTCCTAAATATTTTTTTCTCCCTGACACGTAGCCTTCATTATTTGTATCAAATATATTGGTCCACACATCTTAGAAATTATTAAGAAAACGAATGGACACAGATAGAAAAATATACAAGTCAAATACTTGTCTGCCTTTAATTTACTTGTTTCCTTTGTATATGTTCGTATGTGTTTTGTTCTCCCAAACACAGAGATCCTCGTGGTTTGAACAAAATGCAATGACCAACACATCATAGGAGGAGTAATACAGATGATCACAAACAGAGAGAAAAAAGCAAGTAACATTCATCTGCCATCAGCTTACTTGTTCTTTTTATTAAAAGATTGTCTTTTCTCAACAGTTTAGACATCTACATAAAATATATTGATTCACAAAAAAAAAAAAAAAAAAAACAATAGACAAATTGTGCTCCTTTGCTCCCCATTTGCCTATAAATGCCGTGCCTCTTCCCTCGCCATAAGCCACACCCCTCACTCGTTGTGCTGTGTGCATGTGTAAGTTCGTGCCATCTCTGTGTTCGTAGTAGCCTATCATTTGGTCATACACCGCAAGTGTGCCTGCAAACTAATGGCATTGGAGACCGTGGTGTTCCCCCAAGGTCACTTCGGCCACGGCGGCTACATCTCGCCGTGGTGCGACACCGCCGATAGCCTTGGCGACTGGGACCCCCTGTTCACCTCCCTTGAGCAAAATGTGGGGGAGTGGGAGGTGGGCTCCAAACACCCCGAGGCCTTCCCGCCGCCTCGCGAGGTGACGGGGCAGGCCACGGGGCGGAGGAAGCGAAGGCGGGTGAAGGCCGCCAAGAACAAGGAGGAGATCGAGAGCCAGCGGATGACCCACATTGTCGTCGAGCGCAACCGCCGGCGGCAGATGAACGAGTACCTCGCCGTACTCCGCTCCCTCATGCCCCCCTCCTACGCACAAAGGGTACGTACTAATGTTTACTCTCTCTTCGACAAAGTTATAAAAGCCAAAAAACCGTCGGTACTGGTTTCCGGCCGGTTACCAACATTTCATTCTTTCATCGCGGCGAATATATTATGGTCTGTTCACACCTTTTGATGTTGATTTGTTTTTTCTTTTTTGATAGGGTGACCAAGCATCCATAGTTGGGGGAGCAATAAACTATGTGAAGGAGCTCGAGCAACTTCTCCAATCCCTTCTAGTGCAAAAGAGCTCCACTGAGGCTTCCCCTTCTCCATTTGCCACTTTCTTCAGCTTTCCACAGTTCTCTACCTCTGCCTCCCATGGCGGCAGTGACAATGCCGTCGAGATCAAGGCCGAGGTCTGCCGTCCGGCGGTCGCCGACATCGAGGTGACCGTGGTGGAAGGCCATGCCAATCTTAAGGTGCTGGCACGGCGGCGGCCGAAGCAGCTCCTGAAACTTGTGGCCGGGCTGCAGCGGCTCGGGCTTCCGGCTTTGCATCTGAACATGACCACGCTTGATGGCATGGTCATGTACTCCTTCAGCCTCAAGGTGATCACAAGCTTTGTTAGCTAGTTCTTTGTGAGAATATTCCGTTCCAATTTGGAAGAATTGTCTGATTGGTCTACATATAATCTAGATCATGATATGATGTCTCTCAACTTGGTATTGTGATTTGTTCTTATTTTATATAGGAACATTATGACTTTGTTTGGTATTTTTCTCCATCAATATGTCTGGTTTCTAGACATGTCTCATATTCATATTTTTTTCCTGGTTAGATATGTAAAAAATTGATTTATTTAATTAGTGATAGATTAGTTGGGTTTTTTAGCGCATGAGACTTCCAGGTAACCCTTCAGGCGTGTCATTCAGTCATAACAAGAATGTGAATCAAATAATTTCCAAACAAGATACGTTTTTCGACACTGATGCAAACCAAACCGCCTCTGGAACATTGCACGGTGATGAATTTGTGCTGTGTTTTTTTGGATGGTAGGTGGAGGATGACTCCAAGTTCAGTTCTGTGGATGAGATTGCTGCTGCTGTGCATGAGATTCTGGGGAGGATACTTGAGGAGGAGGAGGAGGCAGGCTTTAGCTGATACCAAAAAATGGCTTGTGAGTTTGTAGTGCTCTGCATGCCCTAGCTAGCTAGATGCTCATGTGTCTTGGAATTCCTCCATGTAAATGGCACTCACAATGTTCAAGGCCAAGAAAATATATCATTGGAGCTATCACTATTTTTGTGCTACATATTGTTGACTTGAATCTCATGTGCATAACAGTTCACATAAAAATTTTAGTTATTAGAGCAAGATAACTAATCTACTTATAATTTAATACTTATCTATTTGCAAAGTTAGGGATAAAAAATTAGAATATCATGGTGGTGGTGTACGTAAAAAATGTGTGCGTGAGAGTACCAGGGTACAGAACAACATGATTGATTGGATTGAAGACCTCCAACAGCTGCAACAACAACATGTTTGGAGAGCGGTTCGATCGAAAAATCAACCGTTCAAATCAATCATCTCTTAAAATTTGTGCAATAACCGTTTAATTGAAAAAATCAACCACTCAGATCAAGTATCCCTTATAGCACGAGCAAGTGGTTGGAAGCTATACAATCAATCGGACGACTTTTGTCCAAGACTACATGCTCTATACCATCATTGAAAACTGCAACAGATCTCTTTTCTACGAAGTTAAGAGAATGATATGCACCATCTGTAACTCACCACATATGCTTTAGAATTTAAGAAATTCTTCTCTCGATTGAAGCACTGAAACCGAAGCCATGTAGGATCCAATGGAGTTGCTAGGCTCCAGTGGATTCTTGCGATTATGAACTGCAACAAAGATGTCACATGAAGATCAAAAATATACAAAGAAGGAACCCAGTGAAAATTCATATAGAAGGGACGTTATTGACTGTAAATTAAAAATCCTGTGTCTGCCACTGAACGCTCCCATCATGATCTACCTAAAAGGATCACTGTATTTATGTGTGCATATCATTTGTACGTTCAAATGTCAGTGTTACATCACTACGTGTAATCTGATAGGTCTATCAAAAACATAAGTACGCAAGGAGATAGATAGATATATGGTTCCAACAATAGTGGAGACAAGTTAACCACTTGGAATATATAAGGAATCGTTTAATCCATTATCTACTTCATATATGCAGTCTGCAGTTGCAGCCACATCATGTTGTGTGTCTCTGACGTGGCAGCAAATTCACAGAGATATGTCCCCCCATGCCGGATGAAATGAAATGAATAGATGGGTTTGAGTTTGGTATTTAAGTCCACAATTTATTCCTAATAATTTGAACTCCAAGCTTAAACTTTACAGGAGCAAAAGATTAGGCCATAGAGAGGAAAGAAAAAGTTTGAATTTTTTTTGGGTTGGGCAAGGCAATTCTGGTTTGACGTTGAACATCTGATGAGGTTAATAGAAGCTAAATAGGTAGACTTGTGTGCCTAAAGGTGAAAGGTGATGGAGTGTGTTCAGTAACGCAAAACCCCAGTTATTTATATGCGAGGCCACTTGATCTGTGTCATCATTGGGCCAGCTCGGTTGGTTCACTTGGTTTTTTGCATTTAACTTTCGAAAAATTATATAAACACCTGCAATGTTACTCTAGTTTTTAGATACCCCATCACCAGACCTCTTTTCTTATATTATTTACTCCAGCAGGTATTTTTATGTTTTGATCAGAAATCTTCCTTTAGTTGATTGTTAGGTTAACAATCAACTGAGTTGAAAATAATTGTTACTGTCATGTAAAATCTATAATATCAATGAAAAAGTAATCACCTTGCATCCGATAAGACATATGTTCTTCTGGATGGAGAGTGTACACTGTACAGAGAAGGATTGGATGAGAGAAAAATAGAAAATATTCGCTAACATGTGGGCTCAACATTTCATTGACTATTATTTTCATTTTTTAGCGTTGTTGATTGTTTTAACCATTATATTGGATATGTAACTAAGAACACAAATATTTTCAAAACAAAAACAAAACCTATTTATAGTGGACAAATAATTCAAAAATTTTCATAGGACAATGTATGAGAATAAGAGCGCCTTTTAAGAGATTATATAATTTCTCCGGGTCCTTAGATCAACCTAGTGTTTTAAATTGAGTTAGTTTGTGCTGTATTTAGATGGATATGAGTATATGATCTATTTATTTAACATGTTAATCTTGTAGACTCATTTATGATCAAAATCTTATTTATAGTATAACTAAACTCATAAGACACACGTGTGAAAATTGATTATATAGAACTTATCTGTTTACAGCTCTACTGCCAGCCCCCACCTACAGTATCCCCTGAACCCTACATCTGAACTACAGTAGAGCATGGTCTGGTCAACCATCTGCATGTTTTGAACTGTAGATGCATGTATAGTGGTGACAAGGTGTGCCCTTGTAATCTTCTCCCTGTCCATTTCCTTGTAAGGTTAAATTCTTAGCTTTTGGTTTTCCACAAAACCTAGTCCAAGTTCCAAGCCAACTCCTTCGTGGACACTGCACATTGGGGTGGGTGGGCGTGGGTGGGGATTATTCAACATAGAGTTTACTAGTTGGGGTATTGTAAAAAAGTTTTGAGAGTCATTTGATCTTATTTAGATGGCTCGGATAAATTCAAATATATTTGTAGATTGGATAGATCTCAACCATCCATTATCTCCTGTTTGGATAATCTCCGAAAACTTTTTACATATTGTCTCCTCTATTAAGTTATTGTAGTCTATTAGTAGTAATCTTTATATATATGACTCTTAGCTACAGTAATAATCCTATAAATATACTATGGTAGATATGTGGATTGTTTCTTTCAGGACTGTGACTTCTCCGAAAAAACCAATTTTTGAGATATACTTGAAGAAACTTAAGAAGGTAACTAGTTTCTCGGAGAATCCCCAAAGTTGTCTAGTAGGAATATAGAGAAACTAGTGATTTTTTTTTTCAGTTGAAAGTAACAGGGAAAGAAGGGGCAGTTAGTTTGGGTGGGCTGTGGCTTCTCCAACAAAAGAAAAGGTTGAACTTGCCTCCAAGTTCACTGTATGGAAGTGACTATTTAGTTCTGACTTCAGTTTATTAAGTCAATAAAATTGAAATCGAAACCGAGACAAATAAAACTAGCATATTGTCCAAGTCTTGGTTATCAATTTCTATTAACCCTTCTAGCGTTTCACTATCTTCGTACTTATCTTATAATCATGAGCTCACGTGATTAACAAGGCACATATGTATGTTCTCCTATGATATACCATATGAACACCCAATGTTTGGGCCATACACTGTGCTTATTTTAGCCATGCGTGCATATTTTACCCACACATTTGTATCTTCTACCTTGTAATTTAAAAGATATGTAAATATCTTTTCTCCACTTAAATCGTTTGATAAAAAAAATCAACGCACCACATCAATATGGGCTAGAATCTCAAAATTTATAATGAGGTGATTGAGCACCTCAATTTTTTTATCTATCATGTCAATTAAGATAATCCAAACTTCAATTGAATGGTCAAAATTAGGTGAAAAGGCACTCCCACGTCTTAAGGCTTAAAGGCAGATGATGCATACACCCCCAAAAATGTAGTAGAACCCCATCATGATCACATGTGTTGCTTGCAAGCCTTCAAGTTTAGGCACCATGCCATATTTTTGGGCTGTTTTGTTCTCCTTTACTTCACGTTTCATATCATAACATCACACTCCTTAGAAGCTTGCATTGCCGTGCTCAAATTCACCAAAAAGTTCCTTCAAAGCTAACACACTCTTCAAAGCATCAACCTCACCTTCTCGTGATCACAACCTATATATATATATGTAAGCATCATTGCTTCGCAACAATTTATGCACATCATACAAATTCCACAAAATCAGATTCATATTATCAACATACGAGCATGTCTCTTCTAAGATCGTTCAAGTCGTTGTACTTGCAGAAATTTCACCATCAGATCCGCCTTGGATCGTGTAATAAGGACAATCTATTGTCGACGCGATCCAAGGAGATCACGGCATTTGCTCATCAACACTGGAGATTCTTAACCATCTGTCCGCACCGCAGGATCAAGAACAACATGTATATATATATATGAACATTATCCTCAGCATGATAATTTTCAGGTTAATTTTCTTGTGTTTATGTTTAGTTTTGTTATCATGCAGAGAAACAAGTACCAGTGATGCAACTGATGCAGTCCCAGCTAGGCTGCCACATCAGCAGAAACAAGAAAGAACTCCTTTTTTCAGTTGGTAATTAATTAGTGGTTTTTTATTTGTCGTGGTTAATTTGATCAGAATTTGTAATGGTTTTGGTAGTTTGTAAAGTTTGTGACATTGCATTTTTACATATTTTTGTTTAATTTTTACTAGGGCAAGATTGGCAATTAGTTCTGCTCTTGCAGTTGTAGCTCCATTTCTGCATTCCAAATGGGGAGCATTTTTGCGAGTTCAAAGTAAGAAACTCTTATCTTTTCATGATACTAGTAAGCCTATACATAGAATATATGCCAACTAAAATTTTGTTTTATAAATTATTAAATAAAAACGAAGCAGAAATATTGTCGGAACAATTAGCATGGATTATTTAATTAATGAGTTTAATATAGTTAAGACATGAACAATTTAAAATATTCGTTATCGAGTGTTTCAAATTTGAATTAGAAAACTATAAAAAGAATAAATTTTTTAGAAATTCAAAACTTATATATCATACAATAGTGCAGATTTGTGCAAAAAGAGAAAAAAATATTTGCCATGAACAATTTTACTTGCTTCTTTCAGGTGAGGTGGAGATGGCGAAAGAGGTGGCAGAAACCGTAGCGGAAGTTATCGAAGAGGTCGCAACTGGGGCGGAGAAGGTGTCGTCGGAGGTCTTGGAGAAGCTGCCGGAGGACGGCAAGCTGAAACAGGCAGCTGAGTTTGTAGAGCATGTGTCTAAGGAAGTTGCTGAGGAGGCTCATCTTGCACAAGACATCCTTCACAAGGTCTAATCCTACATTACTCTCCATATATCACTGTTTTAATTTGTTAAAATATAAAAAGTTACAAACTTTAGTATCTCTTTTCCATAGAAACATGCATATTTTTTTTTCGAAAATTACATAGAAACGAATAAATTTTTTTTATAACCCAATAAAAAAGAAATTCTAAATCTAACCCAAAATTTTTAAAAATTTCAAAATTAACCTTCAGTCGCGAAGAAATCCTGGCAACTGAAGACGTGGCACGACCCAAATACACAGTCGGCCCAACTCACGAATGAGTTGCTAGTTCGGCTAGCGACTGAAAAATATTTGATAAAAGGTGAGGGGATTCAAACCCGGGTCTCTCGGGTGGGAGTGCCACATCTTAACCAGATACATTAGAATTGATTTATGTAATTTGTTGCGGTAGCATAATTTTATATCTTTTTTCGTGGCACAGTTCTGGGCCGACGGGTGCATATGGGCCGTGCTACGTCTTAAGTCGCTAGCTGCTAGGCTAGTGACTGAAGATCAATTGCGTGGCTCACTTCGCGACTGAAGGTCATTTTTGAAAAATTTTAAAGGTCTGGACTAGTTTTCAAATTTATTTTTTTTGTGGGTTATTAGGCAAAAAAATTCCACAGAAACATGTATGTGTAACATTTTTTTTTCTGAAGTTTCATAAAATATTAATCAGATTTTTTTTAGGGTAGTTTGGGAGCACTTAAGGTCAAGGGCGTGTTTCACAGAGTTTAAGCTTATTTAATATGATAGTTTATTAGAGTTTTAGTTTATAAACTTAATAAGACAGTTTCCACCATTTTTAGTTTATTTGAGATCTTTTAGATAAAAAAATATCTTTTATTTTTATAACAAACTCTAAAATAAATTGAGTGTTTGGTCATAACACCAGCTTATAAAACTCAACAAAACACCTCATAACATTAAGGATGAAATTTAACCAAACACCTCACAAGATTAAAGAGGTATTTGATTAAACTTAAGTTTTCACAATAAATTGACTTATTGAAACTTCAATTTCTAAGAATAATAAGTCCTCTTTGACTGCTTCAACTTATTAGGGACTTTTAATTTAAAAAGAGTTTATCTTTATGCAATAAATCCTGAAATAAATTGCGTGCCCAGTTTTAGTTTCAACTTATATGCCATAAACCTAATTAATCTGAAACTCGAAAAAACTCCCAAATAAGACTCAATTACACTGACTTTTCGGATAAGTATAAACCTGTTTTGTGCTGAGCATATCTAGAAAAACCCAACTTAACAGCCAACCAGGATCTATAAAGTTCTCTTACAATCTTAAGCAACTACAATTTTCCGTCATTGGAAGAGAGTTCCAAAACTTTAAGCAACATCTAAAGGCTGTCTCACAATTGCTTGTTGTTTCAGCTCAAGCTTCTATTATGTGTTGTTGACAACGTGTGAGTTAATAGCCAATGCAGCTCATCCACGTTCTCATCTTGGAATGCCTTAAACATGTAGTGGAAGCAAACTACACACACTGTTTCATAATATAAGCGTATTTTACAAGACAATCTTGTCCGTTTCACCCATATACAGGGGCAGAGCCAAGAATTTTAGCTATTGGGGTCAAGTGTAAAGTTCGAAGAACTAGGGTGTCGGCGGCTCAAATTAGTGAAGATTTATACTGTCTTTGAGGTGTCATTTCTGCAAAATACTAGGGCATTTAAACAAAGCTACCATACTTGTATTTACTACGTAAAAGGACTGTAGAAGATTACTGGGTTCATACCACTCACTTGGGTCTGTCCCTAACAATATATAAGCCCATCTATAGTAGAAATGCACTGTTTAATAAGCTTGTTGTTTTTCAACTCTATCTTCCATAATCTCCTTCAACACTCCTCTAACAACCATGTAAAGTTGCATGCGACAGTAATCTCTTGATGTAAAACGGGTAGCATGGTAATTTGGTTGTCTTCCTTACAAGTTAACTTGAATCACTAGCGGATCAACATGGAGTCTAGTGGGTCCTATGATGTTGTTGTGCACTACTTTGAAATGGACCCTTGTTGTAATATTTCTACTTATAAGGGACTCTATTGAATTGATTTTCTAGCTCCGCCACTTACTTGGATGCTAGTTTCCTGAAGCTATGTGCTGTTGATTTTACACCCCAATTAAAATGAAATTAATTAACCTCGTTAATTATTCAGGTTGATGAGATAGAGGAGGACATGAAGGCAATTGTAGAGCCTATGATGCATCATGGCAAGCAAAGTGATGGAAAGAAACACACAGCAGAGCAGAAGAATAACCATTAATAGTAACAAATTTGTGACATCAGTACTCTGAAACTCATTAACAGTTTGTTTGCAAAGACTGAAGAATGTCAAGTATGAGTTTGTGTCATTTCTCCTATAAATATTCATGGATTTGTTGATCTATGATGTTGTTGTATATTCAATTACAATTAATGGAAAGAGTGATTTTTTTTAATTAAAGAGGTAAATAAATAAGAAATTCAGTATTTGTAGCATTTATATATTTTTTCATAGTATGTAGTATTATGAAAATCAAATGTACTCATCAACTATTAAGTATAAAACACAGAGAAAATATAGAGAACAAGAGAAATCTCATTCCTTATATAATCTTAATATGTCCTCATATGTACAAAGAGTCTCGATTTATAAATAAACTTAAGGCATAGGAAAAAATATAAAATACTCTTAAGACTTGAAGTTACGACGATTTGATTGAGACACCTTAATTATCAGTTACACAAATGACTAATTGGCATTAATCATTTCATTTAAACAAGTTCTCTTATCAAGGGAACCGACTCCTATGTGTGTATTGCATATATTTTTATTTATTGATCAAGTAACAACTGATGAGGACATCCTTCGCACCACATTCAACATTTCGAACCATTCTCCGTCCTTCAGTTCTACACTATTAGACTCAAGGACGAGTCCTTTTCAAGAAGGGGAATATGATGAGGACATCCTTCGCATCAGCGATCGACCAGAAGAACTTTGCTCTCGATCAGAAGAACTCTACGCGTAATCAGTATTGCTCAAGGTCGCAACACTGCTCATGGTTGCAACCGATCAAGCCTGAAGACACATGGTCGCAACCTGAGGACCATCCAGTATGCCGATCAAGTTTAATTGTTTAGCGACTTCAACCAAGTGCCAATTTTAGCAAAGTGATGGAAAGAAACACACAGCAGAGCAGAAGAATAACCATTAATAGTAACAAATTTGTGACATCAGTACTCTGAAACTCATTAACAGTGTGTTTGCAAAGACTGAAGAATGTCAAGTATGAGTTTGTGTCATTTCCGCTATAAATATTCATGGATTTGTTGATGTATGATGTTGTTGTATATTCAACTACAATTAATGGAAAGAGTGATTTTTTTAATTAAAGAGGTAAATAAATAAGAAATTCAGTATTTGTAGCATTTATATATTTTTTCATAGTATGTAGTATTATGAAAATCAAATGTGCTCATCAACTATTAAGTATAAAACACAGAAAAAATATAGAGAATAAGAGAATTCTCATTCCTTATATAATCTTAATATGTCCTCATATATCATATCAAAGTGTACAAAGAGTCTCGATTTATAAATAAACTTAAGGCATAGGAAAAAACATAAAATACTCTTAAGACTTGAAGTTACGACGATTTGATTTAGACATCTTAATTATCAGTTACACAAATGACTAATTGGCATTAATCATTTCATTTAAACAAGTTCTCTTATCGAGGGAACCGACTCCTACGTGGGTATTGTATATATTTTTATTTATTGATCAAGTAACAACTGATGAGGACATCCTTCGCACCACATTCAACATTTCGGACCATTCTTCATCTTTCGGTTCTACACTATCAGACTCAAGGACGAGTCCTTTTCAAGAAGGGGAGTATGATGAGGACATCCTTCGCATCAGCGATCGATCAGAAGAATTTTGCTCTCGATCAGAAGAACTCTACGCGTAATCAGTATTGCTCAAGGTCGCAACACTGCTCATGGTCGCAACCGATCAAGCTTGAAGACACATGGTCGCAACCTGAGGACCATCCAGTCTGCCGATCAAGTTTAATTGTTTAGCGACTTCAACTAAGCGCCAATTTTAGCACAGATGTCCAAGTAGGTCGTGTGGCACTTGTTGAAAAGATAATCGAAATATCTTTCCAATGCATCAAGAATCATCAAATTCCGACATCGTATGCAATCAAGGGACCCGAAACAATGATAAGTGCACGAGGGGGAAGAGTCTTGTTCGGATCCGTGAAAATTAGCTTGGCAATTTCTTTTTATAGTTTGTTAGGATTCTATTATATTTTAGAATTCTGGTTTTAAACTTTCTATCTTTGTAGATACCATCCTTTATAAAAAAGAAGGATACACAAATATTTTCAAAGAAATTTTTGCTCTTGTTCTAATGTCCACATAGAATTGGAAGTTATTCTCCTTACTATTGTTCTTGTAATTTCTTCGTTAATTGCAAGAACAGTGCATCTATTTTTGCGTGGTCAAGTAGACAACGATCAAAGCATGTGGTTGGACGAATTCTTTTGTCGCAGGTTGCTGTATTGACAGTGGTTGGCGCCATCGGTTTGTCAAATTACACGAATCAACAAGTTATCAACGATCCTACTTAGGCACCCCGTATCAACAACTATCATAATTGATATTTTGATTAAAAAAATATTTTTATGTACCTTTCAATTTAAGATACTTAAAACACTCAATTTAAGTCATAGCAAGATTAAATAGATAAAGATGTGTATGCAATACTCCATATGCTGTAGTTTCGTGCGAGGAAAGAGGAGCCCGATCCATCGTTCAAGCGTGTTTCCCCTTTGGGTTTAGTACAAGTTGGAACTTATGTTGTGGATTTTTATTTAAGAACTTAATATTAGGTTTCTTATTCTGACAAATATATATTAAGGGAATAATATCGCGCCATGTGCTTTTGCCGTCAGTATAGTAAAGTTGTCAAAATTTTAGACGGCATTTGTTATACGGGTTTAAGATATAGCTCTTAATTGGCAAAATCTTGTAATCCTGACACGTTTAATGATCATTTTATGCCAATGTGTTGTGTTAATCGAGTCAATCATGTTTTGCTGACCTATTTAATAACTATACAGTGAAAATTAGTACCAATAATTATTGTAGAGGAGCCTGGTCCACCATTCAGTAATTATATTGTGTTCGGGTTATTATTTCTCAAGTCTCAACCCATTTAATAGTCGTATTAAATGGGGTTAAAATGTACTTGGGTCATGACGACCGGATCGGATCCGACCCGACCCGACCCATTTAATAGTCGTATTAAATGGCTCTCTGTGCACAGTTCCTGACAGGTGTTTCCAATCAGAGGTACAGACTTGTTACGGTATTTTTATCTTCTGTCATTTGGGTGCAAACTACAGTATCGTCGGCATGGCTTTAGATCCCATAAAAAAAATTAATATCTGGAATCGAGGCCGTCAAGAAACTAAGATAGCCAAATCAAGTCGGACAAGATACAAATTCTCAGTCGTTAACTGTTTCCAAATGCAAGATTGCTCTCCTCTGATTGGTTCACTTGTGAAATAAATTTCACTAAATTTTAGTCTCTCCCTTAACACCAATTATTTTGCCACGACAAATTAGAAGTGCAAGAACTCACAAGACACGAGATTGAAAAAAATGCATGTCGATCAAATGAAGACATTAAAAAATAAAAGAATATTTCATTCGATCTGTAAAAAACCATCATCTCACTTCCGCAGATCACCTCCCATCCTCCAAATCATAGTAGTAAAGAAAGAATAAAAAAAATATCACCATATAAACACCAGTAATAGCAACGAGATCCCATCATCTTAGAACACAACGGAAGCCGCGACCGCGCCGGCGACGGCAACGAAGCTGACGGCGGCGGAAAGGGCGGCCGCGCCCTTCTCAACGGCAGGGGGAACAGCCGGTGAGCTGGCAGGGGGCAGGACAAGGGCGCCGGGGGATCCCGCCGCGGCCGGGGTAGGCGCCATGGGCGGGGCCGGCGGTGACGCGACCGGCGACGGGGAAGTTGCAGGTGGCGCCGGAGCCGGCGCGGTGGCCGGTGACCTCGCCCGAGGCGCCATCTTGGGTGCCGGGACGGGGGCGGCGCCCGGGGCCTGGGCGACGGCCGCCGTGGAGACGAGGAGGGCGACGAGCGCGGCGGCGAACGCGAGGCGGGCCATCTCGGAGGTGTTCGACGTAATGCCTCTAAGAAATGACAAGTTTTTTTTGTGTGCGAAGTGTTTGTAGTTGCGACTTGCGAGTTGTGTTGTGTGGTGAACTTGTGAGGAGGGGGGTATTTATAGGGACGACAAGCGTGTGTATAATTATTAACGGCGAGGAGACAGCTGTAGGTGTGGAATCTTTTAATACTAGTCGTTGGATCGGTTCGCGTGTTCACAGGGAACGAGGGCCCCATGTGTCAGTATGTGTGCTGTGGGCCCGGTGACTGGTCAGGCGGCTGCCTTGTTGACCCGGTGGGACCCAGCCGGACGGGTCTAACGACTAGTTCTTGGACACGTGGCTTAACCGTGACCTCCAGATTGCAGATGAACGGTGTGGATTGAGTTACGGACGCCTGGTCCAACTAGCCGTTAGTCGGTTTCTTTTTATCTTTATCTTTTTTTATTTTTTTAATGAAAAAGCTAAAAAGCCGTTGGTCGGTTTGAATTGTTTAACGGGCAGGACGAAGCCTACAGGTTGGAACAGTACTATTTGCAATTTTTTAAAAGGATTTGTTTATAATTTGTGTGAATTAAGTTTTGGAAAAGCCAACTAAGGAAACGATAGGCACGACGTAATAATGGGCGTCCACCTTGTCATTTGATTTGCTCATCAAAGCCATGGAAGAATCTAGGAGTTATTTAAACAAGTGTTCACATGTTCTTCTTGGGGAGAGTAATGTAAATGTTGGTCTGACGTCATGATTCAGATATACTACAATGCCTCATACGATAAAACATTTATCATATAAATCGATTGTGGTGGAAAAAGTAAGAGTATATTTTTTTCTTTTTGAATCAAATTCGCTGTAGTTGTCTGTTATAGATGTAGGGAATCCTAGTGCAGTAAATAGATAAAAATTACTCCACCTATTGTAATAAGTTTATAGTTTTTTCAATTCTACTGTAAAATATAAATCCAACTATTTTACGTAAGAAAAAAGATTATAATAACACAACTAATTCATTTATTTTGAAAAGCACCAAGGTGTGAATTACAAATGAAGATTATGAAGACCGATCTAATCTTCAATTTATAATAGACGATCAAAACAACGATACTACATATGAAAATGATGTTTTTTCTGATGTGGGGGTTAATAGGTTCGAAAGGAATATGAACAACTAAGACGCCTTTCCTGTACATCTCTTCCTATTTGACTTTGATCCGTGAACAACAGCATTGTTCCAATAATGTTGAATCAAAACGGGACTGTGTGGGGCCCACCCCCCAGTGTGGAAGAGAAGCAAGAAGGGAGAAAGGAAAGAAACCAGGGAGAGTAAGCAACAACAGTGGGCAAGAATATGAAATGTGGTGGTGTGCGTGATCTTTTTTTCATCACAAAAATTGATTCTATTGCATTGAATCTTGATGTTTAATATAATATATTATTGACTTTTGCACACTTTCTTTATGCTATTGGATTTTTGTGTTTTAATCTTTCTATTTATTTATAATCACGATTAAGTCCCAATTGATAGGCTATTTAAGATATTTTTTTAATTGACTAATCAAAAATTGTATATAACAATAGACAATAAAAATATCATTTTCTCCATTGACTAGTGCTTGATCAAATGATGATGAAAAATACAACATATCAGTTAACATTTGGTGGTTAATAAAAAGGAATCGATGATAGATACAAAAATACATATTATCTCAGTGGTATGAGCAAAATTTTCAAAAAAAAAAATCATCTATGCTGCTTACCAAAAAGTTTTTGGGCTTTCTTTTAAAGAAATTAGCTTCTCATGGAGAAGCCCAAGCCGTGCAAAGTAGGTCCATAATCTGATGGTGTTAATAAGTGTGAAATAGTTGGTATTCCAACTGGCTTGGCATTGGGTTAGTGTCGATATTATTGTAATTTCATGGCGAGACTTGCCTAATTTTGATTTGCATTCACTGATATTTTTTTCTTCCGTTTTTTTTTTTTAAAAATAACGATGATAAAACAATGATGTGACTGAGTGCAGATTCTAATGAAATATTAAGTGGACAAATGTTCTTATTAACATTTTCTAATAATCTCCGCAACCTAAATACATCTTCTCCAATGCGAGAGGAGGGGTGGAGACGGCTCTCTCTCTATCTTTCCTCCAGTGGGCCCCACAAGCAGCCAAGAGAAATCATATGGGCTTCATAATTAAGCAAGTTTACGGTCAATCTAAATTTCAAGTTTCGAAATATAAGTGATACAGTCACACAAATTTAGAGATCTAGTGTACAATTTATTCTATTTTCTTAATTTGCAATTTAACAGAAAGGGTTAGGTTAAGTTTTTATATGACAATTTCATCGCAGCAGAGGATGCAAATTAGGATAAAATTTCTACAAATAAAGGTAGGTATAGATGCGAGAGGTAACTGAGGATGCGGATCACTTTGCAAAGATTTTTTCCTTGGCAAAGAAACCTATTGAAATAAAGGTATTTTGTGAGCAGACATGGTCTTTTCTGTTTTGTCTATATATGTTCATTTGTGTTTTCTCTTTATAGTAGACAGATCAGAACATTTCAAAATTATTTAGTTCATCATCTTATTGAAAAATATTTGATCTAAAATCTACCTGAAAGTTGTTTGAATAAAATCCTAAGGTTATCTTCAATATGCAAACCAAAGTGACACTCTGCAATAAAAAACAATTTATTTTGCCACCTCAGATGCAAAAGAGAGCAACAACTGCTTCACCGAGCATTGGGTGGGCACCACATCTCACCTCTCTTGATTTCTTCCAAGTCTTCGCCATCTCTTCTTTCTCCTCTAAAAATTTAATTTATTATTATTATCTCTCATTTAAAAGCATCTATCAACAGCGTGAAATTTTTATTGTTAAACAAAAGGGACGAAAAAGTTGCAAGGATAATCACAGGATCAAAAGATTTACATATATAAGCTGGACGTTGGGTTGTATAGCGTCCAGAGCAACGATTTTGCGATTAAGAAGTATGCAATGGAATAGTATGGCATAGAAAAGTTCAATTCCAATAAAAAAAAACCATAATGCCCAGTAGAATGAAATTAATAAGTATGACAAAGATTCCAATATGTTGCCTTGCTATGCATTGGAAAAGGCATATAAAGGTTTTGTCATTTGGATTATTAATTTGTTGGTCAAATGGTTTGGAGGAAATAAAAGACATATGGTACTGTACTTATCTAGTCGAAGTATTAATCTGTTGATTAAACGGTTGAGACGAAATAAAAGACACAATACTTTGATAGTGTGCCTTTTGTTTCTAAATACAGGGGATTTACTTCTTAGCTATCCATATATGGAATCAAATAATTCAGGGAAATTTTTGTTTATACCACTGAAAAATTATGATATTTTGTATTTGAATCAAAATTTGCATATTTCTTATTTATCATCGCAAAGTTTAATAAATATTTGAACTTGCCGTTGTCGTCAACCAACAATGATTTGGTTGTCCCTATCAATACAAATATTAGAATAATAAGTTTGAGTGACAAATATAAAATACCATAATATTTAGTGGTATGGATAAAAATATTCTAGTAAATCATTTAGGTTGCATATTTTTGACAAATATCTTGGTTGGACATGCTTTCCATTAATTCAATAGAAACCAAAGAAATGTTTTTCACTTAATTAGTGGGAGACAAGGAAGCTATACTTGCAAAAAGCTTTTCCAAAACAGTGGAAGTTTCATAATAACATCCAATATTCAAGTGTTTCGATCATCTTGATGATGCTGGACGCTTTTCTCCTTAGGCTATATCCAACGGTGACGTTAGGCCCGGCTTGCGTCGACGGCGGCGGAGGACTGCTCGCCGTTTGATCGGCGCAATGGGACGGCCGCGTGCTAGAGCGGAGGTGAGCGGGAGCTGAGCTCGCGGCGAGCGCGGTGTCGCCGTTGGAGGGGAAGGAGATGCGAGCAGACGCGGTTTATGGGCCTCACTGAGAAAACGATCGGCCAAACGTACTCGCAAAATAATTAACCTGACAGGTGGGTTCTAAAAATTAAAAGGCCCACATGTCATAGAATGTGTGCTAGGTTCCAGCGTAAACGGCATAAATGGCGTGGGCCCCACCGCAATGAGTCTTGTGCCTGTGTCAGGTCGCACGTGCACAACAAAAAAAAAAACTCAACACGCCGACAACTGGGTCCTATAATTTATGGCCCCACACGTCAGTTGCACAGAGTATATTAAACTGGTGTGGCATAGATTTTGAGGTCGTCAGGCCACCGTACTCACAGCTCGCGTGAGTGCATTGCCTCGTTGAGTACGTCCACACGCCTGAGATGTGCTCCAGCTGTATCCACCAAATTACCAGCCGTATCTACAGTACAGCCAAAATTATCGTCCATATCCATCACAAGGCCACACAATTCCACCGCCCCCACAGTATAGCTAAAATTTTCATTTTGTCGGTATGCCACCTGCCTGTGGGCAGTTTTCCCCACCTCAACCGCACTCTGCGTCTGTCTCTGACAACGATACTCCAGACTCTGCTTCACTTGATCTGGCGGCCCGAGTTGTCGTCGATGACATGCTGCCGTCGACGCTAGTCGGATGACGAAGCTCTTACCCTGGTCCATCAATGATGACATAAAACTGGTAAGTCAGTGATTTTCGTACAAGAGTACTATGAGGGAAATGTATTTACGTTCGACTTCGTTATTCAATATTTTTTGACAACACACAGAATTAGTTCCTGGCTCAGCAATTCGCTCGATCCTATTGATGGAAACAATAGGAAGTGCGATATGTACTGGGCGAATGTCGCAGCGGCATTCAACGACACAGTCCCGACAAACAGGAGAAGGGAGACCAAACATTGCAAGGACCATTGGCAGCGGAGCAATAAAAAAGTGGTCCAATTTAATGGTGTTTGGCTCTGGCTGAAAGATGTCTACGCTAGTGGTCGTTCCGAAAACCAACTCATGGCGCAGACCCGTGAGATGTGCAAGACGAAGATGGGTCATCCATTCGTCTTGGATTACTGGTGATCCGTTTAAGACTTAGCCTTGGTTTTTGCACTAGGCTCGCCCAGATTCTAATATGCGGACTAACGGGATCTTATTCAGAAATACCGGAACCCAAAGTAATTGCACAACTCTTTATTTCAAAGAGGACTTTACACGTCGAACGTTAGGCACACTTGTTTACGTCGAAGGAACTATAAGTGTCTAAAACTCAAATAAATTATATGACTTTTCGATTATATTCGATGATCTAAACTAGTCCTATTATAAGGTATTTATAGTCCAATCGTATGAGTACGTATCAGACTCAATAACCTAAACGTATTAGACTCATATAACTAACTAATCCTAAATGGATAAACTTAGTTATATATATTCAAATCGGATTACAATTCCAAATAGGGAACAAATTCCTGTTCATTGTCGCGAACCAATCCATGGTCGCGGACCCATCCATGGTCACGAAACCTTTCCGAACACGGTTAAGGTCGCGAAGCCGTATGCGATCAGGACTTGAAGATCCTCCCGGATCAACTGGTGGATGGCAGTTCAACGGCAACCTAAGTGGTCCACAGTCTACGTTGATGCCGCCAACAAAAGAAGCAGGTTGTCTGAGTCGGACACCTACACGGCCAACAACGATGATGTGTCACCAGTAGAGACACGGCCAGAAGGACGAGATGCCGGTAATGCGAAGCGCAAAGGTAAGAGCAAAATTGATGCAGCGTAGGATTCTACGGCGCAATGCAAGAGGATCTTGATGTCTTCATCAACAATCACCATGACCGCGTCGAAAAAAGGAAGGACGCAGTTCGTGTGTTCGAGTCATTGCGCAACCTGGGGAAGTGGAAGAAAAAGTCTGCCTTGTACAAGGCATACTCGAGAATGGTGGGCATCGACAAATCCACCATGGACGACGATCAGAAAGAGGAGTATACGGCGGGCATAAAGATGATAAGAGAAAACTTAAAGCCCTGGAGGACCAAGATTAGTTTTGATGTTTTGAATTTACTTTGGATAGCCAACCATGTATTTTTCTTTGTTAATCTATGTATGATGCTTTATTCATCAATGCATGAATTAAATTTAGCATTGTTGTTAGAATATGGCTGTTGGAATATAGTCATTGGAGTGTAGCCATTCGAAACTATTCGTTGGAATATAGCCATTTGAAACTAGCCGTTGGAATATGCCAGTTTGAAACTAGCCATTGGAATATAGCCGTTCGAAACTAACCGTTTCAACCTACCCATTGGAATATAGCCGTTGGACTTCTTGTCTATATATTCAACCCCCCTCAGAACGTTCTTCTCACAATCTAACTTCTCTTGCAAAACAGCATAGTACTCCACAAACTCACTTTTCGCAGCCACTCACAAAATGTCGTATAGCTCTAGTTTGAGCACAAACAGCCCTGTGGAGGATGCCATCAGCAAAATAGAGGATTTCTTGGTGGACTTCATGAAGGAGGAAGAGGAGGAAGATCGTATTATCGCCGATCTGCACGCCCGATTTGATGCTGCTTCGTCCCGTGGACGTCGCAGATGCAACAATAGGAGATATGTTGAGAGAGACCGCGAAGATGGCTATCTATGACTCATCGCGGACTACTTCTCCAACTCTCCGGTCTACCCCGACAGTATATTCTGTTGGCGATTTCGGATGGGGAGACCCCTCTTTGTTCGTATTGTCAAAGCGCTCGGTGAGTGATCCCCTTATTTCACTGAAAAAAGTGATGCCACTAATCGCCGTGGACTCTCCCCTTTACAGAAATGCACCGCAGCGATGCATATGCTAACATATGGTGGCCCCGCTGATGCCGTCGATGAGTACGTGTGGATAGGGGAGTCCACAGCGATTGAATGCCTGGAGCACTTCGTGCAAGGCGTCATCGACAAGTTTGGCGAGCAATATCTTCGCAGCCCCACCATCGAGGATATCTACCGCTTGCTGCAACAAGGAGAGGCTCATGGCTTTCCGGGTATGCTGGGAAGTATTGATTGCATGCACTGGGAATGGAGAAACTGCCCAGTAGCATGGAAAGTACAATTTATGCGTGGAGATTATGGAGTCCCGACCATATTTGAAGCGATGGTTTCTTACGATCTCTAGATATTGCATGTTTTTTTTGGTGTGGCAGGCTCCAACAATGACATCAATGTACTGAATCAATCACCATTGTTCACTGATGTACTGAAAGGGCGAGCCCCTCGTGTTGAGTACACTGTCAATGGTTGGTAGTACAATATGGGATATTATCTCACCGACGGTATATACCCGGAGTGGGCTGTCTTTGTAAAGACAGTATTGCTCCCGCAGACGACGAAAACCCGGTTGTTCGCACAACATCAAGGAGTAGGAAAAGATCTTGAGCGAACTTTTGGAGTCCTGCAGTCTCGGTTCGCCATTGTGCACGGTGCGGCAAGATTTTGGAGACAATCAACCCTCGCGAAGATCATGCGGGCTTGCGTCATCTTGCACAACATGATCATAGAGGACGAACACAACGACAATGCCAAGAACTACGATTACAATGATCATCCGGACACATCCACGGTAGTACCGCCTCTGATCCACACTAGGGATACGCCTTTATTCAAAAATGTACTTCGAAGAAATGCTACCATCCGTGCTCAATCTACACACACGCAACTAAAAAGAGACTTGATCGAGCACATTTGGCAACGTTTCGAAGGAAACGCCGATGAGTAGTATCTTATCGAATTTCGTAGTAGACATTTACTTCCAAATTTAATTTTAGTGTATTTCATAATGATGTCATGTACCACTATTTGAATTTTAATATCTATTATTTTTTTGTCATGTGCAATTTTTAAATCCAAAATTTTATTATTTATTTTTTGGTCGCAAATGTCGAATTTAATTTCGTAAGTAAGATGTTAATATATTACTAATATTAAAATTCATGAATTAATACAAATTCGTTGAATATATAATTGTCAGCCAACCAAGAGCCAAGCACTTGGCTCTTGCTTGGTGATTAGGAGTGTAGGCCCCACGCTAAAAGCCAAGATGTTAGAGCCTTAGCTCTTGCTTGGTGGTTAGGGATGGTTCTCGCACGCGTGGTAAGGAATATTCTGTTTAAGAGTCAAGCCTGTTGGAGACAGTCTTAGCATCCCACGCGGATACCCAAAGTCATACACCCTAGCTAGCTGTGCCTACTTTTTCAATTTCTTATTTAATGTTGCTTAATAATAAAAAAAAAATTGGTCCAAATGCCAAAATTATTGGAATACTTCATTTTTATGATGCATTTGCTTAACTGTTTGCTTATGTGGCACAGTTTATCTCCTCCCAAATGAATTTTTTTTAATAATACAAAGTAAAAAATAATTACAAAAATGATCCATAGTTTAACAAATTTACAAAAATGGTCTGATTGGGTGTGATAAATTAATTATCGCGGCTGTGATGCTCAACAGAAACGTCACCCCATGTGACTGAAATTTTTTTTTCTTCTGTTCAGTTTTGAAACCACGACAAAAATGTCTCCTCTTTGCCATTTTTAAAGCGCGACAGAAAAGAGAACAAAAATGAAAACCATCTTTTACACTTTGGAGATGCAACAGAAAACAGTAGTTTTTTTTTTTGACACCTTCCTCTTTGATATCTTTTAAATTAGAACTCTGATTGACAATCAATTTAAACCATTTGATTTATGACGTCAAAACGATCAGATCGACATGAACGTATCATCAACTGGAGGTATATATCACAAGATATGACATCTTTTTATATATTAAAATATATAATTAAGTTCGACTGACGATCTGTTTGTATCAATCTTAAGGTTTTGGAGTTACTATTTCACTGGTTCGAATGCATCGTTAATTAGAATTATAAATTAAAAGATACAAATACTGGAAGAATAGAAAATTGTAGTACATTTTAATCCAGTTAGGGTTAGGGTTTTTGATAGTCTGGGTTAGGGTTTCAATTTTGATTTGTGCCAGTTAGAATTAGGGTTAGGGTTCATGTTTTCATGAGTCAGGGTTAGTGTTTCGGGAGTTATTATTTACTTGAAAAGATGAAATGCTAGGCTAAAAAGCCAAAATAAACAGTTAGTACATATTATTTGGAAGTACATCCCATGGTGTGCTGACCCATTAACATATCTAATTATTTCATCTCCCTCTTTTGTGCGACTGTCCATCTCTCTGAAAAGGCTATGGTGAATAAGGATCAGGCAGGATATGTGGTCTCTGACTTGCTGCAGTAGAAGGTCCATAGTGGTTTTGTAGCCCTAATGGCTGTGAAGTAGGGATGGCAATGGGGCAAGTTTAGAGCGGGGGTATAGTTCACACCCCCACCCCCACCCCCCAACCCGCTCCCGCCTCCGCCAAGGGCCCCGATACTCGCAGGCCATCGACGAGGCGGCGAAGCACTCTCATGACCACAAAACCAATGTCATCCTTTGGTTGTATGGCACGAACTCTCCACGCGCAGCCCGGTGTAACACAAGAGACAACATATAAACTAGGGATAGACTTCACCACTCTGTACTGTTGGTTGAGTGCAAGAAATCATCTAGCCATGGCATTTTGCACATCTTCTTTCATTCGAAACTCTTGCTCCAGTTGGATGCTATTTTTCTCAAAAAACCATCTTGAGTTATGGTCCATCCACGGCACTGCCAAACTAAATCCAGATTCATCAAGCCACTATTCTAGGGTACTGAAACGATCTTCGTTGGAGTCATCAGATGCTTCGGAGTCTGTCAAGTCATTTTTGTCAGACACAATTCCAAGACCCTCAAAGAACTCACACACATCATCACGTGTGTAGCAAAAAGCTTCTGACCATTCACTAGCCTTGAATGTTGGCGGAATCGATGCATTCATTTCTCCTACCCATGCGCCGCTACTGTGGTTGACTTCAATGTCACCCTCCGGCAGTTCTAGGTTGCAAAACCAGACATAAACTACAAACCGGCCAACCAAACCGCCATCAGGGTCCTTCACTCTCCTTACAAATAAGCCCCACAAGTTGTTCCCTTTCAGTTCACGAACACCCACTATGGGGTGTTGGCGGTCTCCTTCACAATAAGCCCATCTACTTGAATTGTCTCGTGTTCTACACTCTTACCAAACAAACTAAATATCCATAACTTAAGATCCGTGAAAGATATATTACGTATTTTAAAATCGGCCATGACATATTTGCAACTACTCATATCTAAACCGTATGGTCCACCAGGAATCAAACCGTCACCATAAAATATGTAGAAATTTTCGAGTTGCTCCATTCCCTACAAAATCAAAATTACATATCAAATGGATGTTACATATAACACAAAAATATTGACCAAAATAGATTTTTACAAATATTTTTTTAATAATTACATATTTTTTAGTAGAGAATTTTTCAGAGAATGTGCTTATTATAGTATTTTAAGCAAATATATTTTTTATTTTTCAACCAAAATTTTTAAACATTTATAGATTTTTTACAGAGAGGTTTTCATTTTTTAACATTTATGAAATTTTTCACATATAGTTCTTTACATTTACAAATATTTAGACATATTTTTTATTGACCAACTTATAAGTGCTTTCCTGTTCATTCAATTGATTTTTGTGAACATATATATGTATTTTAACACAATTTTTAAAAGGATAATAATTTTAACGGATTTTTTTAACACATATGTTTTGTATTTTTTGCGATATTTTTAACAGATATTTTTAAATATTTACAGAAATATCATAGATATATTTATAGTATTTTTAACAGATATTCTTTTATGATATTTTTAAACATTTACAGATACATTTACATACATTTACTATCAACAATTGGGACAATATCCCAAGTCAAACTTACACGAATTTGATTTGTTTAGCAAGGAGACATGATATATCAATCACCAAAGAAAATCAATGTAAATATGAACGTATAGACACAATGTTTATACAGGTTCGAGTCCTCATAGTCTGAGTAATAGCTCTACTCCTGTTTGTTTGTCACTATTAGAATAATGGATTACAAGGAATACAACTTCAATATTGTCTCTTGATCGATGATGATCATGATCCAGATGCCCCCTTTGTCTAACTTTGAGCCCCTTTTTATAGTTCATCAAAGGGTGTCAGTTGCTTCATCAGATGGACGCTTGGCATTTGCCTGCGGTTTCCAGCAGTTGTCAGTGGTTGCTGCTCACTGGTTGTGATGTGTGGTTAGGAGAAACTACACATTCATCCTTATCTTGTGACAGTTTATGGATAACTACACGGCCGTGATCAATTGCACAATTATCCTTATCTTGTCAATGAAATGAGTTTTATATTATATTGGGAATATTGGCTAGAGTGCGGTTATGGTGTAACCATATAACTCTTAGACCATGGTCGGTAAGTCTCAACCAAACCTTCTTGATTCATAGGTACTTTCAACTCTAATAATTCTCTTATTTCGTGGTCGCTCACGGGCTACGAACACGTATTGGGAATTATTATATCTCCGCGACCAAGGTGACTGCGGGCAAATATCTCCGCGACCAGAGTAGTCGCGGATAGTGTAATATGTAAGATCACGGGCCCTATGACAATTTTCATTGTGACCACAGAGGTCTGCGGCCACAATCTATTAAAACCACAATTAATAGTCATCTATGATGGGCCTTTGTGTCTAATTGACAAGACGGGCTGGGTTATGTCCAGAATATCTTGGACTATCCCATGATATCTCTCTATGGTCTTTTGCGACCATGGAAAGGCATAAGCAAATAATTTAGGCAATAATCCTCATCATTTACATGTATATTTTTAAACTTAGAAGTACTCTCCTCCATCTGTAACTTTTACGGATTTGTTTTATAGCTAATTTTTTATATTTACAAAATATTTATGGCTATTTTAAAAAATCAAAACTTGCATGACGATATTCTTAAAAAACATATAACATAACTACTGTACATTTATTTTAACAACAAAATATTAAACTAATGATTAAGTCATAATTAACATCTACTTAGTTGACATCTAACATAAATATAACAACTAACATAAACTAACAGAAACTTTTAACATCTACTAAGTTACTAATCACATATTTAGCACATAAATTAGCAAAAATTTAATTGCATTTCAATGAAATTTACCACATTTGGAAGATCTTCCTTTGAGCTACAACTTTTTCAATTATACTAACTTCAAACATCGACTAGATTTAAAGAAAATTTGGTTGAAACAAAAAATTTTGAAGAAGAACTACAGAACAATAGAGAAGTGTTGAGAGTTGAGAATACATGAGAGAAAGTGAACCGAGGAGGGTGAAACGGGGAACTCAGGGGTAAAAACAACATCCAAAAATTTAATTGCATTTCTACCGCATCTCCTATCTACGAAAAATACGAGAACTCTCGAGAAATTGTACTTTTCCTTTCTGCCGCGCCTGCAGACCGCGACATAACCTCTGCCTCACCGTCACATCATTTGGCACATTTGTCGCAGAGTTTGGCACGGGCACACCTCTGCCGCACACTGGAGGTGTGACTAGATCTTCTGTCGTGGTCTGGAAGAGCGATTAAATGACCTAGTGAATTAGTTTCACAATTTCGACAAATTGTGGGTGATTTTCGCAATTATTTTTTTTATTTTGGGTTATTGAAAAGAATATTTCCCTCTCAAACACTAAGGTGTATTGGAGATAGTCTCACCAACATCATGCCTCGGCAAGTCACAGTTGAAGTCTTGCTCAGGCATGCTTAGAAGCCTTAATTAGAAACTAAAAATCAAGCACCTGAAGAAGTTAGACATGCCTTAATAGCCCAAAATTCTTAATACTTTAGATAGTCTTAGACATACCTGGAAGCAAGCATACTAGCGAAAAAAAACCTATCAAAATAAAGGCTTTGCGAGCAAAAGTTGTGTGTTTGTTTTCAACCAGAGCACTATGAGGCTGTTTGGTTTATGCCCTCATTGAAAAATATCTTGTCAAGAACTTACCTAAAACTTTTATGGAAGTTGTTTAGTTCGCATACTCACCATACTTGTCTAGGTATGCATAGAAGTCTCAAAAACACTCAAAATCGAGTGTGGGAGAAAGCTAGGCATGCATGTCTTAGCCCATCACAACTATGCAAGTCAATCTCATTATGCTTGGCCATGCAAAAATTTGTAGTACTCCCAATAAGTCTAAGCTTTGCATAGAAACCAGGCATATTGACAAAAATACAAACCAAATAGCTGTTATGATATCATATATGGTATCTATGTATCTATGGATACATATTTGTAAATTATTATATGGATACATATTCATAGATTACGCTCATGTATTATTATAGACTATATATTTGGATTAATCCTTCAATACGAAGTGTAAGATTATCTTTTTCTAACATGACATCAGAGCCAAGATCCTCAAAACTCTAAACTTAGCCATCCACCACCGATCCACCGCTACCAGGAGGCGACGGACATGAAACTCCTAGGGGCGGTGCCTAAGAAAGTTCTTTCTTTTTCTTTAATTTGCTTCTGAATTTTTGATCTAGTCGCCTCGTCTGGATCTAGTGGGGATTTGCTGCCCTTGTCGTCATCGGCCCTTCGCTGATGCCTTGCGCACCCGCCGTTGCATGTCATCGATCCACTATCGCCTTTTAGTCGCTAAGCCTCCGCTGCCATCCATCATCTGTTGTGTGCTGCCTGTCGTTGCGGTGTCTTGGTGCCGCCATCGTTCACTATCTGTCACGTGCTGCATGTCGTTGTGTTGTCTTGAGGCCATCACTATTCACTGTCTGCCGTCCATCATCTGTTGCATGTTGTCCGTCGTTGCTTTGTCTCGAGGCCACTACCGTTCGTTTGCTTCGCTATCCACCAAATCTGATTTGTGCCGTCTACCACCAATCTGATCTGCGCCGTTGTCATTGATCTTCTATGCTGCCGTCACCGATCTAATCTTCGCCGTTGTTGCCATTGTTCGTCCAAGCCTAGTAGCACATCCGGCCCACCAGCGCCGCTCATCATGTCATCGTTATGCCAGTGCCGCTCCCCTACACTGCCACTACCATGCGCCAACTTCATGTGCTCGTGTGTCACGGACGATGTGTTCCTTCACTTACTCAAAGGGCTCTATTTTTTTTTTTTTTTGCTTTTTGTTCAGCCACTTTGGTTTTCTATTTTGGCTTGCTTGGAGGGCTCTGTTTTGGTCACTTTGAGTTCCTTTGGTGCATGATCTGGTCCTCTGGTTCATAAGTTGTTAGTGTTACTTGTTGTTGAGCTGTACTCCAATTAATCACCCTCGTCGTCCACTTCCCGTCAGCTCTCAAGGCCTTCTTGGAGGACCACACCAACTTCGACACGCCGATTATAGCGTTCAATAGGTTGAGTAGATTTGCAAGACTACAAGGCGTGCAGTGCTCCATGGCAGGGAGGAATCTGTATATGAGATTCAGCTGGAGCATTAGGGATACCATGGGGATGAATATGGTCTCCAAAGGTATGACGAATGTACTGGATTATCTTGTGACTGACTTCTCTGACATAGATATCATCAGCATCATCAGATTTTGTACCAGCTGGAGATTTCTATTAAGGAGTTCTATGATTTCTATTGATCTTCAAGTTGTTGATTTATGCACGAAGTCTCAGACTAAAATGCAACACTAGTTTCTTCTCTTCAAATTTCATACGTCTAAGTCTCTTAATTCATCTTGAATTTGATAGGGGTGTTATGATATCATATATGATATTTATGTATATATGGATATATATTCGTAGATTATGCTAATGTATTATTGTAGACTATATATTTGAGTTAATCTCTTAATATGAATTATGAGATTATCATTTTTTAACAACCACCGCTATATTTCTCCCAAAGGATACATAGCTGAAGAATCATAAGAGTAGTACTAGAGGTTACTAAAAATTTCAGAGCGTGCAGTAAGTACAATATTTAAGACAAACAAAGTTCTTATACCCATGGAAGATGAAGTTCATGCAAAAAGTGCACTTTGGTATCCTCTCACTTTCATAGCTGAAAAACGTACATCCTCTACAAGAACAGAAAAGGCTGATGCTGATTAGATATGATCTTTAACTAAACTATAGTTCCATGTACCACTTGTACCATGTAATATGTCAAGGCAGCCATTAATTGTTTGTTTCATGAGGCCCACGTCTGAAGAACACCTCTAATCCAGGACCATGGTTGTACTGCTTGTCTTCGCTGGCTTAGATTCCGTAGAAAGCTTTTTATTCCAGGAAGGGTAGTAAAACCAATATCACAACCACCGTCCAATAAAAAAAAGATGATAAACATATAGTCCTTTTAATTTTAGTTTAGTCGATTCTAGATGTTATTTCTCATAATCGGTCGGATGGTTAGGACAATCTTTTTATCTATCTTAAGAATCTGAATTCTCCTATCTGAATTCTATCTTTTTAGTGGCGCTAGATAATTAGATCTGTACCCTTGATAAGAAAATAAAAACATATCATTTACATACGGTACAAATGTTCCCAATAATAAAAAACAACGTGTGATGTAAATGCAATTATATTAGGAGTGAAAATCACAGACAAAGCTAACCAAAACTAGCCAAATTTTATATACCGAGTAGAGTTTGGTCTCGGAACAAATGAATTCCAAGTTTTGAAATAATAAATTAATGTTGTGAACTAAATACACCCTAATTTCTGACAAAGTTCAGAGCTATTCATCTATGAGAATGTGACAAAAAAAAAAATCAGAAGTCCCAATCGATCTAATCCGACATTTCCTGCAAATTGTAGTTGCAAGCTTGGAGCCAAGAAAGGGTGGGTGCCCGCCCTCACTGCTCATTAGTCTCCAGATAATGACTCATCCAATTTTCGAAAGGCATAGGGAAGGAAACGAAAGTTTATAAATCTAATTGAGTTGGGTAAAATAATTTATTGGGGTTGCAGTATATAAATCTAATAATATTTTGATATTCGTCGCAACTTATTAAAGACGTCTAATCAATGAAAAAGGATATAAACTTAAAAAAGAAATCTTAAAAGAAACTTCACCCGCCATGTCCAGATCTATCTCTCCCATGATGCTTCTGTCTCCTCGGTTGGTGGGAGGACTGTGCAGTCGTGTGGGCCACCACCTCTGCATCGCTGTCATCAGTGTAGGCATCTTTTAGTTTTGGGTGCCCAAAGTCACTACTCTCTCTCTCTCCTCAGATGCTGATTAGCACAGTTGCATGGCTGTTCTTTACTTTGTATTCTTGTGACTTGCGTGATTTGTGATTGGACGCATGTTATATTATATATATGTTACTTGCGGCCCTTTTTTTTGTTGTTTTTTTTTTCTATACATGAAGAGAGGTCGTCTCTAAATAACCACGTTATAATCAATCTGAATGAGAAATGGATTGGTTACACTTTTAGTGCACACTCTAACTAGAAGCGTTTTACATACATCATATGTTAGATTGCTAGTTCATGAACAACTACCTATCTCAATTAACAAAGTAGCATAACTTGTAGTTTGATACCCTCCCCTAATTTCATCCTGTTTTCTTTGTGGGAACAAAAGGCATGATCAGCTTTTAGGTGCACAAGAGCAAAAGCTTTCATTTTTTCTTCTGATGACAAATCGCTTTCTTTCTTTTCCAACTCACTTTAGCTTTACTAGCCCTAGCTCCATCTTCAATCTTGCTTTTTAATTTTCTAGTTTGGGTGGATGGAATTCAGAATGCATTGGGATTCCATTGCAACCAATGGGCATGTCAACTTCACATGCCACAAAGGACATGGAAAAACAACACCCAACAACACGTCACTCTCCTACACTTGCCCTACACAGATATATATGGTCCTTGCTTAAGTGTGTGTGCGCCCACTTGTAGTTCTTTGTTTCATCCATCAATTTAAGTGTTTTTGACTTTTTAAGCCAAACAAAAAGACCACTTTTGCCTACTTTTATGGGTAAAAAAACCTTCCATTAAAACCCTCCTAACTGCAACTTTACTCATGAGTGATTTGATTGTGATTTACACTACAATTCGATGACTTCAAATTGAGAGGATCACTTACATTTGTTTATTTCTCAAATTTTTTGACCTTTTGATCCAAAGAACAATAATGTTTTCCCCTACTTTCTTAGAGGAAAAAAAAAACTTATACAAAAACCCTCCTCACATGAGACCTCGATCAAAAATGATCTAATTGTGATCTGGATCATTATCTGACATCTTTGAATAATTATGTCCTATGCATGAGGAGGGTCTTCATGGAAGATGCTTCCACTTTCATTTTTTAACAAAGAATAATTCAGTTGTAGACGATGGTGAATGGGGGAAGAGACCAGTGGGGTCAATTGACCCCACAAATTTTTGTACAATAGTCTAATTTCTATTGAGATTTGTGTTAAAGTCTATAAAACTCTAGAGATTTTAAGTGAATGAATCCTAATTTGATATGCAAATTTTAAAAAATAAACTACATGTAACCTCATATAATATAAGTTCTGAATCTGTCACTAATTGTAGAGATCTTTATATCATATTACATGCGTAGATAATAGAAATAAGAAACATTTAGGGCTAGAATATATATTGCGTATTAGAATTGGACTTGCATCTGGTTTAGGAACGTGCATGTAAATAAATGTGGGCTCTTTTAAACTTTGACAAAATTTTGTGCCTAACTTGGATTAACTTCACTGTTGCATTCAGCACATTAATGCTCTTAATTAAGACAAGTATAGTGATTCCACAAAAAATTTTCTAAGGAAAAAGGCTTCACATACAAATTATTTTTGTACAAACAATTTATGAGTGTTAAGGAAGAGAATTGTTCTTTTTTTTTTCTTTGGCACATACAAAGTTTTTTCTCACTTTTATTAATACAATAAATTGAACAAGTAATAAGAATTTAATATCCAATAAATTATATAACTTGTGAAGTTTTATAGATTGCAAAGAATATTCTAATTCAGACATTATAAAAAGAGAAACACAAATATATATATATATATATATATAAATCGGATCTTATCCGGTTGTGAGCGTAAAAAAGATTCATATATATCGCATTGGAAGTGTACGTGACAGCGCGCGTACCTATGCGCAAACAGTTAGCGTTTGTAGAGCATTTTGTCGTGGTATGGCCATAATAGCTAATGTGCATGGAGGTACCATCCACCAAACCTGTCTCTTCCAAGTGTTGGCTGATCTGTCACGAAGTTTCCTACTTTTAGAGGATAAAAAGATTGATCTCGACTGCCGATCATAGACGACACATAGTTAGAATTGTCCAAACCTGCTAGAAAGGCAGACCTTTGGTATACCCCTATAGATCAAGTAGATTGTCTCAGATTTCACCATTTGATCCACCTTTCTATCTCCTCCTAAATCAAATTTTATTTCGACATGTTGCCGTTGTCTTTCAAATATAACCTCAACAAAAATATGATTGGGGGTGTATGGGTTGACAATTTTCTTAAAACGAGATAGTATGAACTTGAGATCTAATCGATTCAAGAGGCTTATTACCCATTCATTCATGGGATAATAATGGCACTAACTTAGTTTATTAGCATCTTATGATATGGATTTGACGAATATGATTATCTCCACATAGATCAGAAAACTAATAAGAAGATGAGTCATATTTATTCTTTTTAAGTTCTCGCCTGGAATACCCTTATACATACATAACACATCAAGATGATTGTGATAGACAAAGATGATTTTCCAATGTTCAGTAATTTGGTGATATTTTGGATCTTTTAACATCTACACATGCATGGGGGTGTCTTCTTCCAAAAGCCTAGAAAAATAAGTTAATTTGAGCCTAATTAGTAGTAGTTAAGAGGAGGTGATATATATGTAGTAACTATCTCTATAAAAAAATCTATCATAATGATACATCAGCAATCAAATTTATTTAATTTTAATCACTAATATATTTGTAAATATTATATCTTTATAATTTGTACTAACATATTCTAGTACAAATAAATAGTCAAAGTAGAAACTGTGAAAATTAGTGGTGAAGTTTGTATATATTTTTATAACAAATTTTTATGCACTAGTTTATTTTTATAGCTATATATGAGAATATAGGATGTGTTGTTAGCCTAGCTAAGCTATATAGGCCTCACTTTTATAATTAGCCAGCTTTTCGTGGGGTCCCGGATGGATTAATTCCTCAAGTGCATGCAGCCACCTTTTTTATATATTTCAGCGCCCAATGACGGCTCAGTGCTTGTGTTAAACACACACTGTTTAAATGCCACGTTTCGACACCACATCCCATGGCACGCATCATCACAAAATGGCAACCTCCCGTGCTTCAAGACTTGGCTCCATAATCTGGATTTGTGCCTTGAGCTACACTAAAATATTCAGAATGTCTTCTTAATTGAACTACAACAACATGTTTAATGTTATGACATATTTCGAGTTTCGACACCATATGTAAATACATCAGAAAATAGGAATCTCCTTGCAGTATGGACTCTAACTCCATAATCTGTGAGTGTTGGGATTTAAATTCTGGTATCTACTAGGTATTTGAGTGTTTTCCGAGTTGAGCTATAATTGCCTGGCATTATGGAGTTGAAAGTGTGCTATAGCAATTGCTTTGATAACTCGTTCCTTGTAAATAATGTAATAGCCAAGTTGTTAGTGCTCATGGTTATAAGAAAGATCTCAGGTTCGACTCACAAAAAGGATGGGTAGGGTTTTGAGATTTTTTTTGGGGAAATTTATAATTCCAATTGTCTAATTCAAACTTTGAAAAATATTTATTATGTATTGGAGCGCCCATGGGATTTCTTTACTTGTTATTCTAGTTGGAACAAAAATATTGCTAGATATAGGGGTCAAACGGATTAGATATTGATCAAATCATATCTGCATCCATATTTTTAAGTCGAATTCAGATATGCTCAGATTCGAATTCAGATCGGATAAATATTGGATGCCGATTCGGTTTGGATTATTTTTACTTCAGATCGGACTTCAGATTTTATTGGATACCACTAATATTCTTTTGATTTCATTATTTACTTGTAAAATTAACTCATTTTAAATCAAGAAATAACATATTTGAATGAATTTATATAATAATTCTATTAATCATGTAAAAAATTTGATCATAAAATTGCTATGCTGCAAATTAGACAAGTATTTTTGTAGAAATAATATTCAAATTTGAATTCAGATATACAAATATATCATTATATTTGTTGGATTTTATTGGATTCAGACACAAACAGTTTTTGTGGTATGCATCAAGATAGAGAAAAAAAATATTATTTAGATGCATGTGAGGTACAACAAGGCCATTTGCGTCCACTTTCTCGCAGAGCCGTACATGGATGTGGACGTTACCGCTCATACAATTTGTCGGATTCATTAATCGAATAATTTAGATAATTCATTTCCATATTTCACCCCTAGTTAGATATTAGATCAGACATTCTGTTCTATATGGTTTTGCCTTTGATCGGCGCGGTAGCTAATTTTCTTATAATTCATTAATTTTGCTTAAAATAAGTTCTTAATATTCTTAAAAAATAATTTATAATATTGCAAAACCAAATAACGAAATATTTATGGAAAATGCTTCTATATATACTCCATCAAACAAACCTACAAATAATTTACAGCTATCAAAGGCGAAGGCCAGCCTATTTGCCGCAAATTAACCATTAGTGATTATAGATGCTTTAAATCACTGAAGTAACTTTTCTTGAAGTATAGAAGCACTCGTCAGTGTTCATTGTAAAATTTCATCACACATTTTTAATTTATCATGCCATATGACTTACAAATTGTTAAAATAAAGTCATATAATAGTTTAATTCTGCTATGCTCTAAATTGAGTTTCAATGTAATTAAATATACATAATGCGTCACAGCTGGTATAATTGACTGACTTAAATTTGTGACATTACTTGCTTGTTAGGGTAATCTAGATGGATTAATAAAAATATTATTAGTCTACAGTAGTTAGTCTTCTATTCGATAGTAAAAATTCACAAAAAAAAAAATAATAATAATAGCAGGAGAAATATTGTATTCGTTGTGGCTCCATTCCATGTTGGCCTTGCTGAACTAGAGTCATATTTAACCATGGTTAGATTATCCAACTCATCAGGATACACTGTGGTTCTTATGGCATGCATATTAATGGACGTGCAAGGTTAAATGTTATTGTTAGAATCAGTTTTTGTGGCAAATTTGATTATTTTTTATATTTTAAGTTTCCCGATTGAGCTGACTAAAATTAATTAGTTTGCTTCTCTATCTCAAAAAATATAGATTCCCTTAAAAATACCTTTTTCTTTTTTTTCTTTGGTTGGACTTAATGTTGAAGTATTAGTAGAAACATAATTTTGTTTCTATCATAGGATTATTTCTCATAGAAAAAAATAGACCATTTGGTTGTGTTCCTAAATGTAAAAAAAACCATTAAATAGCTTGCTTAGACATGAAAGAAAAAAAAATCATTTAACAGCTAAACATATCTAATTTAATAATTTCTTGTAATTTAACACTTGAGAACATCCAAATACAATATTTTGTTTATATAGAATATTGTAAAATTGAGGAAGCATATAAAGACGAGCGCAAATTTAAACAAAAATCATTGTCTAAATTTAGAGTGTTGGGGCTAACCAGTTGGAAATCCAATTGACATTGCACCTAGATTGCCCGGTAAAAATTCATGGTTGTAGCCCATCATCTGCATGCGATATATATACTAGAAATATTTCATGTTTGCGAAAACTGTAACGAAAATTCAGATATAAAATTGTTGATGACACATGGATCCAAAATAAATAGATAACCCTTACCTGTCAAATGCTAGGCTAGCTAACATATCAGGCATCAAAAATCTGTGCCACATGGCATCTTGGCTCTACCAACATGCCCAACCCCGACCTCTCCTTTTTATTTATACACCCGCTTGGCTTCTTCCTTCAGTTTGCTCTCTCTCTCTCTCTCTCTAAGACCTTGCAGATCCAGAGAGCCCTCCTTCTCACCCCTCCCAAGAACCATTCCTCTTTCACCATCTTTTCCTGTCATGAGTCCTTAAAGAACAACAAGACACGGCCATAACTACAAATTAACACCTCCCTCTAAGCTCACATATCCCTCTCTAGATCTTTCTCTCTCTAGATCTATCTCTTCTTTCTCTCAGAGATCAACACACAGAGGAGAACATGAAGAGGCCCACCTTCAGAGGCTCCAGGTCCATCCAAGAACTCTCAGTGCAACAAGGTGTGTACAATTATATATTTATATATATATATACTTGTAGCATGCATGCATGCATGATGCATCAAAAGTACATGGAGCAACAAGACATGACCATTTCGTGGTGTCTTGCTACTGCAGAGCAAGAGAAGGTAGTGGCGGCTTACATGGAGCAAGAAGAAGAAGAGCGCGGCGACGCCGACGAGGAGGAGGAGGGGGAGGAGCTCGTCGGCGCGGGGTGCGGGCTCGGGGAGAGGAAGCGGCGGCTGGCAGCGGAGCAGGTCCGCGCGCTGGAGCGGAGTTTCGAGGCGGACAACAAGCTCGACCCGGAGCGCAAGGCCCGGATCGCCGGCGAGCTCCTCCTCCACCCGCGCCAGGTCGCCGTATGGTTCCAGAACCGCCGCGCGCGGTGGAAGACTAAGCAGCTCGAGCGCGACTTCGCCGCCCTCCGCGCCCGCCACGACGCCCTCCGCCGCGACTGCGACGCCCTCCGCGCCGACAAGGACGCCCTTGCCGCAGAGGTAAGGGATCTCCGCGAGAAGGCCGACAGGCAGATGGCAGTGAAGCTGGAAGCCGTCGACCCGGCGCCGCCGGTGACAAACGCAGCCGCTGCGGCCGTTTACAAGGACGGGTCTACGGACAGCGACTCGAGCGCCGTGTTCAACGAGGACGCCTCGCCATACTCCGGCTTCATGGCCGGCGCCTTCACCTCCCTCATGAGCTCAACCAGCTCATTAAGCTCATCTATCCCCATGTTCGAGGCCAAGCACCATGAATCACACGTGGACCACGAAGGCCTCCTCAGCTCCGTCGAGGAGCTCGGCGCAGCCTCGTTCTTCGCAGCCGACGAGCACGTCCCCTGCCTCGCCTGGTACGGCGGCGAGGGTTGGTAGCGAGCAGCTGGTGGTTGGTGCATCCATCCACGTACCATTCTTGTAAAAAAAAATGGATGGCATTATTGTAATTTGTACATGCATGGGTTAAAGGTAATTAATTAGTTTCTAGTTTTTTACTGGCTAGCTAGGGCAAAATAGGCGGAAAGGACCGGATGCAGAGTAAAAGTTGGAAGGGTTTCAATGTAAAAGTGCACTTGCCCTTGTTGGTTAAAAGTTACCTTTTATATATAGACTTATGTCCTTGTTTATAAATATGGATATGACTACGGTACTTACATTTATATATATAAAATAATTTTCTAAAAAATACGATAAATCAAACAGAAAAATACGGTAACTTAAAATAAAAAAATACGACAACTTAGGAAAATAGGATAATATAAAACAAGAAAATGTGACAAATCTAAAAAAATGAGACACCCCAAAAAATACAATAACAAAAAAAAGACAATTTAAAAAAAATACAACAACTTAATATAAGAAGATGCGACAATCTAAAAAAATGCGACACAGCCAAATCTATTGAATCAAGATTTATTGGTTAATATCAAAACTAGAAGTTGATAAAATAATTTTTTTCTTAATCATTCTATATTAATATATGTCAATTCTATGTTTTTTTGAGAATTTTTAATTTTTTTTATATCATCCCCTTCCATAAACCAATCAAAAATTTATCTAACCATAATTAATACTCTACACAAATTTTAATAGAGTTAAACTGGTCTTTCAAGGTATGTCTTATTTTTATGCATAAACATAAAATAATATATATATTTATAAACAAAGAGAGTAAGTCCTTTATAGTAAAAATGTGGTGTTGTAGCAAAAGAAAAGGTGAAATTAGCTAAAAAAGATAAAATAAAAAAAAGGCTGAGGAAAACGTCTACATATGGTAGTCTTGTTTTTACTTTTTTAACTTGGTAATAAAAGGTTATTTGCATGACATGTTTGTATGTAGGGTTTGATCATAGGAACTGCTCCTTTAGGCAATATATGGCAGGGAGACAAAGCTAGTGATGTATGCATGATGGTGACAAATATTAATTCGCTTAATTATTTTCTAATACTGAGAGGAGTTCCCGTGACACTTATTCCGAAGATGAAAAAAATTAAAGATCATGAGATTAAATTCTATTACTATCTTTTTATAATATGAGAAATCGGTTGGAGCACTTATTTAAAGAAACTTACATATTTGAAAGTTTGTAGAATCAAATTCTGATGCTATATGAAAATAGTCATACTGATGCATAAATCTATAATACGAAATATAAATCTATAATTTTAAGTGTTAAGATTTGAATTTTGCTCGATTAGTGGTCCCATGTATTTTATCAATTGGGTTTAATTTGTTGGCTACTAATTTGTTTAAGTAGATGAAAGCAAGTGTTGGTTGATTGGTTGGAGAAGAGGAGAATGCCCTCACTATGTTGCTATTATAAAGACTAGCAAATGCTATAGTATTGTAATTATACATATAAGATATTAAGTGGAGGACCCTTCTAGATGTATCTTGGAAAGGGATGTGCACAATGAGCTAAGCAGATCAATCCAACCACAATTTCATATGTGCTCCTTGATCTCGACATCTTCTCGTTTTATGTACATTGGAGTGAACAAACAAATGTCTACATGCTACTTTATAATTGTCAAATTGTATGAATACTTTACATTTTAATGACAAAATAAGGTTTTGTTTTGTCCATGCAATTGGATCAAATAAAAAGTTTGGTTCATCAAATTAACCAATTTGTATAAATCTAATTATTTGGGATAAAATAATATTCAGTTTTGTTCAATGTTCAAAAGAAAATATGTGGCGGATACAAAGTGGTTAGGCGGTCTTGTGGCAAATGGTCAAAATGGGATAGGAGTAGGCAGAGTGGGAGATAATAGGGAGATTAATTAAATCTTATGTATAAATAAAATTTTCTTAATTTTTAATTCTAAAATATTCATTAACGAATAGACTCTTGAATTATATGGTGTGAACCAAGTTGAAAGTAATGTAAGGATCAAATTGTATATATGAGATCTAGTTGAGAGTCATCGGATCATGATCTCAGACCACAAAGATAATTCATCGTCAAGTTCTCATATAAGAGGATTATTTTATAGAAGTTTTTTCAACACCAAGTTGATTTGTCAACAAATGTTCGTAAAAATTCTATATAAGCATACAAGTGCTCATCTGATACACAAAAATTGGACCCCCATTGTTGCAAAAGGCTAAGTTTGCAAAAGTTCATGTAGCTTAGTAAAGTAGCACATTTGCCTAACACTACATGCTTTTCTTTATTCTGTGGTGCAAGCAACTAGTTTTGGATGATACAGAATGGAGCACATGGTGGTGTACTGAGTGCCGGGATACACGTGTCGATCCTGGAGCCCTGCAAACGCGAGATCGATTGATCTGGACCGTCCATCTTTGGCTGGTCCTGTGTATTACACTGCTATAGGGCCCCACCCACCATATGCATGACAGTATGGGCAGTTCAGGTTCATTCACATTAAGCTACACATATAAGGAGAGATGTTGGTATCTGAAAAGAAATATGGATATGTATTATTTTAAGGATATTGTCATGCTTTAGAAGCACAGTTCTTACCTTATGTAGCACAATTCTTTTCAGCCACTTAAACTGATGGATGATCTAAAGGGCATAATTTAGCGAAGTTCATAGACTCACGAAGCTAAAATTAAAAATTTAAGTGTCTAAGTGAGACGGTCATACAAGTATGAGAATTTATGACCACAACTCTTATCTTATGGGGCACAATTTTTTCTTTTTGCCACTTAGCTGATCTAAGTAACACAATTATGTAAATTTTATAGTCTTATAAGGCTAAAATTAAATAAATGAGACAATTGTACAAGTTTGAGAATCTCTGGTGCAATTTACTTTCGATATTTATCCGTACCAACTTTAAACTTATAATATATTTATCACAAAACTTAGTTATTTAGATTTCAAAATATGTAGGACGTATCTAGGAGAAATCAATCTTAAAATAGGAGAATGAGAACTATAATTTTAACCTTTGAATTAAATTCGAATGGTATAAATCAAAAAGAATAATTTATGTCACTAGAAGGTGGAAGAGTGAAAGAATAAAAATAGAATGTTTTAGTGGTCTTTTGAAAGATGACAGTGGTTATTAATGGATGATCAAATCACTCAAATTAAACACAATGATCAAGACTATTAATTCTTATTCTCCTATTTTAAGAGTGGTTCTCATTTTGACACATTTCCTAGAAATATGTTCCCAATTAAGCTGTCATAAATATAACTAGTTTGTGAGATGCATGTTGGATATATATCTTAATTTGGAATCATCAAATTCCCATGCATATATGTATTTAACAAGAACTGAGGCGTCTAAGTGCACAAAGTATCTTGTCAAAAATAAAAGCAAATTACATGAAGCAAATAAAGATTCTCGTAGAGTGGTAAGTATGTAGCCATATTCCCTCTTGTTCATGATTGGGTTTAACAAGTGTATTTTTATCTCAAAGAACAATTCGATGAGTTGCATAAAATAAACTAATCAAGTTTCATTAACCTAATGACACGATAAAGTTGTGCAAAGATTCGTGGCATGTGAGGGCAGCTAATTACTTAGAGGGGTGGCTAGCAAGTACGGTGGCATGTTCCATGTTCCCCTTCAACTAAACCACAATGCATGAACATATGCCTTGAGAAAAGAAATGCCCTCAATGATTAAAGAGTGATTAGAAAAATAAAATTTTGTTTGATGCTCACTAAGTACTCCCTTAGTTCCTGAATAAATAATGTTTTGATTTGCTAATGTTTGAAGATACAATTTTTGCCATTAATTTTTACAATTATATGTTGGTGCAAGTTATTATAAATAGTATTTTGGCCCCTCTATTTTACTCAAAAGTTCATTTTAGTCTCTCTATTTTATAAATGTGTTTAAAGTAGTCCTTTCCATTAAAAAAAATAAATTTAAAGTGGCGTATGTGTATGCTCATGTGGTAGACTAAAATCATATAATATGCACATTTGAACCATCTAGGGTCCCACACCACCACAAATCTTTCACAATGCAATGGAAAAATAAGATTCTGTAACTCCAATATATGACAAATTATTTGATTCAAAAATTTTAACTGATGTGGCATCTTATGTGTTCTTCAAATCAGCACAAACATGCCAAGTCAAATTTTAAAATTTAGTTTTTAATCAAAATGACTATTTTGACTTACATCACAAAATAGAGAAACCAAAATAAATTTTAAAACAAAAAAAAGGGACCAAAATATAATAGGAAAAAATTTCTTCATGCTCCTCAAAAAATGTATGTTTTTGTTTCTGTCAAAAAAAATCATTCTTTCTTTTTTTATCATTGTCATATCAATTTTTATTTTGTTTTTATTACCACCATCAATTAGAAATAGTGGGATGGGGGTACCGAGATGAGGAAATAACAGATTTATCCTTGTTTGCTCCCTTTTGTTTTTGTCATTGCAAAAATACTTTTATTAGTGATAGTTGGGGGCAATGTTTTGGAGGAAAAAAGTTTGATGTTTGGCGCCAAAAGGCTTATGCTTTTGCTATAAAATAGTGTGCTGGCTTAGCATTTGTTCGCTTACCTCAAACATGTCTCAATCTTCTTCTTTGAATCAATCAAGAGCATTTGGAGCATGCTAGCATATCCTATGCCCCAATTATGGAAATCCCGTTAATGTGCTCATTTCTAGGATTAGAAGGAATCCAGATAGAGTTTTCTATAAGTGTCCTAAATATTCTATAAGTATTCATTTTTATACATTTTTTAAGCTTATTCTTGGTATAATTATGAGATTATTTGCAATCTAGTGGATGCCAATATTGGTAGTGAGCAAATGAAGCAACAGCTGGAGTATATGAAGCAACAATCAGGCATGTTTTTGAACTAGACGCTGCTGTTAGGGAGGATGAACAACTAGAGTAAGGGATGAAGGGTGTGGAGAAGTTGCTATCAAGGCTGATGAAGATCTCATGTTTGTGTTTGTTGCTGCTGATCTATTTGGTGCTGGTAAAGTAACCGAGTAGGGCTAAAATGTGATGTTGTGTGTAACGATGACTTAGATGCAATGAAGCATATGTTAGTACTTACAATTGTTTGCACTAGGGATATCATAGTGATGGAAGTAGCATAAACATAGCAACAACTAGCATCACTAAGATGCAGTTGCTACTGAGATTATCACACTAACAGAAACATGCTTGCGTAAAGATTTGTATGTTGTTGCAAGGTATCAACTCTACTATTTTTCTTTTGTTACATAAATTGGCCAACAATGTACCATTTGTGATATTCCCTGTGTACTATATTGCTCATATATGTACCTAAGCTAGAGATGAATGCTTGAGAATTTTGTCCAGCTTGGGATGAGTAAAAATTCAAATTCTAAGAGCACATGAAACAAAATGAAGTTGAAATAGATATAGCCACAAGCATGCAGTTAGAATTGCCTTTCAGCATTTTCTTCTCCAAGAAAAGCAGGAGTAATGGCTGTCATGAAATTCCTACCTCTTGAACTCCTAATCGCCTCTTCTGTTATAGGAAGAATCATCTTTTTTCCTTCCTTTTTTTTTTAACTTAGAATTCTCTGTTCTTTCAGGGTTACAAAGGATTGCAGGGTGGGGATGGCAAACGATAGGATCCAGGAGTTGCATGTGCATTATGGCCTTGACGAAGGTCTGTGATCTTAATGTCATCATCATGGTTAGCTTTAGCTTAGACTAATTATGTATTGTGTTTCTTGTTCTATGTTATGTCGTGTTCCCTGCTTACTCTTGTTTGTATGATTTGTCAGTATAGTATTGTGTACTTTCCTTTCAAGTATTTGTCTCTGGTCGGCTCTTGCACACTGCCGTGCTGGTGCTCTCACCTTATCATGGCACCTCTGTGTGGATCTGGTAAACATATTTTTCCCTTGTATCATCATATGCCAGAAGTTTCAGTTCCACGAGATTAAAAACATTTGTTCTGTTTGGATTTTTCTAGATGGATTTTTCATGCAAGAGAATGCAAAATGTGAAATTTACATTTCGCCTCGCCCGCTGCATTTTCTTGGTGCAAGTTCAGGAAACGAACATGAAATTCTAGATTGATCGCTCTATATTCAAGAAATATGTAACATGTTTCGCATTTGAGCATCCAGCCAGTGCATTTCTTGAACCCAGAGTAAGCAATTTGAAATGTGGTTAGTTTAAATTTATATGAAATCCTGTCGAAATGGAATCCTAGAACAGAATGTGAAAGTGTCACTGCCATTGTCTCAAATACCGTAATTCAAGCATTATCTCAAGGCAGAAACAAACTGAGAAAAAAAATATATCTGCATCCTTTATGTAGTTGCCATTTTGCAGGAGTGAGCTTGTAAAGATCCATGATTGATTAACCAGGAGGTAGCTTCTACTGATTTATCTCTTCTATGCATTGAACCACTTGACATGTTCCTCGTGCATGTATTTCTTCACTGTTCTCAAATGTTGTCAGGGTGCATCTTCCCAAATCTGTTTCTCTAATTCTCATCAAGCAAGTATGATTGACTGTCGCTGCTCTGTCACAAAGTTTATTCTTCAGTTCAACACAAGTTGACACATGCTGATAATAGCATTTCTTTGGTCCTTTTCTTTCAATTTCATCTTGCCATACCATGCCTGATTGTTTATCTTCTCCTTTTTAATAGCTTGATTCTATTTTGCGTGAAGGATTTAGATTCACTGTTTACCCTTTTGCCAAAATGCATCCTATTTGCTCTATGTTTTTCTTATAAAGTTGCTCTATGTCCCCCTTTCCTGTTACTATCTGAGTTTAGGTTTCATGCAGGATTTGGAGATGTATGTGGAACAAAGAATAATGTTTTGTTATTTTTGCATATGGTGTAATTCCAGCGTGTTCTGACGATGGTTTGCATATATAAGTAATTCCATATTGATGTTTCCTCCTTTTTTGCCATTTTGGCTACATGTGTTTGGATCCTCTTATGTGTGTGTTAGTCAGGATAGTTCTCTCCCATTTGCACTTAAGTCGACTCGACAAGAATAGGGATTCTTATGTGTGTGTAATGGATCGATTCCTAAACCCGAGATTATTAGGGAATAGGGATTCTAGATTTTTCGAGTTTGTCTTAAACACATTGTCAAATGTGTTATTTCTATTTGTTTTTTCATTTGTTTGGCTCCATATTTGTTCCATAAGCTATCTTGTAATGTCACGAGCAAGTGTTGTGGTCTTGACTCTCGAAGACGAGACTGCTAGGAGTTGGTATTTTATATTGTGCAAGCTTTTTAGTGTTGTTTCATTCCATATACAAGCAAATTTATATTTGCTATATTCGGTGGCTTTTGGTATCTTAACTGCTATGTAGGCTATACAATACTATAACAAGATATTTTATATCTGTCTATATAAGCCGAGTTTGATGCACATTCATCTGATTAGTTTTTAAATAACCCAATGCAAAAATAAAATAATGAAACTAATTATAGTAAAATGACATTATAAATTTAATCTGCTAGTTGCGACTTTGAGTCACGATAGATAACTTATCTCGGCTCTAAGTTGCGATAGGTTGACGTGTTGACGTGTTGAATTAGATTTGCAATTTTATTTCTGAGTTAGTTTCGCTATTTCACTTTTATATTGGGTTATTTTAAAAAAAATTCCATTCGTCGAGCATAGAAACTAGCACTTGCTATGAAAAGCTGGCCTAATGCAAAAATGAAAAGGCCATTGATATTGTATTCTTTTTTCTATTGTACTGATGGAAGTGAATGGCGCATTCATAAAGCAAGTACTCGAGAAGCAGGTACAGCATGCGCCGGAGAAACCAAGTGCTAGAGACTGAGTGCTCACCACCGTCTCTGTCCACGGCGAAGCGCGTGTTCCGGCCTCCCACCGTATCGTTATCCATATCCTCTTCGGATACTGCAGACCCAACGCTTCCATTCCAAACCAAAAGTTACAAACCATGTCTGGGTGTTGAGGACGAGGAGGCGATTCGGCACCGGAGGACTGCGGTGAGTGGTGGCGCAACCTGCGGCTAGAGCGGCTGCAACTGCTGCAACAGGCAGAGCGTAATCGCGCGACGGCTGCGGAGTGCAATTGCCGGGGGCTGATCGGCGGCGGAGCCTGCGACGATGAGGCCGATTAGCAAACGGAGCGGCGGCGTCGCCCACGACAATGAGACCGATCGGTGGTGGAGCGGCACCCGACGGCTGTGACGAGAAGCGGCCCGGTGGGCCGGCGCCGGTGACGGCCGCACCAGGTGACGGCCGCACCAAGTGATGGCGAGGCGACCAACCGCCAAGATTGTCATCGGCGAGCCAATCGGCAGGGGTGGAGCGGCTTTCGACTTGGCGCGAGCCTTTGGTGGTAAAAGAAAAAAGGAACAACACCTGGGCCTAGCTCCCAGCCGCGCCGGGGGCGGCTCCCACAAAAATAGAACGCCCAAGGTAGTAACTAAACAGCCCTCTAATCCATCCTAAGATTTGAGGTAAGCCTGCCTAAACAGTGACGGGATTAAGGGGGTACTCAATGCTAGGTATACACACTTTACACACCTAAATTTTTACCGCAGTATATAAACTTCCTAATTTGACCCCCCAATTACTCCTCTCTTATTAGTAATTCTGTAATTCCACCCAAGGCCCCGATAAACCATGCCCATTAACAGCCCTAGTCACAACATTCTATCTTATTACACCCAAGAGATTAATTGCACACATTCAAGTAGTAGAAGGTTTTAGTTTAAAAAAAGATAGTACAACGTTTTGATTGCACCAATTTCAAGTAGGGTCATAACAGAGCCACATACACATCTAAACTTGTACCAATACTGCAGGTAACACAAATCTGAATTGAGCTATAAAAGTTCTGGATGCAAAACATATAAGATAGCAACACAGCAACAAGCTGATCTCTCTGTATTACAGAGCATAAGGGCATCAAGGTATTACAAAACAATCAGCAATCACAGATACTCAATACTCCCACAGTTCTCTGAAAATATGACTCCTCTCCTTCCCTCCAACATGTCACTACTCAGACAGAAGTGACAGATCTAACCATAGTACCAATCCCATCTATCAGTTCTTAGAAACAATCATTCCTTGAATCTAGACTATTTAAGCAGGGATTTACAGCTATAATAAAGATACCGTGAATATTTTTAAACCCATAAGTCTGACTGGAAATGGTGAAAAGATTACATAGCAGTGCAGCACTTGCTCTTCGGGATTTCTTGCGCCGGACCAGGGACAAGGACCTTCTTCCCTGCCAATGACGGGGCGGCCCCGTTGGCCTTTGGGTCTGACGCCATATTCTTCTTGCTGTGGATTTTGAAGATCTCCGTCAAGACAGTTTGGAAGGCGTTCTCAACATTGGTTGCCTGCAGAGCAGATGTCTCCAGGAAGAAGAGGTTCTCCTTCTCAGCAAATTCCTTGGCGTCCTCAGTGCTCACAGCCCGCTCCTCTTCAAGGTCACTCTTGTTGCCAACCAGCATTATGACAATGTTCTTGTCTGCGTGGCCACGGAGCTCCTCTAGCCAGCGAGGTATGTGGTCAAAGCTCTGGCGCTTGGTGATATCATAGACCAGCAGGGCTCCTAGTGCACCTCTGTAGTATGCGCTTGTGACAGCCCTATACCTGAGGTAGTTCAAACAACTAGTATGAGAAGTTGGGAACACAAAAACATGATGTTAAGCAAAGAAAGAGGTGCCAAAAAATATCATCACTAAACCAAATATTAACAAACATCTTGAGCATTACAAGTAATATTCAAGCTTTATTACAGAAGCCCAACATATGTTAAACTTGTTATCAACTGTGAATGTCACTCTACCCACAGGATGACAGATCAGAATCAATATACAGTAATTCTTGAATGATGCAGAATGTCCGATTCATAGAGTTCATAGAAAGCATGGCTATCAATCTATCATGTGTTATGTGCACAAGAATGCAAAACAGAACACATTTCAAATAACAGAAACAGGAGGCAGCATTTTTTTTTTTAATAAAAAAAAAGGAAGGAAACAACAAGCAGAAGCATAAACCAATAATGGCTTCGTTTGCTATTCTTGAGCAATGATAATACATAATGGAGCACGCCAACAATAGAAGTTCTTAAGCGGGGAATGCCAGATAGTACATGATATTAATCCATAACTTGCAGCATAAAGGCAAACCTAGGCTGTACATCCAGAAGCCTTTCTATACAGTAGCAGTAGGCATTTACCAAACAAATCCTATGTCATGAGGGGAGCATATTCAACAAGTTTCAAGCGGGGTAGAAAAAATGCAGGATGAGCAGAATTGGATCACACTGTTGCTACTTTTAATCTTTAGTTTGACGTGGAACATCATATCAATATTTGATATCATAATCAATGAGTTGGATCAAGAAGTTGCTAGTTTCGATCTTTAGTTTGGCGTGGAACATAAGATCTAACATTGACAGAATAATGAGCTTGCAGGAAGGAAAGTGTTCATATATTAATTACAGCAGAAGCAAATATAGAGATAAAAAGAACAGAGAGCATCTGAACAAATAGTTGGCAGTAGCTATCCATTCTCCAGAAAATACTGAATCAAAGCATAGCAATTTGTGCAGCAATGTAGATACATACATATTAAATGGAGAAAACAATTTGGATGATAAAGTGGAATAAAGAGAAACACACAAGAAAAGGAACCAAAGTAGTCCCAAACTTGACCTAAATAGGAAGAATTTTGGATCTCTTGGAAAGAAAAAGAGCACCTGAGTTTGCAACCAAGCAGCTAGATATCACAAGATAAAGATCACCCTACTTCATTAGTCATTCATTTGAAGAATGAAAACGTTTCCCAAATGAAACTATGGACAAGCAGCTAGTTATCACAAGATAAAGATCACCCGACTTCATTAGTCATTCATTTGAAGAAGGAAAACATTTCCCAAATGTAACTATGGACTATTTAAGACAAAGAAGAAAAATTTTGTAAGACCACTAAGTGTCCATACCACCAACTCCCCACCCCACCCCATCCATTTTCAAATTTTCAAAGAAGTCAATAATTGCTAAATCATTATGCCAACATATCAAAACCACCCATTATATTGAATGCGGGATGAAATATGCATTGGTTTCCAAAGGTACAAGGTGTAAGTTGTCCAGTTTCAAAATACAGGGGGTTATCCAGACTTTTTTAAAGTAGAGGAGAATAATATGGACTTTTTTCCAAAATTGGGCTATGCTTCTCAAGTCATATTAATAATGCAGCATACACTGTGCAGTTCAGCTTGCCTAAATACTGACCTCTGGCTCAACTATTGAAATACTTTATGGTAAACACAAGAATCGCAGTTTCAAGGAGTCAATTCTTAGGAATGATTCAAGTAGCTTTATCCCTGACTGCCCATCACATCATGAGGAACAAAAACTTTGCACCAACACCATGATTGTCCATCACCTTGAACTCCAAGTTTTAAATGATTGCATAAACTCCAAGGAAATATGTGCATAGCGTAAATTGGAAACCAAGATCTGGATTATTTTCCACGAAGATCTGAATTTTAATGCATAATGCAAGTAATGTTTTTAAAAGAAATTGCAAAATGCACAAAAAGGGCTGTCTCAGCTGACTACCAGCTGAAACCAGTCAACTTAAGCTCATTACTAGCCGAGGTAGGCCATCAGTAGTGTGTTTCATGATTGCCAAGTAAACCCAACCAATTTTTGTGGTTACTGGTAGTAACCAGTTGGAAATTGGTAGTGGCAGCTCGATGGTTTCCCAATACAGGACCATTTGCACAAACCCTGGCCTGGAGAATTTATACAGTATTTCATCCTCATGGCCTTATAACCTAAACAGGTTGCAGGGTACCAAAAGGGGTGAGAATCAAAAGAATATTCTCAACTCCATCTATGTTTGAGTTACTAAACAAAAGAAACATATGCTCAGCAGAGGTTTAGGTAGACAAGTGAACTACATGAGGCTAGAACATTTCATGCAAAAGTAGGTTTGCTGCTAGCCTACATGCTAGAAAAATATATGAAATGCAATCAACTGCCTGAAGCAGGTGGACATATTAATGACTGCAATACCTTAACAGCATCAAGTACGCATACCTCACAGTATCATATTTTGATTTTTTGATTATGAATAGCGCCCATAGTCTGAACAATCAATTAAAGGATGATCAAAACACCAGGAAATGCTTGCTACCTATATGCATATTGACATAGTTGATAGGGCTTACTCTTGCACTGTCACGATGCGCCACTGATGGATTATACGAGATCAATAAAACAAATGCATACCTTATTCACATGCACACTTAACCCATCAAGAATAGGAAGCTATAATATGATCTCAGTTGGTTCTTGAGCAAAATAAATCACTCACAGAGTAAATTTATCGCACGCATATTCCTTTTGTCGCGGTAATAATAAGCCCTTATTGATGGCCATGTCAAGCATGCAGTTACATTTCTTGGTGTAAATACTAAACAAGTACACTGTCACTAGTACTACCCAAGAACAGCTGAGAGCTCAAATCAAATCACTCTCATTTACTCGACCCCCATACACTACCAACTTCTTCAGCACATGCCGCCGTGCACCAAACATGAATAATTGTAGCAAATCTCCCATAATCCCATACTAATTTGAGCTAAATCACGCATATAGCAAAGCAACTCCACGGCTTAATAACACATGCCAGATCTAGGTTAAATTTCAGGTCCTACAGATCTAACCACCTTTTCTGCTAGAGATCTAACGGAAATATGTTACATAAAAATTGCAAAAAAAAAAATACTACAACAGCTCTAACAACCCCCAAAAAAATACAAAAAAAAAAACCCAAAAAAAATCCCCAGAAATACCCCAAAGAGAGAGAGAGAGAGAGAGAGAGAGATCAAGATTCAAAACAAACCAAGACGAATCAAAGGGAGGGTTTGGCGGTACTGGTACCTCTCCTGGCCAGCGGTGTCCCAGATCTGAGCCTTGACGCTGCGGTGGTCGATGAGGAGGGTGCGGGTCTGGAACTCGACGCCGATGGTGGCCTTGGAGTCGAGGCTGAACTCGTTGCGCGCGAACCGCGCCAGGATCTGCGACTTGCCCACCGCTGAGTCGCCGATCAGCACCACCTTGAACACGTAGTCCACCTTCTCCCCGCCCGCCATCGCCGCCGGAGACCAGGAAGCGGCGGCGGTGGCAGCTCAAGTGGTTGCGTACGTGGCTCGCTTGTGGTGGTGGGAGCGAACTGTACTGGAGTGACTAGACTATACTAGAGTAGAGTATATATAGATAATATAGATATAGACGGGGTGGGTGTGTGTTCGGGGGATGTGAGTTGGAAGCGGCGGAGACGGCGACACGGCGTCTCGGGAGTGGTGGGGAAGGGGAGGCCAATGCTATTGCTCTCGCGTATGCATCACACTCGTTTTTTGAAACTTACAAATCTTAGGTTCAGATATTTTTGTGATCTTTACTGAGTAAGATTATAACCCATAATAAATAGTTATATTAAGATTTTAATTTTAGATCATCCTATTTCATATCAAAAAAAATATATCTCATATAGTTTTTATAGGAATAGTTCTCGTAGAACTTTTGTGGAGATAGTTGGTGGAACGGTGGTGAAGTTTTTTAAAAAAGAATTATAAACATTCCTCCAAAATCACTTACATTTTCAAAGACACCCCACCAAAAAATTGTCAATATTTTATCTCCTACAAATATTTTCTAGTTTAAAAACTCACTTAGCATCAGCGGACTAGTTTTAAAAAAATTTATCTTTACAAGTGGTAGTACATAAGACTATTTATTGAATATATTAATTAGGCTTGAGTATAATTAGACCTACTTGACTCGCCCAAACTTGAAAGACTGGGTCAGACTCCCTACACTAGGCTCGAGGCCCTCCAAAATTCAAAAAATCCGATTCGTACCAAAGAAGAGTTCGACTCAATACTTTATTTCTGTTCTAGTAAATCTTCATTAAATCTGCCTTGATTTTTTGACCTAGCTCAATTAAATTCTCTAGCCTGACCTGCCCAAACCAGAGCAGATTTTGCTAGGCCCACCCTAAGGTTAGGGTCGGGCTCATGCTCCTTACATCCAACTTAAGACCTCCTGAAATTTAAAAAGTCTGACCCCAACCTGACTTGATCCAATTGTTTGAATGTAGCGTCGTAACCCAATTAAACACGCCCACCCAACCTGAGCCCGACCTAACATATGAATGTTTTATAAATATTCATATGTGCTATTAAAGTGTTGGAAATACTTTATTTTGCACCAATTCTTGCATGGAATGACTTCTTCTCCCACGTAAGCATTGACACATGAGCACAAAAATATAGGGGTAATTAGGCCCATCCCACCATCAAAGATATGAAATTATCAAAATATCATTGATATTTCACTAACGTGTGAACTCAAACTCCATATGTAATACTCACAACTAGTAATATTTTGCTAATTTTACACATTTTTAGTACTATGAAACTAAATATTCCAAAATTATTTGACACCAATATAGTTAAGTGAATTAAAGTGGGTGTGGTATTTTACAATAACATGTGAAAAGTGCCAAAAATAAAAATACAGGTAAGCACATGAAATTTCTTTTTTTTTAAAAAAAGTAAGTATAGTGTTTTTTTAGAGGTTTTTTTTTTTTGAAAATGTCAAATTACGGGATTGCCACCATCATTTTTATTTTGGGTTTGGGACAATCATCTGCGGATCTAAAAATTACAAATATTAACAACTGCGAAAAATATGTGAAACATAAATACTCCCGAAAAATAACTACTTCTAGATTTCTTGGGTACCTCACCGCTGTTAGTTTTTTCCTCGATACTTCCCACGTTGACGTTTGAGTCGGAATCATATTTTGAATACATCCAAATGTACTGTATTTAGTAGATATTTTAGATATTATAATTACAAAAAATCTAATCAAACAATAGATAACATATTTTTATCATATATAATTAAAATACAAAACAAAATTCATTAATCAAACTAGTTCTCAAATCATTGGGAGTAGCAGAATATTGAGGGCGACAAATGAATATATGTCCAATAACGGTAGTATTTTTATTTTGGAGGTATAGATACCTAATATTGTGTCTTGTAGAGGGAAGTCGATGTTGATGGTATGTATACATCTTAGAAATTTTGAATCAGCCGATAAGGGATGGTTTTGCTAACCCCTTTTTTATGTTTTTTTTAAAAAAAATTAGTTATATATCACTGCAAAATTTGATACTTTGTTAAGGATAAAATACATTTTTAATCTTTTTATTTTGTCTTAAACCTCGTTTGATTCCTTTACTATTTCAAACGGCTCAAATGTATGGGATCCTCTAATTTCAAAACCGAATATCTTTTAATCCCTAAGTTTGTTTTAATGTTGTTTGATGACGTTGACTATTGTATATTACTTGTGTAAGAAAGAATAAGATAAATATGAGTTGATTAGGGTTTCAAAAAGGCTCCAAGACTGGTGTAATGCCCCGAACCAGGGGTCTAGGAAACTTGAACATCTTCTGAATACATTTGAGTCATACTCGTATGCATTCTGATACACAGTGGAAACACAGATGCATTGGCACAACGGATAAAGAAACTCTTTATTTAAAATTTAAAAGTGTCTAACAAAAATTATTGAAATAAGATTTAAAGAAACAGAATTCCAAAAACTAAACATCAATTCTCTTCATGCTAAGCATCCTCTGAGAAAAGATCCCCTCTTTTGTGGACGTGGTCTTGAAAACTGTCGTCATCTGGTCTTACCACTTAATATAGCTCTGAAGCGTTTACATACACCATCGTGCAACTATTGCTGTGAGTGTTTGAGACTCAGTAAGACAAGATATATTTAATTATTTATAATTATATACACGGTACAACTCATGAACAATCAACGCAACTAAAGGTCAAGTTTCCATCATTGAAGATGTACATGAATTTTGTAAAATAGTAAAATAATGTAAAAACTAACTTTTAACTTTTCGAACTTTTAATGGTGACTATCGTACTTGTTGGCAAATATTCACACTTAATTTACTTTACAAATGTGTTATATAACACAGCATCCCTTAGTTACAACAGTCAGCGCCATATGCGTCCTTCCGCATTTCTTTTAACGTATGACTAGCAATAAGGAAACAAAATCTTTAACCATATAGAGGAATATAGAGCCTGCCCAGACATGTACGCATACACTAACTACGCATAAACCGTTGTAGTGAGCTGCAGCACCACTACTTCAACTTCCACCACAACTACCCAAGAACTATGCGGGTTATATTTCCTATTGGGTTACTGAACTCAGTCCGCCCCATCCCAGAACTATGACGGTTATAAAACATGCATTGAATACTCACCAAGTTGTTATTAACTTAAATAATTTTATAACCTGCTACAACAACAACAACCACCACATATCAACTTGCAACAATAGATTTTAACCACAGATCTTGACCACGGATCTCAAGAACAATCTTAACCACAGATCGAAACCATTACTCATGTAAATGTCACTAAATCAATCTATACATGCTTCCAATTATTTTACATAAAAAACATGCAATTTCAGTGTATAAATAATAATAGATTAAAATCAAAAATATATAATACATAACAGGTAAAGTGTGCATTAAGGGTGGTATACACAACTTGTCTTCATTGTTTGTTGAATTCGAAAATTCTTCCTCGAAAGCTGCTAAAGGTCTGAAGATGAATCTGACGACTTCAATCGCAAAAATAGATGAATAACTAATAAATTCAAAAAATAATCAAATAAAAATACGCAAGTATTGAATCTTAGGTTTCATGGCTTATTAGGGATTTATGGTATAGATCTATGTTTCAATCTGCTGATCTAAAACTTAGAAACTAATAAGAAACCACTCCAGAGACTAAATTGTAAATAAAAGAATTACAAAAAGATCTTTGACTCTTAAAACTAATCTAACTCTCATCTTCCTCATGGGAGTAAAACACAACACACACCTTCGGGAAGGAGAAGAGGTAGCAGTGACTCGACTCGACACGACTCCGGTGGACGACGACTTCTCTTCCTCTCACATGGTTTATCCCGAATTTCTTACTTGTGTTTTTAATGGTTGAAATCGCCCTTATTTATAGTCTCATGGGATCAACTTTTTTCAATCATATTTCAATTCTTGATTTCCATATAAACATAATCATTTTCCTTTCTTTCAAAATCCTTTCTTTTCTTCTAAATTTAGATCTCATTCCAAATTTGTTCTTTCATTATTTGGATTGACTTAGTTGTGTTTTAATCTGAGTTCAATCAAGTCCAATTAAATTCAATTAGGTCCCAATTTGATCTAAAATAGGGATTTTGGTTCTTAGTCAAATATTGGGTATCACAACAGGCACAAACACAATGGTACCTTCCATGATGTCTTGAACAATATCAGTGTTGACGTTTTGTATTATCAACTTGTTGAAGTGAAAATAAAATAAGTGTCACCAACATGTTGACATAAATATGAATCACCACATTATACAAGTACCTAAAAGCATATTATTAAAATAACTCACAAAACAACGTAGAGAGTAAAAGGTATATGGATTTGAACATAAAAAGACGAATTTGAGATATTTTAAATTAGAAGAGCCCAAAATAAGCCTAGAGGAAAAAGAAAAGTCAAAAGTATATTTTACTCTTTTGCTAAATACTACTGCACATATTTTAATGAGACATTTATAATATTTAATAAAATACTCAATTTTTATGGTGGTACTGAACAAATTGTCCCATTGAATATACTGCGGTGTCAATAAAAAGAAAATTTTGCATTAAAATTCCTGCTTTTGGAATTTTTGCGAAGTCCTACTTGTAGTTAACCATGTATCACTTTGTACTTTAGAAATTGTGTATAGACAGTAGACTTTACTATATCACCCACATATATTATATGGTAGATTATACTTGGTGTGTACAATTTCAAAAGGGTGTGGTAAATTGTTAAATCTCAACTATTTTTATTTGATCTAAATATATATTTAAAATCTTTGTAGTGATTTTTTTATTTTAGAAGAGACGATTCGCTATTATCCTTGGCTAAAAAAGTTTTAAGTTGTGCTTTTGACATGTTTAGTGGGAAAAGAGCACCAAAAGTTATTCTCCCCCTGTATAACTTTAACAGGTAGTTTAAGTTTATTATATTACTCTTATTAAACTAAGAATGTGTCTGCGGAGTTTAAGATTCTCTAATAAATTTATTTATTTGAGTTTTCAACTTATAATCTAAAATAAGTCCATTCAACCAGTTTTAATTGAGATTCTCTAGTTCAAAAAAAAACATATCTTTAAAATAAATATTGAAATAAATTAGGTGTTTAACCATGACATCAACTTATAAGTCGTTAAATTTAAGTTAAAACTTTGCCAAACACAAGTAACTATTAACTCCATGTTTGAAAGACATGAGTGGATTTTACCCTAAAATCATATAAGTACACTTATTCAAGTATAAGAAATCTTTCCTAAAATAGTTAAATTGCATGTATAAAGATATGGATGAGCAGTGATTATATTACAGCATAATGAGTGGTTAATGTCAGTAAGTAACCCCGCAACGTGCCTCGTACGCCGAACGGTATCTTCCAGTCCCGAGATATTCCTCGTTTTTAAGAGTAACAGTTGCTGTTTTTTCGGCTAACTAACTCATTTTAAGACTTGGGCACTTCTGTTTTGTTCTTCCCCTTAAATGCACGATTGAAGTCGTTAACAATATGGCCACAGGACAGTTTTGGTGCGTACGCAGCGGCAGGTTGGTGATATTTACTTTGCATGTGTATGATGCTCTGTACCAATATCTCTATTACCTCAGTAATGGTTTGAGTGGAGATATATGGTAGCACTGCAACATAGCATGAATTCTTGCTGAGAGTACTAGGTAGAGTTGTAAGTTGCCGAAGCACGTCATTTCGGCCCGGCACACGGCACGGTCCGACACGAACACTAACTGATATGAACATGCCGGTGAAGAGCGTGTTCACGGAGGGTGGTCCAATCTTCACAACGTAGAATCTGAATAATTAGTATCTGAAGATACCTGAATAACTAGCATGACTTGACGAAATGAGATAGCCAACCACTTGCAGAACAAGGACCTGCGTATCAATGAATTCGCCCAACCACACTCTGAATTACCTATTCATACGACCACGCACGGAGTTGGTGCACAAATAAGGTGATCACGAAGATCGTTTAAGCAATTCTGGAGGAAATCACAAGAACAAAAGATGAAGGGATTCAACTTTCAACTAAAACTAAGACTTCAATTTGAAATTTCAATTTTAATGTCTTTTATATTGTATATTAAAAACTATAATCATGCCTCCCTTTTATACAGAGTAGTATTTACAAAAAAGATAGAAGACTTAAACTAGAATTATAATCTGAATCTAATTCAAAACTGAATAAAAATCCTAACAAACTATAAAAGATAAAAGAATTGAGGCCAAAAAGGGTTTTAAATTGCAGGATCGAGGATTCAAACTGAGGCCAAACACGCGGGAGCGGGGGTTGCGAACCAGTTGGGCTAGAGGCTTTAGCTGCCCTAAAGGCGCTGGCCTTTTTAATATCCATTTAGTTGTCGAGAGTCCAGAACTCGACAAGCAGGGAAAAAGTTTTAATTGCGGGAGTGGGGATTCGAACACGGGCAAAGGGACTGCAAGCCGGGGGTGGGAACCAGTTGGGCTATGAGTTTTAGCTGCCCTAGTATTGCTGGACATGTAAATATTGAGCAACTTGTCGAGTTTCCAGAACTCGACAAGTTGCTGGTCCCCATTTCATATAACTCTGGTCCCCTCCTGCTTTGCTCACTTTGCTCAGTGTTCAGCATAGACAGCACACACACGCACAAACACAAACACCTCTCTCTCTCTCAATCTTTAAGTTTAGATCTAGCAAAATTCGTCCGGTAAATTGATTCGGTTTAGAAGAGAAACTTGTAGAGGATTCCGAGCTCTTCGAAAAGAGGTATTTTTTATTGAAATGCAATGAAGATTCTATTAAGTATGTTGCTAATGATGTAATCAGGATTTATGTTTATGTGTATAAAACTACTGGAGTAGGTATTATCTTTTTAGGATATATGTTTAGGAAATATGTACATGTGTATATATGTTTGAAAATTAGGTTTTTTTAAATGTATGTGTGTATGTTTGAAAATGTATGTTTTTTATAAATTAGGTTTTTTAAATATATATGTGTATATTTGTAGAAATTATGAAATTAGGTTATTTTTAATTATGTGCAACTATGTTTATAAATTAGGTTTTTGAAATGTATAATGTGTATGTTTTTAGAAATTATGAAATTAGGTATTTTTAATTATGTGCAACTATATTTAGAAATTGTGTTTTTCAAATGTATATGTGTATGGTTTTAGAAATTATGTGCATGTGCGTATGGTTTTAGAAAATATAAAATTAGGTTATTTTTAATTGTACACATGCATGCTCTATGTTTAAGAATTATGTTTTGTAAATGTATATGTGTATGTATTTAGAAATTATTAAACTAGGTTATTTTCAATTATATGCATGCATGAATGCATGCTCTATGTTTAGAAATTAGGTTTTTCAAATATATATATATATGTATGGTCTTAGAAACTATGTGTATGTATGTTTGGTTTTAGAAAATATAAAATTAGGTTATTTTTAATTGTACACATGCATGCTCTATGTTTAATAATTAGATTTTTCAAATATATATGTGTATGGTCTTAGAAATTATGAAACTATGTTATTTTCAATTACATGCATGCATGCATGCTCTATGTTTAGAAATTAGGTTTTTCAATGTATATGTGTATGGTCTTAGAAACTATGTGCATGTGTGTATGGTTTTAGAAAATATAAAATTAGGTTATTTTTAATTGTACACATGCATGCTCTATGTTTAAAAATTAGGTTTTGTAAATGTATATGTGTATGTATTTAGAAATTATTAAACTAGATTATTTTCAATTACATGCATCCATGCATGCATGTTCTATGTTTAGAAATTAGGTTTTTCAAATGTATATGTGTATGGTTTTAGAAACTATGTGCATGTGTGTATGGTTTTAGAAAATATAAAATTAGGTTATTTTTAATTGTACACATGCATACTCTATGTTTAAGAATTAGGCTTTGTAAATTTATATGTGTATGTATTTAGAAATTATTAAATTAGGTTATTTTCAATTACATGCATGCATGCATGCTCTATGTTTAGAAATTAGGTTTTTCAAATATATATGTGTATAGTTTTAGAAACTATGTGCATGTGTGTAGAAAATATAAAATTAGGTTATTTTTAATTGTACACATGCATGCTCTATGTTTAAGAATTAGGTTTTGTAAATATATATGTGTATGTATTTAGAAATCGGTCCATAGAGTTGTCAGACATAATGGTGTCATGTTATTTACGGGTGAGACGAATGTACGTAGGGAATGGAGAATCCAGAAAAAATTTGCATATTTTATGGCGACGGCTTAGTTTGCCAGGGGCAAAGTGGGTTGATATGAGCCATTGCCGGTATGTGACGGACTTGCTCGTGCGGCCCCACCTTCGCCGACAGAACTATCACATCAAGACAGTCTTTGATTAGGTCTTGATGTTCAGTTCCCAGGCTGGATACATCACTCGGTACGTTTGTCTTGGCTAGATACTTATGTTCGTCACTTATCTTATTTATTTTTTGAAAGTTCCCATATGAATTTTGCATATGCAGGCTGTCATAGCGGTGGCCATCGACAGGCAGGCGGCAAACCTGTTGTCTAGCCTTTCTCGGGGAGGACGACGATTCAAGACAGTGGGGCGTGGTGCCCTACATTCCATCCGTATAGGAGCACAACGACTCTTCTGCGACCTAACTTGTGGCTGAAAGACAGATGGATCGGTTCCACACCAGAGAGGGGCCTGGCCACCTAACCCGATGTCAGCCCGGCCTAGCCTGGGTGGTGCTCGATAGAGCACTTCGTCAACACGGCGCAGTCATCGCCACACATTGTTGACCTGGGGATGTGACGTGCCAGGTATGTCCGCCGGCCCTTCTCGACTTCGTCGTTCCTCGTCAATGCACAGTGCTCGACGCAGAGATCTGCATATTGGGGGCCCGTCACGCATCGCACTCCCGATTCATATGACTCTGACGATGAGGACGACATCCGTCATCAAGACGAGGAGGATGTGAGTAGGGCGTTGGCAGAGTGGCTTGCGGTTGACAAAGATTGGGACCATGCTCATATTGAGTAGGTGGCGCAGGGACAGGGACACTCAGTTCGTTGGGGGGAGCCCGCCCACGACCACATGTATCAACACGACTATCGTGAGTACTACGCTCCACAAGGAGGCAAGGCCAATTGGGTGGCACAACAGTGGGACAACGAGGACTGGGTCTTGAGCATGTTAGGGATGCACGACCCTTATGCTCATCAGTACTACCAACCGGATGAGTTAGCGCCGAGTGAGCTCGAAGATCACCCTCCACCGACACAGCCATCTCAGGGTCATGCAGGTACTGAGCGGCATGGTCCTTCTACCACGGCTGGGCGGCGATCACATGTGCCACCTGATCCGTACTCACCATCGTCTTTTCAGAGAGATAGGCATGGGCATAAGAGGGGTCGTCCAAACCCATAGCGAACATGTACTAACGCTTTTATTTTTCAACGTGTTACATTCAAAATTTAGTAAATGCATTATTTTCTAGATTAAATTGTGCTCGATCGTTTTGAACTATGTAACTGCAGTTAATTAATTTGGCCAGTGCCTTTACCACAACCCCTCTCACCCCCCGCGGCCTAGGTTCAAATTCGAAGACTATATATATATATATATATATATATATATATATATATATATATATATATATATATATATATAAGAAATCTATTAATTTATTGGATACGTCTTACTCTTAATTAATACAAATTCTATGACTAAATATTAATAAAAGTTAAAAACTCATAATTAAAATTACTAGATTTCTTATATGTATATATATATATATATATACATGGGAACGGGGTGCGAACCAACCGGACTAGGAGCCTTTGACTACTATAATTGCACTGGACTATTTAATATTGTTTGACTATACATACATACATACATACATATATATATATATATGTACATGTACATATATATACATATACATATACATTCAAAATTTAGTAAATGCATTATACATATACATATATATGTATATGTATAGTCAAACAATATTAAATAGTCCAGTGCAATTATAGTAGCCAAAGGCTCCTAGTCCGGTTGGTTCCCACCCCCCGTTCCCACATACATATACACATATATGTACATATACATGTACATGTACATATATATACATATACATATACATTCAAAATTTAGTAAATGCATTATACATATACATATATATGTATATGTATATGTATATGTATAGTCAAACAATATTAAATAGTCTAGTGCAATTATAGCAGCCAAAGGCTCCTAAGCCGGTTGGTTCCCACCCCCCGTTCCCACATACATATACACATACATATACATGTACATGTACATATATATATATATATATATATATATACATTTGTTGGGCAAATCCTGTACCTCCGGGTAGTCTTCGAAGTGAGCTCCCGAGCACCCTCGGTCCTTCGTGCGGAGAAGGTTCCTGGCGGGTCCTGGGCGTCCGGGCCCCGGGTCTCGTGGGGTCTTCGGAGCGTCTCGGTCCTTCGTGCGGAAAAGATCCCCAGTGGGTCCCTGGGCCTCCGGGCCCCTGGTCTTGTGGGGTCTCCAGAGCGCCTCGGGCCTTCGTGCGGAGAAAGTCCCCAGTGGTTCCCTGGGCCTCCGGGCCACGGGTCCCAGGGGACCTCCCGAACGGCCTCGGTCCTTCGTGCGGAGAAGGTCCCCAGCGGGTCCTGGGTCCCGCGGGGTCTCCGGACCGCCTCGGCCCTTCGTGCGGATATGGTCCCTGGCTGGTCCCTGGGGCTAGGCCCCAAGTCCCAGGGTCACCGGGCTCTTGGTCCCGGGGAGTCACCGGATCCCGGAGAGTCCCGGAGAGTCACCGGGCCCCCGGTGAGACCCGGAGCATCACTGGATCCCAAAGAGTCCCGGAGGGTCACTGGGTCCTTGGAGGGTCCTGGAGGGTCTTCGGGCCCCGAAGGTTCACTAGGGTCCCAGAAGGTCATCGGGACCTTCCAGGGTCCTGGAGGGTCTTCGGACCCCGGGTCCCGGGGAGTCACCGGGTCCCGGAGAGTCCTGGAGAGTCACTGGGCCCCTAGTGAGACCCAGAGCATCACTGGGTCCCGGAGAGTCATCGGGTCCCCGGAGGGTCTCCGGGCCCCGGACATTCACTAGGGTCCCGGAAGGTCATCGGGTCCCTACAGGCTCCCGGAGGCTTCTTGGGCCCCGAGTCCTGGGGAGTCACCGGGTCCCGGAGAGTCCCGGTGAGACCCAGAGCATCATGGGGTCCCGGAGAGTCCCGGAGAGTCACCGGGCCCCCGGTGAGACCTGGAGCATCACCGGGTCCTGGAGGGTCCCTGGGCCCCGGTGAGACCCGAAGCATCACCGGGTCCCTGAGCCCCGGAGGTTCACTGGGGCCCAGTGGGTCCCAGAGGGTCTTTGGGCCCTAGAGGTTCACTAGGGTCCCAGAGGGTCCCTGGGCCCTGGAGGTTCACTGGGGGCCCGGACGGTCTCTAGGCCCCGGAGGTTCACTTGGGTCCGGAAGGGTCCCTGGGCCCCGGAGGGTCACCGGGTCTCGGAGAATCCCGGAGGGCCACCGGGCCTCGGAGGTTCACCAGGGGACCAGAGGGTCCCGGTGGGCCACCGGGAGCCCCGGGGGTTCACCGTGCCCCAGAGGGTCGTTGGGTCCCGGGAAGCCACCAGAGTATCGGAGAGCTCCCCGAGGAATCCCGGTCGCCCCACGCGGTTGATCCCGACAACACGAAGGGTCACGTGCTGGTGGCATGAGGAGTGCTTTGGGAACTGACAAGGACACTTGTCAAGCATCCAAACCCTTCGGTTGACGAAATGACGCCCGCGCCCCTCGATCCAACGGCCGTAGCTAGGGCTTTTTGGTATTTTGCATGTTTTGGGGACTATATATACCACCCTTGTATCTCATTTGCAGAGAACTCTAATTCATTTACAACACACTCAAACAACAGGCTCCCTTGGAGACCACTCTCCCCGAGAGAGCATCTCCCCAGCGGACTAGCGTCCGGAGGGTGCCGACAGGACTAGGGCCCCCACCGGGACCCGAACCTGTATAAAAATCGCTGTGTCAATTGCTGTGTTGCCCGGTGGGAGGTGACCGGTAACTCGGTCAGCTCGCGCCACTGTACACGTGCTATGCACGTCCGAAGAAACCTGCCGGGGTATCCGTAATACCACGACAACATTCAAAATTTAATAAAAGCATTATACATATACATATATATGTATATGTATATGTATAGTCAAACAATATTAAATAGTCCAGTGCAATTATAGCAGCCAAAGGCTGCTAGTCCGGTTCGTTCCCACTCCCCGTTCCCACATACATATACACATATATATACATATACATATACATATACATGTACATGTACATATATATACATATACATATACATATACATTCAAAATTTAGTAAATGCATTATACATATACATATATATGTATATGTATATGTATATGTATATATATAGTCAAACAATATTAAATAGTCCAGTGCAATTATAGCAGCCAAAGGCTCCTAGTCCGGTTGGTTCCCACCCCCTTTTCCCACATACATATACACATATATGTACATATACATGTACATGTACACATATATATATATATATATATCTGTGTGTGTGTGTGTGTCTATATATATATATATATGTTGAGGCAAATCCTGGACCTCCGGGTAGTCTTCGAAGTGAGCTCCCGAGCGCCCTTGTTCCTTCGTGCGGAGAAGGTTCCTGGCGGGTCCTCGGCGTTCGGGCCTTGGTCCCGCGGGGTCTTCGGAGCGCCTCGGTCCTTCATGCGGAGAAGATCCCTGGTGGGTCCTTGGGCCTCCAGGCCCCTGGTCTCGTGGGGTCTCCAGAGCGCCTCGCGCCTTCGTGCAGAGAAAGTCCCCGGTGGTTCCCCAGGCCTCCGGGCCACGAGTCCCAGGGGACCTCCCGAACGCCCTCGGTCCTTCATGCGGAGAAGGTCCCCATCGGGTCCTGAGTCCCGCGGGGTCTCCGGACCGCCTCGGCCCTTCGTGCGTAGATGGTCCCTGGTGGGTCCCGGGGTCACCGGGCTCTTGGTCTCGGGGAGTCACCGGGTCCCGGAGAGTCATCGGGTCCCCGGTGAAACCCGGAGCACCACCGGGTCCCGGAGAGTCCCGAAGGGTCTCTGGGCCCCGGACATTCACTAGAGTCCGAGAAGGTCATCGGGTCCCTGCAGGGTCCTGGAGGTTTCCTGGGCCCCGGGTCCCAGGGAGTCGAGACCCAGAGCACCACCGGGCCCCGGACATTCACTAGAGTCCCGGAAGGTCATCGGGTCCCCGCATGGTCCCAGAGGTTCCCTGGGCCCCGGGTCCCTGGGAGTCAAGACCCGGAGCACCACCAGGTCCCGGAGAGTCACCGGGCCCCCTGTGAGACCCGGAGCACTACCGGGTCCCGAAGAGTCTGACAAGGACACTTGTCAAGCATCCAAGCCCTTCGGTCGAAAAAATGACGCCCGCGCCCCTCGATCCAACGGCCGTAGCTAGGGCATTTTGGTCTTTTGCATGTTTTGGGGACTATATATCCCCCCTTGTATCTCATTTGTAACGAACTCTAATTCATTTACAACACACTCAAACAACAGGCTCCCTTGGAGACCTCTCTCCCCGAGAGAGCACCTCCCCAGCGGACTAGCGTCCGGAGGGTGCCAACAGGACTAGGGCCCCCACCGGGACCCGAACCTGTATAAAACTCACTGTGTCAATTGCTGCGTTGCCGGTGGGAGGTGACCGGTAACCCGGTCAGCTCGCGCCGCCGTACACGTGCTACGCACGTCCGAAGAAACCTGTCGGGGTATCCGTAATATCACGACAGTTGGCGCCGTCCGTGGGGACTCGTGACGAATCGCCATGGCTCCCCCAAGAACGAGAGCTCAAGCTCTCTCCCTTTCCGGTGGTGATGGTCCCAGCGACCCGGCGCCGCCCCAGCAAGACGTCACTGTCGCGATGCTACCGTTCGGGAACACCCGGAGAGAGCTGCCATCTTCTTCTCCCGAAATCTTCGGTAGAGGTGTTCCCGTTTCCAGCTCGGCGACCGCGACCGCGACCGTGATTGCGGGACCTCGCGCCCTATCTGGTGACGCCGGTCCCGGTGACCCGGCGCCACCCCCTCGAGACACGACTACCCCGGCGCTTCCGGCCGGAGGCGGCCAGACCCAGGCACCACCTCTCACCTTTCCAATTACTTTCAGTGGGCAGACCTCCGGGTCAACCCCGGTGACCGCGACTGCCCTGGCGGGGACTAGTCTCCCCCCGATGGCACACCCGGCTCCTCGGGACACTTTGCTCGAAGCTTTGGTCGAAGGCCAACTCCGCGCCCAGCGCACCTTGGAGGAGTTGTTGCGCGCATTAGCGCGGCCTCTGGCACCCGTCTATCCGCCCTCATTCCCATTTATGGGGTCACCGCCTCCGTTTTTCGTGGGACATTCGGCGGACTTCCTGGCGCCGGGCATGTTCACCGCGCCGGGGGCTGACCCCGCGCCGGGAGCTCTCCCCGCGCCCGCACCGGGAGCCTTCCCCACGCCGGGGCCTTACCCCGCGCCAGGAGCCTTCCCCGCACCGGGGCCTTACCCCGCGCCCGCGCCGGGAGCCTTCCCCGTGCCGGGGCCTTACCCCGTGCTGGGAGCTTTCTCCACGTCAGGAGCTGTCCCCGCGCCGGAGACTTACCCTGCGCCAGGAGATGTCCCTGCGCCGGGGCCTTACCCCGCCCCGGGAGCCTTCCTCGTGCCGGGGCCTTACCCCGCGCAAGGAGCTGTCCCCGCGCCGGGAGCCTTCCCCACGCCAAGACCTTACCCCGCACCGGGAGCCTTCCTCGCGTCAGGGCCTTACCCCGCGTAGGGAGTTGTCCCCGCGCCGGGGCCTTACCTCGCACCGGGAGCCTTCGCCGCGCCGGTGGCTCTCCCTGGCTCCGCGCCGCGGATGGTTGCCGGTGCGTCCGGAGTGGCTCCTAGGCTGGCGGTTCCCACCGCGCTCGGAATGGCCCCGGAGACACGCCCGATGCCGGGCCTTGCCCGCGTGCCAGCAGCGTCGGCTGACGCGCATCAGCTCCCTCCTCCCCCGGTGGATCAGACCCGACTAACTCGGGAGGAGGTGGAGCGCATGCGTGCCGTGAAACCTAGCGAAGCTCCCTCTCAATACAGGCTGGGGACACACCGCCAGACCAGCCGAGGAGGGAGACCAGTTGACGAGCCACCGCCACCTCTGGGGGACACCTGGAGGTTCACGAAGCTAGCCCCAACGCTGAGGAGAAGAGGCGCTACCACCATCCGAGCGGACTGTTGGGGCCTCTCCCCGACTCCGATAACGAGCGCGTCTCCCTTACAAGGGGGGACAACAACTGGGAACCTTCCCAGAGAGTTGAGGGGGCCAACCAGCCCTTGTGCCGCTAGCTCCGATGCATCCGAGGGCCAAAGCCATGTCGCCTGCCCCGCATCGAGTACTACAATGGTGAGGCCGATCCTTATGAATTTGTGCAGGTGTACTCCACAGCCATCTCAGCTGCCGGGGGGGATGAGACGGTGCAATGCAACGTCTTCCCCCTAGATCTCAATGGGATCGCCCGCTCATGGTTTTACAACCTGAGGGCCCGTTCCATCAAGTCCTTCACGCAGCTCAAGGGCGAGTTCTGTGTGAACTTCCAGGGGAACTATGTGCGTCCCCTTGACTCGTCGCAGCGCCACACCGTTCGGCAGAATACGGGGGAGACCATCCGAAGCTTCTTCAAGCGCTTTGCTCAGGTCAAGAGCAAGGTGGCGCATGTCCCCAACCCCACAGTCATCGAGGCGTGCAAGAGCGGGATCCTCCCCGGGGAGCTCCATCGGAGGCTCTCCCGGAGCTGCCCCTCCTCCACCGACGAGCTCTTCAACGTACTGGAAAAGTACGCTCGGGCGGAGGAAGACGACCTCTGGAAGAAGATCCAGGGGGCTCCCACCCCTGCCGATCGGGGGGCCAGGGACCCCCTCAAACGCCCCAGGCAGGGGGGCCGTAACGAGCCACGGCCTCGGGACACCTTTGTCCTCGAGGGCGGAGGCGGCTCGCGCGACCCCCCAAGGGGCAACCGCCCCTTCCCCAAGCCAAAATGCCATGGGGGAGGACAGTCTTCTCGCGGTCGGGAAGGCCCTGCGGGGAGAGGCAGGGAAGGACCGTGGTGCAGCTTCCACGGGTCCAGTACCCACGCTACCCGGGAGTGCCACCAGCTGCTGCAGCACTTCGCGGCGTTCCTCGACCAGCATGGGCGGGGGGGGGGGGGGGGGGGGGGGGACTTTGGCCTCCTTGCCCCCTCGGCCAGCTGTTCCGGCCCTTCCTGCTCCCGCGGGAGGTCAGCAGGGGCAGACGCAGGCGGGGGAGCCTTCAGAAGCTCTCCCTTTCCAAACTTCTCAACGCCGCATCAACGTCATCGTGGGAGGGTCCGCCTCCGGGCGGGACTCTAAGCGCCAACATAAGGAGTACGCGCGCGAAGTCAAGGTTGTGGGGGTGCTGCACACGTCTCCGCCACCCAAGTGGTCGGACGTCCCCCTCACCTTCACGGCGGAAGACGCGCGCGGGGTTCGCTTCCCCCACGACGACGCGCTCATCGTCTCCGCCACCATCTACAACCGCCACCTAGCCCGCATCCTCGTGGATGCCGGGAGCTCCGCCGACGTCCTCTTCTTGAAGGCCTTCAAGGAAATGCAGGTGGATGAGAAGCTTCTGCAGCCCGCAGTGGGCCCACTGCAAGGGTTCGTTCTGGGGAAGGCGATCCATCCTGTGGGGAAGGTGGATCTCCCCATGACATTCGGCACCCCGGAGAACTACCAGACCGAGATGGTCCGATTCAACGTAGTGGACCTTTCTTCCTCCTACAATGTGATCATGGGGAGGACCACAATCAACCGCCTGGGGGCTGCCACCCATCAAAACTACCTCTGCATGAATATCACCAGGCCGCACGGCGTGATCAACGTCCGGGGAGACCAAGACATGGCCCGGGCTCTATACGAGCGCGCCGCCGCTACGATCGGAAGCATCAACATCATTAAGGTGCCCGGGGGGGAGGCCTCTCCCCCAGAACCAGACATCGCGGCGATACCTCCTGGGAGGCCCCTCCCCAAGCCGCGTCCGGAAGGGGGCCTCCGGGAGGTCCTGCTGTCCCCGGGCGACGGGGACAAAACCGTCCGGATCGGGGCGGAGCTCCCTGAGGAGCATGCAGCGCAACTGGCGGCTTTCCTGCGCGAGAACTCCGATGTTTTCACGTGGAAGCCTTCGGACATGCGGGGCGTCGCCCGGGGGGTAGCACAAGCTCGCGGTGACCCCCGGTCACCCCCCCGTCAAACAAAAGCTGAGGAAGCTCTCCCTCGAGTTCCAAGAGGCAATCAAGGGGGAGATCGCCCGACTCCGAGAGGCGGGGTTCATTCGGGAGGTCCTGCACCCCGAGTGGCTTGCGAACCCCGTCCTCCTGAAGAAGTCAAATGGCAGGTAGCGGATGTGCATGGACTTCACCGACCTTAACCGCGCCTGCCCCAAGGACAACTTCACACTCCCGCGGATTGACCAACTGGTCGACTCCACCGCCGGGTGCGAGTTGATGAGCTTCCTAGATGCCTACTCGGGCTACCATCAAGTCCGGATGGCGGAAAGGGACGAGGAAAAGACGAGTTTCATAACTCCCCTCGGAACCTTCTGCTACGTCCACATGCCCTTTGGGCTGAAGAATGTGGGAGCAACCTTCCAGCGCCTCATGACGCTGGTCTTCAAAGATCAAATCAGCCGCAACGTCGAAGTCTACGTAGACGACGCAGTCGTCAAAAGTCCCTGCGCAGCCGCCCACGTCAACGACCTGGCGGAGACCTTCCGCAACCTCCGCGCGTATGGGCTGAAGCTCAACCCGGAGAAGTGCGCCTTCGGCGTACGCGGGGGGAAGCTCCTGGGTTTCCTCGTGTCCCAGCGGGGCATAGAGGCAAATCCCAAAAAGATCTGGGCGTTCCTGGACATGCCCCCGCCGCGCTCCGTCAAGGACGTCCAGTGGCTCTCCGGCCGCTTAGCCGCGCTAAGCCGCTTCGTCTTGCGGTCGGGGGAGCGGGGCCTCCAATTCTTCAAGATCCTCCGGGGGCTCGAGGGGTTCCGATGGACCCCCGAGGCCTAGGAGGCCTTCGACGACCTCAAGAAGTACCTCACGAGCCCTCTAATGCTCGTGAGTCCGTCTTCAGAAGATCCCTTGCTCCTCTACCTTGCCGCGACCCCGGTCGTCGTCAGCGCGGTATTGCTGAAGGAGTAAGGGGGGCAGCCGCGTCTCGTGTACTACGTGAGTGAGGCCCTCCAGGGGGCCAAAACTCGGTACATGGAGATGGAGAAGATCTGCTACGCTCTCCTGATGGCGTCCCGGAAGGCTTGCCACTACTCCCTGGGACACCCCATAACCGTCCCGTCGTCCCTCCCCCTGGGGGAGGTGCTGCGGAACAAAGAGGCCACCGGCCGGATCGAGAAGTGGGGGGCCTAGCTCGCCCCCTTCTCCCTGGTCCTCAGGGGCCACTCCGCCATCATCACAGGTCCTCGCCGACTTCGTCGTGGAGTGGACTCCTGCCTCCGGGCCCGGGGACGAAGACCTCCCCGCGCCGCCCCGACGCAGTGATCATTGGACACTCATGTTCGACGGGTCACTGTGTCTCGCCGGGGCTGGTGCGGGAATAGCCCTCCAGAGCCCCGAGGGGAAGGGACTCGAGTACGCAGTGCGGCTCGAGTTCCCCGCAACCAACAATGTCGCCGAGTATGAGGCTTTGCTCCTCGGGATGCGCCTTACGCGCTCCCTAGGGATCCAGTGCCTCCTCGTGAAGGGAGATTCCTAGCTCGTAGTTTGCCAAATGGACAAGTCTTACCTGTGACATGACGCAAACTTGAGTCTTTATTTGCAGGAGGTGCGAAAGATGGAGAGGCACTTCGACGGCCTCGAGGCCCGGCATATCCCGCGAAGGGACAATGACCGGGCCAACGCCTTGGCCCGGGCAGCAAGCGCCTGTGAATCACTCCCCAAGGGGGCCTTCCTAGAGATCATCACGAAGCCCTCGGTGGCCTCCCCGGACACGGGCTACGAGCCTCGCATCCCGAAGGTCGCTGAGATCACCCGGACTCCGTCACGCCATCTACGAGCGCGAGATGGCGCGCGCATACAACCAGCGCGTGCGCGAGAGGGCCCTCCGCCTTGGGGACCTTGTCCTCAAGCGCGTCACAGACCCCCAAGCCCAGGGTAAGCTTTCCCCCAAATGGGAGGGCCCCTACAGGATCTCCGCGGTCCTGGGCTCGGGGGCTTACAAACTCTCCAATCTCCAAGAGCAGGAACTGAAGCACACGTGGAACTTGCGTCTACTTCGCAAGTTTTACGTCTAGCCTACACAGGCCCGTCCCCTCCCCCGGAGCGATCACGCCGGAGGGGGAGGGGGGCATTGTAATCACCTTTCCCTCCCCTTTCGCGACTTCGCGGGGAGGGGGGGGGGTTGTATTTCATTTCATTGTCAATACAACTGGGTTTTTCTCTTCAACTGTCATTGCAGGTTCTTCACATTACTGCCCCTAACGGCGATGCCCTCCCCGCGAGGATGCCCTCCCCGTGAGGAAGTGGGCCCAGACCCAACTAGTCCCTCCTGTAGGGCGGCTTACGATCAGCCCTCGTGGACTGAGGGTGTAAGCGGTAACCCGGTCCCCAGCGACCGTGATAACGAGTCACTTTGGGAGACTAGTCCCCTACCCAAACACTCAGACCCGTCATCGGGCACATCCTCCTCCGAGAGTCGATAGTCTCCCCAGCGGGACAGATTTCTTGGATATTCTTCTCCGGAGACCTTATTTCCGGCTCCCCGTTCTCATGGCGATCGGACGATTGTCTCCCGGAAGGTCTATCTCCGGAAATCTCATTTCAAGCTTTCTTGGATATTTCTTTCCCGGAGATCTTATTCCCGGCTCTCCGTTCTCACGGCGACCGGATGAGTGTCTCCCGGAAAAATTACGGATTTCTTGGATATTTCTTCCCCGGAGACCCTATTCCCGACTCCCCGTTCTCACGGCGACCGGACGATTGTCTCCCGGAAAGTCCATCTCCGGAAATCTCGTCGGGTTTTCTCGGATGTTTCTTCCCCGGAGACCCTATTCTCGGCTCCCCATTCTCACGGCGACCGGACGATTGTCTCCCAGAAAGTTCATCTCCGAAAATCTCGTCGGGTTTTCTCGGATGTTTCTTCCCCGCAGACCTTATTCCCGGCTCGCCGTTCTCACGGCATCTAGACGATTGTCTCCCGGAAGGTTTTTCCCCGAAAACCTCGTTTTCAAATTTTCTAACTTGGAAAAATTCTTATGTCACAGGTCTTCATCCTCACCCCGGGGGTTTTGTTACCCCCACAGTGCGCAGAGCTGCCCTCCGGCCCGCTGTGGGCAGGGGGGATAAGGAACCCCCGGGTGTCGACCGCACCATCCACGAGCAAACTTAGCTCATTCTTATCAAAAGAAGTCGTCCAGACCATCCAAGAAAAATATCAAAAGAAGACTCTTAAAACAACAAGAAGCGCCAACACAGCTTTATTAATCATTCACCCGGAGGACATCTTCCCCCTCCGGTAGGCATCGGAAACGGTACAACCCGGGTCAAAACCCGGAAGCTCTCTACATCCTAAGGCTCCTACGCGTCCAGGGGCTCCACGCCGCTCGGACGTGGTAACTTCCTCTCTCGGGTGGACTTGGTCTCGGGAGGAGGTTGTTCTCAACCGCGCCGCCCAGAAGTGGTAACGTTCTCTCCCGGGGGGACTTTGTCCCGGGAGAAGGTTTTTCCCGTCTGGGAGCTCCGCGGCGCTCGGACGCGGTAACTTCCTCTCCCGGGTGGACTTGGTCCCGGGAGGAGGTTGTTCTCAACCGCGCCGCCCAGACGTGGTAACGTTCTCTCCCGAGGGGACTTTGTCCCGGGAGAAGGTTTTTCCCGTCTGGGGGCTCCGCGGCGCTCGGACGCGGTAACTTCCTCTCCCAGGTGGACTTGGTCCTGGGAGGAGGTTGTTCTCAACCGCGCCGCCCAGACGTGCTAACGTTCTCTCCCGGGGGGACTTTGTCCCGGGAGAAGGTTTTTCTTGTCCAAGGGCTCCGCGCCGCTCGGACGCGGTAACATCCTCTCCCCGGGGGACTTGGTCCCGGGAGGAGGTTGTTCTCAACCGTGCCGCCCAGAAGTGGTAACGTTCTCTCCCGGGGGGACTTTGTCCCGGGAGAAGGTTTTTCCCGTCCAAGGGCTCCGCGCCGCTCGGACGCGGTAACTTCCTCTCCCGGGTGGACTTGGTCCCAGGAGGAGGTTGTTCTCAACCGCGCCGCCCAGACGTGGTAACGTTCTCTCCCTGGGGGACTTTGTCCCGGGAGAAGGTTTTTCTCATCCAAGGGCTCCGCGCCGCTCGGACGCGGTAACATCCTCTCCCCAGGGGACTTTGTCCCAGGAGAAGGTTTTTCCCTTCTGGGGGCTCCGCGGCGCTCGGACGCGGTAACTTCCTCTCCCGGGTGGACTTGGTCCCGGGAGGAGGTTGTTTTCAACCGCGCCGCCCAGACGTGGTAACGTTCTCTCCCGGGGGGACTTTGTCCCGGGAGAAGGTTTTTCCCGTCCAAGGGCTCCGTGCCGCTCGGACGCGGTAACATCCTCTCCCCGGGGGACTTGGTCCCGGGAGGAGGTTGTTCTCAACCGCGCCGCCCAGACGTGGTAACGTTCTCTCCCGGGGGGGACTTTGTCCCGGGAGAAGGTTTTTCCCGTCCAAGGGCTCCGCACCGCTCGGACGCAGTAACATCCTCTCCCCGGGGGACTTTGTCCCGGGAGAGGTTTTTCCCGTCCAAGGGCTCCGCGCCGCTCGGACGCGATAACTTCCTCGCCCGGGTGGACTTGGTCCCGGGAGGAGGTTGTTCTCAACCGCGCCGCTCGGACGCGGTAACATCCTCTCCCCGGGGGACTTTGTCCCGGGAGAAGGTTTTTCCCGTCTGGGGGCTCCGCGGTGCTTGGACGCAGTAACTTCCTCTCCCGGGTGGACTTGGTCCCGGGAGGAGGTTGTTCTCAACTGCGCCGCCCAGACGTGGTAACGTTCTCTCCCGGGGGGACTTTGTCCCGGGAGCAGGTTTTTCCCGTCTGGGGGCTCCACACCTCTCGGACACGGTAACTTCCTCTCCCGGGTGGACTTGGTCCCGGGAGGAGGTGTTTCTCAACCGCGCCTCTCGGACGCGATCCTTCCACCCGGAGATCCCCGGAGACCTCAGTGTCATCAGGAGAAAGGTTTTACACATACCCTCCGGGGCCACGACGTGTCCCCGAGGGCCTGGGGGGCTCCTGTTGGGGCAAATCCTGTACCTCCGGGTAGTCTTCGAAGTGAGCTCCCGAGCGCCCTTGTTCCTTCGTGAAGAGAAGGTTCCTGGTGGGTCCTGGGCGTCCGGGCCCGGGTCCCGCGGGGTCTTCGGAGCTCCTCGGTCCTTCATGCGGAGAAGATCCCCGGTGGGTCCCTGGGCCTCCGGGCCCCTGGTCTCGTGGGGTCTCCAGAGCGCCTCGGGCCTTCGTGCAGAGAAAGTCCCCGGTGGTTCCCCAGGCCTCCGGGTCACGGGTCCCAGGGGACCTCCCGAACGCCCTCGATCCTTCACGCGGAGAAGGTCCCCAGCGGGTCCTGGGTCCTGCGGGGTCTCTGGACCGCCTCGGCTCTTCGTGCGTAGATGGTCCCTAGTGGGTCCCGCGGTTAGGCCCCGGGTCCTGGGGTCACCGGGCTCTTAGTCCCGGGGAGTCACCGGGTCCCGGAGAGCCTCGGAGAGTCACCGGGTCCCCAGTGAGACCCGGAGCACCACCGGGTCTCGGAGAGTCCCGAAGGGTCTCCGAGCCCCCGACATTCACTAGAGTCCCGGAACGTCATCGGGTCCCTGCAGGGTCCCAGAGGTTCCCTGGGCCCCAGGTCCCGGGGAGTCGAGACCCGGAGCACCACCGGGCCCCAGACATTCACTTGAGTCCCGGAAGGTCATCGAGTCCCTGCAGGATCCCGGAGGTTCCCTGGGCCCAGGTCCCGGGGAGTCGAGACCCAGAGCACCACTCAGAGGTTCACTGGGGCCCAGTGGGTCCTGGAGGGTCTTCGGGCCCCAGGAACTGACAAGGACACTTGTCAAGCATCTAAGCCCTTCGGTCGACGAAATGACGCTCGCGCCCCTCGATCCAACGGCCGTAGCTAGGGTATTTTGGTCTTTTGCATATTTTGGGGACTATATATCCCCCCTTGTATCTCAATTGTAGCGAACTCTAATTCATTTACAACACACTCAAACAACAGGCTCCCTTGGAGACCTCTCTCCCCGAGAGAGCACCTCTCCAGAGGACTAGCGTCCGGAGGGTGCCAACAGGACTAGGGCCCCCACCGGGACCCGAACCTGTATAAAACTCACTGTGTCAATTGCTGCGTTGCCCGGTGGGAGGTGATCGGTAACCCGGTCAGCTCGCGCCGCTGTACACATGTTACGCACGTCCGAAGAAACCTGCCGGGGTATCCGTAATACCACAACAATATATATATATACATTCAAAATTTAGTAAATGCATTTTACACACACACACACACACAGATATATATATATATGTATTTATATGTATATGTATATGTATAGTCACACAATATTAAATAGTCTAGTGCAATGATAGCAGCCAAAGGCTCCTAGTCCGGTTGGTTCCCACCACCCATTCCCACGTACATATATATATATATATATATATACATTCAAAATTTAGTAAATGTATTATACATATACATATATATGTATATATTGTATATGTATATGTATATGTATATGTATATGTATATGTATAGTCAAACAATATTAAATAATCCAGTGCAATTATAGTAGTCAAAGGCTCCTAATCTGGTTGGTTCCCACCCCCCCGTTCCTACATCATTGGCTTGAGTTCGAATTCCAGCTCCCGCAGTTAAAACCATTTTTTCCCTTCTTGTTTAGCACTACACAACTAATTGCATATTAAAAAGGCCAGCGCCTTTAGGGCAACTAAAGGCTCTAACCCAACTGGTTGTTGGCCCGAGTTCGAGTCCCCACTACCGCAATTTTTTGTGTTAAAACAGTGGTCGATGGCTTGTAGAGTGTCTCGACAAATATGTGGTCGTGTTCGCTGCTCTCGACAAGTCTTGTCGAGCTGTGGGTGTTCGACAAGCTGGTTGCACGCGACAGCAAGTTTGTTGAGCTCCCAGTGCTCGACAGGCTGATGTGACAGGTTGTTTTTGTAAAATCTTACAATTGTGAGTTAATTTTGTAATTATTTCTTAAATCTGGATTATTTATAAAAAAAAACTCTCCAGCTAAATGAATCTGAACTACATGGTCGTCAATTAAAAGTAAGATACTTGATATTTATTGCATCTCTACCACTATAGTCATTAAAATTTTCTTGCATTACTGTTGTTTTGTAGGTATCACCAAAACGGACCAACGTCTATGGGATGAAGCAATTTCGGCCATATATGGGCTCCCCTTATCGGAGGCCATACATGTCGCCATATTTCGTCTCTTCTTATAGATGCGAGATAAGTTTAATCCACTAGTATTTGTATCATGTAGTAAGGATTATTTTACATATTATGTCTTGTGATCTCACCTACCATCTCTCACCTACCATCCTTGAGAGTCAATTTGTTTTATCCCAAACTTCGATTTTTTTACACAACGTATGTTCGCTTTTCAGATGAGTGCCTAGATTCAGAAGGCCGACACGTTATCGGCCTTATTTCTGACTTGGAAGGTGATCATGTCAATCCGTTTGTCCTGAGAAGGTGAGAAACTTGCATTGTCCTTATGGTGTTGGGACTCTCAACTATTAGGTCCATGGTCGAATCAGAAAAAAAAAAAAAACAAAAAATGCCCTAAAAAGAGAGAAAAAAAAAAGAGTGACTTGTAGCTGAGGAAACATGAGAATCTTGGCTGCGTGCCGGGTCATTGTCAGGTTTTTACTTCATGCTCTGTACGCTACAATTACTTTCACCGGTAATGCATTTCATATTTGGGTTTGTCTATCAAGTTATCAGACTTGTTGAGATTAGCTATCTTGAAAAGCGTGTGCTTTATGCTGTGCTAGTTAGCCAAAGTGGCATATTTGCCTTTTTGTTTTGAAGCTGATCAAGTGTCATGTGGTCTGTTGTTCATCTGCGTGTTGATATGATATGTTAAGGCAAAAAAACACTTGAAAATAATCTGCAAGGTTATGACTCATGTCGGAGTTAAGTATTATTGCAACTGGTTTTTTTAAAATAGAAAAATTGCTACATAAATATTGTATCTATTTCTACTTATTAGATTGAACACAACGGTCATGATTGATATTTTATAAAATAGAAAAGTTGCTACATAAATTCTCATTATTCTCGTTTGGAATGTAGAAATTCAATAGAAATTTTAGAGAAAAAATATCCATTTTCATTATATGTTAGGTTTTTCTAAATTTTTTTTTTGAAATTCTTATATTTCAGACAGGCCTTGCATTATAAGATTATGCATTATAAGGTTATACGTAAGGATAAAACTTAAATAGGAACTTTCATTGAGGGTTATAGGCTGGATAGATTTGCCATTGCACACAAATTGATGTAGAAACTAGGCTCCCAACGAGCAACCCCATCCATGTCTTTACCTCACCCTGTCGTCCCAGCCTCCACTACTCGTGCTCCCACCACAGCAACTCCCCACCATGCCGGCCTTCCGTTCGACGAAATGCCTGACCGGGCCACCTCCCTGCGCCGGCGCGCGCGCCATGCCGGGCCGCGCGAGGCGCTGAACGCGTTCCGCTCCCTGGTGTCCTCATGCTCGCCTCCGGCCTCCCTCCCACTCTCGGCCTTGCTGGCCAACTGCGCTGCTCTCGGTGCCACCCGACCCGGCCGCGAGCTCCACGCCTTCATGCTGCGCCGTTCCGTGCGCTGCCGCGCGGCCGAGACCTCCCTAGTCGGTTTCTACGCCAAATGCGGCCGCTTCTTGAACGCCCGCGATGTGTTCGACGGAATGCCCGACAAGGACGTCGTTTCTTGGACCGCCATGCTCATGGCCTACTCCGATGCGGACGATGGCTCGGGCGCCATGGCACTCCTCTCCGACATGCTCTACCACGGCGTCGTGCCGAACCGACACACGCTCACCGCCGTGCTGCGCAGCGCCAAGCTCGAGCATGGGGAGCAGCTCCACGCACACGCCTTGAAACGTGGGTGGCATTCGGACTCGTTTGTCGGGTGCTCGCTGGTCGACATGTATGCCCGCCATGGCGCGCTCGACGCTGCTCAGTTGTCGTTTGAACATGTCACGCCCAAGGACTTGGTGTGCTACAATAGCTTGATGTCCGGGTATGGCCGGACCGGGTCGGTTGGCGTGCTAGCCTGTCTATTCGTGGACTTAGTGCAGGATGGGTTCGAGCCAAGCGAGTCGACGGTAGTGGCATTGCTCCACGGCTGTGCCATTGCGGGAGTCATCGGCCCATCAAGGCAGTTCCATGCTCAGGTTATTGTCCGAGGGTTCAGTCTCGATGAGCTCGTGCTCGGAGTTGTCGTCGACATGTACTCGAAATGTGGTGATCTGGAAGCCGCATGCCGTGCGTTCGATAAGATTGGCAGTACAAGTAATCTTGTCATCTGGAACGCGATCATCGGTGGCTGCGGGAAGCACGGGCTCGCCGAGGAGGCGCTCCAGATGTTTGGTTTGATGGAGGCAGCCGCAGTTTGCCCCGACGAGATCACCTTCACGTGCCTCCTGTCTGCGTGCAGCCACGCCGGCCTGGTAGAAGAGGGCTGGCACCTGTTCGACGCAATGTGCAATGTCTATGGCATTCGTGCACGCAGTGAGCACTACTGCTGCATGGTTGACCTCCTGAGCCGCGCCGGGATGGTGCACGAAGCGTTTGAGTTCATACTAAGTTCAGAGCGCGAGCTGGGGCCATCCGCATGGGGTGCTCTCCTGAGCGCATGTCGAGCTCAGGGTAGCACAGAAATCGCAGAGATAGCGGTGAGGAGGCTCTTCGAGCTCGAGCCGGGCTCCTCGGCCTCATATATCGCCCTCGCAGGCATACACGCCGCGAACAGACGGTGGGGCGAATCCGACACCATCCGAGAGCAGATGGACAATAGAACAGTAACGAAAGAAGCGGGCTACAGTTGTATCGAGATCGACGGATCGACGGCCAAGTTCCGCGCCGGTGGCACGGCCGTCGATGACCGCGACATGTCAGAGGTGCATTTGACGTGCAAGAGATTGAGCTCATCCATGTCTGATTGCTATGATGATGTGTACATTGATCTCCTTGTGTCCTTACAAGATCATTGTGTATAGATAGCTGTATACTGTGTACAAACACAAATGTGTGTACACACAACATTATGCAACTACAAATGACAAATATTTGTGCTCAATTTGAAGCAAAATTAAACACAATTTAGGTCATGATTTGGCAAGAGTACTTCACAGGATCAATCAGCGCAGGGACCAAGTACTTCCTGCCGTTCTTCCCTACCACGTTGTAGCTACCAGCGGTGGCCGTGTCCAGCTTCACGGCACCGGGGTAGCCGGGGTACGCGCCGCGGCCGTAGACGCCGGGGCACGCGCTCGCCACCTCCACCGGCGCGCCGGCGTCGCCCTGGAAGTACCCATGGCCGTAGGGATTGGTGACCGCACCAGCGAGCAGCGTGGCGAGGTTGATGATCATGCCGTCCACGCCAGCGTCGCCGTTGGGCGCGCTGAGCACCTCGCCGCGGCGAGGGCCCATGTAGTTGTCGGCGGCGTGGAAGGGCCACATGCACCGGCCGGGGCATTGGACAGCAGCATTGCCGACCCACACGTGCACGGCGCCTCCTGGAGCCGATGAGCCATGCAGGCCGCAGGCGCTCACGCAGAAGCCGTCGACGGCCACGTCGGCGGCCGTGAGCACAACGGCAATGCCGCCGGGCGCCACGCCGAGCCGCGCCGCTAACTGTTCGACCTGGGTCCTAGACAACACCTTGCCCAAGGAGCACCCCTCGTCGGCCACCTGGTTGGTCAGCAGCACCTGCGTCTTCTCCTTGCCGGCCTTCTGGATGTACCGGTCGACGGTCTCCCACCACTGCGCTACCGACGGCGACATCCGGGACGGCGCGCCTAAGGCGTGCGGGCGGAGGGCACGGGGCGAGAGCGAGATCAAGAAGTCGGCGACGACCGCCTTCTGGTGCGGCGAGAACTCGCCGTAGTAAAGAACAGACACCGGCACGGCGCCGTCGAGAAGCGCGCCGTCGTGGTAGGCCATGACCGGAGCTGGAGGATTGTAGAGGGAGGAGAGACATGGATGCATGAAGCTTAGGAGCACAACGAGGATGACACTATATGATGACTTCATGTTAATTTGGTGAAGAGATGAAGAAAGAAACTAATGGCAATGCATGCGTGCAAATTTATCAATGCAATGCAATATACATATATATGGTTAAGAGGAGTTAATAAGAAGTTAGTGGATAACACAAGGTGATTAATGGAATGTTGTGTTGGTCTCTTTCTTTGCATGCAGGGTTGTGAAAAGCATGGATACCCAGCGTGCAACTGCAAACTTTGGTGTAAGTGGTTCGTTGCTTAGGTTTTTTTTTTGTTTTTTTGTTTTTTTTTTTTTTGCTAGAGGTTTAGAAAGTTGGTTGACCCAGTTATCATAAAGAGATATGCAATAAGAGATGATGAGTTCGAATCTAAAAAAATCCTCAGGTAATAAACTAAATATGTAATCAAATATTGAATTTTGATCGAATAAATCGAATGTCACACCCATTAAATTATCACCGATTTACTGTGGAGTTGCTTAGTTTGGAAGGCAGGTTACAATTCGACACGTATGCATCTTATCATCTGCACACACACACGTGTGTACTTTAGATTCCAAGCACGTATGGTCTCTTCTCTTTGTTGCGGTAAATGACACTTTTATACGCAAATCTTCTTTGCTTCCAAGGTAGGATTCGGTAATTATACGGTGAATTGAGAAATTTTCTTGACTGGAAAATTATTTAATTCTAGGTGTTGTTAGAGGGAAATCCACTGCAACATGTCTAAAACACATTTTAACATTAACCTTTATACTATGATAAGACCCATGTTGTGTTTGTAAGGTCCGTTTAGATCTCTAATCTAGATATGTGAAATACCTTTTTGCCTCCTCTTGTGGGGGACGTGTTTGATACAGTTGCTCAAAACTGGTTTTGCTTGACTAAATTATTCTCATAGAATTTGATATTTGACCAAATTTGCTAATTTGTGTGGGCAAGAATTTTTGACGACGTCCGGCATTCCTCTCACGCAGCTCCAGGAGATACTAATTTGCTAATTATTGTTGTCGATAAATCCGGAAGGTCAGAAGCACTTAAATTTTTTTTTAAAAAAAAAACATTTTACTGTCTTATTCAGCATATTTTCATTAATTCTTTGGAATAGCTATAGTACTGTACTTTCATTTTTATTGTCATGTTTTTCTTATTTTAGATTGTTGTATTTGTTTAGTTAATATTATCGTATTTTCTTAGTTAAAGTTGTCACATTTATTCAGTATTTTTTAATTAATTTTTGGAATAGTTATAATACAAATGTTTTTACTGTAATTTCAATTTTATTATCGCATTTTCTTATTTTAGATTATTATATTTGTTTAGAGGTTTATTGCATTTGTTCATTTTTAAGTTGTCACTATTTTTCTTATTTTAGATTGTTGTATTTGTTTACTTAATATTATCGTATTTTCTTAGTTAAGGTTATTGTATTTATTCAACATTTTTTCATTAATTTTTTAGAATAGTTATAGTACAAATATTTTTACTGTAATTCCACTTTTACTATCGCATTTTTTTATTTTAGATTATTGCATTTGTTTAGAAGTTTACTGCATTTCTTCATTTTAAGTTGTCGTATTTTTTCAATAAAAATTATTGCATTTTATTACTTTAAGTTGTCGTATTTTATGAGAAAATTTTTTGTGTAACAAGAGTTGTAAACACCTTAGCCACACTCTTAATTTTTTTAGAATAGTTCATAAAATTTCTTTTGATGTTATTTTTTGCATCATTTGATATTTCTTGCTGTGGTGTCCCTTTCCATCGTTTTCTAATTGTTTTGTCTCATTTTGGGATTCTCTTGCTCTAGTGCATCAACTAGAATCATAGCATCGTGAGCGGATCCCTCCCAAACAGTTAAAACATATGCGAATCATAGATCAAAATCTACGACTACCATTACATTTTGAGTAACATGACATTTTCTACCTCTAAAGGCTGGCTCCAATCTCTTAGGCATAGTGGCTCGCACATGAGTACAGTCAATTGCTCTAATACAGTTCTAAGGAGTGAATAATGGTTGACTTTAGTAACGGAATTATTGAGATGGCAAACTATAGATAGGTAAACATGCGCATATATTGCCTAAAACCATGGAAATCATCTGCGGCTTGCTTCTAATTTTGGCTGGGATATCCAAAAATGGTGGCTTGATAAGATCATTGCATAGCTCACTTATTGCGTACAACACTAATTTGAAATAACGACTGATAGTTTCACCTGAGCGTTTGAAGTTTTGGCCAACAACATGGTTTCTTTCATAATGCCCGATGGTGTGAAGGAATATGAAAACTTGCTCTTCAATACAACAATGTAAGGTGTCACGAAGCAAACTTCTTTCCCTCAAAAAATCACATGAGAAATAAAGGTGCTTTCTTGAGCCTAATCATTTTTTGATAACAAACATCATCTTTATGATAAATGTCATCTAGATATACATTTCTTTACATATTTCTAATAGATATTGATGCATAAATCACTCGTGGCCTTCTTCTCTTAAATCTAGAGTAAACAAAGAGAGCAACCAATACTCCAGTTAGATAGGTAGCAGCCCTAGTAAGCAACATTCTTTTCCTATTTCTCGTTGGATACATCTACAATGTATGGTTGACAATGTAGGACACGTACTCAGATCAGATATATAAAGTTACAAATATAATCATAGAATCTAGTGGAGAGCCTCATGTTAAACATGTCAAATATCGTGGAAACATTCTCCAATAGATTTCAGTGCAAATCAAGAAATTATGTATAAAGATTACATGCAAGAAGAAAAGATTAATTGAGAAAAAATTAGAACTCAAGCACCTCTTTGATTGTTACCATGCACCTTTCAGTTAGTTGAAAACACAGTTGAAAACACAATTGAAAACATGCAGAAGAATGTCGAAAACACAAGAAAATCACAATTGAAAACATGCAGGATCTAGAAAAACAAAATTGAATTAGCATGCAAGATCTACAAAAAAAAAAAATATTTCAGACTATTCTGTGCGGGAAAAATTAGTGAAATAACAAGGTTAAATCACTTAAAACAAATGAAAATAAGAATCATGCAAACATAAAATCAAGAAATGAGGTTAAATCACTGTAAATAATAAAGTAGATCTACGAGTTGGCAGATAAGTAATGAAGAAGGAATAGATCTATACCGATTACTTAAACAGAAGAGACAAAAAGGAGGAGATGAGTAGATCTACCAGCTAGTCAGTCCGTTCGTCTGTCCGTCCGTTTAGATCTGAGTCGGAGAAGATGGTGACAGACACTGTGCCGGAGCAGATCTACAAGTCTTGAATTAGTTCATCTAAATTTGAGCCGGAGACGATAGAGAGATGGAGATGGAAAAGGTGGTGAGGCAAAGTGAAATAGGGAGAGGGCGGCCGAGAGTAATGGAGGCGAAGAGAAAGAGGGAGGTGAGTAGATAAAGTGGCGTCTTTTTTTTCTGCTGGAGGCGCACACCTAGACGAAACCATTCGGCACCACAATGAGTCACGAGCTTATCCAGCATATTGAGAGAATATTCTCTATTTTGAGATAAAGAATGTTGCATGAGATAGTAGATGAAGAATGATACATGATATGGTGTAAGATGAAGGTAACCAAACAACAACATCCCTCTTATGATGTATGAGATGATCCAAGACATGCAACCAAACATATCCTTAAGTTCTTAGTTTTTCTTACTCCAAAAGTTCAAAAAAAAAAAAATGAAAGTTGAGTAGACAGACAACTAGAGAACCATTGTTCCTACAACATTGTAGAAGCTATTAAAATGCTGACCAAAAAATATTTTTTTTTTCAAGAAGCTCTTGCAACTGCATAGATGCAGCCAATAGTTCAGCTCACAAATTCAGAATGATTTCACCAATTGCCTAAATTTGTTTCCCTCAAATCTCTCACACACAGAGCAAATATGTACATTATTTGTTCTCTCAACTGGCATGGCATTTCCTCCATTTACATGGTCTTTTCACTTCAGCTCTGATGCTTGGATCTGCTCCTGCTGCCCCTGAGGCTGCCCCCTTCCCCGGACCGGCCCCTCGTCGCCGACCCGGGGCTCTGGCTCAGTCGCCTCGACAACCGCCTGCGCGGGCTCCGCCCAGTGTTCCCCAGCGCCGCCCTGGCAACGCTGTCTGTGGCCACCTCCCGCGCACGCTGCGGCTTTACAGGCTGCTTGTTCAGGTAAGCCAGTTGCGGGAGGAGGCCCGTGACCGCCTTGCGGAGCGCGTCGTCGCCGATGTTGGCCTGGACCGGGTTCCCCAGGAGGTTGAGCGCCAGGAGGGAGTGGTAGTTCGCGACGAGCTGCCCCAGGCCCTTGGCCGTGGTGAACTTGTTGAAGCTCAGGTCGAGGACGGTGAGCTTCAGAAGGCGGTGCAGCCCCTCGACGTCGCTGATCTTGTTGCCAGCGAGGTACAGCTCCTTGATCGCCGTGCAGTTCGACAGCCCTGACAACAGAAAAATCCAAAATGTACCGTCTGAAAAAAATGATCTTTACAAGATTGGCAAACCAGCAAAATCCCCAATTACGCCAATTGCAACATGCACAGACTGACAGAATCATTTTTTTCAGTGTTTTACCAAGGTTGCAAGGACAGACACAAATTGATTCTGAAATCATATCAGAGGGACAGTGCATAGGTCACCTCACAAGTGCATCATACACATCTGTATCCATCAATGGAGTTAGGATAAGGCCAGCTCAACCTCACCATGGTCCCAAAAATTTCAGCAAGTATCAGCAAAAGATACTAAGCAGATGCTGGAATGTGAGGTGTCCATGTTCAGACAGATATTAGATGATGAACTGTTTTACCAAATCTCTCTATTCTTATTTTTGTTATTGTACGCACTTAGAGTGTATCTCATGAAATCGGACCCAACTTCGGGTCGGAGCTTTCATTGGTCCTAACAAACTTCACCATGATCTTGAGCTATTGTTGTTTCTGAGGTGATTAGTAAGGACAATTATTATGGAGTAAATGATTGGGCCATCCTATCTTAACAGTATGATGAAACAGATGATGCATACAGATCAAAGTTTAATCTTTATCAGTCATCACTACATGAGTTCAGAACAGATCTCAAGTCTGAAAACTGAAACTATGAGCTTTCCCTCATGGTTCTGAGAATTTTGGCAGAACATGCTTACCGTGGCCGATGCGCGAAATCCGGTTGTAGCTGAGGTTGAGCACTCGCAGCCTCGTCAACTCTCGGAGGCCCTCGATGTTTCCAATCTTGTTCCTCGAGAGATTGAGCGAATGCAGGCCCTTCGGCAGTGATCCCGGCGATATATGAACTGTAAGAACCAATCAGTTCAGCATTAGCGTGCCAACAAACACTGACTTGTCACTGAAGTGAAGTAACGGCTGTAAATGTTTTTTACCGATGAAGTTGCCGGAGAGATTGACCGCCCGGAGGCTTGAGAACGGCGCGATCATTGGCACGACCTTTAGCCCCATGCCGGATATGTGCGCCACCGACGAGAAGGCGTTGAGTGACTGTACGATGCTGTTGGCCTGCATGACCTCGTCAGCCGCCGCGGCGTGCCGCTTTGCTTGACTGTGGCATTTCCCCGACGACTCGCCGACCTCGAGAAAGTGTGGGCGAGCCGGACAGTCTACTTGATCCGTGCCATCGTCGTCATCCTCGTCGATGGGGAACGGCGCGTTGCCGAGGCTGTTCACCCAGGCGCTGACGCGGTCCAGCAGCGAGTTCTCGGCTGAGAAGGCCACCCACTGGTTCGGGATCACCGGCGCCTCGTCCACCATCACCTTCTTGTTTTTGCGGTCCGGCACGGCCGGGCCGGCCTCCAGCGTGTCGGAGGAGTACCCGGCGTGCCGGTTGGACGCGCCCGGCGACGCGGTCGGCTGGGCCGGCCGCTCGCGGTGCAGGTTGCGGTGGCTCCAGAGGAACAGCCGCCACCATAGCTTCCGGCTCCGCGACGGCAGCACCTGGCTCGACGACCGCTTCTTGAGCATGACGCGGTCGGCGGTGCACGACGTCCTCACCGACGGCGCCGGGCTGGCGTCTGGCGGGCCGCGCGGGGTCCCCGCCTCCCTGGCGAAGCTGCCGGGAAGTTTTCTCAGGTCGCCGTAGGAGCGCGACCTCGCCGGCAGGTCGGCCGCCTCCGGCACGCCGGACCGCTTCGTCTCGATGTTGGAGCACGAGCGCTTCAGCTTCGGCGACCCCGCCTCAGCCACATCACTCTCGCGCCCTGGCGCGATCACCGCGTTCGGTGTGGCGCCGGTAGCATACCTCTCTGCGCCGTCGCCGTTGGAGCCAATGGAGTCGTCGCGCGCGTGCAGGTCAAAGTCCGATAGGTCCCTCTTCATCGACGCCTTGTCATCGCCACATCCGGACACCGACTCAGCAACCTTGTCATTGACAACCTTCAGGTCGCATGGTGCGGCGATGTCGCCGCCGCATTCACCGACATCGGTGCCGGTTACCGTGTCGATAAAGTTCACCGGCTTCACCTTCGGAGAGTCCTTGTAGCTACCCTTCTTGTCATCAGCAACCTTCCAAACACAAACACACGACAAGTTCACACACCCAAAAATCACATAAATTCACCAAAATTCACATAAAATTCAGCCAAACACAAACCTTAGATTTCTTCTTCTTGCCGACGAGCAGAGCATAGAAGCAGCTAATCTTGGCCATCACGTACACAGTAATACTTGTTCCAAGCTCTAATATTTAGTCAGGGAGTCAGTTAGTAGAACAAGATGGTCTTGTTCTTTGTTCTTAGCCGTTGTCTATACGACAGAATTTTCGAAGAAGCAAGACAGAGATTTCAATGGAGAAAATGTTTGCATCCTCCTGCGCTCCCCACACCTCAGTCAAGGTGTGAAGCAGCGGTGCCACAGCGAAGAAGGCCAGAGTGATCGGAGAAGAAGGGAAGCCGCGAGAAGCCGAGGCGAAGCATTCTTGGCGACTAGCCCTGCATCATACCAAGAACACATCAAGAACACAAAAATGATACAGAAAAGATGAACAATTGCAAGTTCAGACACACACTGTAATCAAAGTCTGAATCTTTCATTTGTTTCTACCAATAGATTTGCACAAAGGTGAGGCCTTTTGGTGCTCCATGCAATGAATTCATGAATGAATTTTTTAATGTTTGGTCAAAAAATGGCAAATGACAGATACAAAATGGGGCAGAGTGAAGGCAACCATTGCAGCAAAATCAAGGAAGGAAAGAACAATAAATTTTTGCTCTTCCTCCTTATTGTAGAACTTTAAAAGGAAAGGAAAAAAAAAATGATCTTGGCTTCTTGGACTGCTTTACCTATCAAATTTTCCTCAGTTTTTCAGGAAAGAAATGAAGACTTATGCACATATATTTAATTTTTTACCCTTTTTTCTAACCAAGATTAAAAAAAACAACCTTAGTTTACTCTCCTGTGACTCGCCTGCCAATTCAGAACATTACATCAAGAAGCAGACAAATGAATAAACATCAAGAAGAAGAGGCAACAACCACCATTGCCTCATTTGCCCCTCCCCGCTTCCTCAAGAACAAGCTCAGATTTCAGAAACATTCAGAAAAATCTTGGAAGGAGGAAATGGGCCATTACCAAGAACTTGAGCAAAATCTCCAAGATGACCAAGAACACATACATGGAAAAACACATGTATATCTAAACACCCAAGAAATCCAAGACAACTCACCTTACAGTGCAAGAACAGCAAGAAGAAGAGGAGCTGGTGCTGTTTCACGGTGAGAGAGTGTTTAAGTTTAGGAGATGGTAATTAAAGACAGGTAGGAGAGAGAGGTTGGAAGAGACAGGAAGAGAGAGAAGAAGTGTGTGTGTGTGGGAGGGGGAGGGAGGGAGGGAAGAGGTACAAATAGGGCGTGGGGTGTACACAGGAGAAGGATGACATGAATGTATCTGTGCGCCATGCCGGTCGAGGAGAACACGCGGTGAGCACACGGTATATTCGGACGTCATTCCCCCACTTCGCAAGATTTGGTTAAGTGTGCTATTTAAATTTGACAGATTTTGTTATGGCAACAAAAAAAGAGAGCATATATTAAATGATTCTCTCTCTCCCCCCAGTGAGTTATACTCCACGTTGCAAAAACATACGTTTAATTTTGGCCACCCACATGTCTCGAGAGTACGTACAGGAGTGGAGTATGTTTTCAAACTTCCTTTAATATATATATATTTTTCATAGTTAAATAGTAATTACTGAAATAATTATAATATTTTTAATAACTATCCTATCTCATTACACAGTACAAAATCACACCACAATTCAGAGGTTCTACTACCAAATAAATATTAAGAGAAAAAAATAAACTAATCTCCCTCATGACCTAAAAATAAAACAGGTTGTTAATGTGAGAAGTTCGTCATAAATGATAGACAGATGGCACAAAATATAAGGATATAAGAAAAGTTTATATGCTGTATAGTTTGCTACGGAAGGAATACTACAGTCCATGTGTATTTTGACTATTAATTTTTTATAATTATATATTATTAAAATTACAAAAGTTATAACATTATGATAAATCTACTAATATTATTTTTATATCATTGATCTAATATGTTTATATATATCAATGATCACAAGTTGACAAAATTTGACTATATAGAAAAATAATAAGAGAAAATAACTAAATTAAATGACTTGGAAATAAAAAAGGTTACTAATATGAAGGGTTAGCCATTAGTGGTAGAACCTACATATTTAAAATATATTGAAAACATGGTTAAACCTACATAGTTAGAAATGACCAAATAACAAAGCTAAATTTAGCTCGTTAATCATTAAAAAAAAAATTGGTCTCGTTGCCAGCAATCTTTTAAAAGTACCAATACATATATACGTCGACCAATCGAGATACCGCTCAACTGAAAAATTTATGTTATGAAATAATGTTGTTATAGATATCTATAATCATATATATCAATATTATAATTCATACAACATGAAAGTATAATCCACTATCTCGCTATATCATCAAAATAATAAAATACTAGGTCATGAATTTGGTAACCTTGAGACCATCAATTTTTTATAACTTTCTAATCTTTTGGTATTTTTACGGTAACTCTAATTGAGTTCTTTAATAAGTGTATATGGAGAGTTACAATGCCAATTAAGAGAGATAAAAGAGGGGAGGAAGATAGAGTGTTTCAATAATCATGGGTGCTTACACAATTTTTTTTAACTACTAATAGGATCCAAAAAGAGAGAAAAGATAGAAAGAGGATACTTATATTTTTTATGGGTCCCATCTAAACATCAAGTGAGATATTACCATTGAAGTTAGAAAAATTTATAAAAATACTTGATAATGTGTTACTAAGTTTTTAGGTTAAACACCATTAGAGATATTCTAAGTCTCTTCAACCACCATGTTGGTCTATAAATATAAGACATTTGCATATTTTCATGACATGATAATATATGAGGATACACATGATTGGAAGGGAAGCGGCTCCTCTAAAGTAGCGGTACTATTGTACATAAAGTATTATATATATATTTTTTTATCTATTTGATTGTGCTATAAATGGTACACATCAAGTGTTTTAAATATCTCAAAAATTAAAAATATAGAAAAATATTGATTTTTAATAAAAAAAAATTATATAATCACTATTATTATTTGATCCAATAGATAAAAATTCACAAATACTCATCCAAGTAGTGAAGTTAGTTGTGAGGTGAAGAGCCCTCTCATTTTATTTCCGTGTGTTCTGTACACTTTGTATTTGCAAATACATTTTGTTAATAAAAAAATGCATGATTATACACCTCACCATTATTTTAATTTCTTGTTAATTATGCCCCTGACATCACATAATCTCATATACATGTGTATTATTGATAAGACATTTTTAAATTGCAATTAGTATAGTATAATGGATTAAACACATTAGCCTTACGCAGCATGATGTAGTATTAGAGTCAATGAACGGGCCACATAATACCATCCCAAGGTAAAGGTTACATGATGACGTAGGTATGGGATTGACGTGTAGAACATCCAATATGTCCCACAACTTTACCGTGGATTTTTTAGAATTCTGTCAAGTTTAATCTTCAAAATAAGCTGATTTATTAAAGTTTTAGTTTATTATAAGCTCATTAGGCTCTCTTTTATAAATTTTTTTCTTAATAAATTTTGAAATAAACTAGATATTCAATCATATCTTTAGTTTATAAGCCTATAACATAAATTTTGAAGAATTTTATTAAAAATAAATAATTGGTGCGAACTAATATTCAAAACTTTTGTGGTGTGATTGCGATGAGTATGACTTATCTATTCTATTTGTCCGTGCTCATATGTATTTTTTTCCTACATATTTCTCTCAAGTTTTATCATTCGCAGAAAATCTCTCATAGCTTTAACCGCTATATAGGATAGAAGAATTTTTTAAAAAAATTGTAGGAAATAAAATATTTTGTGAATTAAAGGCAATTTACTTCAAAACTCTTGTGGTCTGAATGAGCACAACTTGTTGTTCTCTCTATATTTGCCAATATGTATAATTTTATTTTATTTTCTATAATATGAGCCAATGTATTTGGTATAGATCATCAAACCTCATGTGTCAGAAAAAAAAATAGATGAACATATAGAAACAGAACAGACAAGCATATTGTACTCTAAACAGGGAATTAGTATCAACTCACAAGCTAAGCTAACTTTTCTAGGAATACAACTGTATGGATATTAAAAAGGATGCCTTTATTCTTTGTTTTCTCAAGTTTGGTGAAGATTATATTAACACCAAATGCCCATCTAAAGTCTAATACTGGGGAAATTTTAGACCAGAGGCCAGCAAAAGAATCAAAATGTTATGGGAAAGGCCAAAAGAGGAATCAAGTGCCAATGCCAACTGATTGGGGTTTGGCATGACATGAAATGGAGGACTAGTAGTAGTCCAGTAGAGTTCCATCCCACTAACATGGGAATGAGATGCCAACTCACCATCTCATGTGGGTGGATCCTCCTCCCTCTTCTTTACCACAAACTTGTAAAATTAATGAGTTGTAAATAGTTTGTTAAAATTAAGCAAGAAAGTAATAAAAATTATTTGCTGATTAGAGAGGGGGATTCTTTTTGTCACCTTAGTTGGTAGTGAACTCATTATCTCCGATACTTTTTGTCACCTTTGCTGTATTGAGGTTAATATTTAGTTGATGATGTTTGAATCTTGTTATGGATGGTTTTTTGAACGTGGATGTCCAAACAGTTAGGTTGTTTCGGTTAATTTGATTAAGTCATGTTTAAAAAATAAGGTTAATGGAGTTTGAGTTTGACTTTTTGAAATTTGGACTGGGTGGGTGGGGTGGGGTTGATCTTAGGTTGTACAAACCCACTGGAGCTTGGTTGGGTCACGCAGACTAGACTATGCTTAAATATAGTGTTTAGGGCTATCTATAGTTATGTGAGAGTTACTTCTATTTCTATAGTTTAATATTGTTTATAAAACCTTAAGTTATGAGAATTATGCAGTTTAATTTTTAATGGAGCACGAAAGCAATTTTTTTGTAACATTAAAAGGAACAGGAAAATGGTAGAAACCACAACATTCAAAAATTTCAGAACAAGGTAATCAAACCAGCATTTTGAAACACATGGAGTACAATAAAGCTGAATGTAATGTTAACTATTTTTTATTTTTGATAAAATTGTATGATAAAAAACTTTTCTGGAAATTTCAAAATTTCTGTTATTATTCCAAAAGAATTTGACCTAATGTACTTGTTTGTCAATGAATCAAAATATGGTCCATGATTTGGTTGTAGAATGTACAAGTAGTTCCAAGACATAGGATGCATGTATATAGAAACAAAACAAAAAGAATAAGAAAAAAAAACAAAAAGCTAGAAAGATATGGTCATAATTTGCTTTAAGAACATATCCTCCATTTTTCTGGATAAGGTTGATGGTATGGTTTATCCAATAATTCAAAAAAAAAAACAAAAAGAGAAATACAGAAAAAAAAAAGTGTGCTATATTTGGATCAATTGATCTATATGTTACCATATGTGCAGATACTTCACATAATTGAAGAGTATATGTCATCAATTTTACTATATTATGATTTATGCACATGCACCACTTGGCAAAAGAGTGTGTAGTATAGATGCTTTTACCTTTAAAAACATTATAAATGAAAATAATCCTTTTTATTTTTTAACAATTATTTTCATCCTATAAAATCCTAAAGAAATTAGGAATATTGTTATCCATAATCTAATAGTCATTATATGTGAGTTATAGTTGAGGGTAATTAATTGCGTGGATGGTTTAATAGATGAATTTTAATGTGGTGAAGCTATTAGATGTCCCAATTCAATAGTTAATACTCACTGCATTCTTTTCTAACTGTTTTTTTAGATTTTTTACAGACTCTAAAATACAACTTTGACCATTACTTCTTATAACTATATATTAGTAAAAGTTATAAACGAATCATCATACGAAAGTAGATTTGATAATAAATATTTTAATATTATTTTCATTTGATGAATTTTATATTTTTTATATTAGTGGTCAAAATTAAATTTTGACTTTGCACATATATCAAAAACTAGTAAAAAAACTAACAGAGTATTGTTTGGATAAGACATCCATAAAAAAAAATTGAAAATTCAAAACTCATATGTTATATGTATAAAAAAAAGAAAGGAGATCCCCTGCAGTTGTAGTGCTATAGCAGATTTGGACCGTCCAATCTTAATTTAAAATAAAAAATCTGCTACTTTATTTTTTCACTATAGTCGGTCAGGATTGTTGAATATACGTGTACATTTTGATATGTCCATAGCGAATCCTGGATCAGATAAAAAGCGTCACCATAAATCATAATCAAACAATAAATAGATACATATTTTCTTTGATTAAATAGACAGATAGAATGTCAATTAAGTCCGTAGTACTACATGACAAACCGAAACCGGCACATGGCCCGTTGCGGCAGGCACAGTAGTCAATTACAATCCCATGGCTTTCACTTGAAATCTACAGGACGCTATTTATCACTGGACACTTCAAAATCGATTTCACCGATAATAAATGTGAAATTCTCTTATATTGAAACTATTATTCTAAACTTAGAAATATTTGAGTGTCTTTGAGAGTTAAAATGATCTAAGACTACCAAAATTACGAAAATTGGTTTCTAGAAATTAGACGAGGAAAATCTAGAGTTTTATCGGTATGATTTTTAGCAAAAGAAATAAATTGACGAATTAATTATCGGAATTTTCAACCGAACAAATTAAATTAATGACTTAGAAACCAAATAACAATTCCAGAAGAAAATGTCTGTTGTTTTAACTCGATTAGGCACAAATCCTTTCTAAATCTTAGATTAATTGTTGGAGCGCAATGTTCGCGTATTGCTCTAACATACGAATGCTAGAGTATGAACAATACCACAGATGAAACACGAATCTAGAATTCAGAGTATAAAAATCCAAACATTTAAATCGGTAACTTTTAGAATAAACCAGTGTCAAAATCATGTCCTTCGAATTAGATCATTCATAATTCTAGAGAGAAGAATTACTCACAAAGCTATTAAGAAAAAATAATAAATGATATGAAATTAACACATATTGAATAATATTAATGAGGATGAATAGTCGTTCAAATTGGTGTAACAAACTTGAATAAAAAACTAAACTAAACTAAACCCTAAAAGTAGGGAGGAGTAACTGAAGCTAAATTTTTGGATTAATTTTTTGGGTTCAAACCATGTGTATTTTTAGCCTTCAAGACCTCAAGAAATGCCTAAATAGTTTCAAAAACTAGCCGCCTTGGTTTGTGTGCAATACATGGGAAATCATTGGGGCTTTGATTTTGACATGGGCGTGAGCCTCATGCCCGATTCTTCTTGATTTTGTTTCTTCGTATACTTGTGGTCTGAAAGGAGTACATATTTGGGTACAATCTATGTTAGTCTTTACTCTTCTCGGATTCATTTTAAAAAGTCTATTTTAACTTTGTTTCTGCCCATATTGCATCTGGATTCTAACTTATCGTGTTTTGTCTGAAAATAAATACAAAAGATTTTCTAATAATAACTTAATCCAATTAAAATTGAAACACGAATAATTCACGAGTTGTTATGCATATAGAATTAATGCTTATCACTATCCCATACGACACCAATTTTGCCATTCATTATTACCTTGTGGTCAACAAGATTAGATTCCAAAAGTTTAATTGATCAAGTGCATATTTTGTTTGCTTTTTCTTGATTGAATTACAATTTTGCAAGAAAATAGTAAAAAGCTAATGCGAGACGTCTTGTTCTCTTTAGTTGCAGAATTAGAGGTTCGAACGGGGTTATAATTTAGTAGACACATTCTTTAGTATTTGTGCATTTTAGTGGATCATATCTCTAAAATTTACGAGGTTTTAATGCAAATATTTACAAGGGAAAGAGCTTTTCTACAGAAGGGTAAACTTCATAATGGTTTGTTGATGGCTCAACAAAAAATATTTGTAAGACCAAGGGAAATTAATATATTTATTGTACTCTATCCGCTTCATAATATGTCTATTTTTCACTACTTTACAATATAAAATTACTTACAATTCCAACACAAATTTATATGCAAAATTAACCCGTTAATAAAATAGGGTAGTATTGTCTACTATGTTTTATTTTTCCTTGATTTCACGCCATCTTAGCCCCCTTCAATAGAGAAGCAGTTCTATATTGTGATTTTTGTTGCCAGTGGATCTCTTCAACATATCAGATCCAAGCTTAACCAAAAGACCCATAAGACAAATGGAGATTAACAGAAAAGAATATTATAATGCATAATAAGTTTATCACTGCCCCCGTCATTACACAATATATATATTTTTTGTGTATTTTATAATATAACTCTACTTACAATACCAATGCACTATTCGATAAACTTCTTTTTTAATTTTTTTCCTTTATAATTTCCTTCATTAATAGCGAACCAAAGTTACTTGTAAAATTAATATCCTTATTTAATAGGAATGATATAGTCTACACCCTCGATTCTTTTTATTTGACATTTTAGACTTTTCATATTCTCAAAATATAATTTTGATCATTAATTTTTATAACTATATACAAGTAAAAATAATGAAACAATAATAATAAAGAAGCATATTTGACGATAAAACTACTAATATTATTTTTATGTGGTGAATCTTGATAATTTTTTGGACAATTAGTTCCACATCACTCTTAAAGTTGTGAATTTAACAAATTACTATTGAGTATCTCATTGACATATGGATCCAGGTCCCACATATCATACTCACAATCAGTAATATTTTATTAAATTGGTACTTTCAAGCGGTATAGAGCTAATTATTTTTTTTAATAACAATGATCAAAATTTGAAACTTATGACCTGTGCATTATTTTTTTCCCCTTATTTTAGCCGCTTAATACCCTCATAGAGAAGCAGGACTATATTACGAAACGAAAGTCGTATAAAATAAAAATCATATTGCCAACTCTGCAATTAATATTGTACCCACAGATACACAACCTTCCCTTTCGCACTGTAAAAACCAATGGTAAGTTAATTAGTGTAATGCATGCAAATTTAAGATTCAAGAGGAAAGTACAAAAAAACAAGCAGCAAGAAGACGAATTAAGCTGTCCATGTTGTACCACTAATGGATTTTGCCGTGCATATGTGATATAAACACTCTTTTGCCGTACATGCATGGTACTCTTCTATTTTTACGCCACGTCACCGCCCGCTCCAACTAGACGCATCATCCGAAAGTTCGATGGAGAGATTTCTGACAAAAACACTCTAACCGAAGAAAAAACAAAACAAAACATGCAGCTTTCACAATTATTTGCGAGAGAGATCTGGCGGTTTACTTGCTTCACGTCTTGTCATCAAAGTAGTTTGTTTGAAATTTGTTTGTATTTTGTTTAGTCGGGTCCAATAATATATCTATTCATGCCTGATTTTCTCAGCTACTCAAAGTCATATTTAACCATTTACATGTCTAATTTTAAATATTTAGAAAATAAAGACACCGAAAAAATATCTCAATCTTTGACATGTCTTACCAAGCATTTATCGTTAACAACTTTTAAGCATGCATCATACTCTTCTGTTTTTTCTTTTACATGGCATTTTAGCTCCATACATAATTTTTAAGAAATGAAGTAAAGTTACGAGTCTATCTCTAATATTTGTGATTAATATTATAGATTTACTGTTTGTATCTAAACAATTAATGATTAAATAGAGACTTCTATTTATAAATATATATCATTCTAGACTCATACACAAGAATTAAGATATGATTTAAAATGACCAACCTTGTCTAATTAAAATCTATATAGAATGTTAATTACGGTTAAGTAAACTTTATGGAAAAAGAGGACATAAAGAGAAAGAATACCGTAAACATTTTTTTGAAAATGTAGAATGATATATATTTATTAAATTAATTATGGTGCAAATATTTATTTATTTATTTATTATTTTTTATATGAAAGTTATGAACATCTTAACTACACCTATGTTTATAAATAAGAAAGAAATATAAAACGCCGTATATTTATAAATCAGAGGGAGAATAGTTTTGGAGAGTAGAATCGTATGACATCAAAAGTATAGACTGGTATTTTTTTATATACAAATTGTTTTTTTTTTCTAAAATGATTGGTAGAAAAGAATAGATAGAATAGCCGATACATGGCGGAGGTCATCGGCCAATGAAACAGCAGTACCAAGAAAGGAAAGTCAGGTGGGGTCCAGTGGCCAGCTGTTTGGGAAGGTGACGGAGGTGTGGGGCCATAGATGCACGACACGACACGCGCTGTGATTCGTGCATACGCAGCATGGGCGTCGCCGCGCCGTACCGCCTCGACTGTACGGCCGGCCGGAACCGTCAGCCAACTTGCGACGCCGCGATTGCAAATCTCCATGCAACTGTCGTCCGTACTTGCACGGCCCGTCATGTACCATCTTTTTTTTGTTCTTTTCGGTTGCATCATCAGCTGTTGACAGCACTGTAAACTTAGAGAAGTTTCATCTACATGAATATACAAATGATATGTATGTTGCATCTTACTGAGTATTACTAATTTAAGTGTTGCATAATCTCCATGAGCGTACGTTTAAAATATATATATAGGAACACATTATTCGATTTTCATTTTCTATATCGTTAGATCGTGCATCGATGTTAGAATTTTATTGACGGTATTAACTAACATAAACGGCAGTAAACTGATTGAACCGTTCTATTATTCCTGAAAAGTAGGAACTCACATCACGATTTGTTATAACCGCATACTATCTCTAAAAAATAGGAACCGAAATCATATTAGTTTACTCTCATATAGTGTCACTTTATTGTCCATAATCTACATTGGTCAATATATAAATAAAATATTTTTAGTCTCGTGGATTTACTGATCGTATATATATAACACTAGTCATATTATTTTCACTTTATTGTCTTATTAGATATCATGTCTTTTTGTTTACATGTCGTAATGAAATTTACTAGTCGTAAACTGTAGATTTATTGGTCGTTTTCATATCACTTTATTGTCCACCATCTGCCTTGGTCGACATATAATCGAAATATCTTCAGTCACGTAGAATTGTTTGTCATAATGATACATTTACTATCATATTAGTTTTACTTTATTGTTTTATTAGATACCGCATCTTTCTATTTACATGCTGTAATAATAAATTTCTGATTGTATACTATAAATTTACTGATCCAACCAACTACAATTTACTGGTCATACTATAGATTTTTGTCAGTAAATTTACTGATCGTATACTACAGATTTACTGGACGGACGAATAAATGTATAGTATATGACCAATAAATTTACTGGTCGCATGCCATAAATTTACAGATCGTATATTATACTTATATACTATAGATTTTTATCAGTAAATTTATTGGTCGTGTAATATAAATTTATTGGTTGTATACTATAGATATATACTATAAATTTTTGTCACTAAATTTACTGGTCTATAATATAAATGTACTGGACGTGAACAAGACGTGGGAGCGTAGTGGTCTAGTGGAGAAGATGAAGAGGCGGCTGGTGTAGATATCGATCAATAACAAGAAAATATTTCAAATATTTACTGCCGTTACGGAATAAAACAACGTTAAATTCCTTTAAACAGAGGGTAACCGTTATCTCTATCCAACAGTTGTAATTTGATATAGTAAGTTAAATCGAACAGTTTTTAGACTAGATATATATAAGGAATTTACTGACAAACACTATCCCTATTCTCTTGTTATACGACCAATAAATCTATAGTCATATATATCTAGTAAATCTGTGCTCATATATATATATATATATATATATATATATATATATATAAACACTATTCTACACTTACCCCTAGAATAGCTATTATATGCCCATTTTCTGTATCGTTGGATCATACATCGAGATTAGAATTTTATTGACAGTAGCAACTACCATAAACAGCTCCATTATCCCTAAAAATTAGAAACCCACATCACAATTTGTTATAACCGCATACTATCCCTAAAAAATATGAACCGACTAAAAAATAGGAAACAAAATCATATTAGTCAGTAAATTTACTGATCACGTAATATAAATTTATTGATCGTATACTACAGATTTACTAAATGAACCAGTAAATGTGTAGTATATGAACAGTAAATTTACTGGTTACATACTATTGTCAGTAAATTTACTGGTCGTGTAATATAAATTTATTGATCGTATACTACAGATTTACTAGACAGACCAGTAAATGTATAGTATATAACCACTAAATTTACTGGTCACATATTATAGATTATATTATAGATTTTTGTTAGTAAATTTACTGATTGTGTAGTATAAATTTATTGGTCATATAATATAGACATATACTATATATTTTTGTCAGTAAATTTAATGGTCATATAATATAAATTTACTGGATGTGAACAAGACGTGGGAGCACAGTGAAGAAGATGAAGATGCGGTTGATACGGATATCGATTAGTAACAATAAAATATTTCAAATATTTACTATCGTTATGGAATAAAACGATGTTAAATTGTTTTAAACAGAGGATAACCGCTATCTCTATTCAATAGTTGTACTTTATTCTAGTAAATTAGATCGGACGGTTTCTAGACTGAGTATAGAATAACTATTTTAAGAGTGGGTGTAAAATAGTATTTATATATATATGCTTTTGTGGTGTAAGTTTGGTTGTTTTGTTGTTCGTTGAAGCACACAAATATTTAGCAAAGTTAGCTTGTGCTAATCATGAATTATGTGCTAATATGTTAAATATGCTAGTTAGAGTATCACATCATCGCAAACAATTCTAAAAAAAATATGTATATAGTTGGTAGAAAAAAAATAGACAAACTTGATATTGATAGTGACTTTTATCTATATACATATTTTTCTACCAAATCAATATTTTTGATGCACTAAATGATGTAGTTAGTATAGTGAATGGTAGTTATCACTAGATATCCCCGTTAGATTGTAGCATAGCTTGCAAGAATATACACGGAATGTAGATAAATACAAGTTCAATTTTAACCTTCCTTTCTGAACATGCTACTTGCAATATTTGCAACTCTTGCTACATGTCATACAAATATAGTGTATTTTGAATGCAAAAAAAAAAAAAAAAAAAAAAACCAAAAACAGTGTACAAGGGCGTCTATGAGACTCGTCTAAATATGACGTTATAAAACGACACTCTACATTACAGAATAGTCTAATCTCGTATGACTAATAATATTATGTTATACTCGTAGCTTTCTTGTTTCATCCTCACATATCCTCTTGACCCTTGGGCATTCCTTAATCAGTTTTCTATTCTTTTTTTTGGGTTTTAAATTGTATAATTTTTCTCTTAATTCTTTCTCTTTTTCTTTTTGCAACAATTTTTGTGGAGGAAGATTTGCGGGCCATGCTTGATGTTATCTTTTCATAATGTAGGAAGAAATCTCTCTTTTTTAGAGTACAATTTCTCTTGTCTGGCTATTTCTGGGTGTAGAAAATGATGTTTAAAAATGTTTATGGGTAGTGGTAGCTCACAACAATATTGCAGCTTTTCTCTGTTGCACTGTTTGTTTGTGAATATATGACAATTTCGATTGTGAGTTGTCGTCTTAATGGCTAAGTCTGTTAATACAGGTTTGTTTCACTAAAAGTGTATTTGGGATTTTTAGGTTGGTTGGGTGTAAGAGCCTTTTTCTTTTTCTTTTTTCTTTTTTTTGAGAATATTAGCTCCAGCTGTCTGGTTCTTTATTCTAAAAAAAAATTGTCTCAAACTAGTGGATGTGATTTGCACATAAATATTAACACCTCATATTTACATGCTTTATTTTTCACTTGTATATGTAGCTATAGCTTTTCTTTTGGTAAATCACACTTTTTTAAAAAAACTAATAATAACAAAAATATATATCAGGGTTGAGTGCACTTGAGTTCTAATGTTTATGATTCAGTCATGAATAGCGCTTCTTTCTTTTTCTAAAATAAGTATATTTATTTAAAATCATCCATGATTATTAATATTTAGGTGAAAATTAACTCCTCAGTTACTCAAAATTTGTGAGGTTTTCTTTTGAAGAATTACAAAGACACTTCCAAATATTTATTATTTATTTTCTCAAATAACAAACAATCAGGTATCCAAAAAAAAATAAAGGAAAAAAACAAGGTGTATCCCCAAATAAAAATATTACTTTTTTTTTTATCTTTTCAGCCAAAAAAATGACAGTGTGATTCATGTGTATCATGTCACCACTACACAAATAACTACAACCTCTTTCTAATAATAATAATAATAATAATAATAATAATTACAACCTTTACATATATGTACAAAAAAGAATGACCATTCTTTGTAAAAGAGAGATTCTTTAGTCCTTTTCAGTTAACTCTTGCTTTAAACATATGATGTTCCTTTACATCTGCCTGCCATAAATATTTTTTCGTCTGTTCATTATCACATTAACGATTTTTTTAGAAAAAAAAATCCTAGTAGTTGTGACGTGTGTATTTTGCGGATCAACTTTACATCGTCATGTCAGACATATTCTATATGATTGATTTTTTTTTATGGATTTGTTATATTTTTTCTGTGAAATTGTCATATTACACTTTAATAATTTTGTTTTATGGTGACATAGATATATTCTTGTTCCTGCTGATTTGTTTAATCTCAGTCATTAATTCATATATTATGCTATTTAGAATTTTTGTTTCTATAACCCATGATGAATGAGGGAGTTATGTTTAATAGACAGCCGCACTACGCATATTATCCTGAAAGATACAAAATACTTTCAAACTTTAGTAAAGAGAAAAGAGAGTGTGACAACAATTGCAAATGATGCAGTGTCAATCATGGGCTCTGGGAAAACTTTATTGATTCTCCCTATGGGTATAGAAATTGTCATAAATACTGTTTTATTGTACTCTGAATCAAAACGTACTCCCTTGAATTTTAAGGACAACCACAAATAGTTTTCATATTAAGACCAATAAAGAAAATGATACTAAATATCTTCTCATAACGAAATCCATTGGATGTCGGAAACAAGTAATTGAAAAGTTCCCGTCTTCGTATTTCATTAGAGTAAATAAAAAAAATATTGTGATGAGCATAAAGTTTAAAGTCCCAAGTTTCTTTAAATTATGACATGTGCTTTTGAGTCATCTTGGACAAAATATGATACGTTAGATTATGAATGATTATGTTGGCCATAATATGTAACTTAAAAACTTCCCTACACCTAAAGAGTTTATTCGTGATATGTGTGCAAAATGTAAATTGATCACGAGATCTTCTAGTACAAAAATAAGTTAAGAATCACCCGTTTTTCTTCAAAGAATTTAGAAGTGATATATGTGGGCCACTTGAATTGGTATCTGGACCTTTCAGATATTTTATGGTCCTGATAGATGTCTCCATTAGGTGGACTCATATATACTTGTTATTCCCTCGCAATCATGCTTTGCAAAGTTTATTGCAAAAATTATTGACTTAAGAGTCTAGTTCTCAGATCATCAATCTAGTCCATCTGAATGGACAATACCGATGAATTCACCTTAAAAACCTTGGATGTTATTGTATGGCTCTGGGCATAAAAGTGGAGCATCCAGTCCTTCACGTTGACACTCAAAATGGTCTTACAGAATTATTAATAAAAAGAATAAAACTTATTGCTAAGTCTTTATTGTACAATTCTTAATTATCCACCAGCAATTAGGGTCATGCAGTTTTCATGCTGCTGGATTAATAGAAATTTGACCTACTGCTTATCATAATTATTCTCCCTTATAACTAGTGCGTGGAAAAGAACCAAGTATTTCCCATCTGCAGGTTTTCGGTTGTGCTATATGTATGCCGATATCACCACTCTAGTGTACCTCTATGGGGTCATCATAAGTTGAGATATATGTTGGATATGACACTCTGTCAATTATTAAATATTTTGACCCATGATAGGAGACCTTTTTATAGTTCGCTACGTTGATTGTGTATTTGATGAACATCTTTTCCTGGCATTAGGAGGAATAAGAGCCCAAATTTGAAATGCCGCAAAATTTCATGGAATGAAAAATATCTTCAATATTTAGATCCACACACTAGTCAGCTAAACTAGAAGTTCATAAGATAATCACTACTACAGAAATGCTTTTCACTATCGGTTAAAAATCCACTCTACTATCGGTTCTCTTACCGATAGTGGTCGGCACGATAGTAGAGGGCAGCACACTTCTATCGGTTCAAAAACCGTTAGTAAAACATCTACAATCCCAACGTTCACTAATCGCTATCGACTATTTCTTCTATCGGCTCGGTTTTAAACCGATAGTATTGTATAAGTTTTTTCTATCGGCTCGTATAAAAACCGATAGTATTGTTTAGGCCTTTTGTATCGGCTAGGATCTAAACCGATAGTAATCTAAATATTTTTTTCTATCGGCTCTTATATAAACCGATAGTATTTTGTCGACACATTTAGTACTGGAAACTTTATTCTATCGGTTGTTATATATAAACCGATAGTATTGTGTGGACACAGTCAGTACTGGAAAATTTATTCTATCGGTTATATTATATAACCGATAGTATTTTGTAGACTCGTTTAGTACAGGAAACTGTATTCTATCGGTTTCTAAATATGAACCGATAGTATTGTGTGGACACAGTTAGTACTGGAAACTTTATTCTATCGGTTGTAGTATATAACCGATAGTAATATTAGTTTTTCCTATCGGTTATGTAGTGGCACGGTTAGTACTAAATATTTACAAATATACATACAGCAATACAGAGATACATACAGCAATATACATACAGCAATACAAAGATACATTGGATCATTCACAAATACACCAATATTTACAAATATTCACCAATATTCACATATTGAATTTGTTCACAAATACACTAATACAGTAATATACACATGCATTGGACAGACTGAATTTATGCACATATTGATCGAGTTTCTTCACAAATACATCAATGAATCTATTCACATATATTCACATATATTCACAAATCAATGAATCAACACATTCAATATATATTCACAAATACAACAATCAACACAAGTCAGTTACTATCGATCGTTGATAGCCACTTCTTCCATGACATATTGAGCCCAAATTGTTCGCAGCTCCTTCAATTGAGGCAACTCATATTGCTCTTTCAACATGGTGCTCTGCATATATGCGTGTATGAAGTTAGGATCGTACGTCACATCTAATTAAAGTTCGACTTTGAGTCAGCAAAAATAGTTACCTTAGGGAATTGGGCAAAGTTTCTCCTGATCAGGTCATACATGAATCTCATGACATAGAAGCCACATTCCCACGATTGTGGCTGCTGATGGCACTGGAAAAATTGCATATGCAAAGACATAAACCCACATTAACTCGAAAGAACTAATTAAGCTTAAATTAAAAGACTCATCATGAGTACTTCCATCCGTATTAATTACCTCATATTCTTTCCAAGAAATTGTTGTGCCCTTCGACGCGTCATGCCTCCCTCCAGCACTAGCATAATTTTTGAAAGCCCTGTATTTAATTTAGCATTGTCGATTAATATCTTATCATTAATTAGCTAGTCAGAGAAAAATTTAAGACAACTATGTTACTTACGCGTCTATGTGCCATGTGAGGGTGAAAACATGCGCCACCTTGTCGCTCATCGAATCGAGGTAATAGACCTCATTCATCCATGGGCAAATGACGGCGAGGACCCAGTGGCCCCTACATTGCATATATAAGCGAACCGTTTCATACATATGTTAGGCGTAACATACAAGAATGAGTTAAATTAGTAGGAAATGCACTAACCTTTGGTGGTACGGCGCAAGGATGAACTCTCGGTCCTGCTGCGCTAGTAGTGCCCTTGATATGTATTCCTCCGCATGTGCTTGGTCGTGCTCTAGCATCGTGAGGCTTATTTTCTCTGGGTCGAGGAAACCCACCTTGTCATATGCCCTCATCGACGCCAGCCTATACATGCACCTGGATGCAAAGTAGACATTAGTAAGTAGTGCATACAAAAAGTGATTAGATTTATGAAACGAACTGTGATAACTTCAGACAACAGCACACTCACAGGACTCCAGTCCGTATGATGGACATATCAAGCTCCCGCCAGTTGAGGAGGTCGAACAAATCCTCGTGGGCCACCGATATGCTCCCGGGCTCACGGTGAAAATGGGCTGGCCTGAAGTGAACCAAGAAGTTGATGTGGCGCCTAGACCGGGTCAGGTACCACTCGTGGAGACTTCTGGTTATTTGATCCATATTGCGCAGAAGGTACTCCGACACGAGTGGGGACCCGTTCTTGAACGTACCCGGCTGGCTTTGTTTGGCCTTGCCTTTGGCCTTGCCCTTGCCTTTGGGCGGGGAGCGAGTGTATACCTTCGAAGGTTGGGGTGTGGTGCCGTCGGCCTCATTTGATGGCGAAGGGTTTGAGGCCGTCGGAGGAGGCATGGGGGCCGAAGGAGTTCGCTCATGCGTTGTGGCGGGGCTGGTGTCCTCAGGAAGTGTACTGGTATCCATCGTCCACTTTAAGTACAAACGCTTAAATTAGATTTTGAAAATTAAGTATATTAACTGAGTTGTAAGCTAGAATGGCTAGAGTTTACCTCATGTAGTCTAACACCCTTCTTGGGCCACTGTATGTACGAGCCCAATGCCTCGCCAATTGTCCGCATTTCGTCCGTTGGGACGGGCAACGGAAAAGAGCTGTAGCCCGGGAGGGCCATGTCCACCTATACCTTTGCGAATCCAGGCTCCAGAGGTACGCAGTGGATCCGGACATCCTCCCAAGACTGGTATACGACCCCGTTTGCAACCGCAACAGGTTTGTCGCCTATGTTGATCAATAGGGTACAGCTCTCCGGCTTCTGCAATTTGCAACAATTATAACAGGTTAGCGAAACAATTCTAACGTAACGGGAGTGGCATCAGCCGAACTACATATATAGCTCAAGAGTTGCAATACCTCGATCAGGTCCACCGGATCCACGTGAACCTTCGAGCCAACACTACTCGGCCTGGCAGCGTCGACCTCGGCAGCTGGATCTAAACCCTTGGACTGCACAACTCGGCTTAGGCGTTCATATTTCTCGTTCATTTGAGCGAACATGTCCGCGAATTGTGCAGTCACATCTGCCCGTATCTTCTGAGATAGCTCCACTTCCCTTTCCTTCCAGCTGCCAGGCTTCTTCGCCTTTTGCCCGGGGTCCGAGAAGCCTTCCTTCCATGGCACCACAGCCCCCACGGTTCGCGTCCGCCCTGGATGCTCCTTGTTCCCTAGAGCCCGGGTAAGGATGTCGTTCTCCCTATGGGGACTGAACAATCCCTCGGTCGCCTCCTTCGAGCAAGAGATCTGTTACATTGAAAGCTCTCCATTGTGAGGAAGAAATATATACAAAGTTGTGCGCACACTAGTGATCATAGTTAGCCAACTTACGAGTCGCTGCACGACCTCGACGTCCCTGGGGTTTGGGAACGCCACAGTCCCCGTGGCCGACACGGTCCCTCTGGCCAGCCACCAGCGCTTGCATCGCTGATCGCGGATCTCGGAGAGTGGTAGGTCAGGGGAGTCGACGAAATGCGACGCGTCGTCTTCACCCTTCTTCCACTGCTCCTCCTTCCCCGCATAGCCGCGAGAACCGAGCCGGTGTGGGTGGTCGTTCCTCCTCTGGATTGCCCTGTTCTTCTCGCTGAGGGCCTTCGTACCAGAAACATCAGATGAAAATTAGAAATGGGATATAATTAACAGAAAAATCAATTTATGGTATTTACTATCGGTTCTGAGTAAGAAACCGATAGTGAACTACACTGTATGATAAATTGCTATGATTTTCATCAATTCTGTCATTCTCATAGCTATCAAGTTTGTAGTTCATGAATTTTACTCTAGGTTTCTATTTGTAATCCATGGAACGGGATATGAACCATTGCATACAAAATTAAGCACTACACGCGAGCGATTTGGTCAAGAACACTTACAGTGGATCGTGGAGTGGCCGGAGGCGGTGGCGCAATGCAATGCCGGAGGCGGTGGAGAACCAGTGGCGCAGAGGAGCGAAGAAGCGAACGTCGGCGATTCTAGGGTTTTCCGCACGAGTATTTTTCGATTTGGAATGTGATCAGTTGCATTGGAGGGAAAATCGTGCAGGTTATAACCTAATAAATGAATATTTACTATCGGTTCATCACCACAAAACCGATAGTAAAAACATGTATGTTATGGTTTTCGTAACACAGTGTATATCACTATCGGTTGTGAACAGTAAACCGATAGTAAACTAAGTACAGGGATCATAACACAGTGTAAATCACTATCGGTTGTGAACAGTAAACCGATAGTAAACTAAGAACAGGGGATCATAACACAGTGTAAATCACTATCGGTTGTGAACGATAAACCGATAGTATAGTTTAATTTCATATCGGTTTCACAGTTATAACCGATAGTAAAATACAATGCTATTGACCCTAAAGGATTTCCCTTAGAAGAATTACAGAGGATCTCAGTACATCATTTTGTATTGTATTTACTATCGGTTATGACAATAAACCGATAGTATATGTTAATTTCATATCGGTTTGGAGGTTGAAACCGATAGTATAATACTGTTAAATTGATCTAAAGGTATTTCTTGAGAACAAATACAGATGGGTCTCAGTACATCATTTTGCACTTGTAAAGACACCTGAAACCCCATGCAAATGGCTTGCAATAATTTTGAAATAAAATAACAATAAAGACCAATCATGGAATGAAAATTTGCAGTTTTCATATATATTTGTGAAAAGAATCAATTATTGCTCAAATCAAGTATATACTCCAATTGAAATGAAAATTTGCAGAAATGATTCTCAATGCATCACGTATGTTTTCCCAAAGAATTTTTGAAAATTGATTTGAACATTCTTCGATCCAAGTAATATACGTCACTTACATATTGCAAATTAGTCAAGAATGGTTGTCCACCCATAATCCTTCTTCGTGGTCGTCTCGCAGGTAACTTGTTTCGTCAATATCTTCGGTAGGGATAGATTGAAGGATTCCATCTAAAAATGGAGGTAGTTCGTCGAACTGATCGTACTCTTCTTCATCCACAACGTCTTCGACCCCAACAATACGTCTCTTACTGTGAAGGACAACGTGCAACTTTGGGTTGGCTGGGTCAACGATGTAGAACACCTGTGTGGCTTGCTCAGCAAGTATAAATGGATCATCTTTGTGTGCGACTCTACTGAGATCGACTAGAGTAAACCCATAATTGTCGACTTTAACACCTCGAGGGATTTCGACCCATTGGCATCGAAACAGAGGAATCTTAAGTAATACATAATCGAGCTCCCATATTTCCTCAATAACACCGTAATATGAGTCGAGTGCTCTTACTGCCCTGGCATCCTCCGAAATAGCAAGTAGTGTCACTCCACTACATTGCATAGCACTCTTCTCGTCCTGAGTTTTTGTGTAAAATGAATAGCCGTTGATGTCATACCCCTGCCAAGTCCCTACAGTAAATCTAGGCCCTCTGGCCAACTATGTAACATCTTCATCTACATCGCCCTCAGAAGCTTGCAGGACTCTATTTTCGATCCACCCAGCAAACTTCCTATTATGTTCTCTGGTGACCCAAATCTCTGGCTTCGAGGGATTCTGTTTCAGTAACATTTCCTTGTGCTCGTGTATGTATGGCTCCACCCCCGTCATGTGCTGTAAGACCCAAAAATGGGCTTTTGCATACAGATCACTAGAGGGGACGACTGCTTTAAATCCAATCGTTCCAATGCCCTGAAGCCTGCCCTCATGCCGAGACGTAGGAACGCCAATTGGGTCAACCCCGGACATATAGTTGGTGCAAAATTCGATCACCTCCTCCGCGGCATAACCTTCAATAATACTGCCCTCAGGCCGATATCGATTCCTTACATATCCCTTCAAGATACCCATAAATCTCTCAAATGGATACATGTAGCGCAGGAACACGGGTCCACAAAACTTAATTTCTCTGACAAGGTGAACAATTAGATGGACCATAACATCAAAAAAGGATGGAGGGAAATACATCTTCAGCTGACAAAGAGTGGTAGTCACATCGCGTTGCAAATCGTCCAGTCCATCCATATCAATTACCTGCAAGGACACAGTTGCAGCAAATATTCAGATCCAAAAAATCTGACAAGTTCCACGAATGGAGCTAATTAACTTGCTAGGAGTACACGCTTACGTACCTTGCCAGATATTGTGTTGAAGAAATAACATAGCTTTGTAATTGTCTCTCTGACTTTGACTGGGAGAATGCCTCTGATAGCAATGGGAAGCATTTGTGACATCAGTACATGACAATCATGGGACTTCATACCAACCAGTTTCAAGTCTTTCATGGACACAAGTTTTTTCAAGTTCGCAGAATACCCGCATGGAACTTTGACACCATGTAGGCACTGACAGAGTTCTGTTTTTTCTCTTTTTGACAAAGTATAGCAGGCCGGGGGGAGGTATGTCCGCTTTCCCTTCTCCAACGGTGCAAGCTCAGTCCTTATGCCCATGTCGAGAATGTCACGGCGAACGTTGATGCCATCTTTCGTCTTTCCTGGAATGTTCAACAACAAACCAATCAAACTGTCACAAACATTTTTCTCTACGTGCATGACATCAATGCAATGTCGAACTTGTAAGTGCTCCCAATATGGCAGATCCCAAAGAATCGATCTCTTCTTCCAAACATTTTTTCCTGGAGGTTTAGAACATTTACCGAACTCAACTTTGATGTCCTTCACGCGCAAGTAAAGCTCCTTACCAGTCACAAACACTGGGGTTGATCCTTTCTCAGGCTTCCCATTGAATGACTTCCTCTTCTTACGGTAGGCGTGATGCATCGGAAGGAATCTACGGTGACCCATGTACACTGTTTTTCTGCAGTTCGATAACCACATGCTTTCAGTTTCATCCAGGCAAATAGGACAAGCCTTGACTCCTTTCGTACTATACCCTGACAAATTTCCATAGGCCGGGAAATCATTTATGGTACAAAATATCATGGCCCGCAACATGAAATTCTCTCGCTTATGTGCATCCCACACCCGCACCCCTTCGCTCCACAATTTTTGTAAGTCCTCGACTAACGGTGATAGAAACACGTCAATATCATTCCCGGGTTGTCTGGGTCCTGAAATTAGTAACGACATCATGATGTACTTCCGCTTCATACATAACCAAGGAGGAAGATTGTAGATGCATAAAAGAACCGGCCAAGTGCTATGTCGACTGCTCATATTTCCGTATGGATTCATACCATCCGTACTCAGCCCAAACCTTATATTCCTCACTTCGCCGCCAAACTCACCGAATGTTCTGTTAATGTTTCTCCATTGAATGGAATCAGCTGGATGTCTTAGTTTTCCGTCTTGTTTCCGACCTTCAACATGCCAACGCAAGTACTTCGCATCTTTCGGATTTGCAAACAGCCGTTTCAATCTGGGAATCACAGGCAAATACCACACAGTTTTGGCCGGAGGCCCTTTCTTTACCTCATCACATCCATTGTGATAAATTTTGTCCCCATGCTTATACCGCGATGCACCGCATCTTGGACAAACATGCAAATCCTCGTACTCGTTACGGTACAGAACACAATCATTTGGGCATGCATGTATTCTTTCGATTTCCATTCCCAACGGACACAATAGTTTTTTGGCCTGGTAAACCGATCTTGGCAACTCATTTCCCTCTGGAAGCATGTCCGCTAACAGATCCAATAGCGCCGTGAAACTCTTATCGCTCCAACCGTTGCTTGCCTTCAAGTTATATAATCTCAACACAGAAGACAACTTTGTAAATGTTTCACATCCGGGGAACAAAGGCTTCTCAGAATCAACAATTAATTTCTGAAATTTAGCTAAATCGTTTTCGCTGTAGTCGTCTTCTACATCACGTAACATTTCATCTAAATTGTCGTCATCTACAGGGACTTCCGAATGAACATTATCAATGTTTTGATCATGATCATCATTACTGCAATCCACTTCCGGGTGCTGCTGAGTGGTAGCGGTAGTGCTCGTTTCCTCAAGATCTTCACCATGCCATATCCAACGGGTATAGCGTGCGTTAAAACCACGACGAATCAAATGACTCCTAATCTGATTAGAGTTGCCGAACCTTTTTAAGTTCATACAATCTATACAAGGACAATGCATATCTTTCTCTCCCTTCTTCGCCTTCTCTTGCTCAGCAAATTTAATAAATCCATTCACACCCTCCAAATACTCAACAGTAGTACGTTTTATTCCATACATCCAATATTCTCGGTCCATCTACAATTATTTCACAAAATTGACAAATTCAAATAAATAATTAATGACTCATGGCATGCATATATGAATGAAACATAATTAGCTAGGCCATATGTGTGTACATGCATGAGCTGTTTAATTACATTAAATGGATTTATACATATGAAACCCTAATTAACTTGATGCATGCATTAATTGGAAGAGCCAGCTAGCTAGCTGTTTAAATTCAGCAAGCTATAGCTAGCTAGCCAACCCAGCCTTCTAGCTAGCTTGGAGATACATGTATCTAGTTTAATGAATTGCAAGTAGAGAGAGAGAGGGAGAGTGTGAAAGAGTGATCGAGAGAGAGAGAGGTGATGAGAAGATGACAATACCGAGGGGGATGGAAATATGATCAACCTCTCAGCTAGCTTCTCCAGATCACTCTAGATTGGAGTTGTGCGCGGCTGAAATGATTCCTACATGTAGAGCGCAGAGCAGGGGTCGACCTAATTAAGTTGTCCAATTTTACTATCGGTTCAACAACACTAACCGATAGTAAAATAAGGTCCCCACTATCATAACCATTAGTTTATATGAAGTCATTTTACTATCGGTTTGTGTTGTTGAACCGATAGTACTATGTAGTATATTGTATCGGTTAGTACAGTAATAACCGATAGTAAAAAGTCAGTAATTTCACTATCAGTTACCCGAGAAAAACCGATAGTACTATTCAATATATTATATCGGTTAATATAGTACCAACCGATAGTATAAAGTGAGTAATTTTACTATCTGTTACGAACGAAAAACCGATAGTACTATTGTAATATATTATATCGGTTGGTACAGTAATAACCGATAGTAAAAAGTCAGTAATTTCACTATCAGTTAAAAATGGAAAACCGATAGTACTATTTAATATATTATATCGGTTTGTACAGTAATAACCGATAGTAAAAAGTATTTGCATTTCACTAACGTTGGATTAGTGTATAACCGATAGTAAAATGATGGTTTTCCGCCGCTGTCGTCCTATTCTATCGGATTTTTCCTAGATTGCTTACAACCGTTAGAAAATAAGGGTTAGTGGAATGCACTTCTGTAGTAGTGAATTATTTTGCAAAATCTAACCAACAACATGCTAGATGCTTTCACTGATTATAAAGGAGTAACTAAATCTCTCGTACTTGCAGTAAATGTACCTGAAAGAGTGAAAATACCCCGGGAATAGTAAATCCACTGGCACTCTCTTAAACCTGAAGCGAGGGAGACTTATTAGTGCAAAGGATCGATTCATGGAGACATTCACAAAGACAAAGATCTGATAGAGATAATCAATCACTCCATAAATCTCTTAAAGAGACCCAACTTGAAGGTGAGAAACCTTTTGAAGAGATTCATATGAAAAATGAGAACCCCAATAACTTAGTATGTGCACAACATGATACTGAGATTGCGAAACAACTAAACTCTATTATTTCGAAAAATCACGAAGAGATGGTCGATATTAATAATGAGATATCTACGAATCATGTGGACATGAGAGAGACCTATAATGGAAATACAACAGTTGTCGACAACTATTTGGTCTCCACGATTGCTCCAACTATCTCAAATGAGAATCTTAATCCAGAACTAAAATCTATAATAGTGTTGGAAGCGTTCGGAGTGGGTCAAATGGAAGGAGACAATTGAGGCTAAGCTACACTTACTAAATAAAAGAAAAAATTTTGGACTAATAGTTCAAACGCCACAAGAAATTATCTTTGTAGGATGCAAGTGGGTTTTTGTAAGAAGGAAAAATGAGTAGAATGGAGTTGTGAGATATAAAGCAAAATTAGTAGAGATCTGGTATTGATTTTGAGAAAATTTATTCTCACATTATGGATGGAGTTACATTTCGCTACTTGATATCTTTGGCAGCAGGCATGAATTTAAATATACAATTAGTGGATGTTGTGATCATATATCTATATGGGTCACAAGATTCTTATATTTATATGAAAATCCCTGAAAAACTCAAGATCCATAATATAGTAGGGAATGATAATCACAACATGTATTGCATTAAATTGCAAATGTCGCTATATGACCTGAAACAGTTGAATAGAATGTGGTATAACCGACTAAGTTAATTTCTCTTGAAGAAGGGATATGTAAATAACTATACATGTCTTTGTGTGTTCATAAAAAATTCACCGAATGACTTCTATATCATCTCGATTTATGTCAATGACTTAAATATTATTGGAACTACAAAGGAAATAGAGAAAATAAGTTCATACCTAATGATAGAATTCGAGATGAAAGATTTGGATAAGAACAAATATTGTCTTGACCTGCAGATCGAGCACCTTCCTAAGAGAATATTTATTCACGAATCAACCTACATTGAAGAAGGTTATAGAGAGATTTAACATGGATAAGTCTTATCCTTTCAACACACTAATGGTCGTGCAATCTCTAGAAGTAGATAAGGACCCATTAAGAGAACATAATGAGGAAATATTGAGATTAGAAGTTCTTTATTTGAGTGCCATAAGGGCACTATTGTACCTCACGAATTGCACTAGACCTGATATTGCATTCACAATATGCTTGTTAATAAGGTACAATGCATCCCTAATTAGAAGACATTGGAATGACATCAAATACATCCTTAGGCACCTCCAAAATACAAAAGATTTTGGTTTGTATTATTAAAAAGATCATGAAATGATTTTGGTGGGCTATATGGACACTGGTTTTTTATCCAACCCACATAATGTCAGGTCTCAGATTGGTTATGTTTATCTCTGTGGTGATACAACCATCTCTTAGAGGTATGTTAAACAGACTTTAGTGGCAACTTCAACAAATCAGTCAGAGATAATCATGTTATACGAAGTCTTATGTGAATGTGTATGATTTAGACGGTTGACACACCATATCCAGCACTCATGTGGTGTTATAACTAAGAATACTCCTACTGTCTTATACGAGAACAACGCTGTTTGTGTTGCACAAATGAATAGCGGCTATCTTAAAACAAATATGGCTAAACATATTATTCCAAAATTATTTTATCCTCATGATCTCTAGAAAAGTGGTGAGTTAATAGTCCAGAAGTCTAGATCTTGTGAAAATCTAACAAATTGTTCACTAAGTCTCTCCCTACATCTAATTTTTAAAAACTTGTATATGACATTAGAATGTGTATATTTGGAAGACTGTTTTCTTTACCAGGAGCAAAATAAATCACATACTAATCTTATTACTCAATATATTTAAAATTAAGAAGATTAACCGATGTTATACTTTTTTCGCTTAATTAAGGTTTTCTCACTGGATTTTCTTAATTGAAAATTTTTAATGAGATAACATGTGTAGTGCAATAATACACGTGTGCTATATATCTTTTTTCCTACTGTTTTTCCTATTGTATTTTTTGGTATAATTTTTAACAATATATATGTATATTATAGTGATGTCTAATAAGGAGTATTAAAAATAGAATATTCTTGAGATATTACTGAATATATCAGTAAGATAACTCTAATTTTTGACTTTATACATATTTGTACTTTGTAAAGTGATCATTGATCTAATAAAGAATTTTATTGGTCATTCTTTTTTTTTCTCTCTCTTAATGATTGTTTGTGATTGATATGTGCAAAGTCCGTAGCTTGGCGGCAACAGTTTGCAATAATTATTAATTATATGACTTGTTTACCGAGAATCTGAAAATTACTGTGAGAGGGGCCACTAGTAAATAATGATTTGCAGCCTGCCCACTCTCCGCCCTTGTGTTTACTAGCCTTCCAATGACACCAATGGTGAACACATTAGATTGTGAGCGCGATTTGTCTGTTTTTTTTTTTTCATATAATTGCATTCTATTTTCTATAGTATATGAACAATAGAGATTAATATTTAGATTTTGACCATGCTTTACGTAAAAGAACTTACCCGGTTAGATTGGTGCTTCGGGCATATATATATTGTACTTTCTTATGCTAAACATTAAACATGCAACTAATTTATGCACTATTAAATATTTTGGTTCGTCGAACTATATGTGATCCACCTATTTGTCTACTCATGACACAGTATATCACGATATGACATATGACACATGACACAATCAAATCTAGAGTCAATTTTATTATCATATGTAATATATTTGGTATGTCTAATCCATACCGACACTTAAGTTTTTTTTTTTTTTATCTTCCACCTAAAAAATTTGAATTGGTTGATGTATCGGGTTGGTTTTATAGGCATGGTATACCAAATTTTCTTATGCTAAACTTTCAATATAGAAGTAGCGCATATACTACTAACCATCTGATGTCCAATTGGCCCGAGTATTATATAAACATAAAAATATAACATGCAATCCTTGTCCCTAAATGTGGCCGATGTAAACATTTGAAAAACAACAATATACTACATTTGGATCATTTAAAATTTGGACTATATGTGTACTTACATAAGCATCCAGATGATTAAAATGTGTATCCATGAGAAATGTTGTGGGTTTAAATTCTGATCCTCTATTTTTGTGTGTGTATTTAGTTGAGGTATTGTGCATGTGGGTGGATTAGAGTTAGGGTTTGGGAGATGAGGTGAATGTGTATTATCGATATGACAAAATCCATCATTCGTAATAATAGATTTCTTAAAAAAATAATTATGGGCTGCGGGCTTCACGCTTCAATGAGTCAGCTTGTTATTTAGCATATGGTAAACGCTATAATTTAAATTTGCTGAAATCACCGGCTGAACATAAAAATGTGTCTTAAGTACAAATGTTTTGTAGAATCATTGCCATTGATTTGTTAACTCACGTCTGAGTCACCATATATATGATGTATACATCCATCAACTGCATTATTAATTTATTACCCGATCAAATGAGTGACATAGTTAGATTGGCTGGTTGAATGTGTTAGGAACAATTATAACCCAACTAATTAAGTTTCAGCTAGTGAAGGTCTTGCTGATCACTGCATTATTTTCTTTGCAAATACTTCATTTGTCTAAAAAAGAGTAACATTTTTTTATTTTTCACTCTCTGATATGCAACTTTTCACCATTAATTTTTGTAATTATATTAATACAATTTATAAAAACTATGTTATTAGGTAAGTAATTTCTAATGTGGTCGATCTTAATCTTTTTACTGGAAAAGTCCATATTACCCCTCTCTAGTTTCTAAAAAATTAAATAATTCACTGTACTTTGAAACTGGACATTCTACAATTGGTATTTCAAAATCAGTGTATATTGGGTTGAGGTGTGAGTTTGGTTTTTGGTTCAATTATTTTGGTTTTGTTTTTTAAAATTTTTGTTATGTAAAATTAATACCAAATTATACTTCGGTTTGGTATCGTAAATATCAGATGAAATTCAGTTTGGTTCGATAAATATCAATTTATCAAAATAGCATTCTTATATGTATATGAGGCAACAAGTTTGAAAACAAAATTTAAATAAACACATATTATAATAACAAAATACAAGTATTACACTTATCTATATTTTTTATATTCTCGCCTTCCAAAATTTATTCAACAAAATTGTTCAGTGAGTGTTTGCAAACACTTAATATTTGGTTCTAAAACACTCTTTGATTGGTTTGATAGAGATATGGATGAAAAATTTTATAAGTTCACTCTAATCTTTTTAAACTGTACAAAAATAAATACTATATCGGCGATCAAAATTCACAATATTTGAGAGCACGGATTCTAAAATATCATTCTATCTAGTACAGATGAGTATTTTTTTTTTTTCCTTTCTGGCGTTTACTTGTTATGACTAGTCATCAACGTGGAGTGCCAAAGGTCACACTCGGGCCTTGGTGCTGCTGAACAGGTGCTTCTGGGGGACGTTATGTTGGGATGCAGGTTGACTTTTGAACGAACCCAAATTCCAAATTATAAATACAGTCTGTATTATTTAATATATATTATTATAATATATTACTACCTACTATCAACTGATACAAATCGAACCGCAACATATACTGTTTTATATGTTAGTTACAGAATTGACCACTCAAAAAGATAATAATAATAATTGTAACTAATATTTGACCATATAACCCCAAAGAGATTATCTAGGATTTAGTACGGTGGCAATCTATTGCCATGTAGATCGAACCTGAGTTACATTAAAAGGGAGTTGAGCTCACGTGCAAGGCTTTTTTACTATAAGAAATGCAATGGCCAATTCTTTGCCACTTATCATGGACGTAACAAACTCCCATTTTGTTTCGTAATCTTTTCTTTTCTTTTGTTTCTACACTGCGTGTCTTTTTCTAACTGACTCGACACATAGTACCGCGCCCCGCAGCACTCATATATACGACTATGGACATGTGTATTCTACTTGCAAACTTCTCTGATGAACTAATCTTTGATAATATTCATATTTTATATCTTAGAAAACAAAAGTTATATACTTTTCTCTATATTTAGATCATTCGATCAGAAATTAATAATTCGTATCAATTTAGACAATTCAATGATCGGATAATTGAGATTCTAAAAAAAACATTCTTTCTTTTGAAGTTTTATGGTAGAGAACAAAAATAAATAAATAAAAGTGGTTTTTTTTATAAACTCGAGAACTTATATGATAAGAAATTTAATTTATAAATTTTTGAGAAGTAGGTAGGAGATGGATAACTAAAAAAATACTGCGCTTTGACTTCAGCTTTTCTTTAGTGATTGAACTGCTTCAGCGTATATATTTGTGTTCAACGGCTCTTTGACCTGGACTCATAGCTGGCTAGGTCTTCATGCATGCATGCATGCATCTGTTTAATTACGGGCCCACCTGCATAGACATGTTGCTTGGACCTACATGACGAATTTTTTTTAAAATGGCTCAAAATAAAAAAAATAATTACAAAAATGACCCATAGTATAGTAAATTTGCAAAAGTGGCCTGATTGAGTGCGATAAATCAATTATTTCCACTGTGATATACAATAGAAACCGTAAACGGTGCAACAAAGTTTTTCTGCTCTTTTCCATCTTTTCCATTTCCAAAACGCGGCAAAATCTTTTTTTCCATCTTTTCCATTTCCAAACCGTGACAAAAACGATAAATTGGATTTTTGTTGTGTCTCCCATCTGCGAAAAACATGAGTACTCACGAGAAATTGATTTTTTGCATTATGTCGCGCCTACATAATACGACAAAAACTCTACTCGCCGTTACATCGGTGTTTGGCCTTCTGTCGCACACTGGAGGCACAAAAACCTTCTGTCGCACAATGGAGGTGCGAAGGATGCTGCTCAATCTTCTGTTGCGTTTTAGAAGTGTGATTAAATGACTTGGCGGGTTATTTTCGCAATTTTGATAAATTGTGGATTATTTTTGTAATTATTTTTTTATTTTGGATTATTTAAAAAAAATATCCCAAGATGGTTGTGTGTGAGCATCCTTGATTACGTGTACTGAACAGTGTAGAGTCATGCACGCATGGGGGCGTCTTCTGGGCGCCTGAGAAGTCGCTTAATTTGATTTGCGATTAACTATGTCATGCCTGACTCTTAATGTTATGTCTTAGTCCAACATTAATTCCAACAATGATATGTTAAAGGTGACATAATATTCTGGTCTTGTCACGTTTCCATGAATTATCAGCTCAATCAAGCAGGCATATTTACTTGGAGGGTGGGTGGGTTTAGAGGATGTCTGGTTGGTGTATTTGTTATTAATATAGCTGAAATTATCATTTGTAATTTTGAAAAAATATTTCTCTTAATTGCCGGGATGGTGGGGCTTACAATGGATTTATAGGCTGGTGACTACATGTCTAATCCACATAAATAATTTTTTTTCCACATCTCATTGAATAAAAGATGTATAAAAAATAACTAAACAATGAATATTATTATCCATTAATTTAAAACATCTAATAGTTATTATATGTGAGGTTTAATTGAGGATAATTCACTGTGTGGATGGTCTAATAAGTGAGTTTTAATTTAGTTAAGACAACAACAACTTAAAATATCAATTGTTATATGTCTCAAATCAACTGATACTGTTTGGATTGTGTAACAATAGAAGGAAAGAATTTTTAAGAATTCAAGATGATAGATAGGAATTTGGAAAATTTCATCCGTATCACTAGAAAAGTGTGATATTTTGTATTTGCCAATACAAAATCGAGTATTTTATATTTACCAATGAAAAGTGTATTGCTCTTTTATATTTATCATCATTGTTTGATCAATTGCTAGTCAATGAAGCCAATAACACTATTACTCTGTTAATAAAGCAAATATATTTTTATAAAGACATGTAAAAAAATCTTGTATTTAGATAAGCAATACACTTATATAAAAAATATGTTTAGTTCGTAAATATGTCTCTACTGAGGTAAAAATATTATTTGTTTTGATGATTAGCGGTTGACTAAACATCGATGGTAAATACAAAAGATTAGTGTATTTTTCAGTTAGATTCAAAACATCACATTTTCCAACAGTACGGACGAAATTTTCATATAGGAGTTTGACGAACATGCTCTTAAGAGTCCTTTAAGATTCAACGTACGTTTGACTGACAAGCGGGGCACTAATGCAAAGTCTTATTCAAGTACAACTTTGACGATACCATTGTGACCCAACCAGGTTAGCCTCGAATCTTCAATATCGATATCGGGTCCGGTGCCAGAACTAAAATAGGGCCAGTAAATTACACAAAATATTTCTTGAAATACAAACTTATATTTAATATTAAAATAACCATGACTAAAGTACTTACAAATTTTACATCAAAAAAATTCTTAAAAAATACGACAATATAAAAAAATGACGACCTAAGATGAGAAAATACAATAACTTAAAAAAAATACGACAACTTAAAAAAATATATAACAATGTAAAACAAGAAATGCGATGAATCTAAAAAAATACGACACCATTACATAAAAAAATATGACAATCTAAAAAATGTTACAGCCTAAGACAAGAAAATGCGACACTCTAAAAAAATATAATAACTTAAAAAAATACGACAACTTAATAAAAGAAAATATAACAATTAAAAAAATGTGACACCCTAAAATATATTGGATCAATGATCATTGGATTAAAATCCATTGATTGATGTCAAAAATAGAAACAAATAAGTAAAAAAAAAAAGTTTTTTTGTAGCCATCCCGTTTAATATTTTATTTGTAATATAATTTTTTCTCGTCAAAGTAGCTAACAAAAAGTTTTGAAACTAAAAATTACTTTCTAACTTTTAATTCTAACATCCCTTAGAAGCAAAATATTTGATTTGGTTTTTGTAATCAATTTTCTCCGAAACATCATCATTAATTGCTCTTATAGCTGACCCACTATACCCCTACCAATAACTTGGACATCTAATATACTCATAAATTTCTTAGCAAGAGGGATCAAAATAGTATATGCTCCAAGCTAAGGGACCAAAATGATATAATGAAAATTTCATAGCAAAAAATAGATCTAATTCCAAATTTGAGATTAATATGGTACTTTTCTGTTCCTTGAATTGCCAAGTAGATCCTCTCTTAACAGGAAAAATAACTAAACGAGACTAAACCACTAGCCATCTAATTTACTTTTTCCAAAAATTGGGCCTTCAAACTTTGGAGAACCTCCCACATGCACAAAAATGAATAGGAAGTTTTGTGTCTTAAACTCTCAAGGAGATTTTACGGACTGTTAAATTTGAACTGAACAATTTGGATGAACTAAAATATGCATGTGTGAGTGAATAAGATAGATATGACCATCTATTATCCCCGATTAAATAGCTTTTGAAAACTACTCATTACATGATAGAAAGTTTTATATAGAATTTTTGTCCCTCACACATGCTAACTCAGATTTGGATCCTCGAAATAATAATGTAACAGACTTATGAACAATCAGAACACTTTTAACTCTTACAATACTGCTAATCCAGTATTTTTCTCTTCCTGCATTCTCTCATCCCACACATTGTAGAGTGAGTTTGTTCGCCCAAAATTAGCGTTACAACACAATAATAGATAAAAGATAAGAGGAGAATATAAAGATTCCACGTTATCTCATCTTATAGGTATAACCAAACACAAGAATTACTTTATATCCTACATGAAGTCAATCAAGATGATTGAATTTTTTTTAAATAACTCAGATTAAAAAGTTAATTTCAAAACTGACCCACACTGAAACGAAATTACAATTTTGACCCACCACATCAATTTGTCACGACTTGGAGCCGCAACAGGCCGTCTATCGCGGCTTAGTGAGCCAGTCGCGACTCTGAGCAGTGATAGGTGGCTTGTCGCGGCTTCAAGCCGCGACAGTAACTCTAATTCGCTCAGTCACCCTTCCCAATATAAAAATGTTGTCACGTCAGCTTGTTGCGACTTGGAGCCGCGACAAATCTGGATGGCTTGGTTGTACGTGTTGGCTCGACTTAGAGGCTCGGTTTGCTGTAAATATTGACTACCTTTTAGAGGTTCGGCTTGAGAGCATGTGTTGAGGGCACATAGCCTTTAAGCCTTGAAATTGCAATCTTGAGGGTACACATATTTGCTGTAAGTGCTGGCTCGGTTTAGAGCCAAAAATTCAAAAAAGTGAGCCTTGAAAATTAGGCTGCATGTGTTGATTCGGCATCAGCTTGAGAGGCTTTTGCTTCTTCCAAGCCAACACATGCAGCAAAGCCTTCCAGGCTTGTCGTGGTTCCAAACTGCGATAGGCTGACGTGGTAATTTTTTTGCACTAGAGAGGGTGACTGAGCAATTCAGAACTACTGTCGCGGTTTGGATCCATGATAAGCCGCCTATTGCGGCTCAAAGCTGCGATTGGCTCACTAAGTTGCGACAGGCAGTTTGTCGCGTAAGTTGATATGGTGGGTCGAAATTGTAATTTCGATCCACTATGAGTCATTTTTGAAATTAATTTTTAATCTGAATTATTTTAAAAAATTCAGAACAGATTCTTTAACCAGATCAAACTTTCTATATAAGATCCTTCACTGCTGGCGTCCACTCCAAATAAGAGTGGGAAATCTACGTGTAGGTTGGCCATTGTGCAATTTTTGATCTAAGACAATATAAGTGAAACCTCACAAAATTGTACAATTATTCTTTGAGGTAAATAAAATTTTGATGGGAAAAGGTTTATGAAAAGAAAGTTCTAATATTCTATGATGGAAACTTTTTGTCTCTGACTGAATAACTAATAGTTATACATTGTACTATGTTAGTACTCCATTGTTTTGTTCTCTAATTTGTAGTGACGAGTATTTTTTTGACTTTATGGTACCCATGCAAACTTCATAACAAATGACAAACTATTAATGACTATTTTTGTTTACTTGTCGTCTTTTTTTTGAACATCTTGGAATATTAATTTCTATAACTCTATATCACTAAAAACTATAAAAATAATAATAAATTTTTATTTTGCATATCTTGATTTTTTTAGGCAAATTTTTTATATCAATACAAAATTTCAACATTTTGTATTTGTCACTTGATACACATGTGGATCCAATCTCATCTTATTATTCTTATAGACTATAATTTCACAATTTTTTAGTGATATAGAAATTTTTTTCTCTTTTTATATATAAATGGTGAAAAGTAAAAATTTTGACTTGCTCGTATATCAAATGACAAATAGTAAAACATATGAAGTACTACTTTTCATCACTAGTTAAAATATATGTGGTATTTACACATCTAATGTTTTATAGCTGATTGGAAGTTGGAGGTAACTTCAATACTTCATCTAGAAACATTGACCGTTTGATTTTAAGCAAGAGGTCGTTGCTTTACCGCAATGTCACCCATAGGCGCATCTGGGCGTGTTTGGTTTGAAGCTATAGAAGACAATAGTTGAGTTTGTAGCACCACTTAGTTGTTGTTTAGTTTGCTATTAAAATTGTGGTATGACATAAATTTTTAAATAAGTGATAAGAGTAACTCTAATAAAATGTCCCAACAGGCATTTGTTGGAAGAGAGATAATGTCAGATATAAATGATAAAGGATATAATAGAAGATGTTTCTCTGACCCCATTTAAACACAAGTAAGGGATGTTATTATTGGAATTAGAAAAACTTATAGTTGTTTTTATGATGTGTTACTAATATTTTAGTCTAAATATCTATCTATCGGGTGTAATTATTAGAGATGTTGTTAGACACAAACACACAACATTGTGGGGAAAATTAACAGACCAAATTGATGAGCTATGAAAAGTGTGGAAGGAGCATTATACACCTTCTTAGACATATACTTTTTGACATATCATAATTTAAGTGCGTCATTTTGTAACCCTAAATCAAACAGGCCATTTTCAAGAGAGTAATTGCCCAAGACCCACATTTTGCAAAGAACCACCGAAAATTTGAATATTGGCTCGAGAGGTACTCGTGGTCTCTAATTGTTGCATTTGCTATGCCTATAATAGTTTTCTGTAAGTTTGAAGTAAAGAGATACACAGAAAGAGAGCAAAGACATATATACCCTTATGGAACTCCTAGTGCATGCAGAATGGACCCCGGGTATAGCTAACTAACTTTGATATGCTCTTATGTGGTTAAGTACCGTTTCTGACAAGTACATTCTGGCTTACGAACTATATATTATTAGATCAACATGTTGGTTACGCATAATTTACTCTTTTTGAAAATTGTCTAGCAGTTTTGCAAATTTTCTTAACAGTTTAATATTCTGAAAATTTCTTTAAAAAAGAGGATTAGTCAATCACACAAAGAGCATGAAATCTTCTTCTTTCCTTTCGTTTTTTTAACAAACCTCTCCATGAATCCATGGTAACCTGTTGGCCATCTCTCACTCTCTCACACTCACGCATTTTCAATTTGGATTTCTACGGTTACCAATAAAACGGTTGATCGATCAACCAGTACACATTTGTCTTGGTCTGCCACATGCATATGCATCAATGATATGACCAATTAACAATCAACTTGATGAGTAGTTGCCCAACACTTAGATCTAATCTACATACATATGCCTCATGCATGTTATGTGTTGCAACAACAACCATGCACCTTTGATAGAGAGACAAAAAACAACAAAAAACTACAGATTTGATGCATGATCAATCAGCATGAAAAAGAGCATATCTCTTGAAGTTCGATCACAAAATGTACATCAAGAGTGGTAGTTTTCTTATCAACAGGATTCGTTGTAGTATGATCTAAAATAGAAAAAAAATCAGCCTGTATTTCTCCATAGTGATCAATCCAAGGATTGGATTATTCATTAGGTGGCATGCATGTGTTTAATTACCGTACAATTATGGTAAATCTAACTTCTTTTTTTAAGATCATGTTGAAATATAAGTAGAGTGATTGTGTTTTTCCTATCAACTTAATTTGTTGATTGAGTTTGATTGGTTGTTGAAATTTAACGTGAAGAAATCTTTTTGTGTCCCGATTCATGCATGTACCGAAATTGTACTTACTCTTTAATCCTACCAACATAGAAGTCCTCCGTGATATAAAATCATAACTACCAAACACTTTTTATTTTTACATATAGTCCCATAAAGACATGTTAGTTAGTTTGTAGAAACTCAATACACAAATTTGGACTTGGAGCAACACTCTTGAATTTAGTATCATAACTTAGAAATCTTAGGTTCAAAGACATGTCGAACACATTTATGAGAAAGTAGAAGATTTATTTTGCCCGCCTATTCCCAAACAATTTAGGCTAAAATTTTGGGCAAATTGGATGGTGTATAGACCAGGTGAAGTATGATTAAATTTATTGTCTTTTTTTAACTATCTAAATTTTTGAGTGAATTGATTAGTATATAAAATTCTAACACATCTAACATCTCTCCGACAAAATTGCATTGAGGAGTTCCTAAAGAAACATCGAACACATGCGCCACATATGCCCGTTGATGTGAATGTGATCCTACGTTTCCTTCTGCAAATTACAAGCCGCAAAGGTCTAACAGACAAAGTTAATTCCATGCTGCATAGTTTTTGGATCTTCTATATATGTGAGAATTAAAGGGGAAAATTTTGTGAAATGTTGTCATGTGATGCTTGGGATGATATTATTATTGCGTTGTACTCGTTCTGATGTTGCAGAATATAAGGTGTTTCCTCTTTTTTTTATTTATTATTTGATATATGTACCAGCAAATCAAATTTTTAAAATTTTAATCATTGATATAAAAAAAATATGAAAATTTACCATTTGAGAATAATATCAATATATTTTTCATCAATTTTTTTCATGTTATTATTGTTTTATAATTTTTACTCAAAAATAGTTGTAAAAATTAATGTTTAAAGTTGTATTTTTGAGATTGTGAATAAATATAAAATGACAAGTAAAAAAGAATGGAGAATATATATAGTTTCTTCAATCTTACATTAAAATATAATGCTTGCATGTATATTATTGATACTTTTTCTACACTACTTTGATTTATCTACCATTTCTCTCTATCGTTTATGATTAGTCTCACACACTAATATTCTCTCTCATTTTTGAAAAATTTATGAGTAAGAATAATTTAGTCATTTATCTTTCTGGTTCTCTTGAACTTTTATCCTCCTTAAACTTTATACATGTGATCAAAATACGCTCTATATTCCATAATGGAGTGAGCATGTTATATAAAAGCCAACAAGATAAAACAAAAGGACAATTGATCCCCTCATGGATTTGTCATAAATGTGGCGTTGCTCTCCCATTGTTCTACTATGCAAGAGGGGTATTATAATTATGAAAGGTCCAACTAAATATTAAATATTAAATACTCATTATAAAATGATTAAAATATGAAACAAAATCTCAGAAACAAATACGTCTTAAAAGATATCCCACAGTTTTTACCATACAATTTTGTTCCATTGGATCTCTTGACTGAATTTTATATCCATTTTTTTCTTCTAGGAAATCATAACCTCTATTTTTTTTTCTTTTGATATCTCAAATCAGAACATGAGCATGTTAACTTGACTAGACCGGCAAACAAAAATTAGATCACTCAACTCAATATTGAATCTAGCTATCCCATGAGAACATATATCTTATGTTGCCTATACTTTTCATCAAATTCACTTATTCACTGAAATTCATCAAATCCAAACTACATAATTTCAAAAAAAAATTACAATAATTTTAAGTAGAAATTTATCCATTTTTTTCTATGAATATGAGCTTTGTTCTATGACCTTTTCAAATTAAGGTCATATTTAGAACATAGAAATTTTAGAAAAATATTGAAAGAAAAGGATAATCTAGTGGGAGTTAATGGAAATTTTCTCCAAAATTTCTATGTTCCAAACAGATATATGATACGGGGTGCATCTAAACCCTCAAAACAATAATAGGTGATTAGTTATTCACATAAGTCCGACCTAGTTCAATCAGCTGAACTCATTTAGTTGGGGCCTTGAGACAGTATGAAGTTATACAACAAGGTATTTGTATTGTCGTAATGTTGGTTGAGATGATGTGTTATTTGATTAGTTGTATAAGTGATACAAGTGAGTATGACTTTGTTGAAAAAATATTATCAAGACTTGTTACTTTGTCTTTATTACATGCAAATAACCCTCAATCTATCTTAATAATCTTTAACCCAACTTACTCCATTCTAACAACCTTAATATGTGTAAATCATTTCTCTAATGACATCATTAAGTGAGTCAAATCCAGTTTCTCAAGAAGCCTACACCAAACCCTATTTTTTACATCTTCTAAGTTGGTGAATAATGCAAACCAGTTAATCAACTAAACACCCACTTTCTCAAAAGATTCTATACAAATAGATCAGACTAAAATTGATGCGGGTAATCAATCAGTTAGTCCTAACATGAGATAAGATGCATATAATCCATGAAACTTTTTCATATGAGCAAGCTATCTCGCAAAAAAGCCACTTTTATGAAAAAAAGACATAAGAAACAAAAAGATTTGGCAGGTAGGCCTGCAAGAATTAAGCAATAAAAAAAGGTATCAACTTCACCTAGATATGTCTGGTACTATTGTGGTAAAAGAGATCTTAGCGTATCTTTTCATCAGGGTCAAGCAAATCTTATTGGCCCACTAACTACGAAACAAATATGATCGATAAAATATAAGATATATTTTAACTATATATACGAATTGAGAAAATTGTAAATTCAAGAGAATATAGAGAATAGTGGATAATATGATGCGAAATTGTGAATAATGATTAGTACAACAATTATTGTGGCAAGTTCTAAAGAGTGGCCTCAAAATTAAATTTATTGTGATCTTAATTCGAGTTACTCGTAGTTTTGTAAGACTATCAAGCACTATATTTTAAAGGATAAAGGGGGGGGAGGGGGATTCATATATAACTATATACAATCCAAATATTTATTGTGTAACTAAGGAGAGATCATCCCGAGAGCAATGGTGGGGCGGACGGCACAGGCCCCACTGAAATTTACAGAAAGACCTATTTCTTCTAGCTAATTACATAGAAGTCCAAGGGAGGGGCTAATAAAATAATTGTGTCTGCCTCCACCATTGGGTATCTTGTAAGAGTTGCATCTTCTGTAAAGTGTTTTTATTGTGCTAAACTTTCGAAAGTACTATATAATAAACTGAAAAAGTACAGAGATAATATTTTGATGTATTCTTAAGTCAACCAAATTTAATACTATTAAATCATCCTATACTTGTCTCCTTTGTTTCTCCTTGCATAGAATTCCTTAAGAATAAAAATTGATCAACTTATTGAATATGTCGAAAAATATCTCCAGTATTTTTTTTTTTCAAAATTTCCATGTTTTTTTAATAGTCTTTTGGATAAGGGAATGTTGCCACAAGTAGTCAATCTTAAAAATTACTAAATTCTCTTGCATGAGAAAAACATTATTCTAGACCAGTTCAGCCATATCATTATATTGTTAGAGTTTCCATTAGTTAAGTTTGAGAAAAAGACGTTAATTAGGTGAAGTTATATAATTCTTTTCGAGCTATTTAATTATTTGTTATTAGAGCCTTGGATATTTGCTTGAGCCAAATACGTGGTTTCGAGGTGTTAGGCTTCGGAAAGCTTTCGCTTGTGCTATAAAAATGAGGAGATACCAGTACCAAGTTATATTAAAAATACGAGTAGAGCTGTGGAATTGTTTGTTTTGCTTTAACTATTTAATTTTCTAAGTGAGATTGTGACTTAAAAAGTGTAACTTATCTATTCCCTCTAGTTGTTTCTTTTTTTTGTGTAATAATGCATTAGATATAGATCACGAGGGCTCTTTGGCATAGAAAATGAAATACAAAATGACACATAAAAGAAACAACACTCTTCTCAGTCTATATTGCATCAAGGACACGCAATAGACAACTGATGCTTGCATGTTTACTTTTTGTGTGCTCCTATGTGCTCTTTTTTTTTTAATGCTTTGTGAGTATTTATGATCTACATCAAAGTATTTTGATTCACACACAACGAGAGATACCAGTTGATTCCAATGGGTTGGGCCGGATGCATTGGCCCCAACAACCATTTTTGCTCTATTCATCTTATTGCAGCATCTCCCAAAAACCATATTCCTCTCTCGCTAGATTGAACCAATACATTAAATGCAATTGATAATAGAAGAATATTTTTCATCAACAGCAAGAAATTTGCTGGTAGAACACAATTCGAGATTGCATTTCCTCAAAAAAAAATAATTGTTAAATAGAGTAATGTCAGTGAAGCACAGATGTTGCGAAATGGCCATACATGTCAGTATCAGCATCGTTAGCATTTTTCCATCTGAACAAATGCAAACTTCAATTAGAGGATATCAGTTCCCTTACATGGTATATGTCAGTATCACAACAGTGGCCGGGAAGAGTCCACCTTCCTCAGATTGAACCCGGCAAATATTTTTATCGCATTCTTCCAAGATCCCTGCGAAACAACATAAGAATTTCTCATTTGTAGTAGTGTCGAGGAATCATTCGTATCAAGAAAATATTTGATAGAAGGGATACATCAACTCAAATATGTTGAACTGATCATAGTATCAGGAGCAGCATGTTTTTGACAAGGATAAATAGCTATAACAGTTAATCATTTACCTTGCGATCATCTCGATATTTGACCGAGGGATCAACGATGAAGTTCTTTATAAGTTTGCAAAGCTCTGCTGGCTTTTCACGGTTTATGGCATGGCCAGCATTCTTTACAATGACTAGTTCGGAAGTATCCCCCAAATGTCTGAAATTTTACCAAAAGTTTACTGGATGATGATAAGGACTTGCATGTGATGGCCATTGTAACTAGACAAACCTCTTCAGCCGCAGGCCAAGTTCTAATGGAAAGACCCGGTCTTGCTCTCCCCAAATTATTAAGGTTTGCTGCCAAATTGAAAACATCGTATGCAACAAAGCTATCATCAAACTAGAAAGTCACAATGAGTTAATCATCAAGATGAAAATATGCATCAAGTCAGGTAGTTGTGTATACGGTAAATCACCTGGTTAATTTTAGGAAGGTCCGAAAGCTTCCTGCCATTGATCAATGCATATAGCAACTCGGTCTTTTCTTTCACATTTTCAGTACACATAACCTGTCATTTAATATAAACATAATTAAGCCAACACTTGCTTTCTATAGGAGTATGCAAAGATGTATAAATCTAATTAGTTATTCCTTCAAGCTACTTCGTACATAACTATTATTAGGTGAGCACCCTGGTGATGGACAGTTGAAAGTTAGACATCATTTTTCAATTTGCATAACGTTAGATCTTTGCAATTTCGCTCATTAAGTATATAATATTTGTATTATTATAACAATAAATTCAAGTAACATAACACAAGTCAGTGATGGTATTAACTTACTACCAGCAGTGAATGCAGTGATGATTTGACGAGGATACTTCCCTCTACTTATACTAGTTAAACATACATAACAAATGTTCATCGGCTCCCCTCCTAACCTCCATAACCAGTTCCCGCATCCATGACTTGCAGGCAAGGTCTCAATCATTGAAAACAAATCGTTGGGGACACATCTAATCAAAATTTAACATTTGAGATCAACCACAGAGGATATATTGGATTTCTCTGGCAAATAATGGAAGCCCAATTCATTGAGCTTTATCTCAACAAGTAAATATATTATTGATTGACTGCATGCTCATGCAGTTTGTTCTCAACATTAGATGCTTAATTCTTAAACAGATACCCGAAAAAAGGCATTCAGCGGCAGGTGCATAGAACTACTTTAATACATAGATACAAATAGACCCAAGAAGAGAAAAAAAGAAATAAGAAAGAAGATAGAAAAATATCAAGGGATTGTAACAACGATCTTGGCACATAGCAGGTGTGTTCATGATTACGAAGGCCAATCAACTTTATATATTCTTACATCCATCAAAAGAAAGCTTGTTTCTAGACTCCATACATTTTTTAGTTCAGCATAAGGTATTATAAGGGTGTAAAATGGATACGGATTTGTTATAGGATGAACAGGGTCTTAAGATTGTAAGGGTGAAAAGAAGAGAAAACTCTGTTCTGTCAGCCCACCGAGACCTTGAGCTTGCCATGGTGACCTAGAACAGCTGAATAGAGAAGGAGAGGTAGAGGAGAATAACTAACTTTGTTGCTTGCTTTAATTGACCAGATACATCTAACTTTATAGCTGTAATCGGCTAAAAACCGAAACAAACTCAAATAAAGACTCTAACCAAGACTCTAACTACTCAAGAGATAAAGGACTCTAAATTTAAACTAAGAGACTAAGAACCAATTAGACCAAATCTTGTCGGTCAGATTTATGCCCTTTTCAGCTGTAAGTCTGACCCAAAAGGAGTCTGTAACATTTCTCCCATCCTTTGGAAACAGCTCATCCTCGAGCTGAACCTCTAGATAATGATGTTGGAATTCCTCGAGTGGAAGCCATGATGCATCAGTTGACGGCGAACTGGCCCAATCAACTAAGACCTCCCAGGTGCCACGGTTGAGACGAGAATGAAGAACTTTGCTTGACTTAGGGATGGTTTGGAGTTTCTTGGGGCGGCTCGCCATGGAATGGCTTCAATAAGGCGACGTGAAAAACGTCATGTATATGGGCCGAAGTCCGAAGACACAGCAGTCCATGCACCACAGCACCAATCTTTTCCAAAATTTGATAAGGACCATAAGACTTCGGGTGCAATTTGGAGGAAGCTGAGGTGGAGGAAGCATGGCGATGATGGAGAAGTAACTAAACCCACTGCCCTACCTCGAAGGATAGCTCTCGATGATGGGCATCATAGTGGTCCTTCATGCGTTGTTGAGCTTGGAGAAGATGATCCCATACATCTAAGAGGAATTGGTCCCGCTTTTGGAGGGAGTGATCCTCGTCATCTATGCGGGAACTGCCAAGTTCATAAGGTAGGATCCTGGTGGTTCGCATCCGTAGACAATTTGAAATAGCGTGGTGGGAGTGCGCAATGCAAAAACGAGCTGTAGCAATACTCCACCCAAGGCAAACACTGTAGCCACTGCCACGGTCGATCACAAGCCGAACAACGTAGATACATCTCAATAGTCCAGTACACCACCTTGGATTGGCCATTTGTTTGTGAGTGAAAAGCTGAACTAAGATGAGGCTTCACCCTGGCAATCCAAAATAACTCGGACCAAAATTTGCTCATGAAGACAGCATTTCAGTTGCTGACAATGGACTCTGGCATACCATGTAAGCAAACAATTTTGTCGAAGAAGGCCTGTGCAACTGTACTGGCAGTATATGGATGGCGAGTGCGATAAAAGTGTCCGTAGTTAGAGAAAAGGTCCAATACTGTGAAGATAACAGATTTACCATGCACACTTTTAGGAACCCATTGATGGAATCCATTGATATGACAGCCCATACACTGTGGCACTGGAAGAGGTTCAAGAAAGCTGGCGGGGTCCAAGTGCACTGATTTGTTGTGCTGACACACGGTGCAACTCCGGATGAAGTCCTGCACGAGATGTTTTAGCCATGGAATATGAAAGGACTGATGGGGAGTCTTGTGACAGCCCTCATGTCTGATATTATGGGCAGCAGCAGGATGGTTTGAACCATGGCACAATCTGATGGAAAGATCTTTTTGGCATGCAACAAGAGACCATCGATGTAGGACCATTCGACAATCAATTCTCCGGTGTCAAACTGTTGTTTCTTGGCTTCAAAACTCGGCATTGGCATGCAATTCGCGGCATAGGTCAGAATAGAGCTCAAATTGAGGAAAAGACAAGGAGAACAGAGTTCCACGTTCTTCATCCCGGCATGAGAGAATTTGCCACTGTATTCAGCCGGCCCGGTCAATATTCGACTTGGAAGTCGTATCCCAATAACTTATTTGACCCAGTGATGTTGAGGGATTGTGGATAAGCAATGGTCCAGCAGGTACTTAAGATTGTAGTGGTCTGTTCAGATGAGGAAGGCGCGCCCCAATGGTATGGACGCAGGTGCTTGACTGCCATAACCAAGCCAATCAATTCACACTTGTACGCAGCCAGTTTAGCGTGCCGCAGCTGGATGGGCCGGCTGAAGAATGCTAGTGGCCGGTCGCCTTGGTGCAAGACGGCCCCAAAGCCAGAGCCCAACGTGTCGCATTCCATGATGAATGAGGAACTAAAATCCAGTAATTGCAAAAATTGGTGCACTGGACAGCGCCCTTTTAAGGGCCTGAAAAGCCTCCTTTGCTGCGGAGGACCATGCAAAGGCCTCCTTTAATAGTTGTGTAAGCAGCACCGCAATTAGTCCAAAATCCTTGATAAATTTGCGACAATAACCCGCAAGACCAAGAAAGCCACATAAAGTCCAGACAGAAGTAGGCGAGGGCCAATTCAGGACAGCCTGAATTTCCTACATATCCATAGACACATCTTTGGTAGATATGATGTGACCTAGGTAGGCCACCAATGACTCCCCAAAGTGGTACTTAGACCTTTTGAGGCGGCCATTTGGCGAAGGAGCTGTAAAACACTTCGAATATGGTGAATATGTTCAGACCAAGACGGCTAGAGATGAGGATGTCATTGAAGAAAACCAGAACGAACTGTCACAAAAATGGCCATAGGCCGTCATTCATGATGGCTTGAAAAGTTACAAGGGCATTGGTGAGGTCGAATGGCATTACAAGGAATTCAAAGTGCCCGTGGTGCGTCCAAAAAGCTGTCTTTTAAGATATCGTCTAGATGCATTCGCACCTAATGATAGCCAAAACGAAGATCCAGTTCGGAGAAATAAAAGGCACCTTTCAATTCATCAAGAAGTTCCTCGACAACCGGAATCGAGAACTTATCCTTGATCTTAGCAGTGTTGAGAGCTTGGTAGTTGATGCACAAACGTCAAGTATCATCCTTTTTCTTGACAAGAAGCACAGGAGACGAAAAATGTGAGATACTGTGGCGGATGATCCCCTGAGCAAGCATGGAGGTGCACTATTTCTCGATCTCATCTTTGTGGTCCATTGGATAACAATATGGTCGCACTGCAACTGGGGCCATGCCTGGAACTAGATGGATCTGATGGTCATTGGGTAGAATTGGAGATAGCCCCTGTGCAGTCGGCGAACACGTCCAGCAACTCTTGCAACAAGACCTAGGTGACACAAAGTAAAGCATGTGGTGGCTATGACTGTTGTGGAGCAATGCCCTTGCTAAGTTGCGTAGTGTGTGTGACACCAAAAGGACTTGGTCAGGTTGTCCATATCTCGGAGGATTGGCTTGAGCATGCGTAGCCACTACATGCCCAAGACGACGTCGAAACCGTTCAAAGGAATAGCAAAACAGTCCATCGCCAAATCCTCCTCACCGAAGCGAATTTGTAACCCCTTGCATATGCTTGAGCTACAAATGTGATCCCCATTGGCTATAATGGAACGACAATCTTTTGCATGGTTTTGTCATTGATATAATTGTGCGTGGAACCAGAATCAATCAACACCAGGGCCGATGATGCAAATGCGGAGATGCATCGTTTGGCCAATGTTGACGCCTTTCAAGGAGTTCAGTGAGATCTGCGGCACAGTGTCGTTGACCTCTAATTGCTATCCTGTGTCATCATCATCATCATCCGAAACTTCCAACAAAAGAGCCACTTGCATCGATGAGCGCACACATAGGGTTTGCCGTAGTTGAAGCAGAGGCCTTTCTATCGACATTCTTGCATCTCCACAGGTATAAACCGACGAAGAAACCGGGATGCTAGAGTGTTACCTAGCGCAATCCCGAGTTGCACACCCCTCCCGCCATGTTCCCCGAGGCTGCGCCAAGTGCCGCGCCCTTTGGAGTTGGAAAGGCCGGCGATGTCGCCACTGTCGCCGATGTGCGCCCAGAGGCCATCTCAGGCCGCTAGCTTTCCTAGGATTGAGGGAAACACCTGGTTTCTTATCTCATATGCCCGAGCCCGACTCATGGTCCTTTTGGTTAGAGATTGCAACTCAACGTCCATACGTAAGAGATCCGATAGGCCAACGGTAAAAATTTTTGAACCTATTGTGTGGTTAGGGAATTGATACAAAAAAGGAGGGCACCATATTGCTCACAATATTTTTCCTCACAGTGCCAGTCCGTCGCAACCGCATCTTGCCCAAGGGATTACTACGAATAGGAGGTCCAAAAAGAAGATGGCAGTATTCTTTGAAACAAGGCAATGTTAGCATTCCGTCTTACTCAAGCTGTTAATACCAATGTTGGGCCGCCCCTATCATGTGTTACAATGCCAACCAAACCTTCTCTTCCTATGTGATGTGTTGTACCTTAAAAAATTGCTCGCATTTGTTAAACTAGGTTAGGAGATCGTCCTTCCCGTTGTAAGTTGGAAACTCCAGCTTGTGATATCGCTGGGCGCCAGACGGTTCATCGTGGTCTGTCACCACCAAAAACAGCACAGTTAGGGCAAGCCCCCCAGTTTTGTGCCCATCCCCATTGGTTGCAGCCGGTTTTCCAAGGGCCACAGTTTGCTCCCTATGAACAGCCATTTGAGAGGACAACTCTACTGCTTGCTCCTAAAGCAGCAGCTCTATCTTTGACACCAAAGTTTGCAGATGATCCTGTCCCATAGAAGACATGGTGGGTGGCTCTGATACCAAGTTGTTACGGCATGAACGGTGTCTTAGATTGTAAGTGTGAGAAGAGAAAACTCCTATTCTATCAGCCCGGCAAGACCCTAAGCTCACCATGGTGACCTAGAACAGCTGAATAGAGAAAGGAGAGGTAGCGGACGATAACTAACTTTATTTCTTCCTTTAATTGGCGGGATACATCCAACTTTATAGCTATCATCAGCTAACAACCGAATCAAACTCAACTCAAATAAAGACTAACCAGGACTATAACTTTAACTAAAGTGATAAGGACTCTAAATTTAAACTAAAGAGACAAGGGCCTGTTAGACCTAATCCCGTCGGTCAGATTTAAGCCATTTTCGGTTGTAAGTCTGACCCAGAAAGAGTCTGAAACAGGATTATCCATATTATCGGACTATTGAATAAGACAATACATGAATATGGTTCGCTTTTCCATTTGAATAACTTTTTTCTCTATCTGAATTTGTATTTGAATCCAACAAAAATATTCGTATCCGTATTTGAATTCGAGAAAAATAATATACTTGCATATTCGAATTCAAATTTGAATGTTATTTGTATATATAATACTTGTTCAAATCTGCCACATAACAACTTTGTAATCAAATTCTTACATGAATAGTAGAAATATTGTACAAATTCATTCATATATGCTATGTATTGATTAACCAGATTAAAAATAATCCGATTTGAATCCTTATTAGATATTTATCTGATTCAAATTCGAATTCGAGCATATCCAAATTCAAATCCGAATCCAACTTAAAAATATGGATGCGGATATGGTTTGACCAATATTCAATTCAAATCCGATCTGTTAAAACGTATGAACATGCTTCTATTACAAGTTCAAAGAAAGTAGTCAATGTTTACCCACTGAATTCCACATCAAAAGATGCTACCACTAGAATTCTATCGCCATAATTCCAATTTTCATCCAGAATAACATTTCAGCACAATCCAATGAATTTTCAAGAATATGTTAGTTCTAACTTCCAGAAACAATGTGCTAGTTTTTCAATTTGCTAATCATCAAACTTGTAATTTCTCCAAAAATTATACTCCAGCTAAGCATTTCAAAGGATGCCCTCATGATGCTACTAAAAATTAGCGAGTGACTTGATGACAAATCTAGCACCACCATGTCAAAATTGCCTGACCTGAGGATGTCAAAATTGTTTGTGACTGCAGTATGTGCAAAACCAACAGCAATCATGTGCAAGAAACCCTAAACATAGAATCCTAGAAAAAGAAACTGATTTAACTAGATAAAATTATACTTAACCTATACCAGCAAGTTGCTGAAATTCTCTAGCTACAACTAAAGCCACATATAGTATTCCATTACACCAGTGCCTCACCCCTGTTGAACCAGTTTGCCTCCAGAATAATCTGTTCCTTACTTTTCTTCTGTTCGACTACCACTTTATGCTTAAACCCCTGATCACTTGAGCAATCTATTCAAAGTTAAGTCTTTTGAATTGTTCTTGTGTATAATAGGACTATGCAAAGGTTTGTACAAATACATCATTCAGATGCCTACAACCACCTTTATACATAGCTATACATAAACAAACAATTATATCAATTAGAGAGAACATTATGAACATCATTGGAGAATGTTCCAATGTCTTTGGCATATAAGCAATATAGTGTTGTTAAAGAATGAACAAATAGCCAGTCTTTTCATGATTACAAAGGCCAATCAACTGTACGAATGCAAACATCCATCAAAACAGAGCCTTTTCTAGAATTCATGCATTTGTTTGGTTATAAACTTTCTACCACTACAGGTTCAAGGAAAGTTGTCAATGTAAAAGATGATACCTCTAGAATTTCTATGATCCTATCATCATATCCAATTTTCATCGCAGAATAATATTTCACCACAATCCAATCCATTTACAAGAATATGCTAGTAACCGGGCCACCTGCATCCAGACCCAAGCCAATTGTTCAATTTGCAAATCACAAAACTGAAGTGATTCCCCAAAGATCATGCTCAAGCTGAGCAATTCAAAGGCACCCCATCGCGCTACTAACAATCAGCAAACTGCTTGAGGAGAAATATAGAACTACCATGCTATAATGGCCTCGTCTGCGGATGTACAATCTGCTTCTTACCGCACAACACACAAAGCTAACCACCACCACGTCCAGCTAATCCCCTAAAAGCACGGCAATTGAAATATCTAACACCTCAACTATCTATCTAATCTGCAAATCCATAGTAAGCAAATCTGATCCACACAGAACTGCAAATTGCAAAGCAACACAATGCAACTAAATTAGTCAGTCAGTCAGCTAATCACATATACTTAATTAGTTACCAACCCTGATGTAGTCCCTGATGAAGCAGGACGGCATGAACCGCGGCGGCCGGTAGAATGTTAGGCCCAGGAGCCGCTTCAAATCCTCCGGCCGCTGCGGCAGCAGGAGGCTGGCGGCCTCGGCAATGTCGCCGACCGCGAAGAGCCCCGCGGCGAGGTCGGTCTCCTCGAGGCACACCCCGGCGGCGACGAGCACGAGCCGCTCCACCGCGGCGGGGCACGCGGCGGCGAGGTGGTACGCGACGAAGCCGCCGTAGCTGACGCCGACGACGGCGTAGCGCGGCGGCGCGGCCACGGCGGCCATGGCGGCGGCGACGGAGGCGGCCTGGTAGGCGGGCGAACGGGCAGCGGCGGGGGAGGAGGAGGTGCCGAAGAAGAGGAGGTCGGGGACGAAGGGCGCGAGGCCGGCGGCGAGAAGCGGGCGGAGGAAGGGCGCCCATTGCCACGTGGCGCGCGCGCCGAAGCCGTGAATGAGGAGGACGGGGGCGAGGGAGGGGTCCCGCGGCGGCAGCCAGAGGTGGACGACGGCGCCGTCGGCGAGGGGCACGGCGGCGGGGCGGAGGCCGGCGGAGAGGAAGGCGCGGGTGTAGCAGTGATCGCGGGCGAGGGTCGGGCTCATCCGGTGGCGCCACCGCCGCCGGCCTCCGCCGCCGTAGGGTTGCGGCGGCGGAGGTGGGGGTGGTGGGGGCATCTCGCGCTCGCCGGCGGAGAGGTGGAGGGGTAGTGGGCGTAGGGTGGACTGGGTCTATGTGCATGGGTGGCATAAAGAGGGAAATTGGAGTTTGGTTTATTATTACTGGTTGCTAGATTTTAAGTTGACGGTAGTGATTTATCACTGTTTTAAAATAGAGGAATTATTATTACACAGAAACTATAATATATATTTTTATCTATTCAATTATGCAGTTAACATTTCAAATTGGATATTTTAAATAACTCAAAAATTAGAAAAACCAGAAAAATATTAATTTATTATTAAAAACTAATTATGACCGTGCTATTTAATCCAACAATTGAAAATACATAAAATACTTGTGCAGTAGCTCCTCTAATTTTGTTATAAATTTTTCATATTTTTTCCACACTTTTTTTTGCTAAAAATGTCGCATTTAAATTAAGTGCCACATTGCTAAGCACTTTTATTATATTTTATTTTAGGTAGAATCACGAATCAAATAACCCTATCTTATCACATAGTGTATTAATATCATAGATATACACATGTCTAAACTAATGTGTGAATTTATGGTATCCAATCAAGCACGTGTTGAGATTTGTTTAGAAGGGTTTTTTTATTCTTATTCTTGGAGAATTTTTATATACCATGTTTGGGATACAGTTTAATTAGAAACAAAATTCCACAAAGATTCTCATCTTTATGAAAATTGTTTCCAGTACCTAAGCATGACCTAAAAGAGAAATTTTCCTGAATGTTATACTTCTTTCTCAAATATTTTTCATTGAGTCATATTTTTAAAAAAAATAAAAAAAATCCCTTTTTTAAAACTAATTCAACTAAGTCCCAATTTTAAAATTTTTTTAAATTCATGTTATACTTCTTTCAAAATTGTTTGAATTTTGTCACACATATACATATTGTTTTGTTAGTGAATATTTTCTGATTTTGTAAATTTAACAACTTATCAGTGCGTTTTAATCATTATACGATGTTCTAGTAAGTTTTCCCAAGTTCTTGCACCAAATTAGTGTTTAGTTATTATACTTCATTAGGGTTTTATTAGCCAAAATGAAAAACAATTGAATAATGTGATGTTATTGAAACAAACTTAAAAAAGTGGGACATCATTTTCAAAAATTAAAAGTGTGAGTCAGCTGAAATAATTGAGGAAGAAACGGGACACCATCATAAAAATTTCTCAACACTAAAATTTCACAAGTGCCAATGCTATCCAAACAATTTTTTTTATATATAAATTTGACAAAATATGAATGAATCTAGATTTATGTGTGAGAAGTATTAATGGTGTGAAAAATTATATCCATTTTATTTTAACATTTAGGTGTGCACTATCTATTCGGAGACGTCATCATATCTCTCTCTCACCTTAGAGCTAGTAACATTACTCATCCTTATATTTGCGTGTTACCTTAGATTTTTTTGTTGTTTGTGGGCGTAATTTTGAAGTCAGGGGGAAAGGGGAAGGGAGTAGAGCAAACATTCACTTACCTTTGGGGTTCAAACTTGCCCAAGCCATCTAAATGCCATTTTCACAGCCTTTTTACAAATGAGCCCCTAGAAATCCAGGTTTTCAACTAAACCATGCATTTTTGTAGAAAGCTCCCTAAAACTTCTAAAACTACAAAAAGGTCTAGAAGCCACTTGGCCAAACATGCCTATTGCCACTTGTTCAGAACAGTAAACACAGCCACTCAGCCCATCAAAGGGTGGTCCACAGAGATTCTACAACACTTAAGCCATACAACATGTACATACACAAAATTAGGCTACCAACTAACAAAAATCAAGGTAAGCATTACATAGAATTCATCTAGGCAGTAGGAATCAGGGTTAGTACTAGCTATTTCACACCCCTATTTGCACTGTTTGATTCACAGGAACACTAGCAAGAACAGTAGAGGAGCAGAGGAAGACACCAGAATCAAACAACACTGTGAGGATCAAACTTAAAAGCCTCTAGCATTACATTCATGCACAAATTCAAGCCCAAAACCACAATTTAATCACACAAAATTCACAGCTATCGCATGAATAGAATCACAAAACACAAACACAGAGCATAGCACACGGTCCAAAGATTATGCATATGGCGCCACAGTCAGAGATTTGAGAGAGAAGAGTAGGATCCTTACCTTGGGTGCAACATCGTCTGCCTAGTAGCCGGCAAACTGGCTGGCACAGCGTTCGCATGTGCAAGAGGCCACTAGTGCACCCATGCTGCTAGGGCACGACCAGGTGCTCGCCTTGGGTCGCGGAGAAGAGGCAATGCAGCGCAGTTCATCCTACAGTTGATCACAACATGAGTGCCATGAGGGTAGTGTGGAGAGTGTCACAGATAAGCGTAAGCATGGGTGTGAGTGGTGGGGCCGATGCATGCCACAGCGAGGTGCATTGGACAACAAAAGGCCAAGCCCTGAGAAGGCAAGCAAGGCACCAACAACGACATGGGTGAAGCGGCGGCGTCACCGTGGTGAGTGATAAGTGCTAAATTGATAGTGTTTTTACTTTAGGTTTGCTAATGAAAACGTGTTAAAAGTATGCTAAAAATTCTTTTGACGAAACATTTTATATATCTTTTTGTGTCATTTTTACAATCCGCTTTCACAGTTGTGTTTGCCATGTTTCAGGAATCAAACCTACAAAATTTGAAGATGTTTCGAATACGTTTGGAATAGTTTCGACAAAAGACACCAAAACTAGTCGAAAAGGAACCCTGATTAAACACACAACAGTCGAGATCACTTGATCAAACACACTTGAACGAGGAAGAGCCATGATCGAACACACCATAGTCCAAGACTTCTGTTCGAACGCAACTGATCGCCAGATCGAACACGTCTCGATCGAACAAGTCTCAATCGAACATGCTTGGTTGCCTAGTCGCTATGTCACCACTTAACCAAGCCCAACACGATCGTGGGCACGACCCGTGCCACAGGTCATACTTGGCTCAATTTCTAAAACTATTTTGGTCTATTTTGGTGGTTTTAAGTTAGATTTTCCTGTTTCTCGCGCCGTTTGAAGTTGGATTCTGTCGCTTGCACGTCAAAGTTATATTTGGGCATGTTAACCCATTGTATCATAAATAGAGAAACTTTTTGACTCAATTGATATGCAAGAAAAGGCTATCTTTTAGTTTAGTTTAGTAGAGCTCCCTTCTTCTGTATCTATGTTTGTAAGCCGACAAGGATGGCAGACTTAATTTTGAAGAAATCAAATAAGTTTTCATTTATTTCTTATTATTTTTGTATTTTTATGGCTTTTGCGAGTAATTCACTTCTAGAGTTAGGGATGACCTAATCCGGAAGGCATAATTTCTCCTCAATCTCGATCTTAAGCTTTGCAATTAGTTCCTTACGTTTTCTTCCTCTGAACCCTAAATTCGTATTCTAGCAACAGATGTAACAATTGAGTCTTAGTAAGAATTTAGGGAAGTTATTGAGTACTTAATGCCTTAACGCAGGATCCTGAATAGGAGAGAGGCTCTTACCAAACTTAACTGTGAAAGCGATCCTCTGACCGTTGTACTAGTGACCGTACTAGCAACTTTATCTGTCTTGAAAAACAATTGAAACTAACTTGCAATTCTCAAATCTCAGAAATAATTACGCCTGATGGTTATGGAATTCTTGAAACCCTAGGTTTTCCTTTATGTTTCTTAAACCCTAGATTTCATATTTTCTTTTTACTACTTTAAATCATAGATTGATAGATTTAGTAGTAAATTTAGTAGTAGAAAAACAATCCACCAAATTGTTTAAACTTAATTAGCAATCTGTTAGCCTAAAAGATGAATACGCTTGTTTCTTGTAGAATTCGACCCTAATATGCTCAACGTTCAACTCTTCGGTGCACAATCAGTGATCGATGGATTGGTGGTGAAATCGGGATTGAGCACGGCTAGGTTTTGAGTCGTGGGGCTATGACAAGTGCTAAATTAGTAGTGTTTTTACCTTAGGTTTGCTAGTGAAAATGTGCTAAAAACTCATTGATGTGACATTTTATGTAAATTTTTGTATCATTTTTACAATCCACTTCCACGGTTGTGTTTGTTATGTTCCAGGAATCATGCCTACAAAATTTGGGAGCGTTTCGAGTTTGTTTGGACTAGTTTCGACAAAAGACACGAAAACCGGACAAAAAAGGACCCTGGATCGAGCCCAGCATGACCACGGGCACGACCCGTGCCCGGTTCTGTTTCGGCCTCTTGCATGGTCACAATCGGCTCATTTCGACTGCTTGCACGGTCACAACCAAGCTCGATTTCGGTTGGCTTGCACAGTCACGACCAAGCTCGGTTCTGGTCGGCTTTCACGATCACAGCCAGGCTTGGTTTCGGTCATTTTGCATGCCTGCAACTAGGCTAAGTACAGCCACGGGCACAACCAGTCGCGGTCATTTTTCCCTACCAGGCATGGTCATTTTGCTTGACATGACCAGACTCGGTCTCAGTCGATTTACTCGACACGATCACGAGTGCGACCCATGCCATATGTGGTGCTCGGCTCAGTTTCCAGTTAGTTTTGGTCATTTTGGCTCCGATTTATCTATTTCTCGCGCCGTTTGAAGCTGGATTTCGTCGCCTGCACGTCAAGAGTTATATTTGGACATGTTGACCTATTGTATTATAAATAGAGAAACTTTTGGCTCAATTAGGGATGCTTTATAGGCTTTGGACCTTAGATGTCTTTTTAGTTTAGTTTAGTTTTGGTTAGACGAGCCTCTTCTTTATTTTATTCTAGTTTCTGCGTTTGTAAGCTGGCAAGGACGGCAGACCTAATTCTTTGATGCAATAAAGTAAGTTTTCTTTTATTTCTCATTATTTCTGTATTTTTCATGATTTTTTGCGAGTAATTCACTTCTAGAGTTAGGGATGACCTAATCTAGAAGGCGTAATTCCTCTTCGGTCCTGATTTTAAGTTTTGTGGTTAGTTTCTTATATTTTCTTCCTCTAAAAGCGAGTATTAGGGGAATTCTTGAGTCCTTAGCACCTTGGCGCGGGACCTTGAACAAGAGAGAGAGGCTTTCGCCAAACCTAACTGTGGAAGCGATTCTCTGATCGTTGTACTAGCGACCATACTGGCAACTTAATCTATCTTAAAAAATAATTGAAACTAACTTGCAATTCTCAGACCTTAAATAGAATTACGCTTGATGGTTATAGAATTACGCCTGATGGCTATTGATACCAGTCTAAACCATCTAATAAGAGGATGAGATCGATGTAGTAAAAGCGAGTATGATCATTCTATCCTCAGAGACTAGAGAAGTGAAACGCGTAAAAACTAAACTAAATCAAGGTCAAATGAAAATAAATCAGACGAAATAAAGAGAGAGAAAATGTCAGAAAAGAAATAAAGAGAAAGAGGAAGAGGTGGTTGCACCACGACTGATATTTGTTTTGAACCACTGATTCATAAGTACGGGCAATAGAGAAGTAGTCAAGTAGTAATCTCGCATGAGAGGAAGGGCGGACTACTATTAACGATTACATTATACAGCGAGTATCAACGAACAATGAGAACAAAACAAACACTAGCCATTCTCTAGCTCCTCTCAACCATGCAGCAACAACCGGCATAAGTCATCCCAAGAGAACAACACATAATCAACTGAACAAAAGTATAATGTCTGAAAATCAATGAATTGAAGCTCTGAATAGCATTTCTCAATAAAACTCGACTCTCAGATTCAAAACCAACACAGAGAAGCAATACAATTCAATCAGAAGACAACATCTCAATTCTTAGCACATATTGACTAGTAAGCATCAGTTCGCAACCAGTCCCAAGTCTGATTCTTAGAGTTCTCCAGAGAAACATAGCCACATGAAAAGCCAACATTAAGGCAACAGAAATCAATGTCTTACAATTACTCAATAGTAGCATTAATGAACTGAAGTTTAGAATGGATGTCCCACTAGTACAGAAAAATTTTCTTCTATCGGTAAAAAACACCCTTCTACTATCGGTTTTTGTACCGTTAGAGATAGACACGATAGAACAAGACAGGTTATTTTCTATCGGTAAATAACCGATAGAAGAACTTCACTATTCTAACGGCATTTTAGGCGACAACCGGTAGAAAACCCGTTCTAGTCTGACGGTTGTGAAAGAGTTTACCGATAGAAGTATAGTACTCTCTCAGTTGTGAATGAGTTTACCGGCAGGAAAAGTCACACTCTTCTAACGGTTAATTACTAGTGTACCGATAGAAAAAACGATAGTACTCTATCGGTTGTGAAAGAGTTTACTAGATAGAAAAAACGATAGCACTCTCTCGGTTGTGTATGAGTTTACCGGCAAGAAAAGTTACACTCTCCTAACGGTTAATTACGAGTGTACTGATAGAAAAAACCTTAGTACTCTCTCAGTTGTGAAAGAGTTTACCGATAGAAAAAATGATAGTACTCTCTCGGTTGTGTTTAAGTTTACCGGCAGGAAAAGTCGCACTCTTCTAACGGTTAATTACGAGTTTACTAATAGAAAAAACCTTAGTACTCTCTCGGTTGGAAATAAGTTTATCGATAGAAAAAACGATAGTACTCTCTCGGTTGTGTATGAGTTTACCGGCAGGAAAAGTTAGACTCTTCTAACGGTAAATTACGAGTGTATCGATAGAAGAAGTATAGTACTCTCTTGGTTGTGAATAGGTTTACCGATAGAAAAAATGATAGTACTCTCTCGGTTGTGAATGAATTTATCGATAGAAATATAGTATAGATGCAATACAGTACATTCTTGACATTCACAATACAGTACATTCACATATACAGTACAGATGCAATACAATATAGATTGGATACACAATACAGTACAGATGCAATACAGTATAGATTGGATACACAATATAGTACAGATGCAAAGAAGGGTAAATTCACATATACATTGAACAGATTGACACATTAGACAGTTATTCACATTTATTCACATATATATGGACAAATACAAATTGTAATCCAATATGGACATTTATTCACATATATATAAACCGTCTATGCACAGAGTACACGAAAAAGAGAAAATTGCCATGGCGGTTGGTTGGGCGCAACTTCCTCCATAACATATTGAGCCCAGATTTGTCGAAGATCTCTAATCTTTGCATTTTCGCATTGGTCTTTCGACATGGCGATCTGCAAGCATGTGTGAATACTGAGTAACTAACTTCCTAATTTTGAACGTGACACCCAATTTTCAAATTTGAGTTAGCTATTGATGCTTACCTGGGGGAATTGGGCAAAATTTGTCTGCACTTGGTCGTACATGTAGCACAGCACATAAAACCAGTATTCCCACGATTGTGGCTGCTGATGGCATTGAGATAATTGCATATGCGAAGACATGTTAGCTATTGTTTCCATAAACTAATTAAGCATAAACAAAAAGTCTTGTGAGTACCTCATATTCTTTCTAAGCTAGTAGGGAGCCCTGCGGTGCGGCACGCCTCCCTCCAGCGGACACATATTTGTCAAAAGCCCTGCATTTCAGTTAGCATTGCCAGTTAATGTATTATCATTAGCTAGTGAGGTCAAAATTTAAATCAAACATATATGTTACTTACGCCTCCATATTCCCCTTGACCACATATTCGTTCGATAATCTGTCATGCATCGAATCGAGATAGTACACCTCGTTCCTTGGCGGACAGATCACGATGAGGATCCAGTGGCCCCTACATTGTACGTAAAAGAGGGCCGCTAGCTCAAAGTATATCTCAGGTGTAACATACAAGATTGAGTTAAATTAGTACGAAATGCACTAACCTTTGGTGGTACGGCACCATAATGAACTCCATGTCCTGCTGCGCCATCAGCGCCTTGGATATGTACTGCTCAGCGTGCGCGGCGTCGTGTTTTAGCACCGTGAGACTTATTTTCTCTTGGTTGAGGAAACCCATCTTGTCACACGCAGCCTCCGATGCTAGCCTGTACATGCACCTGCATGCAAAGGACGACATTAGTATTGCAGAGAAAGTTACTACATTTCAAATGAACTACAACAATATAGAGTTAGCAAATAGAGTTAGAAAACAGCAATACATAGCATCAGCAAACTCACAAGACTCCAGTCCGTATGATGGACATATCGAGCTCCCGCCAGTTGTAGAGGTCGAACAGATCCTCGTGTGCCACGGATATACTCCCAGGCTCACGGTGGAACTGCCCAGGCCTGTAAAGAACTAAGAAGTTCAGATTGCGCCGAGCTCGGTGTAGGTACCACTCGTGGAGGTCTTTGGTTGATCGATCCAATTTGCGCAAAGCTGCCTCCGACACGAGTGGGAACCCGTTCCTGAACCTCTCCGGCTGTCCCTTTCGCCCTTTGCCCTTGCCTTTTGCCGGGGACTGAGCGCGTACCTTCAAAGGCAAGGGCGAGGTGATGGCAGCTTTCTTCCGAGGTGAAGGCGTGGATGCGCTGGCTGGGGTCGAGGCAGTCTTTGCTATGTTCAGGTTCGCACGAGATCCGGCCTCATGCCTCGAGTTGGGGGCGCAGTCCCCTGGTAGCCCGCCGGCAGGCCACTTCAATTAATGAGCACGTATGTTAGATTTTGCAAGTTGAGTGTACTGAGTAGGATGTAATCTAAAATGTGTAGGATTTACCTGTTGTATTAGAACACACTTCTTGGACCACTGTACGTAGGAGCCCACTGCCTCAGCAAGTGTCTGCATTTCCTCTGTTGGGACTGGCAATGGAGAATCGTTGTAGCCCGGCATGGCCATGTCCACCTGTACCTTTGCGAACCCCAACCACAGAGCTACGCAGTGGCTCCGGACATCCTCCCCAGACGGATATACGAAGCCGTGTGCAACCACTTCCTGCCCGTCGCCTAGGTGAGTCAGTAGGATGCAGCTCTCCGGCTTCTGCAAATTTGTAACAATTAAAACAGGTTAGCGAAACAACTCTAACAGAATGGGAGTGACATCAACTTAAGTGCACAGATGAAGACTTGCAATACATCAACTCTAACAGAATGTGAGGACCTTCGAAGAGCAATTGCTTATCCGACCCCGCGGGGTACCGTCATCCTCGGGATCCGCATCTACACTCTTGGCCAGCAATGCTTCTCTAAACTGTGCAAACTCTTCCCTCATTTGTGCGACCTCAGACTGCACCTCAGCCCGTATCTCCGCCCGTACCTTAGCCCGTATCCTATCGGAGAGCTCAGCTTCCTTTTCCTTCCAGGAGCGGGCCTTCTTCCTCGGTGGAGCCGGATCTGCGAAACCGGCCTTCCACGACACAATGGCTCCCACGGTCCATGTCCACCCGGGATGCTCCTTATTTCCTAGAGCCCGGGTGAGGATGTCGTTCTCCCTCTGCGGGGTAAACAATCCCTCCATTGCCTCCTTCTCAAAAGAGATCTGTTACATTTAAAGGTACCTTGTGAGACAAACACATATATACACTTGTGCGCACATAGTTTACGAGGTTAGCCAACTTACCATTCGCCTCACAACGTCGGCGTCTCCAGGGTTTGCGAACTGCACAGACCCCGTGGACGACACGGACCCTCTCCCCTTGCACCATCGCTTGCACCTCTCATCCCGGATCTCAGAGAGCGGCAACTCAGGGAGTCGATGACAGAATTTTGCTCGTCTTCCTTCTTTCACTGCTCCTCCTTCCCCGCATAGCCCTGGGATCCGAGCCGATGCAGGTGGTCGTTCCTCTTCTGGATCGCCCTATTCTTCTCGCTAAGGGCCTTGAGCTCCTCGGTCCCCTTTTGCTTGGTGAATTCCTCCCATACCTCCTCCGATATGAAGGGGTACTTCTTGCAAGGAGATTTCCCCGCAGCGAGGAAGTTACTGATGAGCCAGCTCTTAAAGGTTTTCCATGTTCCGTTCATGTCCTTTAAGCAGGCCGTCCTAGGTTTATCGTCGGGGATGTTCCACTTAGCCTGTTTTCAAACAATGCATACAATTAATCTCGAGTTATTTAAACTTTAGTATAAGCCAAGAGAACATGATTACGAAAGAGTTCAACGATTTTAGTTAATTTAACCTTCACTTCTGCCCACAACCTATCCCTCTCGTCCGCCGTCACGTCCTTCCAGCTTTGGACGGTGATCTTCACCCTTTCTTTCGCCAACAGCCCAATGTAGGCCGCGTACTTCCCAGCATTATTTCCGATCGGCCTCCCAAATTGGTTGAACTCACAAGAAAGATCCGTGCGTTTGGCCAAACGGCCCAACGTCGTCGCGCCTCGCCCCACCCTCTTGCGCTGGGATGAACCAGTTGCATCTTCAGTTACGTTGGGGTTGGCCCTAGTCGAACCACTAGTACCATCCGATGAAGACGACAACATGTCTTTCCCTACAAAACCATCAACAAACCATCAAAAATTTAATGGAAACACAAACCAAATCATTTTACAAAGCAAAATGACCTATTTTAAATATTTTTTCTATTGGTAAACACAGAAACTATCAATAGAAGATAAGATTCTATTTCTGAGCATTTTCATTTACACATTTTCATATAGGAAGAAGGCAACATATGACAATTAATTCTTCTTGGAGTTCCATAACTCAGTTCAGGATTGGAGACTAATTAGGGCTGCAAAAGGGATGTCCGAAGAAAATAATATTAAAAGACATGCAAAAATTAATTGCTGAAGTGTTCAGCAATGTTTTCTATCAGTAAGCACATGAGCTGCCGATAGAACATAACAATGTTTTCTATCGGCAAACACATGAGATACTGATAGAACATAACAATGTTCTCTATGTATATGGAATATTGTTGATAAGCCGCCATTCACTGGCATCACATAATCTTGGTTTAAGTCAATATTTTCCATGATTTGCTATACTAATATTCATGGGCCAGCATTATTATTTCACACATAACAATAATTTCTATCGATAAACACATGCGCTGCCGATACAACATAACAATATTTTCTATCGGTAAACACATGAGATACTGATAGAACATAACAATGTTCTCTATGTGGTATATATATGGAATATTGTTGATAAGCCGCCATTTACTGGCATCACATAATCTTGGTTTAAGTTAACATTCTCCATGATTTGCTATACTAATATTCATGGGCCAGCATTATTATTTCACACATAAATATGCACACAAGCATCTAAGTGCCACTGTGCATAATCTGACAAACCTAATGCTAATGGAATATAAAGATATTGAAGTAGCACAGAAAGTAGGTCACAACTAAAAAAGGAATAACATGGTTTATAGCACCCTCTCTTGGTTATCTTTAGCATTACCTGTCAAATCATCAGGACTTCACATTTATTAGGTTGGGAAAAGTCATGTATAAGCATTTGAAACATATACATCGAAGACCCATCCACATTGCCATATATTCATACCAAGTGAGTAAAAATTCCCAACCAAACTTGTACATTGCATGGCTCATGTCCTTCCAGATCCAAAGTTTTAATACTTGTTCAGAAATCTTTTCTATCGGTAAACACATTAGCTGCCGATAGAACATAACAATTTTTTCTATCGGCAAATACAGGAGATATCGACAGAATATGTGTAAGAACACCTCCAACATATAAAGTGCATTACATGGCAGTAGGATACAATTGATCACACATACAGCAGTATAGATAAGTTAAAATCTCAAAATAGGTTCATTACAGCACTGGAACATATTATGTCAACCCTAATTTAAATCAACATTGCCTACGGAATTTACATAATCCAACACAATAGGGAATCCTAGTTTAATTCCAAAACTTGAAGAATTAGTACGTACAAAACACTAAGATTAAATAAGGAAGATGCTGGAAAAAGAACGACGAATTAGGGTATTTTATGGCGATCAGTTGTGGTGATGGAGAGGCGGTGTAGAACGCAACGGCGGCCGGCGAAGGACGAAAATATGATCCGGTGGCAGTGGCGAACCAGTATCCAGCAGGCGATCGTCGTGTGGGAGTGATGGAGTGAGTGGTCACTGCGGAGGTTGTGGTTTTCTTCGCTGTCGAAGAGACGCAGTGCTATAAGTTGGAACGGTTCGACTGGAGAGAAACTCAAAGGCCATGTGTAATAAAGTAGTGGATGCCCTTTTCTATCGATAAAAACAACAAAATACCGTCAGACCAATGGATTTATTCTAACGGTACAACAAAATAATACCGATAGAACAAGTAAATTTTTTCCAGTATAATATTTGAAGTAGTGGATGCCTTTTCTATCGGTAAAAACAATAAAATACCGTCAGACCAATGTATTTATTCTAACGGTACAACAAAATAATACCGATAGAAAAAGTAAATTTTTCGCAGAGTTAATATTTGAAGTGGGCAGGGCATTGGAAAATGATGTTTCGGGGAATGGGATTTTTGAAGAGCTAAATTTTTGAAGAAGCAAGAGGCTGGAATGAGAAAATGATGTTTCAGGGAATGGGATTTTTGAAGAAGCAAGAGGCTGCAATGAGATTTTGGCAAGAAAATTTGAAGGGAAGAATTAAGTTCTTACAGGATAAAGGTACTGTACATGTTAGAACTCATGCTGTGGAGTAAAATTGAGATATATACTATACATGTTAGAACTCATGCTGTGGAGTAAAATTGAGATATATTAATATTGTGAACTAATTTATCATTAAGTTCTAAAGAAAAATGTATTGCCTGATGTATTAATGATAAGTTCTTCACCTTGATGCACAACTTGTGGGCTGTTTGCTTGGCATTTTTCCCTGAAATAGAAAATAATCATCAATGGTTCTCAACCCATAATCCTTCTTCATGATCATCTCGTAGATACGTTGTTTCGTCGATATCTTCAGTAGGGATAGATTGAATGTCCTCTAAAAACGGAGGTATTTCGTCGAATTGGTTATACTCCTCTTCAACGACAACGTCTTCGACCCTAACAATACGTCTCTTGCTGTGGAAGACAACGTGCAAGTTTGGATTAGCCGGGTCAATGATGTAGAATACCTGTGTGGCTTGCTTTGCAAGTATGAATGGATCGTCTTGGTGTCCGACTCTATCAAGATCGACGAGAGTAAACCCGTAACTGTCAACTTTAACACCTCGAGAGATTTCGACCCATTGGCATCGAAACAAGGGAATCTTAAATAATCCGTAATCGAGCTCCCATATTTCATCAATAGCACCGTAATATGAGTTCAGCGCCCTTACTGACCTGGCATCCTCGGAAATAGCAAACAGTGTGACTCCGCTACATTGCGTGCTACTCTTGGCGTCTTGAGCTCTTGTGTAAAATGAATACCCATTGATGTCGTACCCCTGTCAAGTCCCTACAGTGAATCTTGGGCCTCTAGCCAACCATGTCACAGTTTCACTTATGGAGCCCTCGGCAGCTCGCGTGACTCTTTCTTGGATCCACCCAGCAAATTTCCTGTTATGTTCTCTGGTGACCCAAATCTCTGACTTCAAAGGATTCTGTGACCATAACATTACCTTGTACTCGTGTATGTATGGCTCGACCTCCGTCATGTGTTGTAAGACCCAAAAAATGTGATTTTGCGTACACATCACGGGCGGGGACGATAGCTTTGAATCCAATCGTTCCGATACCTTGCAGCCTACCCTCGTGTCGGGACCTAGGAACGCCAATTGGGTCAACCCTGGCCATATTAATCTGTGCAAAATTCAATCACCTCCTCGGCGGCATAACCTTCCATGATACTCCCCTCGGGTCGACGACGAGTCCTTACGTATCCCTTCAATACACCCATAAATCTCTCAAATGGATACATGTAGCGCAGGCACACGGGTCCACAAAACTTAATTTCTCTGATAAGGTGAACAATCAGATAGACCATAACATCAAAAAAGGATGGTGGGAAATACATCTCGAGCTAACAAAGAGTTGTAACCACATCGCGTTGCAAAGCGTCCAGTCCATCCGGATCAATTACCTACGAGCGCCAAATATTCATATCAGAAAAATCTTCTAATTAAGCTTCACAAATGGAGCTAATTAACTTATAGTACGAGTGTACGTACTTACCTTGTAAGATATTGCGTTGAAGAAATAACATAGGTTTGTGATTCTCTCTGACTTTAACTGGGAAAATGCCTCTAATAGTAATGGGAAGCATTTGTGACATCAGCACATGACAGTCGTGGGACTTCGTGCCAACCAGTTTTAGGTCCTTCATGGACACAAGTTTTTCAAGTTCACGGAATACCCACATGAAACTTTAACGCCGTGCAGGCACCGACAGAGTTCTGTTTTTTCACTTTTGGACAATGTATAGCAGGCCGGGGGGAGGTATGTACGCTTTCCCTTCTCCAAAGGTGCAATCTCAGTCCTTATCCCCATTTCCACCATGTCACAACGAGCTTTCACACCATCCTTTGTCTTTCCCGGAATGTTCAACAACTCCCGGAATGTTCAACAACAAACCAATCAAACTGTCACAGATATTTTTCTCTACATGCATGACATCAATGCAATGTCGAACTTGTAAGTGCTCCTAGTACGGTAGATCCCAAAGAATCGATCTCTTCTTCCAAACATTTTTTTCTCGAGGTTTAGAATCCTTACCGAACTCAGTTTTGATGTCCTTCACGTGCAAGTAAGTCTCCTTACCAGTCAGAAACACTGGAGCTGATCCCTTCTCAGGCTTCCCGTTAAATGCTTTCCTCTTCTTACGGTATGTGTGATGCACCGGAAGAAACCTGCGGTGACCCATGTACACTGTTTTCCGGCAGTTTCGCAACCACATGCTCTCAATTTCATCTAGGCAAATAGGGCAAGCCTTGGCTCCTTTCGTACTATACCCCGACAAATTGCCGTAGGCCTAAAAATCATTTATGGTGCAAAATATCAGGGCCCGCAAGATGAAATTCTCTTTCTTGTATGCATCCCACACCTGCACCCCCTCGCTCCACAATTTCTGTAAGTCCTCGATTAAAGGCGCTAGAAACACGTCAATATCATTTCTGGGTTGTCTGGGTCCTGAGATTAGTAACGCCATCATGATGTACTTGCGCTTCATGCATAACCAAGGAGGAAGATTGTAGATGCATAAAAGAACTGGCCAAGTGCTATGCCGACTGTTCATATTACCATGTGGGTTCATACCATCTGTACTCAGCCCAAACCTTATATTCCTAACTTCGCCGCTGAACTCAGCAAATGTTCTGTTGATGTTTCTCCATTAAATAGAATCAGCTGGGTGTCTCAGTTTTCCATCTTGTTTCCGCGTTTCAGCATGCCAACGCAAGTGCTTCGCAACTTTCGAATTTGCAAACAGCCGCTTCAATCTAGGTATCACAGGCAAGTACCACACAATTTTCGCCGGAGGTCCTTTCTTTACCTCGTGACGTTCACTATCAATCCGGTCCCTACGCGTATACCTCGATGCGCCGCATTTTGGACAAACATGCAAACTAGAGTACTCGTTACGGTACAACACAATCATTTGGGCATGCGTGTATTCTTTCGATTTCCATTCCCAACGGACACAACAGTTTTTTGGCTTGGTAAGTAGATCTTGGCAACTCATTTTCCTCTGGAAGCATGTCCGCTAGAAGATCTAATAGTGCCGTGAAACTCGTATCGCTCCAACCGTTGCCTGCCTTCAAGTTATATAATCTCAGCACAGAAGTCAGTTTTGTAAATTTTGCACATCCAGGGAACAGAGGCTTCTCAGAGTCAGCAATCAGTTTCTCAAATTCACAGAAGTCGTTTTCGTTGTAATCTTCCTCTACATCACGTAACATCTCATCTAGATTGTCATCATCAGCATCTACGTGCACATCGGAATGAACATTATCAAAACTCGGATGATCATCGATATTATTGCAATCCACATCCGAGTCCTGCTGATTGGTAGTAGTGGTGCTTGTTTCCTCAAGATCTTCGCCATGCCATATCCAACGGGTGTATCGCACGTTAAAACCACGACGAATCAAATGACTCTTAATTTGATCAGAGTTGCTAAACCTCTTCAAATGCATACAATCTGTACAAGGACAATGCATATCTTTCTCTCCCTTCCTCTCCTTTTGCTTCTCAGCAAATTTAATAAACTCATTCACACCATCCAAATATTCAAGAGTAGTACGTTTTATTCCATACATCCAATATTTCCTGTCCATCTACAATTAACAAAATTTAACGAGTCAGCCATGCATGAAACCTACCCGATTAAGTTATGTATATGTACATTACAGCCTCTTACAACTGATGTGTTAAACCCTAGCCTGATGAAATTAACACTAATTAACCTAGCTAACTACACAATACAAGCTAGTGAGCTCCTAAAACATGAGGCATTTCCAGCTAGCTAGCTCCCAAGCTTGGAGCTACAAGTTTAGAACTACACAATACAGCTAGCTTGCAAGTAGAAAGGGAGGGAGATCTAGACGGAGAGAGAGAGAAGTGATGACAATTAAGCTTACCTTAAAGAGAGGGGTGCAATCAACTTCCTTCCAGCTTGCCCTGATCACCCTAACAGTGTAGCTGCGAGCGTGGAACTTTCATCACAAAAAGAGGAACACAGAGTGCAACAGGACAAAACAGCAGCTCAGCAATGGTCAAGTGGGGTTTTACTTATACTGGACCTATTTCTAAAGGTAAATACTGTAAGATCGAGGATGCCGACTAGAGGGGGGTGATTAGGAGGCTTTTAAATTTTCTTCCCCGCTAAGCAATTTTAATCACGATAATTGTTTGAGTTAAATTATACAATGAGGCTTAAAGACAATTTAAACAATTTGTTGCATTCAACTAAATGAACTATTCAATATGACAGGCAAGAATGATGAATTTAGCAATTGTGTCAAGATAAATATAAAGCAAATATGAAATACGCAATTGACACAATATTTTTACAGAGGTCTCGGAGACTCGCCCGGTCTCCCCTACTCCTCGTTGAAGCGCTCTCTCGGAGCCTCGCTTCTATATCCACGAAGGATATCTCACTAGGGTTGCTCCTTCTTCACACCGGATAGGCGAGCACCACACCTTTAACAATCCTTTGCCGGCCTTTCCGACAACCTTCAATTGGAGAGACTCGGCTCTCCTCCGGCACCGTCTAGGCGAAGGCGATCGCCAAGAGTAACAAGCCGGATGCACTTTCACTTGAATCAACCACGTGCTAGAAGCTCAATGATGCAAATGATATGCTCAACACTCTAGCACTAGCAATCTAATGGAGATGAAGTGCACTAAACACTCACACAATCTCCCTCAAGCTCTCTCTCAAATCTACTCAAGATTTGGTCTCAATTCTAGCCTCTAAATGCAATAACTCAAATGCAAATCAATTGGCTAGGTTTTCAGCTGTTGTATGAACTTCTTGAGCACCCAAAAATGAAGCCAAACACGAAGTATTTATAGCCTCAACGAAAAACTAGCCGTTTGCAAGAAACCGGGCCAAAAGTTGTACAGGCCAGACATTGTCCAGCCACTTCAGACACTGTCCGGCCAGTACAAAAATTTCAGCCGTTGCAAACGTGTTAGTGACCGTTGGGCGAAATTTGTGAAGGCCGGACGGATACTATTTGTCCGGACAAAATGTCCGAACAAATGGATATGTCTATGTTAACTCTCGGCTCAAAAAAACTTGTACAGGCCGGACAATGTCCGGTCATTTCGGACAAAGTCCGGCCATAACGGACAGATAGCCCCGGACGGATGCATTTGTCCGTTTCATTTTTCGGTTCAAAAAATTTGTACAGGCCGGATAATGTCCGGTTATTTCGGACAAAGTCCGGCCACTTCGGACAAATAGCTCCGGACGGATGCATTTGTTCGGCTACTGCATACTGACAGTAAAACAAGCATAATTTTTGATCCAGAGATCCGATTGAGGTGATTTTTAGCTTGTTAGAAAGATAACTCAGAGCTCTACAATTTTGTCAACAGGAGCAAGACCTAGAAAGGTCTATAAACTTCTAGAAAACTCAGAAACTTTCCTGTTGTCAAAATGTTCAATCCAAAAATCATCTCAAATGCAATTTTAGAGTATTTGCACATACGGATTTGCCGTTTTCTCGCGGATGTGATTTGTGTCACTTAGCAACGACCACGACCACACAGGTCTTAACATCCGATCGAAAACAGGTGGTCGATAGGGTTTGGTCGAGCATACGCAAGCGAGTCGAAGACTGGTACGACCAGTCCGAACTCCTACGACCACGCCCAAACCCTAAACAGAAAGCCGGCAAACAAGCGACACGAACACGACCACATATCAACACTGATACGATCAGAATATGCAAATACGACCACGACCAGCTCTAGATAAATAAACCAATTTAAACAGCTGGCGATCACGGCTAAGTGCAGTTTTCAAAACATTTAATCTAATGCACATGAACTACATTTAGACTCACTAGCACTGCAAGACACTAGTGCAAGATGATATGAATGCATCTGAGCTTCCGCACTAGATAGATTCAAGCTACTAGTTTCCGACCCCTCTTAATAGTACGGTCAAACTAGTAAAAAGAAACCTATCAACCCGTTCTGTCTCCAAACACCGAGACCAGTAAATGCCTAAGAAAACAATCCATAATCTTGGATTTTACCATAGGTGGAGTTTGACCTCGCGAAACTTGATCGCTCGACGCTCGTCTTCTCAAAACTCGTCCTCGCTAAGCTTGACCTTGCTCGAGATGTCTCATCTCGTCTTCATCCTCTTCACGCCCTTGCTTGCTTTCATCCTGCAACCATTCTGAGACTAGAACATATACACTCAATGCGCAAACGTTAGTCTCATTTGCAGTTCGTCATTAATCACCACCAGATAAATCACTCCACACAGGAGTTCACTCAACAATTTCTTTCTTCGGTGAAATGACAAAACCAATTTCAATGAACAACAAATGAGTAATGGATGAATCTCACAATCATATAGATCCATATATGATACAAGGAATGCGCACACGATCCATACTACTCAAGCTATGATATCAATCAATATGGATGACTAATATCATGAGCTCTCTCTCAATCATACATAGAGATATCAAATCCAGAACACGGAGTCATCAACCTTTTGCACAAACATGGATAACTAATCATCCTGAGCTCTCTCCCTCAACATGTGCATCGATATCGAATCCACAACTGAAGTCATCAATCTCAAGATTTAACATATAACATCTTGATCAATCAATTAACACAAGCTTGATGCAACCACCGAGCTCATCCTCTACATATGCATCAATATCAAACCCGCAATCGAGAAAAACATCCAATTCAGGGTTTACCGACAATCAATTCAATTTTCTTGTGCTAAATCAGGATTTATCTAAATTGTCATTTAATCATCAAATCTGATATCTTCAGATTAACTTTAATCATCATGGATTTATCCAAAACGTCATTAATCATCAAAACCTAGATACTAAGATCTACCTAGATCCAACAATCTCCCCCTTTTTGATGATTGATGACAACACCTTTTATAATCCTAATAAATCCAAAACAGATTATTCAGCTCCCCCTCAATATATGCAATAGTATATCGGAACTGAACACAATATATAATTATATGAGTTTAGAGATATAAATGACAATTGAGCACAAGTTCAATCAAGTCATTTTCCAAAATATCAACTATCTCAATTTTCTCTAACTCAAATATCTCTTCCAAAGATTGATGTTAATGATATCAAATAATATCTCTCCCCAAATATCATTATTAATCTCAATTTTCTTCTATCATCTTTCTTAGATATCAATATCAAATCACCAATTTGTACCCATTTGATATCTATCTCTCCCCCTTTGTCAATTTACTCAACTGACTCTAATGTCTCCCAAATTCTCTCTAAATCTCTTCCCCTAAGACTTTCTCTAAAGCTTATCTCTAAAACATTCTCTCTCAAATACTATCTCTCCCCCTTTGTCATCAAGCACAAAAAGGAAGTATTGAGAACTTAAATTTGGAGAAACAATATTTTCTAAGGCATGAGATTTTATATGAAATGGTTTTTATGCAAAAGCATGATTTCAAGAAGGTTTGTTTCAAGGGATTTTGAAAATCACATTCAAAATATGGAGAAGATATCAAAACAATTAACATATAGTGAATATATCGATGATATTTATATCTATGGCATTTGATCCATTTTTGAACATTCAAAATTTAGATGCATCTAATTTGATGTGAACATATCCGCTAGATGCATATATGCCATATCATGATTGATCTCTAAATCTCTTTATGCCACAAAGTCTCTTATACAAAGATGTCGTATATCAATATACTCTAACCGAGGGTTTTGAATCATTTTGTTCACCATCTTTACGACACTTTCAATATTTCTTAAGTGGCATCTATTTGAAAGCAAGTCGATAATCCAATGTTTCATCCATAAGAATTTAAGCATAACAACCATCGGATGTATTCTTTCGATTGATCTTGCAAGTTATGTAATCCGAATCCAAATAATCAACTAATTCAAGATTTGTACTTTTCGGATATCAAAGATCTATCTAGGATTGCATTTCAATTACCTAAGAATGCATTTAATGGAAATGATATGACATTCCTTAGGAGATAATAGAATTCTAGCATATTTGCAATCACTGAATATGATGACGAGTCTAAATGCGGTAAAAGAAAGCAAAACTATCAATCAAGGATCGATAGAGTTTAGAATTGACCGTTTTTTTTTTGTGTTCGTCCATGTCAAGATGTTCATTTGTAGGTTTGAGAGTTGTAATAGCTTCATCATCTTGCATCTCGAAGCTTTTGAGCGATTGCTTCACATGCTTGAATTTAGTCTTGAACATCGCGTTCTTGAGTTGTTTGTTTTGTCGTGCATGGAAGTGACGTAGCTCTTGAATCATCTCGCTTTCCCTAAACATCATCTCACAAAAATTCTTGATAAAGGGATTCATTAGTATAATCAAAAGTCATGTCATCAATATGTATTTGACACACAAGAATATAATGTCTCGATTGAATGATTGATGATGATTGTGTCAAACTTCTCATTTTGAAAATCATTTGATATAAGAAAGGATTTTGAGCTTTTAAACCAACTCAATTGGAAACAATAGATTCAATCCTCAACAATTCACTTCTTTTGGCATTTAACTCAAAAAGAACATACAAATGAAGGATATGCCAAACTAAGGTTTGTCGAAACATTTTTAGGTCACAAGGTGAGAGAAATGCATATGACCTAGTGAAAGTTCAAATTTTCACAAAAACACTCAAATCTCAAATTCATGCGCATCATGCTTCAAATTCATAAGAACCATATTTGTTTTGGATATGCAAAAACACAATCACAAGGCCTTTCCAAAACCCCATCATAAGAACAATGCCGAATTGCAAATATAGGAAAAATGGGAGCAAAGATGTAACCAAAACAGGAAAGGAGAAGAACCAGCTGAAAAATTCAGAGATCATCCAATTTTACACAGGGCCGGATAAAGTCTGCTAGGGCCAGACAAAATCCGGTTAGGGTGGACAGGGTCCGGCTCTGGGCGGACAATGTCCGGATGGCTCAGTTAAACGCCTAAAAACAACTGAAATTTGTGATTTTTGCAATTTTGCTTCAAAAATGAAATCAAGTTCCATAATAGGTTTGAATGGAAAGTTAGGAACTTAGTTGGATACCAATTGAATGAATTTGATTTGAAAAAGATCTTGAATTTGATTCCTCAAAAGTGATTGGGGTAAAATGGGTAAAACAAAAGTGATTTTCTCGAAAAACTTCAATTCTTGAAGAAACTCGGATTTTTCTGAAGTTTTGGACTTAGATGAGTTTGAAATACCATTTCAAACCAAGACATGGAAGAAAGTTTAGTCCAAATAGCCAAAATCACAAAAATGCACTTTTGGGTATTTTCGGGTCGATAGCCGTTTTCGGGCGACCTAGGATATGTGATAATTTGAAAACCATAGGCCTTTTGAGAATAAGTTCAATATGAACTATCTTCGGGTGAGTGAGTTCTAAATGTTTCATGTAGAAAGTTTTTATCAAATCTCAACCCATCTTGTTTTATGGAAATAAATCGTTTTGGGTCAAAACAAGATCCCGAAGACTTCAATTTTGTCGAAATTTTGCATTTTAGCTCGAAACTCTTTTGTTTCACTTTCAAAACCTTTGAAATAATATTTGAAACGTATTTATGAAGGTTTTGAAGTAATTTTGAACATTTTGAAAGTTTTGAGCTCTTTTTACATTTTTGCTCGAAAAAGACCCTTCTTACCAAAAGCATGCACTCTTTGATACATATGCACAATTAGGGTATGCAAAGATTCAATAACTTTGAATTTGCTCCCCCTAAATGTGTCAACCAAGTTTTGTCATGAAAAATATGCAAAAGATGAAAATGATCTATTTGAAAATCAAGAGCTCAACAATAATCCAAAAGGACTCAAATCGAGAAAACATTCAAATAACCACCAAAACTCATGAAAAGTTTCATAGAGATAGAACACATCAACACAAGAACATTCCATGAAGATCCAAGATTCAAATATTTTAGTCATTTGACAGAATTGAGAGATTAACATCCGAATAGACTAAAATTTTCTTAAACATGTTGACTTCTTTATAATCATCAAAACATATGCAACAAAGTTCCAAAAATTCCAAAATAAATTTTTGAGATAGATACTGCAATGAGGAACAAGATTGCCTTTTATAGTGAAGCCAAAATATGATCCAACAATGAGATATGAAAAAGACAAATGTTGATCAGATCTAAAGATTCAGATTTCAGGTTTCAGAAATTCATTTTACACTTTTAAACACACCTGAAAATCTATGCACATGACTTCCAATAATTTTGAAATAAATTATCAAGAAATACCAGTCATAGAGGATAAAATTTCATATAGAAACTTTTCCCAAATAGTCAGCCAATAAAGAGATATGAAAATGACAAATGTTGGTCAGGTTTAAAGTTTCAGATTTCAGGTTTTCAGAGATTCATTTTACACTTTTAAACGCACCTGGAAATCTATGCAAATGACTTCCAATAATTTTGAAATAAATTATCTAGAAATACCAATCATAGAGGATAAAATGTCATATAGAAACTTGCTTCAAATAGTCAACCAATAAAGAGATATGAAAATGACAATTCAGCCCAAAACCACGAGAAAACTGAATTTTGCAGATTTCATTTTCAATTTGTGAAAAGAGTCAATTTTGCTCAAATCATGTCCAAATGAGATGAAAATTTGCAGATATTATTTTCAATGCACCAAGTACATTTTCCAAAAGGAATTTTCCAAAAAGGAATTTTCAATTGAGAGTTATGGTCAAATGATGTTTGTATTAAGTAAAAAGGTTGAAAATTGATAAACTTTTGCAAATTGAGTTCAAATTTGATTTTCATTAGGTTTTTGACATGAAAGGGCTTACATGAGTTGTTCAAGTCATTTTGAGCCAAAATTCACAAATAAAGACCATAGAAATGGTCATACCCATGTTTTGCATGTTTAGGGTATTTCGGGTCAAAGCAAGTTTTTCTGTGAGATTCAAATACCCATAATTTTCAAATGAGAACTCTTTTGAGAAAGTTTTCAATATAAAATTTATTCGGATTAAGAGTATCTAGGAGTTTTGTAAAGCAAGTTTTTGCAAATTCCAAATAGATTGTGATTTGCGTTTGAAAACGATTTTGTTGAAAAACAAGATACTCGAAGATCCTTTTGAGGCTAATTTTCAATAGAAATACTTTTTAACATCATTTCTTCATCCAAAGCCTCTAAAAACCTTTTAAATACGTTTTGAGGACCATTTAGATAGAAAATGATGATTTTGGGCCTTTTGAATGGAAATTTGCCATTTTGACCAAATGAGCTCATTTTAAAACTTATAATTGTAATTTTGAAATATTTCACATAAAGGGTTGTGATGAGCAACGGAAGCATTTTAAATCACAACCCTAATGATGCAACAACATAGGATTTAAATTTTTTCTCTTTTGCAAAATTTGCCATATGAATTTAAAACAATAAAGGACACAAAGAGAAGATGCAATGCAAATGTTTTTATAAAATCACATCAAAAGATTTAAGCTCTTTTTGGTACCCAAACCATACGAGGCCCTCTAACCTTGTCGCATAGGTCTTTTGGTACCCAAATAACTCTATCATTAGGTTTTTGAAAATGGCAATTAATTGGTTTTGCAATTAAACCCCTTTTTGAGTATGGAATCAAATAAGAGCCAAAAGATACATTTCTAAAAGGGCTAGATGCATACTCATACGAATGTTTCCCTTTCACATGATATGAAGAACATGAAGTTCGAAAGGGTTTTTTAAAAGAGTTTGTATGAGTGTAATGAGGAATATGATACCACTTATTAGATGAATGTGCATTATTCAATTTTTTCCTTTTAAATGGATTTTTATGTTCTAAAGAGAGTTTAGCAAACATAGCACTACTCATATGACATCTAGTAGGATTTTTGCTCAATCTATTTATTTTACTCTTAAGTTCCTCATTTTGAATTTTAGGTGTTTGAGATGATTTTGTGTCAACACAAGAAATATGATAAGAACATGATGGCATATCATCACAAGTAGATGAACTAGAAGGTATAGCACTAAAATGACTAGATGAGCTAGGCATATCAAATGAAGAACTCCTAGTACTAATACTATGGCATAACGATGAGTCACTAGAAGAATCATGGCATGAGATACTAGTATCATCTGTACAAGCATGTGAATCTATAATTAAATCATTAGATAAGTTTTCACATGAAGTACTAGTGTCCACAAGACTAGCATTTGAATTTAACCATGAATTAACCAATGAATTATTGCTAGCATGTGAAGTAGAAGTGTGTGACTCTAGAGATGGATTAATAGGGGAGTAACAAGAAGCTCTAACATCTAATACACATGTTGAGCTAATAGAATTCTTGGCAAGCAAGGAGTCATAAGAACTTTTCAATTCTTGATGCTTCACTTTCAAAGATGAGTAATCATTCTTTAAAGTGCTAAGATTTTTAGTCATATTGCCAAGCAAACCTTTTAACTCTATAATTATATCCATGAGCTCATTATTAGAGAGGTTAGAATTTGATATCGTCGAGTTGGATGCCGAAGGGCATATAGAATCATCTTGAGATGAAGACTTCGACCTCGACGCTTTCTTTCTAGCTTTTCTCGAACTCTTCTTGCAAGGTTTTGCCTTTAATTTGCTAGGGCAAACCTCATCATTTACGTCCTTGAGCTCGCTCGAAGATTCTTGATCCTCCACATTGAAATCATTGTCCTCAATATGCTCGGAGGTGGAACACATGTCCTTTTCTTGGGACATTGCCTCATTTGACATAAGCATGTCAATGAGCTCGCTCGGTGAAGTGTTGGAAAGGTCACCATTTTCAAGATTGGTGATGAAGTCTCCATAGCAACCATCCGGCAATACCTGGAGCAATTTTCTACAAATATCTAGATCGGAAATGTTAGCACCAAGGGCTTTGAGCTCATTTGTGATATTGATCAAGCGATCATATATGGTGGAGAGTGTATCATGCTCCAACATCACAAATGCCTCGAAGTCCCGCAATAGCAAGCGCATCTTAACAGGCTCAAAACTAGATGTGCCGACAAATAAAGTCTCAAGAGTTAACCAAACATCGTAAGCGGTCAAACAATCACTCACTAGTTCTAGCACATCATGACTAAGTGATTCAAGAAGCACATTTTTAGCCTTTGTATATAATAGAAGAGTATGTTTATCCGAAGATAATGAACTATCCATATCCTTTTGCACTAATTTCCATAATTTCAAATTCAATGCCTCAAGATGAGTACTCATCATGATTTTCCAACGTGTATAATTTGAGCCATCAAATTTAGGAGCAATTAATCCAAATTTCTCTAGCGAATTCATCCTTTCTCTCTAGCGGTTAAGCCGATAAATGAGAGACCTTGCTCTGATACCAACTGTAAGATCGAGGATGCCGACTAGAGGGGGGGTGATTAGGAGGCTTTTAAATTTTCTTCCCCGCTAAGCAATTTTAATCATGATAATTGTTTGAGTTAAATTATACAATGAGGCTTAAAAGCAATTTAAACAATTTGTTGCATTCAACTAAATGAACTATTCAATATGACAGGCAAGAATGATGAATTTAGCAATTGTGTCAAGATAAATATAAAGCAAATATGAAATACGCAATTGACACAATATTTTTACCGAGGTCTCGGAGACTCGCCCGGTCTCCCCTACTCCTCGTTGAAGCGCTCTCTCGGAGCCTCGCTTCTATATACACGAAGGATATCTCACTAGGGTTGCTCCTTCTCCACACCGGATAGGCGAGCACCACACCTTTCACAATCCTTTTCCGGCCTTTCCGACAACCTTCAATTGGAGAGATCTCGGCTCTCCTCCGGCACCGTCTAGGCGAAGGCGATCGCCAAGAGTAACAAGCCGGATGCACTTTCACTTGAATCAACCACGTGCTAGAAGCTCAATGATGCAAATGATATGCTCAACACTCTAGCACTAGCAATCTAATGGAGATGAAGTGCACTAAACACTCACACAATCTCCCTCAAGCTCTCTCTCAAATCTACTCAAGATTTGGGTTCAATTCTAGCCTCTAAATGCAATAACTCAAATGCAAATCAATTGGCTAGGTTTTCAGCTGTTGTATGAACTTCTTGAGCACCCAAAAATGAAGCCAAACACGAAGTATTTATAGCCTCAACGAAAAACTAGCTGTTTGCAAGAAACCAGGCCAAAAGTTGTACAGGCCGGACATTGTCCGGCCACTTCAGACACTGTCCGGCCAGTACAAAAATTTCAGCCGTTGTAAACGTGTCAGTGACCGTTGGGCGAAATTTGTGAAGGCCGGACGGATACTATTTGTCCGGACAAAATGTCCGGACAAATGGATATGTCTCTGTTAACTCTCGGCTCAAAAAAACTTGTACAGGCCGGACAATGTCCGGTCATTTCGGACAAAGTCTGGCCATAACGGACAGATAGCCCCGGACGGATGCATTTGTCCGTTTCATTTTTCGGCTCAAAAAATTTGTACAGGCTGGACAATGTCCGGTTATTTCAGACAAAGTCCGGCCACTTCGGACAAATAGCTCCGGACGGATGCATTTGTCTGGCCACTGCACACTGACAGTAAAATAAGTATAACTTTTGATCCAGAGATCCGATTGAGGTGATTTTTGGCTTGTTAGAAATATAACTCAGAGCTCTACAATTTTGTCAACAGGAACAAGACCTAGAAAGGTCTATAAACTTCTAGAAAACTCAAAAACTTTCCTGCTGTCAAAATGTTCAATCCAAAAATCATCTCAAATGCAATTTTAGAGTATTTGCACATACGGATTTGCCGTTTTCTCGCGGATGTGATTTGTGTCACTTAGCAACGACCACGACCACACAGGTCTTGACATCCGATCGAAAACAGGTGGTCGATAGGGTTTGGTCGAGCATACGCAAGCGAGTCGAAGACTGGTACGACCAGTCCGAACTCCTACGACCACGCCCAAACCCTAAACAGAAAGCCGGCAAACAAGAGACACGAACACGACCACATATCAACACTGATACGATCAGAATATGCAAATACGACCACGACCAGCTCTAGATAAATAAACCAATTTAAACAGCTGGCGATCACGACTAAGTGCAGTTTTCAAAACATTTAATCTAATGCACATGAACTACACTTAGACTCACTAGCACTGCAAGACACTAGTGCACGATGATATGAATGCATCTGAGCTTCCGCACTAGATAGATTCAAGCTACTAGTTTCCGACCCCTCTTAATAGTACGGTCAAACTAGTAAAAAGAAACCTATCAACCCGGTCTGTCTCCAAACACCGAGACCGGTAAATCCCTAAGAAAACAATCCATAATCTTGGATTTTACCTTAGGTGGAGTTTGACCTCGCGAAGCTCCATCGCTCGACGCTCGTCTTCTCAAAGCTCGTCCTCGCTAAGCTTGACCTTGCTCGAGATGTCTCATCTCATCTTCATCCTCTTCACGCCCTTGCTTGCTTTCATCCTGCAACCATTCTGAGACTAGAACATATACACTCAATGCGCAAACGTTAGTCTCATTTGCAGTTCGTCATTAATCACCACCAGATAAATCACTCCACACAGGAGTTCACTCAACAATTTCTTTCTTCGGTGAAATGACAAAACCAATTTCAATGAACAACAAATGAGTAATGGATGAATCTCACAATCATATAGATCCATATATGATACAAGGAATGCGCACACGATCCATACTACTCAAGCTATGATATCAATCAATATGGATGACTAATATCATGAGCTCTCTCTCAATCATACATAGAGATATCAAATCCAGAACACGGAGTCATCAACCTTTTGCACAAACATGGATAACTAATCATCCTGAGCTCTCTCCCTCAACATGTGCATCGATATCAAATCCACAATTGAAGTCATCAACCTCAAGATTTAACATATAACATCTTGATCAATCAATTAACACAATCTTGATGCAACCACCGAGCTCATCCTCTACATATGCATCAATATCAAACCCGCAATCGAGAAAAACATCCAATTCAGGGTTTACCGATAATCAATTCAATTTACTTGTGCTAAATCAGGATTTATCTAAATTGTCATTTAATCATCAAATCTGATATCTTCAGATTAACTTTAATCATCATGGATTTATCCAAAACGTCATTAATCATCAAAACCTAGATACTAAGATCTACATAGATCCAACAACTACATGAAATGCCCGTTAGACTAATTGCTAGAAATTTTGTACTCACATCTTCTATCGGTACAAACACACATATACCGTTAGAACAGGTACTGGTGCATTGCTAAAAAGGTGCAGTTGTTATTCTATCGGTAAATATGTGTATTTACCGTTAGAAGAGGTACTGGTACATGGTTGAAACAAAACCAAACTGGGTAATGCATGACACAGCAATGTGGGTAATGCATGACACAGCAAATACATGTGTTGTTCTATCGGTAAATATGTGTATTTACCGTTAGAAGAGGTACTAGTACATGACTGAAACAAAACCAAACTGGGTAATGCATGACACAGCAATCTGGGTAATGTATGACACAGCAAATATATGTGTTTTTCTATCGGTAAATATGTGTATTTACCGTTAAAAGATGTACTGGTACATGGCTGAAACAAAACCAAACTGGGTAATGCATGACACAGCAAATACTTGTGTTGTTCTGTCGGTAAATATGTGTATTTACCGTTAGAAGATGTACTGGTACATGGCCGAAACAAAACCAAACTGGGTAATGCATGAAACAGCAATCTGGGTAATGCATGACATAGCAAATACATTTGTTGTTCTATCGGTAAATATGTCTATTTCCCGTTAGAAGAGGTACTGGTACATGGCTAAAACAAAACCAAACTGGGTAATGCATGACACTACAATGTGGGTAATGTATGACACAGCAAATACATGTGTTGTTCTATCGGTAAATATGAGTATTTACCGTTAGAAGAGGTACTGGTGCATGGCTGAAACAAAACCAAACTGGGTAATGCATGACACAGCAAATACATGTGTTTTTCTGTCGGTAAATATGTGTATTTACCGTTAGAAGAGGTACTGGTACATGGCTGAAACAAAACCAAACTGGGTAATGCATGACACACATGACACCAATTCTCACATCCAAAGAATCATATCTAAACACAATGTAACATCAAACAGATCTTAACTAGAAGATAAAGAAATATTTCAAGAGATGCTAATTTGTAGATTGACTAGGAGACACAAAAATGCTTTTCTTAGGTACTTGGTATTTCATCTTGCCAAAGAAATTAAAAATCTCTACTTACAAGAGATCTTGGTTTGCCTCCATTCCTTTAAGAAAATACAAAAGGAAACATAAAAAATGAGTACTATTTAAACTCATTCTAGTTAATGGCTGAAAACAAAAGCAAGCTGATTCATGTATGACACAGCAATTTAGGTACAAACATACACATGCCAGTTCACAAATTCAAGTGCATGTCTGAAACAGCAGTACAAATACACACCTACCTACCAATACAATTAAATATACAAATACTCCCATGTACACATGCAAGTTCATGTCCCAAATAGCAATACATGATACACAAATATACAACAATATACAAATACAACAATTCACACATTCGATGTATATTACAAAAGTCACGTCTGAAATTAACAACATATCATCACGAGGACCCAGTGGCCCATACATTTTACATAAAAGAGAACCTTTGCAAGTTGCGACATTGCAACTACCGACTACAAGTTAGACCTGATACATCACAAATCCATTCATCCAAAATAGCAAATGTCTAAACCACATTGGACTTAACCATAGGAGTTCAGTTCAAAGATGCCCGAGGAGCTGGAACTGCCGTCGAGTTACATTTGTATTGGTGATTTCGTCGGACTCAGACTCGATCAACTCAACTCAACTCAACTCCATTAACAAAAAGAACCTACCTTGCAAGATGTTGTTCTGTGTAATGATGGTGTAGAATGGCTGTGCAAATGACAACAATTCTTCTTCTCCAACTAGGTAAGCATCTGGTCACAAGCTGGTGCATGCAAAAAAATGGCTGAAACACTGATACAAATGTAAGATGCTTTCTATAGGTCCTTATTTGAGAAACACGCCGGGCTTAAGGATCTTCTCGATCGAGCCAACCAAGATCTCGCCCTTCACGTCCTTCCAGCTCTCGACGGTGATCTTCACCGTTTCTTTCCAGCTCTCGATGGTGATCTTCACCGTTTGTTTCGCCAACAAGCCAACGTAGGCAGCGTACTGCGATGAAGAACCGTGAAATACGTTGCCCCTCATGAGCATCATCCAAAGACCTGCACAAATCATAAATAGGCATTCTAGAGCAAATTAAGATTGTTTACTGTTTCCTACATGACTCCCTATCTGAGAAAGACTACTAACTGAAGGTTAGGTTGTGCTTCATCATAGTAACATCAACTTGGAACTGGAGATCAAGATATTACATTTCTACTCTATATCATCAGAAGAAATTACCTTGCCAATATACATATATTAATTATTTAATGAACTTTTTACATGCATTTGATCATTGAGCAAGCTAGTTGGCATTTGACTATGCTATTGGCATTGAACAACCTACAGAGAAGATCAAGATATTTGTATATCTCATGATATTTGTAAATATCTTGACATTAATGAACTTTCAATTTCAACTTCAATTTCAATTTCAATTTCAATTACAAATATCTTTCAATTTCAATTTCAATTTCATGATCTTTCAATTTCATTTTCAATTTCATGATCTTTCAATTTCAATTATTACTAAGTCCAAGTTGGCATTGAGCAACCTACTGATCGATGAAGCTATTACATTTATACTCTTATTGGCATTTCACTATGTTAGATAGCGTTTGTATTGCAAATATATCATGATAATTTTCTTCATTTGATAGGATCAGCAAGCAATTGAACATTATCTGTCCCACAGTGATATTATGTAGTTGTTTTAATAAAAAACAGGAACAAGACACCGTACATAATCATATTGAAAAGAAGACACATCAAAATGAAGGATGCAAAAATTGCAGAATAATTGCCATAATCGGATTAGAATAATCTAACAATATTACCGAAATTTTACGTACCTTGCTTGCCATGCCGAAATCTAGTGGGCGTTGACGGAGGTGCGGAGGTGCAGCGGTCGCCAGTAGAGGTGCGCCGGCCGTCCATGGAGCTTACGGGTTAGGGCTACGAGCGCTCGATGAACTGTACGAATGAAAGAGACACACCCGGATACTTATAGTACTAGATAAGTTCTATCAGTACACAACCTCATACCATTAGTAATTTGAGATCTCTTCTAATGGTATAAACATACATTACCGATAGAATAAAACTATTTGTAGAAGGAGAATAGTTCTATCGGCACACTACATCCTACCGATAGGAATTTTTGTGTATATTCTGTCGGTATAGACATACATTACCGATAGAATAAGACTAGTTGTAGAAGGGGAACAGTTCTAAGATATTTGTGCTATATTCTAACGGTATAAACATACATTACCGATAGAATAGAACTATTTGAAGACGAACAGTTCTAAGCAATTTTCGATATCTTCTAACGGTACAAACATCCATTACTAGTAGAATAAAAATATTTGTAGAAGGCGAACGGTTCTATCGGCACACTATATCCTGCCGATAGGAATTTTTGTAGATATTCTGTCGGTATAAACATACTGTACCGATAGAATAAAACTATTTGTACAATGAGAATAGTTCTATCGGTACACTACATCTTACCGATAGGAATTTTTGTACATATTCTGTCGGTATAGACATACATTACCGATAGAATAAGACTAGTTGTAGAATTCGACCAATCCTATCGGCGCACAATATTCTCCCGTCAGTACTTATGCATCTTTTCTAACGGTAAATATGTTCATCACCGCTAGAGTAAATTATTCTGCTTCTTCTAAAGGTAAGTTTCTTACAAACTGATAGGAAAAATACATCCCATATGCCTTTTATGACCGCGAGGCACCTTTTCTAACGGTTTTCTACTAAATTGCTAATAACCGATAGAAGATAGGGGTTAGTAGACTGCATTTCTGTACAAGTGTCCGATATTTCATTTCATTAGAGTATAAACAAACAAACAACATTCAATAGTTCAAGGCTCAATACAATGGTCTCACATGTGTCAACACAAAATAGAGAAGGGCCTCAATAAGCTCAAAATACAACAATAAAACGAATTCAATCATTTCAGAAATTTCAGAAACCAAAACTGCTTCAGTTCACCTGTTCTAAACAACTCAATAAGGGGGTAGTTGTGGAATCAAGATCAATGGAATTTGATCCCACCAATATCTCAATTTTCACTCAAAGTGAGAATTAAAATCAATTTGGTTTAAACCAACTATCCAAGGAGACAATTCCCACAATATGCAGTGAATTAAATTTGATTTACAGTGCTGACTACAAGTTTAGAAAAGCAATCATTTCACTAACATATTAGATTCAAATTAATGATTTAGCAGCATACACTGATTCATGCAAACAAATTGGAGCTTAAGAATTTAAGAACACTGAAACTTCATCCCGAATCTCAACCCGAAAAAATTAAGGGAGAAGAGAATGTGTGCAATCAGGTCAAAACTTAAGATAGATTCATACCAACCAAAACTCAAAATAACATTACACCTGCTTTAGTTCAATAGAGACAATACTACTATAGAAATGCAGTCTACTAGCCCCTATCTTCTAATGATTTTACGTAATCTGGAAGAAAACCGTTAGTGTACATGGCGCACAGTGGAGAAGAGCATTTGTACTAATGGTTGGGTTGTGAGAAATCGTTAGTAAAAACCACTTGATTTTTTATAATGATTCTGAATATATTAACCGTTAGAAGAAATATACTTATACTAACGGTTGTATTGTAGGAACCATTAGAATAGATTTTGTTTTATTCTGACAAATTTTAATAAATAAACATTAGAAGAAACGTACTTATAGTAACGGTTCTTATTTTGGAACCGTTAGTATAGATTTTGATTTATTCTAACTAATATAGATACATAACCGTTAGAAAAATTGTGCTATCTTCTAATTGTTCTAGTGTTGCAAACCATTAGTAAATGTTCCACTATAAGTCAAACCCACTCGACCCTTGCTGCCCATCTCTCTCTCTCTCTCTCTGTTTCCTTTTGTTCCACGCTCCAAGCTAGAGTGATCAGGGCAAGATGGAAGGAAGTTCAATCCCTCTCTGTAATGTAAGCTTCTCATCACCTCTCTCTCTCTCTCTCTCTAGCTGTCTCTCTCTCTACTTTGCAATCTAGCTATACTCCAAGCTAGGAAGCTAGCTGGCTGGCTGGCTCTTAATTACAATGCATCATGATTTATGAGCTCACTAGCTTGCATTGTGTAGTTAGGTTAGTGTTTCATCAAGTTAGGTTTTCATATATCAGTTGTAAGTGGCTGTGTGTGTGTATAGCTTAATTGCCCAGGTTTCATGCATACTTGATTCATTATTGTTTTCAATTTGTCAATTTTGTGAATTGTAGATGGACCAGAAATATTGGATGTATGGAATAAAACGTAATATTCTTGAGTATTTGGAGGGTATGAACGGGTTTATTAAATTTACTGAGCAAGAAAAGGGAAAGAAGGGAGAAAAAGATATACATTGTCCTTGTATAGATTGTATGAACTTAAAAAGGTTTAACAACTCTGATGAGATTAAGAGCCATTTGATTTGTCATAGTTTTAACGAACAATATACTCATTGGATATGGAATGGCGAAGATCTTGAAAAAACAAGCACAGCTACCAAGCAGCAGGACCCAAACATGGGTGCAGTAATGATGATCATCAGAATTTTGATAATGTTCATTCGGATGTGCATGTAGATGATGATAGTTTAGATGAAATGTTACATGATGTAGAAAAAGATTACAGCGAAAACGACTTTGGTAAATTTGGGAAATTGATTGCTGATTTTGAGAAACTTTTGTTCCCTGGATGTGCAAAATTTACAAAGCTATCTTCTGTGCTAAGATTATACAATTTGAAGGCAAGCAACGGTTAGAGCGATAAGAGTTTCACGGCACTATTAGATCTTTTAGCAGACATGCTTTTAGAGGAAAATGAGTTGTCAAGATCAGTTTACCAAGCCAAAAAACTGTTGTGTCTATTGTGAATGGAAATCGAAAGAATACATGCATGCCCAAATGATTGTGTGCTGTACCGTAACGAGTATGAGGATTTGCATGTTTGTCCTAGATGCGGTGCATCGCGGTATAAGCGTAGGGACCAAATTGATCGCAATAAATGTGAAGAGGTAAAGAAAGGACCTCCGGCCAAAACTGTGTGGTATTTACCTGTGATTTCTAGATTGAAATAGCTGTTTGAAAATCTGAAAGATGAGAAATACTTGTGTTGGCATGCTGAAGGCCAGAAACAAGACGAAAAACTAAGACATCCAGCTGATTCTATTCAATGGAGAAACATCAGCAGAACATTTGGTGAGTTTGGCAGTGAAGTGAGGAATATAAGGTTTAGGTTGAGTACAGATGGTATGAATCCACACGAAAATATGAGCAATCGGCATAACACTTGGCCGGTTCTTTTATGCATCTACAATCTTCCTCCTTGGTTATGTATGAAGTGCAAGTACATCATGATGTCGTTATTAATCTCAGGACCCAGACATTGATGTGTTTCTAGCGCCTTTAATCGAGGACTTATAGAAATGTGGAGCGAAGGGGTGTGAGTGTAGGATGCATATAAGCGAGAGAATTTCATCTTGCGGGCCATGATATTTTGCACCATAAATGATTTCCCGGCCTATGAAAATTTGTCAAGCTATAGTGCGAAAGGAGGCAAGGCTTACCATATTTGCCTATATGAAACTTAGAGCATGTGGTTACGGAACTGCAAAAAAATAGTGTACATGGGTCAACGCATGTTTCTTCCAATGCATCATGCCTACCATAAGAAGAGGAAATTATTTAACGAGAAGCCTGAGAAAGGATCAGCCCCAGTGTTTGTGACCGGTAAGGAGCTTTACATGCGCGTGAAGGGCATCAAAGTTGAAATCGGTAAATGTTCTAAACCTCCAGGAAAAAATTTTTGGAAGAAGAGATTGATTATTTGGGATCTACCATACTGGGAGCACTTACAAGTTCGACATTGCATTGATGTCATGCATGTAGAGAAAAATATTTGTGACAGTTTGACTGGTTTGTTGTTGAACATTTCGGGAAAGACAAAAGATGGCATCAAAGTTCGTCGTGACATTGTGGAAATGAGAATAAGGACTGAGCTTGCACTGTTGAAGAAGGGAAAGCATACATACCTCCCCCCGACCTACTATACTTTGTCAAAAAGTAAAAAAAACAGAACTCTGTCGGTGCCTGTATGGTGTTAAAGTTCCATGTGGGTATTCTGCGAACTTGAAAAAACTTGTGTCCATGAAGACCTTGAAACTGGTTGGTATGAAGTCCCATGATTGTCATGTGCTGATGTCACAAATGTTTCTCATTGCTATCAGAGGTATTCTCCCAGTCAAAGTCAGAGAGACAATTGCAAAACTATGTTATTTTTTCAACGCAATATCTTGCAAGATAATTGCATTCCTACTAACTTAATTAGCTCCATTCATGGAACTTGCCAGATTTTTCTGATCTGAATATTTGCCGCAACTATGTTCTTGTAGGTAATTGATTCGGATGGACTGGACAATTTGCAACGCGATGTGATTACAACTCTTTGTCAACTCGAGATGTATTTTCCTCCATCCTTTTTTTGATGTTATGGTCCATCTAATTGTTCACCTTGTTAAAGAAATTAAGTTTTGTGGACCGTGTTCCTGCACTATATGTATCCATTTGAGAGATTTATGGGTATCTTGAAGGAATATGTAAGGAATTGTCATCAGCCCGAGGGCAATATCATGGAAGGTATGCCGCCGAAGAGGTGATTGAATTTTGCACCAATTATATGGCTGGGGTTGACCCAATTGGCATTCCTAAGTCCCGACATGAGAGCAGGCTTCAGGGCATCGAAACAATTAGATTCAGAGCAGCCGTCCCTAGTAGTGATCTATATGCAAAAGCACATTTTTGGGTCTTACAACGCATGACAGAGGTGGAGCCATACATACACGAGCACAAGGCAATATTACAGAAACAGAATCCTTTGAAGCTAGAGATTTGGGTCACTAGAGAACATAATAGTAAATTTGCTGGGTGGATCCAAAATAGAGTCCTCTGAGCTACCAAGGACTCCATAAGTAAAACTGTTACATGGTTGGCTAGAGAACCAATATTTACTCTAGGGATTTGGGAGGAATATGATATCAACAGGTATTCATTTTACACAAGAAATCAGGACGAGAAGAGTACTATGCAATGTAATGGAGTGACACTGTTTGCTATTTCGGAGAATGCCAAGGCAGTAAGGGCACTGAACTCATATTACGGTGTTGTTGAAGAAATATGGGAGCTCGATTACGTATTATTTAATATTCATTTATTTCGATGCCAATGGATTGAATTTCCTCGAGGTGTTAAAGTTGACAATTACGGGTTTACCCTCATCAATCTCAATAGAGTTGCATACCAAGATGATCCATTTATACTTGCTAAGCAAGCCACACAGGTATTCTACATCGCTGACCCAGCCAATCCAAAGTTGCACATTGTCCTTCACAACAAGAGACGTATTGTTGGGGTCAAAGACATTGTCGACGAAGAAGAGTATAATCAGTTTGACGAAATACCTCCATTTTTAGATGGCATTCAATTTATCTCTATCGAAGATATTGACAAAACAAGTTACCTACGAGACGATCACGAAAAAAGATTATGGGTTGACAACCATTCTTGATTATTTTGTAATTGAAGAAGGATGTTGCTCATATTTTATTTATCTCATGAGAACACAATCAAATCATTATATTATCTGATCCTTGTCATTTTCCAGTAATACATGAAACAACACCATATATTTACATGTATATGTGCCTTTTCTAACTGTTCACAAGAAAAACCATTAGTATTAGTCACATGAAAGAAAAATCTCCTCTGTTCTAAGTCACATAAAACTGTGTTCTAACAGTTCTAGTTGATGGACCGTTAGTATTAGTCACATGAAAGAAAATTCTCCTATGTTCTAAGTCACATGAAGTGTGTTCTAATGGTTCTAGTTCACGGACCGTTAGTATTAGTCACATGAAAGAAAAATCTCCTTTATTCTAAGTCACATGAAAGTGTGTTCTAACGGTTCTAGTTCACAGACCGTTAGTATTAATCACATGAAAGAAAAATCTCCTCTGTTATAAGTCACATGAAAGTGTGTTCTAACGGTTCTAGTTTATGGACCGTTAGTAAAAGCTCATCTCTTCTAGCGGTTAATACTAGGGAACCGTTATAAGAATTATCCAACACCTGTAGATCTCACTAGGTGTATTCTAACTGTTCGAGTATGTGGACCATTAGTAAAAGATTCTCTCTTCTAGTGGTTAATACTAGGGAACCTTTAGAAGAAACCTCATGACTTATGCTAACGGTTCATTTTGTCAAACCTTTAGAATAAGGACTCCCTCTAAATAACCTGTGCATTGTAAATTTCCCTCCAGTCAAACCATTCCAATTCTTTTTCTCCTCTAATGCGAAAAGCCCTACCCTCGCCGGCGAGCACTACCTCACTGCCAGACCACCATCGCCGCCGGGATTACGGTTCGCCACTGCCGCCGAGCACTGTATTGCGCCATCGCCTGCCACCGCACTGTTCTCCACCGCCGTCGGCCACTACATTACACCATAAAGTATACCTACCCTATCCCTAGTGCATGGTTCTAAGTCCAGGATTAGCTTAATTTTATCTTTTCAGTATTTACACTAGGATTTTGCTGCTCTTGTTTAGGATTTAAACTAGGGTTTGCTATTTTTTGAGATTTACTTCATGTTTATTGGACAATATTCAACACAGTTACCACAAAATATACAAACTCCGAAATCAGTACTATAATTAAGCAATTGTTTTCTTTTAGTATCCTTTTCAAATCTCCAATCCACAAGGGGTAGATCTATCGGGCATACGCGAACACATACTTCACAAGTATTATTATAGAATGAAAATAAGATGTTTCAAATATGAATCAAACTGTCATACATAACACAAAATATTTGCACTATTATCATACATCTAAATAGGCAAATTTTATTGTACTAATACCTTTTCCTTTCTAGGAGATATAGATTTAATCTAACCGTTGATGTAATAAGAATAGATTTGTAATTTTATTTCAAACAATTCTATCTACTTAAACATTATTATGACCCTTTTTAAAAAAAAACCTATATGGAATACTTAATTTTCAGCATCACAATATACTGTTAGGCTGTTTTAACCAAATCAATCAACTAGTAGGATTGATAAAAACTGAGGCCAAAAAACATGATTGGACCCGGCCAGGCGATGCCGTGCTGCTTCAAAGAGCAAAGCTGTGCTAGTGCAATAGGAAGAAGAGGAGAAGGCTAAGGGTTTGAGGAGATTTTTGTTTTTGAAGAAAGGTAGTATAGAGATTTTATTAGACAATTAAAAGATTTTGAGTGATTTGAAGTGAGGTCGACTGAATTAAGGAGACACCCATAAAAGAGCTCATCTAATAATATAATCAGTAACATATTCTATACTATAAAACTATACAGTTGACGAGGATTGATACCCGAGCTAATTCAAAATAAATGCACGTCTGGTTCAAGATAGATCCGAACCAGATGTGTGTCCGTTGATATGATCTCAAGCTGTTTTGAGATATGCGGACACATGGTCGCAGGTTCTACGCGATCAGGCCGCAGATAGTGAGCGGTCAGGAGCCCGTAGGCGATGCGCAGACAGAAGATCGCATATAATGCGTGATCAGATGACTGCAGGCAATACGCGGTCAGAATACTCTTGACCAGGAAACGCGGGATTTCTTAGTCCCTACAACAAGCATATCCCGAATATCCAGAAGATTCCTCCAGGAATAGAGACAACCGTCAGGAGGTTAATACGTGCAGTTATTCCTTAATTACACGTGTTAAGCCTGCGTGGAGGTTAAGGGCAGTTACCAAAACTGCACCCGAGCAACTGTTTGAAGCCGTTATGCCTTGGCACCTTTTCAACCAATATAAAAGGATAAGCCAATACATCAGACAGGGGAGATAGATAAGAAGACCAACATAAGACATTAGTTTAAGTCAATTAGCTTTCATAGGTTTTCTTGACATTGTCTTGTATAAACACATAGGAAAGATCCTCGCCTGTGAGGATCCTTTCTCTAGTTTTGTAACTCTTTTTCTTACACATAGTAAATCTTAACAGGACGTAGAGCTGTTACTCCCACCATCGAGGGCCCGAATCTGTCTAAATCTCTCTGTGCTTCAATTAACTTTGGTTCATCATCTCTTTCCGGAGGGACACCCTGAAAGGTCTCACAACTCACAAATTATGCATAAGTTCGACTAAGGACCCCGAGTCCGAATCGTCGACAGCTGGCGCCCACCGTGGGGCCTTTCTCAAGGCGTCCTAATTTTCATCCGGAGGTTCGTTGAATCATGGCTAGAGCATATGATTTCGAGAACGACTTCGATCTCGAAGATTATGCCTACATCCATATGCCTTCTCCCAGTGATCCTATTCCGATGGAGGAAACCGGAGCCGAAGACCCCCCGGAAGTTGATTCGACCACTCAGGTCATGTCTATCGACCAGGGGGCGACCAACGCAGAACCAGAGCCTACTGAGGTTCTTAACGCGTTAGAGGTTGAGTCCGGTCCATCATACGACCCTGCTAAGGGAAAGAATGATGTTGACCAGGAAATCAGCCTGGGGAGGTTTGACCCTGATAACCTCCATCGACTCTTTGATTTTGAGTCTGACTCGGAACAAACGGAGATGTTTTCTCCATCGGCGACCTCGCTTCCTAGACAGTTCGTTGCCTTATCGGAAGAAACTCCCGATCAACGGGCTGCTAGGGAAGAACAGGAACGCAAATAGAAGGAAGATCAAGATCGTGAGCAACAAGACAACGAACTTCGCAGAACAACCTTAGAGGCTCTTCAAAATGCGCAGGCTCGTTACGATGCTGCTCCAAGTTCTTCCCGTCGATCGCGTGGTCGCAGACCCGACCAGACACGGTCCTTACCCCCGGAGCGTTTCCCGGCGGACGAAGAAACGGTAACACCTGGTGCCCCTAGGAGAAGTACGCATGGCCGGCTTCGATCTATCGTAGAGGTCCTGCGTAATTTTCCTCCTACGATCACAAATGCGTAGAAACCGGCTTTCACCAGGATCTTGGCGGAGAGGTTGGACGAGGTCGCACCGGAGGCAACCCCGACGGTTTCTTCCCGCTCAGTGACACGCTCCCATAGCCGAGAGCACTCTAACTCTGGTTCTAGTAGACGAAGTCACCCGCCACCCATCCCATCTCGACAGGACAAATCTAGATGGGCGCAAGATTCTCGTGATAGGGAACGAATTCCTGTCCACTCTCGTTTGGGACCGCGAGTGACTTCCCCATTGCGTGAGGTCGCCCGTGATCAGATCGAGAGCCACAGGTCAATTCACGGTCCCTATGTAGGTTGTAAAGCTTTCTCGCCTGGCCTTCGTGCGGTCGTTTGGCCAGACAAGTTTAAACCAGGGGTCATAGAGAGGTTTGATGGAACTCAGAACCCGTCCGAGTTCCTCCAAATCTACATCACTGCCATCCAGGCAGCAGGCGGCGATGACCGGGTCATGGCCAACTATCTGCCAACAGTCCTCGAAGGACCGGCAAGAACCTGGTTGTTCAACCAACCTAAGGGCTCAATCTATAACTGGGAAATGTTGTGTGATGCCATCCTCAGCAATTTCCAAAATTGTTATCAGAAGTCGGGTAAAGAGGACGACCTCCATCGATTACGACAAACTTCGGCCGAAACTCTTCGTCAGTTTGTCAAGAGATTTTTCGGGGTGAGGAATACCATCCCGAACATATATGATAGCTCCATTATCAGGGCATTTAAACATGCCATCCGATATCGGAGATTCACCGAAGATTTGCTCATCCATCCTCCTCGATCAGTAGCCGATCTTTTCGATATGGCTGATCGATATTTCGACACAGCCGAGGCTGTCGAATGGAATCGGATGGTTGATAAAGGTAACCTACCACCTCAGCCAGGTCACAAGGACGTTAAAAGGGAGGATTCAAGCAAGAGGCCAGAATCTTCATCAAGTGACAGGTCGAAGAAATAAAAAAGAAGTCGATCTGGACAATATCGAGAGGTCGCGGTCGCAGAGAAGCCTCCTTTGACCAAAGGTAACAAGTATTCGTTTAAGAATAAAACTGCTTCTGGTGGTCGTAATCCCGACCTGCCAGAGAAGTCGACTAACCCGCAGGAAGGCAAGAAGTGGTGTCCACTCCACAACTCCGCAGACCACGACCTCAAAAATTGCAGGAGTTGGTTGAAGCAATTAGATGACTTCTACCAGGGGGTTGGACTGATGCCAACCTTACCAACTAAGGAACAAGCATGCGGGCTAAGAGACGCCGACGAGGACAAAGAGATGTCTTACCAGGTACCTCGTAATCATGTTAATGTTATTTTTGGAGGTTTCTCCTCTTTTGTTTCTAAGAGGCAATTTAAAGCCTTTTATCGAGAGGTTAACCAAACGGAGACTTCCCTTGGTGAGCCTCAATACCCTCGTTGGTCGGACACACCTTTGACGTTTGATCGCTCTGATTGTCCTGCGGGGCTTACCCGACCATTGAGGTTGCCTCTAGTCATTACCCCGATCATCAGTAATTCGAGAGTCGAGAGGGTCCTGATTGACGGAGGTAGCTCCTTGGACATCCTATTGGTCAAGGCGCTCGACGAGATGCAGATTCCTCGTTCGAAAATTAAACCCATAATCCATCCATTTTATGGGATAATTCCTAGTCCCTCCATGATGCATTGGAACAGGTGGTCCTCCCGGTCACACTGGGAGAACCAGATAACTTCTGAACAGAATTAGTTACTTTTGATGTAATTGATTGTGATTCGGCTTACAACGCAATCTTTGGCAGGCCAACTCTTGCTAAGTTCATGATGGGTACGCACTATGCTTACCAGTGCGGCAAGTTGCCTGGCCCCAAAGGTGTTATCTCGGTTCGAGGCAGTCGCAATGTGGCGTTGACGTGTGATCAGCTATCCCTGGAGATGGTGGACCAACTTCCCCTCTGGGACGCTCAGGTCGCCACAGTCTACGCTGACATGATCAAGGCTGCTCCTCGACCAGACGAGACACTCAAACTAGTTCCATTGTACCCAGACGATCCATCCAGAACAATCCGGGTTGGATCAGGCCTGGATGACAAATAGGAACTCGAGCTCATTGCTTTCCTCCGGGCTAACGCAAATGTGTTTGCGTGGAAGCCATCTGACATGCCCGGTGTCCCAAGGGAGGTAATCGAGCACAGGTTAGCAGTGCGACCTGGACAGCGACCAATAAAGCAAAAGCTCAGGCGTTTTGCTCTTGACGGGCAGGAAGCCATCGAAGAGGAGTTGGACAAACTCCTAAGGGCCAGGTTTATTCGCGAGGTCGATCACCCGGAATGGCTTGTAAATCCGGTCATGGTCCGCAAGTCAAATGGTAAGTGGCGCATGTGCGTCGACTACACCAGCCTCAATAGTGCCTGTCCGAAGGATGACTTTTCCCTTCCCCGCATTGATCAGTTGGTCGATTCTTCTGCGGGCTACGAACTGATGAGTTTCCTGGACGCTTACTCGGGATATCATCAAATTAGCATGGCAGAAGAAGATGAAGAGAAGACTGCCTTCATCACCCCGTTCGGCACCTACTGCTACGTCAGAATGCCATTCGGTCTCAAGAACGCAAGTTCCACGTACCAGCGCTTGATGCAAAAGACCTTTCTTTCCCAGATGGGGCGTAATCTTGAAGCTTACGTAGACGACTTGGTTGTAAAAAGCACCAAAATATTCTCACTTAGACGATCTCGCTGAAACCTTCTGTTATTTAAATCAATTTGGAATAAAATTAAACCCGGAGAAATGTTCTTTCGGGGTTTCTTCAGGAAAACTTCTTGGTTTTCTTGTTTGTTCCAGAGGAATCGAGGTCAATCCTGAAAAAATCAGGGCTATCGAGCAGATGAGGTCTCCCTCGACCATCAAGGATGTTCAACGCCTAGCAGGTCGCATGACGGCGTTAAGCCGGTTCATATCACGACTAGGCGAAAGGGGACTACCTTTCTTCAAAGCCTTGCGCAAACATCACAACTTCACATGGTCCGATGAGGCCGAGAAGGCGTTTAAGGAGGTGAAAGCATATCTATCCAGTCCGCCGGTCTTGGTTTCTCCTGACAAGGGAGAACCATTACTTCTCTACTTGGCGGCCACGCCATACGAGGTCAGCGCTGTCCTAATCACAGATAGAGAAGGTATACACAGACCTATCTACTATGTAAGTGAAGCACTTCATGGTCCTAAGGAGCGATACCCTAAGGTCCAGAAGATATTTTACGCACTACTGATGGCTTCCCGTAAGCTACGACATTACTTCCAAGCACATAAGATCACAATACCCTCATCTTTTCCATTGGGGGATATTGTCCGCAATCCGAAGAAGTCTAGTCGAATCGCCAAATGGGCTGTCGAACTCGGTGCATTTGACATCCATTTCACGCCCCGCACTGAGGTTAAGTCTCAGGTCCTGGCCGATTTCGTGGTCGAATGGACTAACCCTGAGCCACCCATGCAGGCGCCTCAAGAATTGGAATGCCCTGAACACTGGACAATGTACTTTGACGGCTCTCTTAGTTTTCAACACTCGGGGGCTGGAGTGGTCTTAGTTACGCCTCAAGGCGAACAACTGAAGTTTGTCTTTCAACTACACTTTGTTGCGACCAACAACGCATCAGAGTATGAAGGTCTTCTTGCAGAGCTCCGGGCAGCAAAATTCCTCGGAGTCCGTCGATTAGTGGTGAGGGGAGACTCACAGCTGGTCGTAAACCAGGTAAACAAGGAGTACAGCACCTCCGATGAGACAATGGCTCATTACCTGGGGGAAGTGAGGAGGTTGGAAAAACACTTCAGTCATTTTGAAGTCCAATACATCCCACGAAAGGACAACATTCTCGCAGACCAATTATCCAAAATTGGGTCCTCACGCACATTCGCTCTGGTAGGAGAGTTCGTCGAACACTTGGAACATTCTTCGATTATGACTTCGATCGAGGATGATCCGGTAACAGTCTGCATAACCAACCTCGAACAGGATCGAGATTGGACTCATCCATTGAGGGTCTATCTCGAACATGGGACCTTGCCCAAGGATGAAACCAAAAGCAATCGGTTAGTTCGAAAAGCGCGTCGATACTGTTGGATCAAGGATGCCGACTAGAGGGGGGGTGAATAGGAGGCTTTTAAAAACTTAAAGCTTAAAACAAATAATAGCAAATCAAGAACAAATAATATAAGCAAGGAGAAAAGAGAACGAACACCACGATTTTTACCGAGGTATCGGAGACTCGCTCAGTCTCCACTAATCCTCGTTGAAGCACTCAAATCACTTGAGCCTTGCCTCAATATCCACAAAGGATATTATCACTAGTGGTTGCTCCTTGTCCACTCCGGAAAGGCGAGCACCGATGCCTTGTACACACTTGCCGAGCCTCTCCAACAATCTCCGTTCTGGAGAGGTCAACGGCCACGCCTCCGAACCGTCTAGGTGAGGGCGCTCACCAAGAGTAACAGGCAGCGAGGTCTTCTCTAGACCTCCAAACACACACCGAGAAGCTAAGTGAATGCAAATGCAAAAGAACTGAAACTCTCGGTGGATCGGAAAGCACTCGACTTGATCAAAAGACCAAGATTTTAAGTGGAAAACTAAAGCTCAAGAGTGTATAAGAAATGTTACTGCTTGTTGTAGAAAACTTATGCCCAAAGCCCCTTTTTATAGCCTCAAGAAACAAATGAACCGTTGGAGCTAGGGCTGAAAATCAACAACCCAAACTGACAGTCAGTTTGCCTAACTGACAGTCAGTTCAGTGCACAACGGCCGACAAAATTTACAGATAAAACTTTGCTAGCCGTTCGTGGTCGTTTATGGAAAGCTGAAACCCACAACTGACAGTCAGTTACACAAACTGACAGTCAGTTCGACCACAAACTCAACCAAAAACAAATAGAAACTCAGTTAAAATCTCTGTGGTCGAAACCCCAACTGACAGTCAGTATGGACAAACTGACAGTCAGTTTAGTACAAAAATTTTGAGTCCAAAAAACACCCTCTCTGGACAATTGTCAGTTTAAACTAACTGACATTCAAACTGACAGTCAGTTTAGCAAACTGACAGTCAGTATGAACAAAAATAGAGATAACTTTAAATCCAGAAATCCAAAAGAGGTGTTTAATAGCTTTTTTCAAATATAATTTCAAGGGCTACATTTTTGTCAACAGAAGCAAAAATCAGATCTTCCCAGATCTTTCTAGAAAATTGAAAAACTCTTCTGCTGTCAAAAACTGAACTGAAAAACCAGATTTTTCAAATAAGTTCAAAACCAAATCCATCCAAATAAGATGCAATGCAATGGCCTAGGTTTCTCGATTTATGTTGGAGATAAAAAAGAGTACTTTCGCCACCCCTCTTTATAGTACGGTTAAAACTAAAAAATAATTTCTCTAACCGATCATCTCCAAACGCCGAGATCGGTAAAAATAAAAACTCATAATACCTTAGGTCTTTCGCATCTTCATGATTTGCGTCTTGTCTTTTGCTCTCCTGCATCTTGTGCTTCACTTCAAGTCGGGTTCATCTTGATCTTCTTGCATTTCTTCCCAACTGATCCCTGTATCAAACAATCTCAAAAATACGATTAGTCCAGAACACTTTGTTTTCATTAATCATCAAAATTAGGGTTATGCATGATGGCCTAGATGCAACATATACAAGCTCATGAAAGGAGTTTTGTACAGAAAAGGTACTCAAGGAGTATTTATGCACTGTGTATCTCAGGAAGAAGGCAAATCCCTCTTGAGAGAAATTCATGACGGTGTATATGGTGCGCACGCGTCATATCGTACACTGGTCGGAAAGGCTTTTCAACAAGGATTTTATTGGCCTTCGGCGCTTGATGATGCCAAGAACATGGTCAAGACATGTCCTCAGTGTCAGTTTCATGCAAGACAGGTTCATCAACCTGCCTATGCCTTACAAACCATTCCCCTTACATGGCCCTTCGCGGTCTGGGGGATGGACATTGTCGGCCCTATGCCACAAGCGACCAATGGATACAAGTTCCTGTTCGTAGCCATTGATATGTTTACAAAGTGGATTGAGGCCGAACCAGTGCGTAACATTACTGCAGCTGCAGCACAAAAGTTCTTCCATAAGAACATTGTGGCTCGATTCGGTGTTCCAAATCGTCTCATTACTGATAACGGTTCCCAGTTCGCTAGTGGTCTTTTTCTGGATTACTGCGATCAGGTTGGAACCAAGGTGTACTTAGCCTCTGTAGCTCATTCGCAGAGCAATTGTGCCGTTGAGTGTGCCAACGGGCAAATATTGCAAGGCATCAAGAAACGTGTTTTCAATCGCCTTAAGACACACTCAGGGGCTTGGGTAGACGAGCTCTACACCATTCTATGGGCATTACGAACTACCTCTAGTCGAGCCACCAGTGAGACGCCTTTCCATCTGGTATATGGGGCTGAGGCCGTGCTACATATGGAAATTAGTATTGGCTCTGTTCGGACAGATCAATTCGATCAAGTTGATCAGAGCGAATAGCGATTACAAGATCTCATCCTCCTAGAAGAAAAATGTGATCGAGTTTTGATCAAGTCTGCGGTATACTTGCAAGCTTTGCGCAAGTATCATAACAAAAGGGTGCGACCACGCAGTCTTCACTTGGGCGATCTATTTTTACGTAAAATACAAGACCAATCTAGTCGCAACAAGTTCTCCCCAAAATGGGAGGGCCCCTATACTGTTGTTCAGTACCGCGACCAGGATCCGCTCTGTTAGCGATGGAGGATGGTTGGATCTTATCTAATACTTGGAACATCGATCAACTACGCAAGTTTTATGTGTAAGTGCCCAAATTCCTTTTTCCTGTTCAATTAGCATGATTTAACAAAACATGTGTTTTTTAGTTTCCTGTGTGGATTATTCCTCTTTTTGCCCTTATATGTAACGAGTCTGACTCAGGGGTTGGTCGCTGACAGTTATATTGTTACAATATCCTGATCGGATTCGCTGGCCGATCTCGTGATCACTTTCGGACAAGACACCCCTCAATAAGCCGTTTCTCAATGCACACGGGGCTCGCTGGCATATCCTTGGTCATCAGAGTGGCTGCTGGTTTGCAATAAGGCTGGGTATTATATTTAGTATAATTGTTAGCCTGGTCGGGTATCCCTTGTCGTCGCTCCACATTTATTTCTCCTGTGCCCATAATACTAAGTCTTCAGTATACATGATCACAGGCGGGGGCTAGGGGAATATGGTCGTGACATGAAACAGAAAAGTGTTTTTTGTGCTTTTTAAACAAAAATAGCATGCATTCGCATTGTATGAATTGTATTTGTACAGGTATAATAATTTACATTATGCCGAGATCATTCAAAAGTTTCTCGACAAGAGGTCTAACCTCCTCCATGATAGACTCAAGCTGGTCTTCACTCTCGACCTCTGCCTCTTTCCGTCGCTGCGTTCAGATCCAGATCTGGGCCATGGCGAAGACGAAGTCAGCAGAGGATGGCGAAGGCAGTTGATTGAACTCTTGATTTGATCGCCTCTTTTTGCCGCCTAGTATCTTCAGGAAGATACTCAAGAAGCGACTCCGCTTGGGTCACGATCAGCATGGTCCAGTCGCTAAGGCTGAGGTCGTCCACTGCGGTTTCGACCACATCAGCCCTTAGCAAACTGGCCACCATCTTCAATTTCTTGAAGATGATCCCTTGAGCACTGTTGTAGGATGAAAGTGATGTGCTCAAATCCTTATTCTCTCTACGAACAGAGTCAAGGGTCGCCTGGAGGGTTGTCTTCTCTTGATCGAGCCGGTTTATTTGGTCATCTCGCGCTGCGACAGGAGGCCATTACGAACACTTCATACGATGAAGTTAATTTACTCTGGTCAGAAGTATGCTTACCAGAGAGCTGTGACCGCAATTTTTGGAGTTCGCCTTCCAGGAATGAGATGTGGGTGGCTGCCCGGAACTCCTGGTTTTCCCGATCAACAAGGCTCTTCATTAGATAAGCATTTTCTCTGTAACAGAAGGGATAATTATCAAGATAAGGTCTTGCGTTTGAATGAGAAAAAAGAAATATCTCCCTTACCGCTGCAGGCGACCTTTTTCCTCTTCTGTAGCCTCGATGCTATCCATCATAGCCATCGACATGGTCGCCATGCGGGTTATTTCCTATGACAAGGAAGGAGATTGGTTTCAAAACACAGATGCTCTTATGCAAGAACAAAATCTGTAAGGGGTGATCAGCGTACCTTGGTATACTCTAGAAATGAGAGTTTTCTTGGTGCAACCGAAGGTTGAACTGCAGGGTTCACCTTATCCCCAACAGGGACAGCGGATGTTTCTCCCTGCTGGCCTTTATTCTTGGCTAGGGCTGCAGATTCCAATATGTCTGATTGGACTTCTGCAGAGACCCTATCCACCATAGCCCGAACAACCTCCGTGGCCGAAGGGATTGAGCTTTGCTCCCCGGAGACCTCGGTTGCAGGGGATGCCCCGACACTGGCCGAGGCCGCCGAAGGACTAGGCATCGGACTTCTGTGCCTAAACAATAGAAAATGTTATTAGTTGAGATTTCTAACCTTGTCCATACAAGAGAGATTTCTTACCTTATTCGGACCCCCTCTAATTTTTGGGATTTTGAGGAGGGTACCCCAAGGAAAAGGGGACAGTCATCATTTGTCCTAGTCTTCCTCTTCGTAAAGAGGACCCTGTCCTTTTCTCCCTGTATGCATAAAATCAGGAACATGCGCATGAGGAACGATAAAGACTGGGGCTAGGATGATCCTTACATGGGTGTCCTCTTCTGTTGGTAAGGATACAGCCGCTGGACCAGGTGTCTCCTGGACCATAGGCGTCAGGACTGCATCTGCGACCACAGAGTTGCTGGCAGTCGCAATGTCCTGTTCTATCATTCCCGCTCTAGGAGTTGTGAGCGGAGTACTCGCCGCCCCTGGGCTGGCCGCAACTGTCTCGTGGTGAATGGAGGGAAGGTTTTCTTCCTCTTGCATGAACATTACTTAGTTGACGTTCACAAACAGATAACGACCATCAAAGCTGTGAAGGATCTTACCACAGTCACCCCTTCAGTCAGGGGGAGAGGTGTAGCAAGCCCTGAAGCTTCCTGAGCTTCAGGTACTGAGACTTCACCCGCAACCACGAGGTTATCGATGGTCGCGGGGCCCACCGTGGTCGTTTCTGGTCTCGCGAGCGAAGACAAAACTTCGTTGGACAGGGAGGTAATCATCTTCCTCTTACGGCGGATCAGAGGGATATCATCTTCTTCCTCCTGGCTCACTTCGCCCTGTACGACGAAGAAGTGATTTTGGTTTGTACCTAAGGGAATAGAGGGCATTGAGTATCTTACCGCAGTTTTCTTTGCGGTAGATGGAGCCTTGGCAGGGGAAGCCACTCCTAGAAGTCCCTTAGACTTCTTGGGAACGTTTTCCCTGGTTCCACGCTTTGAAGAGATCTTTTTCATTCTCTTCGAAGCCGGCTTTCCTAGGAAGCCGACATCTTCGGTTGGGCATGTTGCCTCACCGAACTTTCCCAGGAGCTGTATTATTCAAGTCGTTCTCGTTAATGCCAGATCGATGGACGGTCTATGAATGGACTTTGGCAAGAAAGTCTGTACCTTTCGGCGCTCCTGTCTAAGGTCGTCGCCAGCATTGATCAGGCTCTGTGGGCGAGGCAACCCTTTGGCTCCCTCCACATCGGCACTGTACGCCTTGAGGAGGTAGTTTGTCCATTTTTCGATTTCAGACGAATTTAGAGCTACATCACAAACAAACAAGTTAACATATGCAATTTTTCGGAAGAAATTTATGTCTTTGGAAGACATACCATTATTATAGTCCAGGGTGCTATCCGCCATGGACTGTATCTCCCAAGCCGGATGAGCCCTTTCACGCAGAGGGCTCACCCGATTCTTCACAAAGTCGCGGATGATATCGCAAGCAGTCAGTCCCTCCTGAACTAAATGAAGAATTACCTGGGCCTGTTTCTTCTGCTCTGCGCTCAGAGCAGGGAGGGAGTCCAACTCGCTGGACTTCTCTGGTCGAGAGTTCTCGAACCATAACCCTCTCTCGGACGAAGGGGTGTAGTAAAACCACTTCTGGTATCACCCGTGCATGGAATCTCGCAGGGGTGGGAAGGGATACTCTTTCTTCTCCCTTATCCGGAAGTAAATGCATCCGGCGGCGTTGGCGCTTTTTGACCACGCCGAATAGTAGAAACACCGGAAGAGTTCCACGCTTGGGAACACTCCGACGAAAGCTTCGCACAAGTGCTGAAAAATCGCCAAGATCAAGACAGCATTTGGGTGGAGATTCACCAATTCCAACCCATAATGCTCCAAGATCCCCTTCAGGAACCTGCTCTCTGGAATCGAAACCCACATCACAGGTATTCTTCGAAAACCACCAACTCGCCCTCTTGGACGATTGGGGTTACTTGATCTTTCCCCGCAAGACGCCAGTTGATTAGCAACCGCGGAGGGAGGATCTCTTCCTTTTCCAGCGCTATCAAACTCTCCTCCGTGTGGTGGACTGATCGGCTCCAAGACATCATTTTTTGCAAGAGATTGTACGAAAAAGCTAGCCGCTTTAGGGGCAATGGAAGACGAAGGATGAGGGTTTTGTGCGGCAGAAGTTCTAAGGCGGGATGTTGGTTGCGTATGGCTTCCTCAGGAAGCTACTTGCTCCTTTTATAGGCCCGAAGCAACGTTCCACTGAGGGCAATGTTCCATTGAATACGTTATTCATTTCCCATAATGGATGCTTTCTCTTGGAAACCCGTTATGCATTCCCCTCACCAAGTCCAAAACGAAAAGTATTCTTTGTTTCGAATTTGGGGATTAGGGTGAATATAAGGACGTGAAAATGTTACAAAGATTTTCGAAGGACGTTATCCTTCATGTTTTTTGTAAATTTTCACGTGTTGGTCACAATGTGTTCCTGTGATCACTTTAAAATTTGCATTTTGATCATAATGATATTCTGTGATCATTGCAAATGGATAACCGTTGTGCAAACGGTTGTCATCTGGTCAAGACGTTATCAATACTTCAATTCTGATCGGATTGTGGTTCTGATCGCGATAACAGTTCTGATCGAATTTTAGTTCTGATCGCAATAACAGTTTTGATCGGATCTTGGTTCTGACCGCGGCCTTAGATCTGATCGCGGTACCAGTACTGGTCGCAGTATGACACATTAATGCGTTTCTAATCGCAGTACTCAAATTTACCTGTGCATATGTGGTCGTAAAGACATTACTTATGGCCATATTTTCGCACAAAGATTATGAAGAGTTTTTAAATCATGTAAGGTAAAAGAAGTCTTTATTTTTGACAATCCTTGCATACAAAAGGGATACAGGCGACCAGAACATCGACCTGATCCGAGAGGAGTTTACAAAGTTCTCCTAGGGACATATTGGCATCAGTAGGATCTACACTGACGGCCCCAAGAGAACTGGCAACTATTCTAAGCCTATCTACATCGTCCCTAATAAGAGACGTACTACCGTCCCTGATCGAATCGGAGAGTTCTCGCTGTTGTCGAGCGTAGTCCCTCTCCAGGCGGAATTGGTGCGCCTCTTCGCGGGATCTGTCAAAACATTCTGCCAGGTGCAGAATAGCCGAAGACCTCTCTTCGGTCTTCTTCTCCAAGGCCTCTTTTTCCCCTTGGAAAGTTTGTTCGAGGGGAGGAGGTTGAATCTCAGTAGGTTGGTCGCTGAGGGCTCCAACAATTTTGGTCTCCTGCATTTGCATATGTTAATTTTACAAATTAAAACAACAAGCAAAGGAGGTGAAAATAATTACCAATCCTCGCAAGAGAGAGGTTGAAGTATCTCCCCCAAAAAGTAGATCATCCGATAAAGGCCGAGGGCCATCAGTGGTAGAAGAGCAACCTTCCCACCAGAAGATTGTTTCCCCAACACAAGTTGAGGATTATCTGGTCGCGGAAGTACAGCTTGCCAACCAGAAAATTGATCACCCGTCAAGGGACGGGAATCATTGGGATGAAATGGAGAAAACTGAGAAGATCGCCCTGAGGAATCATCATGACCCTCGAAAGGTGGAGATGAAGGTTCGACCTGCCGAGGTGCATGAATAGGGAGAATTACGGGAACCAAAGGAAGAGAGAGCAATGATGTGTCTCTCACCTTTGTCTTACTAGAAGATCCCTCGTCAACCTTGGGTTTCTTCCTCGGAGGAGTTATATCTTCAGGCATCTGTAAATTTCAAAAAAAAAAGCGTTTGAAGAAATGATTAGAACATAAGATGGTAACTTGAACCAGGAATTCCAGAAGAAATTTACCTTCTGTGAATCCTGGTCGAACTCAAGTGCCACTTCTTCTTCATCACTTTCAATCTCAATGATGTTTTGATCTGCCATTGAAGAGTGTACAAAAGAGAAGAACATATGGCTTTGGAAAAGACTTAGCCGGGAAAAGATTTTTGAAGTTTTAAAGTTGACAGGCTTCGGTATTTATAGCCCCCGGGGTGACGGTTCGTTTTTCGAATGCCTTGAGTTTTTAAAATATTTACAATTTTATCTCGAGTTAAAAAACAATTCTACGGCGCCATCATTACCTGTCAAATATTGTCCAGAGTCCATCTCGGGAAATAAACCGCAACACTTAGTGCGTCACTAAGTGGAGGATTTGAAGCGTCGGGTTACTTATCCGATGTAAGTCTTAAAATTTGAAGTAAACATGTCTCTTCGTTTTCTTCAAATTTGGGGGCTAGCTGACGAGGATTGATACCCGAGCTAGTTCAAAATAAATGCACATCTGGTTCAAGATAGATCCGAACCAGATGTGTGTCTGTTGATATGATCTCGAGCTGTTTTGAGATACGCGGACACATGGTCGCAGGTTCTACACAATCAGGCCGCAGACAGTGCGCGGTCAGGAGCCCGTAGGCAAAGTGCGGACAGAAGATTGCAGATAGTGCGCAATCAGATGACTACAAGCAATACGCGGTCAGAATACTCTTGACCAGGAAACGCGGGATTTCTTAGTCCCTACAACAAGCATATCCCGAATATCCAGAAGACTCCTCCACGAATAGAGACAACCGTCAGGAGATTAATACGTGCAGTTATTCCTTAATTACACGTGTTAAGCCTGCGTGGAGGTTAAGGGCAGTTATTAAAACTGCACCCGAGCAACTGTTTGAAGCCGTTATGCCTTGGCACCTTTTCGACCAATATAAAAGGATAAGCCAATGCATCAGACAGGGGAGAGAGATAAGAAGACCAACATAAGACATTAGTTTAAGTCAATTAGCTTTCATAGGTCTTCTTGACATTGCCTTGTATAAACACACAGGAAAGATCCTCACCTGTGAGGATCCTTTCTCTAGTTTTGTAACTCTTTTTCTTACACATAGTAAATCTTAACAGGACGTAGAACTGTTACTCCCACCATCGAGGGCCCGAACCTGTCTAAATCTCTCTGTGCTTCAGTTAACTTTGGTTCATCATCCCTTTCCGGAGGGACACCCTGAAAGGTCTCACAATTCACAAATTCTGCATAAGTTCGACTAAGGACCCCGAGTCCGAATCGTCGACAACAGTAAACACATGTATTTAGAATATGAACATTAATTTCAACACACATAGTTAGACGACTGTAGACTTGAGTATGTCTTTTGTTAGAAAAGGTGGTATTTTGGAGAACATCAAACATATCTAGAAATTAGAAGTAGCTCTTATCTAACTATTACCTCTGTCTGCAAAGAAATAGAGAAATTCCACCTGCCTAAGTAAAGAACTAAGAAAAAGTTCATCTGCTAAAAATTGATTTGAATTGGAAAGTCCTAAATTAGACCAAAAGGAATTCCGTCTACTAGAATAAGAAAAAGTGCTTCCGAATTGATCTTGCAATTATAATAAGAGTTTTTCTTTGTTCAGTAATAAGGATCCTTTTTTTATTGCATTCCATATCTTTGTCTACTTAATTTTAGTTTTTCAGTTTTCTTTTATCTCTTATAAGATTTATGTATGCATAAATAGTTGAGATTATCCTATTACTTGTTTGTTTCTTCACTAGGGCTAAAGTTTCCATCTGTGGGAGGTGTATTTTGTGACGGTTATTTTGGCATGCATTAGCTTTTTGATGATTTGTTCATGGAATTTTAGGCAAAGTTATGTCTGCTGACCAAGATCGAGAGTGCCACCTGGAGGATGAGGTATTTTCCTCATCTGATAGTAGTGGTTCGACGAGGGGCAACATAGCTGACGGTTCTTCATCCTAGCGCAAGGGGAAGGCGCGAGTACGATGTTGTGTCGTTTGGCCAAATGCACCGATGTTTCTGTGAGTTCAACCAGTTTGGGAGACCGATCGGAAAGAATGTTGGGCAGTACGCTACCTACGTTGGCTTGTTAGCGAAAGAAAGGGTAAAGATCACCGTCGAGAGCTGGAAGGACATGAAGGCCAACAAGAGGGATAGGTTGTGGGCGGAAGTGAAGGTAAAATTAATCGAAATCCCTGAACTGTTTCATAATCACATCCCTTTGGCTTATCCTGAAGATTAACTAACTCCTGCTTATATGCACTGTTTGAAAACAGGCCAAGTGGAACATCCCCAACGATGGACCCAAGACGGCTTGCTTGAAGGACATGAACAACACATGGAAAACCTTCAAAAACTTCCTCATCAGTACCTTCCCCACTACAGAGAAATCTCCTTGCGAGAAGTACCCCTTCATAACAGAGGAGATATGGGAGGAATTCACCCAGCAGAAGGGGACCCCCGAGTTCAAGGTATATATGCTTCCTTTGCTTGGTTACACTATATGGTTGATTGTATGGACTAACCAATGGTGCATTTGCTTGTTTCTGTTTCGAAGGCCCTTAGCGAGAAGAATAAGGGGATCCATAAGAGGAACAACCACTCACACTGGCTCAGATCTCGGGGCTATGAGGGGAAGGAGGAGCAGTGGAGGAAGGAAGACGAGGAAAATGCTCTCATCGACTCCCCTGACTTGCGGATCTCCGAGATTTGCGATCCTCGATGCAAGCGATGGTGGTGGGGGAGAAGGTCCGTGTCGTCCACGGGGTATGTGGAGTTCCCAAACCCTAAGGATGTCGAGGTCATGCAACGAATGGTAAGTTGGCTAACTTCATAAATTGTATATGCACAAGTTTGTATATATATTTTTCTCACAAAGTAGCTTTCAATGTAATAGATCTCTTGCGAGAAGGAGACGAGCCAGGGGTTGTTTACTCCCGAGAGGGAGAACAACCTCCTCACCCAGGCTCTAGGAAATAAGAAGCATCCCGGGTGGACACGGACCATGGGAGTGGTGTGCCATGGAAGGACAGCTTCGAAGAGTGTGGGGCACGGAGGAAGAAGGCCCGCTCTTCGAAGGACAAGCAATCGGAGCTGGCCGAGAAGATACGGGCAGACGTGACTGCACAGTTCGAGGCCACGTTCGCTCAAATGCACGAACAATACGAACAGCTCTACAAAATAGTGTAGTCTAAGGGTTTAGATCCAGCTACCGAGGTTGACACTACCCAACTGGGTCGGCCGAGCAATTGCTCTTCGAAGGTCCACATAGATCCGGTAGATCTACTTGAGGTATTGCAAGCCTTGAACTGTGCACTTAAGTTGATACCACTCCCGTTCCATTAGAATTATTTCCCTACCCTATTTTAATTGTTGCAAATTTGTATAGGCCAGAGAGCTGCAGCCTAGTGGTTTACATAGGCGACGATCCTGTAGTGGTTTCACACGGGTTCGTATACCCCTCTGGGCAGGATGTCCGAATCCACTATGTATCTCTAAAGAAGGGGTTTGCAAAGGAACAGATGGACATGTGCCTCCTGGGCTACACTACTTTCCATTTCCCATCCCAAAGAAGGAGATCTCGATGATTGCGGAGAAATTGGGCTCCTACATACAGTGGCCCAAGAAGGGTGTTGTACTATAGGAGGTAAATCCTATACATTGTAGCTTACAACTTAACATATTCAACTTGCAAAATCTAACATACGTGTTCATAAATTGAAGTGGACGATGGATGCCAGCGTAATTCCTGAGGGCCCCACCCCCAGCATAGGGCCCGACCGAGATCCTCCTCCCCTCATGCCTCCTCCGACGGCCTCGACCCCAGCCAAAAGATCCACGCCTCCTTTGAAAACCCCTTCGCCATCAAATGAAGTCGTCGACACCTCGCTCCGACCTTCGAAGGTATACACTCGCTCCCCAGCCAAGGGCAAAGACAAGGGCAAACAGAGCCAACCATATACATTCAAAAACAGGTTCCCACTGGTGTCGGAGTCCCTTTTGTGCAATATGGATCACACAACTAGAAGACTCCACGAGTGGTACCTGATCTGGTTCCCTTCAGGCCTGGACATTTCCACCGTGAGGCTGGGAGCATATCCATGGCCCACGAGGATTTGTTCGACCTCTTTAACTGGGGGGAACTTGACATGTCCATCATACGAACTGGAGTCCTGTGAATTTGCTGAGTCTATACATTGCTGTAGTTCATTTAAAAATATAATCAGTTTCTTTGCTGAGTCTATATCATCCTTTGCATGCAGGTGCATGTACAAACTGGCATCAACTAGGGCGTGTGACAAGGTGGGTTTCCTCAACCCAGAGAAAATAAGCCTCATGATGCTAGACTAGGAGCACACGCGAAGCAGTACATATCAAAGGCACTGCTGGCGCAGTAGGATAGTGAGTTCATTCTTGCACCATACCACCAAAGGTTAGTGTATTTCCTACTAATTTAACTCATTCATGTATGTTACGCCTAACATATACATGAAACTGTTCTCTTTTATGTACAATGTAGGGGCCACTGGGTCCTTGTCATGATTTGCCCATGGAGGAATGAGGTGTACTACCTCGATTTGATACGCGATAGGGTAGTGCATGTTTACACCCTCATGTGGCACATGGACACGTAAGTAACATGGTTGATTTAAATTTTGATCTTACTAGTTAATGATAACATATTAATCAGCAATGCTAAATTAAATGCGAGACTTTCAAAAATTATGTTCCTGCTGGAGGGAGGCATGAAGCGTCGAAGGGCACAACAATTTCTTGGAAAGAACATGAGGTAATTAATAAGGATGGAACTACTCATGAGTCTTTTAATTAATGCTTAATTAGTTCTTTCGATCTTGACAACAATAGCTAACATGTCTTCGCATATGCAATTATCTCAGTGCCATCAGCAGTCACAATCGTGGGAATGTGGGTTTTATGTGATGAAGTTTATGTATGACCTGATCAGGACAGACTTTGCCCAATTCTCTAAGGTAAGCATTTTTCCTAACTCAAAGTTGAACATTGGATGTGACGTTTGAAACTAGGAAATTAATTACTGACTCTTCATACATGCATGCAGAGCGCCATGTCCAAAGACAAATACGAGCTGTCTCAGATAGAAGAGTTGCGACAAATTTGGGCTCAATATGTGATCGATGAAGTGGCTATCAACAATCAGCCATGACATCTTTTGTAATACACACACACACACATTGAATGTGTGAATTGGTGCATATATGTATACATTGATCTGTGTAACATTTATATATCATCTGTTATACCTTTATTGAATATGTGAGCAGGCTTTAAATTCAATCTGTGTTGGTGTATTTGTGAGTGTACCTTATTGAATGTGTGAATAGGTGTGCTCCACCACTAAACAAATAAATTTACATGCCATTCTCGACCGCATTCTTCATACACGCATGCTCCACCACTAAACAAATAAACTTACGTGCCGAGACAATCCCTCGACAGTTTTTTAGTTCTATTTTTTATTCATCAATTAACAAATTAATTGGCGAGATTGTTAGGGATTGGATTCGGCAGTTGAAGGCTTTAAGTAGAGAAGATCAAAGAAGAAAGAAGGGGCCCCCAATTCACCTCTCTCAGAAGCAAAATCCAACACGAAAAAAGCTCACAAGATTAGATAGACACCTGATAATAGCGCTCGAGAACAGGATTTGTCTATTTCAGCACTTGTCCTGTACAATTCCAGCGCTCAGAAAAGGACCGGCTTTCTTTTCCAGCACTTGGCTATAGTTGTAACCCTTTTTACAGTATAGTCTTGGCAATCCTGGACCTTTTGGTTCCTCAGCAAAGCCCCAGGATGTAGGAAAGGATCCATTCCACCCAAATGTATGGAAATCCCTTTGTGTCACTCTTACTCCTCATTTGGACCATTGCACGTGTATTCTACCACCTAACAAACAAATTCTACTTACCAGGGAATCCCTTGACAGTTGGCACCAACTGTGGGGAACGACACTATTGCGCTAATCCGAAGATGCCAAAGAAAGGAGTTTCCAAAGTCGTCAGAGTTCCTCCCGATCTTTCAATGGGAGTGAATGAGCGCAGCAAAGTGGAGCCCAATCTTGCACCCCCCCCCCCCCAAGTTGTAGGAAACTCCAGACTTAGCCGCATTAGCCCAGATGGTGCAGAATTTGACAGGCACTGTTCAAACCATACAACAGGAGGTTCAAGCGATAGCATGACCACTTGCGGTGCTGTCGCAATTGCTGGTCCGAGAGTGGTAACAGTGACCGAGCAGGAGGCTCTAGGCCTATTGGCACCCCTCCTACTAACCCGCTGATGCACAAGGAAGCGTACGAGTGTCTTTGAGAGAGTTGGAACTCTAGCTCCACCCTCCAAACGCTCTCATGAACCATTTGTAGCTTCGTCGGCGAGGAACTCCGGTTTCTCCAATGAGTCCGGTGGTGATCACAAGCCTTTCCATAGGCAGAAGGAGGCTCTCCGAACCGCACATAGCTATCGAGCACTGGTTGCACCCCTCTGGGTGGTACATTAGCCACGAGGGTTCCGTTTTTTCCTTACCGAAAGGTATTGTAGGAAGTCCAGCCCCGAGAAGTTCCTACAAGTATACACTACTGCCGTACTCGTAGACGTTGGAGACAAAAAACCATGGCACAATTTTTTCCTATGGTTTTAGCAGGCGCTGTGAGATCCTAGACCTTTAATCTCCAATCTAACTCGATCAGATCGTGATAACAGCTATAGGAGGAATTCTGTGCAAATTTCCAAAGTAGCCACCAGCGCTCGAAGCACGCGAATGAGATATTCCGTGTGCACCAGGGCAAGGAGTCACTTCATCAGTTTCTCCATCAATTCTCGAAAGTTTGCACCTCAATCCCAGACATTTAGGAGAGTAGCATCATTGATGCTGCTATCGTGGGTGTCTAGGATGAGAACCTCACCCATAAGTTCGCCATGACCAGGCCGTTGTGGAACCTTTTCAACATCATTGAAAAGCACGCCACAGCTAACGAGGTCGTGGAATGGAAAAAGAACTTTGGCGAGGGAAAAGAGGAAACTGGGAAGCATAAGCCTTTAAAGAAGAAGAACGATCTTGGAGAGGGCGCCCAGGAAAAGAACACTAGAGAGGTGCTAGCATTGGTCCACTCCAAGCGTTCTGATCTCGACACCAGTGGTCATGGCCAAGGTTGAGGCCAAGGGAAAAACACCCCTCGTCTTCCCATACATATGCGGTTAGGTCCCAGGAACACCGAACCCACTAAGGGAAAAATGAGTGGCAATAAATTCTGCTGGTATCACCAGGCATCGTCTCACAAAATAAAGATTGCCGAGTTTTGCAATACAAACTCAAGAAATACTATAAAGGCGTTGGTGAGTTCCCCGTATCGCCCAGGCCAGGCGAATATCCAAATCTTCTGACCCCCAGAGACCAGGATAACGATGATCTTCCCTTCCAGGAGGTTGATCTAGAGGTTGATGTTATCATCGATGGATCCACCACTTACAAATCCCGTTGACAATGCAAGGCTGCACTTTGGGAAGTATGTGCATTGTCTACCCAGATCCAAGAGCCACCAAAGTGGTCTAATCAACCGATGTCTTTTGGACTGCTAGATCAGCCTACCAAACTAGAGTACCCGCATACGGATCCGATGGTTGTGGACCCCACGGTGCACAACTGCAAGCTGAAGAGAGTTCTCATAGATGAGGGCAGCTTGATGGACAATTTGTTCGGAAAAACTCTCCCATCGATGAAAATCACCCGCGACATGCTTCGACCGGTGACAAACATCTTCAGGACTCTAGTCCCTGGCGTTGCTATCAAGCCTTGGGGACATTTGATTTGGCGGTGACCTTCGGTGACATCCACAACTATAGAACAGAAGTTATCACCTTCAATGTCGGGGATATTGGCACGACCATCGTTGATTAAGTTCATCTACTTATAACGTGATATTGGGACGACCATCGTTGATTAAGTTCATGACGGCCAATCATTACACGTATCTCTCTATCAAGATCCTGAGCCTCAATGGCGCTATCACCGTCCAAGGGAACCAGGAAGCATCGCAGAGGAGTTTCGCCTGGTCACTAGAATTGATCAAGGCTTTTCCCACCAGGGAAGTTAATACCATCTCAACGACAGTGCCCGAAGGAAACTCCAAGGCACCGGAGGAGTCCGAGAGTGACGCCAGTAAAACCTCTAAGGCACCGGAGGAGCCCGAAAGTGATATTGTTTATGCACCGCTTGGCTCCGCCTCCGAAAGAACTTCAAAAGCATCGTTAGAGCCCACCAGTGATACTATTCTTGTGTCACTTGGCTCTGAAAAAGCAGTGAAAGTGAATGTAAACCTCCCCGCTAAGCAAATCTAAGCGATGACAAAATTCCTCAGGGAGAATTCTGATGTCTTCACCTGGAACTTGTCAAATATAACGAGCATACCTCAGGAGATGGTTGAGTATATGCTTTCTATAGCCGAAGATTTGTGTCCCGTCAAGCAGAAGTTCCGCCGTTTTGCTCCCAATTAGCAAAAAGCAATTCAAGCCGAGCTCGACAAACTGTAAGACATTGGAACAATCTGTGAGGTCGAGAACCCAGATTGGTTGTCCAACCAAGTGGTCATGAAGAAATCCAACGAAAAATGGCATATGTGCATAGATTTTATGGATCTAAACAACGCATGTCCCAAGGATGACTTCCCTCTACCCCGGATAGATCAATTGGCTGATTCGACCGCTAGCTGTGAGGGTGATGAGTTTTCTGGATGCCTATTCGGATTATCATCAAGTTAGCATGGCATTCAAAGACCAAGAAAAAATGGCCTTCATAACTCCTTTTGGCACTTACTGCTATGTAAGGATGTAGTTTGGACTGAAGAATGTCAACGTAACTTATCAACAAGCGATGACTAAAATGCTCTTAGAAAAACCTGATCGCAACCTCTTTGTCTACGTCGATGACTTGGTCATCAAGAGTGTTAAGTGCTCCAACCATCTCAAAGACTTAGCCGAGACGTTTGCCAACCTCAGAAGATATGACATTAAGCTTAACCTAGAAAAGTGTGTGTTTGGGTCAAGTCAAGAAAGCTCACTGGCTTCCTCATCTCCGCTCGAGGGATAGAAGCTAACCCTAACAAGGTTAGAGCCATCAAAGAGATGTGCTCACCAACGTTGGTGCGTGAAATCCAAAAATTTATTGGTCAAATGGTAGCCCTGAGTAGGTTTATCAGCAAACTAGGATATAAAGGTTTCCCCTTTTTTGCGGCACTTCGCAAAAGCGACCGCTTCGAGTGGATCTCAGAGGCAGAGAAGGCTTGCAAGCAGCTTAAGTGTTACTTGACAACCCCTCCTATATTGGTTACTCTCATTCTAGATGAACCATTGTTGTTGTACCTCTCAGTCACGAGCGGCTAGTGTATTTCATCAGTGAAGTACTTCGTTGTCCCAATGAGCACTATTTAGAAGTTCATAAGCTCTTGTACGCGCTCCTCATGGCATCACTCAAGCTCAAACAATACTTCTAGGCCCACCCCATAACGGTACCATCCTCATACCCGTTGGGGTAGATGCTTCACAACAAATAAGCAACTAGTAATATTGCTAAGTGGGCGGTCGAATTGAGGGCTTTTGAGCTCCAGTTTGTTAATAGAACGGCAATCAAATAACAAGTTTTGGAGGACTTTGTAGCTGAGTGGATTGCAGCGCAAGGATCAAGCACCCTCATGGTAGAAGAAATTTGGCGATGTTCTTCGGTAACTCCTACTGCCTCGCTAGGGCAGAGGCTGATTGTCTCTTGCTTAGCCCCAAGGGAGACTAGTTCCACTATGCCACAAAGCTTGATTTTCTGGCAATCAACAATGTTGTGGAATACTAAGCTCTCCATTATGGCCTACGAGTGGATCGAGCTCTGGAAGTTTGTCATTTGCTGCCTAAAGGGGACTTGAAGGTTATTGCTAATCAGGTGAACAAGTATTACTAATGCTCGAATTCTATAATGGAGGCATACATGGCTGAAGTTAGAAAATTCAAAAAAAATACTTCCTTAGTTTTGAAGTGCAAGATATTCCCCGTTTCGACAATCAAGCGGCTAACGAGCTCACTCAATTGGCTAGTGCTGGGGGGGGGGGGGGGAGAGATCGCTCAAGACATCTTTTTTGAGCGGTTGAACTCCCCCTCAATAAACGACAACCAAGAAGTTGTTGCCATCCACTAAGAGAAAATCTAAATGGACCCAATCAAGGAATACATATATTCAAGGTAGTTATGTCCCAGAGGATGACGCTGAGGCTCACCGCCTGAATCGGAAACCAAGCATGTATATGTTGGTCGATCAACAAGTATACAGAAGAGGTGTTGTCAGGGTTTTAATGAAATTTATGACCCGTGATCAAGATCTAGGCCTACTGCAGGAAATACATGAAGGAGACTATGGCCGCCATCATTCCTTCTGAACACTGGTCAGTAAAGTTTTTTGACAAAACTTTTATTGGACCACCACTTTGGCTGACGCTCGATAGCTGGTAGAAAAGTGCAAACAATGCCAATTCCATGGTCATTCATCACACTTTCCAACAACAACGCTCCAAACCATTGCCCCCTCATGGCCTTTCGTAGCTTGGGGGATTGATATCCTTGGACCTTTGCCCCCGACCACTAGGGGTTGCAAATTCCTTTTCGTGGCGGATGAAATGTTCTCCAAATGGATTGAAGTAGAACTGACTTCCAGCATCACTACCTTTGGAGCAAAGAAGTTCTTTTGACGGACCATCGTCACTCGTTTTGGGGTCCCTAAGTACATCATTTGCAACAACAACACCCAATTCGACAATGAAGGGAACCAAAATAAACTTTGCATCGATGGCTCACCTGCAAAGAAATGGAGCGATGGAACATGCCAATAGTTCACTGCTGTAAGGACTCAAGCGTTGTGTCTACGATCGAGTTCAAGGACACAAAATTGTTTGGGGAAGCGAATTGCATTGAGCCTTGTAGGTTCTTCACACAACACTAAACTACTCAACCAATGACACCCCTTTCTCTTTGGTGTTCGGCGTGGAAGAAATGCTCCCCGCTAAACTTAGACTCAGATCAATCCAAACGCTAAGGGAAAATGAGGAGAAGAATGCTACGGCACACGCAGAAGACATAAACATGTTGGAAGAAAAGTGGGATCGAGTTCTGATGCACATCGCTTACTATTAGCAGTCTCTCTGGCGTTATCACGATTGAAGGGTCCATCCTCGATTGTTCTCCATAGGAGATCTTGTCCCCAAGAAGATAACAACCGCAGCCATCCGCAACAAGTTCTCTACTAAATGGAAAGGACCATACGAGATAATTTCAAGTTATAAATCCAAAGCCTACCAGCTCCGAGCGCTGGGTGGTTTAGAACTCATGCATAGTTGGAACGTGGACCAGCTCTATAAGTTATACGCATGAAACAGTTCCATAATGGTTATCTTGGCAAAGCTCGAGCTCCAACACGACACTTACCTTCCCATTCTGGAAGGATTGTATTTTTCGAGTGTCATCATGTGCTCATCAAATACCAAAAAAGACCCAAACCATGTTTTGGCAATCGAGCGCTCGACTCTCAATGCTCAAAATGACTAAAAATTTTGGTGAATTCAAATAAGTTTTCCTTTTTAAGTCCTTATTCTGTTATTTTATTTTGAGGTTGACGTCCTTTTGCGATGCTCGATATGAACACAAATCTGCTTTGTAACTTTGCGTGGGTTTCAAGACTCAAGCTAGATAATCCTCACAACTTGACCTAGGGGCTCCTTTGTGCATGGCTTCGGCTCACAATGACGAGCACTTCCCACAATGTTTCCTTAAGTAACACTGGTTCTGCTTGTTCGGAAGGCCTCAAGTTTACATTCGTAAATAGTATTAAAAAAGGACGTTAAACTTAAACATTCACAAGAAACATGAGTTTAGAGGAGAATTTCTTTTTACTAATGAGGTGTTTTTCTTTACATAACTTATGTACAGGACTATAGTATAAAGAAGGCACTACTCTGATGGCTAGCTCAGAGGAATCCAGTCCTTTACCAGTAAAGCAGCGAAATCAGCGTAGGCCTCTGCTTCAGCGAGTGTTTCTTCGCGCACCTCCCTTGAAGTTCCTTAGGTGCTCTCCAGGATCGCCTGAGATGTGCACTTCCAAGATGGCGCACAAGTACCCGCTGAAGGAGCCGAAGCACGGCAAAATGAACTACCACATAGAATGAGAGAGAGAGAGAGAAAGAGATTCCACGATCATTGGTAGCCTCTCCTTGAGTGTTCTAGCCCACCTTGCGATGTCATCCACGGCCTCCGTAGCACTCAAGAAAGGAGCTAGCATGGACGACTCCAACCAAAAGAAGGAAGCAACCTCGTGAAGGTCTTGGCGAGCATCGGTGATCTGGCCAGGGGGCACAGCAACCTTCTTAGCTGTTGATAATTGCTCTCGGAGCTCTGTGATGGTCCCATCCTTGGATCGGAGATCTTTGCACATCGCCCAAGCCTTCTTGAGTAGTTCCTAGCGCTGCTCCCGCACCCTCTTCACCTCCTCGAGTGCCGCTTTGCGCTCCTCATCAGCCGTCTTTAGGCTATGGGTAGAAGAGGTGTTACCAAGATTTCACCAAAGGAAAGAAGATGGCATGCACAAATTCCAAACCTCTCGACGAACCTAATGATCTCGTCAAGGAGCTTTGTCAAATGCTCCTTTTTCGTAGCACTCCAGCGCCTAAGCTCAGTCGCCTCTGCCTCCATGGCCGACAGCTGCTGCTCCTCTCGGGCACTGTTGAGTTCGTCCTCCAGCACCCGAGTGCCAGGCTACTTCACCAGCCCAGCCAAAAGTTGTGTAACTTTGGGATGAACCTGCGCACACACGCAAGGATTTCTCTAAGGTCGACAACAAACATAAACTCAAATACAGTAGTGGAACGGCTCGTACCTTGCCCCAGAAGTTGATCAACTCCTTTAGCTCCAAGCGCTTGAAGGGCCCGCCAGCCTCCAATGGTTGTAGGGTAGCACTCGGAGAAAGCACTACTGAAACTAATGCTTCAACAACAACTGGCACCAAGTCCTTCTTCTCGGGGGCTTGTGGCATCTCAACCCCCATCTCTGTGGGCTCCGTCTTGAGCTCTGGAGGTGGACTCGACGCCATCACCCCCTTTTCCTCTTGTTCCTCCCCCAATCTTAGCTGGAAGATTGCCCGTCCCAGGGACCCTGCAGGACGAACTGGGGGGTGCATTCCACCTACGGCCCTTGGAGATGGAGATGAAGAGGAGGAAGCCACCGCCAAACTTCGGTGCTTCCTCACTAAGGGGACATGTGGGGTTTCTTCAGATGAGAGCGGCTCCTACTCTGGAGCCACCACCTCGAGTGTAGGAACCTTGAGTAGGAGAAACAAAAGTTTCCACTGCAGCAAGGGACCGCAGTGTCTCCAAAAGGCCACTTGCACTCTTCCACTCCTTCATGGCGGAGGGTTGGAAAGTGATCCTCGACCACTTTCTTTTCCCCTTGGAGGGGGTCAACCCTTTGCCACTGGAGCCACCTATGCTACTATCTTCACCCTGATCCTCCACGATGGAAGCAAGAACCACACTCAGGTTGGACCATTCCACCTTGGCACGAGCAAGTAGCAAATCCCCCTTGTTAGAGGAGTTGGATGCCTCCCATGCTCAGAGGATGTCCTCAAGCAAGAAGCGGATAACCTTGGAACAGGGGAGCTCCTAGGGCACCTTCCCGAATGACAGTCAAGAGCTCAGGGGTTCCTTCACATACTCTACTGCCAATTCGCAGGGGAGCATGTCGTCGTAGCTCACGACCACCGCTTTATTTGCCGCTTGGACTTGGAAAAAGCGGTGGAAGAGCTCGAGCATTGCCGGGTGGCCGATGCTGCCCTCGCAGAGGAAAATGAAGACTACCAACAATAGCAGGCTGTTGGGGGTGAGATTCACCAACTAGAGATCAAAATGCTCCAGGGTCTCCAGTAGCAGCCTGTGCTCAGGAAATCGCAATCCCAAGCGCAGTTAGTGCTCAAACACCACAATCTCCCCATCCTTGGGAGATGGGGTGCTTTCCTCCGGGATTCGCACCACCACATCCTCTTACAGAATGCCTTCAGCTTGCATCTACCTGATGGAACCCTCGTTGATCTCAGAGACTCCGAATTTATCCATTTTCTTGGTTGTGTGAAAAATGCTAATACAAGAACAAGAAGGCAAGGGAAGAGGATTTGTTTGGAGGAAGAAGTAAGATGAGAATCAAAAGCAACGGAACTTAGGTTCCAATTTATCGGGCTTCAAGCGACGCTTCGATTGTCACGAGTGCTCCTCTGCCAGTTCGAGGTGACGTTTGAAAGCTCTCAATGATGGGGCGCTACTGTTGGCCTCAACTAGGCCAAACGTCACATCCTATCAGCTGTTTGATCCAGTTTCTAGCCTCAATTCTAGTCATTTGACGCCGTCTATGTCCAACATAAAATGGCTAGGGTTTAGGCTGGGGGCTAGCTATCAAATATGATCATCGCCGCTGTTCACGTGGCGAATATCTAGTTGTTGAACATGATCATCGCCGTTGTCCACGCGGCGAATGTCCAGCACACTTAAACCATCACAAGAAGGGCTCCTCATTGCCGTACACGTAGTGAGAATCAAACCAAGGAAGAACTACTAAGACCCTGACATTGCAGCCACACTTGTCAGTGAGGATAGTAGTTTTTAGCCCACGATTTCTCTGCAGATAAGGCATTAATTAAAACCACTACCCCTAGATTTGCTGCCCAAATAGTAATCGTTCGATGGTTACTTGGCGACATTTTAGGGGATTTGATTCGATACTTGAAGACTTTAAGCAGAGAAGATTAAGGTAGGAAGAAGGGCCAAAATTCACCTCTATCGGAAGTAGAATCCAACACGGAAAAAAAACTCAAGAGATTAGATAGACACCTGATACTAGCACTCAAGGACAGGACTTGTCTGTTCTAACACCCGAGCTATACAATTCCAGTGCTTGGAAAAGGACTGGCTTCCTTCTCTAGTGCTCGACTATCATTGTAACCCTTTTTACAGTATAGTCTTGACACTCCTGGACCTTTTGTCTCCTTCGCAAAGCCACAGGATGGTGCCCCAGGATGTAGGGAAGGATTCGTTCCGCCTGAACCTGTGAAAATCCCTTTGTGTCATTCTTACTCTTCATTTGGACCAGCACACGTGTGTTCTACAACCAAACCAACAAATTCTACTTGCCGGGGCAATCCCTCAACAGGTGTGGAACAAGACAAGGAACCACGAGGTGACTTGTAGACTTATGTTCCTGATCTAACTGACTCAAGCAAGTTCCTATCACTCGACCATGTTGAACATACAATTGATTGATCTTACTTACAATCAAACTAGTTATCAATCTAGATAAACCTACTACTTTGCATCAAAGAGAAATTTCTGGAAATGCCCGAATTCCCTGAGGAATATATCCTTGGAAATTTTGGGATAGTATCGTAATGGCATTAGTGGAGCCTATGATTCGCTCTCACATTCTTGTGAAAAGAAACTTTTACTACTTGTAGTATAATTATTTTTAAAGGCTAAGGTTTACAACCAACTACCATTTACATCTAGTGTCATATCACCGTATCGACTATAGACTGGGAATGGGATAGGCCTAATCCAATACCTTATCCAGTAACTAAATTACCTCCATAGAGGAATGTCTAATTATGTATTGAATTGTTGATGAAAAACATGACCTAAGGGCGGGTGTTGAATCTATATGCTTATCCGGTGGAGTAGTGGATGCGTCCAACTATACAACGGCACGATGAGCACCTAGCGGGTAAAGGTTCTTAGTGAAAGGATCTAGAAAAAACTATATTCTCTTAATCTTTTCATGCATTAAAGGTAATGCAAAAGATGTTGACGAGCACTGACATATTAGATTAGAAGTTTCTATGAGTAAAGTGGTACATATTTATAAATTAAAACGTGAATATACACTCCTTATTTCTAAGATGGAAGTCGTGTTGCAGTAGTAAAGAAGACTTACAAGTAGCCTCAACCCCGTGATATGAAGTGACCAATAATATTTCTTTTAGCAACTAAAAATCTTTGTTCTCAGAAATGTTTTAACTCAAATTTCACCTTTCCTTAATATATATAATATATATAGACACTATCTCCTTGAATTTAACTAAGATTCTACATGCTGCACACTTGTTTAATTTTGTCCTGTTTAGTTTGTTGAGTACCTTGGTACTCATTTTTTCTATGTAAATTCTTGATTAGATCTAGATTCCTTGGTCGGAGAAGCAACAGCAATAGATTTGGAGTGGAAGTTTTTTTTGAAGAAAAAATACAGCAATGCTCTTAATCTATAAGTAGATCTTTGGGGGCACAAGACATGTGTTTAACTTTCACAACAATTGTTTGATGTCTTTGGTAAACTTGAATGTAGCATAAGACATGTGCTTTCCCACGTTTGGATTACGGGAGTTGGTAGGAAATAAAAAATCAAGTCTGACTGATGGGCAGAGGCCTTATCAAACCAGACCTGGATTGCAGACATCAGAGGAACCCTTTCAATACGAGCAATTTTTGAATACCTAAGCCTCAGTACAGTGCTGCAACAGATGCAACTAATACTTGACGGGGAGGATGCTCTTGAGATGGAACTAGACGGCAGACGGGCAGTATACGTCCAATTCGGTCTACCTCACTGATACATCTTAGAATGATGTGTTTTATAATATCACAAACGTATAGGTTAGCATGAATACTTGAGAATCAATTCAACAAATAACAAGCATGGAACTCTATCAAATTGCAATTATTGATCTAAACCAACAAATTTTTGAGGATTTTTAAGAGCTAAATATAAAACTACGGCAATTGGTTTGTAGTAATTAGATGAGAAAACCATAGGATTTTGGGAATTCTATCATTGTCAGACACGAGTTTTAATAAAGGCAGTAGATCAACAAATTAATTATTGAAATTTTTAATAGAACCACTAGATTGATGAGTTGAAAACAAAACAATGGTTCTTGAGAACCATACCAGCTATTCTAACTCAGCTAGGTACAAATACCCTTCTAAATCTTATATTTAATCACTTTATTGTCTTAGTGTGCAACATCCAATCGCTCATTGAATACGAACGATACCGCAAATAAAACATAAAATGTAGAGATTAAAATATAAAATCCAAATAATTAAATCATCAAAGTTTAGAACAAATCAGAACCAAAATCATATCCTCCGAATTAGGTCATCTCTAATCCTACAGGGAAAACTAATCACGCAAAGCCATAAGGAAACACCAATAATCCAAATTAAATAAAAACATACCAAATAATATTAATGAAGAAACACAGCCATCCAGATCAGAGTTACACAACTCAAATATAAACTAAAACTAGATTAGTCTAAACTAAACTATAAACTCAATAGGAGGAACTAAAACTAATTTTCTAGATGCCCTCGTGAGCTAAAATCACGTTTATTTATAGCTTAACAGTCCACAACTATTACAAACTGAATCCTCTCGAACTATATCTCAAAAAAAAATTAAAAACTGACACAAATTCTTCTCACAATTGAAACTGACAGACACAGGTACAGGCTTAGGCAAGTCCCGTGCTCACACTGCACATGGGCATGACGCAACCCGTGCCGGCCTCGAGTGATGCATGGTATTAGTGCGAAGGGAGACCGAGTCGAGCACTACCTTGGGCACGGGATGTGCTCATGCTCGTGCCATCGGCGATGTCGGGCTCAGTTGCTTCAGGTTTCACGTAGTTTGTTTTAATCTCATTTTCTTCGCATATTTGGCTCAAATTAATCCAAATCACCATGTTTTGCACTAAAACAGATAGATTACACTTTCCGACATTATTTTCATTCAATTAACGAATACAGCATGACTATTTTGTGAGTTTGAATACATATGGATTTGAATCAAACTTTGAACTTAGGGTTCCATATATAACAAGTTTACTTCCAAACACTACAGTGACAAGAGTTGGTGACACAGCAAAGCAATGAGGAGTGGAAGGATGATGGTGTGCAAACCTAAAGGTCTAGATAGGGCGAGACAGGGTGGGTTTTTGTATCACTTCATCCACCCGGCTTAAGTCAAGGGGCAACAATTAGAGGGGAACAAGTCGGCATTGATTAATCAAAAGATATTTGTTGGGGTGAGGTGGGTTTTAAAGTTTGGTAGAGAAATAATTTTAAAATAATAAATAATTTTATAGAAATATTATTACAAAATAAAGATATTTAGATGTCAATTAATAAAAATCATATGATATTTTTAATAATTGAATATAAGATGTCACAAAATTAGTTAAATTGATGTATTTATATTTATAAATTATACTAATATATTAAAAAATATATATAATTATATATTATCAAGCCATGATAAGATGGATCGATCTAAAACACACGTCCACCTGCTCTTGTCTCGAGGTGGGGTGGGGCGTCCCGAGTCAGGGCCAAGATAAAATCTAGAGCTCTGTGTAGTCAAAAGCAGCTGCAGAAAACCCAACACACCTCTTCACAGCATCTTCATCCATATCTCTGGAACATATGGTGATAGAGGAATAGAAGTTTTTAGCATCAAAGACTAAGCGCGCACCTCCTAAATCAGGAATCAAAGAGGAATGTAGGACGTGGAAGGAGGCATATCAGGGGCAAGCAACGCAGGAGAAGTAGGCCAACAAAGGAGCATGTAGATTGAGAGGTACAGGGACCGGTACCAAGCATACAAAGAGCATACAAAGAGCATACAAGTAGCAGGCATTCTATCTGCAATATATCGAGAATATCTTGCTATATTCATGAAGTGACATCGGAGGAGAGAGAGGCAATATTGGTTAGAAGAGATTAAAGAGGAGAGAAGTACTGGTGTTTGTATATATATATTTTTAATCGCTATCGGATCTAATAAGAGCGAAAAAAGAAGAGAGATGATATTTATATTTCTTGTGTACTTCACTTAAACATCAAATAAGAAATGTTACTGTTGGAGTTAGAAAGATTCATGAAAGTACTCGATGATGTGTTACTAACTTTTTAATCTAAATACTAAATTATGGAGTGCAACTATTAGATATATTCTAATTAAGTTATACTAAAACCATGTTTGGCCCGATTTAATTTATCAAATAAGTTGATTTTTTGAGTTTATCGACTTACAAGCCTGAAAACCAGCTTATTTGATAAGTCTCCTAAGCTTTTTGACAAGTTTTTAGGTTTACAAGCTACATAGTTGAGAAAAATGTTCCTCCTTCTAAAGAATGTAAAATTAAAATATGTTCTAGAGAATAAATACTAACTTCTCAAAAGATTCTTAAATGTTTTTTCAAGATTTCAAGATTCTTTTTCAATTTTCCTATCAAATCTGTCATTTCCTTGAGCAAATAAGCAGAGAAGTTAGTGATACAAGGTTGTAGTTTAATGTCCCAAATAAGTGACAGTCGTTGATCCACTGACTTATCAGTTGGAGTGTTTGTCCTATTTTATAGATTTATATGCCCAATAAAGTGTGGCTAAGTCGGGCCAAACAAAACTTTATTACAATATATAACATATGATCACTTTCTTCTGATTAATAAACATACAGTCCTGTATTTTCAGAAAAAGAGTCTTACCAATCCCCCACCAAATCAGTATTAGGGAAAAAATTGGGAAATTGAGAATTGAGATAGAACTGAGAATTAGTAGGATAACAGCATTCACATTAAACCAAACAGCCCTAATGGTTTATGAGAACCGGGTCTATGCATTGGTCAATTAAGTGCTCAAGAAGAAGGTGGTTTGGTGCGATGTGATTGATAACGACTGTAGGAGAACGGGCGGTCCAAATCTATTATCTGAACAACTTATGAACCACACCCAATCTCATCTGTTCGTCACAGCTTTTACGGAAAAGCCGTGCCCTTTTGCCTGGGAAAATCTTTGAATATTTATACGGTCTCCCTTCTCAAGGGTTGTCGTTTTTCTAATTCTAATAATCAAGATAATCGTAATTTTAATATTACATATCAAAAATATTATTCATCTTTAACTATGAACTATAAGAAATAGCTACTTACAAATTACTCCTTCAACATAGCTTAAGCCCTAAGCCTCTAAGCAGCAACTATAACCCAAACACCCCGCCCTAAAAAAAACCCAAAAAATTAACAAGTCTATGAAATTGCAAAGTACATTTTTTTTTTTGATGACGTATTAAATATGAGAAATATGGGGAAAAAATAACAAGCATATGACCTATTTTTTTCATTTTTTATAAAATATTAAATATAGATAATATGAAGAAAAAAATAAGCCTAAAAATACAAATATTGTTGTCCAAAACGGGAACAGCCAATTGGAAAAGGAATCCTCTCAGGAATTTTTCCCAGCTGATCCTATTTCTTTTATAATTTTCCTAACGTAGCTCCAGTTATTTTAATTTAGACCCTCTTTGGTAAGAGAAAAAATTTTCAGGAAGCAATCCTACAAAAATTTAGCATTAATTAAATTAGAATCCTAAACTGGCCTATAAAATCTGTGGATCACTCATTTTACTCCAATTTTCACATAGGCTCTATGTCTTCCGATCCCAAAAGATCAAGCAACAGCAGGAAGCAAACATTTCTTAAACATTATTCAACGCACATTAAATAGACATGACAAGACAATCCGAAACTTCAAGCCATACAATACCGAAATCAACACCAAACTGCTACCCGCATATGCAGTCTTGGATATTAAGTTAAGACTAATAATCATATGATTTCTAATGTCGAAAGTTTTACATCAATTTCAACCTGTAAATACATTATCCTTCAATAACATATTACTGTACAACAGGCCAAAGCATAATAACACAAAATAAAACAACTGATGTCAAATACAAACATACAAGAAATACTTAGCGTTACCAGCATATGTAAGTAACACGGTATAAACGAAATGGATAATTTACATAATGCATACATTAGTTAGTCTGGAACACTAGAAGTAATCAGGGATAGGTGTATCATCATCCCACAGCTCTTTGAATTCACTCATAAAATAACCTTCATCCATCTCTGTTGACTCCTCGAGATTCTTTTCTTGCATAGCCTGTCATAATCAGAAGTACAAATGGTTTTAGTGTTCCGTACACGGTGTGTTTGCCTACTTATTAGTAATTCCCTTAATAAATCAACAGTCGGTGTTCAAATTAAGTTCAGAATTCCTGGGAGAAACAAGGACATTACCTGAGACTCCTGCATTTTTGATACAACAGTCAAAATCCTTTGGTACTGGTCTCTTGCTTCTGGGTACTGAACCATGGACTTCACTCTGGCAAGAGCTTTCTGCAGCCTTTCTTCGGACTGCTTTCGTCCTTCTTGCAAGAAATCATAATCATCCTTGGCAGGTTTATTCTGGATCAAGCTGCTACTTGTTCCGCTGCTACTGCTCTCCATTGCACTTTCAGTAGACCGAAACCCGCGTAACCCAACCCCTCTTCGCCTCCAACGCAGTATGACTTTCTCCACTATTCCGACAGACCAAACTATCTTCCGATAATGCTTCCTCGCCTGGTGGCCTCGGACATGCGCCTAGCCAGAACAAAATAAAAAGGTCAAGCATATGTTGAATTAAACTAGTAGCCAATGGTATGTAATTGACTCCGTTGTGAACTGGACATACTGCAGTCATAGAAACCATTGAAGTAAACAAAATTCCACCATGGTAGCATTCATTCTACCCTAGAAAATTAGGCTGTGGACAAATTGCTCATGCTTCATCCCATAATTAAATTTGATAATTAATATTCGCATGAGAATTTATACAAGTAATTGATATTCCAGTAGCAGACAAATAAAAATTTTCCAAGCATTTCTCTTGATCAAATGAATGGTACAAACTACAAAGTACTAAAAAAATTTGAGCATTCAAAAACTAATAAATTCAGTGGATTCTGATTTATACAGTTAACATACCTGGATCTTGACTATCCGCTGTCTAATAAGAAGAAATTCCTTCCTCCCCTTCCATCCCCGAAATTTGTTCTGTATACGAGTTGCAGCAGCATGCCGGGGATCAAGCTGCCCTGGCTTCGATGGCTTTACAGACAATAGTGAAAGTGCACGCTCATCTGATACTGCACCTCTGTCATCGTCATATTGAACTGCTTGCTTTCTCTGGAAGGAATGCACCCGGAAAACTTGATATATCTGAGCAGCAGCTAGAGCAGCATTTCGAACAGCACCTAGTGACTCTCCCATAGGTCCAGCTTGATTACTTCCAGTTGGCAACTGCGAGGCATTTCTCTCAGTAACATCTCCAATGCCAGGTAGACCAGAAATTTCGGCCATATTGGCTTCCTTTATATTGAGGGCCTGAAGATGACTTGTCAGAAACGACTCTGCCAGGAAACCAGAAATCCCCTTATGTCCATTAGTTGATGCAAGATCTGCTGGTGTGCTTCCAGAAGGGAAATCAGGTGTTGGATCTGTGAAAGCGCCAGGAGCTGCTCCCAGTGCAATAAGTGCAACTACTGTCCGCTCCCTGCAAAATAGGTCAAACATCAATCTGAAAGGTTCAATATCCCTAAAAAAAAGGATGAATAAATTACAGTATCACTCTCAGGCACTTACCTGCCGCAAAATGCAGCCCAATGGAGTGCAGTCCATCCATGAACATCTCTAAAATTTATATTCACACCAGTGGTAATTGTTGGTCTCACGGCCCAATCATATCCAAGGGCAGCTGCTAGGTGAAGCACGCCCTGACCCTCCTCATCTAACACACTGGCTCCTTTGCCACCATGTCTTACTTTATGAAGAAGCCATATATGCAATTTTTCCTTAATCAAGCTTTCAACTAATTGATCTTGCTGATCATTAGTGGGAAGCTCATTATCATCGGCCAACTTCAGCAACTTGGACCACTCATCATTGTTCATCAACAACAAACCTATCTTTTTTCTCAAGTCAATCATCTCAGGACTGAGGTTAGATATGGTTGCCTCGTACTCATCTTGTTCCAAGGACAATAGTTTATCAAGACGCATCTGGAGATAAACTTTGTTTGTTGCACCATGTGGACTTGGAGCATCCATGTATTGAGAGTCACTTGGTTGGAATTCAAACTCTCGCACTTCACTACAGGCCAACCTATTGGAGCACGTGATATAGAAAGGAACTCTCCCAGGTTTATGTGGTGGAGAATAACATCGGAGCGTCCCATCTGCTAAAATTTCTGCTGGAACTTCAACTTCTCCAAACATACATGACCACTTGCATCTTTTGACTTCTTCAGTAGTATTTAAGAATCTACCAGTAACTAAAATCTACAGGTTACGACAGAAATTCTGTAAGTAGATGCAGAATACTAATTTTGCCAAGAACTATCAGAACAAAGTCCTATGACAAGCCAAAGCCTTAGAAAAAAGGTATAAATGTAAAGTTTTACACATCAACCATACCATACCTTAGTCTTTGAACCTGCATATGTCCAGCTAGGATAAAATTCATGTATACTAAAGAGTTGGTCCTGTGAAAGCATTGGGCCCACAGTAAATTGATATAATTGTTCACGGCTTGATGCTTGAATGATACTGTCAGCCTCTTCAGTGTTCCAGAACAGAACAGAGCTGGATTTAATTTGGGAATCATCAACTTCAGCAAATTCTTTGCTCATCCATCTTGTAAAACTATCAGTTTTCTTAAAGCTATCCTTTAGGATATCAGAAAGATTAGATGATTGAGTCCTCAAAAATGGGAAGCCAATGGCCTCCTCTACAGATCCATCATTTGGTCTGAAACTGTTCTCTGTTGCAGATGAATCACCAAAAGCACTTGGAAACTGAAATACAATGGTTTCAGTTAGGTGACGGTCTTAAGTTCTAACAATATGATACTAGGAAACTAAAATATCAATTATTTCAGTTAGGTGATGGTCCCGTCCCCAAGTCCCAAAAAAGTTAAACTAGACAGATAGATGCATCAATCAATACCATGAAACCCAAGCAGGTGCAGTTAAATACAGTGATCTGAATTTACAAATATAAGTATCACAATATACCTCCAGAGAATTATTGTAAAGATAGAAAGTACTTTTTCCATAACTAAAACCAGGCACTCATTGTAAGATTTGTAATAAAACAATAGCACTCTGCTTCTGTGCCATTCTGAAGGCCATCACCGGAAGGATCAAAATTATTAATTTGTAGAAATAAGAGTTTACCATAGTTTTGCACTTTTATGATATTTTCACTTTTCAATTTTTTTTCCCTAGAGTTGGTGATTAAATCACTTCAGTTCACTACTATCATGCTAGTGATAGTTGGAACGGCATTTTGGAAATTTTTTAATAGCACAACAGTAGTTCTCAAGAAAAGTAGTGGGAACACTATAAGGTGCATACGTCATGATATCTTCAAATCTAAATTCTAACAATGTTTCTTGCTAGACAACATGAATTATTTTGGTTGGAATTTTCATATAAGTCATCCTTCATTTACAATTTTCATTACTATTACACAATGTATGGGATCCACTTTCACTAAACCCAATTTACAGAAATATCACACACATTAAATATTTGACAGTGTTTTTATATAAAATTAACTTAAGACAACGTGCACTAGTTTGTAACTAGTGAATCTCAGACACTCAATAGAAGCCCCTTTCTTTGACCAAATAAGCTCAACGAACCCTCAGAATTTGTTGATAATCAGATAATGATAAGTATTTACATCATTCTTTCTTTTTCTTTATTGATTTAAGGGGTTAATCTTATCCACAATAATACTTAATTTGAAAGCTAGCAAAAAAATCCCATACAATTGAGCAGTATAATCTTGAGAGTATTTTTTAAATTAAAAAGTACACTATTTCACTCAACACTAACATGGTAAAACTGATACTACAATTTATATATCAATAAGATCTTCATATCTCAAAGTACTCGATTTGTTTCACATTTGTTTTACCTAGCACATGCTGAGCAACCTATTATCCCCTTATAAGGCAATAACTATCATGGACACAACTAAAAGTTCTATTACAAAAGAACTTTCTAAACAACACCATATAAAAATGCGCACAGCATACCTCCTGCCAGATTGACTCTCCATCAGTACCTGCAATACCTATATCCTTGATACTGAGTCCATTAGAGTATACTTCATCAAAGGTGAAAGATTCAATTCCAGAGCCTTCTCCGAAAATACCATGCTCGGAAGGAACAGGAACTTGGCAAGGAGTCATCTGCACAGTCTGTTTATCAGGTTTCATCACCTCATTCCATAATGAAAGATCAATTTGACTTTCACACCCATTTGCTGCAAGTCCAAGGCCAGACTCATTAAGAGCCACTGGTACATTATCTTGACTACCAGAATATAAGCTTGCATTATGTGCAGTACCCTGCAGTCCCTGATAATTAGCTGTGCATTTTCATGACAAAGAAAGGGCTTCAGAACAATTGCACTTAGGTTCAAAAGCAGGACAACTAGTTCTCATGTTGGTTACCTATGGACGACACTGGAGCGTAAGAGCTGAAGATAGGAGTGTCAATCACAAATCCACTTCCATTTTCATGCTGCTGCATCTGAGTGAAAGAGTTGTATCCGGCTCCTCCTGAATAAGTATCTGCTGCACCGAATTTTGCTTTAGATATTCTGTGCATAATTGGAATATGTATCAGTGAAACTATTTTAGTTGTGTAACATTTTAGTTGACACTACACACAGCAGAGGATGAGCAAACAGCTCTACCTGATTCTGCCTCTTCATATTCAGAAGCCTGTCCACTAAGTGAGCTTTCAGCCTCTACAGTTTGTGAAGGTAATTGACTTAAAGGACTGTCCACACGAGCTGCTTGCAGCATGTCATTATTTCCCCTAGCACGACTTGATTTTCCAGCCTGAATATCATATTCACATTGTGAGACAGAACAGATTTTTAAGCAACACCCTGCAACAGCAGAACTCGTGGAGAAAAATTTCTCTGCCCAATAAAACAAACTATAACCACTTTTCTATGGAGTTTGAAACAAGAAAAATGACATTATTAAAGCCAAGTTAAAGAACATGCAAAAAAATCAATACGCTAATACACTATTCAAACCAGAATCTGGAATAATGCACAGGGTTTCTACAATCAGCTTCAATAAGTCTCAAGTTCCACTAGTAGCTAGCTTATTACAATGGACCCTCAAGGACTGTCATGAACACAATATCCTCAGGACACAAGCAGCCACACCCTTGTCCTTAATTTGCTGCAATCACCATTACCATAATTCAATAGTATCCGATGTTAGCCACATAATCAAGCAACAGGTTTGCCTAATTTTCAATATGAGCCTTAACTTTTCTAAATTAGCATCTAAGCAAAGCTTATTTAACTCAAAGGGATAGGCTTAAACCTTGCTTTTCTGGAATGCAAATTGACATTTAATTATGTACTATGTATCACACTGATTTATGCCAAATTCAAGTATAATGGCAACAACCCGAGTATATATACTGGGGGAGAGCCCCCTAATCTCACAAGATATGTGCCTGAAGAGAATTTTTTTTTTTTTCCAAGAGAGAAGCATCAAGGATTGAATTCCTGAAAAAACTTGATCATCGGAAGCAACAAATCCTTGAAACCCACAAAGTGCTCAGCCTTAAATAGTTGGCACAGCTCAGTATTCCAAACACCTAACTTTGTGCTATTTACCATTAGTAAATAATAGTTTGAAAGCACGACCTGTGTGTAGGTTTAATATCAGAAAAGCAATGTATAAAAACCTAAAAGGAATGCATTTTGATAAATATAAAGCTTCCAATGAGTTCTGCATATCGGATGATTGAATTCAAAAATAAGGCAAACATAAAGCTAAAGATAAGACAAACAGAATAAGCTTAGGAATAACCTTGGTCTCGAGATAATGTACAAAGACAATGTGCATGAAATCCCTGCAAAATCAAAGAAAAGGATGCATATACTTCACAATATTGTAAATACACCAATGCATTTAAACTCCACTCCATTGTGCATTTGCCAAGAGGTATGTGCATGTGTATGTGTGCCATCTTACAAGACATTCAAGCTCATAATAAAGCATGAGCAACATGCATGGGCTCCAACAGTAATCCACTTACTCTTCCAACATCCAATAAGTCCTCCTTTGGAAATTCTCATTCTCTTCCCCATGAGCATAATAGCAGTGAAGCACATCAATACTGCCAGACTGGATTTATGAAGAATAGTCAGTTTCATTGCCTCAATGAACATTTTAGTCACTGACAAGCATAAGAACTCTCAAAAATATTATTTAGAAATCATGAAAAGAAAAATATAGCATACTCAAACTTTACTTACTTTCAGCCTTTCATGCGCTTCTTTAACAGTTTTTCCATCCTTTTTCTTCCTCCAATTATGACCATCCTTTCTAAAGTATCTCAATACCTTCCGATCAAATAGAAAAAGTGAACCACCTAAGCAAGAAGTAAAGAATATTAGTAAGAAAAAATTGAACCTTTAATGGTATACATTGAGGCATTTTGGAAATGAACATTTAATGTAGTTTACACATCATTAAGGTATTGATGTTACAACAATGATACCCAGGCTAATGTGCAATGCAGCATTAAAGGGAAGAGTAGGCATTACAGCAAGTGGTTGAAAGGATCTTGAGAACAAGGCCTCGACAAGAGAATATGTGAACATTTTCTGGCATGGGAGCTGTGTAATGCTACACACACATAACCTGATGTATGTTCTATGATAGCTGTCATTGATACTGGTAGAACTAATTTAAAAGACTTTTGACACTTTGTGCATCAAATTACACATTAGGTGAAACACAGGGTCATATATCACAAAGGGTACCCTTCTGTCTTTGAAATGATAAACTAGAACAACCACAATACCAGCTACCAGATAAAAGTTCACAATTACATAAACTTCAAGCTTTCAAGCATAACTTAGATAAATTAGCATGCAATCAGTACTCATACAGCAATCAAGCTTTAACAACAAAAATATGTCAATGCTTTTCATCTAGACGTCATTCAATGGTTGGCTAACTGGATAAAACACTTGAAATTTCGCTGAGTCTTCAGAACAAAACTTCCTATGCCTTTTAATGTTATATCCATTTTATCCTCTCAGAAAGTGGTGTACTAATTTTCCAAGCAAGGTCAAACAATAAGGCTTGGTCAAGCATATAACCCTTCACAGCCTCTCCAAGTACTGCTATATGAAAAAAGACAATCAATATTCAATAAATTGCAGCAGCATTCAATATAGAAACAGATGTCATACTTGGAGGCCTATTTGGTGGTTCTGGAGCAATTCGGAAAATTTTGTAGTTTTTAAGTATTTCACAAATTTCCGCAGGGCGTAACCAACGATGTTGAGCCTCCTTCAGTATCTGCTCAATATCTGTTCACAAATCATGCAACATAGAGTTAAGTAATGCGATATAGTTGCAACCAACGCAATGATATTTTTGGTTTTGAGTACAAATGAATTGCCAATACAGTTGTTTCACAGTCTTCAGAAAAATATAAGATGCCTCATTATCTTAATATCATATCACTTGCAAAAAAAAATTTCCAACTGTGGATTGAGAAGTCCCTATGCGAATAAACCACTTGAATTTCCAACAAAGCACAAATCTTTCCACTAAGAACTAATAAATAACTTCAAATCAAGCAGGGAGCTTTTGATCACAACATATCAAGCCTAAGCACCAACCTAGATCTCTTCAAAAGTACCATCTAAACCCCTCTGCATCTCCAAATTGCCAAATCGAAAATCCTAGCACCAATCCAATCCAATAAGACCCAAATATTGACCAACGAAACACTTAATCTCAAACACATGCACACGGGTAAGCCCCAGACCAAGAAGATATCTCATCCCAAAGGTAGAGAGAATAAGGCCAACAAATCAAACTCAAAGCGCTCCTGTAATCACCCAATTGCATTCCAGAGCCCATTCTTTCAAGTCCAACCCAAACCCAACTCCAACGACTCAGTTCATGCAGACACCATACACTAATCAAAGCTCCAAAACAAAAATTCTCGGGAAAAAGAACTCATTTTAGCTCATTCCACTAAAAAATTCCGCCAACTTAACAACATATTCCAGTACAGCAGGAGGACCTTTCCATCATGGCACATCAAATCCATCCTCAGACCAAAAAGATCCTAAAAAATAAATCCGAACCTTAACCCGGAGCCCAAGCAGCTCACAATCTCCAAGTTAAACTAAACTACAAAACTTGAAGGCCACACAAAAAATAAAAAAAATTCGCTGATAAACAGTGGTTGCTCCAACAATGGAGAGCTCATTCCCATCACAACACATCAAATCCATCTCCATAACACCAAATCCCTCTAAAAATCCCCAAAAATATCCAGAACCCCAATAATTCCACCTACAAAAAAGTAAACAAAAAACCTCACCAAGAACCCCAATTTTGCACCAATCCACGCATCCACAACTCCCAATCCTGCTCTAGAACACCACAACTACCAACAAATCCAACAAAAAAACCCAAAAAAAAAAATTTTTTAAAAAATCACAACCCACCATCTACCACTCCAAGAGACGGAGGGGGCGTTGACCGAGACCACACCCCCACCACCGGACCAAAGGCCCAAACCCACACAGATCAGATCAAACCAAACCCAAGAACCCAAACCCACGCCGCCTCTGAAGTCAAAAGCCAAAACCCCTCACCTAGCTGCGGCGCGATAGGGTATCGCCGTGCCTCCGCCATAGGATCACCGCCGCCTCCGGTGGCCGCCGCGGCCACACACCACCCAAATCGCCCAAAGCTTGGGGTGCAGATTTTGCTAGAGGTTTTGGGTAGGGATGCGATCTCTAATAGGGATTTGGGAGAGAGGGTAAAATACGGACGAGATAATTTTATTTATTTCTTTTTTATTTTTTTACTTCAGCTTTTAAGCCGCCGGAAATAGGTGGAGGCAGGGGGTGGAAGGGGGTAATTAGAATTTAGAAGCCACTAGTAGGGTAATTGGAAGCTGAAATGACTGTTCTACCCCTGGATTTATGATGTATTTGCGGTCGTGATGTGGGGGATCTCGGATCACAGCCATTGGTTTTTTTTAATTTGCGAGGGCAAAACGGGGAGACAAGTTTGCACAGGAAGCTTCCTGCGTGCTTGGGACAGTCCAGACTCCTGAGCTGGCGGAAAGAATTTGAGCAGGTCCCTAAACTTGCAAATATTTGCATCCTAAGTTTTTCTTTTAGCTGATTCAACAAAAATGTGACATGGCGTGGTATTGGCAACCCAGGCATCCAATGCGATAAATATAAATTATAAAAAAATTTGAGAAAAATACATCCAAAATCTCTTAAAGTTCAGTAATAGATTTTGAATTCTTCGAGTTTCTCGGCACATATAGCAAAAAAATCCCATTTCTTACGAAATTTCATAAAAGTAGTTACCATGTGAAGATAATGAACGACGACTTTCTGGGATTCCCAATATGCAAATCACATGAGGAGATCAGGAGATGTATTGTTTGCTTGGCACGTGCCCCTGAGTTTATAGCGATGTGTGCAACAACTCTAATCAAATAAAGATTCCTTCTTTTTTTCTAAAAAGACTCACATATATACATAACAATGTTCTAACACGTGCTCCTATCCTACACACCGCAAAAGAGAAGTACATCAGCAACCAAAATTTCAACACCAACAAAGCCTCCCTGCTTGTCTTATCACTGACTTGTGGTTTGTGCGCTTGGAACCCTTTCCGATAACGCTATTGTAGAGAAGGCTAGTGCTTGTACCTTTCAGATGTCCAGCACAATGGCATCCGAACAAACATCGGACATATCATACGTCCAAACAAAAAAAAATCCATTTTGAAAATCCTTACATTGCTTTCAAATAACAGAAGGGGAGAGTTTCACCAACTATCTTTAATGCAATCAATCATACAGGATGGTCGCTCATCTGCGAAGTTCCTAGACTATGATTCGTGTGTACACAAAAAGAGATCGTGTGTTCAATTTTTAATATTTTATATTTTTTATATGTGTTAAATTGAAATATTATGTTAACACATATAAGTTTAGATGGAGGTACAGTGTCCATTGTATATTACCACTTATATAGATAATTTTCTTAAAAAAATATGTTGTAAGGAATGTAGATCATGAGAATATAGTGTCATATAAAAAGACATATGAAGAGGCTGTTTGGTTGATGACTTGAACAATATGCTTGGTTATAAGTCATGCTTGAAAGTTGCCTAAAATATTGAAGGTGATTGTATGGGAAGGCATATAGGAAAGTAGCTTGTATTTGTAACTTTGTTGGTGTCTTAATTTTATGAGTTCTATAAGTAGATACATGAGTTGCCAGTACTTGATTTCTTTTGTCGGACAAAGTCAAGTATGAAGATATTGTTTGGTTGGTGATCTAAGTTATATGGCTACCTTTTAGGCTGAGTTCAATGTTTGGACTCTTCAAAGGACTCCTCAGAGAAATATTCTATGTCATGTATGCGAAGCACCACCAAAATCATCTACTATTCCAATGTAAAAGCTCTTTAGGAAGATTCCTCGCCTGGGTCCACGTGTGAAGCGCCTTCCCAAGCACCAAACACTCTAATGCATCAGTTCTTGAGTGGAGCTTCGTGTGAGACCGCATATAAAATATTGATATGTTAATTTATTGTAATATATGATTAGTAATGGTTAAAAAAATTAATTCTAGATAATTCAAATACAACAAAAAAAATTTACAGACTTGCAATTAAAAATTTTAACAGAAAGATTATAAATTATCTTATTAAACTCGAACATAAAAAATAATATTAAACATACAAATTGGAAGCAAAAGCCGAAAAATTTTGCATTCTGAAAAAAAATTCAAATTGATGACTTTTCAATTTGAAATAAATACTTACCAGTCGAATGTCGTCTTCTTGCAACAAAAACAATCGCTTAGGGTGAGCTCCACGTTGTCCGTCATCATTGCCGTCGTTGTCATTGTCGATGACAATCTGGGGTGCGGAACGTGGTGTACCGCTCTCTAATACCAATACAGAGAGGGAATTTTTTGTAAAGGATTGTGGTGGTGAGAACTGCATAGGATTGGTCAGCATATCGACACTGAAAATTTTGGTTGCATCAGTCATAAAGATGATGTGAGTACGAAGAGTGTTGTGCATACGGAGAGGCTATATATATGATAGATAACATATAGGATATGGATGCGGGGAAGAAAATTGGTTGGATTTTGATTACTGGTTCCTTCTGTGTTTTCTTCATCTAAATTAGGTTTACTAAACTAGTTTAAAAAATCATCAAGGATTATCATTCATATGATTTTTTTTTTGAAAATTTCAGAAGGCTTGATATATGAATGGTTTAAGGTTTGTGAGTGAAAATGAGTTCAATTATGGTCATATTTATAGGGAGAGGGGGTAGAAATTTTTTGGATTTTTTTACATTTTTTCTGAATTTTTGGGAATTTTTTATTATTTTGTCTGACCCAGAAATATTAAAATATGTCTAATAGCTATATTCAAATGGTAATTTCTTTAGTCACTAACATACGGGGCCACTCTCATTTACTCCCAATGATTATTTTTAAACCACACATCAGCAACATTCACTGTCAGATGAGCCCAAGAATAAAATGGCCTCATGTTAGCCAAAGAGTGTTTACTTTCTTAGTGAAACGAAAAATTTCAATTAAAAGTTTGCCGGAAACAAAAAAAAACCATCGCAGAAACTAACAAGTAGGCTAAAACTCTCCGAACCCATCTGCCATTAACCGTGAGCCAATTAGTGCACAATGCACACGATAGACAAGGCAACTACACCCACACTTTCATGCATTTGTGAGTCCCATCATTGTCGCTTCGCTTTGTGCGCCGTACACGTTAACTCCTCACACACTCACTAACAAACGGGCTTACGTGCGTTCTGGCCCCATTTGTTAGTTGAAATTTTAGCACTAGTTAGCTCAGCGCAGTTCGTGAAATTATGGGGTCCGCAAAATACGTCGTCAGGCATTGATTCCTCTCCAATGTAGTTGCTATGCGTAACCAGGTGTTGATGGGGCGTATCTGTCAAAGTTTGAAGCGGCAGAAGTCTAACCACGTGTCGCCGTACAACTTGCGTGTCTGTGCAGGATTGACATGGCAGTGAGGCGTCGCATGAGGCGCTTGCGGTAGACTTAGTCTGAGGCATGCTTGAAAATTAAAAATTGCTTGTAGTATTGAGAGTTCTTGCTTAGTGAGGCATGCTTGAGAGTATGATGTTTGGCTGATGTCATAATTTTCTAAGTGTCTAGGAATAATGATGTGAATGGTTAAACATGTTTGATAAATATTAAGTACTCGATTTTGAGCACATAAAAAAAAATAGATATACCTGTTTAAAACTAGACTAGACACAATTGATAATATTATAGACACCAACCAATCATTGTCAAAAATATCGAAGGTAGATTCCAAGCCATGCAATTTTATGCGAGAAGGTGAAGCAAACAGCTCGAAAATATTGAAAATATAACGAAACAAGTAAGCCTGCAAGGCGTGTGTCAATATTTGAGCCGTAACTAATGACTGTCTTAAGTGCTAATTAAGATTAAGCAGCAGTTAGCTGCAATCTGCATTCTGCAGTAGGGTAAAAGCAAAGAAAATGGTGTTTGGACAGCAACTCTGAACCTACTAATCCATTCGGCTTTATATATATAGCTCACACACATGTGTTGATTAAGGGCGGAATTGGTTCAATTTATTTAAGTTTTAGTTTTTTAAATAAGTTAAAATCAAGTCAAATATGGACTTAAATTTTGAATTTATCCTTTAAACTAAATTTTCTTTTGAGGTGCAAATCTTAAATAAACTTAATTTCCTCTTCATCGACTTATTGAACCTATAAACTTAAGTTTGTTTATAAACTAAAATTATGCTAAACCAAACAGTCCTAATTACTAGCCAAGTGTTAGTGAAAATTAGAGCAAACTGATAAGCATGATGCCATTTCAGAGAGCAGGGCGAAGCCAGAAACTTATGGAAGAGAGTGAATATTGATGAATATACGTTTAATTCAAGACTCAAAAACTTTGCTGAAACCTGGTGGCCAAGCAATAATTTTGGCTTATCGTTGAGATCAAGTTGCATCAATTTTCTTTCATCCACTTGCCAATCAATTGTAACTCAATTGATAAGATTAAGTTACTCACACTCTTTTACTCTGTCATACATTAATATTAGTTTTAAGTCACACGTCAGTATACTAACATGCGATCATTTCCTTGCTAGGGTCGACATCAATTTTTCTCTAAATGCGAAGGCCCTGAGGTGGGCTAAAGTCACTTTGCAGAACTCTTTCCTGTGCTACAGTTGGTTATTATGATTTTTATTAAGATTAAGTTAGTAGTCCTCAAATTTAACTCCTCAATCTTTCAGTTATTTACGTATTTTAAGTAAGTGCTCTGACCAATTTTTTCTACTCTAAAAACACATTCTCTTTCCACTTAAACCATAATCTGAGATGCAATCTCAGAATTGTGGTTGCAACCCTACTTGCACATCTTGCATATGTGTCCATCAGTGAAACATCATTAACACAAAAATGGTCTCAAATACATTTGTCAAACTATGAGCCAGATCAAGCATCAAGGTGACTACTCCAATAAGCAGATCCTAATCAAAAACTGCCACTGAACAAACCAACATTAACACCCCAAGTGTGGATCTAAAAGCAAAAAATTTTTACCAATCATACACACAACAAAGCACGATACTGATGTTAATTTGTACTGTTTACACAAACTAGCCAAGTAAAACGCAAAGCAACCATCAAACCAAATGGACTATTCTCTTATGTGCCTAAGCTAAACAAAAAATTTTAAAATTTTAGATAATTTTTAGACATACCTGAAAGTCAGACTTATTCGCAAGATAACCAACCTCTGAATCTGTGGTAATGAAGGCTGGGGAAGGAGCATTCCTTTGCATGGTGTTTATTTTTGTGTGGTGTTTGTTTTTGTTGTTCCATTGATGCCAGGGGTTCTAGCGCAATTCTGGCTGCTTCTCCAGCAACATGAGGTTGTTAATTGATCTGTTCCAAGTCTAATCGGTGTGCTGTAGGCTATCTCTTAACCAACTCTCTCGTTTTTGTTTCCGAGGAAACCTGGGCATGTGTTGCCTTTTATGAAAAAACAAGTCTGGTTAATATCCTCACAATTTTTATATATAAATAAATTTAAGTGTTGTTGATATTCACAATTTTTATATACATATTTTTTCTGTGTTAAGGATATTCAATTCTTATATATAAAAAATATTGTGAAAAAAATGTTTGTATCATAGTTATTCTAAAAAAAATTTGATTTCAGGGATATATAAAAGAGATTCTTAGATGATTAGATAGTTGTTTTGTTTGATGCCAAAACTTAAATTTATTTTTTACGACTGACAAGATGATCTCGTGAATGGACCTTCCCTTGTGCCCGCATGAAAGGAGTTGGTTCCTTCGGATTTTCGGTCAGTTAGAGATGACGCTTCTTGTGTTTTTAACGAAGAATTAGTGACCCTAAATTAGATAGATAAATGAGACACTTGTTAACATATGATTCATCTTATACACAAAAACTGTAAGACTGCAGGAGAGAGCTGATATAAGAAAATCTAGTTCATCATCAATTAAACAAGTCTATATTCGGCGGATAAATACACATTCTTTTCTCACACATTTTTTTAATAAATATATATAAATTTTCACCTAACACTTTAATTATTCCTTACTTATTAGTTGATCTCTCCACGATAATCTTCTAGTGCTACCACCTCCTACACCATGTAAGTCGTATACTAGCAGACATCTCAAAGTCTCAGAGACAGAACTAGGAGCCTTTTCTTGTTGTCGGGTCGAGCCATGGGCCGGCCCATTGGAACACACACAACAATCGCAAGGTGAAGCATCGAGCTAGGGATTTTAGTGGATCAAGGTCCATGGCAAAACTCTTACACCCGGCGGCGGCGGCCTTCTCCGGCGAGATCTTTATCTAAGGAGTCATCTTACTCGGAAGTCTTGGTGGTTCCTAAAGATTTGATGGTACAAGAAAACATGCAGCGCTCCGACGAGATCCCGGACCACCCCCCCGACGACGTGGTCTCCGAGATCCTCCTCCGCCTCCCCGCCGCATCTGTCCTCCGCTGCCGCGCCGTCTGCCTCCGCTGGCTCGGCGTCGCCGCCGACCCCTCCTTCCTTGCGGCGCGCGCGCGCCGCAGCCCGCTCGAGATCGTCGTGTACACCACCCTGATGGAACACGGCGGCAGCAACGCCTTGCACATAGCACAGGAACAGAGTTTGAGGTGTTCCAGCTTTCAAATTTAACAAAACTGAAAGAAATGTAATTGCTTACAACTAATAATTATGTAACATTTGTAGAGTACAAATACGAGAATTGTTAATGATCGATATACCGTTAGTTACTCAATTAATGGTACAAGACATAATCTTATAATCGTCCCATTTAACTTCGCGACAATCTATTTGCTCGGTTCGCTAAAACTGGTTTGAGTCTTCTGTGGGATGAGAAAATTATTGTTTTCCCTTTTTTATTCAATATAATAGATTCAATTCTCACTTGGACTACAACCTACCACTAGATCAGTTGGTTTGAACTCTGTCCAGATTCAAAACCTGCTTATGACAGTAATTTTTTTTTCTTTTTTCATAATGTATGGACCATGTCAACCTTTTATCTTTCTACAATTTTTTTTAAAAAGGCCATATTAGTCTTTTTTTTTTCTTTTGGAAAGTCTAATAAACACGATCTCAAATTGTTCATGACGCAGCATATTTAATTAATGTTTTATAAAGGTTTCATATAACACCTTAGAGCAAGTTGAATTGAGCATCTTGAAAGAGCTAAAGTATATATATAGACGTAAGAACAAATTAACAACTAAAAATTATTTTGGTGCAACTTGTCTGTAACTTATATGGGTTTCAACACAAAACCATAAAATTTGCTTTGATTCTGATAAAATACACATGAAACCTGAGTGGATTTTTTTTTATGAATATGCATGAAACCCACTTAAGTTTACTTATGTTTCATGATAAACAAACATAACTATCACAAGTGTTACTAAGTACATATAAAACAAAAGAAAGTTTCAAGATAACCTCATGAAATCTGGTCGGGTGTCAACAAAAAAACATTGAAATCTATGCAAGTTGTGTAGGTTTCAATACAATTCCACGAAATCTGTTTTGACTCTAACAAATAATATATGAAACTTGAATGGATTTTGACGAAGATGCATGAAATCTACATAGACTTCATTACTTATACCTATGTTTTATAATAGATAAATATAACTGTTATAAGTCTTGTCAAATACATATAAACTTAGAAAAATTTCAAGGTAATCCCACGAAATCTGGTCAAGTGTTGACAGAAAATCATTGAAACATACATAGATTTCAACATAAATCCATGAAACTTACTTCGATTCATATAAAGAACATATAAAATTTCAGTGGATTTTGATGAAGATGTATGAAACCCACGCATGTTTCATCATATATATTTATGTTTTATGATAGACAAATATAACTGATATGAGTGTTGCTATTACATGTGAAACAGATGAAAGTTTCAAGATAGTTGAGGAAACTTGGTGGGGTTTCAAAAAAATCACTAAAATCTACATAAGTTTCAATACTAATTCATGAAATCTACTTTAATTTGGATAAAGAACACATGAAATTTGAGTGAATTTTGACGAAGATGTATGAATTCCCACGCAAATTCCGTCACATATACTTGTATTTTACAATAAATAAATATAATTGATATGAGTGTTGCCAAATACATAAGAGAACTAAGAAAGTTTTAAGGTAGACCTATGACATTTGATCGGGTTTCAACAAAAATCATTGAAAACTACACATATTTCAACATAAATCTACGAAACCTACTTTGATTCTAATTAGGGACACACAAAACTTGAATTGGATTTCATTGAATATGCATGAGACCCACACAGGTTTGTTATATATATTTGTGTTTTATGATAGACAAACATAATTGACTCGATTGTTTGTTTTCAATTATATATGTAACCTAAGAAAGTTTTAAAATAGACTTACAAAAAGTCGTTGGGTGTCAACAAAAAATATCTAAAGCCATGCAGGTTTCAACTCAAATGGATAAAAAAGGTCACTTGGGAGACAATCAAGATTATTCACCGCCACACTACAACATATTTAATGTTTGAAGTAGTAGATAGTTTTATAAGAGTTTACCCGCTTAGTAGAACTACACCATTCAAAATGACACACCGTTCTATAACTGCACCTTATAAATATTATTTGAAGACATAAAGTGGGAAAGACAGAACTTCTTACTGAACATTTTTAAAACTTTAACTTTTAATTTATTTGGAATTGAAATTATATAACTCTGGTTTTTCTGTGATAGAAGTCAGAATCCAACCAAACAGGACCATATTATTAGAGCACATTTGTTCAAAAACTACTTGCAAGACTTACATATATGTCTGTCGATGCGTTGATCTCGAGCGAGACCAGTTAGAAAGAAACTTGATAAAGCTAAAGCTCGAGATCAGCTTGAATAAATAGGCTCAACGGAAGCTAGAACCTCAAAATGAGAATTCTAAGCATGGGCTTCGCCTCTTCTTTGCTTGTCAGTTTCCTTGTCATTTTTGGTATTTGATAAAATCATAATATGTGACTTTGAGAATCGAGATATACCCATGCAACCACTGCAAATGCTTTCAGCAGTAGAAAGGTTTAACCAAGGCAATGTCTCAACGAACTGATTAGTGATTAGCTGTGGCTGTTGGTTGATTTGGAAACAAATTAAGCGCGGTCTTGTGTTTGACGACCAGAATTAAACTGCACAAGCTCACCAATGAGGAAATAAAAATGTCCTGATCTCGTCCTCCAACTTTGAGTGCAGGTACATTAATTTTAGGATGCGAAATTTTCGAAGACCCATTCTGGTCCATCAAATTTTAATTAAGGTTCTATTTTGGTCTTTCTATTTAAAAAATATACGGGTTATGGTACAATCATTTTGAGTCCAAATATATTAATTTTAGGATGCGAATTTTTTGAAGACCCATTCTGGTCCATCAACTTTTAATTTGGGTAATAAAAGTATACGGCCATGGTACAATTATTTGTGCTTCAATTTTTGTTTTCGTATTTTTTTATTTTAAGCTTATTTTAAGTTGCCGTACTTTTTAGTTAAGATTGTCATATTTTCTCATTTTATATTGTCCCATTCTTTGATTTTAGGTTGTCATATTTTTTTTATTTTATATCATCATATTTTGTTATTTTAGGTTGTCGTATTTTATCATTTTAGGTTGTCACATTTTATGAGTTAAGGTCATTGCATTTTCTTAGTAAATGTTGTTACATTTTTTATGTTAAGTTGTCACATTTTTTTATATTATACTGTCACATTTTCTTAGAAAAATTTTTATATGTAACAGTTGTGTGCACCTTAGTCTTGCCCATTTAAAAATTCTAAAAGTTAGTAAGTTGTTGTATCACTGACATATGAGTCTGGACCCATTTGTCAGTTAATGAAGGATTTTTTTGAATGAGGATTTAACATTGGGAGACTAAAATAGAGTATTTGAAAAGTTTAGGTCTTAAAAACATCTGGACCCAAAGTTGGAGGATTCAAATAGCATTTTTTTTGGGACAAATTGTTTGATATCACTGTCAAAATTGTGGATTTAACAAAATACTACTTAGTGTCTCATTACATGTGGGTTCAGATTTCACATGTCATCCTCACAGACAATAATATTTATTAATTTAACATTTTTATAGTGGTATAGAGCTAAGTATTTTTTTTGTTTCCTAGTACTAACTATAAACGTCTTCGTCACCAATCGTACGTGTGAAAAAATGCTCTAAAAAGAAACTGAAGTTAAAGAAATTAACTAGTGCATTTACTTATGCATGTATAATGGAGAATGGCACGTACAGAACAATCAAAGGATCCTACGTACAGAGCTTGATACCTAACTTGAGCCGATTTCAGGCTCAATCTTAGCTCGATACAACAAGCACAAGTTTATTTGAACCGATCTCTCGAGTTGATCTCTAGCACAGCTAGCTTCCTTTCCTACAAAGAGTCGGCGATCGTCTCTCGGAGCGCGCGCAACGACTCGCCAGCGTCCCTGCCGGTGACAAACGGGTGCTCGAGGAGTTCCGTCACGGTGGCGCGCTTCTTGGGCTCCTTCTGTAAGCATGCATGCACGAATCCACGGAACGCCTCCGAAGCTGCCGTGCCGTCCGGGACAGACGGCGGCTCGCTTGGGCCGATGGCGCCCCTCCCGGGGTGCCGGATCGGGCAGCGGCCCAGGAAGAGCTCAAGAATGGTGACGCCGAGGCCCCACACGTCGGCGGCAAAGGCTCCTCTGCGGGAGGCGCGCGCCTTGCGGTGGTAGCGCTCGGGGCTCATGTAGGCGAGGGTGCCCCTGGCGATGCTGCAGTGGTCGCGCGCGTGGGGCAGGATCTTGGCGATACCGAAGTCGCCGAGCTTGACGTCGCCGCTGGTGTTGGCGAGGAGGTTCCCCGGCTTGATATCCAGGTGGGCGATGCCGCGGCCGTGGAGATAAGTGAGCCCAGCGAGGCACTGCGCAGCCACCTCGGCGACCGCGGGCTCCGGGAAGCTACCGCGGCTGCGACGGCAGCGGAGGACGCGGTCGAGGGAGCCGGCGTCCATGAACTCGAGGAAGATCCCGAGCTCGCCGGAGGCGGAGCGGAGGGCGGCGTAGTAGCGCACCACGTGCGGGTTGCAGGTGCGGTGAAGCACCTCAGCCTCGGCGACGGCGGAGCCGTCGTCGGCGTGGGCGATCTTGAGGGCGTAGAGGTGGGAGGACCCGCGGTGGCGGATCTTGGTGACGCAGCCGTGGCCCCCGACGCCGAGCTCCTCCACCTCCTCGAAGCCGTAGGGTAACGCGTCCGCCACTGACGACAGCTCGCAGTGGCGGGCCGGCACCCTGTCGGTGGAGGTGACGACGGCCGGATGCCTCCAGCATGGAAGCATGGCGTTGTGTCGGCGTGGAGCAAAGGCCACGGCAGCCGCCATGATCGATGAAGCAAGTGATAGTAGTGAATCGGGTTGCTGTACACTGTGCAAGAAGCAAGAGGGTTGGTCCCTTTTATAGATATCTAGGCTAGCGATCCAACTTCCAAACCGGATGTGCACGTACTTGCCGATTGAATCCGAATTCATGTCGGAAACCTTTAAGGAATTCGGAGACCCATCCACCGCTTCTTCGATACATCCATGGATTGTATGTCCCACGCAGGAATTCGGATTCGATACATCCATGTATGTGGATGAACAGTGTTTTAGGCAACTGGCCCCGAATCGGGTCGGGTCGGACTCGACCCGGTTTGCCTATTGACTCTCAAATCCAACATCCAATATAATCCTATAGGCGTGGCGCTCGATCCAGTCCAGACGGATTTTACACAGATCTATTTCACACCAGCATTTCCGCTCATATGGCAGGCGATTATCTCAATCGCTTCCTTGTATATATGAAGCTACAAAATTTGACGCTTGGCAATAACTTCCTTAACCCACTAATGGGCATAAATCACATCCAAGTTTTGCTAATATTGAAAAAAACAATACTTCCCTGAGTTATCAAAGGAAAGCAGAAGATTTATGCATCCTCTGCCAAACTCTATTTTTTTTCATTGATTACAAGATTTTTCGTTGATTGATCTCAACAATAAACAATACGATTGTTTATGCCTGGTCCGAAATGAAGCGTCAACATGATCTATCATTGTCCTTTGAGAATCTCTGTCTAACGACTATTCACTCCTGATGATTTATCAAATTTTCTAGAAAGATACTGTTAACCAGGAAGTGAGCGGGGTTAATTGTAGTCTTTCGACGAGGAAAGTATCGTATCCACAAAAAATTGGTTATTGACGTATCACTATTTTAATTAAGCATAACGGTTTTGTTAAGGGTTGGTTTGCAAAAAGTAGCAAAATAAAGAAATGAGGATGCAAGACTCAATCAGAGTAAAATGTGAAATAATATAACCTTATTCTCTCCAATTATGTAATTTCCAATCATGAATCAATATGAGTCCGATGGTGTTCTTTAATTTAATTATATGGTGAAAATCTATTCCTAAAAGGAAATTGCGTCTTGCTCTTGCGACATCACCGTAATTCTCTTCTCTAATAAAGTGTTGCGCTTTTGCGACATTACCACTTTCTTAGATTGGGTATTAGGGTTAAGGAACAATTGCGGTCTTACTATGTTAATCAATTATTAGGTTATTCATGATATCACCAATAAAATATAATAATTAATCTTCCTAATTTCTAATGATTGAGGATCCGCTAATTCTCCTTCCACTTTCGCTACTTGAGAGAATTAACTGAAAAATAAATAGAGGCTTTGAGCTGACAGGATCCGCTAATTCTCCACCTAGCTCCAACAGTTCTTTTGATCCTTGAGGCTATAAATAGAGGTTTTGAGCTCGTATTTTATATAACAAGCAGCCTCCTCTCATACACATTCTTGAGCTTTAGTTTCTTATACAAAATCTTGATCTTTTGATCAAGTTGAGTGTTTTTCAGATCCCCCGAGTGCTTTCTGTTCTCATCTTTTGCATCCTATTAGTTTCTTGGTGATTGTTAGAGGTCTAGAGAAGACCTTGCTGTTTGTTACTCTTGGTGAGCGCCTTCACCTAGACGGTTCGGAGCCGTGGCCGTTGATCTCTCCATTCGGAGATTGTTGGAGAGACTCGGCGCATTTGTACAAGGCATCGGTGCTCGCCTTTCCGGAGTGGACAAGGAGCAACTAATAGTGGATAATATCCTTCGTGGATATTGGAGCAAGACTCAATTTATTTGGGTGCTTCAACGAGGATTAGGGGAGACTCGGCGAGTCTCTGAGACCTCGGTAAAAAAATTGTTGTGTTCGTTCTCTCTTCCTCTTGCTCATATTATTATTTGTTTTTGATCTCTTTATTTGCAAATATTTGTTTTAATTTAAAAGTCTCCTATTCACCCCTCCTCTAGTCGGCATCTTTGATCCTACACACTTACCCCAGGATACAATCGTGCATAGAACTGTTGACAGATAGCCTACTCAAATTATACAAATAAGTCAGTTCACACACAAGAACAGTATACGGCCTTCGTGCCTTAATACACATCGTCGTATATATGGCCAACATGGTCTCTGAGACCATCTTATAGATAAAACTCGAGTGTGGTATGTAACCCTTTTTATATTCTGGGTGGTCTTGCTTCATCAACCTTTGTCTTCTCCTTAACTATATTTTTGTTATTGGGAAAAGGTGAGTACAACGTATTCAGCAAGTATCATATCCCCGAGGCCTGAGCGGTCGAGCCCCCGCGAAGTGCACACATAAGAACACAATAATAATAAACCAATTTTGAGAAATAATAATAATAATAAACCAAAATTTTTTTTGAGCAATAATAAACCAAATTTGGGACCCTATGGTTCGCTAATTTAACTGCTCCATTTTGTGTTCTTCAATGCATAAGTCTTAGTGTAAATCACTTAATGATATCATTAAATGAGCCTCTCTCAGTTTTGGCCTAAAGTCTCTCATTTGTATTTGATCTATAGTCCTCTAAACTTCTTGTATTTTAAATATAATCTTAAATTTTTCGTGTCATAATAGATGAACGAAGCCATTTCTTTTATAACTTTATAGATTCTATAAGTTTTAATGCAAAACTCTATATACCCATAGCTTATATGATGAATCCGCCGACAAGTTTGATTGAATTTTTTTTCCAAATAACCCTTTAAAAAAAAAATTACAAAACTAACACCTAACTTTTTAAATTTGCAAAACAGGCTCTCAGTCGCGAGCACGCCCAAGTGACTGTCTTCAGTCGCTAGCCCGGCTAGCGACTGAAGACGTGGCATCCCCGCTGGCACCCGAGCCGTGCCAGCCAGGTTTCAGTCGCTAGCCCGGCTAGCGACTGAAACCTGGTTTATATCCCCCAGCCGTCCCTCTCACAGTGCAGTGCAGTTCATTTTTCCGAAATTTTCCAGAAATTACTGAAATCTATTTAGAGAGAAGGAAGAGAAGAAAGAGGAGCAGAAAATTTTTTTCGGAGATTCTTCAAATCTGTTCGCTGAGGTATGTTTTTTTAACTCATATATTTTCATTAATTAGATCGTAAACTCGTAGTTTTTAGATATGATTTAGAATGATTGTTAGGGTTAGGTTGATTGTTAGGGTTAGTGTGATGGTAAATGCGTGAATGTGATGAAATAAAATTTAGAGTTAGGGTTAGTGTATGTTCGCAGATTAGGATTAGGGTTAGTGTATGTTCGCAGATTAGGGTTAGGGTTAGGGTTAGTGTATGTTCGTAGATTAGGGTTAGGGTTAGTGTATGTTCGCAGATTAAAAAATTTAGGATTTCGCAGATTAAAAAATTTGAAGAACCACTAAAAAATGTGATGTTTTTCAAATTTGAATTTTATTAGTATGCACGTAGATTAAAATATTTGTTAATATGTAGATGTAAACATTTGTGATTATGTATATTAAAATGATTGTTATTATTAGGGTTAGGGTTCACCGCTGTCACTTCTTTTAGTTGGGTTAGGGCTGTCGCCCTCACCGTCTTGGCCTTTCCCGCACGGGTTTAGAGCGAGAGGGGTTATTTTTTTAGGGTTGTAGGGAAACATTGTGTTTCTCAATAGCGACTGAAACGGTATTTAAACACCGTGCGTCGCTTTCACACAGTACGGCCATTTCATTTTTCCGAAAATTCTGAAATTAGCAGAGAGAAAAAGAGAAGAGAAGGAAGAGGAGGAGAGGAGAAGAGAAGAGAAGGGTTGGTTTTTTTGTTAGATTTAGGGGTAGGGTTGTCAATCAGTTAGGGTTAGGGTTAGGAATCGCAGCCTCATAGTCGTAGTCATCACCGCTGTCGCCCTCACCGTGTTGGCCTTTCCCGCATGGGTTTAGAGGGAGGGGAAAATTTCTGTTGTTTGAAAAATCATGTTTTTTGTAGTACAATGAGCAATGTGGGTTCTCTAATTATACACTCTTGTACAGCTATGGAGCAACCCAGTACGGTTTACGTTTATTACGGAGCCGGTGTAATCCGTAATGGACCAAACGGTGATGATCTTGGTGGTTGTATGTATGTTTGCGGTCAAATGAGACAACCACAGTCAATGTCTTTCAATGATTTGAAGATGTGGTTAGTTGACCTGTTACAACTCAATGTTGCGACGGATAATCTCAAGGTGGAAGGCATGGTTCCGGATGGAAACAAATGGGTGCTGAAGAGACTGAAAGGTGACAAATCATGGGGTTCGTTTGGACGAATTGTGACAAATCCATGCTATGTTGCCGGAGCCATCATACTGTACGTTGAAATGTTAGTACATAGTTCGGAGGGCAGCCATTCAGTTGAAAGAGAAAGCACTAATATCTGTACCGGAGGTCGCGATGGCGGTGGCGATGTCGATACTGGTGCAGGTGGCAGTACCAATGCCAGTGCAGGTGGCAGTGTACCTAACAAAACTGGTGTAAGAAATACAACTCAATTTGGTGGCTATCAAGTAGATGCAGCTGAAGAATTACCAGAATTGGAGGAGAATTTTAATGAAGAGGAGTATACTGATCCGTCGGAAATGTACGAATCTCCTGTTGAATCCACGGAACAGCATAATCCTATGAGTGAGTGGACTGATCCATCATCCTTGAATAACGCTGTGGTTCGTGATGAGCTGGGTTCGCGATGGTCTTATAATGAATCAACCGTCCAGCTTGGACAGTTGTTTCGGAATAAAAAGGATGCAAAGAAAGCCATAACTGCCTGGGCTGTCTCACTAAATAGGCCATTCCGGGTGGTCAGATCAAATCCGAGCCTGTGGACTGTGAGGTGCTTAATCCAGAATTGTCCATGGTACGTACGTGTCTGGCGGCCACGAGATGACCCGTCCTTTCGGGTGACCAGAGTTGACGACCACGGATGTCTGGCTGAGGGCATGGTGTAGCATCATAGAAATATCACTTCCAGTTTTGTTGCCAGTCTGATACTGTCAGTAGTGAAGGCAAATACAGCAATAACACCGAAAGTGATAATTGCACATGTCGCGGAGAAGTACGGTTATAATATCAAGTACGCGAAGGCATGGAGGGCTAAACAGAAGACGCTGGAGGAGCTTTTTGGTACATATGTTGAGGCATACAACTTAATACCGAGGCTGTTGCGGCGGATATGCGAGGCAAATCCAGGCACAGTCACCGCAATTGTTGATACGCCGGCAATCGTCTCTGAGGGTGCTGTGATTCCTGGGTGCATGGTATTGCAGAGATTTTTCTGGGCATTCCAACAGTGCGTTGCATCGTTCAGGTATATGAGACCCGTGCTTTGCATTGACGGAACATTTTTGACTGGAAAATACCAGGGAACTCTGCTGACTGCCATGGCTGTTGATGCCAATGACCAGCTTCTCCCCATAGCATATGCCGTGGTCGAGGGGGAGAACTATAGCAGTTGGCTGTGGTTCTTGGGCACTTTGAAGAATGAGGTTGTGAAAGACCGGGAGCGCGTGTGCCTGATTCATGATCGAAATGGAGGAATGCTGAGTGCGATGGAGTACATGCGATCGGGAGAGGATCCATCGCTGAGTTGGGATGATTTGCAGAGTCGTTGGTGCTCACGGCATCTTGGCGCGAATTTTCACAGTCGTTTCAAGAGCAAGCGCCTGATGGTCGTGTTCAAACAGCTTGCCAAACAGAACCAACAGTCAAAGTTCTCACAAATCTGGAAGTCACTGGAGGAAAGTACGTTGGCGGAATTGCAAGAAGCAGGGGTTGCAGAAGATCGCGGCGATACTGGCACGGGAAGCCGCCGGGGTCGTCTCAGTTTCAGTCAATGGATTCAGCCCAAACCAATGGAGAAGTGGACGTTGCTTCAAGACATAGGTGGGGCTCGGTACGGAATCATGACGACAAATCTGGCCGAGGTGTACAACTTCGTCCTCAAAGGTGTGCGATGCTTACCACTCACTGCAATAGTTGAAATGACATTCTATCGCACAGTAGCATACTACGACAGCAGGGGTTTGGCGGCATCAAGGCTTTTGCATGACCCCTTAGCACACTGGCCCAAAAAGATCAATGATTACCTTGAATTTCGGACGCTAGGAAATTGTTGACACATGATGTCACAGTACTGAGTCGCTTGCACGGGAAGTACGAGGTTCGGCTAAGGCACAGACATGTCCGTGGCACACTACGGGCTGGTCGGGTCCACGAATGTCGAATTACAAATGCAGATGCCCAATGCACATGCAACAAGCCTCAACTGCTGCACATTCCTTGCTCGCATGTCATCGCTGCCTGCTCTGTTCCTGGGATCGATCCGGCGCGGTACATCTCAACCTATTATACTCTGCAGTACCTGTGGAAGACCTGGGATGGTGTCTTGAATGGGTTTGCGGCGGGGGAAGCTATCGACAACTATCCTCGGAAGATGCCATCACGTGGATCCCAGACAAGAGGCTCCTCGTAGGCCATGTCGGCCGACGTCGATCCAGGAGGATAAATAACGATATGGATGCAGCGGAGCATGAAGATGACGTACGTAGATGCAGCGCTTGCCGGCAGCCTGGTCACAGAAGAGATCGATGCCCGCGGGTGACAGGCGCATCGTCTTTGTCGCAAAACTAAATGTTGTATTATTTCAAGTACTTAATGTTTTGTCGTGAGTTGTACTGAATTTCCATATATCAGTTGTACTTAATTTCCCTAATGTCTTCTCGTGAATTTTTGTAAGCACTACTGAATGTTTTTTTATTTACTGAATGTTTGTTTATGTACTCAATGTTTCAACTTCTCAACCAATATGTGACAACTGCAGGTATGGCGGACGACCATCAGCTTCCCGAGCTGATTTCACAGCACCATCAGGAGCGTCACCGTGCTCGACGCCTTCTACAGGGCATCGTTCTCCCAGCTCTGCGTATGAGGACACCGCGTGAGATGTGGCCTCTAGATGAGCGGTTCGCGCCTTATTTGCTCGAGGCCGGACTGTTGCCTTTCGCTCGCATGGTGGATCGGGCGAGGCGATTCCCTTTCGACCGAGCCCTCATTACTGCGCTTGTGGATCGGTGGAGGCCCGAGACGCACACGTTCCACTTCAGTTTTGGCGAGCTCACTATCACGCTGCAGGACGTCAGCATGCTGCTTGGCCTGCCTATCCGCGGGGAGATATATGTCCCAGCGGCCACCGAGAGAGCTGCATGGCGCCTAGATTTCCTACAGCTCTTCGAGGGAGTAGGGCCAGCGGGGAGGTTTGCGCAGGATGCGGGGGTTCCCCAGAGTTACCTTCGCGCAGTGCGCGATGCTGCGCTCCTCTTGGCCGCTCCAGAGGAGGTCTTCAGGCGCCACCTTGAGGCGTACTTGCTGTACCTGTTTGGGTGGTTGCTCTTCCCTGGCACCCACGGAGACATCTGCGAGCAGCAGTATGTTCAGCTCGCCAGGAGTATTGCCGACTCGGCCCTGGGCCACGTGCCGAGGTTCAGTTTCGGATCCGCCGTGCTCTGCCACACTTACAGGGGGTTGTGCGACGCCACGAGTAGAGACCAGGTCAGCTCTCTTTTCGCTGGGTGCGCCATCCTCTTGCAGATGTGGTCGTACGAGCATTTCCCCATCGGTCGACCGCTGGTTCCGCGGGATCAGTTCGTATTAGTCGGGGATGGGAGAGACGGCCCCATGATGGGATGGAGGTGGGCTAGGCTGAGTTTGAGGTGGGCCACAGATCAGGCGCACCTCTGTTATCCTTCGTACGCCACAGACTTCGATCTGCTTCTCGACGACAGCGTCATATGGGATCCGTGGACCACCGCAAACCTCCAATCCGTCGCTCCAGCCGGCCTTTCTTCTTTTTGTACGCAGGATGATGCGTATTGGCGCACCCAGGTTCTGCTCGTCTTCTCGCACATGGTTGAGGGTTACTCGCCTAAGCGAGTTATGCGCCAGTTTGGCCTACGCCAGGAAGTCCCCGTGCCGCCTCCTCGACAGATCCTGCACCATATCCACGAGTACGTCAAATATGCATTACATTCACATGTTATTTTATACATAATTTCCATCACGAACTAATTGCTTTGTCCGCAGGCAATCCAGGAAGGGTCGAGTGAGGGACGATTTCGTTCGTCGACAGCAGCCTTATGTGTAGCAGTGGATGGATTGGGCCCACACACGCACGGGCGAGGAGCACAGGCCGTACAGCCACGACATCCATTTTTCCTATCTGTCCTGGTACCGACCTCGCACGATCTACTGATTGACGGGCGGTCCACCCGTTGCGCCTGATGAGGCCATCCCTCCCGCCACCATCGATGACGGCTACGACCGACGCCTAACTGGGCGAATCCACTCTTCTGTGAGTTCCTTAGCTCTTTGAAACCTTACTTTCACATGGATTGTCGTTCTATAATTGCATTAATTCGTGTGCACAGCTAGACATCCTCGGCGGCATCTCTATTAGTGCACGGGACATGATGGTCAGGTCCCGCCTCGGACCCACCATGCCCAGCGACGATGTGTACGCATATTGTTCAGAGGTCGAGCGGCGGGTCGATCAGATTTTGGTCGGTTTCAGAGTGCTGCTGCCACCTCACTTGACCGTGATTCCCCCACCATCACCGTCGGCGCCAGGTCCTTCGTCACATGTGCCACCAGCGGACCGTCCGTCGTCGTCGCGCCCTCCACCACTGCACACGGGTTTCGTGCCTACCGACAGCTCTTCGGATGAAGAGCTCGATACTCCTCCATGGCACCAGCCTCTCGACCAGGCACAGCAGCATCCTACACAGCCGACACATGTGCTTCCTAGCTTCCTTCCCGATGCTCCGCCGCCTACGCAGCCGACACAGCCTTCCCAGTCTACGCCAGCTGCGCAGACACCACCAGTGAGGAGGCGGTGCGTCAGGGATCGTCAGCCCCCCTCTCGGTACACACCATCAGAGTATCAGCCCCCCCCACAGAGGGGCAGGAGGGGGCACTAGTCCGATGTAGGCTTTTCTCAGACTGTTCAGTTTTCGTATATTTTTGTTAGGTTTCCAACTTTTTGGGGTTTTATGTTTTCTGTTGTTCTACTTTTGTATGACTTTGCATTTCTGCTTTTCAGCTTTTACCTATTCATCTGATGCTCGTTTTCGTATGATTAGTCTTTTCGACTTGTGCACCTACCATCCTTTGCGCCGAGACGTCTAGTTTCGTACAAATGCGTCGAACCAATGAGACAAAACTAGGTATCAAAAGCACGGTATAAATGCGAAATTAGTATGTACTTATACGGTCCCGATGGCAAAACTTTGTCGTCTTACTCCTTTTCGCAAATCAGTCTAGAATTATCGCGGCTTATACCTTTTTAAGATTTTTTTCCGTGGAACCTAAAAAGGCTAAAACCCACATCTCATCTCCAAACTTCGATCTAATTCAAGGAGTATCTCCCATTCACTATTCTGACCAAGTTTCTTCCCTTCTGTAAGATTTTCAAAATCTCATCCGACGCCTTAGTTTCAACTCTCGCCATTTTTCGAAATTGTAATTACCCTAAAGTACCCTGTTTTCGAATTATCCCAAAATCATCAAATCTTGCCAAATTTCATTCAAACTTCTGCTGAATACGCTTCTGAAATAAAGTTACACTTGTGTGTGAGATTAGATCTCAAATCAGCCCTCCCAATTTCAGAATTTACAAACAAGTCCTACTTCTTAAACGAAATCATCACAAAGTCTTTCGATCGCGACCACGGGGCAAAAGGGACAGGAATAGAATTTCCCAGGTTTCAGTCGCTAGCCGGGCTAGCGACTGAAACCTGGCTGGCACGGCTCGGGTGCCAGCGGGGATGCCACGTCTTCAGTCGCTAGCCGGGCTAGCGACTGAAGACAGTCGCCTGGGCGGGCTCGCGACTGAGAGCCTGTTTTGCAAATTTAAAAGTTAGGTGTTAGTTTTGTAATTTTTTTAAAGGGTTATTTGGAAAAAAAATTCAGTTTGATTAAGCTAGATGACGGCAACTAATCACGCAGAAAATTTGGAGGCAGTGTAGTCTAGTGGAGTGTTGGTTGAGTCACGTCGGTGGCCTTGACTAGGGATGTGGACTGTAGAGGGTGGAGTTTGGAGTTTTGATCAGGATACAACAATGTGTTTTAATGTTGTTTAAAAATAAATTGCACAATTTATGTATGTTCGTGATAATTTGGTAAATTTGGTATTTACCGAAACCAAACCGAATTAATTTGGTATTTACCGAAAGTGAACCGAATTTTCTTTTAGTAAATATGGTATATAATGTGTAATATTGAAATTTTAAAAATACCTAAAAAACCAAACCGAAAAAACTGAACGCACACCCCCACCTTAAATACATCTTATCCAAAGACTAGATTACTAAGTTTATTTTACAACATCTACAAACTGGTCCTACCTCCTAATTTCCTTAATTAGAGATCAGTCCTTTAAAACCCAGAATCAGCCAAATTGTCCTAGACAACTCAGAATTCCAATCGGATTGGATAGATAGGACCTCCTATCTATCTTGTACAGATTTTCCTTTAGCGTCAAGATCAAACTTAGCTTCTAAAGTCGAGAAACTAACTCCAATTCTGTTTTCAAAAACCAAAATTCCTAATTACCCTAATTAACCTTTTCAGATTTTAGTTTGACTAGTTCTAGAATAGTTTTCACTTGGATTTCTCTGGAATCCTAAATCTTAATATGCTTGCATACCAGTCCTAAAACTTCTTAGCTAAATAAGTTCATTTGATCACTTTGCACAATTCAGTCCATCTTTCATCGCGAATCAGTCCTTTTTCCTATTTTCAAAAGCCAAAATTGGCTAGATTCTCCAATTCACTTCCAAATTTGAATCCAATTGAACGAGTATGTTCTTTATACTATTTAATATGTTCTTCGCCCAACTAGATTTAGTTCGTCCAATCCAAATCAATCTCATAATTCATCTTATTCACTCGATCTCAACTACGGACTAACTTCCATGCATACATTTATAATTTTGTATAACTAATTTCTGTTTGGTGGACCTATGTCCATGATGTTATTGTTGCATCTAGGCCTTCATGCCTAACCCTAATTTTGATGATAAATGAAAACAAAGTGTTCCGGACTAATTGTGCTATTGAGTTTATTTGATACAGATTTGCGTTGGGAAGATATGCACAGAATACAAGAAGAACCCGATGTAAAATCAAAAGCACAAGTAGCAAAGAGCAAAAGACAAGTCGAAAATCGTGAAGATGCGAAAGACCTCAGGTATTACAAGTTTTTATATTTTACCGATCTTGGCGTGTGGAGATGATCGGTTAGGAAAAATTCTTTCTAGCTTTAACCGTACTATAAAGAGGGGTAGCGAAAGTCCTCTTTTTATCTCCAGCACAAACCGAGAATGTTAGGTCATTGCATCGCATCATTTTTATGTGGATTTGCTTTTGGTCTCTTTTGAAAAATCTGTTTTTCAGTTCAGTTTTTGACAGCAGAAGAGTATTTGCATTTTTCAGAAAGATCTAGGCAGATCTGGCTTTTGCTTCTGTTGACAAAAATGTAGCCCTTGAAATTATCTTTCCAACGAGCTACTAAACACCTCTTTTGGATTTCTGGATTTAAAGTTATAGCTGTTTTTGTTCATGCTGACTGTCAGTTTGCATAACTGACTGTCAGTTTGAATGTCAGTTTAGTGTAACTGACAATTGTCCAGAGAGGGTGTTTTTTGGTCTCAATTTTTTTTGTACTAAACTGACTGTCAGTTTGTCCATACTGACTGTCAGTTGGGGTTTCGACCAGAGAGTGTTTTACTGTGTTTCTATTTGTTTCTGGTCGAGCTAGTACACAAACTGACTGTCAGTTTGTGTAACTGACTGTCAGTTTGTGTAACTGACTGTCAGTTTCGTGTTCCAGCTTTCCTGTTTTGGCTGCAAACGGCTAGCAAAGTTTTCGTCCGTAAATTTTGTCGGCCGTTGTGCACTAAACTGACTGTCAGTTTGCATAACTGACTGTCAGTTTGGGTTGCTGATTTTCAGCCCTAGCTCCAACGGTTCATTTGATTCTTGAGGCTATAAAAAGGGGCTTTGGGCATAAGTTTCATACAACAAGCAACAGCATTTCATATACACTCTTGAGCATTAGTTTCTTATATAAAATCTTGATCTTTTGATCAAGTCGAGTGCTTTCCGATCCACCGAGAGTTTCAGTTCTTTTGCATTTGCATCCACTTAGCTTCTCGGTGCGTGTTTGGAGGTCTAGAGAAGACCTCGCTGCCTGTTACTCTTGGTGAGCGCCCTCACCTAGACGGTTCGGAGGCGTGGCCGTTGATCTCTCCGTTCGGAGATTGTCGGAGAGGCTCGGCAAGTGTGTACAAGGCATCGGTGCTCGCCTTTCCGGAGTGGAGAAGGAGCAACCATTAGTGATAATATCCTTTGTGGATATTGAAGCGAGACTCAAGTGATTTGAGTGCTTCAACGAGGATTAGTGGAGACTGGGCGAGTCTCCGATACCTCGGTAAAAATTGTTGTGTTTGTTCTCTTCTCTTCTTATTTATTTTATTTGTTCTTAATTTGCTTTGAGTTTTAAAGTTTTAAAATAGCCTCCTATTCACCCCCCCCTCTAGTCGGCATCCTTGATCCAACAGTTATTAATTGCTTGGTTAGGTGTCAAGCAAATCAAGCCCTAAGAGCTCACCATTTCAGCAACTTCAACTAAACATCACCCCAAGTAAGGCAAGTCACTACTTGACCATATTGAACCCATATATTATAAAAACTTACGTACGTTGTTTTTGATAAGTATGAGTATATGTATGCAAATGAACTCAAACCTGTCACAACTTTTCGTACTTAATACATGTATTAAAATAATAATCTCACAAAAAACACAGAAGAAAAGAAAATTACAAAAATGACCACAGTCGCCAACCCGAGTGGCGACTGTATGTGGGAAGCCCTAAATCTCCAGCCCGACTGGCGACTTACGGCCACGTCATCAGTCGCCACTGTAAGTCGCCATCCGGGTTAGCGACTTAGGGCTGCTCACCTTTTTTGTTGTTTCAAATCAATCAGCCGTTTTGCAAATAAATTTATTTGTAAAATAACCTTTTTGTTTTGTATTGTTTCTAAAATAACCGGTGTGGTTTTCATTGTTTCAAAAATAACCTATGTAGTTTTTGTTGTTTCTAAAACAGCCTACATGGATATTTTTTATGTATGAATAACCCAAATAAAAAGAATAATTGTAGGTAAAACATAGAAAGATATGTTGAACCACCCCAGCCTACCCAGTCAGGGAGAAAAAGAGCCGTGATGGGTTCGGTTGATTGATTCGTAAGTTTCGTGGTTGATTTAATTTGTCGGGTTATGAAAAGTGAGAACTGAACATAAAAAAGACTGAAAAGTAGAAAGGCTGAATCATAGAAAAACCATATTTCATACATACATGCAAACAAAAATCATGTTTCATTCAGAGAGTAAGAAATTTGAAAAAAAACTAATGTCGCCCCCTCTTCGGACGACGAGGCCGGTCCCGCTGAAACGGTGAGGATGAGAAGGTGGTGCGTCCCTGCACCGTCCTCTGTGACGGCTGTCGATGGGGTGGTGGTTGGGCGCTCGCCCGATCGAGGCTTGTATCAGGAAGGTCCTACGACGGCGGAGGCGCATTACCAAGCTGTGCGGACGCCAACTGATGTTGGCTCTGGTGGGTGTCGTCTCCCCTCTGCAACATGTCAGCGTAGTCCGCGTACGCAGGGTCGAGGACCACGTACGGGTCGGCATGGACGGACTGAGACGGAATGCAAGGCGGGTGCCTACTGGACGGTGCGGATGGAGCAGAAGAGGACGTACCAGCATGCTCGTGCACCGTACACTGCGACGTGGTGACGTACTCGTTGTCCAGGTCAAACGTGATGTCGAACCCCAGGTTGGAATCGGAGCTGGAAGGTCGTGCAGGGGTAACCTCAGAGATCCGTACACCACCACGCGACGCCACGTCCACGTGAGATGGAAAACCTGAACAGTAAGAGCGGGTAGGGGGCGCACCGAGATAAATCGGGGCATCGATGGCCGTACCTGAGGGCCCGGCTGCGTCAGGCAGATGAGCGGCCGGCTGCGACGGTCTGTATGGGAGGGGCCCTTGGTGGAGGAGGTGCAACAAATGTCGAGGAAGTGGTGGAACTCTCCCGCAATAGCTGGGTTGCGACTCAATGAATGAAGGCGATGGCCTTCTTGTACTCCTCGGGCGTGATAGGTAGATGTGCTTCCTCCCAATGGAGTAGCGGTCGCGTGGCGGAGATAATCGCACGGAGGCCGTCAACCTACAAGACCACAACAAGCAGGAAATAGAGTATTTGTGCGTACCTGGCGGTGCACACGGGATGCGTGGTGTGGATCATATGTTTGCTGCATGCTCGGGGCAGGGATTTCGGCAGGTGTTGGAGCTGGTGGAGCAATGCGAGCAATGGTGCGATGGATGTACCATCGGAGGTAGTCACCGTATGTCCTTGGATCGTATGGCCTCTCCTCGCGCACTAGATCTATCCCTGCTGTCTACTCCCAGCGGTGAGTGTACGGAGCCTGCCGATCCTCCCAAGTGAAAGCCTTCTTGCCCTTACGGGTTTGCCTGCAAGAAAAACAAAAGTGTTAAGTATTATCGTGGAGGCGAAGCACTATGCGCAGAGATGATTGCAAGCTTACTCGTGCTGGGCGTGCAACAACCGATGTGCAGCGTCGGCAGGGGGGACTGGCTGGAACAAGCCAAACTGTCGCATCACCCCCCATGGAGCGTATACCTCCAACATATGGCTGAAGACAAGAACACATCGGGTGAGCCATAAGTCCCGGTCCCCCGTACATACCGATGAGATCTTGCCTACAGCTGTGCTCTCAATGTAGGTGGCCGTCCAAGCCCTCCAGACAACACGCGAGGGATGGAGCAGCTCCAGCTCATCACTGTACGCCCTGTAGCATGCGTGCAGCTGGACGGTGGCCCATTGCAGCTCATGTTGCAACCAACGATCCCCCATGGTCGGGCGATCAATCTCGTCCTCTGCATCCCTGGGCGGGTACCCCTCCGGCAGAGGCACAGGCACATCGGTGCCGAGCGGTCGTCCTACAGGAAGGTGCTCATGACCACAGCAGAATAAGCAGATGACACCCAGCCATAACCGCCTGCCGTGCACGATTAACGCAAGTGTCGCACAACACTCAGTACGTCGCACACAGAACCGCCGACCCCCAGCTGATCTATGAAATTTGCTCGATCGGTGTGTCTGCGAGCATCTGCACTAGTGGAACAAGCCAACGGTCCACCGTGTCGCCGTGCGTACTGCAAACAAAAAAACATAGAGTTAAGATTTAAATGCAGTAAGTAAAAGATATGTGCATGTACCATGATTAGGCATATCAGTGAACATGAAGCCACCAAACAGGTGTAGTAGGTATGCCTCGAAGTATCGGTTGACTGTCCACTCATCAGCATCCACTGGGCATATCCGAAAGTGAGCGAGCCAAGCCGTAGGAACTCCCACGTCATGGTGGAAGGGCTTGTGTCCCAGAGGCAGGGGTGAAACATCTGTATGAATGTGACATCCCATCTGGCAAGAGTGGGTGGTGGTACCCAGGCCTATCCGCGAATCGGCAGGCCGAATAGCATCGCCACATCCTCTAGGGTGATGGTCATCTCCCTCCACTGGAAGTGAAATGTGTGTGTCTCGGGTCTCCATCTGTCCGCCAGAGCAGAGACCAGTGATCGATCCTGGATGAAAGACTCTGCTCTGGTGATCGTCTTGACAAAAGGAAGCAGTCCCACCGCTCTCAACCGTGAGATGTATCTCCCGTCAAGAGGCCAAGCCGTGCCGGGCGATTAGAGGCGAAACAGCTGAAGCTCCTCTTCAGAACTAAGGGCTCAAGCTTGATGACGATCATGATAGTACTGGTCCAGTAACTCAGGAAGCTGTCTACGATCATGAGCCATGTCTGAAACAAAGAACATTGAGTTAGTACGTCATATGAAATGAGTGAAAAAACAAACACAAAATACGTGAGAGGAATGAATACGTATTGCACAACATTGCTGATTGATTCACGTTTAGTGTGATCCGCATGCATTATGACATGTCCTCCTTGTGTGGCTAGGCTGTCGACAAACATCACACTTTCCCAGCTCATCGCGTTCTGCATTATCCATGTCATTGCTGATTCAAAGTCTCCATCGTTGTCCAGGGCCTCTCTGCTCCAGGTGTGGTGGTGGTGGAACATACAGGATCTAGCCTGCTCTGCGTGACAACTCTCTGTAGTGCTCCAGAGTTCCCCAGACCTCGAGTCTGCAGTCCATGTTTTAGCGAGAAACTGTGCGCCATAGTAAAGTGATATGTACGTCTCGCTCGACTTGTTGTCGTGCGCACAAGCTGCCATCACATGGGAGCACGGTTTATGCAACAAAGCTGGCTTGTTAAAAGTGCACTTGACGTCGTCTTTGAAAATGACACCTTGCTTTCTGATCGGTCGCATGTATCCTCCCCCCACGTTCTTACTCTTCAGATAAACAACCCAACTTTGCTTTCTGCTGTTTGGAATGCACTGGGCTGAGTGTTTCTGAGTGGCCGCGGCTTTCATTTCTAAGTACATCTGCACTTCGTGAGGATACTTTGATGGTGTGACCCCAAGTAGTGCTTTTGCAGCTGTACCCCTCCCATGGAAGTATTTAGCAGTGCGATGCCATGTAAATTCCACAATTCCGGTGAGCGGAAGACCTTGCACCCACCTCAACACAAAGTTGTACACCTCCACCATATTGGTTGTTATTATTCCGTATCTAGCTCCTCCCTCATCGTGCAGTAGTGACCATTTCTTTGGAGCTTTGTTACCAATCCATTCACTAAATTTCTTTGTTCTTGATCTCCGGCTACGACGTATCGGCCCATCTGAAGTTCCCACGACATTTTCTTCATCCTCCGCCTGTTGTGAACTGCTTGCCTCAGATCTTTGAGCTTTAGCTAGGTCCGAGGTATCTTTCTTTAGCTCGTCCCAAATTCGTTAGAACTTATGGCCCTGGTTCTGATCACACAACCGCTTGAACTTCTTCATCAGGCCTGTGTTTCTGTAATGAGTGAAAAAGTTTGCCGCAAGATGTCGTTTGCACCACCGACTTATCACGTCATTCCATCTGTACTGCCGGTCCTCTGTGCACAACATAAGCTCAATGGCACTCAACAGGCCCTTGTGTCTATCATGGATGACGCACACATTTCGTCTATCCTTTATAACAGCTTGTTTTAGATTTTTAAAGAACCACACCCAGCTATCTGTGCTCTCGCCTTCTACGATGGCGTATGCCATTGGAAGTAACTAATTGTTTGCATCTGTGCCAACAGCTATAATTAAAGTTCCCTTATATTTTCCAGTTAGAAATGTGCCATCCACGCAAAGTACTGGCCGCATGTACTTGAATACAGAGATTGCCTACTGGAATGACTAGAATATACGCTCCATGTACTCCGCTCCATGCACTATATTACCGTTTGTGCCCACAACTGGCCTATGAACCATGTCCATTACAGTTGCAGGGTTGGTATCAATGATTTTCTGTATCAGTCTGGGCACGTAGTTATACGAATCGTAGAAAGATCCAAATTGTTTCGCTCTCCATGCTTTGCTGCACTGAATGATGTATCCGAATGTGTCGGCGATTTGAGCGACAATTTATTTTGGTGCCATGTCCAGATTTGCATGAAGGTTCGCCAAAATCACATTTGCCACAAAAGCGGATGATATATTCCTGTGGCTCCGTGAGGCTTTTGTAACCGAACAGTCATGTTTGGTGATTCTCGAAACAACAAAGTGCTCACTGTCCTTATACCGGATAACACGAACATAAAATCTACATCCCTCCACTGTGCACTTCACTGCGTATAAACGTGGATTTGTCCTATCTACCTTGAAAGAGCGACGTAGTGCAATGGACCACATCGGCACGTCTTGCTTGGCCTCCTCCTTGCTTCGGAAATGTTGTCCTAAAATTAATCTTTGCTCATCCGATGCCGAGTCCGAACTGCGATCATCGTGGATTCGTGCATGATCAAACCACTTAGATCTAACCATTGTTGCGGAGGTCCCATCCCACGATAATCTTCTTCGTTAGACGAATCAGCATAGTTTGCGTCCACCTCCGAACCTTCGCTACCTGAGTATTGCATACCCTCGTCTTCACCTTTGTCAGCGTAAGCCTCGTCCCCAAGCCAGAAATGCCCACTTACGAATCCTGTGTTTAGGACACCCGCATAATCCAGTGCCATTGTTGGATCAATGAATGGCTTGGGTACCTCTTCTGCCAGTTCGATGTTTAGTACCGTTACATATAGCACACAGTCATCTGGGCCATGAATGGGATTTAACACTCTTCTAACCAGAGAACCCCAAGACCGGTCGCCTTTAAGTTTACACAATTTCCAACTACCTGTTTCACCAACAGGCACCAACGCTTCTATGAAAATTTTATGTAAAGATGGGTTGATATTTAGTATGTCCGCCACTCGGGTCTTAAGGTCTTTAAAATTAACTGCACTGAGATCATTCAATTCCATGTCTATACGGTGACAGCTACATAGGTCATCCCCATGTGGTCTGTTTCTGATTACTTGTTCCCCGTGAAAAATATGCACTATTCTTGTTTCTGATATTGTCTACGACAATAAATCAAAATTAATCTTTGCTTTATTTTTCAAATAATCTAATTTGTTATAGGTGAAATTTAATACACAGCTCATCCATAATATTATATACACATCATATTTATAATTGCACAACATTATACAACAGATCTAAATTAATTTACGTACACATCAGATCTAAGTTAGTTTCGCACAACATATCTAGGTTATCCACAAATTTTTGACAGCCATATTTCCTAAATTATCGGTTCGCTACTTATTAATCTAATTCTTTGTTTAAATATATATCACACCTAAATAACAGATCTATGCTTGCATAGCACATGTACTTCAGATCTACGTATCCTACAACATATCTAAATCATTAACAGGTTTTCCACGAATTTTTAAAGTAGATCTATATTCGAAACTAAATTTCTAAAGCAAATATGTATTTAAAACTAATTTCTAAAGCATAACTGTATTTTAAATTTAATTTCTAAAGCAGATATGTATTTGCAACTAATTTCTAAAGCATATATGTATTTTAAATTTAATTTCTAAAGCAGATATGTATGTAAAACTAATTTCTAAAGCATATCTGTATTTTAAATTTAATTTCTAAAGCATATCTGTATTTTAAATTTAATTTCTAAAATAGATATGTATTTAAAACTAATTTTTAAAGCATATCTGTATTTTAAATTTAATTTCTAAAGCAGATATGTATTTAAAACTAATTTCTAAAACAGATCTAATTAGAAGTTCAAAAAAATTACCTTTTTTCTTCTCTTCCTCTTCCTCTTCCTTTTCTCTTCTTCTTTCTCTTCCTCTTCTCTTCTTCTTCCCTTTCCTCCTTTTCTCCTTCTCTCCTCTTTTCTTTTCCTCCCTCTCGTTTCCTCCCCTCTCTTTTCCTGCTTTCTAACCAAATGAATTTTTTTTTCGCAGCCCTCTCAGTCGCCACCTCTGGTGGTCATATAGGGCCTAAGTCGCCAGCCCGGCTGGTGATAGAGGAAGGCTTTGCGTTAGTCGCCAGGCGGGCTGGAGACAGTGTGCTAAATGGGCTGAATCGCCACTTGGGTTGGCGACTGTGGTTATTTTTGTAATTTTTTTTCTCCTGTGTTTTTTGTGAGATTATTATTTTAATACATATTTTCTGTACGAAAAATTCTAAGGATCTAAGCCACATTAAGTGGAAATATTTACCAAACAAACTAAGCTTGCCACAATGGTATGGATCTAAGCCACCTAGAATGAAAATCCATACTAGGCAAGAAAAACCCTAAGGTATCTCAACAAGAATCTCATTTCAATTGCTACTTTCAATCAAATTTAGTATGTACTCATACAAGAGAATTCCTAACTAAATATATTCAACATGTTGATGTCTATTTGAAAAACCAATAAATGTTAGTGGTGAGGATGGTAGGATTGGTGGGCGAAAACTGCATAAGTGGGATAATGGTTGGATATCTTATTCTAAAAAAATAAGGACTAAAAAGTTGTGTTATACGTGTAGTGGTATAAAAACGTACCATCAAAAGCTTGGTATGGGACAGGCATGACCTAGCAGTCTTGCTAAGTAATTCACCCGGCTCTACATGGATGAGTGAGATATATTGATGAGTAATCATTTGATTGCGTGATTGTCGGTTAGGGAAGATCTCTTCCGTGCATTGACCCTTATACTATACCATTACTAGGGAGGGGTCAGGGTGGAGGGTTTGGCCTGCCACAATGGTATTAAGGCTACCAATCTGGTGGTAAACTTTATATTGAGTAGAGCCAAGGTTATTATAAGGCAGAATGAAGAGTGTGTTATCCTCAACTCAATCACATGATGAACTGTGGCATGTAAATGATCTGATAGTAATAAGTTGAGGAATCTTGTGGGTAAAGTGGTACACCTCTGTAGAGTTTTAAAGAAGTATTCGAGTACTCTGTGCCCCTGGGTTCTTGGGGCATGCTGCGGTCAATGAGTTCAAATCATGTTGTGTGGCACAAATAGTATTGTGAAGTTTTGAATAATCATGATGTGTTGAATCATTGTCCAGTCATAAAAAATTTGAACAATCCCCCATGAAATTATCTACACAAAGACTCATTCTAAAAACGTATTAAATGGTTTTGTTTATTCATATATGTATATTTGGCATCTTTTAACCTACATGTCTATTTTATTAGTCACCTCTGCATGTATATGAATATGCAATTGTTATACTGTGGCTTGCTGAGTACTCTGTACTCACTTTTGCTGATCGTCTAATCAGCGAAAGAGAATTGATGAAAACTTCAGAAGACCAAGATATCTTAGGGTCATGTACCAAGTCAAATATGACCTGTGAAGGATCCCGAACCGCACTGTAGCTTTCAAAAAGAAGCAAATCAACTTCTTGTTTTGGCCCTGTCAGCTCCTCTAATGTAATTAGGGTGCTATATCCATTAGTAATAGTTGTAATTTCTTGTGCTGCTACTACTATCATACTATAAACATGAACTGAGACCCACAAATGTGAGAGTAACTGTACTTTGGGTAGTTACGGTGTCAGGGCTCATCAAACGGGTGGGCCATCCCCTCACAAAGGACAAACCCCATTCTCTATGCTTGACAAGACCAACCATTCAAGCCAGTATTCATATTATCTTTCCGGTTAGAATGAGTTCCCCACCTACAGTGGCAACTAACTCATTCAAACTAGACCATTGGACTTCCATTTACTAAATTTCTCATAAGATCATGATATCCAATTCTACATATACTTATCAGAATTTGAGATGATCAACAAATTCATAAAAAGTGGAGTTATTTAGATATGGTTATTGTCTTAAGTTGGTGGTGACATGGTTGATACATGGTTTTATTGATCTGGTAGTGTTGGTCATATGTTTAAGCTATTACTATCAATTGGCTACTTAGGTTTAACATTGATTGATCTAATTATGCATACAAATCTTGAAAAAGAAATAATAGCAGTGGTTTGAAAATAGTAGGTTTAACATGATCAAGAAATATGATTTACCTTGCATGATGTGATGTTCAGTTGGAGTTACCGAAGTGGCTAGTTTCTGAGACTTGACTCGCTTGTGACCTAATCGAGTGACAAATAATGTGGACATAAGTCCATCAAACAGAAAATATTTATTTATAATTTTACTTTCCTTCATGGAAGGTCATCGAACAATGAGGTAGATTGAGTGTGATTAGGTGATGAAAGTAAATAAGCAAGATAGATTTGATATCAAGAACATAATCTATAAAAGTAAATGATGCAAATTAGGGTTTGAGTTGTGAAGTGATTGGTTGAGTGTAAATGTGAGTTGAAAATAAGATAATTAAATTCTAAGATTTTGGGGGTCTAATCAGTTTTACTCTTCAATTAGTTGAAGGGTCTCTCAATAAAATATTAAGAAAAATATTTTCAGTTTTTAAGGATTTAACATTCATCCTTACAACAAAATGAATCTTTACACCTTGAGATTAAGTTTAGAAATTGAATATCTTAGTTTAATATGCTATCAATTTAAGTTTAAGAATATTCAGGGATTTGTATAATAATAAAGAGAATATAATTAAGTTTTGATATAAATTAGCATTTGGGTTAATTTAACTTATTTTAACTTAACTTAATTTTATCTAGATTTAAATATATTAGAATTCGCACAAACCAGTAACTTACAAATATGTTGCTATTTTAGTTAACCAACCAAGAGCATATTAACTCCAGCATGATGTAATCAAATGCGTGCTCTTTTACAATACGTTGAAGGGGGATATTAGGGAACAGTACTCCCCATCCAACGGAACAAACTCCCGCAACTTCTTCATCCCGACGCAGCTGCCCGGATCGACGCCGTCCGCCTTCCCCTCTGCCTCCTGCTCGCGTGGCTGCTCCGCACGCCTCTACCACCCGCACCCACCGCCTCCGCCAGTCGCCACCGCCCTGGCCCGCCGGCCGTTCCAGCCCACTGCCCCCGCTGGAGCTCCTCCCCCACCACCTTAACGGACTAGGACATTGCGCTCCGCCGCTGCCACCGGCCCGGCCTCCATATCACCCCTTCCCGCGGCCTCGCCGCCCGCCCTCAACCAACCCGACCAACCGCCGGGCCGCCGCCTCCCCACCTCCTATGCCCGGGCCGCAGCGAGGTCAGTAGCTTCTTCCTTCTCCCACCTCCCCTTCTTCCTCCCCTGCCTATTCCGTTGGGTTCTTCCCCAACGGAACACCGTTTCCAATTGTTTCTCTACGTTAAAAATATGAAGTACTCCATATTAGTTGTACATTTAAAACTATTTATATGGTCGTCCACTTGGATAGGCTTTTCTTCTATCCGTGAATGTCCCTTGGAGAATGGTAATGCTTTTTCCACACATTTATCCTTTCGTCCAATGTTCTGCACTTTTTTTTTTTTGCAAAAGGGTGATGCCCCACTTCCATTTTCATTGAAAACGAAAGCAACAAAGGTCCAATACAAACCACCAAACCAAAAAGGGGAACAGCAACCTAGCCTGATCCCGAAAACAGAGTGGGACTAGAAGTACGCCCTAGAACGCGCCCTGGAAGCTTAGTGTATGATGTGAGCCTCCGCATCTTACGCCTAAGAACCAGAGGGAAGAGAATTATCTTATACATAAAAGTGCACCAAACTTCGAACCAACAACCTTCAGGGATGCCCGCGCAGGGGGCCTGAAGGCGAAAGCAGAACCAGAAGTAACAGAAACAAAGGCAGGATGAGAGCAGTTGCATCCCCAGGGACTCTTCTTTTACTCGCCGTAAAGCTCCTTGCGCCTAATCTGCACGGGCTCTCTTCTTTGGCTTGCCATCTTCACCGAAGACCCCCCTCACCGATCTGTAAATCATGTCCAGGCCCATCTTTACCAATTGCTCATCGTCTGCCTTCAGCAAACCTGTCCACAAATTCCAAAGAGAGCAGCACATGAAAATAATGGGCGGGGGGATGTCAACATTTTGTTCTCAAAGCAGGATGAGTTTCTGTGCTTCCAAATAGCCCAACACACAGCTGCTGAGCTCCATCCCGCCAAGTTAGTCTTATTTGCTATTATCCCCCTTTCCCATCTTTTTATCTGTCTAATATTACCAGGCCTCCAATTCATGTTAAAGCATTTAGCTAACAGGCCCCAAACAAATTTAGCCACATGGCAAGTGAAGAACAGGTGATTTGATTCACTGTGTCAATCTCATTACAAAACTCGCAGGTTGGGTCCCCTTTCCATTTCCTACGCCTCATATTATATTTAACCAGGACAGCCTTGCCATGGATAAGCCACAAGAAACATTTAATTTTCAGGGGAAGTTTAGCCTTCCAGAATTTCATTTTTTCCTTTGAAGTCTAGCAAAATGCCAATTCCCTGATGAGTTTCTCATTGCATATTTCAAAAATGTCAGATATAGAATCCTTAAGTGGCTTGTTTCTGCACTTGTACGTACAGTTGAATCAATCGTGGGTTTTTTGAAAAAAAAACGGACTCCGGGGATCAGCCAGTCTTTTGCTGCTTTTGGACCAACCTGCCCATGGGTTGACTGTAATCGGTAGCCGACGGTGTATTATTCTCTTAATTGACAGGAAACATGCACATTGTACTGTACAAGAAAATATGACTCGCGTTTATACAGCCACAAGACACTAATAGGTAATACTTGTAGAAAATTAAATTTGCAGAACTGATCAAGGGATACTTGCAGGTAGCTAAATCCATCTAGTTTAGTCATAGCCAGGCCAACTAGGAATTAGGAGTGTCAATTGCATACGTGTTCTGAATCTAGTTGCAACCAGGTGATAAGCTAAAATGTTTGATCTTGACAATTTGACCCATATCCATGTCTATATCCAAATATCCGACATATGTAAAAAATACTTACTTCTGATATCCGAAATACGATTTTATCCACAGTGCTATCTATATTTGGTTTCAAAATTGATTAAACAACTTGCATGTTTTATTCTATTATGTCCAATTAGTTGGGCAAATATTTATCGTTTAACGTGACCATGTATTCTTTAGGTGAAATAGTGTATTAGAATGATTAGATACATTGTGCATGAGTACAAAGTTTAATAAATATATGTATTTGTATCTGATAATATCTAAAACCCTCTTCAAGTAAATCTACATCCATATTAGTATCAAGAATATCCAAATCTGACTTATAGATATGGTGTGTGGTAAGACCATCATGAGATCCTCCGTATCTGATCCAATGACATCCCCACTGGGAATAAATCCCTGATTTCCAGTGTCTCTTCGGCAGCTTCGGCTGTCTTGTGGACCATGAAGAGCCAGGCTAAGGTAAGAAGCTCCCCGCCTTTGGCCATCTGTGCCGCATGTGCCTCAGGCCGAGACTTGCCGGCGGTGAAAAGGAGGAGCCGAACCCACATTTCTTTGATCTCCTCCAAAGTTTCCTTGCATGCCGGCGGATTATGGAATATCTCATATTCACCGTGTCTACCTTGAGCAATGCCCTTGAGATCGTTCTCCGTCAGGGCTCCTTGGGTGACGAATGACCGCAGGGTATCTTGAAGGCTGCTAGTTGTGGCCAGCAACATGGATGATTGGGCAGCAACAAGGTAGAGCATGTAGTTAGAGAGTTTTCGGCACTCCTCCACCAGAACATTAACACTAGCAGCATCCATCTCCATATCCGAAGGAGAATCAGTTGAAGGTGGACGAGGAGGCGGCTCCTCCACTAGAGTATTAACACCATCAGTGTTTTTCTCCAAATCCGAAGGCGCATGAGGTGAAGGTGGATGAGTTATAGGCTCCTCCACAAGAACTTGAACACCGGCAGAATTTGTCTCCATATCTGAAGGTGGATGAGGTGAAGCTGGTGGGTATTTACTTAGATGTGCCTCAGTGAATAAGTGCAAGGTAACAATCTGTTGACCAAGAGGCACCATCGGTTCTATTAGTTCTTTCAGGACTGCTCGGAGATTTGGCCAATCTTGTGTTGCGAAGGGTAAGCTGTCTACCAACCCCTTGATGATCTTGTCGTCCACCGGGACATAGTCTATGTCTAAAAGTTTGCTGAGCCAAAAGAGCTTCTCACTTTTCATGCCAACCAAGCTCCACGTCTTCCTAAGTATAATCATCACCCGTTGGGACAGCCGGGACTGCCCACGGTAATACCCTAGGTAGTTACAGAAACTATACTGCCCCATGGAATTCGACCACAAAGGCCTTTTCTCCGACCAACCAACATTACTTGAGAGAAGAAACCAAAACATGCCAGCAAGCCTATAGTACTCTCGGGCCTCCAGCCATGCCCAATTCCAAGGTGACAACATGACCATTGCAAACATACCACAACTGTCCAGAAGGATGCCTCCAATAAATAGTGAACATGTGATTGCAACATCAACCCTGTTATATCTTTGTAAACGGCTTCCGTTGAAGAGCACAAGTGCAACCACTATGGACACCTGAGAGAAGCATCGAAGTATGATGCATATCCTTGTTTGAAGCACCTTAGCCTTGGTATACAAATCATCAAAAACCATGGCAAGCTCAACCTCCAAAAGCTTGGGCAGCTGGCCTTCATCAATTTTGTCTTTAACACAAAGGCTTTGACGTTCCTCGTTAGACATAGTAAGGATGGACCGTCCAGCAAAGACATCTCGGATGGCTCGCGCAGAATACAAAGCAAAGCATACAATACTAGAATAGTCACTTCGATGATTTGTCTTTGGAAGGTTTTCCTCCTTTTCTTCATTAATAGAGCCCCTGATGTTTTTTGGGTCCCCATACATGAGAGCCAATGTCCTCTCCCCATACTTGATGATACCAGCAATAAATACAAATATGCCAGGTAATAGAAGATTCATATTTTGCCAACCCGTCGACTTCCAAAAGACATATAAGGCTAGGAAAACTTGGATTACTAGATTCAACAAATGTCTCAACAACAAGTTGTTGTATTCAATAGCAAAAGCAGTAATGGTGTCTTGCCCACCAAGATGAATGAAGAGAAAAGGTGCCCACAAGAACACGAGTTTATGCGTCTCTAAAATGTATACTTTCCAGTGCTGGCATCATTGTGCCTGGAGAGGTAGCCCAAGTCGTAAACTACTACAAAATCTGCACCCAAATATGTTACCCACATAGTGAACCTGAGCAGCGCGTTGCCAGTATGTCGCCGCATGCCACCAGTGAAGGAGAGGAACATTTGTAAAATGAAGCTAAGGACAACTAGTAGTTGGATTTCCCATTAATTAAATAATGCAACCAAGCTTGCTATGATCGTAAATCCTGTCTTGACAATATTTATACTTTAGTGATTTTGCAAATAACAAATTTTCAATCACTAATAGGCAGAATGGAAATGCAACATATTAGCGGTGCAGAATATGATAGTCTAGTATCCCAAAACAATTAAAATAATATCCACAAAGACAAACGCAATTCCAAGATGCACATTCACAATGAATTTTACATGACGTTAGTACATATTCCAAACATACTTTCATTCGATTTGGTTAATCCATCAACATTAGATGCTCTCTTAGTGATCTAATTATGTATTTCTGTTCATGCTTTATTTGCATCAAATGAATGTGATCTCAGAACAGTACTAACCTCTTTATGCAACACTACAGGTGATCTGATATCCAAAATTCCAATTCACCCCCCTTGAGAACTCTTCAGTAACCAAGCCTGACTACCGCATGCAGATTGACAGAAACCCTACTACCACCTGCATGTAAAAACAAGGTTCAAAAAAAATGTGAGCAGTTTTTCATGATCAAAATTCAGAAAGGTTCTAAGTCACATGATATAATTCAACCATAAAGCCTCACCAGACAATCCCTAATCTAGTTAACTGAAAACAAAAATAACCAAAACAAAAATGTTATAATCTAGTTAACCCTTGAAAACCAAATTGTTGCATTGATCTAGTGAACCCTTTTTTTAAAAAAGGGTTCATGCATATTACTACCGTATTTTAACAGTACTGCACATCTACAAGTTTATCCTTTTGGGTTGCATATATATTTTACAAAAAAACTAGTTCAAGTTCAAATACTACTACATATTAAAAAAAGTCAGCATAAGTATTCATAATTTGCATAATGAAGCAACCTGTACAACATATATAATTACCTGGCAAAAGTAAAATTCAAAATTTTAGATTCTTCAGGTTTTTCCATTACTACCAGAAAGATATATTAGTGCAAATTAGGAATATCTACGTGCAATTGCTCTTTCTAGTGTATGTGCAGAAGAAAACTGGAAATAATAGTTGCCTTGTCCAAACATACATGAACCATAATCACAATGAAACAGCGTGTGAAGAAATGCAGAGGATTAAAGCTTTGTGTATTGCAAGGTGTATGCAACGCCTTCAGAGGTTGAAAAGAGCAAGATATAGAGCATAGAAAAGTAAAATCTGACCCAACAACTTTGTTTCTTTAATATAACAATATCCACATTAAGACTTGTCATTTTAGAGTAACTCCAACATTAGAACAGAACTAATATGTGCAATGAATTCCATTGACAATGCATATGAAGTCAGAAACGTCTCATTTTATCCTTAGATTTGCACAAATATACAAAATGTAAGACAAAAGGAGATGTTCATCGGAGTAAATGTTCAACTGCCAAGATATATAAGCTTTATCAGCCTAATATTTTAACTCCTTGCTTTTTTTTTGAAAGAGCGCTTATATATTAATGTCACGGGACAGTACAAATACAAAAAGGACCTTAAGAAAAGGAAAATACAATGACACTCCTTTCTGGACTTTTCTGCAAAATGGCACCACAGTGCCCATCGCTGAAGCGCCTCCCATCACCGAGGATCGGGATCCTGTGACATAAGTAACTCCTACCGTCGCCAAAATCCAAAGCCTTCATCGTGAATCGGACAGACACCAAGAGTGTCATGTCTCTCCTCCTTTCCTCTTTCTCTCTGCTGTATAAGTCTGTCAGGGCAGGAGTAGTACCCTAACATTGTGCTGATTGGGGCCGTTGGATGGGATGCAGATGGATGAGATCTAGCGCTACAATATAAATCACTACAGTAGTACAGTGGAATGAACAGTGAAATCGCTACAGCTGTTTGCTCGCCCTGCCGCTACGGTTTCCCTCTCAGTTCTCCGTCAGCCATCCATCCAAGAATCAAAGGTCCACGATCGACAGGCCACCTTGCTACTCAGTCGCCCCCTCAAGTCTTTTCTCACCCCGCGTGGACCATAGAAACTTGGATGGATGGCTAAGTTAGGTGCACAATATAGAACGGCAAAGAATACTAATCGCCGAGGACGCGCTTCCGCCTCCGGAAACTGTACCCTTAGTAATGTCAGCGGATGTGCACCACATAAACACTACCGATGGGTGTCCCACCACCGAAGGGAAAGCAACGTTGGCCAGCTCTGCCGCCGAATCAGACTCCCCCCTCTCTGGGTTTTGCGTATAGCTGGGTACCTCCAACTCCAAGCCCTATGCCACCTAGGACGCCGGAGACGATAAATCGGCGCCCGCGTTGCGCTAATGCGAACGCCGGGGAAGAAAGCGCCGCATAGAAGAGCACCAGACAGAGTCCCCGCCCCCAACCGTGCAAAGCTAGATCCACCACCGATGCACGCCAGAGCCCACATCGGTGAGGATCAGAAATCCTCCGCTGTCTCCCCAGATCCCAGCGCCGCTACCGTCGGAATCTAGATCGGCCCCGACGGAAGACATAACAAAAGGGACTGCAAAACCTCAAAGAAGATGTTGAAATTTATGAACTCCGACATCGATGACAAACACTTATATCCTGATGATGTTCCTTAACCCACAAAACCCTAAAACTAGTCAAATCTGACACCTATGTCGTGGAAACGGCATAGAAAAAAACTCACAAAGCGCTTGACCGAAGAACGGCAGGCTTCTCGCCCACGAGCTTCGATACGCGACGGGCAGCTCCTCCTGTAGCTGCCGTCCTGCTCATCCTGCTCGCGTTGTCCCTCCCTCCCTCTCTTCGTGCCTCCCCCTCGACCTTGATCCATGCTCCTGGTCCCTCTTCTCCTTTCTCTCTTTAATTGGTCACTGCAAAGCCAAAGTGCTAGTATGTTTTGTAGGTGCAGTGCTCTCTCTCTCTTTTTAAAGGCAAAGGGGGTGTTCCGCTGCACTCACAAGTGCAAAATTCAAATTAAGGCCAGTTCAAACTCAAAACTGAATCAATTCGAATTAGTTATTGTTTAGCAAAGTTTATGTAGAATAGAATTGAAATTGAGAAAATTTTATTGGATGAATTAAATTTAGACCTTTAATTTAAATTGCAGTTCTAAACATGGTTAATTTGTATTAAAATTAAATTATCACAGTTCGGGGAAATTAGATTAGTTTATTATTATTATTTTTTGTTAAAAAGATTATAAATTTTATAATCTGATTCCTACAGATTAAAAGTAATTTTTGGTGAAATTTTTATTTAAATTTCAATTAAATTTAGTTAGAACTTCAATTAAATAAAAAGAAAACTAATTAAATTTATATTTTGGAGCTGGAGCTCGGCTCAGAACTGAAGTGGACTAAAAGCTGGAGTTGAGCTCCTAATTCAGTTCAAATTGAATCCATTGGCGCCGTGGTACCAGGACAACAGCGCCCAGCAGTCTCCGGCCATCTCCGGCGACAGAGACAGTGGAGCCACTGCGAGTGCTACCTTAGGTACTAATCCCAAGAACGGTGGCGAAGGCGAGGCAGTAAATCAACGGCGGTGACGACCCAAAGAAAGGAACAAGGGAGACGCTAATTTCAACGTTGCTGGGCTATTCCGGTGAGGCTCGCCGGCGGGGAACAGGTCGGGCTTGCTCCTAGTGACGCCAATTTGGTGAATTCACAATCAATTTTGATTTAACAGTCGAATTGGGGATTAATTTCTCGACGATGACAGAAAAGGGGGCGCGCGGCGAATCTCCGACGATGGTTCGTCGGAGGCGGCGGCGCTTGGCACGGAGTCAGAAGAGGTCCAAGGGGTTCTTTTGGTACAACTAGGTTGGGCAGAGGCGTGCCGTGTATAGATGACAATATGAGCTCGTTTCCTAGTGAAGCGGGGGTCGCCGGTGACGAGGTGATGGAGAGGAATCTAGCAAATCGTCTGAACAGAAATGTTTCTATGGTTGAGGGGGTCAGATTGGGAAGACAAATTTTGAATTTTTCGGGCGTTTAAGTGGTCTGATGGGCGAGTAAGAGAATACGGCCATTGTGGCTAAAAACGGTGGTCTGGTGGCAATGGTTGGCCAGACTGGTGCTGGGGAGGAATATGATAGGGGTATGGGTCTCGTCGTTGCTCTCCTGAGTTCCCACGGCAGTATCCGACAACAGAACAGTAGCCGTTAACAACACAATACTAAGGCTATTTTCAATAAGCTTAACTCTGCTTGACTCTTAAACGGAATATTTCCTGCCACGTGATGCGACGTGGGTGGTCCGATCTTTCGATGAGAACAAGAACTATCGATTTGTGAAGACGACTCTCACGATCCGGTTACCAACCGTATACGACTGATACGCCCTGGCAATCGCTGAACCAACTTCGGATTATTATCGACCGAACTAGAAGCACGATCGACCTGATCACGAAGATCTATTCCTGCAAGCAATCGAAGAACAAGCAAGAACAAGATAAACAAGCAATCTGAAATTGCAAATATAGATTGAATCACGAAAAAGAGTTGAGGTTCCGAATACAGATATTGATGTTGATCTAGCCAACCAAGAAGAATATCTCAATAGCTTCACGAAGGAAAGATTATGACTAAACAAAACCCGTTGAACCCTAATGGTTCAGTATGATTATATAGAGGAGGTAAAAGAGATTGGTGGTCAGGTAAGGAAACCTGAAACCGACATGGACTCTTTCCCTACTTGGACTCGAACTCAATACACGGGACTTGAACCAACCAAAAAGGTGATGCAGCACCGACTCAGTCCAATCAGAATCTGGTCGAAACTTGTTTTGTCAATTTCCAGCGATCCAGAAGGAATTTGGACGTGGGGCTAGATACATTGGAAAGATCTCGTCGTGGGCTTCTCCGTGGACTATAAGAGTGTCCCAATCGGACTTCGTATGAGGGAGTTATGGTCGTTTGAAGGCAAGCTGCTCCTGGATGGCCGAACCGGACTCCAACTCGAATCCATCCCGGACTCCAACTCGAATCCATCCCGGACTCCAACTCGACTTGGGCTCCTTGCTGGTCCTCTCTATGGTTCCTAAGCACAATATTATTACTATTAGATAGTAAACCATTTTCAAAACCATATATATATAAACTTAGAAACGAGTTCACCTGGCAATGCAACAATCGGGTTTTGCTGCGCGTTATGGGTCCTTGTGTAACAAGCAGAGGATTATGGTTAGTGTTGTTGGATCTAGGTAGATCTTAGTATCTAGGTTTTGATGATTAATGACGTTTTGGATAAATCCATGATGATTAAAGTTAATATGAAGATATCAGATTTGATGATTAAATGACAATTTATATAAATCCTGATTTAGCACAAGTAAATTGAATTGATTATCGGTAAATCCTGAATTGGATGTTTTCCTCGATTGCGGGTTTGATATTGATGCATATGTAGAGGATGAGCTCGGTGGTTGCATCAAGCTTATGCTAATTGATTGATCAAGATGTTATATGTTAAATCTTGAGGTTGATGACTTCAGTTGTGGATTTGATATCGATGCACATGTTGAGAGAGAGCTCAAGATGATTAGTTATCCATGTCTGTGCAAAAGGTTGATGACTCCGGGTTCTGGATTTGATATCTCTATGTATGATTGAGAGAGAGCTCATGATGTTAGTCATTCATATTGATTGATATCATAACTTGAGTAGTATGGATCGTGTGCGCATTTCTTGTATCATATATGGATCTATATGATTGTGAGATTCATCCATTACTCATTTGTTGTTCAATTGAAATTGGTTTTGTCATTTCACCGAAGAAAGAAATTGTTGAGTGAACTCCTGTGTGGAGTGATTTATCTGGTGGTGATTAATGACGAACTGCAAATGAGACTAACGTTTGCGCATTGAGTGTATATGTTCTAGTCTCAGAATGATTGCAGGATGAAAACAAGCAAGGGCGTGAAGAGGATGAAGACAATATGAGACATCCCGAGCAAGGTCAAGCTTAGCGAGGACGAGCTTTGCGAAGACAGGCGTCGAGATGTTGAGCTTCGCGTGGTCAAGCTTAACGAGATCGAGCTTTGCGATGACGAGTGTCGAGCGGTCGAACTTCACGAGGTCGAACTTCACATAAGGTAAAATCCAAGATTAAGGATTGTTTTCTTAGGGTTTTACCGGTCTCGGTGTTTGGAGACAGACCGGGTTGATAGGTTTCTTTTTACTAGTTTGACCGTACTATTAAGAGGGGTCGGAAATGTAACACCCCTGTTTTTGCTAAACCCTAAAATAGCCAAAATCCACATCTGGACCCCAAAACCTAATCTGCTTCAGCCATTTCCTTCTAAATGCTGTTCAGAACATTTTTCCCTTCGGGACCATCTCCAAATCTCACCCTAAAGCCGAGTTTCAAGCCTCGCCATTTTAAAACCCTAATTACCCTGTTTTACCCTAAACTGTTTTCCCCAATTTTGTCGAAACCCTTCAGATCTTGCCCGATCTTACCAAACTTTGGCCAGATAAGTTCCACTAATCTTTTGCAACTTAGCTGCGAAATCAGATTTCAGATCGGACCCTCAGATCTCCAAATTTGCAAACAGGCCCAAGTCCTATTCAAATTATCCTCACAGAACAGCCCCTGGAATAAGTTTCAGAAATTGCAGAACAGCCAAAATGTTATTTTCGAGTCCTTTCGACCAGCGCCTGGTCGTTGCCACGACCAGTGCCCGAGCCACCGTTGCCGCGCCGCGTTCTCGCCGCATTTGCTCGCCGCCGGCCACCGTTTCTTGTCGCCTGCATTGTGAGCAACTGAGCCACCTCCCGCGCACGTGCCAGCGCCGTGGCATCGCCTTGCCCAGCGGTTAAACGGCCGCGCTCCCGAGCCTCGTTTTCGCGCGCGCTCCCGTTGCCGTGGCAGTTGCATGGCGTTACGTGTCATTGCCGGAGCTACATTGTCGCCTCCGCATCTGCGCCATCACTGGTGAAGTCCCAAGGCAACTGGCAAAGCTGCAGCACCGCCTGAAGCGCGATCACGTCGCCGTCGCCGTCGTTGCGCCTGCGCCCGACAATTTTCTCCCCGGCGCAAGCAACCGTTGTCGCGTTTCCCTCGCAAACTCCGTCCCCGTGCCTATTTAAACCCCCTCGACGCTGTGAAGAAGCACAAGCTCAGGACTTAGCCAAAATTCCAGCTTCTCACCGTTTTCGCTTTCTTCTCCGGCGAGCCAGTGAGAGAGCTCACGGTGCCAGCCCTTTCCACAGCCCCTCTCTTCAATCCAGGTTCACCAGTGAGTTCCCCTCGTTCCCCTCTCTGTGTCATAGCAACCAATTGCACTAGATCGATCCCCATCGCCGGTGATCGCCGGATTCCCGATTTGCCCTGTTCCCCCAATGCCACTCGATTCAGCCCAAATTAACCCTCAATCCTGTAGAAGAAGTTGATCAGTAAGCCTAGTAGAGCAAGCCTGTAGAACCAGAATCCCCAATTAAGCTCAAATCGAAGAAATCCCAAATTTGAACCTCGGCCGTTCGCCGGACTTCGGCGCCAAGCTTCTCCGGCCGATATCCAATGAAATTAACCTCCCCAGTAGCTTTGTTGTGCCCTAGAGACCATCGCCAAGCTTGGAATTGAGCTCTTTCGCCCTGTATCGAAAATACCCAAGCTCCAGTGTCGTCTTCTCCAGCGCCGGTCGCCGGAATTTGTTCCCGGCCGATCCAGCGCCTGAAACCTTGTCCCTTAGATAGATTCCAGTACCCTGAGCAATATTGTCCACTAGCTCGACACCTGGATCTGCCTAGATTGTGAGTTATGCCTATGCCAAGATCACTGTCTAGTAACTCACTTCATGTCCAGGCCACCGTGGTTCATCGCCGGATTTGGCCACCCTCCGGCCACTTTCAGCCCTTGTGCCTGTTGAGTATATTGTTCCTGTTAGTAATGCCTACCTCCCAGACAAAGTGGTGCATCATTTGGAGCCCTGGATCAAAAGTTAAGCCATGCCCTAGTTTCTGGCCATGTCCAGCACCATGTCAATGCATGTCAGCCACTGGCATTAGCCTTGTTTGACCCCTTCTGGTTGAGCAATTGAAATGCCACCTTGTCCTTTAGATTCCTGGAGTTGAGATCTACAACTTTCTCTACTGTCACTTCTCCAGAAAACCATCCTAAGACTAGTTTCCAGTTATGTCAAAGCCATGAACTGAATGTCGACCCTTCGACGTTCAATCCTTTTTAGCCGTTTCTTCGACCAGAGCCCTCGTGACCTTACCCTAACCTTTTCCCCTGCATACATGGCTTATTTACTTAATACTTTCTATAGAAACTATTTTCAGTATGCTTATGTGGTATGTGTTTGTGTGTTGTCTGATTGCCGCAGAGTCAGAAGCTGAAGGAGCGGAAGAAGTCCTTGAAGATCCGTCTGAGTTTTTAGACCCCACATTGCAAGGCAAGCCTCATTCCTTTGATCATGTCTCACCCAATATTTTCATATGAAGTATATTCACTGTTTCTTACTATGCATGTTTAGTTGAAATACAAGTTATGTTTGAATGACATGAGTAGATATTCCCTAATGAATCATGAAACCCTTTTTGTTATTGAACCTTCTTATGTATGCTTTTGTCACCCTAGGACTCATATACTGAATATCCACATTAAACTTGAAATGGTCAAATGCATGAGAAGTTATAATGAAAACCGTTTTGACAAGAAAACTGATAAAAGGGATCGGTAGTGAGGATTGGATTGTATGGAGAGGGTGCGGTGCGCACCAGGGTATGTGAATGTTCCTCACTATTGGTTCATAAGGACAAGAACCTTGTGCTGTGTCTCTATACGAATTGTAAACGTACCAACCACTAGCCTGGTATGGGACAGGCACAACTCAGTAGCTTTTTGGTATTAGCAGTTCCCTGCATGGTTTGACGATCTGGTTTCTCGCGTGGAAACTGGAAGGCCAAGGTTCGGCCATGAGTGATGTGAGTCAGAAAAATGATGAGAGAAAAAGGCGTTAATGAAGGAAGGCGCCCTAGACCTGATTAAGCCGTGAGCGGCTGTAATCTTAAATGGTCGTATGTCTCGCGTGGACATAGACCAAGGCTATGTGTCCTGAGGGAACATAGACCAGAGAGGCTAGGAAGTAAGGCAGTGGGGAAGACCCACAACGGTACTTGAGACTTAATTGTCTATTTACCGGGCAGGGATACTGTTAATACTGAACTGTAAAGCGTTGTGTGATCTCGGCCTTGTCACAAGTGTATAAGTCACATGAAGCTGATCCGACTTGAAAGCCGAGTGAACCAGTGGATTTAAAAAGAGGTACACCTTTGCAAAGTGTAAAAGAAGTATCGGATACTCTGTACTCCCAGGTCCAGGAGTCTTTTCGTAGTGGATGTTATCCATGGGTTATAGCACAAGTAATGTTTCGGAATATTTTCATAATGCGGTTAACAAAGTAGTGACTCATGGGAGACCACTACATCTAAGGTTTTATTGAAAACTTGTTTAACGTTCAAAGTATTATTCTCATGACAAAGTACTGTTTTACTGAACAAATGACTTGGAAATCTATATATCTCTATCCATATGAAACCAAAACCCCAGAATCATATATTTCACCCTCATGTAAGTACAATCACATTAATTCCCGGAATGAGTATTGCTGAGCACCAAGTGCTCACCCTTGCAATTTGCATCCAACTGTAGAAGAGGGATTCGAGGATCCCGAGTCCTTCAGTTATGAGTTCCCGGCAGAAGATGGAAGCGCCCCGGACGAGCCCACGTTCTAGAAGGATTGCGCACCAAGTCAAGTCAGATGTGGGAGGAGCCACTTCAACCCCGCTGCGGATGGAAATCAAGCTTTTTGTCGTTGCTTTGTGCTTTATGCTGTGTGTTCGGTACTTAGATACCGACTCTGGTTCTGATAAACTTGTTATTTTCTTAGCAACTCTACTTAGCGCCATTTTCGGTGCTTTGGGTATGTAATATTGGCCAAGCTGGCCTGCTACCTGTTTAATGTTATTATTATGCTTGTCTGGTTTGGAGCTCATGTGTCATCCTGCTGTGTGTAACCTACCTGGGCGGTTACCAAGGTGATCCTCAAATGGGGGTCTCACAGGAAACTAGTAGCTTGAATCTATCTAGTGCGGAAGCTCAGATGCATTCATATCATCTTGCACTAGTGTCTTGCATTGCTAGTGAGTCTAAGTGTAGTTCATGTGTATTAGATTAAATGTTTTGAAAACTGCACTTAGTCGTGATCGCCAGCTGTTTAAATTGGTTTATTTATCTAGAGCTGGTCATGGTCGTATTTGCATGTTCTGATCGTATCAGTGTTGATACGTGGTCGTGGTCGTGTCGCTTGTTTGGCGGCTTTCTGTTTAGGGTTTGGGCGTGGTCGTAGGAGTTCGGGCTGGTCGTACCAGTCTTCGACTCGCTTGCGTACGCTCGACCAAACCCTATCGACCACCTGTTTTCGATCGGATGTCAAGACCTGTGTGGTCGTGGTCGTTGCTAAGTGACACAAATCACATCCGCGAGAAAAAGACAAATCCGTATGTGCAAATACTTTAAAATTGCATTTGAGATGATTTTGGCTTGGACATTTTGACAGCAGGAAAGTTTCTGAATTTTTTAGAAGTTTCTAGACCTTTCTAGGTCTTGCTCCTGTTGACAAAATTGTAGAGCTCTGAGTTATCTTTCCAACAAGCCAAAAATCACCTCAATCGGATCTCTGGATCAAAAGTTATGCATGTTTTACTGTCAGTGTGCAGTGGCCGGACAAATGCATCCGTCCGGGGCTATCTGTCCGAAGTGGCCGGACAGTGTCCGAAATGGCCGGACATTGTCCGGCCTGTACAAGTTTTTTGAGCCGAGAGTTAACAGAGACATATCCATCTGTCCGGACGTTTTGTCCGGACAAATGGTATCCGTCCGGCCTTCACAAATTTCGCCCAACGGTCACTGACACATTTGCAACGGCTGAAATTTTTGTACTGGCCGGACAGTGTCTGAAGTGGCCGGACAATGTCCGGCCTGTACAACTTTTGGCCCGATTTCTTGCAAACGGCTAGTTTTTCATTGAGGCTATAAATACTTCGTGTTTGGCTTCATTTTTGGGTGCTCAAAGACTTCATTCTTCAGCTGAAAACCTAGCCAATTGAGTTGCATATGTGTTATTGCATTTAGAGGCTAGAATTGAGCCCAAATCTTGAGTAGATTTGAGAGAAAGCTTGAGGGAGAGTTTGTGAGTGTTTAGTGCACTTCATCTCCATTAGATTGCTAGTGCTAGAGTGTTGAGCATATCATTTGCATCATTGAGCTTCTAGCACGTGGTTGATTCAAGTGAAAGCGCATCCGGCTTGTTACTCTTGGCGATCGCCTTCGCCTAGACGGTGCCGGAGGAGAGCCGAGATCTCTCCAATTGAAGTTTGTCGGAGAGGCCGGCAAAAGATTGTGAAAGGTGTGGTGCTCGCCTATCCGGTGTGGAGAAGGAGCAACCCTAGTGAGATATCCTTGTGGATATAGAAGCGAGGCTCCGAGAGAGCGCTTCAACGAGGAGTAGGGGAGACCGGGCGAGTCTCCGAGACCTCGGTAAAAATATTGTGTCAATTGCGTATCTCATACTTGCTTTACATTCATCTTGACACAATTGCTAAATTCACCATTCTTGCTTGTCATATTGAATAGTTCATTTAGTTGAATGCAACAAATTGTTTAAATTGCTTTTAAGCCTCATTGTATAATTTAGCTCAAACAATTATCGTGATTAAAATTGCTTAATTGAAAAGAAATTTTAAAAGCCTCCTATTCACCCCCCCTCTAGTCGGCATCCTCGATCTTACAAGTGTGTGTATCCGAAGAAGTGATGTCCTCATCACCACGTGTGCGAGCACCATCTTAAAACACCAAGCAAGCACCAAACTTCCAACGGCTTAGCTCTTGCTTGGTTTTTAGCGTGGGCCCCACACTCCTAACCACCAAACAAACACCAAGCAAGAGCCAAACACTTCAATGACTTGGCTCTTGCTTGGTTCTATACGATTTAACAATTATATATTTAACGAATTTGTATTAATTCATGAATTTCAATATTAGCAATATATTAATATATTACTTACGAAATTAAATTCGATATTTGCGACAAAAAAAATAAATTCAACATTTTGGATTTAAAAATTACACTTGACAAAAAATTAATAGATATTAAAATTCAAATAGTGGTACATGGCATCATTGCGAAATACACTAAAATTAAATTTGGGAATAAATACCTACTATAAAATTCGATAAGATACTACTCATCAGCGTTTCCTCCGAAACGTTACCAAATGTGTTCGATCAAGTCTCTTTTTAGTTGTGTGTGTAGGTTGAGCACGGATGGCAGCATTTCTTCGAAGTACATCTTCGAATAAAGACGTACCCCCAGTGTGGATCACAGGCGGTACTACCATGGATGTGACCAGATGATCATTGTAGTCATAATTCTCGGCATTGTCACCGTGCTCATTCTCTATGATCATATTGTGTAAGATGACATAAGCCCGCATGATCTTCGCGAGGGTTGACTATTGCCAACATCGTGCCGCACCGTGCACGATGGCAAATCAAGATTGTAGAGCTCCGAAAGCTCGCTCAACATCTTTTCTCGCTCCTTCTTGGTGTTGCGCAAACAACCGATCTTTCACCGTCTGTGGGAGCGGTATCATCTTCACAAAGGCAGCCCACTCCGGGTATATACCATCGGCGAGATAATACACCATGTTGTACTGTCGGCCGTTGACAGAGTACTGAACATGAGGAGCCCTCCCTTTCAACACATCGGTGAATAAGGGTGATTGGTTTAGCACATTAATGTTATTGTTGGAGCCTGCAACACCAAAAAAACATGCCATATCCAGAGATCATACGAAGCTACCACTTCAAGTATAATCGTCGGGACTCCATAGTCTCTACGAGTGAATTGACCCTTCCATGCTGCGGGGCAATTTCTCCATTCCCAGTGCATGCAATCAATGCTTTCCAGCATACCCGGAAAGCCACGGGACTTTCCTTGTTGCAATAAGCGTTGGATATTCTCGACGGTGGGGCTGCGAAGATATTGGTCACCAAATATGTTGATAACACCTTGCACGAAGTTCTCCAAGCACTGAATCGTCGTGGATTCCCCAATCCGCACATACTCATCGACGGCATCGGCGGGGCCACCGTACGTGAGCATACGCATTGCTACGGTACACTTCTGTAAAGGGGAGAGTCCACGGCGATTAGTGGCATCCCTTCTTTCGGTGAAGTAGGGGGACCACCCACCTAGAGCTTCGACAATGCGGAGAAAGAGGGGTCTCCCCATCCGAAAATGGTGGCGGAAGATACTGTTTGGGTAGACGGAATATTCGGAGAAGTAGTCCGCGACGAGCCGTTGATGCCCCTCTTCGCGGTCTCTCTCAACATATCTCCTATTGCTGCTTCGGTGGCGTCCGCGGGATGACGAAGCATTGAGTCGAGCGTAAAGACCAGCGATAATACGATCTTTCTCCTCCTCCTCTATGAATTCCACCAAGAAATCCTCAATTTGGTTCATGGCATCCTCCTCGGAGCTATGTGTGCTCGAACTAGAGCTAGATGACATTTTGTGAGTGATTACTGAAACTGAGTTTCTCAAGAGCTGCACCATTTGAGAAGATAGCTGGATTGTGATAAGAAACTTTGTGGAGGGGGTGAATATATAGACAAAGAGTCCAACGGCTAGTTTGCAACGTCTATATTCAACGGCAATTTTCCAACGGTTACTTTGCAATGGCTATATCCCAACGGCTAGTTTTCATAGTTGGATACCAAAGTAAATTTAAATAGAGAATTATATATAGATTAATAACGGAGGATACATGGTTGGCTACAAGAGATAATTCAAAAATATAGTAACTAATCGTCGGGGGCATTAAGTTTCTCTCTCAGAATTTTCATCCCGGCATCGTACTTCGTCTTTTGTGCATCGTCGAAGATGGATTTGTCGAGACCCTTCATTTTCCAGTACGCTTATACAAGGCGGACTTTTCCTTCGACTTTGCCACGTCGCGCAAGTTATCCGACATACGGACTACGTCCTTCCTCTTGTCGGCCCGGTCAGGTTGATTTTGGATGAAGACATCGAGATCCGCTCTCATTGCAGCTGTAGAATCCTGCGAGCCATTGACCTTTCCCTTACCCTTGCGCCTCGTCTTAGCAGCGTCTCATTCTTCCAGCCTTGTCCCCGCTGGTGGCACATCATCGTTGTTGGACGATGAAGTGTAGGTGCCCGACTCGGACAATCTGCTTCTTTTGTTAGGAGCATCAACATAAGCTGCAGACCACTTAGGTTGACCGCGAACCGCCGTCCACCAATGATCCAAGACGAATGGATGACTCATCTCTGTCTTGTACATCTGGCGGGCCTGTGCTATGAGTTGGTCGTCCGAACGACCGTTGGTATAGAGTTCTTTTAGTCGGAGCCAAACACCTTTGAATTGGACCACCCTTTTGTTACTTCGTTGCCAGTGGTCCTTACAGTGTTTGGTCTCCCTTCTCCTGCTTGTCGGCACTGTTTCGTTGTGCGCCGCAGCAACGTTGGCCCAATACATATCGCACTTCCTATTGTTTCCATCAATAGGGTCAAGCGAATTATTGAGCCACGAACTAATCTGCATTTGTCGAAAAAAATTGAATACTGAAGTCGTGCGTAAATACATTGCCCTACTCCTGTATGGAAATCAAATTATTATCAGTTTTATGTCGTCATTAGTGGTCCACGGTAAGCGCTTCGTCTTTCGGCCAGCGTCCACAGCATCAGCGGTGTTGTTTTCAGCGATGGCGACTCGGGCCGCCATATCGGCTGGAGCAGAATCTGGAGTGCCGTTGTCGGAGACAGACGTAGAGTGTGGTTGAGGTGGTGAAAACTGCGGACAGGTCGGCGGCATACCGACAAAATGAAAATTCTGGCTATACTGTGGAGGCGGCGGATTTGCGTGGCCGTGTGGTGCATAAGGACGGTAATTCGGTGGATACGGATGGTAATTTTGTGGATATGGATGGTAGTTTGGGGGATACTGTGGTTGCGAAAAACTGGGTTGCTGTTGGTTGTTTGGGCTTTCAGTGTTTTCGCCGGGAGAATAGGATGAACCAAGCCAATTAACGAAACTGCTAGGTGGATTAGAATCAATATCGGATTTTTCAAAAATTAGCTAACAATTTGGAAAGGCTTTTGTTGTAGATGGCTTGAGAATTTTGTGTGAAAATAGCTCAAGAACATACCCATTATATAGGAGAGGGCTGCCAAATTTTTCTATGATTTTTGGGAATTTTTTTGGAATTTTTTGGAATTTTTTATGATTTTTTAAGACCAAATAACATTAAAAAATTCACTAACGGCTATTTTCTAACAGCTATATCCCAACTGCCATTTTTTGTGACACTGACAGGTGGGCCACGGTAAAAAAACTCCTCAACGGTCATTTTCTAGGGTTACCGTGGCTTACATGTGGGCCCAATGAAGGTAGACCCCACCTGTCATTCTCTATGGCATTAAACCCGGCATACACAATAAAAATTGTGATTTAAACCAATTTCAACGGCTAGTTTCACCCTCATTTCGTTGACATGTGGGCCTTACAACGCTTGGACCCACCAGTCATTGACTGGAGTGCGCCGCATGCGTGTCGCCGTACTCACTGAGGCAGTGCACTCACGCGTTTTACGAAACAGGTGGGCCCCACTCCGTTCGAAGTCAGTGCGACGTGAAATTAATATACACTAGAACTGACGCGTGGGGACAAAAATAATTGGGACCCATCTGTCGGCGTCGTGGGTTGAGATTTACTCGGTTCACGTGCGCACTGACACGGGCACGAGACTCGTTGCCGTGGGACCCACATATTTTATTTCGCCGACACTGGAACCGAGCACACTGTGTATGACTTGTGGGCCTTTTCAATTCTTAGACCCACCTGTCAGTTGTAGGTTTTTGCTGGTAAGATTTGCCGGTGTCTTTCTCGGTGGGACCCGCAAAATGTGTTTGCTCGTGTCTCCTTCTCCTCCAACGCCTGCGCTGCGCTCGCCGTTTCCTCGCCGTTCGCTTGCCTCGTCTCGTAGCACATGGGCGTCCCATCGCGCCGAGCAACCGGCAAGCATGCCTCCACCTCCGTCGAAGCGAGCTGCCGCTACCATCGCCGTTGGAGTTCGCCTAAGAACGAATATGGAACAGTGAAATTGGGTGATGGTCAGCGGTGAAATGATGATCCAGCGATGGTTTCTCGCCGGAGTTGGGTCGGTGGGGTAGGCAAGGACCAGAGGAACTTGTTTGCGGTAGTTTGGAAGTCGACAATGCTCACCGGAGCTTCATTGGCGTAGACATTCATATTGGCTGCTTGGGCCGTTCCGTACTGTGCCAGCACTATTCATTGCCATGTCGGGCCAGGTCGACCCAGTAACTCAGCGGAGAGGCCTAACACAGCACGATAGCTCACGGGCCACATTTTATGTCGGATCGGCACAGACAAGGCTCGTTCCAAATATTTAAATTAGTTTTAATGCATAAAAATTATTTCAAAAATTAAATAAATAATTAAATATTTGAAAACCAGTGAAAAAATGAAAAATATTTATAAAATTGAGAAAAATATTTGGGTATAACAATAATTTAAAAAAATACAAAAGACACAGATTAAAATGTCGCAGAAAATTCAAACAAATTCGTAGAAATTTTTTAAAAAAATCATAAATGAGAGTAAAAAATTGCAAACAAATTGTAGAAGATTATGAAAAATCATAAATGAGATATAAAAAATTACACACAACTTGTAGAAAATTATGAAAAATCATAAATGAGAATAAAACCTTAGTAATAAATACGAGAACAATTTTATTATTTATATGAAAATGTTACTGTCTCGTTAAAAACCAAAGTAAGTAAAACCCAGTAGGATAAAACTTTAGTAAGGAAAAAGAGTATAGGAACTAATTACAAATTATTCTGAATTAATATTAAACCATTCTAACTCGCTAGTGAACTCGATGTCCACCAAATTATGTTGTTGTCGAGTGGTAGTGTTTTCCTAGTCTTCAAGGCATGTGATTGCCTTCGCCATCTCGGGTACTAAGTATGATCTTCTGTCTTCAACAATTCTTCTGGCTATACTGAAAGTAGATTCAGAAGAAACTATTGATATCAGAACAACTAAGACATCCTGCACCAACTGAGACAACATAGAATATCATCATTGGTTGTTCTTCCATCACAAGAGAATATTGTTGGAGTTGTCAAGATCATTTGCAAATTCAGCATCCGTGGTATGATCAATGTTGAAGTAGCGATTGAGCTCCGCTTGTGAACTCATCGGTGATGGTGTTGGAAGCGCTTGCTCTTGACTAGAACTCTGCGAAGATGATCTGGCTCCGCGTAGTGTCTTCCATAGAAAACCGCCCACCTTCCTCCATGTCTTCGATTCTTGCGGCACTGGTGCCATTGGTCTTTGGTGTATACTGACAAATTTAGATTCATACAAGCGTACAACTTGAAAAATTTTATCAGCAATATATGAATAACTTTCAGAATAATCAATGTTTAAGACTACACCTAATTGCTCCATAGAAGGTTGCAAACCAATTAATTTTAGTCTCAGATCTAAAATAAAAGCAAAACAATAAAGATGTGAAATGCTTGTAAAATATTTTAAATATTTTTCCATTTTTTGTACAACAACAAAAAAATCAGAGTTTGTTCTATACAATTCAAATAATTTTGCAATATCATAAAGATGATGCAAAACTAAGTAAAATGTAGGATAATAAATACCAGACAATATTTGACAGAGATTTGCTTATACCTTTCAGTGGTCGAACGAGACTGCAAGAAAGAGAGCCAAATAACTATTCTTCCTGTGGTCGTGGGACATCATAGGAAGAGATAATAAGGAAGTCTAACATATTCTAGACTTAACCCAACTTTTACAGATGTTTACCCTGTAATCTTAGTAGTCACAATCATAAATCCTTATGGTCATAACACTTATCATAAAAAAAGTTCATAGTCAAATGAACTATGCTACCTATGATCATCCTGATTGTAGAGATAAAGTTGTAGCCAATACACGACCAGATGTATACTAGTTATCTTTTACCTTGTCTGTGAACCAAAACCTAAAAGCACCTTTAAGACAAAGGGTTGGTCGAGGACCTATCTGCCAACCACAGTCTAAAGGTCCAAAGGCTATGTGGTTATGTTTATTCGACCATACCCGGTGGTTATGCTTATTCGACCATGAGCATCCCTTTGGATACTGTGACCCCATTATTTCCCTAGGAATGTCATAACTCTCTCACATGGTAACCGTCAAGAAGGTAAATGCGCAATCATTCACAAACGTGCTGCCATTCATAATCGCACATTATGACCGGTGCACGTCCGCCACCAGGCGTCCCTTCAATTCTGTAACCAACGACCTTCGACAAGCTATAAAAGGAGAGAGGTTCTAGAGTTTTAGGGGGGTCCGATGACCAATAGAGATTGATAGAGAACGAGAGAGAGAAGTCTTTAGTTCATTTAAGAACAACTCTTCTTCTTCTTTGTAATTCTTTACACTCTTAGTGAAATCACAACAGGAGTAGGGCTATTACTTAGTCTCCGAGTAGGGCTGGAAACGAGCTGAGCTCGAGTGAGCCCAGGCAGGCTCGGCTCGGGCTCGATAGTGTACCAGATTCGGCTCGAAATGTTAATGAGCTTAGAACCAGACTCGGGATCGGTTCGATAAAGCTCGATAGAGCTCGATTAGACTTGATACACAAATCTTAAAGGAGGTTGCGCCTGCGCCGCCGCTACCCCACACCGCCGCCGCCGAGAACCCGCATCGCCGCCAAGAACCCCACGCCGCCACCGCAGCTCCCCTACCCTGTAGATCTCCCGTGCCGTTGCTCCCCTACGCCTCGCCCCCGGCCACTGAGAACTCACACCACCGCCGCTCCCCCACGCCGCCACCGTAGCTCCCCTACGCCGCAGCTCTCCCGCTCCCCCATGCCCCGCTCCCCCGTTGCCGTCGCTCCCCCATGCTGCCGCCACCGCCGAGAACCCCACGCCGCCACCACAGCTCCCCCACGCTACAGCTCTCCCGCTAGCCGCTCCCCCACGCCCCGCCCTCCAGCTGTTAAGAACTCACACCGTCGCTGCCCCTCCCCCGCATGGCCGCTCCCCCGCCGCCGCCGCCGAGAACTGGACGCCACCACCGCAGCTCCCCTACGCCGTAGCTCTCCCGCGTCGCCACTCCCCCACGTCCCAACCCCTGGCCGCTGAGAACTCACGCCGCCGCCGCCCCTCCCCCGGGTGGCAGCTCCCCCGCGCCGCCGCGACCGTGAGCCCGTGATAGATCTGGTAAAGGATTTGACTTTTGAGTGAGGCTGTGAGGGATAGGGTTAGGACTTGGGACTATGCATGTGGGGATAAGGGGAATGTGTCATGGGTGTGGGCTGTGGCCCATTAAAATGTAAGGTAAGGCCCATTGGTAATTATAATTCGAGTTTTAATGAGTCGAGCTCGAGCGAGCTCGGGAAGGCTCGGGCTCGGCTCGAATTCTCACTCGAGCTTCACCTCAGGCTCGAGCTTGGCTCGTTAAGAGCTCGAGTCGATCTTCGATTTAATCCCGAATAGCTTGCGAGTTTCGATCTTTTTGTCCAGCCCTATCTTCGAGGGCCCGAACTTGTGTAAATCCCATGTCTCCGGTGCATCTATATTTACGGTATTTCCTCTGGGTGATTGTTAGAGGTTGCTTCCCTACGTTACTATTAAATCTTGTGTAAATTCGGCTTGGAACCTTGTTCCAATCATCGACACCTGGCCATCAGAGCTGAAACTTAATTGTGTTTGCTGACCGTGAGGACATAGTTGTTTCTTAGTGCAACTCTTTTTGTGACGGAGTAAATATCCGGTCCCACCTGCAGGTGCAGCTGATAAGATTTTTTTTGCAATATTTACAAGTAGCAGTTTGTTTCTTTCTTTCACTCGGGTCGATAGACTCGGATGGATCAAAATACTGTTAGCATTCCGACTTTTTTGCTCTTTTTCTCCCTATTGAGCTTGATGCCATTGATGCCATAGAGGCAGAGCCCGTCATTGGAGAAGATGACATTGGATTAGATTTGACGGTCCCCTCAGTGGCACCAAAATTCTCAATATTAATTTTGTCGGTATTGAAATTCTCGAAATCAAGATCGTTGAAATCCATATAGTAGCAAAAATAATTTTTCAAAAGAGAAAAAATAATTTTTAGAGTGCAAAAATGCCTTTTAGGGGGGAAAACAATTTGTAGAGAGCCAAAACAATTTTTAGAGGGCAAAATTATTTTTTGAGAGCAAATATGATTTTTAAAGTATAAAAATAAAATTTCTAATGTCAATAAATATTTTTCAGAAATTTTTTGAATTAAAATATAACTTATTTCAGAATTTTTAAAAATAGAAACTAGTTTTTTTAAAGTAAAATATACTTTTCAGCAATAAAAAATGTTTTTTAAAAATAAAAAAATTTTAAGATAAAAAAAGTAGAGTAAGATTTTTGGTGAGGATGAGAGATTGAGAGTATTAGAGTTCCGTGCCGTGCCGGTGTGCTAACAGGCCATACTGTGCCGTTCTGGCCTATGGGCTAATGGGCCATGCCGGCCTGGACCTGACACATGTTATCGGCCGTTCCGTGTCACCCGTTGGGCCGAGTTTTGCGGCCCAGCACGGCCCATTAGAGTTTCGTACCGGGCCATGCCGCGTGCCGGGCCAAAATTGCGAGCCTTGGGCCTGCCTGGCAATGGCCTGGCTCAGCTTACTTGTATAATTGGCGTCAATCGGCAAGGGATCAGAAAAGCGAAAATGGTACAGTACTCGAAAACTAAAATACAGGAGTATTGCTGTGCAGTGCTGAGTTGAAACTGGGATTTGATGACAGAAGTTCAACTGAATATTTGTAGTGGCAGCTGAATCTTATTGCTGAATTTAAGATGGAATGGTATGAATAATTTAGGTTTCTAGATGGATTACCAACCTAGATTTGAGCTGGACTGAATTTCTCCAGGAGGATTGGATTTGCTTCAGCAGGGACTCTACTGTGTTGTGCTAGTTGAGTGTACTGATAATCTACTTTACTACATTACTGGGTGTTATTTTCTGCTGTCTGATAGATATGTGCAGAGCAACAGTATTTGAAGAGATGAAGATGTAGAGATTTTTAATAAAACTAAGCCTGGAGATAAGATTACTATATTAGAGGCCATGTGACTGCAGGTGACTTTCAAGTGGTTAGAATCTTCAGGTGGACTTGAATAAAGTACACGTGGTTCACCAATAGTTGGTGGTGGTGCTCTAATAGCCCCAAGTATTCTTCAACTGAACTGATGAGGCAATTGGACAGCTCACTACATGAATACGTGTATATGTATTTGGTTGATGAGGGGTATGAACAAAAGAACTACTACTGTTTGTATACTTATTGATGTATATGCAGAGGAAAAGAACATAAGGAGATTGTATGCATCTATGTACAATGTTTGTGTGCTACTGGACGTGTGGATGAGTTTCTTGCTGCTGTGTAAAACATCTGGGTGAATGAGAAGTATGAGGGGGCTGCACAGGCTTGATGAGGTGTTCTGAGAGGGCATGACAGTAGTGTGTCTTTCACTACTCTTACAGTATCATGGCTGAGAGTAAGTAATTTGATTTGCTATTATATCTCTTTGTAGCTTAATTTCTGTCTAGGGTTTCAATTGTAAAGAAGTTTATTTAAACTTTTCTATTGTTCTATGCGTGTGCCCTGAGGGCCAAATTGCCAGTATTGTTTTGTTAAGGCTAATGTGCAATGGTACCAACTGTTTAAAACCCTAAAAGGCTCAAATGCAATTAAGATAATTAATGTGAACCTAATTGTAGGGCTTATGTGTATGTGTGTAATTGAGGATCTAAATATAATTTACTATATGTGAGTACTAGGTAGGCTATAGGCCTTAATACAATTAACAAAAATAAGACAGAGCCTGGTTATGGGGGGTATTCTAGTAGCTATAAAAGAGTATTTTTATAATTGAATATTTTTGGATAAAATAGTAATGCTAAAACAACTTGCAAAAGTCCTAGCAATTTAGGGACTGAAATGCTAATAAGGGAAATTGGAGGGGTTGATTGATGAATGTAAAGATGGGCGAATTAATTGAGGTAATTTAATGTTTGTTATGAAGAGAATGCAAATGAATAACCCAAGTATCCAGATAGATTAGGGTTTCAGAAAAATTGAATTATGAAGTAAGGTATTTAGAGTAAAAGTGAATAGTATTTTACTAAAAACAGCTAGGATGGAAGATAACTGAGTTAATTTGAGTGAAATGCAGTAGGGAAACTAGCATCAAATAAATGGTTGTACAAGACTATGCATCAGATCTAAGTTTGGAGTTGTGTAGGAAAATTTAGTTATTTATGGGATTTGAAAACAGCATAAAGGACCTAATTGTAATGAAATATAGACCAAAGTGTAAAAAGTGGTTTATTGAATTTATTGAGCTGTGAGGTTTTAGTACTACTATGCATGCATATAAATATTCAGGGTTTGCATCCACCATGCAAGAAATATGTCCAATGCAACAAAACAGTAGTTTTAGGGTTTTATAAATATGGCATGCAAGTAGTGCTCTTAATGATTTTAAATCTTCTCTACAATACAAATGGTGAAGAATTAGGGTTAGGAGCTGGGGACAAACTTGATTTGGGGTTGGAGTAGAGCAGATTTGGCCTAGGAGATTCAAAATCCGAGGGAAAGATAGTTGAATAACAAATTCTGGATGTCGAGTCAAATCAAAATTTTTAATGTTAATTTTAGGAAAATTAAATTTTTGGATCATATTTTTGAGGTATTACACTTGGACACTTGTTCTTTTTGAGTATTTTGCAAGTGACAAAACAACGACGACAGGTGTGCCAAGTATGGTGTCACAAACCATGACTTATGGCACTCAAGTTGCATTTAGGAGTGTAATACTTTCCAAATTCCGTTTAACATCGATTTTTTTGCCATGGTTATTTAATAATTGTTAAAATAATAATAATATATTATTATAGAATAAATAGTTTCTACACACATGTGTGCATTACACAAATCTCATCCGTTCAAATTACTTCGAGATATGTGCGCTGCTGGTTTTTCAAAGGGAGCTGCGCATTTTTCAAGGTTTTAAAAATCAAGACCCTTTTGTTATTTGCATCCCCACGACCCCACCCCATCTCACCCTCTCCCTTTCCCGGCTCCCATTCCTCCATCACCGAGGCGAGCGGCGGCGCGAGGCGGAGAGGCGGTGGCCTTGTGTTAGCGAGCGGAGGCGCGAGGCACTGCCGTTGCGTGTGATGGCGAGCGCGGAGGCAGTCAGTGGCAACACGGCCTTGAGCAACGCTTTGAGGCCGCTTTGCACGAGGGAGATGGTGGGGACGTGCAGCTCTGTTGATAGGCAATGGATGGCAACAAGCAGCTACCTCAGAGTAACCGTGGAGGAGCACGTACTAGCCATAAGATTAATTTGTTCTGTGGGTGAAGCTTGGCGGTGCACGTGCTGCCTTAGCTAAGTGTTGCTTTGGGAATTTTGTTTTTTGAAAATTAGTCAAAATACATCGTAAAAATGGGATATTGTTATAGGACACTCATTGTAAAGATAATATGTGAGTTCAAATCTCATGTGTCATTGAGACATAGTGATCTATAACTAAACCCATAATTTTCGAGTGTCTTATAACAAATTGTTTTTTTTTTGTTAAAGGAAGTTTCGTGGATAAATTCTTGTTGATTTTTCTTATGAACTTTTGGATGTATGTTACATAAGATGCACATTTTGTATTAACCGCTGTACATTTTGATTTGGTGCATTTTTTTAACTAAACTGATGTACATTTTTATTAACCTGTTTAATTGAAGTATAAAATTATTTCATGTTTAATGATCAAATGTATAAATATGTTTAATTTCAGTCATTTTCCCTCCTAAAATTTCAAAAATATTAACTTATTCTATTTTCCCTCTTAGAAATTCAACAAATTTCAAATAGGTATGTTTTGTACATTTCAACTGTTGAAACATGTACATTTCGTGACAAAAACAATGGCAAGTCGCCATGTCTCATGGGGGAGTTTAATACACGGAATGAAGTTATCCAACTAATTTTGTGAAGAGACTCATCCTTTCTAAATTGGAATGGACATATTCTAGCATAAGATGGTTTCTCAAACCAAACACCTCATAAATGCACTAGATTTTACAGAGATTCTTAGGGTTAAAGTGTTCCCTAGTGTTTACAAAAGGACTATTGAGATAATAGATTTCACTAGAATAGAAATAAAAGACATAAGGGAACCCGATTGTTCTCTAGAGGTTTATTTTGTTCCTAGGGAAGTATGCTATGTAGGAGGCAAGGTGTCATTGTTTCCTAGGGTAATTATTTGAACCCTTTGGACATAATATATCCCTAGGATGGTATAACTCGACGCTAAGGACATAAACAAGCCGTAATAGAGAGTTTGTATCTCTGTTAACTACCCCAAGGGGTATGCATTTCAACCCCATGGATATTTATATCCTTAGAGTTCTATACTATCCAACTAAGAAATTTTCTTTTAGTTGTTTGGTGGGTAGATGACTTCTTTATTTTTTTGTTATTATAATATGTTTAAAATTTATTATTAGTTAACTGATTAAAGTTAACAAAACATGTTATATTAAACACCTCAATTAATAAAAAAAAGCAAAGTTTGGATTTAAATTTTTGCAAATTTTTAATTTTTTGTAATGGTGTGTTAAGCAAATATGAAGTCTCATATAAAATGGAATATTTTTTTAAAAAATAATCCATTAAAAAAGAAATGAAAAATAATCTAAAAATTGCAAACTAACCCGCAATCACCAGACAAACGATGATAGGACTAAAAGACAAAAAAGTTGGTGCAATTGCCCCACATTTGTATTAAATATTCATAATTCTTTCGAAATCAATATCTTACGTTTGTAACTTTGATTGTAATATGTTTGAACCAGTAGACTTGTGAAGTTAAAATGATCAAATCGGTACAATGAATCATCAATCAAAATTATAGATAACAAGATATTGTATTTGGATCTTTCAATTATTTCAGGGCCAACATTTTGTGATCTGTAACTTTGATTAATGATTTGCTTGAACTAATGATTTGTGAAGTTAAAATAATCATATCGAAAAATCGTCAATCAGATTTATAGATCACAAAATATTGATCCAAAAATATGTAATATCTATATACAATATCTTTATCTATAATTCTGATTGATAATCTGCTTGTATTCATCTAATTGTTTTTATTTCACAAGTGCACTGGTTCAAACGAATTGTCAATCAAAGTTATAGATCGTAAGATATTAATCTCAAATAATAAAAGCTCTGTAGACTTTGTAGGTATCAATAATTATACCTCTCTACAATATTATGGAAAAATTTGTATGTTTTACATCAAATCAATTTAACTCAACTAGCTAAACCAAACAATATTTTAGTCTAACTAGACTTGTTGTTAAACAAAAAATTAAGATTAAAGTAACCTCTCGAAATTTAGATAAAATAACCTAGTTTTTTTAGTCCTAACCAAATGATACATTAGAGATATAAACATTAATTTTTCGATTATATTCTTTGGTGTAGGGCGTTTTTAATAGCTTTCTTTTAATTAGTATACTATTGTTTGAAGCGGTCCGATATGGTCCGTTGATTATAAAGATGGTATTTTTAATAGCAAGAGATCTAAGTCAGAAGATGGACCACAATTGATCTCCATCCATTTAGCACATACATATTAAATAAATATTTGGGAGGAATAACACTATTGTTTTTTTAGTTCTCCCTTGAAAATTTTTGGCCTCATCCCACTGCTCAAGCCAACCTCCTTGTCTCCCCACAACTAACAACCAAAAATCCCCCTATTTTTTTTTCCAAGCCGTTGCATGCCCTTCTTCATCTGCTACCATCCGCCGACTTCATCCCCCTTTTGGTTGGTGCTCCCCCATGCGGTTGGTGCATCCCCCACCGCTCCACACCACCCTCCCCTACCTACCGTCCTCCCCCACTGACCGGCGTCTAATGAGGACAACCCTAGTTTTAGCACTTCTCTGCCACAATCAGATTATAAGGGTTCAATTACAAGGAATCATGCTAATAAACTCCAAACACAGGTGAATTCCTTTCTTATTGAGTTTCCTATTAATTTAAATGAAGATGTGCTACTACCTAAATCTTCTACTTTGGTTGTTGTTAGGTATATTGAGGAGGGGAGTTTGCTAGAGGAAGAGCTTTAGTTGCTGTCGCCATACATGTTTTAGGTGCCATATAAACTTAGGCCGTCAATCTTAGTAAGTTAAGTTAGATTTGAACAAAAACTCTAAATTATTATTTGAGAGAATTAAATCCTTTTTTCCTCCATTGCTTTTGTGATTTCCTTCGGTGATTACAAAGGCGATTCTTCAAGAACAACCAATCCGTGTGTCAACTTCGTGCATGACCATGTGGATTGGAAACTTAGAGTGTGGTTGGGCGATTACAACGATTACAAGTCCTTGCATTGGCTTGTGGTTGGTAATCTAGTTTTTGTCAGATCACATTAATTATCCATCTTCGAGAAAACCTACGTTCTGAAGATCAGGACAACATCGTGTGCACATTCATCCTGGGTGTGTGCATATCAATTGGTATCATAGTATTGGTTGCCACGGTAGGATCTTTCCACTTACCTGTAGTAGTATATTAGTTCTTTAAATATTTCATCCTAGAGTAAAAAAAAACCCAACAAAAGAAAGAAAAAAAATCTAGCCTTTGATTTAATCTGTTAATTTAGTGTGCATTATTGATTTTTAATTCTTGGTCTAGAGCCTTTTGTTGTTGTCAAGTTTTAGCCAAGTTTCAATCTACTAAGGTTTGCTGAATTCTCAATCCACGCGATCTTTAGTAAAACTACTATAACTTTGCATACAAACTCCAATTTGGGCGTTCTACTAGCCGTTGGAAAGCTTACTTCGAGCCCAATCTTAACAATTTAACAGAAGGGACATGATCACTTTTTTAGGACCTCAAATTCCATCATTTTCATGCTGTTTGGGGCCATATAAGTTTCAGCAACCGCAATTTCAGCCTACCGATCGTTGTTAATTTATTTTTCTGTGTTTTCCTTCTTCCCAAGTTGTGTGTTTTCAATTTGATCCTTTGATTTAGTGTCTGGGAAGTTCAAAAAAATATTAAAAAATAATCCAAAAAAAGAAAGAAAAGAGAAAGAAAAGAGAGGAAAAGATGGGAAAAGAAGGGAGAACGTGAAGTGAACTTGTTGTTTTGGGCTTTTATGGTCCAATTGTTGGTCATCATCTTTTGAGATATTTTACCTAGTTGCATAATATCATGATATTTTTATCTTTAGGATTAGCAACTTAGGACTATTGTTACCATCGGATTGTTATTCGATTTTTGGCAATAATAAGTTTTAGACTATATTTCTTGCTTGTTTTCCCTAACCAAGCTCCACAGAGAGCCATCAGTTATTGCAAATCTCATTGTGTAATTGCCACACTAGCACCTATTATACCACCACTGACACCACAAGTTCGCACAACCGCATCCCGCAAGGAAGCATAAGAGCTTTGGTTGATAAGAGAATGTGAGGTTGTGACAATTCCACATAATTTGCCCTATCCACATATTGTTTTCTTTGCTTTACTAACCATTGGAGGTAAGGGAAAACAATATGCATCTAAATTGGGTGAGGGCGACTCCGATGAGTGTGTCACTTCAAAGGACTTGTGAGCTATGTGTGGTTTATTTACGCAAGAGCTCACTACAAACATGGACTGGCTTCGAGAGTCCCTCAAGGAGGAGCTTAATGCAAGCATTGATCATCGCCTACATGAAAATGGGCGCGAGGAAGTAGCTAGCCACTAAGGAGATCTTAATGAAGGTACACCACGTGCCTTTGCTCAAGGCAGTGCAGAGGAGAGGGAGAGATTGGTGATTCTCCATGGCAGCTGCCCTGCTCCTCACGCACCACAACCTCCTCCACCCAGCTATGGGTGTATAGGAGTGACCAGCACAGAGATTACTCACATTCTGAGTCTAACAATGAGGATGATGATCATTATCGGTTCCCTCGTGATGATGACTATCGTCATGAAGGATGACATAGACCACTTGGTCGTGATCATCATCGCACTGATGATGAGCGTTTTGGCCGGTTCAAATTCAAAATACCAAAGTTTGATCGGAGTTTAGATCCGAAGTTTATTTGAATTAGGTGTTGAAGGTTGAGAAGATCTTTTGTGTCCACAACTACTCCAAGCGGAAGAAGGTTGATCTTGCCTCCTTTGAATTTGATGATTATGCACTAATCTAGTGGGATCAATTGCATAAAGACAGGGATGAAGAAGGCGAGCACCCTGTTCATACTTGGAGAGAGATGAAAGATGAGATAAAATGCTGATTTGTACCAAAACATTATGTAACATCCCTGTTTTTGCTAAACCCTAAAATAGCCAAAATCCACATCCGGACCCCAAAACCTAATCTGCTTCAGCCATTCCCTTCTAAATGCTGTTCAGAACATTTTTCCCTTCGGGACCATCTCCAAAATCTCACCCTAAAGCTGAGTTTCAAGCCTTGCCATTTTAAAACCCTAATTACCCTAATTACCCTAAACCGTTTTCCCCAATTTTGTCGAAACCCTTCAGATCATGCCTGATCTTACCAAACTTTGGTCAGATAAGTTCTAATAATCTTTTGCAACTTAGCTGCGAAATCAGATTTCAGATCGGACCCTCAGATCTCCAAATTTGCAAACAGGCCCAAGTCCTATTCAAATTATCCTCACAGAACAGCCCCTGGAACGAGTTTCAGAAATTGCAAATCGGCCCAAACTTCTTTTTAGGCCCTTTCGACCAGCCCTGGTCGTTGCTTTCGACCAGTGCCCGAGCCACCGTTGCCGCGCCGCGTTCTCGCCGCGTTTGCTCGCCGCCGGTCACCATCTCTTGTCGCCTGTATTGTGAACAGCTGAACCACCTCCCGCGCACGTGCTAGCCACCGTGGCATCGCCTTGCCCAGCGGTTAAACGGCCGCGCTCCCGAGCTTTGTTTTCGCGCGCGCTCTCGTTGCCGTGGCAGTTGCATGCGTGTACGTGTCATCGCCGGAGCCTTGCTGTTGCCTCCGCATCTGCGCCGTTCCAGGCGAAGTCCCAAGGCAACTGGCAAAGCTGCAACACCGCCTGAAGCAAATCACGTCGCCGTCGCCGTCGTTGCGCCTGCGCCCGACAATTTTCTCCCCGGCGCAAGCAACCGCTGTCGCGTTTCCCTCGCAAGCTCCGTCCCCGTGCCTATTTAAAACCCCCTCAACGCTGTGAAGAAGCACAAGCTCAGGACTTAGCCAAATTCCCAGTTAATTTCTCACCGCCGTCGAGTTTGCTTTCTTCTCCGGCGAGCAACCTCTGGAGCTCACGGTGCCAGCCTAATCCACTGCACCATTCTTCAAACCAAAGCCACCAGTGAGTTTCCCTCTTCCACCTGTTCGTGTCATAGCACCCAATTGCACCCCGGCGAACCCTAACGCCGGTGATCACCGGAAAAGCTCAAAACCCCTGTTCCTGCAATGCTACCTGATTTAAGCCAAATTAGCCTTAGTACCAGTAGAAGAAATTGATCAGCATACTCTTTGTAGCAAGCCTACCAATCTGGTTTTCAAAATCGAGCTAAGATCATAGCTCTCCCCAAATCGCGCGCCACCAGTAAACTGGCTCTCGTCGCCAGGCCATGCCGGCGATCCTCCGGCCAAATTAACCCCTCCAGTAGCTTTGTTGTGCCCTAGAGATCATTCCCAAGCTTGGAATTGAGCTCATTCGCCCTGAATCGAAAACCCCCTTTGTCCAGTGTCGTCTTCTCCAGCGCCGGTCGCCGGAATTTGTTCCCGGCCGATCCAGCACCTGAAACCTTGTCCTTTAGATAGATTCCAGTACCCTGAGCAATATTGTCCACTAGCTCGACACCTGGATCTGCCTAGATTGTGAGTTATGCCTATGCCAAGATTTCTGTCCAGTAGCTCAGTTCATGTCCAGGCCACCGTGGTTCATCGCCGGATTTGGCCACCCTCCGGCCACTTTCAGCCCTTGTGCCTATTGAGTATATTGTTCCTGTTAGTAATGCCTACCTCCCAGACAAAGTGGTGCATCATTTGGAGCCCTGGATCAAAAGTTAAGCCATGCCCTAGTTTCTGGCCATGTCCAGCACTATGTCAGTGCATGTCAGCCACTGGCATTAGCCTTGTTTGACCCCTTCTGGTTGAGCAATTGAAGTGCCACCTTGTCCTTTAGATTCCTGGAGTTGTGTTCTACAACTTTCTCTTCTGTCACTTCTCCAGAAAACCATCCTAAGACTAGTTTCCAGCTATGTCAAAGCCATGAACTGAATGTCGACCCTTCGACGTTCAATCCTTTTTAGCCGTTTCTTCGACCAGAGCCCTTGTGACCTTACCCTAACTTTTTCCCCTGCATGCATGACTTATTTACTTAATACTTTCTATAGAAACTATTTTCAGTATGCTTATGTGGTATGTGTTTGTGTGTTGTCTGATTGCCGCAGAGTCAGAAGCGGAAGGAGCGGAAGAAGCCCTTGAAGATCCGTCTGAATTTTTAGACCCCACATTGCAAGGCAAGCCTCATTCCTTTGATCATGTCTCACCCAATATTTTCATATGAAGTATATTCACTGTTTCTTACTATGCATGTTTAGTTGAAATACAAGTTATGTTTGAATGACATGAGTAGATATTCCCTAATGAATCATGAAACCCTTTTTGTTATTGAACCTTCTTATGTATGCTTTTGTCACCCTAGGACTCATATACTGAATATCCACATTAAACTTGAAAATGGTCAAATGCATGAAAAGTTATAATGAAAACCGTTTTGACAAGAAAACTGATAAAAGGGATCAGTAGTGAGGATTGGATTGTATGGAGAGGGTGCGGTGCGCACCAGGGTATGTGAATGTTCCTCACTATTAGTTCATAAGGACAAGAACCTTGTGCTGTGTCTCTATACGAATTGTAAACGTACCGACCACTGGCCTGGTATGGGACAGGCACAACTCAGTAGCTTTTTGGGTATTAGCAGTTCCCTGCATGGTTTGACGATCTGGTTTCTCGCGTGGAAACTGGAAGGCCAAGGTTCGGCCATGAGTGATGTGAGTCAGAAAAATGATGAGAGAAAAAGGCGTTAATGAAGGAAGGCGCCCTAGACCTGATTAAGCCGTGAGCGGCTGTAATCTTAAATGGTCATATGTCTCGCGTGGACATAGACCAAGGCTATGTGTCCTGAGGGAACATAGACCAGAGAGGCTAGGAAGTAAGGCAGTGGGGAAAACCCACAACGGTACTTGAGACTTAACTGTCTATTTACCGGGCAGGGATACTGTTAGTACTGAACTGTAAAAGCGTTGTGTGATCTCGGCCTTGTCACATGTGTATAAGTCACATGGAGCTGATCCGACTTGAAAGCCGAGTGAACCAGTGGATTTAAAAAGAGGTACACCTTTGCAAAGTGTAAAAGAAGTATCAGATACTCTGTACTCCCAGGTTCAGGAGTCTTTTCGTAGTGGATGTTATCCATGGGTTATAGCACAAGTAATGTTTTGGAATGTTTTTATAATGCGGTTAACAAAGTAGTTACTCATGGGAGACCACTACATCTAATGTTTTATTGAAAACCTGTTTAATGTTTAAAGTGTTATTTTCATGACAAAGTACTGTTTACTGAACAAATAACTTGGAAATCTATATATCTCTATCCATATGAAACTAGAACCCCTGAATCATACGTTTTACCCTCATATAAGTACAATTACTATAATCCCCGGAATGAGTGTTGCTGAGCACCAAGTGCTCACCCTTGCATTTACATCCAACTGTAGAAGAGGGATTCGAGGATCCCGATTCCTTCAGTTATGAGTTCCCGGCAGAAGATGGAAGTGCCCCGGACGAGCCCACGTTCTAGAAGGATTGCGCACCAAGTCAAGTCAGATGTGGGAGGAGTCACCCCAACCCCGCTGCGGATGGAAGTCAAGCTTTTCGTTGTTGCCTTGTGCTTTATGCTGTGTGTTCGGTACTTGGATACCGACTCTGGTTCTGACAAACTTGTTATTTTCTTAGCAACTCTACTCAGCGCCATTTTTGGTGCTTTGGTTATGTAATATTGGCCATGTTGGCCTGATACTTGTTTAATGTTATTACTATGTTTGTCTGATTTGGAGCTCATGTGTCATCCTGCTGTGTGTAACCTACCTGGGCGGTTACCAAGTGATCCTCAAATAGGGGGTCTCACAGCGAATGGTATCAGAGCATGAAGCTTGACTGTAGGTCGTGACCCTTACTAGAATGAGCGTCCCTAAAGTAGAGAATCGCTAGATTATTTGGTAAAAATCTAATTGTGAAAAACCTAATTTGTTTAAGAAAAGCATAATGAGTATTATTTGAAAACTTTCAAAACCATTTTCCTACTTTTAAGAGTTCCGTGTCTCATCATCGCAGATGGCCCCTGGTAAGAAGCTGATTCACGGAGACGAGTTGGGATCATGGGCATTAATGCTTTGGATGATGTTACAATTTCTGGGAGCAAGAGACAATCAGCGACCCGTATACTACGTCCGTCGAGAGGAAGTCGATGGTAGACCTTTTGGTTTCCGTGCCTCGGTGATTGTGTACGAGATCCCAGAGATCGGGAGAGGATCAACAAGAAAGGAAGCTCGTAGAGAAGAAGAAGAAGATGCTATCCAAGATGCTGCTCGTCGTGCTATAGGTACCATCCGCCAGTTGTACGATGACTTTCTTATAGGTTCTCCTTTCTGTTTTGTACCCTACCAAGTTCCCGGATCGGATCGTCGAACTGTTCATCCCTCCACCAACCAGAGAGACGCCATCCTGACCAAAACCAGAGATGTAGTCCAAGTCTTGGAGTCAAGCTACACTCGGTTGCTGCGTGAGCATGAGAATGCTTGGGATGACCGTCACTATCTGGAAGGAGCACTTGCGAAGGTTCGCTCAGAACTCCAAGAGAAGGAGAAACAGATTCAGGAGTTGGCTGAACCTAGCAGAGCTCGAGAAGTCGAAGACGAAGGATCGGTGAACAAGAGGAACCGCTTGAAGATAAGACTCACAGCCCGCAAGAGTGTGGGAAGACCTAGGGATTACCTGGGTTATTTCACGCCTGCTTCGTGTGGCATTGTGATCAACACCCCTGCACCAGAATATCCTACTCTCGCGAAAGGGAAGGAAATTCCTGAGGGCAAAGGAAAAGAGATTGCTACCTGCAACACCAACGAGTCATCCGAGGAAGAAGAGGACAATGATATGCAATGGGACCCTATGGACGCCGATGAAGATCAAGAGGAGGAAGACCCTGAAGAAGTGGAACCTTGCAGTTCTTTCAAGACCGACAGGAGATCGTAGTTTTCTCTTCAGCTTGACCCTTCTGCTCTAGCCCTTGTAACCGTTAGTCTTTAGCTCTTGTTGTAGTAGCTGCTTTGTTTGTATTGTTTGTTGGTAACTCCAAAGCTGTAAAGGTGAAAACCTTGTATCTTTAGAAAATCTTTGAAAATGGCAATTGCATGTTCCAATCCAATCTCTTGGATTGATCTTTTCTTTCAGCTTATGTTCAATCTGTGCTCTCTTGAATTAGTAGTCTTGTCTCAATTATCTTGTCAGAACAGAATGGTGAACACCAGAGGTAGAATCCAAGGTTCAGAAGAAGTTCCAAGAAACACATCAACAAGAAGGACTAGAGATGACTCAGATCAGCCAAATTCATCAGCCTCAGTACCGCAAGGAGGAAATCTGACGGAAATATTAATATGGATGGAGCAAAACAGACAGAGATCTGCAGAGGTACAGAGCCAAATTCTGGAACAGCTGATGCAAAACTCCGCAACCCGCCGCGAGGAAGGTTCGAACATTGGAGCAAGACTGACAGACTTTCAGAAGACGCGTCCTCCAACTTTCTCCTGCACTGAAGACCCAATTGTGGCAGACGATTGGTTAAGAGAAATTGAAAGGAAATTGGACACTGTCAGGTGTAGTGATGAAGAGAAGCTGCTATATGGACCCCATCAGCTCACAGGATCGGCTGCAGCATGGTGGGAGAATTACAAAACGGTACACCCTAATCAGAATTCAATTACCTGGAATGAATTCAAGGAACAGTTCCGTAGATACCATGTCCCCAAAGGAGCTATCCAAGCCAAACGCAGAGAATTCCTGAATCTAAGACAAGGAGGAAGGACGGTGAAGCAGTATTTGCATGAGTTCATCAAATTGGCCAGGTATGCACCTGAAGATATCATGACAGAAGAGCGGAAGATCGACAGATTCTGTGAAGGCCTACAAAACTCATATCAGTATCACCTGTCAACGCACGAGTTCACGGACTTCCAAGTCCTTGTGAATCGAGTGCTTAAAATGGAGGAGAAAAGAGGCGTAGTAGAAGAGGACCGCAAGAGGAAAAGTATAGCATACCCTTTTCAAGGAAACTCTAGCCGAGGAAGACCAGCGCCATATGCCAGAGCCGCTTTCAGACCACCCGCACCACGAAGACCCCAGAGGACTTCATCGCCAACAACTCTAACATGTCCCGGATGCAAAGGGAGTCACCTCTATAGAGACTGTACACTGAAGAATGCAGAATGCTTCCATTGTGGCAGAAGAGGACACCACAAAGAGACTTGTCCATTTCGGCATTTACCTCCCAGCGTTGCCAAAGCTCAGGCAGCCAAATCCCCTGCACCTGCACGAGCTATTGCTAGAGGAGCACCACAAGCCAGAGGAGGAAGATTCCAAACCAACAGAGGAAGAGGAACACCAACCACCGGAGGAAGACTCAACTTCGTGACTGCTACAGAAGCAGGAGAGGCAACTGACGTCGTGATCGGTAGACTCTTGATCTCCTCTCAGATTTCAGTTGTTCTATTTGATCCCGGTGCAACTCATTCATTCATGTCAAAAGATTGCTTGTTGAGTAATAACTTGCCTGTGGTTGCTTTAGAGCATCCTATCATCATTCAGTCACCTGGTGCTAGGATGATTGTTAATTCTATCTGTAGAAACGTTGCCTTCTGTATCGGCAATCTAGAATTCCTGGCAGACATGCTAGTTCTAAACCTTCAAGGATTGGATGTCATTCTTGGAATGGATTGGCTGGCCAAGCATAAGGGATTGATGGATTGTGAGAAGAAAACAATCACCCTGACAAATGCCAGTGGAAAGCAAATTACATTCCATGCAGACAGAACTCCAATATGCGACCACCTGCAGAGATTGAACTGCGTTGAAGAAGTGAAGCTTGAAGAAGTACCGATTGTCAACGAGTACCCGGAAGTCTTTCCAGAGGAACTTCCCGGATTACCACCAAATAGGGATATAGAGTTCACTATTGAACTGAAACCCGGATCTGCGCCGTATGCTAGAAAGTTGTTTAGGATGACAGGCCATGAGCAAGAGGAATTGAAGAAGCAGATAGCTGAATTGGAAGAAAAAGGATTCATCAGATCAAGCTCATCACCATGGGGAGCCCCAGTGCTCTTTGTTAAGAAGAAAGATGGTAGCATGCGACTTTGCATAGACTACCGCAAGCTAAACGACATGACCATTAAGAACAAATACCCCTTACCAAGGATAGATGATCTTTTTGACCAGCTCAGAGAAGCAAAAGTGTTCTCAAGAATAGACCTGAGATCGGGATACCACCAGTTGAGGATCCGAGAACAGGACATTCCTAAAACTGCTTTCGTAACCAGATATGGGTTGCACGAGTTCACAGTGATGCCTTTTGGATTAACTAATGCACCCGCGGTATTCATGAATCTAATGAATAAGATCCTCATGGAATTTCTGGATAAGTACATCATTGTATTTGTGGATGATATCCTTGTCTACTCTAAGACAGAGGAGGAACACGCACATCACCTGAGGATAGTGCTACAGAAACTGGCAGACCACCAGCTATATGCCAAGTTTAGCAAATGTGCTTTTTGGTTGAAGAAGATTTCTTTCTTGGGACACATCATCTCAGGAGAAGGAATATTTATGGACCCGTTGAAGATTCAAGCTGTTACCGATTGGAAACAACCTGAAACCGCAACAGAAGTTAGAAGTTTCTTGGGATTAGCGGGATATTATCGAAGATTTGTAGAAGGATTCTCGAAGATCACCAAACCGCTGACCCAGCTACTGAAGAAGAATGCCCCTTTTAATTGGACTGAGGAGTGCGAAAGAAGCTTTGAGGAACTAAAGAAAAGACTGACAACTGCACCAATCCTGATACTGCCGGACGTCAAAAAGGATTTTCAAGTCTTCTGTGACGCCTCCAAACAAGGATTAGGATGTGTATTGATGCAAGAAAGGAAAGTGATAGCTTATGCTTCTAGACAGCTACGACCTCATGAGGAGAATTATCCGACGCATGATTTGGAGCTAGCTGCGGTCGTACATGCACTGAAGATATGGAGACACTACCTACTAGGCAGTAAGTGCGAAATTTATACGGATCATAAGAGCCTGAAGTATATCTTCACGCAACAGGAGTTGAATATGAGGCAGAGAAGATGGTTAGAACTGATCAAAGATTATGATCTAGAGATCCACTATCACCCAGGAAAAGCCAATGTAGTAGCTGATGCTTTGAGCAGGAAGTCTCGTTATAACCAGATAACACAGGTAGAAGTGCCGACACAACTGATCAAGGATTTCGAAAAGTTGCAACTGGAATTAGTGGACCAAGGAACCATCGCTACACTAAAGATGGAATGTGAGTTGAAGGATAAGATCAGACAAGCTCAAGCAATGGACCCAGACCTTCAAGAGATGAAGGAGGACATGAAGAGCAAAGATACAACCAACCTTCGAGAAGATGAACAGGGAATTCTATGGTACGATGACCGTATCTGCATTCCAAATGACAATGAGATCAAAGGCCTGATCATGCAAGAGGCTCATCAAACCCCATATTCCATACACCCAGGCAGCACCAAAATGTACAAGGACTTGAAGAAAAATTTTTGGTGGAAAGGAATGAAGAGAGAGATTGCCAAGTTTGTCGCAACTTGTGACACATGCCAAAGAGTGAAAGCAGAACATCAAAAGCCTGCGGGACCGCTACAACCTCTACAAATCCCAGAGTGGAAGTGGGATGAAATCGGAATGGATTTTATTGTGGGACTACCAAGGACGAGAAAAGGATTCGATTCTATATGGGTCATAGTTGATAGATTAACAAAAGTAGCACATTTTCTCCCAGTGAAGACCCTATATACAGCTAAGGACTTAGCAGAGCTGTATCTCAACAGAATAGTTGTCCTACACGGAGTGCCGAAGGCTATCGTTTCCGATAGAGGAGCCCAGTTCGTTTCAAGATTTTGGCAAGAGTTGCAGAAAGCCCTGGGCACAAAGTTAAAGTTCAGTACCGCTTACCACCCTCAAACTGGAGGTCAGACTGAAAGAGTAAACCAAATTTTGGAAGATATGTTGAGGGCTTGTATTTTGGACTATGGAGACTCTTGGGAGTTATTTCTACCTTATGCAGAATTCACCTACAACAACAGTTTCCAAGCAAGCCTACAAATGGCACCATATGAAGCTCTATATGGAAGAAGATGCCGCACGCCGCTGTATTGGACAGAAATTGGTCAAAAACAACATCTAGGACCCCAGTTAGTAGAAGAAGCCACAGCCCACGTCAGGATCATACAAGAAAAACTGAAAACAGCTCAATCTAGACAGAAAAGCTATGCGGATAACCGTAGAAGAGAGCTATCTTTTGAAGAGGGCGATTATGTGTATCTCAAGGTTATGCCATACAAAGGAGTTCGAAGATTCCAGATGAAGGGAAAGTTAAAACCTAGATATGTGGGACCATATCGAATTCTGGAAAAGCGAGGCGAAATGGCATACAAGTTGGAATTACCACCAGAACTGAGCGGAATTCATGACGTGTTTCATGTATCTCAGCTGAAGAAATGCTTGAGAAAACCAACAGAACAGATATCTCCTACAGAGAATGAGATTCAACCAGACTTATCTTGTCAAGAGTACCCTGTTAGAATTCTGGAAACCAGAGAGAAAGCACTAAAGTCAAGAACCCTCCGATTCTGCAGAGTTCAGTGGAACAATCACTCAGAGGAGGAGTCAACTTGGGAAAAAGAAGAAGATCTCCGACGAGAATTTCCCTTCCTATTCTCTGACCTACCCTAATCTCGAGGACGAGATTGTTTCTAAGGTGGGTAGATTTGTAACATCCCTGTTTTTGCTAAACCCTAAAATAGCCAAAATCCACATCCGGACCCCAAAACCTAATCTGCTTCAGCCATTCCCTTCTAAATGCTGTTCAGAACATTTTTCCCTTCGGGACCATCTCCAAAATCTCACCCTAAAGCTGAGTTTCAAGCCTTGCCATTTTAAAACCCTAATTACCCTAATTACCCTAAACCGTTTTCCCCAATTTTGTCAAAACCCTTCAGATCATGCCTGATCTTACCAAACTTTGGTCAGATAAGTTCTAATAATCTTTTGCAACTTAGCTGCGAAATCAGATTTCAGATCGGACCCTCAGATCTCCAAATTTGCAAACAGGCCCAAGTCCTATTCAAATTATCCTCACAGAACAGCCCCTGGAACGAGTTTCAGAAATTGCAAATCGGCCCAAACTTCTTTTTAGGCCCTTTCGACCAGCCCTGGTCGTTGCTTTCGACCAGTGCCCGAGCCACCGTTGCCGCGCCGCGTTCTCGCCGCGTTTGCTCGCCGCCGGCCACCATCTCTTGTCGCCTGTATTGTGAACAGCTGAACCACCTCCCGCGCACGTGCTAGCCACCGTGGCATCGCCTTGCCCAGCGGTTAAACGGCCGCGCTCCCGAGCTTTGTTTTCGCGCGCGCTCTCGTTGCCGTGGCAGTTGCATGCGTGTACGTGTCATCGCCGGAGCCTTGCTGTTGCCTCCGCATCTGCGCCGTTCCAGGCGAAGTCCCAAGGCAACTGGCAAAGCTGCAACACCGCCTGAAGCAAATCACGTCGCCGTCGCCGTCGTTGCGCCTGCGCCCGACAATTTTCTCCCCGGCGCAAGCAACCGCTGTCGCGTTTCCCTCGCAAGCTCCGTCCCCGTGCCTATTTAAAACCCCCTCAACGCTGTGAAGAAGCACAAGCTCAGGACTTAGCCAAATTCCCAGTTAATTTCTCACCGCCGTCGAGTTTGCTTTCTTCTCCGGCGAGCAACCTCTGGAGCTCACGGTGCCAGCCTAATCCACTGCACCATTCTTCAAACCAAAGCCACCAGTGAGTTCCCCTCTTCCACCTGTTCGTGTCATAGCACCCAATTGCACCCCGGCGAACCCTAACGCCGGTGATCACCGGAAAAGCTCAAAACCCCTGTTCCTGCAATGCTACCTGATTTAAGCCAAATTAGCCTTAGTACCAGTAGAAGAAATTGATCAGCATACTCTTTGTAGCAAGCCTACCAATCTGGTTTTCAAAATCGAGCTAAGATCATAGCTCTCCCCAAATCGCGCGCCACCAGTAAACTGGCTCTCGTCGCCAGGCCACGCCGGCGATCCTCCGGCCAAATTAACCCCTCCAGTAGCTTTGTTGTGCCCTAGAGATCATTCCCAAGCTTGGAATTGAGCTCATTCGCCCTGAATCAAAAACCCCCTTTGTCCAGTGTCGTCTTCTCCAGCGCCGGTCGCCGGAATTTGTTCCCGGCCGATCCAGCACCTGAAACCTTGTCCTTTAGATAGATTCCAGTACCCTGAGCAATATTGTCCACTAGCTCGACACCTGGATCTGCCTAGATTGTGAGTTATGCCTATGCCAAGATTTCTGTCCAGTAGCTCAGTTCAAGTCCAGGCCACCGTGGTTCATCGCCGGATTTGGCCACCCTCCGGCCACTTTCAGCCCTTGTGCCTATTGAGTATATTGTTCCTGTTAGTAATGCCTACCTCCCAGACAAAGTGGTGCATCATTTGGAGCCCTGGATCAAAAGTTAAGCCATGCCCTAGTTTCTGGCCATGTCCAGCACTATGTCAGTGCATGTCAGCCACTGGCATTAGCCTTGTTTGACCCCTTCTGGTTGAGCAATTGAAGTGCCACCTTGTCCTTTAGATTCCTGGAGTTGTGTTCTACAACTTTCTCTTCTGTCACTTCTCCAGAAAACCATCCTAAGACTAGTTTCCAGCTATGTCAAAGCCATGAACTGAATGTCGACCCTTCGACGTTCAATCCTTTTTAGCCGTTTCTTCGACCAGAGCCCTTGTGACCTTACCCTAACTTTTTCCCCTGCATGCATGACTTATTTACTTAATACTTTCTATAGAAACTATTTTCAGTATGCTTATGTGGTATGTGTTTGTGTGTTGTCTGATTGCCGCAGAGTCAGAAGCGGAAGGAGCGGAAGAAGCCCTTGAAGATCCGTCTGAATTTTTAGACCCCACATTGCAAGGCAAGCCTCATTCCTTTGATCATGTCTCACCCAATATTTTCATATGAAGTATATTCACTGTTTCTTACTATGCATGTTTAGTTGAAATACAAGTTATGTTTGAATGACATGAGTAGATATTCCCTAATGAATCATGAAACCCTTTTTGTTATTGAACCTTCTTATGTATGCTTTTGTCACCCTAGGACTCATATACTGAATATCCACATTAAACTTGAAAATGGTCAAATGCATGAAAAGTTATAATGAAAACCGTTTTGACAAGAAAACTGATAAAAGGGATCAGTAGTGAGGATTGGATTGTATGGAGAGGGTGCGGTGCGCACCAGGGTATGTGAATGTTCCTCACTATTGGTTCATAAGGACAAGAACCTTGTGCTGTGTCTCTATACGAATTGTAAACGTACCAACCACTGGCCTGGTATGGGACAGGCACAACTCAGTAGCTTTTTGGATATTAGCAGTTCCCTGCATGGTTTGACGATCTGGTTTCTCGCGTGGAAACTGGAAGGCCAAGGTTCGGCCATGAGTGATGTGAGTCAGAAAAATGATGAGAGAAAAAGGCGTTAATGAAGGAAGGCGCCCTAGACCTGATTAAGCCGTGAGCGGCTGTAATCTTAAATGGTCGTATGTCTTGCGTGGACATAGACCAAGGCTATGTGTCCTGAGGGAACATAGACCAGAGAGGCTAGGAAGTAAGGCAGTGGGGAAAACCCACAACGGTACTTGAGACTTAACTGTCTATTTACCGGGCAGGGATACTGTTAGTACTGAACTGTAAAAGCGTTGTGTGATCTCGGCCTTGTCACATGTGTATAAGTCACATGGAGCTGATCCGACTTGAAAGCCGAGTGAACCAGTGGATTTAAAAAGAGGTACACCTTTGCAAAGTGTAAAAGAAGTATCAGATACTCTGTACTCCCAGGTTCAGGAGTCTTTTCGTAGTGGATGTTATCCATGGGTTATAGCACAAGTAATGTTTTGGAATGTTTTTATAATGCGGTTAACAAAGTAGTGACTCATGGGAGACCACTACATCTAATGTTTTATTGAAAACCTGTTTAATGTTTAAAGTGTTATTTTCATGACAAAGTACTGTTTACTGAACAAATAACTTGGAAATCTATATATCTCTATCCATATGAAACTAGAACCCCTGAATCATACGTTTTACCCTCATATAAGTACAATTACTATAATCCCCGGAATGAGTGTTGCTGAGCACCAAGTGCTCACCCTTGCATTTACATCCAACTGTAGAAGAGGGATTCAAGGATCCCGATTCCTTCAGTTATGAGTTCCCGGCAGAAGATGGAAGTGCCCCGGACGAGCCCACGTTCTAGAAGGATTGCGCACCAAGTCAAGTCAGATGTGGGAGGAGTCACCCCAACCCCGCTGCGGATGGAAGTCAAGCTTTTCGTTGTTGCCTTGTGCTTTATGCTGTGTGTTCGGTACTTGGATACCGACTCTGGTTCTGACAAACTTGTTATTTTCTTAGCAACTCTACTCAGCGCCATTTTTGGTGCTTTGGTTATGTAATATTGGCCATGTTGGCCTGATACTTGTTTAATGTTATTACTATGCTTGTCTGATTTGGAGCTCATGTGTCATCCTGCTGTGTGTAACCTACCTGGGCGGTTACCAAGTGATCCTCAAATAGGGGGTCTCACACATTACAAGCGGGATCTCATCAACAAATTGCAGCACCTCACCTAGGGCTCGCGATCTGTTGAGGAGTATTATAAGGACATGGAGAAGGCGATGATTCATGCAAACTTGCACAAGCTGGAGGAGCAAACCATGGCGAGGTTTTTGTTCGGACTGAACCACAACATCCAATGAATTGTGGAGTTTCAGCCATACGACACTGTAGTTGAATTGGCACATCAAGAAACTAAGGAAAAGAGGAAATTCAAGCAATATACCAAGCTTGGCCGATTCCCTACGACCTCTACATGGTGTCCAACCAGCAGCAAAGGTGATTCGGCCCCATCATTCCCCTATTGGCCATAGCACATCTAGTGCTGTTCGTGGTGCTTCTACCACCAAAGATGGCTCTAAAACTGTGCAGAAGAAAGGGACCAGCAACTCTCATACTTCTTCGGTGGGTTCCACAGCAAAGAGTATAGACATTCAATGCTTCAAGTGCCTTGGGAGAGGACATATTGCTTCTCAATGTCCAAACAATCACATGATGCTTATGAATGATCATGGGGAGTATGAATCAGCAAGTGATGAGGGATTGAAACTCCTGAGTTGCATGATGAAGAGGAGCATGAATTCAGCAGAGAGGAGGTGTTTTATGAGCACGGTGAGTGCCTTGTGGTGAGAAAGGTGCTTAGTTCTTAAATGGTTGCTGTTGACAAGGGGCAATGACATAGTCTCTTCCAATCCCTTTGCAAAGTCCAAGAAAGTATATGCAAGTATATAATTGATGTGGGTAGTTGCAATAATATTGCTAATAAGGAACTAGTTGATAAACTCGGACTTAAATTGCTGCAACATCCTCATCCTTATCGCATGCAATGGTTAAATTCTTGTGGTGAAACGCATATCTTGTGTGGGTACACATATGTTGTAGAGTGCGATGTTGTACCCATGCAGGCTTGCCACTTACTTTTGGGGCATCCATGGCAGTATAACTATGATACACAGCACAACGGTCACTCCAATAAGTATATATTGAAGCACAAAGGAAAAGGAGTACATTCTTCATCACATGACTCCGGAAGAATTCATGGCAGATAAGCTCAAGAAAATCAATCCAGAATGTAAAGTAGTGAGTAATAACCACAAAAATAGTGAGAATGAGAGCCACATGCCGAAATTGAGTGGTAAAAACAAGAGTGATAGCGAGGGCTGAGTGTTGTTAGCCACTAAGTTTGATTTGAGAGATGTCCTCACTAGTACAGAAATGCAGTCTTCTATCGGTAAAAAACACCCTTCTACTATCGGTTTTTGTACCGATAGAGATAGACACGATAGAACAAGACTGGACATTTTCTATCGGTAAATAACCGACAGAAGAAGTTCACTATTCTATCGGCATATTATGAATCTACCGATAGAAAACCCGTCGTAGTCTTACGTCCAGCGGCAGGGAAAGTACCATTATTCTAACGGTTAATTACAAGATTACCGACAGAAAAAAATCATAATATTCTATCGGCATATTAGGAGTGTACCGATAAAAAACTCGTCGTTAGCGGTTGGAAAAGTACCACTATTCTAACGGTTAATTACAAGTTTACCGACAGAAAAAAGCATAATATTCTATCGGTATATTTGGAGTGTACCGATAGAAAACTCGTCGTCAGCGGTTGGAAAAGTACCACTATTCTAACGGCTAATTATAAGTTTACCGATAGGAAAAATCATACTATTCTATCGGCATCTTACAAGTTTACCGATAGAAAACTCGTCAATAGCGGATTGAAAAGTACCACTATTCTAACGGTTAACTACAAGATTACCGACAGAAAAAAGCTTAGTACTCTATCGGATATGTATGAGTTCACCGGCAGGAAAGGTCACACTCTTCTAACGGTTAATTTTGATTGTACCGATAGAAAAAAGTACAGTAGTCTCTTGGTTGTTGATGAATTTACCGATAGAGCATTCACATATACAGTACTTTATTTGCATTCACAATACAGTACATTCACATATACAGTACAGATGCAATACAGTATAGATTGGATACACAATACAGTACAGATGCAAGGTAAATTCACAGAACAAATTGACACATTAGGCAGTTATTCACATTTATTCACATATGTATGGACAAATACAGATTGCAATCCAATGTGGACATTTATTCACATATATATATTTATTCACATGTATATGAACAGTCTATGCAGAGTACACAAAAAGGAGAAAATTGTCATGCTGGATGGTTGGGCGCTACTTCCTCCATGACATATTGTGCCCAGATTTGTCGAAGATATATAATCTTTGCATTTTCATATTGGTCTTTCGACATGGCGATCTGCAAGCATGTGTGCATACTGAGTAACTAACTTCAATCCTAATTTAGAACGTGACACCCATTTTTGAAATTTGAGTTAGCTATCGATGCTTACCTGGGGGAATCGGGAAAAGTTTGTCTGCACTAGGTCGTACATGTAGCGTAGCACATAAAACCCGCATTCCCACGATTGCGGCTGCTGATGGCACTGAGATAATTGCATATGCGAAGACATGTTAGCTATATATTGTTTCCATAAACTAATTAAGCATAAACAAAAAGTCTCGTGAGTACCTCATATTCTTTCCAAGCTAGTACGGAGCCCTGCGGTGCGGCATGCCTCCCTCCAGCGGACACATATTTATCAAAAGCCCTGCATTTCAGTTAGTATTGCCAGTTAATGTATTATCATTAGTTAGTGAGGTCAAAATATAAATCAAACATATAAGTTACTTACGCCTCCATATTCCCCTTGAGCACATATTCCATCGATAATCTGTCACGCATCGAATCGAGGTAGTACACCTCGTTCCTCGGCGGACAGATCACGATGAGGATCCAGTGGCCCCTGCATTGTACGTAAAAGAGGACCGCTAGCTCAAAGTACATCTCAGGTGTAACATACAAGATTGAGTTAAATTAGTACGAAATGTACTAACCTTTGGTGGTACGGCACCAGAATGAAGTCCCTGTCCTGCTGCGCCATCAGCGCGCTGGATATGTACTGCTCAGCGTGCGCGGCGTCCTGCTCTAGCATCGTGAGGCTTATTTTCTCTGGGTCGAGGAAACCCACCTTGTCACACGCAGCCTCCGATGCTAGCCTGTACATGCACCTGCATGCGAAGGACGAGATTAATATTAATTTCACAGAAAGTCACTCAGTATTCAAATGAACTGCAACATTAATGCAGAGTTAGCAAACAGAGTTAGAAAACAGCAATACATAGCATCAACAAACTCACAGGACTCCAGTCCGTATGATGGACATATCGAGCTCCCGCCAGTTGTAGAGGTCGAACAGATCCTCGTGTGCCACGGATATAGTCCCGGGCTCACGGTGGAACTGCCCAGGCCTGTAGGGAACTAATAAGTTCAGGCTGCGCCGAGCTCGATGTAGGTACCAGTCGTGGAGGTCTCTGGTTGATTGATCCAATTTCCGCAAAGATGCCTCCGACAGGAGTGGGAGCGCGTTCGTGAACGTCCGCGGCAGTCCCTATCGCCCTTTGCCCTTGCCTTTGCCGCCCTTGCCTTTTGCCGGGGACTGAGCGCGTACCTTCGAAGGCAAGGGCGAGGTGATGGCGGCTTTCTTCCGAGGTGGAGGCGTGAATGCGCTGGGTGGGGTCGAGGCCGTCTTTGATGTGTCCAGATTCGCACGAGATCGGCCCTCATGCCCCGAGCTGGGGGCGCAGTCCCCTGGTAGCCCCGCGGCAGGCCACTTCAATTAATGAGCACGTATGTTAGATTATGCAAGTTGAGTGTACTGAGTAGGATGTAATCTAAAATGTGTAGGATTTACCGGTTGTATTACAAGACACTTCTTGGGCCACTGTACGTAGGAGCCCACTGCCTCAGCAAGTGTCTGCAGTTCCTCTGTTGGGACTGGCAACGGAGAATCGTTGTAGCCCGGCATGGCCATGTCCACCTGTACCTTTGCGAAACCCAACCGCAGAAGTACACAGTGGACCCGGACATCCGGCCCAGACGGATATACGAAGCCGTGTCCAACCACTTCCTGCCCGGCGCCTACGTGATTATGTAGGATGCAGCCCTCCGGCCCCTGCAAATTTGTAACAATTAAGTGCACAGATGAAGGCTTGCATCAACTTAAGTGCACAGATGAAGGCTTGCAGTACCTCAAGTAGATCCACTGGATCCGCGAGTACCTTCGAAGCGCAACTGCTTATCCGACCCCGCGGGGTACCGTCGTCCTGGGGATCCGCATCTGCACTCTTGGCCAGCAATGCTTGTCTCAACCGTGCAAACTCTTCCCTCATTTGTGCGACCTCGGTCTGCACCTCAGACTGTACCTCAGCCCGTATCTCAGCCCGCATCTCCGCCCGTATCTCCTCCCATACCTCAGCCCGTATCTTATCGGAGAGGTCAGCTTCCTTTTCCTTCCAGGTGCGGGCCTTCTTCCTCGGTGGAGCCGGATCTACGAAACCGGCCTTCCACGACACAATGGCCCCCACGGCCCGTGTCCGCCCGGGATGCTCCTTATTTCCTAGAGCCCGGGTGAGGATGTCGTTCTCCCTCTGCGGGGTAAACAATCCCTCCGCTGCCTCCTTCTCAAAAGAGATCTGTTACATTTGAAGGTACCTTGTGAGACAAATTGCCTTATATACACTTCTGCGCACACAGTTTACGAGGTTAGCCAACTTACCATTCACAACGTCGGCGTCCCCAGGGGTTGCGAACTGCACAGACCCCGTGGACGACACGGGCCCCCTCCCCCTCCACCATCGCTTGCACCTCTCATCCCGGATCTCGGAGAGCGGCAACTCAGGGGTGTCGATGACAGGATTTTGTTCGTCTTCCTTCTTCCACTGTTCCTCCTTCCCCGCATAGCCCCGGGATCCGAGCCGATGCGGGTGGTCGTTCCTCTTCTGGATCGCCCTATTCTTCTCGCTAAGGGCCTTGAACTCCTCAGTCCCCTTCTGCTTGGTGAATTCCTCCCATACCTCCTCCGATATGAAGGGGTACTTCTCGCAAGGAGATTTCCCCGCAGCTAGGAAGTTACTGACGAGCCAGCTCTTAAAGGTTTTCCATGTTCCGTTCATGTCCTTCAAGCAGGCAGTCCTAGGTGTATCGTCGGGAATGTTCCACTTAGCCTGTTTCCGAAAAATGCATACAATTAATCACGAGTTAGTTAAACTTTAGTATAAGCCAAGAGAACGTGATTACGAAAGAGTTCAGCGATTTCAGTTCATTTAACCTTCACTTCCACCCACAACCTATCCCTCTCGTCCGCCGTTACGTCCTTCCAGCTCTGGACGGTGATCTTCACCCTTTCTTTCGCCAACAGCCCAACGTAGGCCGCGTACCTCCCAGCATTCTTTCCAATCGGCCTCCCAAATTGGTTGAACTCACAAGAAAGATCAGTGCGTTTGGCCAAACGCCCCAACGTCGTCGCGCCTCGCCCCACCCTCTTGCGCTGGGATGTAACAGCCCCATCTTCAGTAGTTACGATGGGGTTGGCCCTAGTCGAACCACTAGTACCATCCGATGAAGATGACGACATGTCTTCCCCTACAAAACCTTCAACAAACCATATATATGGCAATTAATTCGCCTTAGAGTTCCATAACTCAGCCCAGGACTGGAGACTAACTAGGGCGGCAAAAGGGAAAATAATACAAAAAGAAAGACATGCATAAATTACTTACTGAACTCTTCAGAAATATTTTCTATCGGTAAACACATGAGCTGCCGATAGACCATAACAATTACCTCCACACAAGACAATTTTTCTATCGGCAAACACGTGAGATACCGATAGAACATAACAATGTTCTCTACATATGGAATTTTGTTGACAAGCCACCATTCACTGTCATCACATAACATTCTCGATGATTTGCTACACTAATATTCATGGGCCAGCATTATTATTTCACACGTAAATATGCACACAAGCATCTAAATGCCACTGTGCATAATCTTTAGCCTAGCCTGTATGTGAGTCATCAGGACTTCACAGCTATTAGGTTGGGAAAAGTCATGTATATAGGCATTTGAAACATATACATCGAAGACCCATCCACATTGCCATATATTCATACGAAGTGAGTAAAAATTCCCAACCAAACTAGTATATTGCATGGCTCATGTCCTTCCAGATCCAAATTAAGTTTTACTACTTGTGCAGAAAAATTTTCTATCGGTAAACACATGAGCTGCCGATAGAATATGTGTAAGAACACCTCCAACATATAATCTGCATTACATGGCAGTTGGATACAATTGATCACACATACAGCAGTATAGAGAAGTTAAAATCTCAAAACAGGTTCATTACAGCACTGGAACATATTATGTAAACCCTAATTAAAATCAACATTGCCTGCGGAATGTACATAAGCCAACACAATAGGGAACCCTAGTGTAATTGCAAAACTCGAAGAATTAGTACGTGCAAAACACTAGGATCAAATAAAGAAGATGCTGGAAATAGAACGACGAATTAGGGTATTTACGGCGGCGATCAGTTCTGGTGATGGAGACGCGGTGTAGAACGCAGCAGCGGCGGGCGAAGGACGAAAATAAGAACCGGTGGCAGTGACGAACCAGTGTCCAGCCGGCGATCGTCGTGTGGGAGAGAGGAAGTGAGTGCTCACGGCGGAGGTTGGGGTTTTCTTCGCTCTCGAAGAGACGCAGTGCTCTAAGGTGGAACTGTTCGAGTGGAGGGAAACTAAAGGGCCGTGTACGAGTAATAAAGTAGCGAAGGAACTTTTCTATCGGTATAACAAAATGATACCGATAGACTTATGTAATTTTCTATCGAAACAACAAAATAATACCGATAGAAAAAGTAAATTTCCCGGAAAAATATTCGAATTAGTGGATGCATTTTTCTATCGGTATAAACAATAAAATCCCGTGAGACCAATTTTCCACAGAAAATTTTTTTAAAGTGCTTGAGATTGGGTGCCATTTTTCTATCGGTAAAAACAACAAAATACCGTGAGAGTAATGAAAAGGTGCCCTTTTCTATCGGTATAAACAAAAAAATCCCGTGAGCCCAATTTTCCCCAGAAAATTTTTTTGATTAAGTGCTTGAGATTTGTGTGCCCTTTTTCTATCGGTAAAAACAACAAAATACCGTCAGAGTAATGAAAAGGTACACAATTTAACATCAAACAGACCATGGTTGAAAGCTGTAGAATGTTAAAGAAAGAGGGAAGATAGCCAGAAAATTGGAAAATTGACATAAAAAGAAATTGTTCATTCATTGTTGTTTTATCACTTACAAAAAAAAATAAAACCCAAAATGCTAGGTCAAGGGGTGGTCTTAGCCCTGGCTGCATGTAGAATAGAGTCAGTTAGACTTGCAGCCAGGACGCAGGACTCCTCTAGCGACAAGTTGTCCCTAGGATCAACTACTACCGCGTCAAGAAGGCCTGCGACCTCCCTCAGCTTCGCTATGGTATCCTTCATAGTCAAACCGCAGCCAGCGATGGTCATATCCGCGGCTTTCTTCTCCTCGCGAAGACGCCTCGTCCTCGCCCTAGCATTGTCACCATCCGTCTTCATGCGCTTAATGCGCTGGAAGAGATCGTCAAGGTCAAGCCGTAGCTGAGTGTGCTTGTCTGTAAGGAGCTTGTGCTCCTCCTGGAGGGCCCTCAGGTCAGCCTTCACTTTGGCAGTGTCTTCCACGGCTACCATTCCCTGTGCAAATCAATAGGTCAAGAATAACTGAACATGGATTAACAATACAGGGGTAAACCGAGGAGATTTAGAGTTCTTACCGGGGAGGCCGTGGATGACGATCCCATGGAGGTTGCCATTGTGAAAGAGAAGATGAGGAGTCCAACCGTTCGAGAATTAGAAAAACAACAAAATACCGCGACGCATGGCGAGGTACTTATAGAGTTTCCAAGGCGACGCATGGCGACACGTTTGAGAATTCAAAGCGGCAGGGTCTTCTTCTATCGGTAAAAACAGGAAAAAACCGTCAGACAACAAATACCGTGAGACAAACGAATTTATTCTAACGGTAAAATAGAACAATACCGATAGAAAACGTTTTGAAGTGCCTGAGAGAAGATGTCCTTCTCTATCGGTATAAATAACAAAATACCGTCAGAAAAAAGAGATTTTTGCTGAACTTAATTTGAAGAGGCTGCGATGAGATTTTTGCAAGTGCTATTTGAAGGGAAGAATTAAATATTTACAGGATAAAGGTACTGTACATGTTAGAACTCATGCTGTGGAGTAGAATTGAGATGTATTAATGCTGTGAACTAGCTTATCATTAAATTCTAAAGAAAAATGTACTGCCTGATGTATTAATGATAAGTTCCTCACCTTGCTGCAGAACTTGTGGGCTGTTTGCTTGGCATTTATCCCTGAAATAGAAATTAATCATCAATGGTTCTCAACCCATAATCCTTCTTCGTGGTCATCTCGCAGATACGTTGTTTCGTCGATATCTTCAGTACGGATAGATTGAATGTCCTCTAAAAATGGAGGTATTTCATCGAATTGGTTATACTCCTCTTCGTCGACAACATCTTCGACCCCAACAATACGTCTCTTGCTGTGGAGGACAACATGCAAGTTTGGATTGGCCGGGTCAACGATGTAGAATACCTGTGTGGCTTGCTTTGCAAGTATGAATGGATCGTCTTGGTGTCCGACTCTACCAAGATCGACGAGAGTAAACCCGTAACTGTCAACTTGAACACCTCGAGGGATTTCGACCCATTGGCATCGAAACAGGGGAATCTTAAGTAATCCGTAATCGAGCTCCCATATTTCGTCAATAACACCGTAATATGAGTTCAGCGCCCTTACTGACCTGGCATCCTCGGAAATAGCAAACAGTGTCACTCCGCTACATTGCGTGCTACTCTTGGCGTCTTGAGCTCTTGTGTAAAATGAATACTCATTGATGTCGTACCCCTGCCAAGTTCCTACAGTGAATCTTGGGCCTCTAGCCAACCATGTCACAGTTTCACTTACGGAGCCCTCGGCAGCTCGCGTGACTCTTTCTTGGATCCACTCAGCAAATTTCCTGTTATGTTCTCTGCTTACCCAAACGTCTGACTTCGAAGGATTCTGTGACCGTAACATTACCTTGTGCTCGTGTATGTATGGCTCGACCTCCGTCATGTGTTGTAAGACCCAAAAATGTGACTTTGCGTATACATCACGAGCGGGGACGATAGCTTTGAATCCAATCGTTCCAATTCCCTCAAGCCTACCCTCGTGTCGGGACCTAAGAACACCAATTGGGTCAACCCCGGCCATATAATCTGTGCAAAATTCAATCACCTCCTCGGCGGCATAACCTTCCATGATACTCCCCTCGGGTCGACGACGAGTCCTTACGTATCCCTTCAATACACCCATAAATCTCTCAAATGGATACATGTAGCGCAGGCACACAGGTCCACAAAACTTAATTTCTCTGATAAGGTGAACAATCAGATGGACCATAACATCAAAAAAGGATGGAGGGAAATACATCTCGAGCTGACAAAGAGTTGTAACCACGTCGTGTTGCAAAGCGTCCAGTCCATCGGGATCAATTACCTACGAGGACACAGTTGCGCCAAATATTCATATCAGAAAAATCTTCTAATTAAGCTCCACAAATGGAGGTAGTGAACTTATAGTACGAGTGCACGTACTTACCTTGCAAGATATTTCGTTGAAGAAATAACATAGGTTTGTGATTGTCTCTCTGACTTTAACTGGGAGAATGCCTCTGATAGCAATGGGAAGCATGTGTGACATCAAGACATGACAGTCGTGGGACTTCATGCCAACCAGTCTTAGGTCCTTTATAGACACAAGTTTTTTCAAGTTCGCGGAGTACCCACATGGAACTTTAACACCGTGCAGGCACCGACAGAGTTCTGTTTTTTCGCTCTTGGACAACGTGTAGCAGACCGGGGGGAGGTATGTACGCTTTCCATTCTCTAAAGGTGCAAGCTCAGTCCTTATCCCCATTTCCACCATGTCACGACGAGCTTTCACACCATCCTTTGTCTTTCCCGGAATGTTCAACAACAAACCAATCAAACTGTCACAGACATTTTTCTCTACATGCATGACGTCAATGCAATGTCGAACTTGTAAGTGCTCCCAGTACGGTAGATCCCAGAGAATCGATCTCTTCTTCCAAACATTTTTTTCTCGAGGTTTAGAATGCTTACCGAACTCAACTTTGATGTCGTTCACGCGTGAGTAAATCTCCTTACCGGTCAGAAACACTGGAGCTGATCCCTTCTCAGGCTTCCCGTTAAATGATTTCCTCTTCTTACGGTACGTGTGATGCACCGGAAGAAACCTGCGGTGACCCATGTACACTGTTTTCCGGCAATTTCGCAGCCACATGCTCTCAGTTTCATCTAGGCAAATAGGGCAAGCCTTGGTTCCTTTCGTACTATACCCCGACAAATTGCCGTAGGCAGGAAAATCATTTATGGTGCAAAATATCAGGGCCCGCAAGATGAAATTATCTTTCTTGTATGCATCCCACACCTGCACACCCTCGCTCCACAATTTCTGTAAGTCCTCGATTAAAGGCGCTAGAAACACGTCAATATCATTTCCGGGTTGTCTGGGTCCTGAGATTAGTAACGCCATCATGATGTACTTGCGCTTCATGCATAACCAAGGAGGAAGATTGTAGATGCATAAAAGAACCGGCCAAGTGCTGTGCCGGCTGCTCATATTACCATGTGGGTTCATACCATCTGTACTCAGCCCGAACCTTACATTCCTAAGTTCGCCGCCGAACTCAGCAAATGTTCTGTTGATGTTTCTCCATTGAATAGAATCAGCTGGTTGTCTCAGTTTTCCGTCTTGTTTCCGGGCTTCAGCATGCCAACGCAAGTGCTTCGCGACTTTCGGATTTGCAAACAGCCGCTTCAATCTAGGTATCACAGGCAAGTACCACACAGTTTTTGCCGGCGGCCCTTTCCTTACCTCGTGACGTTCACTGTCAATCCGGTCCCTACGCGTATACCTCGATGCGCCGCATCTTGGACAAACATGCAAACTGGAGTACTCGTTACGGTACAACACACAATCATTTGGGCATGCGTGTATTCTTTCGATTTCCATTCCCAACGGACACAACAGTTTTTTGGCTTGGTAAGTAGATCTTGGCAACTCATTTCCCTCTGGAAGCATGTCCGCTAGAAGATCTAATAGTGCCGTGAAACTCTTATCACTCCAACCGTTTCCTGCCTTCAAGTTATATAATCTCAGCACAGAAGACAGTTTTGTAAATGTTGCACATCCAGGGAACAGAGGCTTCTCAGAGTCAGCAATCAGTTTCTCAAATTCACAGAAGTCATTTTCGTTGTAATCTTCCTCTACATCACGTAACATCTCATCTAGATTGTCATCATCATCATCTACGTGCACATCGGAATGAACATTACCAAAATTGGGATGATCATCGATATTATTGCAATCCACATCCGAGTCGTGCTGATTGGTAGTAGTGGTGCTTGTTTCCTCAAGATCTTCGCCATGCCATATCCAACGGGTGTATCGCGCGTTAAAACCACGACGAATCAAATGACTCTTAATTTGATCAGAGTTGCTAAACCTCTTCAAGTTCATACAATCTGTACAAGGACAGAGCATATTTTTCTCTCTCTTCCTCTCCTTTTGTTGCTCAGCAAATTTAATAAACTCATTCACACCATCCAAATATTCAAGAGTAGTACGTTTTATTCCATACATCCAATATTTCCTGTCCATCTACAATTAACAAAATTTAACGAGTAAGCCATGCATGAAACCTGCCCGATTAAGTTATGTATATGTACATGTACAGCCTCTTACAACAGATACATATGTTGAACCCTAGCCTGACGAAATTAACACTAATTAACCTAGCTAACTACACAATACAAGCTAGTTAGCTCCTAAAACATGACGCATTTCCAGCTACCAAGCTCCCAAGCTTAGAGCTACAAACTTGGAACTACACAATACAGCTAGCTTGCAAGTAGAGAGGAAGGGAGATCTAGAGGGAGAGAGAGATAAGTGTCGACGATTAAGCATACCTTAAAGAGAGGGGCGCAATCAACTTCCCTCCAGCCCGCGCTGATCACCCTAGCAGTGTAGCTGGAACTTTCGTCACAAACAGAGGGACACAGAGTGCAACAGAACAAATTAAAGAGCAGCTCAGCAATGGTCGAGTGGGGTTTTCCTTATAATGGACATTTTTCTAACGGTAAATACATGAAATAACCGTCAGACTAACTTAGGTAATTTGCCGCTCACATATTCTATCGGTAAAAACACACACATACCGTTAGAGAATATACATTACTGAGCAAATATATGTGTTTTCCTATCGGTAAATATGTGTACTTACCGTTAGATCATGCATGACACAGCACGCACATGAGTTTTTTCTATCGGTAAATATGTGTACTTACCGTTAGAATATGCATGACTGAACAAATATATGTATTTTTCTATCGGTAAATATGTGCATTTACCGTTAGAATATGCATGACTAAACAAATATATGTGCTTCCTATCGGTAAATATGTGTATTTACCGTTAGAATATGCATGACTAAATATATGTATTTTTCTATCGGTAAATATGTGCATTTACGTTTAGAATATGCATGACTGAACAAATATATGTGCTTCCTATCGGTAAATATGTGTATTTACCGTTAGAATATGCATGACTGAACAAATATATGTGTTTTCCTATCGGTAAATATGTGTACTTACCGTTAGAGGAGGTACTGTTACCAAACTGGGACAAACATGCACATGCCATTTCTCACATTCAAGGAATCATATCAATGTAACATCAAACAGATCTTACATCAAACGGATCTTAACTAGAAGATAAAGCAATATATTAAATGCTAATTTGTGGATTAACTAGGAGACACAAAAATACTTTTCGTAGGTAGTTGGGACTTCATCTTGCCAAAGAAATTACAGATGCCAGTTCACAAATTCAGGTACAAACATACACATGCCAGTTCACCAATACAAATTCAGGTACAAACATACACATGCCAGTTCACAAATTAAAGTGCATGTCTGAAACAGCAGTACAAATACACACCTACCTACCAATACAATTAAATACACAAATGCTCCCTGCACATTCAAGTTCATGTCCCAATTAGCAATACATGATACACAAATATACAACAATATACAAATACAACAATTCACACATTCGATGTATATTACAAAAGCCACGTCTGAAATTAACAACAGATCACGACGAGGACCCAGTGGCCCATACATGCATTTTACATAAAAGGGAACCTTTGCAGGTTGCCACAATGCAACTACCGACTACAAGTTAGACCTGATACATCACAAATCCATTCATCCAAAACAGCAAATGTCTGAACCACATTGGACTTAACCATAGGAGTTCAGTTCGAAGACGCCCGAGGAGCTAGAACTGCCGTCGACATACATTTGTACGTACTGGTGATTTCCTCGGACTCAAACTCGATCAACTCAATTCAACTCAACTCAACTCCATTAACAAAAAGAACCTACCTTCCAAGATGTTGTTCTGTGTAGTGATGGTGTAGAATGGCTGTGCAAATAACAACAATTCTTCTTCTCCAAGCAGGTAAGCATCTGGCCACAAGCTGGTGCATGCAAAAACATGTAAGATGCTTTCTATAGGTCCTGATTTGAGAAACACGCCGGGCTTAAGCATCTTCTCGATCGAGCCAACCAAGATCTCGCCCTTCACGTCCTTCCAACTCTCGATGGTGATCTTCACCATTTCTTTCGCCAACAAGCCAACGTAGGCAGCGTACTGCGATGAAGAACCGTGAAATACGTTGCCCCTCACGAGCATCATCCAAGGACCTGAACAGATCATAATCATATTGAAAAGAAGACACATCAAAATGAAGGATACAAAAAAAGCAGAATTATTGCCATAATCGGATTAGAATAATCTAACAATATTGCAGAAATTTTACATACCTTCCTTGGGATGCCGACGTCTAGAGGGCGTCGATGGAGGTGCGGAGGTGCAGCGGTCCCCTGTAGAGGTGCGCCGGCCGTCCATGGAGCTTACGGGTTAGGACTACGAGCCCCAGATGAACTGTGAGAATGAAAGAGACATACCCGTGTATTTATACAATTATATATTTTCTATCGGTAAGAAAACAGAATACCGTTAGTAATAAAAACATCTGTAGAAGCCGAATGGTTCTATCGGCACAATAAATATTACCGATAGGAATTTTTGTACATACTCTATCAGTGTGTACGTACATTACCGATAGAATATTACTAGTTGTAGAAGGCCAATAGTTCTAAGATATTTTGTGCAATATTCTACCGGTATAAACATTCATTACCGATAGAATAAAACTATTAGAAGACGAACAGTTCTAAGCAATTTTCTATATATTCTAACGGTAAAAGAATCCATTACCGATAGAATAAAAATATTTGTAGAAGGTCAACTATTCTATCGGCGAACTACATATTGCCGATAGGAATTTTTAATATACTCTGTCGGTATATTCATACAATAGCGATAGAATAAGTCTAGTTGTTGAAGTTGACCAGTCCTATCGGCGCACAACATTCTTCCGTCAGTACTTATGCATCTCTTCTAACGGCAAATATGTTCATCACCGCTAGAGTAAATCATACTATTTATTCTATCGGTAAGTTTCTTAGAAACCGATAGGGAAAATACATCCGTCGGGCTTTTATGACCGCGAGGCACATTTTCTATCGGTTTTGTGCTGTTTCGCTAATAACCGATAGAAGATAGGGGTTAGTAGACTGCATTTCTGTACTAGTGCCTGAACCTAAAGAGAAAATTCTTTGAACTCTTGTACAAGCAATCATGTGTTTCTACTAATGACTTAACCTCTCTTCCTAGCATTGTTTCTAGTGCGTTGCAGAAGTATGCGGATGTCTTTCCAACATAGGTGCTAGTCGATCTTCCACCCATGTGTAGTATAGAGCTCCAGATCGACCTCATTCTTGGTACAACACTACCCAACCATCTACCTTACCATGCCAATCCTAAGGATACAAAGGAGATTTAAAAACAGGTACAAGAACTACTTGCTAAGGGGTATGTACATGAGAGTCTTAGTCCTTGTGCTATTTAAGTTCTTTTGGTGCTTAAGAAAGGTGGGTCATGGAGAATGTGCATAGATTGTAAAGCCATTAATAACATTACTGTTTGCTATCATCATCCTATTTCTAGGTTAGATGATATGCTAGATGAGCTCAATGGTTTTGTTATTTTCTCCGAAATAGACTTGAGAAGTGGATACCACCAAATAAGATTGAAACCTACAGATGAATGAAAGACTACTTTAGATACTAAGTTTGGTTTGTATGAGTGGTCAGTGATGCCTTTCGGTCTAACTAATGCACCTAGTACTTTCATGCACTAGATGAATCATGTTTTACAACATTTTATTGGCAAATTTGTGGTAGTATATTTTGATGATATTCTGATTTACAGCAAGATGATTGATGAACATGTTGAGCATGTTAGACAAGTACTTGTTGTCCTTAGGGAGGAATAGTATTTGCTAACCTCAAGAAGTGCACCTTTTGCACCAATCGAGTTTTGTTTCTTGGCTTTGTTGTTTCTAGATAGGGGATTGCAATTGATGAATCAAAAGTATTGTCTATCAAAGAGTGGCAGACCCCCACCAACGTGAGCCAAGTGAGGAGTTTTCATGGACTTGCAGGTTTCTATTGTAGGTTTGTGACGGATTCCAGCAGAATTGCAACTCCACTCAATGAGTTGACCAAGAAAGGAGTTGCTTTCAAGAGGGGAGATACACAATAACGTGCCTTCCAGGAGTTATAGAAAAGACTTACTGAGGCACCAGTACTTGTTCTTCCATATTTTGGTAAGACATTTGAAATAGAATGTGATGCTAGCGGAGTTGCCATAGAAGGCGTGCTAATGCAAGAAGGTAAACCCGTAGCATATTTTAGTGAGAAGCTAAGTGGACCTACATTGAACTATTCTATTTATGATAAAGAATTATATATTTTAGTTCGTGTACTTGAAACTTGGCAACATTATCTCTGGCCTAAAGAATTTGTTATCCACGCTGATCATCAATCTTTGAAACATTTAAAAAGTCAGAGTAAGCTAAATTGTAGACATGCTAAGTGGATTGAATTCATTGAAACTTTTCCCTATGTTGTTAAACATAAACGAGTCAAAGATAATTTAGTCGCTGATGCATTGTCTCGAAGACATGTTTTGCTGTCCCAACTAGATGTTGCAGTGCCTGGATTATATACTTTGAAAGAATTGTATGTGACTGATCATGACTTTTTCAAACCATATGCTAAGTGTACTGATGGAAAAGGTTGGGATAAGTATCATGTTGATGCTGGATTTCTTTTTCGAGCTAACAAATTATGTGTTCTAGATTCATATGTTCATCTTCTTTTGTTATAGGAGGCACATGCAGGTGGGTTGATGGGGCACTTCGGCGTGAAAAAGACGCTTGCAATCCTGGTTGACCACTTTTATTGGCCAAAAATGTGACGTGATGTAGAGCGTTTTGTGCGATGATGTGTCACATGTCACAAAGCTAAGTCTAAACTCAATCCCCATGGTTTATACATTCCATTGCCTGTTCTGTTTACCTTGGGAAGATATTAGAATGGATTTTGTTTTAGGATTTCCTAGGACTAAGAGGGGGAGAGATTATGTCTTTGTGATCGTTCACAGGTTTTCTAAAATGGCACATTTTATACCTTGTCATAAGAGCGATGATGCTTCAAATGTTGTTGATTTGTTTTTTAGGGAAGTCATTCACTTGCATGGTATGCCTCGAACAATCGTTTCTGATTGTGATGCAAAGTTCCTCAAGTACTTTTGAAAGACTTTGTGGGGGAAGCTTGGCACAACGTTGTTATTTTCTACTACTTGCCACCCAAACATTGATGGCCAAACGGAGGTCATCAACCACACATTGTTTGTGATACTCAAGACTATGATTAAGAAGAACTTGAGAGAGTGGGAGACTACTTACTGCATGTGGAGTTCGCTTATAGCAAGGCGGTACATTCTACCACTAATATGTGTCCTTTCAAGATTGTTTATGGTTTCAAACCCATTGCTCCCATAGACTTGTTGCCTTTGCCATTACGGGAACGAAGTAACATGGATGCATCTAAATGTGCTGACTATGTTAAGAGGATCCATGAGAAGATGAAGGAGCACATTACAAAGATGAACAAGCAGTATGTAGCATGGGCAAATAGAACACGGAAGGCAATGGTGTTTGAACCAGGAGACCTTGTGTGGCTCCATTTGAGGAAAGATAGATTTCCTGACCAGCAGAAGTCTAAGTTGATGCCACGTGGAGATAGACCTTTCCGGGTGCTTGCACAAATTAATGATAATGCTTACAAGCTTGAGCTTTAGGATAGTTATGGCATGAGTGTTACATTCAACGTTACTAACATATCTCCATACTTTGGATTTGACGATACCGAGTTGAGGACGACTTCTTTTCAAGAGGGGGAGAATGAGGAGGATATCCCTAGATTTAGCACTTCTCTGCCATGGTCAGATTATAAGGGTCCAATTACAAGGAACCGTGCTAAGAAACTCCAAGCACAGGTGAATTCTCTTCTTACTGAGTTTCCTATTGATTTAAATAAGGATGTGCTACTACTTAAATCTTCTACTTTGATTGTTGTTAGGTATATTGAGGAAGGGAGTTCGCTAAAGGAAGAGCTTTAGTTGTTGCCGCCATACATGTTGAGATGGGTCAACGGGAGGTGAGGGAGGTCGGTCCAGCCCAAAGGCACTCTGAATCCAAGCATTTCGAATTCATAGCCAATCCAAGTCGAGGTCCAAGAGGAGAAGCATTCAGATTAAAGATCCACGACCAGAAGTTGTTTTAGGTTTAGGAATTCTTTTTCGTTTCTGTTTATGCACACTAGGCGCCATATAAACTCAGGCCACCGACCTTAGTAAGTTAAGTTCGATTTGAACAAAAACCCTAAGTTATTGTTTGAAAGAATTAAATTCTTTTTTTCCTCCATTGCTCTTGTGATTTCTTTCGGTGATTGAAAAGTGGTTCTTTGAGAACAACCAATCCATGTGTCAACTTCGTGTGTGACTGTGTGGATTGGAAACTTAGAGTGTGGTTAGGCTATTACAACAATTGCAGGTTCTTGCATTGGCTTTTGGTTGGCAATCTAGTTTTTTTTCAAGTCACATTAATTATCCATCTTCGAGAAAATCTACGTCGTGAAGATCAGGACAACATAGTGTGCACGTTCATCCTGGGCGTGTGCATATTAGTGTCTCTCCCCCCAGCCCTGCCCCTCCGCCTCAGCTCTTGTCGACTGCATGACCTCCAATAGCACAATGTCAACATCAGGAGTATACTACATCCATTCTTCTAAGAAGTAAAGACAACACAACAACAATAATAGCTCATCAGATTTCAAGATATGTCTTAAATTGTTTTTGAATTGGGAATATTTATATATCCATAAGTATATTTCTTTAAAAAAACATGATTCAAAGTCAAGGGTTGTCTTGATCTTCACGACATAGGAATAAAGGGATAATTAGCATTGCAATTGCATGGCGCAGTAGCCAACCAATGATGTTCCATGTGACCTACTACTTGATCATTCACCTAACCACAATTACTGAAAGAACTAATATAAGCAACTGCAAGCCGATGCCTAGATTAGTGACACACCCAAAAAGGGTGTGTTTTGTAATAATCGTAAGTCGACGACTGATCGCTGAGCACTTGAAGGTCGAATACACAAGGAACAAGTAGAACCAATTTTTAGATCGCAAATTACCAAACCAAATTGTGTGAGTATTTGTTTTGAGAGCTAAACTAAACTAGAGATTTTAAGAATAATAAAATCTAGGGTTTCAGGAATTCCATTTGTTTCGGGCGTGATTTTGAGCAAAGGCAGTAAATAGATGGATTATTTACCAAAATTCTCAATGAAACAAATTAAGCTAGTGGTTTAGAAACCATTCAATAGTCACAAGGGATCATTCCTGTTGCTCTAACTCAACTGGGTGCAAAAACCTTTCCTAACTCTAGATTACAGTTAGAGCGCAACGGTTGTGTGTTGCCCTAACATACGAATATTGATCGTCTCATGGAGTACAAATGATACCATATAAGAAGTATGAATCTAGAGTTTAGAGTACAAGAATTCGAGTAGTTAAAGGGACGATCTTTCGAACAAACCAGAGCCACAATCACACCCTCCAGATCAAGTCATTTGTAATCTTAGAGGGAAATTACTCATAGAAGCCATCAGAAAAACTAAGAAAGTAAAATTTAAGAAAATGTACTGAATTATATTGATGAAATAAAAATGGCCGTCCTGATCGGCTTACAAATTGACGAGAAAACTCTCCTAAAACTAAATCTAAAGCTAACCTAATCTAGAGAGGGGCTAAACCTAACTTTCCTGTTTGATAAACTAAGTCAAAAATCTCTGTATTTTTTGCCTAAAATTCCTAAATTAATACAACATAAAACACCTCCAACTCCCTCAAGAAAACAACTCAGATTACATTCAAATCTGAGACGAAATGGCCGACAGGAGAGGAAACAAAGCTCAGCATAAGTTTGGGCTCGGGCATAGGACGTGCTCAGCATTGGGAACACTTGTGCTAGACCCCGTGCTAGGCTCTAGAGCACTTGGGGCACAGGGACCTGACCTAGGTATAGGCCCAAGCACAGGGCGTGCTCAGCACTGGGCAATTAGCTTTTGTGCAACTTGGTCACCCTACAAAGTAGGTTCAACTAGGTTTCACAAGAATAATGATATGATATCCATCACACACAATATGTGAAAAACACATAATTTCATTCATCAAAAAGGTCTCCAATAACAGAGACTTTGATACAAATTTATAACATTAAAAGACTTGGAGATAGACTAGAATCCTAATTTCTTGGACTCCAAATAAACTAGGAAACAATAAAACATAAAATATTCTATTTGGATTACTATTCATGTACACTATAGCAACTCAGATTGTTATTCATGTGGATAGTACCGATGCTACAGTAACTCAAATCACAATTGAACTTGATTACAACTCAGAATAAGACATGGACAAGGATTATGACTTTCTTCCAGATTTGTTTTGGACTTCTAGATGAATTCTCATCATAATTCTCCTTAGTTTGCACTGGTATTTTAGTTTCCTACAGCAACTTGATTCAAATCTTCTAGCCCTACTGAGATTTGAATTTGATGCATCTATTCGAATTGATCTCAGACACCGACTAGAATTCTAGTTGAATTCAAATTTGTCTTCAACTTTGATTCTCCAACTTTGTTGTCAACTTACATTTTAATTAGAATTAGGAATTTGTTTGTTTTCCATAGTAGCAACATTAGTTGATTGATCACACCTTTAGATGCCTTCCATAGTTTGTACTCAATTGTGATGTACTCTTCGGTTTGTTTTGGGGTTTCTTTTGAAAAGAAAGGCAGATTCTCTTTTCTATAAAGTAGGCCACTTTTTTTCCGATGTTCGATAAGATGCCGCTTTCAACTGGGGTAGTAAGAAATTGCCACTAAGATGTATTCGTGTCCATTTGATGCTTTGGGTGTTACCTTTCCTTTCCCTACCTCAATTCCTCGTCCATTCCGTATGGATTCTCAACCTTGGCCTACAAGCTAAAGTAAGGGAACAAACTATGCCAGCTCAAGCTAGAACTCACTTAGAAGGTCAGGAAAGAGTGACTCAATAGGGCAAAGCTAGAGCGCCTTAGTAGCACTTTGTTGGCTCGCATCAAGTCTTCTGCTCATTTGGTAAACATGCACATCCGAATCCCGCGAAATGCCCTGCTGGGAACATCCTCCTTTATCCTCTTAGACTTCCCCTGGCATGGAATTTAGAATCCTGGAGATCATATCACTTACTTCGCCCGGCTGATCCATTCTCTGGCTTATCCCAAGGAGAGCCTGATTCGATCCTAAGGTCAAGTAGTACCCTATTTATAAGTCGGACCCGGAGCTAAAAGATAACCTATTTCTTCTTATGAATGGAAGGAAACATCAAAACTACGCTAAAACCGAGTGAATGTATGTCTTTTTATCCCTTTCTTTAATCGAGACTTTCATACAGTAGCAACAACTCTCCTTTCAAGTGAGCTATAAGGGTAAGTCAGAGCAGGTTGACAGGCTAGAAAGTAAGCCAGGCTAGTTAGATCTTCTCTTATAAAGCTTAGGAAAGTGGATAGCAATAAACCCATTTCCAAAGAAGTCTTCCACTGTAATCAGGAAAGCCATCCAATAGCAAACATAACCCTAGCCTCAACAAATAGAGTAGAGGGGTCTCAAAACTTATTATTTTTTAAAGGATAACCGATCAAAGAGATGTAACTTTTTCTATCTTTCCTTCTTTCCACCAAGCTTCCTTATTGAAGTTGACTTATAGTGGTTGGTTGTTGCCTTGTAGCAAGTTGGGAGGCCTTTTGTCTAAATTTGAACTGGTTGCAACAGAACTCTCTGAGGCTCCATTCAAGGAAAAAAAATGGAATAGGATGAGGCAGTGAGCTTTTGGAAGATCATCAAGAATTTGGCAAGACTAATGCACACTGAAAATCAATAATAGAAGTTCTTTATAGGTTTGGTTTTCCTTTATAATCAATCGAATGGCTTTTACTAAACCTCCATTCATTCAATTAGCCTCTAAGCATAAACAAAGCAAGGGCATATTCCATTATGATCATGAAGGTATTGGAAGCACCCTACTCCTATGGTCTTCCCACCTTACCCTTTTCTAGCGCAACACTCCAATCATCATACGACTAGGATGTGACATGGTCTCACATCTTCTTATTATTAAAGACGAGATCCATTGCAGCTTTGGATGGTCAAGACTAACACTTGTTATGGATCATGGATTTACTCCCATCACTTTGATTGAAAGGTACCCCCATGTCCACCGTACCAGAGAAGGGGCTTGGTCTAGAACAGATTGAGACTGAAAGCGGTAATCAATCTCAGAGTGGTGGAATGATTGTTGGAGAAGGGTAAGCGCCTCCATGTCGTAGGGGTAGGTAGTCCAATACAAGACTAGATAACTTAGCCTAGCCACTCAGTTCTGCCTCGAGCCAGGTCTATTCAGTGTTAGCAAACACATACCACTATCTATATATAGGTCTAGATTTTTCATAGAGTGTTGTCGCTTAGGTCCTTTGACCCTTCCTTCATGAAGCTTGAGGAAGCACCCACTATTCTATCCATGTCATTCTTGGTTCTGCACTTAGTCTTGAACCTGTGTTGGTTTAGGACATCAATCTCATTCGTCTGTAGTGCGTGTACTATGATTGCTTTCTTTTTTTTTATTGTCAAATCCCAGTCTATCTTTCACTGAGCTTCCATCACTTGAATTTCTAGAAATTTTAAAAAGAAAGAAAGCATACTATGAGGTATGAGTGATCAAATGTCTACAGGTGTTATTGAATATCATGGGGTATGAACTTCTAAGGTCATGGTGTAGGGTATTGGATAGGCTAGTCGGTCCATCGGTCGAAGTCGTTGTAGGGTGTACTACAGACAACTATTGTTCAAGGTTATTTCCTTTCTCTCTTCATCATACCAACATACACAAGACTTACCTTGACAGGGCCCCACCTTAACTTGTCATCATGGCTATACTCTTTTCATCAAAGCAACTCTTCTTAAGAAGACCCCTTGGTCCCCACAATGGAGTTACTCCATAGAAAACCCAACTGCACAGCACCATCGCAAATGTTTCTTCATAACTCGATTAGTCTCATTCAAGAGAACTCATCTACACGAAAGGTCTTTTAAGTGCTAGTCGCCAGCTATCTAGGGTGTTAGACAATATCTGGTTCGGTTATAATCTCCCAAATTGGTTGAGATCCTTTCCTTGTTTAGCACTCAATGCATGCCATCTCTCACGCCTATCCCACCGATATTATTCCATAAATCGCGTGGTTGATTTGGCATGAGCCTGGCTATATATGTAATGTGTATTACACCGTTCAATGCATTGCGATTATTCTCTCTATCATGGTATCACGAGATTGGTTTGCTCCTGCGACCTTCCTTCCGTCCTCTCTTACACCCTAGTGGCCGTCGCCGCTCCATGGCTGACAACGATGGGCTCCACGCTGCCGAGGCCGAGGTCGCTCGCCAGGAGGAGGAGGCGCGCCCTCAACATCAAGGCGCTCGTCCCCATCGTCCTCGATCTTGCGTCCCCGAACTACAGCAAGTGGCGCGGCCTCTTCCTCACCACCCTCGGCAAATACGACCTCACCGATCACGTCCTCTCCGACGACGAGGTTTCCGCCGCCGACGTGCACTGGCATCGGATGGACTGCACCATGCGGTCATGGCTTTACGGCACCATCTCCACCGAGCTGCTCGAGGTCGTCATGACACCCATCTCCACCGCCCGTACTGTCTGGACGGGTCTTGAGAATCAATTCATCGGCAACAAGGAGACACGTGCCCTCTACCTCGACGCCCAATTTCGCACGTTTGTCCAAGGTGATTTATCCATTTCAGATTATTGTCGCAAGCTTAAAGGAATGGCCGATGCACTGGGTGATCTAGGTGAGCTGGTTCATGATCGTACGCTCGTCCTATCCATTCTTTGTGGCCTCAACGACGAGTTCGCATACATGGCCGCCCTCCTCAAGCGCCAAAAGCCATTCCCATCATTCATCGACGTTCGCTCCGATTTGCTACTCGAGGAACTTACCATGGCGTCTAAGCCGAGCTATTCATCGATCACTCTTGTCACCACCACTGCCTCTGCCCCTCGCGCCCCCACTACTGGCAGCAGCGGCGCCCCTCTAGGCAATGGCGCTGGCCACGACGATCAGTCGCCCCTTCCCGACACCGGCGGCCTCGCGCGGCAATGGCCGCAGTCGACGACCACCCCTAGCGGCAATGGCCGCAATCAACGCCGTGGCCGTCGTAACGACGGTGCCACGGCCCACTACAGGTGGTCCTCCATGTACAATATGTGGACTGGGAATTTTCAACTGTGGCCCGGTTCCACAGCTCCTCGCCAGCGCCCATCTGGCCCTCAGTCCGGGCAGCAGCAGCGTCCCACTGCCCCGTCTCATGCGCTGGTCGCAGGCGGCTTGCCGGGCGAACCTGTGCTGTTCAGCCCACTTCCCCGACTGCCAGCTGTGCCACCAGCCCTACCGCTGGTTGTCCCGGGCTTGCCTCCTCACTCCGGCCTGTCACCACATTGGCCGCAGCAGCAGATGTGGACGCCAGCACCGCCACCCGCGATGTCGTGGGATCAAAACACATTGGCAAACGCGTTCAACACGATGACACTCACGCCCCCGCCGGCAACAGACTGGTATATGGATTCAGGTGCCACCTCTCACATGACGTCAACCTCCGGTAATCTCCTTGTTTCCCATCCGCTCAATGCATCTTGTCCGTCTAACATTATTGTTGATAATGGGTCTTTGCTCCCCGTCACTTCCACCGGGTCTATATCCTTTCCCGCTGCCCGCGGTCCTTTGCATCTTCATAATGTTCTTGTTTCCCCGCATATCATTAAAAATCTGATTTCAGTTGGTCAGTTTACTACTGACAATAATTGTTCCGTCGAGTTTGACCCTTATGGCCTCTCTGTGAAGGACCTCCACTCCAAGACCGTGATCGTCAGGTGCAATAGTTCCGGGGACCTCACCCTCTCTACGCGCCGGTGTCCCTGCCTCACGCCCTCACCGCTACCGGCGCGTCCACAGCTCTTTGGCATCACCATCTCGGTCATCCCGGTCATGCGGCCCTCTCTAAACTAGTATCATCTTTTGGTATTCCATGTAATAAAGACGCGTCGGATCGTCTTTGTCATGCCTGCCAACTTGGCCGGCATGTGCGTCTTCCTTTTGTTTCCTCCACTTCTCATGCGTCCAAGAATTTTGATTTGATACATTGTGATCTTTGGACATCTCCCATTACTAGTGTGTCGAGTTACAAATATTATCTTGTTATTCTTGATGACTGCTGGCATTTTTTGTGGACGTTCCCTCTTCGCTTCAAGTCTGACACCTTCCCCACCCTCTCCAATTTTTTCTCTTATGTGGCGACTCAGTTTGGCTGCACCATTAAGAGCATCCAATGCGATAATGGGCGCGAGTTTGACAACTCCGCCTCCTGAACTTTCTTTCTCACCCGTGGCATCACTGTTCATCTATCGTGTCCTCACACCTCTCCACAAAATGGTCTGGCTGAGCGTATCATTCGCACTACAAATAATATTATCCGTTCCATTTTGTTTTAGGCCATTCTCCCGGCCAGCTACTGGGTTGAAGCACTAATACTGCAACTTATCTCCTCAATCGCCACCCCACAAAAAACACTGGACTTCTCTACTCCCTTCTTTTCTCTATATGGTGTACAGCCTGCCTATTCCAATCTCCGCGTCTTTGGGTGCAAATGCTACCCTAATCTCTCTGCAACCAGCCCCAACAAACTATCTCCACAATCTACCCTTTGTGTGTTCCTTGGCTATCCTTCTGACCACAAGGGTTACCGTTGTTTAGACTTGTCCACTAACCGCATTATCATCTCTCGTCATGTTACCTTTGATGAGTCCTCTTTTCCGTTTGCAGAGATTGCCGCTCCTCCTCCTTCTTCCAACTTTGACTTTCTTTCGGAGTTCGACTCTGCCCCACTTCCTGTTGGCACCCAGTTTCATGTAGGTATCCCCGACGTCGCTCGCCGCACCGGCCCTGCTGCCCCTATTGGCTCCTCGCCACGGGCTGTTGCCAGCGGAGCTGGTCCGGCCCCTCTCGTGGGAAGCTCTGTTGCCCCTATTGGCGTCTTGTCATAGGTCATTGCCAGCAGCGCTGCACCCGTCCCTGCCGTCGGCTCACCACTGCCCTTTACCACCTCGGCGGTGCCTCCTCTGCCTACTGCGACTGTGTCACCCCTGGGGCCACCATCGCCCCCGGCCACGGCTCCGCCCTCGTCACTTGCTCCGTTGCACCCCATTGCGGTGCCCTAGCAGCCGGAGCCTCCAATGTTACCAGCCGGCGCGATTCCGGTTGACCCTGTGGCCATGATCACTCCATGGTCACACAAGGCAAGTCTTGTTTTCGCCTACCGCGCCAGTCCTTCAACCTTCAGGCTGCTGTTATTTCATCTTTGCCAAAGACTTATCGAGGTGCTCTCACCGATCCCAATTGGCGTGGTGCTATGACTGAGGAATTTTCCGCCCTACAGGCCAACAACACCTGGGACCTCGTTCCATGCCCTCCTGGTGCTAATATTGTTACAGGAAAATGGGTTTTCCATCACAAGCTCCATCCGGATGGGTCTCTTGATCGGTACAAGGCACGATGGGTTCTCAGGGGCTTCACCCAGCGTCCCGGCATTGATTTCAGAGAGACGTTCAGTCCGGTTGTCAAACTTGCGACTATCCGGACGATTCTCACTGTTGCTCTCTCCCAGGGCTGGCCTATTCATCAGCTTGATGTAAACAATGCTTTCCTCCGCGGCACTTTATCTGAGACAGTGTACTATGTACAGCCGTCTGGGTTTGTTGACACTGCTCGGCCAGATCATGTTTGCCGCCTTAACAGGTCCCTCTACGGTCTCAAGCAGGCTCCTCGTGTGTGGTTCAGTCGGTTTGCCACCCACCTATTATCTCTTGGCTTCACGGGTGCCAAGTCTGATACTTCTTTATTTGTCTACTGTCGGGGCAGCGACACGGTTTACTTATTACTATATGTTGATGACATCATTCTCACAGCCTCATTAGTGCATCTACTTCGCCATGTCATATCTGCCTTGCAGCGGGAATTCTCTATGAAGGATCTTGGACCATTGCATCACTTCCTTGGAGTTTCAGTGTCTCGCCAGGGGGATGGCTTGTTTCTCTCGCAGCGCCAGTACATCCTTGATGTCCTTTAGCACGCTAGCATGTCTGATTGCAAGCCATGCACAACGCCTGTTGACACCTGCCCCAAAGTCTCAGCCTCCGATGGTGCACCTGTTTTGGATCCTACACATTATAGAGGCCTTGCCGGTGCTTTACAGTATCTCACCTTCACACGGCCGGATATCACATATGCTGTTCAGCAGGTTTGCTTGCATATGCATGACCCTCGGGAGCCCCGCTATACGTTAATCAAGTGCATCCTGCACTATCTTCAGGGCACTTTGGATCATGGTTTGCAGCTTCACCGCACAGACACATCATCTCTTGTTTCCTACTCTGATGCTGATTGGGCTGGCTGTCCGAATACACGTCACTCTACTCCAGGCTATGGTGTTTTTCTTGGTGACAATCTCATCTCCTGGTTGTCCAAACGCCAGCATACTGTGTCCCGCTCTAGCACCAAGGTCAAGTATCGTGCGGTTGCCAACGCTGTTGCCGAGACCACCTGGCTGCGTCAGTTGCTTCTGGAGTTTCATTGTCCTCTTCAGCGTGCCACCATCGTCTACTGTGATAATGTCAGTGCGGTGTATCTTTCGAAAAATCCCGTGCAGCATCAACACACCAAGCATGTTGAGATCAATCTGCATTTCGTTCGTGAAAGAGTGGCCGCCGGTGCTGTGCGTGTGCTTCACGTGCCTACTTCTTCACAGTACGCGGACATCTTCACCAAGGGTCTTCCGTCGTCTCTCTTCACCGAATTCAGGTCCAGTCTGAATGTTCGTCCTGCTACCGCTCCGACTACGAGGGAGTGTTAGACAATATCTGGTTCGGTTATAATCTCCCAAATTGGTTGAGATCCTTTCCTTGTTTAGCACTCAATGCATGCCGTCTCTCACGCCTATCCCACCGATATTATTCCATAAATCGCATGGTTGATTTGGCATGAGCCTAGCTTTATATGTAACATGTATGACACCGTTCAATGCATTGCGATTATTCTCTCTATCATAGGGTCATTTTGAAGTTGTTGGGTGGTCCAAATGAGTTAGTTGCTTTTATTCGACCTATAAGTCTTTCTACAAGCAAGTCAATAGGGTGCAGGCTAGTTGTAGTTGTTGTCATGTCTTCCCTTTCATCTTAAATATGAATAAATATTTGGATAAATTACTTTAGAATAAGAAGCTCATGTTTTATAGACTAGTAAGATAATACGAATCCATACTATGAAAATGAATATGTGAGTAATAGGCAATGGAATTGGTTCTCCTCTACCTAATCCCTATAAGCCAAAGAGGGTAATAGGCTTCAGTGTAAGCGTTTCCTTCAAGCAAGTCATCTCAAGTTTTTAATTATAGAGAATAGCTCCGATCAACCCGTTTTTGTTTGATTTTGCAATTCATTTGCATAAATGAAAAAAAAAGCTAGAAGTGCACAAAAGAAGATCATAGTTCAGCTTTTAAATGGTTGTGTCCCCGTATTAGAAAGTGGTTGAAATAGCTCATGGGAGTGTCTGCCCCCATTCAATAATGGCATTGTTGATCGAGTGGAGTGGGTGAGTGTGCAGTGTTCAGTCTACTGAGGATGTTCACGGTCTCAAAATCTGTTTTCTTGGAAAAACCAAGGCCAACCCCTATCTCAGTCTCCTCTCCTTGAGAAAGTGGAAAGGTGACAGGTGGAATGATTTTGGTCATGTCGCATACTTTTGATTGGGAGGCACATTGCTTTCGTTCCATAGTTCAGCATTGGGAGGAATTTCTTTGGTCAAGTTGCATACATTTTGGGAGGGATGAATAACCGAGCATTTAATAGTCCTTTGGCTGGGGAGGTTTTACCAATCCATGTCTGGTACTTTTTCTAGTGCAAGCTAAAAGGAACAAAGATGATTTATTAATTCAGGAACTTTTAAAAAGTATGGGTCTCTCCTCCCTGTAGGTGTCAGTTTTCGTTATATCATTCAGTTTGTAGGTTCAAAAGATTTGAACCTTGGATTTGGCATAGGTGAATCAAGTGGTAGTCCCCTACCTACAACCTGGTGAGAGGTTTCAGAGCAGTTTTCTCGTACTAAATCCAATAAAACTCCACCATTGATTCTTTTAGAATGTACAAATAAAATGCAGATCTTATTGAATTTAATCGAATACCTCTGTCGTCTGAAAATATTTGCTGAAATTCTTGCTGAAGGTTCAAGAAATGCGTTAAAATCATACTAAAATTAATTGGAGGAGTCAAATGTCAAATTTGGTGGGTGATGTGGTCTCTAGAAGATGACAATTTACAAACAACTTTTCATGTCATTGAGAACTATCAGCTATTTTGTTAGCACGGGTGTCTGGTAAATTCTGATTTGAGCATATTGACATCATAAAAATCATAACTATAATCATTCATGATCCTATATTAACTAGAACAATGAACATAGAGTCATTGGAACAAATAAACCATGGACTGACTCAATGTTTAAACTAACCAAATCAGCACTTTTTTCACATACATTTTAATAACCGAGGCCGCGAGGTTTGAAGGAGTGATAACATGATTAGGAGAAAGAGGTACAAGTAAAGGTAGGTGTATCACACAGGTATTTTTTTTTTATTCACTTCTGTGGGGTTAGAAATTTAAAACATGAACACAAACAAAATCGTATTGAAATTACATATATAAAGATAAGCGAGGAGTAGCTCTTGGTTTAAAGAATAGGGAGGAGATGGATCTAATTCAGTCTTTTCCTAATCATGTAATAGAATGGGTCTATAAAATTTGCCCGACTGATTTTCGCCTGCAACTGTGTTTTGTTTGATAATCGAAGAGTAGCGATGGCACTATCACAACACCTATGTTCACTACAAAATTCTGTAGGAAAAGACAACATTAAAAAAGTACGATACTGAATCAACAAAAATATCACAAATCATGACATTTTAAATAAGAAAAAATTAATAATATTGTAAAAATATTAAATTAATAAAATACCACTCAAAATTTCCAACTTATCAAAATACCACTACAAAAATTCTCGTTAGATTTTTTTATTATTATGGAGTAACGGACATTAATTTTGACAATTTTACCCTTGATGTTAGCAATTTAAATGACATAAATTCAGAATAAGCCTTCTCGGGACAGGCCTTCGCTAGCCATGGTGACCGTGTTAGGATTGATGTCTCCTCCTACATCAGCGGCAAGATCCCAATGGCCGCGTTGTAATTGTCTTGGTGCAAGTACCCGTGATCATGGTATTCCAGGTGACGACATCCCGCAACTGGCCCATACAATTAAATAGCTCTCGAGCAGTCCCCAACCGCGTAGCCTTGCAGTACTCATGGATCATAGCATTCCAGCTGACGGCGCTCCTCGTCATCGTAATGCCTCTCGTTTCGAAAATATCCCTTGCGGAGCCAAGATCCTCCGGCCTTGCAATAGCAGGAGAGCATGGTGTTCCATGACGCAGGAGTCCTCACTGGCATCCAATCGAATAGCCTTCTCGCCTCGCCCACCCTTCCCGAAGCACCCAGCGCGGCTAGCATCATGTTGCAAGTGACCAAATCCCTATGCGGCATTTCGTCGAACATCTTCTGAGCAGAATGCAGGCAGCCGTGCTTGGAGGCAAGGGGGAGCAAACCATTGGCCAGTACTGTATAAAAAACGCAGCTTGTAGATGAAGCAGTAAAGGGACTGTTCAGAAAAGCTAATATGGCAGAGGATGGCTCGCACGGTCATCAGCGTCGGCTACAGCTCCTCCATCCTTGCCCGCCTCACCGCGCCTCTTCAGCAGATCCTTGAGGTTCACCGACTGCAGGAAGTCCGGGAACCGCCGCTGCCATGCGCACACTGAGAACATCTGCACTGACGAACTCGCACTGAGAACCCCACATCCGGCTCTGACGCCTTCACGCCGCCCGGAGCTGGGGCCGCTAACGGCTGGTCTCAACAATACTACACAAGGGCAAAGTTGGCATTTCTGAAAAAATAAAATTCCAAAAAATCTGAAAATTCTAAAATACCCAACGGCTGGTCCCAACAATATTGCTACGGAGCTAATTTCCCCTTTAAACAAATACAACCCGTGATTTACACCGAGTTGAGGAAAATCGATACAAACCCTCAGAATTCTAGTACATGGAATCGATTTCATGTTTGCTACCAAATCACAATGTTCATGCGAAGACAGGAGCAGAAACTTTACGGAGATGAGATCAGCACATGTTCCTGTTGTCACAACAGAAGCAATATCATTTACGCAAAGCATCTACTCCGCTGAAACGAGTAGAAATTAGCAACTACCTTGGCATTCTTGTATATAGACATATAGAGTGCTGATATCCAGTTGCATGACAAAGGGACAGCATGCATTGTCCTCATCAGGACGACACACAAGCCCGTAATGTCTCACAGAGAAAGGCAGAAGGAACCAAATTTTAACCTGGGATACCACTACAGATTTCGTAAGAATGGACAAATACTAAGAAAGCTTGCAACTTTCACGACATGACGATATCTCAACGCTGTAATGGAGGCACAGAAATGCATACCACCAACACATCCATGCTGCCCTTCTAAGCGTTCAAGAAAAATCAAGCACTTCACAATCCTGCTCCCGCCTACAGATGCCCGGAAAAAGGATCTTCCACGGCACAAGCTATCCCGAAGCAATTCTTCAGAATCATGACAGCCAAAGCAGTCAGATTGCAAGTCATATTACTATCCCAACATCAACCAGAAAATAGAAATCCAGACACATCAATGACACACAGCAAGCATCCTCTCTTCCAAAGTTCCAGCATGAATTCCTTTCATTTATCAATAAGCACTTCAAGAAAGTAACCAGGCTATCACCGATTGTTATAATAGCGTGACTATTCAGAAACCTAACCAGTGAACTGCAGGACCAACAAACATCCCTAATGTAACGTCGGATACGAGTGGCACCTGCATCACCTCCTCCTTACCATCGACATATTCTGAGAACACTGACACCAGGTGACAAAGCAAGCACCACCAATTCATGCTCCCACAGGGAAGTTCATTTGAGATCTCCCATGAACACAGGCAACTCAAACAGTTCACCACAAACAGAGGGACGACGTCTGCGATACTAATGCGAAGAGCACCAATGTACATCAATGGCTCATGCATCGTTGCATTCGATATTTTTAATTGCATTGACAGCACAACGCCATCAACAACATGCTGTTTAGGCACACGTGTAGCAGTTTCCTGACACGCAAATCTTGAGACAACTGCACGCGTGCATCACCAGTAACATTTCATCGAACACCTCCCCCTCACAGAACAGAACTACCAAACATGACACCTAACTCTGAATTCTGAAACCATCACGAAACTTGCCAACTAAACAAACATCAAACAGCAGCAAACACACACACACAAAAAAAAAAAAAAAACAAAATAGCAGCGAATTCGAACGACTCGAGCACTGCAGTTGCCACCGCATCGGCAGGCGAATCTGGCGATCCCTACGCCGCCACAGCCGCGAGAAGCCCAAGGAAGAGGAGGAGGAGGGGCACCAGGGCGAGGGCAAGGAGCAGCTCGGAGCCGGCTAGCCGCGCGTGCCAGGCGGCCTCTCGCCGCGCCGCTGCGAGCTCCACGCGGAGGCCCGTCGCTCGCAGCTCCTCCTCCTGAGAGAAGCTCCGGCGAGGCGTCGGCGGCCGCGAGCGGCGGCGGAGGGAGGTGAGGAGGAGGGAGGCCCTGGAGCAGCGGAGCGAGAGGAGGAGGGGGTCGGGATGCTTCTCCATGTCGCGGGGGATTGCTAGAAGCTTCCGGAAGGTTCCTAGGAGCGGGGGAAGGTGCTTGGTGGATTCGTGATTTGTGTTACGGCCTTACGGGGGCCAAAGGTTTGTGGGTATTTATAAACTGTTGGGATGTTAGGATTTTGAAATTTCAAACGGTTGGGGGTGCTGCGCGGTGGTGTCTACAAGCCAGGCTCCTGCCTCGAGCTCGATCCCAGCTTCGGCTCGGTTGGAACTTGTCTTGAACTTGAGGCTGAGCTCGACCACAATTCAAAAATCAATAATAGAATCAGGCCATTCAAGGACGGTTTTAGGGGTGGTAATAGGTTGGATTTTAATGGATTAAATAGGTTGGATTTAGAATGGGTTGATTTTGAATGGATTAATTGAGTTAAAAAAGAATTTAGATTGGATTGAGTTGGACTAACTCAAATGGAGGGTTGAATTAAATTGAATTGAATTAGATTGGGTGGAAAATTTTTGGATTCAAAATGGGTTCAACTCAATAACTCAGCTCATTAACTTTTGCAGGCCATAGTCTGTAGCTTCGCTCCTCGCGACCTCTCCACTTCACCAATCAGCCGACTCTTCCCACACCCTAGTAGCCTTGTTGCCTCCGCAAAACCCTCATCGAGCTCATCTGCAAAACGCCTTGTTGCCTCCGCTGCGGCACTACTTCATACCTCCAAGCTGCCACGAGCTCCTCCTGGAGCGGCCCCTCCTCCGCACCTCCTCCACGAGGTCACGAGTTTCACGTCCACGAGCTTCTCTCAGCACAACGCCTCCTCTGCGCCTCCTCCGTGCGGCCCCTCATAAGATCCTCCATGAGGGCACGAGGTCCACGACCACGAGCTCCTCCTGGCACAGCTACAACTACTCCTTGGTTCTCACACATCGCCATCTCCTCACCGGCTCATCCACGACAATTTGAACTAGATTCCTATCTTGCTTTATTACTATCTTACAGATCTTGCTATCTAAAACATGAATCTTCCAGATCTTGCTATCCAGAACATGAATCATCCAGATCTTACCATCATTAATTATGTTTGCTTTTCCAGAATTATTTTGCAAAAGAAGAGGTCTTTGAATCTATCTTTGTTAGATGCATCTCTCTTGCTTTTTTTTATATAGTACTCATCTGAATAATTATACTGCTTTATCTGAATTGGTCCACAATCATGCAATTGCACGAGATTTTTGACTAGTAGAATGAATAGATGTATAAAAGAGTTGCTCATGAACCTAAAAAACTTGCTTGGTTATGCTTGCGAACATTGTCTATCTGTAGTACAAACCACAGATTCCGCACAAATGTCACAGCAATGTGTTAATATTTAATAAACATGTAACTTCCATATATTGCATGCATTAGTTGCTATTAACTTGTGAATCATGTTTCTCTAATACAGTGGTTAGATCATAAAATTGATGATTATATATGTGTTGTATTGGACCAACACCCAGCACTTATTCATGCCGTGCCTCGTAATAATCTGACTGGCTACCATGGTAGAGACAGAATACACCATACTTTGATGGATTACCCGTCTTTTTCTTTTGAGATCTTTGTAATATTGATCCGCAGAATTGCTTGCAAATTTTAAATAAAAAAATAAATTGTAAATGGAACTTAGTTTTCTTACATTGCCTTGTACTTCTTCCTCACAGCAGATATAAATCTATATGATTTTACCAGTTTTACAATTTATTTGAAATAGCAAACTCTGCCAGTTTTGTATTGGTTCCTACCAGGAACTAGCCAGAAACCAATCCTGGCTCGCTGGTGCCTCTGTGGTTCTGAAATTGTGAACGTTGACTGTCAATTCTTCTATGACTAATATTCAGAATTGCTTTATTTCTGAACTAGATTCCTATCTTGCTGGCAGCATCTTGTATTAATTTGTTGATGTTAAGTAATGAATAGATCCAAAATCATGTCTGAGAGTTCCATAGGTACTATTGATCCCATAACAAATGTGCCAACACGTACCAAGAAAATAATTAAAAGGGCAGAAATATGGAGTTACCTAGATGCATGAAAAAATAGTAGACGGTGAACTTAAAACTATTTGCACATATTGCAAACTGAAATTGTTAGTTAAAATGGGCACAGATCACTTTAGAAATCATGTTGCGGTGGCATGCAAACAAATCCCAGAATCAGACAGAGCTAGATTCCTTCGAAGTTGGAAGAAACAATTAGTGGAAAAAGGAAACCTATTTGTGTTTAACCCAGAGAAAACTCGTGAATTAATAGCTAAGTTTTTCATTAGTGCCAAGCTTCCATTATGGAAATGTAATGATATCTTCTGAAGAGAGCTAATGCGCTTGTTTCAACCCTCTTTTAAAACATTTGGGTGCCAAACCATTCGGGATGACTGCCTCCAAATATAAAAAAAAGGAAAACTAGGGGTTGCTTATTGAACTTGAGAGCCTAAACTCCCATATCTTTTTGACATCTGACCTATGGACCTTAATCTAGAAGTTAGGATACATTTGTGTCACTACCCATTACAAAGATAATGAATTGAAGCTACCGAAAAAGATAATATCTTTCAAAAAGATTCCATATCCCCACACATCATTTGTTGTTTAAGATGCTATTACCACGTGTCTAGTAGACTGGGGTCATACGAGCAAATTGTTTACCCTGACATTGGACAACGCAAGTGTTAATGATTGAGTCGCTAAGGATATATGGGAGATTATAAGAGGCGATATTGTTTTTGGAGTTGAACACTTTTATGTGCGGTGTGGTGCGCACATCCTTAATATTCTAGTCCAGGATGGATTGAGTGTGATCCATCCAGTCATTGATAAAATATGTGACCTAGTTAAAATAATCACCTCTACAGCGTCGTGGATGTAGACTTTCAATACTATTGCTGAAAGATTGGGTGTTGTCACTAAATCAGGTTTAGTCCTTGATGTATCAAACCATTGGAACTCCACTTTCGAGATGCTTCAGAATGCACTAAAGTATAAAGCAGTTTTCAATAGGTATGCTATTGAACAGCACTGTCTGACACCAACTGATGATGAGTGGGACAAGGCTAGAGCAATTGGTGAATTTCAAAGAGTTTTTAATGAAGCAACAAAATCTTTCTCAGCTGATAGACAGCCAACGGCACATATGTACTTAAAGTATGTTTTATGTATTCGCAATGTATTGTTGGATGAGAATTGGCAAATTGATGAGTCATTAAAGGAATTAGCTCTAGTAATGCGTGGAAAGTTTGAAAAGTACTGGACCAAACCAAACATCGTGCTTATCATGGCTATTGTGTTAAATCCAACCCAAAAATTTGATTTTCTTGGGTTTTATTTCAAGAAAACAACTGATGAGTTTGAGCATAGACTAAATATGGTTTAATATTGGATTAAGAAATATTTTGAAGAGTATGAAAAATTTTTTAAGCGAGTTAATCAGTGTCTAGTACTTCATACCAGTCAAGGTGAGAGTAGTTTTGTGTGTTCACCACTCCTCGGTAAAAGAAGAGTTGAGCAGAAATTTTCCCAATTCAACTCCCAAACTAGAGTGAGATGTCCACGACTATCTGAACTAGACATCTATTTGGAAGAAGATCTAGCCTTCATAAAAGGTGACGAAAACTTTGATGTTTTGGTCTGGTGGAAGAAAAATGATGATATATATTCTATATTGTTAGTTATGACACGAGATTTTCTAGCGATTCCAGTTAGTATAGTGTCTTCAGAATCTATTTTTAATGCTGCTAGTAGACTTCTTGACATGTCTCAAAGCTCTCTAGCACCATAAACACTTGAATTTCTTATATGCACAAAAGATTGGTTGATTGAATTTCATAACGAAGAAAGTATAATAAAATTGTAAAATTTAGTTTAATTCTAGTTTAAACATATTCAGGTGAATCATAAATTCTGATTAGCCTATTTGTGATCTCATATGCAGGTGAAACATCAGAGGATAGTGAAACATTTGAGGATGGTTCTCATATGCAGTCACTCTAGTCTTGTAAGTAACTTTGATGTTTTTCATATGAGCTGATAGATCTGACTTGCAGCTGCTCCATTTTCCTCATGGATCAACTGAAGGGGGCACAAAAATGTGATGAAACTGTCCGGAGAAGTTAAAGCATGTTTTATATGTAAGTATCCAAATGCTGAAACTGCTAAGTTAATCTGGTAATTGCTTGTCTTTCCAATATGGAACTATTAGATATTACAAGCTATAGTTGTCTTATGATTCTTTTCTCAATAATTTATTATCCTGGTGACCTGATTATACAAAAGATGTCGAGTACTGTTAAATTTGTGGACCATGGATGGCATATGTTTTACCTCTACATGAGTTCTGATGTTACACCCTTCTAATCTTTCTTTGATTACCTTGTACATAAAGCACATGTAAATTTCATGTTTGCTTTTATATTTAACTATGCTTTTATTTTGGAAAAGCCATAATAGAGATAGTTGTATGATATTACTTGCTTTTGTTGTTAATGAACTAAGTTCTTGTATGATTATTTTTGATATCCAAGTCATCATTTTTAATGAAATGTTACTCTCATATTGCTGCTCTCTAGATTTGGGGTTGTGATATACGATTGCACATTGTCAAACCCAAACTACTGAAAATTAGATCATTGGACCTCTGGATTTTAGTTGATTTTGTTAAATTGAAGCTATTTCTCTTGGGATTCATCATCAAGAAATTAAGTAGTGTTTATCCTCTCGACAGCATGTGATGGTTGTTCTCAAGGGTTCAGTACCAATGGCATTTGGAGGTACCCAAGAGCCTGCTGCTTATGGTGAACTGGTTCCATTGGCGGGCTGAACCCACCTGTCAACAAGAAGCTGAGTGCTGGAATTGCCTCCATCCTGGAGACGAAGCTGTCCATCCCCAAGTCTTTCTTATTCACGGGTATTCATCATTATCAACGCCATGTTCTCATTGCAGTTTTGCTGTTTGTTAGGCCCATCCGGCACAAGAACATGCTCAGTGTTTGCATGCTTTGCATCAAGAATAAATAATGTAAATGGCAATCTGCTGTTTGATGTCATCTTAGCTGAATTACTTCCTCTCAGCTCACCTAAATGCATTGTGTTTATATTCTTACTATATACTCATATCTCTGCTGCCTCCCATGCTAATTATGATCTCTAATGAATCCTTATTTGATTATGCAGCGTTCAGACTTTGGATGGAATGGTTCCACCTTTTAGATCATTTGATCTATGGCTGCAGTGCAAGTTCCTAATTTCATGTTTATTGCCTGTTAAGGACAATGAAGTAAGATGATCAGTTTACTGGTTAGAACTGTCATGTGAAACTGGGACATGGGCTTCTGAATGCAACTTGGCGTACTTCAGAGCTTTTTCTGTTTGTTTAATATCGCTTGGTTGACCTTTGTGCTGTGTTAAGCTTGCAATGTTTATGGCCTTCTAGCAAAGATTTTACTTAGCTTAGTTTGGTCACGGAAGAGAGAGGTTGGTAAAGCAGCCTTGCATGGATGCCATTTCTTCCTTTGATCACAAGTAAGAGCTTTACACATGGGGGTGGGGGTGGGGGTGGAGGTGGGGGATTGGAACCCATGATTTTTTGTTTTTTTAATTTTCTCTTTACTTTATATACTTTTTATTTTTCATTTTTCTCCTCTCCTCTATTATCCAGTTTTAGAATCCAGTCTAGACGGGGTACTTAGACAACACCAACTCCAATATTGTTCCCAATTGTTCTAGGCTTCTAGGACGAAAAGAACTTTACACTAACTTTGAAGTTAAACTTGACTGAAAATTGATTGATTTTCTGTAAAACACCATATAGCACACAAACTTATGATTTTCTAGGCAAGCTTCAGTCAAGTTTAACTTTGAACTGAAGTCATGCAATTTATTTTTTTTTCTTTCAAAGAGTTATGATTTTTTTGAATATGTTAAAATAAGGTATTGAAACAGCACAAGCTTAAAAAGAGGTCGGAGTTGATGAGAATCAAGCATAACTTCGATAAAACTAGGCCTAACTTGGTATAAGTTAGGAGGAGCAATTTGTACTACAACGCTATAAAAATTCAGGTTTAATTTTAGAATATTGGTATCTTAATGACATATGAATCAGACATCTACATGTCAACTTTTAACATCTAATGTTTTATGATAATATCTTATTTTTATAATATTTTTTAGCTAATATTTTCTTGGAAACTCAGTTTCGTATGATGGTAGTCCTCATGCGGGAATCCAATCAATTGTAAATTTGTGATCCCGCTGGTTACACTGTATTTTCATCTCTGCTCTCACATTTTTCCAACGTCAAACCAACATAGAAAGCAAATTATATAAGAATTGGTCTTAATAAATAATGCAAGACCAAGTTGTTATTCATTAGATTACATAAATAATTTGTTGAGAGACAATAGTGATCCGTATAAGGTAGTTGATTCAAATTAGATAGTTGTATTTAAATTATTATTATAAATCACACAATATAATGGTCAGAAAGTGTCTTATACTATTTTATGGGTGGAGGTTTTGTAAAATTTTCCCTCCTCTCCCCTCCTCCCTTGACCCTCTCTTGACGTTTTATCCTTTACCATGTATTTGGAATGGTATAATTTCAAATTTCTAGCAAGAAATTGCACCCATTAAATTCTTGATTATTCTCGTTTAGACCACTAGTTTTAGATTTGTCAGTTGTGATTCAAATAGCACACCTTTATGTTGTTTAAATCATATACCAGAGGATCCTAATCTTCTGACGGGTATAACCCCCTCTCCTATAAAAAAGAGAAAGGAATAGAAATTAATATGGTGACTATTTACCACACAAATCGAACTTGAGTTTGTGTGCCTCGGTCATCTAAAGGAGTGATCGGTTGTGCTTGCATGAATTCAACCTGGTGCAGTGGGATAAACTAGTTTGATTAGGATAAGATGAGAAGATATAATTAGGAGTATTTAATTGGTTGAATAAAGTGATGCAGGTTGAGATGAAATGTTATTTAGTTAATTGTATGAGTGATACAAGTAACAATATATGAGATGATATAATGTATCTATAATTTGTCTATATTGTACCAAAATAACACTTAATTCTATCTTTCACCTTAATTCATTGTAAAAACACTTAATATTTACTAATCACTCTTCCCATGATGTCATTATAAAGGCCTGACTAGTGGAAACTCAATTTGAATTTCCCTATAAACTTCGTCCACCTTCCTCATGTTGTATCAACTAACCTGGTTCATTGGTGTAACATAAACAACCAAATATGCACCTATTTCATAGATTTTGTGTGATTGAGTTAGACTGAGATTGCTGTGGACAACCAATTAATCCCTAAATATCTAATACACTGAGACACAATTAACAAACCATGCATGCGGTGTTTGACCGAATTGTTGTCGTTAACACGAAAAACTTATTGACGAATCAAACAACGTCTCTATTAAGTTCTTAAATTCGTTTAGTTGGGTTTGCCCTAGCCTAAATAGCTAAAGTTGATATGTTGACCCATTTAATGATAGTGTCTTTTGACTGTATCTCCTTGCATTGCAAATGTGTGGAGAAGGCTAGTTTTAGCAGTGATTCACGAGCAAAAGTTAGGTTTTTGCCACTAATATTTGCTAATCCTAAGAACTTGAGAACTTAAGAGCCATATAAATATGAGAGTAACATATTTACATGACAAATGCTCTGCACAGATGAAATAAGCAAACTGTCTGGCTAGCATGTGGGGCCCACCACCTACGGGACCACATGCAAGTCAAATCGGTCAAATCAGTTGGATTGCCCGTTGATTATGTTGGCAACTTAAGTTGTTTAGTTTGTTTGGTCTGTGAACTCGCCATTATACGTGAGTTTCATATATGTTTAAGATTTGATTGGAATTTTGGGCATTTTTGCCTGACTAGACAAGAATGATTTTCTCAAGATCTTAACTTTGAGTGCTTGAGACCTTCATACATGTATGAGCAAAGTATGTGAATAAAATAACTTCCAAACAAATTTAAGACCAAATTATAGACTAGACTTTTTGATTAGAATGCAAATCAACCAGCCTCTAAATACACTCCATGTAACCATTTTGCAAATGGCCCTATGTCGCTATCAGGCATAGCCAACGGCTCACGTAGGGATGGCAACGGGACAGGTAATATCTATCCCATACTGGTATCCGAACCCGTGGGGGCGGGTATGGGGAAATATCAATATCCGCGGGAGCAGGTACGGAGAAAAATCAATACCTACAGTATTTTAAAATCGGGTAAGCGAAATCAATATCCGAACCCAAAAATCGGCCCTGACCTGAAAACTACTATAAACCCGTTATGTGTTGCCCGTAGTACAAAAACCAAAATAACCTGAAAACTCTAGATTGATTCTCCATTTCTCATCTAGTCCTCCTCCTTCCTCCACTGCTCCGCGCCTCGCCCTGCCCTCGTTGCCCTTGCCACTAGCACCGCCCTCGTTACCCCCGCCTCCCTCACTACCCTCGCCGCTCCGCATCCTACGCCGCCTTCGTTGCCCTCGCCACCGCGCCTCATTCGTCGCCCTCGCCACCCTCACCTCCCTTGTCGACCCCGCCGCCACCCCCTTCAACCCTCGGGGGCCCTCGTTGACCCTCGTCGGCCCCCTTCGACCGTCACTGGCAACCGTAGACTCCATCGGCCCCCTCGTCGACCCTCGTCAGCCCCCTTCGACTGTCGCCAGCACTCGTCGACCCCGCCGGCCCCCTTGTTGAGCCCTTTGACCGTCGCCGGCACCCTCGTCGACCCCTTCGGGTATCGGGGCCCCCGGCGGGGGCGGGAGGGGGGGGGGACGGGAATTATACCCCCACCCCGAACCCGCCCCATTGCCATCCCTAGGCCCATGTGTGCAGGGTTTTGTACTATCTGGTTTTCAGCTTTTTCTAAGGGTTTCATGTTGTCGAGGAAAAAATGTTGATTTATCGTAGCGCATGTGTACAAGCATTAGATGGACTGATACTGTATTATGTATAAGTCAAAATTTTTAAATTAGATTTTTAAATTTTAACCACTAATTTAAAAGGTATTAAGATTCATTATATAAAAGTAATATCGTTATTAATTTTGCCATCAAATTTACTTTATATGATGGTTATCTTATGACTTTTGTACGTATATAGTTAGAAAAACTAATGGTTAAAATTGCATTTTGGAGATCATGGAAAGTCTAAAAAAGAGTAAAAAAATGTAGTGTTTGTTATATTTGAGAGCAAGGTAATATACTCTCCATCCAAAAAAAATGTGCGTGCAGTCAAATTTTTTTAATTTTGATCATTAATTATTATAAATATTTAAACTAGTCATATGAAAATTGTTGGGGGAAATCTCCGCGCGATCAAGTCCAGGTAAGGGGCAAGGCCCCCGGGGCCAAGGGCCCGGTGACCCCCGTCCCTTTGCGCGCCGCCATTTGCCCAGGGACAAGGCCCCCGGTGCCGCCGTCTCGGGCGCTGCCATTTGTCTGGGGACAAGGCCCTCGGTGCCGCTTTCCCGGATGCCGCCATTTGCCCGGGGACAAGGCCCCCGGTGCCGCCGTCCCGGGCGCCGCCATTTGCCCGAGAACTAGGCTCCCGATGACCCCCGTCCCGGGCAGGGTCACGTGAGGATCACGCGAGAAACACCTCGGGAACTGGCAAGGACACTTGTCAAGCATCCAGCCTCCTCAGCCGGAAGAAGGACGCTAGTGCCCTTCGATCCAACGGTTTCAGCTGGGGTAGTTTAGTCTTTTTGCATCTTTTGGGCCTATATAAACCCTTGTATCCCTCTATTGTAACCAAGGACAACTCATTTGACATCAATACACAATAACGAACAGGCGTGCTTAGGTGCACTCTTCCTACGAGAGAACTCCCCTAACCAACTCTTGTTGGGAGCACGTCGACAGGACTAGGGTCTCCACTGAGACCTGAACCTGTATAAATCTTCGCGTCACTTGCTGTGTTTCTCCGACAAGAGAGGACAAATCACTTAGTCAGCTCGTGTCGTCTTCGTCCAGCTAGAAACTTCCACAAAACCTGTCGAGGTATTCGCAATACCACGACAAAAATGATATGGTTAGATTCATTGTAACAAATACTCGTAATATTATATTTTTATAATTTTATAATTTTTATTAACATATTATAATAAAAATTATTGGTCAAAGTTGTTTATTGGAGACCGTAAAAATGAAACATGATAAATTCTTGTGGATGAAGATAGTACTTCCTCAGTTGTAAAATATAAGACATATTTTGATTATACATAAAGGTTAAGAAAAAATTACTAATGTACATACTTCAATACTTTGAAAAGAAGAGAGAAAGAATGATTATTGTTAGAAATTAGTCATAAAAAAAAGGAGAGGGTAGATAAATAAATAAGTATAAAAAAGAAAAAAGTATCAATAAATCTAAATACACCTTTATATTTTGTGACAAGATTAAAGAAATTATATGTCTAATATTTCACAGGGGAGAAATTTCATGTTGTGAGGAAAATTTTTAGGGACGCTAGCATTTGTGGTCACGACACCGTCCAAGTGATGTCTTAGTTTTCACGGGCACAATCAAGACCGGACAATTTTCAAGAGACCCCTAACCGAACACCCATCTACATACTGAAACGCTAGCAAACAAGCCTATGTTCTTTCTTTATCTTTGTTAATTTCTTGATGGCACCAGTATATAGTGAGCACCCATAAATTAATTATGACCGACACAGGAAACTAACCTAAAAGGATTGTACATTAAACTCTTGTTAATTTCATCCTATTGCTATCCCAAAATTAAATTTTACATTAATTGTATTGCTCTACCTCACCTAATAGGTAGTATGCAATTCGATGGGCCCAGACTCATCATTTACACCTCACAGGAATATTAATGCCCTAAGCAAATCCTTCGCAACATCAGGGCCTATCTTATTGCTTATTGCCTGCATGCTCACGTGTGTCCCACATTCTTCATGCATAGTTGAAAATGGGAGTAAAACAATGAAAGAAAGAAAGCAGAATTGACTATTTTGATCAAAGGAAGTTACTCGCTTAGAGTTATAGAATTTGCCCTGATTCTAACCGGATCCGCACAATCCGATCCGAGTCAGGAACACCCCGCCGCACCGTGCCCCGAGACAAGAGTAAGTGTGTGAGAGTCTTCATATATTAATAGTATAAATACATCAATTTAACTATCTCATTCCGTCATCTAGATCTTTATACTCACTCTATTGTAAAATATGAGATGTATTTTGATCATACACATAGTTTAAGGGTATTCTAAGTTTAAGAAATCAACGGTAGAGAGTGTGAAAATAAATAAGAATAAAATAGAAAAAATATCAATAAAGTTGCAAGCAAACCTTATATTTTACAACAAAATCAAATAAATAATATGTCTTTATATTATGCATCACATTGAGTACATGACATCTTCTTTTGGTATGTCCCACAATTTCAATGCATAGTTGAAAATGGGAGGGACAAATGGAAAGAAGTTTGATGAATGGTGCATGTGTATATAACAACTTTTTTGGGAAAATAGGCTCCGTAGCGCCGTGAAATGGTAGTCCACGGAAAATGACACCGCAAAGTTGCAGCTTTGCTATTAAATATCGCGAAATAGTTTTGCATTTGCAAAATGTCAAATCCCCAAGTATTCTATTAAAAATAATTATTTTCAAGATTTGGGAAGAAAACTTCTGTATATTGACACAAGTGTCCCTATATGTCTATCATGTGACAAGGCAAGTAAAGGTGAAAATTCAGTCTTTCTTAATTTGGTTTAAATTAAACATAAAATGGATTTTCTTAATTTGGGTTAAATTAAACATCAAATGGATTGAAACTGCAGATAGAAAACGTAATGTACACTTTATGTGATAGAGTACTAAACTATATTTCATATGTGTGCTTTAAGAAAGGGAAACACATATATGCTTCTTCAAAGATGAAGTCTCTCTTTGTGATTATAGTGGTATGTTGTATTGTGTCATAAAATAAAACAATTTTATAAAATATTTATCATATATAGTAATAATGTAACATATTATTGTTACACATCTAAAGAAAATCAGTTAATACATGACCATATAACCAGAAATGGCCTGCCAAATAGAATTTTACAGTGTGCATTGCAATCTCAAATTGCTCTTTTGTTTCTTTTTCGGAAGTGGGCAAGGGGCAAGGGTGTTGATTTAGACAAACTTAGACCAATTAAGATTTGTTCATTGGCCTCAACATACAAATTAATATGATAAATTGACCAATACAATGAAACCACCAATTAAAATGATTAAGTTTGCATCTTGCCGACCCACTGAGATAATGACTTTAGGAATTAGACGCCTTTTTGTACTTCTCGTGTAATCCTAATATCATGTACCAGCAATGCTATACTCACAAAAAAATGTTACAAAATTGTATCAGATGACGCAGATGAAAGAAAGTTTTTAGCTATTTTTGAGTGCATTGGTTAATGTATAAAAAAGGGATAATTTTTTTTATGTTACTATAAAATTTAATATTTTATATTCTTTGAGGGATATATCATTGACATGTGGATTCAACTCCCATCTTATTAACCTCACAAACTGATATGAACACGCCAGTAAAGGATGTGTTCACGAAGGATGGCCCGATCTTCATGACGTAGAATCTGGATAACTAATATCTAAAGATACCTGAATAATTAGTATGACATGACGAAACGAGATAGCCAATCACTTGCAAAATAAAGACCTGTGTATCAATGAATTCACCCAACCACACTCTGAATTACCTATCCACAGGGCCACGCACGGAGTTGGTGCACAGATAGGGTGATCACAAAAATCGTTCGAGCAATTCTGGAAAAAATCATAAAAACAAAGGACGAAGAGATTCAACTCTCAACTAAAACTAATGTTTTAATCTGAAATTTCAATATCAATGTCTTGTATCTTGTATATCAAAAATTATGACCATGTTTCTCTTTTATAGAGGGTGGTATGTACAAAAGATAAAGAATTAAACTAAAATTCTAATTTGAATCTAATTCAAAACGGAATAAAAATTCTAACAAATTATAAAAGATAAAGAAGTCCGGAATAAATCTTCTCGGAGTTGGATTTGGATTCGGACTAGACTTTTTTCTTCCGTACAGTCGTTACTCTTTTGGGTCTTCTGGTTGCATACGACATCGGAATTTAATGATTCTTGATGCGTTGGAAAACTCTTTTGAATACCTTTCCAATAAGTATTCACACAACCAAATTGGACATCTGTATTGAGAATGGTTCTTGATAGAAGTTGGACTATCGCTTGGTCGGCAGACTGCATATCGAGCAAAATTCTTTTGGCTGTAGCGGTTACAATTTTTGATGAAATCGAGTGATCTTGGGTTTGTTAGAAAACTTAGGAAATTCTCTTTCCACTCAGTAGGTGTACGACCAGATTCGATGAAGTTCTTTAGCTCATACATGGCTATGTCCTTCCTATTATGCTCTCCCTTTTTATATCTAATCAATGTTAAACAAGAGTTATTAGATAGTACCATATTCTCATCATAATTTAATTTTTTAATGAACAAAATCATATGTTGATGTAGTTGTCTGGCCTTTACTCGAGTGATTGATCCTTTATATTGCTCGGGTCGAGCTCAAATACTACTTGTACTAGAGATGTCCTCATTACAAACTACAATTTCAAAACTTTTGAAGTGGCATGGAAAAAAAATCCCTATAAAAATGTTAGTCTCAATGAGTTCTTCAGTAGTTTTAGCCTTTTCATTTAAGTTTGCTTTAAAATTGTAGCCTATTATATTTAAGTTAATTTGTATTCATGATCACACTGACAGTATCAGCATATTTTTTGTCACGAGTTGGCTTCAATATAGGGTCTTGATCACTTTTTGTTGCATTTTGCACATAAAAATTAATATAGCATATTGCTACAGACAACATATGATTGTAATTTCATTCCTAGGTATAGTCTAGCCTGACACAAGTATAAATATATATAGTTAAAACACTAGGCTATACTTAGATATAAGATATCAATTTTACCCACTTTTGGTAGCAATGGCATGTACTATATATCTATGGCAGTAAGCTACATTAAGTATTGTTATGCATAATTGCTACAATCTAGCAATGTGTTGTTACATCCTAATGCCTATTTTTCTTGACGCCAATCCCTCCATTTTACAATATATGGTCTTCACGCATCGATCTACTCTATTACATAATATAAGACATATACATCATATATATATTTTTTGTTTCACCATTTTTAATAATATAATCCCTATTAAACATCTCCACTAATGTTGTATGTCAAAGTTTTAATATGGTAGAATCGATCAACTCTGGTAATTTTTGAATTCAACACCTTAATATTGTGCATAAAGCCTCTAAACCCTTGTGAAACAAAGGGGAATTGAATAATTATCTCCATTAATAATGGTAGTATGGTTTTACTTTTATTTCTTGATATTACACTTTCTTAATTGGTGTGTGCAAAACGTACTGCTGGTTCTTTTTTGTGAAAGAGGATGAACGACAAAAAAAAAAAAACCACTATTGTATATTCTTTTTAATTGAAGGTCTTGAATTAATGTAGTAGATAAGGTTTTCTTGAGCTAACTAACTAGAGTTGTTTTTCTCTTTAAAATACCTTAATCCACATCAGAACAGATATCAAATTTAATTATGACATCTCATGTGATAATGAGTTGTCGCAATTACTTAGTCTTCGTATGATCTCTAGATATATCATTATCTTGTTTAATTAAATTCAGACAACCATCAAAAGAGAAAGATGGGCACGTGTTTAAATGAGAGAGCAAAGTTTGTTGCCTAGGCCTTTCAACTAGCTAGTGCATATAAATCAAAATATATAGCACCATTTGTACTAAGGTCTTTGTGCCTATCTTTGGCTTCTCAAAAACCAGCTTTTGGGGTTCACTCGTGGAAAAGTCTAAAAGATGCTTTTTTTTATATATGCTCAATTAGGAAGTTAGTCGTTTGATAATAAATCTAATTTGTGGGCTTAAGGATGTGTAAATGAGGATGAGAAGCGGTAACAACCACTCCACCACTAATTTAATTTTTCTTCAGTTGATGGCTGCAGTTAGGATTCCATTTCTTGATGGTAACTGGTTGGATACCAGTTACCAGTATCCCTGTTTAGAGTGGGTTTTCGAAAACCAACCCATACGAGGAGTATCTCAATGCTATTTTGTTGAATTACATAAACTACTAATTATCGAATTTTTTGTACGGATATACCTAAAAAAACAAAATTATAGAAATAATATGGACCTTTTATCAATTGCAAAAATGATTCTCAGTCGCGACCGCGCACTCACGACAGAGCTTCAGTTGCAACCCTGGATCGTGACTGAAGACGTGGCGGCGCCCACAAGCCCCGTTGGATTGCCCGCATGCCACGTCGCCCTTTAGTTGCGAGCCCGGCTCGCGATTGAAACCTGCACCCTTCAATCGCGATCTGGGCTTGTGACTGAAGGCCGCAGCTCGTTCGATTTAAAGCTTGTCCTTTTTAGAAACGTCGCTGTCATTCTCATTTTACTGAATTTCCAAAAAAAAATTTTACAGAGAGAAGGGAAGAGAGGAGGAGGGAAAAGGAGAAGAAGGAAAAGTTCGTCGATACACCCATTTCGATTTTCGGCAGTGAGGTACATATTCCTTCACATGTAGATAATATTTCGATTTATGTATTTATTTTATTTTAGGGTTACTGAAAATTAGAAATTTAATTTTTGTATCATCCTAGGATTTAGGACAGATAAAAACTTACTTTTCGACTTCACTCTAGGATTTAGGACAAATAAAAACTTACTTTTCCGCAGAAAAGGCATTCGACAAAATCTGGAGCTCTTGATTAGATCTGAGGTAGAGCGAAAATAGAGTAATTATGGTATTTAGAATCTGGGTTTTGTCGAGGTTAAAAATCTAAGATCTAGGATGAGATTTTGAGATTCTCGAAGAAGGAGATTTTGCATTAAATAGTGTTTGGGAGATATCCCTGAAGTAGATCAAGATTTGGAGTTGATTTGAGGTTTTTAGCCTTTCCAGGCTTTTGGAAAATCTGAAAAGGACTAATATGCAATACTTGAGGACTGATTTATGAAAATGACCGTGGTGATGGAATTCTGGTGCCAACTTTTTGGATTAAGGTATTGCCATACCCTAGATCATAATCCAAAGAAAATTTGGTATCAACTAGGGCAAGATTTGATCAGATCGGCTTTCTGAATTTCAGAATACTTAGGGTAATTAGGATATTAAATAATTTCATTTTCGAAAACAGACTGAGATTGATAATTTTGGGAGTTAGAGATCGAATTTGATCTGACTTCTGAAAGCTTTTGTACTCAAAGTAATTAGTACACCATATCTGGATGGTCTCCTAAAAACGTACTTTTCCGCTTCACCTTAGGATTTAGGAGAAATAAAAACTTACTTTTCCGCCTCACCCTAGGATTTATGAAAGATAAAAACTAAAATTTCTGCTTCACCTAGGATGTTCATAGTAGGGTTTAGAATAATTTTAGGTTTATCGTAGGATTTTCGTAAAATCATAACAAATTAATCTTTTAACCTAATACGAAAATTTAAATTGAATAGGCTATGGAGCAACTGAGTATGGTATCCGTTTATTACGGAGCTGGTATAATCTGTAATGGAGCCATGGTGATGATTTAAGTGCGTATACCCATGTTTATGGTCAAATGGCACAGGCACAATCAATGTCTTTCAGTGACTTGGAGATGTGGTTAGTCGAGTTCTTACAACCCAATCTTGTGACGGATAGTGTCAGAGTTGAAGCCTGGTGCCGGAGGGAAATAAATGGATGCTGAAGAGACTTAGAGGGGACATATCCTGGGGTTTGTTTGTATGATTTGTAACAAATCCAACCTGTAATAGCGGAGTCTTCGTTCTTTACGTTGAAATATTGAGCGTTCAAAGTTTAGCAGGCAGTAATTCTGCACGAAGAGCACGGAGCACTGGTAATGTCTGTAATGAAGGTGCCGATGGCAGTGCCAATGCTTTTGTCAATCACAGTGTCCATGGAAGTGCCGATGCCGGTGCCAATCATGCAAATGCAGCTGATGAATTCCCGGAGTTGGAGGAGAATTTTAACGAGGAGGACTACACTGATCCATCAGATACATACGAATCTCTAGAAGAACCCGCAGAAACGCAGGATCCTATAAATGAATAGACTGATCCATCATCCTTGGTTTCGGCTGTGGTTCCTGAAGATCTGAATTCGCGATAGTCTTACAACAAACAACCGTCCAGCTCGGGCAGTTGTTTCGAAGCAAGAAAGATGCGAAAAAGCCATCACAACGTGGGCCATTTCGTTGAATAGGCCATTCCGGGTGGATAAATCAACTTCGAGCCTGTGGACTGTGAGATGCTTAGTCGCTGACCGCCCGTGGTTCGTTCGTGTCACCCAGCCAAAAGATGAGTCTTTCTTTCATGTGACCAGAGTATGCAATCACAGATGTCTGGCGGAGGGCATGTTGCTGCAGCACAGAAATATCACCTCCGGGTTTGTTGCCAGTTTGATACTCCCAGTACTAAAAGAAAATATGGCAATGGCACCGAAAGTGATTGTTGCACATGTCGCGGAGAAGTACGGGTACAAGATCAACTACGCGAAGGCATGGAGGGCTAAACAAAGGGCGCTGGAGGAGCTATTTGGGACATATGTTGAGGCATACAACCTCGTACCGCGGCTCCTTCGGCGCATATGCGAAACCAATCCGGGCACAGTCACCAAGATTGTTGATACACTGGCAGTCGGTTCGGATGGTTCTGTAATACCTGGATGCATGGTACTGCAGAGATTTTTCTGGGCATTCCAGTAGTGCGTTGCATCTTTCAGGTACATGAGACCCATGCTTTGCATTGACGGGACGTTCTTGACTGGTAAATACCAGGGTACCCTACTGACTACCGTGGCAACTGATGCCAACGACCAGCTTCTCCCCATAGCGTACGCCGTGGTTGAGGGGGAGAACTACAGCAGCTGGCTTTGGTTCTTGGGCAAGCTGAAGAATGAGGTGGTCAAAGATCGAGCGCGCGTGTGCTTGATCCATGATCGAAACAGAGGAATTTTGAGTGCGATAGAGTACATGCAAGCTGGAACGGACCCTTCTATGACCTGGGATGACATTCAGAGTCATTGGTGCTCTCGGCATCTTGCCGCAAATTTTCACACCCGTTTCAAGACTAAGCGCATGATGCAGGTGTTCAAAGTCCTTGCCAAGCAGAACCAAGAGTCAAAGTTCTTAGCTATATGGAAGTCGTTAGAAGAGAGTACGTTAAAGGAATTCCATGAGGCAGGTGAGCCCGAAGATGGTGATGCTAATGGTGAGGGGAGTAGCAGGAGGACTTTAAGTTTCAATCAGTGGATTCAGCCCAAACCCAAGGAGAAGTGGTCGTTGCTACATGACATTGCCGGGGCACGGTACGAACTCATGACGACAAATCTTGCCGAGGTGTACAACTTCGTCTTGAAAGGTATGCGATGGTTACCCCTCACTGCTTTGGTTGAGATGACATTCTACTGCACATAGCACACTACAACAGTCGGAGTTCGGCGACAACAGTACTTGTACATGCACGATCCTGCTGTACATTGGTCTATAAAGATTTATGATTACCTTGAGTTTCGGACGAGGAAGGCCTTGACACACGATGTCATAGTGGTGAGCTGTTTGAATGGAAACTACGAGGTTCAGCTTAGGCAGAGATTTGTTCATGGCACATTGAGAGTAGGCCGGGTCCACGAATGTACAGTTGTAAACGAAAAGGCTGAGTGTACCTGCAACAAGCCTCAGCTACTACACCTTCCTTGCTCCCATGTTATCGCTGCATGCGCAGTTCGTGGAATCAATGCGACACAGTACATATCGGAATATTATACTCTACAGTACTTGTAAAAAACATGGGATGGTGTCTTCCACGGGTTTGCGGCGAGATAAAACTATCAAGAGATTTCGCCAGAAGATGCTATGACGTGGATCCCAGACAAGAGGCTCCTTGTGGGCCATGCTGGCCGACGTCGAGTCAGGCGGATACACAACGACATGGATGCGGTGGAGCGCGGACATGCCCTTCGTAGATGCACCGTGTGCAGGCAGCCTGGGCCCACAAGAAACCGATGCCCACAGGTGGCTGGCACGTCGACGAACTGAAGCAACGAACGTCTATCTATATAATTTATTTTCAAATTTTTTTAGTACTACTGTAATGTGATGTTGTGAATTTCATTAACTACGTCTGTAATATGTATTAACTGTGATGTTGTGAATTTCGTTAACTGTGTCTGTAGTATCTGTGGTCGTATGTGATGTTGTAAATTTCGTTAACTGCGTCTGTAGTATCCTTAACTGTGTGATGTTCAAATATGCGATAAATGCAGGTATGGCGGATGACCAGCAGCTCCCCGAGTTGATTGATCAGCACCACCATCAGTGTCACCGTGCTCAGCGCCTTCTGCAGGGCACCGTTCTGCCCACTCTATACATGAGGACACCGCGGGAGATGTGGCCCTTGGATGACCGGTTTGTGCCTCATTATCTTGAGGCCGGACTGCTGCCGTTCGCCTGCATGGTGGATCGGGCCCACCGATTCCCATTCGATCGAGCCCTTATTAGCGCGCTTGTCGACCGATGGAGGCCTGAGACGCATACCTTCCACTTCAGTTTCAGCGAGCTCACAATCACACTGGAGGATGTCGCCATTCTTCTCGGCCTGCCTATTCGTGAGGACATATATGTTCCCGACGCCACCGATAGAGCTGCATGGCGTCTGGATTTCCTGCAGTGCTTCGAGGGTGTTGGGCCAACAGGAGGCTTTGCACAGACTGCGGGAGTTCCCCAGACCTATCTACGCGTGGTCCGCGACGCTACGTTCCCTGTGACCACTCCAGAGGAGGTCTTCAGGCGCCACCTTGAGACATAATTGCTGTACCTATTTGGGTGGCTGTTGTTCCCCGGCATGCACGGAGACATCTGCGAGCGGCATGCAGTTTGTTCAGCTCGCTTGACTCATTGTGGACTCCGAGCTGGGACACGTGTGGCAGATTAGTTTGGGCTCCGCTGTACTCTGTCACAACTACAGGGGTCTGTGTGACGCCACGAGCAGGGACCAGGTGAACTCTCTGTTCGCCGGGTGCGCCATATTCGTGCAGCTGTGGTCGTACGAGCATTTCCCTGTCGGCCGACCGCTGGTGCCGCGAGTTCAGTTCGCGAGGGGTCATCATATGAGGGATGGCCCTACGATGGGATGGAGGTGGGCCAGGCTGAGCTTGAGATGGTTCACAGATCAGCAGCATCTTTGCTACCCTTCGTACGCTATGAGCTTTGATCTGCTGCTAGATGACAGCGTGATTTGGCATTCATGGACATAGCAGTACATTGAGACGGTCGCCCCAGCAGGACTTTCTTCGCTGTGTACACAGATGCTGCTTACTGGCACACCCAGGTTATGCTCATTTTCTCTCATATGGTTGAGGGCTACTCGCCTGAGTGAGTCATGTTGCAGTTTGGGCTGCGCCAGCGTGTTCCCGTCCTGCCTCCCCGACAGATCCCACACCATATTCATGAGTACGTTCATCTTACTCATATATTACTTTTGTGTGTCTCCATTGTACTTTATTCTGTGACTAATTTATTTTATCCGCAGGCAATCGAGGAAGGGGAATCGTAAGGACGACTTCGTCATTCGCCAGCGCCCCTATGTGGAGGAGTGGATGGCTCGGGCTCACACGCAGACGGTCGCGGAGGACAGTCCTTACAGCCACGCCATCCATTTCTCTTACCTCACGTGGTACCGATCTCGCACATTCTACAGATTGGCGGGCGGTCCACCACCGGTGCCTGATGAGCTTGTCCCTCCTACCACCATCGACGAGGGCTACGACCGAAACCTTCCACGCCGAATCCACTCTTGCGTAAGTTCTATAACTCTCTGCAACCTTACTTTCACATGGATTGTCATTTCATAAATGCATTAATTCGTGCACGCAGCTCGACACTCTCAGCACCGTCTCTATTGGTGCACATGACATGATGATCAGGATTTGTGACAGTGGGCCAGTGACCAGTGACGAGGTGTACACGCAATTTGCAGAGATCGAGTAGTGCGTCGACGAGATTCTTGTCACTTTCAGAGTGCTGCCGCTGCACTTGACTGTGATACCTCCACCATCACCGACGGCGCCCGGTCCTTCTACATCGCATGTGCCGCCGGCCGACCACCCGTCGTCATTGCGCCCGCCACAACCCCCAGCCGTGTCTCGTGCCGTCTGTTAGCTCTACAGACGAAGAGCTCGATATCACCGCGCATGCGGTCCGCCTAGACTATGCGCTGGCTCAGGACTTGGCGGCGGATGAGGGGCAGAGTGTGATGTAGCACGACATTCTGGCGCAGGTGCAGCCTCTTGTGTGGCACCAGCAACATCCTACGCAACCATCACAGCTTCACGATGCTCCACTACCTACGCAACCGACACAGCCGCCGCAGGCTACGCCATCTGTGCAGGAACCACCGGCGAGGAGACGGCGTGTTAGGTATCGTCAGCCCCCTTCTCGTTACACACCGTCGGAGTACCAGGGTTGGCCAAAAAGGGGGAGAGGGCTTCTACCGTTTTGGACATTTTGTTGACTTTCTGTCTGTTCAACCTTTTTTATGGTTCTTCATTTCATATATTACACGTTTCAGTTTTTGTACTATTAGTCTCAACTATTCTGCTTTTCGGCTTTCCAACACGGAAGTCCAACCACCGATTAAATGCTTACGAGATGAGGTTGAAATTGAAACCGTACATCATCATTTTATAACGTACAGTACATAAACGAACCAAAACGTAATCACTACTAGTCGGACCCTAGCTGTGGCCTTCAATCGTGCACCAAAACCCACTCAAACCCTACCAAAACGCGTCCAAACCTCACTCGAACTCTAGCAGTCGGACCCAAACACACCAAAAGTCCTCCAAGTCCTCCAAACCCTAGCACTGGGCCTTCAGTCGTGAGCCCAGATCGCGACTGAATGGTGCGGGTTTCAGTCGCGATCCGGGCTCGCGACTGAAGGGCGACGTGGCATATGCGTGAGCCAGCGGGGCTTGTGGGCGCTGCCACGTCTTCAGTCGCGATGTTCGCAACTGAAGTTCTGTCGCGAACGCGTAGTCGCGACTGAGAGTCATTTTTGCAATTGATAAAAGATCCGGATTATTTCTGCAATTTTGTTTTTTTATGGTATATCCATACAAAAAATTCCTAATTATCCAAGCTAAGAAAACCATGAAAAATTGAGAAAACATGAAGAAAAAAATTTGGACCGAAGGGTTAATTCTTGGAGCGGGATTGCAGCTTTTACAAGAGATTGTTAGAAGAAATTAAGTATTTGACTGTTTTTAAAAAATAATATAAGTTAAAGCAAAAATTGAGCCAAACAGATCCCTAACTAGTTTGATCACGGCAGCTGATTGGTTGGTTTATGGAGATGTTGATGATACCGACGTTGACGAGCTTGTTATATATAGATGAAACGTGCACCAAACCAAACGGTCAAGCATAAAAGGCGACCAAAATATATCAGCTTAATTAATCCCATAATTAACCATCTAATTGACGAGACTAACTAGCTATTACAATACTTGTCCATGGGACCATTTGACTCAAGTCGTACGTACATCAATCTATTTGGTGCAGGCGCATGCATGCAAATATATTTTTGGAAATGATGTGCGTGCAAACGTATCTTTCTCAAATTGCCTCTGAACTCTCACAAGAAGTTATCTACAAATGTGCCTCCCTGAATTCCATCTGTCACTAGGGTTTATCTATCCGTCACGAATTCCATTATCTATCGGTCAGTTTTTGAAAGAAAACATAAAAGAAAATGCTACTAGCTTCCCATATAGGAAAAAAAAAAAACCTTCCACTATGATGTGTGTAGACAAATATGTTTAAGTTTAACCACTAATATATTTATTAATAATTAGATTGATCATATGAAAATGATAAGGGTAGATCGTCGTCAAAAAATATTTTTAAAATATTATATTTTATAATTTTTACTAATATATTATAATACAAAGTAAGGGTCAATATTGTTTATTGAAGAATATAAAAAGTCAAATATAGCAGGTTTGTATCCACACGATTTGTAAAATACTATTAATTGGTGTAAATTTATGCAACATATCTGGGAAATTTTGATAAGTTTAAAAGCTTGATATGGAGCTTGATAGTTTTCCAAGTTGATCACAATTTAGGTAAATCAATCGACGACATTAGGAGAAACCAAAAGGACATACTCTGTGATGTTCTAACTAGGTTGATATATAGCACGAAATTTAATCAAAGTTGCATAACATATCAAAATCGATCTCCAACTTCTTTTATAAAAAAAATTTCCAAATATATCCATGTTACTTTGCACAACTTTATGCCATAACATAACTTTTGCACTAAATACCAACTCTACATTTTTTTCCCAGAAGTACTTTGTGTACTAGATTTTCTTACAATTTTTTTTAAAAACAAATTTACACCCTTTACAAATGTCCATATTCAAACCTATCCTTCGTTTGCACCCACTAATATTGATCTGCATTTCCCTTAAGATTTTGTAAAGATTTTATAAGAAAAATTATAAGCATTGATCATTTTTATCATAATTTTACCTCTTTGTTTTGGCACTGCATTGCAATGCCGTTGCCTGGTATGGGACAAAAATTTCAATAGGAACCTTTTAGAGTTTTTTTTACTGTTAACCCAGAGTTAAAAAATAATTTCGAAATTAACCCACAGTTACGAGAATTTGCAAAAATGGCCTGCCACGTCAGCTTGTCGAGCTCTGAGAGCTCGACAAGCTGCTAGTCGCACGGGACAGCCACTTGTCGCGCTCCCCAACCACGACAACAGCTTGTCGCGGGTCCCGAGCACGACAAGTTAAAACATTTATTTGCCGAAACTGGGATTCGAACCCGGGCCAGAGGACTCAGGAGCGAGCGCGCGAGTCGGTTGGTCTAAGGCATTTATCTGTTATATAAGCACTGGACATTTTAATATTCTGCAGATGGCTGAACTGGGAGCTTGTCGTGCTCCAGGAACACGACAAGGACTTGTCGAGCTCTGGGAGCACGACAAGCTCTAGTCGTGTTCCTGGAGCACGACAAGAGGCTGCCCGTGCGACTAGCAGCTTGTCGAGCTCCCAGAGCTCGACAAGCTGACGTGGCAGGCCATTTTTGCAAATTTTTGAAACTGTGGGTTAATTTTGAAATTATTTTTTAATTCTGGGTTAAGAGTAAAAAAAACTCGAACCTTTTATGATGGGATATTTAAGAGGTCTTTGATAGCTTTCTGATCACAGATAATAAATGTTTCAAATCAATTCAATCCACTCACACTACAAGAAACATGTTTAGTTCATCCAAATCATTCAATCGAGATCGGACAGTTATCGAAACTTTCCTATGAAACTCCAAGTAGGAAGTTTTATACTTCCTCCATTCTTTTTTACACATCATTTTAATTATTTTCACGGTTTTTAAGAAATGGTATAAGATTATAATTATACCTTTAGTACCTGTGGTAGATGTGGTGTTTATATATGAGTAATTAATGATCAGGTGACATTTTAGGAAGATAGAATAATATTTCACCTCAAAAATATAAAATAATACTCCCTCCATTCTTTTTTAATTATTATTTAATATACGTGTAATCAAATTTTTAAAACTTTGACCACTAATATAAAAAATATCAAAATTCATCATATGAAAATGATATTAGTAGATTTGCATCATATTTACTTTCATATTATTATTGCTTTATAATATTTACTTGTATATATTTATAGAAATTAATGAAAAAAATGGTATTATGAAGGCTGTAAAGAGTCCAAAACTACAAATAGCAAAGAACAGAGATAGTATTCTTTTAGATATAATTTTTACTTCTAAAACAACACGTAAAAAAAATGAAAATAGTATTAAATTTTGGTCCCTGATATATGTATCTGGCCATAGACATCTGGTCAAGACAGCATTATTAATTGTCTAAGAACTAGTATCTCAAGCTGCAGACATAAGCAAAAGCAATTACATGCAATAAATTGGCGCCACCAATCAACAACCACCCAACTTTTTCTCATGTCGCACGTAATTTAACGCATGCTGCATGAACCAGCGACGCTTTCCAAACCACATTTATACTTACACGTAATCATCCACATTATTTACATCATAATGTATACCATGCATATATCATGGTCTAAAAGCTGGAGTAGTACAATTCTCTACTTTGTTAGGACTTATTTCTACCTCAAAATTGTAGCTAAATAGCCAAGTAGCTTGGGTTTTTTTTTACATAAGCCAGCTTGGAGCAAGCTTATAAGCGGTAAATTTAAAGAACTGACAAAGCAGCCAAATTATGCCAAATAAGTACTTAATCCATCCCTTGTCATAACATGTACATCCATTACATACAATGGTATTCCAATGATACCATACATGCAACCATGCACCTTGGAGACATATGGTGTGTTTGGTTGTCTGGTTTTGAGTTTAGTCTGACTCACAGATGCATTTTTGAGTATTTGATTGTTTGTATTGATCCTTCCAGGCAAGCCCGTGTGATGCAAAACTACTTTCGCAGTCTGGCCCAGGGATACGCGTAATCCTGGTGTTTCTTACAGCCTGCCCCGCAGATACAGCCAACCACCCACCAGAACCAGCCTCTAATACGACCAACCACCAGAACCAGCCTCTAATACAGCCAACCAAACAAACTCAACACTCATTCAGGATTCACAGATTTAACCAACCGAACAACATTTCTACTGCATCTTACAGTCTGTTTCATCCAGACTGTCCCAATGATACGGGCCAGTCTATCCTCATGCAGGCAACCAAACATTGTGTATATGACAACATTCCAAGGTTCTGTCCAGAGACTAGCTTTTTCTAGAGTGTTTTAGTTTAAAATCATTAGAAAGTTAACTTAGTCTTTCTAAATAAGGTGTAGTTGAAGTGATTTCTAAGATGTCCTCAAATCTCTTTTGTACTAAGAAGTTAAAACCCCTCTCTCTATTATTAGAAAGAAATGAAACCCTCACAAACAACTAGTGTGGAATAATTTCACTATCTCAGTACAAATAAGACTTCAGTTTACATGAGAAACCACCTCCATAACACCCTACTTGTGAAGGCAGCTTTTAACTTTCTGGTGATATTTAAGTTGAACCTGAAGCCCTCCCGAATTGGGCTCTAGTCCTTGCAGTAGAGAAGCAGGAGTCCTAGCTTCGGCGGTGACGATGCGTGCTGCGGCGGTGGCGCGGTGCTTCGGCTCGACGTCGACGGGTGGACGAACTTGCAGTTGGGGCACGTCGGCGACGCCCGACACAGCATGACCAGCATGTGGCAGCGCAGGCACACTGCAGCGACCATCTCCTTGGCCACGCCTGCGTCCGGCGGCACCGGCGCCGCCGCCTCGGCCTTTGTGTTCTGCTCCTGGGCTCGGCTTGGATGGACTGAAAGGTTCAGGTCCAGATCCAGGCCGCGCTTTGGGCTTTGATCCCTTCTTGGGTCCATCCATGTCCTCTTGTGCGTCCTTGTGTTGTAGTAGTGTATTTGCCCTGACTGTAACATGAAAGAAATTAACACACACACCCAAATCATATTGCAATCAAGCATGTTTGGAAGGCTTCAAACTTCAAAATTAGGTTTTTGAGACTTTCATAAGTTCGCATCTTTCTAATTGAGTTTGGCTCAGATGTAAGATTTCTGTATCATATCAGTCGCAAGATCAACTAAAAGATAAATAGAAAGAGAAAAAGAAAAGATCACAAAGAAAAAAATTGGAGTTTGCCATACTGAGGATAGATGGCACAATCAAGATTCGTCTTGCATTTGTTACGGTGCAAGAAACACTGCATATGAGATACATCCATCCTTTCTAAGTAACGTGTTGTTGAAATGGCTTTTCGGACAATTCTAAACCTCTTTTATATTAGGAAGTTTAAATTTTTTATGAAAAAATTCTACTCATCAATTTTGTAAAAGAATTATGTGAGAATGATCCTTAGGTGAGGATCACCTATGAAAAAATTCTACAAATCACACTAATCGAAAGGTGGGAGAAAAAATTCTCACATGCGGACAATTCTCATATAACTATTCTCGGGCCTACATACATCAAAGAAAAGTGTAAGACATATGTGATCTATGTGACCTTGATGTCTAGGCACTGTTGCCACTCCAAAGGCAGTGGCGCGGGGTCGAGATTGAGCTCGATCTCCTCGACCTCGTCTTCGCCGTGGCCGTCGCGCTTCCGCTTCTTAGGGGTAGCGTCGGCGGGGAGGCGCGGCGGGTTCGCCGCAGCGGGGGACGGTGCCGATTGCAAGGACACCATATGATACGACGAAGAGTTGCTGTTGCTGGACTTGCTGCTCTATCTAGTAGTAGCTAGTATTTTGTTGTGGTTCTTAGTGTTGTAGTAATACGGAATGGAGGTGGGGGTTTGAATTTGGGTGGTGGGGTTTATATATAGGAGAAGGTGAGGATGTCCAGAAATTTATGAGCACGGAAGAAGGTAGCCAGGGTCTTAAACTAGGGCTCCACAAGACTGCCGTGTCTCTCTCTCTCCTACTAGGTTGCACTCATTAGAAATAGGTAAAACGCTGGGCTCGTTCTACCGTTTTTAGCGTAGGTCCAATATTTACAGAGATATGCACATAAGGCAGTAGAAACATAAAACAAAAAAGTTACAGATGGCGTCCTGGAATTGGACTTACTCATACATGATATGGTAGAGAACTCTACAATCTACGTAGACTTTTTCCGCATTCTGTATATTGGATTTACATGTTAGAAGCTGAGTATTATGTCAGTACGTCCAATCTGTTATAAATGAAATATTTTGTAAATATATGTTCTTATGGTAATCCTAACTGTAGATCTATATATTGAGATGTACTCTATAAAGAGGGGATAAAAATTAATAAAGGCTACAATATTGTTCCGCGTACTTTTTTCTCTCTATCTGTGTGGATTGATTGTGTGTAAGGTCAGCACCGTGATGACTACCCCAAATCATAATACATTATCAATACAAATTCACTCTGAATCAGTATGTCGTCGGTTCCTTTCTTTTATTGCAAAACAATCAGGTAATACACTTATTTACAACTTTAGATTCGAAAATTTTCTCTCAAGAAATTCGCTGCCGATCAGAATCGTTGAGCACCTCCTCCGCTGACAGCCAGAAGCCGCCATAGCCACTAGTTGTGGCTACCATCGCTACGGCCTTGCCACCGCCTCCAACGTCGCCTCTGGCCATACTGCCACCGCCCCGCGCCCTACAGCCATGTCCCCACACCTACGCATCGCCGCACACATCTGTCGCGGCCGCCCGAAGCGACCGCCCGTTGTGCCCAATGTTGAATCTTGAGCCCTAATTAGGATTTTGGTGATTAATGACATCCGAAATACATGCAACTAATCTCTGTATTTGAGACTCAGGTTAAGAAGAGGAAGAAGCGACACAAAAGAGCAAAATCAAGATTGTGAAGACCTCTCGAAGCGTGGATGGCGACGAAACTCGGCATAAGTACAAAATACTGAGTAATACGCACATTTTCTTTTGAAAATTTCTAGTTTAGATGGTTGTGCTATTAAGAGGGATCTCAGCACAATTCACTTGATCAAACTCTATCTTGGAAACAAAATTGCATTTGCATTTAGCCACAAATCAATTTTGGGTAAAATTGTGAAGTCCTGTTTTCGTTTTGCACAGATCGGACATTGTCTGTGATGGTCGGACAATGTCCGGCCAGTACAAAATTCTCTTAGCACTTGCAAAATGAAACCAGAGACAGATAAATCTGTCCGGTGCTTTTGTCTGGTTATGGCCAGACAATGTCCGGCCAGTACAAATTTTGTCAGGCTTTGTTTTAAAGTGAACCAGAGACATTTGAAACCGTCCGGGGGCTTTTGTCCGGGAGGGGCCGGACATTGTCCGGGAATGGCCGGATATTGTCCAGCCTGTATAAAACTTGTGAGCCTTAATCAAACATGTAAACAGAGACATATTCATATATCCGGGGTTTTTGTCCGGACAAATGGCTTTCGTCCGTCCTTCACAAAATTTGTTAAAACGGTAACTGACAATGTTGCCGTTGTGAGTAACGGTCACTATTGAATTGTACTGACCGGACATTGTCTGAAATGGCCGGACAATGTCCGACCTGTACAAATTTGGGCCTGTTTCTTGCAAATGGCTAGATTCTTTGAGAGCTATATATATACTTCGACCTTGGCAGCATTTTGCAAGTTTGTCATCTCAAAAACTCTATGCAAAAGCTTGCCTAACCTCTTACATTCACTCTCTTGCATTTGGAGAAAAATCTTTGAGCAAATTGTTGAGAGCAAATTGAGTAGAGTTGCATTTGAGCCATTTGCATTTGCATCCTTGTTTTTCAAGCTTTGTGTTTGATCAAGTGAAGTGCTAGGCTATTTACTCTTGGTGATTTCCGTTACCTAGACGACCCGGAAGGTCCAGAGATCTCTCCATCGACGGTGTGTGTCAGAGAGGCCCGGCTGTTGGGTGTAAAGGCTCAGAACTCGCCTATCCAGAGAGGAGAAGGGCTACCCCTAGTGGAATCAAAGCAAAAGCTCTTGTGTAGAGTGCTTCAACTAGGATTAGTGGATATCAGCAAATTTCCGATACCTCGGGAAAAATTCGATCTCGTTCGGTTATTTCTATTACTTGCTTCATATTTCTAGAAATTGTGATATTGTGTTTTTCACCCTAGGATTGCAAAATTTAATTTGTGTCATCTTCTAAATTATTTGTGAGTTGATATTGCAATCTAGGATTCAAGTCATTCAAACAAATTAAAATTAGAAAACCGCCTATTCACCCCCCCTCTAGTCGGCATCCTTCGATCAACATGTGGTATCAGAGTTTAGGTCTCTCTTTTCTTTTAGGACTTAATCGTCTAGAGAGAGGATGCCGTCGATCAAGGAAAATTATAATGGAAAGGTCCCCTTCTTTAAGGGTGAAAATTATTGTTATTGGAAAATTAGGATGGCGGTATATCTTGAGTCCATTAGTCTTGATGTTTGGAGGGTCACTAGAGACGGATTTAGAGCTCCTGTTGATTTAGATAATCTTACACCTCTAGAAACAAAAAATCTTCAAGCACATGCTCAAGCAAAAAATACTATATTCAATGGACTAGATTTAAATGAGTTCAACCGCATTAGTAATCTTGAAACATCATATAAAATGTGGAAAACCTTAGAAGTAATTCATGAAGGTACCTCTAAGGTTAAGAAAGCTAAGTTAATTAAATTAACTAGAGAATAAAATTCTTTCATCATGCTTGAAAATGAAAATGTGAGTGACATGTTCACTCGACTTAACCTTTTAATCAATGATCTTAAAGGATTAGGTACAAAGTTTGAAGACATCGACATTGTGCGCAAGATGCTTATGATTTTACCGATGAGCTTCGACACAATTGTGACCGTGCTTATAAATGGTGACCTCACATCTACAACTCAAACCGAGCTTTTGGGTACCCTCATTACCCATGAAATGTAAAAGGTGGAGAAGAAAGAAATTGTGGAAGCTTCTGGGTTGAAGAAGAAAATTTTGGCTTTTAAGGCCAAGGTTGAGGAGGCCAAGGAAGATAGCTCGATGATGGATCCGATGGTGATTTAGCCCTCCTTGTGAGAAAAACCTGAAAACTCCTAAATAAAATCAACAAGAAGGGGGCGATCAATTGACGATTTCTACAGCCGCGTCTCCGACAATGTCTGACAATACCTCTATTCAAGCTAACCTAACTGAACAAGTGACTAAGCTCTCCACCGACATGGAAACCGTGTTTGCTTGGATTAAGCAGCAGGCCATGATTGTACCTCCTGAAGTAGGGAAGGTTATGGGTGTGAAGATTGGTGAAGACTTGCGCAGGACAGACGAAAATGAAGATGAAGGGACCACAAGACCGACCTCGCCAACACCTTCTTAGCTGTCGGTTCTTTTAAGGTTGACGCTAAAATTGATATACCCATATATGATGGGGTGATCGATGCCGAGAAACTGGATTCTTGGATCGACTAGCTTGAGACCTACTTTGACCTGAAAGGGTTCAGTAGCGCTCAAAAGGTGAAGTTCGCACCTTTGAAGATGAAGGACCATGCCAAGACTTGGTGGAAGGCCCTTTTCGCCAGTGGTGAAGCTGATGACCTTGCATGGGATCAATTCAAATGACTTCTGCGACAAGAATTCTATCCGATGGGTTACTTTGAGGAGAGATGGGAGTGTTGGCACAGATTGTACCAACGGCGCGACCAGACCGTCCAAAACTATACTATGGAATTCCAGAGACAAGCAATGGTCATTGGCATATCACTATCCAATCCTCAGGTATTTCAGAAATACACATCTAGACTTCAGAAAACGATCAGTACTGAGCTAAGTCTGTTCGGCGTCCAAGACATCGCGACCGCAAGCACAACTGCTATGGTGATCGAGAAGAAGAACAAATCCCGTAGCGACAAAAGCACGAAGGAAAGTGCGACCTCGACAAACAAAAAGCCGAGTCCAAAGAAGAACGCCTCAAAATCGGGCACGGGTGCCTTTTGCAAACATTGTCAATTCGCGGGACATACCAAGGACAAATGCTACAAGCTTCATCCTAAACTTTGACCAAAGAAAAACGGACCAGGGAAAAGAACAACCACGGCTACTGCGACTTCACCCGACGAAGAAGTTGTCCGAGTGAATTCGGTGATGAGGCGGATACGAACTTGTCTCTGATGGCAATGCCGAAGGAGAAGGGTTCGGATCCACCGAATGACCATCATCCAATGGAGGACTTGTTCACCATCAACATCCAGGTGAAGCACGAAGTGGTCGCAGTGATATTCGATCCCGGAAGTCAGAAGAATTGGTCTCCGCTGGACTGGTTCAGCGACTTGGATTGAAGACAACCACACACCCGCGACCATATCCGCTGGGTTGGTTTACATCCAACATGAACCAACAGATTACGAGTCAGTGTGTGTTGAAGTTTGCGATCTCTGCAAGATATATCGATGAGGTGCAATGCGATGTTGTCCCTATCGATATCTGTCAGGTGATCTTTGGGAGTCCGTATCTATATGATAGAGACGCTCACTTCCATCGGTGAGTGCAAGAATATAAACTCACCAAAGACGGAGTTAAGTTCATGATCAGTAGAGACATCCATGTCAACACTTCGAACTTGATTACCGCAAATCAAGCCAAACGAATTGTTAATGCATGTCACAAGTATGTGCTTGTCATGATTCGACCCATTGGTCAAGGTGAGGGTACTCGACCAGCATTGTCGTTGGCGTGCCGAGAGGATTTTGGTCGTTTGTCGCGACTGCTGGAGAAATATAGTGATCTATTCGAGACTATCCAGAGTCGTCCGCCGAAGTGTCCAATCGAGCACGAAATTCAACTTGTGTCCGATGCGACACTGCCCAATCTGAGTATGTATCGCAACTCAGTATTGGAGAACTAAGAGATCAAGAGACAACTTGATGAATTGCTGAACGATGGTGTCATTTAACCGAGTAGTTCACCTTGTGGATCTCCTGTGGTGTTAGTGCCAAAGAAAGATGGGACTTGGTGTATGTGCATCGATTACCGAGCACTAAACAAGATAACCGGTACCCCCTTCCTCGTATTGACGACCTGCTAGACCAATTGAAGCATGCTGTTGTCTTCTCCAAGTTGGATATTAAGTCAGGATATCATCAAGTCAGCATTCGTGAGGAGGATACGTGGAAAACTGCGTTCAAAACACGACAAGGTCTGTTCGAATGGCTGGTCATGCCGTTTGGTCTCTGCAACGCCCCAACAACCTTCATGCGTCTTATGAATGACGTATTGATACAGTTCATCGACGACTTTGTGATTGTTTACCTCGACGACATACTAGTCTATAGTTGTTCGTGGGATGAACTGTATCAATACGTTTCTCTTGCTGAAAACTCAAGAACACGTTTCTCTTGCTGAAAAAGAAGATCAGCGAGGCGCCTGTGTTAGCTTTGCCGAATCTCCAGAAACCGTTTGAGCTAGAAACCGAAGCCTCAGGTTATGTGATGGGCGCAGTGCTCATGCAAGAAGGTTGACCAGTGGCATATCACTCCGAGTTATTCCAGGGAGCTCAAAAGAACTACCTGACTTATGACAAAGAGTTGTGAGCACTGCATCAGGCAGTGAAATATTGGCGGTGTTATCTCTTGGGTAAAGAGACTGTTGTCCACACTGACCATCAACCGTTGCAATATTTGCAAACTCAGTCCAAGCTACAGCAAGTTGGCACATGAAGTGGATGTCGTATTTGCAGCAGTTTAATCTAGTGATTAAGTACAAGAAGGGCGTATACAACAAATTGGCGGACATGTTGTCGCGACCACCAGTTATGACCATCTGCTTAACAGCGTTCATGCAGATTGAGCCCTCATGTCATGATGAATATGCCAATATGTACAGTAAAGACCCTGATTTTCAAACAGCATTGACTGAGCTCGAAACAGGGAAACCTACGGAGTCCGCTCGTCGAGAAGGACTCTTGTACCAGGGCAAATTACTTTGCATACCTCGTTGAGCACCTCGAATTCAATGGATACGAGAAGCGCACACATCGAAGGTAGCTTGTCACTTTGCGGTTACAAAGACGTTGCAAAATCTTCACCGACATGTGTTCTGGCCGCATATGCAGCAAGATGTGGCTAGTTTTGTCCGAGGCTGTGGTCTTTGCAGCATCTCAAAACTGGCAAACCAAAAATTAGGTTTGTACACTCCTTTGTCAGTTCCATCGCGACCATGTGAGAGCATATCCATGGATTTCTTGGGAGGATTGCCTAAGACCCGATGTGACCACGACTATCTATTCGTGGTCGTTGATCGGTTCTCCAAAATGATTATTTTTATACCTTGTCAAAAGACTATCACGGGAGAAGAAGCAGCTCGGGTATTCTTTCAACACATTTGGACACAGTTCGAACTGCCGACTTCTATTGTGTCTGATCGTGATACCCGGTTTCTTAGTCACTTTTGGCGATCGCTCTGGACGATGATGGACACCAAGCTAAAGAGGAGTACTACTTTTCATCCTCAAACTGATGGTCAAACCGAGGTGGTAAATCGCACAGTCATTCATCTTTTGAGAGGATATAACTCGAAGCACCCGAAGACCTGGGATGAAAGTATACCGTACCTGCAGTTTGCTTTTAATTGAGCAGTGCATGGTTCGACTGGAAAGTCACCGTTTGAGATCTGTTTAGGATTTCTACCACATAGTCCATTCGACATGGAGTTTGTGATCCCTACCTCAGCACAGAACAGCAAGGAAGCATCTGATCAGGAACGAGTACAAAAATTCCTGGAAGGTATCCAACAACTCCATCGTGAGATTGAACAGAACTTGCTGAAAGCTCAACTCAAGTACAAGGCGCAACATGATCGGCACTGAGTTGATGCGCAATTTCAAGAAGGTGATATGGTATAGTTACATCTGAGTAAGGAGAGACTTAAAGGTGAAGGTAAGAAACTCAAACTCATTCATTATGGTCCTTTTCGGATTTTGCGGAAAGTGGGTAATAATGCTTGTCAGCTCGAGTTACCTCCATACATGGATATTTACTCGGTTGTCAATGTTGAGTACCTCAAACTCTTCGAGCCTTCAATGATGGATGATGAGCCCGATACCATAGTACCATCTGTTGAAGATTTGGTCTATCAATGAGATGAACCTCTACGTGAAGATGTGATTCTGGAGAAGAAGGTGACTACCACCCGCAGTGGCATAAAGGAGACTTTTCGAATCGGTCGGAAAGATCAACGAGCACATGCGGCAAAGTGGTACACCAGAGAACATGGACAAGCCCAATTTCCACATCTCCAGTTTGATCGAGAGGTCGCAGCAAGAGTTGGCTCCTTCTCGACAAGGGAGTCATGATCCGGGAGGATCTTCAAGTCCTGATCGCATACGGCTTCGTGACCTTAACTGTGTTCGGAAAGGTTTCGCGACCATGGATGGGTCCGCGACCATGGATTAGTTCACGACCATGAAAAGGAATTCGTTCCCTGTTCAGAATTGTAGTCTGATCCGAATATATATAACTAAGCTTATCCGTTTAGGATTAGTTAGTTATATGAGTCTAATACGTTTAGCTTATTGAGTCTGATACGTACTCATACGATTGGACTATAAATACCTTGTAATAGGATTAGTTTAAATCATCGAATACAATCGAAAAGTCATATAACTTATTTGAGTTTTAGACACTTATAGTTCTTTCGACGTAGGCAAGTGTGCCTAACATTCGACGTGTAAAGCTCTCTTTGAATTCTTCAATCTGTCTCTATCAAAGATATTGACGAAACAAGTTACTTGCGAGATGATCACGAAGAAGGATTATGGGTTGACAGCCATTCTTGAGTATTTTGCAATATAAGTGATATATATTACTTGGAGCTTTAATTGAATAATTAATATATATGCTAATCATGGTGTGAAACTTGTAATTACTGTGGTTATGCACTCAAGCACATGCAATAAATATTTATATATGTCTGCTCTAGCTTGTACCTATATATGCCTATTCATTTTACAAGTAATACATGGAACAACACCATATGCTATCTCTAACTGTTCTCAGGAAAAAACCATTAGTACAAGTCACATGAAAGAATAATCTAACACTTCAGCCTAGATCTCACAAAGTCTATTCTAACTAGTATGTCAGTTGATAACTTTTCAAAGAGAGGAGCTAACTAGTGGCTATTTTGCAAATATTTTAGTTCATTTTGAGTAATATATCATTGGTATGAGCTAACGATTTAGATATGATATTTAGGGATTCAAATTGTAACTCCAAATTTCTGAACCTCTAGCTATTGTACAAAGATTTTAATTTATTTCGAGTAATATAGTAACAAAAAGAGTTAGTGATTTAGATATGATATTTACGACTCCACAACCAGCACACCTGAAGGGTTGTGAATCCATATGGAGTGCATGCTCATGCTGGAACTGAATGGGGGAGGAATTTAGGTTCAGGCCAAGCCACAACTATCATTTTTTTCAAATAGAATTAATGAAATATAGTTGTTCTCTTTGAGAATTGGAAGATATTAAAATGATAAAGTGGTAGACAGAAACTGAAGAAAAAACCAATGTTTAACTAGAATATGAGTGAGCTTACATGGTGCTGTGCATATCTTGAATCAGAGGATGCATCTTTGCCTTGGTTGCAGAGAAAAATATTTGATGATTATATTCTTATTAAAACTTGTATGCATTTGAAATGAATTCAGGAAATATGTGGTAGTTCATCAATTGCTTCCCTTAAGGACAAATACTATGTTAAATGTGACCACTTAGGTTGTTTAATCTTATATGTATTGTACCATTTACTAGTAATGTCATTGCCATTCCATTTTAGTTATGAACATTTTCATTTAACTCTTTCTTCATATCAATTGATGGTTCGTTCATGGAATTTGAGGCAAAGCCATGTCGGCATCTTCCTCGTCTGATAGTAGTGGTTTGACAAGGGGCAATGTAGCTGATGCTTCTTTGTCCCAGCACAAGAGGAAGGCACAAGGCGCAACGATTTTCCCATGGAGGAATGATTTAAATTTGCCCATGGAGGAATGAGGTGTACCATCTCGATTCGATGAGCGACAGGGCAGCACATGTTTTCACCCTCACGTGGCAGATAGATGCATAAGTAACACGGTTGATTTAAATTTTGATCTCACTAGCTAATTAATGATAACATATTAATCAGCAATGATAAATTAAATGTAGGGCATTTAAAAATTATGTTACATCTGAAGGAGGCATGACGCGTCGAAGGACACAATAATTTCTTGGAAAGAATATGAGGTAATTAATAAGGATGGAACTACTCATGAGTTTTTTAATTTATGTTTAATTAGTTCTTTCGAGTTAATGTGGGTTTATGTCTTCACATATGTAATTATCTTAGTGCCATCAGTAGCCACAATGGTGGGAATGTGGGTTTTATATGATGTGGTTTATGTATGACTTGATCAAGACAGATTTTGCCCAATTCCCTAAGGTTAGCATTTTTCCTAACTCAAAGTCGAACATTGGATGTGACGTACGTTTCTAACTTCACACATGCATGCAGAGCACCATGTCGAAAGACAAATATGAGCTGCCTCAGATAAAGGAGCTGCGACAAATTTGGGCTCAATATGTGCTGGATGAAGTGGCTGTCAACGATCGATCGTAAATGACTTTTGTAATATACATTAAATGTGTGAATTGGTGTATGTGTGTATTTGTATCTATAGCTTCTTCTAACAGTTCAAATGTACCTTTTTAATTGGTGTATGTAGCTTCTTGTAACATATTCTAATGGTTACCAACTCAGAACCGATAGAATAATAAAACTAACAGTTCGTTTTGTCAAATCATTAGAACAAGTTTCCCTCCAGTAACAAAGCTTCTCTCTTTTAGCGGTTTAATATATCAAACCGTTAGAACAAGCTAGGCTCCCTCCGGTCGAACCTTAGGCTCCTCTCTTCTAGCAGTTACTACTAGCGAACCGTTAAAAGAAATTGGGATAGTACTAACGGATTAATTTATCCAACTACTACAATAAGACTCCATCCGATCGAACCATAAGCTCCTCTCTTCTATCAGTTACTACTAGCGAACCGTTAGAAGAAATTGTGCTAGTACTAACGGTTTAGTTTATTTAACCGTTAGAATAAGGCTCTATCCGATCGAACCATTAGCAGCTCTCTTCTAGTGGTTAATAACCTGGAACCGTTAGAAGAAATTGTATAATACTAACGGTTGAGATTAGTGAACCGTTAGAATATAGTAAGCTATTCTAATGGTTCACTAATAAGAACCGTTAGAATATAGTTGTTGTACTGACGGTTTTCTAACCGTTAGAGTAGTTCTAGATTTGTTCTATCGTGCCGATCACTAGCGGTATGAGAACTGTTAGTATAGACTTTTTGAACCGTTAGTGCACTAGCGGTATGAGAACCGTTAGCATAGACGTTTTTGAACCGATAATGCAAAGCATTTCTGTAGTACTGATGGATTGCAACTAGGATATGCAGAAATTGGACGAAAAAGGTGAATTTCTTGTATACATCCTGTGCCAATAGTTATTACAAAAACTGTGTTTTAATTGCTTCATACTACAAATTGTGAAATTTTATTTCAGGAAATATAATTACACATAAAAATAAAAACATTTTACATGTTTTATATTTTTGTAAAAAATGTTCATGTCAAGTGTAATTTCATCTATATAAAATAATAATCATCTTAAAGCCATCTAGATACCTTGAAGAAAATGTTTATCTGTGCCTCAAATCTCCTAAGACATCATAGAATATATAGAATTTAGGCAAATAATATTGACAGTTTCGTCGGGCATCCAAGAACTTAACATTGCAGAGGAATTGATACGCAAAAACATAATAATCTAGGAAATAACAACAATGATGATAATAATTTTTATTAAACCTTCTCAAGAAAAAATATTTCCAGGAAAAATATATGTAAATTACATATTTTGATATTATGTAAAAAAAATTGTTTGGCATTGTAAATAAAATATATCCAAACCTTTTTTTGCAGTGATTTAAAAAAATGCTTGTCTGTTTCATAAAATCACCTGTAGAAGTAAAACATTATACCTATAGACAGTAATAAAAATTACCTGTAGAAAATTCTTTGTGATGAAGGAAAGGAGTATTCCCAGTAGTATCAGATTTTGCTATGAGTAGTAATATATGTGATCTGAATAACTCTTTCTCTCTCTCTCTATTGAAAAGAAATGAAGAATTTTTAAATTCATATAGATTTAAAAATTAGAAAAAAATTACAATGAAACTTACATAAAACATATTCATTTTGTTGATGAGGAGAAGCATAACCAATTTTGTCAACACTAAAACTTGATTGCTTCTAATGGTTTGCTAAAGGAGATTTTAGCACAAAAAAATACCCCATGACGAATTGAATTTTTAATCCTAGAAGCTATAAAAGAAGTACTGTTGGAAGATTGAACATGAGTATGGCTCTTTTCTTTTTTATGAGAAAAAATGTGATCTACAATAAATATATAAAAATAAAAATGGAGCTACTCATAAACTAATTAAATTAAAAATAATATTAGATTATTAAATTAAAAAATTTAAATAAATTCAAACCTTATTCTTTACATAAGCTCTCACTAGGAGAAACAAGAACAGTTCGTGTATTATCTTGGCCTTTGTCATTATTCCTATTGGAAAGATGTCTTGACGATATTTCAGACATGTTATTTGACATTGCAGTGGTCAAATTTATAAAATTATATGCATATTTTTATAAAACAATAGATATAGTAGAAATGACCAATAAAAAAATAAAATTATTCCAACTTTTATTTTTAGTACTCAGACTACAACAAATTTTACAGAAAAAACATGTTATTGTTGAAAGTAACATGTTATGAAGAACATTATTAAACAATCGACATTTAGTTTGGTTCACTTTGATCCTATAAGGTGTAATTGAAGAATTTTTTTGCCTAATAACCCACAAAAAAAAACAAATTTGAAAACTAACCCAGAACTTTAAAATTTTGCAAAAATGACCCTCAGTCGCGAACTGGGCCGTGGGACTAATCTTCAGTCGCTAGCCCAGCTAGCGACTGAAGACGTGGCACGGCCCAACACCCCGCTGGCCCAGGTGCCGTGCCACGCCGGCTTTCAGTCGCTAGCCGGGCTAGCGACTGAAAACCTCATATATTTCGCTGGCAGTCACTTTCACAGTACAGCCCACTTCATTTTTTCGGAAAAAAAGAAAAATTGCAGAGAGAGAGAAGGAAGAGGAAGGAAAGAGGAGGAGAAGAACTGTTTTCGGAGGTTCTTCAAATCTGTTTATTGAGGTACATTTTCGTTAATTCGTATATTTAGATTAAAATGTTTGTTAGTTCGATAACTCGTATATTTAGATTAAAATTTTTGTTAGATCGTTAACTCGTAGTATTTAAATAGGATTTAGATTAAAATTTTATATGGATGGTAAATGCGTGAATGTGATGGACTAAACAATTTAAAGAACTTGTACGTTAGTGTATGTTCGTAGATTAAAAAATTTGAAGAACCTATACATTATTAGTATGTGATGGACTAAAAAATGTGATGTTCTTCAAATTTGAATTTTATTAGTATGTACGTAGATTAAAATATTTTTTAGTATGTAGATGTAAACGTTTGTTAGTACGTATATTAAAATGATTGATAATATGTAGATTTACAAGTTTATTTTATATTATGTAAGGGCCCTCATGGCCTCGCTGCCCTCGTTGTCACTGGCGTCATCACCGCCGTCGCCCTCGCCGTCTTGGCCTTGCCCGCACGGGTTTAGAGTGAGGGCGACTATTATTTTAGGGTTGTAGGGTTTAGAAATTTAATTTTTTTGCTTCGCTTTAGTCGTAGGCTATTATTTGAGGGTTAGGGTTGGGGTTGGGGTTGGGGTTAGGGTTAGGGTAGATTAAAATGTAGGCAAAAATCGTGTAGCCCAATAGCGACTGAAATGTAGTTTTGGAAAATTATTTAAGTTTCAAAAACCATGTTTTTTGTAGTAGTTTGAGCAATGTTGTTTCTCTAGTTTGTAAATTAGTTTTCACACATGTCATAGTCTCAATATCGCAGTACAGCCATATTATTGTTAGGGTTAAGGTTAGGAGGAGTGAGTGTTATGGTTAGGGTCAGGGCCACTTGGACTTAGTGTTTTGATTTTTTTTGGTGACTTAGGATTAGAGTTACGGTTTGGATGACTCGGGGTTAGGGTTAGGGTTTTTGGTTTTGAAATATACTTTTCCGCTTCACTCTATGATTTAGGAAAAATGTAATAAAGACAATAAGAAATACCGGTGCATGGTTTAGTAGTAAAATAAAAAGAATCAATTTTGAGATAAGAAATCCGCTACAGTTATTGCACATCGTTGCACTGTCTTGTTTTAACGTAACATCGAATGAAAAATTGATCAGGCTATGGAGCAACCTAGTACGGTTTGCGTTTATTATGGAGCTGGTATAATCCGTAATGGAGCAAACGGTGATGATCTTGGTGGTTGTATGCATGTTTATGGTCGAATGACACAACCACAGTCAATGTCTTTCAATGATTTGGAGATGTGGTTAGTCGACATGTTACAACTCAATCTTGTGACAGATACTCTCAGGGTTGAAGGCATGCTTCCGGAGGGAAACAAATGGGTGCTTAAGAGACTGAAAGGTGACAAATCATGGGGTTCGTTTGGACAATTCGTGACAAATCCAGGCTATGGTGGCGGGGTCATCATACTATACGTTGAAATCTTAAGCGTACATAGTTCGGAGGGCAGTCATTCCGTAGGAAGAGCAAAGAGCAGCACTAATATCAATACCGGAGGTCACGGTGGCGGTGGCAATGGTGGTGCCGATACCGATGCCGGTGGCAGTACTAATGCCAGTGCAACTGCCAGTGTACCTTTGCAAACAGTAAGAGATACAACTCCGTTTGGTAGCCATCAAGTAGATACAGCTGAAGAACTACCAGAATTGGAGAAGAATTTTAATGAGGAGGAGTATACTGATCCGTCAGAAGTGTATGAATCTCCTGATGAACCCACGAAATAGCAGAATCCTATAAATGAATGGATTGATCCATCATCTTTGATTTCTGCTGTGGTTCCTGATGAGCTAAATTCGCGATGGTCCTATAATGAATCAACCGTCCAGCTTGGGCAGTTGTTTCGGAGTAAGAAAGATGCAAATAAAGCCATAACTGTATGGGCTGTTTCACTAAATAGGCCATTCCGGGTCGGTAAATCAAATCCGGGCCTGTGGACTATGGGGTGCTTACTCGAGAACTGTCCATGGTACGTACATGTCACATGGCCACAAGATGGGCCTTTCTTTCAGGTGACCAGAGTCGAAGACCACAGATGTCTGGCTAAGGGCATGGTGCAGCAGCATAGAAATATCACTTCCAGTTTTGTTGCCAGCCTGATACTGTCAATAGTAAAGGAAATACGGCAATGACACCGAAAGTGATAATTGCACATGTCGCAGACAAGTACAGTTATAAGATCAACTACAGGAAGGCATGGAGGGCTAAACAGAAGACGCTGGAGGAGCTTTTTGGGACATATGTTGAGGCATAGAACTTCGTATCGAGGCTCTTGCAGCGCATATGCGAAGCAAATCCAAGCATAGTCACCAAAATTGTTGATACACCGGCAATCGGCTCGGAGGGTGTTGCGATTCCTGGGTGCATGGTACTGCAGAGATTTTTCTGGGCATTCCAACAGTGCGTTGCATTGTTCAGGTACATGAGACCCGTGCTTTGTATTGACGGAACATTTTTTACTAGAAAATACCAGGGAACTCCACTGACTGCCGTGGCTGTTGATGCCAACGACCAGCTTCTCCCCATAGCATATGCCGTGGTCGAGGGGGAGAACTACAGTAGTTGGCTGTGGTTCTTGGGAAAATTGAAGAATGAGGTCGTCAAAGACCGGGAGCGTGTGTGCTTGATTCACGATCGAAACAGAGGCATGCTGAGTGCGATCGAGTACATGCAATCGGGAGTGGATCCATCGCTGAGTTGGGATGACTTGCAGAGTCGCTGGTGCTCTCGGCATCTTGGTGCGAATTTTCACACTTGTTTCAAGAGCAGGCCCCTGATGCAGGTGTTCAAACGGCTTGCCAACCAGAACCAAGAGTCAAAGTTCTCAAATATATGGAAGTCGCTGGAGGAAGGTACGTTGGCGGAATTGCAAGAGCCAGGTGCTCCAAAAGATGGCGGCGTTACCGGCGAGGGAAACCGCCGGAGTCGTCTCAGTTTCAATCAATGGATTCAGCCCAAACCAATGGAGAAGTGGTCGTTGCTGCACGACACAAGTGGGGCTCGGTACGGAATCATGACGACAAATCTGGCCGAGGTGTACAACTTTGTCTTGAAAGGTGTACGATGCTTACCACTCACTGCAATAGTTGAGATGACAATCTATCGCACAGTAGCACACTACGACAGTAGGAGTTTGGTGGCATCAAGTCTTGTGCATGACCCTTTAGTACACTGACCCAAAAAGATCAATGATTACCTCGAATTTCAGACAAGGAAGTCGTTGACACATGATGTCTCAGTGCTGAGTCGTTTGAACGGAAACTACGAGATTCGATTAAGGCACAAACATGTCCGTGGCACATTGCGAGCAGGTCGGGTTCACTAATGTCGAATTACAAATGCAGATGCCCAATGCACAGCAACAAGCCTCAACTACTACACATTCCTTGCTCGCATGTCATCGTTGCCTGCTCCATTCCTGGGATCGATCCGGCACAGTATATCTCAACCTATTATACTTTGCAGTACTTGTGAAAAACCTGGGAGGGTGTCTTCCATGGGTTTGCGGTGAGGGAAAACTATCGAGAGCTGTCGCCGGAAGATACCATCACGTGGATCCCAGATAAGAGGCTCCTCGTAGGCCATGTCGGCCGACGTCGATCCAGGAGGATACAGAACGATATGGATGCAGCTGAGCTTGTAGATGACCTACGTAGATGCAGCTCTTGCAGGCAGCCTGGTCACACAAGAAATCGATGCCCGCAGGTGGCAGGCGCATCAACATCATCGCGAAACTGAAGCAATACAATTTCCCTGTATGAGTTGTACTGAATTTTCCTAAATAAAACTGTAATGTTGTAATACCTTGTCGTAAATTTTCGTAAGTAATACTAAATTTTTGTTAATCAATTGTAATGTTTCAACTTGTCGACCAATATGTGACAACTGTAGGTATGGTAGACGACCATCAGCTTCCCAGCTGATTGCACATCACCATCAAGAGCGTCATCGTGCTCGACGCCTTCTACAAGGCACCGTTCTCCCAGCTCTGCGCATGAGGACACCGCGTGAGATGTGGCCTCTAGATGAGCGGTTCGCGCCTTATTTGCTCGAGGCCGGACTGTTGCCGTTCGCTCGCATGGTAGATTGGGCGAGGCGATTCCCCTTCGACCGAGCCTTGGTTACCATGCTTGTGGACCGATGGAGGCCCGAGACGCACACGTTCCACTTCAGCTTCGGCGAGCTCACCATTACACTACAGGACGTCAGCATGGTGCTTGGGCTGCCTATCCACGGGGAGATATATGTCCCCGCGGCCACCGACGAAGTTGCATGGCGCCTAGATTTCCTACAGCGCTTTGAGGGAGTAGGGCCAGCGGGGGGGTTTGCACAGGATGCGGGAGTTCCCCAGAGTTACCTACGTGCAGTGCGCGATGGTGCGCTCCCCTTGGCCGCTCCAGAGGAGATCTTCAAGTGCCACCTTGAGGCATACTTGTTGTACCTGTTTGGGTGGTTGCTCTTCCCTGGCACCCACGGAGACATCTGCGAGCGACAGTATGTTCAGCTCGCCAGGAGTATTGCCGACTTGGACCTGGGGCACGTGCTGCGGTTCATTTTCAGATCCGCCGTGCTCTGCCACACCTACAGGGGGTTGTGCGACACCACGAGCAGAGACCAGGTGACATCTCTTTTCACTGGGTGCGCCATCCTCTTGCAAATGTGTCGTACGAGCATTTCCTCATCAGCCGACCGCTGGTGCCGCAGGATCAGTTCGCGTTGGCTGGTGATGCGAGGGACGGCCCCGTGATGGGATGGAGGTGGGCTAAGCTGAGTTTGAGGTGGTCCACAGATCAAGCGCACCTCTGTTATCCTTCGTACGCCACGAGTTTCGATCTGCTACTCGACGACAGCGTCATCTGGGATCCGTAGACCACCTCCAACTTGAAATCCATCGCTCCGATTGGCCTTTTTTCTCTTTGTACGTAGGATGCTGTTTACTGGCGCACCCAGGTTCTTCTTGTCTTCTCGCACATGATTGAGAGGTACTCGCCTGAGCGAGTTATACGCCAGTTCGGCCTACGACAACTTTGCCCCGTGCCGCCTCCTTGAGAGATCCCCCACCATATCCACGAGTACGTCAAATATGCATTACATTCACACGTTATTTTATACATGATTTCTGTCACTAACTAATTACTTTGTCCGTAGGCAATTGAGGAAGGGTCGAGTGAGGGATGATTACGTTCGTCGGCAGCGGGCTTACGTGCAGGAGTGGATCGATTTGGCCCACACATGCACGGTCGAGGAGCACAGGCCGTACAACCACGACATCCATTTTTCGTACCTGTCCTGGTACCGACCTCGCACGATCTACCAATTGGCGAGCGGTCCACCAATTGCACCTGATGAGCCCGTCCCTCCTAGCACCATCGACGAGCGCTACGACAGATGCCTTCCAGGGCGAATCCACTCTTCTGTGAGTTCCTTAGCTCTTTGCAACCTTACTTTTACATGGATTGTCATTCTATAATTGCATTAATTTGTGTACGCAGCTAGATATCCTCGGCGGCGTCTCTGCTGGTGCACGGGACATGATGCTCAGGTCCCACCTCGGACCCACCATGCCCAGCGACAATGTCTATGCATATTGTGCAGAGGTCGAGCGGCAGGTCGATCAGATTCTGATCGATTTTAGAGTGCTGCTGCCACCTCACTTGACCGTGATTCCCCCACCATCACCGTCGGCACCAAGTCCTTCGTCGCATGTGTCACCGGCGGACTGTCCGTTGTCGTTGCGCCTTCCACCACCGCCCACGCGTTTCGTGCCTGCCGATAGCTCTTCAGATGAAGAGCTTGATATTCCTGCGTGGCACCAGCCTCTCAACCAGACACAGCAGCATCCTATGCAGCCTGGCTTTCTTGGCGATGCTCCACCGCCTATGCAGCCAACACAGCCTTCCCAAGCTCCGCCGTCTTCGCAGACACCACCAGCGAGGAGGCGGTGCGTCAGGGATCGTCAGCCCCCTTCTCGCTACACACCATCGGAGTATCAGGGCCCCACAGAGGGGGAGGAGGGGGCAGTAGTCTAATGTAGGGTTTTGTCAGCCGGCACAGTTTTTTTGTACGTTGTTGTCAGCTTTCCAACTTTTTGGGTTTGCATCTGTCGCACTTTTTTACTGTTCTACTTTTGTACAACTCTGCATTTCTGCTTTTCAGCCTTTAGTTTTTCATCTTTTCAGCTTTTCAGCTTTTATACGATCAGTCTTTTCAGCTTTTGCAGCTTTCATCTTTTGAGCGGAGACGTCTGGTTTCGTACAGATGCGTCCAACCAATGACACAACTCTTCATGACTAGCACTTCTATAAATTATGCCGTTCAGCTCAAAACACAACTCGCACTCCTCTAACACGCCCATCTAAACATGGCGGGCGACAGTAGTTGTGGCCGGAGAAGAAGACGCAACAAGGTAAGTACATAATCAGCTCGCATAAACGAAGCACAAATTTATGCGTCACTTTATGGTTTATTCCCTTCTGTTTATAGGATGACGGACAAAGTTCAAGACCATGTCGTTGCAACTGCGGTTTATTACCGAAGACTACCACGTCCTCCGTTCAGGGTGACTACGGGAGGAGATTTGTCGAGTGTCCGAGGGAAGATGCTCGCAAGTGCACTTTCCTACTTTGGCTCGACCCCGAGTGGAGCGCAAAGGCTGCACGTACGATACTCTATCTTCTCTACAAAAAGAAGAGACTTCGCGAGTAGCTCGACTTCATGCAAGAGTTGTCGATCAACATGCACGACGTTCAACACATGTGTTGCTGCAGACATCCATGTTATTGCTCTTGCCATGGAGACACGTACCCAACAACGCGTCCTGCTAAAGAGTTCAACTGGCCCGACAATGCCTCCGACACGGATGACTTTATGTGCATATGTCGAGGTGATGTTAGAGTAAGTACGTCTTGGGCTTACGACATTGCTGGTAGAAACTACCTACATTGTGGCCGCCGAGAGGAGAGAGATAGATGCAATTACATGTCGTGACTCGACCCAGATTGGAATGAGGTAGAGAGGACCACTATAAATAATCTTCTAGGCGAGATTGACACTCTCTACTCAGATCAGGTGGCTCACTGCAGTTTGATCACCTTTTGCTGCGTGGGCCTCGTTCTAATTGTTTTTGCAATTGTCACACACGCGTGTAACTTTATATTTTATCTACTGCATCAAGACTTTGTACTAAAAATCAAAACCCTAGACTTTGTACGCTTCCACATTGCCATCTGTGGAAATCGAAACCGAAACCCTAAATTTTGTATCGCATTAGTAATCAACATACAATTCTAATCCTTACATTTTATAATTATATAACACATCTTTTTTACTTTTCACAATTATACATTCATAAAATTTATATAAGAAGAATATAATTCTACAAGGTTGTTTACAAGTTCTATTTTTTATTAAAAATATATCATTTTACAATCATATAGCACATACTAACCGAATATATAGTAATGCAATATGTCTTTTTTACATTTAGTCAATCAATTAATAAGTACAGTACTAATATGTGCAATGCGAAACTATTTCAGAAATGCAGCACTTGCCTAGTTGGTTTCAACGCACTCCTCTCAAATCTGTTGGCCCGGGTTACCTTCCGTGTTACCCTGTAGGGCCACTGGTCTGTACGCTGAGATTAAAAAGAAAACTCAAGAAAAAAAAAGCATGGTATAAATGCAACTAAGTATAAACACAAGTAGGTATACATTCGAAACTAATACATATTCATAGAATTTATACCATCCTTATTTTGCAAGTATACATGCGAAATTAATACATATTCAAAAATGAACCTACAAAACTAGGTATCAAAAGCATGGTATAAATGCGAAATTAACACATATTCATAAAATTTATACAAAAGGAATGTATGTACTTCTGCGGAGTACGTAGTCTAAAATTTATATAAAAAGAATGTGATATGTGTTGTTTACATTTAATCAATCAATTAAAAATACAGTACTAATGGTTACAATGGAAAACTATTTCAAAAATATTACATAGCTTACTTAGTTTCAAAGTTCCACACTCAAACCTGTTGGCCCAGGTTCGAATCTCACTCAAATCTGCAAAATAATTACTTTTACCTTTCAGGCGCTAGCCGGACTAGCGACTGAAAGGCGGCGTGGCACGGCACCTAGGCCAGCGGGGCGTTGGGCTGTGCCACGCAATCGCGCGGCCCAGTTCGCGACTGAGGGTCATTTTTTCAAAATTTTAAAGTTCTGGATTAGTTTTTGAATTTTTTTATGTGAGTTATTAGGCAAAAAAATTCGTAATTGAAAGATCCTTAACCTATGAAACAAATAAAAGTGAAAAAATAAATTTAAGGAAAAATAAAAATAGATTAAAAAATAATTATCAACGGGTTCTTTCCAAAATGATGGTCATCAAATTTATCAAGTTTTGAAAAAAAAAACTTGACCATCTTAACCTTCCAAACATTAATACGAGGGATGTCTTTTGGGACATCACACATTTCAAAATCGAGAAAATCCAGGTAATAAATCTAAAAGAATGTATGATTATTAGATAACAATTGAAAACAGTACACAAATAAACAAAAAAAATTGAATGATAATTCTTATAATAATAAAACAGTAACTTACAACAAGGAAATATGCACAACTCCCAAGAATATTTAATGATTTTTCAATCTTCTTCACCGGGTTAGATTTCTTAACACTGTCCAGTAGCCATCTTAACACAAAAGAAAACCAGTCTCAGGTTATTGTTATAGTCAAATCCTTAAGATGACCAAATTAATTTGGGGTTTGATATATACTCGAATTTAGACAGAGAAAAGTTGAAAGAAGAACAATCATGAAGTATCTAAAAAACATCTCATCACTTAATTTTTGCTTTAGTTTATCCCAAAAAATTGATCTTAGGGACACTGCTCAAACTAAATTCTCTAAATATAAATTTCTTTCCAGTATCATTATCACAAAAAATCTCACTGCCACCAATCGGTAATCCAAAAATCTTATGAACAGACTCACTGCTTAATGGGATCAACTTATCTCTCCTGTTGCCAGCAGTGATGTCAGTGGTGTAGACATCAATTCTACAAGAAATCCATTGCACTAGGTCCAGAGGGATATATGAGCGATTGAAGTTCAACGAAGTGTCAAAACCATAAGATCTCACAACATCTCTTTGATGATCAGATAATCCATCTAGAATTTTCAGGAAATAAAACTGAGAAAATCTAGTAAATGCCTTTTTCTAGTAAGATTCAATTTTTTTCCTATAAAAGAAATTAGTTATCAAAATTAATAATATAGTAAAATTGAAATATATACAATTGAAATTTTATTACAAATTAGATAATAAAGAGAATATAAACATTTTTCTTCCTTGATGATCCAATTTCATCCTTCTTAGCATGAATTTTTGATATCTTGTATTTCTGAAATTTAAATTAACATTGAAGTCATTATAAAAATAGAGAAAAAAAAAAGAAATTTAATTGATCATAAAAATTACATTTGGATGACATTTCCTGCACACATTATCAACATCCATGTCATCAGAACTTGAGGATATCTACCAAAAAAAATTAAAGAGTCCAGTTTACAAACAAAAATATACAAATCTACCCAAATTAAATAATATCAGAACTAAGATTGATAAAACTAGAATCATTGTCAGAATCTTTTTTTGAAACTGTTTGAAGTTCGTCTATTGCAGTGCTCTTTTCGGATTTTTCTGACGTACACGACGTCTCATCTCATGAATCCACAAACATATACACAAAAATTAAAAAAAAATGCACACTGCATGATTAGATATTCAAAAAAGAAAATTATACTACCTTTTATGCTCTAATATAAATATAAAACATATATTAGGGACATAAATAGTGCAATACAGATAAACTATCATGCTCTATGATCAAACAAGTTTGAACACCAAACCCAGATCTATTAAAAAAATTAAATACTTTTGCATCTTAAAAAAAATGCAAAATCCAGCTTCATAACACCAATTAGAATCCAATAAAATTCAAATAAAAAATAAGAAAACACTTAATCTCTAAGATGTGCACATCACCAAGCACCACAACAAAAAGAATATCTCATCCCAAAATAAGAAAGGAAAAAAGATCACCAAATTAGAACTTAAATTGTTCCTGTGATCACTCAATTGCATTCCTCACTACATTAATTAAAAGCTCAAAACTAAACCTAAAAATGGAACTTAAGTTATACAGACAAAATAGCATATATTTAGCGGTAACAAAAAGTAAGAACAATAAAGTGTGATAGATGATGAAACACCTCGCAAAATGTTAAAACCATTTAAATAGGCAAAAGCCCACCAAACAAATCTTCACACAACACTTGGCCAAAATCATTTAGATTTGATTGCAAAAGTGGAACAATTCAATTTAGAAAATTAAATGTGGTATTCGGACAAAGGTTACTATCTTTGAGAAAGTATTAAAAATTGCGAATAAATCTTATCTATATAATATAAGTCCATTAAGAGCTAACTGAAAATAGGCACAAAAAAGAATATAACTGATTGATAAGACTGAAGCTAATATAAAACACTATAGCATACCTAAAATTCTAACAGACTTCATTCTTAGTTTTCACTAAAACATAAAAGAACTTCATAAAAATTTGAATAATGACATTTGCAAACAAATTAAGAAAATTAATCAATCCTTTCCTAAATTTTTTGAAGGTACTGAAAGTGATCACAATGTAGTACTTCGATATATGACTAAAAAAAAAAGTTCAGAGCATAATTTAATCAACCATTTCAGCTACAATTAAAAAGCCTAGTTGAAATTGAACTCATGCAGACATATCCAATAATCAAAAGGCCAAAAAATTAACAAAAATTTGGGAAAAATAACATAATTTACATGAATGAAATAAAAAATCCCAACATAACAGCCTAATTTCAGTATAACAGAAACTATGCATCATGCCCATCAAAAATCCATATTTAAGATGGAAAAAACTAAAATAAATCCTAAAATAAACCGAAAGCAGTTAACAATTACCAAGTCAATCTGAACTACAAAAGTACAAGGACATTGAAGATGATCCTGATATGTTATTTCGATCTATGATTAATCAAACAGAGAAAAGTTTAGAAACAAAATTTAATAAGCTATTTCGATTGGAATTAAAGTCTAACATCAAAAAACATAGAACTGTAGCTACTCAACCTAATTGTTGTATGTTATTTCAATCTATGACAAAAAAAATTAATGAAAAACTACAAGCATGCATTGGAACAAAAAAATCATAGAGAAATTTTGCAACAAAAATCAGCATTTCAGTCCAAATTAAACTGTAACAACATGTTTGCATGAGAACTAAAATTAAAAAACATACCAAAGAACTGGAGGTACTAAACCTAATACTTCTCACCTCTTTCGATCTACGGGAACCAAATAGAAAAAATTGTTGAAATCATCATTTCAGCTCCAATTAAAACTCTAAAAAACATAGGTACGAGATATTGGATGTCCTGAGGAAAATCTTCCCTGCAATTTTGATCTATGAGAATCAATTGAATCAAAAAACATGAACAAACATCCAACGTGAATCAAAGGGAGGAGAACATATTGAAGGGAAGAACACTTGCAAAAAAATCTCTATCAATGTTGAGTGCGAGAGAGGTGAGCTATGAACTCAGGACACAGAACCCAATGCACAGTTTTAAAAAGTTCAACAAAAAGTCATTGAATTGCGGACATCTTGTTGTAAACTAACGGGCTTTGGATGGTTCATTTCTACACTCCCTAATGGTTTCGAACAAAAAAGATCTTTTTAGTGTCCTTTTAATATAATGTTCTATTGTTGTAACTAACCAATCTAATTTAACCCTGGTTTTTATTAGAGATCCTGTGTGACTTACCAATTGATCTATAATTAGTTGGCTGATATAGATATATGCTTGATGCATAATATTTGTTGTATTGACTAATTAGTTTGAATATGGAAAGGTTTTGAATAAAACATGGTTCTGTATGAGTATGGCCATGTCAACAGCACATACTTAGCTAGCTGACATCTATTATTTTGTGAAATACCTGCAATGTATAAACACTTGATCCCAAAAGGACACTATATTGTGTGTTCAACTATTTTGAGATCTGTGAAGAGCATGTGATAGTGCATCGGTTAAAACAACTCATTATTGTGAGGCCACAAGTTTAAGAACTCTAGTCACTAATGTGAGAGAGATCATATGTTCAAGTAGTCACTAGTCATGCGTTTGATTGCCTATATCAGGTTTAATCTAGCTCACGAGATGTAACCACTTGTTTGTTTAGTTGCCTGTACACGATTTTGGGCCTAAACGAGAAAATGCAAAAAGTGACTATGAGTTTGGCCCTCTGGATAAACTTCCGCCCACCGTTTCTCTGCAACTTGGCTTGCCTAATTGCATAACTAAAAAATTAATACATATATTAATGATGTTTAGCATGAATTAAGGTTGATTAAAAACTATTAATCCAAAATAAGGATTATTAAAGTGGAATATGAGATAATAATGATTCTTAACATTGTGTGATTAGAGAGTGATTAGTGTATACTAAAGATTCTTAGTATGGATTAATGTTTATTAAAAATAATTAAGGTAGAATAAGGGCTATTAAAGTGAAATAAAACATTCACTAGTGTTGGTAGTATTTTTTTCATCTTATATATTTTTCTACTTACATCAATTATACAATTGATATTTATCTGATTTGCATGATTTTTCCATATATTTTCCCCATGTTTATGCACATTTTAGTCATATACCTCGTCATATACTTAGGTTATTCTATATTTGTCACTGACGAGGATTGACACCCGAGTCAGTTCAAATAAATGCACGACTGGTTCAGGATAGATTCGAACCAGACACGCGCTTGGCAGGGCGAACTCAAGTCATTCTGAGGAACACAAGCTCGAGGTCGCAGGCTTTACGCGATCAGACCGTAGCTAATACGCGGTCAGGGGTTCGTATGCTATGCGCGAATAGAAGGCTGAAGATGTTGCGCGGTCAGCCAAACATCGCGCGGTCAGAGCACTCTCGACCAGGGAACTTGGGATTAATCTGCCCTCGTAATAGGATATCCCGAGTACCCCGAAGATTCTTCCACGTAGGAGTACAACGTCGAGAGGTTAATACGTGCAGTTATCCACGAATAACACGTGTTAAACCTGCGTGGAAGTTAAGAGCGGTTGTCTAAACCACATCCAAGCAACTGTTTGATGCCGTTACGTCTGGCGCCCTTTCGATCAGTATAAAGGAGCAGCCCGATGCATCAAACAAAGGGATCGAAGGATCGAGAGATTGAAACACTAAGACATCCAGTGATCGATTGATCGAACCTGACCAGACAAAAACAACTCGAAGACAGTAGTCTAAGTTAGATAGTTTTCACAAAGCCCTTCAGGCTTTGACCTGTACAAACACATAGAAAAAATCTTCGCCTGTGAAGATCTTTTCCACAACTTTGTAAATCCTTTGACTATACATAGTGAAATCCCTACAGGACGTAGGGCTATTACTCCCACCATCAAGGACCCGAACCTGTATAAACTTCTCTGTGCTCTAATTCTCCATAATTCTACATACCTTCCCGGAGGGGCACCCTGAAAGGTCTCACAACCTACAAATTTTGCATAAGTTCGGCTAAGGATCCCGAGTCCTAATCGTCGACAGCTGGCGCCCACCGTGGGGCCTTTCTCAAGGCATCCTAATTTTCATCCGGAGGTTCGCTGAACTATGGCTGGAGTATATGATTCCGAGAACGATTTCGATCTCGAGGATTATGCTCACATTCCAATGCCTTCTCCGAGCGATCCTGTTCCGATGGAGGAAATGGGAGGCGAAAATCTTCCAGAGGTCGAATCGACTCTCCAGGTCATGTCCATCGACCAGGGGGCGACTAGCGCAAGGTCAAAACCCACTGAGATTCTCAATGCGTTAGAGGGTGAGTCCGGTCCATCATACGACCCCGCTGAGGGGAAGGATGATGTCGACCAGGAAATCAGCCCGGGGAGGTTCGACCCTGATAACCTCCATCGTCTCTTTAATTTCGAGTCTGACTCGGAACAAACCGAGATGTTTTCTTCCTCGGCAACCTCTCTCCCTAGACAGTTTGCTGCTTTATCGGAGGAAACTCCTGATCAGCGGGCTGCTAGGGAAGAACAGGAACGCAAACAGAAGGAGGATTAAGATCTCGAGCAACAAGACAACGAACTACACAGAACTGTCCTATAGGCTCTTCAAGATGCGCAGGCTCGTTACGATACTGCTCCGAGTTCTTCCCGATGGTCACGTGGTCACAGAAGCGACCAGACCCCTTCTTTGCCTCCGGAGCATTTCTCGGTGGACGAAGAAACAGTGACACCTGGTGCCCCTAGGAGAAGCACACATGGCAGACTCCGATCTATCGCGGAGGTCATGTGTAATTTTCCTCCTACGGTCACAGATGCGCAGAAATCGGCCTTCACCAGGATCCTGGCAGAGAGGTTGGATGAGGTCGCATTTGAAGCGACCCCTACGGCCTCTTCCCGGTCAGTAACACATTCCCACAACCGAGAGCGTTCTAACTCTGATTCTGGTCGACGAAGTTACCCGCCGCCTGTACCGTCCCGTCAGGACAAGTCTAGGCGGGCACAGGATTCTCGTGATAGGGATCGCGTCCCTGTCCACTCTCGCTTAGGACCACGAGTGACTTCTCCATTGCGTGAGGTCGCTCGCGATCCGATCAAAAGTCACAGGACAGTTCACGGTCCCTACGTTGGTTGTAGAGCTTTCTCGCCCGGCCTTCGTGCGATCGTTTGGCCGGACAAGTTTCGACCAGGGGCCATAGAAAGGTTCGACGGAACTCAGAACCCATCCGAGTTCCTTCAAATCTATATTACTGCCATCCAAGCGGCAGGAGGCGATGACCGAGTCATGGCCAACTACCTGCCAACAGTCCTTGAAGGACCGGCTAGAACCTGGTTGTTTAATCAACCCGAAGGTTCTATCTATAACTGGGAAATGCTGTGCGACGCTATCCTCACCAATTTCCAAAATTGTTATCAAAAGCCGGGTAAAGAGGACGACCTCCATCGACTACGGCAAACTTTGACCGAAACCCTTCGTCAGTTTGTCAAGAGGTTTGTTGGAGTGAGGAATACTATCCCGAACATATCTAACAGCTCCATCATTAGGGCATTTAAACATGCCGTACGATACCATAGATTCACCGAAGACTTGCTCATCCATCCTCCTCGATCAGTAGCCGATCTCTTTGATATGGCTGATCGATACTCCGACGCGGCTGAAGCGGTCGAATGGAACCGGATGATCGATAAAGGTAACCTACCACCTCAACCAGGTCTCAAGGATGCTAGGAAAGAAGATTCAAGCAAGACGCCAGAATCTTCGTCGGGCGGGAAGTCGAAGAAGTCAAAAAGGAATCGCTCTGGACAATACCGCGAGGTCGCAGTTGCAGAGAAGCCTCCTTCGACCAAAGGTAACAAGTCTTCGTTCAAAAATAAAACTACTTCTGGTGGTCGTAGTGCCGACCAGCCAGAGAAGTCGACTAACCCGCAGGAAGGCAAGAAATGGTGTCCACTCCACAGCTCCGCAGGCCATGATCTCAAGAACTGCAGGAGTTAGTTGAAGCAGTTAGATGACTTCTACCAAGGGGTTAGACCAATGCCGACTTTACCGACTAAGGAACAAGTGTACGGGCTTAGGGACGCCGACGGGGACGAAGAGATATCTTACCAGGTACCTCATAATCATGTTAATGTTATTTTCGGGGGTTCCTCCTCTTTTGTTTCCAAAAGGCAGTTTAAGGCCTTTTATCGAAAGGTTAACCAAACGGAGACATCTCTTGGTGAACCTCAGTACCCCCGTTGGTCGGATACACCTTTGACGTTTGATCGCACTGACTGTCCTGCCCGGCTTACTCGACCACTGATGCTCCCTCTGGTCATTACCCCGATCATCAGTAATGCGAGAGTCGAAAGGGTCCTGATCGACGGAGGTAGCTCCTTGGACATTTTATTGGTCAAAGCGCTCGACGAGATGCAAATTCCTCGTTCCAAGATTGAGCCCATAATCCATCCGTTTTATGGGATAATCCCTGGTTCCTCCATGATGCCGTTAGGACAGGTGGTCGTCCCGGTTACACTGGGAGAACCGGATAACTTTCAAACAGAATTGGTTACTTTTGATGTAATTGATTGTGATTCTGCTTACAATGCAATCTTTGGCAGGTCAACTCTTGCTAAATTCATGATGGCAACGCACTATGCTTATCAGTGCGGCAAGTTGCCTGGCCCCAAGGGTGTCATCTCGATCCGAGGCAGTCGCAACGTGGCACTAACGTGTGACTGGCTATCTCTGGAGATGGTCGACCAACTTCCCCTCCGGGACGCTCAGGTCACCATAGTCGCCGCTGACGCGATCAAGGCTGCTCCTCGACCAGATGAGAAACTCAAATTAGTTCTTTTGTACCCAGACGATCCATCCAAGACAATTCGGGTCGGATCAGGCCTGGATGACAAATAGGAACTCGAGCTCATTACTTTCCTCCGGGCTAACGCAGATGTGTTTGCGTGGAAACCATCCAACATGCCCGGTGTCCCAAGGGAAGTAATAGAGCACAGGTTAGCAATTCGACCTGGACAGCGACAAATAAAGCAAAAGCTCAGGCGTTTTGCTGTCGACCGAGAAGAAGCCATTCGTGAGGAGTTGGACAAACTCCTAAAAGCCGGGTTTATTCGCGAGGTCGATCACCCGGAATGGCTTGCAAATCAGATCATGGTCCGCAAGTCAAATGGCAAGTGGCGCATGTGCGTCGACTACACCAGCCTCAACAGTGCCTGTCCGAAGGACGACTTCCCCTTCCCCGCATCGACCAGCTCGACGACTCAACCGCGGGTTGCGAACTGATGAGCTTCCTGGACGCTTACTCAGGATACCATCAAATTAGCATGGCAGAAGAAGATGAAGAGAAGACTGCCTTCATCACCCCGTTCGGCACCTACTGCTACGTCAGAATGCTGTTCGGTCTCAAGAACGCAGGTTCCACGTACCAGGGCTTGATGCAAAAGGCCTTTCTTTCCCAGATAGGGCGTAACCTCGAAGCATATGTAGACGACTCGGTTATAAAAAGCACTAAGAGATTGTCTCACTTGGACAATCTCACTGAAACCTTCTGTAACTTGAATCGCTTTGGAATAAAATTGAATCCAGAGAAATGTTCTTTCGGGGTTTCTTCAGGAAAACTCCTTGGTTTCCTTGTTTGTTCTAGAGGCATTGAAGTCAATCCTGAAAAATCAGAGCCATCGAACAGATGAGGTCTCCCTCGACCATGAAAGATGTTCACTGCCTGGCCAGTCGCATGGCGGCCTTGAGTCGTTTCATATCGCGACTAGGCGAAAGGGGATTACCTTTCTTCAAGGCCCTGCGGATGCATCATAATTTCACATGGTCCGATGAGGCCGAAAAAGCATTTTAGGAGGTAAAGGCATATTTATCCAGTCCGCCAGTTTGGTGTCTCCTGACAAAGGAGAACCATTACTTCTCTATTTGGTGGCCACCCCCCACGCGGTCAGCGCTGTCCTGATCGCGGATAGGGAAGGAACACATAGACCCGTCTACTATGTCAGCGAGGTACTTCATGGTCCTAAGGAGCGATACCCTGAGGTCCAGAAGATACTTTACGCACTACTGATGGCTTTCCGTAAGCTATGACATTACTTCCAAGCTCACAAGATCACAGTACCCTCCTCTTTTCCTTTGAGGGATATTGTCCAAAACCTGGAGAAATCTGGTCGAATCGACAAATGGACGGTTAAACTCGGTGCTTTCGATCTCAATTTCACGCCCCGCACGGCGGTTAAGTCTCAGGTTTTGGCCAACTTTGTGGTCGAATGGACCAACCCTGAGCCACCCGTGTAGGTGTCCGAGGAATTGGAATGCCCCGATCACTGGACAATGTACTTCGATGGCTCCCGTAGTTTTTAACACTCGGGGGCTGGAGCGGTCTTAGTTACGCCTCAGGGCGAACAGATTAAGTATGTCATTCAACTACACTTTGTTGTGACCAACAACGCAGCAGAGTATGAAGGTCTTCTTGCAGGGCTCCGGGCAGCAAAATTCCTCGGAGTCCGTCGATTAGTGGTGAGGGGAGACTCATAGCTGGTCGTAAACCAGGTAAACAAGGAGTACAGCACCTCCGATGAGACAATGGCTCATTACCTGGGGGAAGTGAGGAGATTGGAAAAACACTTCAGTCATTTTGAAGTCCAATACATCCCGCGAAAGGACAACATTCTTGCAGACCAATTATCCAAAATTGGGTCCTCACGCACATCCGCTCCGGCAGGAGTGTTCGTTGAACACTTGGATCATCCTTCGATTATGACTTCGGTTGACGATGATCCGGTAACAGCCTGCGTTACCAACCTCGGTCAGGAACAGGATTGGACTCATCCATTGAGGGTCTATCTTGAACATGGGACCCTACACGAGGATGAAACCGAAAACGATCGGTTGATTCGAAAAGCGCGTCTATACAATCTCATAGAAGGAGTTTTGTATAGAAAGGGTACTCAAGGAGGATTCATGCGCTGCATATCTCAGGAGGAAGGTAAATCCCTCTTGAAAGAAATACATGATGGTGTATGCGGTGTGCACGCATCATATTGGACACTGGTCGGAAAAGCTTTTCGACAAGGATTCTACTGGCCTTCGGTACTTAATGATGCTAAGCACATAGTCAAGATGTGTCCTCAGTGTCAGTTTCAAGCGAGACAGGTTCATCAACCTGCCTATGCATTACAGACCATTCCCCTTGCATGGCCTTTTGCGGTCTGGGGGATGGATATTGTCGAAGCTATGCCACAAGCGGTCAATGGATACAAGTTTATGTTCGTAGCTATTGATACGTTTACGAAGTGGATTGAGGCCGAACCGGTACGAAATATTACCGCATCAGCAGCACAAAAGTTCTTCCATAAGAACATTGTTGCTCGATTTGGTGTTCCAAACCGTCTCATTACGGATAATGGTTCCCAGTTCGCCAGCAGTCTTTTCCTGGATTACTGCGATCAGATTGGGACCAAGGTGTGCTTTGCTTCTGTGGCTCACCCACAGAGCAATGGTGCCGTGGAACGTGCCAACGGGCAGATACTGCAAGGCATCAAGAAAAGTGTTTTTGATCGCCTTAAGACTTGCTCGGGGGCTTGGGCAGACGAGCTCTACACCATTCTATGGGCACTACGAACTACTTCTAGTCGAGCCACCGGCGAGACGCCCTTCCATCTGGTCTATGGGGCCAAGGCCGTACTGCCTATGGAAGTTAGTATTGGATCTGTTCGGATAGAACAATTCGAACGAGTTGATCAGACCGAACAGCGATCACAGGATCTCATCCTCTTAGAAGAAAAGCGTGATCGCGCTTTGATCAAGTCCGCGGTATACTTGCAAGCTTTGCGCAAGTATCATTACAAAAGGGTGCGACCACGAAGTCTTCACGTGGGTGATCTGGTTTTATGAAAAATTCAAGACCAGTCCAATCGCAACAAATTCTCCCCGAAGTGGGAAGGCCCTTACACTGTTGTTTCGGTGCCGCAACCAGGATCAGCTCGATTAGCCATGGAGGATGGTCGAATTTTGCCCAATAGTTGGAACATCGATCAACTACGCAAGTTTTACATGTAAGTATTCAATCCCTTTTCCTTTTCAATTAGCATTTTTTAATAATAAAACAAGAAGTCTTTTGGTTTCATACGATAAACATCTCCTTTCATGCCCGTATGTTACGAACTTAACTCTGGGGTTGGTCGCCGGTGGTTATATCACTACAACATTCTAATCGGATTCGCTGGCCGATCTCGTGACCACTTCCAGACAAGTCACTCCTAAATAAGCCATTTCTCAACACATACGGGGCTTGCTGGCATGTCCTTGGTCATTTAAGTGGCTGCCGGTCTACAACAAGGTTAGGCGTTATATTGATCATAATTGCTGGCCTGATCGTACACCCTGGTTGTTGCACCGTATTTCTTTTGTGTTTATAGTACTAAGCCTTCAGTATCTATAATCACAGGCGGGGGCTAGGGGGATATTCTTATAATATGAAACAACAAAAAGTGCTTTCTTTCAAAATCAAAAAATACATGCATTGTATTCTATAAAATTATGTTTGTACAGCTACAGGGGTTACATAATCCCGAGCTCGGTCAGGAGTTTATCTACAAGAGGCTTGACCTCCTCCATGATGGCCTCGAGTTGCTCTTCACTCTCGATCTCTACCGTTCCCACCAGTGGATTCAGGTCCAGATCTGGACCATGGTGGAGACGAAACCGGCAGAGAATGGCGGAGGCTGCTGATCGAACCCTTGTTCTGATCACCTCTTGCTGTCGCCGTGTATCTTCAGGAAGATATTCGAGCAGTGACTCCGCTTGGGCTACGACCAGTGTAGACCAGTCGCTCGAGCTGAGGTCGCCTTTTGTGGTTTCGACCACATCAGCCCTTAGGAGACGAGCAACCATCTTCAGCTTTTCGAAGATGGATTGGCTCAGGTCTCTGTTCGCCCTCTGGATAGAGTCGATGGTATGCTGGAGGATTGTCTTGTCCTGACCAAGCAGTTTCATTTGTTTCGCTTGCGCTGCGACAAGAGGATTGTTACAAACAGTCTAAACGACAAGGTCTGGTTGTTCTGGTCGGAAATCGACTTACCAGAGAGCTGTGACCGCAGTTCTTTGAGCTCGGCCTCTTGATTCGAAATCACGGTGGCCACCCTAAGTTTGTCATCGGCTAGGCTCTTCTTCAGATAAGCAACCTCCCTGCGACAAAAAAGATGATTGTCATAACAAATTTGTATCTATACAAATTTAAGGGCATTTATCCTTACTCTCACAAGTAGTCTCTCTCCTTTTGTATGGCCTCGATGCTTTCCACCATAGCAATCGATTTGACCATTATACGGGATAGTTCCTGTAACACAGAGGGAAATCAGCTGTATTCTATGCAAAATTCAGGTATCATGAGGAATGTATAACATACCTCTGTATACTCCCGAAATGAACTATCCTTCGAGATGGCGGGAGGCCTGGTCGAGGGACTCGCCTCATCCTCAACAGGAGCAGCAGGTGAATATGCCTGCTGGGCCTCAGTCGCAGGTTCCGATGCCTGCAACTAGGTCTCCACGCCCGACTCGTCCCTAACGGCCCGGATGACTTCCTAGACCGAAGGGACAGAGCACTCTTCACCGAAGGCTTCAGCACCGGCAGAGACTTCAACCCGCCCCGGGGCGGTTGGGGGGCTCGGTGCTACGTCTTTATGCCTACAAAGAAAAAAGAAGTCGTCGATCACCTTGATGGTCGCCACAATCTAGTTTAGAACAAATCGATCAGGATTCTTACCTTAACTGAAATCCCATTAGCTCCTGGGATTTCGAAGGTGGCTCCCCGCGAGAAAAAGGACAATCGTTGTCCATCCTGGTTTTTCTCTTTATGAACAGGGCCTTTTCTCTCTATGTATATTTTCCTGTAAGCATATGCATAAGGAATGATGAAAACCTAAGTGGTAAGAATTCGTACCGGGTGACCTATTCGATTGACAGGGATACGCCCGAAGGTTTGCATGGCTCCTGGACTTCGGGAGCTGGCGTCTCATGCGCGACCCTGAGTTTGGTCGCGGAGTCTTGTTCTGTCGCTTCCACTCCTGTCCTCAGAAGTGGAGTGTCCACCTCCCTGGGACTCACAGGAGTCGCGGGGGGAAGTTCTTCTCCCTGTATGAGTGTAGATCCGGTAAACACACGTACAGATGAAATTGGGAAATCAAGATCATGAGGAAGTTTTACCGTGGTCGTCCCTTTGACCAGGGAGGGAGAAGTGACTGACCCTGAAGCCTCTAGGGCTTCGGGAGCAGGGATCTCGCTCGCGACCACGGGATCCCCCGTGGCCACAGGGTTCGCTGCAGTTGTCTCCGTCTCAGCGGGGCAAGGTGGTGTCTCGCTGGATTGAGAAGTTTCTATCTTTCTCTTCCGGCGGACTAGGGGAACGTCATCCTCCTCCTCCTCCTCCTCGCTCCTCTCGCCCTATACGACGAAGAAGTGATTCCAGTTTGTACCTGGAGGAACAAGAGGTATATGATATCTTACCGCAGTTTTCCTTGCGGTAAGGGGGGTCCTGCGCGAAGACCCTTCCCCGAGGATCTTCTTGGATTTCTTGGGGGTAGGATTTCTCGTCCTGGGCTTCGAAGAGACCTTCTTCACATTCTTCACCGTCGGCTTTCCCAAGAGACCGACATTTTCGCTCGGAAACATCGCCTCGGCGAATCTCCCCAAGAGCTATGTCATTCTGGCGTATTTATCAATACTAGATGTACATAAGACCTACGAATGAGAACTAAATAAAAGGTGACATACCTTTCGGCGTTCCTGCTTGAGGTCGTCGCCGGCGTGAATTAAGCTCTGTGGGCGAGGCGATCCCTTGGGGCCCTCCACTTCGGCATTGTAGCCCTTGAGGAGGTAATTCGTCCGCCTTTCGATTTCAGATGAAGGCAGGACTGGGTCCCCAACAGATCAGTCAATAAATATGAAGCAAAGGTATAAGATTTCGTTGTCGAAGTCACATACCGTTGATGTAGTCCAGGGTGCTGTCCGCCATGGACTTTATCTCCCAAGCAGGGTGAGCCCTTTCACGCAGGGGGGCTCACCCGGTTCTTCACGAAGTCGCGTACAATGTCGCGAGCCGTCAGTCCCTGTTGGACTAAGTGAAGGATCACTTCAGCATGCTTCATGTACTCGGCATTCATCGCCGGGAGAGAATCCAACTCGCTCGGCTTCTCTAGCCACGAGTTCTCGAACCACAACCCGCTCTCAGATGGAGGGTGCAGTAAAACCACTTCTGGTACCACCCATGCACAAAGCCTCGCAGGGGTGGGAAGGGATACTCTTTCTTCTCCCTTATCCGGAAGTAGATACATCCGGCGGCGTTGGCGCTCTTCGACCACGCCGAGTAGTAAAAACGCCAGAAGAGATCCACGCTGGGATACACTCCAACGTAGGCTTCACGCAGATGCTGGAACACTGCCAAGATCAATTCCAACCCGCAATGCTCCAGAATACCCTTCAGGAACCGACTCTCGGGGAATCGGAACCCACATCACAGGTATTCTTCGAAGACCACCAGTTCGCCCTCTCGGACGACTGGGGTTTCTTGGTCCTTCTCCGCGGGCTGCCAGTTGATTAGCAGCCATGGAGGAAGGATCTCTTCCTTCTCCAATGCCAGAAGGCTCTCCTCGGCGTGGTGAACCGATCGGCTCCAGGATGCCATTTCTTGCGAAAGATCGTGAGGAAAGGTGGCGACTTTGGGGAAGATGAAGGCAGTGGACAGATGAGGGTTTTGTGCGTCGGAAGTTCTAAGGCAGGGTTTCTGATTGTGTGGCTTCTTCAAGAAGCTATCTACTCCTTTTATAGACTCGAGGAGGCACACTACTGTGAGTAACGTTCCATTTAATATTCTATTCATTTTCCATAATGGATACTCTCTCTGGCGGACCCGTTAGGCATTTCCTGTATTGGATCTGAAACGAAAAGACTTCTTTGTTTCGGATTTGAGGGTGCAAAGAACGTGAAAAATTCTACAAGGATTTTCGGAGGACTTTTTTCTTCATGTTTCTTGTAAATTTTCGCGAATTGATCAAGGAAATATCTTATGACCTAGTTTTTGGACGTATGAATATTTTTTGATCAGGTTACTGTGTAATCAGAACTATGTCTTTGACTAAGCTCCGACTCTAGTGGAAGTGATGGTCTAGTCGAATTTCGGTTCTGATCGCAATAGTCTCTTGGGTTGAATTTCCGTTTTAACCATGGCTTTAAGTCTGATCACAATGTCAGTACTGGTCGCGGTGCAAGGTTAAAATGCGATCCTGGTCGCAGAATTGAAATTTGCCTGTGTATGAGTGGTCGTAAAGATGTTGTTTATGGCCATATTTTCACACAGAAGTTGTAAAGAATATTCATATGATATGAAGAAAAAGAAATCTTTATTTCTGACATTCTTTACATACAAAAGGGATACCGGCGACCAGAGCGTCGACCTAATCCGAAAGTAGTTTGCAAAGTTCTCCCAGGGACATGTTGTCGCCCGTAGGGTCTACATTGGCGACCCCCATGGAACTAGCAACTAATCTAAGCCTATCTACATCATCCCTAACAAGAGACGCACTGTTATTCCTAATCAAGTCGGAGAGTTCTCGCTGTTGTTGGGCGTGATCCCTCTCCCGATGGAACTGGCGCGCCTCTTCACGGGATCTTTCAAAACATTCTGTCAGGTGCAGAATCGCCGAAGACATCTCTTCGGTCTTCTTCTCCAGAGCCTCTTTTTCCCCTTGGAGAGTCTGTCCGAAGGGGGGAGGCGAGATCTCGGCAGGCTAGTCGCTGGGGCCTCCAATCTCCTACATTTGCAAAAGTTAGTCACACTAACTATATCAACAAGCAAAAGGAGATAGGGATTATTACCTGTCCCTGTACGTGACAGGTTGATATAGGCATCCTGGAAAATAGATCACCCGATAAAATTCGAGGATCATCATATGGTGGAAGTATGGCTTTCCCACTATAAAATTGCTTCCCCAATCCAAGTTGAAGATCATCTGGTCGTGAGAGAGTAGCTTGCCTACCAGAAAATTGATCACCCGAACAAAAACGGGGAGTATTGGGATGAAATGGAGAAAGCTGAGAAGAACGTCCCTCCAAAGATGGAGATGAAAGTTCGACCTGCCGAGGTGCATGGATAGGAAGAACTAGAGGAACTGAAGGAAGAAAAAACGATGATGTGTCTTTCACCTTTGTTCTGCTGGAGGATCCTTCGTCAACCTTGGGCTTCTTCCTTGAAGAAGATGGATCTTCGGGCATCTGTGATTCTTGCTCGAGAACTTCATCCTCATCACTCTCAATCTCGATGATGTTATGGTCTGCCATCGGGAGGTGTATGAGAAGAAGAATGAAGGTGGCTTCGAAGGAAACTTAGCCGAGAGGAGAAGTTGTGAAGCTTTGTAATTCGAAGGCTTCGGTATTTATAGCCGCCAGGGTGACGGTTCGCCTTCCGAACGCCTCGAGTTTTTAAAGCATTTACAATTTCACCTAGGGTTAAAAAATGTTTCAATCGCGCCATCATTACCCGTCACGTATTACCTAGAGCTTGTCTCGGAGAATCAACCGTCACGCTTAGTGCACCACTAAGTGAAAGATTTGAAGCGTCGGGTTAAAAATCCGATGTATGTCTTGAAATCTGAAATTAACACGCCCCTTCGTTTTCTTCAGATTTGGGGGCTAGCTGACGAGGATTGACACCCGAGTCAGTTCAAATAAATGTATGACTGGTTCAGGATAGATTCGAACTAGACACGCGCTTGGCAGGGCGAACTCAAGTCATTCTGAGGAACACAAGCCCGAGGTCGTAGGCTTTACGCGATCAGACCGTAGCTAATACGCGGTCAGGGGTTCGTATGCTATGCGCGAACAGAAGGCTGAAGATGCTGCACGGTCAGCCAAACATCGCGCGGTTAGAGCACTCTCGACCAGAGAACGTGGGATTAATCTGCCCTCGTAATGGGATATCCCGAGTACCCCGAAGATTCTTCCACGTAGGAGTACAACCGTCAGGAGGTTAATACGTGCAGTTATCCACGAATAACACGTGTTAAACCTGCGTGGAAGTTAAGAGCGGTTGTCTAAACCACATCCAAGCAACTGTTTGATGCCGTTACGATCTAGCGCCCTTTCGACCAGTATAAAGGAGTAGCCTGATGCATCAAACAAAGGGATCGAAGGATCGAGAGATCGAAACACTAAGACATCCAGTGATCGATTGATCGAATCTAACCAGACAAAAACAACCCGAAGACAGTAGTCTAAGTTAGATAGTTTTCACAAAGCCCTTCAGGCTTTGACTTGTACAAACACATAGGAAAAATCTTCGCCTGTGAAGATCTTTTCCAAAACTTTGTAAATCCTTTTACTATACATAGTGAAATCTCAACAGGACGTAGGGCTGTTACTCCCACCATCGAGGGCCCGAACCTGTAAAAACTTCTCTATGCTCTAGTTCTCCATAATTCTACATATCTTTCCGGAGGGGCACCCTAAAAGGTCTCACAACCTACAAATTTTGCATAAGTTCGGCTAAGGACCCCGAGTCCGAATCGTCGACAGTCGCCAAATTGACTAGATTACTCGTTTCGCAATTTTTTATCTCAGGTCGGCGCGATTTGGATGGATTTTGGCTAAACGGACACGCCTCATCGATTAAACCTGACCCTCGGTCGATTCTGAATAGAAATACGAGTTTCTACGGACGCGTAGGAATTCACTATACCGAAATCGGAGTCTCCGGGAGCCCAAAACCTCAAAACAATTCTGAATAAAAGCACGAGTTTCTACAGATGCGTAGGAATTCACTATACCGAAATCGGAGTCTCTGAGAGCCCGAAACCTCAAAACGTAGCAGCCATGGACCCATTTGTAATATCTAGAAACGTTAGATATAGAGATAGATGATGATAGAGATCTGGATCGCTCTACACCAAATTGCAAAATAGCCTACACTCAGAAAACCAGAGCCCTAACTCAGAAGGACTTGATTGTAATTTCCAACTCTTTTGAGGACCTTTTTGCAAAAATGCCAAAAATCCCCCTTAACCTAGTTGCCGGCCCGTGTGAATAGCTAAGCCTGTCTTTTTGTTTGTTATCTTCTCCTTTTGCCTCCCTCCTCGCGATCCACAACTCCTACCACCATGCCGACGATGATCAGGCCGTACGTCACCGGCGGAGCCCCTTTTCCTCTCCAGCCTCCCTCCTCTTCCCTCCTTTCTTCTTCTTCCTCCTTCCTTCCTTCTTCTCTGTTTCTCGTCCTCCTACCTCTTTTCTCGCTTGCATCGCCTCCGTTCGTTGGATCTGTGACGCCTTCTTCCTAAACACACCGCCTTGCACTACCACAAACCCTAGATTTACTCCTGCCGTCATCTCCTGTCTCTCTCTTCCTTCTTCTTCTCGGCCAAGCATCCTCTCACCTTCTCAAGCTACCCCGCTCTTCGCCGACCAAATCCACCAATAGTCGTCGCTCCTCTAAATCCTCACCGCCGATCGCCTCCTACATCGCACCCGTACTGCCGCCATCAGTCCAGCTTCACCATTTTGTTTTGCCCTCGCTGCCACTTGTTCCTCTCCTTTCCCTCTCTCGGTGCACCTTATCGCCGACGTGACAACGGTCGATGAGCCACTGTCTCCTCTTCCTCTTCCTCTCCTCCAATCCTCCAAACCCTAGATCTAGGCCATCAACGGCTTAGATTGCACCGCCGATGTGTCCGATATGAGCATCTAGTGAGCTCAAGCTCTAGGTCCACGCCATTGACGACCTCCACAGCAGCGACGACCTCTGTCTCCTTCACTCGACTTTAGCTTCCTTGTCCTCGACCAATGCTACATTGACTGCCACCTTCGTCTTTGACCACACAGCCACAACAACTTCAACCACGGCAGCTGTGGTGGAGCTTCGACGGCCACCTCCAATCTGCGGCCATCTTCTTCGACCACTGCACCGCCGTGTCTCTTCGACATCAACGAAAACCAAAACCACACTACACTGACAACCACTTCAGTGACAATATCTGCTCTCAAACCCTTCTCTTCTCCCTCTCCCTTGTTTCCTGCAATGCTTGTAAAGAACTGAATTCTATTACTTGGATAAATTGGAGGAACGATTGCTTCTAGACATCGATGCTGTGATTGATGGTTTACACAATTTCTCCCATTTAGTCTTGCTTTGCAGTTTAACTATAATTTTCTCTGTGTCATCAGTTTTCATTTTCACTGCACTAAATTTACATTGAATGCTCCTGTTCTTATGTGGCTGCAATGTTGAGACCTCTTGTTGCGTAAATTCTGAACTGGCTAGCATTCCTCAGTTGTTTTTTATCCTCTTTAACTTGTCTTTTCTGCTGAGTTGAATTGTGTGTTGATCAGTGAGTGGTTATGTAAAGTTGATTCTCTGACCTGTTTAACTCATTTAGTGATCAGATCAGTGAATTCCTGTTCGCCTTTTGTGAAATTTCAATTCAGAAGTAACGTTCTCTTGGTACTCCTTGTCCACTGCTTGCCTGGGATTCGATTCCAGAACTCAGTTTCTGGTAGTCGTATTTTAGTTGGTGAGGCACATCGAGACAAATCGACCTCTTTCTCTCTGCAGTTCTATTTTCTGATTTGGTCCTAGTTAGGCATATTTTTCTCCAAACCAGTCTCTTAGGAAAGAACAACATACTCGCCTACTACTACGACTCAGTCCACTTGCGGAATCACGGTTTAGGTGGTATCAACAATCAATCAAACAACATCTCATCTTAGCCTGCACAATCTCATACACCAACTAAACACCATCCAATTATATCTCCATAACTTATCCTACTCAATCTGTCCCACACATATGAGTTAGGTTCAATGTTATACAGGCAACCAAACACACCATAGATGTTGTGTAAAGCTTGGGTGGATTGAAGAGAGGAGTATGGGGTCAATTGACGCCCTTTTTTTTTTTATCAAAACACTCTTTAGTTATTTGTAATTTTTCTGTAAAGTTTAATTGTAAATGGTTTGGACTTTTAAAATTGACCCTAAAATTTTACGAAATCTTGCTTAATTCTATTGTTGACTCCGAGTACCACAATATGGCTCATCACTTTTTTTTTTTCTAGAACCCTTGGATTGCTCTCTCTCTCTCTCTCTCTCTCTCTCTCTCTCTCTCTCTCTCTCTCTCTCTCTCTCCCTCCCTCCCTCCCTCCCTTTCAATCATACCCCCCTCTCCATAGATACTCTTTATTAAATCTACCATTTAAACTCCTCTTAAAATGGTCAATTACTAAAATCTTTTTTATTTTTTCCAAGGCCACAAAATTCTTTTTTCAACTAAAATGTTAACAGCTTTTACAGTTTCATCTATGAAAATATCTTTTAATTTTTTCCTATAATAATAGATTTTTACTAATCATACACACAACAATGCACGGGGTTTATGCTAGTATATATTAAGACTGCCCCATATCCTTTTTCATACTTTCAACCACATGGTTAACATTTCTGCATCAGCTCCTGGGCTAAAGGGTTTTTCTTAAAATAAATAGTTTCAGACTCCAGTTGTCTAGTTTAAAACTCTAAATTTAAAACTATTTTTGGAACCATGTGTTTTTAACTGTTGAGAGAATTTAAAGAAAAAATGCACGTTGTAACTCTACTCCTCACTCCACACCACAAATACACATCACTCACGCACCTCACATGTATGCTTTAGCTTTTGCATATATTATATTATGCAGTTAACCATCATTTTACTAGACATCAAAGCCTCTCTTCAATAGTCCCAACTCCTACCCGGCGTTTCCTGTTTATGGTGTTAACGTATTATGCTATATTTGAAAGATTGTATTTATTATGTAAAAAAATCTTGAGAGGTTTATGATATGACACGATGACCACATTTAATTATTCAATGCAAATATTAAAAAGATATATATGTTTATATTCTTGAATTAAACTCATCTTCTTTCTATTTAATTTGTCCCCATTTTATTGGTTGTCCTTGTCTTGTTGGAAGGAAAGCGATGTAGCTGGAGCAATTTATTATTGATGGGTGTATATAAGAGAAAGATCTAAACTAAGAGGATTCAGATCTGTTGTCTTTCAAATCAAATGGTATGATGATACCTCATGAACAATTTAGTCGAGATTCAGACTCCTAGGAAGAGGTTCAAACGACTTACTAAAAATTCCAAGTATCTTGCTATCTCGCACACCATCATCAAGTAGTTAACTGTGACCGGTCTGCTCTCCCAGACTCATCTTTCATGCATGTATTTTGACTACAAATGCAAGAAATTTGAATTCAGACTAGTGTTGGAGGCGGAATTTCAAAGTATGAGGTGATAACTTAAAAGTAGATGTAAGTATGTGGTTGCATAAATGAAATTTCAAAGAATTGTTTGGGGGGCAAAATCACAACAAGCAAAAGAGTTTTTATGAGAAAATGAAGTTCAGCTGAGCCCATTCAATGAAAGAAACCCTAGATATTACAAATACATTGGAAGTGAACTTGAGGTATTTGCTAGTACAAATTTCCAATATTTTCCTTCCAATATTTTATTAGAGGAAATATCCAAAACATCCCACCCCTCCAATACTCTTATATATCCCACATCAGAAAATATATAAATGATTATGAAAAATTCTATAAAAATTTGAGAATGTTGACACCAAATTCAACCTACAAAGGAGAGAACAAAAAAATAACAAATTCTGTTGAAAAATCAATCTGAAAATAAAAAGATAAAAGTTATTATTCACTAAAATTTGCTACTTTTATTCTCATAAGGTTTTTTAATTTTAGAGTTGAAATTTTATAGGCTATTTGATCATCTCAAAACACACATTTTCAACTTTTTGTGAAATGTTTCATGATCATTCATGTGGTATTTTTCGGTAGGATGTACGGAAATACCGGAGGGTTATGATGCCCTAAATACTTACCACTCTTGTTATTTTCCATCTTTAGTGATAAAAAAGAGTAGTAGTTAGAACAATTGATTACCAGATGACCACCCAAAGGAATTAATTCATAAGAATCCAAAAAGAAATAAAGTTCATCCTGACGAGTACTTGAAGTACCATATATCAGTACAATAGGACACGATGACCTGCCACTAGGATAAAAATTAGATAGGATTTATATCCCTGCTCGTCGTGAGCAATGAACGGTTAAAATTGCTTTAACTGACTTTCAAAATAGGTTCTCTCATATATTATCGTTGTCAAAATAGACGGTCAAATTGACCATCTTATCATCCCAAAGATACAAAGTTTTCCATCAATTCAATTTTATTTTTGAATATCGTCAATACAATGCTAAGTTTGTTAGGAAAGCGTAATATATGCCATGTGATTCTTTTGATAACTGCATGATAGTTTTGCGGTTAAAACTTTTTATTGCCATGCAGGATGTCATAAGTTAGGTTTTGATTGGATTTGGGAATTCTCTAAATAGAGGCCGCCTTAGGGTTCTAGATCAAAAAAATTCTAAAGAGGAAGATACATTGTTACACTGAAAAAACTTTAAAAGATTAGATGTTTGAGGATGTATGCCATCTACACATCAATCAGTAGTTGCCATGATATATTCATAGAGATTATCAATTCTTTCTTAGCAAGATTATATGCTGGATAATTAAGCAGCTGTCTGGTTCGTGTCTTTATCACTGTAAGGCATGCATCAAGTTGTTTCAATTAAATTCCAGGTTATTGTCACACTTTGTAAAACGAATAGCCTTTTTTTTTCCCTTCTAAATTGCTAAATAACTCTTAACAAATTATTATTAGACTTGTGATGCATGCCTTCCTCGTACGAGGCGACGAGGCTCGTTATTTCGGTGTCTCATATGCAAGAAAATATAAACTCCTCAATCGCTTTTACTTGTATTTTAGCTTTCTATACAGTGTATTGAGAATAATATAATATTATAATTTTGTCTCTATCCTTTATGAAGTATTGCTTGCATCTGGGCACTCAAAGATAAAATCGTCTTTTACATAAAAAAATGTATAACAATATTCTTTTAAATACATTTTTTCTAGAATATAATGACAAGTAAACAGAATGAAAGAAATAATATATACTTTGGAAATGAAAATAGATCTGATATTGATCAACTATGTTTATATCTATATTTTTAAATCAGATTTGGATTAAAATTCGGATCAGATAAATATCATATATGGATTCAGTTTGGATTATTTTTAGTTCAAAACATATTTCAAATTCTATTGGGTACAACTAATATTTTTTTATTTTCATGATTTTATTTGTAAAAATTTAAAATCAACTCATTTTAAATCAAGAAATAACATATTTGAATGAATTTTTATAATAATTCTATTATTCATGTAATAATTTGATCACAAAGTTGTTATGCCGCAAATTTAGACAAGTATTTTTTTATAGAAATGACATTCAAATTTGAATTCAAATATACAAGTATATCATCTTATTGGATTTTGTCGGATTTTGTCAGATTTTATTGGATTTAGATACGGATACGAATGTTTTTTTTCATATTCAGATATGGATATGGATAGAGAAAAAAAATTATTTGAATGCAAAATTTCTTATTATATCTACATATTATCGGATTTGATAATAATAAGATAATTTAGATAATCCATATCCGAATACCACCCTTACAAACACCCAAATATGAAAGTTTTTCATAAATTTGACTGTGACAATTGTAGTAAATTTGGACCAGCACGTGCGCTCATACTTTTGCATTTTGCTATGAACAAAACAGGTGTTTGATTTAGAAATTTTGTTACGTATTCTCCTTAGGATTGAAAATATTTTTGTTGATGTTTAATTGAATCACTTCGTAATCATAATATTCATATTCAACATACATCATAGTAGAGATTTGAATATATCTAAGTTAGATAAATATATTTCTAATCTATTCCACTTCATCTCCAATAGATTCTAAAATCTATTATGATTATAATTAGATTCTAAATCAAAGACCAACTTAACTATCAAAATAATTAGAGTAAAAGATACCGAAGCAGCAGGTAAAGAGACGAGGGTGAGAGTCGATGGAAATCTTCGAGTTGGTGACTAAGAGAATCGCAGGAATATAGAGCTCTAGGCAGTTGAGATTGGATTCAATTCTCATAACTCCAACATTCACAACAATGTTGTATAGATTATATGTCACTAAAATTATTCAATTACATATTATAGTCTTGTATAAATTAAATATTAATTAAATTATTCAATCACATAATCGACGACCCATATTAAGATATTTATCCAAAATGAAAAAAAAAATTTGTTGACCTACATCTCGAACGCCCCCCACCCACCCAATTTTGTTTTCTCATGGAAGTCAACTCTGGAGCGTCTATTGGCTATCCAACACATGCACACGTGTGCAGTTGTGTTACAGCGAATCTATATCCCGTGTTTTTCTAGGGTTAGAAGCAAAGGCTCCAACTTAGGGGCAAGTTAAGGTGTATCCGGAGTATTTCGTCAAAATTTGGAGATACTGAGGCTACGATTGGGACACATAATTCTATATTCTCTATCATCTTCAAATTTTCTTCCATACGATTATTAGTAATCAGATCACTGCTAATTTTATTTGATAATATTTGATAGATTCTACAAAGATTACAAAATAATTATGTAACATCCCAAAAATGTTAACTATTAATTGAATTGACAAAAGTTTAAAAATTAGAATGTATAATGTTCCTAAATTTTTATATAAAAAATTTAACACTATACAATCCAAAATTTCAAATTTGAAGTTTCAATATAGTTTAAATTTTCTAATTTTGAAATTTGAAATTTAAATTTTCAAATCATAATAATTTGAATTTTGAAATTTCAAATCCAAAAAATGTTAGATTTGAAATTTGAAATATGCAAAATTTCATGATCTCAAATCAAAACTTAAAAATTCAAATAATACAATATTTTAAATATGAAATATGAAACTAAAATAATTAGATATTAAAATTTGAAAGTATCCAATTTCAAATTTGAAATTATGAATTTCAAATTTTTGAATATCATAATTTGAAAACTCCTAAGTTTGAAATTTTGAATTTTAAGATTTTTATCTATAGGTTTAAAAAATATACTTTGAAATTGTTGATTTTCAATTCCTAAATATATCGTGTAACTACAAGAGTCAAGACCGAACCCCCGTAATATAAGATACCCACCCTTCAAGGTGGTAATCAGATTATAATAGTTTGTTGTAATCTAATAACAATGGTAATCTTCAATTACATATTGATTTATCAGGTGGATTTGTCCAACAATGTAATCTTTTTAGATTTTATAAAGATTATTGGTAATTTTTAAATGATTATGTGAACCAAATGCAACCATAAGGTATTGTTGAGGTACCAATGAGATATGCTATCAGGTGGAAGTGTCTTTTGCCCCATTGGTTGGGTAAATATGAAACACCTGACAAAAGTAAAAATGTCATTTGCACTATTAACTAACGATTGAATAAACAGTGATAGTAAATACAAAAAACTAGTGAGTTTTTCAATGATAAATATGAGATACCCATTTTTGCAATATTAAATACAAAATATTGCACTTTTCTAGTGATACATACAAAATTTTCCCATGATTATTACTCTATCTGCTTCAGAGTTTTTTTTACTGTTAACCCGTATTTAAATATTAATTGCAGAACTGACCCACAGTTGTAAAAAATTGCAGAAATGGCCTGCCACGTCAGCTTGTCGAGCTCTGGGAGCTCGACAAGCTGCAAGTCGCACGGAGAGCTACTAGTCGTGGCCGTGGAGCACGACTAGGGCTTGTCGTGCCTGTGAGGCACGACAAGCTCTTGTCGTGCTCCACGGCCACGACAAGGCCGCACAACTTATCGCATCTGCAGTGTTCGACAAGGGTTTTCATAATATTTCACAAATAATAAATGTAAACTTATACATTGTTGATTTATTTGTAATCTGATTTCATAAATAAATGTAAACTTATATATTATACTCATCTAACAAGAGATTTGATAACATACGACTTGATTTGATGATTTTCGATATAAACTGAAAATATGGTACTTTAGGGTAAAATAAGTCTGAGTTTTGTCGATTTTGAATTATGGCCTTTAAAATGTGATTTTGTAATCTGCACAGAAGAGAAAATTATATCAAATAGCATTTGAAAAAGATTTGCTGAAGAAATTTTGAATTTGGAATTAATATGAAGATTTTAGCCTTTTTGGGTTTGTAGATATCAAATAAAGGACTAATTTGGACTGATATGTGAAAACGGCTTAGATGATACGATTTGGCTGCCAACTTTCTGGATTAAGGTATTGACATACCCATGATCATAATCCAAGAATAATCTGATCTGGATTAGGGCAAGATTTAGCTAAATCTGAGTTATGAGTATTTAGGGTAATTAGAATCCTGTTTTCGAAAACAGAATAGGATTGATAGATCTGAGATTTAGAGATGGAATTGAATCTGGCTTGTAAAAACTTTTATGTTTGGCAGTAACAAGATCAGTTCAACCCTAATCTATCTCAAACCCTAAAATATCAAAATCTATTCTGTGAACCCAAATCAAGATCAGTGGGGATTCGAACCCAGGTGGACAACGAGGTAGAAGAGAGTTCCCACTAGCTGGGCTAGGAGTTTTTCCCATCATACTGTACATACATAAATACATACATACTGTATAGATATATATATATATATACACATGCACATATATATGTATATGTATATGTATATGTATATATATCTATAGAAATATACGTAAGTATGTATCATATAATAAAAATATATAAGAAATCTAGTGAACTGCATGATTCATTTTGAATGTAACACACTGGAAAATAAGTGTTAGTACATGTCCGCTATGGGTTCGGACGACCCCTCTTATGCCCATGCCCATGTCTATCTCTCTGAAAAGGCGATGGTGAGTACGGATCAGGTGGCACATGTGATCGCTGTCCAGCCGCGGTAGAAGGACCATGCCGCTCAGTACCTGCATGACCCTAAGATGGCTGTGTCGGTGGAGGGTGATCTTGGAGTTCGGTAGGCGTCAACTGATCCGGTTGGTAGTACTGATGTGCATGAGGGTCGTGCAACCCGAACATGTGCGAGATCCACTCCTGGTTGTCCTGCTGTGGTGCCACCCCACTGGGGTCGGCCTCCTGCGGAGCGTAGTACCCACGATCGTCATCCACATGCATGTGGTCGTGGGCGGGATCCCCCCAACTGTCCCAAGTAGACCTCCAAGGGATTGAGTATCTCTGTCCCTGGAGAGCCTGCTCAATATGAGCCTGGCCGCAATCCTCGTCAGCCGCAAACCGCTCTGCCAACGCTCTACTCGCATCGTCCCTGTCTTGACGACGGATGCCGTCGTCGTCATCAGAGTCATCTGAATCGGGAGTGCGATGTGTCGACGGGCCCCCAATATGCAGATCTCTGCGTCGAGCACTGTGCGTTGACGAGGAACGATGAAGCCGAGACGGGCCGGCGGACGTCCCTGGTATGTCACCTCCCCAGGTCGGCGATGTGTCACGATGACTGCGCCGTGCTGACGAAGTGCTCTGTCGAGCACCACCCAGGCTAGGCCGGGCTGACATCGGGCTGGGTGGCCGGGCCCCTCTCCGGTGTGGAACCGATGCATCTGTCTTTCGGCCACAAGTAGCGTCGAAGAAAATTCGTTGTGCTGCTACACGGATGGAATGTAGGACAGCATGCGCCATCGCCTTGAAGCGTGGAGGACCTTCCAAGCGAGAGACAGGTTTGCCGCTTGGCTGTCGATGCCCAACGCTAAGTCACCCTGCACATGCGAAACTCATATGGGAACTATGGAAAAATAGATAAGATAAGAGACCAACATAAGTATCCAGCGAAGACGAACGTACCGAGCGATGTATCCGACCTGGGAAATGAACATCAAGGCCGAGTCGAAGACTGTCTTGATGTGATAGTTCTGTCGGCGATCGGGGGGCCGCACGAGCGAGTCGCGTGCGGGTGCGCGGCACGTACCACTGAAGATAGGCCTGGGACGTCCCAGGGTCATACGGCTGCTCCTCCACAACAACATCCGTCGCCGCGTGGTCCTCCCACTCGTCGACCCATTTGGAATTCTTGATCTGCCAGTTGTCATAGTGCTTTCCTCTACGTGTTTGTCTGCAAAAGGTGACGCGATGCACATAAAGCAAAGAAATAAACAAATATGAGTGTGTACATGAGATATAGAAAATGTTCGAGGCATACACGTGAATCTGCCGCGGGAGATGGCGTTGTTGATTTCTTTCCGGGGGCGGTATCTGCTGATGTAGGCCGAATTGGCGCATCACCCTCTCCGGAAAATACGGCTCCACCACATGTGAGAATACCATGTGCCGGCGTGTAAGCCAGCAGTCCTGGCCCGCGGTGCAATGCGAGGAAATGCCATGCGGTGCAACCTGCGAGATGTGCTCCGGTGTCCATGGCCGCCATATGACGCGCGCGTCCGATAGGAGATCAAACTCTCCCAGGTACGCCAAGTAACAGCGGTGAATCTGTGATGATGACCACCTGGGCCGACCTCCCAGCCAACGGGCTCCCATGGTCGGCCGGTCCACCCAATCATCATAGTCGGCTGGCGCAACGTACGGATGGATGGGCCGCTGTAAACGCGGCCGACCAACGGGGAAGTGCTCCCATGACCACAGTTGCAGCAGTACAGGGCATGCGGAAAGCAACGATCCAGCTGCGGTCCTGCAGCATGCCTCGCAAAGGCCCCTGTACGTCGCGCACAACACTGCCATCGCCCAGTTGTAACGCGGCATGGCCCCTGCGTCGGCATCGACGATACTCTCGACCAGAGGAATGAACCACGTGTACACAGTGTCACCGTGCGTGGAAGGGAACAAAATATACTGCAGCGTCACCAGCAAGTACGCGAAGAGATGCTGGCGAACTACATCGGCGGGGGCATCATCGGGGCACTCACGGTAGCGCGCCAGAAATCGGTGGGGGACACCACGCCTGGATGCCGGGATCTCGTCGTCGTGGTTGGCGATGTTGAATCGGAGGTGCATCTGTGCGCGCCAATCCAGGCGTGCTGGCCGGGGGACGATGGGATGTCCACTGCCAGGTAAACCAAGCAGCATGCTCACATCCTCCAGCGTGACTGTCATCTCCCCCCAGCGGAAGTGGAAAGTGTGGGTCTCCGGACGCCATCGATCTACCAATGCGGTGATCAACGACCTGTCCAGTGTGAGATGCTGACCTATCTGCAGCATACGGGCGAACGGCAATAAACCTGCAGCCCGCAGGATGGGGATATAGCCCTGATGCAGAGGCCAGTACTCCAAGGGAGCACGGACTACCAGCGGCTCCAAGTCCCCGCCCTCGGACAAGATGCGGCCGCGATGGCCACGATCACATGTACTGCTCAGTAGCTCTGGAAGATCTCTATCTCCGCCAGTCATGCCTGTCAAAACATAAAACATGAACCATTATTGAAAGTAACATAAAATACATCGGGAACCGTTATTGAAAGTATCGTACCCATGGATAGCACACGACATGAAAGTAACATAACATGAATCATATTACAAGGTTTCAAACAGATTACAACAATCCAATGCAAATGATAAGCATATTACAAAGTTTATTACAAGGCTATGTCGATGGTCCGGGTGCATTCAAACAATCCTTCCTGCTATGTCCGGGCTGCCTACAGATCGAGCATTTCCTAGCTCGTGAGCTACCCCCCTGTGACTCATCCATGTCATTGTGTATTCGGCGTGTCTTCCGTCGCCCTGGACCCGTTCGCTTTAGATTTACATCTGGGATCCAGGTAGTCTCGCCAGCAGGGATAACTCTGTAGTCACCGAGCGTCATAAAAACTCTCCACACGCCACTCCATGTGTTTGAAAGGTTGTCAAGGCTGAAGTACTCCGAAAGGTAAGGCGCAGGGCTCACACCGAGCGCCGCACATGAAGCAAGGACATGAGAGCAGGGCTTGTGCAGTAGCTTCGGTTTGTTACATGAGCACTCAGCGACATCCCCAAGAATGACCTCGTGCACCCGTCCAGGTCTCAGTTGGCCGCTCACGTTCTTCTGCCGAAGGCGGACTTGAATGATTCGGTGCAGTCTGTTTATAACTGTCACCTCGTGCCGCTGGGCCTTGTCTATGCGGGCAGTCAAGTACGACTGCACAACATCTGGCAAGGTTCTCATGGGATCGTCGACTAGCGTTTTGGCGGCTACACTTCTGTTGTTGAAGCACTCGGCTGTGCGGTACCATGTCATCTCCACTACAGCAGTCACCGGCAAATACCGGACTCCCTTCAACACATAATTGCACACCTCTGAAAGGTTCGTCGTCATTATCCCAAACCTTGCGCCATCTTCGTCGTGCAGCAAGGACCATTTCTCGATGTCCTTGTCCTGAATCCATTGGGAAAATTTGCTGACGTTCACATCATCGGCAGCATTACTGGCCCTCCTCGTGGAGTACTTCACTGTCAGCGCCTCCAATTTGTCGAACACAGCCTGGAACTTCCTCGGTTGATTTTGCATGCACAGCCGCTTGAACAAATCCATGATCTATTTACTGCGGAAGTGTGTGAAAATGTTTGCTGCAATGTGCCGCATGCACCAACGGCTGCGCACGTCCTCCCATTTGTACAGAGCATCTGGGGCCCCGCGCATTACCTCAATGGCATGGAGCAGCCCTCGGTGGCGGTCCGATATGATGCACACCTCTCGATCACCAACAACCGCCCGCTTCACGTTGACCAGAAACCACAACCAACTTTCCGAGTTTTCAGACTCGACGATGGCGTACGCCAATGGAAGCAGTTGGTCGTTAGCATCCGCAGCAACAGCAATGAGGAGACAGCCCTTGTACTTTCCAGTCAGGAACGTACCATCCACGCATATGACTGGACGACAATAAGCAAATGCCTCGATGCACTGGCGGTATGACCAGAATAATCGACGGAGTACCCGAGTGTTTTGTATGGGGCTACCATCTCGACGTGTAGCTGGCTGATCGAAGAAATCTAAAAATGTGCCTGGGTTGGTCTGAGCGATGTTGCGCAGCAACCGCATCACATTGTTGTAGCCGTGGTCGAATGTGCCGAACATGCCCTCAATTGCCTTCTGTTTTGCTCTCCAGGCCTTTCCATACCTTATAGTGTACCCACACCTATCGGCAACTTGCTTCATTATTTCTCTCGGCAACTTGCTTCATTATTTCTCTCGGCATTATCGAAATGTTCTCTCGCACAGCCGGCTGGATGATATTACCGACGTACGCCGACGTCAGGTTCCTATGTCTGTCCAGCGCCTCCGTGAGCAGGCATGTGTGTGCGGTAACCCTTGTCACCACAAAACCGATGTCGTCCTTCGGCCGCATCGCACGAATCTTCCATGGGCAGCCTGCTGTTACACAGGCTGCTACAAAAAGGTTGGGGTTTGACTTGACGACCTTATATTGCCTGTTAATTGCGAGGGACCAGCTCGCCACGGCATTCTTCAGATCTTCCTTGCTTTGAAACTCCTGCTCTACTTGTAAGCCACCGTGCTCGAAAGACCACCTCGAACCCTGATCCGTTGGCAACACAGCTTGACTGTATGCTGAGTGATCTAGCCACTCCTGCGGAGGACCAGGAGTATCGTCATCAGAGCCATCGGATGCCTCCGAGTCCGTCGAATCATCTTCGTCGGACACTGATGGAAGGCAATCCAGTACCTCGCACACATCTACGCGAGTATGGCAGAATACATCCGACCACTCGCTAGCCCTGAATCTCGCAGGACCGGGCATGACGCTTGGCTCACCCTCCACCGCACTCTCGGCTGCTCGTACGTTGCAGAACTGCACATACATCGCGAACTGGCCGAGCAGTCCGCCATGGGGGTCTTCCACTCTTCGAATAAAAGAACTCCAAGATTTGTCCCCTTTAATTTCGCGCAGCACCCAGTATGGCTCATTATCTACCTCACGAACGATGAGCCCTTCAATTAGAGCCATTTCATCGCGAGGCCGCTTCCCGAACATATTCAGGATCCACAAATTCAGGTCTAGAAATGAGGTGTTATGTACACTCAGCTCGCCCGTCACATACTGGCAACGACTCATATCAACCCCACTTTGCCCCTCGCGAATTATGCCGTTACCATAAAATATGGAAATTTTGTTCGGACTATCCATTCCCTACACACATTCATCTCACGCGTAAATAACATGACACCATTACACACATGCACATAGATCCTAAAACCATACATACACATATACATTTGAAAAACATAATTTATAAACATAGAGCATGCATACATGCATGTAATTGAAAATAACCTAGTTTCATAATTTCTAAATACATACACATATATATTTTACAAAACCTAATTCTTAAACATAGAGTATGCATATGCACAATTAAAAATAACCTAATTTTAAAAAACATAATTTCTAAACATAGAGCATGCATGCATGTAATTGAAAATAGCCTAGTTTCATAATTTCTAAATACATACACATATATGTCCAAAACCTAATTTTTAGACATACAGTATGCATGTGCACAATTAAAAATAACCTAATTTTATATTTTCTATTGTGTGCACATAGTTTCTAAAATGAAATACACATACATTTAAAAACCCTATTTTTCCAAACATACACACATATATTTCTAAACATACAAACATATATTTAAAAACCCTATTTTTCCAAACATACACATATATATTTAAAAAACCTATTTTTCCAAACATACACACATATATTTAAAAACCCTATTTTTCCAAACATATACACATATATTTCTAAACATACAAACATATATTTAAAAACCCTATTTTTCCAAACATACACACATATATTTAAAAAACCTATTTTTCCAAACATACACACATATATTTCTAAACATACAAACATATATTTAAAAACCCTATTTTTCCAAACATACACACATATATTTAAAAACCCTATTTTTCCAAACATACACACATATATTTAAAAACCCTATTTTTTTCAAACATATACACATATATTTCTAAACATACAAACATATATTTAAAAACCCTATTTTTCCAAACATACACACATATATTTAAAAACCCTATTTTTCCAAACATACACACACATATATTTCTAAACATACACACATACATTTCAAAAACCAATTTTCCAAACATACAAACATATATTTAAAAACCCTATTTTTTCAAACATACACACATATATTTCTAAACATACACACATACATTTCAAAAACCTATTTTCCAAACATACAAACATACATTTAAAAACCCTATTTTTCTAAACATACACACATATATTTCTAAAATCTATTTTTCAAACACACACATACATTTATAAACCCCTATTTTCAAACATATACACATTCATTTCTAAACATACATACACACATGCATTTAAAAAAATCTATTTTACAAACATACATACAAATGCACATATTTCCTAAACATATTTCTAAAAACAACATAATACCTACTCTTATATACACATAAACATAAATATAAACCCTAATCACGTCATTAGCAACATAATTAACAGAATCTTAAATGCATTTCGAAAAAATTTACCTCTTTTCGAAGAACTCGCAATTCTCTACAACATTCTCTTCTACACTGGATAAATTTATCGGACGGATTTTGCTAGATCTAGGACGGAGTTTTTACAAATGTGTGTGTGTGAACTGCTGGTTGTTCTGTTTTTTTGGATGAGTGTGTGTGTGAGTGTGTACTGGACCACTGAACCAGGGAAATAAAGGGGGGACCGCAGCTTGTCGAGTTTCCACAACTCGACAAGAAGATACACAATATTAAAATGTCCAGTGTTTATATAACAGATAAGTTCCTTAGACCAACCGGTTTGCGCGCTCGCTGCTGTGTTCTCTGGCCCGGGTTCGAATCCCCGTTTCTGCAAAGTGCGACAACTGTTGGCAAACATGTCGTGTTCCAGACCGGCGACACGCTGTTATCGTGGTTGGGGAGCGCGACACGCCGTTGTCATGGTTGGGGAGCGCGACAAGAGGCTGCCGCAGCTTGTCGAGCTCCAATTTTGCAAATTTTCGCAACTGTGGGTTAATTTCGAAATTTTTTTTTAATTCTGGGTTAACAGTAAAAAAAACTCATCTGCTTCATGGTATAAGTTATACATGTCATTTTTTTTTTCATATTACATAAGAGCCCATCAAAACCAAGAGTTTTTTTATTTATGTTTTCTTTTCCATCTCTACCCTCTATAACCTTAGTAAAATCATCTCCTTCCAAAGATTCTATCTATCAATAGGGTTGGTATAATCAAATTTTCTTATCTCTATTTGATTTTACAACTCTTTAATAATTCTAGCAATATACAATGCTTTGTATTGTAAAAACATAGGGAGTAATGTTGTTGGCAGTTCTATGGAGCTGTTTTGTGATAATAGTTAACGATTAGATTATCATTTTAGTTTTAGAAAAATATTGCGGAGTTGGTATTGACAATGATATAGAAAAAACTCAATAGTCACTTTAAATAATAAAGCTAACTTGATCAAAGCTGAAGGTTGAAAGAATTTGGTTGAATCGAAGTTAGCTCTTAAATAAGCTAGAGTAAGAGCCGTGCGTCGCCGATGGATTCCTCCATCCAATTAAAGTCAATCCAACAGTATTATCTAATAAAAAAATCGAAGTGTATAAAAAAATAATAAAATATCAAAGTCAATTTAATGATGTCTAATAATTTGTCAACTGATGTATTGTTGGATTTGAAGCGTGATTTCTTGTCATATGAAAGCAGTACTCTAACTACTCAGTCAAGTAGGCAATTTATATCACCACCAATCAAGACCCATTACTTGGATTAATTACGCATACAATACTTTTCAACACCAATCACATTCCATATCAACTTAAATTTTTGGATTCCTATGATAGCCAGGGATGTATAATGCAATTTTTTTTATAAATAACCTACAAAAAAATTAATTATAAAAATGACTCAGAATTACTGTATTTTACAAAAATAGTTCGTCACGTCAGCGTATTGAGTCTTAGATACTCGACAAACGACTTGTCTCGTGGAAATCATTTTGTCGAGTGCTAGGCACTCGACAAGCCTACTTCCTCTGTCGGCTCGGTTCCGACTTGTAACGGAAGGGCCTATGATGGGGAGGCTTTGGTTTCAGTTTCAAAGTATGATTAGCTTTGCAATGGCACTCTAATCTCTGTTCCTTTGTATAGTGGTCTGGTGCCAAACGCCATTCGGCCTCACAGTACGGGTGGACTTCATTCGGACCCCAATTCTCTGCGAGACTAAAGCTCCTGTGGCGAGCCTTTACTTCTTGCAGAAACTTTACGCTTTCCTTGACTTCCTTCGACATCTCGGTATCAATCCACTGAACAAAGTTGCACTTGTGCTTGTAAATCTAAGAAATAAATGTGATAAATCAATAGGTCAAATAGTGTAGAAGAGAACGATAACAATAGTAGAGCACTCACATCAGTTCTCTAAGGGTACTTAGACATTGCAGCCATAGAACCTCATCCAAAGCAACTATTCATCGGTAAACATGTGCTCCATGCACATCTTGTTGCAGTGACAACGCGATGGAAGGTCATATAGCTCCGTATCTTCATCCTTGTTTACTCTGGAGGACGAACCAGAAATAGCCATAAGATCAGAAAAGAGTAATTACTTGTGAGTGTGTTATGAGGAAGTAAATAGGTTAAGTGTGAAAATGAGGGGGGAACACTTCATATTTGAAGGCCGGAGGCAGGGACTTACGAAACAGTGGAGAGGCATTTTTCTTTAGGCACAAGGTTTTATCACGGAAAGGTGAAAAGTTGAGGTGACAATTCGGGCTGCTTTCTATCTTGAAAAGTTGTAAACCTGAGAAAATGGAACTGACAACTCAGTTATGTAGGTTTTTTTGACGCAATGCTTAAAAGATGAAAAAATTGACGTGAAAACTCAGGCAAACTGTTATCACAAAAAGCTACAAGGTTGACAAGCATGAGTTTGGGAGTTTTAACATGTGTTTTGACTGTTTTATATTTTGTATGAGATTTTTGAAATTTTCCTGCATTCATATCTTTTATATTATAACTCAGATTGACGATTCATTTTGACCATTCGAATTATGAAGCCAAAACAATAAGATCGCTATAAATGAATCATCAATCGGAGTTACATAAGACAGAATATCATATCGTATTATATCTTCAGATATATAAGTCCAGTTGATGATCCGATTATATTAATGTGATCATTTTAGACTCATTATTTTACTGGTATAAGCGGATGGTCAATTGGAGTTACATATATTAAAATGACTTAGTACAAACTTTGAAGAAATAAAGGTGTTAGTACATGTTCGAAATGAAAAATAGAACGTATGCTACGCTAAGAGTTCGGACGACTCCTCTTATGTCCATGCCTATCTCTCTAAAAGCAACGGCGAATATAGATTAGCTGGCACATGCGATCACCGCCCAACCATTGCAGAAGGACTGTGCTGCTTAGTATCTGCATGGCCCTGAGATAGCTGTGTCAGTGGAGGAGGATCTCCGATCTCACTCGGTGCTAACTCATCCGATGGGTAGTACTGATGCGCATGAGGGTCCTGTATCCCTAGCATGCTTGAGACCCAGTTCTCGTTGTTTCGCTGATGTGCTACCCACACGGCCTCGTCCCCAAAGCAAGAACTTTATGTAGGAGTGGAAGCCCAAAAGGGGATTAGGCGAGGTCTGAATAGTGAGTATGAATCATAGTTCCATTTTTTTGTGATCCATTCTATCTATTTTGTGTTCCAAGGTACTGTGTGTCCCTGGGCCATCTGCTCAATATGAGTCTGATCCCAAGACTCATCAGCCGCTCCGCCAATGCCCTACTTGCAGCCTCCTGAGCTCGATGGATGTCATCCTCATCGTCAGAGTCATCTGCAGCGGGAGTGTGATGTCTCGATGAGCCTCCCATCTGCAAATCTCCGTGTCGACTAGTGTGCATTGATGATGAACGACGAAGTTGAGATGGGCCAGCGAACGTACTCGGTACATCACCTCCCCAAGTCGATGATGTGCCATGTAGACTAAAAGCCGTGCTGATGATATGATCTGTCGAGCACCACTCAGGCTAGGCCTAAATGATATCAGGTTAGGTGGTTAGGCCCCTCTCCGGTGTGGAACAGATGTGTCTGTCTTTCGACCATAGCTCAGGTCAGAGACAAGTCGCCGCGCTTCGATGTTGATGGAACGTAGAGCACCATGCAGCTCCATCCGAAACTGTCATCCTCCCTGAGCAAGGCCGGACAGTAAGGAACGCATCTGCCTCTCAATGGTCATCGCTATGTCAACCTACACATGCGAAATTACTACGGGAACTCCAGAAAATTAGATAAGAGATCAACGTAAGGATCCAGTCAACACGAACATATCGAATGATGGATCCGACCCGGGAACTCAACATAAGGCCCGATCGGAGACTAGCTTGATGTGATAGATGTGTCAGCGATGGTGGGGGCGCATGAGCAAGTCGCGTACGGGTGTTCGGCACATACCAGTCAAGATAAGCCTGTTGTGTTGCAGAGTCGTACGCCCGCTCCTCACAACAACATCGGTCGTTGTGTGCTCCTCCCACTCATCGACCCATTTGGCATTCTTACGCTGCCAGTTGTCCGAGTGTTTCCCTTTCTGTGTTTGTCTACAAAAAGTAATGCAATGCACATAAATACGAAGAAATAAAGAACTGCTCACTATGTAATTGAGATATAGCAAAAGTTGCAGACATACATGTGAATCTCCCGCGGAAGATGGTGTTCTCGATCTATGGTTGGGGGCGGTATTTGCTGGTGTAACCCGAACTAGTACATCACCCTCTCCAGAAAATATGGCTCCAGCATATATGAGAAAACTAGGTGTCGGCGCGTCATGCAGCAATCTTGGCCCGCAGTGCACTACGTCGAAATGCCATGCAATGCAATCTGAGATATGTGCTCAGGTGTCCACGGTCTCCATATAACGCGTGCATCCAGTATGAGATCAAACTCTCCCTGGTACACCACGTAGCAGCGATTAATCTGAAATGATGACCACCTAGGCTGACCTCCCAACCAACTGACTCTCATGGTGGATCGGTCAACCCAATCATGATAGTCCGCTGGCATACCATACAGATGGATAGGTCGCTCCAAACACTGCAGACCAACGGGGAAGTACTCCCATGACCACACCTGCAGCAATACAGGGCATGCAGACAACAATGACCCGGCTGAGGTCCTGGCACATGCCTCACATAGCCCCTTTTATGTCGCATAAAACACTGCCATTACCCGTTTGTAATGTGGCATGGCCTCTGGGTCTACATCAGCGATACTTTTCACCAGGGGAATGAACCACGTGTATACAATGTCACAATGCGTCGAAGGGAATAGAATGTAATGCAACGTAACCTCACGATAGTGTGTCAGAAATTTATGAAGGACACCACGTTTGGATGTCGGGATCTCATCACCGTGGTTATCAATATAGAATCGAAGGTGCATCTGCATGCACTAATATGCACGCACAAGTGGGGAGACGATGGGATTCTGCTGGCAGATAAACCAAGCAGCATGGTCACATCATCCAGCGTGATCGTCATCTCCCCCAGCAGAAGTGGAAAGTATGGGTCTCTCGACACCATCAATCTGCCAATGCGGTGATCAACGACCTATCAAGCGTGATGTGATGACCTATCTGTAACATACGAGCGAATGACAGTAAACCTGCACCTCTAAGGATGGGGATGTAGCCCTCATGGAGAGGCCAGTAGTCCACGGGACCATGCACTACAAGCGGCTCCAGATGCCGGCCCTCGAACAACATACGGCCACGATGTCCACGATCATATATGCTGGTGAGCAGCTTTGGAAGATCTCTGCCTCACCGACTATATTTGTAAAAAACTCTGATCCATTAGTGCAAAAATGAAACACTAACATGTCAACACGAAAATAAAATACAACATGAAGATAACAAACAACATGAAAATAAAATAACATACAACATGAACCATTAAACCATTAAGATGTCCACATAAAAAAATAAAATAACATACGGATTACAATCATAATAAACAATAAAGTGCAACTTGAAGACTTCTGGTCAGAGGGACTTCTGATAGTTAGTCAAAATGCAAGTTGAAGATTGTTGGTCGAATCAAAGTGCAACTTGAAGACTTCTAGTTAGAGGGACTTCTGATCACTGGTTGAAATGCAACTTGAAGACTTCTGATCGAATCAAAGTGCAACCTGAAGGCTTCTGGTCAGAGGGACTTCTAATCGTTGGTCAAAATGCAACTTGAAGACTCCTGGTCAAATCAAAGTGCAACTTGATCAAAGTGCAACATGACCTCTAATCGAGTCAAATTGGCGCAACTTGGCCGAAGTGCAGCCTTGGCCTCTGATCGAGTCAAATTGGCACACGTGATCAATTTTGACCGAAAATACAACTTGATTGATTTCGACCAAACTCAAGTCTAACTTGACCAGCTCCAATTCAACCTGGCTCGGCCAATGCAATTCGACTAGTGGGAATTCAATTAGGTTTTGACTACTTGCAAACTCAAGTCTAAATTGCCTGATGATGCTCGATTTTATTACAAAATTTCGTCGAACACATACAACATAGCTAAGTCGATGGTCCGGGTGCATTCATACAATCTTTCCTGCTATGTCTAGGCTATTTGCAAATCGGGCATTTCCTAGCTCGTGAGCTACCCCTCTGCAACTCATTCATGTCTTTATGTATTCGGCGTGTTTTCCGTCGCCTAAGACCTTTTCGTCTAAGATTTACATCTGGGATCCATGTTACCTCACTCGCAGGGATAACTCTATAGTCCCCAAGAATCATGAAAACTCTCCACACGCCACCCCATGTCTTAGAAAAGTTTTCAAGACTGAAATACTCCAAAAGGTAAGGCGTTGGGCTCACACCAAGCGCCGCACATGAAACAAGGACATGCAAGTAGGGCTTGTGTAGTAGCTTCGGTTTGCTGCATGTGCATTCAGCGACATCCCCAAGAATGACCTCGTGTATCCGTCCAGGCCTAAGTTGGCCGCTCACGTTCTTCTGTCGGAGGCGGACTGAATTATTCGGTGCAGCTTGGTTATTACTGTCACCTCGTGCTTCTGGGTCTTGTCTACGCAAGCAGTCAAGTAGGACTATACAACATCGAGCAAGGTTCTCATGGGATTATCGACTACATTTTGGCCGCAACGCTTCTATTGTTGAAGTACTTAGCTGTGCAGTACCATGTCATCTCCACTACAGCAGTCACCGGCAAACACATCACTCCCTTCAACACATAATTACACACCTCTGATTGGTTGGTCGTCATTATCCCATACCTTAAGCCATCTTCGTCGTGCAACAAGGACCACTTCTTGATGTCCTTGTCTTGAATCCACTGAGAGAATTTGCTTAAGTTCACATCATTGGCCGCATTGGTGGCCCTTCTCATGGAGTACTTCATGATCTGTTTGCTACGGAATTGTGTGAAAATGTTTGCTGCAATGTGCCGCATGCACCAACTGTTGTGCACATGCTCCCACGTGTAGAGAGCATCTGGGGCCCCACACATTGCCTCAATGGCGGTGAGCAACCCTTGATGTGGGTCCAATATGATGTAGACCTTCTCTCGATCACCGACAACCACTCGCTTCACATTGACCAGAAACCACAACTAGCTTTCTGTCTCAACAATCACGTAAGCCAATGGAAGCAATTGGTCATTACCTTCTGCAATAACAGCAATGAGAAATGTGCCCTTGTACTTCCCAGTCAAGAACGTACCATCCACGCATATGACCAGACGACAGTAAGCAAATAACTCGATACACTGGCGGTACGACCAGAACAATAGACGGAGCACTTGAGTGTTCTCTATGGGGCTACCGTCTCGACGTACAATTAGCTGATCGAAGACATTCACAAACATGCCTGGGTTGGTCTGAGTGATGTTACAGATCAACCGCATTACAATGTTGTAGGCATCGTCAAATGTGCTGAACATGCCCTCAATGGCCTTCTATTTTGCTCTTCACGCTTTTGTATACCGTATAGTGTATCCATACCTATCGGCCACTTGCTTCATAATATCTCTTGGCATTATGGAGATGTTCTCTTGCACGGCCAACTAGATGATGTTACTAACGTACGAGGATGTCATGTTCCTATGCCTGTCTAATGCCACCGTAAGTATGGATGTGTGCGTGGTAACTTTTGTCACCGCAAAATCAATGTCATCCTTTGGCCGCATGGCACGAACCTTCCATGGGCAGCCTGGTGTTATGCAGGCTGCAACATAAAAGTTGGGGTTTGACTTCACAGCCCTATATTGCTAGTTAATTGCAAGAGACCAGCTTGCCGCAGCATTCTTCAGATCTTTGCTCTGAAACTCCTGCTCTAGTTGTTTGCCAGCTTGATCAAAAGACCACCTGCAAACCTGATCCGTTGGTAGCACAACTTGACCATATGCAGAATGATTGAGCCACTCCTGCGGGGGACCAGGATTATCCTCATCAGAGCCATCGGATGCCTCTGAGTCCATCGAATCATCTTCGTCGGACACTGATAGAAGGCAATCCAATACCTTGCACACATCCACGTGAGTGTGGCAGAATATATTTGACCACTCGCTAGTCTTGAATATTGTTGGACCGGACACGTTGCTTGGCTCACCCTCGAGCTCACGCTCAACTGGTTCTATGTTGTAAAACTGCACATATATTGTGAACTGGCCGAGCAGTCCGTCATAGGGGTCTTTCACTCTTCTAACATAAGAGTTCCAAGATTTGTCTCCTTTTATTTCGCGCGGCATCTAGTATGGCCCATTATCTCTCCCCTTATGATCAATCCTTCAATTAGAACCATTTCGTCGTGAGGGCCCTTCCTGAACAAATTCAGGATCCATAAATTCATGTCCACGAATGAGGTGTTATGTAAGCTCAACTTGCCCATCACATACTTGTAACAGCTCATATCAACCCGTTTTGCCCCTCAAACTAAATTGTCGTCGTAAAATATGCAATTTTTTTCCGGAGTCTCCATTCCCTACACATATTTATCCCAAACATAAATAACATGACACTATTATGTCTAACAACCCAAACTCTATGGACCAATTTTTTTTTTAAAGTCCGGCAACCATACATCCATGTATTTTCATAATTTATGAATACATTCTTTTCTATCCCAAAAACTTCCAACTCCTTCCAATAGTTCATATCTGCGTTTAGATTGCATAGATGTGCATTATTATGTATGTTATACAAATTTGCCTTCTAAAAGCAGATCAAATTCATCTCCTATAGCCCTCAAACCAAACACAATTCCGTTTTTGAAAACAGAGTTTCCTAAATTACTTCAATTACCCTAATTACCCTAGACTTACAACTAAATTATTTAGTTTTATTAATTTCGTTACAGATTTTTTTAAGTACAAATTATTTTTACTGCAACAAATGATGCATTACATCTGTACTACTTCTGTCCAAAATTTTGTTGGAATATATTGCAATTTCTTTCAACCTACACATATACATTAAAAAACCTAATTTCTAAACATAGAACATGCACATAATTCCTAAACATACACATGCACATAATTCTTAAAAACATACACATATACATTTTAAAAAACATAATTTCTAAACATAGAACATGCACATAATTCCTAAACATACATGTGCACATGCACATAATTCCTAAAAACATACACATACACATGAACAAAATCCTAATTTCTAAACTTATACATGCACATACACATGTACAAAACCATAATACCTATATATTACATACACATAAGCCCTAATTCTTTCATATTATTGCTAATTACGTGATTACCAACATACTTAACAAAATCGTAATTGCATTTCAAATAAAATTCTCCTTTCAAAGAGCTCAGAATCCTCTACAAATTTCTCTTATACACCAATGGCTGTAATTTGCTAGATCTAAAAGACAAAATCGAAATGAGGGAAAGATGTGTCTCAGGTGTGTGAAGGAGAGAAATAAGGGGAAGAGAAGGGGGACCGAGCCTTGATATCAGCACAGAAGCTTGTCGAGTGTTGGACACTCGATAAGTCGATTTCTACATGATAGGTCGTTTGTTGAGTATTCAGAACTCAACATGCTAATATGATGGGTTATTTTTGTAAAATACGATAACTCTGGGCTATTTTTGAAATTAACTTTTTCTATCTATTATTTATAGAAAAAATCCGTATCATGCTGGAACCAGGTTTAAAATGAGAGCGTGCGAATTACCAATAGAAACCGTTAGATCAGGATTGTGTGGCTCAAATATGGGCAGAACCACATCACCAAGAAGTGGACATGAAATTTTGCAAACACACCCTGACATTTTCAGATCTGAACTCTCCCCTCTTTTCCGCTTCATGTCTCTCTCAGTCTCTCTCCCTAAGCTAGCTGTCGTCGCCGTCGCCGTCAACTCATCCGCACCTCACCGGCCCCGGCGGCCACTCGCCGGGTAGATCTCCACCACCTGCCAACTTCTTCCAGCCCCTTTTGCATCACGCCATTTTTGTCCAACCGGCCCAACGTCGTCCGCTGACCACGCCTTGAAGGCTAGATTGTGGGAAGCCCAAAATATTGTTTCCAAAATATTGTTTCTAGAAATTGTTTGAGAAGAAATTTTACTTATAAAACTATGAGGGGTTGTTTGTGGGTGAGAAGCCAAGAACTAACTTCATACTGGCTTCAATTTCTCTTTAATGGAGGGTTTGAACTTCTAGAAAAAATTATTATGAGAAACCACTCATTACTCATTTGATCTTATTTCAGTTTCTGTTGGCAAAAAATTGAAACCGAAGCCAACCCAAACAAGCTCTGGTAATTGTCTATATCATCTTTGGCTGATTCTGGAAATCGATCAAACATTAATTCAATGAAAGGAAGAGAGAAGTGCCTGAGCCCAATATGATGAGCCCACTAGTCTGTTTGGCCCGTGATATTTTTTATTATGCAAAGTATGAGTGTCCCATTTATGAATTGTAAAAAGCATTATCTTTAGACAATGCCTCTGTGGTTATGTTTGAAAATTTCTTCGTTTGGACACCTCATTTGATACCCGTTTGATAACTTTCTAGTCATGATGTTTGCCATTACCGACAGTTTTGATTTCGGTTTCGCATTTGACGGGATTCTTCATTAAGGAACCTTTCTTATGTTTGGTACTTTGGTGCAGATATCAAGTGACCAGGAAATACCGTTACAGTCTTGATGAATGGATGATTGAAAGTGATGCTATTGGTAAAACAACATATATTTTTTTTTTACAAATTCTTTTGAGATCCCAAATTGCAAAAAGAAATCTTTTAGACCTTATTTGGATAGCCCCAAATTGAGTCGGATCCGGTCCGATCCGGAGAATTAAATAGTGGTTTTAGAAAATTCTGAATTGGACAAAAAAGAAGAATTTAGGTGAGGTCTGGATGACAAAAGAAATATGCGAAACCTAACACCCAATCCGGATAGACCGGGCATCAAGTCTGTATATGAGGACCTTTCTTCCATCTAGTTTGAGGTGTAGGCCTAGTAGATGAATACTGCGTTGTGTTTGTGTGTGGTAAACTTTAGTCTCATGGTGCAAATTGCAAGCCAAGTGTATGGCCTCACCTTGATGCCTGCAATCACCTTGATGCATATTTCTCATTGCTGCTTCCATTGTTATGCCCTTTTTTTTTTTCTGAATTTCTTAATTGAACAGCAGAACAGGAACAGTACTGTCCAAAAATATTCACATATTTTTTGCATCCTGATGACTCAACAGAAGTATTGGCAATATTAAAACAAGCTACTTTGTAGCTATGTGAGTTTTGTTAATCTCGGAAAACCTTAGAAACCTAAAAAGGATATGTGAGTTTTGTTAATTTTTGTTTAGGAACTAATCTATCTTCTAGGAGCTAATTTCATTACAATTTCTGGCTCTGGCACTTATTACTATTGCCTTTGAATTTGTAATGTTTGGCGCTGTAGGAATGGCTAGTCTAGCTGAATTTGTAGGTATGCTGTTTCAGAATGTGCCAAAAAGCAAATCCATGAGCATTTGAATTTGTAGGTACTTGTTTATTTGTTCTATTTTCGCCAAGCAGATTGAAACAGGACAACACATAAGTTTTCATACCACATATGTGTTGGCTGTCATAGGAATTCATGCTTGTGTATTAATGATGTGAGCCCATAGCTAATATACATACTTAACAAGACTTTCTCTTGTTTTTGGTTTTACTTAGAAATCAACACTAGTTAGATGACATCATTAAGCTATGGGCTAATCAGTGTTGTCTTTTGCATTGAGTAGCGAAAATGAGTTTCAGAAGAGAATAACTTGTGAGATTGACGAGGATGGAGAAGAAAAGGATGATAAGATGTTTCTCATATTCTTGCCCGTTTTACAATCATAGTTGAGTAATATTTAGGCTAAAGTTTCATTGAGCTCATCGTTTTTTTATTTCTATTTTCACATGTGCCCATCAACGTCAGGGAGGAGGAGCACCTTAAAGACACCGAGGGGGAGGAACGCCTCCAAGTAGCCTTGCACAGGTGCTACTCCTTTAACAAAGTTAAAATCTACTAATCAAGATCCTAATATAACTCATTGCTTGGATTAAGCCATATTTTTCTCACAGATCTTCACATATTTGCCTCCTCCTCTCGCGATGCCGCCACCTCCTCTCTCAACACCACCGCCCCCTCCTCTTGTGACACCACCAACCCCGTGCCGGCAAGTTTACCTCCTATTCCTATCCCTCGGACATATATTTGATGTTTATTTTATGATGTCGCTGAGGGAGCCTTTCCATTGTTCTTTCCTCTGGTTATTGTTAGCCTCCATTTGATTCATTCTTTGTGCTTTGGTAACTTTCTTGCCTGTGGATGTGTTGATCTTGCAACTTAATCTCTCTTTTGTATATTATAGTGTATAGTGGGGAGTTGTATACAAAACTAGGAAGGACCCATCGTGTTGCTGCGAGAAAATGAATCTCAATTGCAACAACAATAATGTATATATAGAAAAATAAAAATATCAAAGAAAGTAGCATAGAATAAGGTAATTTTTGGGGTAGTGATAAGATGTAGTTGCCATTAAAGTTACTATAGTATGTATCTATCATGATTACATTCAAATTTATACCAAGACGGATGAAAAGGAGGAGAAAATGACTATTCTAGCTACATTCTGCATATAAAATTGAAGCCTGTAAAGTAAAACAAAAAACAATCTATAGAAAGATGAAAAAAGTAGAGAGTCATTTGTGACAATGAGACCAATATATTGAGATCAGGAAAACTAAAATTCTAGTCTTACCGTGTATTAGGTGGAGTCGGTTATCGAGCATTACAGCATCATCAACAAATGGAGCAATCATTCTACCAACCAATAGATCAATGCCTAACTATTAATACCTAACTACTAATACAATAGGTAAGGAAGGAGAAATGGACACAGACAAGACAAAAGAACAGATGAGAACTACAAAGCGACCATCGTTGTAATAATGAAACAGTATTGCATATACTATGAGTATGCATGGAGAATCACAAAGAAAAGAATATAGCATACAATGGGACCTGGGCATACCGTGGAGGGAAAAAAAGATCAGTAAGCACACCATTACGCACCTACACCAACCTTGCATGGAGTCATGAAAGATTGCCACACAAGCAGTTGTCATCCAAAATTGAGGCACATGAACAACCTGAATGGGAAAAACAACCAATTATGCAGCAACACTGCCTCTAACCAATTATGCCAAATGCTGAGAACACATAGACCAGTGCAAAATCCAACATGTCAAACACCAATTTTAGAGCTGTTATCAAGTCGGTTAGTCAATCCAAGTCATCATGGGACTGACTAATCGACAAAATTACTTTATATGAAAGCAAATTAAAAGAATATTAAGACTTAATGATTAAGCATATGAAACAGCAAGTTCTCAACAACAATAACATTCTAAGCAAGAATTAAAATATGACATCAAATTCTCAAGTCTCAAATAGCAAATGACACAATATCACAAATCACCAACAGTCCAACACAACTTAACCCAAATCTCAAAACAAACGTCATCCAAGCCAAGATCATCCAAATAGACCCCCGTTCTAAGTCGATCCACTACTCTCATGAGTAGGACTAGGTGGAGTCTCCCCATAATCATCCTCAATATTCTTCATCGTCAACTATAAAAGGTTAATCATCATTTTCATTGTCGGGCTCCGGCTCATCATCAACCACCCTTGCATGCTGAGAATAACCTATCAACTCACTATGACCTCTCCTAGGAAGATTGCGACCCTGAAGCATGCGTGATGCACCAATGACTTCATCAACATGAGCCCATACAAGATCATCATTCCCATGAAAAATAGGTCGCTTATACCCAAGACCATACTGCCTGATGGACTTAACTATAATCTCAACACTCCTTGAGTTGGCAGCATTGAATGGTATGCCACACTCATAAAATTGGCTACATGCTGATTCACCCTCTATTTTTCTTTCTTAGTCTTCGTACATTGCTCAAGGGTAGTTTGACGAGGTCCATCAGCATGCCTTTCATCAACCACCTCTTCAGGTGTCTTCCAAAGCATAGAAGCAACTGATTTAGTTAGTTTCAGCAGCGACTGTTTAATTTGAAGTTCCGATTGCTTCTTTTTAGTGGCTATCCCAAAACTTGGATGAATAGAGGATTGAGAGGATCCTCTAGATGATATTGCTGGTTGCTGGATTTCTCAAACTTTATCGCCTTCATCTTCATCATCTAGTTTGAGCGGCTTGTTTCTCGTATTCTTCTTCAAGTAGTCATGCATCTCTTTCATGATAATTTAGGTTATTTTGGAGCATTTCTCCACATCTCCAGAACCCCTAGCAAGGTGTTGCTTCAATCTTCTGACTTTGGCATGCATTTGTTTGCCGCAAAGAGAACATTAGACAACATCCTTGTTCAGCAAGTCTGACAAAAACCCGTATTTCTACCCCGGGTCTTTGGATTTAGCCTTCTGTAGAGGATCCTTAGATGGATCATACTACTCTCTACCATCTGCTTCAATCGGATGTGAAGCGGCTGAACCTTGGTTTGCCATTGGATGTAGAACAACAAACCAGCAATCAAAAGAGGCTGAGTCAGCAGTAAGGCACCACATTCAATTTGTTAATAATTTAGATCTGCTGTAGAAGACGTAAATCTGAGGTATATGTATAATATATATCTATCGTATAATTATAGATCTACTGTATAAGTATAGATTTGATTTATAGATGTGCTGTATAATTAGAGAAATAAATTATTAATTTGTGAATTGATAATTTAAGAAATGTAGATCTGTTGTAAGAAATATATAGAAAATTTGTGCATAATCTAGATCTATTGTAGGAAACGCATAGATCTGATGTGTACATAATTTAAATCTATTGTGTATTTATAAATATGATGTGTATAAAATTTAGATCTGTTGTATAATAATACGTAAGTTTAAATTTTATTTATGTATGAGTTGTGTATTTATTAAGATTAGTAAATAATTAGATTATTTATATGTGAGATGAGTTTGTAGGAATTTTAGATTAGATGTGATACGATGATACGGTGATGTTAGATTAGATGAGATGTTCAAAAATAAAGTCGGTGACAACAAAAGAAATCTGTCACATAGGTCTTAGGCCTCAACATAAACGTTCAAAAATTTTGTAGTATTGTATTGTTCAGTGATGTTAGATTAGATGTGTCATCCATTCCCCACCGCGTCCCTAATTCCTCTGACAGAAATTGTTGATGTGCAAATTATATTAGAGATATGATAACTAATGATTTGTAATATTAAACTTTTTCATTGTAGACAATGTCGGAAACAATAACAGTTTATGATTTATACGGGGAACAAATTATTAGAAACGGACTATACGGGGATGACCTAAGTGCCTGTCACCGTACAGAAATGGAATTGGATAATCTTAGTACTATTAATTTTGAGGAGCTTAAGACCTGAGTGCTGCACATCCTAAATATCGACCCAACTTTATACAATATTGTCATAGAGGCATTGATGCCTGCTGGTGGAAGAAATTATTGAAAATTGTGTAAACTTAGAGGTGACAAATCTTGGAGCTCTTATGTTATGAGGGTGAGAAGCCCTAATCATGTCCCGGATGAGTGTATACTGTATGTGACAATAAAAGATAGTGTGCCACATACGAATGTAAATACTGAAGTAGCAGAATAGTTGATCGAGGCATGGGTAGGAGGGAAATATATGAATATTAATGAAACCATGTCACAGGATTTTGTGGATGTCCTGAACACAGAATTCATGGGTGGTCATTTCTGGCCTGGGGATGAGACTTACGTTGACGAAGGTAAAGACGAGGGTCTACAATTCTTGGATAGTGAAGGTTCGGATGCAGATTATGCGACCGTGGGATGGGACCTCCCCAACAATGGCTAGATCCAAGTAGGTTTGATTCTGCACGAATCCACGATGATAGTGGTTCAGACTGGGCATCAAATGAGTACAGATTACCATTAGGAAAACATTTTCAAAGCAAGGAGGATGCCAAACAAGACGTGACGATGTGGGCCATGTCACTATATCGGTCTTTCAAGGTCAACAAAACAAATCCACATCTCTATGTAGTGAAGTGCTTGGTGAAGGGATATTGATTTTACATTCGTGTTTCCCAGTATAAGGACAGTGAGCATTTTGTTGTTTTTAAAATCACTGAACATGACTGTTCGGTTACAGAAGTCTCACAGTGCCACAGAAATATGTCATCTACATTCGTGGCACGTGTAATTTTGTCGAGCCTCCATGCAAATCTGGACATGCCATCGAAAGAAATTGTTAGTCAAATCAACGACACATTTGGGTACAACATTCAGTACGGAAAGGCATGGAGAGCCAAACAACTTGGTCTTGATATGCTATTTGGATCTTTCTACAATTCATATAACTACGTGCCTAGACTGATCCAGCGTTGACACCAACCCTGGAACTATGATGGACATGGTTCATAATCTAGTTATGGACACAAACGGTGACATAGTGCCTGGAGCTGAATACATGGAGTGTATATTTTGGTCGTTTGGGTAGGTAATCTTTGTATTCAAGAACATGCGACCAGTAATTTGCGTGGATGGCAAATTTCTAACTGAAAAATATAAGGAAACTTTGATGACAACTGTTGCTGTAGATGCAAACAACCAGCTACTTCCCATGGCGTACGCCTTAGTAGAAGGCGAGAGGACAAACAACTGGTTATGATTTTGTGCAAATCTAAATAAAACTGCAATAAAGGATAGACAGAAATTGTGTGTAATCCATGATAGACATAAGGGTCTATTGAGTGCCATTGAATTCATGTTGTCCACTGAGGACCCCTAGAACAAATGAAATGACTTGATCAGCTGGTGGTGTAGACGACATATTGCGGCAAACTTCACCCATTTTAAAAGCGGATACCTAATGAAGAAGTTTAAGAAGTTTTTGATCAGAACTAGTGCCCTAAGTCCGAACAAATTTGGGAAGAGTTAGAAAAAGAGACTTCAAATCTAGGTAAAACTCAAAGATCAGAGGCAAGCAATTTACAACAGGTAGAGAATGAAGAAAATGTCGTGGGAAGTTCAGATGTGTCGAGACGACATAGCCGGAGAACAAGAATTAACAACTTTAGCGAATGGATCAATGACAAAACTCCTGAGAAGTGGTCGCTAGTGCACGATGAGGGAGGTGCTAGGTATGGTATAATCACAACCAATATAACAGAGGTGTACAACTTTGTGTTGAGGGGAGTGTGAGGTCTTCCGTTCGTTGGAATTGTGGAGTTTACCTGGCATCGCGCAGCTAAATACTTCCACAACAGGGCTACAGCTACAAGAGCACTACTTCGCACAACACCACCAAAATTTCCTCACAAAATACAGAGGTACTTAGAAATGAAAGCCGCGACCAATCAGAAACACTCAGTCGAGTGTATTCCTAACAGCATAAGGCAAACATGATTTGTTTATATGAAGAGTAAGAATGTGGGGGGTGGATACATGCAACAGATTAAGAAGCAAGGTGTGATTTTTGAAGATGACGTCAAGTGCACTTGTAACAAGCTAACTCTGTTGTATAAATCATACTCCCATGTGATGATAGTGTGTGGCCGAAAACAAGTCAAGCGAGATGTACCTATCAATTTACTATGGCTCACGATACCTTACTAAAACATGGACTGCAGAATTTGAGATTTGGGGGACTCAGCACCATTATAGACAGTTGTTGTGCAGGGCAGGCGAGATCCGATATGTTCCACCACCACACTTGGAGCAGAAAGGTCCTGGACGACGGCAGACACATCGAATTGGCAATGACATGGATAACGCAGAACGCGACGAACTGCGAAAGTGTACCATTTATCGACAGCCTGGCCACACGAGGAGGACATGTCCTACTACATCCGGACGTCATGGAACTTGATTCAGTAATGTTATGCAATACTTACTCATTCTTCTCTAGTATTTGATTTGCAATTCATTTTACATGAAGTATTAACTTAATGTTCCTGCTTGCATACATGGCTCACGATTGTCGACAGCTTCCTGAGTTACTTGACCTGTACTACGACGATTGTCATCAGTCTCAAGCGTTGAGGGCTAGAGAGGAGCTGCAGGCCTTCCGACTGCGATCGCCTAGCACGGCCTGGCCTCTCGACAGGAGATACATTGCACGATTGAGAGCAGTCGGATTACTTCCTTTAGCCAGGACGATTACCAGAGCGGAGTCTTTCAGGGATGACTGATCACTGCTCTCTGCTCTAGCAGATAAATGGAGGCCTGAGACACACACATTTCACTTCCGGTGGAGGGAGATAACCATTACCCTCGAGGACGTGGCAATGCTGTTCGGTCTGCTGATTCGCAGACAGGCCTGGGTACCACCACCCACTACTGCAGGATGGGATGCCATGTTCATATGGAGATTTCATCCACTGCCTCTGGGGCAGGAGCCCTTCCACCATGATGTTGGAGTTCCTGCGGCTTGGCTCGCTCACTTCAAGACTTGTCCAGTGGATGCCGACGAGTGGACAGTCAGCCGACACTTTGAGGCATATCTGCTGCACCTGTTCAGTGGCTTCATGTTCATTATTATGCTTAAACATGTTATATTTACAGCTATTTCAATTATTGCATTTAATTATTACCTTTGTACTTCTCTACAGGTACGCACAACGACACCGTGGATCGTTGGCTTGTTCCACTAGCGCAAATGCTCACTGACACCCCGATCGAGCACAACCCACGCATCAGCTGGGGGTCGGCGGTTCTCAGGGTGAAATACAGAGCGTTGTGTAATGCCTGCATTCGGCGTGCCCGACAGGTGAATATGGTCGGGTGTCCTCTACTTCTTCTGTTGTGGTCGTACGAGCACCTCCCTATTGGATGACTGGTCATCACCGACGCGCCGGTGGCTTTGCCAGAGGGGTACTCGCACAGAGATGAGGACAATGAGATCGATCGGCCAACCATGGGGGATCGTTGGTTGCAGCACGGGCTGCAATGGGCCACCATCCAGGTACATGAATGCTACAACGCACAGAGTGGCGAGTTCGAACTGCTCCATCCTTCACAAGTTATATGGAGGCCCTATACGGCTGCCTACATAGAGAGCACAACACCAGGCGAGATCTCATCGGTATGTGTGGAGGATCGGGACTTATGGTTCACCCGATTTGTTCTTGTCTTTAGCCATATGTTGGAGGTGTACGCTCCATGGAGGTTGATGCGTCAATTTGGCTTATTCCAGACGATCCCCCCTCCAGACACTGCACATCAGTTGTTGCACAACCAGCACGAGTAAGTTCACGATCATCTCAGCCCAGAGTGTTTTTTCTCTATGAAAATACTGAATAATTTTGATTTTTCCGCAGGCAAAGCAGGAAGGACAAGAAGACTATCACTTGGGAGAACCGATAAGCTCCTTACACTTGTCACTGGGAGCAGGCAGCAGCGATAGACGTAGTGTGTATGGAGAGGCCATACGATGCTACGACATATGACCACTACCTCCGATGGTACATTCCTTGCACTAGTGCTCGCATTGCCCCACCACCTCTAGTGCCTGCAGATGTGCCCACAAGCAAGGTACATCGCCAGGTACACACCGATAGTCTGTTTCTTGTTTGTTATTGTTATTTCCACCTGGCATTGTTTTGTGGTCTCACAGATTGATGGTCTCCGTACGATCACCTCGTTGACACGGCCGCTCATCGAGCGAAGGCAAGCATGTGTACCTATCACATTCGAGGAGTACGAGAAGGCCATCGCCGCCATTCACTGCCTCGCCTCCCAACTAACATCGGAGAGCACCGCCATTCCCCCGACACTTGTTGCACCTCCACTGCCACAAGCCCCGCCTAGACATATGCTACCACCGCCGCTGGCTACTCATCGTCCCGATGCAGCGGGGCCATCAGGTACGGCCATTGACGCCCCGATTTATCTTGGTGTGCCCCCGAACCACTCTTACCGTACAGGTGTTCCACCTCATTTTGAGCCGCCGTTGTGTGGTGCTGTACGGATCTCTAAGGGTCCCCATGTGCTGCCTTCCGCCTCCATGTCTGATTCTAGCCTAGGCTTCAACATCACAATCGACTCAGACAACTAGCACGTCGCCTTGTCGCAAGGACGGTGGACGAGCAACTGGCTACGTCCTCAGCTCCTATGGTTGCACCTCCCAGCAGGCTCCCACCATACATTCCTCCTCGGTCAGTCCGTGCCAACCCAGAGGTGGTACTCAACCCTAAGTACGCGGACTTAGCTGTGAGTCTTTGAGACTCAGCAAGACAAGATATATTAACTTACTTATAATTATACACACAAAACAACTCATGAACAGTCAATGCAACAAAAGATCAGGTTTCCATCACTGAAGATGCACATGAATTTTGTAAAACAATAAAATAATATAAAAACCAATTTTTTAACAGCTTATATTTCTATTGGTGAGACTATCATACTTGTTGGTGAATATTCACACTTAGTTTACTCTGCAAAGGCGTTCCATACCACAACATCTCTTAGGCACAACAGTCGACGCTATACACGTCCTTATGCATTTCTTTTAACGCATGACTGGCACTAAGAAAACAAAGCCTTTAGCCATATAGGGGAAAATAGAGCCCACCCGGATATGTGCGCACACACTGACTACGCACAAGCCGTTGTAGTGTGCCGTAGCCCCACCACTTCAACTTCCACCACAACTACCAGAGAACCATGCATGTTATATTTTCTATAGGGTTACTGAACTTAGTCCGCCCCATCCCAGAACCATGGCGGTTATAGAACAAGCATTGGACACTCACCAAGTTGTTATTAACTTAAACAATTTTATAACATTCTACTACAACAACGACCACAGATCAACTTGCAACAATAGATCTCAAGCACATATCTCCACAACAGATCATAACCACAAATTCAAATCACTAATGTAAATGCCACTAAATCAACCTATACATGCTTTCAATTATTTTTCATCAAAAATATGCAATTTCAATGTATAAAATAATAATAGATTATATGCATCAAGGGTGGTGTACACAACTTGCCTTGATTGGTTGTTGAATCCAGAAATTCTTCCTCAAATACTGCTCCGAGGTCTAGTGACGGATCTGACGATTTCAGACGAAAAACAAATAAATAACTACTAAATAATTAAATACAAATTATGCAAACCTTCAATCTAAGATTTCAAGACTTGCTAGGAATGTTCGGTTCAGATCTATGCCTCAATCTACAAATCTGAAACCTAAAAACTAATAAGAAACCACTCCAGGGACTAACTTGCAAATAAAATCATTACAAAAAGATCTCTGGTTCTTAAAACTAATCTAATCCTTATTTTCCTCAAGGGAGTAAAACACAACACACACACCTTCAGGAAGGAGAAAAAGTGGCGGTTGCTCAGCTCAACTCCAACAAATGACGGCTTCTCTTCCTCTCACCCAGTTCATCCTGAATTTCTTGCTATTGTAATGGTTGAAATCCCTCTTATTTATAGCCTCATGGAATCAACCTTTTTGAATCACATTCCAATTCTTAGTTTCTATATAAACATGATCACTTTCCTTCCTTCCAAATTCCCTTCATTTCTTTGAAATTTGGATCTCATTCCAAATTTGTTCTTTCCTAATTTGGATTGACTCAGTTATGTTTGAGTCTGAATTCAATCAAATCCAATTGAGTTCAATTAGGTCCCAATTTGATTTAAGGTTAATATTTGGATTCTTAGTCAAAATTTTGGGGCATCACATTTCTTTGTTATAATAAAACGGTTGCTTAAGATGTGGCTTTGTCTAGTCTCTTGTGACGTATACGCGATCCGCTGGGGGAGGCGGTGATGAATCGTCGACTAGCTGGTGAAGAGAAGGTATGCAGAACAATGAGATTGCTTATAGAGGCTCGGGAAACTGACAAAACTGCCTATCTGTAAGTGCACTTAAGTAAGCGTCTTCAACCATATCTCCTCTAGCTGCGATAGAATGATCCAGTTCAAAACATTCTGGTCAAGAGCATAAAAAAGTTGAAGAAGAAAATAAAAAATGAATAAATAAAAAAATAGTAATAAAAAGTGTTTAAATTTAGATCTCTAATTAGGGCAATCTAGCAACTTTGTATAAATTATAGCATAGTGATTGTTTTCTTTAGCTATTGTTTGTTCTAAACCCTATATGAAAGAAGTTGTCAAAATGATTTATTAGGCTCTCTCTTTTCTAAGGTTGATATATGATAAGCCGAATATTGCATTTGGAAATTTTAAATTTCTTAGATCAACTGTTTTATATGCATTGATGTGATGTGAATTTTTAGAAGTTGTTTATTGAAAATCTGATTAACTAAGGCATTCCAATTTCTGGGAAATTCATTCACATCCTTTGCTTGAGGACAAGCAAAATGCTAACTTCGAGAAATTTGATAAGTGATAAATTTGTAGTGTTTTTACCCTAAGTTTGCCAATAAAAACATGATAAAAACATGCTGAAAACTCTTTTGACGCGATATTTTATTTATATTTTTGTATTATTTTTACAATTCACTTTCACGGTTGTGTTTGTCATGTTCCAAAAATCAAACCTACAAAATTTGAGGATGTTTCAAGTTCATTTGAACCAGTTTCGACAAAGAACACCAAAACTGGACGAAAAGGAACTCTGATCAAACACGCCACAGTCGAAATCAACTGGTCGAATACACTTGAATGACGAAGAGCCATGATCGAATACGCCATAGTCAAAGACTCCTGGTCGATCGCAACTGGGCACCTAATCGAACACGTGTCAGTCGAACACATCCCAATCGAACACGCCTGGTCACCTGGTCATTATGTCACCACTGACCGAGCCCAGCACAATTGTGGGCACAACCCGTACCACAAGTCGTGCTCAGCTCAGTTTCCAGGGGTGTTTTGATCGATTTTGGTGTTTTTAACACTGATTAATCTATTTCTTGCGCCGTTTAAAGCCGGATTCCGTCACCTGCATGTCAAGAGTTATATTTGAGCACGTAAACCCATTGTATCATAAATAGAAAAGATTTTGACTCAATTATTATGCTTTCATAGATGTTTCCTTAGATGCTTTTTATATACTATTTTTAGGGTTAGTTTTAGTTGAGTCCCTTGTCTATTTTCTGTGTTTGTAAGTCGACAAGGATGACAGACTTAATTTTAAAGTAATCAAGTAAGTTTTCATTTATTTCTTATTATGTATGTACTTTTATGGATTTTTGCGAGTAATTCACTTCTAGGGTTATGGATAACCTAATCCGGAAGGTATAATTCCTCCTTGATCTCAATCTTAAGTTTTGCAATTAGTTCCTTACGTTTTCTTCCTCTAAACCCTAAATCCTTGTTCTGGTAATAGACGTAACAATTGAGCCTTAGCAAGAATTTCGGAGAGTTCTTGAATCCTTAGTGCTTTGACACGCGATCCTGAACAGGAGATAGGCTCTCGCCAAACTTAACCGTGGAAGCGATCCTCTAACCATTGTACCAACGACAGTACTGTCAACTTAATCTATCTTGAAAAATAATTGAAACTAACTCGCAATTCTCGAACCTTAGATAGAATTACGCCTGATGGTTATGGAATTCCCAAAACCCTAGGTTTTTCTTTTTGTTTCTAAAACTCTAGATTTCATACTTACTCTTTACTGCTTTAAATTCTAGATTGATAGTTTTAGTGGTAGATTTATTGGTAGAAAAACAAACCTCCAAATCATTCAGACTTAATTAGTAATCTGTTAGCCTAAAAGACGAATATGCTTGTTCCTCGTGGAATTCGATCCTCAAGTGTTTAATGTTCAACCGTTCGCTTATGGTTATTAAACACACACCATACTCGCCTCTTTCGCACGCGATCACTGAGTACCACAGTTTGATAATCTAGATTCTAGATGCATAAATACAAGTTCTTTGAATTGACTTCTACATCTTTTTCGCACGAATTATATTATCACGAGGGCTCAATGACTCCTCTATTGCTAACCCATTCAACAACTTCTACATCTTTGAAGTGACTTATTTTAAATGTTGCAGCATCTGAGTACCACAGTTTGAAAGTCTAGAACTGCATAAATATAAGTTCTTTGAAGTGATTTCTACATAATTTTCCCACAAATTATATCATCACGAGGACTTGATGACCCCTCCGTTGCTAACTCATTCAATAACTTCTACATCTTTGATTTGACTTATTTAAAAGTTGCAGCAGCTAAGTACCACAGTCTGATAGTCTAGAGCTACATAAATATAAGTTCGTTGCACTTAATCAAACCCCTACCATCTATTGCTCGTCATTGTAACTTAGCATTTACTACATCAGAATTGTGTTGGTCACGATAAAATCCCAGTTAACTTGTAAACTACATAGCTATTCATACTATCATTTTGTTGTATTTGTTTGGTGAAATTTATGTTCCGAAGACCACCTCTTTTTTGGTATCAGGCAATGATTGCTCTTGATAAGATGACGAGGGGAGTAGCATGGAGGATCTTGATATTCTTGTTGTTGATATGCCACCAGGCACCGGTGATGCTCAACTATCAATGTCCCAAAGGCTTCAATTATCTGGTAATTATATGTCTGATTGATGGACCATGCTTCTTGTATCATTGATCTCGTTTCATTGCTTCAGTGCTGGTTCAATTTTTCCTGTGTCGCATTTGAGTTTAGAAGCTGTTTTTGATTCTTTTTGAATGTTTATATGATTGCTGCAGGTGCTTTAATTGTTTCAACTCCGCAAGATATTGCCCTAATTGATGGTAGAAGAGGAGGCAACATGTTTTGAAAAGTTAAAGTTCCTGTAAGGATTTATGGTTGCACTTTCCCTTAAAACTTTGATTAGTAATGTTGTTTTTCTCCACCATTTTAATTTTAGCACATCTCAGATATTACTCCAGGTAAGTAGTCATATTGTCTAAGTTTTTGCATACTCCTCTCTCTCTCTCTAGCCTATGGGGCAGCTTTCCATTTTTTTTTTTTACTTTCGATCTATTTGGCCTTTGATCACAACTCGTGTGATATTTTGGCAGATTTTGGGACTGGTGGAGAACAAGACTTGTATCAAGTGACCGAAGTGCCGTGAAAAAGCTTATATCTTTGGTCACGGTGGAGCCCAGAAAACTGCAGAGGACATGGATTTGAAGTTTCTTGGTGAGGTAAACTTATTTTCATGTAAAACAATAATTACATGAATTGCTTGAACTTCAGATGCAATTGTTGTCGCCTTGTTTATTGCCTTTTTTTGGAGAAAATGTTTGACACGTTGTTAATGCTTTACTTTTCATCTCTGATTGTAAACATATGATCATGGAATAGTTAACCAAAATACTTGTGTTAAATATCTCCTAATCTTTGTGCTGTAGAATTAAGGAAATAGAAAGTATGTGCAGCAATATTGTCAGAGTATGTGGCCCTGTTGATTTCTACTGCTATTGAATGATTTGTGTTGACTAATAAATCATCTTTTCTGACTGATCGGCTTAGTAATATTGTTACAATTTACTGAAAAGCTCTAAACAAATGATATTTGAACAATTTAGTGGCCATGCCCTCTGGTAGTTCCATTTAATGTTTCTTTGTTGAAATGTTATCCAACTTCGTTCGATTTTCACATGCACATGAACAATTCGGTCCAGATATCAGGCATAATATTCTTTTTAATGTATTCTTTACTTAAAAGCTCTGAACAAATATGCCTAAAAGCGTAAATAAGATTGAACAACACTTCTGGAGCAACTCATACTTTGATTTGATTCGATATTATTACTTCTCTAGCATTCTTGTACCTTTTGTGTTTCGATATTATTACTGCAGTTTTTCCAGTTCTTTTTTAATCTATGTGCGCAACAAGTCTTTCTAACTTTATCAGATCATTTCGTTTTTGTTTCCCCTGTGCCGCGATACCTCTTGAGCTTGACATCAGGACTAGCTCTGACGAAGGCGAGCCTATTGTCGTATCATCGCCTAACTCTGCATCAGCACAAGCATACAATCATGTTGCTGAAAGAGTGACTCATAGGCTCAAGGACTTAGCTGAGGACCGCCTGATGGGCCCAGAAATCTTGCTTTGAGGATTCAGATTTCAGTCTACCAATGAACCATCATTTTTTTTTCTCGTTTTCTTTGTGTTTTTGGGTGCTGTGTGATCAATTTCTGCATGGAGGAACTCTGTTCATAGACTTGTAATCACTTCAGGTTTTCTTTTTCCTGGGTTGATCAATCTGTCATTATACTGTAGTTTATCTATAATCCTCATCATTATGGTTTTCATCAAAATGTTAGAGTCGATTAGACAGAACTGAAGAAGGCAAATAAAAAGTTGTCACAATTTTCTGAAGAAGGCAAATAAAGAGTTGTCACAATTTTTTCTCCAGTTGAGTGTGCTTAGATCAGAAATTAACAATCCAAAACAACATGAGTTGGAACATTGGGAATTTTCTGCGAGATGATTAACTCAATCCCTCTTCAGATTTTTGTTGAACAGTTGAGATGATGGAAACGAAACTACTTTATATTTTGTTCTAAATGGGTAAAGAAATAATTAGTTCTATACTACTATAAAAGTGTTAATTTATCAAAATATTACAGGTTATGAGTATAACATGTGGGATTTGGTTTCTATGTTAATAAGACACTAAATGATATTTTGTTTATTTGCAATTTCGGTAGTGGTATGGAGTTAACTGTCTAAGTAAATGTATATAATCAAATTTCCTTAGAAATTTTAAATTTTGCATAGATATTTTTTTATCAACTATTTATTACATGGATATAAAAAAAATTTGTTACTGTGCATAATGAAAGACAGCATAGATAAGATTTATAGTTCAAATTTGACTCTCGTTGTATTGGTGTTTGGCAAAGAAAATTTTCTTTTTGTTTCGCTCTGGGAAGTTTTCTCTCTTTTATTTTATTTTTTGCGGGCGTGTCATTCTATCTTTAATAGAAAATATAAAGAAAACGCAAAAAACAAGGAAACTACATAAATTGCTCTTTATTAATCCTTCAATGAATTACAAGAATACAAGTTTTTATACTGTTTATTTTTTCTCTTCAGCGTCACGAGAAAATCTGACTATAGGTTCTTGTGCGGATCTTTGGTTCTCAAGGCTTCATAAAATTCTCGATTAATTATCTCTACTAAGTTTTTACTTAGTAGAGAATCTCTGATTAAGCTATGCTCTAGGTCGTCCTATTCAAGCTTTACTTCTGCTCTTCATGCAACGGATGAGAAATGCGATGCAATGTAATAGGCTGTGGTGATGATGGCCTTTGCTTCATTAGTTTTGGCCATGAAATCATCTGGTCTTGTCGGCACCTAGATAAGGATAAAGTCACATGGCTAGCCTCATCAACAACTAGCCATTCAATTGTTCGGCTTCATCAATCGCGGACAAATATAAATTCACATGGCTAGCCTCATCGGCACCTAGCCATGCAATTGCCCAGCCTCATCAGTCGCGGACAGACTTATTGTCTTCACTTCATCAGTACCCGGCAACAAGTTTGTTGATGAAGACAGTTTGATGTAGTGCAGGGTCAATTGTTCGGCTTCATCGGTTGTGGGCGGATGCATGGATGAATGTGACAAGACTTATGTAGTCTTGCATGATGCACATGACGAGCAGAAATAGTGCTTTTGATGAATATGATATGCTCCCTCAAAAATGAGGCATGAGTAGTTTTAATATGAGAGGTGACATGTTAGTCAGGCCTAGCCTTATTGGCTGAGTGGACAGAAGCATGTTACGAAGATTGTCTGTACAAGACTCTTGTGAGGAGCAACACATCTTCGGATCTTTTATGAAGATTGATCAAAGGCTTGTCGTTCGTCTATCTTGCTGACGCATTATGGAGATGGGGCGTTGATTGCGCTCCCGGTGTGAGGATGTCATAGACATGTCTATGACTCACCATTAAGGATGAAAGCCATCGTGGTAGGACTGAGCGAAGAGAAGAGTTTTGGCTTTAGAGCCTATCTCTTTTGCCTCTTCGTTTCTGTGTTACCGACCCTTTTCTTTTTTGGCTATCCTCCTCTCCGTATGTCTTTCTTTTCTCTGTCTCCATTGAAAGGATAAGAGAGGGTCTCCTATAGAGCCCAACCTCTCATATTTATTAGGAAATAATTTTTTGTTATTTAAGGATGGACTATCCTCTTTCTCATGACAAGTGGGGCTAGTTGAGGGGTATCATCTGTCCACAAGAGCCATTGTTTATCCAGATAGTTAGTGGAATTTAACAAATTCTTGACGTGCCCTCTCTCATGATACGTGGAGTTTATCTAACTTGAGAGATACATCTTTTATTTCTTTATTTATTTTATTCTTCACCTATTTTTGGTACAAAAATTCATTCAACAACTAGTCACTATAATTTTATCAAAAGTCTATACTCTCTGGACTTTACATCATGATATTTATGCACAAATATGGTTTCGATAATGAAAAGTTTAAAAACCACCTAAAACTTAATGAAACTAGACCCATATCCTCATTATAGATAAGGACAAAAATTAATAAGATATTTCCAATACAATAGACGAGTGCGAAGGTGTTATGGATCATGCCCTACACCACCTCCCCAACCTCCCATCCCCCCACATCCCCTTATGTCATTATTGATCATGCTCACACTTGCATCGCTATTTGCCCCTGACAACCTTGTGGGGATGCGGGGATAAGACCTGAGCATCCTTATGTTTGGGCTAGGCTCAAGCAAAGCCTAATTGTATCAAGTCAGCTAGGCCGCTAGAGCTCACCTTAACCTAGCGTTGTAAACTAGCTGCACAGATGCATCGGTAAAACTCACACTACACAAATTTAGGCAAGCCACATTAAAGAGCTTAGGTCGGTTGGACCCACCAAGTTCAAAATTAGGTTGGACCACACCCAATCAAGTTTTCTAATCTTCATATGTCTTCGATTACATATAAAGTAAACCATAGACCAAGCCAAGCATTATACCTTTGAAACTAGAATAGGCTAAGCTTGATCGGGCTTGTGCGAGTCAACAACGATGAGTTAAATCTTGATCAAATCCAGCCGTCAATCTATCACGAGGATGGTTGGCGGAATTTCTTCATCAACCAGGTTGCACTGCTGATTCAAAGATAGGATCTATCACGAGGATGGTGTTGATTCAACCTTCATTGATTATTTTGGTGATCAATGATAAACTTAATTGTGAGACTAACATGTTTGTTGAATATATGTTTTAGTCTTCAATCAGATTGCAAGATGATGGTGAAAAGATCGCTTCAAAGAGGATACATGATTAAGCTTCCTCATGAATGAACAAGCTCTATCACAAGTAAAATCAAATATTAAGTATCTATTTTCTAAGATTTTATTGGTCTTAGTGTTTGAAGATTGCCAGATTACTAGATTCTTATTTTCTAATTTTTGCTGTACTAAAAAATGGGGCTCGGGATTAGTAGTTTGATGATATCTCGTGTGAGAAACTCAAATGCATGCACTATTCACTCACTATATCATAACAATATTTTTGAGTTGTTTTGGATGGTTAGTGAAGGCATCGTAATTTAAATTTACAAAATTCAACTTGGGTGGAGGTTTTAAAGTGTCCTGGTGTAAACCTAAATTGTTTGAATGGGCCATTTTTAGTTTGTTGCTTTTGCGACAACTAGTTTTAGTTGGTGGATTATAAATAGATGGTTTTGGGTTTTCATTTGTAAGCTTTTGCACTAAGATTTATTGACATATAGCCCAAACACACTCTAGAGTATTCAACTCTCATATGTTGCATTAGAGTGAGATTATCTAGTGAGCTCATTTGCATTAATAGAACATTTAGTGAGTTGAGAGACTTGTGTGAGTTTCTCCTCGCGAGTTTGAGTTTTTAGCACTTAATTGGTGTCAAGTAAAGAGTTTGAGTTTATTACTCTTGGTGATTATTGTCACCTAGACGATTAAGGGAGTTCAGAGATCTCTCCATCGATGAAAATTGTCGGAGAGACACAGTGGTGTTGAAATGAAATACTTGATGCTCGCATATCCAAAGTAGAAAAGGAGCAACCCTAATAGATATTAAAGCAAAACTCACGAGTAAGTGTTTCAACAAGAAGTAGAGAAGACCCAACGAGTCTCCAAGACTCGTGATACATCATTATATCATTCGATCATCTCTCTATTAATTATTTCTCTACTTAGATTGTCATTCTTCAACTATCTGTCACTCTAGATTTCAAAACTTATTTGAGCATTTGATCACTTGAGCCATAATTAATTTATATTGTATTTGCAAAAACTTCATTTTTCTTTCATTCTTGCAAAATCGGCTTTTAGCCAAAAAATTTTAAACAATCTATTCACCCCTCTAAGTAGTCATCCTCAATCCTACAAGCAATTGGTGGAATTTATCCGCCAGCCGGGCTACACCGTTAATTCAAAAGATGGACAGTCAGATCTATCACAGGATGGTTGGCAGAATTTATCCACCAGCCGATGCAAATGTAGCAGAGTAGCACGCATAAGCAGCAAGAACGAGAACAATGGAGCAATGCAGAGCAGGAGGCCGCACCACCATGACCCCATCATAGATCCTAACCTCCTCTCGCTTGCTCCCGACGCCGCCGCCTCCTCTCTCGACCCGCGGCCCCCTTCTCTGGCGACGCTGCCGACCCCTCACCGGCAAGTTTACCTCCTATCCCTCCTCTTCGTATTTGTTGTTGGACCTGGGACACGTATTTGATGTTTATTCTATGATTTTGCTGAGGTTTTGTTCTATCCTCTAGTTATTGTTAGCCTCGATTTGTTGCATGTTTTGTGCTCCGGTAACTTTCTTCACTATGGATGTGTTGATCTTTCAACTTAACCTCTATTTTGTATGATTATAGTGTATAGTGGGGAGTTGTATACAAAATTTCAAGAGAGAAAGATAGCAGATTGCTTTGAGGTAATATTTCTCGAATGCTAATCTGATTTATATTTTTGTCCAAACTTGTACCTGATTGTGAACAGTTATTTCATGATTGGAAATTTCTAAGTTTAGCAAACATATCAATGATTGATATAACTATTGTTGGCATGGTTTGTAATATCCTACCTAAAATATGGCTGCTTGTTCATATCAATAATTCAGAAACTTGCTAGGATATGACTGCTTGTTCTGATATTTCAGAAACTTTATGAGATGTTTGCTTTTGCTTATACTACAATTTCAGAACTTCTGAAAGTGTTCCAAATTGATTGTGATGATTTGCTATCTGTTAACTATTGTTGGAGGGAATTCTTCGAGATAACATATTTTCTATTGATTGTTGTGTTGAGTGTTTTGATGCCTCCTGAAACATGAGTTGTCCTATAATATTCAAGTTCAACTCTCAAATAATGGTCAAGATTATTTTATTGCTAAGATAATTTTCTAATGGATCAAGTCTCAAATAATAATTTTCTCATGAAATAAAGTAGGATTTTATGTGACTACCAATAGTTTGGATGAATTTTTTATATCCAAATGAAACTTTAATGTTATTTGGACACACTAATAAATACGAAACTTGTAAGATTTGACGGTTGAAACTTGTATGTGACTACCAATAGTCTGGACAAATTTAAGTGCGATTTTATGTGACTTTTAATAGTTTAGATGAATTTTTTGCATCCAAACAAAACCTTAAAATTATTTAGACACACTGATAAATGCGAAACTTGTATGGCTCGAAGGTTGACCGGTATTAAAATTTGTACTGAATAGGAAAAATTGAAAACCAGTATTAAAATTTGTACTTTAGGAAAAAATTGAAAAGCGCCGTTGCCGGGGATCGAACCCGGGTCACCCGCGTGACAGGCGGGAATACTCACCACTATACTACAACGACCTTGCTTATTGTACCTTTAGTTAAAATGTTTATTAAACATTTCTGTACAATCTTTTACCTATTATACACTTTTTTGAAAAAACGCGTTCAAAATTTGGTACTCACAACCTAATTTGGCCTTTGTTTGCTTCCATGCTAAATTTTGACTAACCAAGATAATTTAGTCAATTTTGACCATCATTTCTTATATAATAGTAGTCAAATATGTGATGTAGATTTTGTATGTCAACAAATTAGTTAAATCATAGTATTCTTTGATTTAAACCAAATACTCCTTCCTAGTCAATTTTTTTTGTCATGTCACATTTTTATCTATAACCAAATTATGACTTGATTATTTTTAATTCTCAACCAAATGTATTTATAGGTTGTCTGACGCTGCTCAAGTTTGGTGCTTAACTTGGCACTGGAGTCAAATAAATACTTTTTTATTGTCCATGCTCAAGCATGGACACCAGCCTACGCATCAAGTGAGCGCGAGTTTTTTTAGTTGCTGTCTTCTTGATTCTTTTCTAACACTTTTTTTTCTCTCCTCTAATGAATAAACAAATATTTATTGTTCTCTCTCCTCCTAGACAACTCTCCTCATTAGAGAACTTGACTCTCTAAGTAAATTTTTACATGTGTGACATATAGAATCAAAAATGCCAACTAGAGGGGATGAATAGGAGGCTTTTTAAAAAAAATTTCAATTAAACAGTTTTTGCAAGATGTTTAGGATGACCTAGAGTTGCGAAGGATTTATCAACAATCTAACATCTAATTGCGATTAATCAATATAAAATATACAATTTAACATACAACTAGAGTAGTGTAAACAATTGTGTCAATGTAAATATAAATTGCAAGAGAGAATCAAATGACATATAGTTTTTATTGAGGTCTCGGAGACTCGCCCGGTCTCCCCTACTCCTCATTGAAGCACTCACACGTGAGTCTCGCTTCTATATCCACAAAGGATATCTTCACTTGGATTGCTCCTTCCCCACACCAGATAGGCGAGTACCAAACCTTTCATACTTATTTGTCGGCCTCTCCAACAAACTTCAACCGGAGAAATAGCGATTCTCCTCTGACACCGTCTAGGCGAAGGCGATAGCCAAGAGTAACAAGTCGAACGCTTTCACTTGAACGAATCAAGTGCGAGAAACTCAAATAATGCAAGTGGATGCACACACTAGCACTAGCTTGCAAATGGTGGATGAAGTGCACTAAGCACTCTTAGCCTCTCACCAAAACTTTCTCTCTAATTTTCTCTAAAAAATTTTGGCTCAAATCTAGCCTCTAGATGCAATATAACAAATCCAATGAACTTAGCTAGTTTATACACAGTGTTTTCAACTTCTTGAGCAGCCTCAAATAAAACCAAACACGAGATATATATAGCCTCTCAAGAAAACTAGCCATTTGCAACCAGCTGCGCCAGATTTGTACAGGCCGGATACTGTCCGGCTAGTACAACAAATTTTGACCATTGCAAACTGTTAGTTACCGTTGGGACACTTTTTGTAAAGGCCGACAAAGTCCGGCCCGTCCTAGACAAAAGCCTTCAGACATATATATCTATCTCTGTTTCACTCTCAAATACGAGGCACAAACAATTTGTACAGGCAGAGACATTGTGCGGCCCGTCCCATACAAAAGCCCCTGGATGGATGCAAACGTCTCTGGTTCACATTTGCAAAACGCTTAAAGATTTTGTACAGGCCGGATATTGTCCGGTCATGCCAGACACTGTCCGACCAATGCAAGTTAACAGTAAAACAAGCATAACTTTTGATCTAAAGATCTGATTGAAATGTTTTTTGTCTTGTTGAAAAGATAACTCAAAGGGTTACAATTTTGTCAACAGGAGCGAGACCTAGATAGGCCTAAATATTTCTAGTAAATTCAAAAACTTTCCTGTCACCAAAATGTCCAACACAAATGTTATTTCTAATACAATTTGTCTATTTTCTCGCGGATATGTCTGCTAACACTCAGCATAGACCATGACAAAATTGATTTACGAACTTTACAGCAACAAGTCAAATATCCGATCGAAAACAGGTGGTCGAGTGGATTTGGTTGAGCGTACGCAAGCGAGCTGAAGACTGATATGACTAGCTTGAACTCCTACGACTACAACCAAAACCTAAAACAAGATACAGCTAAACCGGCAAACACGACCACGACCACACTCCAAGCAAGGATACGATCAGAATGTGCAAATATGACCACAACCAACTCTAGTAATGAAACATATTGCTCTAGCTGGCATCACGACTAAGTGCAGTTTTCAAAATATTTTCTTTAATGCAACACAAACTACACTTAGACTATCTTAGCAATGCAAGAGATGATTAAGTCACTATTGCAAGATGATATGAATGCATTTGAGTTTCCACACTAGATAGACTCAAATTACTAGTTTCTGACCCCTCTTAATAGTATAGTCAAACTAGTAAAATGAAGTTCTATCAATCTGGTCTATCTCCAAACACCGAAACCGGTAAAATCTAAAGAAAACAATCCTTAATCTTGGATTTTACCTTCGATGAAGTACGACCTCATGAAGCTCGACCACTCAATACTTATCCTCGCGGAACTTGATCTCACTCGAGATGACTCATATCGGCACATCCTCTTCACGCCCTTGCTTGCTTTCATCTCGCAATACGCCTTGAGACTACAACACATATACTCAATGCACAACATTAGTCTCATATATTGGTCGTCATTAATCACCACCAGAGAAATTACTCCACACAGAAATTAGCTCAACAAATTTTCTTTCCGGTGAAATGACAAACATATAGATTCATATATGATAAGAAATGCGTACATGATCTATATTACTCATGTTATGATAATGATCAGCATAAGCTCGATGTAAACACAAATGACATACATGATGTGCTCCTCCTTAACACCTACTTCGATCTTAAACCACGACAAGGAAGACATCAACTTTTGCACAAACATAGATAACTAATCATTCTGAGCTTCTCCTCAACATATGCATCGATATCAAGACCACAACAAGGAGTCATCAAACTTCCGGATTTATCACATGACATTTCGATTAATCAATTAGCATAGGCTTGATGTAACCACACAGAGCTCCCTTTCAACATATGCATTAATATTAAACCTCAACAGGAAGTCATTGACTTCTAGGGTTTAACAAATCACAATTCAAAATACTTGTGCTAAACTAGGATGTATACAAGTTGTCATTTAATCATCAAGGCTATCATTATCCAAATTAACATTAATCATCAAGGGTTTATTCAAATCATCATTAATCATCAAAATCTAGATACCTAGATCCAACATGACAAACTCTCTCTCAAGCATCCCCGTTGGACTCAATCTTACACAAAGAAGGCTTATATGTTGTATCATCAAATTCTTCACAACATTCACTTACATATATAGTACATAACTTTGGCATGCTACAAAGCGCCTACAACACCTATTTCAACATGCAACCATAGTACAATATTGTCATTATAAAATGACAGATATCTTCCTGAACATCTATAAGGATGAAAATTATGTTTGAAGTTCCCTATAATTTAAGAAGATTTTCAAAGTCGTCGAATTTCATTTAGAAGATTCTTAGATATATTTCATCTCATAATTAGAATTATTCATGTGATATAATGACTCCAAAAATCTTTTTATACATAAAAAATTTTCTATACAATTTTTATCATGTAAGACTTTACAGTTTGGAAGGCACACATATTGCATTCTAAAATCAAACCCCCAATGCAACAGCTTTAGCACAGTAAAACAAGATTATTTTGCATGCAATCATCGTGCATCACGTCGTTGTAAAAGGCAGAGTTCCCTCTTACAGTTCTTACAATTCTAACATAGACACAAAATTTACAACTTGACATAAAACCACAATATCCTACTACGTTGATTCCCTTGATCTATCAGTCATAAAACTATACAACAAATTTTAACATGCAAATATACAATCACGGTGCAATGTTGTCATAACAAATTGCAGATCTCCCTCTCTACGAAGAACTTGCAGTTACAGACTGACAGCCACTATATAACAAACATAGCCCTTCCCTCTAAAACCCAACGACCTCACAAATCACAAGCCAAGCTTCCAAGAAACCAACCATCCAACCCAAGATTCCAAGAATCATGGAGGTGGAGGCCACCAAGAACCCCTTCGTCCGCACGCCGCCGCCGCAGCACCTGGCCGAGCTGCGCATGGAGACCGCGCAGTCGCCGGTGGGCTTCTCCTCGCCCTGCGACGCCTGCGGCAGCCGCAAGCGCCGCTGCCTCCTCCCGACCTTCTCGCCGCGCAAGAAGATGCTGCTCGAGCTGGCCCCCTTTTCCTCCCCCTCGCCGCCGGAATCCCCGACTCCTTCGGCGGCGTTGGAGCGCGCGGCCTCCGACTCCAGCGCCGTCTCCTCGGCGCTGGCGCGGACCAACTCCGCCGGAGGCAGCGGCGGCAGCTTGCTGTCCGCGCTCTTGGCTTCTCCGGAGCAGGCGCTTCCACTCACGAGCTCCTCGCGGGTCGTGCTCTCGGCGCCTTCGGCGGCCGCGGGTCCGGCGATCGCGGACTCCTCGCCAATCGTGCTCTCGGCTTCTCCGGCACCAACGAGGCTGGCGCGCGCGGGCTCCAGGAACGGGAGTTGGAACTACGGCGTCGGCTCGCCGCTGTTTGTCTTCTCGGCACCGGCGTCGAAGCCGCCGGCTCGCGCCAAGTCCCACGGGAGCGACGACACCAGGTTGCGGCGCCAACTCCGCCTCGCGGCGGCCCGTCGCCAGAGCCTGCGGCAGTGCGGCGCAGAGCAGCAGATCGCCTCGCCGCCGCAGGAGGCGGCCAAGGTGAACGACACCTTGGCCGCCGACAAGGCCTCCCGGTCGTCGTCGTCCCCGTCCAAGTGGTCGGCCAGGGCGTGCTGCACGTTCCTCACTTCGCCGGCGAGTCCTTGCTCAGGGGAGAAGGCGAACAAGCCGGTACGCCTTGTTCTGCCGCTTCTTGCAGTTCTTGATTTCTTCTTTGTTTGTTGCAAAACAAGAACACAAGATAGATCAAGAAATGGCAATGTCTATGTGTTTATGCTTCTTTTGTTCTCCTTATTTGATCCCTTTGCATTGTCGAAATCAAATTGAAAGAACAGAAATTAATACGATTTGTTGAACAATTTGTTTAGTTTTTATCAATCTGTACTAGGAAATGATCATATCTTTAGCCAGCGTTTTTAGCCAAAGTTTCCTCCTTTTTGTTTTGTTTCCTGCTGTGAAGTGCTACACTGTGCCTTGCCTGAGCTATTCGGCCAAATTTTATCCAAGAAATGGTGCTTAGTTTGTTCAATTAATTGCATTACCACAAATCTTGGCTAATGCTTTTGGTGATTGGTTACTTAATTTCTTTACAAATATTTGCATTGCTTGCTCCAATCCCACAAATCTTGGCTACTGCTTTTTACATGCCATCCATTTGATGATTTGCTGCTTAATTTCTTTAGCTTTTCCTGAATGGCTGTTTGGTAATACTGGACATTTCTTGCTGACATCTACAGGAGTCAGCGGTGGAGGTGTCCAGCGTGACAGAAGCGGGGCCCACTTCACCGCCGGCGGCTGCCTGCCGTGAAGCTGAGGTGGTGGTGCGCGTGACCTGCATCTGCGGCGCCAAGAAGGAGTTCAGCTTTGACCACAGCCACTGATCTCCCAATCCTAGCGCTCCATTCTTGCACGAAGGGATCAGATCACTCCGGTGTTTTTCTTGTAGGGCACTGCATTTAACCTGACCTGCATCTGGTTACTGTGTGTCTGTAAGAACTGTAGGGTGATTGATGTCTCTTTTCTGTCTAGGTTTCTGCTATTTTTGTTGAACAGAAGTTACAGAACACAGTTGTTTGTTTTGGATATCTGCAGCTGCTTATCTTCTGTATGTTTTGTTTACATATGATGTGCTGCTGGATCCTGAGATTAAGTGGCATGCTTTGTTATGTCTCTGCATATCATGATTGTGAGTAAAAGATTTTGCTGATATGAGAAAGTGAGCTTGCTCTGTTGTTGTTTTGTTTTGGTAGTCCTTTCAACGTATGTTAATTTCAGTCTTGCAGTCTATCTCTGATGTTGCAATGTTTTAGCTACGCTTACTGACAGATGTTCACATGTCGTAGATTGTTTAATGTTTACTGGCAGTAATGGCATAGCTCTCATGATGGCAGAGTTAAAGTTAAAGTTAATATTTTTGTTGAAGACTCCATGGCCCAATGGATAAGGCGCTGGTCTACGGAACCAGAGATTCTGGGTTCGATCCCCAGTGGAGTCGCATTTTTCTATTTTGTTCACTCAAGTAGAGCTGATAGGAGTGTAGGACTCTGCTATGCAGTCAGCTTGTTTTACATGTCGACTCATTAGAGATAGAGCAAGGAAGGGTAAATTTCATGAGCAGGTTCCAAACTTTTTTTGAAATTTAGTCTTCATACCTTCAATTAAATCAATGAGGTATTCAAAATTTACATCTTGATTCAATTGTGCCACTTCCATTAGCAGTTCGACAAATTTACATGGACCATACAAATGGTGTCTAGTTAGTGTCTAATTTATGGAACAAAATCATGCAATCTATGAAAAGATAATGGGATATATGGAGGGAATTAAGGCAAAAGTTTTGAAGGGTTCTCAATTACAAATATTTTCTATAATCTTCAATATAATATAATCATTCACTTAAAATAATTATTTAATGCATTTAACCACACTTAAAAGTCAATTACAGAACCATCCCTCTCTCGTCTATTTTACATGATTTAAGAACAAGAGGAAAATTTCCCTTTTTCTTTAGTCCATGGATCCATCACGTGCCATGCTCACATTAGTTCCAATGGCAAATTACCGCTATATCATCACCACGTAAGATAGTCCATCACAAATTTAATGGATTGCTAAGAAAAGTGACCCAATAGAAGCAAAATCTAAATTTTGGGGGCTTGATTGATAAAATTGAAAATACGGGGACTTAATTGAAGTTTCGAGTAAAATTTAAGGACTATTAGTGAAATTTAGTTGTGCTAGAAGGTTGGCTCATGCTCTGCTCACTTCAAATTCAAGCCAGTCTCATATCGAGCTAAATGTCCACAACGAAATTTCTAGTATCAACTAGAGGTCATATAATTTGCAACATTTACCAATAACAAAAGTCATAAAATTCAAAACACAATAGAATAACGATCGCCTAACAAATTGATATTCAACTACGGCTCATAAGGGTCTGAATGTAGGAATTTTAGTAAAACGAGTATATTGAAATTTGAAATGTCAATAAAGTGATATTTTATAAATCTGAATTATATATTATATTGAGCTGAATTTAAGCATGTTGGTATAGGCTCGGATTCATCTTGTTTTCTGAGCTAGAAAAGTGCTCAAACTCGGTTTATTCTTTTCTAAGCTGATTTTTGAGTCAAAATCTAGACTGAACTTAAACGGCTCACAAACTCGAGTTTTTCTTGCAACCTGAACTCCAACCTAGTACTAATCACTATCTTATCTATAATCCTAGAATGGGTGTGTTGCTCTGTTTCATGCTGCTCTAAGGTTACCATCATAAAAAATGTCATATTGGTGGTTTCTCTCGCAACAGAAGCTAAAAATATCATATTTACTCACACAATTATAAAAACTTATATAATATATCATTGGTCAAATAATCAATACTATATTTGATCATAGGATTAAAAATTCCAAACTCACCTTCAAAATAGAGAAGCTAAATTGACAAAAAAAAAAACAGACAAAAAAATACAGTTGGATTTCATGTTGTCTCATTTTTTTAAATTGTAGCATTTTGTTATATTTTTAGATGGTCATATTTTCTTATTTTAAATTTTCGCATTATTTAGGTTGTTCTATTTTATTATTTTAGGTGGTTGTGTTTTCATGTCTTAGTTGATGCATTTTCATGTTTTAGGTTGTAGCATTTTGTTATTTTTGATTGTCGTATTATTCCTTACAAAATGTATTGTATGTCAAAGTTTTTATCGTGGTCATGCTATTCTTTTATTATATAATAGTTATTATTACATGATGGAAGGTCTGACTGTTTATGATTTTATTGGAAACAAGATGAGCTCGATCGAGCCAGCTGCCTTGAGAGATTACTTGGCTTGGCTCGAGCTCAGCTCGACAACATTCCCAAGCTTTGAGCCATGATTTGGCTTGGCTCGAAGCTAGTTCGCCTAAGCTCGAGTTCAACTCAACAAGGCTCAACAAGAAATGAATGTTGTTCAAATTTGCATTGCTTGTGAGGCTTGAGTGGGCTCAACTCGAGCTCGGCTTGAATATGTACATTGCAAATTGAAAATTCGAGATTTAACGAATTGACCTTGAATGAGCTCGGCAAGCCTCGTGCTCGGCTCTAGTTTTGACTCGAGCTTCACCTTAGGCTCTAGCTCAACTCATTTATTGCTCAAGCCATTTCTCAAATGAGCCAATTTTTGAGCCAATCTCGAATAGCTCACAAACTTTGATCTCTTTGTCCGGCTCTAATAATTACTATATAGTCTTATAGAAATTTAACCAACTATATTTAAGGTTGATAAAGTTTTATTACATTAACACAAATGTCGTACTAATGTACACATGCCTCTAAATGTATATCTAATAAAAAAAAATGTCAACTACAAATCCAAATATTGTCATTAACAACAATACACTAATGCAACATATCAAAATCAAGTACTAACCATGTCATTAACTATACAATAATGCAATTTAAAAAACTTACTTAATCTTATAGATATCTTTGTGCTCTTCAACTTTCTCTTCTTGCAAATCTGAAATTTTAAAATTAAATAATTCAAAATTATCTCAAACTTCTCGTTTACTCTCTTCTGTTCTCCTCTTCAATGTTTGGTTTTTTGTTTTGCTTTTGCTTCTTTGCTTCAATGCCAGAGTATGTATAGAGGAAGACAAGAGATTCCAACACCGAGTTTCACAGGCCGCAAAGACGACAGAGATTCCTGCATATATGTGCTACAATGTTTTCTTTCAAAACCGACTAAAATTTTCTCTTGTTGCATTAGTAAAAGCTGCTAAAATTGCGTCAAATCAATCAAATCCGGTTTTTTTTTTGTCTACCGCTCCTAAAGAATTTCTACCGCACATCACTTCACTCTGTCATTGGTTGTGTGGCAGATGCCTCCCACACTCCCTACTATCACATGTCATATTTAGGATCAACTGCACTTCTAAAAAGAATTATTTTTGCAAATTTTTGAAACGCTGGGTCACATTTGCAAATTTTTTTAAAAGGTTATTTATATAAAAAAAATTCATAATAAATCATGTAGTTTGTTATGATATCATGATAAATATGTAATTTTTGGCTTTTTGAACTTAAGAAGTCACCAAAAGATAGTTCCACAATTTATATAGAAACACACTCCAGCACCTCCCAGGCTCCAAGAAACCCAGACCTAGAGCTAGACTATTTGGCCTAGTAGCTCTAACTTTTGTACAAAAGTTAGGAGTTGAAAGCTGGTCAAACACCCCATAAAGCAACTCCAATATGGTCCCAACATGTACTTATGGAGGAGATAATGCCAACTTTGAGAGATTAAAGATGAGAGAGAAGATGAAGTGCTTCCACAAACACTAGTGCTTACAAAACTTTTTATTATTAAGAGAGAAAAAAAATGAGAGAAGATGTTTATATTTCGTATGGCCCATCTAAGCACCAAGCGAGAGGTGTTACTATTGGAGCTAACAATGTTTATGAAAATACTCGATGGTGTTTCACTAACTTTTTTGTCCAAGTATTCATCGATGAAGTGCAACTATTTGGTGTTTGACTAAACAGTTTTAATTTCTTTCAAGAAGCCAAACCAGGACCTTCCAAACACCACCTCTTAGGGCTCGTTTGGTTCAAAGTTAAAATAACTAGATTATTTATTCTAACTTAGGTAGGTTAGTTTAATCTTGATTTTTTTTTGCTCGACAACAAATCCAATTAGACTAGAGTATTGTTAGGTTTAATTAGTTGTTTTAAATTGATTTGATATAAAATGTATAAATTTTTCCGTGATATTACAGAGAGACACGATGAGATCCAATTCGATTATTTGGTTTTTATATGGACATGCATGGAAAACATATTGCAAATGCTAATTGATGGTATACTGCAAATGCTAATTGATGGTATACCATACCATCCAAAGCTTTCTCAATGGCACACCCTATAACCGTCGGAGTAACGTAGCATCGACTAGATAAAGTCCACGTGTTATAATTTTTTCCTAGGTAGCCTTTTTATCGGCCCATCAACTCAATTGGTTAAGAGTGCTTCCTTTATAACACAATATCCTAAGTTCGAGACTTGCATGGGCCATATAAATTTACTTTTTACTTTTAATTTAATACACAATAGTCATATACGGGTTGCTTACTTTGGTTACAAGGCAATCCTATTAGCTCAATTGGTTAGAGTGCTAGCCAAATAAAGGCCTATACCTTTCATGTAAATTCTTTATTTTTCTTCTTTTTATTTCATACAATTTAAATTGAACAATCAACAAAGCATTCATGCATATTGCATGTCTCGTGTTAATTTCTATATTTTTATAATATTTTTTCTAAAAAATATATTAGTCTTGTTTTGGAAAGTCTAATTAATGAGATCTCAAATTGGTCATAAGTCAATAGATTCAATTAATATTTTAAAAAGTTTCATATAGTACATTTAATGAGTTGAATTGAGCAACTTAACCAAACTAAAATATGTACATAGACATACCAATAAATTTTAACAACTAAAAATAAATCAAACTCATTTGAAATCTATGAGTTTCATCATAAATCCACAAAACTTGTTTTTGCTCTTTTTGCTCTTACAATGGACACAAGAAACTTTCAAAGTCCATATGAAATCTTTAAGATAGACTCTGGGTTTCAAAAAATTACTGAAATCTACACAGGTTTCAACACAAATGCGCAAAACTTGATTCAATTCTTGTAAGAAAATATGAAACTTAAGTGAATTTTGATGAAAATGCATAAAATCTATGTATGTTTTATTACATATATTCTTGTTTGATGATAAACAAATATAATTAGTACGAGTGTTGTTATGAATATATAAAACTTAGGAAAGTTTTAGGATAAAATCATGAAATTTGGTCGAGTTTCGACAAAAATTATTAAAACCTACACAAGTTTCAACATAAATATATGAAATTTGCTTCGATTCTTGCAAGAACACTTGAAGATTGAATGGAGTTTAAATCTGGTTAAAATTATTGAAACCTATACAAGTTTCAAGCATATATGGAACTTGCTTCGATTCTTACAAGAACACACAAAACGTAAGTTGATTTTGATAAAATGCACGAAATCCATGTATGTTTCATCTCATATACTCGTGTTTCATGATAGACAAAGATAATTATTATAAGTGTTGCAAAATACTTATGAAACCAATAAAAATTTTAAGTTAGACTCATGAATCTTAGTTGGGTTTCAATAAAAGTTATTGAAACATACACATGTTTCAACACAAATATATAAAATTTGTTTTGATTCTTGCAAGAACACACAAAGTTTGAATGAACTTTCATGAAGATGTCTGAAATCCATACAAGGTTCATTACATATACTCATATTTCACTTTTGACAAACATAATTGGTAGAAGTGTTGCCAAATATATATGGGAGCTAAGAAAGTTTTAATATAAATCCTCATAACCTGATTGTGTTTTAACAAAAATTAAGTCGTGTAGGGATCGGACAAAAACAAAAGTAATAGCCCACCAGACAAGTGGGGCTTTAAATAATGACAATGAGGGTCATTGGATACTGGTAGTGGTTGTTGAAGTGTTGCAATTGCAAACTTTGTGTTTCTAAAAGCAAAAAAAAGCATGTTATATGGATTGAATCTAGATGATATATGTGACAAGTGCACTATTTATTAGAGTAATATAGCACAATCTATGTTAAATGATCAGACGACTAAATAAGAGTTTGACTCAGGGAGGCAGACACCAACAAAGAGTGTAGTTGGATGACTCGTAGTTGTGCCACTAAACCCAATAAGTACATTATAGCGTGCCATGGGAACGCCCAAAAGATAAATAGAATTTATTGAGTTATCTTATTGTACTTTTTTTTTTTGGGTTGGATTAACATAACTTGAGTTAGCAGAGTTAAGTGTTTTCAGCAGATAAACTAAACTTTCTAACACATGATTGTTCGGTACATTTAACCCACCTCTTACCCCGAACTAAAACAGGCGTCGGAGGTAGACGCAAGAGAGAAATTTTGGTCTTGGGAACTTCTCGCAAGTTGCGCAAATTGTCTGCCATCATCAATCTCCGCCGTTGGAAGGTCAATCAAACGGCTCCTATAAGACCGAACCACACAAAGTAGGAGGCAGTAGGCACGATTACGAATCAGCAAATTTTCGTACGGAAAACCCTAATTAAAAAAATAATTTCGCAAAAAACATAAAAGAAAAAAAAATTGCAGAAATGATCAGAGTCGCCACTCAGGTTGGCGACTGAGTGGCTGCTGCCCTAAGTCGCCATCTGGACTGGCGACTTAAGGCCACGTCCTCAGTCGCCAGCCTAAGTCGCCAGCCCAGATGGCGACTTAGGGTCTGCCAGATTTATTTATAAATTAATAGGTTTTGTTTTATATTATTTCCAAAATAACAAACGTAGTTTTGATTATTTCAAAAATAACCCATGTGGTGTATGTTGTTTGTAAAATAGCCTGCAAGACTGCTTTTTATGTATGAATAACCGAAATAAAAAGAATAATTGCAGGTAAAACATAGAAATGCATATTGAACAACCGCAACCCGCCCAATCAGGGAGAAAAAGAGTCGCGAGGGGTTCGGTTGATTGATTCGTATGTTTCGTGGTTAATTGTCCATGTGGGGTTACCAAAAGTGAGAACCGAACGTAAAAAATACTGAAAAGTAGAAAGGCTAAATTATAGAAAAACCATGTTTCATACATACATGTAAACAAAAATCATGTTTCATTGAGAGTAAGAAATTTGGAAAAAAACTAATGTTGGCCCCTCTTCGGACGACGAGGCCGGTCCCGCTGAGATGGTGAGGGTGAGTATGTGGTGCGTCCCCGCACCGTCCTCTGTGACGGCTGTCGATGTGGTGGTGGTTGGGCGCTCGCCCGATCGAGACTTGTATCAGGAGGGTCTTGCGACGGCGGAGGCGCATCACCAAGCTGTGCGGACGCCAACTGATGTTGGTTCTGGTGGGTGTCATCTCCCCTCTGCAACATGTCAGCATAGTCCGCGTACGCAGGGTCGAGGACCACGTCCGGGTCGGCATGGACGGGCTGAGGCAGAATGCAGGGTGGGCGCCTACTGGACGGTGCCGATGGAGCAGATGAGGACATACCAGCAGGCTCGTGCACCGTACGCTGCGACATGGTGACGTACTCATCGTCTAGGTCGAACGTGATGTCGAACCCCAGGTTGGAATCGGAGCCGGAAGGGCGCGCAGGGGTACCCTCGGATATCCGTACACCACCACACGCGCCACGTCCAGGTGAGGTGGAACACCTGAACGGTAAGAGCGGGCCGAGGGCGCACCAAGATAAATAGGGGTGCCGATGGCCGTACCTGACGGTCCGGGTGCATCCGGCGGATGAGCGGCCGATTGCGATGGCGTCTGAATGGGAGGGACCCTCGACGGAGGAGGTGCAACAGATGTCGACGAAGTGGCAGAACTCTCCTGCAGCAGTTGCATCGCGACTCGATGAATGAAGGCGATGGCCTTCTTGTACTCCTCGGGTGTGATAGGTAAACATGACTCGTCCCGATGGAGTAGCGGCTGCGTGGTGGAGGTAATCGCACGAAGGCCGTCAACCTACAAGACCACAACACAATGGTAAGCGGAAATAACAATAACAAGCAATAAACCGAGTATTTGTTCGTACCTGGCGGTGCACACGGGATGCGTGGTGTGAATCGTACGTCTACTGCACACTCGGGGCAGGGATTTCGGCAGGCGTTGGAGCTGGTGGGGCAATGCGAGGAATGGTGCGGGGGATATACCATCGGAGGTAGTCGCCATATGTCCTTGCATCGTATGGCCTATCCTCGCGCACTAGATCCATCCCTGCTCTCTGCTCCTAGCGGTGAGTGTACGGAGCCTGCTGATCCTCCCAAGTGAAAGCCTTCTTGCCCTTGCGGGTTTGCCTGCAGGAAAAACAAAAGTGTTAAGTCTTTTCGTGGAGCGGAAACACTATGCGTAGAGATGATCGCGAGCTTACTCATGCTGGGTGTGCGACAACTGATGTGGAGCGTCGACAGGAGGGACCATCTGAAATAAGCCAAACTGCCGCATCACCCTCCATGGAGCGTATACTTCCAACATATGGCTGAAGACAAGAACACATCGGGTGAGCCATAAGTCCCGGTCCCCTGTATATATTGATGAGATCCCGCCTGGAGCTGTGCTCTCAACGTAGGTGGCTGTCCAAGCCCTCCAAACAACACGCGAGGGATGGAGCAGCTCCAGCTCATCGCTGTACGCCCTGTAGCATGCGTGCACCTGGATCGTGGCCCATTGCAGCTCGCGCTGCAACCAGCGATCCCCCATGGTCGGGCGATCGGCCTCGTCCTCCGCATCCCTGGGCGGGTACTCCTCCGGCAGCGACACGGGCACATCAGTGCCGAGTGGTCGTCCTATAGGAAGGTGCTCGTACGACCACAGGAGAATAAGGAGAGGACACCCAGCCATAACTGCCTGCGAATGCATGCGTCGCACAACACTCGATACGTAGCACACAGAACCGCCGAGCCCCAGCTGATCTGTGGAATCTGCTCGATCGGCATGTTTGCGAGCATCTGCGCCAGTGGAACAAGCCAACGGTCCACCGTGTCGCCGTGCGTACTTGCAAACAAAAACAAACAGGAAGTTAAGATTTAAATGCAGTAAGTAACATACATGTGTATGTACCATGAGTAAGCGTACCAGTGAACATGAAGCTACCAAACAGGTGTAGTAGGTACGCCTCGAAGTGTCGGCTGACTGTCCACTCATCAGCATCTGCTGGGCATATCCAAAAATGAGTGAGCCAGGCTGCAGGAACTCCCGCGTCATGGTGGAAAGGCTTGTGTCCTAGAGGTAGGGGGTGAAACCTCTGTGTGAATGCCACATCCCACCCGGCAGGAGTGGGTGGTGGTACCCAGGCCTGTCCGCGAATCGGCAGGCCGAATAACATCGCCACATCCTCCAGGGTGATGGTCATCTCCCCCCACCGGAAGTGAAATGTGTGTGTCTCGGGTCTCCATCTGTCCGCCAGAGCAGACACCAGTGATCGATCATGCCTGAAGGACTCTACTCTGGTGATTGTCCTGACAAAAGGAAGAAGTCCCACAGCCCTCAGCCGTGCGATGTATCTCATGTCAAGAGGCCAGGCCGTGCTCGGCGATCGTAGGCGGAACGACTGAAGCTCCTCTCCGGTCCTAAGGGCTTGAGCTCGATGACGATCATCATAGTACTGCTCTAGTAGCTCAGGAAGCTATCTACGATCATGAGCCATGTCTGCAAGCAGGAACATTGAGTTAGTACGCCATACGAAATGAGTGACAAACAAACACAAAATACATGAAAGGAATGATTACGCATTGCACAACAGTGCTGATTGATTCACATTCAGTGCGATCCGAATGCATTAGGACATGTCCTCCTTGTGTGGCCAGGTTGTCGATAAACAGCACACTTTCGCAGCTCATCGCGTTCTGCATCATCCATGTCGTTGCTGATTCGAAGTTTTCGTCGTCGTCCAGGGCCTCTCCGCAGGTGTGGGGGTGGAACATATAAGATCTGCCCTGCTCTGCGTGACAGCTCTCTGTAGTGCTCCTAAGTTCCCCAGACCTCGAAGTCTGCAGTCCATGTTTTAGTGAGGAACCGTGCGCCATAGTAAAGTGATATGTACGTCTCAATCGACTTGTTGTCATGCGCACACGCTGCCATCACATGGGAGCACGGTTTATGCAACAAAGCAGGCTTGTTACAAGTGCACTTGACACCATCTTCAAAAATGACACCTTGCTTTCTGATCGACCGCATGTATCCTCCCCCCACGTTCTTACTCTTCAGATAAACAATCCAACTTTGCCTTCTGCTGTTTAGAATGCACTGGGCTGAGTGTTTGTGAGCGGCCGCGGCTTTCATTTCTAAGTACCTCTGCACTTCGTGAGGATATTTTGATGGTGTGACCCCAAGTAGTGCTCTTGCAGCTGTACCCCTCTAATGGAAGTATTTAGCAGTGCGATGCCATGTAAATTCCACAATTCCGATGAGCGGAAGCCCTCGCACCCCCCTCAACACAAAGTTGTAGACCTCTGCCATATTGGTTGTCATTATTCCGTATCTAGCTCCTGCCTTATCGTGCAGTAGTGACCATTTCTTTGGAGCTTTGTCACCGATCCATTCACTAAATTTCTTTGTTCTTGATCTCCCGCTGCGACGTATCGGCCCATCTGAAGTTCCCACGACATTTTCTCCATCCTCCGTTTGTTGCGAACTGCTTGCCTCAGATCTTTGAGCTTTAGCTAGGTTCGAGGTATCTTTCTCTAGCTCGTCCCAAATTCGTTGGAACTTATGGCCCTGGTTCTGATCACACAACCGCTTGAACTTCTTCATCAGGCCTGTGTTTCTGTAGTGTGTGAAAAAGTTCGCCGCAAGATATCGTCTGCACCACCGACTTATCAAGTCATTCCATCTGTACTACGGGTCCTCTGTGCACAACATGAACTCAATGGCACTCAACAGGCCCTTGTGTCTATCATGGATGACGCACACATTCCGTCTATCCTTCACAACAGCTTGTTTCAGATTTGTAAGGAACCACACCCAGCTGTCTGTGCTCTCGCTTCTACGATGGCGTACGCCATCGAAAGTAACTGATTGTTTGCATATACGCCAACAGCTATCATTAAAGTTCCCTTGTACTTCCCAATTAAAAATGTGCCATCCACGCAAAGTACTGGCCGCATGTACTTGAATACAGAAATAGCCTGCCTGAATGACTAGAATATACACTTCATGTACTTCGCTCCATGCACCACGTCACTGTTTGTGCCCACAACTGGCCTATGAACCATGTCCATTATAGTGCCAGGGTTGGTATCGACGATTTGTTGTATCAGTCTGGGCACGTAGTTATATGAATCGTAGAAAGATCCAAATAGCATCTCAAGGCCAAGTTGTTTCGCTCTCCATGCCTTGCTGTAGAATGCTGTATCCGAAAGTGTCGGCGATTTGAGCGACAATTTCTTTTGGTGCCATGTCCAGATTTGCATGAAAGTTCACCAAAATCACATTTACCACAAAAGCGGATGATATATTCCTGTGGGTCTGTGAGGCTTCTGTGACCGAACAGTCATGTTCGGTGATTCTCGAAACAACAAAGTGCTCACTATCCTTGTACCGGGCAATACGAACATAAAATCTACATCCCTCCACCGTGCACTTCACTGCGTACAGCCGCGGATTTGTTCTATCTACCTTGAAAGAGCGACGTAGTGCAATGGACCACATCGCTATGCCTTGCTTTGCCTCCTCCTTACTTCGGAAATGTTGTCCTAAAATTAATCTTTGCCCATCGGATGCCGAGTCCGAACTGTGATCATCGTGGATTCGTGCATGATCAAAACCACTTGGATCTAACCATTGCTGCGGAGATCCCATCCCACCATAATCTTCTTCGCTAGACGAATCCGCATAGTCTGCATCCACCTCCGAACCTTTGCTGCATGAGTATTCCATGTCCTCGTTTTCACATTCATCGGCGTAAGCCTCGTCCCCAGTCCAAAAATGCCCACTCACGAATCCTGTGTTCGGGACACTGGCAGATTCTTGTGCTATTGTTGGATCAATGACTTGCTCGGGTACCTCTTCCGCAGGTGGGATGTTTAGTACCGTTACATACAACACGCAGTCATCTGGGCCATGAATGGGATTTAACACTCTCCTAACTAGAGAACCCTAAGACCGATCGCCTTTAAGTTTACATAATTTCCAACTACCTGTTTCACCAACAGGCACCAACGCTTCTATGACAATTTCGTGTTTAGATGGGTCGATATTTAGTATGTCCACGACTCGGGTCTTAAGATCCTCAAAATTAATTGCACTGAGATCATTCAATACCATGTCTACACGAGGACAGCTACATAGGTCATCTCTATGTGGTCCGTTTCTGTTTACTTGTTTCCCGTGAAAACATACACTATTCTTCTTTCTGATATTGTCTACGATAAAAATTTAAAATTAATCTTTGCTTTATTTTTTAAATAATCTTATTTCTTATAGGTATAATTTAAAACACAGCTCATCCATAATATTATATACACATCGTATTTATAAATACACAACATATCTAAATTATTTTACGTACACATCACATCTTGCATGAAGGTTCGCACAACATATCTAAGTCATTAACACATTTTCCACGAATTTCGAAAGCAGATCTATACTCTAAACTAAATTTGTAAAGCATATATGTATTTTTCACAAATTTCTAAAACAGATCTATACTCTAAACTAAATTTCTAAAACAGATATGTATTTTCCATAAATTTCTAAATCAGATCTATACTCTAAACTAATTTTCTAAAGCAGATATGTATTTAAACATAATTTCTAAAACATATATGTATTCCAAATTTAATTTCTAAAGCAGATATATATTTTCCATGAATTTCGAAAGCAGATCTATACTCTAAACTAAATTTCTAAAGCAGATATATATTTTCTACAAATTTCTAAATCAGATCTATACTCTAAACTAAATTTCTAAATCAGATCTATACTCTAAACTAATTTTCTAAAGAAGATATGTATTTCAACCTAATTTCTAAAACATATCTGTATTCCAAATTTCTAAAACTGATATGTATTTAAAACTAATTTCTAAAACAGATTTAATCAGAAAAATTTTAAAAATTTACCTTTCTTCTTCTTCTTCCCTTTCCTTTCCTTTTCTCCTCTCATCTTCTCTTTTCCTCTCTTTTTCTTCCCTCTCTGGCTCTCCCTATCTGCCTCTCTCAAATTGTTTTTTTTTTTGCGACGCACCCCTCTGTCGCCACCAGATGGTGGTTATATAGCGCCCTCAGTCGCCAGCCCGGCTGGCGACTGAGGAGGCACAAGTTTCAGTCGTCAACCCGACTGGCGATTGAGGATTTTCGGTGCTAAATCGCCAGCCTGAGGGGTTATTGTGGTCATTTCTACAATTTTGTTTTCTTTTGTGTTTTTTATGAAATTATTATTTTAATTAGAGTTTTCCGTACGAAAATTTCACGAATCAGCAGCATGTATGATTTCCAATCCACAATATGATCAATATCACGCATCTAATCTGAGTTCTAACAAACCCAAAAACCGACAGTAAGGTCAGCCCATGGAGGTGCAAGCCTTCAAGAACAACTCAGCCTCCACCGCACCGCGCCACCACCACCACCAGCAACTCGCGGAGCTCCACCTCGAGCCCGCGCACTCGCCGGTGTGCTTCTCCGCTCCCTGCGCCGCCTGCGGCAGCCGCAAGCGCCGTTTCCTCCACCCGGTCTTCTCCCCGCGCAAGAAGGTGCTCCTCGACCTCCCCGACTTCTCCTCCCCGCCGCCCGCCGCCGCCCCTCCCGCCGCGCCGTCGCCCATCGTCTTCTCGACCTCCCCGGAGTCCGTGGCGCTGGCGCGCACGAGTTCTCTCCCGCCGCCATGGCAGGCTCGCGGGGCCGCGGCGACACTGGCCAGGACGGTTTCGCTTCTCTCGCAGGCGAGGGCGGCCTTGCCATGCTGCACCTTCTTCGCTTCGCCGCTGAGTGCGCCGGCGCCGGCGGCGAGCTCTGGCTCCACGAACAACCCCGTACGGGTTCTGATCTCTCTCTTTCTACTATCTTGTTCCTTTGATTTCGGTTCGTCGATTTCGTCTTCGTGTTTGTTTGTCTTCTTTGCTTGCTGATTTGATCAAGAAATGACGGCTTATTTGTTTCAATTTCGATAAAGTTATCAAGAAATGCTCTGTTCATGGACGATTCTTTCCTTTCTAAAATTTCCTGAGCAAATTTTGTTTTTATTTTCTTATTCTAAATATTCCCCAAATTTTTCTGCTGCTTCTTTACTGTCCATTTACTCGAAGCATTTTGGTAATCTTCTCTGGCCATCTCTACGGGGGTCGCCGGAGGTATCGTCCAGAGCAGCCGAAAAGAGCTCCGGGCGGAGGTGGTGGTGCGCGTGACCTGCACGTGCGGGGCCGAGGATGAGTGCCCTCATCCTCACCGTCCATTCCTACATCAACGGATCAGATCGCTCAGTTCTTTCCAGCTTATTCTTTTGTGCTGCACCTGCATTTCTTACCCTCACGCTTACCATGACTGACACGTTGGGCCAATAGAAGTAACTTACTTAAAGAACTGTGTTGTTTTGGTTTTGAGTCTGTTCATTTGTAAATTTTAGTGTTCGAATAAAGAAAAAAAAGATGTGAAAATTTCCTTCTACCCTTGGTTGATCACGTTTTTATCTGGATCTCCTTATTTTGCTTAGAAAAGTTGGAATGCCGGCTAGTACATGTTAAACCGAGTTTAATTTTTTAATAAATTGGTTTATTATGATTTCGGGTTATAAGCTTGATAAGCCCCTCCTTCTGATTTTGGCTTATTTGAGATTTTTAATCAAGGAGAACTTATGTTTAAGACATAAATTTTTAAATAAATTGAGTGTTTGATCATAGTTTCAACTTATAAAGTTGTCTCTATCAAGACGACTCTAGCCGATGTGGCTGGGTGAGTGCTCACCGCTAGGATGGTGCAATTGGACAGTGCTGGCGCACGGGAAAATGGTAGTTGTTTGTTGAACACTCGTTGAGCAAAGTTGCGTCATTGGAGCGTAGAGCAATGTGGTTTATAGGCCCCACACAATTCTCATCTACGTGCATCGCACCTCGCAAAAACATTATGCTTATGTGGGGCCAAGAAGAGACGGGATCCACTTGTCTATGTAATTTGTGCAGTCGCATGGGTTGTGCGCGAAGCGAGGCCCGTTAGCGGTATGAGTGCACTTGCCTCGCTCTGTGCACCCACTTACCAGCGTATAACCCCAATTCAATGATATGTGGGTCTCTTGCTGTACGGCCCCACTTATCAGAGATATAACACATGCTAGTTGTTGGTTTTATTTTTTAAAAAAGTAGTTTTCTTTTTTCCCAAAGTTATTGTGGCTCATAGTGGTGGATAGGTGGATCTAGTGTTTTGTTGGACCACCTGTCAGACTTTTTATTTGGTTTTTTGTTTTATAAAAATAATTGCTGAAAAGTATTTTCTAATTGGGCCCACATGTGTCACAAAAAATAGCCATTGACAATATAGTTGTTGAAAATAACTGTTGGATAATTTTTTATTGTTTTCTATCAAAAAATAGCAAAAAAAAAATTGAAAAATTTGTATTTCCCTCCTATATAAATATGATGACCTTGGTTCACTTGCATTCACCATTCTAGTTCCAAACCGACACCAAGTTCTTCCTGAATATTTTTGAATTCCTCGTATGGATCTTAATCCATCAATGGTTTTCTAAACTAGCTTAGTTCTTTTCATTCTCCTATTGAAAACCCCAAAAATTGCAACAGTCAAATGCAACAAAAATTTTCTCAACCACCATATCCACCAAATCGCCCTCCCTATTCACCACAAGCCCCTCATTATGGATAAAATTTTCATTTTGTTGGTATGTGAGAGAATTATTCATAGTTCTCACCACCACAACTCCCTACAAAAAATTCACAATCTATAGTGTTATCCGACTATGATACCCCACATTCCATTCCAAGCGAGGTGCGAACGTAGGTCATCATTGACAATGATGACGACAACAATGTTGTCGCTTATGCAGAAGGACGGGCAAAGTGTTTGCCATGGTTGGTGGGTGACAACACGAGGCTTGTAATTAATTCATTTCTTATTTAATTTTTAGTAGCACTTATATTTAAATTTATGGAATTAAATTATTTTAAATTTTTAATTCGATTCTATTCGATGAACATGATATAAGTGCTTGGTTGAACAATTCGCATAATCCAATAAATGGAAATAATAGGAAGTGCGACATTTACTAGGAGAATGTTGTGGCATCATACAACAAGAGGAGTCCGAGAAATCAGAGAAGAGAGACCAAACATTGCAAGGACCATTGAAAAAGGACCAATAAGAAAGTGGTAATTTAGTGATGCTTGGCTCAAGCTGAAAGAAGTGTATGCCAGTGGTTATCCTGATGACCAATTCTTGGTACAGGCTTGTGAAATGTATAAGATGGAGATGAGCCATCCTTTCATCATGGATCACATGTGGACAACAGTTTGTGATCAATCAAAGTTGGCTAGAACATATGTCGAGTTTGCTAATAAAAAAACCAAGTAATAAAAAAACCAAGTTGTCCGAGTTAGGTGCCTACACATCGTCATCCAACATCGATGATGTGCCCATAGAGAAGACTACTGGAAGGACGAGATGCTGCAAAGGAAAAGTGACATGGGAAAGAAAATCGTGGGATTCTTTGACACTTGTCAAAGAGAATCTTGAGGCCTTCATGCCCAGCGGAATGAAAAGAGGAAGGACACAAGTTGTGTTTCTGACTCTTTGCGTGATATGTCAAAAAGAAGGGAAATACCACCATTGACAAGGTGTACTCACAACTTGTGACGGCCAATAAATCAAATTTAGATGTTGCACAATGGTTCAGTTTTTTAATGTATGTAGGCCACCATTTATGGGCCATGTATCTGTTGAATTAATATATGTATCTACAAATCTATATATTGAAGCTATGTTCTGGTCAATTAAATATAAATATTTTTCTCCAAAACTAGCTATTGGAATATAGCAATTGGAATTTTGGCCTATATATTACAGCCCCCTGTCCCAACCATTACAACCCCAACTTCTCATCTCAAGCACCATATCTCTTCACCAACTCTCTTATATATATATATATATATATATATATATATATATATATATATATATATATATATATATATATATATATAGTTCTAATGAGGTTACCATCAATAGAATAAAAGATTTCTTGGTGAAATATTTGGAGGAAGCCCTAGATGAGTTAGAAAATTGTATCGTTGTCGGTCTTCATGTCAGGATGCAAGCTTGTCCCTCTCTCTGCCGCTAACGCAGTAGTAATAGATACATTGAGAGAAACTGCGAAGATGACCATAAACGACTCATCGCGGACTACTTCTCTGACGATTTGCTACCTCGACAATCTTTTCGTTGAAGATTCCAAATGAGGAGACCTCTCTTTCTTCGAATTGTCCAAACTCTCGGTGAGTGGTTTCCCTATTTCACCAAAAAGAGAGATGCCACTAACTGCAAGGGACCTTGTTGATGTTCACTACTACAGAAATGCAATCCACTAACCCATATCTTCTAACGGTTATAAGCAATCTGGGAAAAATCCGATAGAGTTGGACGACAATGGTGGAGAAGAAGTTTTTTACTATCTGTTATATTCTGGTACACCGTTAGTGAAATGCAAATATTTTTTACTATCGGTCATTATTGTACTAACCGATATAATAGATGAAATAGTACTATCGGTTTGTCTTTCGTAACTGATAGTGAAATTACGGACTTTTTACTATCGGTTCATACTGTACCAACTGATATAATAGAATAAATTTTACTATCGGTTTGTCTTTGATAATTGATAGTGAAATTACAGAATTTTTACTATCGGTTACTACTGTACAAACCGATATAATAGAATAGATTTTACTATCGGTTATAAAAAACAAACCGATAGTGAAATGACGTCATATAAACTAATGGTTATGACAGTGGGGACTTTAGTTTACTATCGGTTGTGTTTTTGAACTGATAGTAAAATTGTACAATTTATCTCGACCCCTGCTCTGCACTCTGCATCCTCGATTCATTTCTACCGTACATGCATCCACGCTCCAAGCTAGAGTGATATGGAGAAACTAGCTGAGAGGTTGATAATTCGATCCCCCTTAGTATTGTCATCTTCTCATCACCTCTCTCTCTCTCGATCACTCTTTCACACTCTCCCTCTCTCTCTACTTGCAATTCATTAAACTAGATACATGTAGCTCCAAACTAGCTAGAAGGATAGGTTGGCTAGCTAGCTATAGCTTGCTGAAGTTAAGCTAGGAATGATTTATGGCTGAAGTTAAGCAGCTAGCTAGCTGACTCTTCCAATTAATGCATCAAGTTAATTAGGGTTTCATACATATCCATTTAATGTAATTAAGCAGCTGTACACACATATGGCCTAGCTAATTGATGATGTTTCATGCATGCATGCCCTGAGTCATTAATTATTTATTTCAATTTGTCAATTTTGTGAAATAATTGTAGATGGACTGAGAATATTGGATGTATGGAATAAAATGTACTACTGCTGAGTATTTGGAGGGTGTAAATGGGTTTATTAAATTGGCTAAGGAAGAAAAGGCGAAGAAGGGAGAGAAATATATGCATTGTCCTTGTATAGATTGTATGAATTTAAAAAGGTTCGGCAACTCTGATCAGATTAGGAGTCATTTGATTCGTCGTGGTTTTAATGCACGCTATACCCGTTGGATATGGCATGGTGAAGATCTTGAGGAAACAAGCACCGCTACCACTCAGCAGCACCCGGAAGTGGATTGCAGTAATGATGATCATCAGAACATTGGTAATGTTCATTCAGATGATGTCGATGACGACAATTTAGATGAAATGTTACGTGATGTAGAAGAAGATTACAGCGAAAATGATTTAGCTAATTTGAGAAATTAATTATTGATTCTGAGAAGCCTTTATTCCCTGGATGTGCAAAATTTACAAACTTGTCTTCTGTGTTGAGATTATATAACTTGAAGCAAGCAATGGTTGGAGCGATAAGAGTTTCACGGTGTTATTAGATCTGTTAGCGGACATGCTTCCAGAGGGAAATGAGTTGCCAAGATCGGTTTACCAGGCCAAAAAACTATTGTGTCCGTTGGGAATGGAAATCGAAAGAATACATGCATGCCCAAATGATTGTGTTCTATACCGTAACGAGTACGAGGATTTGCATGTTTGTCCAAGATGCGGTGCATCGCGGTATAAGCATGGGGATAGAATTTATCACAATGGATGTGATGAGGTAAAGAAAGGGCCTCCGGCCAAAACTGTGTGGTATTTGCCTGTGATTCCTAGATTGAAACGGTTGTTTGCAAATCCGAAAGATGCGAAGTACTTGCGTTGGCATGTTAAAAGTCGGAAACAAGACGGAAAACTAAGACATCCAGTTGATTCTATTCAATGGAGAAACATTAACAGAACATTCGGTGAGTTTGGCGGTGAAGTGAGGAATATAAGGTTTGGGTTGAGTACGGATGGTATGAATCCACACGGAAATATGAGCAGTCAATATAACACTTGGCCGGTTATTTTATGCATCTACAATCTTCCTCCTTGGTTATGTATGAAGCGCAAGTACATCATGATGTCGTTACTAATTTCAGGACCCAGACAACCCAGGAATGATATTGACGTGTTTCTATCACCGTTAGTCGAGGACTTACATAAATTGTGGAGCGAAGGGGTGCGGGTGTGGGATGCACATAAGAGAGAGAATTTCAAGTTGCGGGCCATGATATTTTGCACCATAAATGATTTTCCGGCCTATGGAAATTTGTCGGGGTATAGTACAAAAGGAGGCAAGGCTTGTCCTATTTGCCTGGATGAAACTGAAAGTATGTGGTTATTGAACTGCAGAAAAATAGTGTACATGGGTCACCGCAGATTCCTTCCGATGCATCATGCCTACCGTAAGAAAAGGAAGTCATTTAATGGGAAGCCTGAGAAAGGATCAGCCCTAGTGTTTGTGACTGGTAAGGACCTTTACTTGCGCGTGAAGGACATCAAAGTTGAGTTCGGTAAATGTTCTAAACCTCCAGGAAAAAATGTTTGGAAGAAGAGATCGATTCTTTGGGATCTGCCATATTGCGAGCACTTACAAGTTCGACATTGCATTGATGTCATGCACGTAGAGAAAAATGTTTGTGACAGTTTGATTGTTTTGTTGTTGAACATTTCAGGAAAGACGAAAGATGGCATCAACGTTCACCGTGACATGCTCGACATGGGCATAAGGACTGAGCTTGCACCGTTGGAGAAGGGAAAGCGTACATACCTCCCCTCGGCCTGCTATACTTTGTCAAAAAGAGAAAAAAACAGAACTCTGTCAGTGCCTATATGGTGTCAAAGTTCCATGCGGATATTCTGCGAACTTGAAAAAACTTGTGTCCATGAAAGACTTGAAACTGGTTGGTATGAAGTCCCATGATTGTCATGTACTGATGTCACAAATGCTTCCCATTGCTATCAGAGGCATTCTCCCAGTCAAAGTCAGAGAGACAATTACAAAACTATGTTATTTCTTCAACACAATATCTGGCAAGGTAAGCGTGTACTCCTAGCAAGTTAATTAGCTCCATTCGTGGAACTTGTCAGATTTTTTGGATCTGAATATTTGTTGCAACTGTGTCCTTACAGGTAATTGATCTGGATGGACTGGACGATTTGCAATGCGATGTGACTACAACTCTTTGTCAGCTGGAGATGTATTTCCCTCCATCTTTTTTTTTTATGTTATGGTCCATTTAATTGTTCACCTTGTCAGAGAAATTAAGTTTTGAGAGATTTATGGGTATCTTGAAGGGATATGTAAGGAATCGACATCGGTCTGAGGGCAGTATCATTGAAGGTTATGCCGTCGAGGAGGTGATTGAATTTTGCACCAACTATATAGCCGGGGTTGACCCAATTGGCGTTCCTACGTCCCGGCATGAGGGCAGGCTTCAGGGCATTGGAACGATTGGATTTAAAGCAGTCGTTCCCTCTAGTGATCTGTATGCAAAAGCCCATTTTTGGGTCTTACAACACATGACGGGGGTGGAGCCATACATATACGAGCACAAGGAAATGTTACGGAAACAGAATCCTTTGAAGCCAGAGATTTGGGTCACTAGAGAACATAACAGGAAGTTTGTTGGGTGGATCGAAAATAGAGTCCAGCAAGCTTCTGAGGGTAATGTAGATGAAGTTGTTACATGGTTGGCCAGAGGGCCTAGATTTACTGTAGGGACTTGGCAGGGGTATGACATTAACAGCTATTCATTTTACACAAGAACTCAGGACAAGAAGAGTACTATGTAATGTAGTGGAGTGACACTACTTGCTATTTCGGAGGATGCCAGGGCAGTAAGGGCACTCAACTCATATTACGGTGTTATTGAGGAAATATGGGAGCTCGATTATGTATTACTTAAGATTCCTCTGTTTCGATGCCAATGGGTCGAAATCTCTTGAGGTGTTAAAGTCGATAATTATGGGTTTACTCTCATCGATCTCAATAGAGTCGCACACCAAGATGATCCATTTATACTTGCTGAGCAAGCCACATAGGTGTTCTACATCGTTGACCCGGCCAACCCGAAGTTGCACATTGTCCTTCACAGTAAGAGACGTATTGTTGGAGTCGAAGACGTTGTGGATGAAGAAGAGTATGATCAGTTCGACGAACTACCTCCATTTTTAGATGGAATTCTTCAATCTGTCCCTACCGAAGATATTGACGAAACAAGTTACCTGCGAGACAACCACGAAGAAGGATTATGGGTGGACAACCATTCTTGACTAATTTGCAATATGTAAGTGACGTATATTACTTGGATCTTTAATTGAAGAATTCTTAAAATCATTTTTCAAAAATTCTTTGGGAAAACATACGTGATGCATTGAAAATCATTTCTGCAAATTTTCATTTCAATTGGAGTTGATTTGAGCAATAATTGATTCTTTTCACAAATCAATATGAAAACTGCAAATTTTCATTCCATGATTGGTCTTTACTGTTAATTTATTTCAAAATTATTGGAAGTCATTTGCATGGGGTTTCAGGTGTCTTTACAAGTGCAAAATGATGTACTGAGACCCATCTGTAATTGTTCTTAGAAAAACCCTTTAGGGGCAATAATATTGTCTTCTACTATCGATTTCAATTTCCAAATCGATATGAAATTAAGATCTACTATCGGTTTATTGTTAATAACCGATAGTAATTCATATTGTGTTATCAGACCCTGTTTTACATTTTGGTTTGATTTTGTACAGTAGATTAATTTACTATCGGTTAATAATCACAAAACCGATAGTGAAATACAATGGCAATAAAGATCATTTGAACATAACTCTTGATTGTAAAATCCTATTTGGAAAATTTTTTCAGAAAAATATATTTCATGCAATGAAAATCATTTATGTAAATTTTCATTTCAATTGGAGTTGATTTGAGCAATAATTGATTCTTTTCACAAATCAATATGAAAACTGCAAAGTTTAGATTCCTCGTGGTTTTTGGCTAGTTTGTCATTTTGATATCTCCATCACAATTGGCTATTCGAAGAAAGTTTCTATATGCATGATTTCTTATGTTCCATGTTAATTTATTTCAAAATTATTGGAAGTCATTTGTATGTGGTTTCAGGTGTCTTTACAAGTGCAAAATGATGTACTGAGATCATCTGTAATTGTTCTCAGGGAAATCCTTTAGGTCAATAACATTGTATTCTACTATCGGTTTGAATTTCCAAACCGATATGAAATTAAGATATACTATCGGTTTATTGTTCATAACCGATAGTAATGCATATTGTGTTATGAGACCCTGTTCTTAATTTACTATCGGTTAATAATCATAAAACCGATAGTAAACAATGCCAACGCTCCAAACCCTAACTTCCATTGTATTTACTATCGGTTTGGTGATTATGAACTGATAGTCAAGATTCATATATTAGGTTAACCTCGCACGATTTTTCCTCCAATACAACTGATCACATTCCAAATACTCGCGCGCGGAAAACCCTAGCCTCCCCGACGTTCACTTTTTCGCTCCTCTGCGCCACCATTGCCGATCGCAATTGGGTTCTCCACCTCCTCCAGCCACTGCATCGCGCCATCGTAGGCCACTCCACGAAAGACTGTAAGTGTTCTTGACCAAACCGCTCGCGTCAATTTCTTAAATTTATATGCAATAGTTCATATGTAGTTCAATGGATTATAAATATAAACTAGATGAAAATTCATGAACTACAAGCTTGATAGCTATGAGAATTACAGATTTGATGAAAATCACTAGCAATTTGTCGTACAGTGTCGTCCACTATCGGTTTCTTACACTACTACATAATTCATTATCACAGTTGGGTCAAAACAGTCATCACAGACGGTTCTTACCCGTCAGTGATATTCGAGTCAGTGATAATCATGTACTATCACTGACGGTTTTGAACCATCCGTGATCTTTCCCTTCACAGACTGTTATAAGATCAAAACCGTCTGTGATACTCATACTACACAGACTGTTATAACATCAGAACCGTCTGTGATACTCATACTACACAGACTGTTATAACATCAAAGCCGTCTGAGATACTCATACTACCACAGACGGTACTGATCTCAGAACCATCAGTAATAATATGAGTATCGCAGACGGTTTTGATATCAAAACCATCTGGGATACTCACATTATCACAGACGGTTATGAAATCAGAACCGTCTGCGATAATCACATTATCAGAGACGGTTATAATCTCAGAACCGTCTGTGATACTCAAATTATCAGAGACGGTTATAACCTCAGAACCGTCTGCGATTACTGACGGTTCTGAGATCAAAACCGTATGTGATACTCAAATTATCAGAGACGGTTATGACCTCAGAACCGTCTGCGATACTCACATTATTACTGACGGTTCTGAGATCAAAACCGTAGATGATACTTATATTATCAGAGACGGTTATGACCTAGGAGCCATCTGTGATAGCGTACTTATCACAGACGGTTGTTTCAGAACCGTCTGTGTATTTAGAGTATCACAGACGGCTTTGAGGTCAAAACCATCTGCGATATTGTCATTATCAGCGACGGTGGTAATCTTGGAACCGTCTGTGATTGTTTCCTTATCACAGACGGTTTATAATCTCAAAACCGTCTGTAATAGTGAGATATCACAAACGATTTTTAGGTCAAAACCATCTGTGATAATGTTATAATCTCAGAACCGTTTGTGATAGTGTGATATCACAGACGGTTCTAAGGTCAAAACCATCTGTGATAGTGATAGTGTGATATCACAGACGGTTTTTAGGTCAAAACCATCTGTGATAGTGTCATTATCAGTGACGGTTATAATCTCAGACGGTTTGTAAGATCAAAATCGTCTGTACAAATAGCATTTCATATATACAGTTCTTGAATTTCATACATGCACAGTACTCAAATATATACAGTTCATTTCATACATGCACAGTACTCAAATATATACAGTCTCATATATACATGCACACAACTTAGAAACATGTACAATAGCATTTCTTTCATATATACAGCACAGAACTCAGAAATATGTACAACTGAGATTGAACAAATAAATGTAATCGACAATTAAAGTCAGTGTGTTAGATGTACAAATAAATGTAAGGCCGCACTAATACGAACCTTGCGGGTCCCTAAACTTCCCCTTGGTTGATATGACCTCTGTTGGATCAAGGATGCCGACTAGGGGGGGGGGGGTGAATAGGAGGCTTTTAAAAACTTAAAAACTTAAAGCAAATAAAGAACAAATCAAGAACAAATAATATAAGCAAGAGAAAGAGAACGAACACAACGATTTTTACCGAGGTATCGGAGACTCGCCCCGTCTCCACTAATCCTTGTTGAAGCACTCAAATCACTTGAGTCTTGCCTCAATATCCACACAGGATATTATCACTAATGGTTGCTCCTTGTCCACTCCGGAAAGGCGAGCACCGATGCCTTGTACACACTAGCCGAGCCTCTCTGACAATCTCCGAACGGAGAGATCAACTGCCACGCCTCCGAACCGTCTAGGTGAGGGCGCTCACCAAGAGTAAAAGGCAGCGAGGTCTTCTCAAGACCTCCAAACACGCACCGAGAAGCTAAGTGAATGCAAAATGCAAAGAACTGAAACTCTCGGTGGATCGGAAAGTCACTCGACTTGATCAAAAGATCAAGATTTTATATAAGAAACTAATGCTCAAGAGTGTATATGAAATGCTGCTGCTTGTTTTTGAAAACTTATGCCCAAAGCCCCTTTTTATGGCCTCATGAATCAAATGAACTGTTGGAGCTAGGGCTGAAAATCAGCAACCCAAACTGACAGTCAGTTTGCCTAACTGACAGTCAGTTCAGTGCACAACGGCCGACAAAAATTACGGAATAAACTTTGCTAGCCGTTCGTGGTCAAAAAAGGAAAGCTGAAACCCACAACTGACAGTCAGTTACACAAACTGACAGTCAGTTACACAAATTGACAGTCAGTTCGACCACTAACTCGACCAAAATCAAATAGAAACTCAGTTAAAATCTCTGTGGTCGAAACCCCAACTGACAGTCAGTATGGACAAACTGACAGTCAGTTTAGTACAAAAATTTTGAGCCCAAAATACACCCTCTCTGGACAATTGTCAGTTTAAACTAACTGACATTCAAACTGACAGTCAGTATGAACAAAAATAGAGATAACTTTAAATCCAGAAATCCAAAAGAGGTGTTTAATAGCTCGTTGGAAAGATAATTTCAAGGGATACAATTTTGTCAACAGAAGCAAAAGCCAGATCTGTCTAGATCTTTCTGAAAATTGCAAATACTCTTCTGCTATCAAAAACTGAACTGAAAAACCAGATTTTTCAAATAAGTTCAAAAACCAAATCCAAGCAAAAAGATGCAATGCAATGACCTAGCTTTCTCGGTTTGCGTTGGAGATAAAGAGAGGACTTTCGCCACCCCTCTTTATAGTACGGTTAAAACTAGAAAATAATTTCCCTAACCGATCATCTCCATACGCCAAGATCGGTAAAAATAAAAACTCATAATACCTGAGGTCTTTCGCATCTTCATGATTTGTGTCTTGTATTTTGCTCTCCTGCATCTTGTGCTTCACTTTAAGTCGGGTTCATCTTGATCTTCTTGTATTTCTTCCCAACTGATCCCTGTATCAATCAATCTCAAAAGCACGATTAGTCCGGAACACTTTGTTTTCATTAATCATCAAAATTAGGGTTAGGCTTGAAGGCCTAGATGCAACAATCTCCCCCTTTTTGATGATTGATGACAACAAGTGTTCAATAACAAAATAAATAAAATAGCTCCCCCTGAGTATATGCATCTCATCAAATCAGAGCATAAATTAATACATATACATCAGGGTACCCAAGTCATAGATGTGCAAATATCACATAGTCATATCAAAGCATACACATCTCAAAATCAAGACATCATATATATCAATGTATCAGAGCTCAAGAACATCATCTCAAGAAACCAAGTCATCATATATGTATCAAGATATCAGATCTACACAGATCACACACAGACATATATGATAAACAAAAACATCTCCATATATATGAAAAATAAACATCTGTTCAATACAGCAAAAGAGCTACTAATATCCAAAAATACTTCTACTAATATCCAAAATACTTTTCCCCCTTTGGCATCAAGCACAAAAAGGGAGGCAAAGATACAAATCAGAGCCTAAAGCTCATCATCTGAAGAAAAGCCTAAAATGTCTGTATCTCCGGAGCCAGCTGGAGATCCAGACGCGTCGATGGCTGGAGACGCCGGAGGGGTCGCAGCTGCAACAGGAGCTGGATCTGCAGCAACGGGAGCCGGAGCTGGTGCAACAGGAGCCGGAGCTGGTGCAACAGGAGCTGGATCAGCAGCAACTGAAGCTGAGCTCGGAGAAGACGCAGCCCGGCGGGCCCTCTTGCGAGGGACCGAAGATCCAGGAGCAGGCAGGCGACGCAGAATCTCCTCCTGCTGTGCAAGCAAACGGAGCAACATCTGATGATGCTCCGCCTGGGTGCTGAGGATCTGCTGCTGAGCCTGGAGAATCTCCTGAAGCTGAGAGGAAGAAGACGCAGATCCGGTGCCAGTCCCTGCAGCTGGAGCTGGAGAAGACTCCTGAGCAGGAGCCTCGTCCTCTGACTCCCCCGCAGCATCATCATCTGATGCGGGAGAACCAGGGCCAGCAGCTGCAGCGGGGCGAGCACCAAGCCTGCGATCAGCCTGGCCTGGAGGATAGAAGAGAAGAGGATGATGGGGCCGTGGCAGCTCAGTGTCGACGGCCCGGATATGAAGAAGCACCGCCATGATATACGGAGCGTATATCAGCTGACGGCGCGGGGAAAGAAGAACGTGCTGAATCTCACTGATGATGAGATCAGCAACGTCGAATGGCTCCTCCTGAAAGATCGAAATCAGGACGTGGAGGGCCAGATAGGTGATCCTAGCCCTATCTCCGCTCATGGGGACCAGAGTGAGACGGAGTATCCGTAGGGCTAGGTCTACATCGCGGCGCAGACCAGCAATGTGACGAAGCTGGAAGGGGCCAGAATAGAGCATGGCCACCTCCCGACGCTCGAGATCAGGAAGAGTATGGAGCTGGCGGCCAGAAGGGGGGCGCACCAGTCCAAGCGCCGACTCCAGCTGATGCTTCGTGACAGTGTAGACCTGGAGGCCTGTCATGAAGGTCATGAAGTCGCGCTGAGGGAAGACGAAGACGGTGGAATAAAACTGGCGAATGGGCCCCTCAGCCCAATGCAAGGAGGAATCAGCGACTAGGTCGCGGATCCCTACAGAGTCGAACAAATCTGCGAGGGTAGCGATGCCTGTGCGAGAGGCGATCGTACCCCATGACAGAGAGCGGTGGGCGAAGATGGGCGCGCGGCTATAGACACTGGTAAACAGGTCTAGGTGGAGGTTTGTGTAGCAGGTGAGGACCTTGCATGCGTCGCGACCAGTGGGACGCGGCGAGAGGTACGGGTTCACAGAGCGAAGAGAGCGAAGGCGGCTCGCGTGCCACCGTGAATAATCCACGGGCACACGCTCAAGTGGAGGCGAGGGTCGGTTCTCGGACGTCTGACCCGATGAACGCTGGCTGTTAGCCGCGTTCTTCCGTCGCGCCACGCGTCGAGAAGGACCCGGCTGATCAGACATGATGAAAGAAAAAGCAGAGAGGGAAAACAGAGACCTGAACTGAGGTGGCTGAAACCGAACTGAAATGGTCGAGGAAGCAGATGCGAAGAAGACTGCCAAATTGACCACAGGAACGAAGCTCAGCACGGCCAGGAGGTCCACGATCACTGCATACAACGAAGAGGTGTGGTGCAGAGGAGAAGGAGCCGTGAACAGAGGAGCCAAACCGAAGAGGTCGAGATCAGCGAGGACGGTGGCGCCGGCGGTGAGGAGCTCACCGGCGACGAGAGGTGGCGCAAGGATGTGGTGGCGAGGCACGGCGAGGAAGAGGCACAGAGGCGACGGCGAGGGGGCGCAAGAAGCAACGGCGGCGAGAAGAAGGTGAAGAGGCAGGGAAAAGAATGAGGTTTTTAGGGTTCTGGATCCCGCAACTGACAGTCAGTTTGACAAACTGACAGTCAGTTCCAAACTCAGAAACATGGAACTGACAATCAGTGTACCACACTGACAGTCAGTTCACAGAACTGAGTTTTGAAACTAACAGTCAGTGTATGAGACTGACAGTCAGTTTGGGACTCGAACACGACCAGGAACTTCGACCAAAATCAAATGCACGTAACTGACTGTCAGTTTGTGAAACTGACTGTCAGTTATGACAATGACTTCGACCAGAGACTAAGACCAGGCTCCTAAGTACTAAACTGACTGTCAGTTAGAGGAACTGACTGTCAGTTTGGTCAATTTCGACCAGAAGCAAACTAAGACCAGAGAGGGAATAAAATAATAATATTTTTATACAAACAACACATTTAGCACATCAACTAGCATTTGATATATCAATAATGTTCAGTTCACCCCTTAAAAAGCAAAATCTTGATTCATCTAAGGGTTTGGTAAAGATATCAGCTAGTTGCATATCAGTTCTAACATAATTCACATCAATATCTCCTTTTGCCACATGATCTCTAATAAAATGGTGTCTTATTTCAATATGCTTAGTTCTAGAATGTTGAACAGGATTATTAGCAATTTTAATGGCACTTTCATTATCACACAAGAGTGGCACTTTATCAAATATAATCCCATAATCCAAAAATGTCTGCTTCATCCATAATAATTGAGCACAACAACTTCCTGTAGACACATATTCAGCTTTAGCTGTGGAGAGAGCTACAGAATTTTGCTTCCTAGATGACCATGATACTAAGGATCTCCCCAACAGCTGACAGCTACCAGATGTGCTCTTACGATCAATCTTGCACCCAGCATAATCAGAATCAGAGTACCCAATTAATTCAAAATTTGCATCTTTAGGATACCAAAGTCCTAAACTGGGATAACATTTTAAATACCTAAGGATTCTTTTAAGAGTAGTTAAATGACATTCCTTAGGATCAGACTGAAATCTAGCACACAGGCACACACTAAACATGATATCAGGCCTAGATGCAGTAAGATATAAAAGACTACCAATCATAGACCTATACAGTTTAGAATCAACCGATTTGCCGCTTTTGTCCACGTCCAGATGTCCATTGGTTGCCATGGGAGTTTTGATTGGTTTAGCGTCTTCCATCCCAAAGCACTTGAGCAGGTCCTTCACGTACTTTGTTTGACTCGCGAACGTACCGTTCTTGAGTTGTTTGATTTGCAGACCGAGGAAGAAGCTCAGCTCACTAATCATGGACATCTCGAACTCCCTAGACATCATCTCTCCAAACTCATGACAGAAATGTTCATTAGTAGATCCAAAGATAATATCATCAACATATATCTGACAAATGAACAAGTCTTTTTCAATTTTCTTTGTAAAGAGAGTTGTATCAACCTTCCCAATTTTAAAACCTTTTGATAATAGAAAGTCTCTAAGACGCTCATACCAAGCCCGAGGAGCTTGTTTGAGACCGTAAAGAGCTTTCGACAATTTAAATACATGGTTTGGAAAATTTGAATCTTCAAAGCCGGGAGGTTGTTCAACAAACACAAGTTCAGAAATTTCACCATTTAGAAAAGCACTTTTAACATCCATTTGAAAAAGTTTGATATTAAAGCATGATGCATAAGCAAGAAGAATTCGAATAGCTTCAAGTCTTGCTAACGGTGCAAAAGTTTCACCAAAGTCTAAACCTTTGACTTGAGTGAAGTCTTGAGCAACAAGACGAGCTTTGTTCCTAATTACAACTCCATTTTCATCTTGCTTATTTCTGAAAACCCATTTTGTTCCAATAACATTATGATCTTTGGGTCTTTCTACTAAAGTCCAAACTTCATTTCTAGCAAAGTTATTAAGTTCTTCATGCATGGCATTTACCCAATCAGGGTCATTTAAAGCTTCATTAACATGTTTGGGTTCTAAAGAAGACACAAAAGAATGATGTTCACAAAATGCAGCAATACGAGATCGAGTTTGAACACCCTTACTGACGTCACCCAATATTTGGTCTAGAGGGTGATCCTTGGTGATGGTTTGGTGTTGCCTTGGTTCTTCATCTTGTACTGCTTCATCTTGACTTTGTTCTGGAGGATCAACATGAGATGATGATGTGTCTTGATCAATATTTTCAACATTGACATCATCTTCTTGATCTTCCTCTGTTGGCTTGATGTCTCAAATGGTTATGTTCTTCATTGCTTCTTGAAGATTTTCACCTGAAACTTCATGAGAGACTTGCTCCTTTTGTGAGCCATTAGTTTCATCAAATTTGACATCACCCGATTCTTCAATACAACTTGTATTTTTATTGAAAACACTATAAGCTTTACTAGTGGTGGGGTATCCGACTAGAAAACCTTCATCTACTCTTCTTTGAAATTTACCACCAAAATTTCTTTTCTTAAGAATATAACATTTGCAGCCAAACACTCGAAAATAAGAAATATTTGGCTTGCGCCCAATAAGAAGTTCATAAGGAGTCAAATTTAGAAGAGGATGCAAATAAAGTTGATTTATAGAATAGCAAGCGGTATGCACGGCTTCAGCCCAGAAGCGAGTAGGAGTATCATACTCACTTAGCATAGTCCTTGCCATTTCTATAAGTGTTCGATTTTTCCTTTCAACAACTCCATTTTGCTGTGGAGTGTATGATGTGGAAAATTCGTGTTTGATTCCAAGAGAGTCACAAAAATCAAATAGAGTTGAATTAACGAACTCTCCACCATGATCACTACGGATTTTCTTGATGGATAATTCGAATTCAGTAGAAACACGTTTTGCAAACCTTTTGAAAACATCGGGAGTTTCAGATTTTTGAGAAATAAAGAAAACCCAAGTGTAGCGAGTAAAATCATCAACAATCACAAAACCATAGTTGCTACCCCCGATACTTTGGAACTCGGAAGGTCCAAATAAATCCATATGAAGGAGTTCCAAAGGTTTGCATGTTGAAAGAATGCGCTTAGTTGGATGTGAAGTAGCTACTTGCTTGCCCGCTTGACAAGCGCTACACGGTTTGTCCTTTTCAAAATTCACATCCTTTAAGCCAACAACCAAATCACGTTTTAAAAGTTTTCTCAATTGATGCATTCCAACATGTGCAAGTCGTCTATGTCATAGCCAACCTTTTGAGGTTTGAGAGACAAGACATGTTGAAAGAGATGTATCTTTTGAATGAAAATCAACCAAATAAAGATTTCCAAAACGAAAGCCTTTAAAGATCAAGGATTTATCTTTTAAACTTTCAACCAAAACTTCTTTTGGGAAAAATGTGCAACTAAAACCAAAATCGCAAATTTGTGCAACGGAAAGCAAATTGAAATTCAGAGATTCAACCAATAAAACATTAGAAATAGAGAGATCATTTGAGATTGCGATTTTACCCAAGCCGACCACATTTCCTTGACGGTTGTCGCCAAAGGTAATCTTTTGGTTCTCTCTTGAGTTGTCTTCTATTGAGGTGAACAACTTCTTATTACCGGTCATGTGTTCGGAGCATCCGCTATCTAGCACCCAATGCCTCCCACCGGTCTTGTAGTTCACCTGCATACAAAGAATTAAGTTCTTTTAGGTACCCAATTTTTTTTGGGTCCTTCAATGTTAGCAATCAAAGCTTTGGGCACCCAAATAGATTTCTTTCTTTTATTTAACATGGGTGCACCAACATACTTTGCTATGGCATAACCTTTTCTTGACTTTTGAAGCATGTAGCAAGTATCAAAATAATTAGGAGTCATTAATGGACATGCTTCATGTGAATGACCGGTTTCATGGCATTTATGACAAAATGTGTTGCATGCTTTAACAAATATAGTTTTAGAATTTTGTTTCCTTCCTTTCTTTTGAAAATATCCTAATCCTTCTTTTCTAAAAGAACATTTTTGTTTACTAAGGATTAGATCAAGAGATATTTTACCTTTATAACAGTTCTCTAACCCTTTTCCAAGCTTTTCTACTTGAGGCTTAAGTTCATTATTTTCATTTAAGATGTTATCATTAGAAACACATGGAATGTGATGACTACTAGAGGGAGAATCATCCAAATTACATGAAGTGGAAACATCTACCTTAGATGAAGCATTTGTAACATCTTTTATGAGCATGCTTTCATATGAATCTTTAAGCTCAGAGTATTGAGCGCGTAGGGAAGAATGTTCTTCCTTAAGCGCCTTATACTTCTTTTTAGTTTTTCCAAAAACTTCATTTAATTCGGTTATCATTTCAACTAAATCATCATATGATGGATCGTTTGAATGTACCTTTTCATCGCCTTTGGCCATAAGGCAAATGGATGAACTAGTTGAAGTGTTGATGTTGCCGAGAGCTAATCCGACCATCTTCTTGGAGCAACTTCTTTCGTTGTCGGAGTCGGAGTCGGAGCTCTCTCCGCCGGACATCCATTCTCCAAAACAGGCTTCTTTGATTTCTTCATTCTTCTTCTTGTTCCACGCCTTGTTCTTGTTTAGACATCTTGATGCTATATGTCCCTTCTCATGACATCCATAGCAAATGATGTCCTTGAAGTTGTTTTGCTTTTGCCCCTTTGGTCGAATGTCAAGGTTGACACCTTTCTTATGCAACATGCGAAGGAGTTTTTGAGTATTTTTTACCATGAGCGTGAGGTCTTCATCGGAGGAGCCATCGCTTGAATCATTCCTTGCGTTTGCTTTGAAGGCCAAAGCTTTCTTCTTCGTCTCCGAGGGTTCGGCGGCTTCCTTCTTCTCCTTCTTGTGCATCTCATGAGTGATGAGGTTCCCATAAAGATCGGTCGGTGTTGTGGTCGATAAATCGGAGTTTGTGAGAACTGTCACAAGAGTGTCGAAGCTTCAGGTAAAGCCCTAAGCATCTTTCTCACAATTTCAATGTCAGTAAAAACAACACTAAGACCCTTGAGTTCATTCACAATGTTATTCAACCGAGTAAACATGGAATCCACGGACTCAGTTGATGACATGCTGAATGTCTCATATTTTTGCCTCACCATTAGCAACTTTGCCTCTTTAACCTTTGTTGTTCCCTCGTAAATTTCTTCGAGGGTGGTCCAAACCTTATGAGCAGTCGTGAGATTGCTCACACGGTTGAACTGATTTAAGGATAAACCGGCAAAGAGTGCATTTTTTGCACGGGCATTTAAATGCAACTTTCTCCTATCATCCTCAGACTGACTTGCCGGATCAACCGGAGGAGTAAAGCCGAGTTTAACTATATCCCATACATCAAGCCCCATAGCTTCTAGGAATACCGACATGCGCACTTTCCAATACAGATAGTTTGTCCCATCAAAGATAGGCGCACGACTGGTATGACCAAGAAGAAAATCTCCACTTGACGACATCCTCTCTCTAGGCGGTAAAGCCTAATGAATCAAGAGACCGTGCTCTGATACCACGTGATGGATCAAGGATGCCGACTAGAGGGGGGGTGAATAGGAGGCTTTTAAAAACTTTAAAACTTAAAGCAAATAAAGAACAAATCAAGAACAAATAATATAAGCAAGAGAAAGAGAACGAACACAACGATTTTTACCGAGGTATCGGAGACTCGCCCAGTCTCCACTAATCCTCGTTGAAGCACTCAAATCACTTGAGTCTTGCCTCAATATCCACACAGGATATTATCACTAATGGTTGCTCCTTGTCCACTCCGGAAAGGCGAGCACCGATGCCTTGTACACACTAGCCGAGCCTCTCTGACAATCTCCGAACGGAGAGATCAACGGCCACGCCTCCGAACCGTCTAGGTGAGTGACGAGGATTGTCACCCGGGTCACTTCTAATAGACTTTTGGTTCAAGACAGATTCGAACCAGACATGTATCTGGCGATGCGAACTCGAGCTATTCCGAGGGGCATCGCCATGAGGTCGCAAGCTTTACGCGATCAGGCCGTTGGCTTCGTGCGATCAGGTCGACAGCTTTGCGCGGTCAGAAGTTCGTATGCTATACGCGGACTGGATATCAGGGATGTTGCGCGGTCAGCCCACATTCCGCGGTCAGAACATTCTCGACCAGGGTGCTTGGAGTTTATTCGGTTATCCTTATATCAGGATATTCCAAGAATCCCGAAGATTCCTCCACGTTGAAGACCAACCGTCAGAGGTTAATATATGCGGTTATTCATGATTAACACGTGTTAATAACCTCCGTGGAAGTTAACAGCGGTTCTCCAGAAACTGCATCCAACCGTTTGATGCAGTTTTCTTCATATGACACCTTTTTGACCAGTATAAAAGGGTGGCAAAGTACATCAAACGGGGGATCCAAGACATTTGGAAGAACAAGACCCCTGATACAAGTGAGACACAACGTATCTCAACCACTCAAACAGCCAAATCTACGGCTTAGATTAGATAATATTCGCAAGTCTCCTAGAGCTTCTTTTTTGTACACTTATATAGGAAAAACTTTCGCCTGTGAAGGTTTCTTCCCGCTAGTTTATAAACCTTTATCACATATAGTGAAATTCTAACAGGACGTAGGGCTTTTACTCCCACCATCGAGGGCCCGAACCTGTATAAATCTCTCTGTGCTCCTGTTCACCATTGTTCTACATACCTTCCCGGAGGGTCATCTTGAAAGGTCTCACAATTACAAATTTTGCATAAGTTCGGCTGAGGACCCCGAGTCCGAATCGTCGACAGCTGGCGCCCACCGTGGGGCCTTTCTCAAGGCGTCCTAATTGAAATCCGGAGGTTCGCCGAAACATGGTTGGAGCATATGATTCCGAGAACGATTTCGATCTCGAGGATTATGCCCATATACCAATGCCTTCCCCAAGTGATCCTGTTCCGATGGAGGAGGTCGAAGGTCAGAATCTTCCACAGGTTGAATCATCTCTCCAGGTCATGTCAATCGACCAGGAGCCAACTGGCGCAAGATCAGAACCCACGGAGGTTCTTAATGTGCTAGGCGATGAATCCGGCCCTTCATACGACCCCGCTGAGGGAAAATATGATGATGACCCGGAAATTAGCCCAGGAAGGTTCGACCCTGATAACCTTCACCGTCTCTTTGATTTCGAGTCCGACTCGGAACAAACCGGGATGTTTTCCCCATCGGCAACTTCTCTCCCTAGGCAGTTCGCTGCCCTGTCGGAAGAAACTCCCAATCAGCAGGCTGCCAGGGAAGAACAAGATCGCAAACAGAAGGAGGATCAAGATCTCGAGCAACAAAACAACGAATTGCGCAGAACTGCCCTAGAGGCTCTTCAAGATGCGCAGGCTCGTTACGATGCTGCTCCGAGTTCTTCTCGACGGTCGCGTGGTCGAAAACGTGACCAGACCCCTTCTTTGCTATCGGAGCGTTTCCTAGTGGACGAAGAAACAATAACACCTGGTGCCTCTAGGAGAAGTACCCATGGGCGACTGCGATCTATCGCGGAAGTCATGCGTAATTTTCCTCCTACGGTCACGGATGCGCAGAAACAGGCCTTTTTTAGGATCCTGGCGGAGAGACTGGATGAGGTCGCGTCCGAGGCGACCCCAACGGCCTCCTCCCGCTCGGTAACGCATTCCCGTGAGCGGGATGGTCCTCATTCTGGCTCCGGCCGGCGGAGTTACCCGCCGCCCGTACCGTCCCGACAGGACAAATACCGGCGAATGCAGGACTTTCGTATTAGGGATTGAGTTCCAGTTCACTCTCGTTTGGGACCACGAGTAACCTTGCCATTGTATGAGGTCGCTCGAGACCCAACTGGGAGTCACAAGGCGATTCACGGTCCTTACGTTGGTTGCAAAGCCTTTTCGCCTGGCCTACGAGCAGTCGTTTGGCCCGATAAGTTTCGACCAGGGGCCATCGAGAGGTTTGATGGAACTCAGAACCCATCCGAGTTCCTTCAGATCTATATTACTGCCATCCAAGCAGCAGGAGGCGATGACAAGGTCATGGCCAACTACCTGCCCACAGTCCTCGCAGGACCGGCTAGAACCTGGTTGTTTAACCAGCCTGAGGGTTCCATTTACAATTGGGAAATGCTATGCGATGCCATCCTCAGCAATTTCCAAAATTGTTACCAAAAGCCGGGTAAGGAAGACGACCTGCATCGGCTGCGGTAAACTTCGACCGAAACACTTCGGCAGTTTGTCAAGAGGTTTGTCGGGGTGAGGAATACCATCCCGAACATATCTGATGGCTCCGTAATCAGGGCATTTAAGCATGCCGTTCGATACCGGAGATTCACTGAAGACTTGCTTATCCACCCTCCTCGATCAGTGGCCGATCTGTTCGACATGGCTGATCGATATTCCGATGCAGCCGAAGCGGTCGAATGGAACCGAATGGTCGACAAGAGGGACCTACCACCCCAACCAGGCTTCAAGGACGCCAGGAAAGAAGATTCAAGCAAGAAGCCGGAATCTTCACCGGGTGGGAAGTCAAAGAAGTCGAAGAGGAGCCGCTCTGGATAGTACCGCGAGGTCGCAGTCGCAGAGAAGCCACCTTCGACCAAAGGTAATAAGTCTTCATTTAAAAGTAAAACTGCCTCTGGTGGTCGGGATTCCGACCAGCCAGAAAAATCAACTAATCCGCAGGAGGGCAAGAAGTGGTGTCCACTCCACAACTCCGCAGGCCACGACCTCAAAAACTGCAGGAGTTGGTTGAAACAATTGGACGATTTCTACCAAGGAGTTGGGCCGATGCCAACCTTACCGCCTAAAGAGCAGGCGTGCGGAATTAGAGACGTCGACGTAGACAAAGAAATGGCTTACCAGGTACCTCAAAATCATGTTAATGTCATTTTCGGGGGTTCTTCCTCTTTCGTTTCCAAAAGGCAGTTTAAAACCTTCTGCCGAGAGGTTAACCAAACGGAGACATAGCTTGGTGAACCTCAATACCCCCGTTGGTCGGATATGCCTTTGACGTTCGATCGCGCTGACTGTCCTGTGGGGCTAACCCGACCATTGAGGCTACCTCTGGTCATTACCCCAATCATCAGTAACGCGAGAGTCGAAAGGGTCCTGATTGACGGGGGAAGTTCCCTTGATCTTTTATTGATCAAGGCACTCGACGAGATGCAAATTCCTCGTTCGAAGATCAAACCCATAATCCATCCGTTTTATGGGATAATCCCAGGCCCCTCCATGATGCCATTGGGACAAGTGGTCCTCCCGGTCACTCTGGGAGAACCAGACAACTTCCGGACAGAATTGGTTACTTTTGATGTAATCGATTGTGACTCAGCTTATAATGCAATCTTTGGCAGGCCGACTCTTGCTAAGTTCATGATGGCAACGCACTATGCTTATCAGTGCGGGAAATTGCCTGGCCCCAAGGGTGTCATCTCGGTCCGAGGCAGTCGCAACGTGGCACTCACGTGCGACCGGCTATCTTTGGAGATGGTCGATCAACTTCCCCTCCGGGACGCTCAGGTCGCCACTGTTACCACCGACGCGATCAAAGCTGCTCCTCGACCAGATGAAAAGCTCAAATTGGTTCCTTTGTACCCAGATGATCCATCCAAGACAATTCGGGTCGGATCAGCCCTGGATGACAAATAGGAACTCGACCTCGTTACTTTCCTCCGGGCTAACGCAGACATGTTTGCGTGGAAACCATCCGACATGCCCAGTGTCCCAAGGGAAGTAATTGAGCACAGGTTAGCCATTCGACCTGGACAACGACCAATAAAGCAAAAGCTCAGGCGTTTTGCTACTGACCGACAGGAAGCCATCCGAGAGGAGTTGGACAAACTCCTACAGGCCGGGTTTATCCGCGAAGTGGATCACCCGGAATGGCTCGCCAATCCGGTCATGGTCCGCAAGTCAAATGGCAAGTGGCGCATGTGCGTCGACTATACTAGCCTCAACGCTGCCTGTCCGAAGGATGACTTTCCCCTTCCCCGCATCGACCAGCTGGTCGACTCGACTGCGGGTTGCGAACTGATGAGTTTTCTGGACGCTTACTCAAGATATCATCAAATTAGCATGGCAGAAGACGATGAAGAGAAGACTGCCTTCATCACCCCGTTCGGCACATACTGCTACGTCAGAATGCCGTTCGGTCTCAAGAACGCAGGTTCCACGTACCAGCGCTTGATGCAAAAGACCTTTCTTTCCCAGATAGGGCGTAATCTCGAAGCATATGTAGACGATTTGGTTGTAAAAAGTACCAAAAGGTTGTCTCATTTGGACGATCTCGCTGAAACCTTCTGTAATTTGAATCGCTTTGGAATAAAATTAAACCCGGAGAAATGCTCTTTCGGGGTTTCTTCAGGAAAACTCCTTGGTTTCCTTGTGTGTTCCAGGGGCATTGAAGTTAATCCTGAGAAAATCAGGGCCATTGAACAAATGAGGTCGGCCTCGACCATGAAGGATGTTCAACGCCTGGCTGGTCGCATGGCGGCTTTAAGTCGTTTCATATTGCGATTAGGCGAAAGGGGATTGCCTTTTTTCAAAGCCTTGCGGAAGCATCATAACTTTACATGGTCAGATGAGGCCGAAAAAGCATTTCAGGAGGTAAAAACATATCTATCCAGTCCGCCAGTATTGGTGTCTCCCGACAAAGGAGAACCACTGTTTCTTTACCTGGCGGCCACACCGCACGCGGTCAGCGCCGTTCTGATCGCGGATAGGGAAGGAATACATAGACCCGTCTACTATGTGAGCGAAGTACTTCATGGTCCTAAGGAGCGCTACCCTGAGGTCCAGAAGATACTTTACGTGCTACTGATGGCTTCCCGTAAGCTACGACATTACTTTCAAGCGCACAAGATCACAGTACCCTCCTCTTTTCCTTTGGGGGATATTGTCTGAAACCCAGAGAAATCTGGTCGAATCTCCAAATGGGCGGTCGAACTCGGTGCCTTCGAGATCCATTTCACGCCCCGCACAGCGGTTAAGTCTCAGGTTTTGGCCGACTTTGTGGTCGAATGGACCAACCCTGAGCCACCCGTGCAGTTGGTAGAGGAACTGGAGTGCCCCGATTACTGGACAATGTACTTTGACGGCTCCCGTAGTTTTCAACATTCGGGGGCTGGAGTGGTCTTGGTTACGCCCCAGGGCGAACAGCTTAAGTATGTCATTCAACTACACTTTGTTGCCACTAACAATGCAGCAGAGTATGAAGGTCTTCTTGCAGGGCTCCGGGCAGCAAAATTCCTCGGAGTCCGTCGATTAGTGGTGAGGGGAGACTCACAGCTGGTCGTAAACCAGGTAAACAAGGAGTACAGCACCTCCGATGAGACAATGGCTCATTACCTGGGGGAAGTGAGGAGATTGAAAAAACACTTCAGTCATTTCGAAGTCCAATACATCCCGCGAAAGGACAATATTCTCGCAGACTAATTATCCAAAATTGGGTCCTCACGCTCATCCACTCCGGCAGGAGTGTTCATTGAACACTTGGACCATCCTTCGATCATGACTTCGGTCGAGGATGATCCGGTAATAGCCTTCGTTACCAACCTCGGTCAGGAACAAGATTGGACTCATCCATTGAGGGTCTATCCTGAACATGGGACCCTACCCGAGGACGAAACCGAAAGTGATCGGTTAATTCGAAAAGCACGTCTGTACAAACTCATAGATGAGATTTTGTACAGAAAGGGTACTCAAGGAGTATTCATGCGTTGTATATCTCAGGAGGAAGGAAAATCCCTCTTGAAAGAAATACATGACGGTGTATGCGGTGTGCACGCGTCATATCGGACTCTGGTCGGAAAGGCTTTTCGATAAGGATTCTACTGGCCTTCAGCACTTGATGATGCCAAACATATGGTCAAGACGTGTCCCCAGTGTCAGTTCCACGCAAGACAAGTTCATCAACCTGCCTATGCGTTGCAAACCATTCCTCTCGCATGGCCATTCGCGGTCTGGGGGATGGATATCATCGGTCCTATGCCACAAGCGGTCAATGGGTACAAGTTTCTGTTCGTAGCCATTGACACATTTACAAAGTGGATTGAGGCCGAACCAGTACGAAATATTACCGCATCAGCCGCACAAAAGTTCTTCCATAAGAACATTGTGGCACGATTTGGTGTTCCAAACCGTCTCATCACAGACAATGGTTCTCAGTTCGCCAGCGGTCTTTTCCTGGACTACTGCGATCAGGTTGGGACCAAGGTGTGCTTTGCTTCTGTGGCACATCCACAAAGCAATGGTGCCGTAGAACGGGCCAATGGGCAAATACTGCAAGGCATTAAAAAGCACGTCTTTGATCGCCTTAAGACCCGCTCGGGGGCTTGGGCAGACGAGCTCTATACCGTTCTATGGGCATTACGGACTACTTCTAGTCGAGCCACCGGCGAGACGCCCATCCATTTGGTCTATGGGGCCGAGGCCGTATTGCCTATGGAAGTAAGTATTGGTTCTGTTCGGACAGATCAGTTCGAACAGATTAATCAGTCCGAACAACGGGCGCAAGATCTCATCCTCTTAGAAGAACGGCGTGATCGCACCCTGGTTAAATCCGCGGCATACTTGCAAGCTTTACGCAGGTATCACAGTAAAAAGGTGCGACCACGTGATCTCAACGTGGGCGACTTGGTTTTACGAAAAATTCAAGACCAGTCTAATCGCAACAAATTCTCCCCAAAATGGGAAGGTCCTTATACTGTTGTCTCAGTGCCGCGAACAGGATCTGCGCGGTTAGCTATGGAGGATGGTCGGATTTTGTCCAATACTTGGAACATCGATCAACTTCGCAAGTTTTACGTGTAAGTATTCCAATCACTTTTTTCCTGTTCGATTAGCATCTTTTCATAACATAAAATATGTTTTGCTTTCATACAATGAGTTTTTCTCTTTAAACCCGTATCATAAGCATTCGACCTGGGGGCTAACCACCGGCGATCAGATCATTACAAAGATCTAATCGGGTTCGCTGGTCGATCTCATGACCACTTCCAGATAAGTCACTCCTAAATAAGCCGTTTCTCAACGCATACGGGGCTATCTGGCAAGTCCTTGGTCATCTGAGTGGCTACCAGTTCGCAATAAGATTAGACGTTACATTGATCCTGATCGTCGGTTTAAAACGCACACCCCTGGTCGTTACGCTTATGTTTTCTCCTCTGCTTATAACACTAAGGCTTCAGTATTCATAAGCAGAGGCGGGGGCTAGGGGGGATGTGCTTATAGTATGGAACTCATAATATAAAAATGCAAAATATGTACTTCTTGTCAAAAATGATTTTTTACATACATTGCATTATACACAATTGTCTAGATACAAAAATAAGGATCATTCGATCCCCAGCTCAGTCAGGAGCCTATCTACTAAGGGCTTGACCTCCTCCATGACTGCATCGAGCAACTCTTCACTCTCGACCTCAACCGGACCCACCAGTGCGCTTAGATCTGCATCTGGGCCATGGTGAAGTCGAACCCTGCTGAGTACGGCTACTGCGGCTGATCGAACCCTGGTTCTGATCACCTCTTCGCGTCGCCGTGTATCTCCAGGGAGATACTCAAGCAGTGATTCTGCCTGGGCAGTGAGCAGCGATGTCCAGTCACTTACGCTGAGGTTGTCTTTCTTCGGTTCTACCACATCGGTCTTTAAAAGATCAGCCACGGCCTTCAGTTTTTCGAAGATCAGGAGGCTCAGCTCTTTGATCGCCCGATCGGTGTGGCGAATCGAGGATTCAAGAATCCCCTTGTCCCGACTAAGCTGTGTAATTCGACCTGCTTGCGCTGTACAGAGAGAGGAGATTATTTGCATATTATGGATTCAAGTCTTCTTAATCAGGAATCGGCTTACCAGCATTTTCTGATCGAAGTTTGTTGATTTCGGTCTCTTGTTTCTTAAACATCGAGACTGAACTGAGCCTCATTTTGGCCACCTATTTCTTCAAAAATGTAACCTCTCTGCAGCGAAATCAAAGCAGTCACAACCAAAATGCACCTATACTAACCAAAGGGTAATGATCCTCACCTGCGCAAGCTGTCGCGTTCTTTCTGAATGGCTTCTGTACTGGCCATTACAACATGCGACTGGCTTGTTAGCCAGGATAACCCCTGTGATGCAAAGGAAGAGGATCAAAGGTGTCCTAAGTACAATTCCGGAGGCGGTTGAAGAGCTGGGCGCCGTCTTTCTTTGCCTGACAAGAAAGACAATTTGAGCAGTTTTTATTTAAGATTATTGCCAGTTTAAGGTTCTTACCTTATTTGAAATCCCATTCGCTCCTGAGATTTCTGGGAAGGTTCCCCTTGGGAAGGAGAACCATCATCGGTTCTTGCCTTCCTCATGGCAAATAAGGCAGCTCCCCCCTGGATGTGTTCAGCTATGAGCATATTTCTAAGAAAAAGATAGAGACAAAAAGCAAGGTCTTTACCTGGGCTACCGTACTGGCTGGTGGGGCTACATCCGAAGGCCTTGACAACTCCTGGGTCACTGGAGCCGTCGCAACCGGCCTTTGCTCAACTACCTCCCCCTCTGTCCGCGGAGGAGGAGGATTTTGCTCCCTAGGACTCGCGGTAGTCGCAGGGAGAAGCTCTTCTCCCTGTATAAACATTGACTCGTCAAAATATACAGAAGGAATTGAAGAAAGTATGACTGTAAGAAATCCTTACCGAGGTCGTCCTTTCGACCAGGGAAGCAGAGACAATTAACCCTGAAGCCTCGGGGGCTTCAGGAACTTGGAGGTCATCCGCGATCCCAATATTTTCCGCGGTGGCAGGATCTGCCACGACCACCTCTTCGGTAACAGTGGTCTCTGCGGGGCAGCTTGGAGCATCGCCGGATGGGAGATCCGCGATCTTCCTCCTCCGAAGGACCAGAGGAACGTCATCCTCTTCCTCCTCGCTCCCCTCTCCCTGTACGACGAAGAAGTGATTCCAATCTGCGCCTGGTAAAACAGAAGGGATGTGATATCTTACCGCTGTCTTTCTCGCGGTATGAGGAACGCTCCGTGAAGACTCCTCCCCGGGATTTGGCCTGGCCTTCTTGGGGGCAGGACTCTTTGTCCTGGGTCTTTGGGAGACCTTCTTCACGTTCTTTACCGTTGGCTTCCCAAGAGAGTCGACGTTCTCACTCGGGAAAGTCGTCTCGGCAAACCTTCCTAGGAGCTGATTCACATTTTCGATGGAAATGTTTAACACTGGGCATGCATAAGACCTGAAAAACGAAGGCTAGATAGAGAATGTATCTTTCGGCGCTCCTGTTTAAGGTCGTCGCCGGCGTGAATCAGACTCTGTGGACGAGGCGATCCCTTAGGGCCCTCTACATCGGCGTTGTAGGCCCTAAGGAGGGAGTTGGTCCGCCTTTCAATTTCAGATGAAGGCAGGACTGTTTCCAAATTCGAGTCAGAATTCGCACAATTCAAGAATGGGAAAGCTCAGCGTCAAAGAAATAAATACCTTTACTGTAGTCCAGGGTGCTATCCGCCATGGACCTAATCTCCCATGCCGGATGAGCCCTTTCACGCAGAGGACTCACCCGGTTCTTCACGAAGTCTCGAATAATGTCTCGAGCCGTCAATCCTTGATTGACCAAGTGAAGGATCACCTCGGCATGCTTCGAAAGCTCCAAGTTCATCGCCGGGGGAACATCTAACTCGCTCGACTTCTCTGGTCGCGAGTTTTCAAACCATAGACTGCTTTCAGATGGTGGAGAGCAGTAAAACCACCTTTGGTGCCACCCGTGCACAGAGTCTCGCAGGGGTGGGGAGGGATACTCCTTTTTGTCCCTCAGCCGGAAGTAGATGCATCCGGCGGCGTTGGTGCTCTTCGACCACGCCGAAAAGTAGAATCGCCGGAAAAGATCCACACTGGGATATATTCCGACGAACGCTTCACAGAAATGCTGGAATACCGCAAGGATCAGCATCGCGTTGGGGTGGAGGTTAATCAGTTCCCACCCATAGTGCTCAAGGACATCCTTGAGGAACCGACTCTCAGGGAATCGGAACCAGCAGCGCAGGTACTTCTCAAAAACCACCAACTCGCCCTCTTGGACGGTTGGGGTTTCTTGGTCCTTCTCCGCGGGCCGCCAGTTGATGAGCAACCGCGGAGGAAGGATCTCCTCCTTCTCTAACGCCACTAGGCTCTCCTCAGAATGGTGAATGGATCGGCTCCAAGAGGCCATCTTTGGTGGAGAATCAAAGGAAAAGTTGGCGATTTTGGGAAGACGAAGGCTAAAGAAAATGAGGGTTTTGTGCGGTGGGAATGATGAGGGTTTTTGGCTGTGTGGCTTCTTTGAGAAGACATCTGCTCTTTTTATAGACCCAAGGCGGTGCATTAATGTGAGTAAACGTTTCATTTCAAACATTCCATTGAATGCTTTATTCATTTCCCATAATGGATACTGCCTCTGGCGGACCCGATATAGTGTTCAGGTATCAGATCTGGAACAAAAAGACTTCTTTGTTTCGGAAACTGAAAGTGCAAAAGGACTGAAAAATTTTCAGTACTTTTCAGAAGACGTTTTTCCTTTGTATGCTTTGAATATTTTTTATGGAAATGCTTTGCAACTCAATTTTTAACGTACTGGAATGTTTCTAATTGGGTTATGGTTTGATCGAAACCGTGTTTTAGACTAAAACTTCGATTCTAATCGGAGTGACAGTCTGACCGAGTTCCGACTCTGGTCGCAATTTAGTCCTGACCGCGGCCCTGAAATTGATCGCGGTATCAGGGCAGGTCGCGATGTTTTTGGAAGCATGATTTTGATCGCAGAACTAAAGTTTCCTGTGTATGAGTGGTCGCGAACATAAAGTTTAAGGCCATATTTTCGCACAGAAGATGTGAAGAATATTCATGAGAAATAAGAAACTTTTATTTCTTACATTCTTTACATACAAAAGGGATACAGTTGATCAAAACGTCGACTTGCTCCGAAAGAAGTTTACAAAGTTCCCCAAGGGACATGTTGTTGTCAGTAGGATCTACACTGGCAACCCCCAGGGAACTAGCAACTACCCTAAGTCTATCTACATCGTCCCTAACAACAGACGCACTATTGTCCCTAATCAAGTCAGAGAGTTCTCGCTGTTGCTGAGCGTAGTCCCTCTCTTGACGGAAATGGTGCGCCTCTTCCCGGGATCGATCAAGACATTCTGCTAGACGCAGAATCTTCGAGGCCATCTCCTCGGTCTTCTTCTCCAGGGCATTCTTCTCCTCCAGAAGAGTCTGTCCGGAAGGAAGAGATGGAGCAGCAGAAGGCTGATCGCTGGAGCCTCCAACCTCCTGCATTTTACAAAAGTTAGTCATACTAACTATAATTATCAGCAAAAGGGGAGAAGAATTGTTACCTGTCCCGGTGCATGACCCGTTGATATACCCATCTTGGGAGGAGGATCATCAGATGGTGGAAGTGCAACCTTCCCATCAGAAGATTGCTTCGCCAACCCAATATGGCAATCATCTGATCGAGGGATAGTCACCGCTTGCCGACCATCCCTCGGACAATACCAATCTCTCGAGAGTCAAAGCTTTCCGAAGGGAAGTCGACCCCCTACAGCAAGAGTTGGTACAGAAAAAATTAGCTCAATGCAGTTGTAAATTCTGCTAAATCGATACAAAGGGGAGCAGTTGTATACCTCGGGGAAATTTGGGTGGTGAGGGGTGATGATCAGGTCATACATGTGGCGCATCACGTAGAACCCACATGTATTGTCATCCGGCTGCCGATGGCACTGCCAATTTATAGACCGAGAGTTAGCTGGGGACACGTTATAAAGTAAAACAGATGCCAGTTGAAATTTGTACCGAAAATTATAACCACTGAAACTTATCGGCTTGCCGCTCGTGTTGTCGCCCTCCCTCGGCAAAGTAGTTCGTGAAAGCCCTGTAGATAGTCAAAATTAACAGTTTGAGGATAGTCGAAATTGACAATTTGAGGACAGTAAATCTAGATGCATGCAAGACAGGTCCACATGAATATCATCACCTTTCGAATACATCTCGTGCGCCGCAATACGAGTACCCTTTCCTCTGTAATGAATCAAGGTAGAACACCTTGTTCCTTTTCGGAATAAGTAGCAGCAGGATCCAGTGGTAGCTACATGTTACACGTAAAGAATTAAAAATTTAATCCAAGTTTGGGGGTGTGCACATGGAGACACTAATCTACGGGTGAAGTATTGATGAAAGCACTCACCTCTGGTTGTAGGGTACAAGTATGTACTCCTTGTCGACCTAAGCAAGCAACCCTCTTTTGATGTAGTCGACAACGAAGTCTGCGTCGGTCCTAAACATCACCTCGGTGACCATCTGGGGGTCCAAGAAACCAACAGGTATGCCCTTAGAATTGGCATAGTTGGTCTTGCAGCTGCACGGAAGTAACCAACTAATAAATGACATATATCCGTATATGCATGAACAGGCGTAGGATAGTAGGATACTTACAGCACCCAAGACTGTAGGATTGACAAGTCAAGCGCATCTTTGTTCAATAAATTGTGCAAGTCTTCGAAGGTCACCGGGTAGGTCCCAACGTCGTTATGGAACTCTGCCACGGTGTACTTGACCATGATGTGCGTCGGACGCTGCGTCTTGGTCTGGTTTGTCCTCCTCATGTACCATGCATGCAGGCTCTGACATGCTAACCCCATGCTCGAAATTGCGGTATCAGAGGCCATGGGCATCCCCAGCGCGAATGGCATGAGAGCTGGCGCACTCTTTTCGGTCTCCTTCGCCGGGCTCTTCTTTGCTTTTCCCCTACTAGCCAGCTTATTGAATCGTTGCCTCCTAGTCGGAGTCAGCTTCATCATCGGACCCGTTTGATACGGGGTGCCCGATCTTCACGACGTAGGATCGTTGATAACTCGTTGATTCGTGTAACCTGACGAATCGATGGCGCCAACCACTGTCAATACAGCAACCTGCGACAAAAGAATTCACCCAACCACACGCTTTGATCGTTGTCTACTTGACCACGCAAAAGTAGACACACTGTTCCTGCAATCAACGAAGAAATTACAAGAACAATGGTAAAGAAAATAACTCCCAATTCTAGGCGGTGGCTTATGAGCACAAACCCTAGAACAAGAGCAAAAGCTTCTCTGAAAATATTTGTGTATTCAATTCGTGGTTCTCAAAACTATGACCATGCCTTTCTTTTATAGAGAGTGGTATTTACAAAAGATAGAATGTTTAAAACCAGAATTCTAAACTAATTTGAAACATAATAAAATCCTAACAAACTATAAAAAGAAAATCCCGAGCTACTTTTCACGGATCCGAACAAGACTCATCCCCTCATGCACTTGCCATTGTTTCAGGTCTCCTGGTTGCATATGATATTGGAATTCGATGATTCTTGATGTGTTGGAAAGCTACTTCGAATATCTTTCCAAAAAGTACTTGTACAACTGTCTGTGATATCTATGCTGAAATTGGCGCTTGATTGATGTTGCTGTTTCTCACGGATCCGAACAGGACTCTTTCCCCTCGTGCACTTGACATTCTTTCGGGGCTTCTGATTGCATACGACGTCCGATTTTGATGATTCTTGATGCGTTGGAAAGCTCTTTCGAGTGCCTTTCCAGAAAGTACTCATATGAAGGATTCAAACATCTGTGCTGAAATTAGCACTTGGTCGAATTCTCTGAACAAACATCCGATCGTCACTTGGTCGGTAGGTTGTATGGTCCCTAGGTTGCGACCATGTGCTTTTGATCCTGGGCTGCGACCTTGAGGGATGCTGCGACCTCGAGCCTTTTTGGTCGAGCACAAAGTTGTTCTGATCAAGAGCAAAGTTCTTCTGGTCGATCACTGATGCGAAGGATGTCCTCATCACCATTGGTTGGCTTCTCGGAGGGGTCGGCTGGCTAGTAGGCCGTGTGTCAGTTTATGATGTCTGTGATGTAAGAACCTACGTATTAGGACACTAACTCTGAGGGCTATTATTATAGTACGAATTATGAAACTGGTGGGGGAATTACCTCATCCAGGACGATGTCTTTCTTGGGCCAATGCACGAGCCTGTGCACCGTATCCCCGAGAGTGGTAATCTCGTCGTTCGGCGGTTTCTCCAACGGAAAACCCTTGCAATGGTTAAAGACACTGTCCACCTGGACCCGTGCAAAACCCTCACATAGAGGGGCATCGTGGATTGTGGCCCCCACCGTGCATGGTTGCGCCATCCCACGACCAGCCTCGATCGAGAAGAGACCGGCCAGCACCATAAGCTTGCAGGAGGCGTGTTCCTACAAACAGTGCGCATTAATATATTGAATTTCACCACTTTTCACTTTCGAATGAATTAACATCGACAAACGGTCATTACCTGCAGAAAGTCCACCGGATACTTTGGAGAGGGCTCCGTTTGCGAAGACCCCGGCGCAGACGCGCAGCTACTACGGTGGACAAGAATGGGGGTCGGTACTTCCGCTGCTAGAAGGGGGGTGCCCTGGGTCGCCTTTATTAGCTCTTCATACATGGAACGCATCTCCGACAACTGCTGCAGGAGTGCTTTGTCCCGAATAGCAAACTCCGATCGCATCTCCTCCTTGAACCATTCATCGCGGGCTTGGTGGGATCTCTTTCTCCTCTTAGCCGCCTCCTCATCATCAGGGAAACCATGCCTCCAAGGCACAGTGGCACAGAGGCCGCGCATGCGGCCTGGATGCTCCTTGTTTCCTAGCGCCGCTGTGAGGATATCCCTGTCCCTCCTCGAGTTGAACTCTCCGGATGCCGCTTGCGCACTCAGCGTCACTTGCAACAGGAGAACTTAGCAATACAACCCATTGCATGCGTGTTACGAGGATAGTACGTGATCGGACAATCTTACCAGCCGGTCGATCACTTCCCTGTCCGCAGGGTTATTCACAGAGACGCTTCCGGAGGAGGTCATCGTCGATCTTGCTCGACACCAATTGCGGGCGCGCACGTTCGTTATGCCCGCATAAGGACTGTCGGCCGAAGACTGGGAAGCCTCCTCGTCCTGCTTCCTCTACAACGCCTTCTTCCCCACATACCCACTACTGCCTAGTCTGTGTGGGTGGGTATTCTTGGCCTGGTTAGCCTGGCCCTTCGCACTAAGCTCCTGGAACTCTGGCTTGGCCTTCATCTCGATGAACTGTTGCCATACCTCGGGAGTCACGAAAGGGAAGTCATCGAAGGGGGTCTTCGACTCCTTCACATACAGCCTGACAAGGTGGCTCTTGAAGTTCCTCCACGCCTTGTTTATTGACATCAGTGTCCTCCGGCGGATGGTGAAGTGGCGATCCTCGGGAATATGAAACGCCGCCTGCATTTCTTCCCACAGCCCATCCTTGCACTCTGGGGGCACTTGACCCCAGTCGGAGGTGGTGATGGGCACCCTCTCCTTTGCCACTTTGCCGCATAGTGAGCGGTACTGACCGACACGTTTGTCCGGAGCTTCCGGCACACCATTGTCGTCGAATTGGACGTGCTACTTTTCCCGCTTGTCCAGACGCGCGCATGTCATCTGGCCTCGCCCCTTTCTCTTCTGCAGCTGGATCACGGCGGACGCGGCGACCTCCGGCCCAGGCGTCTCATCGCCAGCGAGGTCACTCTGACTCCCCGAGTGGTGCATTTCATCACCAGACATATCAGTTCCTAACATAAGTGAAAGAGAGAACAGTTTAAGTAAATCTGCAACTAATAATTCTATAACAAAACCCATATACTTATAATTAACCAAGAATGATAGAAACAGTGGGGAGGCGATGGAGGTGATCGCGCCGGACGGTGGAAAGGCGATGCAGGTGATCGCGACGGACGGAGAGGAGGAGATGGAGGAGATCGCGACGGACTGTGGGGAGGCGATGGAGGTGATCGCAACGGACGGTGCGAGGGCGGAGAGAGCTAGGGCAAACAGTTGCGAAGTATGGAAATGAGCGGGACAAAGCCCGCCTTGAACTATGTACCGCGCAGAGATTATCACAGTCGGTCCACCATTCACAACCCTCTGTGATATTATTATCACAGTCGGTTCTCACGTCAGAACCGTCTGTGATAATCTCCATAGTAATAATGTCCAGAGAGATTATCACAGACGGTTTTGAGTTGAGAACCGACTGTGACTGAGATTATCACAGACGGTTTGGACTTGATAACCAACGGTGTACGTTAAAAACTCGAAGCGTCGGACACTGTTGGGAATATCACAGTCTGTTCTACATTCATAACCGTCTGTGATAATATTATCACAGTCGGTTCTCAAATAAAAACCGTCTGTGATAATCTATATAGTGAGTGATTATCACAGACGGTTTTGAGTTGAGAACCGATTGTGACTGAGATTATCACAGATGGTTTGGACTTGAGAACCGACCGTGCACGTTAAGACTTGAAGCGTCGGAGACGCTGTTGGGAATATCACAGTCGGTTCTATATTCATACCCGTCTGTGATAATTCATAACCGTCTGTGATAATCTCTCTATTGAACGTAAGTTTTACAACTTGAAACTGATCTGTAGCTCTTCAACTCTGAATGCTCGAAAACTTGTTTTAAATGAACACTCAGATATTTCAAATCTAGTTCAAATGCTCTGTAAATTGGTTACAGTGTACATAGATCCAAAAATTGGTTACAATGTGGAGCATGCTCAGATAAATTTAACATACAATGTGGAGTATGCTCAAGTTAATGTTACATACAAATGGAGACTTTGACCCACAATTTTCACATACAAAGCCATGTTATCCTCAACTTTCCACTTGCCGCGGCCCTGCAAAGACGAGAATTACAGGAGATATAAGCTATACCGATGGAAACATAGAGATAAGGACGTATGGTTGATTACCTTTAAAGTATAACCCTTCCTGGTGATCCATACGCACGTAACTGGTTTCTTCGGTGTCTTCAGTATCGACCTGTACGCCATCTCCAAATGGAGGAATCTCATCACATTGATTGTATTCCTCCTCGTCTACGACATTTTCAACTCCAACAATCCTTCTCTTGCCATGAAGGATGACGTGCCACTTCTTATTGGCCGGGTCAGTGACATAAATGACCTAAATGGCTTGCTTTGCAAGTATGAATGGCTCATCTTTATAAGCAACTCGATCGAGATCCACAGAAGTGAAACCGTAACTGTCAACCTTCACACCCTGTGGGATTTGGACCCATCGGCATCGAAACAGGGGAATCTTGAACAGTACGTAATCGAGCTCCCAAATTTCTTCAATGAACCCGTAGTACGAGTTCAATCCACGTACTACCCTTGTTGGGCCTGTCTCGGTGAACTCCTCATGGAAAGCTTCTACTCTCACTCCACTATTTTGCACAGTGCTCTTTCGATCTTGAGCTTTCGTGTAAAATGTGTACCCATTGATGTCGTATCCCTGCCATGTCTGTACAGTAAACGTGGGCCCTTTTGCCAACCATTTAAGGTTGTCACTTGTGGACTCTCCGGTGATTCACACTTTCATCCACGCGTTGAATTTACTGTTATGTTCTCCCGTGATCCAAACCTCGGATTGGCGAGGATTGTCTTGTCGTAGCATCTCCTTGTGCTCGTCGATGTACGGAGACACCTCCATCATGTGTTGCAAGACCCAAAAATGAGCTTTCGAGTACATATCGAAATCAGGAGTGGTGGCTCTCCGTCCAATAGTGCCAACACCATCAAGCCTCCCCTCGTGACGAGACACAGGAACTCCTATTGCTTCTACCTTGGCCATGTAATCGATGCAGAACTCAACAATCTCTTCCGCTGCATAACCTTCGACAATGCTACCCTCGGGCCGGGACCGATTCCTCACGTAGGCCTTAAGTACACCCATGTACCTCTCGAATGGATACATATAACATAGGAACACGGGTTCACATATCTTGATTTCTCTGACAAGGTGGACGGTGAGATGGACCATGATATCAAAAAACGATGGAGGAAAATACATCTCAAGCTGACAGAGAGTTCGAACCACCTTGCTCTGCAGAGAATCCAGTCCATCGGGATTAATGACCTTGCAAGAAATTGCATTGAAGAAAAAACAAAGCCTCCTGATCGTCTCTTTGACCTTATGCGGCAGAATACTCCGGATTGCAACAGGAAGCATTTGTATTATTAACACGTGACAATCATGAGACTTCATACCCAGCAATTTCAAATCGCCCATGGACACAAGTTTTTTCATATTTGCGGAGTAACCCGATGGAACTTTAACACCATAGAGACACTTACAGAGTTATGTCTTTTCAGCCTTGCACAAAGTGTAGCATGCAGGGGGGAGGTATATACGGCCTTTATCGTCTTGTCTCGGTGCTAGCTCGGGCCTTATTCTCATTTCGATCATGTCACGCCGCACATTGACGCCATCCTTTGTCTTCCCTGGAATGTTCAGCAATAGGCCGATTAAACTGTCGCAAATATTCTTCTTTACATGCATGACATTAATGTAATGACGAACCTCTAAATGCTCCCAATACGGTAAGTCCCAAAATATCGATCTCTTCTTCCAAGAGTTCTTCGTGCGGGGTTTCAATTTATGACCCTTTCCAAACACAATGTCTATCTCCTTCACCCATGAGTAAACATCTTTCCCGCGTGTAGGCTTCGGGGCTGAACCATCTTCCTTGTGGCCGTCAAATTCCCTCTTCCTCTTACGATACGCGTCATTCTTCGAAAGAAACTTACGGTGACGTATGTACACTGTTTTCCTGCAATTTTTCAGCCACACGCTCTCAGTCTCATCTTCGCAGTGGGGGCAGGCTTTGGCTCCTTTCGTACTACAGCCCGACAAATTTTCAAGGGCAGGGAAATCGTTGATGGTGCAGAATATCATAGCACATAGGATGAAGGTCTCTCGTTTTTATGCGTCCCATACCTGCACCCCTTCGTTCCATATTGTTAGGAGATCCTTTATCAATGGTGCTAGGTACACATCAATATCGTTTCCGGGTTGTTTTGGTCCTGAGATAAGTAGAGACATCATGATGTACTTGCGCTTCATACACAACCAAGGAGGAAGGTGGTAGGTACACAAAAGAACCGGCCAAGTGCTATGCCGACTGCTCATGTTACCAAAATGATTAATTTCATCGATACTCAACCCGAACTTTATATTCCTCAATTCTACTCCGAAGTTAACAAATTCCCTGTCGATGTTTTTCCACTGCGAAGAATCAGCGGGGTGTCTCAACTTTCCATCCTTCTTTCGGTCTTCCGAGTGCCAACGCAGTAATTTTGCCTCTTTACGGTTTGCAAACAAACACTGCAAGCGGGGAATGACGGGCAAATACCACAACACCTCAGCAGGAGGTCCTTGCTTTATCTCAGCGTAGTCGCCGTCGTCGGTTCGGTCCTTACGCTTATAGCGGGATGCGCCGCACACCGGACAAACATGCATATCCTTATAGTCGTTACGGTAAAGGATGCAATCATTAGGGCATGCGTGTATCCTTTCTACTTCCATTCCCAAAGGACACAACAACTTTTTTGCTTGGTAGGTGTTTTTTGACAACTCGTTTCCTTCCGAGAGCATGTCCGCCAAAAGATCTAACAGTGCCGTGAAACTCTTGTCGGTCCAGCTGTTACTTGCCTTCAATTTTAACAGTTCAAGCACAGAGGCCGACTTTGTGTACTTCGACTTGCAACCAGGGAACAACGGCTTTTCTGAGTCCTCAATCACGCGCTTGAATTTTCCAAACTCCCTCTCACTGTAATTTCCTTCCACATCACGCAACATGTCATTTAAATTGTCATCCTCTGGCATATCCTCGTTGAAGTCGTTGTTCGGATCCGACATGTCCTGTTTCTCAACCTGAGTGGCACTTGTTTCTGCAGTTGGCTCTTCTCCATGGTGGACCCAACACGTGTACCCCTTTTTGAAACCACGTCGGATCAAGTGGGCGATAATTTGAGATGAGTTGGTGAACATCTTAAGATTCTGGCAGTCTACACAAGGACAGTACATATATGGTAAACCCTTCTTCGCCATGTCTTGCTCAGCAACCTTTTGGAAATCAAAAACACCTTTCATGTATTCCTCACCCACTCGGTTGTCATTATACATCCAGTCTCGGACCATCTGCAATTAATCAAATTCATACACATGCTAATTAGTAATACTCTATGTACGGTCGACACGCAATAAATTATATAAATCTAGCTAGCTAGTGTTTGATGATGAGTTTGCGGTATAAATAGTTAGCTACTACTTGAACTGCAAGCAATTAGTTGGGGGCGTGGATAACACACATCATAAAGCAATTAAATAGCTACTGTACAGGTTGAAAATGAGTTACAACCAGGATTTGCTACTGTAGCTTCCCCTCCCTCTCACTCTAATTTGATCAATCAATGGAGATCGATATTGATGATAAAATCAAGTAATGTGTATGCCTTGGGAGCAAGTTCCAACCTTGGATCCTCAAATTTTTGCCTCCAAATGCACCCCTGGCCTTTCGAGATTTCGCTCTTCCTTGCCCCAAATCTCTTCGAACTGGACAGTGTATGTCGAGCAAGAGTGTACGACTAGCTCAAAACATCCGCCAAAAGACCTTTTATACCAGGTTCAATACAGACGGTTCTATATAATACCGTCGGTAATATCGGTGCATTTTTGAAGAACAGAATATCACTGACGGGTTTCACTTTATTAAACGGTCGGTAATATCAGTGCATTTTGTGTAGAACTATGACAGAAATATCACAAGACGGTTATGTGCTCAAAACCGTCCGCTTTAATATCACAGTCGGTTTTTAATTAAGAACCTTCTGTGATAATTACAATATCACAGACGGTTCCAAGCTCAAAACCGTCCGCTTTACTATCACAGTCGGTTTTTACTTCAGAACCGTCTGTGATTATCACTGTCGGTTTTTACTTCAGAACCGTCTGTGATTATCACTGTCGGTTTTTACCTCAGAACCGTTTGTGATAATTATAAAATCAACACTCTGCTCTACTATCACAGACGGTGTTAAGGTTCGAACCGTCTATAATATCCTGGATTGTTTACAGTCGAACCGTTCGACTAGTGGTCAGTTGTTCCACTTGTTTTTCATATTTGGTTCTATCTTATTTTCATTGTTAGTATTTAAAAAAATGAATGTTGAGACTATTTGGTTTTATCTTGTTTTTCATATTTGTTGTATATATATGTCTGTGGACGTTCAAAGAATTTTGAGACTATTACAGTCGGTCCTGAAATTAAAACCGTCTGTAATGTTACTATCAGAGATGGTTTTGAGTTAAAAACCGTCTTGATTGCAGCAGTATTTTCTTGTTAACATTTTCACACAGAACATCATTTGGTGATTATCAGTTATATAATCAATCGAAAAGCCAGATATATAAGGAAAAGAAATTTCTTATTTCTTACAATCTTTGCATACATAAGGGATACAAGCGACTAAATTAGCGTCGACCTGTTCCGAAAGTAATTTACAAAGTTCTCCTAGGGACGTATTGGCATCAGTAGGATCTACATTGGCCGCCCCAGGAGAACTACCAATGGCTCTAAGACTATCTACATCATCTCTCAGCAAAGGAGTGGATTTGGCATCAGTAGGATCATCCAAGAAATTAAAGCTGATGATACAACAAAGGTGTTGAAGAGGGGATATTAGAAGGATTGTTGTGGATCTCCAAAGGTGGAGATGAAGCTGCAACTCATAGCACTCTGCCAAGTGCAGAATGGTAGAAGACATCCCCTCATAAGGCTTCTCCAGCGCCTCTTTTTTTTTTGGAGAGTTCTGCATAAGGCAGCTTTCTCCTCTTGCACATGCATGGGTTGGTTTTGAAAGACATAACAACCAGCAGAGAGGGTGAAGATGATTTCCAAGCTTCGGAGTAGATTTGGACGTGGAAGTGTGCGCCTTACCCCAGAAAGTTGATCATCCAAGAAAAGCTGATGATACAAAGGTGTTGAAGAGGGGATATTGGAAGGATTATTGTCGATCTCCAAAGGTGGAGTCGATGCAACTGGAGGGGTTGCAAGGGGCAATGTGGCAACACAGGCCTCAGCACCCTCTAGAGTCTTCGCTGCAGCTCAACTGGAGGATCTTTCATCATTTCTAAGTCTCTTCTTTGGAGGGAGCATTTCCTCAGGCACCTGTGGATTTCAAAATGCATTTGTTTCGAGGTAATCAAGTCATAAAAGAAAGATCTGCATTAGAGTTTCAGAGAGGACTTACTTTCTGAAGATCCTGATCGAGTTCATTCCTTATCTCTTCCTCATCACTCTCAATTTCAATAACCTCATCAAGGTGGGAGTTGAGGAGGGAATAAAGACAGGGATTTAAGAGCCTCGCTATTTATAGAACCAGAAGGTGACGGTTCATATGTGCGGGTGCCTCGAGTTTTAAAAAGCGCACTACTGGTTTTCAAGGTCAATAAATTCATGATAACTTCTCGGGAGATAAACTGCAACACGGCAAAGGAAGTTGAAGAGTCAGATTACATAATTCGATGCAAATTAAATTTTAAGTAAATAATTAAGTCTCTTCATCTGCGCAGTTATTATGTGCGGTTATCAACAATTGTATGTAGAGAATTCGATGCGTGGGCACTGTTGGGACTATCACAGACGGTTGGGATATCAAACAGTCTGCTTTAATATTACAGACGGTTCTCATGTCCAAACCGTCCGTAATATGACTATTACAGACGGTTCTGATGTTCGAACCGTCTTTACTATGCCTGGAATATTGAACTGTTCGACTTCTACAAATACTTGTTCCCTCCCTGGAGTTTTGCTTCCAGTCGAACCGCTCCACTTCTCTTTCTCCAAGAACAACGTGCGGGAAAATTATAAAATTTACATAAGAATAAATTTTTAGTTAATTTTTTTCATCATTAATGAAAAACAATTTCCAATTAAGTCGACGCTTAGTGTTCCCAGGCTAGTGCGCCGCGCAAACATCAGAAACGAAAAAGACACAACACACTGTTGAGAATTTGAAGTGGAGCGCACTACTTGTTTTCAAGATCAATACCGTCATGATAACTTCTCAGGAGATAAACTGGAACACGGCAAAACAGTAGTGCCCACTAAGGAAGTTGAAGCGTCAGATTACATAATTCGATGCAAATTAAATTTGAAGTAAATAAATAAGTCTCTTCATCTGTGCAGTTATTATGTGCGGTTATCAACAATTGCATGTAGAGAATTCGATGCGTAGGCACTGTTGGGACTATCACAGACGGTTGGGAGATCAAAACCTTCTGCTTTAATATTACAGACGGTTCTGATATCCGAACCATCTTTAATATGCCTGTGGAATATTGAACTGTTTGACTTCTACAAATACTTGTTCCCTCCCTGGAGTTTTGCTTCCAGTTGAACCACTAAGAATTTGAAAGAAGTTGAGAATTTGAAGCGTCGATCACTGTTGGGACTATCATAGTCGGTCCTTACATAAAAACCGTCTATAATTTTACCATCACAGACGGTGTGGAGTTAAAAACTATCTGTGATATTGAAAGAAGTTGAGAATTCGAGGCGGCGGACACTGTTGGGACTATCACAGTCGGGCCTTACATAAAAACCGTCTGTAATGTGACTATCACAGACGTTTTTTTACCTCCAAACCATTGTGATATTTAAAGCATGTTGATATATAACTCAAGGCGTTTGTCATGCCACAATGTCATCCAGCCAAATAAGCCCAACTTCTATATTCTTTTTATATTATTTGCATGGGACCTGCGACTTCTATATTGTTTATATATTATTTGAAGGGCTCCGATGGACTGCCCTCACAAGCCAAAGATCGCGATAGTCGTTCCTTGATCGCACACAGTGCACATACCTTTGTATGGTCGAATGTTCGCCAAAAGCTAAAGAAAGAGGGAAGATAGCATGCAGTTCAAGAATGTGCTGGAAAATTGGAAAGTTGACATAAGAACAAAGTTTTCAATAATTTTTTTCATCATTTACAAAAAAAAGTATAAATACAGAATGCTAGGTCAAGGAGTGGTCTTAGCTCTGGCTGCATCTAGAATAAAATCTGTTTAACTTGCAGCCAGGACGCATGACTTCTCCAACGACAAGTTGTCCTTCTTAGGATCAACTACTACCGTGTCGAGAAGGCCTGCGACCTCCCTGATCAGCTTCGCGATGGTATCCTTCATAGTCAAACCACAGCCAGCGATGGTCATATCCGCGGCTTTCTTCTCCTCGCGAAGACGCCTCATCCTCGCCCTAGCATTGTCACCATCCGTCTTCATGCGCTGAATGCGCTGGAAAAGATCGTCAAGGTCAAGCCGTAGCCAAGTGTGCTTCTCTGTAAGGAGATTGTGCTCCCCCTGGAGGGCCCTCAGCTTGGCTTTCACCTTGCCCGAGTCTTCCACGGCTCCCCTTCCCTGTGCAAATCAACAGGTCAAGAATGTATTGAACAGGGATTAACAATACAGGGGTAAGTCCAAAAGATTGAGAGTTCTTACTGGGGAGGGCGAGGCTGACGATGCCATCGAGGATGCCATTGGCGCAGAGAAGCTAAGGAGTCAAACAGTCTGCGAATTATAAAAACTTGTAAAGTAAATGACAATTTTTCCACTGTCAATTTATAGAACTTCCAAAGCGATGCTTCGTGTTCTCCTAGGAGCCGCACGCGAAGATCGGAGACAGAAATGATCACAGTTGAGAATTCGAAGCGCCGACACTTTTTCAGTCGGTTCAGACCTTAGAACCATCTGTGATAACTACACTATCACAGTCGGTTCTTAGTTCACAACCGACTGTATATATCACAATCGGTTCTGAGTTCTGAACCATCTGTGATATTCTAGTTATCACAGACGGTTCTTAGCTGTGAACCAATTGTATCTATCACAGTCGGGTTTTAGGTTAGAACCGTCTATGATAAGTAGACTATTACAGACGGTTTTGTGTTCAGAATCGTCTGTTATACTATCACAGTTGTTTTTGACATCAGAACCGACTGTGATAACTGAACATATTCTCCTGACAGGCCTTCGCAGACGGTTTTTCATTGAACAGTTCATAACCGTCTGTGATGTGCCATCCTGGATGTCTGTTTCTGTGGTAGTGTTATTTAGAACCGATAGTAAAGACCATAATCTGAATTAAGACTAGCATAGTTTGCACTGTTGATAAGAGCTGTCGTTCACTGCTGATAAGACCATACAAACTTCATAGTAGAGACTAGCATAGTTTGCACTGCTAATCTTATATATTTTCCTGAATACAAACTTAATTACTATCGGTTTTAATTGTCAAACCGATAGGAAATAGAGTATGTGATATCGGTTTGTTATTATCAACCGATAGTACATTGAAAAGTCTGAATTTTGCAGAGTTCATATTTCATTTGTGAAAAGAATCAACTATTGCTCAAATCAAACACATTTGAAATGAAAATTTACAGAAATGATTTTCATTGCATGAAATATATTTTTCTGAAATTTTTTTCCAAATAGGATTAATTTTACAATCAAGAGTTATCAAATGATCTTTATGTTAAGCAAGAAAGTTGAAGTTCGACAACCTTTTGCAAATTGAGTTTACAAATCCATTTTAAATCTATTTTCAAGACCATGTTGATAGGAATTGATGATTTTTGGCCTTTTGAATGAAAATTTGACATTTTAACAAAAAGAGGTGGTTCATCATTGCCATTCCATTTTAGTTATGAACTTTGTCATGTACCATTCTTCATATCAATTGATGGTCTGTTCATGGAATTTTAGGTAAAGCCATGTCGGCATTTTCCTCGGCTGATAGTAGTGATTCGGCAAGGGCGAACGTAGATGACGCTGCCTCGTCCCAGCGCAAGAGGAAGGCGCGAGGTGCGATGATGTTGTGCCGTTTGGCCAAACGCGCGGATCTTTCATGTGAGTTCAACCAGTTCGGGAGACCGATCGGGAAGAACGCCGGCCAGTACGCTGCCTATGATAGTTTGTTGGCGAAGGAAAGGGTGAAGATCACTGTTCAGAGTTGGAAGGATGTTAAGGCCGATGAGAGGGATAGGCTGTGGGTGGAAGTGAAGGTAAAGTTAATCAAAATTACAGAACTCTTGAGTAATCACATTCCCTTAGTTTATCCCAGAGATTAGGTAAGTTCTGCTTATATGCACCATTTGAAACAGACCAAGTGGAACATCCCCGATGATGGTCCCAAGATAGCTTGTTTGAAGCACATGAACAACATGTGGAAAACCTTTAAGAGCGTCCTCATCAGTACCTTCCTCGCTAAAGGCAAATCTCCATGCGAGAAGTACCCCTTCATAACGGAGGAGGTATGGGAGCAATTCACCCAACAGAAGGGGACCCCTGAGTTCAAGGTATGTATGGTTCCTTTTCTTGGTTACACTGTTGTATGCAGTAACCAGTGGTGCATTAATTTTCTTGTTTCTGGTACGAAGGCCCTTAGCGAGAAGAACAAGGCAATCCAGAGGAGGAACGACCACCCGCACCGGCTCGGCTCTCACGGCTATGCGAGGAAGGAGGAGCAGTGGAAGAAGGCTGAAGACGAGGCGTCAAATTTTGTCGACTCCCATGACCTACTGCTCTCCGAGATCCGCGATCCGCGATGCAAGCGCTGGTGGCTGGCCAGAGGGACCGTGTCGTCCACGGGGACTGTGGAGTTCCCAAACCCCAGGGACGTCGAGGTCATGCAGCGAATCATAAGTTGGCTAACTTCCTGGTTGGAATCATAGAGTGTGGTAAAAAAACTATGATCACTAGTGTGCGCACAAGTTTGTATATATTTTTTCCTCACAATGGAGAGCTTTGAATGTAACAGATCTCTTGCTCGAAGGAGGCGACCAAGGGATTGTTCACTCCCCATAAGGAGAACGACATCCTTACCCGGGCTCAAGGGAACCAGGAGCATCCAGGGCGGACGTGAACCGTGGGGGGTGTGGTGCCATGGAAGGAAGGCTTCTCGAAGCCCGGGCAAAAGGCGAAGAAGGCTCGCAGCTGGAAGGAAAGGGAATTGGAGTTGTCTCAAAAGATACGATCAGATGTGACTGCACAATTCGTGGACATGTTCGCTCAAATGAACGAGAAGTATGAACGCCTCAACCGAGTTGTGCAGTCCAAGGGTTTAGATCCAGCTGCCGAGGTCGACGCTGCCAGGCCGAGTAGTTGCGGCTCGAAGGTTCACATGGATCCAGTGGACCTGATTGAGGTATTGCAACTCTTGAGCTATATATGCAGTTCGGTTGATGCCACTCCTGTTACGTTAGAACTGTTTTGCTAACCTGTTATAATTGTTGCAAATTGCAGAAGCCGGAGAGCTATAGCCTATTGATCAACATAGGTGACAAACCTGTAGTGGTTGCAAACGGGGTCGTATATCAATCTTGGGAGGATGTTTGGATCCATTGTGTACCTTTGGAGATTGGATTCGCAAAGGTACAGGTGGACATGGCTCTCCCGGGCTACAGCTCTTTTCCATTGCCCGTCCCAACCTACGAAATGCGGACAATTGGTGAGGTGTTGGGCTCATACATACAGTGGCCCAAGAAGGGCGTTAGACTACAGGAGGTAAACCCTAACCATTCTAGCTTACAACTCAGTTAATATACTCAATTTGCAAAATCTAACTTATGCGTTCGTAACTTAAAGTGGACGATGGATACCAGCTCACTTCCTGAGGACACCACCCCCAGCACAACGTATGACCGAGCTCATTCGGCCCCCATGCCTCCTCCGACGGCCTCAAACCCTTCGCCATCAAATGAGGCCGGCGGCACCACGCCCCAACCTTCGAAGGTATACACTCGCTCCCCGCCCAAAGGCAAGGGCAAGGCCAAATAAAGCCAGCCGGGTACATTCAAGAACGGGTTCCCACTCGTGTTGGAGTACCTTCTGCGCAATATGGATCAAATAACCAGAAGTCTCCATGAGTGGTACCTGACCCGGTCTAGGCACCACATCAACTTCTTGGTTCACTTCAGGTCAGGTCATTTTCACCGTGAGACCGGGAGCATATCGGTGGCCCACGAGGATTTGTTCGACTTCCTCAACTAGCGGGAGCTTGATATGTCCATCATACGGACTGGAGTCCTGTGAGTTTGCTGTTGTCTGAAGTTATCACAGTTCATTTCATAAATCTAATCACTTTGTATGCACTACTTACTAATGTCTACTTTGCATCCAGGTGCATGTATAGGCTGGCGTCGATGAGGGCATGTGACAAGGTGGGTTTCCTCGACCCAGAAAAAATAAGCCTCACGATGCTAGAGCACGACCAAGCACATGCGGAGGAATACATATCAAGGGCACTACTAGCGCAGCAGGACCGAGAGTTCATTCTTGCACCATACCACCAAAGGTTAGTGCATTTCCTACTAATTTAACTCATTCTTGTATGTTACGCCTAACATATGTACGAAACGGTTCGCTTATATATGCAATGTAGGGGCCACTGGGTCCTCGCCGTCATTTGCCCATGGATGAATGAGGTCTATTACCTCGATTCGATGAGTGACAGGGTGGTGCATGTTTTCACCCTCACGTGGCACATAGACGCGTAAGTAACACAGTTGTTTTAAATTTTTCTCTGACGAGCTAATTAATGATAACATATTAACCGGAAATGCTAAATTAAATACAGGGCTTTCAAAAATTATGTTACTGCTGGAGGGAGGCATGACGCGTCGAAGGACACAACAATTTCTTGGAAAGAATATGAGGTAATTAATACGGATGGAACTACTCATGATGAGTCTTTTAATTTAAGCTTAATTAGTTCTTTCGAGTTAATGTGGGTTTATATCTTTGCATATGCAATTATCCCAGTGCCATCAGCAGCCACAATCGTTGGAATGTGACTTCTATGTCATGAGATTTATGTATGATCTGATCAGGAGAAACTTTGCCTAATTCCCTAAGGTAACCATTTTTCCTGACTCAAAATCAAACATTGGATGTCTCGTACGTTCCTAACTTCATACACGCATGCAGAGCGCCATGTTGAAAGAGCAATATGAGTTGTCTCAATTGAAGGAGCTGCGAACAATTTGGGCTCAATATGTGATGGAAGAAGTGGCTATCAACAATCCATCGTAAATGACTTGTGTAATATATATTGAATGTGTTGATTGGTGTATGTGTGTAAATTCATTGGTGTATTTGCGAATAAACTCAATATTTGAATAAATTCATTGGTGTATTTGTGAATAAACTCAATATGTGAATAAATTCAATCTGTCCAATGCATGTGTATATCTTTGTATTAGTGTATTTGTGAATAAATTAAATCTGCTGTATTAGTGTATCACTGTATCTGTTAATGATCCTTTGTAATACTATCAGTTCATATCCTACAACCGATAGAAAAAAGTTATGGTACTAACCGTGTCGAGTTTTAACCGATAGAAAAAACTATACATTACTATCGGTTTCCAGTGACTAACCGTTACAAGAAATATAACATCACTATCAGTTGAGATCATTGAGCCGATAGTAGAATTGTCGATCGCGATTACTAAACGTTGGAGGTGTAGGTATTTTACTATCGGTTTTTAACCGATAGGGGTGTGCTACGTTTCTTCTATCGTGCCGATCACTAGCGGTAAGAGAACCGATAGTAGATTTGATTTTGAACCGATAGTGAATAGCATTTCTGTAGTAGTGGTTGTTGTTGGCGTATGGTGACTCTGCTTATGCTGTTGTTGCTACTAATCATAGTGCACCATAACCATGCATATGTTGCTGTATGGTGACTCTGCCAATGATATTGATGAGTACGTGTATATATGGGAGTCTACGACGATTCAGTGCTTGGAGTACTTTGGAGAAGGTGTCGTCGACAAGTTTGGCGAGTAATATCTTCGTAGTTTCACTATTGAAGATATCCATTGTCTGCTACAACAAGGAGAAATTTGTGGCTTTTCGAGGATGCTGGGAAGCATTGATTGCATGTGTTAGGAATGGAGAAATTACCTAATAATATGGAAGGGACAGTTCATTCATGGAGATTATGCAGTTTCTACTATTATATATCTTGAAGTCCTGGCCTCCCAAGATCTTTGACATCAATGTGCTAAACCAATTACCCTTATTCACTGATGTTTTGAAAGGCTGAGTTACTCAATTTCAGTTTACCCTTGATGCGAGACAATATAATATGGGGTTTATCTAGTGATGGTATGTACCCAAAATGAGCTGTCTTTGTTAAGAAAATGCCACTGCCATAGGTGGCACAGGACATGTTGTTTGCACAACAACAAGAAGGGGAAGGAAAGATGTCAAGTGAGCTTTTGGAGTACTGCAATCTTGGTTTGCCATTGTGCATAGTGCAATATGGTTTTGGCAATGTTCAACCCTTAACAAAATTATACGAATATGCATCATCTTACACAACATGATAATTGAGAATGAGTTAGAATATGATGGCGACAACTATGATTACAGTGACTATCAGGGAATATCTAGTGTAATATTTGTTGCGATCCACAATGGGGCTACACCTGCTTTCGTCGATGTACTCACAAGAAACATTGTAGCTCGTGCTCAACCTACATATACACAACGCAAAAGGGATTTGATTGAGTACATTTGACAATATTTTGGAAGTAACCATACCACGAGTAGTTATCTTTTTTGTATTTCTAATTTTTAAGTATGTTTATTTTATTTTTGAATATTTGAATGTAGTAGATTTCTTTGCAAGTGTAATCTTATTTTTGTACACTCATTGTTATGTTCCATTGTTCGAATTTCATAAAATAAATTGGTTTTCTCAAGTTCAATTTTTAATTTATAAGACATTAATTATTTTGTTTTATTGGAATGATCAAAAATTAAATTTGTTAATATTTTTTACCTAATATTAATAGCAAAAGCCAATGAATACTATAAATGAATAAAATAATTAGTGAGTCCATCATATAGAGCCAACTTAAGAGTCTAAACCATTCAAGGGCTTGCTCTTTGGGAGACTTTATAAATGTGGGCTTTGCATGTCATACTTTTCCAAGGGCAGAGTATTGAAGGAGTGGCTCTTTCTTAACTTTAGGGCGAGACAGCATGCTCTCTGTTCTAGGTGGCAGGCCCAAGAACCTGCCACCATTAGAGATTGTTCGGTAAACACCCCCTTATTATCCATGAAATTATGTTGGACGCAGTGTTGGTTGTCGCTCGAGGCTACAATAATTAGCTTTGTATAGTTGTTTAGTACTCCCTCTGTTGTAAAATATAAGGTGTATTTTGACTATACACATGGATTGAGAAAGTTTTAAATTTGAGAAAATTGAAGTAAAATGACTAAACTACTCTAGTTATAAATATCTTTGGAAACAAAAGAGAATGGATGAGTAATAAGAGTAGAATATGAAATATAGTAATAAATTCATATGCACGTCTTATATTTTGAAACAAAATTAAAAAATTATATGTTTTATATCGTGGATCAGAGGAAGCGGTAACTATGTTGAGTAAGTTATATTGTTACTTGGATTTGTTACTGCTGGTGGTAGCGGGGTTACCGTGTTTGTCGAAGGTGGGTTGATTTTGCTACTCCTGTTTCGTGATATAGATATATCTATTCTCTTGTGTCTGTTTCAAAATATAAATCTGTCTGCTGTTATAAGTTTATTGTTTATTGAACCTCTCTCTCTACGCTCTATGCAAAGTTAACGCACACTTGAGTAGCACTTCTTAGGAATTCTCAATGGACTCCATGGCCTAATGGATAAGGTTGGCCGTAATGCATGGCTTGAGCTGCTGCTTAGCCGCCATGTAGGAAAGAGAGGGGAGTGAGGCATCGGCTTTGGCTCAGCACTGGCTCCGCACGAGGAAGCGGTGCTTCGTGGCTCATGGTGGGCTCATCACGTGTGTGTCAAGAGAAAATGTGTGAAGCAGTTCGGCCGTTCGATTAGGGAACGTGGCACGATTTGAGTTGTCCAATTTGTGCTGGCACAAAGACAGAGGAGAAACCGCATGGTGGTGGGGCCACGCATCATTTTTATTATATTTCCTGTATCTATCTGAGCCGTTCTAGAGGACACATGGTTAAATCTCGGTCATCCATTGTGGAGTTAATTCTATTTGATTAAAATTTATGAAAATAGCGTTTTTTTTTTAAGAAAATTGCTTAAAAATTGTATAAATTCATAAAAATTGTGGAAAAAATAAAAAAAGATTTCTTTGTGCAAAAGATTAAAATTTAGAAAATTCAGAAAAATTGTTTTAAAATTTTATAAAAATGAAAAAAGAGAAATTATGTAATAAAATAGTTTTAAAATTGTATAAATTAAGAAACACCATGAAAAATTAAGAAAAATTGTAGGAAAGTAAAAAAAATTTGTTAAAAACCCTAAAAATTATTTTTGGAGGAAATTTTTTTTAGTTGACCTTTTTGGAAAAAAAATATTTCCATTGATTTGTTTGTTCAAAAAATTTAATTTGACTGTTGGAGAATATAGCTGTTTGATAGTATGCCTTTGGAGAATATAGCCATTGGAAAACATTGCTGTTGATAATATGATCGTTGGAAAATATAATCTTTAGACATGAATTGTATAAATGTTCACTCCATTCTTCAATCTCATTCACTAAACTCATCATTCTCATCACAACCACCCGAAATGGATCCCAATCAAAATCAACATGGCAGTTTCACGAATTGTTTCCAATCCGACATTCCAAATACTCAACGTCCCCTTGAGAATTTTTCTCCTAGCATCTAATACTCTACAAATTTCCACTATTATCCACCACCTCTATATCCACCAAATATGTCAAAACTAACATATCTACCCAGCTACCCATCCTATTTCCCCGTCACAAAATTTCTCTAAATCCACAACAAGTTCTTACATTCTGATCTTCCTCTGTATCGGATTCAGTTACTTTTGTGTCTAGATGTCCTAACACCGCCCCAAGTTGCCAATATCACCATGGGAAACAGCGGTGGCGAAGACGAAGGAAGGCCCTCAAAGCACAAGGCTTGGGCAGATTCCAACAACATGCACTTAGTGAGTGCATGACTAGAAAATTTTATTGATCCTATTAGTGGGAACTCCAAGGAGGGCGGGGAGTATTGGAGCAAGGTTGCGCCATATACAACTCGAATTGCCAAGTCCATCAATAAAGATCGACCAAACACTGCAAGGACCATTGGGAAAAATGAATAAGAAAGTAGTCTTGTTCAACGGTATTTGATCCCATTTGAGGGATATGCTTAGTAGTGGTCAATCTGACAAGTAGTTATTGGACAAATCTCAAGAGATGTATCGCAGTGAATGCAAGCAAACACTTCTCACTTGACTATGTGTGGAAGATGTTGTAGATGCAGCCTAAATGGTCCCGGTCCTATATAGACAATGTCAGCATCAAGAGAACCAAGATCGGACAGTCAGGGGCATATACCTCATCCTCAAAACCCTAAGTCAGAAGAGATGGCCCCTCGCCATGACAAGAGGCTAATGGGCTGAGACGCCACACAAGGGAAATGCAAATCGAATATGACTTCATTTGGTGTCATGTCATGCGAAGATATGGAAGAGTTCATGCAGTGTAATGCTGAGCAGATGCAAAGTCTAGTAAAGATGTTCGATGTTTAGATCAAACTATTAGCTAAGACGGTGAAAGCACAACGACATGCAGCAATGACACAGATGGCTATGGAATGGACCATAAAGGAGGCAATTGAAGTACGAGTGATAAGTGTTAAATTGGTAACATTTTTACCGTAAGTTTGCTACTAAAAACATGCAAAATCATGCTGAAAACTCCTTTGATGCGACATTTTATGCATAATTTTATATTATTTTTACAATTGCTTTCACAACTGTGTTTGCCATGTTTCAGGGACCAAACCTATCAAATTTGAGAAGATTTTGACTTCATTTCGGCCAAATTCAACTAAGAAACCTAACTAGACAGCAAAAGGACATTGGCCAAATATTCTTCGGACAAAATAACCTGGTCGAACACAACTACGCGAGAAAGAGACTGAATTGAATACAGTTGTACGAAAAAAGAGACCTGATTGAACATGAGCAAGTGGTCGAAAGGAGTCCGGATCAAACATGAACAATTGGTCGAAAAGAGTGCCGATCGATCACAACTATCGCTTGGTTGGTTATTTGGCCTAGCGGAGCATGATTTCGAGCACGACATGTGTTTGGCCAGGAGCGCGCCACGTGTTCTTGGTCATGTTCATCTTGGTTTCAGATGCTTTTACTAGTCGGATTTGATCAGGTTTGATCATGACTGGTCAGATTTGGTCGGTTTTAGCTAGATTTGGTCAGTTTTAGTTGGGTTTGGTCAGGACTGGTCAAATCTGGTTGGTTTTGACTTAGATTTGTCTGTTTTCGCACTATTTGAAGCTAGACTTTGTTGCTTGCACGTTCAGGATTTATTTTTGGGTACGTTAGTGTTGGGGAAAATAGTATCCGTAGGTGGAAATCTCCCTCCCCCGGATGTCCCACAGGGGGCCCTGTCAGGGATCCAGGGACGGGAGGGTCCTTGTCCCAGACCCGGGGACAGGAGGCCCCTATTTGGGAACCGGAGATGGAATCCCGAGACGGGACCCGGGGAAGGCGAGACTCTAGTCCCAGAGGACCGCCTGGAGACGAGCGGGTCCTGTCTGGGACTCAGGGACGGGACAAGGACCGTCCCGTCCCCGGATCCCTGACAGGGCCCCCATCCCTAGATCCCAAACAGGAGGCTCCCGTCCCTTGGTCTGGGACAAGGGCCTCCCGTCCCTGGGTCCCAGACAAGGCCAAGGGCCTCTTGTCCCCGGGTCCGAGACAAGGATCCTCCCATCCATGGGTCCCAGACAGGGCCCCCATCCCTGGGTCCTGGACAGGACCCTCCCATCCCCGGGCGGTCCTCTAGGACTAAGGCCTCGCCTTCTCCGGGTCCCGTCCTCGATTCCCAGACAGGAGCCTCCTGTCCTCGGGTCTAGGACAAGGACCCTCCCGTCCCCGGGTCCCAGACAGGGGCCTCTCATCCATGGATCCCAGATAGGGCTTCCGTTCCCGGGTCCTGGATAGGGCTTCCATCCCTGGGTCCTGGCCCTCCCGTCCCCAGGTCCTAGACAAGGGCTCCTCGTCCTGGGTCCGGGACAAGGCCCCTCGTCCCCGGGTCCCAGACAAGGACCCTCCCGTCCCTGGGTCCCGAATAGGGCTCCTGTCCCTGGGTTCTAGACAAGGGCCTCCTGGGTCCAGGACATGGACCCTCCTGTCCCCAGGTCCCGAACAGGGGCTCCTCGTCCTAGGTCCCAAACAGGGCCCTCTGTCCCTGGGTCCCGGATAAGGACCCTCCCGTCCCCGGGCGGTCCTCTGGGACGAGGGCCTCGCCTTCCCCGAGTCCCATCTCAAGGTCCCGTCTCAGATAGGGCCCCCCGTCCTTGGCTCCCAAACAAGGACCCTTCCGTCCTCGGGCAGTCCTTTGGGATTAGGGCCTTGCCTTCCCCAGATCGCTCCCCGGGACAGAGGCTCTCCCTTCCCCGTATCTCCCGTCGGGACAGGGGGCCTCCCATCCCAGGGCCCGGCATGTTGAATCTTGAGCCCTAATTAGGGTTTTGGTGATCTATGACACCCGAAATACATGCGACTAACACTTCTAATTGAGATTTAGGTCAAGACGTGGTGGAAACGGTACAAAAGCGAAAACTGAAGAATGTCAAAACCCCTCGAAGCATGGACGATGATGAAACTCGGAATGAGGGCAAAACAAAAAACTTGGAGTAGTATGCACACTTCTTCTTTCTGATATTTTCTAGTTTTTAGATGGTCGTAGTATTAAGAGGGGTCTTAGCATGAGTTTCTTGATCAAACATATTGTTTTGAAACCAAAATTGCATTTGCATATAGCCCAAAATTGATTTTGAGTGAATTTTTTCTAAGTCCTGTTTTTGTTTTGCACAGGCCGGACATTGTCTGTGATGAGCGGATATTATTCGACCAGTACAAAACTTGTTAAGTTTTATGCAAGATGAAACCAGAGACAAATAGATCCGTCCGGCTGTATCTATTTGGAGCTGAGCGGACTTTATCCGGTGTGAGTGGACATTGTCCTCCATGTACAAATCCTGTCTTGGGCTAAAATTCTAAAAGTGAACCAGAGACATTTGCATCTGTCGGGGACTTTTGTCCGGACAAGAGATGATTTGTTCGGCCTTAACAAAAGTAGTTGAACGGTAACTAACACATTTTGCAGCTGTGTGTAATGGTTACTATTGAATTACATTGCTTGGACATTGTTCGGCATGGCCGGACAAAGTCCGGTCTGTACAAAAATTGCTCAGTTTCTTGCAAACGGCTAGTTTCCTTGTGTGGGCTATATATGTTGGGGAACAGGCTCGCTACTCTAGCGCAATTTCAAAAATTTTACCCAAAATCCCAAGAAGCTTGCAAGCAATAGATGATAGATCAAGAGATTTACCACTAGACAAATGAATGCAACAACGCAGCAGTGGAAGAAGAGTCGATGTCGCAACTGGATCGTGACCAGCAGTGCAGTAATAACAGCCGCACCTCTACAGAAGTCCACAAGTCCGGGGAAGGAGCACTGCATATTCGTGTGCTAGCACCAGCGCACGCGGCTAGGGTTTTACGAGATCTATCTCGTGGATGGTGGTGGCAGCCAGAATAGATCAGATGATCAATGCATGCCCACCGCACCTCCTTTTATAGGGCCTTGCAGATAAGTTCTACTTAAATGTGAATCCTAATCCTAATGGTAAACCCATTACCAATAGGGGACCCATTGCGCATTCCACCCGAATTAATACTCCAACCGGTTAAGAGTCTGACCCTGTAGGTTCATGTATATTTGGACGCGACCGGAAACAACTTCCCGAATCACAAGTCATAAGCAGTCCCTAGCAAGACATCATGACTACCCGCATGTATATGAAGATCATATCTGACGAACCTATACAACTTATCATGGATTATCTCTTTGCCTCATGATACCAGATCGATCTCAAGGTGAGAAACGTGTCATTCTTGAATAGCTAGATACTTTCTTGATCTTGTAATGGACTAACCTTTCCATAGTTGACTTTCAACTATATTCGGCATGGCCATGCACTTTCTTAGTCCAATTACATCAAGGGGCCCGAAGATATTTCGCTCAAGATATGAGAGGGGCAAATTCCATCTCGACCATTCACTTTCAACCACATGGTTCATAACATATATGTATGTCACCTCAACTTGGCCAGCATTTTAGATAGCTAACAACTCAAAAATCCTTTGCAAAAGCTAGCCAAGCCTCTTGCAATCACTCTCTTGCATCTAGAGCTAAGATTTGAGTCAAATTCTTGAGAATCCTTGAGAAGAGAAGTGATTAGCCATTTGAACTTGCATCATTGTGTTTTCAAGCTTTGTGTTTGATCAAGTGAAGTGCTAGTCTTGTTACTCTTGGTGATTGCCGTCACCTAGATGATCCGGAAGGTCCGACGATCTCTCCATTGACAATGTGTGTCAGAGAGGCCCGACGGTTGGGTGTAAAGGCTCGAAGCTCGCCTATCTGGAGAGGAGAAGGGCTACCCTTAGTGGAATTGAGGCGATACTTTTGTGTAGAGTGTTTCAACGAGGACTAGTGGAAATCAAAAAACTTCTGACACCTCGGGATAAAATTTGATTGCTCTTGGTTATTTCTATTACTTACTTTTCATTTCTAGAGATTCTTGCATTATGAATTTTCACCCTAGGATTGCAAAACTTGCTTTGTGCCATCCTCTAGATTAATTGTGTATTAATATTGCAAACTAGGACTTGAGTTTGTCAAGCAAGATTAAAATTTGAAAAACCGCCTATTCACCCCCCTCTAGTCGGTATCCTTCGATCTACATGTGATATCAGAGCAAGGTCTCTCTTTGTTAGGACTTAACAGTCTAGAGAGAGGATGCCTTCAATTAAGGAGAATTACAATGGAAAGGTTCCCTTCTTCAAGGGTGAAAATTACTGTTATTGGAAGATTAGAATAGCGGTGTATCTTGAGTCCATTAGCTTTGATGCTTGGAGGGTTACTAGAGATGGTTTTAGAGCTCTTATCTATTTAGAGAACCTTACCCCTCTAGAAACAAGAATCTTCAAGCTAATGCTCAAGCAAAGAATGCTATCTTCAATGGATTGTATTTAAATGAGTTCAATCGTATTAGTAACCTTGAAACCTCGCATGAGAGATGGAAAGCCCTAGAAGTTATTCATGAGGGTACCTCTAAGGTTAAGGAAGCTAGATTAATCAAGTTAAATAGAGAATACAATTCTTTTACTATGCTTGAGGATGAAAATGTGAGTGACATGTTCACTCGGCTTAACCTTCTAATAAATGATCTCAATGGCTTAGGTACAAAGTTTGAAGACATTGACGTCGTGCGCAAGATGCTCATGGTATTGCCGTCAAGTTTCAACATGATTGTGATCGTGCTCATCAACGGTGACTTCTCCACAACTCCAACCGAGCTTTTGGGTACTCTCATTACCCATGAGATGCAAAATGTGGAGAAGAAGGGAATTGTAGAAGCCTCCGAGTCAAAGAAGAAAAACTTGGGTTTCAAGGCTAAAGTCAAGGAGGCTAAGGAGGATGGTGATAGCTCAGATGATGGATCCGATGGCTACTTAGCCCTCCTTGTGAGAAAGACGCGGAAACTCCTCAACAAAATGAACAAGAAGGGGTTTAACTTCAAAAAGAGGCAAGGGCCGCACAAGAGGACCGGGCTTAAGAGCATCACGTGCTACGAATGCCATGAGAAGGGGCATTTTGCTTCAAGATGTCCGAACAAGAGAAGTGATCATCAAAGATCACTAGAAAAGAAAGATGGCAGAGAAGGTTCAAAGGGCAAAAAGATGCTCTTCAAGAAGCTTTACAAAAAAAAAAGGCAAGGGCAAAGCTTTCATTGGAGAGTGGTACTCTGGATCTGAGTAGTCCGACTCAGAAGATGAAGCTCCATCAAATTCCAAGAAGATGGCGGGAATCGCCATTGGAAATACCTTCTCCTCCGAAGATGAGTTATCACTTTGTCTCATGGCAAGTGGCAACGCAAAGGTATCGGATTCCGAACCCTCTTATGATGAGCTCATTGATATGGTCATGAAATTAAATGAGGTTTTAGGCAAAGTAACTAAAGAAAATAAAATGCTTAAAAAAGATTATTCAATTCTTAGTGACTTGTATGTTGGACTAAATGATTCACATGAGGCTCTACTAGTTAAGGAATATGTTGATCCCAAACAAACTAGTGATGTAGGGATTACTTGTGACATTCTAGATGAATCACCTCGCATTATCTCTCATTCAATATCTACTACTTGTGATAACCTAGGAATAGATGATGAAAATGCCTGTATTTCAAATGCTAATAATGCTTCTAATCTAATTCTAGAAAATTTAGAACTTAAGGCACAAGTTGAGAAATTAAATATAGGATTACCGAAATGCTTCAAGACAAAAAAAAACCCTAGATAAGCTTCTTAGTGAGCAAAGATGCTCATTTAGGAAAGAAGGTTTAGGGTATGAACCAAATAAAAGAAAGAAGTTAGTCCCTAAAATAACATTCGTTAAGGCTACAAACTTGTTTTGGCACAAATGCCGTGATATAGGTCATTTGCCTAATTCTTGTCCTTCAATCTCTAAAGCAAAAGAAAATGTGTCTCATTCTCCTTATATGCTCAAGAAAAACAAATTTGGAAAAGTAATTGCAAGATTTGTTGGTGTACCTCACTTAAATGAACACAAAAAGAGGATTTAGGTTCCAAAAAACCTTGTTGCTAATTTCCAAGTACCCAAACTGTGGGGAACCCTGCCCTGTACCGAACACCACGGTACGGAACAACACTCCCTTGTCGCAACTTCCCAGGAGTCAGTTGCGAACCAGAAATGAATATCACAACAACCAGCACAATACATAAATAATCCACAAAATATTGCAAGGTTCACAGATGACGGCACTAGGGCCTTACAATAGTAACACAACGAGGTACAAAATAACGGTTCAGTTTTTTCAACAAAACGCGGAAGGAGCGGAACACTAATCTTTGCCCACAGTCGCTCAACCGGGGTGCGCGACGCCTAGAAGCTCGGATCATACTCGAAGAAGTCTTCATAAGGCTCAGGCTCACACTCATGTGAACCCAAGTCGCTTGGCTCTTCAACTTCTGATGGAACAATTCAGTCACGGGTGAGTACAAGGTACTCAGCAAATCACCACTTAACAAATGCAAGTATATATAACATGATAGGGAATTCAAGGAAATGATTGAGATTCTTTTCCAAACCTTTTTCATCACCTAACAGTTGATAGTCATGAAAAGCATTCAAAACATTCTTTGAAAACTTACCTTATATATATATAACAGTTCAAGTGTGCAGAATTTAAAGCAGTTGATAAAACAGTTCATAAAAACTACTTGTGCCTCACAACATGGATAAAACCCATTGACCATAACACACTCCAAAATCCGGGAGCACGGAGTATTTAAATACATTTTAAACTCTGCAGAGGGGTACCGCTTTACCTACAAGACTTCTCAACTACCACTGTTGACCACGAGCATAGGCCTTTTGCCCAACACGCTACTTTAAGCATATAAGTCTCCTATGCCAGGTTCGATCACGCTGCTTTAAGCGCGCCACTGAGTTGAGAATAACACGCTTTTCACCCTGTCTTGCCATTATACTAGTTCTGCCCCGTAAAAGGTTCACCACCGGTTAGTGGCCCAGGAATTCCACCTCCGGGTGGGGTTCCTAATACAGTTGTGAAGTATTGTAGGGATCTTCCCTCTCATACCTTCACCCTACCCCTCATTCAGTATTGGGCCGTGGTGGGAGACCCTCTCCACCAATAGTGAGCGGACACATGAGGGGTTTGTGCTGGGAAACTGTAACATCCTGAGTTTTGGGGTGAAAAGTTTCTTTCTTAAAAGTCATGCATGCATATGTTTCTTCTAGATCAGCCAAATCAGCCTCAGTTTTATTCTGTTCTAGCCCTAAAATCTCCAAATCTATCCTGTGACCCCAAATCAAGATCAGATTGTTCAGATGTGATCTATCAGTTATCCTGAACCTAAAAGCCTTTAGAACCCAGATTCAATTCCATCTCTAACTCCCAGAATTATCAACTCCTTCTATTTTCGAAAATAGAAATATTTTATATTACCCAATTACCCTAAGTTTCAGAAGTTCAGATTTAATCGAAATCTTGGCCAAGTTCAGACCAGATTATTCTCAAATTATGATCATGGGTATGCCAATACCTTAAACCAGAAAGTTGGCAGCCAGATTTTATCATCTAAGCCTTTTTCGCAAATCAGTCCAAGAGATATCGCAAATCAGTCCTTTATCCGATATCTGGAAACCTAAAAAGGCTAAAATCTTCAGATTAACTTCAAATTCAGAATTCCTTCAACAAATCTCTTCTAAATGTTATTTGACACAACTATCCCTTATGTTCAGATTTCAAAATCTCATTCTAAATGCCAGAATTCGAAATCAATTGAAATCCAGATTTCAAATACCCTAAATCTACTCTATTTTCAATCTATATCAAAAATCATTCAAACATCCCAAATTTTATCTTCAATCTCTGCCAAATCATCTGTTGAATTAAGTTTGCCAAATCAGCAAAGTCAAATTCCACTCTAATCTCCTAAATCTTCAGAATTGCAGATCAGTCCAAAGTCAATAATCAAATATTGCAATTAGGCCCCTAATTCGACTAGGGCAGCAGCTAGCATTTGACCAGAGCTCGCCGTGGTCCTTGCGCCGTGCGCGCTCGCCGCCGGCCACGCCTCGCCTACGCCTGAGCTCGTGCTCACTTGAGTTTGCATGTGCACACGCATCCACGCCTCAGCCATCGTCGTGGCAACGCCGTTGAACAGCTTGGCTCCCGTGCGCGACCGTTGTCAGCAACTCCTCGCCACGTTGCTGTGCTTTGCCAGCCCTTGTCTCCACTGCCTTGCACCACCCGACAGCATTGCGTCCCGATGAAGCAACAGTTTGATCAGCAGTCACCTCGCCTGTGCGCCATCGCTTCACCGTTGCTGTTGTCGCACCTGTGCCCGGCCAGTCAAGCCACCGGCATCAATTCCCTTGCTGCTACCTCCTTGCAAGCTCCACCTCTGGCCTATATAAGCAACCCCATACCTTGTAACAGCTTCACTTCACAAGAACTTAGCCAATTCGAAAACCTCCTCGCTGTCGTCTTCTTCTCCGGCGAGACCAGCTCGAGGCCTCACGGTGACAGCACGCTTCACTGCACCTCCTGCCAAATTGAAGCCATCAGTGAGTTCCCCTACTCATCCTATCTGTGTAGTATCATTTAATTGCTCACCGGTGACCTCTAACGCCGGCGATCACCGGAATTGCAAAATGCCCTGTTCCGGCAATGCAGCCCGATTCACTTCGTTTTAGCTTTCGAATCTGTGGAATAAATTGATCAGTGAGCTATTTAAAGCAAGCCTGCAAGCTCAGAATCTCCAATTGAACCCCAATCGAAGCTTTTCCCAAAATCGAATTTCACCAGAAACCGGCGATCGTCGCCAAGCCTCACCGGTGATCCTCCGGCCAAATTGACGTCGCCAGTAGCTTCCTCATACCCCTCTATCACTCTCCGAGCTTGGAATCGAGTTCATTCGGCCTAAATCGAAAACCCCCAAATGGCAGTGTTCTTCTCCGGCGCCGATCACCGGAAAGCTTGTTCCAGCCATTTCAGCCCTAGCCACTTTGTCCAGTGTGTTTGTCTCAATCTCCTGAACATTTTTGTCTTCTATCTCGACACCTAGATCGGCCTAGATTGGAAGTTACAGCTTTGCCAAAATTGTGTCCAGAACTGATTCAGTGCAGTGAGTTCACTGAGTTCATCATTGAATTTCATCATCTTCCATCCATTTTCAGCTTTGGATCCTGTTGAATGATTTGTTCCTGTTATCAATGCCTACCTCTCAAACAAAGTGGTGCATCATTTGGAGCCCTAGATCAAAAGTTATGCCAAGCCCTAGTTTCTGGCCATGTCAAGATCAATGCCAGGCTATGTCACTCAGTGGCATTAGCCCTTTTCACTTCCTTCCAGATGTGCATTTTGAGCATAACCTTGTCCCTTAGATTCCTGAGGTTGTGATCTACAATTTCTTCTTCTATCACAACTTGATTTGAGCCCTTGAATTTCATGTTATGCTAAAACCCTAGATTTTGACATTGTCAGCCCTATGCCAGAGCATGTCAGCCAGCGGCATTAGCTCTTTTCACCTCTTTTCAGTTGTGCAAACTGAAAATAACCTTGTCCCTTAGACTTGTGGAGTTGTGCTCTACATTTTATTCTACTGCCATAAGTTGAGATAACCCCTCTATCATCCATCGACCCTATGTCGATGCCTTGAACCGAATGTCGACCTAAAGACGTTCGCTGTTTTTGAGCGAACCAGTCGCAACCTTGATATCATTCTGATATTTTGAGGCATTTGGAACCTTGTAAACCTTTGATAACTAATCTTAACCTTGGTTTCCCTAACTTAATCCTAATCAGTTTTTAAACCTAATCGTCTCAGAACCATCCAATCATTTCAAAATCATCAAGACTTCACCTTTGCATTATTGCATATAGTATAATAATGTATGGAAAAGATTGTGACTATTGGTTGTTTGTTTGATTGGAGAGCAGATCAAGAGCCCGAGTTCGAGGACTTCACTGCTGATCCGGCATCAACTGCTGTATTTTATGACGCGGAAGGCAAGTCATAACCTTGGTCATCTTGAACCTATATTTTAAATGTTGCTAAAACATAACCTTGAATATAGATAATATTGCATGTGAAAGATTGAGAAAGATTGATTTATGAATTGGCAGTACTAGACTGGTTATCTGTGAAATGTGAAATAAACAAGTTTTGAGCTATGAACTATTATATATGTATATACTTATATTCATGAAATAAAACCCTTAGCCGTGACCAGTATTTTAGTATGGAATGGTGGTAGCACTGGAGGTGCTAGGCTGCAAAGGATGTGCAGGCACTGAAGGTGCAGGGTTATGGATGGTCTGGTCATTGGCATATAAGGACTAGAACCTTGTGTTGTGCGTCTAGTGGCATGAACAAACGTACTAACCGCAAGCCTGGTATGGGACAGGCCTGAACAAGTACTTATGTGAATCACACATGAAACCCTTGCATGAGATGGAAAACAATACACTAAACTCACGGAGTTCAGCTCCTCCATGTATTATGATCAAGCACGTTGACCCAGTAATGGGAAGAGGCTTAGGGGTGGGGGTATAGCCCGCCACAACTGCGGTTTGTGTGAAGAAAACTGCAGGGTCAAGGATGAATTGTAAGTGAAACATAACAAAAGTTCTTGTTATTTCCACTTTGCCGCTCACAATATGAAGTGAGTCAGGGGTCCAATCATTTTGTTATGATAGGAAAGGCTTGAAAGTGGAATATCTTGCTGGTAAATTGGTACCTCTCTGCAGAGTTAAAAATGTATTCGAATACTTCGTGCTCCCGAGTTTTAGGAGTCTACTGCGGTGGATTAAATCCACGGGGTGTGACACAAGTATATTTTCTAAATAAAATTTGTTAAATCAAAATTACCCAAATGACATGTGTTGTCATGATAAGGAGTGCTGCCGTGGGCTGTCGTGTGTCGACGTGTCGCGGTAGTGCTATAATCTAGTGAACATGAATAGCAATGCTATATTATGAAAAGTGCTGCCATGAGATAAGATGAGTTGAGAAAATAAAGAAAAAGGTTATTTTACAAACATCCATAATTCTTGACTAGTCTAGGTTCATATCATCACTACTTATGTATCTACTCTTACCTATGACTTGCTGAGTACGTAAGTGCTCACTCTTGCAACCTACAATTCAGTAGATGGAGCGTTCTATAATCAAGATGAAGGCATGGAGAACTTCTTGGATCCAGAAGGAGGAGCGTCAGTTCCGCCAGAGCCCTGATGTGTGTTGTTCTGCCGTCCACTTCTCATTTTGGGTGGGTCACCTACCTTCTGCTGTTTAGAGGTTATTTTGCTAAACCATGTATGCCGCGAAGGCATTGTAAATTTTCTTATGTAATATTAAGGCCAGCTGGCCACACTGCTTAAATATTTTGTAAGTTACTCTGTTGCAATGTGATATACTCCTGTGCTTGACTTATCCTGGGAAGTCAAGGGTATGTGTATGCTATGCATATATGGGACTAGCTGCAGCGAGTTAGGTCTCTACAGGAGTAGTCGTAGTCCCAGTTTCGGGGCGCGACAGAAACTACATCCAGCACTCGTGCCCTGGAACCACATCAGTTGCACGATCTTTCACTTAGATGAATCGGCTGTGCTCGTCCCAGCCGTCAGTGTAAGTGGGCCAAGAGGGATCTTCCCTCCCTGACCAGTGAACAGTATTAGTGCACATTATTATTTAGGTTAGAGACTCTATGCAGAGCTAGGGCAATATTTCGGCAAGGATACTTGGTCGTGCCTGTCCCATACCAGGCTTGTGGAGGTACGATAATATGCTACTAGATGTTTAGCACAGATTGGTTGGTCCTTAAGCTATTCTAGAGAGGAGTTTCCCTAATCACATTTTTCACAATTCACAACATTTCCTGTTTCCAACATTATCATGTTATCACATCATCATCATAAGCATCACTGTATTTTCCATGTTCCGACTGACACACCTCTCCTCTCTATGATAGACATTTTAAAAAGGCATTTTTAGTTTTGAAAACCATTTTTGCTCATTTATGTGAATAACCCATATTACCAATGTTATGCTTTAGCATTAACCTAGGGCATCAAGAATATTATACACATGGCTTGAGAATCAAGAATAGCTATTCAATGTAGGACAATAGCTAAACAGGTATATTTGAACTACACAGTTTACTTAATTAGCATGCATAATACTCAAATAACAAAATACTTAGCTAACTGGAAAACATGGGGTCAACATGATCAAGGTGGTGGTGACTTGCCTTGAATTCCCGCGATAAGATCTTCAGCGACGTCCTCGATCGGCTGCTCCTCGGCTTCCGGATGGGCGGTTTCTAAACATGAAAAGAGCACCGATCAAACAAAATGCACTAGTATGAGACTAACAAATGCAAAATCTAAAACCTAATAAGTCTAGGCAAAACAGCCTCGGAGTTGGATCTGAAAAAGACTGAAAAACGGGAGCTTTTGAAAACGGCGGATCAAGGTTTTAGGATTAGAATCTGAGGTGGTGGCTGAAGGAGAATATGTGGCAGGAGCAATTTGTGGTAGGGTGGTTCAGACGGATCTGGATTTGGAGACTTCTGCGACAAAATCGACAAAATCGGGGGAAGGAACGACGAAGTTCAAAACAGTGAAACGGAAATCTGGACAGCGGATCAAGGATCAGAGAACACATTGGGAAGGAAAACGGCGAAATGAACAAAACGACGCGAACGGATTTTCAATTGGAGGTCCAGAAGACAGAGAACGACATGAGGCGACAAAGACGAAGACACAAAGACAGCACATGCAACACTGTTGCAGTGCCATTTGGCTGGCACAGGCCACGGCCACGGCGAAGCTTGCCGGCGGCGAGTTGGGCCACGGCCGGGGAATGGAGCATGGCGGTTGGGGAGCTAGAGCAGGAGGGAGGTGGTTGGATGACGGAGGCACAGCCGGAGGAGAGCCACGGCGCCTGCACGCCGGCTCGGGCTCACGGCTCGGGCGCAGTTCACGGGGGAGCTCCGGTGGGGGCTCGCCGGAGAGGGAAGAAGGCCGGGGAGGCCGGGAGATGGAGGAGGAGTACCTGGGGGTGAGAAGGCAGCAAAAATGGCGGGAAAAGGGGCTGGAATCGGGGAGATAACCACGGTGGCCGGAGGTAGAAGAGAGAGGAACGCCGGCGGTGGGAAAAACAGAATCACGCCGGTGGAGGGAGCTCCGGTGGACAAAACGAAGAGCTCCAGAAGAGAAAAAGGAAGAGAGTGAGGAGGCACACCTGATGGAAAAAGCTCAGACAAGCAAACGACGGCTGTAGCGAGGGAAACGATGACGAGGTGACGGCGGCCGGCGCTGGAGCGCGGCCAAACCAGCGGCAGAAGAGCAGAAATCACCCCCTTTGATATTTTATGTGAAATTTTTCAACCAAATGCAAAACTATTGAATGCTCTGCGTGTCTAAGTGTTTCCTCTACGACCCTACAGAAGGACTTGTCAAAATATGCTGGTTTGAGTGGGTTTTCAGTCATACCAAGACCTTTAAAGAGTGTCATTGAGGAGAAAACGAGGTGTAACAGTGACAAGTGACATGCTGACATGTAATGCATCCAGCTGGGGTAAACAGGTCTTTACACTGTACTTGCTGCAGGATGGTTGAGGGTAGAGGTGGTATTTTATATAAAATAGTGTTTTTGTTAATTCTAGGGGCTTGTTTGGAAATTTCTGAAAATATAAGGGCTGAAATGCAAAATTTCAGTGCATGGGAAGTTGTGGAACCTGGTTACTTGTGCAAATAAAATATTTTAAAACTTTTCACAGAATTTTTAATGCATTACTTTAAATTAAATATATTCCTTTATGCAATTTCCAAATAGGAAAATCATTATTTCATGTGGAAAAATGATTTGTTTGATGCGTAAAATCATGATGCCATGAACTTAAAAATATGCATGCATGAGAAAAAATATTGGGGGGATGATTTAGGGTTGAACAGGTGAAAGAATTTCGCTGATCGGAATAAGAAGATAATTAAACAGAATTTCGGAAGATTTAGACCGGAAGGAAAATCTGAGAAAGGGAGGGTTTAAAAATGGAATTTTGGGGCTGTTACACAAACAAGTTTGGGTACCTAAATGCGTCTAATCTCTTTTTGTAGGTTAATTACAAAACCGGTGGGAGACATTGGGTGCTTGATAGCGGGTGTACCCAACACAAGACCGGTGATGGCAATCGATTCACCTCTTTTGAGCATGGTAGCAATGACGTGGACAAAATCACATTTGGTGATAATAGCAAAGGAAAAATAATTGGATTAGGTAAAGTTGTAATTACAAACAACCTTTCCATCTCAAACGTATTACTTGTTGAATGTTTGAACTTTAATTTACTTTCGGTGGTGAAAATTTGTGATTTGGGTCTTCGATACATTTTTGAACCAAACGAGGTTATTATTGAAAGCTTAAAAGACAAATCCCTAGTTTTAAAGGTTTTCGATATGGTGATTTGTATTTGGTAGACTTTGGTTCAAAAGAATCTTGTATTTCAACTTGTTTGGTTGCTAAAAACTCTTTGGGTTGGCTTTAGTATCGTCGTTTAGCTCATGTTGGAATGTATCAATTGAACAAGCTTTTAAAAAAGGATTTGATTTTAGGGATGAAAGATGTAAAGTTTGAAAAGAATAAACTTTATAGTGCTTGTCAAGCGGGAAAATAAGTTGCAAGTACTCACCCCGCTAAAAATGCTTTATCAACATCTAGACTACTTGAGTTATTGCATATGGACTTGTTTGGTCCGTCTGGAACTCAAAGTATTGGTGGTAGCAATTATTGCTATGTTATTGTCGATGATTTTTCCCGATTTACTTGGATTTTCCTTTTAAACCATAAATCAGAAGGTCCAAGTGTCTTTAAAAGATTTGCGAAATGCGTTGAAAATGAATTTGAATTCTTCATCAAGAAACTTCGAAGTGATCATGGTGGAGAGTTTCAAAATTCAGAGTTTATTGAGTTTTGTGATAAATCCGGGATTAAACACGAATTTTCCGTGCCATACACTCAACAAAATGGTGTTGTGGAACGAAAAAATCGAACATTAATAGAAATGACTCGAACCTTGTTAGATGAGTATAAAACCCCCACTAGGTTTTGGGCCGAGGCCGTCAATACGACTTGTTATGCTATAAACCGGCTTTATACTCATCCGCTTTTGAACAAAACAACTTATGAGCTTATTGTTGGAAGAAATCCAAACATTTCCTATTTTCGGGTTTTCGGTTGCAAATGTTATATTCTTCAAAAGCGCATGCATCTTGAAAAGTTTCAAAGATGTGTTGACGAGGGCTTTCTAGTTGGATATTCATCAACTAGCAAGGCTTATTGTGTTTTCAACACAATAACCTAATGCATTGAAGAGACATGCAATGTTGAATTTGATCAAACTAACGGCTCTCAAGAAGAGCATGAAAACCTTGATGATGTAGGGAATGAGGAATTAAGGGAAGCGATGAAGAACATGACCGTTGGGGACATCAAGTCTAAAGATGAAGACTCTAAGTCACCCAGTCAAGAAAATGGAGTAGTTTCTATGGTTCCGAAGGCTGCTACTCCAGTGGATCTTGATCTGGAAAAGAAGGAAAATGAAGATCAAATATTGCACAATCCAAGACTTCATCAAACCATCACTAAGGATCATCCCATCAATCAAATAATAGGTGATGTTGGTAAAGGTGTTCAAACCCGTTCTAAAATTGCATCCTTTTGTGAGCATGTATCATTCATCTCTAGCATTGAACCTAAATGCATCGATGGGACTCTAGCAGACCCAGATTGGGTAAATGCCATGCACGATGAATTAAACAACTTTACTAGAAATGATGTGTAGAAACTTGTGGAAAAACCTCTTGATCATAACATAATTGGTACAAAATGGGTATTTAGAAATAAGCAAGATGAAAATGGTATAGTTGTAAGAAATAAAGCTAGATTGGTAGCACAAGGTTATTCTCAAATTGAAGGACTAGATTTTGACGAAACTTTTGCTCCCGTATCTAGACTAGAAGCCATTCGCATCTTGCTTGCATTTGCATCGAGTTTTGAAATCAAACTTTTCAAATGGATGTTAAAAGTGCTTTTCTAAATGATGAAATTTCAGAACTTGTGTTTGTAAAGCAACCTCCGGGCTTTGAAGATCCAAAATATCAAAATCATATTTACAAACTTTCAAAATCCCTTTATGGTCTCAAACAAACCCCTAGGGCTTGGTATGAATGATTGCGAAATTTCTTAATTTCACAAGGTTTTAAAGTTGGAAAGATTGATACAACTCTTTTTACCAAAATTATAAATGATGATTTCTTTGTATGCCAAATTTATGTTGATGATATTATATTTGGTTCTACTAACGAATCCCTTTGTCAAGCTTTCGGTGAAACTATGTCGAAGGAATTCGAGATGTCTATGATCGGCGAGTTGAGTTTCTTCCTCGGACTCCAAATCAAGAAAATCAAAGAAGGAATATTCGTGAGCCAAAGCAAATATGTGAAGGATTTGCACAAGAGAGTTGGTATGGAGGATGCAAAACCAATCAAGACTCCCATGGCAACAAATGGTCATTTGGACATGGATGAGGGAGGTAAACCAGTAGAACTCAAAATGTATCACTATATGATTAGTAGTTTGTTATATCGTACTGCTTCTAGACCCGATATTATGTTTAGTGTATGCATGTGTGCTATATTCCAAGCTGCTCCTAGAGAATGTCATTTGATTGTGGTAAAAAGGGTGTTTAGCTATTTGAAACATACACCGAACATAGGACTTTGGTATCCCAAAAATGCTAGTTTTGATCTTATTGGTTATTTGGATTCGGATTATGCGATTGTAAAATTGATAGAAAAAGTACCTCCAGTGGATGTCAATTTCTAGGAAGATCATTAGTTTCTTGGACATGCAAGAAATAAAATTCGGTTGCACTTTCAACCGCCGAGGCGGAATATGTTTCAGCCGGTGTCGATGATTCGGACTCGGGGTCCTCGGCCGAATTTATGCAAAAATTTGTAATTGTGAGACCTTTCAAGATGACCCTCCGGGAAGGTATGTAAAACAATGGTGAACAGGAGCACAGAGAGATTTATACAGGTTCGGGCCCTCGAGTCCGAATCGTCGACAGCTGGCGCCCACCGTGGGGCCTTTCTCAAGGCGTCCTAACTGAAATCCGGAGGTTCGCTGAAACATGGCTGGAGCATATGATTCCGAGAACGATTTCGATCTCGAGGATTATGCCCATATACCAATGCCTTCTCCAAGCGATCCAGTTCCGATGGAGGAGGTCGAAGGCCAGAATCTTCCACAGGTTGAATCGTCTCTCCAGGTCATGTCAATCGACCAGGGAGCAACTGGCGCAAGGTCAGAACCCACGGAGGTTCTTAATGTGCTAGGCGATGAATCCAGCCCGTCATACGACCCCGCTGAGGGGAAATATGATGATGACCTGGAAATTAGCCCAGGAAGGTTCGACCCTGATAACCTTCACCGTCTCTTTGATTTCGAGTCCGACTCGGAACAAACTGAGATGTTTTCCCCATCGGCAACCTCTCTTCCTAGGCAGTTTGCCGCGCTGTCGGAAGAAACTCCCGATCAACAGGCTGCCAGGGAAGAACAAGATTGCAAACAGAAGGAGGATCAAGATCTCGAGCAACAAAACAACGAACTACGCAGAACTGCCCTAGAGGCTCTTCAAGATGCGCAGGCTCGTTACGATGCTGCTCCGAGTTCTTCTCGACGGTCACGTGGTCGAAAACGTGACCAGACCCCTTCTTTGCCACCGGAGCGTTTCCCAGTGGACGAAGAAACAATAACACCTGGTGCCCTTAGGAGAAGTACCCATGGTCGACTGCGATCTATCGCGGAAGTCATGCGTAATTTTCCTCCTACGGTCACGGACGCACAGAAACCGGCCTTTTTTAGGATCTTGGCGGAGAGACTGGATGAGGTTGCGTCCGAGGCGACCCCAACGGCCTCCTCCCGCTCGGTAACGCATTCCCGTGAGCAAGATGGTCCTCATTCTGGTTCCGGCCGGCGGAGTTACCCGCCGCCCGTACCGTCCCGACAGGACAAATACCGACGAATGCAGGGTTATCGTAGTAGGGATCGAGTTCCTGTTCACTCTCGTTTGGGACCACGAGTAACCTCGCCATTGCGTAAGGTTGCTCGAGACCCAACCGAGAGCCACAGGGCGATTCACGGTCCTTACGTTGGTTGTAAAGCTTTTTTGCCTGGCCTACGAGCAGTCGTTTGGCCCGATAAGTTTCGACCAGGGGCCATTGAGAGGTTTGATGGAACTCAGAACCCATCCGAGTTCCTTCAGATTTATATTACTGCCATCCAGGCAGCGGGAGGCGATGACAAGGTCATGGCCAACTACCTGCCTACAGTCCTCGCAGGACCGGCTAGAACCTGGCTGTTTAATCAACCCGAGGGTTCCATCTACAATTGGGAAATGCTATGCGACGCCATCTTCAGCAATTTCCAAAATTGTTACCAAAAGCCGGGTAAGGAGGACGACCTGCATAGGCTGCGGCAAACTTCGACCGAAACACTTCGGCAGTTTGTCAAGAGGTTTGTCGGGGTGAGGAATACCATCCCGAACATATCTGATGGCTCCGTAATCAGGGCATTTAAGCATGCCGTTCGATACCGGAGATTCACTGAAGACTTGCTTATCCACCCTCCTCGATCAGTGGTCGATCTGTTCGACATGGCTGATCGATATTCCGATGCAGCCGAAGCGGTCGAATGGAACCGGATGGTCGACAAGGGGGACCTACCACCCCAACCAGGCTTCAAGGACGCCAGGAAAGAAGATTCAAGCAAGAAGCCGGAGTCTTCACCGGGTGGGAAGTCAAAAAAGTCAAAGAGGAACCGCTCTGGACAGTACAGCGAGGTCGCAGTCGCAGAGAAGCCACCTTCGACCAAAGGTAATAAGTCTTCATTTAAAAGTAAAACTGCCTCTGGTGGTCGGGATTCCGACCAGCCAGAAAAATCCACTAATCCGCAGGAGGGCAAGAAGTGGTGTCCACTCCACAACTCCGCAGGCCACGACCTCAAAAACTGCAGGAGTTGGTTGAAACAATTGGACGATTTCTACCAAGGAGTTGGGCCGATGCCAACCTTACCGCCTAAAGAGCAGGCGTGCGGGATTAGAGACGTCGACGGAGACGAAGAAATGGCTTACCAGGTACCTCAAAATCATGTTAATGTCATTTTCGGGGGTTCTTCCTCTTTCGTTTCCAAAAGGCAGTTTAAAACCTTCTGCCGAGAGGTTAACCAAACGGAGACATCCCTTGGTGAACCTCAATACCCCCGTTGGTCGGATATGCCTTTGACGTTCAATCGCGCTGACTGTCCTGTGGGGCTAACCCGACCATTGAGGCTACCTCTGGTCATTACCCCAATCATCAGTAACGCGAGAGTCGAAAGGGTCCTGATTGACGGGGGAAGTTCCCTTGATCTTTTATTGGTCAAGGCACTCGACGAGATGCAAATTCTTCGTTCGAAGATCAAGCCCATAATCCATCCATTTTATGGGATAATCCCAGGCCCCTCCATGATGCCATTGGGACAAGTGGTCCTCCCGGTCACTCTGGGAGAACCAGACAACTTCCGGACATAATTGGTTACTTTCGATGTAATCGATTGTGACTCAGCTTATAATGCAATCTTTGGCAGGCCGACTCTTGCTAAGTTCATGATGGCAACGCACTATGCTTATCAGTGCGGGAAATTACCTGGCCCCAAAGGTGTCATCTCGGTCCGAGGCAGTCGCAACGTGGCACTCACATGCGACCGGCTATCTTTGGAGATGGTCGATCAACTTCTCCTCTGGGACGCTCAGGTCACCACCGTCGCCGCCGATGCGATCAAGGCTGCTCCTCGACCGGATGAAAAACTCAAACAAGTTCCTTTGTACCCAGATGACCCATCCAAGACAATTCGGGTTGGATCAGCCCTGGATGACAAATAGGAACTCGACCTCGTTGCTTTCCTCCGGGCTAACGCAGACGTGTTTGCGTGGAAACCGTCCGACATGCCCGGTGTCCCAAGGGAAGTAATTGAGCACAGGTTAGCAATTCGACCTGGACAACGACCAATAAAGCAAAAGCTCAGGCGTTTTGCTGCTGACCGACAGGAAGCCATCCGAGAGGAGTTAGACAAACTCCTACAGGCCGGGTTTATCCGCGAAGTGGATCACCCAGAATGGCTCGCCAATCCGGTCATGGTCCGCAAGTCAAACGGCAAGTGGCGCATGTGCGTCAACTACACTAGCCTCAACGCTGCCTGTCCGAAGGATGACTTTCCCCTTCCCCGCATCGACCAGCTGGTCGACTCGACTGCGGGTTGCGAACTGATGAGTTTTCTGGACGCTTACTCAGATATCATCAAATTAGCATGCCAGAAGACGATGAAGAGAAGACTGCCTTCATCACCCCGTTCGGCACATACTGCTACGTCAGAATGCCGTTCGGTCTCAAGAACGCAGGTTCCACGTACCAGCGCTTGATGCAAAAGACCTTTCTTTTCCAGATAGGGCGTAATCTCGAAGCATATGTAGACGATTTGGTTGTAAAAAGTACCAAGAGATTGTCTCATTTGGACGATCTCGCTGAAACCTTCTGTAATTTGAATCGCTTTGGAATAAAATTAAACCCGGAGAAATGCTCTTTCGGAGTTTCTTCAGGAAAACTCCTCGGTATTCTCGTGTGTTCCAGGGGCATTGAAGTTAATCCTGAGTAAATCAGGGCTATTGAACAAATGAGGTCGCCCTCAACCATGAAGGATGTTCAATGCCTGGCTGGTCGCATGGCGGCTTTAAGTCGTTTTATATCACGACTAGGCGAAGGGGATTGCCTTTCTTCAAAGCCTTGCGGAAGCATCATAACTTTACATGGTCAGTTGAGGCCGAAAAAGCATTGCAGGAGGTAAAAACATATCTATCCAGTCCGCCAGTATTGGTGTCTCCCGACAAAGGAGAACCGCTGCTTCTTTACCTGGAGGCCACACCGCACGCGGTCAACGCCGTTCTGATCGCGGATAGGGAAGGAATACATAGACCCGTCTACTATGTGAGCGAAGTACTTCATGGTCCTAAGGAGCGCTACCCTGAGGTCCAGAAGATACTTTACGCGCTACTGATGGCTTCCCGTAAGCTACGACATTACTTTCAAGCGCACGAGATCACAGTACCCTCCTCTTTTCCTTTGGGGGATATTGTCCTAAATCCAGAGAAATCTGGTCAAATCGCCAAATGGGCGGTCGAACTCGGTGCCTTCGAGATCCATTTCAGGCCCCGCACGGCGGTTAAGTCTCAGGTTTTGGCCGACTTTGTTGTCGAATGGACCAAACCCTGAGCCACCCGTGCGGTTGGCAGAGGAACTGGAGTGCCCCGATTATTGGACAATTTACTTTGACGGCTCCCGTAGTTTTCAACACTCGGGAGCTGGAGTGGTCTTAGTTACGCCCCAGGGCGAACAGCTTAAGTATGTCATTCAACTACACTTTGTTGCGACTAACAATGCAGCAGAGTGTGAAGGTCTTCTTGCAGGGCTCCGGGCAGCAAAATTCCTCGGAGTCCGTCGATTAGTGGTGAGGGGAGACTCACAGCTGGTCGTAAACCAGGTAAACAAGGAGTACAGCACCTCCGATGAGACAATGGCTCATTACCTGGGGGAAGTGAGGAGATTGGAAAAACACTTCAGTCATTTCGAAGTCCAATACATCCCGCGAAAGGACAATATTCTCGCAGACCAATTATCCAAAATTGGGTCCTCACGCTCATCCGCTCCGGCAGGAGTGTTCATTGAACACTTGGACCGTCCTTCGATTATGACTTCGGTCGAGGATGATCCGGTAATAGCCTTCGTTACCAACCTTGGTCAGGAACAAGATTGGACTCATCCATTGAGGGTCTATCTTGAACATGGGACCCTACCCGAGGACGAAACCGAAAGTGATCGGTTGATTCGGAAAGCGTGTATGTACAAACTCATAGATGGGATTCTGTACAGAAAGGGTACTCAAGGAGTATTCATGCGTTGTATATCTCAGGAGGAAGGAAAATCCCTCTTGAAGAAATACATGATGGTGTATGCGGTGCGCACGCGTCATATCGAACACTGGTCGGAAAGCCTTTTCGACAAGGATTCTACTGGCCTTTGGCACTTGATGATGTCAAACATATGGTCAAGACGTGTCCCCAGTGTCAGTTCCACGCAAGACAAGTTCATCAACCTGCCTATGCATTGCAAACCATTCCTCTCGCATGGCCATTCGCGGTCTGGGGGATGGATATCGTCGGTCCTATGCCACAAGCGGTCAATGGGTACAAGTTTCTGTTCGTAGCCATTGACACATTTACAAAGTGGACTGAGGCCGAACCAGTACGAAATTACAGAAATGCAGTCTACTAACCCCTATCTTCTATCGGTTATTAGCGAAACAGCACAAAACCGATAGAAAATGTGCCTTCGCGGTCATAAAAGCCCGACGGATGTATTTTCCCTATCGGTTTCTAAGAAACTTACCGATAGAATAAATAGTATGATTTACTCTAGCGGTGATGAACATATTTGCCGTTAGAAGAGATGCATAAGTACTGACGGAAGAATGTTGTGCGCCGATAGGACTGGTCGACTTCAACAACTAGACTTATTCTATCGCTACTGTATGAATATACCGACAGAGTATATTAAAAATTCCTATCGGCAATATGTAGTTCGCCGATAGAATAGTTGACCTTCTACAAATATTTTTATTCTATCGGTAATGGATTCTTTTACCGTTAGAATATATAGAAAATTGCTTAGGACTGTTCGTCTTCTAATAGTTTTATTCTATCAGTAATGAATGTTTATACCGGTAGAATATTGCACAAAATATCTTAGAACTGTTGGCCTTCTACAACTAGTAATATTCTGTCGGTAATGTACGTACATACCGATAGAGTATGTACAAAAATTCCTATCGGTAATATTTATTGTGCCGATAGAACCATTCGGCTTCTACAGATGTTTTTATTACTAACGGTATTCTGTTTTCTTACCGATAGAAAATATATAATTGTATAAATACACGGGTATGTCTCTTTCATTCTCACAGTTCATCTGGGGCTCGTAGTCCTAACCCGTAAGCTCCATGGACGGCCGGCGCACCTCTACAGGGGACCGCTGCACCTCCGCACCTCCATTGACGCCCTCTAGACGTCGGCATCCCAAGGAAGGTACGTAAAATTTCTGCAATATTGTTAGATTATTCTAATCCGATTATGGCAATAATTCTGCTTTTTTTGTATCCTTCATTTTGATGTGTCTTCTTTTCAATATGATTATGATCTGTTCAGTGTGAGACCCCCATTTGAGGATCACCTTGGTAACCGTCCAGGTAGGTTACACACAGCAGGATGACACATGAGCTCCAAACCAGACAAGCATAATAATAACATTAAACAGGTAGCAGGCCAGCTTGGCCAATATTACATACCCAAAGCACCGAAAATGGCGCTAAGTAGAGTTGCTAAGAAAATAACAAGTTTATCAGAACCAGAGTCGGTATCTAAGTACCGAACACACAGCATAAAGCACAAAGCAACGACAAAAAGCTTGATTTCCATCCGCAGCGGGGTTGAAGTGGCTCCTCCCACATCTGACTTGACTTGGTGCGCAATCTTTCTAGAACGTGGGCTCGTCCGGGGCGCTTCCATCTTCTGCCGGGAACTCATAACTGAAGGACTCGGGATCCTCGAATCCCTCTTCTACAGTTGGATGCAAATTGCAAGGGTGAGCACTTGGTGCTCAGCAATACTCATTCCGGGAATTAATGTGATTGTACTTACATGAGGGTGAAATATATGATTCTGGGGTTTTGGTTTCATATGGATAGAGATATATAGATTTCCAAGTCATTTGTTTAGTAAAACAGTACTTTGTCATGAGAATAATACTTTGAACGTTAAATAAGTTTTCAATAAAACCTTAGATGTAGTGGTCTCCCATGAGTCACTACTTTGTTAACCGCATTATGAAAATATTCCGAAACATTACTTGTGCTATAACCCATGGATAACATCCACTACGAAAAGACTCCTGGACCTGGGAGTACAGAGTATCCGATACTTCTTTTACACTTTGCAAAGGTGTACCTCTTTTTAAATCCACTGGTTCACTCGGCTTTCAAGTCGGATCAGCTTCATGTGACTTATACACATGTGACAAGGCCGAGATCACACAACGCTTTACAGTTCAGTATTAACAGTATCCCTGCCCGGTAAATAGACAATTAAGTCTCAAGTACCGTTGTGGGTTTTCCCCACTGCCTTACTTCCTAGCCTCTCTGGTCTATGTTCCCTCAGGACACATAGCCTTGGTCTATGTCCACGCGAGACATACGACCATTTAAGATTACAGCCGCTCACGGCTTAATCAGGTCTAGGGCGCCTTCCTTCATTAACGCCTTTTTCTCTCATCATTTTTCTGACTCACATCACTCATGGCCGAACCTTGGCCTTCCAGTTTCCACGCGAGAAACCAGATCGTCAAACCATGCAGGGAACTGCTAATACCAAAAAGCTACTGAGTTGTGCCTGTCCCATACCAGGCTAGTGGTTGGTACGTTTACAATTCGTATAGAGACACAGCACAAGGTTCTTGTCCTTATGAACCAATAGTGAGGAACATTCACATACCCTGGTGCGCACCGCACCCTCTCCATACAATCCAATCCTCACTACCGATCCCTTTTATCAGTTTTCTTGTCAAAACGGTTTTCATTATAACTTCTCATGCATTTGACCATTTCAAGTTTAATGTGGATATTCAGTATATGAGTCCTAGGGTGACAAAAGCATACATAAGAAGGTTCAATAACAAAAAGGGTTTCATGATTCATTAGGGAATATCTACTCATGTCATTCAAACATAACTTGTATTTCAACTAAACATGCATAGTAAGAAACAGTGAATATACTTCATATGAAAATATTGGGTGAGACATGATCAAAGGAATGAGGCTTGCCTTGCAATGTGGGGTCTAAAAACTCAGACGGATCTTCAAGGACTTCTTCCGCTCCTTCAGCTTCTGACTCTGCGGCAATCAGACAACACACAAACACATACCACATAAGCATACTGAAAATAGTTTCTATAGAAAGTATTAAGTAAATAAGCCATGTATGCAGGGGAAAAGGTTAGGGTAAGGTCACGAGGGCTCTGGTCGAAGAAACGGCTAAAAAGGATTGAACGTCGAAGGGTCGACATTCAGTTCATGGCTTTGACATAACTGGAAACTAGTCTTAGGATGGTTTTCTGGAGAAGTGACAGTAGAGAAAGTTGTAGATCTCAACTCCAGGGATCTAAAGGACAAGGTGGCATTTCAATTGCTCAACCAGAAGGGGTCAAACAAGGCTAATGCCAGTGGCTGACATGCACTGACATGGTGCTGGACATGGCCAGAAACTAGGGCATGGCTTAACTTTTGATCCAGGGCTCCAAATGATGCACCACTTTGTCTGGGAGGTAGGCATTACTAACAGGAACAATATACTCAACAGGCACAAGGGCTGAAAGTGGCCGGAGGGTGGCCAAATCCGGCGATGAACCACGGTGGCTGGACATGAACTGAGTTACTAGACAGTGATCTTGGCATAGGCATAACTCACAATCTAGGCAGATCCAGGTGTCGAGCTAGTGGACAATATTGCTCAGGGTACTGGAATCTATCTAAGGGACAAGGTTTCAGGCGCTGGATCGGCCGGGAACAAATTCCGGCGACCGGCGCTGGAGAAGACGACACTGGAGCTTGGGTATTTTCGATACAGGGCGAAAGAGCTCAATTCCAAGCTTGGAGATGGTCTCTAGGGCACAACAAAGCTACTGGGGAGGTTAATTTCATTGGATATCGGCCGGAGAAGCTTGGCGCCGAAGTCCGGCGAACGGCCGAGGTTCAAATTTGGGATTTCTTCGATTTGAGCTTAATTGGGGATTCTGGTTCTACAGGCTTGCTCTACTAGGCTTACTGATCAACTTCTTCTACAGGATTGAGGGTTAATTTGGGCTGAATCGAGTGGCATTGGGGGAACAGGGCAAATCGGGAATCCGGCGATCACCGGCGATGGGGATCGATCTAGTGCAATTGGTTGCTATGACACAGAGAGGGGAACGAGGGGAACTCACTGGTGAACCTGGATTGAAGAGAGGGGCTGTGGAAAGGGCTGGCACCGTGAGCTCTCTCACTGGCTCGCCGGAGAAGAAAGCGAAAACGGCGAGAAGCTGGAATTTTGGCTAAGTCCTGAGCTTGTGCTTCTTCACAGCGTCGAGGGGGTTTAAATAGGCACGGGGACGGAGTTTGCGAGGGAAACGCGACAACGGTTGCTTGCGCCGGGGAGAAAATTGTCGGGCGCAGGCGCAACGACGGCGACGGCGACGTGATCGCGCTTCAGGCGGTGCTGCAGCTTTGCCAGTTGCCTTGGGACTTCACCAGTGATGGTGCAGATGCAGAGGCGACAATGTAGCTCCGGCAATGACACGTAACGCCATGCAACTGCCACGGCAACGGGAGCGCGCGCGAAAACGAGGCTCGGGAGCGCGGCCGTTTAACCGCTGGGCAAGGCGATGCCACGGCGCTGGCACGTGCGCGGGAGGTGGCTCAGTTGCTCACAATGCAGGCGACAAGAAACGGTGGCCGGCGGCGAGCAAATGCGGCGAGAACGCGGCGCGGCAACGGTGGCTCGGGCACTGGTCGTGGCAACGACCAGGCGCTGGTCGAAAGGACTCGAAAATAACATTTGGGCTGTTCTGCAATTTCTGAAACTTATTCCAGGGGCTGTTCTGTGAGGATAATTTGAATAGGACTTGGGCCTGTTTGCAAATTTGGAGATCTGAGGGTCCGATCTGAAATCTGATTTCGCAGCTAAGTTGTAAAAGATTAGTGGAACTTATCTGGCCAAAGTTTGGTAAGATCGGGCAAGATCTGAAGGGTTTCGACAAAATTGGGGAAAACAGTTTAGGGTAAAACAGGGTAATTAGGGTTTTAAAATGGCGAGGCTTGAAACTCGGCTTTAGGGTGAGATTTTGGAGATGGTCCCGAAGGGAAAAATGTTCTGAACAGCATTTAGAAGGGAATGGCTGAAGCAGATTAGGTTTTGGGGTCCAGATGTGGATTTTGGCTATTTTGGGGTTTAGCAAAAACAGGGGTGTTACATTCAGGTCCTTGGATGATGCTCGTGAGGGGCAACGTATTTCACGGTTCTTCATCGCAGTACGCTGCCTATGTTGGCTTGTTGGCGAAAGAAATGGTGAAGATCACCGTCGAGAGCTGGAAGGACGTGAAGGGCGAGATCTTGGTTGGCTCGGTCGAGAAGATGCTTAAGCCCGGCGTGTTTCTCAAATCAGGACCTATAGAAAGCATCTTACATGTTTTTGCATGCACCAGCTTGTGGCCAGATGCTTACCTGCTTGGAGAAGAAGAATTGTTGTTATTTGCACAGCCATTCTACACCATCACTACACAGAACAACATCTTGGAAGGTAGGTTCTTTTTGTTAATATCGTTGAGTTGAGTTGAGTTGAGTTAATCGAGTTTGAGTCCGAGGAAATCACCAATACGTACAAATGTATGTCGACGGCAGTTCCAGCTCCTCGGGCGTCTTCGAACTGAACTCCTATGGTTAAGTCCAATGTGGTTCAGACATTTGCTGTTTTGGATGAATGGATTTGTGATGTATCAGGTCTAACTTGTAGTCGGTAGTTGCATTGTGGCAACCTGCAAAGGTTCCCTTTTATGTAAAATGCATGTATGGGCCACTGGGTCCTCGTCGTGATCTGTTGTTAATTTCAGACGTGGCTTTTGTAATATACATCGAATGTGTGAATTGTTGTATTTGTATATTGTTGTATATTTGTGTATCATGTATTGCTAATTGGGACATGAACTTGAATGTGCAGGGAGCATTTGTGTATTTAATTGTATTGGTAGGTAGGTGTGTATTTGTACTGCTGTTGCAGACATGCACTTCAATTTGTGAACTGGCATGTGTATGTTTGTACCTGAATTTGTATTGGTGAACTGGCATGTGTATGTTTGTACCTGAATTTGTGAACTGGCATCTGTAATTTCTTTGGCAAGATGAAGTCCCAACTACCTACGAAAAGTATTTTTGTGTCTCCTAGTTAATCCACAAATTAGCATTTAATATATTGCTTTATCTTCTAGTTAAGATCCGTTTGATGTAAGATCTGTTTGATGTTACATTGATATGATTCCTTGAATGTGAGAAATGGCATGTGCATGTTTGTCCCAGTTTGGTAACAGTACCTCCTCTAACGGTAAGTACACATATTTACCGATAGGAAAACACATATATTTGTTCAGTCATGCATATTCTAACGGTAAATACACATATTTACCAATAGGAAGCACATATATTTGTTCAGTCATGCATATTCTAACGGTAAATGCACATATTTACCGATAGAAAAATACATATTTGCTCAGTCATGCATATTCTAACGGTAAATACACATATTTACCGATAGGAAGCACATATATTTGTTTAGTCATGCATATTCTAACGGTAAATGCACATATTTACCGATAGAAAAATACATATATTTGTTCAGTCATGCATATTCTAACGGTAAGTACACATATTTACCGATAGAAAAATACATATATTTGCTCAGTCATGCATAGTCTAACGGTAAATGCACATATTTACCGATACAAAAACTAATGCTCGAGTGTCATGCATCATCTAACGGTAAGTACACATATATACCGATAGAAAAACTCATGTGCGTGCTGTGTCATGCATGATCTAACGGTAAGTACACATATTTACCGATAGGAAAACACATATATTTGCTCAGTAATGTATATTCTCTAACGGTATGTGTGTCTTTTTACCGATAGAATATGTGAGCGGCAAATTACCTAAGTTAGTATGACGGTTATTTCATGTATTTACCGTTAGAAAAATGTCCATTATAAGGAAAACCCCACTCGACCATTGCTGAGCTGCTCTTTAATTTGTTCTGTTGCACTCTGTGTCCCTCTGTTTGTGACGAAAGTTCCAGCTACACTGCTAGGGTGATCAGCGCAGGCTGGAGGGAAGTTGATTGCGCCCCTCTCTTTAAGGTATGCTTAATCGTCGACACTTATCTCTCTCTCCCTCTAGATCTCCCTTCCTCTCTACTTGCAAGCTAGCTGTATTGTGTAGTTCCAAGTTTGTAGCTCTAAGCTTGGGAGCTTGGTAGCTGGAAATGCGTCATGTTTTAGGAGCTAACTAGCTTGTATTGTGTAGTTAGCTAGGTTAATTAGTGTTAATTTCGTCAGGCTAGGGTTCAACACATATATCTGTTGTAAGAGGCTGTACATGTACATATACATAACTTAATCGGGCAGATTTCATGCATGGCTTACTCGTTAAATTTTGTTAATTGTAGATGGACAGGAAATATTGGATGTATGGAATAAAACGTACTACTCTTGAATATTTGGATGGTGTGAATGAGTTTATTAAATTTGCTGAGCAACAAAAGGAGAGGAAGGGAGAGAAAAATATGCTCTGTCCTTGTACAGATTGTATGAACTTGAAGAGGTTTAGCAACTCTGATCAAATTAAGAGTCATTTGATTCGTCGTGGTTTTAACGCGCGATACACCAGTTGGATATGGCATGGCGAAGATCTTGAGGAAACAAGCACCACTACTACCAATCAGCACGACTCGGATGTGGATTGCAATAATATCGATGATCATCCCAATTTTGGTAATGTTCATTCCGATGTGCACGTAGATGATGATGATGACAATCTAGATGAGATGTTACGTGATGTAGAGGAAGATTACAACGAAAATGACTTCTGTGAATTTGAGAAACTGATTGCTGACTCTGAGAAGCCTCTGTTCCCTGGATGTGCAACATTTACAAAATTGTCTTCTGTGCTGAGATTATATAACTTGAAGGCAGGAAACGGTTGGAGTGATAAGAGTTTCACGGCACTATTAGATCTTCTAGCGGACATGCTTCCAGAGGGAAATGAGTTGCCAAGATCTACTTACCAAGCCAAAAAACTGTTGTGTCCGTTGGGAATGGAAATCGAAAGAATACACGCATGCCCAAATGATTGTGTGTTGTACCGTAACGAGTACTCCAGTTTGCATGTTTGTCCAAGATGCGGCGCATCGAGGTATACGCGTAGGGACCGGATTGACAGTGAACGTCACGAGGTAAGGAAAGGGCCCCCGGCAAAAACTGTGTGGTACTTGCCTGTGATACCTAGATTGAAGCGGCTGTTTGCAAATCCGAAAGTCGCGAAGCACTTGCGTTGGCATGCTGAAGCCCGGAAACAAGACGGAAAACTGAGACACCCAGCTGATTCTATTCAATGGAGAAACATCAACAGAACATTTGCTGAGTTCGGCGGCGAACTTAGGAATGTAAGGTTCGGGCTGAGTACAGATGGTATGAACCCACATGGTAATATGAGCAGCCGGCACAGCACTTGGCCGGTTCTTTTATGCATCTACAATCTTCCTCCTTGGTTATGCATGAAGCGCAAGTACATCATGATGGCGTTACTAATCTCAGGACCCAGACAACCCGGAAATGATATTGACGTGTTTCTAGCGCTTTTAATCGAGGACTTACAGAAATTGTGGAGCGAGGGTGTGCAGGTGTGGGATGCATACAAGAAAGAGAATTTCATCTTGCGGGCCCTGATATTTTGCACCATAAATGATTTTCCTGCCTACGGCAATTTGTCGGGGTATAGTACGAAAGGAGCCAAGGCTTGCCCTATTTGCCTAGATGAAACTGAGAGCATGTGGCTGCAAAACTGCCGGAAAACAGTGTACATGGGTCACCGCAGGTTTCTTCCGGTGCATCACACGTACCGTAAGAAGAGGAAATCATTTAACGGGAAGCCTGAGAAGGGATCAGCTCCAGTGTTTCTGACCGGTAAGGAGATTTACTCACGCGTGAACGACATCAAAGTTGAGTTCGGTAAGCATTCTAAACCTCGAGAAAAAAATGTTTGGAAGAAGAGATCGATTCTCTGGGATCTACCGTACTGGGAGCACTTACAAGTTCGACATTGCATTGACGTCATGCATGTAGAGAAAAATGTCTGTGACAGTTTGATTGGTTTGTTGTTGAACATTCCGGGAAAGACAAAGGATGGTGTGAAAGCTCGTCGTGACATGGTGGAAATGGGGATAAGGACTGAGCTTGCACCTTTAGAGAATGGAAAGCGTACATACCTCCCCCCGGCCTGCTACACGTTGTCGAAGAGCGAAAAAACAGAACTCTGTCGGTGCCTGCACGGCGTTAAAGTTCCATGTGGGTACTCCGCGAACTTGAAAAAACTTGTGTCTATGAAGGACCTAAGACTGGTTGGCATGAAGTCCCACGACTGTCATGTCTTGATGTCACAGATGCTTCCCATTGCTATCAGAGGCATTCTCCTAGTTAAAGTCAGAGAGACAATCACAAACCTATGTTATTTCTTCAACGCAATATCTTCCAAGGTAAGTACGTGCACTCGTACTATAAGTTCACTACCTCCATTTGTGGAGCTTAATTAGAAGATTTTTCTGATATGAATATTTGGCGCAACTGTGTCCTCGTAGGTAATTGATCCCGATGGACTGGACGCTTTGCAACACGACGTGGTTGCAACTCTTTGTCAGCTCGAGATGTATTTCCCTCCATCCTTTTTTGATGTTATGGTCCATCTGATTGTTCACCTTATCAGAGAAATTAAGTTTTGTGGACCTGTGTGCCTGCGCTACATGTATCCATTTGAGAGATTTATGGGTGTATTGAAGGGATACGTAAGGACTCGTCGTCGACCCGAGGGGAGTATCATGGAAGGTTATGCCGCCGAGGAGGTGATTGAATTTTGCACAGATTATATGGCCGGGATTGACCCAATTGGTGTTCCTAGGTCCCGACACGAGGGTAGGCTTGAGGGAATTGGAACGATTGAATTCAAAGCTATCGTCCCCGCTCGTGATGTGTACGCAAAATCACATTTTTGGGTCTTACAACACATGACGGAGGTCGAGCCATACATACACGAGCACAAGGTAATGTTACGGTCACAGAATCCTTCGAAGTCAGACGTTTGGGTAAGCAGAGAACATAACAGGAAATTTGCTGAGTGGATCCAAGAAAGAGTCACGCGAGCTGCCGAGGGCTCCGTAAGTGAAACTGTGACATGGTTGGCTAGAGGCCCAAGATTCACTGTAGGGACTTGGCAGGGGTACGACATCAATGGGTATTCATTTTACACAAGAGCTCAAGATGCCAAGAGTAGCACGCAATGTAGCGGAGTGACACTGTTTGCTATTTCCGAGGATGCCAGGTCAGTAAGGGCGCTGAACTCATATTACGGTGTTATTGACGAAATATGGGAGCTCGATTACGGATTACTTAAGATTCCCCTGTTTCGATGCCAATGGGTCGAAATCCCTCGAGGTGTTCAAGTTGACAGTTACGGGTTTACTCTTGTCGATCTTGGTAGAGCCGGACACCAAGACGATCCATTCATACTTGCAAAGCAAGCCACACAGGTATTCTACATCGTTGACCCGGCCAATCCAAACTTGCATGTTGTCCTCCACAGCAAGAGACGTATTATTGGGGTCGAAGATGTTGTCGACGAAGAGGAGTATAACCAATTCGATGAAATACCTCCATTTTTAGAGGACATTCAATCTATCCGTACTGAAGATATCGACGAAACAACGTATCTGCGAGATGACCACGAAGAAGGATTATGGGTTGAGAACCATTGATGATTAATTTCTATTTCAGGGATAAATGCCAAGCAAACAGCCCACAAGTTCTGCAGCAAGGTGAGGAACTTATCATTAATACATCAGGCAGTACATTTTTCTTTAGAATTTAATGATAAGCTAGTTCACAGCATTAATACATCTCAATTTTACTCCACAGCATGAGTTCTAACATGTACAGTACCTTTATCCTGTAAATATTTAATTCTTCCCTTCAAATAGCACTTGCAAAAATCTCATCGCAGCCTCTTCAAATTAAGTTCAGCAAAAATCACTTTTTTCTGACGGTATTTTGTTATTTATACCGATAGAGAAGGACATCTTCTCTCAGGCACTTGAAAACGTTTTCTATCGGTATTGTTCTGTTTTACCGTTAGAATAAATTCGTTTGTCTCACGGTATTTGTTGTCTGACGGTTTTTTCCTGTTTTTACCGATAGAATAAGACTCTACCGCTTTGAATTCTCGAACGTGTCGCCATGCGTCGCCTTGGAAACTCTATAAGTACCTCGCCATGCGTCGCGGTATTTTGTTGTTTTTCTAATTCTCGAATGGTTCGACTCCTCATCTTCTCTTTCACAATGGCAACCTCCATGGGATCGTCATCCACGGCCTCCCCGGTAAGAACTCTAAATCTCCTCGGTTTACCCCTGTATTGTTAATCCATGTTCAGTTCATTCTTGACCTGTTGATTTGCACAGGGAATGGTAGCCGTCGAAGACACTGCCAAAGTGAAGGCTGACCTGAGGGCCCTCCAGGAGGAGCACAAGCTCCTTACAGACAAGCACACTCAGCTACGGCTTGACCTTGACGATCTCTTCCAGCGCATTAAGCGCATGAAGACGGATGGTGACAATGCTAGGGCGAGGACGAGGCGTCTTCGAGAGGAGAAGAAAGCCGCGGATATGACCATCGCTGGCTGTGGTTTGACTATGAAGGATACCATAGCGAAGCTGAGGGAGGTCGCAGGCCTTCTTGACGCGGTAGTAGTTGATCCTAGGGACAACTTGTCGCTAGAGGAGTCCTGCGTCCTGGCTGCAAGTCTAACTGACTCTATTCTACATGCAGCCAGGGCTAAGACCACCCCTTGACCTAGCAATTTGGGTTTTATTTTTTTTTTGTAAGTGATAAAACAACAATGAATGAACAATTTCTTTTTATGTCAATTTTCCAATTTTCCGGCTATCTTCCCTCTTTCTTTAACATTCTGCAGCTTTCAACCACGGTCTGTTTGATGTTAAATTGTTTACCTTTTCATTACTCTGACGGTATTTTGTTGTTTTTACCGATAGAAAAAGGGCACACAAATCTCAAGCACTTAATCAAAAAAATTTTCTGGGGAAAATTGGGCTCACGGGATTTTTTTGTTTATACCGATAGAAAAGGGCACCTTTTCATTACTCTCACGGTATGTTGTTGTTTTTACCGATAGAAAAATGGCACTCAATCTCAAGCACTTTAAAAAATTTTCTGTGGAAAATTGGTCTCACGGGATTTTATTGTTTATACCGATAGAAAAATGCATGCACTAATTCGAATATTTTTCCGGGAAATTTACTTTTTCTATCGGTATTATTTTGTTGTTTCGATAGAAAATTACATAAGTCTATCGGTATCATTTTTTTATACCGATAGAAAAGTTCATCCGCTACTTTATTACTCGTACACGTCCCTTTAGTTTCCCTCCACTCGAACAGTTCCACCTTAGAGCACTGCGTCTCTTCGAGAGCGAAGAAAACCCCAACCTCCGCCGTGAGCACTCACTTCCTCTCTCCCACACGACGATCGCCGACTGGACACTGGTTCGTCACTGCCACCGGTTCTTATTTTCGTCCTTCGCCCGCCGCTGCTGCGTTCTACACCGCCTCTCCATCACCAGAGCTGATCGCCGCCGTAAATACCCTAATTCGTCGTTCTATTTCCAGCATCTTCTTTATTTGATCCTAGTGTTTTGCACGTACTAATTCTTCGAGTTTTGCAATTACACTAGGGTTCCCTATTGTGTTGGCTTATGTACATTCCGCAGGCAATGTTGATTTTAATTAAGGTTTACATAATATGTTCCAGTGCTGTAATGAACCTGTTTTGAGATTTTAACTTCTCTATACTGCTGTATGTGTGATCAATTGTATCCAACTGCCATGTAATGCAGATTATATGTTGGAGGTGTTCTTACACATATTCTATCGGCAGCTCATGTGTTTACCGATAGAAAATTTTTCTGCACAAGTAGTAAAACTTAATTTGGATCTGGAAGGACATGAGCCATGCAATGTACTAGTTTGGTTGGGAATTTGTACTCACTTCGTATGAATATATGGCAATGTGGATGGGTCTTCGATGTATATGTTTCAAATGCCTATATACATGACTTTTCCCAACCTAATAGTTGTGAAGTCCTGATGACTCACATACAGGCTAGGCTAAAGATTATGCACAGTGGCACTTAGATGCTTGTGTGCATATTTACGTGTGAAATAATAATGCTGGCCCATGAATATTAGTGTAGCAAATCATCGAGAATGTTATGTGATGACAGTGAATGGTGGCTTGTCAACAAAATTCCATATGTAGAGAACATTGTTATGTTCTATCGGTATCTCACGTGTTTGCCGATAGAAAAATTGTCTTGTGTGGAGGTAATTGTTATGGTCTATCGGCAGCTCATGTGTTTACCGATAGAAAATATTTCTGAAGAGTTCAGTAAGTAATTTATGCATGTCTTTCTTTTTGTATTATTTTCCCTTTTGCCGCCCTAGTTAGTCTCCAGTCCTGGGCTGAGTTATGGAACTCCAAGGCGAATTAATTGCCATATATATGGTTTGTTGAAGGTTTTGTAGGGGAAGACATGTCGTCGTCTTCATCGGATGGTACTAGTGGTTCGACTAGGGCCAACCCCATCGTAACTACTGAAGATGGGGCTGTTACATCCCAGCGCAAGAGGGTGGGGCGAGGCGCGACGACGTTGGGGCGTTTGGCCAAACGCACTGATCTTTCTTGTGAGTTCAACCAATTTGGGAGGCCGATTGGAAAGAATGCTGGGAGGTACGCGGCCTACGTTGGGCTGTTGGCGAAAGAAAGGGTGAAGATCACCGTCCAGAGCTGGAAGGACGTGACGGCGGACGAGAGGGATAGGTTGTGGGCGGAAGTGAAGGTTAAATGAACTGAAATCGCTGAACTCTTTCGTAATCACGTTCTCTTGGCTTATACTAAAGTTTAACTAACTCGTGATTAATTGTATGCATTTTTCGGAAACAGGCTAAGTGGAACATCCCCGACGATACACCTAGGACTGCCTGCTTGAAGGACATGAACGGAACATGGAAAACCTTTAAGAGCTGGCTCGTCAGTAACTTCCTAGCTGTGGGGAAATCTCCTTGCGAGAAGTACCCCTCCATATAGGAGGAGGTATGGGAGGAATTCACCAAGCAGAAGGGGACTGAGGAGTTCAAGGCACTTAGCGAGAAGAATAGGGCGATCCAGAAGAGGAACGACCACCCGCATCGGCTCGGATCCCGGGGCTATGCGGGGAAGGAGGAACAGTGGAAGAAGGAAGACGAACAAAATCCTGTGATCGACACCCCTGAGTTGCCGCTCTCCGAGATCTGGGATGAGAGGTGCAAGCGATGGTGGAGGGGGAGGGGGTCCGTGTTGTCCACGGGGTCTGTGCAGTTCGCAACCCCTGGGGACGCCGACGTTGTGAGGCGAATGGTAAGTTGGCTAACCTCGTAAACAGTGTGCGCACAAGTGTATATAAGGCAATTTGTCTCACAAGGTACCTTCAAATGTAACAGATCTCTTTTGAGAAGGAGGCAGCGGAGGGATTGTTTACCCCGCAGAGGGAGAACGACATCCTCACCCGGGCTCTAGGAAATAAGGAGCATCCCGGGCGGACACGGGCCGTGGGAGCCATTGTGTCGTGGAAGGCCGGTTTCGTAGATCCGGCTCCACCGAGGAAGAAGGCCCGCACCTGGAAGGAAAAGGAAGCTGACCTCTCCGATAAGATACGGGCTGAGGTACGGGAGGAGATACGGGCGTAGATGCGGGCTGAGATACGGGCTGAGGTACAGTCTGAGGTGCAGACCGAGGTCGCACAAATGAGGGAAGAGTTTGCACGGTTGAGAGAAACATTGCTGGCCAAGAGTGCAGATGCGGATCCCCAGGACGACGATACCCCGCGGGGTCGGATAAGCAGTTGCGCTTCGAAGGTACTCGCGGATCCAGTGGATCTACTTGAGGTACTGCAAGCCTTCATCTGTGCACTTAAGTTGATGCCACTCCCATTCTGTTAGAGTTGTTTCGCTAACCTATCTTAATTGTTACAAATTTGCAGGGGCCGGAGGGCTGCATCCTACAGAATCACGTAGGCGCCGGGCAGGAAGTGGTTGGACACGGCTTCGTATATCCGTCTGGGCCGGATGTCCGGGTCCACTGTGTACCTCTGCGGTTGGGTTTCGCAAAGGTACAGGTGGACATGGCCATGCCGGCCTACAACGATTCTCCGTTGCCAGTCCCAACAGAGGAACTGCTGACACTTGCTGAGGCAGTGGGCTCCTACGTACAGTGGCCCAAGAAGTGTCTTGTAATACAACCGGTAAATCCTACACATTTTAGATTACATCCTACTCAGTACACTCAACTTGCATAATCTAACATACGTGCTCATTAATTGAAGTGGCCTGCCGCGGGGCTACCAGGGGACTGCGCCCCCAGCTCGGGGCATGAGGGCCGATCTCGTGCGAACCTGGACACATCAAAGACGGCCTCGACCCCACCCAGCGCATCCACGCCTCCACCTCGGAAGAAAGCCGCCATCACCTCGCCCTTGCCTTCGAAGGTACGCGCTCAGTCCCCGGCAAAAGGCAAGGGCGGCAAAGGCAAGGGCAAAGGGCGACAGGGACTGCCGCGGACGTTCACGAACGCGCTCCCACTCCTGTCGGAGGCATCTTTGCGGAAATTGGATCGATCAACCAGAGACCTCCACGACTGGTACCTACATCGAGCTCGGCGCAGCCTGAACTTCTTAGTTCCCTACAGGCCTGGGCAGTTCCACCGTGAGCCCGGGACTATATCCGTGGCACACGAGGATCTGTTCGACCTCTACAACTGGCGGGAGCTCGATATGTCCATCATACGGACTGGAGTCCTGTGAGTTTGCTGATGCTATGTATTGCTGTTTTCGAACTCTGTTTGCTAACTCTGCATTAATGTTGCAGTTCATTTGAATACTGAGTAACTTTCTGTGAAATTAATATTAATCTCGTCCTTCGCATGCAGGTGCATGTACAGGCTAGCATCGGAGGCTGCGTGTGACAAGGTGGGTTTCCTCGACCCAGAGAAAATAAGCCTCACGATGCTAGAGCAGGACGCCGCGCACGCTGAGCAGTACATATCCAGCGCGCTGATGGCGCAGCAGGACAGGGACTTCATTCTGGTGCCGTACCACCAAAGGTTAGTGCATTTCGTACTAATTTAACTCAATCTTGTATGTTACACCTGAGATGTACTTTGAGCTAGCGGTCCTCTTTTACGTACAATGCAGGGGCCACTGGATCCTCATCGTGATCTGTCCGCCGAGGAACGAGGTGTACTACCTCGATTCGATGCGTGACAGATTATCGATGGAATATGTGCTCAAGGGGAATATGGAGGCGTAAGTAACTTATATGTTTGATTTATATTTTGACCTCACTAGCTAATGATAATACATTAACTGGCAATACTAACTGAAATGCAGGGCTTTTGATAAATATGTGTCCGCTGGAGGGAGGCATGCCGCACCGCAGGGCTCCGTACTAGCTTGGAAAGAATATGAGGTACTCACGAGACTTTTTGTTTATGCTTAATTAGTTTATGGAAACAATATATAGCTAACATGTCTTCGCATATGCAATTATCTCAGTGCCATCAGCAGCCGCAATCGTGGGAATGCGGGTTTTATGTGCTGCGCTACATGTACGACCTAGTGCGGACAAACTTTTCCCGATTCCCCCAGGTAAGCATCGATAGCTAACTCAAATTGCAAAAATGGGTGTCACGTTCTAAATTAGGATCGAAGTTAGTTAATCAGTATGCACACATGCTTGCAGATCGCCATGTCGAAAGACCAATATGAAAATGCAAAGATTATATATCTTCGACAAATCTGGGCACAATATGTCATGGAGGAAGTAGCGCCCAACCATTCAGCATGACAATTTTCTCCTTTTGGTGTACTCTGCATAGACTGTTCATATACATGTGAATAAATATATATATGTGAATAAATGTCCACATTGGATTGCAATCTGTATTTGTCCATACATATGTGAATAAATGTGAATAACTGCCTAATGTGTCAATTTGTTCTGTGAATTTACCTTGCATCTGTACTGTATTGTGTATCCAATCTATACTGTATTGCATCTGTACTGTATATGTGAATGTACTGTATTGTGAATGCAAATAAAGTACTGTATATGTGAATACTCTATCGGTAAATTCATCAACAACCGAGAGACTACTGTACTTTTTTCTATCGGTACAATCAAAATTAACCGTTAGAAGAGTGTGACCTTTCCTGCCGGTGAACTCATACATATCCGATAGAGTACTAAGCTTTTTTCTGTCGGTAATCTTGTAGTTAACCGTTAGAATAGTGGTACTTTTCCAACCGCTGACGACGAGTTTTCTATCGGTAAACTTTTAAGATGCCGATAGAATAGTATGATTTTTTCTGTCGGTAATATTGTAGTTAACCGTTAGAATAGTGGTTCTTTTCAATCCGCTATTGACGAGTTTTCTATCGGTCAACTTGTAAGATGCCGATAGAATATTATGATTTTTCCTATCGGTAAACTTATAATTAGCCGTTAGAATAGTGGTACTTTTCCAACCGCTGACGACACATTTTCTATCGGTAAACTCATAATATGCCGATAGAATATTATGTTTTTTTCTGTCGGTAATCTTGTAATTAACCGTTAGAATAATGGTACTTTCCCTGCCGCTGGACGTAAGACTACGACGGGTTTTCTATCGGTAGATTCATAATATGCCGATAGAATAGTGAACTTGTTCTGTCGGTTATTTACCGATAGAAAATGTCCAGTCTTGTTCTATCGTGTCTATCTCTATCGGTACAAAAACCGATAGTAGAAGGGTGTTTTTTACCGATAGAAGACTGCATTTCTGTACTAGTGAAACATTACCGCATTAGCCGCACAAAAGTTCTTCCATAAGAACATTGTTGCACGATTTGGTGTTCCAAACCGTCTCATCACAGACAATGGTTCTCAATTCGCCAGCGGTCTTTTCCTGGACTACTGCGATCAGGTTGGGACCAAGGTGTGCTTTGCTTCTGTGGCACATCCACAAAGCAATGGTGCCGTAAAACGGGCCAATGGGCAAATACTGCAAGGTATTAAAAAGCGCGTCTTTGATCGCCTTAAGACCCGCTCGGGGGCTTGGCCAGATGAGCTCTATACCGTTCTATGGGCATTACGGACTACTTCTAGTCAAGCTACAGGTGAGACGCCCTTCCATTTGGTCTATGGGGCTGAGGCCGTATTGCCTATGGAAGTAAGTATTGGTTCTGTTCGGACAGATCAATTCGAACAGGTTAATCAGTCCAAACAACGGGCGCAAGATCTCATCCTCTTAGAAGAACGGCGTGATCGCACCCTGGTTAAATCCGCGGCATACTTGCAGGCTTTACGCAGGTATCACAGTAAAAAGGTGCGACCACGTGATCTCAACGTGGGTGACTTGGTTTTACGAAAAATTCAAGACCAGTCTAATCGCAACAAATTCTCCCCAAAATGGGAAGGGCCTTATACTGTTGTCTCCGTGCCGCGAACAGGATCAGCGCGGTTAGCTATGGAGGATGGTCGGATTTTGTCCAATACTTGGAACATCGATCAACTTCGCAAGTTTTACGTGTAAGTATTCCGTAATCCCTTTTTTCCTGTTCAATTAGCATTTTTTCATAAAATAAAATATTTTTTGCTTTCATACAATGAGTTTTTTTTCTTTAAGCCCGTATCATGTGCATTCGACCTGGGGGCTGACCGCCGACGATCAGATCATTACAAAAATCTAGTCGGATTCGCTGGTTGATCTCATGACCACTTCCAGATAAGTCACTCCTAAATAAGCCGTTTCTCAGCGCATACGGGGTTATCTGGCAAGTCCTTGGTCATCTGAGTGGCTACCAGTTCGCAATAAGATTAGACGTTACATTGATCCTGATCGTTGGTTTAAAGCGCACACCCCTGGTCGTTACGCTTATGTTTTCTCCTCTGCTTATAACACTAAGGCTTCAGTATTCATAAGCAGAGGCAGGGGCTAGGGGGGATGTGCTTATAGTATGGAACTCATAATATGAAATTGCAAAATATATACTTCCTGTCAAAAATGATTTTTTACATACATTGCATTATACACAATTGTCTGGATACAAAAATAAGGATCATCCGATCCCCAGTTCGGTCAGGAGCCTATCTATGAAGGGCTTGACCTCCTCCATGACGGCATCGAGCAGCTCTTCACTCTCGACCTCAACCGGACCCACCAGTGCGCTCAGATCTACATCTGGGCCATGGTGAAGTCGAACCCGGCTGAGTATGGCTACTGCGGCTGATCGAACCCTGGTTCTGATCACCTCTTCGCGTCGCCGTGTATCTCCATGGAGATACTCAAGCAGTGATTCTGCCTGGGCAGTGAGCAGCGATGTCCAGTCACTTACGCTGAGGTTGTCTTTCTTCGGTTCTACCACATCGGTCTTCAAAAGATCAGCCACGGCCTTCAGTTTTTCGAAGACCAGGAGGCTCAGCTCTTTGATCGCCCGATCGGTGTGGCGAATCGAGGATTCAAGAATCCCCTTATCCCGACTAAGCTGTGTAATTCGACCTGCTTGCGCTGTACAGAGAGAGGAGATTATTTGCATGTTATGAATTCAAGTCTTCTTAATCAGGAATCGGCTTACCAGCATTTTCTGATCGAAGTTTGTTGATTTCGGTCTCTTGTTTCTTAAACATCGAGACTGAATTGAGCCTCATTTTGGCCACCTCTTTCTTAAAAAATGTAACCTCTCTGCAGCGAAATTAAGGCAGTCACAACCAAAATACACCCATACTAACCAAAGGGTAATGATCCTTACCTGCGCAAGCTGTCGCGTTCTTTCTGAATAGCTTCTGTACTGGCCATCACAACATGCGACTGGCTTGTTAGCCAGGATAACCCCTGTGATGCAAAGCAAGAGGATCAAAGGTGTCCTAAGTACAATTCAAGCACGAGAGCAGAGGTTTATTATACCTTCATAAACTTTTGTAAGACAGCATCATCCAATCCAGCGGGGATCCTCGCCAGAGCCCCGGATGTGCTGACTACAGGGACAGTTGGTGGGAGTGCCGGTTGGGCGCTACCTCCAGTAGTCATCGGTCGTGACTGGGTCCCTGCATTTATTCCTTCCCCTGCGGTCTGGACGACCTCCTGGACCACAGGGGTGGAGCGTTCTTCGTTGGAAGCTCCTGTACCAGCTATTGCTTCAACCCCTCCGGAGACGGTTGAAGAGCTGGGCACCGTCTTGCTTTGCCTGACAAGAAAGACAATTTGAGCAATTTTTATTTAAGATTATTGCCAGTTTAAGGTTCTTACCTTATTTGAAATCCCATTCGCTCCTGAGATTTCTGGGAAGGTTCCCCTTGGGAAGGAGAACCATCGTCGGTTCTTGCCTTCCTCATGGCAAACAAGGCAGCTCCCCCCTGGATGTGTTCTGCTATGAGCATATTTCTAAGAAAAAGATAGAGACAAAAAACAAGGTCTTTACCTGGGCTACCGTACTGGCTGGTGGGGCTACATCCGAAGGCCTTGGCAACTCCTGGGTCGCTGGAGCCGCCGCAACCGGCCTTTGCTCAACTACCTCCCCCTCTGTCCGCGGAGGAGGAGGATTTTCCTCCCTAGGACTCACGGTAGTCGCGGGGAGAAGCTCTTCTCCCTGTATAAACATTGACTCAACAAAATATACAGAAGGAATTGAAGAAAGTATGACCGTAAGGAATCCTTACCGAGGTCGTCCTTTCGACCAGGGAAGCGGAGACAATTAACCCTGAAGCCTCAGGGGCTTCAGGAACTTGGAGGTCATCCGCGATCCCAATATTTTCCGCGGTGGCAGGATCTACCACGACCACCTCTTCGGTAGCAGTGGTCTCTGCGGGGCAGCTTGGAGCATCACCGGATGGGAGATCCGCGATCTTCCTCCTCCGAAGGACCAGAGGAACATCATCCTCTTCCTCCTCGCTCCCCTCTCCCTGTACGACGAAGAAGTGATTCCAATCTGCGCCTGGTGAAACAGAAGGGATGTGATATCTTACCGCCGTCATTTTGCGGTAGGAGGAACGCTCCGTGAAGACCCCTCCCCGGGATTTGGCCTGGCCTTCTTGGGAGCAGGACTCTTTGTCCTGGGTCTTTGGGAGACCTTCTTCACGTTCTTCATCGTTGGCTTCCCATGAGAGCCTACGTTCTCACTCGGGAAAGTCTCCTCGGGGAACCTTCCTAGGAGCTGATTCACATTACCGATGGAATTGTTTAACGCTGGACATGCATAAGACCTGAAAAACGGAGGCCAGATAGAGAATGTACCTTTCGGCTCTCCTGTTTAAGGTCGTCGCCGGCGTGAATCAGACTCTGTGGACGAGGCGATCCCTTAGGGCCCTCTACATCGGCATTGTAGGCTCTAAGGAGGGAGTTGGTCCGCCTCTCACTTTCAGATGAAGGCAGGACTGTTCCCAAATTCGAGTCAGAATTTGCACAAGTCAAGAATGGCAAAGCTCAGCGCCAAAGAAATAAATACCTTTACTGTAGTCCAAGGTGCTGTCTGCCATGGACCTAATCTCCCATGCCGGATGAGCCCTTTCGCGCAGAGGACTCACCCGGTTCTTCACAAAGTCTCGAATAATGTCTCGAGCCGTCAATCCTTGATTGACCAAATGAAGGATCACCTCGGCATGCTTCGAAAGCTCCAAGTTCATCGCCGGGGGAGCATCTAACTCGCTCGACTTCTCTGGTCGCGAGTTTTCAAACCATAGACTGCTCTCAGATGGTGGAGAGCAGTAAAACCACCTTTGGTGCCACCCGTGCACAGAGTCTCGCAGGGGTGGGGAGGGATACTCCTTTTTGTCCCTCAGCCGGAAGTAGATGCATCCGGCGGCGTTGGTGCTCTTCGACCAAGCCGAAAAGTAGAATCGCCGGAAAAGATCCACGCTGGTATATATTCCGACGAACGCCTCACAGAGATGCTGGAACACCGCAAGGATCAGCATCGCATTGGGGTGGAGGTCAATCAATTCCCACCCATAGTGCTCAAGAACATCTTTAAGGAACCGACTCTCAGGGAATCGGAACCCACAGCACAAGTACTCCTCGAAAACCACCAACTCGCCCTCTTGAACAGTTGGGGTTTCTTGGTCCTTCTCCGCGGGCCGCCAGTTGATAATCAACCGCGGAGGAAGGATCTCCTCCTTCTCCAACGCCACTAGGCTCTCCTCAGAGTGGTGAATGGATCGGCTCCAGGATGCTTTTTTTGGTGGAGAATCAAAGGAAAAGTTGGCGATTTTGGGAAGACGAAGGCTGAAGAAAATGAGGGTTTTGTGCGGCGGGAATGATGAGGGTTTTTGGCTGTGTGGCTTCTTTGAGAAGACATCTGCTCTTTTTATAGACCCAAGGCAGCGCATTAATTTGAGTAACGTTTCATTTCAAACGTCCCATTGAATGCTTTATTCATTTCCCATAATGGATACTGCCTCTGGCGGACCCGATAAAGTGTTCAGGCATCGGATCTGAAACAAAATGACTTCTTTGTTTCAGAAACTGAAAGTGCGAAAGGACTGAAAAATTTTCAGTACTTTTCGAAAGATGTTTCTTCTTTGTATGCTTTGAACATTTTTTACGAAAAAATCATGCAACTCAATTTTTGACGTACCGGAATGTTTCTAATTGGGTTATGGTTTGATCGAAACCATGTTTTAAACTAAACTTCGATTCTAATCGGAGTGACAGTCTGACCGAGTTCCAACTCTAGTCGCAATTCAGTTCTGATCGCGGCCCTGAAACTGATCGCGGTATTAGGGCAGGTCGCGATGCTTCTGGAAGCATGATTCTGATCGCAGAACTAGAATTTCCTGTGTATAAGTGGTCGCGAACATAAAGTTTATGGCCATATTTTCGCACAGAAGATGTGAAGAATATTTATGATAAATAAGAAACTTTTATTTCTTGCATTCTTTACATACAAAAGGGATACAGTCGATCAAAACGTCGACTTGCTCCGAAAGAAGTTTACAAAGTTCCCCAAGGGGCATGTTGTTGTCAGTAGGATCTACACTGGCAACTCCCAGGGAACTAGCAACTACCCTAAGTCTATCTACGTCGTCCCTAACAATAGACGCACTATTGTTCCTAGTCAAGTCAGAGAGTTCTCGCTGTTGCTGAGTATAGTCCCTCTCTCGACGGAAATGGTGCGCCTCTTCCCGGGATCGGTCAAGACATTCTGCTAGACGCAGAATCTTCGAGGCCATCTCCTCGGTCTTCTTCTCCAGGGCATTCTTCTCCTCCAGAAGAGTCTGTCCGGAAGGAAGAGATGGAGCAACAGAAGGCTGATCGCTGGAGCCTCCAACCTCCTGCATTTTGCAAAAGTTAGTCGTACTAACTATAATTATCAGCAAAAGGGGAGAAAAATTGTTACCTGTCCCGGTGCATAACCCGTCGATATACCCATCTTGGGAGGAGGATCATCAGATGGTGGAAGTGCAACCTTCCCATCAGAAGATTGCTTCGCCAACCCAATATGGCAATCATCTGATCGAGGGATAGTCACCGCTTGCCGACCAGAATGTTGATCACCCAAAAGGATGGGAGAATTGGATGTGATGGAATCTTTCTCCAAGGACAAAGGCCTAACTTGTCGAGAGGCATGAACGGGGAGGGTCAAAGGAACTGAAGGAAGAAAGAAACTTGCTACATTCTTCACCTTTTTTTCCACTGGAAGATCATTCGTCAACCTTGGGTTTCTTCCTTAATGGAGACAGGTCTTCAATCGTTTGAGGCCCTTGTTCGACAACTTCCTCTTCATCGCTCTCAATATCGATGATATCGTGATCTGCCATCAGGAGGAGTATGTGAAAAGGAAGAAGGCAGGATAACAAGAAAAGGACTTAGGCGTGGAGGGAAATTGTGAAGTTTTACAAATCCAGGAGCCTGGTATTTATAGCCGCCTGGGTGACGGTTTACATTCCAGACGCCTCGGGTTTCATCAAAGCATTTATAATTTTACCTCGAGATAAAAACAGTTCTACGGCGCCATCATTGCCCGTCACATAATGTCAGAACTCGTCTTGGGAAACCAACCGTTTTTCACTTAGTGCGCCATTAAGTGGAAAAATTGAAGAATCAGGTTAAAAATCCAATGCATGGTCTTAAAATTCGAAATAAACACGTCTCTTCATTTTCTTCGAATTTGGGGGCTAGCTGACGAGGATTGTCACCCGGGTCTCTTCTAATAAACTTTTGGTTCAAGACAGGTTTGAACCAGACATGTATCTGGCGATGCGAACTCAAGCTATTCTGAGGGGCATCGCCATGAGGTCGCAAGCTTTATGCGATCAGGTTGCGGGTTTTGTGCGATCAGGCCGACAGCCTTGCGCGGTCAGAAGTTCGTATGCTATACGCGGACTGGATATCCAGGATGTTGCGCGGTCAGCCCACATTCCGCGGTCAGAACATTCTCAACCAGGGTGCTTGGAGTTTATTCGGTTATCCTTATATCAGGATATTCCAAGCATCCCGAGGATTCCTCCACGTTGAAGACCAACCGTCAGATGTTAATATATGCGGTTATTCATGATTAACACGTGTTAATAACCTCCGTGGAAGTTTACAGCAGTTCTCCAGCAACCGCATCCAACCGTTTGACGCAGTTTTCTTCATATGGCACCCTTTCGACCAGTATAAAAGGGTGGAAAAGTACATCAAAGGGGGGGATCCAATCCATTTGGAAGAACAAGACCCCTGATACAAGTGAGATACAAATTATCTCAACCACTGAAACAGCCAAGTCTACGGCTTAGATTAGATAATATTCACAAGTCTCCTAGAGCTTCTTTTTGTACACTTATATAGGAAAAACTTTCGCCTGTGAAGGTTTCTTCCCGCTAGTTTGTAAACATTTATCATATATAGTGAAATCCTAACAGGACGTAGGGCTTTTACTCCCACCATCGAGGGCCCGAACCTGTATAAATCTCTCTGTGCTCCTGTTCACCATTGTTCTACATACCTTCCCGGAGGGTCATCTTGAAAGGTCTCACAATTACAAATTTTGCATAAGTTCGGCTGAGGACCTCGAGTCCGAATCGTCGATAGCTGGCGCCCACCGTGGACATTGGACTACAGTAAAGGTATTTATTTCTTTGGCGCTGAGTTTTGCCATTCTTGACTTATGCAAATTCTGACTCGAATTTGGGAACAGTCCTGCCTTCATATGAAATTGAGAGGCGGACCAACTCCCTCCTTAGAGCCTACAATGCCGATGTAGAGGGCCCTAAGGGATCGCCTCGTCCACAGAGTCTGATTCACGCCGGCGACGACCTTAAACAGGAGCGCCGAAAGGTACATTCTCTATCTGGCCTCCATTTTTCAGGTCTTATGCATGTCCAACGTTAAACAATTCCATCGGTAATGTGAATCAGCTCCTAGGAAGGTTTGCCGAGGCGACTTTCCCGAGTGAGAACGTAGGCTCTCATGGGAAGCCAACGGTGAAGAACGTGAAGAAGGTCTCCCAAAGACCCAGGACAAAGAGTCCTGCTCCCAAGAAGGCCAGGCCAAATCCCGGGGAGGGGTCTTCACGGAGCGTTCCTCCTACCGCAAAAAAGACGGCGGTAAGATATCACATCCCTTCTGTTTCACCAGGCGCAGATTGGAATCACTTCTTCGTCGTACAGGGAGAGGGGAGCGAGGAGGAAGAGGATGATGTTCCTCTGGTCCTTCGGAGGAGGAAGATCGCGGATCTCCCATCCGGCGATGCTCCAAGCTGCCCCGCAGAGACCACTGCTACCGAAGAGGTGGTCGTGGCAGATCCTGCCACCGCGGAAAATATTGGGATCGCGGATGACCTCCAAGTTCCTGAAGCCCCCAAGGCTTCAGGGTTAATTGTCTCCGCTTCCCTGGTCGAAAGGACGACCTCGGTAAGGATTCCTTACGGTCATACTTTCTTCAATTCCTTCTGTATATTTTGTTGAGTCAATGTTTATACAGGGAGAAGAGCTTCTCCCCGCGACTACCACGAGTCCTAGGGAGGAAAATCCTCCTCCTCCGCGGACAGAGGGGGAGGTAGTTGAGCAAAGGCCGGTTGCGGCGGCTCCAGCGACCCAGGAGTTGCCAAGGCCTTCGGATGTAGCCCCACCAGCCAGTACGGTAGCCCAGGTAAAGACCTTGCTTTTTGTCTCTATCTTTTTCTTAGAAATATGCTCATAGCAGAACACATCCAGGGGGGAGCTGCCTTGTTTGCCATGAGGAAGGCAAGAACCGACGATGGTTCTCCTTCCCAAGGGGAACCTTCCCAGAAATCTCAGGAGCGAATGAGATTTCAAATAAGGTAAGAACCTTAAACTGGCAATAATCTTAAATAAAAACTGCTCAAATTGTCTTTCTTGTCAGACAAAGAAAGACGGTGCCCAGCTCTTCAACCGTCTCTGGAGGGGTTGAAGCAATAGCTGGTACAGGAGCTTCCAACGAAGAACGCTCCACCCCTGTGGTCCAGGAGGTCGTCCAGACCGCAGGGGAAGGAATAAATGCAGGGACCCAGTCACGACCGATGACTACTGGAGGTAGCGCCCAACCGGCACTCCCACCAACTGTCCCTGTAGTAAGCACATCCGGGGCTCTGGCGAGGATCCCCGCTGGATTGGATGATGCTGTCTTACAAAAGTTTATGAAGGTATAATAAACCTCTGCTCTCGTGCCTGAATTGTACTTAGGACACCTTTGATCCTCTTCCTTTGCATCACAGGGGTTATCCTGACTAACAAGCCAGTCGCATGTTGTGATGGCCAGTACAGAAGCTATTCAGAAAGAACGCGACAGCTTGCGCAGGTAAGGATCATTACCCTTTGGTTAGTATGGGTGTATTTTGGTTGTGACTGCCTTAATTTCGCTGCGGAGAGGTTACATTTTTGAAGAAAGAGGTGGCCAAAATGAGGCTCAATTCAGTCTCGATGTTTAAGAAACAAGAGACCGAAATCAACAAACTTCGATCAGAAAATGCTGGTAAGCCGATTCCTGATTAAGAAGACTTGAATTCATAACATGCAAATAATTTCCTCTCTCTGTACAGTGCAAGCAGGTCGAATTACACAGCTTAGTCGGGATAAGGGGATTCTTGAATCCTCGATTCGCCACACCGATCGGGCGATCAAAGAGCTGAGCCTCCTAGTCTTCGAAAAATTGAAGGCCGTGGCTGATCTTTTGAAGACCAATGTGGTAGAACCGAAGAAAGACAACCTCAGCGTAAGTGACTGGACATCGCTGCTCACTGCCCAGGCAGAATCACTGCTTGAGTATCTCCATGGAGATACATGGCGACGCGAAGAGGTGATCAGAACCAGGGTTCGATCAGCCGCAGTAGCCGTACTCAGCCGGGTTCGACTTCACCATGGCCCAGATGCAGATCTGAGCGCACTGGTGGGTCCGGTTGAGGTCGAGAGTGAAGAGCTGCTCGATGCCGTCATGGAGGAGGTCAAGCCCTTCGTAGATAGGCTACTGACCGAACTGGGGATCGGATGATCCTTATTTTTGTATCCAGACAATTGTGTATAATGCAATGTATGTAAAAAATCATTTTTGACAGGAAGCACATATTTTGCAATTTCATATTATGAGTTCCATACTATAAGCACATCCCCCCTAGCCCCTGCCTCTGCTTATGAATACTGAAGCCTTAGTGTTATAAGCAGAGGAGAAAACATAAGCGTAACGACCAGGGGTGTGCGCTTTAAACCAACGATCAGGATCAATGTAACGTCTAATCTTATTGCGAACTGGTAGCCACTCAGATGACCAAGGACTTGCCAGATAACCCCGTATGCGCTGAGAAACGGCTTATTTAGGAGTGACTTATCTGGAAGTGGTCATGAGATCAACCAGCGAATCCGACTAGATTTTTGTAATGATCTGATCGCCGGCGGTCAGCCCCCAGGTTGAATGCATATGATACGGGCTTAAAGAAAAAAAACTCATTGTATGAAAGCAAAAAATATTTTATTTTATGAAAAAATGCTAATTGAACAGGAAAAAAGGGATTACGGAATACTTACACGTAAAACTTGTGAAGTTGATCGATGTTCCAAGTATTGGACAAAATCCGACCATCCTCCATAGCTAACCGCGCTGATCCTGTTCGCGGCACGGAGACAACAGTATAAGGCCCTTCCCATTTTGGGGAGAATTTGTTGCGATTAGACTGGTCTTGAATTTTTCGTAAAACCAAGTCGCCCACGTTGAGATCACGTGGTCGCACCTTTTTACTGTGATACCTGCGTAAAGCCTGCAAGTATGCCGCGGATTTAACCAGGGTGCGATCACGCCGTTCTTCTAAGAGGATGAGATCTTGCGCCCGTTGTTCGGACTGATTAACCTGTTCGAATTGATCTGTCCGAACAGAACCAATACTTACTTCCATAGGCAATACGGCCTCGGCCCCATAGACCAAATGGAAGGGCGTCTCACCTGTAGCTCGACTAGAAGTAGTCCGTAATGCCCATAGAACGGTATAGAGCTCATCTGCCCAAGCCCCCGAGCGGGTCTTAAGGCGATCAAAGACGCGCTTTTTAATACCTTGCAGTATTTGCCCATTGGCCCGTTCTACGACACCATTGCTTTGTGGATGTGCCACAGAAGCAAAGCACACCTTGGTCCCAACCTGATCGCAGTAGTCCAGGAAAAGACCGCTGGCGAACTGAGAACCATTGTCTGTAATGAGACGGTTTGGAACACCAAATCGTGCAAAATGTTCTTATGGAAGAACTTTTGTGTGGCTAATGCGGTAATGTTTCGTACTGGTTCGGCCTCAATCCACTTTGTAAATGTGTCAATGGCTACGAACAGAAACTTGTACCCATTGACCGCTTGTGGCATAGGACCGACGATATCCATCCCCCAGACCGCGAATGGCCATGCGAGAGGAATGGTTTGCAATGCATAGGCAGGTTGATGAACTTGTCTTGCGTGGAACTGACACTGGGGACACGTCTTGACCATATGTTTGGCATCATCAAGTGCCGAAGGCCAGTAGAATCCTTGTCAAAAAGCCTTTCCGACCAGTGTCCGATATGACGCGTGCGCACCGCATACACCGTCATGTATTTCTTTCAAGAGGGATTTTCCTTCCTCCTGAGATATACAACGCATGAATACTCCTTGAGTACCCTTTCTGTACAGAATCCCATCTATGAGTTTGTACTGACGCGCTTTCCGAATCAACCGATCACTTTCGGTTTCGTCCTCGGGTAGGGTCCCATGTTCAAGATAGACCCTCAATGGATGAGTCCAATCTTGTTCCTGACCAAGGTTGGTAACGAAGGCTATTACCGGATCATCCTCGACCGAAGTCATAATCGAAGGACGGTCGAAGTGTTCAATGAACACTCCTGCCGGAGCGGATGAGCGTGAGGACCCAATTTTGGATAATTGGTCTGCGAGAATATTGTCCTTTCGCGGGATGTATTGGACTTCGAAATGACTGAAGTGTTTTTCCAATCTCCTCACTTCCCCCAGGTAATGAGCCATTGTCTCATCGGAGATGCTGTACTCCTTGTTTACCTGGTTTACGACCAGCTGTGAGTCTCCCCTCACCACTAATCGACGGACTCCGAGGAATTTTGCTGCCCGGAGCCCTGCAAGAAGACCTTCATACTCTGCTGCATTGTTAGTCGCAACAAAGTGTAGTTGAATGACATACTTAAGCTATTCGCCCTGGGGCGTAACTAAGACCACTCCAGCTCCCGAGTGTTGAAAACTACGGGAGCCGTCAAAGTAAATTGTCCAATAATCGGGGCACTCCAGTTCCTCTGCCAACCGCACGGGTGGCTCAGGGTTGGTCCATTCGACCACAAAGTCGGCCAAAACCTGAGACTTAACCGTCGTGCGGGGCGTGAAATGGATCTCGAAGGCACCGAGTTCGACCGCCCATTTGGCGATTCGACCAGATTTCTCTGGATTTCAGACAATATCCCCCAAAGGAAAAGAGGAGGGTACTGTGATCTCGTGCACTTGAAAGTAATGTCGTAGCTTACGGGAAGCCATCAGTAGCGCGTAAAGTATCTTCTGGACCTCAGGGTGGCGCTCCTTAGGACCATGAAGTACTTCGCTCACATAGTAGACGGGTCTATGTATTCCTTCCCTATCCGCGATCAGAACGGCGTTGACCGCGTGCGGTGTGGCCGCCAGGTAAAGAAGCAGCGGTTCTCCTTTGTCGGGAGACACCAATACTGGCAGACTGGATAGATATGTTTTTACCTCCTGCAATGCTTTTTCGGCCTCATCTGACCATGTAAAGTTATGATGCTTCCGCAAGGCTTTGAAGAAAGGCAATCCCCTTTCGCCTAGTCGTGATATAAAACGACTTAAAGCCGCCATGCGACCAGCCAGGCGTTGAACATCCTTCATGGTTGAGGGCGACCTCATTTGTTCAATAGCCCTAATTTTCTCAGGATTAACTTCAATGCCCCTGGAACACACGAGAAAACCGAGGAGTTTTCCTGAAGAAACTCCGAAAGAGCATTTCTCCGGGTTTAATTTTATTCCAAAGCGATTCAAATTACAGAAAGTTTCAGCGAGATCGTCCAAATGAGACAATCTCTTGGTACTTTTTACAACCAAATCGTCTACAAATGCTTCGAGATTACGCCCTATCTGGAAAAAAAAGGTATTTTGCATCAAGCGCTGGTACGTGGAACTTGCGTTCTTGAGACCGAACGGTACTCTGACGTAGCAGTATGTGCCGAACGGGGTGATGAAGGCAGTCTTCTCTTCATCGTCTTCTGCCATGCTAATTTGATGATATCCTGAGTAAGCGTCCAGAAAACTCATCAGTTCGCAACCCGCAGTCGAGTCGACCAGCTGGTCGATGCGGGGAAGGGGAAAGTCATCCTTCGGACAGGCAGCGTTGAGGCTAGTGTAGTCGACGCACATGCGCCACTTACCATTTGACTTGCGGACCATGACCGGATTGGCGAGCCATTCCGGGTGATCCACTTCGCGGATAAACCCGGCCTGTAGGAGTTTGTCTAACTCCTCTCGGATGGCTTCCTGTCGGTCAGCAGCAAAACGCCTGAGCTTTTGCTTTATTGGTCGTTGTCCAGGTCGAATTGCTAACCTGTGCTCAATTACTTCCCTTGGGACACCGGGCATGTCGGACGGTTTCCACGCAAACACGTCTGCGTTAGCCCGGAGGAAAGCAACGAGGTCGAGTTCCTATTTGTCATCCAGGGCTGATCCAACCCGAATTGTCTTGGATGGGTCATCTGGGTACAAAGGAACTTGTTTGAGTTTTTCATCCGGTCGAGGAGCAGCCTTGATCGCATCGGCGGCGACGGTGGCGACCTGAGCGTCCCAGAGGGGAAGTTGATCGACCATCTCCAAAGATAGCCGGTCGCATGTGAGTGCCACGTTGCGACTGCCTCGGACCGAGATGACACCTTTGGGGCCAGGTAATTTCCCGCACTGATAAGCATAGTGCGTTGCCATCATGAACTTAGCAAGAGTCGGCCTGCCAAAGATTGCATTATAAGCTGAGTCACAATCGATTACATCGAAAGTAACCAATTATGTCCGGAAGTTGTCTGGTTCTCCCAGAGTGACCGGGAGGACCACTTGCCCCACTGGCATCATGGAGGGGCCTGGGATTATCCCATAAAACGGATGGATTATGAGCTTGATCTTCGAACGAGGAATTTGCATCTCGTCGAGTGCCTTGACCAATAAAAGATCAAGGGAACTTCCCCCGTCAATCAGGACCCTTTCGACTCTCGCGTTACTGATGATTGGGGTAATGACCAGAGGTAGCCTCAATGGTCGGGTTAGCCCCACAGGACAGTCAGCGCGATCGAACGTTAAAGGCATATCCGACCAACGGGGGTATTGAGGTTCACCAAGGGATGTCTCCGTTTGGTTAACCTCTCGGCAGAAGGTTTTAAACTGCCTTTGACGAGATGCTGATCCTTGCGGTGTTCCAGCATCTCTGTGAGGCGTTCGTCGGAATATATCCCACCGTGGGGCCTTTCTCAAGGCGTCCTAACTGAAATCCGGAGGTTCTTAATGTGCTAGGCGATGAATCCGGCCCGTCATACGACCCCGCTGAGGGAAAATATGATGATGACCTGGAAATTAGCCCAGGAAGGTTCGACCCTGATAACCTTCACCGTCTCTTTGATTTCGAGTCCGACTCGGAACAAACTGAGATGTTTTCCCCATCGGCAACCTCTGTTCCTAGGCAGTTCGCCGCGCTGTCGGAAGAAACTCCCGATCAACAGGCTGCCAGGGAAGAACAAGATCGCAAACAGAAGGAGGATCAAGATCTCGAGCAACAAAACAACGAACTACGCAGAACTGCCCTAGAGGCTCTTCAAGATGCGCAGGCTCATTACGATGCTGCTCCGAGTTCTTCTCGACGGTCGCTTGGTCGAAAACGTGACCAGACCCCTTCTTTGCCACCGGAGCGTTTCCCGACGGACAAAGAAACGATAACACCTGGTGCCCCTAGGAGAAGTACCCATGGTCGACTGTGATCTATCGCAGAAGTTATGCGTAATTTTCCTCCTATGGTCACCGACGAGCAGAAACCGGCCTTTGCTCAACTACCTCCCCCTCTGTCCGCGGAGGAGGAGGATTTTCCTCCCTAGGACTCGCGGTAGTCGCGGGGAGAAGCTCTTCTCCCTGTATAAACGTTGACTCAACAAAATATACAGAAGGAATTGAAGAAAGTATGACCGTAAGGAATCCTTACCGAGGTCGTCCTTTCAACCAGGGAAGCGGAGACAATTAACCCTGAAGCCTCGGGGGCTTCAGGAACTTGGAGGTCATCCGCGATCCCAATATTTTCCGCGGTGGCAGGATCTGCCACGACCACCTCTTCGGTAGCAGTGGTCTCTGCGGGGCAGCTTGGAGCATCGCCGGATGGGAGATCCGCGATCTTCCTCCTCCGAAGGACCAGAGGAACATCATCCTCTTCCTCCTCGCTCCCCTCTCCCTGTACGACGAAGAAGTGATTCCAATCTGCGCCTGGTGAAACAGAAGGGATGTGATATCTTACCGCCGTCTTTTTTGCGGTAGGAGGAACGCTCCGTGAAGACCCCTCCCCGGGATTTGGCCTGGCCTTCTTGGGAGCAGGACTCTTTGTCCTGGGTCTTTGGGAGACCTTCTTCACGTTCTTCACCGTTGGCTTCCCATGAGAGCCTACGTTCTCACTCGGGAAAGTCGCCTTGGCGAACCTTCCTAGGAGCTGATTCACATTACCGATGGAATTGTTTAACGCTGGACATGCATAAGACCTGAAAAACGGAGGCCAGATAGAGAATGTACCTTTCGGCGCTCCTGTTTAAGGTCGTCGCCGGCGTGAATCAGACTCTGTGGACGAGGCGATCCCTTAGGGCCCTCTACATCGGCATTGTAGGCTCTAAGGAGGGAGTTGGTCCGCCTCTCAATTTCAGATGAACGCAGGACTATTCCCAAATTCGAGTCAGAATTTGCACAAGTCAAGAATGGCAAAGCTCAGCACCAAAGAAATAAATACCTTTACTGTAGTCCAAGGTGCTGTCCACCATGGACCTAATCTCCCATGCCGGATGAGCCCTTTCGCCCAGAGGACTCACCCGGTTCTTCACAAAGTCTCGAATAATGTCTCGAGCCGTCAATCCTTGATTGACCAAATGAAGGATCACCTCGGCATGCTTCGAAAGCTCCAAGTTCATCGCCGGGGGAGCATCTAACTCGCTCGACTTCTCTGGTCACGAGTTTTCAAACCATAGACTGCTCTCAGATGGTGGAGAGCAGTAAAACCACCTTTGGTGCCACCCGTGCACAGAGTCTCGCAGGGGTGGGGAGGGATACTCCTTTTTGTCCCTCAGCCGGAAGTAGATGCATCCGGCGGCGTTGGTGCTCTTCGACCAAGCCAAAAAGTAGAATCACCGGAAAAGATCCACGCTGGGATATATTCCGACGAACGCCTCACAGAGATGCTGGAACACCGCAAGGATCAGCATTGCATTGGGGTGGAGGTTAATCAATTCCCACCCATAGTGCTCAAGAACATCTTTAAGGAACTGACTCTCAGGGAATCGGAACCCACAGCGCAAGTACTCCTCGAAAACCACCAACTCGCCCTCTTGAACAGCTGGGGTTTCTTGGTCCTTCTCCGCGGGCCGCCAGTTGATAAGCAACCGCAGAGGAAGGATCTCCTCCTTCTCCAACACCACTAGGCTCTCCTCAGAGTGGTGAATGGATCGGCTCCAGGATGCCATTTTTGGTGGAGAATCAAAGGAAAAGTTGGCGATTTTGGGAAGACGAAAGCTGAAGAAAATGAGGGTTTTGTGCGGCTGGAATGATGAGGGTTTTTGGCTGTGTGGCTTCTTTGAGAAGACATCTGCTCTTTTTATAAACCCAAGGCAGCGCATTAATGTGAGTAACGTTTCATTTCAAACGTCCCATTGAATGCTTTATTCATTTCCCATAATGGATACTGCCTCTGGCGGACCCGATAAAGTGTTCAGGCATCGGATCTGAAACAAAAAGACTTCTTTGTTTCGGAAACTGAAAGTGCGAAAGGACTGAAAAATTTTCAGTACTTTTCGGAAGATGTTTCTTCTTTGTATGCTTTGAACATTTTTTACGAAAAAATCATGCAACTCAATTTTTGACGTATCGGAATGTTTCTAATTGGGTTATGGTTTGATCGAAACCATGTTTTAGACTAAACTTCGATTCTAATCAGAGTGACAGTCTGACCGAGTTCCAACTCTAGTCGCAATTCAGTTCTGATCGCGGCCCTGAAACTGATCGCGGTATTAGGGCAGGTCGCGATGCTTCTGGAAGCATGATTCTGATCGCAGAACTAGAATTTCCTGTGTATAAGTGGTCGCGAACATAAAGTTTATGGCCATATTTTCGCACAGAAGATGTGAAGAATATTTATGAGAAATAAGAAACTTTTATTTCTTGCATTCTTTACATACAAAAGGGATACAGTCGATCAAAACGTCGACTTGCTCCGAAAGAAGTTTACAAAGTTCCCCAAGGGGCATGTTGTTGTCAGTAGGATCTACACTGGCAACTCCCAGGGAACTAGCAACTACCCTAAGTCTATCTACATCGTCCCTAACAACAGACGCACTATTGTTCCTAATCAAGTCAGAGAGTTCTCACTGTTGCTGAGCATAGTCCCTCTCTCGACGGAAATGGTGCGCCTCTTCCCGGGATCGATCAAGACATTCTGCTAGACGCAGAATCTTCGAGGCCATCTCCTCGGTCTTCTTCTCCAGGGCATTCTTCTCCTCCAGAAGAGTCTGTCCGGAAGGAAGAGATGGAGCAACAGAAGGCTGATTGCTGGAGCCTCCAACCTCCTGCATTTTGCAAAAGTTAGTCGTACTAACTATAATTATCAGCAAAAGGGGAGAAGAATTGTTACCTGTCCCGGTGCATAACCCGTCGATATACCCATCTTGGGAGGAGAATCATCAGATGGTGGAAGTGCAACCTTCCCATCAGAAGATTGCTTCGCCAACCCAATATGGCAATCATCTGATCGAGGGATAGTCACCGCTTGCCGACCAGAATGTTGATCACCGAAAAGGATGGGAGAATTGGATGTGATGGAATCTTTCTCCAAGGACAAAGGCCTAACTTGTCGAGAGGCATGAACGGGGAGGGTCAAAGGGACTGAAGGAAGAAAGAAACTTGCTACATTCTTCACCTTTTTTCCACTGGAAGATCCTTCGTCAACCTTGGGTTTCTTTCTTAATGGAGACAGGTCTTCAATCGTTTGAGGCCCTTGTTCGACAACTTCCTCTTCATCGCTCTCAATCTCGATGATATCGTGATCTGCCATCAGGAGGAGTATGCGAAAAGGAAGAAGGCAGGATAACAAGAAAAGGACTTAGGCGTGGAGGGAAATTGTGAAGTTTTACAAATCCAGGAGCCTGGTATTTGTAGCCGCCTGGGTGACGGTTTGCATTCCAGGCGCCTCGGGTTTCGTCAAAGCATTTACAATTTTACCTCGAGATAAAAACAGTTCTACGGCTCGGGTTAAAAATCCAATGCATGGTCTTAAAATTCGAAATAAACACGTCTCTTCGTTTTCTTCGAATTTGGGGGCTAGCTGACGAGGATTGTCACCCGGATCTCTTCTAATAAACTTTTGGTTCAAGACAGGTTTGAACCAGACATGCATCTGGCGATGCGAACTCAAGCTATTCTGAGGGGCATCGCCATGAGGTCGTAAGCTTTACGCGATCAGGTTGCGGGTTTTGTGCGATCAGGCCGACAGCCTTGCGCGGTCAGAAGTTCGTATGCTATACGCGGACTGGATATCCGGGATGTTGCGCGGTCAGCCCACATTCCGCGGTCAGAACATTCTCGACCAGGGTGCTTGGAGTTTATTCGGTTATCCTTATATCAGGATATTCCAAACATCCCGAGGATTCTTCCACGTTGAAGACCAACCGTCAGAGGTTAATATATGCAGTTATTCATGATTAACAAGTGTTAATAACCTCCGTGGAAGTTAACAGCAGTTCTCCAGCAACCGCATCCAACCGTTTGACGCAGTTTTCTTCATATGGCACCCTTTCGACCAGTATAAAAGGGTGGCAAAGTACATCAAAGGGGGGGATCCAATCCATTTGGAAGAACAAGACCCCTGATACAAGTGAGATACAAATTATCTCAACCACTGAAACAGCCAAGTCTACGGCTTAGATTAGATAATATTCACAAGTCTCTTAGAGCTTCTTTTTGTACACTTATATAGGAAAAACTTTCGCCTGTGAAGGTTTCTTCCCGCTAGTTTGTAAACATTTATCATATATAGTGAAATCCTAACAGGACGTAGGGCTTTTACTCCCACCATCGAGGGCCCGAACCTGTATAAATCTCTCTGTACTCCTGTTCACCATTGTTCTACATACCTTCCCGGAGGGTCATCTTGAAAGGTCTCACAATTACAAATTTTGCATAAGTTCGGCTGAGGACCCCGAGACCCGGGTGACAATCCTCGTCAGCCGGTAGTTGTTGTGAACAATTATTGTGGATGAAGCAAACTTTGTTAGACTATGGCATAAGGGTAAATTGTGTACCTCTTTTGTGTGATAATGAGAGCGCGCTTAAAATTGCAAATAATCCCATTAACACTCTCGCGCTAAACACATTGACATTAGACATCATTTCTTGAGAGATCATATATCAGAAGGGGATATAGTGATTAGTCATGTTTCAACCAAAAATCAATTAGCGGACATATTCACTAAACCTTTAGATGAATCATGGTTTAGCAAGTTGAGGAATGAATTGAATGTTATTGATATTTCCAATGTCATTTAAATTCTTGCTTGCTTAAAATGGCTTTTTGTTGTGCTCATAACTAGTGTATATATACTTATAGTTATATATATGTATATATGAGTAATGTAGGCATTTATGCCAATCCCTTCCTATTTTCAGAAAATGACCAAAAGATCACCTTTCATCTCTTTTCAACAAAACTTGGATGAAACATTAAGGGGGAGCAACTTCAATCTCATTGAATAATTGTATGCCCCAATTGTGTACATGAATCAAAAATGTGCAAGTGTTTTGGTAAAAGAATTATTTTCAAACCAAAAAGTGAAAAAAGTGTTTGAAATATTCAAAAATGGTCAATATTGTCACAAAACCTTCAAAAATAAGTTTCAAATATGTTTTCAAAGGTTTTAAAAGTTGAAAATGAGAATTTTGAGTTAAAACACAGAATTCTGACAAAATTGGAAACTTCGGAATCTTGTTTTGGCCCAAAATGACTTATTTCCATAAAACAAGATGGGTTGAGTTTTGGCAAAAACTTTCTACATGAAACACATAGAACTCAATCACCCGAAGATAGTTCATGTTGAATATTTTCTCAAAAGACCTACGGTTTTCAAGTTATCACATGTCTAAGGTCGCTCGAAAATGACTCTCGACCTGAAGTTACCCGAAACGCACATTCTGTGAGTTTAGCTATTTGAACCAGATTTTCTTCCATTTTTAGGCTTGAAATAGTATTTCAAACTCATAAAAATCCAAACATTTCAAGAAAAATCCAAGTTTCATTGAAAATTAAAGATTTGGTGAAATTTTTTTTACCCATTTTACCCTAAAATTTTTTTTTGAACTCAAATCAAGATCTTTCTCGAATCGTATTCATCTCAACTCTATCCATCTAAGTTCCTGACATGATTATTGAGCCTATCCTGGAACCTAATTCAAATTTTGGAGAAAATTTGCAAAAATTTCAAAATTTCAGAGTTTCAGCCATAAGTTCTGAACCGTTCAGACTGTCCGCTTAGTGCCAGACTCTGTCCGCGCAAATCGGACTTTGTCCGACATGTGTACGGTTAGATGATTACTAAATCCCTTTGGCTTCATCTTCTCCACCAAATCCTTTTAAACGCTATCTCTCATTCCTCTCCTCTTCTCTGACCGTGCACACACTCTCCTCTCTAGACTCAACCTTCGGATCTCGGTTCCTGTTCCTCCTCGCCTCCATTTGCTTTGGTTAGATCTTCTCTCCCCTCTCTCTCTCTCTCTCCCTCTCCTGCATTTCATCATATTTCAAATGCTAGGGTTTGGAAGGATTTTCTTTTTGCATGTCAAAATAGATATATTTTTCATGAAATTGACTTCAAACACGCATTCATTTCGTATGCCTTCACTAGTTTGGATCATTGTTTAGACATGCATGCTATGGGTGTTTAAATGTCAATTTTGGGGATAAACTAGATGGTATAAAATTGTGTTGTTTTTGTGCAAATTTGATGAATCTCTTTGAAAGATGAGTTGAACATATATATTCACATTACACCCCGTTAATTCATTTAACTTAGTTCCTTGACATGCATGGTTTGGTGACTTGGCAATCTAAAGGAATAAAATTTGATAACTAGTGTTGTGATTGAAATGGCTAATAACTAAAGTGTTGTAGGTGAAAATCAAAAATTGAAATATGCTTTTGATGATATTTGACTAACATATATATATATATTTTTGTGTGTGTGTGTGAATTATATATATGCTGTTATATGTTGTTTACATATATGATTCAGGGGGAGCATTGTATCTATCTTCATTCTTGATATGACTTATTCGCTTTTCAATTATCCTTGTGAATCGTGTATATCGGTTGTCATCAATCACCAAAAAGAGGGAGATTGTTGAATCTTGAGCCCTAATTAGGGTTTTGGTGATCTATGACGCCCGAAATACACGCGACTAACCCTTCTAATTGAGATTTAGGTCAAGATGTGATGGAAATGGTACAAAAGCGAAAACTGAAGACCATCAAAACCCCTCGAAGCGTGGACGACGACGAAACTTGAAGTGAGGGAAAAACAAACAACTTGGAGTAGTACACACGCTTCTTCTTTCTGATATTTTCTAGTTTTTAGATGGCTGTACTATTAAAAGGGTCTTAGCATGAGTTTCTTGATCAAACATATTGTTTTGAAACCAAAATTGCATTTGCATATAGCCCAAAATTGATTTTGAGTGAATTTTTTCTAAGTCTTGTTTTTTCGTTTTGCATATGCTGGACATTGTCTGTGATGAGCAGACATTGAAATTCTTGCATTGTGAATTGTCACCCTAGGATTGCAAAACTTTCTTTGTGCTATCCTCTAGATTAATTGTGTATTAATATTGTAAACTAGGACTTGAGTTTGTCAAGCAAGATTAAAATTTGAAAAACCGCTTATTCACCCCCTTCTAGTCGGCATCCTTCAATTTACATGGGACAGGGGGCACTGAAGTTTATGCAGCTACGTGTCCAAGATCCGCGCTTCACGCCCTACAAAAAGACCGCAACGCCCTCGATCCAACGGTCGTAGCTAGGGTACTTTGGTAATTTGCGTCTTTTGGGGTCTATATATACCCTTGTACTCCTCTCTTGTAAGCTAAGACATTTCATTTGCACTCAATACACTCGAAGCAATAGACGTGCTTAGGAGCCCTCTCCCTGGGAGAGAGCCTCCCCAGCCGACTCACGTCGGGAGCACGTCAACAGGACTAGGGTCTCCACTGAGGCCCGAACCTGTATAAATCCTCCGTGTCAATCTCTGTGATTGCCCAACACGGGGTGACCCGTCACACGGTCAGCTCGTGTTGCCGTACACGTGTTCCACGTCATAAACCTGCTGGGGTGTTCGTAATACCACGATAGTTATCCCATGTATAAATAGAGAAGATTTTAGCTCAATTGAACATACTTTCTTAGGCTTTAGATGCCCTTAGGGCTTAGTTTTTAGATTGTTTTCTTAGAAGAGCCTTCTCTATTTTTCCTGCTTTTGTAAGCCGACAAGGATGACAAACTCAATTCTCCAAAAATCAAGTAAGTTTTCATTTAATTCTTATTGTTATTTCTGCATTATTATGGTTTTTAGTGAGTAATTCCCTTCTGGGGTTAGGGATGACCTAATTTGGAAGGCGTGATTCTTCCTCAGTCTTGATCTCAAGTTTTGGAGTTATTTCTTGATGTTTTCTTCCTCTAAACCCTAAATTCTCATTTCAACAACAGACGTAACAGTTGAGCCTTAGCAAGAATTTAGGAGAGTTCTTAAGTCCTTAGCGTTTTGATGCAGGATCCTGTACATGAGAGAGGCTCTTGCCAAACGTAACAGTGGAATCGATCCTCTGACCGTTGTACCAGCGACCGTACTGGAAACTTAATTAGTCTTGGAAAATGATTGAAATTAACTTGTAATTCTCTGACCTTGGATAGAATTACGCCGCATGGTTATATATGGAACTCCCAAAAACCTAGATTTTCATTCCTGCTTTATAAACCCTAGATTTCATACTTGCTCTTTACTGCTTTAAAACCCTAGATTGATAGCTTTAGTAAGAGATTTAGTTGTAAAAAAATAAACCCCCAACTCGTTTAGACTTAATCAGTGATCCATTAAGATAGAAAGATGAATACGCTTGTTCTTCATGGAATTCGACCCTCAAGTGCTCAACGTTCAACCATTCACTTGCAGTTATTACACAATCACGCCGTTTTAGGTGCGATCAATGAGCACAGGCAAAACGAGAAGCGGCATAAGCCAAAAAGAAAGCGTCCCGGGACAACATGGTGTTGACATACCTGAAACCTGTTGCTTTATGGAGAATATTAGGACATGCAAAGTCATTATTTTATATATTTTAGAAATTTTCTCTGTATCTTTACTTTATGTAGTTTAGTAAGATACATTTCTATTATTATTTTATGTATTGTTATCATATTAAATGCATTTCTATTATTATTACTGTTTGAAAACTAGTCATATGAAATTGGACCATTAGAGAAACTAATTGTTGGAGAATATGCTTGTTGGAGAATTTGATCGATTTAAAATATGACCATAGGAGAATCTGATTGTTTGAGAATATGCCTGTAAGAGAATTTGACCATTGTAAATTATGATCATTGGAGAATCTGATCGTTGCCATGATATCTCTATATATAGAGGGCAATCCAAAAATTCCACACTCATCTTATTTCTACCAAATAGTTAACCCACTTCTTCTACTATGACTGGACACCCTCGTTCTTTGTCATCATCATCCTCTTCTTCTTCTTCTTCTTCTTCTTCTTCTTCTTCTTCTTTCATATATTCCGATAGCCCTGACAATAATGTGAAAATTTCTAGCCAACCATCCAACATGTTCAACTCTATCTTTACATAGTAGATTGTTGCTACTATTCAACTCCGGTGCACAATGGATGCTTGAATCCAAACTCACCTACATGGTTTCTTGAGTGGGAGTAGACAAAGGCTGTCTTGAGCATATATTCTGAGAGTCATGAAGATGCTGCTTCCTGTCTATATGCAGACTACTACTTTGACAATCTAGTATACAACGACATGCTATTCCGCCTGAGGTTCTGGATGAGAAGATATCTTTTTGAGCTACTGTGCAAACCCTTGACTAGTGGTCACCCTACTTTACACAGAGGGTTGATGCCATAAGTAGAAGGGGCTTTTCTCGCCTTCAAAGTGCGTTGCAACTATGTTCATGTTAGCTTATGGCTTACTCATTGATGTGGTTGACGAATATGTGATTATTGGTGAACGCACAACATTAGATTGCTTGCAACATTTTGCTCGTGTTGTTAATGAGAATTTTTGTGAATAATACCCTTGACAGCCTACTGCACAAGATTCCTACTACAAATGGGGTAGACAGGGAGATTCCCTAGCATTCTAGGAAGCGTTGAGTGCATGCACTGACAATGGAGGAACTGCCTGGTTGCATAGAAAGGTCAATTCACCCAATGCGATCAAGGAGACTTGACAATCATGCTTGAAGTGGTCGCCTCCCAGGACTTATAAATATGGCATGCCTTCTTCGGTGTTGCCGGTTCAAGCAATGACATTAATGTCTTGAACTAGTCATCATTGTTTATAAAAGTTGCAAGGCTGTGCTTCCCTAGTTCGATTCTCCATCAACGGTAATGAGCACAACTGGGGTACTATATGGTAGATGGGATCTACCTAGAGTGGGTGACGTTTGTGAAAACAATCCTATTACCCCATAATCCAAAGCATCAGTTATTTGAGCAAGTTCAAGAACGAGCCTGAAAGGACATCGAGCAAGCATTCGGAGTTCTTCAAAGTCATTTTTCCATTATATGTGGCTTGACACATGCTGCTGAGTCAATCTCCATTGTGTTGATTATTTTAGTGATTAATAATAAAATTAATTGCGAGACTTATGTCCTTGTTGAGCTTATATCTCTTAGTCTCAAATTGGATTGCAAGATGACGGCGAAGAAGATCACCTCGAAGAGGATGCATGATCAAACTTCCTCAAGCAAGGACACGCTCCACCAAGGGTAAAATTGTGGATTAGGGATCTATTTTCTAGAATTTTACTTGTCTTGGTGTTTGGAGATGGCCAGATTGCTAGATTCTTGTTTCTTCCTTTTGGCTGTACTATAAAGAGGAGCTCGGGATTAGTGGCTTGATGATATCTTGTGTGGGAAGCTCAAATGCATGCATCATTCACTTACTAATCATAACAATGTTTTTTGAGTTAATTTGGATGGTTAGTGAAGGCATGATGATTAAATTTGCAAAATATGATTCGGGTGGAGGCTTTGAATTGGTTACACTGAATGTTTTATATGTTTTGCAAAGATCTAGATGGAATTGTGTAACACCCCAAAAACATGGCCCAAAAATTTCGTTTTCCTAAAATTAGCCTTCGAAAATTTTGATTTGACTCAGCATCCAAAATCTGTTAGTCGGCCATCTTTACCTCGGATTTTGAATCTGTCAGACCAATTTTGCTTTATTCCAACCCCAGATCAAGTTTTTCTCTAGCTCCCAACTCTAATTCTTTAGCATTTGCAATATGGAGAAGTTTTTAAATCATTAAGAGCACTAATATGCATGCCATATTTATCAAACCCTAAAATTACTATTTAGCTGCATTAGACATGTTTTCTTGCATGGTAAATACAAAACCTTGAATATTTATATGGTTGCATATTAGTACTAAAACCTCACAGTCAAATAAATTCAATTAACCACTTTTTACATTTTGGTCCATATTTCATTACAATTAGGTCCTTCCTTTCATTTTTCAAATCCTAGAAATAACTAAATTCTCCTACACAACTCCAAACATAGATCTGATTGCATAGTCTTGTACTACCATATATTTGATGCAAGTTTCCCTACTGCACTTTACTCAAATTCAGCCTAGAAACTCAGTTATCGTCCATTTCAATTGTTTTAAGAAAGATACGATTTTTTACACTAAATACCCTAATTTTAGAAATTAGTTCCTCTGAAACCCTAATTAGTCTAGATTCCTGAGTTATTTCACTTTAATTGTCCTCATGACACTAATTTACTATGATTGATCCTTCCCTCCTCACCTATTGCAACTGCTCCACAGGATTTCTCTAGTGACATTCTAATCCTTCGACAAAAAAATCTTGAATTGTTTTAAATAACCTAAAATTCTGTCATCCTAATTTCCCTAAAACCCTAGCCTACCAAAAGCTCTAAATTCATATTTCAGCCTAATTACTTCTTTTACCCCACTCTTAAGTATTGCCAATTGTCGTTTCTTTCTTTTGCAACCAATTCCCTCCTAGTCACCTTTGCATTTTTAGCTTTCTTCTTTTTTTTTCATTGCGATTGAGTCCTTCCCACTCTCCAAATTCTGTGCACACAGCACAACCACACCCACACACACACACATATACAAATGCATATGCACATACATATACTCATCTTCTTAGCCCTAAAGATTTGTGTACACATCCTGACTACACATACACAATATATATATTGTCGACGCGTGTCAGCAGAGGCAAGCGCGTGATCGACAGCTGCTCGGTGTGATGGGACGCGTGCGTGCTTCAGGTGGAACCGAACCGCGGGTGAGCATGTGTCCACAAGCGCATCGCCGTTGCACACAAAGCGGATGTTTCGTCACTCGGTTTGCGTGCCCCATAGAAAAATAAACCAGCTAAACGTATGCACCAAAAAAATTAAATCTGAAATGTGGGTCCAGAAAATGAAAAGGCTGCCTGTCAGTCTCTGGGTTGTTGGTGAAACGTAAACGGTTTATTCTTGCATGGGCGCCAGCACCACCACAACAAGCAGCGTGCTGGTGTCAGTCGCACACGTACTGCACAAAATTATACCCATGCAACTGATAGCTAGGTCCCATAGATCTTGTCCCCACATGCCAGACACTGCGTCAGCAGAGGACGCGTCGCACAACACACGAGGAAAGTGGGGCCCACCCAGCTCGTAAAACGCGTGAAGTGCACTGCTTCATTGCCATCACCCATGCACACACGTTTGACACAGTGGCTGACCGGTGGGTCCTCTATTTGTCGGCCCCACCTGTTAGTGAAATAAACAAAAATCGACCGTTGGTTTAAATAAAAAATGAAGTACAGTAGTGCGCTCACTACTGTTATGCACTCAAAGCCAATGACAGGTGGGGTTGACATTATGTTGGCCCCACCTGTAAGTGACAAGCAAGAAAAAATGCCCGTTGGATTTTTTTATGAAAATAATCTTTGGAAAAATTGTCAGCGATAGGTCCCACCTGTCAGTGACAGAAAAAAATAGCTGTTAGATTATAGCCGTTACAAATAGCTGTTGGAGTTTTTTTTTATTGATTTTTTTCCCTAAAAATTCATAAAAAATAGCAAACAAATTCCAAAAAATTCCAGAATTTTTTTCCTACTCCCTCCTCAATAAATATCAGGTTTTTTTTTATCATTTCACACAACAATCTTCATCCATCTAGTTCCACAGTAATTCCAAATTCTTACAAAATTTTTTAAAAATCTCATAGCTCTTGACAAACTAATCTTTGGTAGCCACTCACAAAATGTCGTCTAGCTCTAGTTCGAGCACACATAGTTCTAAGAAGGATGCCATCAACAAAATGGAAGATTTGTTGGCGTACTTTATGGACGGAGAGGAATTAGAAGATCGTATCATCACCAGTATTTATGACCGGTTCGATGTTTCTTCATCCCGCTGACGCCGCCGACACAGCAATAGGAGATATATTGAGAGAGAACGTGAAGATGGTCATCAACGACTCGTTGTGGACTACTTCTCTGACTCTCCGATCTACCCCGACATTATTTTCCGTCAGCGATTTCAGATGGAGAGACCCCTCTTTCTTCGCATTGTTGAAGCTCTCAGTGACGGGTCCCCCATTTCACTGAGAGAAGAGATGCCACTAATCTCCGTTGACTCTTCCCTTTACAAAAGTGCATCACAACAATGCGTATAATAACATATGATGGCCCCGCTGATGCCGTCGATGAGTACATGCTAATAGGGAGTCTATGACAATTCAATGCTTGGAGTGTTGCTTCTAGTCCCCTATTATTGATTTTGATTATTGATGACATTAAGTATCTTGGACTAATCGTGTCTTTGAGCTATTTGTATGCAGAACTATTTCTGTAAGGTCTGTAAGAAATCAAGTGAAAAACAAGACACCAAGATGGAAACCGCAAAGACCAAAGGTAAATACTTGTTTTATTTTACCGGTCTCAGAGTTTGGAGTTTGACCGGATCTATAGAAATTTTTTTTAGTTTAACTGCACTATTAAGAGGGGTTGCGAAATCTCTTTTAATTCTAGCAAAAACTGAGAAACTCTTAGGTCATATGTTGATTTGCATTCATTTATAATCTTGGTCAAATCCGAGAAAAATAAAGATTTCAAAAAGGAGTCTTTAAACCTGTTTTGTGAAAATTATTAGTTGATGCTGATAGTCAGCCTCTCATGCTGCCATTCGACCAGAGGTCATTCGAGCTCTGTTCATTTCAACCACTGGGCAAATCGAGCAGCAAGTATTTGAGCACTGGTCTTTTGATCATCACTCTTTCGACCACTTATCTTTCGACTAGCATTCATTCGACCAAATGTTTTTTGACCAATTTTGTTTATTTGAAATTATATTTTTTGTTGATCAACTGGTCGTGGTCAATGCTGACAGTCAGCATACATGTCGGTGTGGACGCTGATGTTTGTGTTGGACATTTTGGCAGCAGGAATATTTTTTAAATTTTATAGAAAGATATAGGATTATTTAGGTATTTATTTTGTTGAGAAAATTGTAGCCCATTGAGTTATCTTTCCAACAAGTCAAAAATCATCTCAATCGGATATCTAGATCAAAAGTTATGCTTGTTTTACTGTCTGCTACACAGATCCATGCGGACTGTCCGCATGAGACACTGACTATCAGCATGAATGTCAGCTTGAATACTGTCATTTGTCTAGAGAGGGTTGTTTTTGAGCCACTTTATTTTTGACCTATGCTGACTGTCAGCGTGAGAATGCTAACTGTCAGCACATGTGTTGACCTAATTTGCAATGGCTAGTCGAACTTTCTATCTGTGTCTTATCTAACCATTAGAGGTCGATGCTGACTATCAGCATGTGCTAATTTCTTTTCTTTTCGACCACAACGGCTAGTTGAGAGGCTTGGGCTATAAATAAGAGTTTTGAGCAGGTTTTTTATAAGAACAAAGAGTTATATTTTGTTAGACACTTGAGCCCAAGTCCCCTAGTGCTAAAATCTTGATCTTTTGATCAAGTATCATTCATTGTGATTGAGAGAGAGCCTCTAAGAGCATTTATTTGCATCATTTGCATCCTTAGGAGTTTCTCACTGTTTGTTGGAGGTAAAGAGAAGATCTCACATCTTGTTACTCTTGGTGATCGCCTTCACCTAGATGATTTGATAGTGTGGCCATTGATCTCTCCATTGACGAAGCTTGTTGGAGAGGCTCGACATGTTTGTGAGAGGTTTAGTGCTCACCTTTCTAGAGAGGAGAAGGAGCAACCGTAGTGGATAGCGAAGCGAGACTCATTCATTTGAGTGTTTCAACAAGGAGTAGGGAGACCAAGCAAGTCTCTGACACCTCAGGATATATTGTTGTGTTTATTTTTCTTCCTCTTTTTTTTTCCTTGTTCAATCTATTGTTGAATTGATTCAGTTTTATTTGCACTTCACTCTTTTAGGCTTTAATCTTGCAAAAGTTGTTTTCATTCAAAAATTTTTTAGAGCTTCCTATTCACACCCCCTCTAGTCGGCATTCTTGATCCTACATGGAGCACTTCGGTGTCGTAAACAAGTTTGGCAACCAATATCTTCGCGTCCCCACCATCGAGGATATCCACCTCCTGCTGCAACAAGGAGAGGCCTGTGGCTTTCCGGGTATGCTCAGAAGCATTAATTGTATGCACTGAGAATGGAGGAATTGTCCAATAGCATGGAAGGGATAATTTACTCATGGAGATTATGAAGTCCCAACGATTATACTTGAAGTAGTAGCCTCCTATGACCTCTGGATATGGTATGCTTTTTTTGGTGTGACTAACTCCAACAACAATATCAATGTGTAAACCAATCGCCCTTGTTCACCGATGTATTGAAAGGGCGAGCTCCTCATGTTCACTACATTGTCAATGACCAACGGTACAACATGGGGTATTATCTCGCCGATGGTATACTCGGAGTGGGCTATCTTTGTGAAGACGATACCTCTCCCATAGACGGTGAAAGACAGATTGTTTGCGCAACACCAAGAAGGAGCAAGAAAATATGTTGAGCTGGCTTTTGGAGTCCTACAGTCTCGGTTTGCCATTGTGCACGGTGTGGCACGATTTTTGCGACAATCAACCCTCGCCAAGATCATGCAAGCATGCATCATCTTGCATACATGATCATAGAGAATGAACGCGACTATGATACCGACAACTATGATTACAATGATCATCCGGGCACATCCACCGTAGTACCGCATGTGATCCATAGTGGGCCAACGCCTTTATTCGCCGATGTACTCGCAAGAAACGCTGTCATCCGTGCTCAGCCTATACACACGCAACTAAAAAGAGACTTGATCGAGCACATTTGGCAACATTTTGGAGAAGAACACATCGACGAGTAGTATTTTATTGTATTTCGTAGTAAATTTTTTTGTAAATTTAATTTTAGTTTATTTCGCAACGATATCATGTACCACTATTTAAATGTTAAGATATATTATTTTTACGTTAAGTGAAATTTTTAAATTACATTTCATATTTATTATTTTGTGTCAAAAATGTCAAATTTAATTCCCTAAGTAATATTAACATATTATTAATACTAAAATTATGAATTAATACAAATTCATTAAATATATAATTGTCACATCACATAAGCCAAGCAAGAGCCAAACCATTGGAGGGCTTGGCTGTTGCTTGGCTTTCAAGAGTGTAGGGCCCGCTCTAATAGGCAAGCAAGAGCCAAGCTGTTGGAGGCTTGGCTCTCTGGGATTGTTCTCACACACGTGATAGGGAATATTCTGTTTAAAAGCCAAGTAAGAACCAATCCTGTTGGAGACAACCTTATAGTGAACATGAATGTGCCTCATCAAGAATACTAGCCACCTCTTTCTTTCACCAAGTCAACAAAACACACCCATAGATGCATTGCATATACACCTAGTGTTAGTGATATATCCTAGAGAAAATCACAGAGATGTTTTTATCTTTGTTGTGTTTATGAGCATTTGAATATATGTTATTTTGTTTTTGAATAAATTATCATCTTCGTTGGATCAACAACTGTGACTTGTTCGTGAAACTCTAAATTTATTTGATGATATTATCTATAAAGTCCCTGATCCATTATCTTTAAATAGGATATTGTTAATTAATGGATTATCACATATATTGATTGATGATCATGTTTCACAGACCATGGATATAAAATATCAAATTAATAATGTGGACATATATTGGAGAATATAATGTTGGATAGACCCATTTTGAGACACTGTTTGGATTTGTCATTTAAATATCACCAGTTGCTCTCAAATAATATTTATAATTGATCCTTAGACCTGAAACCATCATAGTTTCCTATATGTGTAGTAGTATACTTTGATACTACTAAACACTACTTTTAATTGAGTGGTAATAAAGGTAATATTTGGGTATGCTATGAGCCATGTGGAGGAATATGAATAATTAAGATGGAATTTGCATCTCTCATATAATGAGAGAGATATCTTTGGACCCCTCGATATAGATGAATTGAGAAGTGTATGGTCATGCCGTTTGTAGTTAAGTGTCAACTATAGGAAGATCAGTTCACTATGAGATCGAGAAAAGATTGAACTGTACAAGCACTACTACAGAAGTGCATTCCACTAACCCATATTTTCTAACGGTTATAAGCAATCTGGAAAAAATCCGATAGAATAGGACGACAGCGGCGGAAAAGTGGCAATTTACTATCGGTTACACACTAGTTCAACGTTAGTGAAATGCAAATACTTTTTACTATCGGTCATTACTGTACAAACCGATATAATATATTAAATAGTACTATCGGTTTTCCACTTTTAACTGATAGTAAAATTGCGCACTTTATACTATCGGTTATTACTGTACCAACCGATATAATATATTAAAACAGTACTATCGGTTTTCCATTTTTAACTGATAGTAAAATTACTCACTTTATACTATCAGTTCGTACTATACCAACCGATATAATATATTACATAGTACTATCGGTTTTTCTCGCATAACTGATAGTGAAATTACTGACTTTTTACTATCGGTTATTACTGTACTAACCGATACAATATATTAAATAGTACTATCGGTTATATAAAGCAAACCGATAGTAAAATGACTTCATATACACTAATGGTTATGACAGTGGGGACCTTATTTTACTATCGGTTTGTGTTTTTGAACCGATAGTAAAATTGGACAACTTAATTAGGTCGACCCCTGCTCTGCGCTCTACATGTTGGAATCATTTCAGCCGCGCACAACTCCAAGCTAGAGTGATCTGGAGAAGCTAGCTGAGAAGTTGATCATATTTCCATCCCCCTCGGTATTGTCATCTTCTCATCACCTCTCTCTCTCTCTCTCTCGATCACTCTTTCACATGCACTCTCCCTCTCTCTCTCTACTTGCAATTCAGTAAACTAGATACATGTATCTCCAAACTAGCTAGAAGGCTAGGTTGGCTAGCTAGCTATAGCTTGCTGAATTTAAGCAGCTAGCTAGCTGGCTCTTCCAATTAATGCATGCATCAAGTTAATTAGGGTTTCATTTATACAAATCCATTTAATGTAATTAAGCAGCTCATGTACACACATATGGCCTAGCTAATTATGTTTCATGCATATATGCATACCCTGAGTCATTAATTATTTATTTGAATTTGTCAATTTTGTGAAATAATTGTAGATGGACCGAGAATATTGGATGTATGGAATAAAACGTACTACTGTTGAGTATTTGGAGGGTGTGAATGGGTTTATTAAATTTGCTGAGCAAGAAAAGGCGAAGAAGGGAGAGAAAGATATGCATTGTCCTTGTATAGATTGTACGAACTTAAAAAGGTTCGGCAACTCTGATCAGATTAGGAGTCATTTGATTTGTCGTGGTTTTAACGCACGCTATACCCGTTGGATATGGCATGGTGAAGATCTTGAGGAAACGAGCACCGCTACCACTCAGCAGCACCCGGAAGTGGATTGTAGTAATGATGATCATGATCAGAACATTGGTAATGTTCATTCGGAAGTCCATGTAGATGACGACAATTTAGATGAAATGTTACGTGATGTAGAAGAAGACTATAGCGAAAACGATTTAGCTAAATTTGAGAAATTAATTGTTGATTCTAAGAAGCCTTTGTTCCCCAGATGTGAAACATTTACAAAGTTGTCTTCTGTGTTGAGATTATATAACTTGAAGGCAAGCAACGGTTGGAGCGATAAGAGTTTCACGGCGCTATTGGATCTGTTAGCGGACATGCTTCCAGAGGGAAATGAGTTGCCAAGATCGGTTTACCAGGCCAAAAAACTATTGTGTCCGTTGGGAATGGAAATCGAAAGAATACATGCATGCCCAAATGATTGTGTTCTGTACCGTAACGAGTACGAGGATTTGCATGTTTGTCCAAGATGCGGTGCATCGCGGTATAAGCATGGGGACAGAATTTATCACAATGGATGTGATGAGGTAAAGAAAGGGCCTTCGGCCAAAACTGTGTGGTATTTGCCTGTGATTCCCAGATTGAAACGGCTGTTTGCAAATCCGAAAGATGCGAAGTACTTGCGTTGGCATGTTGAAGGTCGGAAACAAGACGGAAAACTAAGACATCCAGCTGATTCCATTCAATGGAGAAACATTAATAGAACATTCGGTGAGTTTGGCGGCGAAGTGAGGAATATAAGGTTTGGGCTGAGTACGGATGGTATGAATCCACACGGAAATATGAGCAGTCGACATAGCACTTGGCCGGTTCTTTTATGCATCTACAATCTTCCTCCTTGGTTATGTATGAAGCGCAAGTACATCATGATGTCGTTACTAATTTCAGAACCCAGACAACCCAGGAATGATATTGACGTGTTTCTATCACCGTTAGTCGAGGACTTACATATATTGTGGAGCGAAGGGGTGCGGGTGTGGGATGCACATAAGCGAGAGAATTTCATTTTGCGGGCCATGATATTTTGCACCATAAATGATTTCCCGGCCTATGGAAATTTGTCGGGGTATAGTACGAAAGGAGGCAAGGCTTGTCCTATTTGCCTGGATGAAACTGAAAGCATGTGGTTATCGAACTGCAGAAAAACAGTGTACATGGGTCACCGCAGATTCCTTCCGATGATCACGCCTACCATAAAAAGAGGAAGTCATTCAATGGGAAGCCTGAGAAAGGATCAGCCCCAGTGTTTGTGACTGGTAAGGAGCTTTACTTGCACGTGAAGGACATCAAAGTTGAGTTCGGTAAATGTTCTAAACCTCCAGGAAAAAATGTTTGGAAGAAGAGATCGATTCTTTGGGATCTGCCATATTGGGAGCACTTACAAGTTCGACATTGCATTGATGTCATGCACGTAGAGAAAAATGTTTGTGACAGTTTGATTGGTTTGTTGTTGAACATTCCAGGAAAGACGAAAGATGGCATCAACGTTCGCCGTGACATGCTCGATATGGGCATAAGGACTGAGCTTGCACCGTTGGAGAAGGGAAAACGGACATACCTCCCCCCGGCCTGCTATACTTTGTCAAAAAGAGAAAAAACAGAACTCTGTCAGTGCCTACATGGTGTCAAAGTTCCATGCGGGTATTATGCGAACTTGAAAAAACTTGTGTCCATGAAAGACTTGAAACTGGTTGGTATGAAGTCCCATGATTGTCATGTACTGATGTCACAAATGCTTCCCATTGCTATCAGAGGCATTCTCCCAGTCAAAGTCAGAGAAACAATTACAAAGCTATGTTATTTCTTCAACACAATATCTGGCAAAGTACGTAAGCGTGTACTCCTAGCAAGTTAATTAGCTCCATTCGTGGAACTTGTCAGATTTTTTGGATCTGAATATTTGCTGCAACTGTGTCCTTGCAGGTAATTGATATGGATGGACTGGACGATTTGCAACGCGATGTGACTACCACTCTTTGTCAGCTGGAGATGTATTTCCCTCCATCCTTTTTTGATGTTATGGTCCATCTAATTGTTCACCTTGTCAGAGAAATTAAGTTTTGTGGACCCGTGTTCCTGCGCTACATGTATCCATTTGAGAGATTTATGGGTATCTTGAAGGGATATGTAAGGAATCGACATCGGCTTGAGGGCAGTATCATTGAAGGTTATGCCGCTGAGGAGGTGATCGAATTTTGCACCAACTATATGGCCGGGGTTGACCCAATTGGCGTTCCTACGTCCCGGCATGAGGGCAGGCTTCAGGGCATTGGATCGATTGGATTTAAAGCAGTCGTCCCCTCTAGTGATCTGTATGCAAAAGCCCATTTTTGGGTCTTACAGCACATGACGGGGGTGGAGCCATACATACACGAGCACAAGGAAATGTTACGGAAACAGAATCCCTCGAAGCCAGAGATTTGGGTCACCAGAGAACATAATAGGAAGTTTGCTGGGTGGATCGAAAATAGAGTCCTGCAAGCTTCTGAGGGCGATGTAGATGAAGATGTTACATGGTTGGCCAGAGGGCCTAGATTTACTGTAGGGACTTGGCAGGGGTATGACATCAACGGCTATTCATTTTACACAAGAACTCAGGACGAGAAGAGTACTATGCAATGTAGTAGAGTGACACTACTTGCTATTTCGGAGGATGCCAGGGCAGTAAGGGCACTCGACTCATATTACGGTGTTATTGAGGAAATATGGGAGCTCGATTATGTATTACTTAAGATTCCTCTGTTTCGATGCCAATGGGTCGAAATCCCTCGAGGTGTTAAAGTCGACAATTATAGGTTTACTCTCGTCGATCTCAGTAGAGTCGCACACAAAAATGATCCATTTATACTTGCTGAGCAAGCCACACAGGTGTTCTACATCGTTGACCCGGCCAACCCAAAGTTGCATGTTGTCCTTCATAGTAAGAGACGTATTGTTGGGGTCGAAGACGTTGTGGATGAAGAAGAGTACGATCAGTTCGACGAACTACCTCCATTTTTAGATGGAATCCTTCAATCTGTCCCTACCGAAGATATTTACGAAACAAGTTACCTGCGAGACGACCACGAAGAAGGATTATGGGTGGACAACCATTCTTGACTAATTTGCAATATGTAAGTGACGTATATTACTTGGATCTTTAATCGAAGAATTCTTCAAATCATTTTTCAAAAATTCTTTGGGAAAACATACGTGATGCATTGAGAATCATTTCTGCAAATTTTCATTTCAATTGGAGTATATACTTGATTTGAGCAATAATTGATTCTTTTCACAAATATATATGAAAACTGCAAATTTTCATTCCATGATTGGTCTTTACTGTTAATTTATTTCAAAATTATTGGAAGTCATTTGCATGGGGTTTCAGGTGTCTTTACAAGTGCAAAATGATGTACTGAGACCCATCTGTAATTGTTCTCAAGAAATACCTTTAGATCAATTTAACAGTATTATACTATCGGTTTCAACCTCCAAACCGATATGAAATTAACATATACTATCGGTTTCTTGTCATAAAACCGATAGTAAAATACAATGCAAAATGATGTACTGAGATCCTCTGTAATTCTTCTAAGGGAAATCCTTTAGGGTCAATAACATTGTATTTTACTATCGGTTATAACTGTGAAACCGATATGAAATTAAACTATACTATTGGTTTATCGTTCATAACCGATAGTGATTTACACTGTGTTATGAGCCCATGTTCTTAGTTTACTATCGGTTTAGTGTTTAGAACCGACAGTTATTTACACTATGTTATGAGCCCCTGTTCTTAGTTTACTATCGGTTTAGTGTTTACAACCGATAGTGATTTACACTGTGTTATGAGCCATGTTTCTTAGTTTACTATCGGTTTGGTATAATAAAACCGATAGTAAATATTCATTTATTAGGTTATAACCTTGCACGATTTTCCCTCCAGTGCAACTGATCACATTCCAATTTTCAAATACTCGCGCGGAAAACCCTAGATTCGCCGACGTTCGCTTCTTCGCTCCTCTGCGCCACTGGTTCTCCACCGCCTCCGGCCACTCCACGATCGACTATAAGTGTTCTTGACCAAATCGCACGCGTGTATTGCTTAATTTTGTATGCAATGGTTCATATCCCGTTCAATGGATTACAAATATAAACCTAGAGTAAAATTCATGAACTACAAACTTGATAGCTATGAGAATGACAGAATTAATGAAAATCACTAGCAATTTGTCATACAGTGTATTTCACTATCGGTTTCTTATTCAGAACCGATAGTAAATACATTAAACTGAATTTTCTGTTAATTATTTCCCATTTTCTAATTTTCATCTGAAATTTTGGTTCATTTACATTTTAACATACTTTATGTTCTTGCTGAGAGACTAGCATAGTTTGCACTGCTAATCTTATAGATTTTACTGAATTCAAACTTGATTACTATCAGTTTGACTTGGAAAACCGATAGGAAATAGTAGTGCCATCATAGTTTGCACTGCTAATTTGAATTTTCTGTGAATTACTTCTCATTTTCTAATGTTCATCTCAAATTTAGATTCATTTAAATTTTAACAGACTTTATTTTCCAGCAGAGAGATTAGCATAGTTTGCACTGCTAATCTTTTAAATTTTCCTGAATACAAACCTTAGTACTATCGGTTTTCCTTTTAAAACCGATAGGAAATAGAGTATGTCTTAGTTTGCACTGCTCATCTGAATTTTCTATGAATTACTTCCCATTTTCTAATGTTCATCTCAAATTTAGGTTCATTTAAATTTTAACAGACTTTATTTTCCACCAGAGAGATTAGCATAGTTTGCACTGCTAATCTTTTAAATTTTCCTGAATACAAACCTTAGTACTATCGGTTTTCCTTTCAAAACCGATAGGAAATAGAGTATGTCTTAGTTTGCACTGCTCATCTGAATTTTCTGTGAATTACTTCCCATTTTCTAATATTCATCTCAAATTTAGGTTCATTTAAATTTTAACAGACTTTATTTTCCTGCAGAGAGATTAGCATAGTTTGCACTGCTAATCTTTTAAATTTTCCTGAATACAAACTTATTACTATCGATTTTCCTTTCAAAATCGATAGGAAATAGAGTATGTCTTAGTTTGCCCTGCTCATCTGAATTTTCTGTTAATTACTTCCCATTTTCTAATGTTCATATGAAATTTTGGTTCATTTAAATTTCAACAGACTTTATGTTCATGCAGAGAGACTAGCGTAGGGCACAACAATTTTAGTTATGAACTTTGTCATGTACCTTTCTTCATATCAATTGATGGTTTGTTCATGGTATTTTAGGTAAAGCCATGTCGGCATCTTCCTCGGCTGATAGTAGTGATTCGACGAGGGCGAATGTAGATGGCGCTGCCTCATCCCAGTGCAAGAGGAAGGCGCGAGGCGCGACGATGTTGGGTCGTTTGGCCAAACGCGCGGATCTTTCCTGTGAGTTCAACCAGTTCGGGAGACCGATCGGGAAGAACGCCGGGCACTATGCTGCCTATGTTGGCTTGTTGGCGAAGGAAAGAGTGAAGATCACCGTCCAGAGCTGGAAGGACGTCAAGGCCGACGAGAGGGATAGGCTATGGGCGGAAGTGAAGGTAAAATTAATCAAAATCACTGAACTCTTGAGTAATCACATTCCCTTGGTTTATCCCAGATATTAGGTAAGTCCTACTTATATGCACCATTTGAAACAGACCAAGTGGAACATCCCGGACGATGGTCCCAAGATAGCTTGCTTGAAGGACATGAACAACACGTGGAAAACCTTCAAGAGTGTCCTCGTCAATACCTTCCTCGCTAAAGGCGAATCTCCATGCGAGAAGTACCCCTTCATAACGGAGGAGGTATGGGAGCAATTCGCCCAACAGAAGGGGACTCCTGAGTTCAAGGTATGTATGGTTCCTTTGCTTGGTTACACCATTGTATGCAGTAAGCAGTGGTGCATTAATTTTCTTATTTCTGGTACGAAGGCCCTCAGTGAGAAGAATAGGGCAATCCAGAGGAGGAACGACCACCCACACCGGCTCGGCTCTCGCGGCTATGCGGGGAAGGAGGAGCAGTGGAAGAAGGCTGAAGACGAGGCGTCGCATTTCGTCGACTCCCCTGACCTACCACTCTCCGAGATCCGCGATCAGCGATGCAAGCGCTGGTGGCTGGCCAGAGGGACCGTGTCGGCCACGGGGACTGTGGCGTTCCCAAACCCCAGGGACGTCAAGGTCGTGCAGCGACTCGTAAGTTGGGTAACTATGATCACTAGTGTGCGCACAAGTTTGTATATATTTCTTCCTCACAATGGAGAGCTTTCAATGTAACAGATCTCCTGCTCGAAGGAGGCGACCGAGGGATTGTTCAGTCCCCATAGGGAGAATGACATCCTTACCCGGGCTCTAGGGAACAAGGAGCATCCAGGGCGGACGCGAACCGTGGGGGCTGTGGTGCCATGGAAGGAAGGCTTCTCGGAGCCCGGCAAAAGGCGAAGAAGGCTGGCAGCTGGAAGGAAAGGGAAGTGGAGCTATCTCAGAAGATACGGGCAGATGTGACTGCACAATTCACGGACATGCTCGCTCAAATGAACGAGAAGTATGAACGCCTCAGCCGAGTTGTGCAGTCCAAGGGTTTAGATCCAGCTGCCGAGGTCGACGCTGCCAGGCCGAGTAGTGTCTGCTCGAAGGTTCACGTGGATCCGGTGGACCTGATCGAGGTATTGCAACTCTTGAGCTATATATGCAGTTCGGCTGATGCCACTCCCGTTACGTTAGAATTGTTTCGCTAACCTGTTATAATTATTGCAAATTGTAGAAGCCGGAGAGCTATAGCCTATTGATCAACATAGGCGACAAACCTGTTGCGGTTGCAAACGGGGTCGTATACCAGTCTTGGGAGGATGTCCGGATCCACTGCGTACCTCTGCAGCCTGGATTCGCAAAGGTACAGGTGGACATGGCCCTCCCGGGCTACAGCTCTTTTCCGTTTCCCGTCCCAACGGACGAAATGCGGACAATTGGCGAGGCATTGGGCTCGTACATACAGTGGCCCAAGAAGGGTGTTAGACTACAGGAGGTAAACCCTAGCCATTCTAGCTTACAACTCAGTTAATATACTCAATTTGCAAAATCTAATTTAAGCGTTTGTACTTAAAGTGGACGATGGATACCAGCTCACTTCCTGAGGACACCACCCCCGCCACAACGCATGAGCGAACTCCTTCGGCCCCCATGCCTCCTCCAACGGCCTCAAACCCTTCGCCATCAAATGAGGCCGACGGCACCACACCCCAACCTTCGAAGGTATACACTCGCTCCCCGCCCAAAGGCAAGGGCAAGGCCAAAGGCAAGGCCAAACAAAGCCAGCCGGGTACGTTCAAGAACGGGTTCCCACTCGTGTCGGAGTACCTTCTGCGCAATATGGATCAAATAACCAGAAGTCTCCACGAGTGGTACCTGACCCGGTCTAGGCGCCACATCAACTTCTTGGTTCACTTCAGGCTAGCCCATTTTCACCGTGAGCCCGGGAGCATATCGGTGGCCCACGAGGATTTGTTCGACCTCCTCAACTGGCGGGAGCTTGATATGTCCATCATACGGACTGGAGTCCTGTGAGTTTGCTGTTGTCTGAAGTTATCACAGTTCGTTTCATAAATCTAATCACTTTTTGTATGCACTACTTACTAATGTCTACTTTGCATCCAGGTGCATGTATAGGCTGGCGTCGATGAGGGCATGTGACAAGGTGGGTTTCCTCGACCCAGAGAAAATAAGCCTCACGATGCTAGAGCACGACCAAGCACATGCAGAGGAATACATATCAAGGGCACTACTAGCGCAGCAGGACCGAGAGTTCATCCTTGCGCCGTACCACCAAAGGTTAGTGCATTTCCTACTAATTTAACTCATTCTTGTATGTTACGCCTAACATATGTATGAAACGGTTCGCTTATATATGCAATGTAGGGGCCACTGGGTCCTCGCCGTCATTTGCCCATGGATGAATGAGGTCTATTACCTCGACTCGATGAGCGACAAGGTGGCGCATGTTTTCACCCTCACATGGCACATAGACGCGTAAGTAACATAGTTGTCTTAAATTTTTCTCTGACTAGCTAATTAATGATAACATATTAATCCGCAATGCTAAATTAAATACAGGGCTTTCAAAAATTATGCTAGTGCTAGAGGGAGGCATGAAGCGTCGAAGGGCACAACAATTTCTTGGAAAGAATATGAGGTAATTAATACGGATGGAAGTACTCATGATGAGTCTTTTAATTTAAGCTTAATTAGTTCTTTCGAGTTAATGTGGGTTTATGTCTTTGCATATGCAATTTTTCCAGTGTCATCAGCAGCCACAATCGTGGGAATGTGGCTTCTATGTCATGAGATTCATGTATGACCTGATCAGGAGAAACTTTGCCCAATTCCCTAAGGTAACCATTTTTCCTGACTCAAAGTCGAACTTTAATTGGATGTGACGTACGATCCTAACTTCATACACGCATATATGCAAAGCGCCATGTTGAAAGAGCAATATGAATTGCCTCAATTGAAGGAGCTGCGAACAATTTGGGCTCAATATGTCATGGAAGAAGTGGCTATCAACGATCGATAGTAACTAACTTGTGTTGATTGCTATATTTGTGAATATATATTGAATGTGTTGATTGCTGTATTTGTGAATAAACTCAATATGTGAATAGATTCATTGATGTATTTGTGAATAAACTCAATCAATATGTGCATAAATTCAATCTGTCCAATTTGTGAACAATATGTGAATATGTGAATATTGCTGAATTAGTGTATTTGTGAACAAATTGATCAATATGTGAATATTGCTGAATATTTGTAAATATTGGTGTATTTGTGAATGATCCAATGTATCTCTGTATAGCTGTATGTATATGTACATGATTCCAGTACTAACCGTGCCAGTACATAACCGATAGGAAAAACTAATATTACTATCGGTTATATACTAAAACCGATAGAATAAATATTACATTACTATCGGTTCATATGCAACAACCGATAGAATAAAGTTTTCAGTACTAAACGTGTCTACAAATTACTATCGGTTATATACTACAACCGATAGAATAAATATTACATTACTATCGGTTCATATGCAGAAATCGATAGAATAAAGTTTTCAGTACTAAACGTGTCTACAGAATACTATCGGTTATATAATATAACCGATAGAATAAAGTTTCCCGTACTAACTGTGTTCAGACAATACTATTGGTTTAGATAATACCCGATAGAAAAAAACATTAACATTACTATCGGTTTAGATCCTAGCCGATAGAAAAAGCCTAAACAATACTATCGGTTTATATACGAGCCGATAGAAAAAATGTATATAATACTATCGATTTAAATTTGAGCCGATAGAAGAAATAATCGATAGCGATTAGTGAACGTTGGGAATGTAGATGTTTTACTAACGGTTTTTGAACCGATAGAAGTGTTCTGCTCCTCTACTATCGTGCCGACCACTATCGGTAAGAGAACCGATAGTAGAGTGGATTTTTAACCGATAGTGAAAAGTATTTCTGTAGTAGTGAAGGGTGGCACATTTCCTGCCTTGGGTTTAATCTGGTATCGTATGGCAAAAAGATCAACATGAAGAAATTATATAGGTTCGTTGATTATGATCTTCGTGTGTATTTGGATGGTCGTTATGTCCTGCTATGAGCCACTACTGACTTACAATTAGCGTAAGTATTCCTGGGTCGTGACCAGATGTGCATGAATCTACCGGGTCACACACTTAACGAGTTGAAACAATGCCATTCGGATTGAGTCTGTTATGGGATTTCCGTATCAGATTCAGAGAACTAATGTTATACTCCTTCTGCAATCGGGTTGGGTTTGTTGTGGGTTTTCATATCAGGCTCGGAGATTTAATGTTAGACTCCTTCTGCATTCGGATTGGGTCTATTATGGGATTTTCGTATCAGACGCGGAGACTTAATGTTAGACTCCTCCTGTAGTTTGTATAAGATTCATATTGTTGCATCTAGGTCCCTATTATTGTGGATTTTGATTATTGATAACATTAAGTGTTTTTTATCTAATCATGTCTTTGAGTTATATGTATACAGAGACCTAAGAGCTATTTCGCCTAAGGTCGCAGTATTGCCAAAGTCGCAAGCACAAGGTCGGCAAGTAGAAAGCCGCAGAGACCTAAGCTATCTGGAGGATCTACAAGTCGCAAGCACAAGGGCGCGAGCCGAGGTCGAAAGAACAAGGTCGTAGTGTCGTCCGAGGTTGCAAGTCCAAGGTCGCGAATTATGGTCGCAAGCGCAAGGTCGCCAAGAATGAAGCTATAAAAGACTTAAGGTAAAATGCGTATTTATTTTTACCGATTTTGGTGTTTGGAGGTTGATCAGTTTAGGAAATTATTTCTTAGTTTTAACCATACTATAAAGAGGGGTTTCAAGTCCTCTCTACATTTCCAACATAAATCGAGAAACTCTTAGATCATTGCATTGCATTCTTTTCGGTTGGATTTGTTTTGAAAAGATTTGGTTTTCAGATAAGTTTTTGATAGCAGAAGAGTTTTTGCATTTTCTAGAAAGATCTAGGCAGATCTGGCTTTTACTTCAGTTGAAAAAATATAGCCCTTTTAATTATCTTTCAAACAAGCTATTAACATTTAAATCGGATCTCTGGATTAAAAGTTATAGTTGTTTTTATCTATATTGATTGTCAGTTTGAATTGTCAATTTTGTTAACTGGCAGTTGTCCAGCGAAGGTTCTTTTTTAGCCAAAATTTTTTGAACTAAACTAACTGTCAGTATAAGGTTCGACTTCGAACTGTTGTTTTTGAGTTTCTGTTTTAACTGGTCGTTTTTGCGGTCGAAACTGACTGTCAGTATGAGGTGTCAGTTTCCATATACGACCACAAATGGCTAGCAAAGTTTTATCCGTGATTTTTGTCAGCCGTTGAGGTAGACACTAACTGTCAGTTTCATAAACTGACTATCAGTTTGTGCTATTTTATTTCCATATACGACCTTAAACGGCTATAGCTGAGTTTACTCCGGATTTTACTTCTTTCTAGTCGTGACCCAAACTGACTGTCAGTTTGCATTGTTGATTTTACAGCTCGTGCACAACGGCTCTTTTGTTTCTTGAGGCTATAAATAGAGATTTTGAGCTATTGTTTCATACACCAAGTAGCCTTCTTCTCATACATACACTTGAGTATTTGTTTTGGAGTTTAAAATCTTGATCTGTTGATCAAGTCGTGAGGTTTTGAGATTCACCGAGTTTTCAATTCATATCATTTGCATACTTAGAGTTTCTCGGTGCGTGCTGGAGGTCTAGCAGAGACCTTGCTGCTCATTACTCTTGGTGAAAGCCCTTACCTAGACGGTTTGGTGGCGTAGCCATTGACCTCTCTAGTTCGGAGATTGTTGGAGAGGCTCGGCGTGTTTGTAAAAGGCATCAGTGCTCGCCTTTCCGGAGTGGACAAGAAGCAACCACTAGTGAGTAATATCCTTCGTGGATATTGAAGCAAAACTCATTCTTTTGAGTGCTTCAACGAGGATTAGGGGAGACCGGACAAGTCTCCGAGACCTCGGGAAAAAATCTTGTGTTTGTCTTCTACTCTCTTTTATTTTGCAATATGTATTCATTTGTTCTTTCTTTGCAAAAGTTGTTCTAAATTTGAAGTTTTTAAAGCCTCCTATTCACCCCCCTCTAGTCGGCATCCTTGATCCTACACATCTCACATTAGAAAATCTAATTTTTTAGGATTCCTTCTACACAGCTCTATATAAAGAGAGGTATGATGGATTTTGAGGACATTACGAAAAACTATAGCTTCCATCTCCTCTAAAGTAATAGCCCCTAAACCCTTGTCGTGCGCGTTGGTGCTAGCAAACCATCATACGACGTTCCATCCGATACGTGTGGATACTGGTAGAGGCGTTGTTGCAATTGCTACGATGATCAGAACGATCGGTGAGCGGTCGTTGTCATCTAAGTTCGCTGAACCAGACGATCCACGCTGTCATCTACGTATGCTAATCAAGAGAATCCACAAACGGTTGCTGTGCACATTCGATCGCTTCACCAAATCTGCTTCCGTTGTTACAATCTAATCTATGGTCTATTACTTGTAGTCTTTGAATAAAAATTTTTGAAATTATGCTAGTGTAGCTTACTCGGTTTCCTGCACCCAGAGCTCCTTCTTGTCTTCTTCACCATGCATTTACTTCCTTGTTCTTCATAATCCAGCCATAGTCACATAGAAGCAGCAGCCACCACCCACTTGTTGCCTCCTCCCCATTACACACACTGCCATTCATATACTTATACCTCAAGCACACAATATATACATGTATGGTCAAGAGGAATACACATATATACACACTCCAGACATATTCCTGTTAATTTCATACTATACACATACTAGTGGCTCACCTTGATACACATCTACACATGCATCTCAATATTTGCAATAGCAATCTAAGGAGTACCAGGTACTAGGAACCTAGTTACAGTTTTTTCAACATCTGCTGGGCAATAATACCCAATCAACTACATCAGTAAACACACTAATCAACTCTATTCACATCCCTGGTGAAGAAACCCAATTTAGTTCTATGCAGTCACTGTGGAAGTAAACCAAGATTTATCCTATTCCAGGAACCACAAAATCAGTACAAATCCTCAATACACATCTCTATTGAATATATAGTTGCATTATTAGTTCTGAACCCAAATCCATCAGATGAAACGATCCTCTTGCTGTCTGATTTCCATACCAGGTGATTGTTCTAAGCTCATCCTTCAGTCTCTTAAATTTTATCTATACCTACACCTTTGAAATTATTGCTAAATCCTAGTAAAATTACTCCAATTCTTAGTTCAGTCTGGTACTGCTTTGGCGACACTGTTTCGTCTTCATTTTTTAGTACTACGCTATTGCCAGTCATTGTTCTGTTGTCAAGTTTCGTTGTTGAGCTCTGGTGAGCATCGACCGAACCCCAAACTCCTCCTACCGTGTTCCTTAGTTGAAATCAACCACCTCAGTACAACTCCAGTGAACAGTCGTTGTCGGAATGCTGTTTTTGCCCACGGCAGCCATTTTCTCTGTGCCCTCCATTGGACTATACTAGCGACCAAAAATAGAATTTTTTTATGAATAAACCAATAAAAAAATAATTACAAAAATAAACCAAAACTTTTAAAAATTACAAAAATGACTCTCAATTGCGACCAAACGCTCATGACCTTCAGTCGCGACCCCGGATCGAGACTGACAAGGTGGCAGCGCCCAAACACCCCACTGGCCCAGCCACCTACCACATCACCCTTCAATCGCGATCCTGGATCACGACTGAAACGTGCGGGTTTCAATCGCGATCTGGGATCACGACTGAAGGGCATTTGCTAGGGTTTTGGTGTGTTTGTGCGTTTGGGTCTGACCGCTTGGGTTTGGGTGTGTTTTGGTGTGTTTGTGCACTGTGCGTGTCAGAAGAATGTAGGCGATAATGCACATACAAATTGATGAGCTATGGTTTTAGTTGCAACCTCGTGTCGTAAGCATTTAATCGTTGGTTGGATGTCCATGTTGGAAAGCCGAAAAGCGGAATAGACGAAAGACTAATAATAGAAAAGCTGAAAAGTGTAACAGATGAAAATGAAGAACCATTAAAAAGTTGAAAAGACATAAAGTCAACAAAATGTCCAAAACCGGTGGAAGCCCTATGAAAAACTACTGCCCTCTCCCCCTCTTCGGCCGACCCTGATTCTCCGATGGCGTGTAGCGAGAAGGGGGCTGACGATACCTAACACGCCGTCTCCTCGCTGGTGGTGCCTGCATAGATGGCGTAGCCTGCGGCAGCTATGTCGGCTGTGTAGGTGGTGGAGCATCGTGAAGCTGTGATGGCTGTGTAAGATGTTGCTGGTGCCACACAAGAGGGTACACCTGTGCTAGGATGTCGTGCTGCGTCGCACCCTGCCCCTCGTCCACCGCCAAGTCCTGAGCCAGTACATAGTCTAGGTGGACCACACGCACGGCGATATTGAGCTCTTCGTCTGTAGAGCTACTAGACGGCACGGGACGTGGCTGGGGGGTGGCGAGTGCAATGACAACGGGCGGTGGACCGGCGGTACATGCGATGTAGAAGGACCGAGCACCGACGGTGATGGTGGGGGAATCACGGTCAAGTGCGGTGGCAACAGCACTCTGAAATTGATAAGAATCTGATCGACGCGCCACTCAACCTCTGCACAATGCACATACACATCGTCGCTGGGCACGAGCCCATTGTCGCGGATCCTGATCATGTCACGTGCACTGGCAGAGACAGCGTCGATGGTGTCGAGCTGCATACACAAATTAATGCAATTATGGAATGAAAATCCATGTGAAAGTAAAGTTGCAGGAGTGGATTCGACATGCAAGGTTTCGGTCGTAGCCCTCGTCGATGGTGGTAGGAGGGACAGGCTCATCAGGCACAGGCGGTGGACCGCCCGGCACTCTGTAGAACGTGAGAGGTCGGTACCACGCGAGGTACGAAAAATGGATGGCGTGGCTGTAAGGACTATCCTCCATGACCGTCTGTGTGTGAGCCCGATCCATCCACTCCTCCACATAGGGGCGCTGCCGAATGACGAAATCGTCCCTGCGATTCCCCTTCCTCGATTGCCTGTGGATAAAATAAATTAGTTACATAAATAAAGTACAAAGTTAAGCACGAAAGTAATATAAAACTGTGATAAACATACTCGTGAATATGGCGTGGGATTTGTTGGGGAGGCGGCACAAGAACACGCTGGCGCGGCCCGAACTGGCGCATGACTCGCTCAGGCGAGTAGCCCTCAACCATATGAGAGAAAACGAGCAGAACCTGGGTACGCTAGTAAGCAGCATCCTGCGTACACAGCGAAGAAAGGCCTGCTAGGGTGAGGGTCTCGATGTACTACTATGTCCACGGATGCCAAATCATGTTGTCATCAAGCAGCAGATGAAAACTCATGGCGTACAAAGGGTAGCAAAGGTGCGCCTGATCCATTGACCATCTCAAGCTCAGCCTGGCCCACCTCCATCCCATCGCGGGGCTGTCCCTCATATGATGGCCCATCGCGAACTAAACTCGCGACACCAGCGGTCAACTGACGGGGAAATGCTCGTACGACCACAGCTGCACGAGTATGGCGCACCCGGCGAACAGAGAGTTCACCTGATCTCTACTCGTGGCGCCGCACAAACCCCTATAGGTGTGACTGAGCACAGCGGACTCGAAACTGATCTGCGGCACGTGGCCCAGCTTGAAGTTCGCAATGAGCAGAGAGAGCTAAACAAACTGCCACTCGCAGATGTCTCTATGAGTGCCGGGGAACAGCAGCCACCCAAACAGGTACAACAAGTATGCCTCAAGGTGGCCCCTGAAGACCTCCTCTGGAGCGGCCACAAGGAACGCAGCGTCACGGACTGCGCAGGTAAGTCTGGGGAACTCCCGCAGTCTGCAGCTCTATCGGTGGCTGCGGGGATGTCCCCACGGATAGGCAGGTTGAGAAGTATGCTGACGTCCTCCAGCATGATGGTGAGCTCGCTGAAACTGAAGTGGAAGATGTGTGTCTCGGGCCTCCATCGATTGACAAGCGCACTAATCAGGGCTTGATCGAATGGGAATCGACGAGCTCGATCTACCATGCGGGCGAATGGAATCAGTACAGCCTCAAGCAAATGAGGCACAAACCGGTCATCCATGGGCCACATCTCTCACGGTGTCCTCATGTACAGAGAAGGCAGAACGGTGCCTTGCAGAAGGCGCCGAGCACAATGACGCTAATGGTGGTGCTGATCAATCAACTCAAGGAGCTACTGGTCGTCCGCCATACCTGCATTTATCACACATTGGTCGTGACATTTGAACATCACACAATTAACAGATATTACAGACGTAGTTAATGAAATTCACAACATCACAGTTAACAGATATTATAGACGTAATTAATGAAATTCACAACATCACAATTAACAGATATTACAGACATAGTTAATGAAATTCACAACATTACATTATAGTAGTACTCAAAGAAATTGAAAACAAATTATACAGATAGACATTCGTTGCTTCATTTCACCGAAGATGTCGACGTGCCTGCCACCTGCGGGCATCGGTTTCTTGTGTACCCAGGCTGCCTGCACACAGTGCATCTGGAGGGCATGTCCACACTCCGCCGCATCCATGTCATTGCGTATCCGCCTGACTCGATGTCGGCCAGCATGGCCAACAAGGAACCCCTTGTCTGAGATCCACGTGACGGCATCTTCCGGCGAAAGCTCTTGATAGTTTCCTCTCACCGCAAACTCGTGGAAGACACCCTCCCACATTTTCAACAAGTACTGCAGAGTATAATATTCTAAGATGTACTGTGTCGCATTGATTCTACGAACTGCGCATGCAGCGATAACATGGGAGTAAGCAAGGTGAAGCAGTTAAGACTTGTTGCACGTACATTCGGCCTTTCCATTTGCGATCGTACATTCGTGGACCCGGCCTGCTCTCAATGTGCCATGAACAAATCTCTGCCTTAGCCTAACATCGTAGTTTCCATTCAAACGGCTTAGCACTGTGACATCGTGTGTCAAGGCCTTCCTCGTCCGAAACTCAAGGTAATCATGAACCTTTCTAGACTAGTGCACTGCAGGATCGTGCACAAGTACTCTTGCCACCGAACTCTGACTGTCGTAGTATGCTATTGTGCGGTAGAATGTCATCTCAACTAAGGCAGTGAGTGGTAAACATCGCACACCTTTCAAGACAAAATTGTACACCTCAACAAGATTTGTCGTCATGAGTCTGTACCATACCCCAGCAGTGTCGTGTAGTCCTTTGGTTTGGGCTGAATCCACTGAGTGAAACTTAAACTCCTCTTGCCATTCCCCTCGCCAGTAGCATCGCCATCTTCCTGTTCACCTGGCTCGTGGCATTCCTTCAACGTACTCTCTTCCAACGACTTCCAAATAGTCAAGAACTTTGACTCTTGGTTTTGCTTGGCAAGGACTTTGAACACCTGCATCATGCGCTTACTCTTGAAACGGGTGTGAAAATTCAAGGCAAGATGCCGAGAGCACCAACGAATCTGAAGGTCATCCCATGTCATAGATGGGTCTATTCCAGATTGCATGTACTCTATCGCACTCAGCATTCCTCTGTTTCGATCGTGGATTAAGCACACGCGTGCCCGATCGTTGACACCTCATTCTTCAGCTTGCCCAATAACCAAAGCCAGCTGTTGTAGTTCTCCCCCTCGACCACGGTGTACGCTACGGGAAGAAGCTGGTCGTTGACATCAGTTGCCATGGCAGTTAGTAGAGTACCCTGGTATTTGCCGGTCAAGAACGTCCAGTCAATGCAATTCACGGGTCTCATGTACCTAAAAGATGCAACGCACTGTTGGAATGCCCAGAAAATCTCTGCAGTACCATGCATCCAGGTATGACAGAACCATACGAATCGATTGCCAGCGTATCAACAATCTCGGTGACTGTGCCCAGATTTGCTTCGCATATGCGCCGAAGGAGCCACGGTACGAGATTGTATGCCTCAACATATGTCCCAAATTGCTCCTCTAGGGCCCTCTGTTTAGCCCTCCATGCCTTCGCATAGTTGATCTTGTACCCGTGCTTCTCGACGACATGTGCAACAATCACTTTCGGTGCCATTGCCGTATTTTCTTTCAGTATTGGGAGTATCAAACTGGCAACAAAACCAGAGGTGATATTTTTGTGCTGCAGCAACATGCCCTCCGTCAGACATCTGTGGTCGCACACGTTGGTCACATGGAAGAAAGGCTCATCTTTTGGCCAGGTGACACAGACGAACCACGGGCAGTCACCGACTAAGCACCTCGCAGTCCACAGGCTAGGATTTGATTTGCCCACCCGGGATGGCCTATTCAGCGAAACAGCCCACATTGTGATGGCTTTTTTTGCATCTTTCTTGCTTCGAAACAACTACTTGAGTTGGATAGTTGTTTCATTGTAAAACCATCGCGAATTCAGATCTTCAGGAACCACAGCAAACACCAAGAATGATGGATCAGTCCATTCATTCATAGGATTTTGCATTTTTGTTGGTTCTTGGGAGATTCGTACGTATCTGACGGATCAGTATAGTCATCCTCATTAAAATTCTCCTCCAACTCAGGGAATTCATTAGTTGCATCTGCTTGATTGGCACTAGCATCGGCACTACCATTGACACTGGCATTGGCACTACCATCGACACTGCCATCGACACCTTCATTATGGACATTAGCGGTGCTCTGTGCTCTTCGTACGGAATGACTGTCTTTCGAACTTTGTACGTTCAAGATTTCAACATAAAGTACAAAGACTCCACCACTATAAGTTGGATTTGTTACAAATCGTACAAATGAATCCACGATTTGTCTCCTCTAAGTCTCTTCAACACCCATTTATTTCCCTCCAGCACTAGGCCTTCAACCCTGATACTATCCTTCACAGGATTGAGTTGTAAAAACTCGACTAATCACATCTCCAAATCACTTAAAGACATTGATTGTGGCTGTGCCATTTGACCATAAACATGCGTACAAGCACTTAAATCATCACTGTTGGCTCCATTACAGATTATACCAGCTCCGTAATAAACGGAGACCATACTCGGTTGCTCCATAGCCTAGTCAATTTAAATTTTCGTATTAGGTTAAAAGATTAATTTGTTATGATTATGTGGAAATCCTAAGATAAACCTAATATTACTCTAAACCCTGTTGCGAACCAGGAAATATGAAGGTCGCCTAAACAAACATATATTCATGCAAGACCACAGACAATTCTAAACATCCTAGAGTGAAGCGGAAATTTAAGTTTTTACCTGTCCTAAATCTTAGGGTGAAGCGGAAATTTAAGTTTTTATCTGTCCTAAATCCTAAGGTGAAGTGGAAATTTAAGCTTTTACCTCTCCTAAATCCTAGGGTGAAGCGGAAAAGTAAGTTTTTAACTATCCTACATCCTAGTGTGATACAAAAATTAAATTTCTAATTTTCCGTAACCATAAAATAAGATAAATACTTAAATCGAAATGTTATCTCCATGTTAAGGCATATGCACCTCACTGCCGAAAATTGAAAAATGCAGAATCGACGAACTTTCCCTCCTTTTTTTTCTCCCCTTTTTCCTTCCTCTTCTCTTCCCTTCTCTCTCTATGGATATTTGTTTTAGAAATTTGGTCAAATGAGTGTGAAAATGACTTTTCTTAAAAGGACAGTACTTATATACTGGCATGCTGATCTGGGATCGCGACTGAAACCCGCACATTTCAGTCGCAATCCGGGATTGCGACTGAAGGGCGACGTGGCGGGTGGCTGGGCCAGCGGGGCATTTGGACGCTGCCACCTCGTCAGTCGTGATCCGGGGTGCTTTTTTTGAAAAGTGCGATTGAGAGTTATTTTTGTAATTTTGAAAAGTTCCGGTTTATTTTTGTAATTATTTTTTTATTGATTTATTCATAAAAAAATTTCCCAAAAATATGATTCTTTCCTTCCTAATCCGGACCTCCCAACATTAGAAACATCTCCATTCAGAATCTTGGATTCTTTGTTATTACGAGTTTTTTTTACTGTTAACCCGTATTTAAATATTAATTGCAGAATTGACCCACAGTTGTAAAAAATTGCAGAAATGGCCTGCCACGTCAGCTTGTTGAGCTCTGGGAGCTCGACAAGCTGCAAGTCGCACGGAAGCTACTAGTCGTGGCCGTGGAGCACGACTAGGGCTTGTCGTGCCTGTGAGGCACGACAAGCTCTTGTCGTGCTCCACGGCCACGACAAGGCCACCACAACATATCGTATCTGCAGAGTTCGACAAGGGTTTTCATAATATTTCACAAATAATAAATGTAAACTTATACATTGTTGATTTATTTGTAATCTGATTTCATAAATAAATGTAAACTTATATATTATACTCATCTAACAAGAGATTTGATAAAATACGACTTGATTTGATGATTTTCGATATAAACTGAAAATAGGGTACTTTAGGGTAAAATAAGTCTGAGTTTTGTCGATTTTGAATTATGGCCTTTAAAATGTGATTTTGTAATCTGCACAGAAGAGAAAATTGTATCAAATAGCATTTGAAAAAGATTTGCTGAAGAAATTTTGAATTTGGAATTAATCTGAAGATTTTAGCCTTTTTGGGTTTGTAGATATCAAATAAAGGACTAAATTACGATATAATTTGGACTGATATGTGAAAACGGCTTAGATGATACGATTTGGCTGCCAACTTTCTGGATTAAGGTATTGACATACCCATGATCATAATCCAAGAATAATCTGATCTGGATTAGGGCAAGATTTAGCTAAATCTGAGTTATGAGTATTTAGGGTAATTAGAATCCTGTTTTCGAAAACAGAATAGGATTGATAGATCTGAGATTTAGAGATGGAATTGAATCTGGCTTGTAAAGACTTTTATGTTTGGCAGTAACAAGATCAGTTCAACCCTAATCTATCTCAAACCCTAAAATATCAAAATCTATTCTGTGAACCCAAATCAAGATCAGTGGGGATTCGAACCCAGGTGGACAATGAGGTAGAAGAGAGTTCCCACCAGCTGGGCTAGGAGTTTTTCCCATCATACTGTACATACATAAATACATACATACTGTATAGATATATATATATATATATACACACACACATGCACATATATATATGTATATGTATATGTATATGTATATATATCTATAGAAATATACGTAAGTATGTATCATATAATAAAAATATATAAGAAATCTAGTGAACTGCATGATTCATTTTGAATGTAACACAATGGAAAATAAAAGTGTTAGTACATGTCCGCTATGGGTTCGGACGACCCCTCTTATGCCCATGCCCATGTCTATCTCTCTGAAAAGGCGATGGTGAGTACGGATCAGGTGGCACATGTGATCGCTGTCCAGCCGCGGTAGAAGGACCATGCCGCTCAGTACCTGCATGACCCTGAGATGGCTGTGTCGGTGGAGGGTGATCTTGGAGTTCGGTAGGCGTCAACTGATCCGGTTGGTAGTACTGATGTGCATGAAGGTTGTGCAACCCGAACATGTGCGAGATCCACTCCTGGTTGTCCTGCTGTGGTGCCACCCCACTGGGGTCGGCCCCCTGCGGAGCGTAGTACCCACGATCGTCATCCACATGCATGTGGTCGTGGGCGGGATCCCCCCAACTGTCCCAAGTAGACCTCCAAGGGATTGAGTATCTCTGTCCCTGGAGAGCCTGCTCAATATGAGCCTGGCCGCAATCCTCATCAGCCGCAAACCGCTCTGCCAACGCTCTACTCGCATCGTCCCTGTCTTGACGACGAATGTCGTCCTCGTGTTGACGACGGATGCCGTCGTCGTCATCAGAGTCATCTGAATCGGGAGTGAGATGTGTCGACGGGCCCCCAATATGCAGATCTCTGCGTCGAGCACTGTGCACTGACGAGGAAGGATGAAGCCGAGACGGGCCGGCGGACGTCCCTGGTATGTCACCTCCCCAAGTCGGCGATGTGTCACGATGACTGCGCCGTGCTGATGAAGTGCTCTGTCGAGCACCACCCAGGCTAGGCCGGGCTGACATCGGGCTAGGTGGCCGGGCCCCTCTCCGGTGTGGAACCGATGCATCTGTCTTTCGGCCACAAGTAGCGTCGAAGAAAATTCGTTGTGCTGCTACACGGATGGAATGTAGGACAGCATGCGCCATCGCCTTGAAGCGTGGAGGACCTTCCAAGCGAGACGACAGGTTTGCCGCTTGGCTGTCGATGCCCAACGCTAAGTCACCCTGCACATGCGAAACTCATATGGGAACTATGGAAAAATAGATAAGATAAGAGACCAACATAAGTATCCAGCGAAGACGAACGTACCGAGCGATGTATCCGACCTGGGAAATGAACATCAAGGCCGAGTCGAAGACTGTCTTGATGTGATAGTTCTGTCGGCGATCGGGGGGCCGCACGAGCGAGTCGCGTGCGGGTGCGCGGCACGTACCACTGAAGATAGGCCTAGGACGTCCCAGGGTCATACGGCCGCTCCTCCACAACAACATCCGTCGCCGCGTGGTCCTCCCACTCGTCGACCCATTTGGAATTCTTGATCTGCCAGTTGTCATAGTGCTTTCCTCTACGTGTTTGTCTGCAAAAGGTGACGCGATGCACATAAAGCAAAGAAATAAACAAATATGAGTGTGTACATGAGATATAGAAAATGTTCGAGGCATACACGTGAATCTGCCGCGGGAGATGGCGTTGTCGATTTCTTTCCGGGGGCGGTATCTGCTGATGTAGGCCGAATTGGCGCATCACCCTCTCCGAAAAATACGGCTCCACCACATGTGAGAACACCATGTGCCGGCGTGTAAGCCAGCAGTCCTGGCCCGCGGTGCAATGCGAGGAAATGCCATGCGGTGCAACCTGCGAGATGTGCTCCGGTGTCCATGGCCGCCATATGACGCGCGCGTCCGATAGGAGATCAAACTCTCCCAGGTACGCCAAGTAACAGCGGTGAATCTGTGATGATGACCACCTGGGCCGACCTCCCAGCCAACGGGCTCCCATGGTCGGCCGGTCCACCCAATCATCATAGTCGGCTGGCGCAACGTACAGATGGATGGGCCGCTGTAAACGCGGCCGACCAACGGGGAAGTGCTCCCATGACCACAGTTGCAGCAGTACAGGGCATGCGGAAAGCAACGATCCAGCTGCGGTCCTGCAGCATGCCTCGCAAAGGCCCCTGTACGTCGCGCACAACACTGCCATCGCCCAGTTGTAACGCGGCATGGCCCCTGCGTCGGCATCGACGATACTCTCGACCAGAGGAATGAACCACGTGTACACAGTGTCACCGTGCGTGGAAGGGAACAAAATATACTGCAGCGTCACCAGCAAGTACGCGAAGAGATGCTGGCGAACTACATCGGCGGGGGCAACATCGGGGCACTCACGGTAGCGCGCCAGAAATCGGTGGGGGACACCACGCCTGGATGCCGGGATCTCGTCGTCGTGGTTGGCGATGTTGAATCGGAGGTGCATCTGTGCGCGCCAATCCAGGCGTGCTGGCCGGGGGACGATGGGATGTCCACTGCCAGGTAAACCAAGCAGCATGCTCACATCCTCCAGCGTGACTGTCATCTCCCCCCAGCGGAAGTGGAAAGTGTGGGTCTCCAGACGCCATCGATCTACCAATGCGGTGATCAACGACCTGTCCAGTGTGAGATGCTGACCTATCTGCAGCATACGGGCGAACGGCAATAAACCTGCAGCCCGCAGGATGGGGATATAGCCCTGATGCAGAGGCCAGTACTCCAAGGGAGCACGGACTACCAGCGGCTCCAAGTCCCCGCCCTCGGACAAGATGCGGCTGCGATGGCCACGATCACATGTACTGCTCAGTAGCTCTGGAAGATCTCTATCTCCGCCAGCCATGCCTGTCAAAACATAAAACATGAACCATTATTGAAAGTAACATAAAATACATCGGGAACCGTTATTGAAAGTATCGTACCCATGGATAGCACACGACATGAAAGTAACATAACATGAATCATATTACAAGGTTTCAAACAGATTACAACAATCCAATGCAAATGATAAGCGTATTACAAAGTTTATTACAAGGCTATGTCGATGGTCCGGGTGCATTCAAACAATCCTTCCTGCTATGTCCGGGCTGCCTACAGATCGAGCATTTCCTAGCTCGTGAGCTACCCCCCTGTGACTCATCCATGTCATTGTGTATTCGGCGTGTCTTCCGTCGCCCTAGACCCGTTCGCTTTAGATTTACATCTGGGATCCAGGTAGTCTCGCCAGCAGGGATAACTCTGTAGTCACCGAGCGTCATAAAAACTCTCCACACGCCACTCCATGTGTTTGAAAGGTTGTCGAGGCTGAAGTACTCCGAAAGGTAAGGCGCAGGGCTCACACCGAGCGCCGCACATGAAGCAAGGACATGAGAGCAGGGCTTGTGCAGTAGCTTCGGTTTGTTACATGAGCACTCAGCGACATCCCCAAGAATGACCTCGTGCACCCGTCCAGGTCTCAGTTGGCCGCTCACGTTCTTCTGCCGAAGGCGGACTTGAATGATTCGGTGCAGTCTGTTTATAACTGTCACCTCGTGCCGCTGGGCCTTGTCTATGCGGGTAGTCAAGTACGACTGCACAACATCTGGCAAGGTTCTCATGGGATCGTCGACTAGCGTTTTGGCGGCTACACTTCTGTTGTTGAAGTACTCGGCTGTGCGGTACCATGTCATCTCCACTACAGCAGTCACCGGCAAACACCGGACTCCCTTCAACACATAATTGCACACCTCTGAAAGGTTCGTCGTCATTATCCCAAACCTTGCGCCATCTTCGTCGTGCAGCAAGGACCATTTCTCGATGTCCTTGTCCTGAATCCATTGGGAAAATTTGCTGACGTTCACATCATCGGCAGCATTACTGGCCCTCCTCGTGGAGTACTTCACTGTCAGCGCCTCCAATTTGTCGAACACAGCCTGGAACTTCCTCGGTTGATTTTGCATGCACAGCCGCTTGAACAAATCCATGATCTGTTTACTGCGGAACTGTGTGAAAAGGTTTGCTGCAATGTGCCGCATGCACCAACGGCTGCGCACGTCCTCCCATTTGTACGGAGCATCTGGGGCCCCGCGCATTACCTCAATGGCATGGAGCAGCCCTCGGTGGCGGTCCGATATGATGCACACCTTCTCTCGATCACCAACAACCGCCCGCTTCACGTTGACCAGAAACCACAACCAACTTTCCGAGTTTTCAGACTCGACGATGGCGTACGCCAATGGAAGCAGTTGGTCGTTAGCATCCGCAGCAACAGCAATGAGGAGACAGCCCTTGTACTTTCCAGTCAGGAACGTACCATCCACGCATATGACTGGACGACAATAAGCAAATGCCTCGATGCACTGGCGGTATGACCAGAATAATCGACGGAGTACCCGAGTGTTCTGTATGGGGCTACCATCTCGACGTGTAGCTGGCTGATCGAAGAAATCTAAAAATGTGCCTGGGTTGGTCTGAGCGATGTTGCGCAGCAACCGCATCACATTGTTGTAGGCGTGGTCGAATGTGCCGAACATGCCCTCAATTGCCTTCTGTTTTGCTCTCCAGGCCTTTCCATACCTTATAGTGTACCCACACCTATCGGCAACTTGCTTCATTATTTCTCTCGGCATTATCGAAATGTTCTCTCGCACAGCCGGCTGGATGATATTACCGACGTACGCCGACGTTAGGTTCCTGTGTCTGTCCAGCGCCTCCGTGAGCAGGCATGTGTGTGCGGTAACCCTTGTCACCACAAAACCGATGTCGTCCTTCGGCCGCATCGCACGAATCTTCCATGGGCAGCCTGCTGTTACACAGGCTGCTACAAAAAGGTTGGGGTTTGACTTGACGACCTTATATTGCCTGTTAATTGCGAGGGACCAGCTCGCCACGGCATTCTTCAGATCTTCCTTGCTTTGAAACTCCTGCTCTACTTGTAAGCCACCGTGCTCGAAAGACCACCTCGAACCCTGATCCGTTGGCAACACAGCTTGACTGTATGCTGAGTGATCTAGCCACTCCTGCGGAGGACCAGGAGTATCGTCATCAGAGCCATCGGATGCCTCCGAGTCCGTCGAATCATCTTCGTCGGACACTGATGGAAGGCAATCCAGTACCTCGCACACATCTACGCGAGTATGGCAGAATACATCCGACCACTCGCTAGCCCTGAATCTCGCAGGACCGGGCATGACGCTTGGCTCACCCTCCACCGCACTCTCGGCTGCTCGTACGTTGCAGAACTGCACATACATCGCGAACTGGCCGAGCAGTCCGCCATGGGGGTCTTCCACTCTTCGAATAAAAGAACTCCAAGATTTGTCCCCTTTAATTTCGCGCAGCACCCAGTATGGCTCATTATCTACCTCACGAACGATGAGCCCTTCGATTAGAGCCATTTCATCGCGAGGCCGCTTCCCGAACATATTCAGGATCCACAAATTCAGGTCTAGAAATGAGGTGTTATGTACACTCAGCTCGCCCGTCACATACTGGCAACGACTCATATCAACCCCACTTTGCCCCTCGCGAATTATGCCGTCACCATAAAATATGGAAATTTTGTTCGGACTATCCATTCCCTACACACATTCATCTCACGCGTAAATAACATGACACCATTACACACATGCACATAGATCCTAAAACCATACATACACATATACATTTAAAAACATAATTTATAAACATAGAGCATGCATACATGCATGTAATTGAAAATAACCTAGTTTCATAATTTCTAAATACATACACATATATATTTTACAAAACCTAATTCTTAAACATAGAGTATGCATATGCACAATTAAAAATAACCTAATTTTAAAAAACATAATTTCTAAACATAGAGCATGCATGCATGTAATTGAAAATAGCCTAGTTTCATAATTTCTAAATACATACACATATATGTCCAAAACCTAATTTTTAGACATACAGTATGCATGTGCACAATTAAAAATAACCTAATTTTATATTTTCTATTGTGTGCACATAGTTTCTAAAATGAAATACACATACATTTAAAAACCCTATTTTTCCAAACATACACACATATATTTCTAAACATACAAACATATATTTAAAAACCCTATTTTTCCAAACATACACACATATATTTAAAAAACTTATTTTTCCAAACATACACACATATATTTCTATACATACAAACATATATTTAAAAACCCTATTTTTCCAAACATACACACATATATTTAAAAACCCTATTTTTCCAAACATATACACATATATTTCTAAACATACAAACATATATTTTTCTAAACATACAAACATATATTTAAAAACCCTATTTTTCCAAACATACACACATATATTTAAAAAACCTATTTTTCCAAACATACACACATATATTTCTAAGCATACAAACATATATTTAAAAACCCTATTTTTCCAAACATACACATATATATTTAAAAAACCTATTTTTCCAAACATACACACATATATTTAAAAATCCTATTTTTCCAAACATATACACATATATTTCTAAACATACAAACATATATTTAAAAACCCTATTTTTCCAAACATACACACATATATTTCTAAACATACAAACATATATTTAAAAACCCTATTTTTCCAAACATACACATATATATTTAAAAAACCTATTTTTCCAAACATACACACATATATTTAAAAACCCTATTTTTCCAAACATATACACATATATTTCTAAACATACAAACATATATTTAAAAACCCTATTTTTCCAAACATACACACATATATTTAAAAAACCTATTTTTCCAAACATACACACATATATTTCTAAACATACAAACATATATTTAAAAACCCTATTTTTCCAAACATACACACAATATTTAAAAACCCTATTTTTTCAAACATACACACATATATTTAAAAACCCTATTTTTTCAAACATATACACATATATTTCTAAACATACAAACATATATTTAAAAATCCTATTTTTCCAAACATACACACATATATTTAAAAACCCTATTTTTTCAAACATACACACACATATATTTCTAAACATACACACATACATTTCAAAAACCAATTTTCCAAACATACAAACATATATTTAAAAACCCTATTTTTTCAAACATACACACATATATTTCTAAACATACACACATACATTTCAAAAACCTATTTTTCAAACATACAAACATACATTTAAAAACCCTATTTTTCTAAACATACACACATATATTTCTAAAATCTATTTTTCAAACACACACATACATTTATAAACCCCTATTTTCAAACATATACACATTCATTTCCAAACATACATACACACATACATTTAAAAAAATCTATTTTACAAACATACATACAAATGCACATATTTCCTAAACATATTTCTAAAAACAACATAATACCTACTCTTATAAACACATAAACATAAATATAAACCCTAATCACGTCATTAGCAACATAATTAACAGAATCTTAAATGCATTTCGAAAAAATTTACCTCTTTTCGAAGAACTCGCAATTCTCTACAACTTTCTCTTCTACACTGGATAAATTTATCGGACGGATTTTGCTAGATCTAGGACGGAGTTTTTACAAATGTGTGTTTGTGAACTGCTGGTTGTTCTGTTTTTTTGGATGAGTGTGTGTGTGAGTGTGTACTGGACCACCGAACCAGGGAAATAAAGGGGGGACCGCAGCTTGTCGAGTTTCCACAACTCGACAAGAAGATACACAATATTAAAATGTCCAGTGTTTATATAACAGATAAGTTCCTTAGACCAACCGGCTTGCGCGCTCGCTGCTGTGTCCTCTGGCCCGGGTTCGAATCCCCGTTTCCGCAAAAAATCTTTTAAGTTGTCGAATGCTCCAGGTGCGACAACTGTTGGCAAACATGTCGTGTTCCGGACCGGCGACACGCTGTTATCGTGGTTGGGGAGCGCGACAAGAGGCTGCAGGCCAATTTTGCAAATTTTCGCAACTGTGGGTTAATTATGAAAATTTTTTTTAATTCTGGGTTAACAGTAAAAAAAACTCTTGTTATTACCGACGTCGCGGCGAGCTTCGCTTCGCTGCAACATGAGCTTACGACGCCAGACCTCCACGGCATGTCTCCATCCCATCCGAGTTCACTAATAAGTACCTCTGGGATCCCTTCTGCTCCCCACCGAGCCTTGCCAACTCCGACGAGCCGTCACCGGAGTTCGCCTCGCGCCCTAAATCGGATTCGCTTGAAAAATTGATTGTCGATTCGACTACCAGATTCAAATTAATCGGAGATTGACCAAATTGAGGTCACTTGGAGCACATCGGATTTTTTTCCGCTGGCGAGCTTCGTCGGAGTGCGCTAGCGACGGTGGTTTGAACGATTTCCTCTGTTCTCTTCTCTGGACCGCCGCGCCATCGTTACGTCGCCGCACCGTTGTTACCGTGCTTGGGATAAGTACGTGAGGTAGCACTCGCCGTGACTCCGTTGTTGTTTTCGCCAGAGATGGCCGGAGACTGCCGGGCACCGCTGTCCTGGTACCACGGCGCCGGTGGATTCAATTTGAACTTAATTAGGAGCTCAGCTCCAGCTCTTAGTCAACTTCAGTTCTGAGACGAGCTCCAACTCCAAAATATAAATTGAATTAGTTTTCTTTTGATTTAATTGAAGTTCTAATTCAATTTAAATGGAATTTTAATAGAAATTTCACCAAAAATTACTTTAATCAGTAGAAATCATATTATAAAATTTCTAAACTTGATAACTTTTTTTAAAAAATAATAAGCTAATCTAATTTCCCTGAATTGTAATAATTTAGTTTGAATGCAAATTAACCATGTTTACAACTGCAATTTAAATTAAAGGTCTAAATTTAATTCATCCAATAAAATTTTCTCAATTTCAATTCTATTCCACATAAACTGTGCTAAATCCAATTTAGTCAAAATTCGGATTAAAACTAATTCGAACTCAAAACTCAATCAATTCAAATTAAATTATTTAAAATCTAGCTTCACTCAAATGGATTGAAATTAGAAATAAGTTTTGATTAAAAACTATATTTCAACTGTTATTCTAAGAAACCAGTTTCTTTTAAAACTATCAAGGTCAAATGAATTCTAATATATTTTAACTTAGAAAAAATAAAGTTAGGTTAAAATAATTTAAGTTAACCCAAATGCTAATTTAAATCAAAACTTAATTAGATTATCTTTAATATAACATAAAATCCATGGATATTATTAAACTTAAAATGATAAAATATTAAACTAATATATTCAATTTTTAAACTTAATCCCAAGATGTAAAGATTCATTTTGTTATAAGAATGAATGTTAAATCCTTATAAACTAAAAATATTTTTTCTTAAATATTATATTGACAAGACTCTTCATTTAGCTCAATCAGTTCCAAACATACTACCAATTGAATAGTAAAATTGATTAGACCCTTAAAATCTTATAATTCAATTATCTTATTTTCAACTCACATCTCCACTTTACTAATTTCCTTGTAAATTAGACCCTAACCTTTACCTTCGACTTCTCTAGATTCTATTCCTGATGTCAGATTCATCTTGCTTGTCTAATTTCACCATATAATCAGATTTAATCTATTTTGGCCATTCACCCTCATCACCTAACCCAAGCCTTTATCCTTGATCTCTTTATATTCTACTTCTGATACCAAATCCATCTTGCCCATTAAGTGTCATCACTTAATCAGACTCAAACAACCTCATCTGTTTTGTCTCATCCTTTAACGAAACTTAACTCACCTCATCCAATCATATCCACCACTACGAACTGGATCCATCTTACCCGTACCACCTCATTCCTCAATTTCCTCTCATGCATACGTGTATAATTAAGTGTATTATTTTCTTGATTGGTAACTATGTACATGATTGTGTTGGATATGATTCTAGGTTTCAAGAGAGAACCGTCGAAGAGCAAAGAAGCAACAAAATCTGAAAACACGTTAGCCAAATAAGACAAGCCACATTCATTGATCATGTTGAACCTACTATTTTGAACTATTGCTATTATTTCTTTTTCAAAATTGGTATATGTGCATAATTAGATCAATAAATGTTAAACCTGAGTAGCCAATTGGTAGTAATAGCTAAAACATGTGACCAACACTACCACATCAATAAAACCATGTACTCATCATGTCACCACCAATTTAGGGTAATAACCATATTTAAACAGTTCCACTTTTATGAATTAATTAATCACCTCAAATCCTTTTAAATACCTGTAGAGCTGAATATTATGATTTTATGAGAAATTTGTTGAATTGATGTCCAATAGTCTAGTTTGAATAGGTTGATTGTCACTTAAGTGGGGAATCCATTCTAATCGGCAAGAGGGTATGGTATTCCATATTCTATGCAGATACTGGTTTGTATGGTTGGTGTTATGAGGCATAGAGAATGTGGTGTGACCCTACCATGGACATCGGTTTTTCAGAATTAGAACCTTGTGTTATACTTGTATGCGGCATGAAATTCGTACCAACCATATACCTGATTATAGGCTTGACTTATTAATTTGCTATCTATCGATTTTTGTCCTTGTATGGTGGCCATTCTCATTCAGGACTCTAAAAAGAGTTTGGACTTTAATAAGTTTAGTTACCTAAACTTATGGCCTAAATGGGTGATGAGAGTTGTGAGTGGTGTGGACGTCTGAAACTTTGGCTTGAGTTTCATGAAAAATGAGTGAAGTACACCTATGATCGAGGTATACCTCAGAATAACAAAGTTGATTGTGAAGTCCCTTTGTCGGAATAACAAAGTTGGCTATAAATTAATACAAGCTTATGAAAGGTCTTGTTTCTCTCAGCTCAATCACATGCAAAACTGTGCATGAAATTGGGTTGAGTGTAGTAGTTGAAGGAATTGTGTGGGTAAAGCGGTACACCTTTGTAGAATTAAAAACGTATTCGAATATTCTGTAAACGTATTCAAATATTCTGTGCTCCTAGGTTCTTGGGGCCAGCTCGCGGTGGGTTCTACCTACGTCGATGTGACACAAGTATTGTTTTTGCGAATTGAACAATAAAACCTGGATGGTTAATGGATAGCCATCATGAAATCGTAAAATGCTGATAAAGTAAATTTCATACAACTATTTTTAACTACTAACTTTGTATACCTAAATATATATACTTTAGTTCTCACTTTGAATTCAAACTTATTTCCTACTCCATTGATCACCCCTTTCATGTTTATACATGTATATGTACATAAATGCACGAGATATATGTGGCTTGCTGAGTACATTATACTCACCCTTGCCCAATAACAACAAATACAGTTAAAGAGAAGCCAAAAATTGATGAAGCAAGACCAGCCGGATTTTAGAAGGGTTACGTATCGCACTCAAACTTTATCTATGGGATGGTCCCTGAGACCACTGCAACCTTTAGTTAAAACTATTTTTATAAAAGCTAAGTAGTTAGCCATGTTGGCACTATGTAAGACAATATGTATTACACCCTAAAGGCCATATATTATTATTGTGTATAAACTAACCTATTTGTGTAATTTGAGCTGACTATCTGTGAACCGCTCTATGCATGACTGCATCCTAGGTAGTCGGGGTAAATGTACACTCAGGGCTTGCTGCAGCGGGCAAATCCCTCACAAATTAGGTGTTTCTTATAGTGAAAAATTTTTAGCTCTTCGAGTTAGTTTTTGAACGAGTTAAAGAGAACATAAGTCTGATTTCTAAATCAAAAGTTATGCTCTTTTTTTTTAAAGCTGCACAGGCTGTTAGATAGAACTAGACTATCCGTATGAATGTCTGGAACATTTTAACAAAATGGTGTATTTTCAGCTCAAATTTGTTAGCACATTCGGATTTCCTGCTTAAATGTGCCGGACATTTCAACAGAAGGGGCATTTTCAATTCTAAAATTTTTTTTGTACCAGAACTATCCATATTCCACTTGGATTGTCCATGTTTATTATCAATTGTCCCCAACAGCTAGTCAACGCATTTATTAAACTAGTCGTTACAACCAACATGGATTGTCCATGTTGTAAACCTGGACTGTTCGGGTGGGTTGTTTTCAACCTATTGTTTTTGCGATGGCTAGTTCTGGTTTGGAGGCTAAATAGAGGGCTTGGAGATTCCATTTGAAGGTTTTTGCACCAGGATTCATTGACATATAGCCCAAACACATTTTAGAGTATTCAACCCTCATATGTTGCATTAAAATGAGATTATGTAGTGAGCTCATTTGCATTAATATATCATTTAGTGAGTTGAGAGCTTTGTGTGAGTTTTTTCTCATGTGTTTGAGCTTCCTAGCACTTGTTTGAAGTCAAATAAAGAGTTTGAGTCTATTACTCTTAGTGATTGTCGTCACCTAGATGATTGTGGGAGGCCGGAGAACTCTCCACCAACATAGATTGCCAGAGAGGTTCGGTGGTGTTATGAAAGTTTTGGTGTTTGCTTATCTAAAGTGAAAAAAGAGCAACCTTAGTAGATACTAAAGAAAGATTCATGAGTGACTGCTTCAATGAGGAATAGGAGAGACCCAGTGAGTCTCCAAAACCTCAGGATACATTATTGTGTCATTCAATCATCTCTCTATTACTTTGCTTATATCCCTATTTAGATTGTCATTCTTCATTTGCTTGTCACACTAGGTCACAAAAATTATTTGAACATTTGATCACTTAAGCCATAGTTTATTTAGGTTGCATTTGCAAAACTTGATTTTCTTTCATTCCTGCAAAAATTAGTTTTTAGACAAATATTTTTAAACGACCTATTCACCCCCTTCTAGGTCACCGTCCTCAATCATACATGTGTGTGGAATAGGAGTATGCTTTTCGACATCATGTATCTTGCATTATACTGCACAACATGATAGTTGATGAACGTGACTCATATTAAGGTTATGTTGACACCGGCTACGATGAGGGACCATTGACCACTCCAATAATCGGATTAACTGAAGATCTAGTACCAGAGTTCGCCGAGATACTACAAAGAAATAATGCTATCCGTGATCGACATGTGTATCACCATCTTAGGATCAATCTTATCGAACATATTTGGTAGCTTTTTGGTGTTGATGAAAATGAGTTGTAATAGAATTATTTTATTTTCCACCTATTCACATACTGTGTTCAATTAATTAAGTTGTATGGTTATTTTGATTAATTCAGTTCTTTGGTTGTTTTGATTAATTAAGTTGTATGGTTATTGATGATCATATTAATTAATTTGCTCGATTTTGTTAATACCACTTAATTGGATTAAAAAATATATCATTATATTATTTAGGCCAACTAATAGTAATTTTACATTAATTAATCAGAACAAATAAGACATTAAATATTAATTAACAAATTAATTTTATTCGTCCAAATTAATAAATTCAATGTGTTAATTTAAAATAGATGAAGAATTAAAGATTTGAGTTCCACGATCCCCATTTAAGAGGTGGTGGCTGGTGCTTATGTATTACAAGAGATGGGTGTTTGAGGTGGTGTTTAAAGTACAGTGAGACTTAGTTAAAGGTGGTAGTTGATGCTTGGGCTGCAAGAAAGAAGTGCCTTTGGAGGTATTTGGTGATGTGAAATAGATGTGAAAATTCTTAGCACCTCAAAGGTAGTGCCAACACTACTAAGGCACTGGTCTACATAACCAGAGATTTTGGGTTCGATCCCCAGTGGAGTTGTCTTTTTTTATTTAACTTTTTGTTTTAGTTTTGCTGGTTGTTCACTCAAACCTGCTACTAAATAAACTGATGTCTATTGAAAGCTGATCAGATACTGGACAAGACTCGTGGCGTTTTTTTAATCTCCACAATATCTGTTTGATTTAACAATAGAAAAATAAAAATGTACTTTTAACTCTATATATCAACAAGTAAAAAAAGGTTTTGCTAATGCATAAGTGCTTGTTTTTTCCTTATCTTATATACACCTCTTTTCATTATTGTTTATAGATTAACTCCTCTCTTTAAATCTAGTATTCTAGGGTTACTTAACCCCTTCCTTAGCATCCTGGTGGTGGGGTGGTGAGGCAACGGAGGTGCTATCAACCGTATGTGCAATAGTGGCTGGTGGCGATTGGCAAGGGAGACGAATAGCATAAGAATGGGCCGCGATGGAGGTACTATCAGTGGCGGGTGCCCTTGGCCGGTGAGGGAGGAGAAGAGGGGACAGGGGGCAATTGCCAATAGCAACATGGGAGGGAAGGAGGAGGAGGAAGAAGAGGTATGGAGGAGAATGGATGATGGAGATTAAATCTAGTTTTTTAATGTATGATGTGAATGATGTGGTTTTTTTAAAGAAAAACAGGCACCTCAGATTGGGAAAATTGATTCTACACAACTAAAATGTAGTGCCTAATACGATATGTCACTCATTTTTTTGGACTCTTTGTTATATGTCACAGGATTTTTCATACCTAATGTTATATGGCATTTTGACTAATCAACTTAGAAAAATGACCAAAAGACATATGTCAGTAGCCTCTTAGTTAGATCTAATCATAATTTTAAGTAAATAGAAAATTGAATGCAAAATTTTCAATTTTTGAAAATTATAATGCAAAATTTCAGATCTTTTTAAAACTAAAAACTTTGCATTCTAGTCTTTTTATTTTTTGAAAATCATAATTAGATCTAACTAAAGGAAAATTATAGGGGTATTTTAGTTATTTTTGAGCTGACCTATCAAAATGACATATACATTAGAGAAAAAATCCAATGGCATAAAACATGGAGTATGAAAATCAATAATATATTGAATTAGACATCAAATTTCAGTGACATATAATTAATTTCCCCAAAATATTTAGTGCGGACAATTCCATCAACTCATATTAAGTGGGTGCTTGGATTGTAGGAAAAATGGAGGAAAAGACCACTTCATTTGTTTGGACAAAAGTTGCTCCCACAAATTTCCTACCCAATATATTTCATAGAAAGAAAAAGAAAAACATTAGTTGTTACCTATATATATGGGCAAGATACAGAGGATTAGTTAGTAAAACACACTATCAAAATTGTGGGAGTTGTCAAGTATCAACACTCGATAAAAGTCACTTGGAAACTAAATTCGGGAAAGAAAATATTTTCCGAGTGGAAACTTCAAACACTCGTCAAAATGAATTTTAGATTAAAAAATATCGACGCCATGGCAGCCTCGGGCTGCAGTTGTCCTCGCGCTGCCGGCATCCTCAAGCTGTCGTCGCCGCCTCCACCGCCACCTCACCTTGCGCTGCTGTCGCCGCCTCTAAAAACAGATTTGTCGTCGCTGACTCCACTGCCGCCTCCGCCTCCATCGCTGCCGCCTCCGCCGCCTCGCACCTCCGTCGCCGCTTCGCCACTGCTGTCACTTCTGCTGCCTCCAAAGCACAGATTTGTCGCGCACTGCCAGTGCCATGTGCTTTCGTCGCCACCTCGCACTGCGTGTTGCCGCCTCGCGCCGCTGTGCACTACCGCTGCTGTAGATCGCCGCAGGTCCAAAGCACAGATCTCCGCCGTGTATTGCCACTGCCGCCTCGGGCTGCCACCTTGTGCTGCCGTCGCCGTGCGTTACCGCTTCCTTCATCGCCACCGCCTTTGCCTCGTGCTACCGTCGTCGACTCACTTCTTTGAGGATCAAAATTGAAGTGTGGGTGGGGGAGATAGAGATATTGAGAAAAGGGATGGGAGGAAAGGGTGAATTTTAAAATTTCACGAGCGGGAACGAACGAAAACTGGAGAGAGTGTTGCCGAGTGTTTTTTTCTGGTACACTCGCCAAAACCACTTGCATTAAAAGCCGTACAAACTTTTCGAGTTTTTTTTGTTCGGAACACTCGAAAAACTCCAGCTTATATTCTATCATCCAATAAAGTGCACTTCGCCCGACGTTTCTTTTACTGAACAACTCTGACAATTCTGGTAGTGACAGTCTTGCCATAGAGGCAAGAAAATTTTGTTTTCTGTCACAGAAAAATATTTTTTTGTGCATATTTTTTGTAATTTATCATGAGAAAATATGCTTTGAATATAATTAGTAGACGTGCCTAACCACATTAAATGAGCTAACAACCAAGTATGGCCTTATTTAAAGTAAAATGTATCAGAAATCCTCAAACTTAGTATAAATTTGAACTAGATATCCTCAAATTTGTCTTGATGACCTACCTAAACCTTCAAAGTTAACTTTTAAGTTAGCATATCATCAAATGTGCTTAATTGTGTGCCATGATAGGTCCCTAGACTTATTTAATTGTATAACTTAATCTTTCAACTTGTCTAATTATATTAATTAAATTCTACCATATAATTTTTTTATCACTTAACTAATAGGTGGACTAAAAGAAACAACTAAAAAAGTTAAATAACTTCTCAGTTTAAGGACTAAGTAGCACGTGCGAACAAGTTAATTAGAGGGCTTCCAAACCATTTGCCTTTTATTTTAGAGGAAAATAGCATTAAAATCAGGTTTATTATCTTTTTTGTGCAATCAAATCACTCTATTTCAAATTGGAGCAAATAAACCCCATTAAAACTTTGTTATTTTAACATGAGTAATTAGATTTCTTGGTCAATTCTCTACTAGTTTTGTTAAAATAATAATCATATCAATTGACATATAAATCTCCCATATCAATCTTCTAGGTTAGTTCCTATGTTAATGATTCAAACATATTAATTGAATTAAACACATAATTAAGTCAAGAGGTCTAATTACTGTTATTAAAATAGTAGAGGTTTTATGTACTCTAATTTTAAATAGAGAAGTTTTATTAATAAAAATCAATAATAAAAGTGTATCCAGTACTATTTTTCTTTTTTTTTGAAGTATGTTTTTGTCCCTTTCCAAGTGTGCCGATCTAAACTGGCTGTTTATTTTAGTATATTTTAACAGTTGGTCTCTCTTTCTCATTTTTGAGTTTTGTGTTTTAAGCCCACTTTCAAATGGGTCACATTTGTCTGTCTTTTGCCCGGCCCAGCTCACCTGAGCCTGACCGGCTTGGCACGGCGGCTCGAGGTTAGGGCAGAGTTCGATCTTCAAAAATCAATAAAATCTATCCTCAGCCCACAGAGTCCAAATTTGAACTTGCCCTGTTTCCCATCAGGTCTGGCCTCGCTCGGGGATGCCTGGAACCTGGAAGCCTGATGTATGTGTTAAGTTTAGACAAAGTTGAGTTCAGATTGGCCTGATACAACTGAGGTTTTTTCGTTGGTCTGATCCGAACCCGAAGATACTTATATCAAGATTAATTTGGTGGGTTAACTAATTGGCCATATTTTGGAGGATTCAAATTAGAAAAAACAAATGATGAACGGTTGGATCAATGGGCCTCAAGAACCAAAGGATCAAAATGATTGAGCTTTGAAACTGGTCTAGGAGTAAAGAAAAGGGCATGACTCAGGACTTTAACCCTCAATTTCTATCTCTTCGCCTCCTCACAAATCCTCCCTTCCCGGCATGAGCTCCCTATGAGAATGCAAATATACAATGGGCTTAATTTGAGGCCAACAGTGAGGGCTCAAATGGGCCATGATAGAATTAGGGCTTGTCTCTAATGTGTGTGGGCTTGGTTGAGATAAGTTTAGGATGGCCAGGTTGGGGTTGGACAAGTTACTCGAACCGAAGGTAAAGATAGGGTTGGACTGGACCTTTCTTCATTCGTCTACTTTGGTAAACCCTTCATCTTCATCATAGTGTTGGTAAATGTTAGGAGTAATTTTCACTTAAGTCCCCTATAAATAGCGTCATTCTCATAACAGTCCTATTTACTTTGAATTTCTTCAATTAGATCTAACATCTTTCTAAATTATTTCAATTAGGTCCGATGTTTGTAAAAAAAAAAAAAAAAATCAAGTCTACAACCTTGCCCTCTTGTCATTCTTTTTTTTCTGTTCTTTCTTTTTTTGAAAAAAAATGTATCACGTATTAATTCATTCAAAAAGGAAGAAATATAGATAGATTCCTGAATTGAGGTCTTTCGAAAGAAGCAAAGTTTAAACAGACGCTAATATATAGATGTTTTTTATATTCAAGATTTCTTATCACTACTTTCCATTCTTTCTCGATCAATCCCATTATTTTTGTCACTCCATTATATTTGTCACTTCAAGGTTGAATTAATCTATTTGATTTGTCATCATGGTGGAGGAGGAGTTGACGAAGAGAAGAGTTTTGGAGAGGCCTAAGAAGTAGGGGATGAGGAAGGTGATTTGGACATAAAGTTAACTTATACAATTATTATAATATTTAATACCTCCTCTTTCCATACAATACAAATTGAGAAGATATCAAGAAGTATTAACTAATTTATATCTTTGATTGTAATGATTTTGACAATTATAAAAAAATTCAGAGGAACACAGAAAACTCGGTATTCATCTTTTCCTTTCCCTTTTCTTTTTCCTTTTATCAATGCTTGTCACAAATTCTATGGTTGGCACTACTCGCACTTTCAGCCACACATTCAGTGAAAAAGCAGCAGTTTCATGCATTAATCTTCCACTTAGGCAGTTTAAAGTATAGTAGGGTCAACTGAAATCTAATTAGCTTGGGAAGCCAAAGAGACATAAATTTATTCTCTTCTAAGCTATTGGTTCCTTGTAAAATATAGGATATACTTTACCATGCATACGAATTAAAAAATTTGTAAATTCAATAAACGATTAAACTATTCTTATTTATAGATTTGTTGAAAATAAGAGAGAAAATACTAATATCAAAAATTAATCATAAATAATAGAAAATAGAGAGCTAAATAATAATATAATAAAGAAGATAACAACAAATTGGCATATATGCAAACCTTATATTTTGTAATAATATTGAAAAAATTATGTCTTGTATTGTGTGATAGATGTAGGATCAAGGATGGTGATCAGGAGAGGGAGTGAATAGGTTATCTAAAAACTTTTAGTTAAAAACTGATTTTTGTAAGAATGAAAGAGAACTCAAGTTTTCGCATACTCAAGCCAACTATGGCTCAAATGATCAAATGTTTAAATAAGTTTAGTGACCTATGGTGACAAGCAAATGAAGAATGGCAATCTAAATAGAGAAATAAGAAAATTAACAGAGAAATGACCAAATGACACAATGATAAACTCGCGGCCTCGGAGACTCGTCGGATCTCTCCTACTTCTCGTTGAAGCACTCACTCTGAGTCTTGTTTGATATCCAATAAGATTGCTCTTTTTCCACTCTGAATAGGCGAGCACCAAATCTTTCACAATGCCACTCGGCCTATTTGATAATCTTTGTCATTAGAGAAATCTCCAACCTCCCTCTACTGTCTAGGTGACAGCGATCACAAAAAATAATAGACTCAAACTCTTTATTTGACACTAATTAAGTACTAGGAAGTTCTAAAACATAAGGAGAAACTCACACAAAACTCTCAACTCACAAAATGCTCTATTAATGTAGATAAGCTCATTAGATAATATCATTCTAATGCAATATATGAGAGTTGAATACTCTAAAATGTGATTAGACTATATGTCAATGAATTCTGGTGCAAAAGCATACAAATGACAATCTCAAGTCATCTATTTATAACTCACCAACTAAAACTAGTCATTGCAAAATAACAAACTAAAAATAGCCTACTTGGATAGTCCGGGTTCATAACCAAAAAATCCAGAGCAGTTATAAAGACTATTGACAATGATGCAAACTAGCCGTTGAGGGCAATTGAATATGCATCCGAATAGTCTGGTCCACACACAGACAATCTGGTCCACTCAAATTTCCCGAGGCTAAAAAATACACCTTCTTGTTAAAATTTTCGGGACAATCATTTGGACACTAATATTCAAATGGACATTTAGTGTTAAACATGGACAATCATATAGACAGTCCGAATGAGTGCAACTCTCAATAAAACAGGCATAATTTTTGAGCTAAACATCGAATTTATATGCCCTCGTTGGAAATCTAACTCAAAGGCCTACAACCTGCTCAATATGAGTAATATCTAGTTCAACCTATATTACTCCATAAAATACAAAATAATCAGTGTAGCCACTTCAAAATCTACAACGGAACTGAATTTTGCAAATTTAAACATTGACCCCTTTACTAACGATCTAAATCAACTCAAAAACAATTTCATATCCTAGTGAATGAATTACACATGTATTTGAGTTTCCCACACGAGATATAATTAAGCTACTAATCTCGAACCCCTCTTTATAGTATGAAAAAAAGTAAGAAACGAGAATCTAGTGATCTAGTTGTATTCAAACACCAAGACTAATAAAATCTTATAAAATAGATCTTTAAATTTCAATTTTACTTTTAATGGAACTCGTCTATGCTTAAGAAAATTTGATCATGCATCCTCTCTGAGATAATATTCTTCACGGTTATCTCGTAATCTAATTGGAATTAAAAGACATATTTTTAACACATATATTAATTTCATGATTAGATTTGTTATTAATCACAAAAATATTCAACATGATGGATATGTTGAACCAACACCGGAGAGAATACATTTTAATGCCATATGCTTTTCAAGTGGACCTTTGCTATCGTGAACTAATTCTTGCATTAGCTCATAACCAATTTGATAAGCATTGTTTACTTAAATTAATTCTTGTAATAGCAAATAACCACTCTTCTTTGGAGTGCCCTCCTCCTAATTAACAATAAGTCAACTCGAAACATAGTGGCCATCTCTGTCCAAGCTCTTGAGTGCCTCTATTTTTTGTTGGATGGAGATTGTTGTGGGTTGACATGAAAATTGCTAAGTTTTGATGCGTTTTTGCAAGGCTTTGTACGAGGATATGCGTAAGAAAATATATATGCAAGGTCAATGCATGGATGACATTACTAATTAAAATATGCGATGGCCACAAAAGCAAAGCTTGGGATAAGCATCCTAATATAGTAATATGTACAGTAACATTAGATCAACCAGGATAGAAATGTGCTAGGAGTGAGTTTGCCTAGTACACAACTCTCTAGGACTAATTCATACTAATCGGTTAACTCTAGGATCTCAGCATATTCTAGATGGTAGTAAAACATATACATCTGCCTAGCACATTTTGCGGTCATCTTTAGGAAACATACTCAACATGACACGGATAAGTAAAGAAAATTTAGAATGAATTTTAGAACATTTCTTTAATACTTATGATTCAACAATGATTTTGCTGAATGGGCTAAAATATTTGTTTGAAGGGCTAAATCAGCTTGTCCTGTAAATAAATTTGTTTTAAGTTGTCCCTTAACACAATACATCAGATAACGTCGTTAAAAATTTTTAAACCTTCTTTAATTTCACTAACAAGACAAGCTGTCATCTTCATTGTGCATCTCAATCCAAATGCAGTTCTCAAGGTTAAGGCATGATACTCATGAAAGCAAACATTTGTTTAATTAACCTAAGGTACATTAAACTAGCGAATGTATTGGCAGCCAACTAACTTATTTTTGTTCTGACCCCTGCTATTTTTTTAATAACTAAGTTTGTTAGAATAATTTTGGTTTATGATCAAAATTTGTCAGATGCTCTATATTATAATTTGTATTATTTTGATCAAATTCAGCTACCGTTTGGTTAAATTTCAGTACCTTTAGTGTGTAAACAAAACATATACTCCACATGTGGCCCATATGTTGAATTTGCAAAAACAAGACCATATGTATAGCCTTCCATTCTATCCCCTGTTTGGGGAATAAGATTAGATTAGCATCATATTAACTATCAAGCAATACAAAGTGGTGATAATAAGGCTTTCAGTTATATATTGAAGGATGAGTAGATTGGTTGCTTTCCTCAATTTTTGCATGAACTAGTTGGTATGGAACTTAACATGGTATCTTGAACCAGGTTGCAATTTAAATAAGTCTGGTGGAATCTAGACATAAGGGAGAGAGTTAGAAGTATTTAGTTTTGTTTGGGTAAGAGGAAAATTATTTTGAGGAAAAAGATTCTATTAGAATTTTGTATTAGTTAAACTAATATCTCAAACCTATTATAAAAATCCTCTAGAAATTGATCAAAAACTACCCTTACAAACATGCCCTTGGTATATTGTTGGCCTTCCCACAACAACTTAAGGTTTTATTTTATTTTTTTAGATAATTAACTTTATAAGTGACAGTATCTGCTATATCAATAATTTAAGTTTTTAGATGAATCGGTTAATGCGTGCCAGATAGAGATTTTGATGTTTATCCTTCTCTCCAGTTGCGAATAATTTTTTTAGTGTTTTCGAATAATTTGTGCATGTATGTAACACTAATTGCAATGCTTAGTTCACAGGAAATAATAAGATTAGGACACACATGCAATCTATCAGCTTAGGTGCTTTCATTTTCAACTTTATAATTTTACAGGCTTTGAAAAAAAATGCACTTTTTCTCTAAAGAAGTGGAAAAAGTGCAAGCCTTAACACAAACCACATATTCATAGTAAGTGAGCATACAATTCATTGACAAATGACAATATTAAAATGCATTGGAATTTCTCAAAATAAAATTGAATTTCTTGAGGTTAAAATAATATAGTACCTACTAAACTTGTCAAAAAAAATTTTATAGCAAGGAATAAAGATTTGGCAAGAATTATTCTGATAAATTTATATTTTTGAAAGAAAACACTCAATTACTAAATGCGTTCGATTATTTTGCAATCAGTTACTGTGAAATATTTTTGTGGCCTTACATATTGAACATATTATGGGAAATTTCAAGTGTCCTTTTCTCTCTTCTTAATGTAAAAAAAGAAGAAAAAAAAGAAAGGAAAGGAGGAAATAACCTTATCATTGCCTGCAAAAATTTCCACATCAATTTTATTCCTTTATTAACTCCCTTCTAATTGTTTTCTTGCACTAATTTGGAACATCTATCCAAGCTCTTCCTTACATTGAATATTCAAATGATAACAACATAAGATTTTTACTGAATTTTTGTTACACAAAAATTAGATGGACACTATAAAAATAGAGTTTTGCTATAAGATATCATTTGTGAGTTTGAAACATGAATCTCGGATCCACATATCATTAAAACACTAATATTTTATAATTAAATCTAAAATCATTACTTTGTTTATAGGGAAAATTGCCCTTTTCTTTAATTATTCCATCAACAAAAACATCAACTCTATGCCAGTCTAATCAAGTACCAAAACACAAACAGACAACACTTCCAATGTTTCAAAGTGGTTCAATAATTATTTGAATACAATATCTATCACAAATTTACAATATAGTCCTCATGGTTCATAAACTTTGGCATTGTATATTCATACAACATTTTTGCATGACAGCAACATCCACAAACCACAGCACTGTGAACTGGTCAATGCCATTAACAAAAAAACCAAGCAGAGACCAAGAACAGAAGCTACTGCACCATCAAGAAAGGATGGCATCCCAGTCGATCTCCCAGGACGGATATCTGCGCAGCGCGAGGCCGTCGGACTCGTCCCACGGCGCCTCCGAGAAGTCCAGCAGTTGCATCTCCGGCACCGACTGCTCCGGCGAGCCCGTGGACGACGACTTGTCCCCATCGGAGCAGCCCGGCTCGGTCTTGGTGCGCGTGGCCGCGGCCGTGGTTGCCGCCGTCGACGCCTGCAGGGCGCGGAGCTTGGCGTCCACGGAGGGGTGCAGCGGCGGCGCGAGGTGCGCGCCGCCTCGCCGGAGCTCGGGGAAGTTGAGCCTTGCGGCGACGCCGCGCAGGCGGAAGGCCGCGCTGTCGTAGGCCAGCGCGGCCTCTTCGGCCGTGTCGAAGGTACCAAGCCACAGCCGGGTGCGGTTGCGCGGCAGTCGGATCTCCGCCACCCACTTGCCCCAGTGCCGCTGCCGGACGCCGCGGTACAGCTTGACCGCCGGCCGCGCCGCCACCACACAGCGCCGCTTCATCCCGTGCGGTGCCGGGGCGAGGCTGCCGCCGGCCGCAGCGGTGGCCAAGGGGCCGGCGCCGCCAAGAACCAAGTTTCCATAGTGTTCGACGTAATTGGCATCCTGCATGGCACTGCCAAGTGCATGGACTAGCTGTTTGTACTGCATCTCCATGGTGTTAGAGCAATACCAATATATAGTTGTGGCCATGATGGATTCTTGGGTCAAAAAAGATGCAAGTTTTGATCTGAATTGCAAGTGAAATATATGAAATGCTTTGGCTTTGGTGAGAAGAGATTGCTATGGTAATGGAGGGTTTTTATAGGCAGCACAAGGACTAGTGGTATTGGCAAATGGCTGGGTGCCAAATGGCCATGAGCAAGCTGGTGCTGCCACGTGTCCAGAGTGTCTCAGGAATAGACATCTGGCAGCTGTTGATTGGGTTCGAAGAGCTTTGACCTCGGAAGTCTTTATACCTGCTTGTCCAACGGCTGTTAAGGGGCCGTAAGTTGGAAACCGGTTTTTTCGGCTGGCTCTTATCTAGCAAATCCACAAACAAAGTCTCCCTGAAAAATTACATTAATATAATAATATGACAGATAATTTCAAGTGAAATGAAAAAAATAGTCTTGATTTCTATCCTCCCAAAGATAACTATATGTATAGAGAAATTCGTTTGTTTGTTTAGATGTAGTTTTTAGTATTTTGGAATAGGTTTTTTTATACACATATATTTATTTGTATATGTTGTTTGATCAAAATAAATATTTGTACTCAAGTAAAAATCTATCATTTTCTCATAAAAGTTTGAATATCAATTTTCCATGAAAACTAATTAACCACTTCTCCAATTATAATCTCGTATATTTATTTTTTTTCAACTAAACCACAACACAACTGAAAATAGGTGTCATATTTTTGTAAACTAAACTATAATTGAATAGATCCTTATTTTAGTCTATCATAAGATTCAAAGATTATCAATTTGGCTAATGACTATATTATGAAATTTCCTAGTTGTAAGCTAGATGTAAGTGATTTACCAATGCACTGTTAAGTGATGTTATATGTCAGATTTCATGCTTTTCAACTCAAAAAGTATGACTATGATCTTTCAGAACACGCATATTTTTTGATTAAAATCCAAATGATTAAGATTGAACTCTGAATATCCAATGAGAAATTTTGTACATCTTAAAAATCTCACATATTACTTCATCATCAAGTATATCCATAATTAATGGCTCTTCCAAAAATATCTTTCATGTATTTTTAAATTGAAAGATAAAATCATCGAACCCAGATATACCATTCACGGTGATAAAAGCCACCACCTATACATTCTAATTTGATAACCAAGCTGCTCTAATGAATAATTATTTTAATAGTAGAATGCAAGCCAAGCATTTGATTGTTAATTCTCAGTCAGACATATAAAAGTGAGAAATCACAATTTTGTGTTTTATTTTCTCTTTTTTGAGTAGGCAACAACGACACTTGCATAAAGAAAGATATTTGTGTAATTTGTGTGTTTTTATTTTTCATATCTCGATCCCGCATATATGTATGGTAAATAAGAATGTTGGATTCAAAATGAACAAGTGAGATCTGACCTACCATATGTAATATTGATCTCAAATTCCAAAGGGTTCAACAGGTCCCTTATTTTCCATATATCAGTGCTGGCATTACTCATCCAAAGTGGAAGTGCTTGTGTTGTGGCAACTTGCAACTTGGGCATTCGAGTCGTTGTGAGAATAATTTTTGGATAAAACATGGAATAAAGAATCTATTAAGAAGCAACACGACAAAGGAAAAATTTTCAACAAGGGAATATCCACGTTTACAGCCTATCTATATTTCTAGGAAAAAAATTCATTGGGGAGAGTCTCACGTGAGATTTCACTCATCAATTATGCATATATCTAGTATTGGAATGGCTATGATAAAAATGTTTTTATTATACTTCTAATTTTTTATGTAAAAGTTGTGAATACCTTAATTTTTTTTATATGTATGAGTTGTGGTTCCTTAGCCAAATTCATTTAGTATTTATGTCGTTTTTGAGTTGGGAACGACAAAGTACTCTTGTCCGTCTCAAAAAATTATTTTTTTTACTGTGTATAGTCTTCAAGATATAATTTTAATTATTATTTTTTTTACTATAACATGTTAGTAAAAAATTTAAATTTTATAAAACCCCCAAAAATAACTTTAATTGTCAAATACCCCCTACAAGTATTTTTGGAACATTGTCCCCTTACAAGTACTTTTTGGTTCAAAAACACATATGCTTTTAGCTTTCTGTTAGATTTAATGAGTTTATATTAAGAAATAATAAACTTATTTTCACATGTGAGACCTGCATGCCAATGTTGTCAGTTGGTCAAACTTGGAGCACGACAACTCCAATCACTGGAGTTGAGATAGACATATCTGTGAGAGAGAGAGAGAGAGAGAGAGAGAGAGAGCAAACATGTCCTAAACCAAAAAATGTATGATTTTTTAATATAAGCTCGTTAAATCTAACAAAAATACTAATGGTGGGAGTGTCTCTGAACCAAAAAATTAATTGAGTGGGCAAATATTCCAAAAGTATTTGTAGGGGATATCTGGGAATTGGAGTGACTTTTGGGGCTTTTCAAAAAATTTGTCCAAAATTTAGGGAATTTTAGTATGATGAGAGTATTTTTTTACAAAGATTATGCTTATATAATTTCTTATAGCCAATCTAAATATATAGAATCATATTAGTGGTTAAAGTTAAAAAAGTTTGATTGGCACATATACAAAAATGACAATCTTTTTGAACTAGAGGGAGTATCAAAGATGAGGGATACATTAAATACTAAGAGTTTTTTTTTTTCAATTTTGCATACATATTTTTCATCATTACATTAAAACTATCTATCGTTGGGTATAGTCCTCTCTTGGATTCACTTAGTTTCATCCTTAACATCACTAGTATCAAGCAATGGTAGGGCGGCGAGACTATCATGGCACCACATGTTACGGGTGGAGGCAGTTGGCAGTGGCGATATGAGGGAGACGAGAGGTGGAGGCAATGGAAGTGGTGCTGTGCAATGAGGTTGGGTTGCTGTTGACGACATTGGGGCAGTGACTAGTGGGAAGATATGGAAAGATAGTGGTGGGATGGGGTGGCGTGATGGAAGGGGGATGCGGATGACCGATGACCGATGATTGATGGACTGTTCAAGCATCGATGGTTATTGATGTAGGGGTGCATGCATTGGGAGAGGGGTGGCAGTGTGAGTGTTGATTGATATAGGAGGGTGGAGAGTGTAAGAGGAGAAAGGAGAGACTTAGAAAATAAAAGATTAGAATGAGTCAAGGAAAATAGATTTAAGGGTGCATAAGATACATAAAAGATTAGGAAAAAAAATAAAGTACATATGACCTAGTCACCTCCGATACTTATCACACATTCCCGTAAAAATAAACTTGTGGACGAGCAAGGTTTTAAACACAGTAACCGATAGTTCTGAGTTACCAAGCAAGTTTAAAACTAGCTTTTATAAAACTAGCAAATTTAGGAATTAGGCAACAGAGCTACTTTCACTGAAACAATAAGAGTAAATTTTTTCCCTTTTTCTTTTTTATAAAATTAAAATATTATAGAGTTCACCTAAAAATTCTCAAAAAAAAAAAAAAAACCTAGCAAATATATGCGCGGCAAAACCGGCTAAAATCATGCCATGCATCATTCTGAATCCTTGCACGCTACCAATCCAAATGAAAGAACAGAAATAAAAATAAAAAGAAAAAAAAAAGCACAAAAAGAGAAATTGTGATCTATCACATTGAGGGCCGTTGGTCCGTCTCCACAACCTCAGAACATTATGAGTGGTGATAATGTTCTTAATCTGAAGTCAAAAAATATATAATCTATACACAGACAGATGATAATGTTTTAAACAAACTGGTGGCCTCTGTTGAACAGAAGGTATTAAACAAATGCACAATAATTAGTGGTCACTAATTAAGCTGCCCGGAGGCATTAAAAAAAATCAAGCCATTCAATAGACTATTCGGAGGCTAGCTAATGATGCAGTGTACGAAATTGGTTGGATCCTTCATGTCATATCAACAGCATCGTGACAAAGTTGATGATGGCATGCAGCATATTTTTTTATGTAACAATATACAAAAACAAGTGAATAGATTAAGAAAAGAAATAATGCAAAGTAATGAAAGGATAATGATTAACAAATACAAACAGACAAGTGTTTATAGAGCACGCGCGGATTCATATCCTTTTGCCTTATTTAAGAAAATGCACATTGTCTTTCTATCAATTTGAATTATTAAATTAACAATAAGGTGGGCGAGAAGTTTATAAAATTTCTTATCAGATGATTAACTACATCAATTTATCTTCCATATCAATCTAAATTATTGATATTTTGATCGGACATTTTGAGATTATAAGAAAAATATAGATTACAAGATCCCGATCTTATATAGTGTCTATCTGAAAGATATAGATATTTAAAAAGTTATGGGATGAAATCTTAGAACTACTAACTTAATTTATGAAAATAATCATAATAACTCATGCCCCTGCAACCAAGGTTCAAAAAACTGACTTTGATAACTAATCAGGTAAATTATATATATCTAGAACATGAGATGAACCACCACCTATTGTAATAACATCTTGGATCTGTAAGTGACAGTTCACAATTTGTTTACATGGATGATATCAGTAAATAAATAAGAGTGATTATACTAGATAGAATATATTAGGTTTTCACGTGGCCATGCAATTGATTGTCCAAGTGCATCAGATATTTTTCTAACATTCCCATATGGACATAACAATGAAACATCTCTTTTCAATACATATTTCATAACCACTTCACAACACTCGAGCCCAAGAGGTGTGTCACCAACTATTACACTTCAAGATGTCCTTTGAAGCATATCCTTAGCAACAGGAACATATGGTCACACAAAAGAAATCAAAATAACTTCTTTTTCCCCCTGAAAATCAAATAGAATTTCATATAAGCCAAATGGTTACCTGAATAATGAGCATACAAATTCAGAAGAGTAAATAGAATTTCATATAAGCTCAATGGCTACCTGAATAATGAGCATCCAAATTCAAAAGAGTATAATTTGTTGGGAACGGGTTCGCTACTCTAGCGCAATTTCAAAAATTTTACCTGAAATCTCAAGAAACTTGCAAGTAATAGATCATAGATCAAGAGATTTACCACTAGATGCGCAGATGCGACAATGCAACAGTAGAAAAAGAGTCGATGTCGCAACTGGATTGTGACCAGCAGTGCAGCAATAACAGCCGCACCTTTATGGAAGTCCACACGTTCTGGCAAGGAGCACCGCATGTTTGTGTGCTAGCACTAGCGCACGCGGCTAGGGTTTTACGAGATTTATCTCGTGGATGGTGGTGGCAACTAGAATAGATCAGATGATGAATGCATGCTAACCGCATCTCCTTTTATAGGGTCTTGCAGATAAATTCTACTCAAATGCGAATCCTAATTCTAATGGTAATCCCATTATCAATAGGGGACCTGTTTGGGATCCCATCCAAATTAATATTCCAACCCATTAAATGTGTGACCATGTAGATTCGTGTATATTTGGACGCGACTGGAAACAACTTCCTAAATCACAAGTTATAAGCGGTTTCTAGCAAGACATTATGATTACCCACATGTACACGAAGATCATATCCGACGAACCTATACAACTTATCATGGATTATCTTTTTGTCTCACGATACCAGATCGAACTCAAGGTGAAAAATGTGTTATCCTTGAATAGCTCGGTCTTTTCTTGATTTTGTAATGGACTGAATTTTCCATAGTTGACTCTCAACTATATTTGGCACGACCATGTACTTTCTTAGTCCAATTACATCAAGGGGCCCAGAGATATCTCTCTCAAGATATGAGAGGGGCAAATTTCATCTCAACCATTCACTTTCAACCATATGGTTCATAGCATATCTATATGTCACATTTATGACTAGGTTAAAAGTAGCGGTTGATGATACCAAGTATGCTACTACGCATGTATGAAACTGTGATGATCTCAAATCTAAAAATAAACCAAAATAACTGTTAGAAGCCAACTGATGACACATAAAAAATTCAACAGTGTCTCAAGATGGGTCAATCCAACCAACATGTGTCCACCACATTGACTTTATATTTCATATCTATAGTCTGTAAAACTTGACTATCAATCAATGATCATGCTGACTTATCTTGCATTATTATTCCATGTAATGCCGAAAGTCATGGATGTTTAGAATAAGTATCACTGATAATACCGATAATACATATATCATAATAAAGAGTTCCACGAACAAGTTACATACTTATTTAATCAATAAAAGTAATACTTTATTCAAGGAATGAAATAACACTTTATTTTTAATATCATGATACAATTATCTCCATGATTGGCTCTAGGACATATCTCTATCAATTTCCCACTTGCAGTAGAGTCAATCATATAGATATCGAATACCCATTACTTTAGGGCATACCTCTATCATAATTAACTGCAACTATTACCTCCTCATGCTTATAACGTGGTACATCATGTGTCTTGCCAATTCTCCTTTGCATTATCTATAACAAAAATTAAGGATAAATTGATGGTCTAAATATTATTAGGTTAAGTGCAACTTTGTGGTGAAATGAACCAAAATCCTATATGAACTTATGGTATAGACATTGACAGCATAACTAAAAACTCAAACTAAAATATGCACAAAACCTGAACAAAGTTGGATCTAACATATGAATCATTGAAAGATGGTTAAACTGCTATGTCTAAAATTGAAATTTAAGGCCTCGATGTGGTATCAGAGTTAGGATAGAATATTCGAACCAAATGTTTATTAGATTTAATGTGAAATCCGTGAGTTATTTTGTTTAATTTATTGGTGTGTACTGACATTTCTAATTTTTTAGGTGTATATCTATAATTTTTGAACTTGGGAGGTGTATGTATGTAATTGCCACGTGTGAAAAATAAGGTTTGAAGTAGTTATGAGTATCTTTGATTGTATTCTGTTTCTATATCACTCAAGTTTGATGTGATAATGGTGATTCAGAATTAAAGTTTCCTTGAATGTGGCTTATGGTCCATTCGCTCTTGGAAAAATAGAATGGATGAAATTGATGGTCATGCCAATTACATTCTTAGAAAATTATAGTAAGGCATGATGGCAGAGCTGGCTTAGATGGAGGTAATGAACCGAATTTCTGCACAACGACCACAGGACTGTGGCCAATAAATATATTTTTCAGTTTTGACCAGATGATGTATCACATATATATGTTTATACCATATTGTTAAATTTTATGCAGAAAATGGATGTTTTGGACCCCACGTGGTTTTGTTCTATAATTCAGTTAGTTCACTTTGCCTCAGTTTTATATATTTCATGCAATAGTGTGCTTGTTTCTTTTTGAGAGTAAAGGCATAATACAAATTAAATTCAGGTAGCATATGCACGAGTGTGCTTGTTCTTCTAATACACATATATAAATGATCTTTTGCCTTGCCTCCTTTCCTTTATCTTTAATAAAGCACTATTTTATGATTCTCCACTTCTACCATTGTTTATTGGTTCTTAGAAGTCTTCCATGTTAGCAGGTGTTACCAAATTCTCCTCTCCTGCAAATACTTAAGTCATATACATCTAGATGTTGAAATTTGTCTTGGAGCCATCATGTGTTTTTTGCCATTATTGTTAGAGCCCCAAACCTCATCCAAGGAGTGAATTAAAATACTTATATAAAACAAAAGAAGTGGTAATCTAGGACTACATTGGTATGTGCTTCAGTAATGTTCTACTTGAGAAGCTAATTAAGCATACAAAGAAAGTTTTAAGTTCAGATAAGGCTGGGAATAAGATGCATGATGATGGAAAAGGAAAGAACCAGTTTTGCAAAAGGTAGGCTTTTTTGGGTCACTGATTTGGAGGTAGTTGACTTACTGTTTGTTCTATAGTGTATGAGAAAATTCTTGTAAATGATGTTTCTTTACTTATGATTCATGTGCTTATTTGTTGTGCCTTTTAGTTCTTTTTTGGCTTTTCTTTTGGGTGGGGGATGCATTGAGTTTTAGTCTATATTTAGACAAACAAATTGACAAAGTGGTACAACATGAAAAAATTTCAATTATGTATATTTCTAGGATACTAATAGCACCATATTAACTAAAACTCAAACAAATCAATTGTTGTCTGCAAGAGGTATTAAAATGTTGAATGTGCCACAAAAATGCGCAGTATGGCCACTCAGTATTTTGTTAGACAATGTTAAGTAGTAGGCTAGTAGCTTTTTCTATGGTTGACATATTTGTAGAATTTTTTATTCCATTCTATCGCATTAATTTCCACCTTGAGGACATTATTTTTAGATTTTCACATAAGACCTTTGCATGAATATGTAGACTGTCTTACTTATGTGAAACATGATTTTATCTGTTAGTCTTACGATGTATTTGGACTCAAAAAAGTGGACAATGTGCTTGTTGTTTCCCGAGTGTTGCCTAAAAGAAATGATAGCACAAAGAAATATTTGTGGTATAATTAACATTGCAGGAGCAACAAAAAAAGAAACTAACTAATACCTTCTTTTGTAGCTTCTGCTGTCTTTGTATTTATCTTGATTTCGTGTATTTTGTTCAAACAATCCTTCTCAGCTTCACCCGTATAAACAGAACAAGATGGCTTACTACTACTCAGCATTAATGGCTACTTCTTTGTATCATTACACTTAGTCAATTGAGGATTAAACAAATGATACTAGAATTTGCTGCTGTTGTGGCTTTTCAGGGTTTGAACTTTGAAGTGTTACAGCACTCTTGTAAGGTAGTATTACTAGTACTACAACTACTGCATGCAATCATGCATATCAAGAGTGTGCATGTAAAAGATAGTAGTAAAATACTACTAGCTACTGTCTACTATTAGTACTACTAGTATATCACATCTCTTCCCTATATACTCTTTAAGCACCAACATTACTACTCTTTAAATGTCTACTATTAGTACTACTAGTATATCACATCTCTTCCCTATATACTCTTTAAGCACCAACATTACTACTCTTTAAATGTCTACTATTAGTACTACTAGTATATCACATCTCTTCCCTATATACTCTTTAAGCACCAACATTACTACTCTTTAAATGCAGAAGAAGACATTTGGAGCAAGAAAATTGAAACATTGCAGGAAGTAAGAATAAAAGAAGAAGAAAGTAATTAAAGATATCTTCACATCAATCTCCAACTCATTAGTTTATTACCAATGTGTAATTGTAGTAAAAGCCCCCTTAATGCTCTATCTACATACAAGAACTGAACGAGAGATGACCAGGCCGGAGCTGGTTTGGGGCAATTTTTTTCTCAAGTGCATACTCTATGAACCCTTGGGAGAAATGCAAGTTTGCACTTATGTGGCTGATGAATCCAACTCCCTCCTAACTCTTGATGGTTTCATTAGGATGATTGAACATGCACCAACAAAGAAGATCTGAGCATTGCCCAGGTATTGATAGCCTAGAATATTGGATGTTGCCAGTTGATTCAGAATTCACACCCATTTTCAAGGAAGTTGTCAATAAACAATGGAAAATTACAGTTTTAGTGAAAGTCCTATTTTTTTCACTAACTTGATCCATAATTCAATTTTAGACATCAGCTCTTAAAAAATATCCTCAACTTTCAATTCAAGAAAAAAAAGTCTTTTTTTAGTCTCATCTTGGACTAAAAGGGAAGATTAATGCAACTTTTTATAAAACAGTTGGCCTCAACACTTGATAGTAGTATGCTTTGAAAAGGTACATTTATCCTACCTATGCAGCTGACAAAGTTTGTTGAGAACACTGCATTGCGTATCTAGAGGGACAAATTTGTATGGGAAGGCATCAGTTTCCAAGTACTGCTTGTTACCTACGATTGGCAAGAACCAAGCATACCTGACTAGAAATGATATGGAGTAAACCAGCAAGTTTACTCTCAATGAACTCACAACTAATTAAAGGTTACTAAAGGATGAGACAAACTCCGGATTCGAAACCCCGGATGAGACAAACTCTCAGAACAAAAACACAAAAAACAATGATGTTAAACAATGCAAAGCAAAATTAGCACATGATGTTCCCTTATGTGCTGCACATTGCCACTTGCTTGATTCAATTTGAATACTCAAATGAAATTTAACATTAGTCTTTACATGCATTTTTGTTGTGATTCTAGTTATTTAAAGTTGTAAGCTTTGCATGTGTCCTGTAATAAAAGATCATGTTGTACTAGTCTACTAGCCATGCTTTGTTGCAAAAGGCAAAAATCGCATGCACTTCATACTTGTTTTGAATTTAAGAGAAAAAAACTGACAAATGAATGTCTGTAAATCAATAGCAATGGTAAGTGACCAAATGGACTGTTCACTCATTACCTTGTCATATCTTTTGTTAATTCCTAATGTTTTCCTTTCTTACTGTACAAGCAATGCCAATTAACCCAAACCATTCCTAAATAACTTAACAGGCAAGCCTATGGTTGTCAAACTTAAGTGGGGCACGGAGTATAAAGGTGCTTTTATGTTTTTTCCTTATGTTTTAGTTGCTTCGATATTTTAATTCCCTAAAGATGTTGGCCCCCTGCCATATATTATACTGATGCTGCCATTTTTTTTTCCTCCCCCAGGATATCTTGTTTCTGTTGACTCCTACATGAATCTACAGGTATCACTCCAGATTTTGGTGGTTAAAATTCCACAATAGATGACAATCACACTATTTCATGGCATTATTAGAGTCTCTCTCTTTTGAATATGGACCAGCATATCAAATTTTGTTACTTAAAGTTCTTCTCTACCAATTGCTGCTTGCTAATACATAGGAGTATATCGAAGGGCAATTCTCTGGGAATCTGGGAGAGAGACTGATAAGGTAATTCATTCATGTTTATTTGATCAACCTATGCTGCCCTAAAAAACTCAAAAGCATGCATGTCATGCACTAGCTAACTTATACAGTTCATATCTCTTTCATTATACTTTTACTTTTTTTTTTCTGGATTGCAAATAACATTTTTTTTATTAACGGGAGATATCCCCTGTTTCTACATAAACCAGAAGAAATAGAGTTTAGTTACATGCTAGCAAAAGTTGAGCATAGGAGGATCCTAGCTCCAGTAATAACCCCAACATCGAGTTCTGAGAAAAAACAAAAAGGTTAACTAATCCCAGTAAAATCAGCAACTTCGACACATGATCGCGCGTGGGATGGTGCGTGCAAGGGATGGGGGTGCGCGATGGTATGTAATAATCGCAAGCGAACGGTTGAACGTTGAGCATTTGAAGGTCAAATTCCACAAGAAATAAGTGTATTCATCTTTTAGACTAACATATTACTGATTAAGTCTAAACAATTTGAGAGTTTATTTTTTCTACCACTAAATCTACTACTAAGACTATCAATTTAAGATTTAAAGCAGTAAAGAGTAAATATGAAAACTAGGATTTAAAGAACAGAAAAGAAAACCTAGGATTTCAGAAATTCCATAACCATCAGGCATAATTCTATCCAAAGTCTGAGAATTACATTTTAGTTTCAATTATTTTTCAAGGCAGATTAAATTACCTGTACGATCGCTGGTACAACGGGCAGAGAATCGCTTCCATGGTTAAGTTTGGCGAGAATCTCTCTTGTTCATGATTCCACATCAAAACGCTAAGAACTCAAGAACTTCTCTAAATTCTTGTTAAAACTCAACTGTTACGTTGTTGCTAGAACAATGATTTAGGGTTTAGAGGAAGAAAACGTAAAGAACTAACTGCAAAACTTTAGATCGAGACCGAGGAAAAATTACGCCTTTTAGATTAGATCATCCCTAACCCTAGAAGTGAATTACTCACAAATACAAAATATAAAAATAATAAGAAATAAATGAAAACTTACTTGATTGCTTCAAAATTAAGTCTAGCGTTCTTATCAGCTTAGAAGCGCAGAAAATAAAGAAGGGAGCTCTCCTAAAATTAATCCTAAAAAATAGTATATAAAATGCATCGAAGAAAACATCAATGAAAGCATCCTAATTAAGCAAAAAGATTCTTTATTTATGATACAATGTGTTTATGTGCTCAAATATAACTCTTGATGTACATGCGACAAAATTCGACTTCTAATGGTGCGAGAAACAGATAAATCGGAGTTAAAACCACAAAAATCAACCAAAATAGCTCTAGAAACTGAGCCAGACACGACCTGTGACATGGGTTGTTCTCGAGGCTGAGCACGGGTCATGTCTACGATCGTGCTGGGCTTGGTCAACGGTAACACAATGGTGTTTTCGACCAGGCGACCAGGCATGTTCGATCAGGATGTGTTCGACTAGGATGTGTTTGATTAGGACATGTTCGATCAGGTGACCAGGTGTGTTCAATCATGGCTCTTCATCTGGTTTACGTCGTTCAAGTGTGTTCGATCAGTTGATTTCGATCGTGGCATGTTTGATCAGGGTTCCTTTTCGTCCAGTTTTTGTGTTTTTCATCGAAACTGGTTCAAACGAATTTGAAACATCCTCAAATGTTGTAAGGATGATTCCTGGAACATAGCAAACACAAGTGTGAAAGCGAATTGTAAAAATGATATAAAATATACATAAAATGTCACGCCAAAAGAATTTTTAGCATATTTTTAGTATGTTTTGATTAGCAAACTTAGGATAAAAAAACTACCAATTTAACACTTATCAACACACACAAAAACAAAAGCTAAACACAAATCTTATAACGTTTCGGAACAAATTTACCTACACCAACACCTTCCATCCAAGAACAAGTACTCTGCCTAATTCCTGCTCCCGCAAATATTATTGTCAGCACCACAAGAGATCCAAAAAAAATTTACCCACTGGACCTATCACTAGCAATTTGTTGTATTTTTCCCATCAGCACACCAGATTACAATAGTTATTTTTCCCAGCAATATATCAGCTCTTAAACAAAAATTTTATTTCCATCAGGTAAACAGCTGGTAATACAATTTTTTTCCCAGCGCGCGTGCAGCTTGTGTCAGCACATCATGTTGTAGTGAGTTTTTGAGTTTTTTTAAGTTATTGAAAATTGTGCTGTTCCCTCTCTTTTTTCTGATTTTTTTCTTCAATGCACAAATCTCAATAGACTTGAGTGGCTCAGATGGTGGTAGTGCCCACTTATGTTAGTAGAAACTAATTAACTTTTCAGTTATATAGTAATCCAAATTCTTAATATACAGTTTTTTTAGAAAACTAGTCTTTATATTGGATAAAACTCTAACCAAATCAATCAAATGATTTTTTGGATCCCATTGTTTGGCCAAGAAATTTAATTCAAGCGAATTTCTTTTTAGTTGCAGACATGCTATTCTGTTTTGACAAAAAATAATAATAGAAAATGAGATGGAAGAAAAAGATGCATATAATGAACTTGCACTTCATTAATTCTAAGTTGAATTACAAAATACAAGTGTCTACACAATTTTGTGTTCCTTCATTTTTTGTGTCACAGACGGATCTAACTGTAAGGGATTGTGTCGATCACTGGTTCTCGCGGTTTCTTAAAGCTCCTAACTAATTATATCTATTAAGTGAGACTTAGTAGAACACCTCGGATTAAGTTGCGTTTGGGGGTCATCGTCCTCAAGTCTTATTTCTACTCTTCATGGGGTGGATGGAGAATTGCAAATGCAATGCAACAAGAAATAGTGATTATGGCTTTTGCTTCATCAGTCTCAGCCATAAAAAACGTCTCGGCTTATCGGTACCCAAACAAATGTGGGATCGCATAGTTAGCCTTGTCGGTTCCTAGTCATGCGATGTCCAACCTTATCAGTTGCGGACATGATTGCTGCCTTTGCTTCGTTAAAACCCAGCAGCAAATTTATTGATAGAGATAGCCTGAGCAAGATTTTGGCGGCAAACAACATTTTGAGATTTCTCCTTGCCATTTCTAAGAATGTTCTCATGAAAAATATGCAGCAAATAAATTTCTAAACTGATGGGGCTAGGAAACCCAAATGAATCCTTTTTGACAGGCTCAGGCTTCCCATTGGTGATAGCTAACACAAGATTTGCACCATCAACCTCCTCAGAATTAGTATGTTCTGCTTGACCTATCATTTCAGATCTGTTTTCCTGTCCATAATGCAAAAGGGAGAGGCACAATGAACACTCCTGGCCAATAGCTAATTAACTGGATAAAATCTTCACGCATTCCAGTTACATTGATGCCTTGAGATTGGCTAAATGTCTCACGGATCGCCATATCAAAAACCTACATAAAACATAAGCTAAAGTCAGCACAGAATGGTCAATAAACAATTTAACAGGAAGGGGAATATAAAGTCTCATCTACTTTAGATACACATTATTTTTTCATGATGCTCAAGTTAGTCAAAATAGGACTAATTGCAATAATTCATAAGCATTTGGTCTACCTGCTCCTGAAAAATGGACTTGTGGATTTTGCGAAGAATGGAATGTGAATGTTTGATAGATTTATCGACATCATCATTCTCCAAAGCATCCTTTTCCCCTGCTGAAGAACTGCTGATACCTTATTTTCTTCCACTAATGTAGCTTTCTGCAGAACTGGAATTGTCCCCACGAAATTGAAGGCACAAAGAACGGCAAGACTTTTGCGGCACTTGTACAGACAAAGTGCCTGACAAGTCTTGATCGATTGGAACTACAGAAAATGATGACAGCTGGGGCATTGCTGCTGCTTCTGACTGGGAACTATCAACTAGGTCAAACATGAAACCTTCGCAGCCCGGACCACTCCCACCAAACCACTGCCACTTCACTTTCCAGTTCTGCTGCAATCTGCCAATTCACCCACACTTGTGGCACAAACATCTATAAAGCAGTATTCCAACTTTACACATTCTACAACAAGGTATACCTGATTAACGAACCATAGAACCTAGCCTCCTTTTGAAACTGCTGCTCCATCGTCTTGGCAGATTGTTTAAAGTATCGTGCCAAATGCTGAGATCCCAACAAACATTAAGTTAAGATTACAGCAGAGAATACAATAATACCTCAGCAAGAACTTCAAACACTGATAACTCAAATGATGTCATACAGCTTATTTAACTCCTGTTTCACCACTTAGCAGGAAGAACTCATTCTATAATGTACTGCATATCTAAGGCCCGTTTGGGAGGACTTACTTCTTCCAGAAGTGGTTTCTGGAGGCTTCTCAAAGAAGTTGGGGGAGAGAGACTTAAGTTTCTTAGTACTTCTCAGTTTAAAATGAGTTTAAACTTATTTGAGAAGCACCTCTTGTTGCACCTCATTTGGGAGGGCTTAAAACTTCTAGCTAATTGAAACTAAATTGCAGCTAAGACAGGGTGAGGCAGGCCATTACCCGAAGGCGCTGAAACTGATCCAATTGAGTAATAGACCAGATTCGACTCTACTTGATCAGATGTGAAATACAGGATCTTATTTGGAATTACCGAAACCCAGTACTTGAACACAGAAAAAAAAAGGAACAAGACATTTTATTATAAAGAACTTGTATACATCGAACGTTGATCGCACTCGATCTATGTTGATCTATGTCTATGAGTTATATATCTGATTCAATTCTAAACTGGAACTATTGCAGGGTATTTATAGTCCAATCGCTTGAAAATGTATCAGACTCGGCTATCTAGTTTGTATCGGACTTCAACCGATCAAATAGAGTACAAGTCTGTTATGCATTCGACCTGAGATCCTCCTGGATCATGACTCCCTGTTAAAAAGGAGCCAACTCTCGTTGGTGACCAACTCAATCAAAATTGAAGATGTGGAAATTAGGACTGATCATCTTCACGGGTGTACCATTTTGCCGTACATGCTCGTTGATCTTTTCGTCCTACTCGAAAAGTCTCTCATGTGCCGTTTCTGGTGGTCGTCACTTTCTTCTCCAAAATCACATCTTCAAGAAGAGGTGCCTCTCGTTGATAGACTAGATCTTCAATAGATGGGACTATGGCATCGAGTTCATCATCCAACATCGAAAGCTCGAAGAGTTTAAGGTGCTTGACATTGACAACCGAGTAAATGTCCATATATGGAGGTAACTCAAACTGACAAGTATTATTACCAATTTTCTGTAAAACTCGAAATGAACTATAACGAAGTGGTTTAAGCTTTTTACCCTCACCTTTAAGCCTCTCCTTGCTCAAATGTAGCCAGACTAGATTGCCTTCTAGGAATTGAGTTTCTACTCGATGCCGATCATGTCGTGCCTTGCACTTAATCTGAGCTTTAATTAAGTTTTGTTCACTTCACCATGTAATCGTCGAATACCTTCTAAGAACCACTGTGCTCGATTTTGATCAGATTCCTCCTTGCTATTTTGTGCTGAGGTAGGGATCACAAACTATAGGTCGAATGGACTTTGTGATAGAAATCCCAAACAGACATCAAAAGGAGACTTCCCAATCGAACCATGCATTTCTCGATTAAAAGAAAATTACAGGTACGGCATATTTTCATCTCAAGTCTTCGAATGTTTGGAGTTATAACCCCTCAAGAGATGAATGACTGTTTGATTTACCATCTCGGTTTGACCGTTAGTTTGAGGATGGAACGCAATACTCCTCTTCAGCTTTGTATCCATCATGGACCAAAGTGATCATAAAAAATGACTAAGGAACCGGGTATCACAATTAGACACAATGGAATTTGGAAACCCGAAATGTGTCCAAACGTGCTGAAAGAATACTCGAACTACTTCTTCTCCTGTGATGGTCTTTCGACAAGGTATAAGTGTTGATCGAAGGATGTCGACTAGAGGGGGGTGAATAGGCGGTTTTACAAATTTTAATTTTGATTGAATAGCTTGTATCCTAGACTGCAATATCAACTCACAATTAATCTAGAAGATGGCACAAATTAAGTTTTGTAATCCTAGGGTGACAAAACACAATATTACAATTTCTAGAAAAATGAAGCAAGCAATAGAAATAATCGAATGAGATCAAATTTTTCTCGAGATATCAGAAATTTACCGATTTCCACTAATCCTTGTTGAATCACTCTACACAAGAGTTTTTGCTTCGATTCCACTAGGGGTAGCCCTTCTCCTCTCCGGATAGACAGCTCCGAGCATTTACGCCCAACCGTTGGGTCTCTCCGACATATACCGTCGATGGAGAGATCGCCGGACCTTCCGGGTCGTCTAGATGAGGGCAATCACCAAGAATAATAAGTCTAGCACTTCACTTGATCAAACACAAAGCTTGAAAAACAAGGATGCAAGTGCAAATGGCTCAAATGCAATTATACTCAATTTTCTCTCAACAATTTTCTCAAAGATTTTGCTCCAAATGCAAGAGAGTAAGTGTGAGAGGTTAGGCAAGTTTTTGCATAGAGTTTTTGAGATCATGAACTTACAAAATGCTGCCAAGGTCGAAGTATATATATAGCTCTCAAAGAATCTAGCCGTTTGCAAGAACCAGGGCCAAATTTGTACAGGCCGGATATTGTCCGGCCATTTCGGACAATGTCCGGTCAGTACAATTCAATAGTGACCAGTACTCACAACAGCAACCTTGTCAATTACTGTTTCAACAAATTTTGTGATGGCCAGATGAAAGCCATTTGTCTGGACAAAAACCTTGGACATATGAATATGTCTCTGTTTAGATGTTCAATTTAAAGCTCACGAGATTTACACAGGCCGGACAATGTCCGGCCTGTCCCGGACAAAAGCCCCCGGGCGGTTTCAAATGTCTCTGGTTCATTTTGAATCAAAACTCACGAGATATGTATTGGCCGGACATTGTCCGACCATAACGGACAATGTCCGGCCTATACCGGACGAATGCACTGGACAAATTTATCTGTCTCTGGTTTCATTTTGCAAGTGCTGAGAGAATTTTGTGCTGGCCGGATATTGTCTGGCTATCACAGATAATGTCCGGCCTGTGCAAAACGAAAACAGGAGTTCACAATTTTACTCAAAATAGATTTTTGGCTAAATGCAAATGCAATTTTGTTTCAAAAACACTGAGTTTGATCAAGTGACTTGTGCTGAGACCCCTCTTAATAGTACGACCATCTAAACTAGAAATTTTCAAAAGAAAACGCGCGTATTACTCAGTATTTTGCCCTTATGCTGAGTTGCGTCATCGATCACGCTTCGAGAGGTCTTGACGATCTTCATTTTTCACTTTTGTGTCGTTTCCACCACGCCTTAACCTAAATCTTAATTGCAAAGGTTAGTTGCGTGTACTCCAGATGTCATTAATCGCCAAAACCCTAATTAGGGCTCAAGACTCAACAATCTCCCCCTTTTTAGTAATTGATGACAACCGATATACATAAAACACAGGGGATATCAAAAATAAAGATAAGCATACAGTGCTCCCCCTGAATCATATGAGTACATGCAGTAAAACAACATTCAAGCATATATGAATCAAACCAAACATATATATATGTGACATGTGACAATGTAACAACATAACAATCATATATATATATATATATATATATATATATATGAGATAACTCTCCCCCTTTGGCATCAAACAACCACAAAAGGAGAGAAGCATACATGCATACAACCACTATAAGAGATATAAGTTCATATACACACACAACTCAAAAAGTCTATCGATCACTATGGGTGCGTTTGGTTCCCTATACGAGGGTAGCCTGGCTCGTATCAGTGGGACAGGTTGGATGAAACAGGCTGTGAGATACAATAGAGATGTTGTTTGGTTGGCTGAATTTCTGAATCCTGGATGAATGCTGAGTTTGTTTGGTTGGCTGTATCAGAGATTGGTTCTGGTGGGTGGATGGAAGAGATGCTGTTTGGTTGGTTGTATGGGTTGTATGTGGTTACTTTAATGGTGAGATTACCCCTCTTCATCTGAAGAGAGGGAATTGAGATTTGATTAAGTTTTGGATGAGACGAGCGTGTGAGAGTATTGTAATGCGAAATATTTGTAGAATAGTTAAATTTAATTACGAAGTAACTAGAAACTGTTAAATCGTGCGTTGATATTTTGAAACATCACGACTGGAATTAGTGCGTTGATATTGATTCTGATCAAATTTCTTTTATCACTTAAAAAAAATTGTCTTAGTCACCGCGTGGTGATACTGATTCTGATACAACCGATACGTTAACAATGGTTCAATCACCCATTTCTTGCACATATTCTAGAAAATGATTTGATGTTGTTTAACACCTCTGATACAGGCGTGCAAAAAGAAGCAACAATGAAGAGCCTGGAACAGATCAATATTATATAGTACAAATTTGAAACAGGAGACCTACATAGTAGCAAAGGGCATAGATAAATTCATGTATTCTGTATTGAATTGAGAATCCCACAAAATAAACGTCCAAACCACAACCATAGCTGGAAACAAGAGGTATAAAGGCGCACAAGTTTGCACACAAACAACCATCATAAACGTTTCATCGTAAACAGATATCATCTAAGAAATAACATTGATTTGGAGTTACATAGCACAAAATATGAGTAGGGCGTGTCCAGCTATCACAACTTACCACAAAATACAACTGTCAGTTCGACGTGTCCAGCTATCACAACTTGCCACAAAATACAACTGTCAGCTAGTGAGTGTCTAGCTATCACAACTTGCCACAAAATACAACTGTCAGCTAGTAGGTGTCCAACTATCACAACTTGCCACAAAATACAACTAGGTTAGGGCTAAAACCATCTTCTAATCTTCTAAGCCAGATTGCCTAGGAAAGTCCTAAGCCAAAGGATACGATGGTGTTCAGACATAACCACAAAGGCAATGCCTTGCGCCTTGTTATCCAACAGACGTGTGAAGGCTACCAGCAGGGCCTCCTCATCGAAGCCAGGTGTGCTCATGACAGCTTCATACAGCTGAGGATGGACCTCCTGTGGGATGGTGTCACGTATAGCCTGTGCAACATCACGCATAGCTTCTGTCATGTTGTTCATGAACATTAACTCCTCATTTGGCAAGGAGGCCCTCTTTCTCTTCCCCGATGTGCTGGTGGCATCCTTGCTCTTCGATACAGTATGGTCAGGATCGACGGTTTGCTCATTCATGTGCTCAAACTGCGGTTCCCCAGGGTATGCGGAACTCTCGGGTGGTACATTGGATCTGGGACAAGGTGGGGCGGGAGGAGAGAGAGTGCCTAAGGCCTCATTGGAGCCCATAGCAAACCTCCTTGTGGCCTGTCCACTCCCAAATATAGTCATCATCTGGGGGTAGTTCTCAATTGGTTTGTTGAGATACTCAACATCTTTGGGATGATCCTACAAAGCATCGAAGGTAAATTATCAAATATGGGTACACCAACATTCACCATCAAAAATAGATAAATGGTATAGACAAACCTTGATGTGACCCTTGAAGTGCTCATGTTCGAGCAGTATGGTGTGGTTAACTTCATCCCACAATGCTCCACTTAGGTCTCTTAGCTTACAGATCTTCACCCATCTTTGACGCCACTTGCGTAGGTGGTTATACACCTGTGTGGATGTCACCTCACCCCACTATACTCAGTCAAAGCCCTAGCAACTTGAGTTAGCTAGACTTCCTTGAAGCCCTTGTCAGTTCTAACTCCAGAGGCTACTAGGTCACTCATGCGTCGTAAGACAAACCCCGACATAGAACTTGTCCAATGCATGGAACATCTGGACGAGTTTGTACCACCCCCCTCTCCAGCACCCTCTGCACTAAATTCATCCATAGCCTAAACTAGGAGAAGGATACAAGTTAGTACATGGTGTGAAGCAAATGAAATGATCATATTGAAAACAACCAACGAAAAACAATCCCATATGACGATAAGAGTAAACATAATAGAAAACAAACAACTTCGTCAACAACACTCCAGAAGAACAACAATTGCTACACAATTTGCAAACCACAGTTAGGACATACATGCACAGCTATTGTTTGACATGAAAAGTAGGTACCAACTTGGCAAAGTCAAGATACTCTAATCTATACTCGAGAGGAACCTCTATTGTTCCACATCTCAGTAGCCATAATGTCCCTTATTTGCGCCCAAGCATTGTTCGCAGTGTCAACCTCAGAATGTATTTCTGTCGCATCATGGTTCGGAGCCCAACTTTCCTCTGGTGGAATGACCTCGTCGTACCCGTGAGAAATTACCCAATTGTGGAGAATGCAACAGGCTAGCACTAGCTTCACCTGCGTCTTGTATGGGTGGAATGGTTTGTTGTCTAAGATACGAAACCTGCTCTTCAAGGCCCCGAATGCACGTTCCACAGTGACCCGCAAGGAGTGTCTCAAGTTAAACAACTCCTTACAATCACGTGGGTAGTTCCTTCCATCGTACTCTTGCAAGTGATACCGAACAGCTCTGTATGGTGGAAAGAAACTTGGTCGGAGTGCATATCCAGCATCAACTAGATAGAACTTGCCTAACAAATGAGAAATATAACAATATAGATATAAGAGTTATCATTCAGTATGAAGTGTATGACAATTTTTTGGTGATATACTATACCTGATGGAACCATTAATCCATCATGCCTCTGTAAAGCATCGGCAAGTATGAGAGCATCATGGGCTGACCCTTCCCAGCCAGCTAGTACGTATGTGAACCTGAGATCAAAGTGCACAGCAGCCAAAACATTTTGCATCGGGTAGTGCTTCCTACCCCAAAATGTGGCCACAATCTCTTTTGGGACTCTTGCATGGATATGTGTACCATCAATTGCACCGATACAATCCTATATAATAATGTAAACAACTATTCGTAAGTGGTGAAGGTTACCTTCGTCTATACTAAACGTGCAAGTAATTGCTTTACCTTGAAATAGGGGGACCATCTCAAACTGTTGGCAATTTTTACGTGGGTTTTAGTGGATGGGGGTTTTATCATCTCGTGTCTTAACTCACCAATGGCATAGAGTACCTCCCTAAAGTATCGACTGACTATTTCTATAGACCTTCGAAAGTTAACCTTGATCACTCTAAATCTTTGGTTGTGGCCAACAACATGAAGAAACATTGCCACTTGCTCCTCCACCGAGCTGTGGAAGCTATACTATAACAAGTTCCTCTCCCTCAACAACGAGCATAATTGAAAAAATGGAGCCTTTCTTATCCGCAACATCTCTACGCACTGGATGTCGTCATATTCGTAGATCCTACGCAACAGTGCCTGTCTCTCTAAATCTCTCTCAAGTAGAGGATCGTATGTCAGTGCAGGTGTATGATTCCGCCGCCTCCTAAGGCGTACGATGCACAGAACATATGCCGTAGTGACAAGCACAGCCGCTTTCGCAGTAAGTTGGCGTCGTCTACTCACTACATCCATCTAATAAAGAGAAGGCGAAAAAATTACACAGTTCATTAATACAAACAAATTAAATGGAGGCTGTCTCACAACATGGGTCATTTCCATACATATGTAAGTTAGAATGCAATAACTAGCTTAAGGGGGTCTTGTAAAGACAAAATAAGAGCTGATCTGCACCTCATTTATAGTGTCCCTAGTAAATATAAGCCAAACAGAAGTATGAAGAGATGGAGAATTGATTACCATTGTCGGCCTTAATGAACATAAGGTGAGGCAAAAACATTACATTCAACCAACAACTTAGTTGATAGACTTCATTTTCTAATAGTTACATCTATTGGTAAGAACAGGAGTTAATCATATCAACCATGTCTTCCAATCGTAAGCTCCTTTAATCAGGATACAAGTTAAACTTGTTCATATCAAACTAGACTGTGCATTTGAGGAAGGCCTACAGGATAATGAACTATATTTGACCTTTTACTACTGTAAGTACTCCTTGTTTTTGTGTTGTGAAGCCTGGACTGTACTGCTTAGTTCAAGAGTATAAGTTCTGGTTACATACCCAAGTATTAATGTAATCTTACTTAGCATTTACAAATGCACACAAAATTAAACAAGAGACAAGAGATCTTTCAATATTTTGTTCATATATGCTACAATTTCATTGTTTTACCAATATCCAGACCTAATTCACAACAAACATTGCCCTCTGAACATAAAACTCTTACATACATTTGGACATCCATGGATCTTGCAGTAATAGAGAGTAAACATTGAAAAAGAGAGAGAGAGGCAGAGAGGGCACCTGGATGACAGGAAGAAGCCAAATACGGCTTCTGTTGTGCGTCGTCGATGATGAGATCCAAGTGGGGAAGACGTGGAGGTGTCCCTTGTACTAGGAGGAGGAGGAGGTGTGCGGCACGATGTGTACGAGGGAGAGGCACAGGCAGAGGTAAGGCGATGGAGAGCCGAAGGCGGAGGCGGAGGTGGACAGTGGACACGGAGGCAACGAACAAACGAAAAATTAATCAAAGATTACCACAAAATGTTCAACTGAACAATAAAAAAAACAGCATACCTTGTTCACGGGATCTGGAGGCACCGGCGGCGACGAGGTTTGGGGCTGCGTGGGGGCACCGGAGGCGGAGGAGACGAGGTTTGGGCCTGCGTTTGGGGAGGCGTGGGGGCGCTGGAGGCAGAGGCGACGAGGTTTGGGGCGGCGTGGGGGCACCGGAGGCGGAGGAGACGAGGTTTGGGGAGGCGTTTGGAGCGGGGGCGCTGGAGGCGGAGGCGAGAGGTTTGGGGCGGCGTGGGGGCACCGGAGGCGGAGGCGACGAGGTTTGGGGCAGCACGGGGGCGTCGGAGGCAGAGGCGATGAGGTTTGGGGTGACGCGAGGGCGCTGGGGGCGGAGGCGACGAGCTAGGTTTGGGGCTTGGGGCGCCGAATCCGGAGGCGATGAGGTTTGGGGCGGCACGGGGGCGCTGGCCGGAGGCGGAGGAGCGGAAGCGGAGGCGCGGGGGCGGAGAGGAGTGAGGTAACCCTAAGCAGATTGCTCGCGTGCAACGAAGGATGCCAGAAGCAGATTGCGTGTATCCCACGGGCCAGGCGGACGGAAATGAGTGCGTTTCGTGTTTTCGCGAGCCAGGCTGAGCGGGACCATTTTCACCGCGCGGGCCGGGTTGGAACCAGTGCTGCAGGCAACCAAACAAGCAATTTTTGCATCCGCGGGCTAGGCTGAGCCTTGGGCCAGGCAACCAAACGCGCCCTATATGATCTAAGGCTGCAGAGGATGATCGAAGGAAGAGTCACCGCGACAGCGACGCTGATACTATCTTGCATCAAAACGCCCGTGTAGCTCGGAGATGTCCTGGCTCATGGAATCTAGTCGAGGCTCGATGATGTTCAGTTGATGATTGATGGAGTTGAGACGGGAGTCAACTACATCAAAGCGGGCCTCGAAGCGCATGGACATCTAGTCGAGATGCTCCATGATCATCATATAGGGGGCAGAGACATCTGGGCCAGGAGATATAGAATAGGATTGAAGTGGAGAGGGCGCGCCCGCCGCTGCTGAAATATCTGCCATCTGCTCATCATCATCAGCTAGTTGCCCTACTTGAGTCTCATAACGAATGACAATCCCCAGACTCTTCATTTGGTAGTACTCCATCGAAGTAGGACGAGAAGCTCGGTGCAGGCCAAAGTATGATAAGGTGTGAGCAATAAAAGGCGCGAAGGGCAAAAGCCTTTTCGGATCCATCTGAACCTCCTGCATCTCATGGAACATAAACTCAATGATATCAAACAGGATCTCATCAATCTGAACCTTCAGAAGGCGTAGCATGGTAGAGGTGATGGCCCCTCGATTCCTGATCTTCGGCGGAATGGTCATCCGGTTGATCTTCTCAAGGATCGCAACCGGGGGAATCAACTGAGAGACTTTGCCGATGTTTGGGTCTAGACTATCAAAGAGATGGATGACATCTTCAACTTGTACCTCATCCAAGGCAAAGAGGCTGTGGTCAACGTGCTCAATTTGAAGAGCTTCCTCGAACTGCACCGTGGTGAGTGTCTTCTTCGAATTGTTGTTCATGAAGATGATATGAGATCGGTCCGAGGTGATGTGAAGAGATGCATAGAAAGTTTGAATGATATCCTCGTTCCATTTCCACTCTTCCTGCATCTCAGTGAACGAACACATATTGATCGCCAGGAACTTGCCCTTCAGAGGATAGTAGACTTTGCTCTCAATCAGGTTCCAATCAACCGCCTGATGACTGAAAACCTTGGCGGAGGAGAACCGAGAGCTATACTGAGACATCTAGAAGGCATTCCAGAAGTTTTGTTCTGTGCATGTCCGTGGGTGCTCATACGGGTTCTTTCGGCGAAGCCGTCGAACGGCGCTAGCTGAAAAGGTCTGAGCGCCCCTAGGTCTCTGATCACCGCCACTACTGCTATCATCTGAATTTGAGCTCGCAACAGGGGAGCCCATGGGAGGAACTTGAGCAGCGTCATCCTCGTCTACTGCCAACGCATCCCAACCGATGGGTTGAGCCGGTTGGGAAGACCCAGAGCCACGGCGACGGCTAGTTTGTTTGACTCGTCCTAACATGCTGACTCTATGGAGAGAAAGATTGATATAGAGTTTGATAAGAAGATGATTCGATAAGATAAGAAGAGAATGCAATGAAATGCATGATCCTCAAATGCACTTTTAAATGACCTTTTGAGAATTTTGGAAAATCTTTCGTCTTTACATTTTGATTGATCAAAGATGTCACCAAATTTGCCTTAAGGTCTATTTCATAAATCTTAAGAAAGATATGCAAAAGATATCAATAGAAAACAAGGTTGTGATCTATTACTATATCTAAGTTTAGCAATTTTCTCACATTAAAATGATTTTCACTTTATTTGACTTCAAATGCATCATTTTTTATACAACTTGGTCAAGTATCATCATAAGAATGTGTTGATTTTAGATTTTGCTTACAAAATTTGTTATTAGCCATATCAATCATAGCACTAGTTGTTTAGTTTTATGCTTTTTCAAACATCTAGTTTATCCCCAATTTTGGCATCTATATACTCATATCATGCATGTCATAGGACTACGATAAACGAATCTGCAAGAAGTGATGAAAACATATGTTCAACAGTTAATCCAAGATGTTCATCACATTTTCACAAGAGCTACTCAATATTATACCATGTAGTTTTATCCCTAAACAAGACATTTCAATACTCATGGCATGCATGTCTACAAGATGATTCAAATTAGTAGGGGCATAAGGAATCAGTATGTATTTGAGATCAATTTCATGAAAACCTCATCAATTTCATCATGCAAAAAGAAAAACTTTCAAACCCTAGCAAGTGAATCATGATGAAATGCAGGAAAAAAAAGAGAGGGAGAAGAGGAACAGGAGCCAAGATTTGAAGCCAGATGAAAAATGGTCGGACGGATGCTTGCGATCGGTGAGGGGAGTGAGAGCTTGGTGTGAGAAGAAACTAGAATGAGAAACTTTGCATCTAAAACGATTTGGGGAAAGAAGAGATCGAAAGATTAAGTAACTCCCCAGACGAACACAGGCCGGACAGAGTCTGCTCGGGCCGGACAAAGTCCGATATGGGCGGACAAAGTCCCGCACTGGGTGGACAAAGTCCGGACAATTCAGATAAACTGTTGAAACTACTGAATTTCTGAAATTTTAGCAAATTTTCTTCAAAAAGGAATTAAGTTTCAGAATGGGCTCAAATATCATGTTAGGAATAGAGATGGATAGCATTGAGATGGATAAGAGTCAGAAGATCTTGATATGAGCCTCCAAAAGAGATTTTCGGGTAAAACGGGTAAAACAACTGGATTTTCACCAAATCTTCAATTCTCAATGAAACTTGGATTTTTCTAAAATGTTTGGACTTGTATGAATTTGAAATACTATTTGAAGCCAAAACATGGAAGAAAATTTGGCTCAATTAGCTAAATTCACAAAATGCACATTTTGGGTGTTTTCGGGTCAAGAGTCGTTTTCGGGTGACTTAGGAAATATGATAACTTGAAAACCGTAGGTCTTTTGAGTAAAAGTTCAACACAAACTATCTTTGGGTGATTGAGTTCTAAGTGTTTCATGTAGAAAGTCTTTGTCAAAACTCAACCAATCTTGTTTTAGGGAAATAAGTCATTTTGAGCCAAAACAAGATCCCGAAGTCTTCAATTTTGTCAAAGTCAGCATTTTAGCTCGAAATTCTTTTGTTTCACTTTCAAAACCTTTGAAAACATATTTGAAACGTATTTTTGAAGGTTTTGTGGTAATTTTGCACATTTTGAATGTTTTGAGCACTTTTCACCTTTTTTGATTTGGAAATGACTCTTTTAACAAAAAAACATGCATAATTTTCTTTCATGTACATAATTTGGTGTATACAAATATTCAAAGAGATTGAAGTTGCTCCCCCTTAATGTGTCATCCAAGTTTTGTTGAAAAGAGATGAAGAGGTGATCTTTTGGTCTTTTTCTTCAAAATAGGAAGTGATTGGCATAGATGCTTACATTACTTATATATATATATATATATATATATATACACATATACATATATATAATTATAAGTATATATATACTAGATAAGAGCACAACAAAGGACCATACTAAGCAAGAAAGAATTTAAATAACATTTGAAATGTCAATAACATTCAATTCATCTCTTAACTTGCTAAATCTTGACTCATCTAAGGGCTTAGTGAATATGTCCGCTAATTGATTGTCGGTTGAAACATGACTAATCACTATGTCCCTTTTTGATACATGATCCCTTAAGAAGTGATGTCTAATGTCAATGTGCTTAGTTCGAGAGTGTTGAACGGGATTGATAGCAATTTTAACGGCACTCTCATTATCACATAAAAGTGGAATACAATTGACTTTTATGCCATAGTCTAGCAATGTTTGCTTCATCCATAATAGTTGTGCACAACAACTACCGGCCGAAATATATTCCGCCTCGGCGGTTGAAAGTGCAACCGAATTTTGTTTCTTAGAAGTCCATGAGACTAATGATCTTCCTAAAAGTTGACATCCACCGGAAGTACTTTTTCTATCAATTTTACAACTGGCATAATCCGAATCCGAATATCCAAGAAGATCAAAGCTAGCATTTTTAGGATACCAAAGACCTATGTTTGGTATGTGTTTTAAGTACCTAAATACTCTTTTTACCGCAATCAAGTGACATTCTCTAGTGGCGGCTTGAAACCTAGCACACATGCATACACTAAACATAATGTTTGGTCTAGAAGCAGTGAGGTATAATAAACTACCAATCATAGAATGATATAATTTGAGTTCCACCGGTTTACCTCCCTCGTCCATATCCAAATGACCATTTGTAGCCAGGGGGGTCTTGATTGGCTTTGCATCCTCCATTCCAAATCTCTTTAGCAAATCTTTCACGTATTTGCTTTGGCTCACGAATATTCCTTCTTTGATTTGCTTGATTTGAAGCCCGAGGAAAAAGCTCAACTCACCGATCATGGACATCTTCAATTCCTTTGACATAGTTTCACGAAAAGCTTGACAAAGGGATTCGTTAGTGGAACCAAAAATTATATCATCAACATAGATTTGACAAACAAAGAAATCATCATTTATGATTTTGGTAAAGAGGGATGTATCAATTTTTCCAACTTTAAATCCTTGTGAAATTAGAAAATTTCGCAACCGTTCATACCAAGCCCTAGGAGCTTGCTTAAAATCATAGAGGGCTTTTGAAAGTTTATAAACATGATTAGGATATTTTGGATCTTCAAAGCCTGGCGGTTGCTTTACAAATACAAGTTCCGAAATTTCACCATTTAAGAAAGCACTTTTAACATCCATTTGAAATAGTTTGATTTCAAAACTTGATGCAAATGCAAGTAAGATACGAATAGCTTCTAGTCTAGCCACGGGAGCAAAGGTTTCATCAAAATCTAATCCTTCAATTTGAGAATAATCTTGTGCTACCAATCTAGCTTTATTCTTTACAACTATGCCATTTTCATCTTGCTTATTTCGAAAGACCCATTTTGTACTAATTATATTGTGATCAAGAGGTTTTTCTACAAGTTTCCATACATTGTTTCTAGTAAAGTTTTTTAATTCCTCATGCATGGTATTTACCCAATTCGGGTCAGCTAGAGCTTCATCAATGTATTTGGGCTCAAGACAAGAAATGAATGATGCGTGCTCACAAAAAGATGTGATTTTAGAACGAGTTTGAACACCTTTACCAACATCACCTATTATTTGGTTGACGGGGTGATCCTTAGTGATGGTTTGATGAAGTCTTCGATTTTGCAATGCTTGATCTTCATTTTCCTTCATGTCTGGATCAAGATCGACTTGAGTAGTGGTCTCCGGAACCATAGGAGCTACATTTTCTTGACCGGGTGACTTTGAATCTTCATCTTTAGGCTTGATGTCCCCAACCATCGTGTTCTTCATTGCTTCTTGTAGTTCCTCATTTCCTATATTCTCAAGATTTTCATGCTCTTCTTGAGAGCCGTTAGTTTCATCAAATTCAACATTGTAAGTTTCCTCAATGCATTTGGTTATTGTGTTAAAAACATGATAAGCCTTGCTAGTTGATGAATATCCAACTAGAAAGCCCTCGTCAACATGTCTTTAAAATTTTCCAAGATGCATGCGCTTTTTAGGAATGTAACACTTGCAACCAAAAACTCGAAAATATGAAATATTTGGTTTTCTTCCAACAATTAGCTCGTAAGGAGTTTTGTTTAAAAGTGGATGAGTGTAAAGCCGGTTTATAGCATAACAAGCAATATTGACGGCCTTGGCCCAAAATCTAGTGGGGGTTTTATACTCATCTAACAAAGTTCGAGCCATTTCGATTAATGTTCGATTTTTCTTTTCCAGAACACCGTTTTGTTGAGGAGTGTATGGCACGCAAAATTCGTGTTTAATCTCAGATTCATTACAAAGCTCAATAAATTCGGAATTTTGAAACTCTCCACCATGATCACTTCAAAGTTTGTTGATGAAGAATTCAAATTCATTTTCAACGCGTTTAGCAAATCTTTTAAAAACACTTGGAGCTTCCGACTTATGATTTAAACAGAAAATCCAAGTAAATCAAGAGAAATCATCAACAATAACAAAGCAATAATTTCTACCACCAATTCTTTGAGTTTCGGATGGACCAAACAAGCCCATATGCAAAAGCTCAAGTGGTCTAGATGTTGATAAAACATTTTTAGCGGGGTGAGTACTTGCAACTTATTTTCCCGCTTGACAAGCACTATAAAGTTTATTCTTTTCAAACTTTACCTCTTTCATTCCTAAAACCAAATCTCTTTTTAAAAGCTTGTTCAATTGATGCATTCCAACATGAGCCAAACGACGATGCCAAAGCCATCCCAAAGAATTTTTGGCAACCAAGCAAGTTGAAATGCAAGAGTCTTTTGAACCGAAATCCACCAAATACAAATCTCCATATCGAAAACCTTTGAACACTAGAGATTTGTCTTTTAAGCTTTCAATAGTAACTTCATTTGGTTCAAAAATGCATTGAAGACCCAAATCACAAATTTTTGCAACTGAAAGGAAATTGAAATTCAAGGATTCAACAAGTAATACATTTGATATGGAAGGTTGTTAGCGATCGCAACTTTATCTAATCCAATTACCTTTCCTTTGCAATTATCACCAAACGTGATTTTGTCTATGTCATTGCAACCATTCTCAAAAGAGGTGAAACGATTTCCATCACCGGTCATGTGTTGGGTGCACTCGCTATCAAGCACCCAATGCCTCCCACCGGTCTTGTAGTTCACCTAAAAGAAAGGTTAGATGCTTTTAGGTACCCAAACCTGTTTGGGTCCTTGAAAGTTAGCGACAAGGGTTTTTGGGACCCAAATCTTCTTTTTATGTTTATTTAGGTGAGGTATACCAATAAATTTAGTAATCACTTTTCCAAATTTATTTTTCTTGAGCATATAATGGGAGAGAGACACATGTTCTTTAGCTTTAGAAGTTGAGGGACAAGCATTTGGTAAATGATCTATATCATGGAATTTGTAACAAAACATATTAGTAGCCTTAACAAAAGTTACTTTAGTACACAACTTCTTTCTTTTATTCGGTTCATATCCTAAACATTATTTCCTAAATGAGCATCGCTGCTCACTAAAAGTTTATCTAAGATTTCTTTGCCTTTAAAACATTTTGTTAATCCTAGATTTAATTTTTCCACTTGTGCCGTGAGTTCTAGATTTTCTAAAATTAAATTTGAATCATTATTAACAACCGAATCACAAGCATTTTCATGATTAATTCCTAGATCATCATAAGTAGTCGATATTGAATGGGAGACAATATGAGGTGATTTATCTAGAATATCACAAGTAATTCCTATGTCACTAGTTTGTTTGGAATCAACAAATTCCTTAACTAGTAGTGCCTCATGAGAGTCATTTAGTTCAACATACAAATTACCAAGAGTTGAATATTCCTTTTTAAGCATTTTGTTTTCCTTAGTTAACTTACCTAGTGCCTCATCTAATTCCATAACCATATCAACAAGTTCATCATAAAAAGGTTCGGGATCCAATACCTTTGCGTCATCACTTGCCATGAGACAAAGCGATGACTCATCTTCGAAGGAAGAGGCATTTCCAATGGCAATTCCCGCCATCTTCTTGGAGGTTGATGGAGCTTCATCATTCGAGTCGGACTCCTCCGATTCAGAGTACCACTCTCCGATGCAAGCTTCACCCTTACCTCTATTGTTGTAGAGCTTCTTGAAGAGCATCTTTTTGCCCTTCGAGCCTTCTCCGCCATCTTTCCTTTCTTGTGATCTTTGATGATCACTCCTCTTGTTAGGACATCTCGAAGTGAAATGCCCCTTCTCATGGCACTCATAGCATGTTATGTTCTTAAATCCAGTTTTCTTGTGCGGTCCTCGCCTCTTTTCAAAATCAAACCCCTTCTTGTTGATTTTATTTAGGAGTTTTCGGGTTTTTCTCACAAGGAGGGCTAAATCACCATCGGATCCATCATCCGAGCTGTCTTCCTTGGCCTCCTCAACCTTGGCCTTGAAAGCCAAATTTTTCTTCTTCAACCCAGAAGCTTCCACAATTTCTTGCTTCTCCACCTTTTGCATTTCATGGGTAATGAGAGTACCCAAAAGCTCGGTTGGAGTTGTAGATGTGAGGTCACCATTTATAAGCACGGTCACAATGGTGTCAAAGCTCGTAGGTAAAATCATAAGCATCTTTCGCACAATGTCGATGTCTTCAAACTTTGTACCTAATCCTTTAAGATCATTGATTAAAAGGTTAAGTCGAGTGGACATGTCACTCACATTTTCATTTTCAAGCATAATGAAAGAATTGTATTCTCTAGTTAATTTAATTAACTTAGCTTCCTTAACCTTAGAGTTACCTTCATGAATTACTTCTAAGGTTTTCCACATTTCATATGATGTTTCAAGATTACTAATGTGGTTGAACTCATTTAAATCTAGTCCATTGAATATAGCATTTTTTGCTTGAGCATTTGCTTGAAGATTTTTTGCTTCTAGAGGTGTAAGATTTTCTAAATCAACATGAGCTCTAAATCCGTCTCTAGTGACCTCCAAACATCAAGACTAATAGACTCAAGATAAACCGCCATCCTAATTTTCCAATAACAATAATTTTCACCCTTAAAGAAGGGGACCTTTCCATTATAGTTTTCCTTGATCGACGACATCCTCTCTCTAGACGGTTAAGTCCTAAAAAGAGAGACCTAAGCTCTGATACCACGTGTTGATCGAAGGATGCCGACTAGAGGGGGGTGAATAGGCGGTTTTACAAATTTTAATTTTGATTGAATAGCTTGTATCCTAGATTGCAATATCAACTCACAATTAATCTAGAAGATGACACAAATTAAGTTTTGCAATCCTAGGGTGAAAAAACACAATATCACAATTTCTAGAAAAATGAAGCAATCAATAGAAATAACCGAACGAGATCAAATTTTTCCCGAGGTATCAGAAATTTGCGTATTTCCACTAATTCTCGTTGAAGCACTCTACACAAGAGCTTTTGCTTCGATTCCACTAGGGGTAGCCCTTCTCCTCTTCGAATAGGCGAGCTCCGAGCCTTTACACCCAACCACCGGGCCTCTTCGACACACACCGTTGATGGAGAGATCGCCGGACCTTCTGGGTCGTCAAGGTGATAGCAATCACCAAGAGTAATAAGCCTAGCACTTCACTTGATCAAACACAAAGCTAGAAAAACAAGGATGCAAGTGCAAATGGCTCAAATGCAATTATACTCAATTTGCTCTCAACAATTTGCTCAAAGATTTTGCTCCAAATGCAAGAGAGCAAGTGTGAGAGGTTAGGCAAGCTTTTGCACAGAGTTTTTGAGATCATGAACTTACAAAATGCTGCCAAGGTCGAAGTATATATATAGCTCTCAAAGAATCTAGCCGTTTGCAAGAACCAGGGCCAAATTTGTACAGGCCGGACATTGTCCGGCCATTTTAGACAATGATCGGTCAGTACAATTCAATAGTGATCGTTACTCACAACGGCAACCTTGTCAGTTATCGTTTCAACAAATTTTGTGAAGGCTGGACGAAAGCCATTTGTCCGGACAAAACCTTGGACATATGAATATGTCTCTGTTTACATGTTCAATTTAAAGCTCACGAGATTTACACAGGCCGGACAATGTCCGGTCATTCCTGGACAATGTCTGGACAGTCCCAGACAAAAGCCCTCGGATGGTTTTAAATGTCTTTGGTTCATTTTGAATCAAAACTCACGAGATATGTACTGGCCGGACATTGTCCGACCATAACGGACAATGTCCGGCCTATACCGGACGAATGCACTGGACAAATTTATCTGTCTCTGGTTTCGTTTTGCAAGTGCTGAGAGAATTTTGTATTGGCCGGACATTGTCCGGCCATCACAGACAATGTCCGGCCTGTGCAAAACATAAACAGGACTTCACAATTTTATTGAAAATTGATTTGTGGCTAAATGCAAATGCAATTTTGTTTCAAAAACACTGAGTTTGATCAAGTGACTTGTGCTGAGACCCCTCTTAATAGTATGACCATCTAAACTAGAAATTTTCAAAAGAAAACGCGTGTATTACTCAGTATTTTGCCCTTATGCTGAGTTGCGTCATCAATCACGCTTCGAGAGGTCTTGACGATCTTCATTTTTTCACTTTTGTGTCGTTTCCACCACGCCTTAACCTAAATCTCAATTGCAAAGGTTAGTTGCATGTACTCTTGATGTCATTAATCACCAAAACCCTAATTAGGGCTCAAAACTCAACAATAAGCACCACCATCTTGGAGAATCAATCAACGACCACAAAGAGATAGTCGTTGCCACGTCAGGTCCTAGGAAATCCTCCCAAGAAATCCATGGATATACTTCCCATGGTTGTGACGAAACTGGCAAAGGAGTGTACAAATCCAATTTTTGGTTTGCTGATTTAGAGATGTTACAGAGACCACAGCTTCGAACAAAACTACCCACATCCTGCTGCATTCGCGATCAGAACATATGTCGATGAAGATTTTGCAAGGCCTTTGTTACCCTGAAGTGACCAGCAACCTTTGATGTATGCACCTCCCATAGCCGCTGTACTCGAAGTGCTCCTCGTGGTATACAGAGCAGACCACCCTTATACAAGAGTCCTTCTCGAAACTCAAACTCGGATGGTCGTCCCATTTCGAGCTCAGCTAGTGCACATTGTGGCATAGTCCTTGTGGCATGAAGGCTCAATCTGCATAAATACTGATAAACAAAGGATAGTAACTGGTGTTCATGACAACATGTCAACCAGTTTATTGTGTATGCCCTTTTTGTACTTAATCACCAAATTGAACTTCTGCAGATACGACATTCGCTTCATGTGCCGGGTTTGCTGTAACTTGGATTGAGTTTGCAAATATTGCAATGGCTGGTGGTCGGTGTGTACAGCGGTCTCTTTATCTAAAAGATAACACCGCCAATGTTCCACGACTTGATGCAATGCACATAACTCTTTGTCGTAAGTCAGATAGTTCTTCTGAGCTCCCTGAAATAGCTCGGAGTGATATGCGTTGGTTGACCTTCTTACATGAGCATTGCGCCCATTGCATAACCCAAAGCATATGTTTCTAGCTCGAATGGCTTTTGTAGATTCGGTAGAGCTACAGCAGGAGCTTCACTTATCTTTCTTTTCAACAGGAGGAATGTGTCCTCATGTTGTTTATTCCACTTAAACTTCTGGTCGATCTTGGTTAGTGCATGCAATGAATAAGCCAATATCGAGAAGTGTCGAATAAACTTTTGAAGGTACTGAGATGCTCCCATAAAACTACGCACTTCTGTTACCGTTCGTGGTCGTGGCCACTCTTGGATCACTTTTACCTTATCGGGGTCGATTTGCAATGTACCTTTTCCGACCACGAATCCCAGGTAAAATAGAGTTTGTTGGCCGAACTCACACTTTTTACGGTCGAGGTGAAGTTGATGTTGCCGCAACTGCTCGAACATCTTTTCTACATGAACTAAGTGCTCATCCTGCGAACAACTATAGACCAGTATATTGTTGAGGTAAACAATCACAAAGTCGTCGATGAATAGTCAAAGCACATCATTCATAAGACGCATGAATGTGGCCGGGGCATTACAGAGCCCGAACGGCATGACCAACCATTCAAACAGACCCTATCGCGTCTTGAACGCAGTCTTCCAAGTATCTTCTTCTCGAATACCAACTTGATGATACCCTAATTTTAGATCCAATTTTGAGAAGATAGCAGCATGCTTCAATTGATTTAATAGGTCGTCGATACGAGGAAGGGGTTCTTGATGGTGATTTTGTTTAGTGCTCAATAGTCGATGCACATTCATCAAGGCCCATCTTTCTTCGGTACCAACACCACAGGAGATCCACAAGGTGAATTACTTGGTTGAATTACACCATCATTCAACAAGTCACCAAGTTGTGTTTTAATCTCTACATTTTCCAATACTGAATTATGATACATACTCAGATTGGAAAGTGTCGCATCTGACACGAGTTGAATATCGTGCTCGACTAAACGTTTCAGCAGATGACCCTGAGAATACTCAAACAGATCACTGTATTTTTCCAGTAATCCCGACAAATGACCAAAATCCTCTCAGTAAGCCAACGACAGCGCTGCCCGAGTACTATCATCCTGACCCACTAGCCGAATCATAACAAGCACACATTTTTGACATGCGTTGATGATTCGTTTAGCATGATTTATAGTTATCAAGTTCAAAGTGTCGACGTGGTTGTCTCTACTGATAACGAACTTAACCCTATTTTTGATGAGCTCGTACTCTTGTCCCCTTTGGTGGAAATGAGCGTCCCGATCGTACAAGACGGACTCCCAAAAATCACTTGACAAATATCAATAGGAACAGCGTCGCATTGAACCTCATCAATATACCGGGTAGAAATTGCAAACTTCAACACCCACTGACTCGTAATCTGTTAGCTCACATTGGATGTGAACCATCCTAGAGGATACAGTTGTAGGTGTGTGGTCGTCTTCAACCCAAGTCATCGAACTAGTTTAGCAGAGATCAAATTCTTCTGACTTCCAGGATCGAATATTACTGCGACCACTTTGTGCTTCACGTTGTTGATAGTGAACAAATCCTTTGTCGGGTGATGGTCGTCAGGGGAATCCGAACCTGTCTCCTTCGGCATTGCCATCAGAGACAAGGCCGTATCCGCCTTATTGACTGAATTCACTCAGATAATTTCTTCTTTTGGTGGAGCCTTAGTAGCTGTAGCTATTCTTTTTTTAGATTCGTTTTTCTTTGGTCGAAACTCAAGATGGAGCTTATAGCACATATCTTTTGTGTGTCCAACAATGTGATAATGTTCACAAGAGATGCTCGTACTAGATTTTGGAGTGCTTTTTTTCAGACCCATCTTTCCTTTTGATGAGGTTGAACTCTCTTTCGTGTTCTTGTCATTATAGGACTTGTTTTTCTTTTCGATCACCATAGTAGTCGTGATCGCGGTCGCGATGTCTTGGACACCGAATAGACTTAGCTTAGCACTGATCAATTTCTAAAGTCCATATGTGTTATTTCCGAAACACCTGAGGGTCGAACAGCGAGATGCCGATGACCATCGCTTGTCTTCGAAACTCCGTCGTGTAGTCCTGGACAGACTGGTCGCGCTGCTGATACAATCTATGCCAACGATCCCATCTCTCCTCGAGATAACCCATCGAGTAGAACTCTTGTCGTAAGAGTCATTTGAATTGACCCCACGCGAGGTCGTCTACTTCCCCACTGGCGACAAGGGTCTTCCACCATGTCTTGGCGCGATCCTTCATCTTCAATGGTGCGAACTTTACCTTTTGAGCGCTACTAAAACCTCACAGGTCGAAGTATGTCTCATGCTGATCAATCAAAGAATCCAGCTTCTCGCCATTGATCACTCCATCATATATGGGTATGTCAACCTTAATTTCGACCTTAAAAGATCCGAGAGCTAAGGATGTGTTGGCAAGGTTGTCGGTCTTGTAGCCGTCTTTGTCTTCATCGCCGTCTGGCCCACACGAGCTGCTCCCAATCTTCACACCAGTTGCCTTCCCCTTCGAAGCATCTTCAGGAGGTAAGGTCATGGCCTGCTATTTGATCCAAGCAAGCACGGTATCCATATTGGTGAAAAGTTTGGCCACTTGTTCGACCAAGTCGGCTTGAACGTTGTCGACGATTCGGACTCGGGGTCCTTAGTCGATCTTATGCAGAATTTGTGAGTTGTGAGACCTTTCAAAGTGTTTCTCCGGAAAGGGATGATGAGCAAAGTCTGTTGGGGCACAAAGAGATTTATACAGGTTCGGGCCCTCGATGGTGGGAGTAATAGCCCTACGTCCTGTTGTGATTTTACTATGTATGAAAGATATTTACAAAGTTGAAGAAAAGATCATCATAGGCGAAGATCTTTTCTGTGTTGTTGTCTAAAAAACAACTAAACTAACTAATCAAAGCTTGTCCTTGATCTGTTTTTCTCTTTTCCTTGCACATTTGCTTACCCTTTTATACCGATCAAAAGGGCGCCAATGCACAACGGTTTTGAACGGTTTGTAGAAGTGCAGTTTTAGTAACCGCACTTAACTCCCACGCAGGCCTAATATGTGCAATTAAGGGATAACTGCACATGTTAACCTCCTGGCAGTTGTCTTCATACGTGGAGGAATCATCGCGATGTTAGGGATATGCCTGTTGCAGAGCTAACTAATCCTGAGTTACTCTGGTCGAGGGTAGTCAACAACCTTCTGACCGCGTATTGTCTGCGGCCTCCTGACTGCATAACGTCTGCGATCTCATGATCGCGCAAAGCCTGCGACCATGTGTTCGTGCCTTTCAGGTCGTCTGAAACTATAGCAGCGGACTTTTAGACACTTGTCTGGTTCGAATCTGTCTTGAACCAGATGTGCATTATTACAAACTAGCTCGGGTAACAATCCTCGTCAAACGTAGGTTCCTTCAGGCATGGTCGGAGACGTGACTATTGGTGCCGTTGAATTTTTCACCTTCAGTTGTAAAAGTGTAATACCCCAAAAATAGGGCCTGAAAATTTTGTTTTACAAAAACCTGAACCTCAAAATTTCATTTTTGTTTTAACTGCAAAGCTGCTTTTAATAGTACTCTCTAAGAGGTTTTAACTAAAATATAAAACTAATTCACAACTAGTTAAAGATATTTTCCTTAAATGTACTTGTGCATATGTGCACAATCATGTGTATGTATGTATGTGTACCTATCTCACTAAAAACACTATTTTCTGTTTCTTGTAAAATGCCATTTATCATCTAATGATAATTGTTTATGATATCTAAGTGTAAGATTATTTCTTTTTAAGTAATAGTTCTACTATGATTCAAAAACTCTAATTAGTTATAAACTAAGCCCTAACTTGTATAATAGCCTACAATAGTTCTTTACTTTAAACATACTTTATCGAAAAGCTAGATTATTAAGTTATTTCAAAATAATTACAAACTAGTCCAACCTCATGATTCTCTTAATCACAGTTCAGACTTTTCAGACACAGAATTAGCCAAATTCCCCAAACAACTCAGAATTGTAGTCAGATTGAACAGATGGGACCTCTTACCTATCGTTTACTGATTTGTCTTCAGTTGCCAGATCAAACTCAGACCCTAAAGCCCAGAAACTAAACCCAGTTCTGTTTTCGAAAACTAGAATTCCTAATTACCCTAATTACCCTTCTTAACTTTTCAGCTTTCAGTTCGATTGATTACAGGGTAGATTTCTCCTGGGTTCCTCTGGATTCCTAAATCTTAGTACACTTGCATACCAGTCCTAAAACTTCTCAGCCAAACAAGATCATTTGACCACTTTTCGCTATTCAATCCATATTTCATAGTGAATCAGTCCTTTTTAGCTCTCGAAGAATCAATACTAGCTAAAATCTTTGAATCACCCCCAAACTCCAATCCAACTGATCGACTATATTCCTTCTGCTATTTATACAAGTTTCCCTTCTGCCACATGTTCAGATTCAATCCCAAGACTTGGCTATTTGTGTTTTCAGCCGTTTTCAGTAAAAGTACTATTCACTTTTACCCTAATTCTATTTTCATTTTCATCTTCAGTTCAATCTCATTTTTACTCTAAACTTCCTTAAACTACCTCTCGTGTGAACTATTTCTATCGGACTAAATTCAAACTTGCTTCCAGATTATGAATGTTGCAATTTAGTCCAATCAGCTTCCATATTTACAGTTAAATCCTCTTTGTAGATTCTTTATTCAATCCAGTTTAAACTTAGACTTCTGAATCCATTTCTCCTTCAGGCCTTGCATTACACACCTACATATACATAGATGTGCACACACCCAGCCATCCCATATATATATATATACATAGTACAATACACACATATACAAATGCATATGCAAACACATACACAGATCTTCTTAGCTCCACAGCTGTGTATATATTCAGACCACACAAGACTGATACATATACACACATATTTAGATATATATATGTATATACATGTATATGTATAAACAAGTTATACATATAATTGTGCACTTACTCTTCTTCTGCTGCAGCACCAACACCTCATTACCATTTACACACACCCCTCAAACACAACTGAAAATACACTGCATATACACACAATCCAGACCAGATTATTCTTGGAGTATGATCAAGGGTATGCCAATACCTTAATCCAAAAAGTTGGCAGCCAGGTTCCACTATTAAGACCATTTTAACAAATCAGTCCATAAAGTATCACAGATCAGTCCTTTTTGATTTTCTAGAAGCCTGAAAAGGCTAAATGTTACAAATCAACTCCAAAGCCAAATCTGATTCAGGGAACACCTCCCAAGTGCTATTCATCACAAAATCTTCTTCTACGAGGATATCAAAATCTCATCCTAAACCCCAGAATTTCAGTTTTGACAAAATCCAGAATTCAAATACCCTAAATTACCCTATTTTTGTTTCGTTCGAAAACTACTCAAATGTTCCAGATTTTATCAATTACCTTTGCCAAATTATCTGCTGAACAAAGTTTGCCAGAGATTTGAAGTCAAAATCAGTCCAAACCATCCAAATCTCGAGTTTTAAGATCAGTCCAAGCCAATTTTCAGTAATTGCAATCGGGTCCCTCATCCCTTTTCGACCAGCAACACCGGCAACGCCGTCGACCAGGGCCCGCCTCGCTGTGCTTCTTCGCCGAGGTTTCTTCGCCGCTGGCTAGATCCCCCGTCGCCCGTACTCGTACCCTTTTGGTCGTGCATGTGCGCACGTGTCTTCGACTGGATTATCGCCATGGCAGCCGCGGCTAGCGTGGCAGCAGCACGCGTGCCCGCGACGGAATTCAACTTGCATGTGTGTACGTGTCATCGCCAGAGCAACCTCCGTTGTCCCGCCTATATAAAATTCCCAGCAACCTGTTTAATCCCTGTGCAATTGACATAGCCATTTTCACTTACCCCTTCTTATTGTTCTTCTTCTTCTTCCCCAGCGAGCCACCGTTGAGGCAACCGTCACCAGAGCTCTCCGCTCCACCAAACTCCAATTTAACTTTACCAGTAAGTTCCCTGTGCTTGTTTCTTTGTGTTTGAGCAAGCAATCGACCTCCGGTGAGCCCCATCACCGGTGATTGCTGTGAAAGGCCAAATGCCCTATTCCCGAAATTGAACTCTCTCCAGCCACTTTTGATAATCCTTTCTGTAGAACAAATCAACCCTCTCCAGATTTTGGGCAAGCCTATAAATATAGTTTTCAAATTGGAGCTCGAATTGAAGCTCTTCCTGTTCTTCATGTACGGCCATGACTGTCTCACATCGCCGGCCCACACCGTCCCATCTCCGGCCAAACTAGTAGCACCAACAGCTTTACCTTGCCTCCCTATTGCTCCCACTGCTTTGAATTGAACCTCAAAGACCCATATTGAAAACGCCCAAATCTCACCTCTTCTTGTCCGGCCACATCGACGAACTCCTGGCTGGTGCAGCCATGATCCAATTCCCCTCGACATCACCATCTGGACCAACATAGAAACCTGCCAATGCCCTTGATTTTGGGATTAGATCATCCAATTACCTGAGCATCGTTGAAGCCGTTGGTTGCGCGCTTCTTATCCGGCGCACCTCACCGCCATTCGCCGTCGAACCGCCTCCGACCAAATCAAGTGTTCCAAACATAGCTTATGGCTTTAGCTAGCCCTAGGACACTTCAACCTCAAGAATCTCAGCTCAAATCTAGATTGGGTAATTTACCCCTTTCCCTGTTGTGACGCCCCGTCGCCGCTAGCCACCGCCGTCGACGCCACCTTTTCCAGTACCTCCGTCTTGGCCTCCTGAGCATATCACTCCACTACATCGCCTTCGATGGTGTGCCAAATCTTGAGATACCCCTATGCCAGCAGCACTGGGTTTTCACCATCCACTGGACAGGATAGTGCTCTGATACCAACTTGATCCGATTGAGTAATAGACTAGATTTGGCTATACTCGATAAGATGTGAAATATGGGATCTTATTCGGAATTACCGAAACCAAGTGCTCGAACATAGAAATAAAAAGGAACAAGACCTTTAATTATAAAGAACTTGTACACGTCGAACGTTGATCACACTCGATCTACGTCAATCTATATATGTCTATGAGTTCTCTATCTAATTTAATTCTAAACTAGAACTATTACAGGGTATTTATAGTCCGATCGCTTGAACACGTATCAGACTTGCCTATCTAGTTTGTATCTGTCGTGGTATTGAAAATACCTCAGCAGGTTTGATGACATGCGTAACATGTATTCCTCAATACGAGCTGACCGTGTGACGGGTCACCCCGTGCTAGACAATCACAGATATTGACACAAGGATAAATACAGGTTCGGGCCTCAGTGGAGGTCCTAGTCCTGTCGAAGTGCTCTCGACGCGAATCAGCTAGGGGGGCTCTCTCGTGGGGAGAGTTCTCCTAAGCACGCCTTTTCATTTTTTTGTATTGGATGCAAATGAATAGCTCCTTGGTTACAAGAGTGGTTACAAGGGTATATATAGGCCCCAAAAGATGCAAATTACAAAACCACCCTAGTTGTGACTATCAAATCGAGGGTGTTGCGGTGTTTTTACAGGGCATGAGGCCTAGATCCTCGACATGTGGCTACTTCGATTCCCTAGGAGAAGAGGGCCCCTTACCCGAGAGCAAGTTTGGGTAAGAGAGGGTCCCTACGTGGAGCCACATCCGAGGAAGAAAGGACCCCCTTACCTGGAGCCACATCTGGGGAAGGGAGGGCCCCTTACCCGGAGCCACGTCCGGGGAAGAGAGGGCCAAGTCCTGGTAAGAGAGGGTCCCTTACCTGGAGCAACATCCGAGGAAGAGAGGGCCTCTTACCTGGGACCACGTCCGGGGAAGAGAGGGCCCCTTACTGAGGACCAAGTCCGGGTAAGAGAGCATCCCTTATCCGGAGCTGCGTCTGGGGAAGAGAGGGCCCCTTACCCGGGGCCACGTCCGGGGAAGAGGGGGCCCCTTACCCGGGACCAAGTCTGAGTCCATGTCGCTTGGTGGAACCTTATTTCCCCCAACAGCAGCCCCTCACGCGCTTGAGGGCACTTCGTGATGTCGAGGCGTGCGTCTCGATACCCCCGCCCACAAAGCTCGGGTGCTCTTCCGGGTGGGGGGACATGAGGTGGCGCTTTTAATGTTCCCGAACGGCGCCTTGTTACCCACACGTCGCTTCGGATTCGGTGACCTGGATTCGGCATGGGATACGAGGCACCTTCATCGTCTATAAATATGGGGAGGGCGGCGTCGCTTAGCTGCTTAACTCATAACTTCCAAATCTCCACTACTCCTTTCCCGGTAGTGCTAGGACTCTCCCAGTAGGAGCTCCTTTCCTGGTAGTGCGAGGACTCTCCCGGGAGCACAAGAGGGAAAGTACAATGGGCCCGAGAGTGCGTGGAAAGGCCGTAGAGTTGTCTCCTGAGCGGCTCATGTTTGATTTCCTCGATGCCTCCGAGTTTACTTCCCAGGACTCGGTGGCCCTTGTGACCCGAAAGGTTTTTGCCGAGGGGGACATCCGTGTCCTGGGCGAGGAGGTAGTCCCGCACCCCTAGGAAGGGGAGGTTGTCGCCTTCGAGGCGTTTGTCGATGTGGGTCTTCACCTCCCGCTACATCCCATGGTCCGTGAGTTCTTGCTCCAATACCGGGTGGCCCTCAACCACCTCGCGCCGAACGCCCTAGTTTGCATGGGGTTGTTCATTTGGTTGTGCGAGCCACAACCGAGATGGAGGGCACGCTTCACCTTTTCCGGCATTTTTACAACACTACCACGCGGAGCTCTCCGGTGGCGCGGCATGGGCCAAAGTCCACGTTCGGGTCCATCGTGGTGAAGCTCCTTCCTGGATTGACAAGTATCCAGTAACGGCCTCCCGGGACCATTGGGAGGACTGGACCCGGAGATGGTTCTACCTCTGGGTGGGAGACCCAGAGATCATCTACTCTCCAGAGCCTCTTACTCTCACTCAATCTTTGGGACCCCCAGTCCCCAAGTTGACCACCAGTGAGGCGGCCCTTATCGACAAGATGGTGGAGGCCTGGTCCCGGAGGAGTATGAGGGACCTAGAGGAGGAGCTACTCCTTCTCCGGTTTAGCCCCTTTGGGCGAGTTTGGAGGGGCTTGGGCCTTTCTTCAGAGAACTGCCCCACCTGGTATGCGGTGTCACGACATAAGTTCTTCGAGGATTCTTGGGCATAGGACTTTCATTTTTCTAACTCTGTTTTTATCCCCGCAGTGCGCTCGTACGAGTCGTCCTAGGAGAAAGTGGAGCATCTTCTTGGGAGATACTTCGAGGACGAGCATGCCTGGTGCTGCTCAGTCATTGGGGAAGGGCCCCCTCAAAACTTGGTGGTGGAGATCTTTGGGGTATCCTTACCCACCCGGGTGCCACTCCTGACATCGGGCTCTCACAACTGGAGGGAGGCACCTAGCGGCCAAGAGGCGGGGCGCACCAAAGCCCCGAGGGCCGCCGGGGAGAGCTCCAGGAGGGCCCGAGCGAGGTCTCCTGTTCTGGCACTGAGCCTAACCGGGACCCCCCAGCACCCGAGAAGGCGAGGCTGGCCCCGAGAGTGGCTACTGTTGCATCTAGACCATTATGCCTGATTTTGATAATTAATGAAAACAAGCGTTTCAGATTAATTGTATTTTTGAGATATTTGATATAGAGCTTTGTTGGGAAGATGTGCAAGCTGATCGAGATGAACTCAACGTGAAAAGATAAAACACAAGTCGCAAGGAACTAAGACGAGACGTAAAATCACAGGATTTAAGATGCAAAGAGCCTGAGGTAAAATCTGATTTTACTTTTACCGATCTTAGTGTTTTGGAGGTTGATCGGTTTAGGAATTTGTTTTTAGTTTTAACCGTACTATAAAGAGGGATTGCAAATCCTCTCTACATTTCTAGCATAAACCGAGAAACTTTTAGGTCACTGTATTGCATTCTTTTCGGTTGGATTTGTTTTGAAAAGATTTAATTTTTCAAATGAGTTTTTGATAGTAGAAGTGTTTTTGTATTTTCTAGAAAGATCTAAGCAGATCTGGCTTTTTCTTCTGTTTACAAAAAGATAGCCCTTTAAATTATCTTTCAAATGAGATATCAAACACTTAAATTGGACCTCTGGATCAAAATTTATAACTATTTTTATCATGTTGACTGTCAGTATGCTATGATGACTATCAGTCTATTTAAACTAATATTTGTCCAGAGAGTGTGTTTTTTGTGCCAAAACTCTTTTGACCTATGCTGACTGTCAGCATGCCATGCTGACTGTCAGTATGAGGTTCAACCTTGAGCTGATTGTTTTGAGTTTCTATTTTAACTGGTCGTTTTTGTGGTCGATGCTGACTGTCAATATGTGATACTGACAGTCAGTATGAGCTGGCAATTTCCATATGTGATCACAAATGGCTAGCAAAGTTTTATCCTTGATTTTTGTCAGCCGTTGAGTTTGATATTGACTGTCAGCATGTGTTGCTGACTGTCAGTTTGTTCTGATTTGTTTCCTTTTTCGACCTCAAACGGCTAGCTGAGTTTTCTCTGGATTTTACTTCTTTCTGGTTGTGACCCACACTGACTGTCAGCTTGCCATGCTGACTGTCAGTATGCACTATCACTTTTACAGCTCGTGCACAACGGCTCTTTTGTTGTTTTGAGCTATAAATAGAGGCTTTGAGCAGTTGTTTCAAACACTAAGCAACCTCATACTCTCATATATACTTGAGCATTTGTTTTAGAGTTAAAAATCTTGATCTTTTGATCAAGTCGTGAGTTTTGTGATCCACCGAGTTTTTTAGTTCGCATCATTTTGCATATCTAGAGTTTCTCGGTGATTGTTGGAGGTCTAGGAGAGACCTTGAAACTTATTACTCTTGATGAACACCCTTACCTAGATGGTTTGGTGGCGTGGACGTTAATCTCTCATGTTTGAAGATTGTCGGAGAGACTCAGCGTGATTGTAAAAGGCATCAGTGCTCGCCTTTTTGGAGTGTACAAGGAGCAACCACTAGTGAGAAATATCCTTCGTGGATATTGAAGCAAGGCTCATTCATTTGAGTGCTTCAACGAGGAGTAGGGGAGACCGGGCGAGTCTCCAAGACTTCGGGAAAAATCTTTGTGTTTGTTCCCTCTTTCTCTTCTTTTTAATTGCGTAATATTTTGTTAAATTGTTTTTGGTTCTTCTCTTTGCAAAAGTTGTTTTATTTGAAAAGTTTTAAAGCCTCTTATTCACCCCCTCCAGTCGGCATCCTCGATCCTACACGTGGTATCAGAGCTTGGTCTCTCAATTAAATAGGCTTCACCGCCTAGAGAGAGGATGACTCAAATGAGGGTTTTTCATCTCGATCATACCGGTCGTACGCCTATCTTTGATGGGACTAACTATCCCTCTAGAACTAAGCATATTGAAATAAGGCACCATTTTATAAGAGATCATGTGGCAAAAGGCGATATAGATGTGAGTTACATCAGAATAGAGTTGCAACTAGCAGACATTTTCACCAAACCCCTAGATGAAACAAGATTTTGCTTTCTCAGAGGTGAACTGAACATTATTGATATTTCAAATGCTAGCTGATTTGTTAAATATATTAAAATATATTTTATTCCCTCTCTGGTCAAAATCTCCTTCTGGTCGAATTGATTGCCCATGCTAACAGTCAGCATCTCAAACTGACTGGTAGTTCCTTTGCTCAGGAGCTTGGTCGAAGCCTCTGGTTGAAGTCGTTGACCATGCTAACAGTCAGTCTCATACACTGACTGTCAGTTATGTGCTTCAACTTTGGTCGTAGCCTCCGGTCAAAATTGGTGACCTACACTGACTGTCAGTTTCAAATCTCACGTTTTTGTGCTGATTGTCAGTACTTCACACTGACCGTCAGTTTCGAAAACCTGGTTTTTGAGCTAACTGTCAGTATATTACACTCACCGTCAGTGTGGGTACTCCAGACCTAAAACCCTAGTTTCTTTTTTTTCGTCTCTTCGTCTCCTCCTCTTCACCGCCACTGCCTTTTTCGCCATCTCCTCGCCACCGGCGCCTCCTCCTCGTTGTGCCGCCGCCTCTCCGCGCCGTCGACGCAATGTGTGCCGCCGCGCCATCATCGTTTCTCCGCACCTCGCCGCCGTTTCACCGCCGTTTCAGCTCCTCGCTGCCAGTGTGCCGTGTCTCGCCATTGCACTTCGCCACCGCCGTCCCTCATTCAGCCGTTGTTGAGCTGTGGCAGTGTCGTCTCCTCTTTGTGCCTCTACCTCACCGACCCTGTTCACCGTCGTCGTCGCTCCGAATATTCGCTGGCATCCTCTGTTCAGTTCTCTGCTCAGGTTCTCGTTTCTCCTCTCTGTTTTCCATTCACCATGTCTGATCAGCCCTCTCGACGTGTTGCCCGTCGAAAGAACGCTGCAAACAGCAGTCGTTCAACTGGTCAGACGTCTGAGACCCACTCTTCGCCTCTGCCCGAGCACGTCCCTGTGGATTACTCCTGGTGGCACGCGAGTCGTCTTCGCACACTCCGCTCCACCAACCCCTATCTTTCCCCGCGTCCCATTGGTCGTGACGCCTGCCAGGTTCTCACCTTCTTCACGAACCTGTAGCTTGACCTATTCTCCAGTGTCTATAGTCGCGTTCCTATCTTCGCTCACTGCTCTCTGTCTTGGCAGACGATTGCCTCTCGCACAGGCATCGCCTCCCTGGCGGACTCTTTCACTTCCGTAGGGATCAGAGATCTCGTCTCTGATTCCTCTCTCCATTGGGCTGATGAGTCCATTCGGCAGTTCTATGCCACAATCTTCATCTCTCCCCAGCGCGACTCACAGACCTTCGTGACAGGCCTCCAGGTCCACACTATCACGAAGGAGCAGCTTGAGGCCGCTCTCGGTCTGGTTCGCCTCGTTTCTGGACGCCAGCTCACACTCTCCTAGACCTCGAGCATCGGGAGATGGCCATGCTCTACTCCGGCCCCTTCCAGTTCCGCCACATCGCTGGCTTGCGCCACGATGTCGATCTGGCCTTGCGAATCCTTCGTCTCACTTTGATCCCTATGATCAGAGACAGGGCCAGGGTCACTTATCTTTCCCTCCACGTTCTTATCTCTATCTTTCAGGAGGAGCCCTTCGACGTTGCTGATCTCATCATCAGTGATATTCAGCACGTCCTTCTTGCTCCGCGTCACCAGCTGGTGTATGCTCCCTACATCATGGCGATGCTTCTTCATATCAGGGCGGTCGACACTGAGCTTCCTCTGCCACATCACCCGCTTCTCTTCTACCCTCCGGGCCAGGTTGATCGCCGTCTGGGTGCTCGCCCTACAGCTGCACCTGGGCCCGACTCTCCTGCATCTGATGATGATGCTGCGGGTGAGTCAGGAGATGTGGCTCCAGCTCAAGACACTGATCAGGCACCGACTGCAGAGACAAGCACCAGTTCATCCTCCTCCCTGTCTCAGCTCCAGCAGGTGATCCAGACGCAGCAGCAAATTCTGCGCACCCAGGCGGAGCACCACCAAATCCTGCTTTGTCTTCTTGACCAGCAGGAGCAGATTCTGGCTCGCTTGCCTTCGCCAGGCACGTCTGTCCCTCACAAAAGGGCCCACCTTGTGTCTTCCTCACCGGGATCTGTTTCAGTCCCTGCTGCACCGGCCTCCGCAGCTCTAGCTTCCACTCCTCCAGCTTCACCAGCCGTCGACCCGACTGGATCTCCAGCAGGCTCCGGAGATACAGCAGTCCTCGCCTTCTCTTTTGATGATGAGCCTTAGGCTCTAGTTTTTGAGACAGCTCCCGCCTTTTTGTGCTTGATGCCAAAGGGGGAGAATTTTGTTTGTCTTTGATGTATTTTTTCTTATGGATGGATATGACTCTATTTTATTTTTATTTGTGTTATGACCTTATATGGATATGTCGGATATGTTTATGTTACGGATGGATTTGTTTTATATATGGTTTTTGTTATATGATGTGGATCTGTGATTATGTATATGGTGGTTTATTATATATGTGTGATAATCTGAACTTATCTTCGTGATGATACATATCATATATTTATTTGAGATCGTGTATACACTAAGGGGGAGAATTATGATGTTGAGATCTCGTGCACATACTCAGGAGGAGTTATTCATTTTTTATTATCAACACTTGTTGTCATCAATCATCAAAAAGGGGGAGATTGTTGCATACGCTTTTGACAAAAGTGGTTGAAAATGATCTTTTCGTGTGTCAAATATACGTTGATGATATTATATTTGGTTTTACTAATGAATCCTTTTGCCATGAGTTTGGAGAAATGATGTCTAGTAAATTTTAGATGTTGATGATTGGAGAGCTAAGTTTCTTCCTTAGACTACAAATCAAGCAACTCAAGAACGGAACGTTCATGAGCCAAACCGAGTATGTGAAGGACTTGCTCAAGTGCTTTGGGATGGAAGATGCTAAAACCGTCAAAACTCCTAGGGCCACTAATGGACATCTCAATATGGACAACGACGGAAAAGCGGTTGATTCTAAACTCTATCGATATATGATTGGTAGCTTGCTTTATCTTATCACATCTAGGCCCGACATTATGTTTAGTGTTTGCTTATGTGCTATATTTCAATCTTCTCCTAAGGAATGTCATTTGATTGCTATTAAAAGAATCTTTAGGTACTTGAAATGCTATCGTAATATAGGCCTTTGGTATCCAAAAAATACAAACTTTGAATTAATTGGATATTCGGATTTGGATTATGCGAGTTGCAAAATTGATAGAAAAAGCACATCCGGTAGTTGTCAACTTTTGGGGAGATCACTAGTCTTTTGGTCATCTAAGAAAGAAATTATGTAGCTCTCTCCACCGCCGAAGCGGAATATGTTTCAGCGGGTAGTTGTTGTGCTCAAATTTTGTGGATGAAGCAAACCCTTTTGAATTATAGAGTTTCCTTTGAAAAGGTGCCACTCTTGTGTGATAATGAAAGTTCCATAAAAATTGCAAATAATATGGTTCAACATTCTAGAACCAAGCATATTGATATTAGGCATCATTTTCTAAGAGATCATGTGGCAAAAGGTGATATAGATGTGAATAGTATAAGAACAGACTTGCAACTAGTGGACATTTTGACCAAACCTTTAGATGAGACTAGATTTGCTTTCTTAGAAGTGAATTGAATATTATTGATATATCAAATGCAGGTTAACTATCTATTTTGCTATCCTCCCGTCTTTTGTGCTTGATGTCAAAGGGGGAGAGATTAGGGAGAGATTGGGGAGAGATTCTTGCATGACATTATTGATAGTTTATATGCTCATTGTTTATTCATTGTGGACTCTAAAATGACTCATATGTGTGTTTATATATGCATGCAATCAGGGGGAGTTCTAGTATATCTAATGCCTATGCATACTCTTAGGGGGAGTCATTAAAATTTTATTTGCTTTCAACACTTGTTGTCATCAATCATCAAAAAGGGGGATTGTTGCATCTAGGCCCTTTTAGGTTGATTTTGATTATTGATGACATTAAGTATTTTGGACTAATCTTGTCTTTGAGCTATTTCTATGCAGAGCGATTTTTGTAAAATCTGCAAGTGATCCGGAAAGATCTGTAGGTCACGAGTCAAGGTCGCAAGTGCAAAGTCGCCAAAACTCAAGTTGCAAGATTGAAAATGCAAAGGATCTAAGGTAAAATGAGTTTTTATTTTGTACCGGTCTCGGTGTTTGGAGTTTGACCGGTTTTATAGAAATTCTTTTTAGTTTTAACCGTACTATTAAGAGAGGTTGCGAAATCTCTTTTAGTTCTGGCAAAAACTGAGAAAATCTTAGGTCATATGTTGCATTCGCATTCATTCTTAATCTTGGTCAAATCTGAGTAAAATATAGATTTCAAAAATGGATTGAAACTTGTCTTAAAATCTGATTTTTTTTTAAAATTGGCAGTGGATACTGACAGTTAGCCTCTCATGCTGCCTTTCGACCAGAAGCTTTCGACCAAATGTTTTTGACCAATTTTGCTTTTTCAAAATTGTAGTTTAATCGACCAGCTGGTCGTGGTCGATGCTAACAGTCAGCATTGAATGTCAGTTTCAATGCTGACATTTGTCTAGAGAGATATGTTTTTGAGACCAAAATTTTTTGTTCTATGCTAACAGTCAGCATGAATGTCAGTTTCAATGATGATTGTTAGCATGACACTTGTGTTGGATTTTTTGGTAGCAAAAAAGTTTTTTCATTTTATACAAAGATCTAGCTTGATCTAGGTCTTGCTCCTGTTGACAAAATTGTAGCCCTTTAAGTTATCTTTTGAACAAGGTATAAAACACTTCAATCGGACCTCTGGATCAAGAGTTATGACTATTTTTTATCCACATTGACAGTCAGAATGGTGATGCTGACCATCAGCATGAATGTCTGCTTCTTTGCTGCCATTTGTCCAGAGCATGTCTTTTTGAGCTGAATTGTTTTGACTTACGCTGACTGTTAGCATAAGTTTCGACCAAAAATTGTTTGCTTTCTGAGTTTGTTTTACTTGTTGTTTTGTGATCGATACTGACTGTCAGCATGAGTTGATTTGTTTCCATATTCAACCACAAACGGCTAGCTAAGTTTTATCTGTGATTTTTGTCAAGCCATTGAGGTAGATGCTGACTGTCAGCATGTGTTGCTGACTGTCAGTATGTGCATTTTTGTTTCCATATTTCGACCACAATGGCTAGCTGAGTTTTCTCCGAGATTTGCTTTTAACCGCTCGTGGTCTATAGTGACTGTCAGTATGCTATGCTGACTGTCAGAATGCACTGTTTTTTTCTACTCGACCAAACTTCTAGTTGATAGGCCTGGGCTATAAATAGGGGCTTTGAGCAGGTTTTTGACAACAACCAAGTGCTACATTCTTATATACATTTGAGCCTTAGTCCCTAGGGCAAAAATCTTGATCTTTTGATCAAGTCTTGAGTTTTGTGTTGAGAAAAGATCCACCGAGAGTTATTCATTTGCATCATTTACATTCTTAGAGTTTCTCGGAGTTTGTTGGAGATCAAGAGATATTATAACTTGTTACTCTTGGTGAACGCCCTCACCTAGACGGTTTGTAGACTTGGCCGTTGACCTCTCCATTAACGGAGGTTGTCAGAGAGGCTCAGCGTATTTGTGGAAGGCATCGGTGCTCACCTATTCAGAGTGGAGAAGGAGCAAACTTAGTGAAAAATATCCTTCGTGGATAGTGAAGCAAGACTCATTCATTTGAGTGCATCAACGAGGAGTAGGGGAGACCGGGCAAGTCTCCGAGACCTCGGGATAAATCATTGTGTTTGATTCTCTTACTCTTTCTTAGGTGCAAAATATTATTAAATTGTTTCAGTTTATTTGCTTTTGATCTTTTCTTTGCTAAAATTGTTTTTAATCAAAAATTTTTAAAGCCTCCTATTCACCCCCCTCTTGTCAGCATCCTTGATCCTACAAGTACCGCCTCAGCCCCATAAATGAACGAGAAAGGGGTACGCCTCGTTGCTCAACTCGGGGTCGTTCGCATGGAGCATGCTCGGGAGCTCGTCCACCCAAGCTCCACGCCTTGAGGCGCTTTGCTCCAAGCGGCTACGAAGCCCCTGGAGGGTGACCTCGTTGACACTGCTCCACTGCTCCATTGCTTTTGGGGTGAGCCACCACCCGGGAAGTGATGCTGGCCAGGGGTTCCACCCCTGCCCATTTGGAGAAGTAGTCTATGGTGACGACCGCATATTTGTATCCCCTCGGGCTAGGGGGAACGGGCCTAAGAGGTCCATTCCTCACCGTGCAAAGGGCTAGGTGATCGGGATGGATTGTAGCGCAGCAAAAGGCAGGTTGGAGCCCTTTTCCATCTTTTGGCAAGCCTCTCACGCGGAGACAAGGTCTCTCGCATCATGGGCCACTGTCGGCCAATAGAATCCCTGCTGGATGGTTTTCGTAGCGATGGCTCGTGGGCCAAGGTGAGAACCACAACACACGAAGTGAATGTCCTCGAGGAGTTGAATCCCCTCCCCCAGCAAGAGGGAGAAAAGCAGTGCGGAGGCCCCTCGCTTGTACAGCGTCCCTTCTATTAGGACATACGCTCGCGCCTTGGTGTGAAAGCGCTTGGTTTCCGCTTCGTTGGAGGGTTCCCCCTCTCCTTTGATGCAAGAGACGAGGGGGTCCATCTAGGATGTGGCCCGGGCGATCTTCGTGACATGAGGGTCACTGGATTCGGAGTCCGGGTTGGGGGCCACTACGGAGGGCTTTGAGATAATCTCCAAGAAAGCCCTCTCAGGGAGGGGCCCTCGGGCGCTTGTCACCCGTGCGAGGCGTCAGCGAGGGCATCAGGGAGGGCTCGCGAGGTACTTCTTCAGGTCTTCGAACGCGGCCTGTGCCTCGGGGGTTCATTGGAAACCCTCAAGGCCGCGGAGGATCTTGAAGAATTGGAGGCCACGCTCTCCTGAGCGCAAAACAAAATGGCTTAGCACGGCTAAGAGACTAGTGAGCCATTGTACATTCTTGAGAGAACGCGGCGGAGGCATGTCAAGAAGGGCCTAAATTTTTTCGGGGTTGGCTTCTATGCCATGTTGGGACACAAGGAAACCGAGAAGCTTCCTTCCACGAACACCGAAAGCGCATTTTTTTGGGTTAAGCTTTAACCCGTACTTGCGGAGGTTGCGGAAGATTTTCGCCAGGTCTTCGAGGTGAGCGGTCGAGCGCAGGCTCTTGATGACCGCGTCATCAACGTAGACCTCCACATTGTGGCCAATTTGGTCCTTTAGGACCAAACACATGAGGTGTTGGAAGGTTGCCTCGGCATTCTTCAGCCTGAAGGGCATATGGAAGTAGCGGAAGGTACCGAGGGGAGTTATGAAACTTTTCTTTTCCTCGTCCTCCGAAGCCATCCAAACCTGGTGGTAACCCGAATAGGCGTCCAAGAAGCTCATCGTTCGCATCCCGCAGTAGAGTCTACAAGTTGGTCAATCTGCGGGAGCAGGAAATTATCCTTTGGACAAGCTTTTTTGAGGTCGGTGAAGTCGACACACATCCTCCACTTGCCACTTGCCTTCTTGACGAGGACGGGATTCGCTAGCCACTTAGGGTGTAGGGCCTCCCGAATGAACCCTGCCTCTCGCAATTTCGCGATTTTCTCCTTGATGGCTTCTTGGTGCTCAAGGGAGAGCTTCCTTAGCTTCTGCTTCACTGGGGGTGACCGAGTGTTACCATGAGCTTGTGCTCGATAACATCTCTGGAAACACCCCCCCATGTCCACGGGCTTCCACGCGAAGATGTCGGCGTTTTCGCGAAGGAAGGTGATAAGCTGTGCTACGTGCTCCTCAGGGAGCTCGGCCCCAATCTTGATAGTTTTCCCCCCGCTCTCCTGGGAGAGGCGGACCTCCCAAAGGCCCCCCTTGGGGCGAGGTTTGGAAAGGAACTTCCCAGGGAGCACGATAGGCACATCCAGGGTCAGGAAGGAGCTCCCTTCCCCCGAGGCTTTGATCAAGTTGACGTCCCCCGATCATAGTGGTGGCGTGTTGGTAGAGGGAGCGAGCCACGTCCTGGTCACCCTGAGCGGTGATCACCCTGCTTGGCCCAGGGATCTTCATGCACATGTAGTTTTGGTGGATCGCAGTCCCCAGGCGGTTGATTGTGGTTCTCCCCATTATGGCGTTGTAGGAGGAGGGGAGATCCACCACGTCAAACCGGATCATCTCCGTCCGGTAATTATCCGGGGCGCCGAACGTCATCGGGAGGTTGACCTTCCCGAGGGGGTATATGGTCCTTCCCGAGACAAAGCCTTGCAAAGGCCCCGCCGTAGGTTGTAGGAGCTTTTCATCCACCTGCATTTCCTTGAACGCCTTTAAATAAAGGACATTCGCAGCGCTTCCGCCATCCACCAGGTTTCGGACGAGACGGCAGTTGAATACTGTGGCGGAGACGATCAGCGCGTTGTCATGAGGGAAACGCACCCCATGCACATCCTTCGCGGTGAACGTGAGCGAGACGTTCGACCATTTTGGTGCCCGAGACGTGTTGACGACCCGATTGCCTTCACTTCTCGCGCATGTTACTTGCGCTGGCATTTGGAGTCTCGTCCGGAGGCGGATCCTCCCAAAATGACATTAACATGTCTCTAGGAGGTTTGGAAAGGGAGTTCGTCGCTCGAGCTGCTTTTCTGACCTTGCCTTTGATGTCCCCCCGAGGGAGTGGGGAGTGTTGCTAGGACCGATGACGGAGGGGGTAAGGAGGCAGAGCCCCCTCCCCTTGGTCCATGTTGCTCGAGATATGCCGCGAAGTGTTGAAGAAGCGCGTGACATTCTCGAGTTGTATGGGAGTTGGACTTATGGAAAGCGCATCATAAGGTGGTTTCGGCCTCCTTGCCCCTAGCTTAGGATCCTCTCGCGCGGGGGAGGATTGGCCTCCCGCGCTGCCTTTTGGCTTGGAGAAGGACCGTTGTCCTCTGTTAGGATCCCGAGAGCCGCCTCCGCCTTCAAGGACAAAAGCGTCCCGATGCCTTGGCTCGTTACGGGGCCCTCTCTTGGGACGTTTGTGGGCGGGGTCCTTGTATTCCTTTTCTCCAGGGGCGGAGGTCCCCTGATTCTTCATCCTCCTCAACTCTCGTGTACTTCTCAAGCTCATTGAAGAGCTTGTCCGCGGATGACGGGCAGCTCCGAGTGAGCCTTCGGTGGAGCTCTCCCGGTAGAATCCCGCTCTTGCATGCTTCAATCACCGTCGAGTCGGGGACGTGAGCCACCTTGCTCTTGATTTGGGCGAAGTGTTTGAAAAAGCTTCGGATCGTTTCCCCCGACCGCTGTCAAACGGTGTACAGTTGCGATGAGTCCAGGGGACGGATGTAATTCCCCTAGAAATTTGTGCAAAACTCACACTTGAGTTGCACAAAGGACTTGATGGAGCTGCTTTAAGGTTATAAAACCACGAGCGGGCTGTCCCGGAGAGGTAGAATGGGAAGACATTGCATTGGACGATCTCGTCCTCCCTGACTGCCGAGATGGCCGTGGAGTAAACCTACACAAATTCATAAGGGTCGGCTTTCTCGTTGTAGTGCTCAATGTGGGGCGACTAGTAGGTCTTTGGCCACCGGACGCACCGGAGGCGGCGGCAAAGGGGTTGATTGGCCCCTTCCACCTTCTTTGGGGAGCCCACATCGCTGTCCCCCTTCACGGAGGAGGCGCGTTTGTTGTCCGAGTCGGGAAGGGGTGCTAACGACCACCTACCTTTCGGTAGCGTCTCCCCTCTTCGGGGCTGGTGGAGATAACCTCTTGCACCTTGGGGAGTTCCCCAGAGGTGATGGCGGCTTCTTGCATCGGCCTCTTGCCCTTATCCGCTGGGGCGTGAGGGTGACATCCGCACGCCTGGAGTGGTTCCAGGAAACGGCAGGATGGGGCTCCCTCAGACCTTGCCGTGCACAATTACTCTACCTCTTCCTGAGTGAATCGGGTTTGATTCACTGGGGGAGCTCGGGGAGGGGGTCCCAGCCGAGGGAGCTGATGTGCGTCAATGACGAGCACAGGAGAGGAGTTGCGTGCCGGGGAGGTTCCGGCGGTGGAGACGACCCTTGGCGTGGGAAAAGTTCCCAGCGGGGGGACAGCCTGCATCGCGGGGACCGTGCTGGAAACACCTTCGGGGACGGAAAAGGTTCCGGAGGGGAGACTGCCTTTTGGGGTGACACCCAGGACCGGGCGTCCCCCGGGGACGGGAGCATCTCCTGAGAGAGGGAGTCCTTCGGAGGTGGGAGCGCCTCCCAGGAGCGGATGTCCTCCATGTAGGATCAAGGATGCCGACTAGAGGGGGTGAATAGGAGGCTTTTAAATTTTCTTTTCAATTAAACAATTTTAAAAGATGTTTCATATAACCTAGATTTTGCAAAGAGGTTTAAAACTATCTAATCAATTAGTTGCATTCAACCATATGAAATAAGCAATTCAACATGCAACAACAATCTAACATATAGATGCAATTGATCGATATGAAAATACAATACAACAAGCAACTAGATTGATTTAAACAATTGTGTCAAGACAAATATGAAATGAATACGAGATAAGCAACTGACACAATATTTTTACCGAGGTCTCAGAGACTTGCCTGGTCTCTCCTACTCTCCGTTGAAGCGCTCACGATTAAGCCTCGCTTCTATATCCACGAAAGATATCTCACTAGGGTTGCTTCTTCTCCATACCGGACAAGCGAGCACCAATACCTTTCACAAGTTCTTGCCGGCCTCTCCGACAAACTTCAATCGAGAGATCGCGACTCTCCTCCGACACCGTCTAGGCAAAGGCAATTGCCAAGAATAAAAAGTCGGATGCGCTTTCTCTTGAACGAATCACGTGCTAGAATCTCAATGATGCAAATGTGATGCTCAACACTCTAGCACTAACTTGCAAATGGAGATGAAGTACACTAAACACTCACAACCTCTCCCAAATACTCTCTCTCAAATTCACTAAGGATTTTGGCTCAAATTCTAGCCTCTAGATGCAATTAATCAAAAGCAAGGACTTAGCTAGCTTATACACTGAGATTTTCACTTTTTGAGCAACCTCAAAAGAAAACAAACACGAGATATATATAGCCCCTCAAAGAAACTAGCCGTTTGCAACATGCTAACACATTTTTGTACAGGCCGGACATTGTCCAGCCAGTACACCAAAATGCGACCGTTGCAAGTGTGTCAGTGACCGTTGGGGGACTTTTTGTAAAGGCCGGACAATGTCCGGCCCATCCCGGACAAAAGCCCCAGGACATATATATCTGTCTCTGTTTGCATATAAAACATGAGGCAAACACAATTTGTACAGGTCGGACAATGTCCGGCCCTACCGGACAATGTCCGGCCCGTCCTGGACAAAAACCCTACAGACGGATACAAACGTCTGTGGCTTATTTAAAAACAAACCTCACAAAATTCATACAAGCCGGACATTGTCCGGCCATATCGGACAATGTCCGGCCTACCCCGGACAGAAGCACCGAACAAGAGTATTTCTCTCTGTTTTTGTTTTGCAACAGCCACTTGAGCTTTGTACATACCAGACATTGTCCAACCATTCCCGGACACTGTCCGGCCTGTGCAAAACGAAAACAGGACTTTACCAAATTTACTCAAAACTCTATTTTGATTATTTGCACATATAGATTCGCTATTTTCTCGCGGATATGCTAACTGACACTCAGCAACGACCACGACCACACAGGTCAAACATCTGGTCGAAAACAGATGGTCGGGTGGATTTGGTCGAACGTACGCAAGCGAGCTAAAAACTGATACAACCAACTTCAACTCCTATGACCACGACCAAACCCTAAACAAAGATACAGCCAAACCGGCAACACGACCACGACCACTTACCAAACAAGGATATGATCAGAATGTGCAAATACAATCACGACCAGCTCTAAAAAATAAACAAATTGAAATAGTTGGCGACCACGACTAAGTGCAGTTTTCAAAAACATTTTCTCTAATGCAACACAAACCACACTTAGACTTTATAACAATGCAAGAGGAAATAAAACACTAGTGTGAGATGGTATAAATGCATTTGAGCTTCCACACTAGATAGATTCAAACTACTAGTTTCTGACCCCTCTTAATAGTACAGTTAAACTAGTAAAAAGAATCCTATCAACCCGATCTATCTCCAAACACCAAGATCAGTAAAATCCTAAGAAAACAATCCTTAATCTTGGATTTTACCTTCGGTGAAGCTCGACCTCGTGAAGCTCAATCCCTCGAAGCTTGTCCTGGCAAAACTCGACCTCGCTAAGCTTGACCTCGCTCAAGATGACTCATATCGACTTCATCCTCTTCATGCCCTAGCTTGCTTTCATCTCGCAACCATTCTGAGACTACAACACATACACTCAAATCAAAATGTTAGTCTCATATATAGGTCGTCATTAATCACCACCAGAGAAATTACTCCACACATGAGTTAACTCAACAATTTCTCTTCCCGGTGAAATGACAAACCATATTCAACAGATAGTAAGAGATGAAATACACAATCATATAGAATTGTATATGACAAAGACATACGCACACGATCCATACTACTCAAATCATGATGGCAATCAGATCAGATGACCAATATGATGAGCTCCCCCTCCGCATATGCATCGATGTCAAAACCTCAATAAGGAGCCATCAAACTTCAGGATTTATCTTATGACATTTTGATTTTCACTTAGCATAAGATTGATGCAACCACCGAGCTCCCCCTCTACATATGCATCAATATTAAACCCACAACTAAGGAAACATCCATTTCAGGGTTTATCAATAATCAATTCAATTTACTTATGCTAAATGAGGATTTATCTAAATTGACATTTAACCATCAAATCTGACATTCTCCATATTAACTTTAATTATCAGGGATTTATCCAAATCGTCATTAATCATCAAAACATAGATACTTAGATCGACCTAGATCCAACACTCCGGAGTTGGGAGCACCTCTCAGGAAGGGATGGCCCTCCGAAGATGAGAGCACCTCTCGGAAAGGGTTGTCCTCCAGTGAGAGGAGCACCTCCCGGGAAGGGATAACCCCCGGAGACAGGAGCGCCTCCCACGAAGGGTTGTCCTCCAGAGACGAGAGCACCTCTCGGGAGGGGATAGCCCCCGGAGACGGGAGCGCCTCCCGAGAAGGGTTGGCCTCTGGAGACGGGAGCAGCTCCCGGGAGGGGATAGCCCCTTGAGACGGGAGCACCCCTCAGGAACGGTTGTCCTTCGGAGACGGGAGCACCTCCCGGGAAGGGAAAGGTCCCCGGCGCGAAGAAGGCTCCCAGGTGTCCCATCATGAACGGCGGCGGCGGTCCCATGAATGGGAACGGTGGTGGGTACGCGGGGGCCGGAGGCCGCGCTATGGCGTGCAACAACTCCTCAAGGGTGCGTTGCGTGCGAAGTTGGCAGTCAACGAGCGCCCCGAGTAACGAGCCTCCAGAAGTCAAAGGTGCCGCCTGAGGGGCACTTGGTCCCCCCAGTGCAGAAGCGTCGGGTTGGCTCGTAGGAGCCATGCTCCCGCTGAGGGCAGCGGGAGAAGGGAGTGCTGCCTCCCCCCAAGTATCTCCGGGAGGAGACGCCATGACGACGGCCACTTGCGTCGATGGCACAGGTTTGCTAGGATCGATGTCGTTAGAGAGGGAGGTCAGGTGCCTCGTTCTTCTTGGAAGAGCCATGACAATTCGTCACAAGTCCCATGGACGGCGCCAAATGTCGTGGTATTGAAAATACCCATGCAGGTTTGATGACGTGCATAACACATGTTCCTCAACATGAGCTGACCGTGTGACGGATCACCCCGTGCTGGACAATCACAAAAATTGACACAAGGGTTTATACAGGTTCGGGTCTTAGTGGAGGCCCTAGTCCTGTCGACATGCTCCCGACGCGAGTCAGCAGGGGGGCTCTCTCGCGGAGAGAGTGCTCCTAAGCACACCTTTTTGTTTTTGTGTATTGGATGCAAGTGAATAGTTCCTTGGTTACAAAAGTGGTTACAAGGGTATATATGACCCCAAAAGATGCAAATTACGAAACTACCCTAGTTACGACCATCGGATCGAGGGCGTTGCAGTCTTTTTACAAGGCGCGAGGCCTGGATCCTCGACATGTGGCTACTCCGATTCCCGAGGAGAAGAAGGCCCCTTACCCGAGAGCAAGTCCAGATAAGAGAGGGTCCCTCACGTGGAGCCACGTCCGAGGAAGAGAGGGCCCCCTTACCCGGAGCCACGTCCGGGGAAGGGAGGACCCCTTACCCGAGACCACATCCGGGGAGGAGAGGACCCCTTACCTGGAGCCATGTCCGGGGAAGGGAGGGCCAAGTCCAGGTAAGAGAGGGCCCCTTACCCGGAGCCGCGTCCAAGGAAGAGGGGTCCCTTACCCGGAGCCACGTCTGGGGAAGAGGGGGCCCCTTACCCGGAGTGACATCCGGGTAAGAGAGGGTCCCTTACTCGGGACCAAGTCCGGGCCCATGTCACTTGGTGGAACCTTATGCCCCCAACAGTATCGAACTTCAACCGATCAAATTGAGTTCAAGTATTTTACGCATTCAACCTGAGATCCTCCCAGATGAGAAGCTTTGTGGCCACCGAGACCACTAGGTCAACTAGGTTTTCATTCAGGAATGGCTTTGGCCTCTGCATTCCCGCAACCGCCACAGCCACAGCCTCATTTGCTTCCACCTGCATCATCATTGCCTCTAATGTTAGGAACAATTTGTCGCATCAAATCCGAGAAAAGGCATGCATGTACACATCGTGTTGATGAGGTGAATAACAACGGAGATCTCATGGTGCACCTGCTGTAGGCTCTCCACGAGGCCCTACCAAGGCCATGCCTACGGCGTCGTGTCCTTGGTGGCGTCATTAGCCTTCTTGGCCTTTTTGGCATCCTTCTCCACCACCCAGGAGAAGTCGATACGGCGGATGGCCACCAGTCACTACTCCTCGCTGTTGGTGTCCCTGCACTCACAATATTCCCACCCACCACAGACCCAGCAAATGAGGAAGGCAACGATTTTATCGGACGGATGGAAGATGATAGAATCTTGGAGGGAAGGGGAGGGGAGAAGTGGGTGGGGGAGTTACACATTGGAGGAAGTGTTCATTGTCGATTTCATCGATGGCTTCAAGGCACTTGAGGGGCAGCTTGTCGAGGTCGATCCGAAGGCGATCTTCCGTGCTACCTGCCGTTCTCTCTCCTCTCTTCTTACACCTTCCGGCTTTGGACAATTGGGGATGCTCCGATAGGATGGAGGATGCCGACTAGAGGGAGGTGAATAGGAGCTTTAAAATCTTTTGAATTAAAACAATTTTGTAAGATATGAAAGAAAACTGAGTTTTTACAACAGGGTCTAAAACAATCTAGGATCAAGATTCATTCAACAAGATAGAAGATGAAATAGTTGTATCAATATCAGAGACTCAACCGAATAAATAGTCCGGACAAATGTATACGTATCTGGATACATTTAGTTTAAAGACATTTGCTGCGATGGTATTGTCCGGACTTTGTCAAACTATTTAAGACAAAGTCCGGCCAAGTCAGACAAATAGACTGGACGAATGCATATATCTCTGGTTTCGTCTTTGTTGGAGCTAAATACGAACAGATTTGAATTCATACAACCAGCTTTGTACAAATACGATCACCATCAGATCTAGTACTAATACAACCAGTTTTGAACTGGTACAACCACGACCAATTCCAATATTGATACGACCAGTTTTGTACAGATACGACCACGACCACGTCTAGTACTAATACGACCATTTTGTGTGCTAGCCGGACATTGTCCGATAACATCGGACTTTGTCCAGCCATATCAGACAAGTTGTGTTACTGATTCGATCAGTTCTTTTACTAGTCCGACCAATATTTTTACTGTCATGACTAAGTTTGTGTACTAGCTAGACATTGTCCGGTAACATCGGACTTTGTTCGGCCATATCAGACAACTGCCCGGACAAATTCATTTGTCTCTGGTGACCTAGTGCACAATGCTTATCTCTGAAATTCACACTCTGCCCTAATTTGCTCCTAGACTAATGAGTATACACTTGAGCTTTCAAGTATTAGATGGACTCAAACTACTAGTTTCCGACCTCTCTTAATAGTACAGTCAAATTAGTAAAATGAATCAATTATAGATTATTTGTTGACCATATATTTGTTGGTGCACACTACTACATAGATTTCTGTCGACGATTTGGACTCGGGGTCCTCAGTCGATCTTATGCAAATTTGTGAGTCGCGAGACCTTTCAGGGCGCTCCTCCGGGAAGGTAGGATGAGCAATATCTATATGGGCACAAGAGAATTTATACAGATTCGGGCCTTCGATGGTGAGAGTAATAGCCCTACGTCCTGTTATGATTTCACTATATAGGAAAAAAGTGTTTACAAGAGAAAGGAAGAGATGATCACAGGCGAAGATCTCTCGTATATCAATGTCTATCTATCTATGTCTAAGTCTTCAGGTTACTGAAAATCCTGGTAATGATTGTATGCCTAATCGTCATTTAGATCGTGCATTGACCACCTTTTTATACTGGACAAAAGGGCGCCAATGCGAAACAGCCTTGGACGGTTGCTAGGATGCAGTTTTGATAATTGCACTTAACTTCCACGCAGGCTAAACACGTGCAGTTAAGGGATAACCTTACATGTTAACCTCCTGACAGTTGTCTTCATACGTGAAGAAATCACCAATGTACTAGGGATGTGCCCGTTAAAAAGTTAGACACTCCCGAGCTACTTTGGTCGCAGATAATCAGCGACCTTCTGACCGCGAACTGTCTGTGACCTCATGATCGCGCAAGGGCTGTGATCATAAATCATCTATGTGTCCGCACCCTTCAGGTCGTCTGAGACCATAGCAACGGACTTATAGGCACACGTCTAATCTGATTCTATCTTTAAACCAAATGTATATTATTTTGAACTAGCTCGGGTGATAATCCTCGTCAATTTCATTAACGATGTATTATTTCAATGTCTATCATATCTTGATCTTGCTTCTCAAGTTCTCATTTATATATGTCAATATATGGATTGCGTGTATTAATTTCTTTAAACTTACTTTTATCGTGACTGTCATATATATATATTGAGTTCACTCGTCTAGTCGTGTCTAACTAGTCATGTCTCATGGGAGGATGGGCCCCGACTTATTTAAACTCCTATGTCCGCCACTGTTCTGCTCTGCCCTAATTTGCTCCTAGAATATATGAGTATGTACTTGAGCTTCAAAGTATTAGATGGACTCAAACTACTAGTTTTCCACCCTTCTTAATAATACGGTCAAACTAGTAAAATGAATCCTATCAACTTGGTTAATCTCCAAACACCGAGACCGATAAAATCATAAGAAAATGGTCCTTAATCTTCGAATTTAACTTCGAAAAAGTTTGACCTTACTCAAAGTGGCTCATATCAATATCATTCTCCATACATCCTTACTTGCTTTCATCTCACAATCTATTTTGAGACTACAACACATATACTCATTAAACCACGTTAATCTCATAGTTAAGTTGTTATTAATCACCAAAATAATTACTCCTAAAAGAATTGACTCAACAATTGCCACTATTGCTACTACAAGACCACGGAGACCGCACAGATCTGGCCACCGTCGCCTGGCGCTGCCGCTCTGATCCGGGCCGCATGGTAACTATGTTGTGATTGGGCTGCAACTTAGAGCGACTTAAGTGATTAAATTTAAGGCTTCCTCTGTATATATGTGCTCAATTTTTTTCGTTTTAATATTGTGTAGAAGATAATGTGTACCGTGCTTATCCGTGCTCTAAAAATATGCAAGTGATTTTCCAAATTCGGCTAATTAACATATGATATGTAATAGAGTCATCAAGAGTTGAAATATAGGTGCCAACATGGTTTAGAAGCTATGTACTTCCAATGACACATTATGAAAGTATACAAGAGAAATACAAGCAGATACACTACAATTTTCTCTTAAGTATACCCTAAGATGTTGTGTTTCTACGTTTTTTTAGGTGTCCGTGGTTTTGCATTTTGACACAATTCGTTGTTTGAATTCTTACGTCTCTCATGCTATAATTAGTTTGGCCATACAGTCGGTCCAACCCTCCTAGGTGAAATTATTGACTTTATTTTTTTTAAGTTTAGAATCATATCCTATTTGACATGGCAGGCTCTTTTCCTTCCACTATTACAACTTTTTCTCAAAGTTTTTGTAAGCTCTACCTTTTGTTACCAAATATGATATCAAATCAGTAACATTTGTCTAACAAGAATTCAGGTGTTAATGGTAGCATAATAGAAGAAACCTGAAACAACGCAACATATCTGTCAGTCAATTTTAGGAAACTGGATTTAAAAGAACAATTTTTAGCTTATTCAGATTTGTTCTTTGCCCAGTTCACCCCTGGCAAAACAGTGTGCATCTAGCACAAACAAGAAAAACTGTTCAATTATTTGCAGACAGTATATTTTGAATTTATAAGAGTTCAGAATAGTATGCAAACAGCGGAGATCATTGACCTAAAACGGGCAGTTTCTGCATTTCTTATATGCTTAGTTCTTGGAGTTTTTTTTACTGTTAACCCAGAATTAAAATTAATTACGAAACTAACCCGCAGTTACAATTATTTACACAAATGGCCTGCCACGTCAGCTTGTCGAGCTCTGGGAGCTCGACAAGTTGCTAGTCGCACGGGGAGGTACTAGTCGTGGTCGAAAGGCACGACTAGGGCTTGTCGTGCCCCACGACCACGACAAGGTCAGCAAAACTTCTCACATCTGCAGAATTCGACAAGAAAAAAAATTAATGATTAAATTGTGGATTTATTTGTAATCTGATTTCACAAATAAATGTAAACTTATACATTATACTCATCTAACAAGAGATTTGATAAAATACGACTTGATTTGATGATTTTCGATATAAACTGAAAATAGGGTACTTTAGGGTAAAATAAGATCTGAGTTTTGTCGATTTTGAATTATGGCTTTTAAAATGTGATTTTGTAATCTGCACAGAAGAGAAAATTGTATCAAATAGCATTTGAAAAAGATTTGCTGAAGAAATTTTGAATTTGGAATTAATCTGAAGATTTTAGCCTTTTTGGGTTTCTAGATATCAAATAAAGGACTAAATTACGATATAATTTGGACTGATATGTGAAAATGGCTTAGATGATACGATTTGGCTGCCAACTTTCTGGATTAAGGTATTGACATATCATAATCCAAGAATAATCTGATCTAGATTAGGTCAAGATTTAGCTAAATCTGAGTTCTGAGTATTTAGGGTAATTAGAATCCTGTTTTCGAAAACAGAATAGGATTGATAGATCTGAGATTTAGAGATGGAATTGCATCTAGCTTCTAAAGACTTTTATGTTTGGCAGTAATAAGATTAGTTCAACCCTAATCTATCTCAAACCCTAAAATATCAAAATCTATCCTGTGAACCCAAATCAAGATCAGTGGGGATTCGAACTCAGGTGGACAACGAGGTAGAAGAGAGTTCCCACCAGCTGGGCTAGGAGTTTTTCCCATCATACTGTACATACATAAATACATACATACTGTATAGATATATATATATATATATATATATATATATACACACACATGCACATATATATATGTATATGTATATGTATATATATCTATAGAAATATACGTAAGTATGTATCATATAATAAAAATATATAAGAAATCTAGTGAACTGCATGATTCATTTTGAATGTAACACACTGGAAAATAAAAGTGTTAGTACATGTTCGCTATGGGTTCGGACGACCCCTCTTATGCCCATGCCCATGTCTATCTCTCTGAAAAGGCGATGATGAGTACGGATCAGGTAGCACATGTGATCGCTGTCCAGCCGCGGTAGAAGGACCATGCCGCTCAGTACTTGCATGACCCTGAGATGGCTGTGTCGGTGGAGGGTGATCTTCGAGTTCGCTAGGCGACAACTGATCCGGTTGGTAGTACTGATGTGCATGAGAGTCGTGCAACCCTAACATGCGCGAGACCCACTCCTGGTTGTCCTGCTGTGGTGCCACCCAACTGGGGTCGGCCCCCTGCGGAGCGTAGTACTCACGATCGTCATCCACATCCATGTGGTCATGGGCGGGGTCCCCCCAACTGTCCCAAGTAGACCCCCCAGGGACTGAGTATCTCTGTCCCTGGAGAGCCTGCTCAATATGAGTCTGGCCCCAATCTTCGTCAGCCGCAAACCGCTCTGCCAACGCCCTACTCGCATCGTCCCTGTCTTGACGACGAATGTCGTCCTCGTGTTGACGATGGATGCCGTCGTCATCATCAGAGTCATCTGAACCGGGAGTGCGATGTCTCGACGGGCCCCCAATATGCAGATCTCTGCGTCGAGCACTGTGCATTGACGAGGAACGATGAAGCCGAGACGGGCCGGCGGACGTCCCTGGTATGTCACCTCCCCAGGTCGGTGATGTGTCACGATGACTGCGCCGTGCTGACGAAGTGCTCTGTCGAGCACCACCCAGGCTAGGCTGGGCTGACATCGGGCTGGGCGACCGGGCCCCTCTTCGGTGCGGAACCGATGCATCTGTCTTTCGGCCACAAGCAACATCGAAGAAGAGGATTCGTTGTGCTGCTACACGGATGGAATGTAGGGCAGCACGCGCCATCGCCTTGAAGCGTGGAGGACCTTCCAAGCGAGACGACAGGTTTGCCGCTTGGCTGTCGATGCCCAACGCTAAGTCACCCTGCACATGCGAAACTCATATGGGAACTATGGAAAAATAGATAAGATAAGAGACCAACATAAGTATCCAGCGAAGACGAACGTACCGAGCGATGTATCCGACCTGGGAAATGAACATCAAGGCCGAGTCGAAGACTGTCTTGATGTGATAGTTCTGTCGGCGATGGGGGGGCCGCACGAGCGAGTCGCGTGCGGGTGCGCTGCACGTACCACTGAAGATAGGCCTGGGACGTCCCAGGGTCATACGGCCGCTCCTCCACAACAACATCCGTCGCCGCGTGGTCCTCCCACTCGTCGACCCATTTGGAATTCTTGATCTGCCAGTTGTCAGAGTGTTTTCCTCTACGTGTTTGTCTGCAAAAGGTGACGCGATGCACATAAAGCAAAGAAATAAACAAATATGAGTGTGTACATGAGATATAGAAAATGTTCGAGGCATACACGTGAATCTGCCGCGGGAGATGGCGTTGTCGATTTCTTTCCGAGGGCGGTATCTGCTGATGTAGGCCGAATTGGCGCATCACCCTCTCCGGAAAATACGGCTCCACCACATGTGAGAACACCATGTGCCGGCGTGTAAGCCAGCAGTCCTGACCAGCGGTGCAATGCGAGGAAATGCCATGCGGTGCAACCTGCGAGATGTGCTCCGGTGTCCATGGCCGCCATATGACGCGCGCGTCCGATAGGAGATCAAACTCTCCCAGGTACGCCAAGTAACAGCGGTGAATCTGTGATGATGACCACCTCGGCCGACCTCCCAGCCAACGGGCTCCCATGGTCGGCCGGTCCACCCAATCATCATAGTCGGCTGGTGCAACGTACGGATGGATGGGCCGCTGTAAACACGGCCGACCAACGGGGAAGTGCTCCCATGACCACAGTTGCAGCAGTACAGGGCATGCGGAAAGCAACGATCCAGCTGCGGTCCTGCAGCATGCCTCGCAAAGGCCCCTGTACGTCGCGCACAACACTGCCATCGCCCAGTTGTAACGTGGCATGGCCCCTGCGTTGGCATCGACGATACTCTCGACCAGAGGAATGAACCACGTGTACACAGTGTCACCGTGCGTGGAAGGGAACAAAATATACTGCAGCGTCACCAGCAAGTACGCGAAGAGATGCTGGCGAACTACATCGGCGGGGGCATCATCGGGGCACTCACGGTAGCGCGCCAGAAATCGGTGGGGGACACCACGCCTGGATGCCGGGATTTCGTCGGCGTGGTTAGCGATGTTGAATCGGAGGTGCATCTGTGCGCGCCAATCCAGGCGTGCTGGCCGGGGGACGATGGGATGTCCACTGGCAGGTAAACCAAGCAGCATGCTCACATCCTCCAGCGTGACTGTCATCTCCCCCCAGCGGAAGTGGAAAGTGTGGGTCTCCGGACGCCATCGATCTACCAATGCGGTGATCAACGACCTGTCCAGTGTGAGATGCTGACCTATCTGCAGCATACGGGCGAACGGCAATAAACCTGCAGCCCGCAGGATGGGGATATAGCCCTCATGCAGAGGCCAGTACTCCAAGGGAGCATGGACTACCAGCGGCTCCAAGTCCCCGCCCTCGGACAAGATGCGGCCGCGATGGCCACGATCACATGTACTGCTCAGTAGCTCTGGAAGATCTCTATCCCCGCCAGCCATGCCTGTCAAAACATAAAACATGAACCATTATTGAAAGTAACATAACATACATCGGGAACCGTTATTGAAAGTATCATACCCATGGATAGCACACGACATGAAAGTAACATAACATGAATCATATTACAAGGTTTCAAACAGATTACAACAATCCAATGCAAATGATAAGCGTATTACAAAGTTTATTACAAAGTTTATTACAAGGCTATGTCGATGGTCCGGGTGCATTCAAACAATCCTTCCTGCTATGTCCGGGCTGCCTACAGATCGAGCATTTCCTAGCTCGTGAGCTACCCCCCTGTGACTCATCCATGTCATTGTGTATTCGGCGTGTCTTCCGTCGCCCTAGACCCGTTCGCTTTAGATTTACATCTGGGATCCAGGTAGTCTCGCCAGCAGGGATAACTCTGTAGTCACCGAGCGTCATAAAAACTCTCCACACGCCACTCCACGTGTTTGAAAGGTTGTCAAGGCTGAAGTACTCCGAAAGGTAAGGCGCAGGGCTCACACCGAGCGCCGCACATGAAGCAAGGACATGAGAGCAGGGCTTGTGCAGTAGCTTCGGTTTGTTACATGAGCACTCAGCGACATCCCCAAGAATGACCTCGTGCACCCGTCCAGGTCTCAGTTGGCCGCTCACGTTCTTCTGCCGAAGGCGGACTTGAATGATTCGGTGCAGTCTGTTTATAACTGTCACCTCGTGCCGCTGGGCCTTGTCTACGCGGGCAGTCAAGTACGACTGTACAACATCTGGCAAGGTTCTCATGGGATCGTCGACTAGTGTTTTGGCGGCTACACTTCTGTTGTTGAAGTACTCGGCTGTGCGGTACCATGTCATCTCCACTACAGCAGTCACTGGTAAACACCGGACTCCCTTCAACACATAATTGCACACCTCTAAAAGGTTCGTCGTCATTATCCCAAACCTTGCGCCATCTTCGTCGTGCAGCAAGGACCATTTCTCGATGTCCTTGTCCTGAATCCATTGGGAGAATTTGCTGACGTTCGCATCATCGCCAGCATTACTGGCCCTCCTCGTGGAGTACTTCACTGTCAGCGCCTCCAATTTGTCGAACACAGCCTGGAACTTCCTCGGTTGATTTTGCATGCACAGCCGCTTGAACAGATCCATGATCTGTTTACTGCGGAAGTGTGTGAAAAGGTTTGCTGCAATGTGCCGCATGCACCAACGGCTGCGCACATCCTCCCATTTGTACGGAGCATCTGGGGCCCCGCGCATTACCTCAATGGCATGGAGCAGCCCTCGGTGGCGGTCCGATATGATGCACACCTTCTCTCGATCACCAACAACCGCCCGCTTCACGTTGACCAGAAACCACAACCAACTTTCTGAGTTTTCAGACTCGACGATGGCGTACGCCAATAGAAGCAGTTGGTCGTTAGCATCCGCAGCAACAGCAATGAGGAGACAGCCCTTGTACTTTTCAGTCAGGAACGTACATCCATGCATATGACTGGACGACAATAAGCAAATGCCTCGATGCACTGGCGGTATGACCAGAATAATCGACGGAGTACCCGAGTGTTCTGTATGGGGCTACCATCTCGACGTGTAGCTGGCTGATCGAAGAAATCTAAAAATGTGCCTGGGTTGGTCTGAGCGATGTTGCGCAGCAACCGCATCACATTGTTGTAGGCGTGGTCGAATGTGCCGAACATGCCCTCAATTTCCTTCTGTTTTGCTCTCCAGGCCTTTGCATACCTTATAGTGTACCCACACCTATCGGCAACTTGCTTCATTATTTCTCTCGGCATTATCGAAATGTTCTCTCGCACAGCCGGCTGGATGATATTACCGACGTACGCCGACGTCAGGTTCCTGTGTCTGTCCAGCGCCTCCGTGAGCAGGCATGTGTGTGCGGTAACCCTTGTCACCACAAAACCGATGTCGTCCTTCGGCCGCATCGCACGAATCTTCCATGGGCAGCCTGCTGTTACACAGGCTGCGACAAAAAGGTTGGGGTTTGACTTGACGACTTTATATTGCCTGTTAATTGCGAGGGACCAGCTCGCCACGGCATTCTTCAGATCTTCCTTGCTTTGAAACTCCTGCTCTACTTGTAAGCCACCGTGCTCGAAAGACCACCTCGAACCCTGATCCGTTGGCAACACAGCTTGACTGTATGCTGAGTGATCTAGCCACTCCTGCGGGGGACCAGGAGTATCGTCATCAGAGCCATCGGATGCCTCCGAGTCCGTCGAATCATCTTCGTCGGACACTGATGGAAGGCAATCCAGTACCTCGCACACATCTACGCGAGTATGGCAGAATACATCCGACCACTCGCTAGCCCTGAATCTCGCAGGACCGGGCATGACGCTTGGCTCACCCTCCACCGAACACTCGGCTGCTCGTACGTTGCAGAACTACACATACATCGCGAACTGGCCGAGCAGTCCACCATGGGGGTCTTCCACTCTTCGAATAAAAGAACTCCAAGATTTGTCCCCTTTAATTTCGCGCAGCATCCAGTATGGCTCATTATCTACCTCACGAACGATGAGCCCTTCGATTAGAGCCATTTCATCGCGAGGCCGCTTCCCGAACATATTCAGGATCCACAAATTCAGGTCTAGAAATGAGGTGTTATGTACACTCAGCTTGCCCGTCACATACTGGCAACGGCTCATATCAACCCCGCTTTGCCCCTCGCGAATTATGCCATCACCATAAAATATGGAAATTTTGTTCGGACTATCCATTCCCTACACACATTCATCTCACGCGTAAATAACATGACACCATTACACACATGCACATAGTTCATAAAACCATACATACACATATACATTTGAAAAACATAATTTATAAACATAGAGCATGCATACATGCATGTAATTGAAAATAACCTAGTTTCATAATTTCTAAATACATACACATATATATTTTACAAAACCTAATTCTTAAACATAGAGTATGCATGTGCACAATTAAAAATAACCTAATTTTAAAAAACATAATTTCTAAACATAGAGCATGCATGTATGTAATTGAAAATAGCCTAGTTTCATAATTTCTAAATATATACACATATATGTCCAAAACCTAATTTTTAGACATACAGTATGCATGTGCACAATTAAAAATAACCTAATTTTATATTTTCTATTGTGTGCACATAGTTTCTAAAACGAAATACACATACATTTAAAAACCCTATTTTCCAAACATACACACATATATTTAAAAACCCTATTTTTCCAAACATACACACATATATTTCTAAACATACAAACATATATTTAAAAACCCTATTTTTTCAAACATACACACATATATTTCTAAACATACACACATACATTTCAAAAACCTATTTTCCAAACATACACACATATATTTAAAAACCCTATTTTTCAAACATACGCACATATATTTAAAAACCCTATTTTTCCAAACATACACACATATATTTAAAAACCCTATTTTTCCAAACATACACACATATATTTAAAAACCCTATTTTTCCAAACATACACACATATATTTCTAAACATACACACATACATTTCAAAAACATATTTTCCAAACATACACACACATATATTTCTAAACATACACACATACATTTCAAAAACCAATTTTCCAAACATACAAACATATATTTAAAAACCCTATTTTTCCAAACATACACACATATATTTCTAAACATACACACATACATTTCAAAAACCTATTTTCCAAACATACAAACATACATTTAAAAACCCTATTTTTCCAAACATACACACATATATTTCTAAAATATATTTTTCAAACACACACATACATTTATAAACCCCTATTTTTCAACATATACACATTCATTTCCAAACATATATACACACATACATTTAAAAAAATCTATTTTACAAACATACATACAAATGCACATATTTCCTAAACATATTCCTAAAAATATAATACCTACTCTTGTATACACATAAACATAAATATAAACCCTAATCACGTCATTAGCAACATAATTAACAGAATCTTAAATGCATTTCGAAAAAAATTACCTCTTTTCGAAGAACTCGCAATTCTCTACAACTTTCTCTTCTACACCAAACAAATTTATCGGACGGATTTTGCTAAATCTAGGGTTGAAAGATGAAATGTGTATGTGTGTGTTGTTGCTGATGCTGCTGTTTGTGTGTGTGAGTGAGTTAGCTAGCAGGGGAGCAGGGGGACCAAAGAAATAAAAGGGGGACCAGCAGCAACTTGTCGAGTTCTGGAAACTCGACAAGTTGCACAATATTACAATGTATACTGCCCTTATATCAAATAAGCTTCGTAGCTCAGCTGGTGGGAGTTCTCAGCAGCAAACAGAGCTCGACAAGCTGACGTGGCAGGCCATTTTTGCAAATTATCGCAACTGTGGGTTAATTTTGAAATTAGTTTTTAACTGTGGGTTAATAGTAAAAAAAACTCTTAGTTCTTGTTGTCTTCTTTCACATTAGCTGAACTACTATTTCTATGGTTGTAAGGAGGCCTTATGCAATTGACTTCTTCAGATGCCATCATCAGAGATCAAAAAAAAGAAAGACAACTACATAAAGAACAGGAAGTCGGACAATTGTTGTTGTTTCGAGTCATTACTGTCTACGGTCCATGGATTACTGGAATACCACAGCAACTCAGTGCAAAGTCTGCATGTCATCCAATATGTCAGCTTAAAATATAAAAATAGGGATGAACATAAGTCTGAATCTTCAATGCAGGTGTTTATTTCTGACAACCTCAGTCATTACAAACATAAAAGAATCTCAACCACTAAACATTTACAGTGCTCTCATCTCAAGTGTCGTGCCTACCATGGACTGTGCAGGTCAATTCTATATAAATTATTGATGCTTTCTGGGCACGAGGTCAGTGCTTACAAGAAATATGATTCATACCAGCAGAAAATAACTGAATGTAATCCAAGCAAAACATCATCAGAAAAACATATCAGAAGTTAGTTACATAGAATGCTTGCATTGTGCATTCTATATTAGTCATCGTCTCATCTCCTCTATGTTTGGCCAACGGACCTAAACTATTTGAGTTTTCCCAACAGAAAATTCTGGCTTCTTTTGCATACCATGATGAATAGATGTTGTTATACGCATCATGCCATAACAGAATAAGTAGAAAAGGATGAAATATCACCTAAAATGAGTTTGATATGAGAAGATCAGGTTTGTCCCTTCTTCAATCAGTCGTTGTCTCACCTCCAGCATGTTTGGCCAATAGGCCTAAACAATTGTCATGTTTGAGCACATCAAGATGAATAAATGTTGTCTTCCCTGCATCATCATAAAGTAACAAAAAGCAACCAAGAAAATTGGAAATTCGGAAAGCCAAGAAAGCAACTGATATCTGCATTTGCATATGGAGGTTTATGAACCAAATCATATCAGTTTGGCAATCTCCATGATTAAGATGTCTCGCATTATTTGCAAAGAATTTGGTCGAACAAGTCCTAAATATTTGCAGGCCTCATCATCAGAAAGAATATAAAATAAAACCCCATCACGAATATGAAAGAAAGAAAAATGATATAACTATTGTTCATTGGGGTTTCTGACTCCTTTCTTTTCGATGAAGAGGTACTCAAAGGCTAGATGTTTATCTTAAGATAATGAGGTTATAGAAGGCCGATTTTAGATTAAAATGTTGTAATAATCTACCAAGAGGTTGGTTATGATGATTGAAACTAGACTGTCTTTTTCTGTATCAGTCATTATCTCACTTCCAACATGTTTTACAAACATATATATATAAGAACAGTTACATCCAAATTCTCAAATTATAGTGAATGTGTAAGGTCCTCAAACTGCAAAAAAAAGAATTATTAGGGCTTGCAGCAGTCATTTTTTTTTAATAGGATTAGCTAATATGTGACATTGTGTTGAATGTATGTAAATAGTTTTTACTGGATTAGATAATATATAGTATAAGTTTTCCTTCAATAACTGCCATTGGTGACGAAAACCACACTGAATTAAGCCCTCATAAAATTTCATTTGCATATAGTTTTATTGTTTTCTGCAGCTGAAATATTTTATGGATACATTTTGTATGGTTACCTGTATACATCTCAGATCAAATAAGTTAATTTTTTACGCTTACCTGTATACATTTTGTATCTGAATGGCTGAACATACTTGGGTATCCATATGCACACTATACAGGTAAGTCTATACTCTATAATATGAAAAGTAGTGCAGGAAATCTTCCATTTGTATGGCTCTTGATGTTTCTGCAGGAAATTCATTTCCTCACCTTGCGAGAATAGATTAATATATACATTACCGTCACATTAACAATGATATCAATACAAATTAAAGAATATTGCATTAAGTACATTTTTTCTTGCTTAGACATTATGAGATACAGATATTTCATTTGAACTAAATCTGCATGATTGTGATAGTGCAGAGTTATTGTTCACTAAACTAACCTGCTGTTTGTGCACTCCAATTCTTTCTATACAACACAGAAAATATCACAACACAATTATTATTTATTTAAAGCCACTTACATTAAAACCATTGAATAGTACATTTACAGAAAGTGAGGAGTGAAAAGCCTCAAGTGACGACTTAGATTAACACATTCAAGTTAAGCATGCATTTATGAGAAATCAAAACCAGGAAAATGGTAGAACTCTAAAAACCTTTTGTTACCTGGACCCTAGATCATGCCTGCAATTCATGTCCTCCACCAGAACAATATTGAAGGCTCTAATTCCTGGACCAGCTCCCACTCTTTCCTCCAGTCTTATGCTGGAGGCAGATGTCTGTTACACAAATGTCCTTTGAAGCAGCTTTGCACATGTCATACACTGTGAGGCCAGCAATAGCCACTGCGGTCATTGCTTCCATCTCAACACCTGTCTTCCCACTGGTCGTAGCTTCCCCTTCTATCATTACACTGAAGTCATCCTCATTGAGAGTAAGATCAACATGAACATGGGTGAGATTGATGTTGTGACACAGTGGTATGAGACTGCTAGTTTGCTTTGCACCACTGATTCCAGCAATCTTTGCAACAGTAAGGACATCTCCTTTGGCAATCTGGTTCGATGCCACCAAATTAAACACCTTTTGGCCTAATAGGACCCTACAACTGGCTATAGCAATTCTCCTGGTGTCTTGTTTGGATGCGACATCAACCATCGTGGCCTGACCATTGTCATTAACGTGGGTAAGCACTGATTGTCCATGACCAGCTCCATAAGAGGCCCCTGATGGTTCTTGGGGAGCGCTCGAGCCTAAAGGATTAGGTGAAGGAAATTCGCCGAATATTGATTCCATTTCCTGATATAACAAATTTTAAGATTATTATAAACTATCAGATGTTGTTGCCATGCACAATGGCAAAGTAAATTAGTAGAACAATTTTTTTTTCTTTTGTGAGGAAATTGCAGCATGCCCACCAGTGAAATAGTTGGGAAATTGAGCAGTAAGGGCCAGCTAACTGAAGACAAGTCAGCTGAAAACATCAAAGATTAGAGGACTTCAAATTTCATCAATGCTTAATGGTTTAAAGGTGTAAAGGCAGTGGCAGTCACAAAAGTGTCACCTAGTCTTTGGGAACAAATTATTCTTACTCCGTTCACTTTGTATGTATGCTTAGAAGTTAAAACTTTACTAGGAGTGATTATCTTGTCCACCGTGAAGTTTGAACTATAACAGTTAAGTCTTTCTAGCATATGATAATTCATGCTTGTGCTTGTAATGGAAGTGCATCAGAGCCGACAAATAATGCCTACCATATGTCTTTTTACCTGAGGTGCTAGAGATGCAACTCTTGAGTCCTCATTAGGCATGAACTAAACCTATCTGTTGGTGTTTAAGTCAAATCTTAATTATGATCCTTGATAGGATAAGTGCAGGACCAATTTACAGCTTAGGCATAGAAGTCTATTCAGGTAAGGGTTCATTTAAAACAAAGAAAAATCAAATATATGTATACTTATAGTTGCATGAATGTGCATTGGGGAATGCCATTTTTTCCTTTTTTTTTTTTAACATGCAACAGCTTGTTGCATATTACATTAAGAGGGGGGAAGTATACAATAATGTTTGTAGGGCACTGTACAAACACTCAGTCAGTCTAAGAGTTACAAAACAACGAGAGAAATAATAGGCACTAGAGACACTCCTGGCTAGCTAGAGACCTTCCGGTTGGCTCCAAAACCATATGCAATTTGCTAGAACTACTATGACAAAGCTCTGCTCTTTTAAGCTAGATGAGAATGCCAATTTGAACATATCATAAAAAGACAAGTGCATGTAATGAATAAAATAGAAATTATATTGATTTTGTCATATGCAAAGCTTTGGTAATAGCAGATACTTTGAATTACAAATGCAGATATCCATATAATCATATAGTTTAAAGACCATTTAAAAGAAGGCAAACTCAGATAACAAACCTTATTAAGATCTGCTATAGTATCAGAGTGAATGCTACTAGCAAAACATCGCCGGAGAGAACCGCAACTTCTTGCCACTATTGGGAGAGCGACGCGAACAATTGACATTGTAAACAATGCTAACCCAATGTTATGTGCTCCTGGAAGAAGGGGAAAAAGGAAGAAATTACAAGGAAATATTAATACGTGGATACCGTACTAAAAAACAAACAATAATTGCAAGTGCAATGCCATCACCAAGTGACATGAGATGCAACTTTATAAACCATGCAAGAAGCAGGACAAAGCACGAAAATACACTTGGCATATTAGTTCAGATAAAAAGAACAATTTTAGAAGTTATACGAATACGCAGCAAGCACCCATATACGAGCGATTTGGTAAACATAGCAAACTAATCTTAGACCCTATTTAGCTACACAGGAAACTTTTCCCGGTTAGAATGAGATTCCTCCTTGGCAGTGGCGGATGGAGGAATTTAAATAAGCCGGGGGCCATCCACCCGAGACATGACTAGTTACACGCGACTAGGCGAGTGAATTCAATATACATACGGCAATCACGACAGAAATAAATTTAAAAAAATCAATACACGTAATCCATATATTGACATATATAAATGAGAACTTGAGAAGCAAAATCAAAATATGAAAGACATTGAAATAATACATCGTTAATGAAATCTAGTGTAGACCAACAAATAGATTGTCAACAAATAATCTATGATGGTTCAAACGGCAGCATTCTCTCTGTCCCCTCCGCCTGCTGCCCCAGCACATCAATCCCCCTGTTTACATTCTCATTCAGCCAAGCAAGCCCAGAAAAAATGGCCGTCCGCTTATGCTCTGAAACTAGTTTCAATAGTGAGCCCGCCGCTTGTACCGCACAACAACATATATGATCCAGGAGGATCTCCAAGTCCTGATCGCATACGACTTTGCGACCTTAACCGTGTTCAGAAAGGTTTCGCGACCATGGATTGGTTCGCGACCAGGAAAAGGAATTCGTTCCCTGTTCGGAATTGTAATCCGATCTGAATGTGTATAACTAAGCTTATCTGTTTAGGATTAGTTATATGAGTCTAATACGTTTAGGTTATTGAGTCTGATACGTACTCATACGATTGGACTATAAATACCTTGTAATAGGTCTAGTTTAGATCATCGAAGAGTCATAGAACTTATTTGAGTTTTAGACACTTATAGTTCCTTCGACGTAGACAAGTGTGTCTAACGTTCGACGTGTAAAGCCCTCTTTGAAATAAAGAGTTGTGCAATTACTTTGGGTTTCGGTATTTCCGAGTAAGATCCCGTTATTCCGCATATTAGAATCTGGGCGAACCTAGTGTGAAAACCAAGACTAGGTCTCAAACGGATCAAGTTGGTATCAGAGCAACTTTCCTATCCTGTGGATGGTGAAGACTCGCCAGGGTTACAAAACTTCCGGCGAAATTCCAGGCGATCAATTGACGGTTCCTACAGCCACATCTCCGACAATGTCTGACGATACCTCCGTTCAAGCTAACCTAGCCGAACAAGTGGCTAAACTCTCCACCGACATGGAAACCGTGCTTGCTTGGATTAAGCAGCAGGCCATGATTGTACCTCCTGAAGTAGGGAAGGTTATGGGTGAGAAGACTGGTGAAGACTTGCGCAGGGCAGACGAAGATGAAGACGAAGGCGACCACAAGACCGACGACCTCGCCCACACCTTCTTAGCTGTCGAATCTTTTAAAGTCGACGCTAAGATTGATATCCCATATATGATGGGGTGATCGATGTCGAGAAGCTGGATTCTTGGATCGACCAACTTGAGACCTACTTTGACCTTAAAGGGTTCAGTAATGCTCAAAAGGTCAAATTTGCACCTTTGAAGATGAAGGACCACGCCAAGACATGGTGGAAGGCCCTTGTCGCCAGTGGTGAAGCTGACGACCTTGCGTGGGGTCAATTCAAACGACTTCTGCAACAAGAATTATATCCGATGGGCTACCTTGAGGAGAGATGGAAGCGTTGGCACAGATTGTACCAACGGCGCGACCAGACCGTCCAAGACTATACGACAGAGTTTCGGCGACAAGCAATGGTCATTGGCATCTCACTATCCGACCCTCAGGTATTTCGGAAGTACACATCTAGACTTCAGAAAACGATCAGTACTGAGCTAAGTCTGTTCGGTGTCCAAGACATTGCGACCGCGAGCACAACTGCTATGGCGATCGAGAAGAACAAATCCCGCAGCGACAAAAGCACGAAGGAAAATGTGACCTCGACAAAGAAAAAGCCGAGTCCGAAGAAGAACGCTTCAAAATCGGGCACGTGTGCCTTTTGCGAAAATTGTCAAGTCGCGGGGCATACCAAGAACAAATGTTACAAGCTTCATCCTGAACTTCGACCAAAGAAAAACGGACCAGGGAAAAGAACAGCCACGGCTACTGCGACTTCCCCCGACGAAGATGTTGTCCGAGTGAATTCGGTTAATGAGGCGGATTGTCTCTGATGGCAATGCCGAAGGAGAAGGGTTCCGATCCACCGAACAACCATCACCCAACGGAGGACTTGTTCACCATCAACATCCAGGTGAAGCACGAAGTGGTCGCAGCGATATTCGATCCAGGAAGTCAGAAGAATCTAATCTCCGTTGGACTGGTTCGGCGACTTGGTTTGAAGACAACCACACACCCGCGACCATACCCGCTGGGTTGGTTTACATCCGACGTGAACCAACAGATTACGAGTCAGTGTGTGTTGAAGTTTGCGATCTCTGCACGATATATCGATGAGGTGCAATGCGATGTCCCTATCGATATCTGTCAGGTGATCTTTGGGAGTCCGTATCTGTATGATCGAGACGCTCACTTCCATCGACGAGCGCAAGAGTACGACCTCACCAAAGACGGAGTTAAGTTCGTGATCAGTAGAGACCTCCACGTCAACACTTCGAACTTGATTACCGCAAATCAAGCCAAACGAATTGCTAATGCATGTCACAAGTATGTGCTTGTCATGATTCGACCCATTGGTCAAGGTGTGGGTACTCGACCAGCATTGTCGCTGGCGTGCCGAGAGGATTCTGGTCGTTTGTCGGGACTGCTGGAGAAATACAGTGATCTGTTCGAGACTACCCAGGGTCGTCCGCCGAAACGTCCAGTCGAGCACGAAATTCAGCTTGTGTCCGATGCGACACTGCCCAATCTGAGTATGTATCGCAACTCAGTATTGGAGAATGAAGAGATCAAGAGACAACTTGGTGAGTTGCTGAACAATGGTGTCATTCAACCGAGTAGTTCACTTTGTGGATCTCCTGTGGTGTTAGTACCAAAGAAAGATGAGACTTGGCGTATGTGCATCGACTATCGAGCACTGAACAAGATCACCATCAAGAACCGGTACCCCCTTCCTCGTATTGGTGACCTGCTAGACCAATTGAAGCATGCTGTTGTCTTCTCCAAATTGGATCTTAAGTCAGGATATCATCAAGTCAGTATCCGAGAGGAGGATACGTGGAAGACCGCGTTCAAAACACGACAAGGTCTGTTTGAATGGCTAGTCATGCCGTTTGGTCTCTGCAACGCCCCAGCAACTTTCATGCGTCTTATGAATGACGTTTTGAGACAGTTCATCGACGACTTTGTGATCGTTTACCTCGACGACATTCTAGTTTATAGTCGTTCGTGGGATAAGCACCTCATTCATGTCGAAAAGGTGTTCGATCAGCTTCGGCAACATCGACTTCGTCTCAACCGTAAGAAGTGCGAGTTCGGCCAGCAAACTCTACTATACCTTGGATTCCTGGTCGGCAACGGTACGTTGCAAATTGACCCAGATAAGGTAAAAGTGATTCGCGAGTGGCCGCGACCGCGAACAGTTACGGATGTGCGTAGTTTTGTGGGAGCATGCCAATACCTTCGGAAGTTCATCCGACACTTCTCGATTATGGCTTCTCCATTGCATGCATTAACCAGGATCGATCAGAAATTCGAGTGGACAGGGAAACATGAGGACACGTTTCTCTTGCTGAAAAGGAAGATCAGCGAGTCGCCTGTGTTAGCTTTGCCGAATCTCCAGAAACCGTTCGAGCTAGAAACCGATGCCTCAGGTTATGCGATGGGCGCAGTGCTCATGCAAGAAGGTCGACCAGTAGTATATCACTCCGAGTTATTCCAGGGAGCTCAAAAGAACTACCCGACTTATGATAAGGAGTTATGCGCACTGCATCAGGCCGTGAAACATTGGCGGTGTTATCTCTTGGGGAAAGAGACGGTTGTCCACACCGACCATCAACCATTGCAATATTTGTAAACTCAGTCCAAGCTACAGCAAACTCGGCACATGAAGTGGATGTCGTATCTGCAGCAGTTTAATCTGCTGATTAAGTACAAGAAGGGCGTACACAACAAATTGGCGGATATGTTGTCGCGACCACCAGTTACAACCCTCTGTTTATCAGCGTTCATGCAGATCGAGCCATCATGTCATGATGACTATGTCACTATGTACAGTGAAGACCCTGATTTTCAAATAGCACTGACTGAGGTCGAAACAGGGAACCCTACAGAGTTCGTTCGTCGAGAAGGACTCTTGTACAAGGGCAATTTACTTTGCATACCTCGTGGAGCACCTCGAACTCAATGGATGCAAGAAGCGCATACATCGAAGGTAGCTGGTCACTTTGGGGTTACAAAGACGTTGCAAAATCTTCACCGACATGTGTTCTGGCCGCGTATGCAGCAAGATGTGGCTAGGTTTGTTCGAGGCTGCGGTCTCTGCAGCATCTCGAAACCGGCAAACCGAAAATTAGGTTTGTACACTCCTTTGCCAGTTCCATCACGACCATGGGAGAGCATATCCATGGATTTCTTGGGAGGATTGCCTAAGACCCGACGTGGCAACGACTATCTATTCGTGGTCGTTGATCGGTTCTCCAAAATGATTGTTCTTATACCTTGTCGAAAGACTATCACGGGAGAAGAAGCAGTTCGGGTATTCTTTCAACACGTTTGGACACACTTCGGACTGCCTACTTATATTGTGTCTGATCGCGATACCCGGTTCCTTAGTCACTTTTGGCGATCGCTCTGGACGATGATGGACACCAAGCTAAAGAGGAGTACTGCTTTTCATCCGCAAACTGATGGTCAAACCGAGGTGGTTAATCGCACAGTCGTTCATCTCTTGAGAGGATATAACTCGAAGCACCCGAAGACCTGGGATGAAAGCATACCGTACCTACAGTTTGCTTTTAATCGAGCAGTGCATGGTTCGACTGGAAAGTCGCCGTTTGAGGTCTGTTTAGGATTTCTACCACAGAGTCCATTCGATATGGAGTTTGTGATCCCTACCTCAGCACAGAACAGCAAGGAAGCATCTGATCAGGATCGAGCACAAAAGTTCCTGGAAGGTATTCAACGACTCCATCGTGAGGTTGAACAGAACTTGCTGAAAGCTCAACTCAAGTATAAGGCGCGACATGATCGACACCGAGTTGATGCGCAATTTCAAAAAGGTGATATGGTATGGTTACATTTGAGTAAGGAGAGACTTAAAGGTGAAGGTAAGAAGCTCAAACCCATTCGTTATGGTCCTTTTCGGATTTTGCGGAAAGTGGGTAATAATGCTTGTCAGCTTGAGTTACCTCCATACATGGATATTTACTCGGTTGTCAATGTTGAGCACCTCAAACTCTTCGAGCCTTCAATATTGGATGATGAGCCAGATACCATAGTACCATCTGTTGAAGACTTGGTCTATCAACGAGGCGAACCTTTACACGTGAAGATGTGATTCTGGAGAGGAAGGTGACTACCACCCGCAGTGGCACAAAGGAGACTTTTCGAATCGGTCGGAAAGATCAACGAGCACGTGCGGCAAAGTGGTACACAAAAGAAGATGGACAAGCCCAATTTCCACATCTCCAGTTTGATCAAGAGGTCGCAACGGGGGTTGGCTCCTTCTCAACAAGGGAGTCATAATCCGGGAAGATCTCCAAGTCCTGATCGCATACGGATTCGCGACCAAGTCCTGATCGCATACGGCTTTGCGACCTTAACCGTGTTCGGAAAGGTTTCGCGACCATGGATTGGTTCGCGACCAGGAAAAGGAATTCGTTCCCTGTTCGGAATTGTAATCCGATCCGAATGTGTATAACTAAGCTTATCTGTTTAGGATTAGTTATATGAGTCTAATACGTTTAGGTTATTGAGTCTGATACGTACTCATACGATTGGACTATAAATACCTTGTAATAGGTCTAGTTTAGATCATCGAAGAGTCATAGAACTTATTTGAGTTTTAGACACTTATAGTTCCTTCGACGTAGACAAGTGTGTCTAACGTTCGACGTGTAAAGCCCTCTTTGAAATAAAGAGTTGTGCAATTACTTTGGGTTTCGGTATTTCCGAGTAAGATCCCGTTATTCCGCATATTAGAATCTGGGCGAGCCTAGTGCGAAAACCAAGACTAGGTCTCAAACGGATCAATATAACAAAATTTCATATCACAAATTGAACAGATTTGCTGGTTGTATGACATTCTAAGAATATCTTCTATCTTCTATTCAGAAAAGTGTGAAGTACGCATAAAAGATGAGTGCAGTATGTCAACCACAACAAAAATCCAGAAATTAAAAACAAAAAATGAGCTGAGAGATATGGTATACAAAGCATGAAACCTAGCCTTCTCAGGAGAAAACAGTCAACAGTGATTCAACCCCTCGCCACCGTCACCACCTTCGCTATGGTGACAGCGATAGGATTACCATGGCAAGTTCCTCACCTGATTTCCACTTATATAATATCCTCTCTCTTGTAACATTTGTCTTATGAATCTTATGACCAGCAAATGTTATCAAGGTTCCCGTGCTCCAAAATCTCGATTTATCTTGGGAGAACTTAATCTACACATTATAATCACTTCCTCGCCTAATCTTACCTCTACCTCACTGATCCCAATCATCTTTTTGATAGATCTAGCTCCAATATTTCCTCTTTTAGTTTTAACTGAATCTCATCCCTATAGTATTTATCCTGCTGGATCTCATGCCTGTGCTGATCCCTCTTTCTACCTAATGACCATGCTAGATCTAGGGGTTTCACCACTACAACCTCGTCATCAGATATATAATACAAGGTATCTGCTCTTGCTCCCACGGCATCCCTCTTGTGCATACAGTCTATTAGATCTCATCACTACAATCTGAACCGCAAATCCTATGGCCTAGCTAGATATTGCAACATGGCCTCTTCTCTTGCCCCTTGTCCACTCTTATCTAACAAGTAAGATCCCCTCCTCAAGCTCCTATAGCCTTGCTAGATTTGGTTCCTAGGCACCTTTTCAATGATTCAACCACAAACAACCTCCCAACATCATAGTTATAGCAACGCAAGGCATGGCAAAGTCTGAATGGCCCTCCTTGTGACTTCTGAAAGAAAGATCACAGCTTGTGATGCTTTTTGTTGTTGGATGCAGCAACAAACAGTGCCATATGGATAATATGTCAATTGGCAGTCCATGATCAGTGAAAACTGTTGGTTCACCAATCTACTAACTTCACTCCATTACTTGTCCTCTTATCTTATGTATTCTTGTGCAACGATTAGCTTATCATATGTTCAACTTGTTACCAACTTTTCACCTCCACATTTTGTCAAAAAAAACAGATTTTTTTTAGGCTAACAGGACCCAAAGGATCCTGGTTGCACAGAAACCAAAGCCCCAGTTGTCAAAAAATAGAGATGAAATACCATTGATGTAGAACTAATGCAGGGGCAAAAATTTATAATGTAACAGTTAGGGTAAGATCAGTGCAAAATTAGCTCATTTTAGGAAATAGTAGAACAGTTGGTGGGCGGTAAGCTAGTGACTACCATGCGAGCGGCGCGCATCTCCATCTGGGAGGCCTCCTGCGAGTTGCGCACCGGCTGGTCATTCACCTAAGGAGAGGATATGACAAGTTAGAGTTATGTCTGCGTCAACATTGTTCTAGAGGATTAAGAAAGAAGTAAAACGTACACGAGCAACGACGATGAGGGAGGCGTAGTTGTCGACGAGGCTGGAGATGTTAGCGTCCCAATTCGGTGTTTGTTTGGAGAAAATTCCTATGTTCTACTATTCAATTCTCGACGACGAATTGATTTGATAGATATTAGCGTCCGGGTTCTGGAGGAGCACCTTTTGCTTCTGTGCCGCAGCTACGGCGACAGAGACTGTTGGGTTGGCCACCGCGCCGGCGCTGCAACTTGCCTTGCTCATAGTGCTACATCAGAGCTAGGTGGCCTCTTGGACTAGATGGTGTGGCAGAAAAATATGATTACGAGTAAAACCACATTTTAATGGCACATTGGGGCCATTTATGCTTAGCCGCATATAAGCCTTAGCAAATAGGGCGATCGGCGACAGCGAGGCTAATTAAACAATTGATGAGGGCACGCGCCAGCGTGGCGGCGCTTCTTCGTCCATCGCGGCCTGCCGGCGACGGCCTCACGCGGCACGGCTTCCTCTACCATCAGTGGCTGCGGCCCGCAGGCAAGCGACGGAGATACGGAGCGAAGCGGGGGCCAGAGGACCATTGGAAGCGGGGCCAGAGGACGAGAGGAGAGGAGGGGATCCCGGGGTTGCCGCCATTGTAGCCGAGGCACCAGCCCCAGTGCTAGATCCGGCCTTGCATGTACATATCATCAATATCTGCAGCCATGAGCGAAAAAGCAAGCGATGGTGGCCTCTCATCCTCGTCCAACACGTGTAATAGAGATGATTTCTCAATCAACCTGTTCACTGCATCTATTTCACAAGGCATAAGTTTTTGTGTGAAAGGGCTCATGTAAGAATTGATTAGCAAAGTATCCCTTAAAAGTGTAAATAGAAAAGGTAGGTCAGATACTAGTGTACAAATTATTCCTCGTATGAAAGGAAGATCAGATACCAGAGGACATAGAAAAAGAGAATTCTGAAAAATGGTAAATGAAAAAGAAAAGGACAAAGTTACTATGCATATCTATTTTTTTTTTCTCTAACACTGATCGAGGTTAAACTTGAAAGGTTTCCAGGTTGTTCTGTAGACTACATTCTCAATTTATGAAATTTTTGTTTTGATATGACACTCGAGTCAACGTGATTAGTATGTTAGCATATCATTGGGTGTTTGCATAAGATTTTTCCCACTTAAAAGAAACACCTGATCACCGATGTTGTTTACCTTACACTAATCAGGTCCTGTGAAATCCATCTTATATATGGCAATCTCACTAGGCGCACTAATCTTTTAGGAATCATAACATGGAAAATAATAGATATAGAAATTGATCATAACGATATGGAAACTAATAGATATAGAAACTAATCAAGCCTCCTTGAATTGCTATTATTGCTTCCGGGCCCCACGCCAGTGGTAGGCCTGCCCCCAAAACAAGTTCACAACATGGACAACGTAAGAAGCAACCATACATGACCCATACACAGTAGATATAAGACCATAGATCATACACACTGGATGATACTGCCGACAACCATACAATACATGAAAACCCTGAAGCTAAGCATCTGAACCAACCCATACAGAAGTAGTAAAACCACTTAATTTGCACTCCAAAACAAAAAAAAAAAAAAAAAAAAAGGCAGCCAAAACACAACCAATTCACATTGCAACAGGACAAAATGCATGTTGTTTTTTGCTGAAAAGTTGAGACAACTTATTTCTGAGGGTTGCTTCAGCTTATAGAGTGTTAAAATAGGTATACATGCTTGAAATAAGTTGTCTCAATTCACCATCATGACAGTTGGAAATGGAAAGACAGCCAAATTTCGGACTTCACACTGGCTTCAAGGTCTAGCGGCCAAGGAAATAGCGCCAAATTTGTTCAGCAGGCTGAGGAGAAAGAATAGGACAATAAAAGATGAAATGGAAGAAAATAGGTGGATCCTTCAAGTCAAAGAAGGACTTCAATTGCATGAGATAGAGGAATTCCAAAGGTTTTGGATCGGAGGCGACCATCATCCCCGAACAGGAGGATCAAAAAGTTTGGCGATGGACAGAGATGGTATGTACACAACCAAATCAGCACACAAGATTCAATTCATGGCTAGCATTAGAGTTGACTATCATGGCAAGATTTGAGGAATGCATTACATAGCATCATTTGGGGAATGCATTACATGCATTACATAACAGTTCTCGAGAGCGGCAGGAGAGCTAAGACACCTGCTGCCACCCTAAAACACCGCAAAATCGCAAAACAGGAGGTAGCCATCGGCGTAGGATCTAGGAATGCATTACATAGCTACATAGCTAGATCCCCTACCTGATTTTTTTCAGGTTTGTGAATTTATTTCCCTCTTAATGTAATAGCAGGACTCCTCCTCATCTTTCCAAAGGAAAAGAGGGGTTTGAGCTGTTGGATCCATCAGCAATGCTTTGTTGTAGGCCTGAATCGAAACTGAATAGCAAAATCCGCGAGTAGATCTATAGGCATGGCATGTAAGGGATTTGGGATTGGATGAGAGATCGATCAAAGACCCCCCAAAAGAAAAGGTGGGTGGAGACGAGGAGGAGGCACACTTACCGCTGCCGGATGTGCACCGGAGGCCGAGGAAAGGTCTTCGTGCGGCTAACTCCCGAGCCCGCTTGCCGCCGACGGCCGTGCACACCGACGTCTGCGCGCGAATGTGTGAATCAGGGGTGTGCAGGAAGCTCAGGTCGGGCTTGGCCAGAATGTAAGCGACTGGTCAAATCGTCCACACGCCAGTTCAGTCAGGCTCGACATGACTAAACTCGTTTATATAAAAATCTCTCAAATAAAGGAATATTTATTTGTATCATTAGAAAAATTGTATATTTTTATATCTAACATTGGAAAATAGGCTCTTTTCTAATTATTACCAAATCATGTATTGGTATTTTGTATTTGTCCCTACTATTTAGTTAACTGTTAGTCAACAGAATAAACGACATTTTTACCCATATAGATATACATTTGTAGACAAAATATAATTTTAATGCAAGAGTATTATTTATCTTACAAAATTTTGACAATCTTTTATGTAGGTATATTTGTTACATTCATAAGAATAAAAATGTCATTTGTTTCATTGACTAGTAGTTGATCAATGACGATGACAAATACAAAATATTAGTACACGTTTCAATGATAAATAACAAATAGTCGATTTTACAATGATAGATATAAAAATGTGCACCTTTTCAATGGTACGGACAAAATTTTTTCCATCAAATAATTATTAGTATTTTGTTATATTCTATATAATAAGTAAAACTCCACTTTCAATTAATTCCTTTTGTGTCAATAACTCATCAAATTTGCTAATCTCACCTATCGATTCGAAATTATGTAGTCACTCTTTCCTATCTAAAAATTATTATTTTAAACAATGACCTAGCCCCAATATGATAGCCCCATATGCTCCCTTTTGCTTTCTTATGGTGGTAACTCCACCTTCTCTCTCATCTAAATTAGTAGTGGATGATGCGATTGAACTATATCTATGGTAGTTGACTAGAATATATGGTTAAAGCTTTTGTCATCAACTAAATTTGTATGGTAATTTTGTTTGAGTTACATCTAAGAAAGCATAAATCAATTCAATTTTTTTAACAAATGAATTAACATGATTAATATGGAGATGACATTCTACCGCACAATAGCATACGATGATAATCGGAGTTTGTTGAATATAGGTCATGTTTAAAGTTTCAGTGATTAATGACAAATAACAGAACTAACACTAGTACATAATTGTTTTGCACTATCGGTTTAAAATCGTCTATACTAATAGTTCTCTTTGTCGACGATTCGGACTCGGAGTCCTCAGTCGAACTTATGCAGAATTTGTAATTGTGAGACCTTTCAAGATAACCCTTCGGGAAGGTATGCTGAACAATAGTGAACAGGAGCACAGAGAGTTTAGACAGGTTCGGGCCCTCGATGGTGGGAGTAAAAGCCCTACGTCCTGTTGAGATTTCACTAAGTGTGGTAAAAGGTTTACAAATGGAGGAAAAAGTCCTCACAGGCGAGGATTTTTTCCTGTAAGAGTGTACAAAGATAAGCCAAAGAAGGCTTATTAAAATGCTATATGAGGTGTGCCGTAGACTTGGCTAACTTGGATGATTTTCTTCTCCTCTTTCTTTGATGCTCCATGCCATCCTTTTATATTGTTTGAAAGGGTGCCATGTAGAGGAAACTGCATCAAACGGTTGCATGGACGGTTGGATGCGGTTTTTTGGAACTGCTCTTAACCTCCACGCAGGTTAAACACGTGTTATTCATGGATAACTGTATGTGTTAACCTTCTGACGGTTGATTTTCCACGTGTAGGAATCTTCGGGATACTTAGAATATCCTGTTGTACGGGCAACCGAAATAGATAGATCCCAAGTATTCTGATCGACAGATGTTCTGACCGCGGGATATTGGCTGACCGCGCAATATCCCGAATGTGTAGTTCGCGTATAGCTTACGAACTTCTGACCGCGGAAGGCTTACGGACTTCTGACCGCGGAAGGCTTACGGACTTCTGACCGCGCAAGGCTTACGGTCTGACCGCGTAAAACTGTGACCTGATCGCGTAAAGCTTGCGACCTCATGGTGATGCCCCTCAGGATAGCTTGAGTTCGCATCACCAGGTACATGTCTGGTTCGAACTTGTCCTGAACCAAAAGTTTATTAGAAATGACCCGGGTGTCAATCCTCGTCACTCTTACCGCTAGTGATCGGCACGATAGAAGAAATCTAGCATAACTCTAACGATTACAAACCGTCAGTACAATAACTATGTTCTAACGGTATAGAACCGTTAGTACATATTCTCACGGTTCACTACTCGCAAACGTTAGTACTGGTAAATTTCTTCTAACGGTTCGCTACTTGAAACCGTTAGTATTATAAACTTTCTTCTATCGGTTTAGTACTCTCAACCGTTAGTATTGTTAAATTTCTTCTAATGGTTCGCTACTCGAAACCATTAGTACTCTAAACTTTATTCTATCAGTTCAGTACACGCAACCGTTAGTATTATAAACTTTCTTCTATCGGTTGTAGGTTATTAACTGATAGTATTACAGAATTTCATATAACGGTTCACTACTCGCAACCGTTAGTAATAGAAAATTTCTTTAAGCAGAGGGAGCTTTATTCTAACAGTTAACCTGGAACTGTTAGTACTAGCATAACTTTTTTCTAACGGTTCTGATTTAGTAACCGTTAGAATATATTACAAGCAGCTACAGATACAAATGAAAAAGGTGCATTGATAAATACAGCAATACAGAGATACACACATTGGACAGATTGAATTTATTCACAAATACACCAATACAGAGATATACACATGCATTGAATAGATTGAATCTAATTATTCACATATTGAATTTATTCACAAATACAGCAATACAAATACACACACATACACTAATTAACACATTCAATGTATATTACACAAGTCATTTACGATCAATCGTTGATAGCCACTTCATCCATCACATATTGAGCCCAAATTTGTCGCAGCTCCTTTACTTGAAGCAGCTCGTATTGATCTTTCGACATGGTGCTCTGCATGCGTGTATGAAGCTAGGAACGTACGTCACATCCAATGTTCGACTTTGAGTCAGGAAAATGCTTACTTTAGGGAATTGGGCAAAATCTGTCCTGATCAGATCATACATAAACCTCATGACATAGAACCCACATTCCCACGATTGTGGCTGCTGATGGCAATGGATAATTGCATATGCAACGACATAAACCCACATTAACTCGAAAGAACTAATTAAGCATAAATAAAGAACTCATCATGAGTAGTCCATCCGTATTAATTACCTTATATTCTTTCCAAGAAATTGTTGTGCCTTTTGACGCATCATGCCTCCCTCCAGAAGTAACATAATTTTTGAAAGTCCTGTATTTAATTTAGCATTGCCGATTAATATGTTATTATTAATTAGCTAGTCGATCAAAATTTAAATCAACTATGTTACTTACGCGTCTATGTGCCACGTGAGGGTGAAAACATGCACTACCCTGTCGCTCATCGAATCGAGGTACACTACTACAGAAATGCTTTTCACTATCGGTTAAAAATCCACTCTACTATCGGTTCTCTTACCGATAGTGGTCGGCACGATAGTAGAGGAGCAGAACACTTCTATCGGTTCAAAAATCGTTAGTAAAACACCTACATTCCCAACGTTCACTAATCGCTATCGACTATTTCTTCTATCGGCTCAAATTTAAACCGATAGTATTATATACATTTTTTCTATCGGCTCGTATATAAACCGATAGTATTGTTTAGTATTTTTCTATCGGCTAGGATCTAAACCGATAGTAATGTTAATGTTTTTTCTATCGGGTATTATCTAAACCGATAGTATTGTCTGGACACAGTTAGTACGGGAAACTTTATTCTATCGGTTATATTATATAACCGATAGTATTCTGTAGACACGTTTAGAACTGAAAACTTTATTCTATCGGTTGTTGTATATGAACCGATAGCACTGATATATTTATTCTATCGGTTGTAGTATATAACCGATAGTAATTTGTAGACACGTTTAGTACTGAAAACTTTATTCTATCGGTTGTTGCATCTGAACCGATAGTAATGTAATATTTATTCTATCGGTTGTGTTATATAACCGATAGTAATATTAGTTTTTCCTATCGGTTATGTACTGGCACGGTTAATACTGGAATCATGCACATATACATACAGCTATACAGAGATACATTGGATCATTCACAAATACATCAATATTTACAAATATTCAGCAATATTCACATATTGATCAATTTGTTCACAAATACACTAATTCAGCAATATTCACATATTCACATATTGTTCACAAATTGGACAGATTGAATTTATGCACATATTGATTGAGTTTATTCACAAATACATCAATGAATCTATTCACATATTGAGTTTATTCACAAATACAGCAATCAACACATTCAATATATATTCACAAATACAGCAATCAACACAAGTCAGTTACTATCGATCGTTGATAGCCACTTCTTCCATGACATATTGAGCCCAAATTGTTCGCAGCTCCTTCAATTGAGGCAACTCATATTGCTCTTTCAACATGGTGCTCTGCATATATGCGTGTATGAAGTTAGGATCGTACGTCACATCCAATTAAAGTTCGACTTTGAGTCAGGAAAAATGGTTACCTTAGGGAATTGGGCAAAGTTTCTCCTGATCAGATCATACATGAATCTCATGACATAGAAGCCACATTCCCACGATTGTGGCTGCTGATGGCACTGGAAAAATTGCATATGCAAAGACATAAACCCACATTAACTCGAAAGAACTAATTAAGCTTAAATTAAAAGACTCATCATGAGTACTTCCATCCGTATTAATTACCTCATATTCTTTCCAAGAAATTGTTGTGCCCTTCGACGCGTCATGCCTCCCTCCAGCACTAGCATAATTTTTGAAAGCCCTGTATTTAATTTAGCATTGCCGATTAATATCTTATCATTAATTAGCTAGTCAGAGAAAAATTTAAGACAACTATGTTACTTACGCGTCTATGTGCCATGTGAGGGTAAAAACATGTGCCACCTTGTCGCTCATCGAATCGAGGTAATAGACCTCATTCATCCATGGGCAAATGACGGCGAGGACCCAGTGGCCCCTACATTGCATATATAAGCGAACCGTTTCATACATATGTTAGGCGTAACATACAAGAATGAGTTAAATTAGTAGGAAATGCACTAACCTTTGGTGGTACGGCGCAAGGATAAACTCTCGGTCCTGCTGCGCTAGTAGTGCCCTTGATATGTATTCCTCCGCATGTGCTTGGTCGTGCTCTAGCATCGTGAGGCTTATTTTCTCTGGGTCGAGGAAACCCACCTTGTCACATGCCCTCATCGACGCCAGCCTATACATGCACCTGGATGCAAAGTAGACATTAGTAAGTAGTGCATATAAAAAGTGATTAGATTTATGAAACGAACTGTAATAACTTCAGACAACAGCACACTCACAGGACTCCAGTCCGTATGATGGACATAACAAGCTCCCGCCAGTTGAGGAGGTCGAACAAATCCTCGTGGGCCACCGATATGCTCCCGGGCTCACGGTGAAAATGGGCTAGCCTGAAGTGAACCAAGAAGTTGATGTGGCGCCTAGACCGGGTCAGGTACCACTCGTGGAGACTTCTGGTTATTTGATCCATATTGCGCAGAAGGTACTCCGACACGAGTGGGGACCCGTTCTTGAACGTACCCGGCTGGCTTTGTTTGGCCTTGCCTTTGGCCTTGCCCTTGCCTTTGGGCGGGGAGCGAGTGTATACCTTCGAAGGTTGGGGTGTGGTGCCGTCGGCCTCATTTGATGGCGAAGGGTTTGAGGCCGTCGGAGGAGGCATGGGGGCCGAAGGAGTTCGCTCATGCGTTGTGGCGGGGGTGGTGTCCTCAGGAAGTGTGCTGGTATCCATCGTCCACTTTAAGTACAAACGCTTAAATTAGATTTTGCAAATTGAGTATATTAACTGAGTTGTAAGCTAGAATGGCTAGGGTTTACCTCCTGTAGTCTAACACCCTTCTTGGGCCACTGTATGTACGAGCCCAATGCCTCGCCAATTGTCCGCATTTCGTCCGTTGGGACGGGCAACGGAAAAGAGCTGTAGCCCGGGAGGGCCATGTCCACCTGTACCTTTGCGAATCCAGGCTCCAGAGGTATGCAGTGGATCCGGACATCCTCCCAAGACTGGTATACGATCCCGTTTGCAACCGCAACAGGTTTGTCGTCTATGTTGATCAATAGGCTACAGCTCTCCGGCTTCTGTAATTTGCAACAATTATAACAGGTTAGCGAAACAATTCTAACGTAACGGGAGTGGCATCAGCCGAACTGCATATATAGCTCAAGAGTTGCAATACCTCGATCAGGTCCACCGGATCCACGTGAACCTTCGAGCCAACACTACTCGGCCTGGCAGCGTCGACCTCGGCAGCTGGATCTAAACCCTTGGACTGCACAACTCGGCTGAGGCGTTCATATTTCTCGTTCATTTGAGCGAACATGTCCGCGAATTGTGCAGTCACATCTGCCCGTATCTTCTGAGATAGCTCCACTTCCCTTTCCTTCCAGCTGCCAGCCTTCTTCGCCTTTTGCCCGGGGTCCGAAAAGCCTTCCTTCCATGGCACCACAGCCCCCACGGTTCGCGTCCGCCCTGGATGCTCCTTGTTCCCTAGAGCTCGGGTAAGGATGTCGTTCTCCCTATAGGGACTGAACAATCCCTCGGTCGCCTCCTTCGAGCAAGAGATCTGTTACATTGAAAGCTCTCCATTGTGAGGAAGAAATATATACAAACTTGTGCGCACACTAGTGATCATAGTTAGCCAACTTACGAGTCGCTGCATGACCTCGACGTCCCTGGGGTTTGGGAACGCCACAGTCCCCGTAGCCGACACGGTCCCTCTGGCCAGCCACCAGCGCTTGCATCGCTGATCACGGATCTCGGAGAGTGGTAGGTTAGGGGAGTGGACGAAATGCGACGCCTCGTCTTCAACCTTCTTCCACTGCTCCTCCTTCCCCGCATAGCCGCGAGAGCCGAGCCGATGTGGATGGTCGTTCCTCCTCTGGATTGCCCTGTTCTTCTCGCTGAGGGCCTTCGTACCAGAAATAAGAAAATTAATGCACCACTGCTTACTGCATACAATGGTGTAACCAAGCAAAGGAACCATTCATACCTTGAACTCAGGAGTCCCCTTCTGTTGGGCGAATTGCTCCCATACCTCCTTCGTTATGAAGGGGTACTTCTCGCTTGGAGATTCGCCTTTAGCGAGGAAGGTACTGACGAGGACGCTCTTGAAGGTTTTCCACGTGTTGTTCATGTCCTTCAAGCAAGCTATCTTGGGACCATCGTCCGGGATGTTCCACTTGGCCTGTTTCAAATGGTGCATATAAGTAGGACTTACCTAATCTCTAGGATAAACCAAGAGAATGTGATTACTCAAGAGTTCAGTGATTTTGATTAATTTTACCTTCACTTCCGCCCACAGCCTATCCCTCTCGTCGGCCTTGACGTCCTTCCAGCTCTGGACGGTGATCTTCACCCTTTCCTTCGCCAACAAGCCAACATAGGCAGCATAGTGCCCGGCGTTCTTCCCGATCGGTCTCCCGAACTGGTTGAACTCACAGGAAAGATCCTCGCGTTTGGCCAAACGACCCAACATCGTCGCGCCTCGCGCCTTCCTCTTGCGCTGGGACGAGGCAGCGCCATCTACGTTCGCTCTCGCCGAATCACTAGTATCAGCCGAGGAAGATACCGACATGGCTTTACCTAAAATACCATGAACAAACCATCCAATTGATATGAAGAAAGGTACATGACAAAGTTCATAACTAAAATTGTTGTGCTAATCTCTCTGCATGAAAATAAAGTCTGTTAAAATTTAAGTGAACCTAAATTTGAGATGAACATTAGAAAATGGGAAGTAATTCACAGAAAATTCAGATGAGCAGTGCAAACTAACACATACTCTATTTCCTATCGGTTTTGAAAGGAAAACCGATAGTACTAAGGTTTGTATTCAGGAAAATTTAAAAGATTAGCAGTGCAAACTATGCTAATTTCTCTGCAGGAAAATAAAGTCTGTTAAAATTTAAATGAACCTAAATTTGAGATGAACATTAGAAAATGGGAAGTAATTCACAGAATATTCAGATGAGCAGTGCAAACTAACACATACATTATTTCCTATCGGTTTTGAAAGGAAAACCGATAGTACTAAGGTCTGTATTCAGGAAAATTTAAAAGATTAGCAGTGCAAACTATACTAATCTCTCTGCAGGAAAATAAAGTCTGTTAAAATTTAAATGAACCTAAATTTGAGATGAACATTAGAAAATGGGAAGTAATTCACAGAATATTCAGATGAGCAGTGCAAACTAACACATACTCTATTTCCTATCGGTTTTGAAAGGAAAACCGATAGTACTAAGGTCTGTATTCAGGAAAATTTAAAAGATTAGCAGTGCAAACTATGCTAATCTCTCTGCTGGAAAATAAAGTCTGTTAAAATTTAAATGAACCTAAATTTGAGATGAAAATTAGAAAATAGGAAGTAATTCACAGAAAATTCAAATTAGCAGTGCAAACTATGATGGCACTACTATTTCCTATCGGTTTTCCAAGTCAAACCGATAGTAATCAAGTCTGAATTAGGAAAAATTTCCAAAATTGCTCAGCAGGAACATAAAGTAATTGCTCAGCAGGAACATAAGGTATGTTAAAATATAAATGAACCAAAATTTCAGATGAAAATTAGAAAATGGGAAATAATTAACAGAAAATTCAGTTTAAGGTATTTACTATCGGTTCTGAATAAGAAACCGATAGTGAACTACACTGTATGACAAATTGCTAGTGATTTTCATCAATTCTGTCATTCTCATAGCTATCAAGTTTGTAGTTCATGAATTTTACTCTAGGTTTATATTTGTAATCCATTGAACGGGATATAAACCATTGCATACAAAATTAAGCAATACACGCGAGCGATTTGGTCAAGAACACTTACAGTCGATCGTGGAGTGGCCGGAGGCGGTGGCGCAATGCAATGCCGGAGGCGGTGGAGAACCAGTGGCGCAGATGAGCGAAGAAGCGAACGTCGGCGAATCTAGGGTTTTCCGCGCGAGTATTTGGAAATTGGAATGTGATCAGTTGCACTGGAGGGAAAATCGTGCAAGGTTATAACCTAATAAATGAATATTTACTATCGGTTCATCACCACAAAACCGATAGTAAAAACATGTAAGTTAGGGTTTTGGTAACACAGTGTAAATCACTATCGGTTATGAACAGTAAACCGATAGTAAAGTAAGAACAGGGGCTCATAACACAGTGTAAATCACTATCGGTTGTGAACTATAAACCGATAGTATAGTTTAATTTCATATCGGTTTCACAGTTATAACCGATAGTAAAATACAATGCTATTGACCCTAAAGGATTTCCCTTAGAAGAATTACAGAGGATCTCAGTACATCATTTTGTATTGTATTTTACTATCGGTTATGACAATAAACCGATAGTATATGTTAATTTCATATCGGTTTGGAGGTTGAAACCGATAGTATAATACTGTTAAATTGATCTAAAGGTATTTCCTGAGAACAATTACAGATGGGTCTCAGTACATCATTTTGCACTTGTAAAGACACCTGAAACCCCATGCAAATGGCTTGCAATAATTTTGAAATAAATTAACAGTAAAGACCAATCATGGAATGAAAATTTGCAGTTTTCATATATATTTGTGAAAAGAATCAATTATTGCTCAAATCAAGTATATACTCCAATTGAAATGAAAATTTGCAGAAATGATTCTCAATGCATCACGTATGTTTTCCCAAAGAATTTTTGAAAAATGATTTGAAGAATTCTTCGATCCAAGTAATATACGTCACTTACATATTGCAAATTAGTCAAGAATGGTTGTCTACCCATAATCCTTCTTCGTGGTCGTCTCGCAGGTAACTTGTTTCGTCAATATCTTCGGTAGGGACAGATTGAAGGATTCCATCTAAAAATGGAGGTAGTTCGTCGAACTGATCGTACTCTTCTTCATCCACAACGTCTTCAACCCCAACAATACGTCTCTTACTGTGAAGGACAACGTGCAACTTTGGGTTGGCCGGGTCAACGATGTAGAACACCTGTGTGGCTTGCTCAGCAAGTATAAATGGATCATCTTTGTGTGCGACTCTATTGAGATCGACGAAAGTAAACCCATAATTGTCGACTTTAACACCTCGAGGGGTTTCGACCCATTGGCATCGAAACAGAGGAATCTTAAGTAATACATAATCGAGCTCCCATATTTCCTCAATAACACTGTAATATGAGTCGAGTGCCCTTATTGCCCTGGCATCCTCCGAAATAGCAAGTAGTGTCACTCCACTACATTGCATAGCACTCTTCTCGTCCTGAGTTCTTGTGTAAAATGAATAGCCGTTGATGTCATACCCCTGCCAAGTCCCTACAGTAAATCTAGGCCCTCTGGCCAACCATGTAACATCTTCATCTACGTCGCCCTCAGAAGCTTGCAGGACTCTATTTTCGATCCACCAAGCAAACTTCCTATTATGTTCTCTGGTGACCCAAATCTCTGGCTTCGAGGGATTCTGTTTCCGTAACATTTCCTTGTGCTCGTGTATGTATGGCTCCACCCCCGTCATGTGCTGTAAGACCCAAAAATGGGCTTTTGCATACAGATCACTAGAGGGGACGACTGCTTTAAATCCAATCGTTCCAATGCCCTGAAGCCTGCCCTCATGCCGAGACGTAGGAACGCCAATTGGGTCAACCCTGGCCATATAGTTGGTGCAAAATTCGATCACCTCCTCGGCGGCATAACCTTCAATGATACTGCCCTCAGGCCGATGTCGATTCCTTACATATCCCTTCAAGATACCCATAAATCTCTCAAATGGATACATGTAGCGCAGGAACACGGGTCCACAAAACTTAATTTCTCTGACAAGGTGAACAATTAGATGGACCATAACATCAAAAAAGGATGGAGGGAAATACATCTCCAGCTGACAAAGAGTGGTAGTCACATCGCGTTGCAAATCGTCCAGTCCATCCATATCAATTACCTGCAAGGACACAGTTGCAACAAATATTCAGATCCAAAAAATCTGACAAGTTCCACGAATGGAGCTAATTAACTTGCTAGGAGTACACGCTTACGTACCTTGCCAGATATTGTGTTGAATAAATAACATAGCTTTGTAATTGTCTCTCTGACTTTGACTGGGAGAATGCCTCTGATAGCAATGGGAAGCATTTGTGACATCAGTACATGACAATCATGGGACTTCATACCAACCAGTTTCAAATCTTTCATGGACACAAGTTTTTTCAAGTTCGCAGAATACCCGCATGGAACTTTGACACCATGTAGGCACTGACAGAGTTCTGTTTTTTCTCTTTTTGACAAAGTATAGCAGGCCGGGGGGAGGTATGTCCGCTTTCCCTTCTCCAACGGTGCAAGCTCAGTCCTTATGCCCATGTCGAGCATGTCACGGCGAACGTTGATGCCATCTTTCGTCTTTCCTGGAATGTTCAACAACAAACCAATCAAACTGTCACAAACATTTTTCTCTACGTGCATGACATCAATGCAATGTCGAACTTGTAAGTGCTCCCAATATGGCAGATCCCAAAGAATCGATCTCTTCTTCCAAACATTTTTTCCTGGAGGTTTAGAACATTTACCGAACTCAACTTTGATGTCCTTCACGCGCAAGTAAAGCTCCTTACCAGTCACAAACACTGGGGCTGATCCTTTCTCAGGCTTCCCATTGAATGACTTCCTCTTCTTACGGTAGGCGTGATGCATCGGAAGGAATCTGCGGTGACCCATGTACACTGTTTTTCTGCAGTTCGATAACCACATGCTTTCAGTTTCATCCAGGCAAATAGGACAAGCCTTGACTCCTTTCGTACTATACCCCGACAAATTTCCATAGGCCGGGAAATCATTTATGGTGCAAAATATCATGGCCCGCAACATGAAATTCTCTCGCTTATGTGCATCCCACACCCGCACCCCTTCGCTCCACAATTTATGTAAGTCCTCGACTAACGGTGATAGAAACACGTCAATATCATTCCCGGGTTGTCTGGGTCCTGAAATTAGTAACGACATCATGATGTACTTGCGCTTCATACATAACCAAGGAGGAAGATTGTAGATGCATAAAAGAACCGGCCAAGTGCTATGTCGACTGCTCATATTTCCGTGTGGATTCATACCATCCGTACTCAGCCCAAACCTTATATTCCTCACTTCGCCGCCAAACTCACCGAATGTTCTGTTAATGTTTCTCCATTGAATGGAATCAGCTGGATGTCTTAGTTTTCCGTCTTGTTTCCGACCTTCAACATGCCAACGCAAGTACTTCGCATCTTTCGGATTTGCAAACAGCCGTTTCAATCTGGGAATCACAGGCAAATACCACACAGTTTTGGCCGGAGGCCCTTTCTTTACCTCATCACATCCATTGTGATAAATTCTGTCCCCATGCTTATACCGCGATGCACCGCATCTTGGACAAACATGCAAATCCTCGTACTCGTTACGGTACAGAACACAATCATTTGGGCATGCATGTATTCTTTCGATTTCCATTCCCAACGGACACAATAATTTTTTGGCCTGGTAAACCGATCTTGGCAACTCATTTCCCTTTGGAAGCATGTCCGCTAACAGATCCAATAGCGCCGTGAAACTCTTATCGCTCCAACCGTTGCTTGCCTTCAAGTTATATAATCTCAACACAGAAGACAACTTTGTAAATGTTTCACATCTGGGGAACAAAGGCTTCTCAGAATCAACAATTAATTTCTGAAATTTAGCTAAATCGTTTTCGCTGTAGTCCTCTTCTACATCACGTAACATTTCATCTAAATTGTCGTTATCTACATGGACTTCCGAATGAACATTATCAATGTTTTGATCATGATCATCATTACTGCAATCCACTTCCGGGTGCTGCTGAGTGGTAGCGGTAGTGCTCATTTCCTCAAGATCTTCACCATGCCATATCCAACGGGTATAGCGTGCGTAAAAACCACGACGAATCAAATGACTCCTAATCTGATCAGAGTTGCCGAACCTTTTTAAGTTCATGCAATCTATACAAGGACAATGCATATCTTTCTCTCCCTTCTTCGCCTTTTTTTGCTCAGCAAATTTAATAAATCCATTCACACCCTCCAAATACTCAACAGTAGTACGTTTTATTCCATACATCCAATATTCTCAGTCCATCTACAATTATTTCACAAAATTGACAAATTCAAATAAATAATTAATGACTCAGGGCAAACATATATGAATGAAACATAATTAGCTAGACCATATGTGTGTACATGAGCTGTTTAATTACATTAAATGGATTTGTATATATGAAACCCAAATTAACTTGATGCATGCATTAATTGGAAGAGTCAGCTAGCTAGCTGCTTAAATTCAGCAAGCTATAGCTAGCTAGCCAACCCAGCCTTCTAGTTAGTTTGGAGATACATGTATCTAGTTTAATGAATTGCAAGTAGAGAGAGAGGGAGAGTGTGAAAGAGTGATCAAGAGAGAGAGAGAGGTGATGAGAAGATGACAATACCGAGGGGGATGGAAATATGATCAACCTCTCAGCTAGCTTCTCCAGATCACTCTAGCTTGGAGTTGTGCGCGGCTGAAATGATTCCAACATGTAGAGCGCAGAGCAGGGGTCGACCTAATTAAGTTGTCCAATTTTACTATCGGTTCAAAAATACAAACCGATAGTAAAATAAGGTCCCCACCGTCATAACCATTAGTGTATATGAAGTCATTTTACTATCGGTTTGTTTTATATAACCGATAGTACTATTTCATATATTGTATCGGTTAGTACAGTAATAACCGATAGTAAAAAGTCAGTAATTTCACTATCAGTTACCCGAGAAAAACCGATAGTACTATTCAATATATTATATCGGTTAATACAGTACGAACCGATAGTATAAAGTGAGTAATTTTACTATCTGTTACGAACGAAAAACCGATAGTACTATTTTAATATATTATATCGGTTGGTACAGTAATAACCGATAGTAAAAAGTCAGTAATTTCACTATCAGTTAAAAATGGAAAACCGATAGTACTATTTAATATATTATATCGGTTTGTACAGTAATAACCGATAGTATAAAGTGCGCAATTTTACTATCAGTTACAAAAGGAAAACCGATAGTACTATTTAATATATTATATCGGTTTGTACAGTAATGACCGATAGTAAAAAGTATTTGCATTTCACTAACGTTGGATTAGTGTGTAACCGATAGTAAAATGATGGTTTTCCGCCGCTGTCGTCCTATTCTATCGGATTTTTCCTAGATTGCTTACAACCGTTAGAAAATAAGGGTTAGTGGAATGCACTTCTGTAGTAGTGGTAGTACACCTCATTCGTCCATGGGCAAATGATGACGAGGACCCAGTGGCCCCTACATTGTACATAAAAACGATCCATTTCATATATATATGTTAGGCGTAACATACAAGAATGAGTTAAATTAGTAAGAAATGTACTAGCCTTTGGTGGTACGGCGCAAGAATGAACTCCCGGTCCTGCTGCGCCAGTAGTGCCCTTGATATGTATTCCTCCGCATGTGCTTGGTCATGCTCTAGTATTGTGAGGCTTATTTTGTCTTGGTCAACGAAACCCACCCTATCACATGCTCTCATCGATGCCAGCCTATACATGCACCAGCATGCAAAGTAGACATTAGTAAGTATTGCATACAAAGTGATTAGATTTATGAAATGAACTGTGACAACATATAGGATCAGCAAACTCAAGGACCCTAGTCCTATGATGGACATATCAAGCTCCTACCAGTTGAAGAGGTCGAACAAATCCTCGTAGACCACGGATATGCTCCCGGCCTCACGGTGAGAATTTCCTGGCCTGAAGTGAATTACAAAGTTGATGTGGCGTCTAGACCGGGTCAGGTATCACTCGTGGAGACTTCTGGTTGTCTGATCCATATTGCGCAAAAGGTATTCCGACAGGAGTGGGAACCCATTCTTGAACGTACCCGGCTGGATTTGTTTCGCCTTGCCTTTGGCCTTGCCTTTGGCCAGGGAGCGAGTGTATACCTTTGAAGGTTGGGGTGCAGTGCCGCCGGCCTCATTTGATGGCGAAGGGGCTTTCCGAGGAGGCGTGCGTCCTTTGGATGGGGTCGAGGCCGTCGGAGGAGGCATGGGGGCCAAAGGAGCTCGGTCATGCGCTGTGCTGGGGGTGGGGTCCTCAGGAAGTACGCTGGCATCCATCGTCCACTTTAAGTTACGAAAGCGTAAGTTAGATTTTGCAAGTTGAGTATATTAACTGAGTTGTAAACTACAATGGGTAGGGTTTACCTCTTGTAGTCTAACACCCTTCTTGGACCACTGTATGTACGAGCCCAATGCCTCATCAATTGTCCGCATTTCATCCGTTGGGACGGGCAACGAAAATGCGCTGTAACCCGGGAGGGCCATGTCCACCTGTACCTTTGCGAACCCAGGCTTCAGAGGTACGCAGTGAATCCGGACATCCTCCCAATACGGATATACGACCCCGTGTGCAAGCACTACAGGGTCGTCGCCTATGTAGATCAATAGGCTACAGCTCTCCAACTTCTGCAATTTGCAATAATTATAACAGGTTAGCGAAACAATTCTAACGTAATGGGAGTGGCATCAACTGAAGTGCATATATAGCTCAAGACTTGCAATACCTCAAGCAGGTCCACCAGATCCACGTGAACTTTTGAGCCGCAACTACTCGGCCTACCAGCGTCGACCTTGGTAGCTGGATCTAAACCCTTGGACTGCACAATTCGGTTGAGGCGTTCATACTTCTCGTTCATTTGAGTGAACATGTCCGCGAATTGTGTAGTCATATCTGACCGTATCTTCTCGGCCAGCTCCGATTCCTTTTCCTTCGAGCTACGAGCCTTCTTCGCCTTTTTCCCGGGCTCGAAGAAGCCATCCTTCCATGGCACTACAGCCCTCACGGTTCGCGTCCGCCCTGGATGCTCCTTGTTCTCTAGAGCCCGGGTTAGGATGTCGTTCTCCCTATGGGGAGTGAACAATCCCCAGGCCGCTCTATATTGTGAGGAAAAAATATATACAAACTTGTGCACACACGATTGATCATAGTTTTCTACCACACTCTATGATTCCAACCAAGAAGTTAGCCAACTTACGATTCATTGCACGACCTCAGTGTCCTTAGGGTTTGGGAACTCCACAGACCCCATGGATGACACAGTCCCTCTGGCCAGCCACCAGTGCTTGCATCGCGGATTGCGGATCTCGGAAATCGGTAGGTTAGGGGAGTCGACGAAAGTCGACGCCTTGTCTTCGGCCTTCTTCCATTGCTCCTCCTTCCCCGCATAGCTACGAGATCCGAGCTGGTACGGGTGGTCGTTCCTCCTCTAGATTGTCTTTTTCTTCTCACTAAGGGCTTTCGTACCATAAATAAGAAAATTAAGGCACCGTTGGTTACTCCATACAACAGTGTGACCAAGCAAAGGAAGCATACATATATACCTTGAACTCAGGGGTCCCCTTCTGTTGGGTGAATTGGTCCCATACCTCCTCCGTTATGAAGGGGTCCTTCTCGCATGGAGATTTGCCTTTAGCGAGGAAGGCACTAACGAGGACGCTCTTAAAGGTTTTCCATGTGTTGTTTCATGTCCTTCAAGCAAGCTGTCTTGGGACCATCGTCAGGGATGTTCCACTTGGCCTGTTTCAAATGGTGCATATAAGCAGGACTTACTTAATCTTCAGGATAAGCCAAGAAAATGTGATTACTGAAGAGTTTAGGGATTTTGATTAATTTTACCTTTACTTCCGCCCACAGCCTATCCCTCTCATTAGCCTTAATGTCCTTCAAACTCTGTACAGTGATCTTCACCCTTTCCTTCGCCAGCAAACCAACATAGGTAGCATACTGCCCAACGTTCTTTCGATCGGTCTCCCGAACTGGTTGAACGCACATGAAAGATCCGTGCATTTGGCCAAACGGCACAACATCGTCATGCCTCGCGCCTTCCTCTTGCGCTGGGATGAAGCAGTGTCATCTACTTTGCCCCTCGTCGAATCACTACTATCAGATGAGGAAGATGCCGACATGGCTTTACCTAAAATTCCATGAACAAACCATCAATTGATATGAAGAAATGTACATGAAAAAGTTCATAACTAAAATAGAATGGCAATGATGAACTACCACCTATTACCTGAATTCATTTCAAATTCCATACAAATTTTAATAAGAACCACCTCTTTTTGTTAAAATATCAAATTTTTATTCAAAAGGCCAAAAATCATCAATTCCTATCAAAATGGTCTTCAAAATGTATTTAAAAAGTTTTTAGAGGCTTGCGACTATCTTGTTTTTTAACCAATCGGTTTCGAGTGCTAATCAAAATCTATTTGAAATTTGCCAAAAATTGTTTTACAAAAGTCCTAGATATTATTACCCCAAAGAAGTTCGAAATTGAAAAATTTCTCAAAAGAGTTTCAATTTGAAACTTATGGGTGTTTGAATCTCACTGGAAAACTTTCTTTGACCCAAAATATCTTATACATGCAAAACATGAGTTTAGCTATTTCTATGGTCTTTCCTCGTAAGCTTCGGCTCAAAATGATATGAATAACTCATGCAAACTCTTTCATGTCAAAAATCTCATGAAAATCAAATCTGAACTCAATTTGCAAAAGGTTGTCAAACTTCAACCTTCTTGCTTTACATAAAGATCATTTGACCATAACTCTTGATTGTAAAATCCTATTTGCAAAATTTTTTTTGAAAAATATATTTCATGCAATGAAAATCATTTATGTAAATTTTCATTTTAATTGGATTTGATTTGAGCAATAATTGATTCTTTTCACAAATCAAATATGAAATCTACAAAATTCAGACTTCTCGTGATTTTGTGGCTGATTTGTCATTTTTATATCTTTAAATTGGTTGCCTATTTGAAGAAAGTTTCTATATGATATCTTATCTTCTATGATTGGTTTTTATTGTTAACTTATTTTAAAATCGTTGGAAGTCATTTGCGTGGATTTTCAGGTGCCTTTACAAGACTGGCTGGTTCTAATCGAGTTCAATTTCAATTTAAGAAACTGAATATGAAGGACAATTTAAGAAACTAAAACTGAATATGAAAAAACTCCACAACGCGAGTTGGTCAAGAACACTTACAGTTCGTGGAGTGGCCTACGATGGCGCGATGCAGTGGCTGGCGGCAGTGGAGAACCAAAATGCGGGCGGCGATGGTGGTGTGGGAGCTAAAAAAAGGGACGTCGGCGAGACTAGGGTTTTCCGCGCTCGAGTAGAGACTTATTTGGAAATGTGTTTGGTTCGACTGGAGGGAAAACTCCCGCGGGTTTAACAATTTGAGGGGTCTTTTACTAACGGTTCAACTCAACCAACCGTTAGTATAATGTAATATTTTCTATCGGTTAACATTAACAAACCATAAGATTAAGTAACATATCTAGTAACGGTCTTCTACTAACGGTTCAAAATAACCAACCGTTAGTACAATGTAATATTTTCTATCGGTTAACATTAACAAAACGTAAGAATAAGTAACATATGTACTAACGTTTCTTTAGTACAAACCGATAGAAGAGATCTATTTTACTATCGGTTTGACAATTCAAACCGTTAGTACAACACAATTTTTCTCTCCAATTCGTTGGATCTTAAGATAGCATGCAATGCATTAACGGTTCATACAATCCACCCGTTAGAACAGACTTTGTAGTGTTGGATTATCCTTTTATGTCAGTAGTACTAAGGGTTTTTCCTGAGAACAGTTACAGAAGGGTTTGAGTAAATCATTTTGCACTTGTAAAGACACCTGAAATCCATGCAAATGACTTCCAATAATTTTGAAATAAATTAACAATACAGACCAATCATGGAAGATAAAGAATCATATAGAAACTTTCTTCGAATAGCCAATCAAGATGAAGATATGAAAATGACAAATCAGCCAAAAACCATGAGGAATCTGAACTTTGCAGTTTTCATATTGATTTTAAAAAGAATAAATTATTGCTCAAACCAAATCCAATTGAAATGATAATTTGCAGAAATGATTCTCAATACATCAAATATGTTTTTCTCAAAGAATTTTCAGAAAATGATTTGACAATGAACAGGCATGTGATTGAGTGCATCACTACAGTAATCACAATTTTCACATCATGATCAGCATATATATTAATTCTTCAAGTAATTAAAGCTTCAAGTAATATACGTCACTTACATATTGCAAAATAGTCAAAAATGACTATCAACCCATAATTCTTCTTCATGGTCGTCTCGCAGGTAACTTGTTTCGTCAATATCTTCGGTAGGGACAGATTGAAGAATTCCATCTAACAATGGAGGTAGTTCGTCAAACTGATTATACTCTTCTTCATCCACAACATCTTCGACCCCAACAATACGTCTCTTATTGTGAAGGACAACGTACAACTTTGGATTGACCGGGTCAATGATGTAGAACACTTGTGTGGCTTGCTCAGCAAGTATAAATGGATTGTCTTGGTGTGCGACTCTACTAAGATCGACGAGAGTAAACCCATAATTGTCGACTTTAACACCTCAAGGGATTTCGCCCCATTGGCATCGAAACAAAGGAATCTTAAGTAATACGTAATCGAGCTCCCATATTTCTTCAATAACACCATAATATGAGTTGAGTGGCCTTACTGCCCTGGCATCCTCTGAAATAGCAAGTACTGTCACTCCACTACATTGCATAGTACTCTTCTCATCCTGAGTTCTTGTGTAAAATGAATAGCCGTTGATGTCATACCCCTGCCAAGTCCCTACAGTAAATCTTGGCCCTCTGGCCAACCATGTAACAACTTCACTTACGGAGCCCTCAGAAGCTCACAGGACTCTATTTTCGATCCGCCCAGCAAACTTCCTGTTATGTTTTCTGGGGACCCAAATCTCTGGCTTCGAAAGATTCTGTTTCTGTGACATTTCCTTGTGCTCGTGTATGTATGGCTCCACCCCCATCATGTGTTGTAAGACCCAAAAATGTGCTTTTGCGTATAGATCACTGGAGGGGACGACTGCTTTGAATCTAATCGTTCCAATGCCCTGAAGCTTGCCCTCGTGCCGGGACGTAGGAACGCCAATTAGGTTAACCTCGGCCATATAGTTGGTGCAAAATTCAATCACCTCCTCGGCGACATAACATTCAATGATACTATGCTCAGGGTGATGTCGATTCCTTACATATCCCTTCAAAATACTCATAAATCTCTCAAACGGACACATGTAGCACAGGAACACGGGTCCACAAAACTTAATTTCTCTAACAAGGTGAACAATTAGATGGACCATAACATCAAAAAAAGATGGAGGAAAATACATCTCCAGCTGACAAATAGTTGTAGTCACATCGCGTTGCAAATCATCTAGTCCATTCAGATCAATTATTTGCAAGGACACAGTTGCAGCAAATATTCAGATCAAAAAAATCTGGCAGGTTCCATGAATGGAGCTAATTAACTTACTAGGAATACACGCTTATCTTACCAGATATTGCGTTGAAGAAATAACATAACTTTGTAATTGTCTCTCTGACTTTGACTGGGAGAATGCCTCTGATAGCAATGGGAAGCATTTGTGACATCAGTACATGACAATCATGGGACTTCATACCAACCAATTTCAAATCCTTCATGGACACAAATTTTTTTAAGTTTGCAGAATACCCACATGGAACTTTGACACCATACAGGCACTGATAGAGTTCTGTTTTTTTTCCTTTTTGACAAAGTATAGCAAGCTGAGGGGAGGTATGTACGCTTTCCCTTCTCCAACGGTGCAAGCTCAGTCCTTATGCCCATTTCGAGCATGTCACGGCGAACGTTGATGCCATCTTTCTTCTTTCCCGAAATGTTCAACAACAAAGCAATCAAACTGTCACAAACATTTTGCTCTACATGCATGACATCAATGTAATGTCGAACTTGTAAGTGCTCCCAGTATGGCAGATCTCAAAGAATCGATCTCTTCTTCCAAACATCTTTTCCTGGAGATTTAGAACATTTACCGAACTCAACTTTGATGTCCTTCACGCACAAGTAAAGCTCCTTACCAGTCACAAACATTGGGGCTAATCCTTTCTCAGGCTTTCCATTAAATGACTTTCTTTTCTTACGGTAGGTGTGATGCGCGCATCGGAAGGAATCTATGGTGACCCATGTACACTTTTTTTCTGCAGTTCGGTAATCACATGCTTTCAGTTTCATCCAGGCAATTAGGACAAGTCTTGCCTCCTTTCGTACTATACCCCGACAAATTTCCGTAAGCCAGGAAATCATTTATGGTGCAAAATATCATGGCCCGCAATATGAAACCACCCGCACCCCTTCGCTTCACAATTTATGTAAGTCCTCGATTAACGGTCATAGAAACACGTCAATATCATTTCCGGGTTGTCTGGGTCCTGAGATTAGTAACGATATCATGATGTACTTGCGCTTCATATATAACCAAGGAGGAAGATTGTAGATGCATAAAAGAACCGGCTAAGTGCTATGCCGACTGCTCGTATTTCCGTGTGGATTCATACCATCCGTACTCAGCCCAAACCTTATATTCCTAACTTCGCCGCCAAACTCACCAAATATTCTGTTAATGTTTCTCCATTGAATAGAATCAGCTGGATGTCTTAGTTTTCCGTCTTGTTTCCGACCTTCAACATGCCAACGCAAGTACTTCGCATCTTTCGGATTTGCAAACAGCCGTTTCAATCTAGAAATCACAGGCAAATACTACACAGTTTTGGCCGGAGGCCCTTTCTTTACCTCATCATATCCATTGTGATAAATTTGGTCCCCACTCTTATACCGCGATGCGCCGCATCTAGGACAAACATGCAAATCCTCATACTCGTTACGGTACAGAACACAATCATTTGGGCATGCATGTATTCTTTTGATTTCTATTCCCAACGAATACAACAGTTTATTGGCCTGGTAAACCAATCTTGGCAACTCATTTCCCTCTAGAAGCATGTCCGCTAAAAGATCTAATAGCGCCGTGAAACTCTTATCGCTCCAATCGTTGCTTGCCTTCAAGTTATATAATCTCAACACATAAGACAACTTTGTAAATTTTGCACATCCAGTGATCCGTTTGAGACCTAGTCTTGGTTTTCGCACTAGACTCGCCCAGATTCTAATATGCGGAATAACGAGACTTACTCGGAAATACCGAAACCCAAAGGTTGATCGAAAACACAGCTCAAAGTAATTGCACAACTCTTTATTTCAAAGGGAGCTTTACACGTCAAATGTTAGACACACTTGCCTACGTCGAAGGAACTATAAGTGTCTAAAACTCAAATAAGTTCTATGACTCTCCGATAATCTAAACTAGACCTATTACAAGGTATTTATAGTCCAATCATATGAGTACGTATCAGACTCAATAACCTAAACGTATTAGACTCATATAACTAACTAAACCTAAACAGATAAGCTTAGTTATACATATTTGGATCGGATTACAATTCCGAACAGGGAACAAATTCCTTTTCCTGGTCGCGAACCAATCCATGGTCGCGGACCCATCCATGGTTGCGAATCCTTTCCGAACACGGTTAAGGTCGTAAAGCCGTATGCGATCAGGACTTGGTCGCGAAGCTATATGCGATTAGCACTTGAAGATCCTCTCAGATCATGACTCCCTTGTTGAGAAGGAGCCAACCCCTGTTGCGACCTCTCGATCAAACTGGAGATGTGGAAATTGGGCTTGTCCATGTTCTTTGGTGTACCATTTTGCCGCACATGCTTGTTGATCTTTCCGACTGATTCGAAAAGTCTCCTTGGTGCCACTGCGGGTGGTAGTCACCTTCTTCTCCAGAATCACATCTTCACGTAGAGATTCGTCTCGTTGATAGACCAAGTCTTCAACAGATGGTACTATGGTATCTAGCTCATCATCCAGCATTGAAGGCTCGAAGAGTTTGAGGTGCTCAACATTGACAACCGAGTAAATATCCATGTATGGAGGTAACTCGAGCTGATAAGCATTATTACCCACTTTCCACAAAATCTGAAAAAGACCATAACAAATGGGTTTGAGTTTCTTACCTTCACCTTTAAGTCTCTCCTTACTCAGATATAACCATACCATATCACCTTCTTGAAATTGCGCATCAACTCGGTGCCGATCATGTCGCGCCTTGTACTTGAGTTGAGTTTTCAGCAAGTTCTGTTCAACCTCACGATGAAGTCGTTGAATACCTTCCAGGAATTTTTGTGCTCGATCTTGATCAGATGCTTCCTTGTGGTAGAAACCCTAAACAGACATCAAACGGCGATTTTCCAGTCGAACCATGCACTGCTCGATTAAAAGCAAACTGCAGGTACGGTATGCTTTCATCCCAGGTCTTCGGGTGCTTCGAGTTATATCCTCTCAAAAGATGAACAACTGTGCGATTAGCCACCTCGGTTTGACCATCAGTTTGCGGATGAAAAGCAGTACTCCTCTTTAGCTTGGTGTCCATCATCGTCCAGAGCGATCACCAAAAGTGACTAAGGAACTGGGTATCGCGATCAGACACAATAGAAGTCGGCAGTCCAAAGTGTGTCCAAACGTGTTGAAAGAATACCCGAGCTACTTCTTCTCCCGTGATAGTCTTTCGACAAGGTATAAGAACAATCATTTTGGAGAACCGATCAACGACCATGAATAGATAGTCGTTGCCACGTCGGGTCTTAGGCAATCCTCCTAAGAAATCCATGGATATGCTCTCCCATGGTCGCGATGGAACTGGCAAAGGAGTGTACAAACCTAATTTTTGGTTTGCTGGTTTCGAGATGCTGTAGATGTTGCATCTAGGCCTTTCATGCCTAACCCTGATGTGTTTTGATGGTTGATGATAATAAGTATTTTTGGACTAACTATGTGTTTGAGTTAGTGTTATAGATTTCAAACAACCACACAAAAAGCGAGGGCTGGTGATCAAAATGTTGAAGTTCAATTTAAGTCGTTCAAAAGCATAAGAAGACGCAAAAAGAAATTGTTTTAGCTGGACTAAACTGATGCATTGAGGTATGTTGTAGTTCTAGGTTTACCGATCTCAGGGTGCATGAAGATCGATCGGTTTAAGGATTTTATTCTTAGTTTAAACCGTACTATAAAGAGGGGACGCAAGTTCTCTCTACATCTCCAATTATACCGAGAAAAATCTAGGTCAATGCACGCATATCATTATCTGTGGTTTTTCGACAATTTGTTTTGATATATTGAATTTTGTCAACAGTTGAGGTTTTTACTTCTTGAGAAAGATCTGAAAAGATCTAATTTTTGTTGCTGTTGTCAAAAATGTTCTTCTCGAAAATATCTTCAAAACAAAACTGAAATCATTTGAATCAGATCTCTGGATTTTGAGCTTTCTCTGTTTTTTATCCAGACTGACTGTCAGTATTGATAACTGACTGTCAGTATGAATGTCAGTTTAATAAACTGACTAATCTCCAGAGAGTATGTTTTTGTTGAGCTGATTATTTTTTTTTTTAGACTCACTGTCAATGTTGGTAACTGACTGTCAGTATGAATGTCAGTTAGTGCAAACTGACAAATCTCCAGAGAGCATGTTTTTCTGTCTCAGACTTTTTTGTACTAAACTGACTGTCAGTATGAGTATACTGACTGTCAGTGTGGGTTTCGACCACAGAGAGTTTTTGAGTTAGTTTTTATTCTGTTTTTCTCTGTGTTACTGAAACTGAGACTGACTGTCAGTTTGACACACTGACTGTCAGTTTGGGCAGTAAATTTTTGCTGTTATCTGCTTCAACGGTTATAAAGTTTTTAGCCGTTGCTTTTCACTGTTGATTTTGTGGACACTGACTGTCAGTCTTTGTAACTGACTGTCAGTATGGACTGTTTCTTTTTTACCGTTTTAGTCCACAACGTTCGAGCTGTTGTCATCCTGTTTTTACTCTTTCTGGTGATACACTAGACTGACTGTCAGTTTGTGAAACTGACTGTCAGTCTTGGTTACTAATTTTCAGCTCGAGCACAAACGGCTCTTTTGACCACGAAGGCTATAAATAGAGGTGTTGAGCTGCTGTTTTAACACAAGCAAATACAGCAACATAGCCTTTCATACTTTCTCACTAGTGCTTCTTCGTTTTACTAATAACTTGATCTTTTGATCGAGTCGTGAGAGTTTTAGTCACATCGAGCATATTGTTCTTGCATTCCCATTTCTAGATATTTTCTCGGTGTGCATTGGAGGCCTAGAGTAGACCTTGCTTCTTATTACTCTTGGTGAGCGCCCTCACCTAGACGGTTCGGAGGCGGAAATCGCTGATCTCTCCAAATCGGAGATTGTCGGAGAGACGCGATAACTTGTAAAAGGCTTGGTGCTCGCCTTTCCGGAGGGGACAAGGAGCAACCTTAGTAGATAGTGTCCTGTGTGGATACTGAAGCTATACTCAAGGACTGAGTGCTTCAACGAGGACTAGTGGAGACTGGGCGTGTCTCCGATACCTCGGGATATATCGGTTTCAATCTCTTATCTTTTACTATTACTTGCTTTACCTTAATTTGGATTTTCATTTGCAAAAACAAATTTTCAAAGTCTCCTATTCACCCCTTCCCCTCTAGTCGACATCCTGATCCAACAGTAGAGACCACAGCCTCGAACAAAACTAGCCACATCTTGCTGCATACGCGGCCAGAAAATATGTCGGTGAAGATTTTGCAACGTCTTTGTAACCCCAAAGTGACCAGCTACCTTCGATGTGTGCGCTTCTCACATCCATTGAATTCGAGGTGCTCCACGAGGTATGCAAAGTAATTTGCCCTTGTACAAGAGTCCTTCGCGACGAACGAACTCCGTAGGTTTCCCTGTTTTGAGCTCAGTCAGTGCTGTTTGAAAATCAGGGTCTTCACTGTACATAGTGGCATAGTCATCATGACATGAGGGCTCGATCTGCATGAACGCTGATAAACAAAGGGTCGTAACTGGTGGTCGCGACAACATGTCCGCCAATTTTTTGTATACGCCCTTCTTGTACTTAATGACCAGATTAAACTGCTGTAAATACGACATCCACTTCATGTGCCGAGCTTGCTGCAGCTTAGACTGAAGTTGCAAATATTGCAACGGTTGATGGTCGGTATGGACAACAGTCTCTTTACCCAAGAGATAACACCGCCAATGTTTCACGGCCTGATGCAGTGCGCATAACTCCTTATCATAAGTCGGATAGTTCTTCTGAGATCTCTGGAATAACTCGGAGTGATATGCCACTGGTCGACCTTCTTGCATGAGCACTGCGCCCATCGCATAACCTGAGGCATCGGTTTCTAGCTTGAACGGTTTCTGGAGATTCGGCAAAGCTAACACAGGCGCCTCACTGATCTTCCATTTCAGCAAGAGAAACGTGTCCTCATGTTTCCCTGTCCACTCGAACTTCTGATCGATCCTGGTTAATGCATGCAATGGAGAAGCCATAATCGAGAAGTGTCAGATGAACTTCCGAAGGTATTGGCATGCTCCCACAAAACTACGCACATCATAACTGTTCGCGGTCGCGGCCATTCGTGAATCACTTTTACCTTGTCCGGATTGATTTGCAATGTACAGTTGCCTACCATGAATCCAAGGTAAAGTAGAGTTTGTTGGCCGAAACTCGCACTTCTTACAGTTGAGGCAAAGTTGATGTTGCCGAAGCTGTTCGAACACCTTTTCGACATGAATGAGGTGCTCATTCCACGAACGACTATAAACAATATGTCGTTGAGATACACGATCACAAAGTCGTCGATGAACTGTCTCAATACGTCATTCATAAGACGCATGAAAGTTGCCGGGGTGTTGCAGAGACCAAATGGCATGACCAGCCATTCGAACAGACCTTGTCGTGTTTTGAACGCAGTCTTCCACGTATCCTCCTCTCGGATGCTGGCTTGATGATATCCTGACTTAAGATCCAATTTGGAGAAGACAACAGCATGCTTCAATTGGTCTAGCAGGTCATCAATACGAGGAAGCGGGTACCGGTTCTTGATGGTGATCTTGTTCAGTGCTCGATAGTCGATGCACATACGCCAAGTCCCATCTTTCTTTGGTACTAACACCACAGGAGATCCACAAGGTGAACTACTCGGTTGAATGACACCATTGTTCAGCAACTCACCAAGTTGTCTCTTGATCTCTTCATTCTTCAATACTGAGTTGAAGCACACTTGAAGGACAAGGTGGTTGAAGCTAGATCGGCCGGGAATGGATTTCCAGTGGCCGGCGCCGGAGAAGAAGACACGGGAATTGGGACTTTTCGATGCAGGAGGTTTGAACTCAATTCCAAGCTTGGAGAGTGAAAGAGAGGTATGAGGAAGCTATTGGGACGGTCAATTTGGCCGGAGGATGGCCGGTGTGGCCTGGCGACGATTGCCGGCGACTGGTGGAGTTCAAAATTGGGGAAACCTTTGATTCGAGCTCAATCTGGAAATCTGGATGCATAGGATTGCTTCAAATAGCTCACTGATCATCTTCTTCTACAGAATCGAGAGCTGATTTGGGGTAATTCGGGCTGCATTGCCGGAACAGAGCATTTGGCAATTCCGGCGATCATCGGCGATGAGATGCATGGAAGTTCAATTAAATGATACAGCACGATGAGTGTGATGAGAGGAACTCGCTGATGTTGTTAATTTGACAGGAGGTGCAGTGGAATGAGCTGGCACCGTGAAGCCTCGTGCTGGACTCGCCGGAGAAGAAGACGACAGCGAGAAGATTTGGAAATTAGCTTGATTCTGGTGAAGTGGAGATTGCACAAGATATTGGCTGCTTATATAGACCAGAGGACGGAGCTTGCAAGGAAGGAGCAAGAAAGAATTTGGCGCCAGTGACTTGTCTGGCCGGGCGCAGGCGCGACAACGGCGACGGTGACGCGACGGCGCACAGATGATGGAACTGTTGATCAAGCTGTTGCTTTGTCGGGACTCAACGATGTCGGGCAGTGCAAGGCGGTGGCGACAAGGACTAGCAAAGCAAAGCAACGTGGCGAGGAGTTGCTGACAACGGCTGCTGCTGGTCGCGCGCGGGAGCACTTGCTGGTCGTCGATGATGCCACCGCGATGGCTGAGACACAGACACGTGCGCACAAGCAAGAACAAACATGCACGACCACAAGTGCAGGCGGGGCTTGGCCGGCGGTGAGCGAGCACAGTGCAAAAATCCAGGCAAAACTCTGGTCGAAATCTCAGCAGCTGCCCTGGTCGAATTTGGGCTGATTTGTGTTTCAGATTCTTGGTTTTGGGTTGAATTGTAAATCTGATGATTTAGAAGGTTTGATCTGAATTTAATTGCACTGATCTGGTAGACTTGATTCAACAGATGATTTGGCACAAATAGAAGATAAAATTTGAGATGTTTGAATGATTTTTGATATAAACTGAAAATAGAGTAGATTAGGGTAAAATAGATTTAAATCTCATTGATCTCGAATTCTGGGATTTAGGATTTGATTTTGAGATACTCATATAAGAAGAATTTGTGTTGAAAAGCATTTGGGAGGTGTTTCCTGAATCAGATTTAGATTTGGAGATGATTTGCAACATTTTGCCTTTTCAGGCTTCTAGAAAATCTGGAAAAGGACTAATCTGCGAAAAAGGTTTAGATGATAAAATCTGACAGCCAACTTTTTGGATTAAGGTATTGGCATACCCTTGATCATAATCCAAGAATAATCTGGTTTGAACTTGGTCAAGATTTTGATTAAATCTGAATTTCTGAAACTTAGGGTATTTAGGCAATATAAGATATTTCTGTTTTCGAAAACAGAAAGGAGTTGATAAATCTGGAAGTTAGGGATAGAATTGAATCTGGGTTCTGAAGGCTTTTAAACTCAAGACAGATAATAGATCAAATCTGAAAAGTCAGATCTTGATTTGGGTCTACAGGATAGATTTTAAGATTTTGGGCTTAGAACAGAATAAAGCTGGGGCTGATTTGGCTGATCTAGAAGAGACATATGCATGTATGACTTTTTAAGAAAGAAACTTTTCACCCCAAAACTCAGGATGTTACACTTTTATACTCAGGATAAATAGTAGGCCCAATCTGGAAAGTCAGATCTTGATTTGGGATCACAGGGAAGATTTTGAGATTTTTGGGGCTTAAGATAGAATAAGTCTGGGTTGATTTTGCTTATCTTGAAGAGACAGATGCATGCATGACTTTTATGAAAAGGAATTTTCACCCCAAACCCAGGGTGTTACAACGGAGGGCTGGAGGAGAGAGGTTTCTCTCCCGGCCCAGATGGGCGCACATCTCCCACGGCTAATATTTTTTCCCAACAAAACTCTTTTGTACCTGATCTATGTTTGTGTGTATCTCCCAATTCCTAATATGGTTTTAGAGCTAGGTCTCTGGAGCACTAACCCTAGCCATCGCTCCTAGGAGATAAGGACATGTATCTCATGGGGGGTTGTACCAAGAAAGAAAACATCCTCTTTGTTGTTCCTCTTTGCCACCTCCTTGTTGTTGCTTCTTCCTCGCCAACTTGTGGCTTGCAGATCTGCCCCATGCTCCTGATCTACTGCCTCCTCATAAATTCTCTCATTGTTGTTGGTGTCTCCTAGGTCGAATATGCTCCAGCACCAACAGTTGATTAGATCTGCTGCCTAGATGAGCACTGTCTTGTTGTTGCCCAGATCCAATCTCTGTCGCTGGCAGCAACTCATCCATATCGACGCACTGCACACATCCGTATCACCATCCTTACCATTGTCCGTACACGTTCGTACCATGTCCATTTATCACCATGCAAACCTCCACCACTTGCTTTGTTCTCTAGATATATTGCCGCTGCCTTCTTTAGCCATTCTTCTGCTGCAACACTGCTCAGTTGTTGTCTCCTTGTTGTTGCCAAGATCAGTTTACCAATCCAAAAAACTGTTGTGTCCATTGGGAATAGAAATTGAAAGAATACATGCATGCCCAAATTATTGTGTGCTGTACTATAATGAGTATGAGGATTTGCATGTGTCGACGATTCGGACTAGGGATCCTCAGCCGAACTTATGCAAAATTTATAATAGTGAGACATTTCAGGGTGACCCTCCGGGAAGGTATGTAGAACTATGGAGAATTGGAGCACAGAGAAATTTATACAGGTTCGGGCCCTCGATGGTGGGAGTAATAGCCCTACGTCCTGTTGGGATTTCATTATACGTAGTAAAGATTTACAAGATCGCAGGAAAAGACCTTCACAGGCGAAGGTTTTTCCTATGTAAGTGTACAGAAAGAAGCCAGGGAGGCTTATAAAAATTATCTAATCTAGGCCGTAGACTTGGCTGTTTGAGTCGTGTCTTAATCTCTTGATCGATCTCCCTTGTTTGATACATCATGCCGCCCTTTTATACTGTTTGAAAGGGCGCCAAGTCGTAACTGCATCAAGTAGTTTCTTGGATGCGGTTTGGAGAACCGCTCTTAACTCCCACGCAGGTTTAACACGTGTTATTTGTGGATAACTGCACGTATTAACCTCCTGACGGTTGATCCCCACGTGGAAGAATATTTGGGATACTTGGGATATTCCTGTTATAGGAAAAGAATACTCCCACGTTCCCTGGTCAAAGATGCTCTGACCGCGCGATGTTGGTTGACCGCGCAACATCTTTGACCTTCTGTCCGTGCACAGCACACGAACATCTGACCGCGCACTAATTGCGATCTGATCGCGCAAAGCCTGCAACCTCGGGCTGATGCTTCCCAGAAATGACTTGAGTTCGCACCGCCGGGCACATGTCTGGCTCGAATCTGTCCTAAACCAATAGTGCATTTATTTGAACTGACTCGGGTGTCAATCCTCGTCAGCTAGCCCCCAAATTCGAAGAAAACGAAGGGACGTGTTTATTTCGAATTTAAAGACATGCATCAGATTTTTAACCCGACTATTCAAATCCTCCACTTAGTGGCGCACTAAGTAGGACGGTTGGTTCTCCGAGACGGGCTTTGGTCATTACGTGACAGGTAATGATGGCGTCGTTGAAATGTTTTTTAACCCGAGGTGAAATTGTAAATGCTTTAAAAACCCGAGGCGTTCGGAAAGTGAACCGTCACCCTGGCGGCTATAAATTCCGAAACCTTTGAATTGTAGAGCCCCACAATTTCTTCTCACGGTTAAGTTTTTCAAGAATTGCCTCCATCCTTCTCTTCATACACTTCCCAATGGCAGATCACAACATCATCGAGATTGAAAGTGATGAAGAGGAAGTTTTCAACCAGGAGCCTCAAATGCTTGAAGATCCGTCTCCTTTAAGGAAGAAACCCAAGGTTGACGAAGGATCTTCCAGCAAGGCAAAGGTAGAAGACGTACCATCGTTCTTTCTTCCTTCTGTTCTTTACTCCAACACTCTCTGCTTTTGTTTGGGTGATCGATTTTTTGGTCAGCAAGCGGTGACTACTCGACCAGAAGATCCTCAACTTGTGTTGGGGAAGCAATCCCTGGTAGGAAGGTTGCACTTCCACCATCTGGTGATCATCCGCTTTTATTGGATGATCTACTTTCCAGGATGGCTATATCAACCTGTCACGAGCAGGGACAGGTAATGATCCTCATTTCCTTTTGCTAATAGTTATAGTTAACACAACTAACTTTTGCAAATGTAAGAGATTGGAGGCCCCAGTGATCAGCCAACTACGATTCTGCCTCTTCTCCTCGGGCAGATTCTTCCAGAAGAGAAGAAGGCCCTGGAGAAGAAGATCGAAGAGATGTCTTCGACGATTCTGCATCTGGCACAATGTTTTGAACAATCCCGTGAAAAGGCGCATCAGTTCTGTCGAGAGAGAGACCACGCTCAGCAACAGCGGGAACTCTCTAATTTGATTAGGAACATTAGTGCGTCTCTTGTTAGGGACGATGTAGATAGGCTTAGATTAGTTGCTAATTCTCTGGGGGTTGTCAGTGTAGATCCTACTGACAGCAATATGTCCCTAGGAGAACTTTGCAAACTTCTTTCGGATCAGGTCGACGCTCTGGTCGCCGGTATCCCTTTTGTATGCAAAGAATGTAAGAAATAAAATTTTTCTTTTTCTTCACATAAATGTTCTTTAGCTCTTCTGTGCGAAAATATGGCCACAAGGAATGTCTTTGTAACCACTCATACACAGGAGAACTTCAGTTCTGCGGTTAGAACCGCGTTTTTATTGTAGTACTGCGACCAGCACTGATACCGCGATCAGACTCAAAGCCGCGGTTAGAACTGAAGCTTACTGCGACCAGAACTGAGGCTCGGTCAGATCATCACTTCGATTAGAATCAGAGCTTAATCGAAAGCATGGTTTCGATCATACCACAACCCGATCAGAATATATCCATACGTCCAAAAATTGGGCCATAGGATTTTTTCATGAAAATATACAAGGCATATGAAGGAAAACGTCCTCTGGAAGTCCCTGAAAAACTTTTTAGGCTTTTGTACTTTCAGACTCTGAAACAAAGAAGTCTTTCTGTTTCGGATCCGATGCCTGGAACACTTTAACGGGTCCACCAGAGACAGTATCCATTATGGGAAATGAATAAAATATTCAATGGAACGTTTGAGTGGAACGTTACTCACAGAAGTGCGCCTCCTAGGGTCTATAAAAGGAGCATGTAGCTTCTAGAGGAAGCCACACAACCAAAACCCTTGCCATTTCCGCCACACAAAACCCTCGTTCCTTTCAGCCTCCATCTTCCCAAAGCCGCCAACCTTTTCCCCAATTCCTCACCAAAAATGGCATCTTGGAGCCGATCGATCCACCACTCAGAGGAGAGTCTGTTGATGTTGGAGAAGGAGGAGATCCTTTCTCCGCGACTGCTAATCAACTGGCGGCCCGCGGAGAAGGATCAAGAAACCCCAGTCGTCCAAGAGGGCGAACTGGTGGTTTTTGAGGAGTATCTGCGGTGCGGGTTCTGATTCCCTGAGAGTCGGTTCCTGAAGGACGTTCTTGAGCATTATGGGTTGGAGCTGATCAACCTCCACTCAAATGCAGTCCCAATCCTCGCAGTATTCCAACAACTGTGCAAGGCGTACGTCGGAGTGTATCCTAATGTGGAACTCTTCCGACGCTTCTACTTCTCGGCGTGGTCAAAGAGTGCCAATGCCGCCGGATGCATATACTTCCGGATAAGGGAGAAGAAAGACTATCCCTTCCCACCCCTGCGTGACTCAGTGCACAGGTGGCACCAGAAATGGTTCTACTGCACCCCGCCAACCGAGAGCGGGCTGTGGTTTGAGAACTCGCGGCTGGAGAAGTCGAGCGAGTTGGACTCCCTCCCGGCGATGAACTCGGAGTTCATGAAGCACGCCGAGGTGATCCTTCACTTAGTCGAATAGGGGTTGACAGCATGCGATGTCATCTGAGACTTTGTGAAGAACCGGGTGAGCCCCCTGCGTGAAAGGGCTCATCCGGCTTGGGAGATCAAGTCCATGGCGGACAACACCTTGGACTATAATGAAGGTACCTTTCTCTGGCACTAAGATCTTTTATTTTTGAAATGCAGTAGTTAACTTGCATTCTGGAACAGTCCTGCCCTCATCCGAGATCGAGAGGCGGACTAACTACCTCCTTAGGGCTTATAACGCCGAGGTAGAAGGCCCCAAGGGATCGCCTCGCCCGCAGAGCTTAGTTCACGCCGGCGACGACCTTAGACAGGAGCGCCGAAAGGTATGTTATCTTTCTCTTGGCTTCTGCGTTGCAGGTCTTATATATGTCCAGCACTGACAATTTTACCGGAATGAAAACAGCTCCTAGGGCGGTTCGCCGAGGTGACGTTCCCAAGCGAGAACATCGGTTCCTTGGGGAAGCCGATGATGAAGCACGTTAAGAAGGTTTCCTCGAAACCCAGGACGAGGAATCCCGCCCCCAAGAAAGCCAGGCCAAATCTTGGAGAGGGGTCTTCACGGAGCGTCCCTCCTACCGCAAGGAAGACTGCTGTAAGATATCACGTTCCTTCCGTTTTTCCAGGTGCAGACTGGAATCACTTCTTCGTCGTACAGGGGGAGAGGAGCGAAGAAGAGGAGGAAGACAACATCCCCCTAATCCGCCGGAGGAGGAAAATTGTGAGCTCTCCATCCGGTGACGCTCCAACTTGTCCGGCAGCAATAACTGCTACTGCAGAAGCGACTGTAGCAGACTCCGCGGCTACCGTAAGTCCTGTGGTCGCAGGTAACACCCCTGCTCTGAAGCTCCCGAGGCTTCAGGGTCAGTTGCCTCTACCTCCCTGGTCGAAGGGGTGACCACGGTAGGATTCTTTCATGGTCTTGTTTTCCTCAATTCCCTATGTATACTTGTTCACTGAGTTAATTGTTTGTCCAGGGAGAAGAGCTTCCCCCTGTGACTCCTGTGAGTCCCAGGGAGGAAAATCCTCCACCCTCGCGGACAGGAGTGGAGGTAACCGAACAAGGCCCCGTGGTAGTTGCGGACGAGGTGCCGGTCCCAGAAGTCCAGGAGCCATCCAGGCCTTCGGACGCAACCCCGCCAACCGAACAGGTTGCCCAGGTAAGAACTCCTACCATTTGTCTTTACCTTCCCTTAGAAATGTGCTTATAGAGGAACGCATCTAGGGGGAAAAGGCCTTGTTCACCAAGAGGAAGACCAGGACAGACGACGATTGTCCCCTTTCTCAAGGAGAGCCTTCCCTGAAATCCCAAAAGCTGATGGGATTTCAGATAAGGTAAGAACCATATCTTGGTTGTATTAAAATAAGTTGGGATGATCACGAATTGTGACTGTTGGTCCATTTTTCCTTGGCAGGCGAAAAGAAGCAGCACCAAGCCCTTCAACCACTCCTGGGAGGGTTGAAGTCGCTGCTAGTGCCAGAGCCTCCAGTGAGGAGCGCTCCGCCCCCTTGGTCCAGGAAGTAGTCCGGGCCGCGAGGGGAGAAGCAGGTGTGGAGACCCAGTCGCAAGTAACAGCGACCGGGGGTAGTGCCCAACAGGCACTTCTACCAGCTGCCTCCGTCGTGGCCGCGACAGGGCCTTCAACGAGACCTCCTGTCATCTCGGAAGATGTTTCTTTCCGGGAATTCACAAAGGTATGATGAACTTCTTTTTTGGTGCCTGGATTGTACATAGGACATCTTTAATTTCTTTTTGCATCGCAGGAACTATCCCGGATGACGGCCAGGTCGAATGCTCTGATAGCGAGCATTGAGGCCATACAAAAAGAGCGAGACAACTTGCGCAGGTAAGGATCATTACTCTTCAACTTGTATAGATACAAATTGGTTATGGCCACTCCTTTTGTTCTGTCACAGAGAGGTGGCGTTTCTGAAGAAAGAAATGGCCACGGTCAAGCTTCATTCGATCTCCATGGCTTCAAACCAAGGGATCGAGATCAACAAGCTGCGGTCACAACTCTCTGGTAAGTCGATTCCTGATTAGGAAGACTTAACTTCATAACATGTGAGTAACCCTTTCTCTTACTGCAGCGCAAGCAGGTCAAATAAGACAACTCAGTCAGGACAAGGTGATCCTCCAGGGCTCTATTCAAACCTCCGAGAAGGCGAACAGAGAGCTGAGCCGGTCGATCTTCGAAAAGCTGAAGACGGTGGCTCGTCTCCTGAAGGCTGATGTGGTCGAAACCACAAAAGATAACCTCAGCCAAAATGACTGGTCTACACTAGTCATTGCCCAGGCGGAGTCACTTCTCGAGTATCTTCCTGAAGATACACGGCGACGAGAAGAGGCGATCAGAACCAGGGTTCGGTCAGCCGCTTCCGCCATTCTCAGCCGGTTTCGACTTCACCATGGCCCAGATGCAGATCTGAATCCATTGGTAGGACTGGTTGAGGTCGAGAGTGAGGAACAATTGGAGGCCGTCATGGAGGAGGTCAGACCCCTTGTAAATAAGCTCCTGACTGAGCTTTGGATCTAGTGATCCCTATATCTGTATAGAAACAGTTATGTATAATGCAATGTATGTTGAAACTCATTTTTGAAAATGAATATATTCTCAAATATATTCTTGTTTTATGTTGTTTCATATTATAAACATATCCCCCTAGCCCCCGCCTGTGATTATAGATACTGAAGACTTAGTGTTACAAACGCAGGAGGAAAGTGAATATAACGACCAGGGATGTGTGATCGAACCAGCAATTATGATCAGTGTAACGCCTAGCCTTGTTTGCAAACCAGCAGCCACCCAGATGACCGAGGACTTGCCAGAAAGCCCCGTGTGCATTGAGAAATGGCTTATTTAGGAGTGACTTGTCTGGAAGCGGTCATGAGATTGGCCAGCGAATCCTACTAGAATGTTGTAATGATCTAACCGCCGGCGACCAGCCCCGAGTCGAATTCGCAGTTCATGGGCATGAAGGGAAATATTCATCGTATGAAATCAAAATATTTTTTGTTTTATGAAAAAATGCTAATTGAACAGGAAAAGGGATTGAGTACTTACATGTAGAACTTGCGAAGTTGATCGATGTTCCAAGTGTTGGACAAAATTCGGCCATGCTCCATAGCTAACCGCGCGGATCCTGGTCGCGGCACTGAGACAACAGTGTAAGGGCCTTCCCACTTCGGGGAGAATTTGTTGCGATTAGACTGGTCTTGAATTTTTCGTAAAACCAGGTCGCCCACGTGGAGATTACGTGGTCGCACCCTTTTGTTATGGTACTTGCGCAAAGCTTGCAAGTATGCCGCCGACTTGATCAACGCGCGATCACGCCTTTCTTCTAAGAGGATGAGATCCTATGATCGCTGTTCGGACTGATCAACTCGTTCGAATTGTTCTGTTCGAACGGACCCAATACTAACTTCCATAAGCAACACAGCCTCGGCCCCATAGACCAGATGGAAGGGCGTCTCACCGGTGGCTCGACTAGAGGTAGTTCGCAGTGCCCATAGAACGGTGTAAAGCTCGTTTGCCCAAGCCCCCGAGCGAGTCTTAAGGCGATCAAAAACACGCTTCTTGATGCCTTGCAATATCTGCCCGTTGGCCCGTTCCACAGCACCATTGCTCTGTGGATGCGCCACCGAAGCAAAGCACACCTTGGTTCTGATCTAATCGCAGTAGTCCAGAAAAAGACCACTAGCGAATTGAGAACCATTGTCTGTGATGAGACGGTTTGGAACACCAAATCGAGCAACCAATATTCTTATGAAAGAACTTTTGTGCTGCTAAGGCGGTAATATTTCATACCGGTTCAGCCTCAATCCACTTTGTGAATGTGTCAATGGCTACGAATAGAAACTTGTATCCATTGACCGCTTGTGGCATAGGACCAACAATATCCATCTCCCAGACCGCAAAAGGCCATGCGAGGGGAATAGTTTGTAACGCATAGGCAGGTTGATGAACCTGTCTTGCATGGAATTGACACTGAGGACACATCTTGACCATGTGCTTAGCATCATCAAGTGCCGAAGGCCAGTAGAATCCTTGTCGAAAAGTTTTTCCGACCAGTGTTCGATATGACGCGTGCACACCGCATACACAGTCATGTATTTCCTTCAAGAGGGATTTACCTTCCTCCTGAGATATGCAGCACATGAATACTCCTTGAGTACCCTTTCTATACAAAACCCCATCTATGAGTTTGTACAGACGCACTTTTCGAATTAACCGATCGCTTTCGGTTTCGTCCTCGGGTAGGGTCCCATGTTCAAGATAGACTCTCAATGGATGAGTCCAATCCTGTTCCTGACCGAGGTTGGTAACGCAGGCTGTTACTGGATCATCCTCAACCGAAGTCATGATCGAAGGACGGTCCAAGTGTTCAATGAACACTCCTGCCGGAGCGGATGTGCGTGAGGACCCAATTTTGGATAATTGGTCTGCGAGAATGTTGTTCTTTCGGGGGATATATTGGACTTCGAAATGACTGAAGTATTTTTCCAATCTCCTCACTTCCCCCAGGTAATGAGCCATTGTCTCATCGAAGGTGCTGTACTCCTTGTTTACCTGGTTTACGACTAGCTGTGAGTCTCCCCTCACCACTAATTGACGGACTCCGAGGAATTTTACTGCCCGGAGCCCTGCAAGAAGATCTTCATACTCTGCTGCGTTGTTGGTCGCAACAAAGTGTAGTTGGATGACATACTTAAGCTGTTCGCCCTAAGGCGTGACTAAGACCACTCCAGCCCCCGGGTGTTGAAAACTGCGGGAACCGTCAAAGTACATTGTCCAGTGATCGGGGCATTCCAATTCCTCGGGCATCTGCATGGGTGGCTCAGTGTTGGTCCATTCGACCACAAAGTCGGCCAAGACCTGAGACTTAACCGCCGTGCGGGGCGTGAAATGGACATCAAAAGCACCGAGTTCGACCGCCCATTTGGCGATTCGACCAGATTTCTCTGGATTTCGGACAATTTCCCCCAAAGGAAAGGAGGAGCGTACTGTGATCTTGTGAGCTTGGAAGTAGTGTCGTAGCTTACGGGAAGCCATCAGTAGCGCATAAAGTATCTTCTGGACCTCAGGGTAATGCTCCTTAGGACCATGAAGCACTTCGCTCACATAGTAGATGGGTCTGTGTATCCCTTCCCTATCCGCGATCAGAACAGCGCTGACCGCGTGTGGGGTGGTCGCCAGATAGAGAAGTAATGGTTCTCCTTTGTCGGGAGAGACCAATACCGGCGGATTGGACAAATATGCCTTTACCTCCTGAAATGCTTTTTCGGCCTCATCAGACCATGTGAAATTGTGATGCTTCCGCAAGGCTTTGAAGAAAGGTAATCCCCTTTCACCTAGTCGCGATATGAAACGACTTAAGACCGCCATGCGACCAGCCAGGCGTTGAACATCTTTCATGGTCGAGGGCGACCTCATTTGTTCGATAGCCCTGATTTTCTCAGGATTGACCTCAATGCCTCTGGAACAAACAAGGAAACCAAGAAGTTTTCCTGAATAAACCCCAAAAGAACATTTCTCCGGGTTTAATTTTATTCCAAAGCGGTTCAAATTACAGAAAGTTTCAGCGAGATCGTCCAAATGGGATGATCTCTTAGAACTTTTTACAACCAGATCATCTACATATGCCTCGAGATTACGCCCTATCTGGGAAAGAAAGGTCTTTTGCATCAAGCGCTGGTACGTGGAACCTGCGTTCTTGAGACCGAACGGCATTCTGACGTAGCAGTAGGTGCCGAATGGGGTGATGAAGGCAGTTTTCTCTTCATCTTCTTCTGCCATGCTAATTTGATGATATCCTGAGTAAGCGTCCAGGAAGCTCATCAGTTCGCAACCCGCGGTTGAGTCGACCAACTGGTCCATGCAGGGAAGGGGAAAGTCGTCCTTTGGACAGGCACTGTTAAGGCTAGTGTAGTCGACGCACATGCGCCACTTGCCATTTGACTTGCGGACCATGACCGGATTGGCGAGCCATTCCAGGTGATCAACTTCACGAATAAACCCGGCCTTTAGGAGTTTGTCCAACTCCTCTCGGATGACTTCCTGTCGGTCAATAGCAAAACGCCTGAACTTTTGCTTTATTGGTCGTTGTTCAGGTCGAATTGCTAACCTGTGCTCGATTACTTCCCTTGGGACACCGGGCATGTCGGACGGTTTCCACGCAAACACATCTGCGTTAACCCGGAGGAAAGTAATGAGATCGAGTTCCTATTTGTCATCCAGTCCTGATCCGACCCGAATTGTCTTGGATGGATCATCTGGGTACAATGGAACAAATTTGATTTTCTCATCTGGTCGAGGAGTAGCCTTGATCGCGTCGGTGGCGACGGTGGCGACCTGGGCGTCCCGGAGGGGAAGTTGATCGACCATCTCCAAAGATAGCCGGTCGAACATGAGTGCCACGTTGCGACTGCCTCGGACCGAGATGACACCTTTGAGGCCAGGCAATTTTCCGCACCGATAAGCATAGTGCGTTGCCATCATGAACTTAGCAAGAGTTGGCCTGCCAAAGATTGCATTATAAGCCGAATCACAATCAATTATGTCGAAAGTAACCAATTCTGTTCGGAAGTTATCCGGTTCTACCAGTGTGACCGGGAGGACCACTTGTCCCAACGGTATCATGGAGGGGCCTGGGATTATCCCATAAAACGGATGGATTATGGGCTTAATCTTCGAACGAGGAATTTGCATCTCGTCGAGTGCCTTGACCAATAAGATGTCAAGGGAGCTCCCTCCGTCGATCAGGACCCTTTCGACTCTCGCGTTACTGATGATCGGGGTAATGACCAAAGGGAGCCTCAATGGTCGAGTAAGCCCCGCGGGACAATCAGAACGATCGAATGTCAAAGGTGTATCCGACCAATAGGGGTATTGAGGTTCACCAAGGGATGTCTCCGTTTGGTTAACCTCTCAGTAAAAGGCTTTAAACTGCCTTTTGGAAACAAAAGAGGAAGAACCCCCAAAATAACATTAATGTGATTTTGAGGTACCTGGTAGGACATCTCCTCGTCTCCGTCGGCGTCTCTAAGTCCGCATGCTTGCTCTTTAGCCGGTAAGGTCGGCATTGGTCCAACTCCCTAGTAGAAGTCATCCAATTGCTTCAACCAACTCCTGCAGTTCTTGAGGTCGTGGCCTGTGGAGTTGTGGAGTGGACACCACTTCTTGCCTTCCTGCGGATTAGTCGACTTTTCTGGCTGGTCGGCATTACGACCACCAGGAGCAGTTTTATTCTTAAATGAAGGCTTGTTACCTTTGGTCGAAGGCGGCTTCTCTGCGACTGCGACCTCGCGGTACTGTCCAGAGCTGTTCCTCTTCGACTTTTTCGACTTCCCACCCGACGAAGATTCCGGCTTCTTTCTTGAATCTTCTTTCCTGGCGTCTTTGAAACCTAGTTGAGGTGGTAGGTCACCCTTATCGACCATCCGGTTCCATTCGACCGCTTCGGCCACGTCGGAGTACCGATCGGCCATATCAAAAAGATCGGCCACTGATCGAGGAGGGTGGATGAGCAAGTCTTCGGTGAATCTCCGGTATCGAACGGCATGTTTAAATGCCCTGATAACGGAGCCGTCAGATATGTTCGGGATGGTATTCCTCACCCCAACAAATCTCTTAACAATCTGACGAAGGGTTTCCATCGAAGTTTGTCGTAATCGATGAAGATGTTGCGCGGCTTTTGATAATAGTTTTGGAAATTGCTGAGGACGGTGTCGCACAGCATTTCCTAATTGTAGATGGAACCCTCGGGCTGATTAAACAGCCAGGTTCTATCCGGTCCTTTGAGGACTGTAGGCAGGTAGTTGGCCATGACCCGGTCATCGCCTCCTGCCGCTTGGATGAGAGTGATGTAGATTTGAAGGAACTCGGATGGGTTCTGAGTTCCATCGAACCTTTCAATGGCCCCTGGTCGAAACTTATCAGGCCAAACGACCGCACGAAGGCCGGGCGAGAAAGCTTTACAACCGACGTAGGGACCGTGAACTGCCCTGTGACTCTCGACCGGGTCATGGGCGACTTCACGCAGCGGTGGAGTTATCCGTGGTCCCAAACGAGAGTGGACAAGGACTCGATCCCTACCACGAGAATCCTGTGTCCGCCTGTACTTGTCCTGGCGGGATGGTACAGGCGGCGGGTAACTTCGCCGACCAGAACCAGAGTGAGAACACTCTCGTTCGCAGGAACGTGTTACCGACCGGGAAGAGGCCGTTGGGGTCGCCTCAGATGCGACCTCATCCAGTCTTTCCGCTAGGATCCTGGTGAAGGCTGGTTTATGCGCATCCGTGACCGTAGGAGGGAAGTTACGCATGACTTCCGTGATAGATCGCAGTCGACCATGGGCACTTCTCCTTGGGGCACCAGGTGTTACCGTTTCTTCGTTCATCGGGAAACGCTCCGGAGGCAAAGAGGGGGTCTGGTCGCGTCTGCGACCGCGTGATCGTCGAGAAGAACTCGGAGCAGCATCGTAACAAGCCTGCGCATCTTGAAGAGCCTCAAGGGCAGTTCTACGCAGTTCGTTGTTTCATTGCTCGAGTTCTTGATCCTCCTTCCCTTTGCGATCCCGTTCTTCCCTAGCAGCCTGTTGATCAGGAGTTTCCTCCGATAAGGCAGCAAACTGTCTAGGGAGAGAGGTCGCCGATGGGGAAAACATCTCCGTTTGTTCCGAGTCGGACTCGAAATCAAAGAGACGGTGGAGGTTATCAGGGTCGAATCTCCCCGGGCTGATTTCCAGGTCGATATCATCCTTCCCCTCAGCGGGGTAGTATGATGGACCAGACTCACCCTCTAGCGCATTAAGAACCTCGGTGGCTTCTGACCTTGCGCTAGTTGCTCCCTGGTTGATGGACATGACCTGGAGAGATGATTCAACCTCTGGGAGATTTTTGCCTCCAACCTCCTCCATTGGAACAGGGTCGCTTGGAGAAGGCATCGGGATGTGAGTATAATCCTCGAGATCGAAATCGTTCTCAGAATCATATACTCCAGCCATATTTCAGTGAACCTCCGGATGAAAATTAGGACGCCTTGAGAAAGGCCCCACGGTGGGCACCAGCTGTCGACGATTCGGACTCGGGGTCCTCAGCCGAACTTATTCAAAATTTATAATAGTGAGACCTTTAAGGGTGACCCTCCAGGAAGGTATGTAGAACTATGGAGAACTAGAGCACAGAGAAATTTATACAGGTTCGGGCCCTCGATGGTGGGAATAATAGCTCTACGTCCTGTTAGGATTTCACTATACGTAGTAAAGATTTACAAGATGGCAGGAAAAGACCTTCACAGGCGAAGGTTTTTCCTATGTAATTGTACAGAAAGAAGCCAGGGAGGCTTATAAAAATTATCTAATCTAGGCCGTAGACTTGGCTGTTTGAGTCGTGTCTTGATCTCTTGATCGATCTCCCCTGTTTGATACATCATGCCGCCCTTTTATACTGTTTGAAAGGGCACCAAGTCGTAACTGCATCAAGCTGGAGGCTGCCCTGATCTCCTGGTTTTCCTGGTCAGCGAGGCTCTCGATCAGAAAGGCATTTTCTCTGTGACAAAGGAGACAATTGTTAAAATGGGACTAAAATTCAAGCAAATGAGGAAAACATCTTCCTTACCGTTGCAGGCGACTCGTTTCCCGTTGGGCGACCTCGATATGCTTCGCAACGGCTATCGACCTGGTCACCACACGGGTTAAGTCCTATGACATGGAAGGAGATCAGTTTTAGAGTCTGGATATTCCTATGCAAGTGCGAACTTAAAAATAACAAGAGGTGTTCTGCATACCTCGATATATTCGCTGAACGAGCTGCTTTCAGATTCAGCCAAAGGCTGAGTCTCTAGACTCACCTTATCCCCAGTCGGAGCAGCGGATGATTTTTCCTGCTGAGCCTCCTCCACAGCTGGGGTTTCAGATTCCAATCTCCGTGATTGGACCTCTGTGGCCATCCCCTCCACAATGGCATGAATAACTTCCTCGGCTGTGGGGATGGGACTTTGCTCGCCCGTGACCTCCGTAGCAGGAGGAGCATCAAGACTCATGGAGGTCACTGGGGCGCTTGGCGCTGCATCTCTGCGCCTAGCATAAGCAAACAAGTGAATCACCGGTTAGAATGTCTTCAGTCGATCGCTTCGATATGACTCTGTCCAAACAGGAGAGATTCTTACCTTACTCGAAACCCTGTTCATTTTTGAGATTTCGAGGATGATTCCCCGGGAAAAAGAGAACAATCGTCATCTATCCTGGTCTTCCTTTTCCTGAGCAGGACATTATCCTTTTCTCCCTGTGTGTATGCAAGTCTATGAGAATACACCTGAGGAATGATGAAAAGCCAGACTGTAAGGGTCCTTACTGGAGTAACTTCTTCTGTTGGTAAGGATGAAGCCATTGGTCCTGGAGCTTCATGAACCGCAGGCACTGGGACTTCGTCCTTGACCACGAGATCAGTAGTGGTCGCGGGACCCTGTTCGGTTGTTCCCACTCCTGTCGTCAGGAGTGGAGTACTCACCGCCCCAGGACTGGTAGGAGTCTTTTTGCGGCGGATAAGAGGGACGTCATCTTCCTCGACTTCGCTCCCCTCACCCTGTACAACCAAGAAGTAATTTCCACTCCTGCTTGGAAAAACAGGGGGTACGGAATATCTTACCACCGTTTTCTTCGCAGTTGTGGGCTTCTTTTGTGAGGCCCCTCCCAAGATCTTCTTGGATTTTCCGGGAGTGAGTTCCTTCGCCTTGGGCCTCGCAGGGTTCTTTTTGCCTTCTTCTTGGCAACTTCCCCCGAAGATCCATCGTCATCCGGACGCTTTGTTCTGATCGTCCTTTCCAGCAGCTGTGTAATATGCCTTGGAATGACATAATCCCAAACAGACAAATCATACCAAGTCTAGTTGGGAGAAAAATATACCTTTCGGTGCTCTTATTTAAGTTCATCGCCGGCATTTATCAAGCTCTGGGGCGAATGGATCCTTTCGCTCCCTCCACTTCTGCGTTGTATGGCCGCAGAAGATAGTTTGTCCGCCTCTCAATCTCGGAAAAAGAAAGGACTGTCACATACAAACCAAATTACTTGACATGGCAATTTTTCGTCAGTAAGCATGTGTAGTTTGTGAACAAGAGGACACACCTGTATTGTAGTCCAATGTGCTATCCGCCATTGAGTTCACCTCCTAGGCCGGATGTGCCCTTTCGTGCAAAGGACTCATCCTGTTCTTCACAAAGTCACGGATGATATCAAGCGCCGTGAGTCCCTGCTCGACTAAATGAAGAATTGCCTTGGCCTGTGATGAGGACATCACTTCTTCGGATACACGCACTCCTCGACTTGTTACACAAGGACCAATAACGCGCAGCAAAGCCCGATTGTTGCATTGCCAGGTGAACTCGTTCCTAAGTTTATATATATGGTTTTGAGAATGGTTTACTATCTAATAGTGATAATATTGTGTTTAGGAACCATGGAGAGGACCATCAAGGACACAACGACCAGCAAGGAGCCCAAGTCGAGTTGGAGTCTGGGATGGATTCGAGTTGGAGTCCGGTTCGGCCATCTGGGAGCAGTCTGCCTTCAAACGACCATAACTCCCTCATACAAAGTCCGATTGGGACGTTCTTATAGTCCACGGAGAAGCCCACAACGAGATCTTTCCAATGGATCTAGCCCCACGTCCAAATTCCTTCTGGATTGCTAGAAATTGACAAAACAAGTTTTGACCAGATTCTGATTGGACCGAGTCGGTGCTGCATCACCTTTTTGGTTGGGTCAAGTCCCGTGTATTGAGTTCGAATTTGAGTAGAGAAAGAGTCCATGTCGGTTTCAGATTTTCTTACCTGTCCACTGATCTCTTTTACCTCCTCTATATAATCATATTGAACCATTAGGGTTCTACGGGTTTTGTTTAGTCATAGTCTTTCCTTCGTGAAGCTATTGATATATTCTTCTTGGTCGGCTAGATCAACATCAATATTTGTATTCGGAACCCCAACTCTTTTTCGTGATTCAATCTATATTTGCAATTTCAGATTGCTTGTTTATCTTGTTCTTGCTTGTTCTTCGATTGCTTGCAGGAATAGATCTTCGTGATCAGGTCGATCGTGCTTCTAGTTCGGTCGATAACAATCTGAAGTTGGTTCAGCGATTGCCAGAGCGTATCAGTCGTGTACGGTTGGTAGCCGGATCGTGAGAGTCTCTTCACAAATCGATAGTTCTTGTTCTCATCGAAAGATCAGACCGCCCGCGTCGCATCAGCCTGTTTCTTCAACTCCGCATTGAGAACAGGGAGGGAGTCCATCTCACTATCCTTCTCTGGTCAGATGTTTGAAAACCAGAGCCCGCTCTTTGAGGGAGGAGAGCAGTAGAACCACTACTGGTGCCATCCATGCACTGAGTTTCACAGAGGGATATTCTTTCTTCTCCCTTATGCGAAAGTAGATGCACCCAGCGGCACTAGTACTCTTTGACCATGCCGAAAAATACAAGCGCCGAAAAAGATCCACGCTTGGCAACACCCCAACAAATGCTTCACAAAGATGTTGAAAGATCGCGAGAATCAACATAGCATTTGGGTGGAGATTGATGAGTTCTAACCCGTAGTGGTTGAGGATTTCTTTCAGGAACACGCTTTTTGGGAATCGGAACCCGCAGCGCAAATACTCCTCAAAGATCACCAGTTCGCCTTCACGAACTATTGGGGTTTCCTCATCTTTCCCCGCTGGTCGCCAGTTAATCAACAGCCGTGGGGGGAGAATCTCTTCCTTCTCCAGGGCTATCAACTTCTCCTCGACATGGTAAACGGACCGGCTCCAGGATGCCATTTTGGAAGAGGATGTGAAAAAGTTGGTGTTTTGGGGAAGACGAAGGAGAAGGGAACAGAAGAGGGTTTTTGTGCGGCGAGAAACTCTAAGACAGACTAAGGGTTTTTGGTTGTGAAGCTTCCCTAGGAAGCTACCTTCTCCTTTTATATGCCCGAGACAACCCTTCACCGATTATTTTATTAATTTCCCATAATGGGTGCCTTCTCTCTGGAAACCCGTTATGCACTCCCTACAGTGAATCCGGAACAAAATATATTTTTGTTATTTTTTGTTTCGAATTCGAGGGGCTAGGGTGCACATAAGAACATGAAAATTTTACAAAGATTATTGAGGAAAATAATCCCTCATGACTTTTGTGAAATTATTTTTATGTGTTGATCACAATGCAGTTCTGTGATCGTCTCAAGATTTGCATGTTGATCGCAATACAATTTTGTGATCGCTGCAAGTGTGTGATCGCAACATATACGATTATCACTCGATCAAGGTATTATGTTTTGATCGCGGTTTTAGTTCTGATCTCAATACCAGTTCTGGTCACAGTATAGCACTTCAATGCATTTCTGATCGGAAAAGTTGTCGTGAAGCCATACTTCGGATAAGGATTTACCTGTGTATGTTTGGTCGCGAAGGCATTTTTTGTGACCATGTTTTCGCACAGAGATTGTGAAGAGCTTTTAATCATAAGTCTTACATAATCCTCTTGAGAAATCAAGATGTGTAAGGAAAAGGAAATTTTTATTTCTGGCAATCTTTACATACAAAAGGGATACAGGCGACTAGAACATCGACCTGATCCGAGAGAAGTTTACAAAGTTCTCTTAAGGATATATTGGCGTCAGTAGGATCTACTTTAAGCCTATCTACATCATCCTGGAGCAAAGAAGCACTACTACTCCTGATCGTATCGGAGAGTTCTCGCTGCTGCCGAGCATGGTCTCTCTCCAGGCGAAGTTGGTGTGCCTCTTTGCGAGAGTTGTCAAGACATTCTGCCAAATGCAGAATGGCCGAGGACATCTCATCAGAATGCTTCTCCTGTTGGAAAACGAGTAAGCTACACTAGCAGAATTTCATAAATTTTTACTCGAAAACTGCAAATAATAGATCATAGATTAGATTGTTACCAGTAGCGGAAGCAGATTTGATGCAGTGATCGAATGTTCATAGCAACCGTTTGCGGATCGTCCTGATCAGCAGATGTAGATGACAACGACCGTTCACGGATCGTTCTAATCAGCGCAGCAATTGCAGCAGCGCCTCTACCGGTATTCACACGTACCGGGATGGAACGTCGTACGATGGTGTGCTAGCACCAACGCGTACAACAAGGGTTTATGGGCTATCAAAAGAGATGTCAGCTATGGCTTTTGTGATGATCCTCAAAGCCCATCATACATCTCTATATATAGGGCCATGTAGAAGAAATCCTAACAGATTAGATTTCCTGATGTGATACGAATCTTATTCGAATTTCCCATGCAGAAGAAATCCTAACAGATTAGGTTTCTTGATGTGATACGAATCTTATTCGAACTGCCCATGTAGAAGAAATCCTAACAGATTAGGTTTCTTGATGAGATTCAAATCTTATTCGAATTCATATCTGATACGTATATTCTATAACAGACCCAATCCGGATCTGATATGAAAATCCATAACAAACCCAATCCGAATACATAAGGAGTCTAATATTAAGTCTCCGAATCTGATACGGAAACCTATACCAAACCTAATCCAAATGGATAAGGAGTCTAAACCCAATCCAAATACATAAGGAGTCTAATATTAAGTTTCCGAATCTGATACAGAAACCCATATCAAATCCAATCCAAATGCATAAGGAGTCTAACATTAAGTCTCCAAATCTGATATGGAAACCCAAAATAGACTTAATCCGAATTGCATTGTTCCAACCCGTTAAGTGTGTGACCCTGTAGGTTCATGTATATTTAGTCACAACCCGAGAATACTTACCCGAATTGTAAGTCGGTAGTGGCCCCTAGCAGGACATAACGACTATCCAAATACACACAAAGATCATAATCAGCAAACCTATATAATGTTTTCATGTTGATCCTCTTGCCATACGATACTAGATTAAACCCAAGATAGGAAATGTGCCACCCTTGCACAGTTCAATCTTTCTCGATCTCATAGTGAATTGATCTTCTCATAGTTGACACTTCAACCACAAACGGCATGGCCATGCACTTCTCAATTCATCTATATCGAGGGGCCCAGAGATATCTCTCTCATTTTATGAGATATGCAAATTCCATCTTAACTATTCATATTCCTCCGCATGGCTCATAGTATACCTGAATATTACCTTTATTACTACTTAATTAAAAGTAGCGTTGGTACTATCAAAGTATACTACTACACATGTAGGAAACTATGATGGTCTCAGGTCTAAGGATCAATCATAAATATTATTTGAGACCAACTGGTGACACTTAAATAACAAATTCAAACAGTGTCTCAAAATGGATCTATCCAACATTATATTCTCCAATATATGTCCACATTATTGATTTGATATCTTGTATCCATGGTCCGTGAAACATAACCATCAATCAATAAATGTGCTGATCCATTAATCAATAATGTCCTATTTAAAGATAATGGATCAGGGACTATATTAGAATAATATCATCAAATAAATTTAGAGTCTCACGAACAAGTCACATACTTGTTGATCAAACCAAGATGATAATTTATTCAAAAATAACATATTATTCAAATGTTCATAAATATAACAAAGATAAATACATCTCTGTGATTTGCTCTAGGACATATCACTAACAACCTCCCGCTTAGACTAGAGTCAATCACAAATGTATCTAATACCTATTGCTCTAGTATGCACCTCATGCTTTGGTTGCGGGAGAGACTTTGTCAACGGATCAGCAACATTCAAATCCGTGGACACTTTGCAAATCTTCACATCACCTATATTCACGATTTCTCGGATGAGGTGATAACGCCTGAGTATATGTTTGGATTTCTGATGAGACCTTGGTTCCTTGACTTGCGCAATGGCTCCACTATTGTCACAATAGAGATCCACTGGGCTTGAAATACTAGAAACCACACCAAGTTCAGAGATGAACTTTTTAATCCAAACAGCTTCTTTAGCAGCTTCATAAGCAGCAATGTACTCTGCTTCTGTTGTAGAATCAGCGACAGTTTCTTGCTTGGAACTCTTCCAGCTTATAGCTCCTCCATTAAGGCAAAATACAAAACCAGATTGCGATTTGAAATCATCTTTGTCAGTTTGGAAGGTAGCATCGGTGTAGCCACTAACAACGAGCTCTTCCTCACCTCCATAAACCAAGAACACATCCTTAGTCCTCCTCAAGTATTTAAGGATGTTTTTTACAGCAGTCCAGTGACTCTCACCTGGATTTGATTGGTATCTGCTCGTAACACTTAGAGCATAGGAGACATTTGGGCGTGTACATAGCATGGCATACATAATAGATCCAACAGTAGAAGCATATGGAATCTTATTCATTCGGTCCCGCTCATCACATGTTGAAGGACATTGACTCTTGCTAAGACTAATGCCATGTGACATAGGTAGAAAACCTTTCTTGGAATCGTGCATATTGAATCTATTCAATACTTTGTCAATATATATACTTTGGCTTAATCCAATTAGCCTTTTAGATCTATCTCGATAGATCTTAATGCCCAAAATATATACTGCCTCACCTAAGTCTTTCATAGAGAAGCTACTTTTCAATGAGGACTTCACACAATCAAGCATAGGAATATCATTTCCGATCAGAAGTATGTCATCCACATATAAGACCAGAAAAACAAATGCGCTCCCATTTACCTTTTTATAAACACAAGACTCTTCTTCATTTTTGATGAAATCAAACTGTTTGACTACTTCATCAAAACGAAGATTCCAACTCCGAGATGTTTGCTTCAACCCATAAATGGATTTATGAAGCTTGCATACTTTCCTAGTATTATCTGGATCGACAAAACCTTTAGGCTGTGCCATATACACATCCTCACTTAGGTTTCCATTTAGGAAAGCCGTTTTGACATCCATCTGCCATATCTCATAATCGAAATAGGCAGTAATAGCTAGGATGATCCTGATTGACTTTAACATAGCAACGGGCGAAAAGGTTTCATTATAATCAACACCTTGAATTTGCTTGAAACCTTTTGCAACTAATCGTGCTTTATGGATATAAAGATGACCATCCATGTCAATCTTTTTCTTATAAACCCATTTGCACTTAATGGCTTTTACACCATCAGGCAGATCAACCAAGTTTCACACTCGATTGTCATGCATGGATTCAATTTCGGATCTCATGGCTCCAAGACATTTCTCAGAGTCAGGGCTCATCATCGCTTCTTCGTAAGTCTTAGGTTCATCATTATCTATCAATAATACTTCACGCTGCTCCATTGTAAGGAGCATGTACCTTCCAGGTGCGTGACGTACCCTTTCAGACCTACGTATAATCGGTGCTTGTCCTGCATCATTTTCTACATTGTTTTGCAGGTCTTGCTGAGCTTCAGTGGGTGTTGAAACAATTTCCAGTGGTTCCCGAATTTCTTCAAGTTGCAATGTGCTCCCACTTACTCCTTTTGAAAGAAACTCTTTCTCCAAAAAGACACCGTTTCGGGCAACAAACACTTTGTTTTCTTCTCGATTATAGAAGTAATATCCTTTTGTTTCCTTAGGATAGCACACAAAGAAGCATTTATCTGATTTGGGTTTGAGCTTATCAAACATTAAACGTTTTACATAAACTTCACAACCCCAAATTTTAAGAAAAGACAATCTAGGACGCCTTCCATTACATATCTCATATGGTGTCTTTTCTACGGTTTTTGATGGAGCCCTATTTAATGTGAACGCAGCTGTTTCTAGAGCATATCCCCAGAAGGATAATGGAAGATCAGTTTGGTGTCCAACAAGGTCCTGTTCCGTCGTTCTGACACACCATTCCATTGAGGTGTTCCTGGCGGGGTCAATTGTGGAACAATTCCATGTTGTTTTAGATGATCACCAAATTCTTGGCTCAAATATTCCCCTCCACGATCAGATCATAGGGTTTTGATTGTCTTGCCAAGTTGATTTTGTACTTCATTCTGAAATTCCTTGAATTTATCAAACGTTTCAGATTTATGCCTCATTAAGTAGACATATCCATATCTACTAAAGTCATCGGTAAAAATTATGAAGTACTGAAAACTACCTCTAGCTGTTGAACTTAATGGTCCACATACATCAGTATGAATAAGAGCCAATAAGTCATTTGCCCTTTCACTTTCACCCGTGAAAGGTGCCTTTGTCATTTTGCCAAGTAAACAAGATTCACACACATCAAATAATTGAAAATCAAATGAGTCTAGAAGCCTATCTTTCAGGAGTTCCATGATGCGTTTCTCATTGATATGGCCTAAACGACAATACCAGATAAACGTGGGATTCAAATCATTGGACCTAAGCCTCTTAGTACATATGTTATAGGCAGGTAATTCAAGATTTAGTTGATAAAGCTCATTCTCCAATGAGGCATCGCCATAAAACATATCATTTAAATAAATGGAACAATGACTGTTCTTTATTCTAAATTCATAACCCAGCGTGTCCAAACACGACACGGATACAATGTTTTTGCTTATGGCAGAAACATAATAATAGTTATTAAGTTCTATAACTAATTCTGAAGGTAAAGCTAATATAAAAGTTCCAACAGCTAAAGCTGTAACTCTTGCTCCATTGTCAACGCGAAGTTGAACCTCACCCTTAGCCAAATTTCTACTCCTGTTAAGCCCCTGCATCGAAGTGCAAATATGAGCAGCCGATCTGGTATCAAATACCAAAGAGTCGGAAGGAGAAGTAGCTAAATGAACTTCTATAACATATATACCTGAAGGAGTCTCACTTTCCTTCTTTTTCTTTAAATCTTCCAAGTATTTCTTGCAATTCCTCTTCCAATGGCCAGATTCCTTACAATAGAAGCATTCAGTAGTAGGGGTGGCACCTGGCTTGGACTTTCCTTTGGAATTAGGCTTAGCCCTAGAGGATCTTTCTAGAGCTTTGCCCTTTTCCTTAGCCTTGCCCTTGCCCTTCTTCTTAAAGCTTTTTCCCTTTTGAACCATCATTACATTATTTGGGTTTTTCTTAATGTTCTGTTCCGCTGTTTTAAGCATCCCATGCAATTCGGTCAATGATTTCTCCAGATTATTCATGTTATAATTCATGACAAACTGGTCGGAGGGAGCAATTGGAGAATCATATCAGTAGCCAACTCTTGACTAAGGGGAAAACCAAGTTTTTCCAAATTCTCAATGTAACCAATTATCTTGATCACATGAGGACTGACCGAAATTCCTTCTGCCAACTTGCAATCATGCAATTTCTTGGTGGTCTCATATCTTTCCACCCTGGCCTGCTCCTCGAATAAGTTTCTAAGAGACACGACCATGTCATAAGCTATCATGTTCTCATATTGCTTCTAAAGCTCAGAGTTCATCATGACAAGCATTAGACAGCTGGCATCAAGTGCGTCATCGGTATGCTTTTTATAAGCATCCTTTTGAGCACGTAAAGCACTAGCGGCTGGTTCATCAGGTATAGGAGTCTCTAGAATATAGTCTTTTTTCTCTTGTTTGAGAACAATTCTCAAGTTTCTATACCAATCAATAAAATTTGTTCCATTGAGCTTTTCTTTATTAAGGACAGATCGCAAACTGCAATTGTTTGATGAGATACCACTATCCATGGTCTACAACAGTAAAGAAATGCAAAATTATAGCATTATATTTATGAAAAGTCTTTTATTAAACAATTCAATAAAAGATGTACCAACTATATATTTTAGAAAAAAATCCCTCAAGAAATATATATAGTAGGCCAAGATCCATATTTCACTAAGTTCTAGTGAGCTTTGGCATCACTGCTAGAAACCTAGTTATTTAGGTAAGCAACTCCTTACTAATTATATCATATATAACTCTTGTTTGTTGGGTGTCATCCCAACACCATGCCCCAAAGCCCAAAACCGTTTTGATGGCTTTGTTAAGTTAAACCAATTCTATGCTTATGGATGTCCAACACACATCCTGCTTTATTAAGATAATTGATGGTGCCTTGATTTGTCAGACCCACCAAGCAACGATCAAAATCTTGACAAGTGCAGCAATTGGAAGGGTATAATAAACACTTAAGTTTTATGAGGGGTTAAAACATGGCAAAACATCCATATGCATGAAAATAACCATCAGCTAGATGATCTAATAGGTGCAATTTCGACTATATTTAACTTCCGTTGGCAGTAACCTTGGCCAGGAAAGACCGCGACTGTTTTCACTCACACCATGAAGGAAAGCGTTCCGTCAAGCGGGGCTTATTAAGGAAAACCTTATGATGTATTCTTTCCTTAGACACCAAAGTTGACAGTTTCTGGTTGTCAAGTATAATCTTTATGTTTCATGAAGGGTTAAAAGATGTCACAACATCTATATGCATGAAAATAACCATCAGTTAGATAATCTCACATGCATAACTACGACTATATTTAATTTCCGTTGGCAGTAACCTTGGCCAGGAAATACCGCGACTGTTTTCGCTCATACCATGAAGGAAAGCGTTCTGCCAAGCGGGGCTTATTAAAAAAAACCTTATGATGTGTTCTTTCCTTAGACACCAAAGTTGACAGCTTCTGGTTATTAAATGTAATCTTTTTTTAAATTAATCATATTAATCAAATTTTCGAACAAATCTGATTGGTTTAAATCCCCTTAAGTCATTAATATTAACTCCAATATGAATATCTAGAAAAGGCAGCTAATGTCATATATAGATCCAATCTATACACATATGATTTAGAAGATCCAATCTACTATTGTCATATAAACCCTAACATCACCTCCCTTTGGTTCATGCTAGGATCATTAGACATTAGTTCATATTAAAGTCGGCCAAAAAATTGTTCATCACAACACTTGGATGTCAAAACAAACATGTATAATGAAACTTATACGGTAACAGATTGAATGAACTAGTAGATCTAATCTACTATAACTTCATATATCACACACACACACACACACACATATATATATATATATATATATATTATTAATCCAGATCTAATACTATACAGGATGGCTCTGATACCACTGTTGGAAAACGAGTAAGCTACACTAGCAGAATTTCATATATTTTTACTCGAAAACTGCAAATAATAGATTATAGATTAGATTGTTACCAGTAGCGGAATCAGATTTGATGCAGCGATCGAATGTTCATAGCAACCGTTTGCGGATCGTCCTGATCAGCAGATGTAGATGACAACGACCATTCACAGATCGTTCTAATCAGCGCAGCAATTGTAGCAGCGCCTCTACCGGTCTCCACACGTACCGGGATGGAACGTCGTACGATGGTGTGCTAGCACTAACGCGTACAACAAGGGTTTATGGGCTATCAAAAGAGACGGCAGCTATGGCTTTTGTGATGATCCTCAAAACCCATCATACATCTCTATATATAGGGCCATGTAGAGGAAATCCTAACAGATTAGGTTTCTTGATGTGATACGAATCTTATTCGAATTGCCCATGCAGAAGAAATCTTAACAGATTAGGTTTCCTGATGTGATATGAATCTTATTCGAACTGCCCATGTAGAAGAAATCCTAACAGATTAGGTTTCTTAATGAGATTCAAATCTTATTCGAATTCGTATTTGATACGTATATTCTATAACATCTCCAGCACCTCTTTTTCTTCTTGGAGAGTTCGCTCGAAGGCTGCACCCTGGCCAAGAACTTGAACATTAGCAGGCTGGTCGCTGGGGGCTCTGGAAATTTTCGCCTCCTGCATTCACATGTGTTAGCTTTGAGGACGAAACGACTTGTAGGGGGAATAGAGATAATTACCAATCCTGGCATTGGAATCGAATGAAGAGATGCAGAACTTCCTCCAAATAACAGGTCACCCGACGAAAGTCGAGGACCACCTGGTCGCGAAAGTACAACCTTCCCACCAGAAAGCTAACCATCCTGTGAAGTCTAATCAAGAGCAACTGCATTGTCCGCTCACGATAATGTAGAGGTCCCTCGGGGATTATCATGGATCCCCAAAAGTGATGTTCCAACCTGTGGAGTAGCATGCACAGGAAGAACTATATGGGTCAAAGGAAGAGAGAGCAATGATGCATCCCTAGCCTTTGCACCTACAGCTGCAACACCACTGGAGGATCCTTCGTCAATTTTTGCTTTTTTCTTCGGGGGAATTTGTTCCTCGTTTACCTGAAAAAATTCCAAAGTACACTATTTTGAGAACGACCAAGACAAGAACTGGAACTAGAACTTTTGAAGGTATGTACCTTCTGGTCGAAGTCAAGTTCCAGTGATTCCTCATCACTTTCAATCTCGATGATGTTCTTGGAGTTCTAATCTGCCATTGAGATGAAAACAGAAGAGAAGAAAAGATAGCTCTGGAAAAGACTTAGTCGAGAAAAAACTTGTGAAGTTTTAGGACTAAGGGGTTTCGGTATTTATAGCACCCAAGGATGACGGTTCGTATTTTCGAACGCCTGGAGTTCTTAAAACATATTTATAGTTTTATCCTTGGTTAAAAAACAAATCAACAATGCTATCATTACCTGTTAAAAACAACCCGGAACCCATCTCAGAAAATAAACCATCGCACGTAGTGCGCCACTAAGTGTAGAAGTTAAAGCGTCGGGTCACTTATCCGATGCAGGGTTAAAATTTGAAGTAAATATGTCTCTTCATTTTCTTCAAATTTGGGGGCTAACTGACGAGGATTGTTACCCGAGTTAGTTCGAAATAATGCACATCTGGTTCAAGACGGATTCGAACCAGACAAGTGTCTGAAGGTCTGCTGTTATGGTCGAAAACGACCTGAGAAGCGCGACACAAGAATGACTTATGGTCGCAGGCTTTGCGCGATCATGAGGTCGCAGACGATGCGCAGTCAGAAGGTCGTTGACTACCCTCGACCAGAATAATTCGGGATTGCTTAGCTCTGCAACTGGCATATCCCTAGGATCGTGATGATTCCTCCACGTATGAAGACAACTACCAGGAGGTTAGCATGTGCAGTTATCCCTTAATTGCACGTGTTAGGCCTGCGTGGGAGTTAAGTACGGTTACCAAAACTGCACTTCTACAACCGTTGTGCATTGGCGCCCTTTTGATCAGTATAAAAGGGTGAGCAAATGTACAAGGCGAGGACGATGACAGATCAAGCACAAGTTTTCATAAGTTAGTTTAGTCGGTTTTAGACAATAATACAGAAAAGATCTTCGCCTGTAATGATCTTTTCTTCAACTTTGTAAACCTTTTTCATACATAGTGAAATCACAACAGGACGTATGGCTGTTACTCCCACAATCGAGGGCCCGAACCTGTATAAATCTCTTTGTGCCCCAACAGACATTGCTCATAATCCCTTTTCGGAGAGACACTTTGAAAGGCCTCACAACTCACAAAAATCTGCATAAGATCGACTAAGGACCCGGAGTCCGAATCGTCGACAGCCGGACATTGTCCGGCCACCACAGACACTGTCTGGCCTGTGCAAACCGAAAATAGGAACTTGGCAATTTTACTCTAAACTTGATTTGGGTATTTGCATATACGTATTTCCTGTTTTCTCGCGGATGCGCCGGTTGACTCTTAGCAACGACCACGACCACACAGGTCGAACATCCAGTCGAAAACAGGTGGTCGAGTGGATTTGGTCGAGCGTACGCAAGCGAGCCGGAGACTAGTACGACCAGTTCGAACTCCTACGACCACGACCAAACCCTAAACAGAAAACCGCCAAACCGGCGACACAATCACGACCACATATCAAACAAGGATACAATCAGAATGTGCAAGTACAACCACGACCAACTCTAGAAAAATAAACCAATTTAAATAGCTGGCGATCAAGACTAAGTGCAGTTTTCAAAGTATTTTATCTAATGCACCACAAACTATACTTAGACTTTCTAGCAATGCAAGAGGCGATAAAACACTAATGCAAAATGATATGAATGCATTTGAGCTTCCGCATTAGATAGATTCAAGCTACTAGTTTCCGACCCCTCTTAATAGTACGGTCAAACTAGTAAAAAGAATTCTATCAACCTGGTCTATCTCCAAACACCAAGACCGGTAAAATCCTATGTAAACAATTTTTAATCTTGGATTTTACCTTTGGTGAAGCTCGACCTCGTGAAGCTCGATCCCTTGAAGTTTGTCCTCGCAAAGCTCGACCTCGCTAAGCTTGACTTCGCTCGAGATGACTCATATCGACTTCATCCTCTTCACGCCCTTGCTTGCTTTCATCTTGCGACCATTCTGAGACTACAACACATAACCTCAACGCATAACGTTAGTCTCATATATAGGTCGTCATTGATCACCACAAGAGAAACTACTCCACACAGGAGTTAGCTCAACAGTTTCTCTTTCCGGTGAAATGACAAAACCATATTCAACAAATAAGAAATGAATATGAGATGAAATACATAACCATATAGAGTCGTAGATGATAAATGCTTACACACACGATCTATACTGCACAGGTCATGATGGCAATCAGATCAGATGATCAATGTAATGAGCTCCCCCTCAACATATGCATCGATGTCAAAACCTCAATAAGGAGCCATCAAACTTCAGAATTTATCTTATGACAAATCGATTCTCACTTAGCACAAGATTGATGCAACCACTGAGTTCCCCCTCTATATATGCATCAATATTAAACCCATAACTAAGGAAACATCCATTTCAGAGTTTATTGATCCTCAATTCATTTTAATTGTGCTAAATCAGAATTTATCTAAGTTGTCATTTAATCCTCAAAGTTGTCATTATCCAGATCAATATTAATCATTATGGATTTATCCAAATAGACATTAATCATCAAAACCTAGATGTCTTAGATCGACCTAGATCCAACAATCAGAAATGGCCAAATTACAAGTAATATGATCTAAAGAGAACTCAATAGAGGAAGAAGGCAAAGTCTAAGAAGAAACTCTAGGACGACGAGTATAATGAAAATGATAGGGAGAGACGCAAGTGGTGGGAGGTAAGGTGGAAGGAGAATATGGTGGCTGTACTATAGAGGACGGTGGAACAGGTGCAGAGGTATGATCAGACTGATAAGCGGAAGCAGATGTAGTGGAAGGAGGAAACATATGATAGGAGTATAAAGAGAGGAAACTGATGAACTCTGTGGAAACAGACGAGTGAGAAGAAGAGGAATAGAAGAAAGGTCGACTCTCATCGAAGGTTACATCTCGAGAGAAATGAAGACGATGAGCAGATGGATCGCAACAATGATAGTCCTTATGCTCAAGATTGTAATCAAGAAAAACACACTCAACTGATTGAGCGGTCAACTTGGTACGCTCACGAGGAGTAAGAAGGACATAACATGCACATCCAAAAACTCGAAGATGTATATGTGTCGGAGGACTGGAGAACAGAATCTGAGAAGGAATCCGAGCATCGAGACTAGTGGACGGATGTATATTAATAAGACATACAACAGTGGAGATAGCCTCAGCCCAGAAAGAGTGAGGAACAAAAGAGGCAAACATAAGAGTGTGAGCAGTCTCAATAATGTGATGGTGTTTGTGTTCAGCAATACCGTTTTGAGCATGAGTGCCTGGACAAGATAACTGAGGAAGGGTCCATCATTAGAAAGGAACTGTCGGAATGCTATTGACAAGTACTCACCCCCAAAATCAAAGTGAAAGTCCTAATGGAGTTGGAGAACTGAGTATGAACCATACGAACAAAAGACTTGTAAATAGATAATAATTAACCACGATGTTTCATGAAATAGATTCAAGTATATCGAGAAAAATCATCAATAAAGATCATATAATATTTGCGTCCACCTTTAAAATCAAAAGGAGTAGGATCCCATACATCAAAATATATAAGCTAAAAAACATGACTAGACCTAGAAGAATTGATAGGATATGGACGTTGTAGCTGCTTGTCATTCTTACAACCCAAACAAGATATAGGACTATCAGAAGTGACATGACCTAAAACACCTTGACGCACTAGACTAGATAAGCGAGAGCTAGAAAGGTGACCCAAACAGTGATGGCACAATGGAAGCAGACAGAGGATGCAGGAACGGACGCGAACGATGAAGAAGTGAAGACCGAAGTAGTAGTAGTAGGAGGTGATACTGAAAGATGGAGATAATCAAGCCAATAGATATCCTCGGCGCTATTGTGAAGTTGACCACGTCCAATGAGAGCTCCCATCCGATAATCCTGCACATAGCAAAAAGAGTCATCAAACCCAATAAAACACTTCAGCTTAGCAAGCTGAGGTACAGATATAAGGCACATCTTGAACTGCGGTACACAAGAAACATCATAAATAGTAAACTGAGTGGTAGAAAGGGTTCCCTAATGTGTCACCGGTAAGGTAGTGCCATCAGTAGTTTGAATAGAGACGGTCCTTTGACGGCCGATATGACCATAATACTGAACAATCAGATGTTATGAAAAGAGGCCCATCAATTCAAAACCCAAGGACTAACTGTACCTAACCGTGGTGGTGGTGGTGTAGATAAAACAACAGTCCTACAGAGGATGATGAGGAAGATGCAGCGGCCTGGTGCTGGAGAAGGGAATGGAGCTACCGCAGTTGTGCATCAGTGAAAGGTGTCGATTTGTCCGCAAGTGGGCCAGGAGGCACAACTGCAGCAAAACGTCCACAGCGAGCAGCACATTCACGCTCAAACTGTGCCTTCAGCTTCAAATGAAGACTGAAGCAGCGCTAAGCAGTATGGCCCGTCTTCCTGCAATAGGAGCAGACAACACGGGCACGCACATTAGTGCGTGGAGTAGCCGGACTAGTCTGTGAGGTAGCCAACACTATGGAGTGTGATGGTGAGAACTGAGATGCCGAAGAGGAACGCAATCAAGTCTCCTCAGCAACAATGGCCTTTACAGCCTCTTCGACAGTGCAGTGGATCTCACGGTTCAAAAGCTGTGATCGAACCATCTCAAACTCTGAGCGGAGACGCATCATGAAGTGGAAGACACGCTCTTGCTCCCACTCCTGGAGAGTGAGAGGCCTTGAATCGGTGGCTGCCATAGAGTCCACTTGACTCCAAATAGCATAGAGCTGGCTGTAGAACTCCTCAACAGTCTGATCACCCTGCTAGGAGGCAGAAAGCTGCTATAGAGACCAACGAAGGGCGTGACTCGCCTACTGGTAACGAGATGCAAAGAAATCTTATATGTCCTTGCAGGTTGAGTAAGAGGAGATGTTCAACCGAATGGCCGACGAAGTATTTTGTAAAAGGACATACTTCACCCTGGCTTCATCGTTCATCCAAGTGGGCAAAGTAGGGTCACTAGTTGTCAACTTCGGCCGCGTGCTGTCCGCATGCCTGAGCAAGCCAAGATCGTCGGGGAGAGAGGCCATGAGAAGAGACCACTCCTTGTAATCACTAGTGCCGTTCAGCTTCACATCGCAGAGCGGCATGGAGAAATTATCCACTTGAAGAAGTTGGAGAAGCCATAACGATGGGTAAAGGGGCCGGGAGAGAGGATCTAATAAGATTTGAAGAGTTAGAAGATATCAACAGAACAAAGACAACACACAAAAAGATGTGCTATTTTTTTTGGGTTTAATACGAATCCTATGCGCTAGGGTAGAAGCGGGCACAGAGGAGGTGTAAGCCAGCGCAGGAGGGGGCGTTCGACGCAGGGGAGGAGGGTAGGCAGAGCAGAGGAGGCGTCGGTTGGCGCGGGAGGGGGCATTCGGTGTAGGAGGCGTGCAGGCGACACAAAGGAGGCGTCGGCCAACACAGGGGAGGCGACGACCGGAGCAGGAGGTGGGCAATTGGCATGGGAGGCGGTGGCAAGACTCCACACGGGGATGATGAGGTGCAAAACAGAGCACGACAAATGCCGGGGATGGACGTCGAGGCCAAATGGGAACGATGGGAGGTGATGGTGCTAGGGATTAGAAATCTGGCTATGATACCATGTTATAATAAATAACCTCAAATTGTATTAGAGTGTGAAGCCAAGTAAATATAGTGACGAGGATTGACACCCGAGTCAGTTCAAAATAAGTGCACGACTGGTTCAAGATAGATTCGAGCCAGACACGTGCCTGGCGGTGCGAACTCAAGACATTTTGAGAAGTACCGGCCCAAGGTCGCAGGCTGTGTGCGATCAGATCGCAGTCTTTACGCGATCAGACCGTAGCTAGTTCGCGGTTAGAAGTTCGTGTGCTGTACGCGGACAGAAGGATAAAGATGTTGCGCGGTCAGCCAACATCGCGCGGTCAGAGCACTTTCGACCAGGGAACGTGGGAGTATTCTATCTCTATAACAGGAATATCCCAAGTATCCCGAAGATCCTTCCACGTGGGGGATCAACCGTCAGGAGGTTAATACGTGCAGTTATCCACAAATAACACGTGTTAAACCTGCGTGGGAGTTAAGAGCGGTTCTCCATACCGCATTCAAGCAACTGTTTGATGCAGTTACGACTTGGCGCCCTTTCGACCAGTATAAAAGGGCGGCATGGTGTATCAAACAAAGAGATCGATCAAGAGATCAAGACACAACATATATCACTTGAAGAATTAAACAGCCAAGGCTACGGCTTAGATTAGATAGCTTCCATAAGCCTTCTAGGCTTCATTTTGTACACTCGTATAGGGAAAACCTTCGCCTGTGAAGGTCTTTTCCCGTCACTTTGTAACTCTTTACTACACATAGTGCAATCCCAACAGGACGTAGGGCTATTACTCCCACCATCGAGGGCCCGAACCTGTATAAACTTCTCTGTGCTCCAGTTCTTCATAATTCTACATACCTTCCCGGAGGGTCACCCTGAAAGGTCTCACTATTTATAAATTTTGCATAAGTTCGGCTAAGAACCCCGAGTCCGAATCGTCGACATATAGGTATAGCCTAAAGAGATACAAGATTAAGACTAAGACATGTTCGACTCACACACTACTCAGATACATATACACATACATACTTAACAGCCGGCAAGGAGTAGATTCTAATATTAGCTGTGCAAATGAGTGTGATAGATGAGACATCGAGAAAGCTCTAGAAAATGGGCCAAAGTTTCAAGGAAAATACTAGATATTCTCGTCTTCTCATTCCATGACTTGTCTCAATGAATTTTCACTACCACAGAAACAGATATCCAGGACGGCACATCACAAACAGTTATGAACAAAACCGTCTGTGAAGGCTTGTCGGGAGAAATTGTAAGTTATCACATAAGGTTCTAAGGTCAAAACCGACTGTGATATTCTAATTATCATAGATGGTGCCGAGCTCAGAACCGTCTGTGATAATCCAGCATTATCACAGTAGGTTCTGACCTCAGAACCGAATGACGTTTTTTCCATTCCACGGTGGAATTCGACCACCCTGCAGTAAAATAGCCATGACTTTTGCATTCGAGCTCCGATCGAGGCGTTCTTTGGCCCGTTGGAAAGCTTACAAAAAGCTATTTTTGAAAATCCATAAGTCCAAAATCAGTGCTCTTTCGACAGCAAACTCACGGCCATGTACGCGCAGCCGAACGAACCCCAAAAAAACGTCGTTTAGGGCCTCAAAACAGCCTCCGAAGTTTCGGCAACCATTTTTGTCGATCTTTTGCATCTAGTTTGAGTTTTTCTTGCTTCAAATTTGTGTAATCCTTGTGTCATGACCTTAAGCTTGTGATTCCTTGGTCGGATCGCAAAAAAAAAAGAAAAAAAAGAAGTGAAGTGATTGCCTCTTTTGAGTCCTTTGCTGAGTTGTGTGCTTCGTGTTGCTTGAACTGGGTCACAAACAAGTTTAGGCCAGCAACGACATAGACTAGCTTGGGACTACTTTTTAGTCTTACAATTTCTGAATTGAATTGTTGATAATCCAGCACTATCACAGTAGGTTCTGATCTCAGAACCGTCTGTGATAGTGCTAGATTATCACAAACGGTTTTGAGCTTAAAACCGTCTGTGAAAGTTTACAATCTGAACCACGCTCTATAAAATTTAAGGCGGGCTTCATCCCGCCATTTCCACACTTTGCGACTTTTCACTTCACTTGCCCTAACTCTCCCTACCTCTGGCGCCTCCTCCTTCGGCTACTCCTCCTGACCTCTGGTGCCTCCTCCTCCGGCTACTCCTCCCGACCTCCGGCGCCTCCTCCTGGCCACCTTTGACCCAACCTCCCTACCTCCGACGTCTCAGGTGCCCCTCCTCCCTCTCCCTCTCCCTCTCCTCCTCCTCCTGTATGTTAGCAACTAATACAATTCCATATGATAGGTTTGTGTACTACAATTTATGTGGTGGACACTTTGAGCAAATTAGGGTTGAAAGTTTCAGGATTTGGGGTGCTGATGACTCAGACGCCAAAATGAACCGATCGGGGACTCAGAGCAACGTACCTGGCGATGAGATTCATATCTTGTTTTCTAAGTGCATCTTGCACTATGTTATCTTGTCATAGATTTGTAAATTTATTTCCAGATTATGGAAATGTATATATATACTGAAATTCTTGAAATGTATATGTGCAAGTGCTGGTTGTGTGTGTATATATATCTGAAATGCTAATGTACAAAGGACATGGTTAGCATGATTCCCGAGGCTAGCCAAGAAAACAAAGCAATCATAAAAAAATTATCAGCATCATACACGGTTATGAGTTTAGAGCTGTCTGTGAAGATAAGTTATCAAAGACGGTTTTGAACTCAAAACCGTCAGTGATAGTACTCGGACTATCACTGAATCGAATATCACTGACGGTTCAGAACCGTCTGTGATGACTGTTTTGAACCGACTGTGATATTGTATTCTGTAGTAGTGTTTGTAGGGGAGTAGAGAAGAAACACCTGAGTAAAAAAGTACTATATCCATCACTAATATATCTTCCAAATAATTATATAAAAAAAATAAAAAACACATGAGTTCTAGCCTAAAAATCTTTCAAATAATTGCAACTTTTCCTGTAGCTCTAATATTTGGAGATATCTATAAAAATGATCATTGACAGCTTCACATATGAACTACCTGTTTACGATTTTTTTTGTGATTTACAATGCCTGTCAACAAATTATTAGTAGTTTAGAATGCATGTAAACATGTAACACTCAAATGTGCCAAGCCATTTTAGGTCTTGTTTGGCAATCCCGGGGGAATTTTCATGCGGCCTGAATTATTTTCGACCTGGGCTAGAAAGTGTGTTTGGGTGAGGCCCAGAACCGGACAACTCAAGTCCAATCCTTCTCATTCTGGCTGGAAAAAAAAATAGCCAGGGCATGCAATTTTTTTTCCATCTTGCCTTCTGCTCGTGCTCGCGTAACCTCCACCTTTGCCTCCCGCTCACGATGCGACGCCGCCTTCACCTCTCCCTCCTCCCTCCTCGCCCCTTCCTCCTCCCTCAACGCACCGAGCCCTCCTCTTGCAGCACCGTCGCCCTCTCACCATATCTAGGGTTTCTCTTTCCTAGTCCACTCGCCGTCTCTTGTCGGATCTAGGGTTTCACACCCCTCCTCTTTTCCAGTCCACTCAACATCCAAATCTAGGGTTTCATCGGGTTCATCATTTTTTGATTTCTATCTTCGCAGGTGCCCACTAACGCTGGGAAGAAGGAGCGCCAAAGTAGCCTCGCGCCGGAAATCTTGGATCCAGATCCAGGGTTTCACTGCTCTAGTCTCTCTCAGATCAAAGCAGATCTAGGGTTTCATTGCTTTATTCTTGGATCCAAGTATATAGCAATCTCCAATTCCTGTGCCTGTGTTTCAATAGATCCATGCATGTTAATTTGTTTCAGTAGATCTATCTGCATGCATGTGTTTCAGTAGATTTATCTGCATATTAATTTGTTATGTTCGGATCCATTGGTAGAAGAAGGTAATTGCTTTAGCGTTAGTGTTTCAGGATCCATGTCTTCACTTTTTTTTTTTTTGACAATTTTGCTTACAGAAACTTCAAGCCTCTATATGCACAACAATCTAGTTTTACACATGTTGTTGTCTCCGTCACAAAGAACTCATAAGATTGGAAGTTTATAGCAATTTCGACTGATGTAATTCTAGCTTAACTTGTTATCTAAGCATGCTTCTTGGTTCAATTTCCTCATTTCAGGTGATAGTGTTGGACTGATGTAATTTTGGTAAATAGATTTAGAACAGATAGTGTTCAACTTCTTGAGTTCTTCATAACAGTGATCAACTGATCAAATTCTTCATGACAGTGTTCAACAAGTACCTACAAATTTAGAACTGAGGTGATAGTGTTCAACTGATGTCAACTGATGTAATTTTGGTACTAGTAATAGTACTAGTAATTTGTGTAACAAGTTCTAGATTTTAGGCAGCCAATAATTCCACGATGCTCCATGTGCTATTCTGTGACTTTTGCCCTTATTTCGTTGTTTCATCTTGTTTTTGGAGATGTACAGCAGAAGAAGTTTTCATTTTACTCCTGTATAATGCTCATTATAGTGTTACTGTGCGCAACAATTCATAAAATTGAAATTGCAATGGTTGTCACTTTCCTACCTACTTGCATCCTAATCTTCCTGTATGCGAAAGGACTTTAATATTTTACTTAAGTTGTATGTGGCCTAATATTACTTATCACTGTTGCACTTAAGTTGTATGTGATTTAATATTACTTATCTGCAACTTCATTGTACTTATCACTATTGCCTTTTGGCTAGCTGTAGGAATGGTCAGTCTAGTTGAATTTGTAGATACGCTGTTTCAGAATGTGCCAAAAAGCAAAGTAGATTGAAACAGGACAATACATAAGATTTCAGAGAACATAAGGTCTCATAGCACCACTGACTTAATGATAACTACTTGTGAACCATGCTTCTAAAATCACTTTTTTTTAGGAAGTGAATCAATTTGTAATCCAACTGAGTTCATGATGACTACTTGTGTTTTCCCTTTTCTCTACCAAAGGACAACACCTTATACTTCTTATGGGGTGAGAAATCTGGTCGGTCTCAATTTTGGGTGTTTGTTTGATATTTAGTGTTAGTAAACTAAAAATCCACAAATTAACAATGAAGAGGTTATGATACAATAAATTGTTACTGATGATGACGAAGCAGGGAGGGGAGATTGATGTGAATGACGACTAGTGACCCTGTCGCTTTGATGGATATTGTAATTTGTTGAAGAGTATGGAGTAGAAAGGTCTATTTTTTTTGGATTATCTTTGTGATGTTAGTTAATTGTGGATGCTCGTAAGTGGAGATGTGTAAGTGCTTGTTTATTTGTTTGTATGATTCTGTGCAACTGGCATATAGCTGTTTTTTTTTTTTGGGATTTTCTGATTTTTTAGATTTCTGGATGATTGTAATTTTGTTTTGGAGATGAGTCAGCAAAAAGGTTTTTTGTATATATATATTTCTATGGATTTTTTTCCCCCAAAATTTTTGGGTTTTTTCCTTTTTTTATAATTTTTAAGCGCTCTAGTTATCTGATTAAAATTTCTGATATATTTCTTAAATTTTCTTGCATTTTTTGACTTTTTTGGAATTTTCTAAGACTTCTTGATTTTTTTTTACTCTCACTACCAAACAAACAATGAGAGAAACTTTTTCCCACTAGAATTTTTGGTCATCATAGGGATTACTCAAACCCTTACTAGAAATTTGTTTAGTTATAAATTTTTTTTCCAAATTACCAAACAAGACTTTATATGGCACAGTTTACAGGCCAGGTTATTGAGAATTCTGAAGTCTAAACAAGGCCAAAAAGAGGTCACTCTCAAAGCCGGCAGATGTGGGTTGCTGATCTGCCTCCCACTAAAACCGCTGAAACTAGAGCTGCTCGTTGAGTTGGTTATCCACCTCAACACCCAACCGTTCCCCCATAAAACCCTCGTACGGACTTGTCCGTCTCTCTAGACTCGCGAGCAGCAGAAATGGCAGGAGGCGGCCTCGGCTCCACGCTTAAGTGCGCCCCTACCCCTACATCTACAACTGGGCCCTGTTCTTTGGATGATACGAGTCCAGCACCACACTGTACTAAACCACTAATTTGTTCCTTAATTTATTGATCCGCTTTGGGGTTGGTTCCAGGGCTCAGGCGCTGTACTAGGGATGGCAATGGGGCGGGTAATACCCGTTCCCCGCGGGTATGCGGGGGCAAGTATGGGAAAAATTCAAAACCCGCGGGGGTGGGGATGGGGGAAATCCAATACTCTCGGGTAATTTTAGAGCGGGTAAACGAAACTAATACCCGAACCCGGAAACCCGCGGGGCCCCGAAAATTATGAGTATAAGTGTATAACTATGTGTTCAAACCCATAAACCCGTAAACCAGCTCCCGGCATCCCACAATCCCGCTCCCGCAGCCCGCTCCACATTTCAAGTTCAACAATCAACACAACTACACACGTTACACAAACCCTAGATCTCATTTGTTCTTACACTTCTACTCCTCCACAGTCTACACTCTACACGCCGCTGCCGCCGCCCTCACGATCACGACCTCACCGGCCGCCGCCCTCGTCAACGCGGCGTCGCCCCTCGCCCCCTCGCCGCCTTGTCACCCCACGGCCTCGCTGCCTCATCGCTTCACGACCTCACCGCCTCGCCGGCCGCCGCCCTCGTCAGCGCCGCCATCGCCCCCTCGCCCTCATTAGCGTCGCCGTCGCGGCGTCGCCCCTCGCCCCCTCGCCGCCTTGTGGTCTCACGGCCTCGCCGCCTCATCGCTTCACGACCTCACCGCCTCGCCGCCTTGTCGCTTCACGGCCTCGTTGCCTCGCCACCTTGTCGCCTCACGGCCTCGCGGGTATTGGGGCCCCCGCGGTATTGGGGCCCCCGGCGGGGGCGGGGGCGGGGGGTGGGTATCCCCCGCAGGGCCGGGGCGGGGGGCGGGGGCGGGGGTGCAAAGTATACCCCCGCTCAAAACCCGCCCCGTTGCCATCCCTACGCTGTACTTTGCAGTGACGGCGCTCGTGGAGTCCGACCACGAGGCGGTGCACACTGCAATCGAGAAGCCACTCCAGCTAGTGCAAACCGCCGCCGTCTTAGAGGTCCGGATCTTGTTGTTAAGTGATAACTCTGTTTATGGTCTCCTCCTTTTCTCAAGCTAATTCTTTTTCGTCTGTGTTCTTGGCAGATTCTTCATGGGCTCGTAGGTGAGAAAAACTGGGTCTTTCCCCCCATTTGTGGATTGTTGTGTTGCTGATGTGTGGTGTGGTAGGATTGGTAAGATCGCCGGTGTGTTCGTAACGTGGTTCCTGAGGTGGCATTTGAGTTCTTATATGTATACATTTTTGTGGTCTTTTGGTTTGTGAAATTTGCTTCAGACTCTGAGTACACATAAAAAGAATAACTTATATACATTTTAGTTTCTTCTATAATCATAATGCATATATTTCTAATACATCATAATACATTCCACCGTAATGTATTCCAAATCTGTTACCACCCCCCCCCCCCCCCCCCCGTCCTTCCCAATTTTCCATTGGTACCTCTCGCAACACCCAAGCACCGCCTCCACGTGAGGTAGGCACCCCCCCCCCCCTCCCGTCCTTCCCAATTTTCCATTGGTACCTCTCGCAACACCCAAGCACCGCCTCCACGTGAGGTAGGCATGGCATCCTTCTCTTCCCCCTCCCCACACTAGAGTGCCTCCATTGCCAAGCGCCCCCACCCTCATCCACCCCAACTACCCACTCCGCAACCCCCTCCACCAATCAAACCCTAATGCCATCTGTTTTTTTGTGTGAATTTTTTGCTCACTTCTTAATTTTGCTATGACATTTTCACACTCTCTTTCAATCTTTTGTGCATACTGGCCTCCTGTTCTTGTTTCTTTGAAATCTATCTATTTTTTTTGTGTCTAGTGGCCTCCAATTCATGGTGTGACTATTCTATTATGTTTTGTTCAGCTCTGCAAGTAGTGACTCTGTAGTTCTTGTGGCGTTGAGATCTACTTAGCGGCCTCTGTCTGCAAAAGGAGGTAGATGCATCCTTTTTCTTACATTGGTGGTTTCTCTGTATTGTGTAATTGTTAGGTTCTTGATTTTTTTAGGGGGCAGATGGATGTGATTAACAAGAACAATGTCTGCTGCTTATGATGTAATGCTCTCCATTCATAAAATCTGTATAGTTGGTTCAATATATTTGCACTTGATATCTGCTGATGATTCAGTTTAGGCTCTCAAGAATTTCTTCTGATTGACATTGTCCTTGGCATGTCTGTCTTTGCTTTACTCTTGTAGAGTGATAAATCAAGAGATGATGCTATTTCACTCCTATTCTCTAACTTAGCAACTTCTATGCATTGCATAAATTGTTGGAAATTTGATCTCCTTGAAATGACTTAAAATACTATCAAAATGCATTGATGTACCAACTTGTTTTACATTTTGTCCTAAACTCTTTTTTTTTAGATTGATAGCTTGTCTTCCTTTAAGCACAAGAACTCAACGGATAAATTTAGCAATTAGGAGCATGATGACTATTATCATAGTGATTTACTACTTTATATGGTTATTTGTTGCATTAGCATATAGAAGGAAATATTGAAAAATAGGGAGGAGAATACAAAATAGAGATATTAGAAGTGAACGTTTGGGTCAACTCATTTGTGAAAGCGGCACAAGTTGTATAAGTGAGCTTCGTATGGATAGGAGAACCTTTAATATATCGTGTGAGATGTCAAGAGATGTTGTGGTCGCAAAGGTACACGTAATTTGTCACTAGAAGAGATAAATTGCCATGTTTTTGTATACTTTAACTCATCATTTGAAGAACAGAACAATGAGACACTTTTCTTAGAAGTGGTGAGACAATGAGTAGGTATTTCAACTCTTGCCTTCTAGCTATTCTCCAATTGCACCATTTGCTACTTAAGACCCCTTAGACCTATATGAGAAGATTGCATGAATGATAACCGGAAGTATTTCAAGGTAAAATAGCAAAAAAAAAATTTATTTGACTATTTAACAAACCTATAGGTGTATAATATACTAATCTGGTTTGCTGTTGTAGAATTGTTTGGGTGCATTAGATGGTATTGACATAAAGATTACAACTCCAACTAATCTCAAAGGGAGGTATAGGTCCTGAAAAGTAGATATTGTGACAAATGTGTTAGGTGTCTATTCACTTGACATGCAATTTGTTTACATATTATTTGGTTGGGAAGATTCTGCACACGATAGTTGTGTGCTTCGAGATGCTATCTCGAGGCCAAATGGATTATGCATCCCCAAGGCAAGTAGTGTTTTGTCAATTATAACAGATTTTGGAGTGCTGGCCTGATTGTATTAATTGTTCTTAATTTTTTTAGTTAAGGTTGTTATTATTTTGTTGATGTTGGATATACAAATGCGAGTGGATTCCTAGCTCCATACTGAGATCAACAGTATCGTTTAGGTGGTTGGAGTGCACAAAACCAATCACATAGTACAGAGGATTGTTTTAATATTTGACATGCTAGAGTTAGAAATGTCATTGAGAGATATTTTGGAAGACTCAAGGGTCGGTGGGGGATTGAGGGCTTCATCTTACTTTCTTATCAGGACTCAATGTTGAATCATAATGGAATGTGCTCTATTGCATAATCTGGTTTTCCAAAACATGTCTAGAGATCTTCTAGAAGACGATGAATCAATGGTGGAAAAGGGAGAGGAAGAGATTGAGGAAGAAGAGAATGACCTGAATTTATTACTACTATATCAACGTCTAATGTGTGGACTGGATACCGAAATACTTTGGCTCAGGAGATGTATAAATAACTGTAGGGCTAGATCTCAATAAGGTATCTTAGGGGTTGCATTCTTTGTTGCTTGTACTCATTAGTTTTGTTGTGCAAAACTAAAATGTTTGCTGCACAAAGTTTTTCTACTACTGTACTTGTGTTTTAAAATTGCTCAAATGAAGTTTTGTTGTTGTTGTACTCAATTTTTATATTTTATAAACTTTGTTGCTACTGTACTCAATTTGTAAGTTCCTTGTTTTATTTATGTGAATTTGTTAAATACTCTGTATAAACTAACTTGAATATTTGGTACAGGATGGACCCTGCTTAAAACTCTGATGTGTGTGGAAGAGGGAAAAAATGAAACAAAGTAGACAGTGGATGAGGATGATGAACTTGTTAAAACTTTGTGTGAGGTTTTGTTGGATCAAAAGTGTAGACACAATTGGTTTTAAGAGCGGGCATGCTATCTACATAAAGGTTTTAAAGTTGTGGCATAACAGCTAATCCACACATTGACTCTCGAGTGAGGTATTTCAAGAAAAAGCATGGTGCAATCGAAGACCTGTTGGAACTATAGTGGATTCTCTTGGGATGATAAAAGAAAAATGGTATAGTGTGAGAAGTGATATGATGATCATTGCAAAGTAATCCACTTTAACATTGCTAGTGGAGTATTCTCATATTGCAATATATTATTCCTATTTGAGTCATGTTTCTTTTAGGACAATCCTGAAGCCAAGGGCTTGTATGGTGTTTCTTTTCCACAATTTGAGGCATTTGATGCTATATATAGCAAGGACAGAGTCATTGGAGAAGCAGCTGAAAGGTTTGTGAAGCTATTGCTAATATGGAAAATGAAATATGCCATTTCACTCCTATTCTCTAACTTGGCAATATTGAATCAGATTTGAATGAATGTGTGCAGGTATACTACTTTTCTATTTCTATATCCAAGTGGCATCACCAGTGAAGTTGGCCTAATATACATTGCATTGCCATTCATCAAGGTAATTGATCTCTACATCTACACAAAATGTATCGCCATGTGGTCTTACCTATAAACTGAATATAGTTAACTTGTTGCTTCTGCCAGTCATCTGAGAAGTACTGCCTTAGAATGCCCAGCATATGGAACTTCTCATTTGATTTCTTCTATGCATCGGTCCTTGCACTTCTAATTTATGCTCCAGGTATCTTTCTTGAATCCATTTCCCTGATATTACCCTTTCATCAATAAATTGCACTCTGTGAAACACCAGCTTCCTTTGATGTTGTCATTTGATTTAAAGAGAACGTGAATATCTCAGATCTTCACTCTCTACCTTATCGTGGACAAATTTTCAAACACAGGTAGCCCACATTTGTATACTTTTATGCTTGGGCAGCGCAAGAAGACACTTGCAAAGTTGAAGGCAGCTTAAATATTCTCAACAAGTCTTTCAAGATCCTCTACAAATCATCTCAGGGAGCTGCAGCATCATAACGACAGCTTGTTCTGTTCATCCTTGCTGATCTCGCCTGGCATAGCCACTGGACTAACACTAGTGCCACTGATTCGGCTGCTGTCCAATTTGTATTTTGTATGTTAGATACAATTCCCATGTCCATATTGTAAAAGACCTGCGTAAATTGTATTGGAATTCCCTCATTTTTTTTGTGGTCTAAACAGAGCTTGTTGATCGTTCTGCACGTGATGTATACCTGGATTTCCCTAGATTAGTATCATCATTTGTTTGGGGTCGTCCCACAAACATGTTTAATTGACGCTATCAATTGTATGACCTCTTCAAGATGTTGCCTATGGCATATTTAACAATGAAAACAAGAACATTTAAAGGTGCAGTGATTCTATGCTCTAAAAGCATTTCTTCTCATGAGCTGGCATATCCATTACATTCAGTACCCTCATGCTGACATTCAGTGGGCTACATATCATATTCGTCACTCTGCTATACTAGGTGATGTTCCAGAAAAAGAATGGCATTAACATCTTGCAGTAATGAACAACAGCACTTCTGTAATCTAATGAAGAAATTTATGCCGTAATGATCAACAGCACTTGCTCAGCAAAATGAAGAAGAAAACATCTACAACAAGATCACAATGATTTACTTGGCCTGTTGCTTTGCTCTGGAGCATTGTCTTCAGCTTTCTCCTTTTCCTTGTCCTCGATGACATTTTTCAACCCTTCTTGATAGCCCTCAACAAAGGCTCTCAATGCGTCTCTGTAAGCAGAAGCACGAGTCATGTATATGCGCTGCAATGCAGGCCTCAGGGTCTCCATCCCACCCCTTGCTGCAATTGCAATATCATCGAGCATTGAAGGTTCAGTCTTCTCTGATCTACCCTTCTCGGTATGAGCCTGTCCACCTCCATCTTCATCGACCTTCTTATAGTCGTTTGGCCTAAGTTCGGGACCAATGTCTCTGACCCAGCTGGCTCCATAAAGCCTGCTCGCTTCGTTGAGAACGTACCAGCGCTCTTTCCATGTGAGCTTCCTCCGCTTCTTGATGTGCGGAGGGTCTGGTAAAGAAGATGGGAAAGCAATCTCCTTCAGATCATATCTTATGTAATCATAAAGTTTCCTGCAGACAACTCGAAACTTCATGCTTGCTGATTCAAACACTCCTATTGGGAAAAACTGAGTTAAGCGATCATAAACCTGAGTTAAGCAATCATGTTGCTTGTTGCTTCACAAAACCAATTTCTGGCAATTGTTGAAGTAAACAAATGTAGCAATTTACAGTCAGTAAGCCTTATGCAGTTATGCCACTATGTGCATTACGTCGTGAAGTCTACTTCACCAGGGTATATATGTAAAATCGCACCATCTCTATAATAAGTAAATGCCCTTTTTTCACCGGAGGTTGTCGGAATTAATCACAATAAAATATTGGCTACAATTGAGATCTTATCAATAAAATTTCCATTTATACTGGATCTAGGTATTAATTTCCAACCATTCTATGTAGCATTATTTTCATTACTTCACAAAATAATATAAAAACAAACTGATTTGATACTTATAAATAGATCCATAAGTTCTAAAAAGATAGGGGCTTTCTATCTAGCTTAAACTGACTCATTTTCCTTCTGTGTGGAGAAGAAGAAATATGAAATATTTGACTAAGATTGGATTTCATTCAACTTTCCTATTTCTCAACAACAAATTCTCTCATCAGCTATTTCGCGTTTTCAAAGTCATTAGTTGTCTCATACCCTATTTTCTATTTTTATTGTATGGAGTAGAGTCCATTATGCAAACAGAATTCTAGAATTATTTTATTTTATTATGGAATAAGGAGAATTCTTTCATTCTCTTTTTCTTGGAGAAAAACGAAACTAAAACTTTTCGAGGGAGTGGAATTCCTAGTTAAAAAAATCCCTGGACTTTTTTCCACTTACCTAAAATATAATCGAGCAAGCAGATGGATTTGTTCCCAGAATACCATATGGGTGCTCTCCAACTGGACAACAATAAAAAATGTGACTTAGTGATCGTAAGGAAACTAAAAGTTAACACAATTAAACTAGCTCACTGCACTAACAATATCAACATTAGAACATGCTACTGCAATTTACATTCCTGAACAATGTGGACATATACTCATCTATATTTTATTTTGTCCATCCACTGATCTTAACAAGCTTAAAACCCAACAGAAACACCGCAACGACAATATACAACATCTTCAAACTTCAACTAATATGAAAAGCCACTCAAATAATAGTACCATATCTACTTGTAATCAAAGCATGCCAACTCCATAAGTGCCCAAATTTAAGGCATTAAGTAGCTGAAACGGAGGAACTTGATATTGTTATCATACAAATAACAATTGCCAGTCAAAGTGGAGCTGCAAATCCATGCAACCTAATTAGGCTTTAAAACACATAATAACCTAATCTAACACATGTAAGATTAAACAAAGTGGCTACCTGATGCATCCACACTTGTAAGTTGTAACTTTGTCTCTCGGCTATGCATACACCACCATCTAACAACTGAGACACCTCCACACACAAATTCGCTAGACATCAATACATTGTAACATTCCAGATGAATCATGAAACTTTTTTAACACAAGAATGTCCCCAACAAGCAACCACAATACCACCAGTTGATCAGAAACTAACGCATACGAACAACGCAGGAAACCTGACAAATGCATGGTTTAGATATATGTACACAGATAAACGGAGGGACGAGGTACCTATCTAAGGACAGGGTATTGGAGGTAGTCAGTACGGTGGTGACGATTGGTACTAGAGGCAGTCATCCCATCACCTAGTGGGAATCGAAGTCAAGATTCCAGCGGCAACTACTATGTTTCACAATGTCATTAGAAAACAAAAAGGGCCAAAAAGAGTGGTTAGATCGCCAACTTGATCTTATTCCGTCATCCCAGTTTGTCGATCTTCCTAAATGTCACTAGTCAAATTAGGACGGATTCATGTTCTATTACTTATCAGATGGCCATACAAACCATGGTTGAAGAAAGCCAAAGAACTGGTGTGAAACTCATGATTGAATTGCTGTTTCTGACTGTACGATGTTACATGACTTTGGAGCGAAAAGTGCAATTGAATTGTTGTTTCTGACTGTTGTATTGCTTCATGCTGGTGCAATTGGAAACTTATTTCCTTACCATTCATACTATTGTTTTTTCCTGGGGATGTTGGGCACACTAAGCTTAATGGCGCTCAAATTGTTTATATACTTCAACATAATCATATTTATCATCCTTGTGTTGTGCAATTTTGTATGATAATGAATGGTCTGTTCCATTTTATAAGTATATGCAATTATGCACAATTTGTGGTGCTTGATTAGAGTTATCAAACATTAGCTTGACATGATTATGATGCCAAGGCAAATGACTCTTATTTGGATCAGTAGAATAAACAATTGGATGATTAAGGCAGAGGCAAAGTGTTGGATGTTGCATTGGTATTGATATTAGTTGTATCTGGCTATACCCGGGGTTTCCCTTAGTTTAGCTGTTTTAGATCTTATCTGAATTTTATTAGAATTGAAAGGCTGAAAGTAGTATTGGCTTGCCATTGTTGAGGACATATAGAATATCAAATTAGTTGTCTCGTATGTTTTTGTTATGTCATGACTCATGAGACAAAAATAGCATGTTGGATATTAACCTGTAATGTTTGTATATCATGGGAAAAAGTGACTTAGATAAATATGAAATCAGTAATATTGTTATTGAAAACCTGTGGGGAACTTTTGTCTGAGAATGTCAAAGGCTTCAATGATATCTTCTACAGAGCTCTTTGTCTGATGTTGCTGAGTTGATCATATGAATTTGCATCCACATCTCCTGCATGTAGTACTGTTATCTTGAATGTTAGTTGCAAGCTATTCAATTTGTTTGTTATTTTATCGGTATACTAACAGCTCTATTTTTTTTTCCAGGTGATGGAATGACTGCTTCAATTGACACCAAGTTGCCCCCTATCAATGTGGTTGGCAGTTTTCTATGTTCTTTGAATGAACTTACTCTTTCTGTTTTATCCAAATGCATGCCCTTTTCTACTTCAATTTGTATTTAATAAGTGGCATTTGAATGGTTGAACCAACAAATTTCAGCTTCTGGAAGTAATATTTCAAGTTGGATCTCATATCGTGACTTTTAAATGGTCGCGCCTGCAATAGCATTATTATGAGTGCATAAGTGCATGAACAAAGTTGCAAATATTTAGTGTCTTGTGATCAATACATACTCCTGTTACCCTCAGTATTATCTTCTGTGGATGGCAATTTCATGCAGCCTAATCATATGTTGTAGTATTGATCTTTTGTTCCTGAATGGTGCTAACTCTGTGTGTGTGTGTGTTTCTGATGTGACAAGTTCAGTTTTGTTTTGCTGCCTCTTTATTTGGTTTTCTTCTATGTTGTCGTATGGTGATTTTGGTAGAATGCAAATAATACCTGATGCATTCACAACCTATGATCTTATACTGTAGGAAAGGTGGAATTTTGATCCTCCAACGTTGGGCCTTGGTTCACTTAGGACCTTGGCTTTTAGGCATTCTATTGATATTAAGAAAAACATCTGTCACTTGCATGTGGGATCAAAATCTATTTGTCAGAGATATACAGAAATAAGAAATCACAATGTTATGCACCTCCTTGTTTGATGAGCATGACCACTCACCATCCATTATAAGCAGGCATGGCCCACTGTCGGGATGGTTAAGATGTTTGGTTTTAATGAAACGTTGGAAATAAAAAGCGAAATCAGCGAAAATTACTCTTAGAAAAGAGACTAAATTAGTCATGTTAAATAATTCATTAGCACTGGTAGCATCAAATGCACATCTCAATAGAGTTGCTATTGTTTAACATAAATCAGCGGGTCCAACAGGAAAAGTTTAACGAAAGTAATTTCTTTGCTTTACTTGCATGATACTTCCTCAAAAATTAAACAATATGTGGGCTTCGGTGGGCTGCCGCAATAATACGGCCCGTTAATAAAGGTGCACGGGACATTGTAAAGAACACCCAAAAAACCCACACCAGATTTCTTCCACACGGGCCTCACCCACCAAGACTACCTCTTCCTCTTCCCCTTAACCCCTCCTCATCCGCCCGCCACATCCAGATCTCGTCGGCTTGCGAGCGATAAGAGAGCCCAATCGTCACCACCGTACCGACTGCCTCCAGTATCCTGTCCTGAGATAGGTATCTCCTCTCTCCGTTTATCTGTGTACATATCTCCAAACCATGAATTTGTCAAGTTTACTGCATTGTTCGCAGACGTAGTTTCTGATCAACCGGTGGTATTTGTGGTTGCTTGTTGGGGACATTCTTGTGTTAAAAAAGTTTCATGATTGATCTGGAATGTTACAATGTATTGATGTCTAGCAAATTTGTGTGTGGAGGTGTCTCGGTTGTTAGATGGTGGAGTATGCATGGTCGAGAGACAAAGTTACAACTTACAAGTGTGGATGCCTCGGGTGGCCACTTCGTTTTATCTTACATGTGTTAGGTCAAGTTATTATGTGTTTTAAAGCCTAATTAGGCTGCATGGATTTACAACTCCACTTTCACTGGCAATTGTTATTTGTATGATAACAATACCAAGTTCCTCTGTGTCAACTACTTAATGCCTTAAATTTGGGCACTCAGGGAGTTGGCATGCTTTGATTGCAAGTAGATAGGGTACTACCATTCAAGTGAGTGGTTTTTCATATTAGTTGAAGTTTCAAGATGTCGTATATTGTCGTCGTTGTGGTATTTATGTTGGGTTTTAAGCTCATTAAGATCAATGGATGGACAAAATAAAATATAGATGAGTATTGTGTCCACATTGTTCAGGGATGTAAATTGCACTAGCATGTTCCCCATTGTGTTAGAATACTTTTTGTAGATCTCGATTGCTTGCATTATGTGAGACAAAAACATTCCAAGTTGTTCCTCAATTGTGACACCTTTGGGGTCATCTAATAAATTCGCTCTTCTAAAGAAACTTGAAATAGCTCTAAATATCTCTAGCTCCAAATTAAATTCTATCCGGCCTCGACTATCATACCCTTCAAGAATTTCCTCAACACGTTTGGTGCCAATCAAAATTGATGTATGAATTTGTCTTTTTTCCCTATTAACACATGATAGTAAACATGGCAAGACTACAAGAAACATCATCCTCATCTTCCTCTATCCTCATCAATCTCATAAGTTGTTCTCTTCTATAACCCGTTTTCACTAGTCAATGCAAATACAACACTAATTGGCCCAAATATTAGTTACATCATAGTACCATTAGGAAAGAATAATCTTATAAACGAGCTAGATGCACCTTGAAGTGTTGCAAACTCAATTCAATATGAAAACCAATATAGGATTAGTAGTTGCTTATTATGAGCACACTTACAGATGACTATAGGATTAGACAAAAGATATGGTGCATATTTTTAAAAACATTTTGCATCAATTTCTCCTAGCAAGCACTAAGACCAGCCAAATAACTTCTAACAAGCATCAGAGAACCTGACATAAAGCAGAATTCAAAGAACGAGAAGAACATCTAGATGCAGATTAGAGAGTCCCTAGATTGGTAGCCAAATGAGAAAAAGAAGAACTAATCAGCATCCTTTTTTAAAAGGTGCACACTGTCTTCTTCAACTCAGTAAAGGTGCGCATCTATAAGTCTCAAACTACTTCCCTACTAATAACAACATGATGTCCTTTCGAAAGTGCTAAATGACAGATGCTAAATAAAGTTATACTCAGATTTCTAGTGAAACAAGATATATTCAATACAGCATATCAACATATTGTAATTTGCAATTACCACAAGCAAAAACAGGAGAATAAACAAGAGTAAATCAGAGCAAAGAGCCATAACAGAACAATAATTGCCTAGTACCAATCAGCATACATGTCCAATAAAAACTTACTAAGCCATAACAGGTGTTCGCGTATCCATCTGTCTATTACTACTAATAAATATTGTCCGTACACATTGCATTGCAACGGCCAGAATGTAAGAGCATTGTGACATCGCCATATTGGTTAGAGACTTATCTAGTCTTGCACAGTTGCACATATTTAAGAATTATAGATCATAAGGAGCCAAACAATTATTTTCATTTATGTAGTTGAATTATATATCAACATATCACAATCACTTATGTAGTTTTGTGATATAGGAAATCCAAAAATTATTTTCACTTTTTTCTAATGCATCTCCTTTTTGGCAGTACGACCATTTTTTCCTAGATCCTCAATATGAAAATGTTCAACATATCATTTGTTGTGATTCATTTGCTTCTCATGCATATGACTTTGAATTTGCCCATTCTGATGGCTTTTCCAGGTATTTCTTTTAACCTTTTCCTTTGACTGGTCACTTATTGCTGAATTTGTAAACCCAAATTGGGTGTATGTAGTTCATTGGATATCCCTATCCTCTAGGAGGAAATTTCAGATGTGACATGAAAAAGTTCTTGTGAAATTAGACTTCTTTAGTGCAGATTTCACCTGTTTAGAACACTATGAAAAGAAACCTTCTGCAGGTATTTGTAGTTTATATCTGTCATATTGAGTGACAGATATAAACATGGGGGCATTTGTAGTTTATATATTGACTGGCTAGGCAAGGTACATATTGAGTGATGGGGTGAAGATGTAAACATGGAATTTGTAGTTTATATCTGTCATATATTGTATCACAGATCAAACATGAGCGTATTTCAGAACTATGGACTGTAGTGACTAGTGAGGGCATTTGACTGCTATCAATCTTATGAACTGAACTAGAAGATTTCACATGAATCATGCCCACCCAGACAGTTATGAAAATGTTCCAATAAAATGTTAAAGCAAAACTCAACAATTGACACAGTTCATTACATGAACTTTCAAATTTTAGAACAAATGCATATGCTTGTACTGCCTATGAGAGATTACACTGCACATGAGAGATCAAGTTGTACTGCCATATGAACAATGCAAAAAACAAATCTACTTCCACATAATGCACTACCATGTGAAGCAAAAACCACTGATCCCCAACTAACATGCAAAAATTACTGATCTCAAAAGAAAAGAAGAGATGGAGTGAACAATTGGAGATTTCTATGTACCTGGATCCAAGTGCTTGTGTTCTTGCTCTGATTTGCTCCGATTTGAGAGAGACTAGTGCCCCGTCACCGGATCTGTGAAGATCTGTGAAGATATGTGAAGATCTGAACAGAAGAAAATAACACAAGCTCTGTTGAAAAGAAGAGAGGGAGAAGAATTGGAGATTGCTATGTACCTGGATCAAATATTTCCAAACGCTTGTGTTCTTGCTCTGATCTGCTCCGATTTGAGAGAGACTAACACCCCCTGTCACAGATCTGAGGGAAAAAGGAGCAGCACCGGCACCGGCGCGACGCTACTCTCAGGCGGTCCTCCTCCCCGGCGTCCGCTAGATCTGGACGTTCAGTACATATAAATCAAAAAACGCCTCCGAAACCCTAGATCTGCGAAACCCTAGATGGGAAGGGGGTGATCTCACCGGAGAGGGGGTGAAGGCGTCGTGCGGGGAGGGGTAGGCAGCGGCGAGAGAGATCGTGGGGGAGGCGTCGTCGCGAGAGGCAGTCGCGAGAGAGCAGGCAACTTTTTTTTTTCCCGGCCGATCCGGGGGGTTTGGGCTGGAATTTTCCCGTTCTCACCCCCAACCCAAACGCGATTTTTAGCTAGACTGAATTAATTTCCGAGCGGGATTTTATTGCCCCCGTTGGGCCGGATCTGGCCCAATCGGGGCTATCCAAACAGGCCCTTAATCCAATATAGCTTCGGGAAAAAAATTTACTCCAATATCCAATAGTTAATGCAACAGGCGCTTGTAAAATGGTCTAAGTTACTAACGTGGGCATACCCATCCTACAGAAACACGATAAAATTTTGAGATAACACAGATGAGACCATTACTAAAACAGGAAACCTAACCATCATGCACATAGAATGAACTCAATAACAAAAGCCTAGGCGACGCCATCAAACCAGCTTGCAACATCAACGTCACTAGTGTCTCCACCATATATTATTAGCTAAGCTGTAAACCACAGCATTACATGGTGCAATTCAAAAACACAGTTTTTTAAAATAAAAATAAAAAAAGAAAAATGGGAGCAAGCTCAATAGACATTAATTCCTCATATAAAATTCTACAAAATAAAAAGTTTCAGACTACTAAAATTTTTTGGAAGCTGCTGCCGACCAGATATCATTAAGAACTCCATTAACGGGATATGATAGGCCATATTTGTGGTTCTTTCGCACATTCGCACCTCAAATGTCCAATTCTTCTGTACAGAATTTCCCTGGGCAGAGTTTGCTTATTGGCCATTGACGAAATATGTCGTTTAGTAAATTGTTTGTTTATACAATCTTTTTAAAAAATGATCTATTTTTAATAGTCTCTCACATCTAAATTCATTATTGACTTGTACACGCCTACATTTGATCTATACCATCCAACATATTGTGAAAGTTTTTTTTTTTTTTTTTGAGAAGCGCTTTAAAAAAAAGTGGTTATGTTGTTGCAACACTGAGGAAGATCTGGTGGCCAAGAATCTTATTCTTGATAGCTTGGGATGCTTTCGTCATCACGTCCACATTTTGTCTCAAAATTTTGGAATGAGACAAATTTTGGAAACTCCAAATAGGTGGGTCCCACTGCACCTACTACGATACTCTAGCACAAAATCCATCAAATTCTTCTAACATCCATTAAACTTATCTCCATCGATTCTTAAAAGAATGTCATTTTAAAAAACCAAATCTATTAAAAAAAGTTCTTCTATGTTTCAACATAAAACATCACATCATTTTTCAAAAATACTCTCATAATCATTGTTTCACTTAATCATTATTTATTATAATTAAATTCTTAGAAAGGTAAATTCGACATAATCATATTTAAAACATTATGTGCAAAACTACTTGTGTCATACCATATGATAAACTCATTGACTATAATATACCTTAAATTTGAAGACACGGAGTATTAGAATACATTTCTAGAATTCTACAGAGGTGTATTATTTTATCCACAATTTATTTTGACTACTACTGTGTGCGCATAAGTATACAATAGTTCTCCATGTGACTGATCTGAGCTTACATGCTGATACGGGGCGCCCGATCTTTACGGCGTAGAATCGTTAATAACTCATTGATTCATGTAACCTGACAAACCAATGGTGCCAATCATTGTCAACACAGCAACCTGCGACAAAAAATTCGCCCAACCACAGGTTTTGATTGTTGTCTATTTGACTATGCAAAAGTAAACGCACTGTTCCTGCAATCAATGAAGCAATTATAAGAACAATGGTAAAGAAAATAACTCTCAATTCTAGACAATGGCTTATGAGTACAACCCTAGAACAAGAGCAAAAATTTCTCTGAAAATATTTGTGTATTCAATTCGTGGTTGTTTCAAAATTATAACAATGCCTTTTTTTTATAGAGGATGGTGTTACAAAAAATAGAAGATTTAAACTAGAAATCAAATTTTAATCTAATTCAAAACGGAATAAATTCCTAACAAACTATAAATGATGAAAGAAATATGGAATCAATCTTCTCGGATTCGAACTGGACTCTTTCCTTCCGTGCAGTCATTACTCTTTTGGGTTTCCTGGTTGCAAACAACTTCCGGAATTCAATGATTTTTGATTTATTGGAAAGCTCTTTTGAATTCCTTTCCAACAAGTACTCACACGACCAACTTGAACATCTGTGCTGAGAATGACGCTTGGTAGAAGTTGCTGGTCGAACATCGAACTGTTACTTGATTGGTAGACTGCATATCGAGCAGAGTTCTTTTGGTTGTAGCAGGTGCAATTTTTGACAGAATTGAGTGATCTTGGGCTCGCTGGAAAGCTTAGGAAATTTTCTTTCCACTCAGTAGGTGTACAACAAGGTTCAATGAAGTTCTTTAGCGCATACGTGGTTATATCCTTCCTGTTATGCTTTCCCTTTTCATTTCTAATTAATATTAAACAAAAGCTATTAGGTAGCAGCATATTCTCATCATAATTTAATTTTTTGAGAAACAAAGTCACATATTGATTTGATTGTCTGGCTTTCGCTCGAATGATTGTCATGTATATTCCTCTGGTCGAGCGCTAGTGCTACTAGTGCTAGAGATGTCCTCATCACATGTTCTTCACTATGCCTCCTATTAACTTTAGCTCTGCCCAACAAGAGATATATCACCTATTTGATAAACCTGAAGTTGTTGTGGCAAGCTAGATCCTCACCCTGACCCCTTCTCAGTGTTAGTCCATGGAAGGGGATCCTCCCTTATCCAGCAATAAGTCAGTGTAAGGGTTTCTCAATCATATAATACATTACAATATATATATTATTATCCATGGTGTATCCGATAAAATTATTGAGTGATACTTATCGCATACTAGACTTGTGACTAGTAGTTATTTCACTGAAAGTAAGACAACAGACTAGTCCTTATGTATTAAGGTGAGAAGTCAGCACATCATTCCAAGTGTGTTATGCATCACCACCCCTCAATCCCCTCCATCTCACCAGATCACCATTACCTTTCATTTCTAATGAATGACATTTAAAATGCAACCTTTCTAGATAACTTGGTTGTTAATTTACCGTATACTTCTAATCAAAGAGACGTTAATTGTCGATTATATTTATTGGTTCAATCTCAATTGTACATATTTCTGAGTTCTGTGCTGTATATATGAAATGCTTGTACATGTTTCTAAGTTGTGTGCATGTATATATGAGACTGTATATATTTGAGTACTGTGCATGTATGAATTCATGAACTGTATATATGAAATGCAATTTGTATAGAGGACATCGGTGACTGTTATAATCTCAGACGGTTTGTAAGATCAAAACCGTCTGTACATCTGTGCATATGCACAGACGGTTTTGATCTTACAAACCGTCTGAGATTATAACAGTCACCGATAATGACACTATCACAGATGGTTTTGACCTAAAAACCGTCTGTGATATCACACTATCACAATCTCATATGGTTTTGACCTCAGAACCGTCTGTGATATCACACTATCACAGACGGTTCTGAGATTATAACACTATCACAGATGGCTTTGACCTAAAAACCGTCTGTGATATTCACTATTACAGACGGTTCTGAGAGTATAAACCATCTGTGATAAGGAAACAATCATAGACGGTTTCAAGATTACCACCGTCGCTGATAATGACAATATCGCAGATGGTTTTGACCTCAAAGCCGTCTGTGATACTCTAAATACACAGACGGTTCGGAAACAACCGTCTGTGATAAGGACACTATTGCAGACGGTTACACTATTGCAGATGGTCCTGAGGTCATAACCGTCTTTGATAATTTGAGTATCACAGACGGTTTTGATCTCAGAACCGTCTCTAATAATGTGAGAATCCCAGATGGTTTTAACATCAGAACCGTCTGCGATACTCATATTATTACTGACGGTTCTGAGATCAAAACCGTCTGTGTTAGTATGAGTATCTCAGACAGCTTTGATGTTATAACATTTTGTGTATTAGGAGTACCACAGACAGTTCTGAGGTTATAACCGTCTCTGATAATATGAGTATCACAGACGGTTCTGATGTCAAAACAGTCTCTGATAATTTGAGTATCACAGACGGTTTTGATCTCAGAACCGTCAGTAATAATGTGAGGATCCCAAATGGTTTTGACATCAGAACCGTCTGCGATACTCAAATTATCAGAGACGGTTCTGAGATCAAAACCGTTTGTGGTAGTATGAGTATCTCAGACGGCTTTGATGTTATAACAGTCTGTGTATTAGGAGTATCACAGACGGTTCTGATGTTATAACAGTCTGTGTAGTATGAGTATCACAGACGGTTTTGATCTTATAACAGTCTGTGAAGGGAGAGATCATAGACGGTTGAAAACTGTCTATGATAGTACATGATTATCACTGACTCGAATATCACTGATGAGTAAGAACCGTCTGTGATGACTGTTTTGACCCGACTGTGATAATGAATTCTGTAGTAGTGCAATGGCATCATAGAGGGACCAGGAATTATCCCCTAAAATGGATGAATTTTGGGTTTGATTTTCGAACGAGGAATTTGATTCTTGTCAAGTGCCTTGACCAATAAAATGTCCAAGGAACTACCTCCGTCGATCAGGACCCTTTCGACTCTCGCATTGCTGATTATCGGGGTAATGACCAGAGGAAGCCTCAATGGTCGAGTGAGCCCCGCAGGACAATCAGAGAGATCAAACGTCAATGGTGTATCCGACCAGCGGGGGTACTGAGGTTCAACAAGGGGAGTCTCCGTTTGGTTCACCTCTCGATAAAAGATTTTAAATTGCCTCTTAGAAACAAAAGAGGAGGAACCTCCAAAAATAACATTAACATGATTACGAGGTACCTGATAAGATATCTCTCCGTCCCCGTCGGCATCTCTTAGCCCGCAAGTCTGTTCTTTTTGTGGCAAGGTTGGCATCGGCCCGATCCCCAGGTAGAAGTCATCTAACTGTTTCAACTGGCTCCTGCAATTTTTAAGGTCGTGGCCTGCAGAGTTGTGGAGCCGACACCATTTCTTGCCTTCCTGCAGGTTAGTCGACTTCTCTGGCTGGTCGATACTGCGACCACCAGAACCAGGTTTATTTTTAAATGGAGGTTTGTTACCTTTGGTCGATGGAGGCTTCTCTGCGACTGCGACCTCTCGGTACTGTCCAGATCGACTCCTTTTTTATTTCTTTGACTTCCCTCCTGACGAAGATTCCGATTTCTTGTTCGAAGCCTCCCTCTTCACGTCCTTGAGACCTGGTTGAGGCGGTAAGTTTCCCTTATCCACCATCTGATTCCACTCAACGGCCTCGGTCGCGTCGGAATATTGATCAGCCATATCAAAGAGCTCAACTACTGATCGAGGAGGGTGGATAAGTAAATCCTCGGTGAATCTCCGATACCGAACGGCATGTTTGAATGCCCTGATAATGGAGTTATCAGATATGTTCGGGATGGAATTTCTCACCCCGACAAATCTTTTGACAAACTGACGAAGAGTTTCGGTCGAAGTTTGTCGTAGTCGATGGAGGTCGTCCTCTTTACCCGGCTTCTGATAACAATTTTGGAAATTGTTGAGGATGGCATCGCATAACATTTCCCAGTTATAGATTGAACCCTCGGATTGATTGAACAACCAGGTTCTTGCAGGTCCTTCGAGGACTGTTGGCAGATAGTTGGCCATGACCCGGTCATCGCCACCTGCCACATGAATAGCGGTGATGTAGATTTGAAGGAACTCGGACGGATTTTGAGTCCCATCAAATCTTTCTATGGCCCCTGGTTTAAACTTGTCTGGCCAAACGACCGCACGAAGGTCGGGCGAGAAAGCTTTACAACCAACGTAAGGACCATGAATAGACCTGCAACTCTCGACCTGATCTCGGGCGACCTCACGTGAAAGAGAGGCCACATGTGGTCCCAGGCGAGTGGACAGGAACGCGTTCTCGACCACGAGAATTCCCCGCCCGTCCGGCTTCGTCATGCCGAGACGGTACTGGTGGTGGATGATTTCGTCTACCAGAGCCAGAATTAGAGTATTCTCGGTGATAGGAATGTGTCGCTGACCGGGAACAGGCTGTCGGGGTCGCCTCGGATGCGACCTCGTCCAACCTCTCCGCCAGGATTCTGGAAAAAGCCGGTTTCTGCGCATCTGTGACCGTAGGAGGAAAATTACGCAGGACCTCTACGATGGATCGAAGTCGGCCATGCGTACTTCTCCTGGGTGCACCAGGCGTCACCGTCTCTTCATCCGCCGGCAAACGTGCCGGGGGTAAAGATGGTGTCTGGTCGCATCTACGACCACGTGATCGACGGGAAGAACTCGGAGCAGCGTCGTAACGAGCTTGCGCATTTTGAAGAGCCTCTAGGGCTGTTCTGCGAAGTTCGTTATCTTGTTTCTCACGATCTTGATCCTCCTTTTGTTTGCGTTCCTGTTCTTCCCTAGCAGCTCGTTGATCGGGAGTCTCTTCTGATAAGGCAGCGAATTGTCTAGGGAGCGAGGTCGCCGATGGGGAAAACATCTCCGTTTGTTCCGAGTCGGACTCGAAATCAAAGAGGCGGTGGAGGTTATCAGGATCAAACCTCCCCGGGCTAAATTCCTAGTCGACATCGCCCCTACCCTCAGCAGGGCCGTGCGTGAACCGGATTCAACCTCTAACGCAGTAAGAACCACAATGGGCTCTGGTTCTGCGTCAGTCGCCTCCTGGTCGATAGACATGACCTGAATGGTCGAATTGACCTCCGGGACGTCTTCGCCTCCGGTTTCCTCCATTGGAACAGGATCACTAGGTGAAGGCATCTGGATGTGGGCATAATCCTCGAGATCGAAGTCATTCTCGGAATCATATGTTCCAGACATGACTCACCGAACCTCCGGATAGAAATAAGAACGCCTTGAAAAAGGCCCCACGGTGGGCGCCAGCTGTCGACGATTCGGACTCGGTCTTTAGTCAAACTTATGCATAATTTGTGAGTTATGAGGCCTTTCAGGGTGTCCCTCCGGGAAGGGATGATGAGCCAAAGTCGATTGGAACACAGAGGGATTTATATAGGTTTGGGCCCTCAATGGTGGGAGTAATAGCCCTACGTCCTGTTGTGATTTCACTATGTGTAGGGAAAAAGGGTTACAAAGTTGTGGAAAAGATCATCACAGGCAAAGATCTTTTCCGTGTGATTGTGTAAAACACGACTAAACTAGCCTATAGAAGCTTGTCGATGTTGATCTGTTCCCAACGTGTCGTATCACCTTTTCCGTCTGGTGCATTTGCTCACCCTTTTATACTGGTCGAAAGGGCGCCAATGCACAACGGCTTCGAACTACTCGGGTGCAGTTTTGGCAACTGCACTTAACTTCCACGCAGGCTTAACACGTGCAATTAAGGAATAACAGCACATATTAACCTCCTGGCAGTTGTCTTCGTGCGTGGAGGAATTTTCGGGATACTTGGGATATGTTTGTAGTAGAGCTTAAGCAAAACCCAAGTCGTCCTGGTCGAGGGTAGACCCTGACCTTCTGACCGCGCACTGTCTGCGGGCTCCTGACCGCGCACTATCTACGGCCTTGTGATCGCACAAAGACTGCGATCATGTGTCCGTGCTTCCCAAGCCATACGAGATCGCATCAACGGACACTTACCTGGTTCGAATCTGTCTTGATCCAGACATGCATTTATTCTGAACTAGCTCGGATAACAATCCTCGTCAGCGGTATAAGTGTAGGGACCGAATTGACAGTAAATGTGATGAGGTAAAGAAAGAACCTCCAGCCAAAACTGTGGTATTTGCCTGTGATTTCTAGATTGAAAAAATTGTTTGCAAATCCGAAAGATGCGAAGTACTTGCGTATGCTGAAGGTCGGAAACAAGATGAAAAACTGAGACATCCAGTTGATTCTATTCAATGGAGAAATATTAACAGAACATTTAATGAGTTTGGCGGCAAAGTGAGGAATATAAGGTTTGAGCTAAGTACAGATGGTATGAATCCACATAGAAATATGAGCAGTTGGTATAGCACTTGGCCTATTTTTTTATGCATCTACAATCTTCCTCCTTGGTTATGTATGAAGCGCAAGTACATCATGATGTCGTTATTAATCTCAAGACCCAGACAGCCCGGAAATGATATTCATGCGTTTCTAGTGCCTTTTATTGAGGACTTATAGAAATTGTGGAGCGAAGGGGTCTAGGTGTGGGATGTATATAAGTAAAAGAATTTCATCTTGCAGGTCATGATATTTTGCACCATAAATGATTTACCGGCCTACAAAAATTTGTCAGGCTATAGTATGAAAGGAGGCAAGACTTTCCCTATTTGCTTAGATGAAATTAAGAGTATGTGGTTACATAACTATAGAAAAATAGTGTACATGGGTCACTGCAAGTTTCTTCCAATGCATCACACCTATTGTAAGAAGAGAAAATCATTAATGGGAAGCCTGAGAAAGGATCAGCCCTAATGTTGTGACTGATAAAGAGCTTTACTTACGCATGAAGGACATCAAAATTGAGTTCAGTAAAAAGGTTGATTCTTTAGGATCTACTATACTGGGAGTACTTACAAGTTCGACATTGCATTGATGTCATGCATATAGAGAAAAATATCTGTGACAGTTTGATTAGTTTGTTGTTGTACATTCTGGGAAAGACAAAAAATGGTATCAAAGTTCACCGTGACATTGTGGAAATGGGGATAAGAACTGAGTTTGCACTGTTGGAGAAAGTAAAGCGTGCATACCTCCCCCGGCCTGCTATATTTTGTCAAAAAATAGAACTCTATCGGTGCCTATATGGTGTTAAAGTTCCATGTGGGTATTCTGCGAACTTAAAAAAATTTGTGTCCATGAAGGACTTGAAACTAGTGGTATGAAGTCCCATGATTGTCATGTGCTAATGTCACAAATGCTTCACATTGCTATCAGAGGTATTTTCCTAGACAAAATCATAGAGACAATTACAAAGCTATGCTATTTCTTCAATACAATATCTTGCAAGATAAGTGTATTCCTACTAAGTTAGCTCCATTCATGAAACTTGCCAGATTTTTCTAATCTGAATATTTGCCGCAACTATGTTCTTACAGGTAATTGATCCGGATGGATTGGATGTTTTGTGACGTGATGTGATTCTAACTCTTTGTCAGCCCGAGATGTATTTTCCTCCATCTTTTTTTGACGTTATGGACCATCTAATTGTTCATCTTGTCAAAAAAATTAAATTTTGTAGACTCGTGTTCCTGTGCTATATGTATCCATTTGAGAGATTTATGGGTATCTTGAAGGGATATGTAAGGAATCATCATCGGCTTGAGGGCAGTATCTTCAAAGCTTATGCTGCTAAGGTGATTGAATTTTACACCAATTATATGGCCGGAGTTGACCCAATTGGCGTTCCTAAATCTCGATACGAGGGTAGACTTCAGGGTATTGGAATGATTGAATTCAAAGTAGTTGTCATCGCCATTGATCTGTATGCAAAAACACATTTTTGAGTCTTACAATACATGACGGAGGTAGAGCCATACATACAAGAGCATAAAGCAATGTTATAGAAACAGAATCTTTCGAAACTAGAGATTTGGGTCACCAAAGAACATAACAGTAAATTTGCTGGGTGGATCGAAAATAGTCCTGCGAGCTACCGTGGGCTCTGTAAGTGAAACTGTTACATAGTTGACTAGAGAGCTAAGATTTACTGTTGGAACTTAACAGGGATACGACAAAAACTTGTGGAGTTTTATGTAATTTCCCCAATAAAACATGGTATTCAATGTTTTAAATAGCGGGTTGCAAAAGTGTAGTGGTGGAATGTTCTTATGGCGAATAGCAGCGGTATAATGGATGCAATATGCTCAATTATAAAACATCCAAAATATAGAAATACATAACTAAAATAGTGTCAGCTGCCACTTGTTAAACATTACAACATATTTGGTTTGTTGAACCTACAAAAGTAATAGAAGTATAGATCGAACTCTACTATGATTTTTTTATTTGAACTACTTTGATCCACAATGTGAGTTTATAGTGCTAGATAAGATTTCAACCTAGAAGCAAAAATCTAGTTTGTGGTGCTTTCTTGTTACCAAACCAAAGAACTAATAAGTAATAAGCTCTGAAATTATATTGAAAAAGAATGGGAAAATGAACAAAAAGATGAAAAAGTGCAAGAAAGAATGGAGAACAGTAAACGAATTAAAAATATAATTTGTGATGCTTTCTTGTTCTCAAACCAAAGAACTTATGAGTTTGAAAATTATATTAAAAAGAGAATGGGAAAAATGAGCAATGAGATGAATAAGTGCAGGCAAGAATGAAAAATAATACACAAAAGAAAAATATCACATGAAGAAAAAATAAATCATATACGGTTCTAGATAAGGATTGAGTTTTCGTTGCCAGAGTGTATAGGTCATGTCGTAGCCCATTTTTGTTGAGATTTGGGAGCATTCAAACCAACAGAAGAGAGGCTAGATAGGAAGCTTATTAAATGGAACACGTGAGGATATGGAAGGTCATTTACTGGAGTTTTTTTTACTGTTAACCCAGAATTAAAAAATAATTTCAAAATTAACCCACAGTTGCGAAAATTTACAAAAATAGCCTGCCACGTCAGCTTGTCGAGCTCTGGGAGCTCGACAAGCGAGTAGTCGCACGGGTTGCCTCTTATCGTGCTCCAGGAACACGACTAGGAGCTTGTCGTGCTCCCAGAGCTCGACAAGTCCTTGTCGTGCTCCCAGAGCACGACAAGCTCCCAATTTCAGCCATCTGCAGAAATAAAAGAATTAATTTAATCTTAATTATTAAATTACGGATTGATTTGTAATCTGATTTCATAAATAAGTATAAACTTATATATTATACTCATCTAACAAGAGATTTGATAAAATATGAGTTGATTTGATGATTTTCGATATAAACTGAAAATAGGGTACTTTAGGGTAACATAAGATCTGAGTTTTGTCGATTTTGAATTATGGTCTTTAAAATGTGATTTTGTAATCTGCACAGAAGAGAAAATTGTATCAAATAGCATTTGAAAAAGATTTGCTGAAGAAATTTTGAATTTGGAATTAATCTGAAGATTTTAGCCTTTTTGGGTTTCTAGATATCAAATAAAGGACTAAATTACGATATAATTTGGACTGATATGTGAAAACGGCTTAGATGATACGATTTGGCTGCCAACTTTGTGGATTAAGGTATTGACATACCCATGATCATAATCCAAGAATAATCTGATCTGGATTAGGGCAAGATTTAGCTAAATCTGAGTTATGAGTATTTAGGGTAATTAGAATCCTGTTTTCGAAAACAGAATAGGATTGATAGATCTGAGATTTAGAGATGGAATTGAATATGGCTTGTAAAGACTTTTATGTTTGGCAGTAACAAGATCAGTTCAACCCTAATCTATCTCAAACCCTAAAATATCAAAATCTATTCTGTGAACCCAAATCAAGATCAGTGAGGATTCGAACCTAGGTGGACAACGAGGTAGAAGAGAGTTCCCACCAGCTGGGCTAGGAGTTTTTCCCATCATACTGTACATACATAAATACATACATACTGTATAGATATATATATATATATATATATATATATATATATATATATATATATACACATGCACATATATATATGTATATGTATATGTATATATATCTATAGAAATATACGTAAGTATGTATCATATAATAAAAATATATAAGAAATCTAGTGAACTGCATGATTCATTTTGAATGTAACACACTGGAAAATAAAAGTGTTAGTACATGTTCGCTATGGGTTCGGACGACCCCTCTTATGCCCATGCCCATGTCTATCTCTCTGAAAAGGCGATGGTGAGTACAGATCAGGTGGCACATGTGATCGCTGTCCAGCCACGGTAGAAGGACCATGCCGCTCAGTACCTGCATGACCCTGAGATGGCTGTGTCGGTGGAGGGTGATCTTCGAGTTCGCTAGGCGTCAACTGATCCGGTTGGTAGTACTGATGTGCATGAGGGTCATGCAACCCGAACATGTGCGAGATCCACTCCTGGTTGTCCTGCTGTGGTGCCACCCCACTGGGGTCGGCCCCCTGCGGAGCGTAGTACTCACGATCGTCATCCACATGCATGTGGTCGTGGGCGGGATCCCCCCAAGGGACTGAGTATCTCTGTCCCTGGAGAGCCTGCTCAATATGAGCCTGGCCGCAATCCTCGTCAGCCGCAAACTGCTCTGCCAACGCTCTACTCGCATCGTCCCTGTCTTGACGACGAATGTCGTCCTCGTGTTGACGACGGATGCCGTCGTCATCATCAGAGTCATCTGAACCGGGAGTGCGATGTCTCGACGGGCCCCCAATATGTAGATCTCTGCGTCGAGCACTGTGCATTGACGAGGAACGATGAAGCCGAGACGGGCCGGCGGACATCCCTGGTATGTCACCTCCCCAGGTCGGCGATGTGTCACGATGACTGCGCCGTGCTGACGAAGTGCTCTGTCGAGCACCACCCAGGCTAGGCCGGGCTGACATCGGGCTGGGCGGCCGGGCCCCTCTCCGGTGCGGAACCGATGCATCTGTCTTTCGGCCACAAGTAGCGTCGAACAAGATTCGTTGTGCTGCTACACGGATGGAATGTAGGACAGCACGCGCCATCGCCTTGAAGCGTGGAGGACCTTCCAAGCGAGATGACAGGTTTGCCGCTTGACTGTCGATGCCCAACGCTAAGTCACCCTGCACATGCGAAACTCATATGGGAACTATGGAAAAATAGATAAGATAAGAGACCAACATAAGTATCCAGCGAAGACGAACGTACCGAGCGATGTATCCGGCCTGGGAAATGAACATCAAGGCCGAGTCGAAGACTGTCTTGATGTGATAGTTCTGTCGGCGATGGGGGGGCCGCACGAGCGAGTCGCGTGCGGGTGCGCGGCACGTACCACTAAAGATAGGCCTGGGACGTCCCAGGGTCATACGGCCGCTCCTCCACAACAACATCCGTCGCCGCGTGGTGCTCCCACTCGTCGACCCATTTGGAATTCTTGATCTGCCAGTTGTCAGAGTGTTTTCCTCTACGTGTTTGTCTGCAAAAGGTGACGCGATGCACATAAAGTAAAGAAATAAACAAATATGAGTGTGTACATGAGATATAGAAAATGTTCGAGGCATACACGTGAATCTGCCGCGGGAGATGGCGTTGTCGATTTCTTTCCGGGGGCGGTATCTGCTGATGTAGGCCGAATTGGCGCATCACCCTCTCCGGAAAATACGGATCCACCACATGTGAGAACACCATGTGCCGGCGTGTAAGCCAGCAGTCCTGGCCCGCGGTGCAACCTGCGAGATGTGCTCCGGTGTCCATGGCCGCCATATGACGCGCGCGTCCGATAGGAGATCAAACTCTCCCAGGTACGCCAAGTAACAGCGGTGAATCTGTGATGATGACCACCTCGGCCGACCTCCCAGCCAACGGGCTCCCATGGTCGGCCGGTCCACCCAATCATCATAGTCGGCTGGCGCAACGTACGGATAGATGGGCCGCTGTAAACGCGGCCGACCAACGGGGAAGTGCTCCCATGACCACAGTTCCAGCAGTACAGGGCATGCGGAAAGCAACGATCCAGCTGCGGTCCTGCAGCATGCCTCGCAAAGGCCCCTGTATGTCGCGCACAACACTGCCATCGCCCAGTTGTAACGCGGCATGGCCCCTGCGTCGACATCGACGATACTCTCGACCAGAGGAATGAACCACGTGTACACAGTGTCACCGTGCGAGGAAGGGAACAAAATATACTGCAGCGTCACCAGCAAGTACGCGAAGAGATGCTGGCGAACTACATCGGCGGGGGCATCATCGGGGCACTCACGGTAGCGCGCCAGAAATCGGTGGGGGACACCACGCCTGGATGCTGGGATCTCGTCGGCGTGGTTAGCGATGTTGAATCGGAGGTGCATCTGTGCGCGCCAATCCAAGCGTGCTGGCCGGGGGACGATGGGATGTCCACTGGCAGGTAAACCAAGCAGCATGCTGACATCCTCCAGCGTGACTGTCATCTCCCCCCAGCGGAAGTGGAAAGTGTGGGTCTCCGGACGCCATCGATCTACCAATGCAGTGATCAACGACCTGTCCAGTGTGAGATGCTGACCTATCTGCAGCATACGGGCGAACGGCAATAAACCTGCAGCCCGCAGGATGGAGATATAGCCCTCATGCAGAGGCCAGTACTCCAAGGGAGCACGGACTACCAGCGGCTCCAAGTCCCCGCCCTCGGACAAGATGCGGCCGCGATGGCCACGATCACATGTACTGCTCAGTAGCTCTGGAAGATCTCTATCTCCGCCAGCCATGCCTGTCAAAACATAAAACATGAACCATTATTGAAAGTAACATAACATACATCGGGAACCGTTATTGAAAGTATCATACCCATGGATAGCACACGACATGAAAGTAACATAACATGAATCATATTACAAGGTTTCAAACAGATTACAACAATCCAATGCAAATGATAAGCGTATTACAAAGTTTATTACAAGGCTATGTCGATGGTCCGGGTGCATTCAAACAATCCTTCCTGCTATGTCCGGGCTGCCTACAGATCGAGCATTTCCTAGCTCGTGAGCTACCCCCCTGTGACTCATCCATGTCATTGTGTATTCGGCGTGTCTTCCGTCGCCCTAGACCCGTTCGCTTTAGATTTACATCTGGGATCCAGGTAGTCTCGCCAGCAGGGATAACTCTGTAGTCACCGAGCGTCATAAAAACTCTCCACACGCCACTCCACGTGTTTGAAAGGTTGTCAAGGCTGAAGTACTCCGAAAGGTAAGGCGCAGGGCTCACACCGAGCGCCGCACATGAAGCAAGGACATGAGAGCAGGGCTTGTGCAGTAGCTTCGGTTTGTTACATGAGCACTCAGCGACATCCCCAAGAATGACCTCGTGCACCCGTCCAGGTCTCAGTTGGCCGCTCACGTTCTTCTGCCGAAGGCGGACTTGAATGATTCAGTGCAGTCTGTTTATAACTGTCACCTCGTGCCGCTGGGCCTTCTCTACGCGAGCAGTCAAGTACGACTGCACAACATCTGGCAAAGTTCTCATGGGATCGTCGACTAGTGTTTTGGCGGCTACACTTCTGTTGTTGAAGTACTCGGCTGTGCGGTACCATGTTATCTCCACTACAGCAGTCACCGGCAAACACCGGACTCCCTTCAACACATAATTGCACACCTCTGAAAGGTTCGTCGTCATTATCCCAAACCTAGCGCCATCTTCGTCGTGCAGCAAGGACCATTTCTCGATGTCCTTGTCCTGAATCCATTGGGAGAATTTGCTGACGTTCGCATCATCGGCAGCATTACTGGCCCTCCTCGTGGAGTACTTCACTGTCAGCGCCTCCAATTTGTCGAACACAGCCTGGAACTTCCTCGGTTGATTTTGCATGCACAGTCGCTTGAACAGATCCATGATCTGTTTACTGCGGAAGTGTGTGAAAAGGTTTGCTGCAATGTGCCGCATGCACCAACGGCTGCGCACATCCTCCCATTTGTACGGAGCATCTGGGGCCCCGCGCATTACCTCAATGGCATGGAGCAGCCCTCGGTGGCGGTCCGATATGATGCACACCTTCTCTCGATCACCAACAACCGCCCGCTTCACGTTGACCAGAAACCACAACCAACTTTCTGAGTTTTCAGACTCGACGATGGCGTACGCCAATGGAAGCAGTTGGTTGTTAGCATCCGCAGCAACAGCAATGAGGAGACAGCCCTTGTACTTTCCAGTCAGGAACGTACCATCCACGCATATGACTGGACGACAATAAGCAAATGCCTCGATGCACTGGCGGTATGACCAGAATAATCGACGGAGTACCCGAGTGTTCTGTATGGGGCTACCATCTCGACGTGTAGCTGGCTGATCGAAGAAATCTAAAAATGTGCCTGGATTGGTCTGAGCGATGTTGCGCAGCAACCGCATCACATTGTTGTAGCCGTGGTCGAATGTGCCGAACATGCCCTCAATTGCCTTCTGTTTTGCTCTCCAGGCCTTTCCATACCTTATAGTGTACCCACACCTATCAGCAACTTGCTTCATTATTTCTCTCGGCATTATCGAAATGTTCTCTCGCACAGCCGGCTGGATGATATTACCGACGTACGCCGACGTCAGGTTCCTGTGTCTGTCCAGCGCCTCCGTGAGCAGGCATGTGTGTGCGGTAACCCTTGTCACCACAAAACCGATGTCGTCCTTCGGCCGCATCGCACGAATCTTCCATGGGCAGCCTGCTGTTACACAGGCTGCGACAAAAAGGTTGGGGTTTGACTTGACGACCTTATATTGCCGGTTAATTGCGAGGGACCAGCTCGCCACGGCATTCTTCAGATCTTCCTTGCTTTGAAACTCCTGCTCTACTTGTAAGCCACCGTGCTCGAAAGACCACCTCGAACCCTGATCCGTTGGCAACACAGCTTGACTGTATGCTGAGTGATCTAGCCACTCCTGCGGGGGACCAGGAGTATCGTCATCAGAGCCATCGGATGCCTCCGAGTCCGTCGAATCATCTTCGTCGGACACTGATGGAAGGCAATCCAGTACCTCGCACACATCTACGCGAGTATGGCAGAATACATCCGACCACTCGCTAGCCCTGAATCTCGCAGGACCGGGCATGACGCTTGGCTCACCCTCCACCGCACTCTCGGCTGGTCATACGTTGCAGAACTGCACATACATCGCGAACTGGCCGAGCAGTCCGCCATGGGGGTCTTCCACTCTTCGAATAAAAGAACTCCAAGATTTGTCCCCTTTAATTTCGCGCAGCATCCAGTATGGCTCATTATCTACCTCACGAACGATGAGCCCTTCGATTAGAGCCATTTCATCGCGAGGCCGCTTCCCGAACATATTCAGGATCCACAAATTCAGGTCTAGAAATGAGGTGTTATGTACACTTAACTCGCCCGTCACATACTGGCAACGACTCATATCAACCCCGCTTTGCCCCTCGCGAATTATGCCGTCACCATAAAATATGGAAATTTTGTTCGGACTATCCATTCCCTACACACATTCATCTCACGCGTAAATAACATGACACCATTACACACATGCACATAGATCCTAAAACCATACATATACATATACATTTGAAAAACATAATTTATAAACATAGAGCATGCATACATGCATGTAATTGAAAATAACCTAGTTTCATAATTTCTAAATACATACACATATATATTTTACAAAACCTAATTCTTAAACATAGAGTATGCATGTGCACAATTAAAAATAACCTAATTTTAAAAAACATAATTTCTAAACATAGAGTATGCATGTATGTAATTGAAAATAGCCTAGTTTCATAATTTCTAAATACATACACATATATGTCCAAAACCTAATTTTTAGACATACAGTATGCATGTGCACAATTAAAAATAACCTAATTTTATATTTTCTATTGTGTGCACATAGTTTCTAAAACGAAATACACATACATTTAAAAACCCTATTTTTCCAAACATACACACATATATTTAAAAACCCTATTTTTCCAAACATACACACATATATTTCTAAACATACAAACATATATTTAAAAACCCTATTTTTTCAAAGATACACACATATATTTAAAAACCCTATTTTTCCAAACATACAAACATATATTTAAAAACCCTATTTTTCCAAACATACACACATATATTTAAAAACCCTATTTTTCCAAACATACACACATATATTTCTAAACATACAAACATATATTTAAAAACCCCTATTTTTCCAAACATACACACATATATTTAAAAAACCTATTTTTCCAAACATACACACATATATTTCTAAACATACAAACATATATTTAAAAACCATATTTTTCCAAACATACACACATATATTTAAAAACCCTATTTTTCCAAACATACACACATATATTTCTAAACATACAAACATATATTTAAAAACCCTATTTTTCCAAACATACACACATATATTTAAAAAACCTATTTTTCCAAACATACACACATATATTTCTAAACATACAAACATATATTTAAAAACCCTATTTTTCCAAACATACACACATATATTTAAAAAACCTATTTTTCCAAACATACACACATATATTTCTAAACATACAAACATATATTTAAAAACCCTATTTTTCCAAACATACACACATATATTTAAAAACCCTTATTTTCCAAACATACACACATATATTTCTAAACATACAAACATATATTTAAAAACCCTATTTTTCCAAACATACAAACATATATTTAAAAACCCTATTTTTCCAAACATACATACATATATTTAAAAACCCTATTTTTCCAAACATACACACATATATTTCTAAACATACAAACATATATTTAAAAACCCCTATTTTTCCAAACATACACACATATATTTCTAAACATACAAACATATATTTAAAAACCCTATTTTTCCAAACATACACACATATATTTAAAAACCCTATTTTTCCAAACATACACACATATATTTCTAAACATACAAACATATATTTAAAAACCCTATTTTTCCAAACATACAAACATATATTTAAAAACCCTATTTTTCCAAACATACAAACATATATTTAAAAACCCTATTTTTCCAAACATACACACATATATTTAAAAACCCTATTTTTCCAAACATACACACATATATTTCTAAACATACAAACATATATTTAAAAACCCCTATTTTTCCAAACATACACACATATATTTCTAAACATACAAACATATATTTAAAAACCCTATTTTTCCAAACATACACATACATATATTTCTAAACATACACACATACATTTCAAAAACCAATTCTCCAAACATACAAACATATATTTAAAAACCCTATTTTTCCAAACATACAAACATATATTTAAAAACCCTATTTTTCCAAACATACACACATATATTTAAAAACTCTATTTTTCCAAACATACACACATATATTTCTAAACATACAAACATATATTTAAAAACCCCTATTTTTCCAAACATACACACATATATTTCTAAACATACAAATATATATTTAAAAAGCCTATTTTTCCAAACATACACACACATATATTTCTAAACATACACACATACATTTCAAAAACCAATTTTCCAAACATACAAACATATATTTAAAAACCCTATTTTTCCAAACATACACACACATATATTTGTAAACATACACACATACATTTCAAAAACCTATTTTCCAAACATACAAACATATATTTAATAACCCTATTTTTTCAAACATACACACACATATATTTCTAAATATACACACATACATTTCAAAAACCAATTTTCCAAACATACAAACATATATTTAAAAACCCTATTTTTCCAAACATACACACATATATTTCTAAACATACACACATACATTTCAAAAACCTATTTTCCAAACATACAAACATACATTTAAAAACCCTATTTTTCCAAACATACACACATATATTTCTAAAATCTATTTTTCAAACACACACATACATTTATAAACCCCTATTTTCAAACATATACACATTCATTTCCAAACATACATACACACATACATTTAAAAAAATCTATTTTACAAACATACATACAAATGCACATATTTCCTAAACATATTCCTAAAAACAACATAATACCTACTCTTCTATACACATAAACATAAATATAAACCATAATCACGTCATTAGCAACATAATTAACAGAATCTTAAATGCATTTCGAAAAAATTTACCTCTTTTCGAAGAACTCGCAATTCTCTACAACTTTCTCTTCTACACCGGATAAATTTATCGGACGGATTTTGCTAGATCTAGGACGGAGTTTTTACAACTGTGTGTGTGTGAGCTGCTGTTAGTTATGTTTCTTGGATGAGTGTGTGTGTGAGTGTGTACAGGACCACAGAACCAGGGAATAAAGAGGGGACCGCAGCTTGTCGAGTTCTGGAAACTCGACAAGAAGATACACAATATTAAAATGTCCAGTGCTCATATAACAGATAAATGCCTTAGACCAACCGGTTCGCGCGCTCACTCCTGTGTCCTCTGGCCCGGGTTTGAATCCCCGTTTCCGCAATTAAATCTTTTAACTTGTCGAATGCTGCAGGTGCGACAACTGCTGCGAAGTTGTCGTGCTCGGGAGCCGTGACAAGCTGTTGTCGTGGTTGGGGAGTGCGACAAGTTCTTGGCCGTGCGACCAGCAGCTTGTCGAGCTCCCAGAGCTCGACAAGCTGACGTGGCAGGCCATTTTTGCAAATTATCGCAACTGTGGGTTAATTTTGATATTATTTTTTAACTCTGGATTAACAGTAAAAAAAACTCTCATTTACTGGTATAAATTGTTGTTAGCAGAAAAAGAGGTGCAATAATTGTTCATGAGACAATTATAAATGCTTTTGTGCAGTAGTGTTCTGTAGACTATAGTGTGTAATGATCCGATATAATACTACTATTGTACCGAAGTGTTATAACAACCACAATATAACACCTGTTGCAACTTGTTCTAGCATGCTATTTAGAACACTAATGGTATCCCTTGTGATGATGATTGATGACTAGTACGGAGGTGTGCCACCTTCAAAAAGGGTGGTGCCTAGTATGATGTGTATGACCACGAAGATCAGAATCCTACAAAGTAGAAAGCGAACAAGTCCTGTTGTTTTATCAAGCAGCATGCCTTGCTTGGAAATCTCAACCCCTACCAAGTGTAACAACTTAACAAAAAGAGATCACTATGTTCCACAATGGTATTCTGTTGGAGGAGGATGATCTTTGGGATAAACAACACAGGCCCTCAAGCGTTTTACCAATGGAAAATGCCTATGAGCATGCGTGTGGCAGCCATTGTTGTGGGCTGCAAACCTCCTAGTGTCTTTGGCTACCCCAGTAAAGGTGGTGGGAGCAACCTCTAAGCCTACAAGTATGCTTGCAACTATGGTCGCTCACTCGCTTTTTTGCATGTAGTAAAGTACAACTATCTTTTGACATCCCCCAAGAGTATATTAGGACATTTAGATCATTTGTGGGTAGGGGCGTACCTGTGAGGGTGGCGACATAGGCGGCTAGTCACCCCTTGACCTCGCTAACACAAGCAAACCTCCTACAAACGATGTCTTCAATCCCTTTGCTTACTGCACAGCTTGCCCCCTAGGCCATCTACTTCCTCCCCATGCAAGTATGCCGCCCTTGAGCCCTGTTGGGCCATCCCCTTCCACACCTCCACCCCTCAAGCTCATCAAGCATCACTCATCAGCACATTTGGAGATAGCCTAGGTAAATCTGAAATCCTCAAATTCCAAAGTTGCCTACCATTGCCCCACTCTGGAGTACCTCTCCAACACCCAACAGCTGCAACCGGCCGTGAAATTCTGGTTATGCTTGCTTGGAATTTTGTGTACGGATATCACAGAATAAAAAAATAATTTTAAAAATAACGCTTAATAAAAAATAATTGCAAAACTGGCTTCAGTCGCCATTCCAGATGGCGATTTATGGCATTTCGCCTTCAGTCGCCATCTGGAATGGCGACTGAATGCCACGTATCTTCAGTTGCCATCCAGGATGGCGACTGAAGGTCGAAAATGTGTTTTTTAAAAAAAATTCTTGACAATTGTGTTTCTTTTAAAAAAAACAATAAAATTGTATTTTTTCTTAAAATAATATTCAAATTTGTGTTTTTTTTAAAATTAGCATTCAAATTGTGTTATTTTTTAAAAATAACATTCAAATTTGTGTTCTGTTTAAAATTAACATTCAAATTAGTGTTTTTTTTAAAATTAACATTCAAAATTGTGGTTTTTTTAAATTAGCATTCAAATTTGTGTTCTGTTTAAAATTAACATTCAAATTTGTTTTATGTTTAAAATTAGCATTCAAATTAGTGTTTTTTTTAAAATTAACATTCAAAATTGTGGTTTTTTTTAAATTAGCATTCAAATTAGTTTTTTTAAAAAAATTAACATTCAAAATTGTGGTTTTTTTAAATTAGCATTCAAATTTGTGTTTTTTTAAAATTATCATTCAAATTGTGTGATTTTTTAAAAATAACATTCAAATTTGTGTTCTGTTTAAAATTAACATTGAAATTTGTGTTTTTTTTAAAATAACTTTCAAATTTGTGTTTTTTTTTAAAAATTAGCATTCAAATTAGTGTTTTTTTTAAAATTAGCATTCAAATTTCGTGGTTGGTTCAATCTGTCGAGTATGATGTTCCCAAAAACGAAAATGAACATAAAAAAATAGTGAAAATATGAGAATACTAATATAAACCAAAATAGTACAACCATGAGAATCGATATAATGTTCCATAAAAGGAGAACATAAAAAAAAACTACTGTCGGCCCCTCTTCGGACTATGCCTCCGGTCGCGCTGAAACGGCGATGGCGAATAGGTGCTGCGCGGATGCACTGTCCTCTGCGAGGGCTGTCGACCGGGAGGCTGAGCACTCGGGTCCTGCGACGGTGGAGGTGCCTCACCAAGCTGCGAAGATGCCAACTGATGTTGGCTCCGATCGGCGTCGTCTCTCATCTGCAACATATCGGCATACTGAGCATACGATGAGTCGCGGACCACCTGGGGGTCGGCACGGACCGACTGACGAGGAATGTATGGTGGGTGCCTAGCAGGAGACCGAAGCGGACCAGTCGACGGGATAGGCACCGTCTGCTCAGACATAGCAATGTACTCGTCGTCTGAGTCGAACGTGATGTCGAAGCCCAATCCAGAATTGGAAGTGTGTGCAGAAGGCGGTGCTCGGGGACCCTCAGAGATCCGTACACCACCACGCGACGAGAAGTCCACGTGAGGTGCAACACCTGTACGGTACGAGCGAGCCGGGGGCCCACCGAGATAAATGGGTGCGGCAACGGCCGTACCTGAAGGGCCGGCTGTGTCGGGATGAGGAGCGGCTGAGTGCGACGGCGTATGACTGGGTCGGGCCCGTGGACGTAGAGGTGCAACAAAAGTCGACGAAGTGGCGGCACTCTCAAGGGTCAGCTGCGAGGCGAGTCGGTCAACGTAGGCGACGGCCCTCTCGTACTCGTCGGGCGTGATAGGCAGACCTGCTTGCCTCCGCTGGACTAGTGGCCGTGTCACGGAACTGATCACACGGATGCCGTCAGCCTGCAAGACGGTAAGACAATGGGAGGCAGAAATAAAAATAACAAGTAGGTCATGGGCTGGCGGCATGTACCTGGCGGTGTACCTGAGATGCGTGATGTCGGTCGTATGTCTGATGCACGCTCGGAGCAGGCACGTCTGCAGGCGCCGGAGGTAGCGGGGCAATGCGAGCTGCGGTGCGAGGGAGGTACCATCGGAGGTAGTTGCCGTATGTCGTGGAATCGTACGCCCTCTCCTCACGCACGACATCTATCGCTGCTGTCTGCTCCCAGCGACGAGTGTAAGGAGACTGTCGGTCCTGCCAACTGACAACCTTCTTGCCCTTGCGACTCTGCCTGCAAAAAAAACAAAAGTGTTCAGTTATTTCACAGAGCGAAAACACTATGCGTGGAGATAATGGAGAACTTACTCGTGCTGGTTATGCGACAAACGATGCGGGGCGTCTGGAGGAGGGATCATCTGGAATAAGCCAAACTGGCGCATCACCCTCCACGGAGCGTACACCTCCAACATATGGCTGAAGACAAGAATACAGCGGGTGAGCCATAAATCCCGGTCCTCGGTACACACCACAGAGATCGCGCCGCCGGCTATGCTCTCGATATAGCTCGTCGTCCAAACCCTCCATATAACACGAGCCGGATGCAACAACTCCAACTCGCCACTGTACGCACTGTAGCATGCATGCACCTGAACTATGGCCCACTGCAGCTCATGTTGCAACCAGCGATCCCCCATGGTAGGGCGATCGATCTCATCCTCTGCATCCCTAGGCGGGTGCCCCTCCGGAAGTGCAACGGGCGTGTCAGTGATGAGCGGTCGTCCGACAGGTATGTGCTCATACGACCACAGCAAAAGAAGCAGAGGAGATCCGGCCATGTTCGCCGCTCGGGCACGCCGAACGCAGGCATCGCACAATCCTCGATACGTCGCACAGAGAACCGCTGACCCCCAGCTGATGCGTGGGATCTGATCGATCGGCGTGTCCGCGAGCATCTGCGCCAGTGGAACAAGCCAACGATCCACTGTGTCGCCGTGAGTGCCTGTAGAAAAGCAAAAAAATAGGAATTAAATTCAACAAGAGAATGGAAATAGCTGTGCCTATAACATGTTTAAGCATACCAGTGAACATGAAGCCCCCGAACAAGTGCAGCAAATACGCCTCGAAGTGTCGGCTCACAGTCCACTCATCTGCATCTGCTGGGCACGTCCTGAAGTGAACAAGCCAAGTCGCAGGAACTCCGACGTCGTGCTGGAAGGGCTCCTGGCCCAGAGGTAGTGGATGAAACCTCTCGGCGAGCATGCCGTCCCATCCGGCGGGAGTGGGTGGTGGTACCCAGGCCTGCCCGCGAATCGGGAGTCCGAACAACATGGCCACATCCTCCAGGGTAATGGTCATCTCCCCCCACCGGAAGTGAAATGTGTGCGTCTCGGGTCTCCACCTGTCCACCAGAGTAGAGACGAGTGATCGGTCGTGCCTAAAAGTCTCCAGTCTGGTGATCATCCTGCTAAAAGGAAGCAGCCCCGCCGCCCTCAGCCGTGCGATATATCTCCTGTCGAGAGGCCAAGACGTGCCAGACGATCGCAGGCGGAATGGCTGAAGCTCCTCTCCGGATCGCACCGCTCGAAACCGATGACGACCGTCGTAGTACTGATCGAGTAACTCAAGAAACTGTGGACGAGGGTGAGCCATGCTTGCAAACAAGAACATTAGGTTAGTACATCATCAAATACACAGCAGGAACGAATAAGTGTTGCACAACATTACTCAGTCACGTTCGACTAGGTCCGGATGCATCAGGACATGTCCTCCTCGTGTGGCCAGGCTGTCGGCAAATGGCACACTTTCGTAGCTCATCGCGTTCTGCGTTATCCATGTCATTGCCAATTCGCATTTTCCGCCGTCGTCCAGGGCCTTTCCGCTCCAACTGCGGTGGTGGAACATATCGGATCTCGCCTGCCCTACACGACCGATCTCTGTAGTGCTGCTGAGTCCCCCAAATCTCAAAGTCTGCAATCCATGTCTCGGCAAGGTACCGTGAACCATAGTAAACTGAGAGGTACATCTCGCTCGACTTGTTGTCGTGCGCACACGCGGCCATCACATGAGAGCACGGTTTATGCAATAGAGTTGGCTTGTTACAAGTGCACTTGACACCGTCTTCAAATGTCACTCTTTGCCTCTTGATTTGTCGCATGTATCCACCCCCCACGTTCTTACTGCGCAGATAAACGACCCAACTTTGCCTTCTACTGTTAGGAATGCACTCGACTGAGTGTTTCTGAGCTGCCGCGGCTTTCATTTCTAAGTACCTTTGTACTTCATGAGGAAATTTTGGTGGTGTCACCCGAAGCAATGCTCTTGCAGCTGTACCTCTCTCGTAGAAGTATTTGGCCGTGCGATGCCATGTAAATTCCACAATTCCAGTGAGCGGCAGACCTCGCACCCCCCTTAACACAAAATTATATACCTCCGCCATGTTAGTTGTCATTACGCCATATCTGGCACCTCCCTCATCGTGCAATAGAGACCACTTCTCAGGAGCTTTGTCACTGATCCATTCACTAAATTTCTTTGGCCTTGATCTTTGGGTGCGTCGTCTCGCCACATCTGTAGTCTCCGCGACATTTTCTTCATCTTCTGGATGTTGTGAACTACTTGCCTCTGACCTTTGGGATTTACCTAGATCTGAAGTTTCTTGTTCTAACTCGTCCCAAAGTTTTTGGAACTTATGGCTTTGGTTCTGATCGCACAACCGCTTGAACTTCTTCATAAGCCGTGCACTCTTGTAGTGTGTGAAGAAGTTCGCCGCAAGGTGTCGTTTACACCACCGACTGATCAAGTCATTCCAGCTGTACTGCGGGTTCTCAGTGGACAACATGAACTCAATGGCACTTAACAGACCCTTGTGTCTATCATGGATTATACATACATTCCGTCTGTCTTTCACGACTGTTTGTTTTAGGTTTGCAAGGAACCATACCCAGCTGTTTATATTCTCTCCTTCCACTAAGGCGTACGCCATGGGAAGTAGCTGGTTGTTTGCATCTGCAGCAACTGCTGTCATCAGAGTTCCCTTGTACTTCCCAGTTAGAAATGTGCCATCCGCACAAAGTATTGGCCGCATGTACTTGAACACAGAGATTACTTGACCAAATGACCAGAATATACACTCCATATACTCAGCTCCAGGAACTATCTCACCATTTCTGCCGACAACTGGGCTATGGACCATATCCATCACAGTGCCAGGGTTGGTGTCAACGATTTGTTGGATCAATCTGGGCACATAGTTATATGAATCATAGAAAGATCCAAATAACATCTCAAGACCAAGTTGCTTAGCTCTCCATGCCTTCCCATATTGAATAATGTACCCAAATGTGTCATTGATCTGGCTAACAATTTGTTTTGGTGGCATATCAAGATTTGCATGAAGGTTCGACAAAATTACACGTGCCACAAATGCGGAGGACATATTTCTATGACTCTGTGATACTTCTGTCACCGAACAGTCGTGTTCGGTGATCCTGGAAACAATGAAGTGCTCATTGTCCCTGTACCGAGCAATACGAACATAAAATTGACATCCTTCCACCTTGCACTTCACTGCGTACAGTCGCGGAGTTGTTCTGTCAACCTTGAAAGACCGACGCAGTGTCACGGACCACATCGCCACGGCTTGCTTAGCCTCCTCCTTGCTTCGAAAATATTGTCCCAATGTTAATCTGTGCTCACTCCCTGCCGACTCCGAACTGCGATCGTCGTGGATTCGCGCATGCTCAAAACCACTAGGATCTAGCCATTGTTGTGGAGGTCCCATTCCACGATAGTCTTCTTCACCAGAGGAATCCGCATAGTCTGCGTCCACCTCCGACCCTTCGCTGCCTGAAACTTCCAGACCCTCGTCTTCACCTTCATCGGCATAAGCCTCATCCCCAGGCCAGAAATACCCGCCCATGAATTCTGCGTTGGGCATATCCACAGAATTATAAGTCATGGTTGGATCAATGTTCGTATGTTGTTCTCCAATTAATGGTTCGGGTACAAGTTCTGCTCCCGGTTCTGGTACATTGTCTAGCTTTGTCACATATAGTATGCAGTCATCTGGCCTATGATTGGGATTTATCACCCTCCTAACAAGAGAGCCCCATGATCTATCGCCTCTAAGTTTACACAATTTCCAACAAGATGTCAAACCAATAGGCACCAGCGCTTCCATGACAATTTTGTGTAAACATGGGTCAATATTTAGGATGTCCATGACTCGGGTCTTAAGGTCTTCAAAATTAAGAACATTAAGATCATTCAATTCCATGTCTACACGGTGACATCCACTTAGGTCATCTCCAGATGGTCCATTTCTAATGATTTGTTCCCCGTGAAAAATATATACTACTCTTGTTTCCGACATTGTCTACAACATAAGTATTACAAACATCAGCTATCATATCTTCAATATATTTTGCACATTACTCTATACTCATCCTTAAGACATCTGCGACTTATTTTTTAACATCTTAGAAGTACACTACATTAATGATATTGCATCACATCTAATCAAATATGTATTTCTGCACATTTTCTACGAATAAACCGTATGTCATAAATTATTGATTCACTATTTATTAATCTAATTTATTCGCTCAATACATAACATTTCTACATAACGGATCTACAAATACAACACATCTACATAACAGATCTACACATTTCTAAAACAGATCTACAAATTTCTAAAACAGATATACAGATACAATACATTTCTAAAACAGATCTACACATTTTTAAAACAGATCTACAAATTTCTAAAACAGATCTACAAATACAACAAATTTTTAAAACATATCTACACATTTCTAAAACAGATCTGCAAATTCCTAAATTCCTAAAACATTCTATACTAATTATCAGTAAAAAAAATTTTACCTTTCTTTTTTCTTCTTCTTCTTCTTCTTCTCCTCTTCTCCTCCTCCTCCTCCTCCTCCTCTTCTCCTCCTCCCCCTCCTCTTCTTTTCTTTTTTCCCCTCTCCTCCTCCCCTCTCCTCTCTTCTTTTTTTTTTCCTCTCTTGCTCTCTGCCGTGAGTGAGTGAGTTCTGAGTTTTTTTTTTCGTTTCCACCACAATCGCCTCGGCCCCCCCTTATATATTCCCCATCAGTCGCCATCCCAGATGGCGACTGATGGAAAAAAGCCTCAGTCGCCATCTGGGATGGCGACTGATGGCCCATTTTCGGTAAGTCGCCATCTCAGATGGCGACTGAAGTCATTTTTGCAATTTTTTTTTTAAACGTTATTTTTAAAATTATTTTTTTATTCTGAGATATCCGTACAAAAAATTCTGCTTGCTTGTGCCGTTGCCTAGTGAGTTTTTCTTAAATGTTGTGTTGCCTGGTGAGTTCAAATAAGTTTTGCATCATCTCGAACAAGGCAGTAGTTAAATGAAACAAAGCAAACTGAAGCAAAACAGGCGCTTTTGCTCACTTTCTTGAATTGAGTGTTGTGTGTGAGATCATATATTAATTACTGAGAGGTGAATGTGTGTGTCTATATATATATATATATATATATATCCGTGCATAGCTCATGAGACCTATCGCACTTCCAACTCGCTTGGCAAACTAATATATAAGAACAGTCGCATTCAAAATATCAAATTATAGTGAATGTGTCAGGTCCTCAAACTGCAAAAAAAGAAATATATTAGGGTCTGCAGTAATCATTTTTTTTTTTACAGGATTAGCTAATGTGTGACATTGTGTTGTACACAATGAATATATGTAAATAGTTTTTACTGGATTATATAATATATGGTATAAGTTTTCCTTCAATAGCTGCCATTGGTGACGAAAACCACACTGAATTAAGCCCTCATAAAGTTTCATTTGCGCTATTGTTTTATTGTTTTCTACAGCTAAAACATTTTATGGATATATTTTGTATGGTTACTTGTATACATCTCAGATCAAATAAGTTATTTTTTTACGCTAACTGTATACATTTGTATCTGAATGACTGAACATACATGGGTATCCATATGCACACTATATGGATAAGTCCATACTCTATAATATGAAAAGTAGTGCAAGAAATATTCCATTTGTATGGTTCTTGATGTTTCTGCAGGGAATTCCTTTCCTCACCTTGCGAGGATAGATTAATATATACATGACCGTCACATTAACAATGATATCAATACAAATAAAAGAATATTGCATTAAGTATATTTTTTCCTGCTTAGCCATTATGAGATAACAGAGATTGCATTTGAACTAAAGCTGTGTGATTTTGATAGTGCAGAGTCATTGTTCACTAAAACAACCTGCTGTTTTTGCACACCAATTCTTGCTATACAACACAGAAAATATCACAATACAATTATTATTTACTTAAAGCCACTTATATTAAAACCATTGAGTAGTACATTTACAGCAAGTGAGGAGTGAAAAGCCTCAAGTGATGACTTAGATTAACAAACTCAAGTTAAGCATGCATTTGTGAGAAATCCGAACCAGGAAAATGGTAGAAGAACTCAAAAAACCTTATGTTGCCTGGATCCTGGATCATGCTTGCAATGCATGTCCTCCACCAGAACAATATTGAAGCCTCTAATTCCTGGACCAGCTCCCACTCTTTCCTCCAGTTTTATGCTGGAGATAGATGTCCGTTATACAAATGTCCTTTGAAGCAGCTTTGCACATGTCATACACTGTGAGGCCAACAATAGCCGCTGCGGTCATTGCTTCCATCTCAACATGTGTCTTCCCACTGGTCGTAGCTTCCCCTTCTATCATTACACTGAAGTCGTCCTCATTGAGAGTAAGATCAACATGAACATGGGTGCGATTGATGTTGTGACACAGTGGTATGAGACTACTAGTTTGCTTTGCACCTGTGATTCCAGCAATCTTTGCAACAGTAAGTACATCTCCTTTGGCAATCTGGTTTGATGCCACTAAATTAAACACCTTTTGGCCTAGCAGGACCCTTCAATTGGCTATAGCAATTCTCCTGGTGTCTTGTTTGGATGAGACAGCAACCGTCGTGGCCTGACCATTGTCATTAACGTGGGTAAGCACTGATTATCCATGACCGGCTCCATAAGGGACCCCTGATGGTTCTTGGGGAGCGCTCAAGCCTAAAGGACTGGGTGAAGAAAATTCGCCGAATATTGATTCCATTTCCTGATATAACAAATTTTAAGATTGTTATAAACTATCAGGTGTTGTTGCCATGCACAATGGCAAAATAAATTAGTAGAACAATTTTTTTCTTTTGTGACGAAATTGCAGCATGCCCATCAGTGAAATAGTTGGGAAATTGAGCAATGAGGGCCAGCTAACTGAGGACAAGTCAGCTGAAAACATCAAAGATTAGAGGACTTCAAAATTTCATCAATGCTTAATGGTTTAAAGGTGTAAAGGCTGTGGCAATCACAAAAGTGTCACCTAGTCTTTGGGAACAGATTATTCTTACTCTGTTTATTTTGCATGTATGCTTAGAAGTTAAAACTTTACTGGGAGTGATTATCTTGTCCACAGTGAAGTTTGAACTATAAGAGTTAAGTCTTTCTAGCATATGATAAGTCATGCTTGTGCTTGTAATGGAAGTACATCAGAGCCTTATGGTTGACTATACAGACAAATAATGCCTAGCATATGTTTTTAATACCTGAGGTGCTAGAATTCTTGTTTGTTGGGTAAAATGGGATGCAACTGTGAGTCCTCATTAGGCATGAACTAAACCTATCTATTGGTGTTTAAGTCAAATTTTAATTATGATCCTTGATAGGATAAGTGCAGGACCAATTTACAGCTTAGGCATAGAAGTCTATTCAGATAAGGGTTCATTTAAAACAAAGAAGAATCAATTAATTGTATACTTACAGTCGCATGAATGTGCATTGGGGAATGGCATTTTTTTTTTTGAACACGCAACAGCTTGTTGCATATTTCATTAAGAGGGGGAAAGTATACAATAATGTTTGTAGGGCACTGTACAAACACTCACAGTCTGAGAGTTACAAAACAACAGAGAAAAAATAGGCACTAGAGACACTCCTGGTTAGCTACAGACCTTCCAGCTGGCTCCAAAACCATATGCAATTTGCTAGGAGAACTGCTATACGAAGCTCTGCTTTTTTAAGCTAGATGAGAATGCCAATTTGAACATATCATAAAAGACAAGTGCATGTAATGAATAAAATAGAAATTATATTGATTTTGTCATATGCGAAGCTTTGGTTATAGCCGATACTTTGAATTACAAATGTAGATATCCATATAATCATATATAGTTTAAAAGACCATTTAAAAGAAGGCAAACTGAGATAACAAACCATATTAAGATCTGCTATAGTATCAGAGTGAATGCTACTAGCAAAGCATCTCCAGAGAGAACCGCAACTTCTTGCCACTGTTGGGAGAAAGACGCGAACTACTGACATTGTAAACAATGCTAACCCAATGTTATGTGTTCCTGAAAGAAGGGGAAAAAGGAAGAAATTACATGAAAATATTAATACACGGATACCCTGTTCAAAAACAAACAATAATTGCAAGTGCAATGCCATCACCAGGTGACATGAGATGCAACTTTACAAACCATGCAAGAAGCAGGGCAAAGCACGAAAATGCACTTGGAATATTAGTTAAGATAAAAAGAGCAGTTTTAGACGCTAAACGAATACGCAGCAAGCACCCATATACGAGCGATTCGGTAAACACATCAAACTAATCTTAGACTCTATTTGGCTACACAGGAAACTTTTCCCGATTAGAATGAGATTCCTCCTTGGTGAAAACTTCCCACAGTAAAATCCAAAATACTGCGGAAATTGAGCATAATTGAAATTGCCCAAGTCATTAGTGAATAGTGACTGAAAGATCTGCACATGTACTGTGGCAATTGCAACCTAAGCAACCTAAAATCCACAACGAGCAAAGACGAAATTTGTTAGTTGGTATGAGTAAAACCACACATCCATGGGGGAGGGGAGAGAGACACCTTGTGGAAAAGGGCGAACTGCTGCTCATCGGAGTAGACGACCGAGAGGTGGTGAGTTGGTTGTGGCCTTGTGGGTGCCGTCTTCCTCCCCTAACAAGACGAACAGCCAGGGTAAGAATTGTTTTTTTCTCTGCCGAGATTGTGGTGCATCTGGCCCAGTTACGAAGACTTGCAGGCCCAACTCACATCTCAACCCGGTCTGTACAAATCTCACTTCTCTCTCCCCCTTGTCAGTCCCCCTTTCTCCTCTTGTTAAACCCCGAGGCAAGCACGCAAAATGTGGGAAGCTAATGTGTGCTGTCACCCTTAAACGCCCATTGCAAGAGTAACCGTCGCGTCTACTACTAACCGTGACAAGACTTTAAGACCCTACCACAACTAGGGTATACCAAATTACAGAGAACGAAAAAAGAAACATCACCACTCCGACTCTGACTCGGATTATGTGCAGACATCACTTTCAGTATTTCTCATCATAATTCAGCCGACATAACTCAAAAAATATAGCAATAATGATAACGGCACAAAAAATGCAATTGCCCAGACATCACGGTAGTAAAATTTGAAAATGTTCACATGCTAACAAATTACAAAAATCTTCTAGCACAGGGGTCTCACTGGTGGACACCAGCGCTACACAAGTTTATCAGATCCATCAGGGTAGAGTACAACACATTGAGTGAAAGATACCCTAAAAACCTACGGTTTTCTAAATCTGCATAGTCAGCCGAGATCTTCCCATCCTCCATCGGGTGATCAACGGTTAGATACCATGAAATGCAACCATAGGCATCAGCTGGGTCCACATGTGCCACTAGGCCAAGCGTTTCACCTTGGTCCAGATCGAAGTAAAGGCACAAGAAATCTCTAGTGATATTCATCCCCAGAACTAGCGCTTCCTCGTGAAGCCAATTGATCACTTGACTGGCAACCTAGTATACAAAAGGAAATCAGTATCTTACTGTAAGGCATACTTAACTATCAGCTTAGAAACAGTAAGAACGGCAGCATCCTGTAACCTATCTAAATCTCTTTGGAAGACAGCATAATCTCTTCTTTTATTTGTAGTACTCAAAATGAAACCCTTGCATGGACCAAGACAGTCAAATTAATGTGAGAAATAAAACAAAGTCCATAAAGACAATCCTGAACTTGCAACAGACTTTCACTTTGGTATTGCACAAATTACAAGTTGACGAACTTTTAACTAGCTATGTTTGCAAAATGACAGACCATCATGCATAGTTAATCAAATGATATGTTGATATATTAACTCACAATGTGCAGGCCATGTACATTTTGACTAGTTGAGCAAACTGTTCATCACATATAGATCAATACTGAGGAGGTTTTCCCAAGTAGGAGCATGTATATAACAGTTGAACTGTGTAATTGAATAACGCAGTTAGACACAGAGCATTTGCAGTGACTCAAAAGTGTTATCCTAAGTCCTGACATAAATAATCTAATTTTATTGTTTAAATTTAGTGGAAAATATTTCCAGTGCTAATCATATGAATAATATCACCCAATGGATATCTATTTAGGGGAAAAACTAAGGCAAAATTTCATCATAAGTTACCTGCTGCAGAAGTATCATTGGGAGGTCTTCCAAGTCACAATTGTAACTATTTATCAAATATCCATCAGATGGCTTCCCAGTCAATGATCCAGCAATGCTTGGAGAGCCTTCACCCATCAAGCTGATCTGGCCATCTTTCAAGACCACCTTAGTATTGAACTGTGACCTGGATTTGGAATTCAGTTCCAGATTGTCCGAAGGCTTTGTCAGTCGATCAGCAGCCAGGATAGGCTGAGGAACTTTCAAGCAGACAGACCAGGAAGAAGTTCGAGAATGCCAAGTAGGAAGCGAACGTAAATGGAGATAAGGAACCCTGCTAACCTGCATTAGTAAAAGAAGTTTCAAATGCTAATCTGTGCTCAAATTATCTTGATCTATTTAATAGATGTATTATACAAGCCATACCACACTCTCCAACTCCAAGTGTACTTTATTGGAAAATATTCTATGAGCAACTGTCATGCAGAAATGACCTAGTAGGCCACAATCATCAGCTACAGTCTGAGCAGGATTTTGGTGGCGAACAACATTTTGAGATTTCTCCTTGCCATTTCTAAGAATGTTCTCATGAAAAATATGCAGCAAATAAATTTCTAAACTGATGGGGCTAGGAAACCCAAATGCATCCTTTTTGACAGGCTCAGGCTTCCCATTGGTGATAGCTAACACAAGATTTGCACCATCAACCTCCTCAGAATTAGTATGTTCTGCTTGACCTATCATTTCAGATCTGTTTTCCTGTCCAGAATGCACAAGGGAGAGGCACAATGAACACTCCTGGCCAATAGCTAACTGGAGAAAATCTTCACGCATTCCAGTTACATTGATGCCTTGAGATTGGCTAAATGTCTCACGGATCACCATATCAAAAACCTACATAAAACATAAGCTAAACTCAGCACAGAATGGTCAATAAACAATTTAACAGGAAGGGGAATATAAAGTCTCATCTACTTTAGATACACATTATTTTTCCATGATGCTCAATTAGTCGAAATAGGTCTAATTGCAAGAATTCATAAGTATTTGGTCTACCTGCTCCTCAAAAATGGACTTGTGGATTTTGCAAAGAATGGAATGTGCATGTTTGATAGATTTATTGACATCATCATTCTCCAAAGCATCCTTTTCCCCTGCTGAAGAACTGCTGCTAGAGATACCTTCTTTTCTTCCACTAATGCAGTTTTCTGCAGAACTGGAATTGTCCCCACGAAATTGAAGGCACAAAGAACGGCAAGACTTTTGCGGAACTTGTACAGACAAAGTGCCTGACGAGTCTTGATCAATTGGAACTACAGAAAATGATGACAGCTGGGGCATTGCTGCTGCTTCTGACTGGGAACTATCAACTAGGTCAAACATGAAACCTTCACTGCCCGGACCACTCCCACCAAACCGCTGCCGCTTCACTTTCCAGTTCTGCTGCAATCTGCCAATTCACCCACACTTGTGACACAAACATCTATAAAGCAGTATTCCAACTTTACACATTCTACAAGATATACCTGATTAACGAACCATAGAACCTAGCCTCCTTTTGAAACTGCAGCTCCATCGTCTTGGCAGATTGTTTAAAGTATCGTGCCAAATGCTGAGACCCCAACAAACATCAAGTCAAGATTACAGCAGAGAATACAATAATACCTCAGCGAGAACTTCAAACACTGATAACTCAAATGATGTCATACAGCTTATTTAACTTTTGTTTTACCACTAACCTGGAAAAACTCATTCTATAATGTACTGCATATCTAAGGCCCCGTTTGGGAGGACTTCTTCCAGAAGTGGTTTTTGGAGACTTCTCAAAGAAATTGGGGGAGAGAGGCTTAACCTTCTTAGTACTTCTCAGTTCAAAATGAGTTTAAACTTATCTGAGCCGTCCCTCTTGCTGCACCCTATTTGGAAGGGCTTAAAACTTCTAGCTAATTGAAAATAAATTGCAGCTCAGACAGGGTGGGGCAGGCCATTACCCGAAGGCGCTGAAGCTTCGTGGCCGCCGAGACCGCTAGGTCAGCTAGGTTTTCACTCGGCAATGGCTTTGGCCTCTGCAATCCCGCAACCGCCACGGCCTCATTTGCTTCCACCTGCATCATCATTGCCTCTAATGTTAGGAACAATTAGGAACAATTTGTTGCATCAAATCCGAGAGGAGGCATACATGTACACACCGTGTTGATGAGGTCAATAACAACAGAGATCTCATGGTGCGCCTGCTGCAGGCTCTCCATCAGGCCCTGCCAAGGCCATGCCTGCGGGGCCGTGTCCTTGGCAGCGTCGGTAGCCTTCTTGGCCTTCTTGGCATCCTTCTCCACCACCCAGGAGAAGTCGATACGGCGGATTGCCGCCAGCCGCTGCTCCTCACTGTTGGTGTCCCTGCACTCACAATACTCCCACCCACCACAGACCCAGCGAATGAGGAAGGCAACGATTTTATCGGATGGATGGAAGATGATAGAATCTTGGAGGGAAGGGGAGGGGAGAAGTGGGTGGGGGAGTTGCGCACTGGGGGAAGTGTTCGTTGCCGATCTCGTCGATGGCTTCAAGGCGCTTGAGGGGCAGCTTGTCGAGGTCGATCCGAAGGCGATCTTCCATGCTGCCTGCCGCTCTCTCCTCTTCTTCCAACACTCTGTTATCAGGAGGTAATTCTATCAATCATTATGTGGGGGGCTTTATAAAGGAGCTTCAGTTTCTCCTTGAAACTACTAAAAAAAGCCTTCTATTTAAGAAAGTTTAACATTTTCCCAGCTTTAAAGTAAAGCTTAAACTTTCCAAACATACCCTTTTCTGCTCTACTTGTACATTCTAGTAATATGTCTAAATAAACAACAAACCAAATTCTCATCTGAAGTGGTTTGGGGTGGTGTGTGTGTGTGTGTGTGTGTGTGTGGTGGGTGGGTTCCGGGGGGGTGGTGGGGGGGGGGGGGGGGGGGGGGGGGGGGGGGGGTGGGGGTGTTGAGTACAATGTCATGGTCAGTGATCTTCTTGGTCCAAGTTTGGAGGACCTATTCAACTACTGCAACAGAAAATTCTCTCTTAAAACAGTAGTTAAGCTTGCTGATCAGATGGTGAGTTTGTCTCCCTGTACCATATCATCTACCCAAGCTTTTGATTTGATGATCCTAATTCCTAGCCAAAATAGACAAATCTATCTCCAAGTTGAAATGGTTCATACATCATTCATACACAGGAGCTAAAACGTCTCACAGAAACTAATTATAGATTAAATTTTGACGGGAAACTAACCAAGCCAGCGGCGGAGGAGGCGGAGGACGCGTGCCGGCGTCGACTGGAGGCGGCGGAGGGGCGGAGCCGCGTGCCCGTGTCGACTGGAGGCGCAGGCCGCGGAGGGGCGGAGCTGCGGAGGCCGCGAGCGTCGTGTCGGCGGATCTAGGGTTTGGGAGTCTATCCGGGTTTTGGGAGTCTATCCGGGTTTTGGATGTCGACATATACACGGATCCGAATTTAACCCGTATCCGCATCTGTATCCAGAATATTTCAGTCAAACCCGAACCCGGATGTTTCAATAAAACTAGATCCGCATCCGCATTCGTATCAATCGGATCTGAGTTACCGTCGTGTGCCGCCACACACACGCATCCACCTCTGCTCGTCGCCACTCCTAATTCTCATCGCCATGTGCCACAGAGCCACCAGCATCTAAAATTGCGACGACATGCCCCTTTCCTCTCCCTCTCCCCTTTTCTCTCCGCCGCCGCGTTTGCTTCGCCACCTTGGCTGCACCGCTGCTCGTCACTATCGAGCGCCACTACTCCCTCTAATCGCAGCATCGCGGCGACCACGTTTTTTTTGGACTCTCTGGCGACCACAACCTCGACCACTTCCTCCACACCAACCTCAACCACAACCTCTTCACCAATACGCTGACGACCAGCTCCTCCTTCGACTACCCCAAACCACGACCAACTCCTCCTTCGACCATCTTAACGACTGCTTCAACCATTGCAACTGTGGTCGAGCTTCAACGACCACTCCATCCATTGCGATGATTACGACTAGTCCTCCTCAACACCTTCTTCACCAACTCGGCCAACATCTTCCAATAGTAGTCATGACTGGTTAATTCTTCTCATCTCCTCTATCCATGAACTATGATGATTTGAATGCATGTGATGTATGAAATGACCCGATTCCTGTAACACTGGATGCAAAGTTGTGTTGAATTAAATTTTGAATGTAATGCAATTGCACATTTTTAAGTTCTTTCGATATATCTGAAATCTTCTATGATCAAACTGAAACTGCATTTTCTCTAGTGTTGTTGGGTACTTCGATCAGTATTGCCTGTATGAAACTCTATCTGTTAATGTTGATTTACTTCATACTTGAGCTATAATGAATTGAAATTGACGAGGATTGATACCCGAGTCAGTTCAAATAAATACACGGCTGATTCAAGACAGATTCGAACCAGACAAGCGCTTGGTGGTGCGAACTCAAGTCATTCCCAGAAGCAAAAGCATGAGGTCGCAGGCTTTACGCGATCAGACCGTAGCTAGTGCATGGTCAGGAGTTCATGTGCCATACTCGGACAGAAGATTGCAGATGGTGAGCGGTCAGTAAACATCGCGCGGTCAGAACGTCTTCGACCAAAGGAAGTGGGATTATTCTGTCCCTGCGACAGGGATATCCCGAGTACCCCGAAGATTCTTCCAAGTAGGAGGACAACCGTCAGGAGGTTAATACGTGCGGTTATCCATGAATAACACGTGTTAAACCTGCGTGGGGGTTAGAGGCAGTTTCCTAAAACTGCATCAAAACAACTGTTCGATGCCGTTGCAACTTGGCACCCTTTCGACCAGTATAAAGGGGTAGCCCAATGCATCAAACAGGGGGATCGAGAGATCAATTGATCGAACCAGATCGAACGATCGATCAACCAGAAGACAGTAGTCTAAGTTAGATAGCTTTCACAAAACCTTCCAGGCTTTGTCTTGTACAAACACATAGGAAAAATCTTCGCCTATGAAAATCTTTGTCATAACTTTGTAAATCTTTTTACCATACATAGTGAAATCTCAACAGGACGTAGGGCTATTACTCCCACCATCGAGGGCCCGAACCTGTATAAATCTCTCTGTGCTCTAGTTTTCTTTAATTCGTCATACCTTCCTGGAGGGACACCCTAAAAGGTCTCACAACCTACAAATTCTGCATAAGTTCGACTAAGGACACCGAGTCCGAATCGTCGACAGTGGCGCCCACCGTGAGGCTTTTCTCAAGGCGTCCTAATTTTAATCCAGAGGTTTGCTGAATTATGACTGGAGCATATGATTCCGAGAACGATTTCGATCTCGAGGATTATGCTCACATTCCGATGCCTTCTCCGAGCGATCCTGTTCCGATGGAGGAAACCGGAGGCGAAAATCTCCCAGAGGTCGAATCAACTCTCCAGGTCATGTCCATCAACCAGGAGGCGACTAACGCAAGGTCAGAACCCACCGAGGTTCTTAATGCGTTAGAGAGTGAATCCGGTCCGTCATACGACCCTGCTGGGGGGACGAATGATATCGACCAGGAAATCAGCCTGGGGAGGTTCTACCCTGATAACCTCCATCGTCTCTTTGATTTCGAGTCTGACTCGGAACAAACCGAGATGTTTTCTCCCTTGGCGACCTCTCTCCCTAGACAGTTGGCTGCCTTATCGGAGGAAACTCCTGATCAACGGGCTGCTAGGGAGGAACAGGAACGCAAACAAAAGGAGGATCAAGATCTCGAGCAACAAGACAACGAACTACGCAGAACTGCCCTAGAGGCTCTTCAAGATGCGCAGGCTCGTTACGATGCTGCTCCGAGTTCTTTCCGACGATCACGTGGTCACAAACGTGACCAAACCCCTTCTTTGCCTCCGGAGCGTTTCCCAGTGGATGAAGAAATAGTAACACTCGGTACCCCTAGGAGAAGTACACATGGCCGGCTTCGATCTATCGCGGAGGTCATTCGTAATTTCTCTCCTACGGTCACGGATGCACAGAAACCGGCCTTCACCAGAATCCTGGCAGAGAGGTTGGGTGAGGTCGCATATGAGACGACCCCTACGGCCTCTTCCCGGTCGGTGACACGTTCCTACAACCGAGAACATTCTCACTTTGGTTCTGGTCGACGGAGTTACCCGCCGCCTGTACCATCCCGCCAGGACAAGTCTAGGCAGGCACAGGATTCTCATGATAGGGATCGAGTCCCTGTCCACTCTCGTTTAGGACCACGAGTGGCTTCTCCATTGCGTGAGGTCGCCCGCGATCCGATCGAAAGTCACAGGACAATTCACGGTCCCTACGTTGGTTATAAAGCTTTCTCGCCCGGCCTTCGTGCGGTCGTTTGGCCTGACAAGTTTAAACCAGGGGCTATAGAGAGGTTCGATGGAACTCAGAACCCATCCGAGTTCCTTCAAATCTATATTACTGCCATCCAAGTGGAAGGAGGCGATGACCGGGTCATGGCCAACTACCTGCCAACAGTCATCGAAGGACCGGCAAGAACCTGGTGGTTTAACCAACCCGAAGGTTCGATCTATAACTGGGAAATACTGTGTGATGCTATCCTCAGCAATTTCCAAAATTGTTATCAGAAGCCGGGTAAAGAGGATGTTCTTCATCGACTACGGCAAACTTCGACCGAAACCCTTCGTCAGTTTGTCAAGAGATTTGTCAGGGTGAGGAATACCATCTCGAACATATCTGATAGCTCCGTTATTAGGGCATTTAAACATGCCGTTCGATATCAGAGATTCACCGAAGACTCACTCATCCATCCTCCTCGATCAATAGCTGATCTTTTTGATATGGCTGATCGGTATTCCGACGCAGCCGAGGCTGTCGAATGGAACCGGATGGTCGATAAAGGTAACCTACCGCCTCAACCAGGTCTTAAGGACGCTAGGAAAGAAGATTCAAGCAAGAAGCCGGAATCTTCATTAGGAGGGAAGTCGAAGAAGTCGAAAAGGAATCGCTCTGGGCAGTACCGCGAGGTTGCAGTTGCAAAGAAGCCTCCTTCGACCAAAGGTAACAAGTCTTCGTTCAAAAATAAAACTGCTTCTAGTGGTCGTAGTGCCGACCAGCCAGAGAAGTCGACTAACCTGCAGGAAGGCAAGAAATGGTGTCCACTCCACAACTCCGCATGCCATGACCTTAAGAACTGCAGGAGTTGGTTAAAGCAGTTAGATGACTTCTACCAGGGGGTTGGACCGATGCCGACCTTACTGACTAAGGAACAAGCATGCAGGCTAAGAGACGCCGATGGGGACGAAGAGATGTCTTACCAGGTACCTCATAATCATGTTAATGTTATTTTCGGAGGTTCCTCTTCTTTTGTTTCCAAAAGGCAGTTTAAGACCTTTTATCGAGAGGTTAACCAAACGGAGACATCCCTTGGTGAACCTGAGTACCCCCGTTGGTCGGATACATCTTTGATGTTTGATCGTACTGATTGTCCTGTGGGGCTTACTCGACCATTGAGACCCCCTCTGGTCATTACCACAATCATCAGTAATGCGAGAGTCGAAAGGGTCCTGATCGACGGAGAAAGCTCCTTGGACATTCTATTGGTCAAGGCGCTCGACGAGATGCAAATTCCTTATTCTAAGATTAAGCCCATAATCCATCCGTTTTATGGGATAATCCCTGGTCCCTCCATGATGCCGTTGGGACAGGTGGTCCTCCCGGTCACACTGGGAAAATCGGATAACTTCCGAACAGAATTGGTTACTTTTGATGTGATTGATTGTGATTCGGCTTACAATGCAATCTTTGGCAGGCCAACTCTTGCTAAGTTCATGATGGCAACACACTACGCTTATCAGTGCGGCAAGTTGCCTGGCCCCAAAGGTGTCATCTCCATCCGAGGCAGTCGCAATGTGTCACTCACGTGTGACCGGCGATCTTTGGAGATGGTGGACCAACTTCCCCTCCGGGACGCTCAGGTCGCCACAGTCGCCGCTGACACGATCAAGGCTGCTCCTCGACCAGATGAGAAACTCAAACTAGTTCCGTTGTACCCAGATGATCCATCCAAGACAATTCGGGTCGGATCAGGCCTGGATGACAAATAGGAACTCGAGCTCATTACTTTCCTCCGGGCTAACGCAGATGTGTTTGCGTGGAAACCATCCAACATGCCCAGTGTCCCAAGGGAAGTAATCGAGCACAGGTTAGCAATTCGACCTGGACAGCGACCAATAAAGCAAAAGCGCAGACGCTTTGCTGTTGACTGACAGGAGGCCATCCGAGAGGAGTTGGACAAGCTCCTAAAGGCCGGGTTTATTCGTGAGGTCGAACACCCAGAATGGCTTGCAAATCCGGTCATGGTCCGCAAGTCAAATAGTAAGTGGCGCATGTGCGTCGACTACACCAACCTCAACAGTGCCTGTCCGAAGGACGACTTTCCCCTTCCCCCCATCGACCAGCTGGTCAACTCAACCGCGGGCTACGAACTGATGAGCTTCCTGGACGCTTACTCAGGATATCATCAAATTAGCATGGCAGAAGAAGATGAAGATAAGACTGCCTTCATCACCCCGTTCGGCACCTACTGCTACGTCAGAATGCCGTTCGGTCTCAAGAACGCAGGTTCCACGTATCAGCGCTTGATGCAAAAGACCTTTATTTCCCAGATAGGGCGTAATCTCGAAGCATATGTAGACGACTTGGTTGTAAAAGCACTAAGAGATTGTCTCATTTGGACGATCTCGCTGAAACCTTCTGTAATTTGAATCGCTTTGAAATAAAATTGAACCCGGAGAAGTGTTCTTTCGGGGTTTCTTTAGGAAAACTTCTGGGTTTTCTTGTCTGTTCCAGAGGCATTGAAGTCAATCCTGAAAAAATCAGGGCTATCGAACAGATGAGGTCTCCCTCGACCATGAAAAATGTTCAACGCCTGGCAGGTCGCATGGTCCGATCTGGGAAAGTCAGTTCATATCGCGACTAGGAGAGAGGGGACTACCTTTCTTCAAAGCCCTGCGGAAACATCACAATTTCGCTTGGTCCGATGAGACCGAAAAAACCTTTTAGGAGGTGAAGGCATATTTGTCCAGTCCACCAGTCTTGGTGTCTCCTGACAAAGGAGAACCATTACTTCTCTATTTGGCGGCCACACCGCACGCAGTCAGCGCTGTCTTGATCGCGGATAGAGAAGGAACACATAGACCCGTCTACTATATAAGCGAGGTACTTCATGGCCCTATGGAGCGATACCCTGAGGTCCAAAAGATACTTTACGCACTACTGATGGCTTCCCGTAAGCTGCGACATTACTTTCAAGCACATAAGATTACAGTACCCTCCTCTTTTCCATTGGGAGATATTGTCCGCAATCCAGAGAAATCTGGTCGGATCGCAAAATGGGCTGTCGAGCTCGGTGCTTTTGATATCCATTTCACGCCCCGCACTGCGGTTAAGTCTTAGGTCTTGGCCGACTTTGTGGTCAAATGGACCAATCTTGAGCCCCCCTGTGCTGGTACCCGAGGAATTGGAGTGCCCCGATCACTGGACAATGTATTTCGACGGCTCCCGTAGTTTTCAACACTCAGGGGCTGGAGTGGTCTTAGTTACGCCTCAGGGCGAACAGCTTAAGTTTGTCTTTCAACTACACTTTGTTGCGATGGCTCATTACCTGAGGAAAGTGAGGAGATTGGAAAAACACTTCAGTCATTTCGAAGTCCAATACATCCCGCGAAAGGACAACATTCTCGCAGACCAATTATCCAAAATTGGGTCATCACGCACATCCGCTCCTGCAGGAGTGTTCGTCGAACACTTGGAACATCCTTCGATTATGACTTCGGTCGAGGATGATCCGGTAACAGTCTGCGTTACCAACCTCGGTCAGGAACAGGATTGGACTCATCCATTGAGAGTTTATCTTGAACATGAGACCTTGCCTGAGGACGAAACCGAAAGTGATCGGTTAATTCGAAAAGCGCGTCTATACAAACTCATATAAGGAGTTTTGTATAGAAAGGGTACTCAAGGAGTATTCATGCGCTGCGTATCTCAGGAGGTAGGAAAATCCCTCTTAAAAGAAATACATGACGGTGTATGCGGTGCGCACGCGTCATATTGGACACTGGTCGGAAAAGCTTTTCGACAAGGATTCTACTGGCCTTCGGCACTCGATGATGCCAAGAATATGATCAAGATGTGTCCTCAGTATCAGTTTCACGCGAGACAGGTTCATCAACCTGCCTATGCGCTGCAAACCATTCCCCTTGCATGGCCCTTTGCGGTCTGGGGGATGGATATTGTCGGTCCTATGCCACAAGCAGTCAATGGATACAAGTTTCTGTTCGTGGCTATTGACACGTTTACAAAGTGGATTGAGGCCGAGCCGGTACGAAATATTACCGCAGCAGCAGCACAAAAGTTCTTCCATAAGAACATTGTTGCTCGATTTGGTGTTCCAAATCGTCTAATTATGGATAACGGTTCTCAGTTCGCTAGTGGTCTTTTTCTGGATTACTGGGATCAGGTTGGAACCAAGGTGTGCTTTGCTTCTGTGGCTCATCTACAGAGTAATGGTGCCGTGGAACGTGCCAACGGGCAGATACTGCAAGGCATCAAGAAACTTGTTTTCGATCGACTTAAGACTCGCTCGAGGGCTTGGGCAGATGAGCACTACGCCGTTCTATGGGCACTACAAACTACTTTTAGTCGAGCCACCGGTGAAACACCCTTCCATCTGGTCTATGGTGCCGAGGCCGTATTGCCTATGGAAGTTAGTATTGGATCTGTTCGGACAGATCAATTCGAACGAGTTGATCAGGCCGAACAGCGATCACAAGATCTCATCCTCTTAGAAGAAAAGCGTGATTGCGCTTTGATCAAGTCCGCGGTATGCTTGCAAACTTTGCGCAAGTACCATAACAAAAGGGTGCGACCACGTAGTCTCCACGTGTGCGATTTGGTTTTATGAAAAATTCAAGACCAATCCAATTGCAACAAATTCTCCCCGAAGTGAGAAGGTCCTTATACTGTTGTTTTGGTACCGCGACCAGGATCAGCTCGATTAGCGATGGAGGATGGTCAAATCTTGTCCAATACTTGGAACATCTATCAACTACGCAAGTTTTACGTGTAAGTACCTAATCCCTTTTCCTTTTCAATTAGCATTGTTTTAATAAAACGAGAGCCTTTTTGTTTCATACGATGAATATTTCCTTTTATGCCCATGTGTTACGAATTTGGCTCGGGGGCTGGTCGTCGGTGGTTATGTCGCCACAATGCCCTAATCGGATTCGCTGGCCAATCTCATGACCACTTCCAGATAAGACACTCCTCAATAAGCCGTTTCTCAACGCACACGGGGCTTGCTGGCATGTCCTTGGTCATCCGAGTGGCTGCTAGTTTGCAACAAGGTTAAGTGTTGCATCAAGTATAATTGCTGGTCTGATCACATATCCCTGGTCGTTACACTCATATTCTTCCTGTGCTTATAATACTAAGTCTCCAGGATATATAATCACAGGCGGGGGCTAGGGGAATATGGTTATATGAAACAACAAAAAGATGTTTCCTTTCGGAGTAAAACCAAAAAATTGCATGCATTGCATTCTATAAATTGTATCTGTACAGGTATAAGGTTTACATAATCCTGAGCTCGGTCAGGAGTTTATCCACGAGAGGTCTAATTTCCTCCATGATAGCCTCAAGTTGTTCCTCACTCTCGATCTCTGCCGTTCCTACTAGTGGATTCAGATCCAGATCTGGGCCATGGTGGAGACGAAACCGGCAGAGAATGGCGAAGGCTGCTGATCGGACTCTAGTTCTGACCGCCTCTTGTTGTCGCCTGGTATCTTCAGGAAGATACTCGAGGAGTGACTCCGCTTGGGCTACGACCAGTTTAGACCAGTCACTTGGGCTAAGGTCGTCTGTTGTGGTCTCGACCACATCAGCCCTTAGAAGATGGTCTACCATCTTCAGCTTTTCGAAGATGGATAGGCTCAAGTCTCTATTCGCCCTCCGGATAGAGTCAATGGTCATCTGGAGGAATACCTTCTCTTGTCCAAGCTAGTTTATTTGACTTGCTTGCGCTGCAATAAGGAGATCGTTACAAACAGTCCAAATGACAACGTTAAGTCGTTCTGGTCGGAAGTTGACTTACCTGAGAGCTGTGATCGCAGTTTTTTGAGCTCGGCCTCTTGATGTGAAATCGTGGTGGCCGCCCTGAGCTCGTCATTTTCCCGATCGACAAGGCTCTTCTTCAGGGAAGCGACTTCCCTGCAATGAAAAAGACAATGGTAATAGCAAGTTTGTATTCAAGCGGACTTAAGCACCTTTTTCTTACTCTTGCAAGCAATTCCTCTCCTCTTGTATGGCTTCGATGCTTTCTACCATAGCTATCGATTTGGCCGTCATACGGGACAGTTCCTGTGACATAGAGGGAAGTTAGTTGAAAAAATGACGAGTATTCTATGCTAAACTCAGATATCATGAGGGATGTTCAACATACCTCAGTATATTCCCGGAATGATTTGTCCTTCGGGAAGGCTGGAGGCCTAGTCGGTGGACTCGCCTCATCCCCGGCGGGAGCAGCAGATGGATACGCCTGCTGAACCTCGATTGCAGGTCTCAATGCCTGCGATTGGGCCTCCGCACCCAACTCGTCCCTAACGGCTCGGACAACTTCCTGGACCGGAGGGACAGAGCTTTCTTCACCAGAGGCTTCAGCACTGGCAGGAACTTCAACCCTTGCCGAGGCTGTTGGAGGGTTCGGTGCTGCGCCTCTACGCCTAAGCAGGAAAAAGAAGTTGTCAATTTCGCTGATGGTTGCCACAACCTGATCCAGAACAAACAGAACAGAATTTTTACCTTAACTAAAATCCCATTAGCTTCTGGGACTTCGAAGATGGTTCCCCAAGAGAAAAAAGACAGTCGTTGTCCATCCTGGTCTTCCTCTTCGTAAACAAGACCATTTCTCCCTATGTATATCACCCTGTAAGCATATATATAAGGAATGATGAAGATCTGAATGGTAAGAACTCATACCGGGGTAACCTGCTCGATTGGCAGGGATGCGCCCGAAGGTCTGGGTGTCTCCTGAACCGCTGGAAGTAGTACTTCATCCGCGACCCTGAGGTTGGTCGTGGAATCTTGCTCCGTTATTTCCGCTCCTGTCGCCAGGAGTGGAGTATTCGCCCCCCTAGGACTCACGGGAGTCATAGGAGGAATTTCTTCTCCCTGTGCAAGCGTGGCCCGGTGAACACGCATATAGAAGAAATTGTAAATTCAGGACCGCGAGAAGTCTTACCGTGGCCGTCCCTTCGACCAAGGAGGGAGAAGTTACAGACCCTGAAGCCTCCAGGGCTTCAGGAGCAGGGATCTTGCCTGCGACCACAGGATTCCCAGTGGTCGCGGCGGGGTCTGCTGCAGCTGCCTCTGTCTTGACAGGGCAAGGCAGAGTCTCGCCGGATTGAGAAGTCGCCACCTTCCTCTTCCGGCGAACTAGAGGAATATCATCCTCCTCCTCCTCGCTCCTTTCACCCTGTACGACGAAGAAGTGATTCCAGTTTGTACCTGGGGTAACAGGAGGCACATGATATCTTACCGCAGTTTTCTTTGCGGTAAGGGGGGTTCTGTGCGAAGAGCCTCCCCCGAGAATTTTCTTGGATTTCTTGAGGGCAGGTTCCTTCGTTCCAGACCTTGAAGAGATTCTCTTCACTCTCTTCATCGTCGGCTTTCCCAGGAAACCGACATTTTCACTCGGGAACGTCGCCTCGGCAAATCTCCCCAAGAGCTATGCCATTCCGGTGCTCCTATTAGTACAAGATGTACACATGATTTACGGACAGAACTTGATGAGAGGTGACATACCTTTCGACGTTCTTGTCTGAGGTCGTCACCGGCATGGATCAAGCTTTGAGGGCGAGGCGATCCCTTGGGTCCCTCCACTTCGGCACTGTATGCCCTGAGGAGGTAGTTCGTCCGTTTCTCGATTTCGGACGAAGGCAAAACTGTGTCACCAGCCGACTGTTTAGCAAGTTATAACAGAAAAACATAAGGCTTCGTTGGCTAAGTTGCATACCATCGTTGTAGTCCAAGGTGCTGTCTGCCATGGACTGTATCTCCCAAGCTGGATGGGCCCTTTCGTGTAGGGGGCTCACCCGGTTCTTCATGAAGTCGCGAATGATATCGCGAGCCGTTAGTCCCTGTTGGACTAAGTAAAGAATCACCTCGACTTGCTTCATGTACTCTGCATTCAGAGCAGGGAGGGAATCCAACTCGCTCGGCTTCTTTGGCCGCGAGTTCAAGAACCACAACCCGCTCTCAGATGGAGGGGTGCAGTAAAACCATTTTTGGTACCACCCGTGCACGGAGTCTCGTAGGGGTGGGAAGGGATACTCTTTCTTCTCCCTTATCCGGAAGTAGATACATCCAGCGGCGTTGGCGCTCTTTGACCATGCCGAGTAATATAAACGTCGGAAGAGATCCACGCTGAGATACACTCCGACGAAGGCTTCACACAAGTGTTGGAAGACCGCCAAGATCAAGACAGCATTCGGGTGGAGATTCACCAACTCCAACCCGTAATGCTCCAAGATCCCCTTCAGGAACCGACTCTCGGGGAATCGGAACCCGCACCTCAAGTATTCTTCAGAAACCACCAACTCGCCCTCCTGGACGATTGGGGTTTCTTGATCCTTCCCCCCGGGTCGCCAGTTGATTAGCAACCTTGGGGGAAGAATCTCTTCCTTCTCTAGTGCTATCAAGCTCTCCTCCGTGTGATGAATCGATCGGCTCCAGGATGCCATTTTTGGAAGAGATTGGAGGAGAAAGTTGGCGGCTTTGAGGGCGATGGAAGATGGAGAAACGAGGTTTTTGTGCGGCGGAAGCTCTAAGGCTGGAGGGCTGGGTGCGTGGCTTCCTCAAGAAGCTACCTGCTCCTTTTATAGGCCCGAGGAGACACTCCACTGAGGGTAACGTTCCATTTAATATTCTATTCATTTCCCATAATGGATATTTTTTTGGCAAACCCGTTAGACGTTCCTTGCATCAAATCCGAAACAAAAGGACTTCTTTGTCTCAGATTTGAGGGTACAAAAACGTGAAGAGTTTTACAAAGGCCTTCGGAGGACATTTTCCTTCATGATTTTTGTAAACCTTCACAAATCGATCATGAAAATATTATATGATCCAATTGTTGGACGTACGGATGTTTTTTGATCAGGTTACTGTGCTATCAGAACTATGTCTCTGATTGAGCTCCGATTCTAGTCGAAGTGATAGTTTGATCGAATTTCGATTCTAACTACGGTAATCTTCCGGATTGAACTTCGGTTCTAACCGCGGTTTTAAGTCTGATCACAGTATCAGTACTAGTCGCGGTATAACATTTAAATATGATTCTGGTCGCAGAATTGGAGTTTACCTGTGTATGAGTGGTCGTAGAGACATTGCTTGTGGCCATATTTTCACACAGAAGTTGTAAAGAATATTCATATGATATGAAAAGAAAGAAATCTTTATTTCTGAAATTCTTTACATACAAAAGGGATACAGGTGACCAGAGCGTCGACCTGATCTGAAAGCAGTTTGCAAAGTTCTCCTAGGGACATGTTGTCATCCGTAGGATCTACGTTGGTGACTCCAGGGAACTAGCAACTACTCTAAGCCTATCTACGTCATCCCTAACAAGAGATGCGTTATTATTCCTAATCAAATTGGAGAGTTCTCGATGTTGCTGAGCGTGATCCCTCTCCCGACGGAATTGGAGCGCCTCTTCACAGGATCTTTCAAAACATTCTGCCAGATGCAGAATCGCCGAAGACATCTCTTCGTCTTCTTCTCTAGAGCCTCTCTTTCCCCTTAGAGAGTCTGTCTGAGGGGGGGAGGCAGGATCTCAACAGGCTGATCGCTGGGGGCTCCGATCTCCTACATTTGCAAATGTTAGTTGCATTAATTGTAACAATGAGCAAAAGGAGATAGAGATAATCACCTGTCCTCGCAAGTGACAGGTTGATATAGGCATCCCAGAAAGTAGATCACCTGATAAAGATCAAGGATCATCATATGGTGGAAGTTCCCTTCTCATCTTAAGATTGCTTCCCCAACCCAAGTTGAGGATCATCTGGTCGAAGAGGAATAGCCTTCCAACTAGAAGATTGATCACCCGAACAAAAACGGGGATTATTGGGATGAAATGGAGAAAGCTGAGAAGAATGTCCCTCCAAAGGTGGAGATGAAGGATCGACCTGCCGAAGTGCATGGATAGAAAGAACTAGAGGAACTGAAGGAAGAAAGAACGATGATGTGTCTTTCACCTTTATTCTGCTAGAGGATCCTTCGTCAACCTTGGGTTTCTTCCTTGAAGGAGACAAACCTTTGGATATCTGTAAGTCCTGCTCGAAAACTTCTTCTTCATCACTCTCAATGTCGATGATGTTGCGGTCTGCCATCGAGAAGTGTATGAAAGGAAGTAAAGATGGCTTTGAAAGAGACCTAGCCGGGAAGAGGAATTGTGAAGCTTTGAAATCCGAAGGCTTCGGTATTTATAGCCGCCAGGGTAACGGTTCACTTTCCGAATGCCTCGAGTTTTTAAAAAGCATTTACAATTTTACCTCGGGTTAAAAAATGTTTCGACGGCGCCATCATTACCCGTCACGTATTACCCAAAGTTTGTCTCGGGGAACCAACCACCACGCTTAGTGCACCACTAAGTGGAGAATTTGAAGCGTCTGGTTAAATGTCCGATGTAAGTCTTGAAATTTCAAGTAAACACGTCCCTTCGTTCTCTTCAAATTTGGGGGCTAGCTGACGAGGATTGATACCCGAGTCAGTTCAAATAAATACACGGCTGGTTCAGGACAGATTCGAACCAGACAAGCGCTTGGTGGTGCGAACTCAAGTCATTCCCAGAAGCACAGGCATGAGGTCGCAGGCTTTACGCGATCAGACTGTAGCTAGTGCATGGTCAGGAGTTCATGTGCCATACGCGGACAGAAGATTGCAAATGGTGCGCAGTCAGTAAACATCGCACGGTTAGAACGTCTTCGACCAGAGGAAGTAGGATTATTCTGTCCCTGCGACAGGGATATCCCGAGTACCCCGAAGATTCTTCCACGTAGGAGGACAACCGTCAGGAGGTTAATACGTGCGGTTATCCATGAATAACACGTGTTAAACCTGCGTGGGGGTTAGAGGCAGTTTCCTAAAACTGCATCAAAACAACTGTTCGATGCCGTTGTAACTTGGCACCCTTTCAACAAGTATAAAGGGGTAGCCCAATGCATCAAACAGGGGGACCGAGAGATCAATTGATCGAACCAGATCAAACGATCGATCAACCAGAAGACAGTAGTCTAAGTTAGATAGCTTTCACAAAACCTTCCAGGCTTTGTCTTGTACAAACACATAGGAAAAATCTTCTCCTGTGAAGATCTTTTTCATAACTCTGTAAATCCTTTTACCATACATAGTGAAATCTCAACAGGACGTAGGGCTATTACTCCCACCATCGAGGGCCCGAACTTGTATAAATCTCTCTGTGCTCTAGTTTTCTTTAATTCATCATACCTTCCCGGAGGGACACCCTGAAAGGTCTCACAACCTACAAATTCTGCATAAGTTCGACTAAGGACCCCGAGTCCGAATCGTCGACAGAAATTTCTTTTGAAGCAAATGCACTAAGTATTAAAATTGAACTCCTTTGGCGTCAACACTACTTGGCGTCAACACTACTTTGAGATTGGAACTTCGATTTTGAAATAAGTACACCTACTAAGCTTCTCTTTGCGATGCCCTGAGTTGAATGAGATACTGGATTTCATTTCCAGAGGCCTTGTTGAGTTATGTTTTATTATTTGACTGTGATTTGGATGCTCTTTTGATTTGCATGCAAACTGTAGACATCTTGTTCATCTTTAGCTCCAGAGTGAAGTTTGTCTAGTTCATTCTTTCTCCTGACTTGCTAAGATGAATTAATCAATTTGACCCATCATAGTTCGTTACAAATTCTAAAATGGATGAACAAGGGCTCATTGTTCCTTAGTCATATTTTAATGATTCTTGAGCTTATTTCAATAGTTGTGCTTGTTATGCTGACTGTGAGTTTATTAACTGTGATTCTACCTATTTGCATATGTATTGCATGTCTGAGTGTTCGACAGGAAGACAGGGTGATAGATATGTCCCTTGAACTCTTCTGATTCGCTTCTTTTCTCGAACATCTTCAGTTTGTTTGGTTGTTTCCTAGGATATGCTGTTGTGGCTGTGATCAAGGGTGTTGTTGAGGAACAATCCGTACTACCTTTTATGTACATGTTCGTTGATATCGTCCAGAGACGTATTCGCTTTAGTTGCTTTCGCTACCACTGAACGATACAATTCTTTCGCTACCACTGAATGTTGCTTTGTGATCACCTCTCTCTCTCTCTTATTTTCTTCTGACATTTTCTCTCTATCTCATTCGACTATTTTATTGTTGTTTGTCTTACCGATTTGGTTTAGTTCATATACACGATTGCCTTCATCTAGTCCCTGTGGAAAGAACGATAGAATACTCGCTTTTACTTCATCGATCTTGTCCTCTTGCAAGACGGTTTAGGCTGAAATCAATTTTGATGTTTCAATAAAACTAAATCCGCATTCGCATCTAAACCCGGGTCGGATCCAAATTGCCCTATCCTTATCCAGCTCCGCCCGGATCCGGCTCCGGGTTGAACCCGACCCGACCCAGCTCCATCTCCACTCCTAGCTAAATATGAATAGATTTGAACTCACACAACTTGCTTTGTACAAATACAACCACGACTAGGTCTAGTACTGATACAACCAATTTTGAACTGATATGACCACGACCAATTTCAATATTGATATGACCAATTTTTTACAAATATGACCATGACCAGATCTAGTGATACGACCAGTTTGTGTGCTAGCCGGACATTATCCGGTAACATCAGAATTTGTCTAGCCATATCAGATAAGTTATGGTACTAATTCGATCAGCTTTTTACTAGTGTGACCAAGATTTTTATTGTCACAACCAAATTTGTGTACTAGCTGGATATTGTCCGGTAATATCGGACTTTGTCAGGCCATATTAGACAAGTTGTGCTTGGACAAATTCATTTGTCTCTAGTAAACTAGTGCACAATGTTTATCTCTGAAATTCACTTTGCCCTAGGGGCAGATCTAGCACTGGGGCTGCCTAGGGGATCCCCCCTCTCCTCTCATCCTTTGGCCCCCGCTTCACTCCATTCCTCCATTGCTTGCTTGCGGGCTGTGGCCACCGATGGTGGAGGAAGCTATGCTGCACAGGGCCGTCGTCGGCAGGCCACGATGGATGAAGAAGCGCTACCGCACCGGCATGTGCCCGTGCCCTCATCAATTGCTTAATCAGCCTCGCCGTTGTTGGTCGCTGTGAGTTGGGCCGCGGAAATTGGAGCCCATCGGGCCTGGTCCAACTAAAAAACATAGCCTCAAAAGTCAAAAGTGCTTGTGAGTCAACAGCAAAAGTGGTCGTATTCGTGTAGACGTGTAGTCCATTGCCGAGTGTCGACCATGACCAGCCGGCCTGTGGCGGTAGAACTGAGTCGCGGAGGCTGGCAGCACATCGACGGAGGCTGGAAGGTGGAGCTGTCAAGGCAAACAGCATCGGGCAGCGGCGGAGCATTGGAGCGGGCGTGCGGTGGAGGGCGCGCGCTAGTGCGCTGATGCTAGAGGCTTTAGCCATGTGAGATTGTGAGTTGTGTGCCTTGTGTTGTTGTGTGCAAGTGCAAAAGTGCTTTTGTAGTTGACTGTCGACCATGACCAAGCGGCCTGCAATGGAAATCTGAGTCGCAGAGGACGACGGCGTGCTGGCGGAGACTAAATTGGTAAGCTTCTTCTGTCCGCATACCAATGCGCCGCTTCATCTTTAATCAATTGAAACATGCATTAACTACTTCTACCATCATACAACCTCCAAATTGGAATAAACCTTTTGAATTGATGTGTGATGCCAATGATTATGCAATTGGCACTGTTTTAGGGCAAAGAACAAATAAAGTTTTATATGCTATCTACTATGTAGGCAAAACTTTGGATAATGTTTAAAGTAATTATACTATAACTGAAAAAGAATTGTTTGCTATAGTATATGCCCTAGATAAATTTCGTCCATATTTGATTGGTTCAAAAATTATTGTGCATACTGATCATGCTGCTCTTAAGTATCTTTTGACCAAGACAGAAACCAAGCCACGACTCACACGATGGATCTTACTACTGCAGGAATTTGATTTGGAAATCAAAGATAAGAAAGATGCTGAGAATGTCGTCGTTGATCATCTTTCACGACTCTTCACCGACACCGCCAATGTTCACATCAATGATGTTTTACTCGATGAGCATCTTCGCTTGATTCAACAAGAACCATGGTATGCTGTTTATGCAAATTATTTATTTAAATATGAACTTCCTCCATGACATCCGATGCTACTACTAGGATGATCCAAACCTTTTCAAAAAGGAAGTTGACAGCATCTTTCAACGATGCGTGCCCGACCATGAGATCCAAAGCATCCTTGAACACTGTCATTCATCTCCATGTAGTGGACATGCCGGAGCTTTGAAAACAGCGACAAAGGTATTGTTTGTTTTGGCCTTCTTTATTTAAAGATGCTTATAACTTTGTGCAAAAATGCGATCCTTGCCAACGTTCTGGAAATTGAGTAAAAGAAATTAAATACCCTTCACAAACATTCTTGAAATTGAACTTTTTGATGTATGGGGAGTAGATTATATGGGACTTTTTTCATCTTTTATGGGCAACTCCTATATCTTAGTTGCGGTTGATTATGTTTCAAAGTGGATAGAGGCTATTGCAACAACAACAAATGAATCAAAACATGTGATTAAGCTTTTCAAAATAGTCATCTTTCCTCGATATGGTGTACTGCGAGCAATAATTAGTAATGGAGGTGTGCATTTTACTAATTACCAATTTCAGAAATTATTGATGAAATATGGGGTTATTCATAAAGTTGCTCTTGCATATCACCCTCAAACAAGTGGGCAAGTTGAAGTCTCGAACAAAAAAATCAAAACAATCTTGCAGAAGGTGGTGGCACTGTCACATACAGATTGGGCACTCAAACTTCCCAATGTTCTTTGGGCATATCGCACTGCAATCAAAACTCCGCTAGGTATGACGCTTTACAAAATTGTATTTGGTAAGAATTGTCATTTGCATGTTGAATTGTGATACAAGGCATTATAGGCATTAAAAGAACTCAATTGAGACTTCGACAAAGCGGGGCAAGAGCGAATCCTTGAATTGTATGAACTTGAGGAGCTTCAAAACAACTCCTACAAAAGTGCCTTAATTTACAAAGACAACACGAAGAAGTAACACGATAAACAGATCCTCAACTGTGTGTTTAAACCAAGTGATTTGATTTTATTATTCAATACACGGTTGAAATTGTTTCCAGGAAAATTGAAATCGCAATGGACTGGGCCACATGCGATAGAAAGTCTTCCCGTGTGGTGCAGTAGAGCTTCGAGCGGAAGACGTACCACTTTTAAGGTAAACATGCATCGTATCAAGCTATACAATGCGGGAGACCAGGTAAGTACGTTGAACTCTGTTGATTCTTTCAATTCTATATATTTTTGAATGGCTGAGAACATTCCGTCGAGCGGGAAGTTAAATTAGTGCTAGCTAGGAAGCAACCCGGTATACTAACACGTAGTTTTCTCTTTTATGAACACAACGGCGCAAGAATCACTCAATTCTGACATCATTTGACTATCCAAAACTTATTTTTCACAAACTAGGACGGACTCTTTTGAAAAAAACCAAAAAATAAAAATTTTCCAAAACTAGCCAAACCGAGCATGACCAGTGCTAGGTGTTGCATCTAGGCATTTATGCCTGATTTTGATAATTAATGAAAACAAGTGTTTCAGACTAATTGTGTTATTGAAATATTTGATACAGAGTTTTGTAGGGAAGACGTGCAAGATGATCAAGATGAACCCAACATGAAAAAGAGATAAAGCACAAGTCACAAGGTACAAAGACGAGATGCAAATCGCAAGATTAAAGATGCAAAGGACCTGAGGTAAAATCTGTTTTTATTTTTACCGATCTCGGTGTTGGAGTTTGATCGGTTTAGGAAATTATTTTTCAGTTTTAACCGTACTATAAAGAGGGATTGCAAATCCTCTCTACATTTCCAGTATAAACAGAGAAACTTTTAGGTCATTGCATTGCATTCTTTTTGGTTGGATTTGTTTTAAAAAGATTTGGTTTTTCAGATGAGTTTTTGACAGTAGAAGAGTTTTTATATTTTATAGAAAGATCTAGGCAGATTTGGCTTTGTCTTCTGTTGATAAAAAGATAGCCCTTTAAATTATCTTTCAAACGAGCTATCAAACACTTAAATCAGACCTCTTGATTAAAATTTATAACTGTTTTTATCCATACTGACTGTCAGTATACTATGGTGACTGTCAGTCTGAATGTCAGTCTATTTAAACTGACATTTGTCTAGAGAGTGTGTTTTTGTGCCAAAAATCTTTTGAACTAAACTGACTGTCAGTATGCCATGCTGACTGTCAGTATGCATTTCGACCTCGAGCTGATTGTTTTGAGTTTCTGTTTTATCTGGTCGTTTTTGTGGTCGATACTGACTGTCAGTATGTGATACTGACTGTTAGTATGAGCTGACAATTTCCATATGTGATCACAAATGGCTAGCTAAGTTTTATCCGTGATTTTTGTCGAGCTGAGGTTATGGACACTGACTGACTGTCAGTTTGGGCTGCTTTGTTTTCTTTTTCGACCTCAGACGGCTAGCTGAGTTTTCTCCGCAAATTGCTTCGCACTGGTCGTGACCCATGCTGACTGTCAGTATGACTGTCACTTTTACAGATTGTGCACAACAGTTCTTTTGTTAATTGGGGCTATAAATAGAGGCATTGAGCAGTTGTTTTACATAACAAGCAGCCTCTTTCTCATACATACACTTGAGCTTTTGTTTTAGAGTTAAAAATTTTGATCTGTTGATCAAGTCTTGAGTTTTGTGATCCATCGAGTGTTTTCGTTCATATCATCTGCATACTTAGAGTTTCTCGGTGCGTGTTGAAAGTCTAGAAGAGACCTTGCAGCTTGTTACTCTTGTGAACGCCCTCACCTAGATGGGTTGGTGGCGTGGTCATTGATCTCTCCTGTTTGAAGATTGTGGGAGAGACTCAGCGTGATTGTAAAAGGCATCGGTGCTCGCCTTTCTGGAGTGGACAAGGAGAAACCACTAGTGAGAAATATCTTTCATAGATATTGAAGTAAGACTCATTCATTTGAGTGCTTCAACGAGGAGTAGGGGAGACCGAGCGAGTCTCCGAAACCTCGGGAAAAATCTCTGTTTGTTCTCTTTTTCTCTTCTATTTAATTATGCAATATATTGTTAAATTGTTTTTGGTACTTCTCGTTGCAAAAGTTGTTTTTATTTGAAAAGTTTTAAAGCCTCCTATTCACCCCCTCTAGTCAACATCCGCGATCCTACACTAGGCTCGGTTTTATTGATTTCAAAAAAAATAAAACTTTTTCCAAAACCACCGAACTGAGCACGACCAGTGCTGGGCTCGGTTTGATCGATTTCACAAAAAATAAAAAATTCCTATTTTTAACAAACCAAGCGGGACCAGTGGCACGACTTGTGCCCTAGTCAAGCACGACTCGTGCTTGTGGTTGTGCCATGCTCGGTTCGACCACTTGCTTGAAAATCAAATTCCAACTTAGTCAAGTACGACCCATGCCCATGGTCGTGCCAGGCTTGATTTCCTCTCTTTTTTGGACAGTTTGTGTTGAAACTTGTTTCTTTTGTGTTTTTCTTCTCCCATACAACAATAACTCCTACCTACCACCTCATATAAAGCCACCCATCTTCTCCAAACAGCCATATCTCCATTATTGAGCTCTCAAAACTCCTCAAAACCTCCACAAGATAAGCCCTAGATCTCCTCATCCAACTGTTAAAACTTCGATCCGACTATGGATTCCGACTCCTCGCACCTCAACACCCTCAGATCTGAAGTTTCTATGCCAATGACGATGCCCCGACGCAACATCAAGAAGATCACGAAGAGCCAACAAAGTATATCTCCACAAACCTTCTCTGATCCTGATTTTCCGAGCATCTATTTTACTAATCTTGATCATGTTACTCATTTTATGCACTTGAAAAGAGACCCTTATGGCCAACTAGATTTTTGGATATTCATACCATTAGGTCTCTAGGAATAGAAGATGATGTACTATGCCTAATTCATAATGTGGGTTAGGATACACTTGTAGGGGTACTAGTTCTGACTTTTCGTGAAGTCATTCGGGAGATTCTAGCCTCCTTCGAGCAAAATACCCTATGTGTTCCTCCCAATCAAACAGAAGGCGTGAGATTTAGGGTTGCAAATGAGGATTATGATTTTTCAATTAATGAATTTGTAAATCTTTTAGGGTTAAAACCTGGAGCCACTTTTCATGGTTCTATAATTTTCAGCCCCGGTAAAATTTGGAGTGCTATAGCCGAGGAAGGGCAACATCTTTTTCAACCTGGTAAAGCAAAAGCAACCAAAATTTGTAATCCCGCCTTTCGCTATTTATAGTGTCCCATGGTTGGGACAATTTTGGGCCATGACAGTAATTAGAACAAAGTTTTAGAAATCGAGATCGAATTTATTTGGGCTATGTTAGGCAAAAGTCATCTCTCATCCATTGCCTATTTTGCCCGTCGCCTTGAACTTATCAGCAAGGATTTACACAAAACCTCACATATAGTCTTAGATAGTTTAATCACTCACATAGCATCCTCTCTAGAGTTTAATGCTAATGATCATCGGGAATCTGTGCCCGCAGCCACTCTATACCTACCTTCATTGCTTACAATGGGGGTTTTGTAGGAGGGAAGCGGATTCATTCTGTTGGGTTATTAATGGAATTCTCTCCATCCTTTTGCTCTATGTTTCTCGGACATGCTTATCTAATGAGAGAAACTGGAGATTGCTCCCATCTAGCTCATCTAATCCTAGTTCCTCATGCGCCGCCGAATCTGACCATCTGACAGCACATGATTTTGCCACTCTGCATGCTTCCATAGAGTCCTTGTGCACTAGTTTCTCTGACTTTAGGTCAGAATTTGCAGATTATAGGGCTACGATGGAGTCCAAGATGGACCACCTCACTGGCTGCGTGGATCGCCCCTACGACTATCATGTACACGCAGGCCACATCCTCCTAGACAGCACATATCCAGGCACACGTACACATCACGGGGACCATCTTCACAATCCTGACCTTCCTCCACAACCCTATCCTCCTCCGCCATATTTCCACCAATCACCTCCACCACCCTCCGATGATTGATCTTCAAGGTACACAAGTTTTTATTTTTATTTTTCTTTTATTTTTCGTTTCTTTTTGTTTCTCTTTTCAGGTTTTCACTTGCAATGCCTTGGACTGACTCATTGGAGCTACGTGGACCACAACACCCTCTTTCACCATGGCATCTTCAACAACATCCACCTCTAGACACCACTACCACAAACGATAACCTGTTTCTCTCTCCAAACATTGAGGACAATGTCTGATTTTACTTGGGGGATAGTCACTTAACCGTTTGCTTAGTCTTCAGCGAATCATCATTCCACCCTCTTGCCATCATAAACTGAAAAATATAAAAACAATATATCAACTTGGAACGCATGGTTTTGAAAATGATCTTTAATCAATTAGATGACTATTTTATCACATCTTTGCATATGATCCATTGAACTTAGCTCTCTGATATTTATCAAATTTGCATGATTTTTTCATATATTTCCCCCATTTAATGCAAATTTTAGTCTTATACCTCGTCATATACCTAGGTTATTCCATATTTGTCGCCAAATCGACTGGATTATACATTTCACAATTTTATCGCAAGTCAGCATGCATCGAATGGATTTTGCTAATGGGACACACCTCATCGACTAAACCTGATCCTCGGTCGATTACGGATAGAAGCACATGTTTCTATGGACGCGTAGGAACTGACCGTGCCAAAATTGGAGTCTCCGGGGGCTCAGAATCTCAAATCGTAATAGCCAAGGGCCTTCCTGTGAATTTCTGAAAACCTTGAGCACCCTAATGCAAGATTTCACGCACTCTTAAAACTGTAGCCCTAAGGTGAGAGGAGCTTCTTGCAATTACTGAAAACTCTAAGGGTTAAAATGCAAAAAATGCCAAAATTGGGCTTAAACCCTAGCCACCGACCACATTTTCATTTGAGCTTGGTTTTTTTTATCTTATCTTCTCTCCTTCACCCCCCACTTCCACACCTCCTACCACCACACTGGCAGTTGCTAGGCCGTAGACGGCCGGTGCAGCTCCTTCTTCTTCCCCTTTCTTCCTTCTTCTTTGTTTCTCTTCCTCCTTCCTCTTTTGTCTCTTGCGCCGCCACTGTTCCTTCTACAATCCCAACGCTGTTCGCCACTGTAGTGACAGTAGTGGTGGACGGCTGCCTTCTCCTCATCTTCTCTTCAACCGAGCTTCTTCTTCTACCTCCTCCCAAATTTATTTCCTCACCTCCGTCCACCTCCGGCCCTACCCGGCTCCTCCTCCCTCCTCTTCCTCAGTTGTGTCTCCCTTAGATAGCGCCGCCTCTCATTTGCGCCCTCTGCTCTCTGCTCTCTTCCTTTTTTCTCTACCGTCTTCACCCTGCACCACTTCTTCCTCTCCGATGCTGATCCCACCAGATTCGCTGCCACCCGTGCGGCCTCGCGCTTGGATCTACACCCGTGCGCCTTCACCGTGCTTTGCTTCTTCGACCTTGGCACCGACGCGAGATCTCCAATCCTCCATGCAAACTTCACCGCCTTCTTCCTCCTTTCCACGGCAAGCCATTGCCACTCCACTGCTCACCGGCGACAGGTCCATCTCCCTCTCCCCTCTCTCTTCTTTGAGATTTGCCACCGCGATCATCAACCCGAGGCACCACCATCCCTCTTCGACCACAGCTGCGTCAATCGCATGGACTGCCTCCTTCGTTGTCGACCATAGCAACCTCCCCAACCACGACCACCACTTCAGTCTTCGATGACCGCTCGACAGTCGAGGACTTCGATCACCACCATTGACCACAGCCCAGTCGTCATCGGGTTCCTCTCTGACGTCATCTAGGACTTCGACCACCACAGCATCGACGATTGCTCCTCCTCGACACTTCTCGACCACAGCTTGACGACCAATTGCCTCGAGCTCCAGTTCAGCTTCTTCCCCAACTCCAGCCGAGGTAATGGTTTCTTCAACAAGTCAACATGAACAGTAGCATCTCTTGTTCCTTAGCTACACTTTAATTCATCTATTCTTCAATTAAACAAGATCTGGGTGTACTTGTATGATGAACCAACACTCGTCTGATGAATTGATGAAGAAATGAATGAATAAAAGTTAAATTATAACTGTGATATGATTGCTAAATGAAAACTTCAATTGACTTCTCATTGTGTTGTGGGTTGTTGAATCCCCTATTTCTATTATGCTTGTGTGAGTTGTTTAGTACTGGAGTTGTATTGAGATATATCATATTGTTATGAAACTAGCTCGTTGAAATTAGTTTGTTCCATTCTGGTTGGTTGCATGAATTCATTTGTGCTTTATGCTCATATGTAATTCGATTATTCTTGTAATTCTTGTCTAGATTAGATTGGTATGCTCAGTGTTTTCCTGTGAACAAGAGTTGTTTCTTTTGTGATTGAAAATTGGTCCTTTGAGATGTTTTGAATACTGGAACGTGGAGTGAGGTACTGAATTGTTCGTTTCAGTTATCTTTGATCCAGTTGTTCCCCAAATGTGGACCATGTCTCAGTTGCTAAGCTGTGATTACCCATTTGAGTTCTGAGATATCAGCAATAGTGATGCGCTTTCATTGATCATATTCCTTTTTGTGTTTTTGTTGTGCTGATTCTCTGTAGAATTGGTTCCAGGATTTTTGGGGTGAAAAGTTGCTTTCTGTACTATCTTTATTGTCTATGTTTGCTAAAGCTAGAGTTTGAGTTTACGTGGGTCATAATTGAGGACCACTCGCCTGTAGCACGATCACAGATCTTCGTTTTCTATACATCGTGCCTTAGTAATGGTTGTGTTTGAGAGGAGTCAGGGAACTGTGAATGATTGGTGTTTACTCTGTACTCGTGATTCACCGATACTCACTGTATATTGATGATAGCTGTCTGTGCTGCATCGCATGCAATCACTAAACGATTCCTCTCTACTGCTCGTATCTATGAAATGCTAGTCTAGATCAAACACTAGTTAGGTCGAGGCGACCACCTTTCTTTCTCCTCATTTTCTTCTGATATTTTCTTCCTCTTTCTTTCATCTAGTTTATTTTCATTCGACCTCGATTTAGTTTAGTTTTATGCATTTTGCTTCTCTAGTCCCTGAGAAAAGAACGACAGAATACTCGCCTTACTACTCCGATCTCGTTCTCTTGCGAGACGGTCTAAGCTGGTATCGCTCTCTTAAAAATTTCAAATGCCTATATTCAGTTTTTATCTTAAATTAACCATTAAAGCTTGACCTTCTCTTTTAGATCATTATTGACTTCTTCCAAATTGAAGGTTTCCAATAAAATATTATCTAAAATTAATTCTCTTATGTCACTTATAATACTTACATTGCTAATTGCCCTTCACTTTAAAATAAAAAATGTTTAATAGTAAAGTATAATCGACCAGACGGGGAAGGAAAGATTTGCTTAACTTATGCACAAAAAAATATTTTTCTTTTATTATAATAAAACGGTTGCTTAAAATGCGGCTTTGTTTACTCTCTTGTAACGTATATGCGACCCGCTGGGGGAGACGGTGATAAATCATTGACCAGTTGGTGAAGGGAAGGTATACGGAACCTTGAGATTGCTTACAGAGGCTCGAAAAACTGACAAAACTGCTTATCTCCAAGTGTACTTAAGTAAGCGTCTTCAGCTGTGTCTCATCTAGCCGCGACAGAATGATCCAGTTCAAAACATTCTGGCCAAGAACATGAAAAATTTGAAGAAGAAAATAAAAAATGAATAAATAAAAAATAAAAAGTGCTTAAATTTCTCTTTAAAAAGGGCAATCTAGCAAATTTGTATAAATTGTAGCATAACGATTGTTTTCTTTAGCTGTTGTTTGTTCTAAACCTTATATGAAAGAAGTTGTCAAGATGATTTAATTGATTAGGCTCTCTTTTTTCTAAGGTTGAAATTTGATAAGCTGAATATTTTCATTTGGAGAGTTTAAATTGCTTAGATCAATTGTTTCATATGCATAGATGTGATGTGAATTGCCGGAAGTTTTTTTTATTGAAAATCTGATTAACCAAGGCATTCCAATTTTTGAAAAAATCATTAACATTCTTTGCTTGAGGACAAGAAAAATGTTAGTTTGAGGGACTTTGATAAGTACTAAATTGGTAGTATTTTTACCCTAAGATTGCCATTGAAAATATGCAAAAGCATACTAAAAACTCCTTTGATGCGACATTTTATGCATATTTTTATATTATTTTTACAAATCGCTTTCATGGCTGTGTTTGTCATGTTTCAGGGACATGTGTTTCTAGGCCAATTAGTTGTCTCTCTCCAACTTTCGACCAATGCAATGGCGTTCTACACTTGCGACCATATAGAGCTTCAAATGGGGCCATCTGTAAGCTGGATTGATAGCTATTGTTGTATGTGAATTCTGCGTATGGTAGGCATAACTCCCATGAAATTCCATATTCGAGCATACAAGCTCGCAACATGTCCTCCATTGATTTACTCGTTCCGTCTGTCCTCCAGTTTGAGGATGGTAGGCTGTGCTGAAGTTCAACCTCGTTCCTAGGGCTTCATGTAGACTTTTCCAAAATCTTGAAGTGAATTGTGCACCACGATCCAATACAATCCTCTTGGGTATACCATGTAGAATTACTATCTTAGTCAGGTAAATCTCTGCCAACTTAGCACCATCATAAGTGGTCTTCACTGGTATGAAGTGCACTACTTTCGTCAGTCTATCCACGATCACCCATACGGAGTCATATCCATTCTTAGTCTTCGAAAGTCCTGTGATAAAATCCTTTCCAACTTCTTCCCACTTCCATTCTGATATGGGTAGTGGCTGTAACAATGCTGACGATCTCTGATGCTCGGCCTTTATCCTCTGATATGTGTCACACTTTGTCACATATTCGGCAATCTCTCTCTTCATGCAACTCCACAAAAATTGACTCTTCAAGTCTTGATACATTCGAGTACTTCCGGGGTGTATAGAGTATGGAGTGTTATGAGCTTCTTTCAAAATTAGTGTCTTGATCTTCTTAACATTTGGAACACATATCCTTTTACCATGCCAAATGGTACCTTGCTCATCTTTCAAAATTCTACTGCTTTTCTGATCTTCATATTCTTTTTGATCTCCTGAATTCCTTCATCACTTCCTTGTGCCTTTTGAATCTCTTCTTGTAAGGTAGGTGTAACTATCAATGTGGCCAGAATGCTTTGGTCTACCAATTCAATCAGTTGCAGATGCAAGTCCTCCATTAACTCTGGTGCAATAGTAGTGCTTGACGAGGATTGTTACCCGAGCTAGTTCGGAGTAAATGCACAGCTGGTTCAAGACAGGTTGGAACCAGATAAGCGTCCGTTGATGTGATCTCCGATGGTCTGAGAAGCGCGGACACATGGTCGCAAGCTTTGTGCGATCATAGGGCCGCAGACAATGCGCGGACAGGAGCTCGCAGACAGTGCGCGGTCAGGTGATTGCAGACAATACGCGGTCAGAAGGTCATGGATTACTCTCGACTAGGGCAACTCAAGGTTGTTTAGGCCCTACAACAAGCATATCTTGAGTATCCCGAGCATTCCTCCACGTATGAAGACAACTACCGGGAGGTTAATATGTGCGGTTATTCCTTAATTGCACGTGTTAAGCCTGCGTGGAAGTTAAGTACAGTTGCTAAAACTGCACCCGAGCATCCGTTTGAAGCCGTTGTGCATTGGCCCCCTTTCAACCAGTATAAAAGGTGAGCAAATGCACCAGACGAAAAGAGGAGACGAGACATTGGGAGTAGATCAACATCGACAAGTTTCCATAGGCTAGTTTTAGCAGTGTTTTACATAACCACAAGGAAAAGATTTTCGTCTGTGATAATCTTTTCTACAACTTTGTAATCTTTTTCCTACACATAGTGAAATCCCAACAGGATGTAGGGCTATTACTCCCACCATCGAGGGCCCGAACCTGTATAAATCTTTCCGTGCTCCAACCGACTTTGGCTCATCATCCCTTCCCGGAGGGACACTCTGAAAGGCCTCATAACTCACAAATTCTGCATAAGTTCGACTAAGGACCTCGAGTCCGAATCGTCGACAGCTGGCACCCACCGTGGGGCCTTTCTCAAGGCGTCCTTATTTCTATCCGGAGGTTCGGTGAACCATGTCTAGAGCATATGATTCCGAGAATGACTTCGATCTCGAGGATTATGCCCACATCCAGATGCCTTCACCTAGTGATCCTGTTCCGATGGAGGAAACCGGAGGCAAAGACGTCCCGAGGTTGACTCGACCACTCAGGTCATGTTCATCGACCAGGAGGCGACTGACGTAAAACCAGAGCCTACTGAGGTTCTTAATGTGTTAGAGGTTGAATCCGGTCCATCATACGACCCTGCTAAGGGTAAGGACGATGTTGACCAGGAGGTTAGCCCGAGGAGGTTTGACCCTGATAACCTCCATCGTCTCTTTGATTTCGAGTCTGACTTGGAACAAATGGAGATGTTTTCTCCATCGGCGACCTCACTCCCTAGACAATTCGCTGCTTTATCGGAAGAAACTCCCGATCAACGGGCTGCTAGGGAAGAACAGGAACGTAAACAAAAGGAAGATCAAGATCGTGAGCAACAAAACAACGAACTTCGCAGAACAGCCCTAGAGGCTCTTCAAAATGCGCAAGCTCATTACGATGCTGCTCCGAGTTCTTCCGGTCGATCATGTGGTCGCAGACGCGACCAGACACCGTCTTTACCCCCAGAGCGTTTCCCGGCGGACGAAGAAACGGTAACACCTGGTGCCCCTATGAGAAGTACGCATGGCCGGCTTCGATCCATCGCGGAGGTCCTGCGTAATTTTTCTCCTACGGTCACAGATGCACAGAAACCGGCTTTCGCCAGAATCCTGGCGGAGAAGTTGGACGAGGTCGCATCTGAGGCGACCCCAACAGCCTCTTCCCGGTCAGCGATATGTTCCCATGACTGAGAGTACTCTAACTCTGGTTATGGTAGACGGAATCGTCCACCACCCGTCCCGTCTCAGCATGCCAAAGCCAAACGGGCGGAGGATTCTCGTGACAAGGAACGAATTCCTGTCCACTCTCGCTTGGGACCACAAGTGACCTCTCCTTTGCGTGAGGTCGCCCGTGATCAGGTTGAGAGTCGCAAGTCCACTCACGGTCCTTATGTAGGTTACAAAGCTTTCTCACCCGGCCTTCGTGCGGTCGTTAGGTCAGACAAGTTTAAACCAGGGGCCATAGAGAGGTTTGACGAAACTCAGAATCCGTCCGAGTTCCTCCAAATCTACATCACTGCCATTCAGGCAGCAGGCGGCGATGACTAGGTCATGGCCAATTACCTCCCTACAGTCCTTGAAGGACCGGCAAGAACCTAGTTGTTCAATCAACCTGAGGGTTCGATCTATAACTGGGAAATGTTGTGCGATGCCATCCTCAACAATTTCCAAAATTGTTATTAGAAGCCGGGTTAAGAGGACGACCTCCATCGAATACGGCAAACTTCGACCAAAACTCTTCATCAGTTTGTCAAGAGATTTGTCGGGGTGAGAAATACCATCCCAAACATATCTGATAACTCTGTTATCAGGGCATTTAAACACGCCGTTCGATATTGGAGATTCACCGAAGATTTGCTCATCCATCCTCCTCGATCAGTAGCCGATCTCTTTGATATGGCCAATCGGTATTTCGACGTGGCCGAGGCTGTTGAATGGAATTGGATGGTTGATAAGGGTAACCTACCGTCTCAACCAGGTCTCAAGGAAGTGAAAAGGGAGGATTCAAGCAAGAAGCCAGAAGCTTCGTCAGGCGGGAAGTCGAAGAAATCAAAAAGGAGTCGATCTGGACAGTACCGAGAGGCCGCGATCGCAGAGAAGCCTCCATCAACCAAAGGTAACAAATATCCGTTTAAAAATAAAACTGCTTCTGGTGGTCGCAGTATCGACCAGCCAAAGAAGTCGACTAACCCACAGGAAGGCAAGAAATGGTGTCTACTCCACAACTCCGTAGGCCATGACCTCAAGAATTGCAAGAGTTAGTTGAAGCAGTTGGATGACTTCTACCAGGGAATCGGACCTATGCCAACCTTACCAACTAAGGAACAAGCTTGCGGGCTAAGAGACGCCGACGGGGACGAAGAGATGTCTTACCAGGTACCTCGTAATTATGTTAATGTTATTTTCAGAGGTTCCTCCTCTTTTGTTTCTAAGAGGCAATTTAAAGCCTTTTATTGAGAGGTTAACCAAACAGAGACTCCCCTTGGTGAACCTCAGTACCCCCGTTGGTCGGATACACCTTTGACGTTTGATCGCTCTGATTGTCCTGCGGGGCTTACTCGACGATTGAGGCTGCCTCTGGTTATTACCCCGATTATCAGCAATGCGAGAGTCGAAAAGATCCTGATCGACGGAGGTAGTTCCTTGGACCTCTTATTGGTCAAGGCGCTCGACGTGATGCAGATTTCTTGTTCGAAAATCAAGCCCATAATCCATCCATTTTATGGGATAATTTCTGGTCCCTCTATGATGCCATTGGGACAGGTGGTGCTCCCGGTCACACTAGGAGAACCAGATTACTTCCGAACAGAATTAGTTACTTTTAATGTAATTGATTGTGATTCGGCTTACAACGCAATCTTTGGCAGGCCAACTCTTGCTAAATTCATGATGGCTACGCACTATGCTTACCAGTGCGGCAAGTTGCCTGGCCCCAAGGGTGTTATTTCGGTCCGAGGCAGTCACAACGTGGCATTGACGTGTGATCAGCTATCCCTAGAGATGGCGGACCAACTTCCCCTCCGAGACGCCGAGATTTCCACAGTGTCCACTGATACTATCAAAGCTGCTCCTCGACCAAATCAAACACTCAAACTAATTCCGTTGTACCCAGATGATCCATCCAAGACGATTCGGGTTGGATCAGGCTTGGATGATAAATAGGAACTCGAGCTCATTGCTTTCCTCCGGGCTAACGCAGATGTGTTTGCATGGAAACCATCCGACATGCCCGGTGTCCCAAGGGAAGTAATTGAGCACAGGTTAGCAATTCGACCTGGACAGCGACCAATAAAGCAGAAGCTCAGGTGTTTTGTTGTGGATCGGCAGGAAGCCATCCGAGAGGAGTTGGACAAACTCCAAAAGGCCGGATTTATTCGCGAAGTCAATCATTAGGAATGGCTTGCAAATCCGGTCATGGTCCGAAAGTCAAATGGTAGGTGGCGCATGTGCGTCGACTACACCAGCCTAAATAGTGCCTGTCCGAAGGACGACTTTCCCCTTCCTCGCATCGACCAGCTGGTCGATTCTACTGCGGGTTGCGAACTAATGAGTTTCCTGGACGCTTACTCAGGATATCATCAAATTAGCATGGCAGAAGAAGATGAAGAGAAGACTGCCTTCATCACACCGTTCGGCACCTACTACTACGTCAGAATGCCATTCGGTCTCAAGAACGTAGGTTCCACGTACCAGCGCTTGATGCAAAAGACCTTTCTTTCCCAGATGGGGCGTAATCTTGAAGCTTACGTAGACGACCTGGTTGTAAAAAGTTCAAAAAGATCATCTCATTTAGACGATCTTGCTGAAACCTTCTGTAATTTAAATCGATATGGAATAAAATTAAACCCAAAGAAATGTTCTTTCGGGGTTTCATCAGGAAAACTTCTTAGTTTTCTTGTTTGTTCTAGAGGAATCGAGGTCAATCCTGAAAAGATCAGGGCTATGGAACAGATGAGGTCTCCCTCGACCATCAAGGATGTTCAGCGCCTAGCAAGTCGCATGGCGGCATTAAGCCGGTTCATATCGCGACTAGGTGAACGGGGACTACCGTTATTCAAAGCCCTACGCAAACATCACAATTTTACATGGTCCGATGAGGCAGAAAAGGCATTTCAGGAGGTAAAAGTGTATCTATCCAGTCCGCCGGTCTTGGTTTCTCCCGACAAAGAACAACCATTGCTTCTCTACTTGGCAGCCACCCCTCACGTGGTCAGCGCTATCCTGATCGCAGATAGAGAGGGTGTGCACAAACCCGTCTACTATGTAAGTGAGGTACTTCATGGTCCTAAGGAGCGATACCCTAAGGTCCAGAAGATACTTTACGCGCTACTGATGGCTTCCCTTAAGCTACGACATTACTTCCGAGCACATAAGATCACGGTGCCCTCATCTTTTCCATTGGGAGACATTGTCCGCAATCCGGAGAAATCTGGTCGGATCGCCAAATGGGATGTCGAACTCGGAGCGTTCGACATCCGTTTCACGCCCCGCACCGCAGTCAAGTCTCAGGTCCTGGCCGATTTCGTGGTCGAATGGACTAACCCTGAGCCACCCGTGCAGGCGCCCGAAGATTTGGAATGCCCTGATCACTGGACAATGTACTCTGATGGCTCTCGTAGTTTTCAACACTCGGGGGCTGGAGTGGTCTTAGTCACGCCTCAGGGCGAACAGCTGAAGTTTGTCATTTAACTACACTTTGTTGCGACCAACAATGCAGCAGAGTATGAAGGTCTTCTTGCAGGGCTCCGAGCAGCTAAATTCCTCGGAGTCCGTCGATTAGTGGTGAGGGGAGACTCACAGTTGGTCGTAAACCAGGTAAACAAGGAGTACAACACCTCCGATGAGACAATGGCTCATTACCTGGGGGAAGTGAGGAGATTGGAAAAACACTTCAGTCATTTCGAAGTCCAATATATCCCGCGAAAGGACAACATTCTCGCAGACCAATTATCCAAAATTGGGTCCTCACATCCGCTTCGGCAGGAGTGTTCGTCGAACACTTGGGACATCCCTCAATCATGACTACGGTTGAGGATGATCCGGTAACAGTCTGCGTTACCAACCTCGGACAGAAACGAGATTGGACCCATCCATTGAGGGTCTATTTCGAACATGGGACCTTGCCCGAGAATGAAACCGAAAGCGATCGGTTAGTTTGAAAGGCGCGTCTATACAAGCTCATAGAAAGAGTTTTGTATAGAAAAGGTACTCAAGGAGTATTTATGCACTGTGTGTCCCAAGAGGAAGGTAAATCCCTCTTGAGAGAGATTCATGATGGTGTATGCGGTGTGCACGCGTCATATCATACATAGGTCGGCAAGGCTTTCCGACAAGGATTTTACTGGCCTTCGGCACTTGATGATGCCAAGAATATGGTCAAGACATGCCTTAGTGTCAGTTTCATGTGAGATAGGTTCATCAACCTACCTATGCCCTACAAACCATTCATCTTTCATGGCCCTTCGCGGTCTGGGGGATGGACATTGTCGGTCCTAAGCCACAAGCGACCAATGGATACAAGTTCTTGTTCATAGCCATTGACACGTTTACAAAGTGGATTGAGGCTGAACCAGTACACAACATTACTACTGCTGCTGCACAAAAGTTCTTTCATAAGAACATTGTGACTCGATTCGGTGTTCCAAATCGTCTCATCACTGATAACGGTTTCCAGTTCGCTAGTGGTCTTTTTCTGGATTACTGCGATCAGGTCGGAACCAAGGTGTGCTTTGTTTCTGTAGCTCATCCGCAGAGCAATGGTGCCGTTGAACGTGCCAACGGGCAAATATTATAGGGCATCAAAAAACGTGTTTTTGATCACCTTAAGACACGCTCGGGGGCTTGGGTTGATGAGCTCTACACCGTTCTGTGGGCACTACATACTACCTCTAGTCGAGCCACCGGTGAGACACCTTTCCATCTGGTATACGGGGCTGAGGCTATGTTACCTATGGAAATTAGTATCGGTTCTGTCCGAACAGATCAACTCGAACAAGTTGATCAGAACGAGCAACGATTACAAGATCTCATCCTCCTAGAAGAAAAACGTGATCGAGCTCTGGTCAAGTCTGCGGTGTATTTGCAAGTTTTGAGCAAATACCATAACAAAAGGATGCGACCACGTAGTCTCCATGTGGGCGATTTGGTTTTACGTAAAATACAAAACCAATCTAGACGCAATAAGTTCTACCCACAGTGGGAAGACCCCTACACTGTTGTCTCGGTACCGCGACCAGGATCAGCTCGGTTAGAGATGGAGGATGGTCGGATCTTATCTAATACATGGAACATCGACCAACTACGCAAGCTTTACGTGCAAGTGTCCAATCCCTTTTCCTTTTCAATTAGCATGATTTAACAAAACTGGCGCTTTTAGTTGTTTCATATGTGGATTATTCCTCTTTTGCCCGTATGTTACGAGTCTGGCTCGGGGGTTGGTCGCCGATGGTTATATCGCCACAATACCCTAATCGGATTCGCTGGCCGATCTCGTGATCACTTCCAGACAAGACACCCCTCAATAAGCCGTTTCTCAATGCACACGGGGCTTGCTGGCATGTCCTTGGTCATCAGAGTGGCTGCCGGTTTGCAATAAGGTTGGGTATTGTATCTAATATGATTATCGATCTGGTCGGGTATCCCTTGTCATCGTTACACCTATATTTCTCCTGTGCTCATAATACTAAGTCTTTAGTATACATAATCACAGGCCGGGGCTAGGGGAATATGGTCGCAACATGAAACAAAAAGAAGTGTTTCCTTTTAAAACCAAAAGTGCATGCATTTGCATTGTATAAATTGTATTTGTACAGGTGCAAAGGTTTACATCATGCCAAGCTCATTCAAGAGTTTTTCTACAAGGGGTTTGACCTCCTCTATGATAACCCCAAGCTGGTCTTCACTCTCGACCTCTGCCTCTTCCGCCGCTGGATTCAGATCAAGATTTGGGCCATGGTGAAGACGAAGCCGGCAGAGGATGGCGGAGGCCGATGATCAAAATCTTGACTTGATCGCCTCTTTTTGCCGCCTAGTATCTTCAGGAAGATACTGGAGAAGTGACTCAGCTTGGGTCACGACTAGCCTGGTCCAGTCACTAAGGCTAAGGTCGTCCACCACAGTTTCGACCACATCAGCCCTCAGCAGACCGGCCACCATCTTTAGTTTTCCAAAGATGTTCTCTTGAGCACTGCTGCAGGTCGAGAGTGGCGAGCTCAAGTCTCTGTTCTCCCTGCGGACATAATCAAGGGTCGCCCAGAGATTTGTCTTCTCTTGATCGAGCCAGCTTATTTGGTCGTCTCGCGCTGCGACAGAAGGCCATTACAAACAATTCATATAACAAAACTAATTCACTCTGGTCAGGAGTATGCTTACAGGAGATCTTGGAGGCTGCCCGGAACTCTTGGTCTTCCCGATCAATGAGCTTTTCATCAAATAAGCATTTTCTCTGTGACAAAAGAGATGATTATCAAGATAGGGGTATACATTCGGACAAGTGAAGAAACGCCTTCCTTACCGCTGCAGGCGACCCGTTTCCTCTTCCGCGGCCTCGATGCTATCTGCCATAGCCATCGACATGGTCGCCATGCAGATCATTTCCTATGACAAGGAAGGAGATTAGTTTCAAAATATGGATGTTCTTATGCAAACGCAAAATTCATAAGGGGTAGTCAAGGTACCTCAACATACTCCCGGAATGAGCGCCTTTCCAGTTCAACTGAAGGTTGAATTGCTAGGTTCACCTTATCTCCAGCAGGAGTAGCGGATGAGTCTTCCTATTGACCCTTATTTTTTGCTAGGGTTGCAGATTCCAATAAATCCGATTGGATTTCTGCAGACAAACCATCTATGACGGCCCAGAAGACTTCCCTAGCCGAAGGGATGGAGCTTTGCTCCCCAAAGACCTCGGTAGCAGGGGAAGCTCCAACACTGGCCGATGCCGCTGAAGGGCTAGGTGCTAAGTCCCTGCGCCTAAGCAAATAGAAATACCATCGGTTGGGATTTCTATAATCGATCACGGTAATCTAACCCTGTCCCGACAGGGGAGATTCTTACCTTACTCAAAATCCCCCCAGCTTTTGGGATTTCGAAGATGGTTCCCCAAGGAAAAGAGGACAGTCGTCGTCTGTCCTGGTCTTCCTTTTCGTGAAGAGGACCCTGTCTTTTTCTCCCTGTGTGCACAAACTCATAAGCACATACATGAGGAATGATAAAAACTCAAGCTGTGATAATCCTTACTTGGGTAACCTTCTCGGTCGGTAGGGATACAGCCATTGGACCAGGCGTTTCCCGGACCACAGGCACTAGGACTTCATCTGCGACCACTGGGTTGCTGGTGGTCACGATGTCCTGCTCTGTTATTCCCATTCTTGTCGCCAGGAGTGGAGTGCTCGCCACCCCAGGGCTGGCAGCAGTCACTTCGCGGTGGACAGGGGGATGTTTTCTTCCTCCTGTACAAGCATCGCTTAGTGGATGTACATAGACTAATAGCAACATTCAAGACTGTGAGAAATCTTACCACGGTCGCCCCCTCTGTCGGGAGGAGAGGTGTTGCAAATCCTGAAGCTTCCTAGGCTTCAGGTACTGGGGTTTCACCTGCAACCACGGGTTATCAGTGGTCGCGGGGTCCACTGTGGTCGTCTCTGTCCTCGTAAGCGGAGACAAGATCCCACTGGACGAGGGAGCGATCGTTTTCCTCTTGCGACGGATCAGAGGGACGTCATCCTCCTCTTCCTCGCTCCCTTCACCCTATACGACGAAGAAGTGATTCCAGTTTGTACCTGGGGTAACAGGGGGCATTGAGTATCTTACCGCAGTTCTCTTCACGGTAAGAGGAGTCTTTGGCGAGGAAGCATCTCCCAGAATCTTCTTGGACTTCTTGGGAGCAGGTTCCTTCGTCCCGCACTTCGAAGATATCTTCTTCACTCTCTTCAGAGCCGGTTTCCCCAAGAGACCAACGTCCTCGGTTGGACGCGTCGCCTCAGCAAATTTTCCCAGGAGCTATGTCATTCAAATTGTTCTCGTTAATGCGAGATGAGTGAATGATCTTCAAATGGAGCCTGTTGAGAAAGTCCATATTTCGACGCTCCTGTTTGAGGTCATCGCTGGAGTTGATCAGGCTCTGGGGGCGAGGTGATCTCCTGGTTCCCTCCACATCGGCACTATAAGCCTTGAGGAGGTAATTTGCCGCTTTTCGATTTCGGACAAAGCCAGAGCTGCATCACAAGCAAACAGATTAGCAAAAATGACATTTCAATCAAAATATACGTTTTTGTTAACTGGAAGACGTACCATTATTATAGTCCAAGGTGCTATCTGCCATGGACTGGATTTCCCAAGCCGGATGAGCCCTTTCACGAATGGGGCTCACCCGATTCTTCACAAAGTCGCCAATAATGTCGCGAGCGGTTAGTCCCTGTTGGACTAAGTGAAGAATTACTTGGGCCTGCTTCTTCTGCTCCGCGCTTAGGGCAGGAAGAGAACCTAATTCGCTGGACTTCTCTGGCCGAGAGCTCTCAAACCACAACCCACTCTCCGACGGAGGGGTGCAGTTGAACCATTTCTAGTACCACCCATGAACGGAGTCTCGCAGGGGTGGGAAGGGATACTCTTTCTTCTCCCTTATCTGGAAGTAGATACATCCGGCAGCATTGGCGCTCTTTGACCATGCCGAGTAGTAGAAGCGTCGGAAGAGCTCCACTCTTGGGAGCACTCCGACGAAGGCTTCGCACAGGTGCTGGAAGATCACCAGGATCAGGACAGCATTAGGGTGGAGATTCACCAACTCCAACCCGTAGTGTTCCAAGATTCCCTTCAAGATTCGACTTTCAGGAAATCAGAACCCACATCGCAGGTACTCCTCAAAAACCACCAGTTCGCCCTCTTGGATGATTGGGGTTTCTCGATCCTTCTCCGTGGGTCGCCAGTTGATTAGCAGCCGCGGAGAAAGGATCTCTTCTTTCTCCAGTGCCACCAGGCTCTCCTCTGTGTAGTGAACGGATCGGCTCCAGGATGCCATTTCTTGCAAAGGATTGGGAGGAAAGGTGGCGACTTTGGAGGCGATGGAGGATGAGGAATGAGGGTTTTGTGTGGCGGAAGTTCTAAGGCAGGTTTCTGGTTGTGTGGCTTCTTCAGGAAGCTACCTGCTCCTTTTATAGGCCCAAGGCAACGTTCCATTGAGGGCAACGTTCTATTGAATATTCTATTCATTCCTCATAATGGATGCTTTCTCTCGGAGACCTGTTATGCACTCCCCACAGTGAATCCGAAACGAAAAGCATTTGTTGTTTCGAATTCGGGGGCTAGGGTGTACCTAAGAACGTGAAAATGTTACAAAAATTTTCGGAGGAAGTTATCCTTTATGTTTTTTGTAAATTAAATTTTCACGTGTTGGTCACAATGTGTTCCTGTGATCACTTTATGGTTTGCATAATGATATTCTGTGATCATTGCAAATGGATAATCGCAATACAGACGGTTATCATCCGGTCAAGATATTATGTTATCATGACTTCAGTTCGGATAGCTATGATAGTTCTGATCGAATTTCAGTTCTGATCGTGGCTTTGGTTCTGATCGCGGCACCAGAACTGGTCGCGGTATGACTTGTTAATGCGCTTTTGATCGAAAAACTTGTTACTTCAAGTTTGCCTATGTATAAGTGGTCGTAAAAACATTACTTATGATCATGGTTTCGCATAGAGATTGTGGAGAGTTTTATTCCTTACAGCAAGTGATGTAAAGCAAAGTAAATCTTTACTTCTGAAAATCCTTGCATACAAAAGGGATACATGCGACCAGAGCATCGACCTGATCTGAGAGGAGTTTACAAAGTTCTCCTAGGGACATATTAGCGTTAGTAGGATCTACACTGACCGCCCCAAGAGAACTAGCAACTACTCTAAGCATATCTACATCGTCCCGAATTAGAGAAGCACTACCATCCCTGATCGAATCGGAGAGTTCTCGTTGTTGTCGAGTGTAGTCCCTCTCCAAGCGGAATTGGTGTGCCTCTTCGTGGGATCTATCAAAACATTTTGCCAGCTGCAGAATGGCCGAAGACATCTCTTCGGTCTTCTTCTTCAAAGCCTCTTTTTCCCTTTGAAGAGTCTGTTCGAGGGAAGGAGGTTGAATTTCAGTAAGCTGGTCGCTGGGGGCTCCAACAATTTTGATCTCCTGCGTTTACATGTGTTAGCTTTACAAGTTAAGACGACCAGCAGAAGAGATGAAAATAATTACCAATCCTCGCAAGTGAGAGGATGAGGTATTTCCCCCAGAAAGTAGATCACCTGACAAAAGCCGGGAACCATCAGGAGGTGGAAGTGCAACTTTCCCACCAGAAGATTGTTTCCCAAACACAGGTTGAGGATCATCTGGTCGCGGAAGTACAGCTTGCCAACCAGAAAATTGATAACCCGTCAAAAGACGGGGATCGCTCGACCGCAATGGAGAAAGCTGAGAAGAAGGCTTTGAAGGATTATTATGAACCTCCAAAGGTGGAGATAAAGGATCGACCTGCTGAGTTGCATGGACAGGGAGAATTACAGGGGCCAAAGGAAGAGAGAGCAATGATGCATCCCTAACCCTTGTGCCACTGGAAGATCCCTCGTCAACCTTGGGTTTCTTCCTTGGAGGAACCAGATCTTCGGTCGTCTGTGAGTTTCCAACAGCATTCAGGAAATGATCAGAATATAAGATGGCAACTTGAACCAGGGCATCTGGAGAAGACTTACCTTCTGGAAGTCCTGGTCGAATTCAAGTGCCACTTCCTCTTCGTCACTTTCAATCCCAATGATGTTTTGATCTGCCATTGGGGTGGAAGCAGAAGAGAGGGAAAGGATGACTTTGGAAAAGACTTAGCCAGGAAAAAACTTGTGAAGTTTTAAGCTGAGGGGCTTCGGTATTTATAGCCCTCAGGGGTGACGGTTCGTTTTTCGAATGCCTCGAGCTCTTAAAACATTTACAGTTTTATCTCGGGTTAAAAGACAATTCTACGGCGCCATCATTACCTGTCAAATACTGCCCAGAGTCTGTCTCGGGAAATAAACCGCCACACTTAGTGCGCCACTAAGTGGAGGATTTGAAGCGTCGGGTCACTTATCCGATGTAAGGTTTAAAATTTGAAATAAATATGTCCCTTCGTTTCCTTCAAATTTGGGGGCTAGCTGATGAGAATTGTTACCCGAGCTAGTTCGGAGTAAATGCACAGCTAGTTCAAGACAAGTTCGAACCAGGTAAGCGTCCGTTGATGTGATCTCAGATGGCCTAAGAAGCGTGGACACATGGTCGCAAGCTTTGCGTGATCATCAGGCCGCAGACAGTGCGCGGTCAGGAGTCCGTAGGCAGTGCGTGGATATGAGGTCGCAGACAGTGCGCGGTTAGGTGATTGCAGACAATACGCGGTCAGAAGGTCATGGATTACTCTCAACCAGGGCGACTCGGGGTTGTTTAGGCCCTACAACAAGCATATCCCGAGTATCCCGAAGATTCCTCCACATATGAAGACAACTACCAAGAGGTTAATATGTGCGGTTATTCCTTAATTGCACGTGTTAAGCCTACGTGGAAGTTAAGTACAGTTGCTAAAACTGCACCCGAGCATCCGTTCGAAGCCGTTGTGCATTGGCGCCCTTTCAACCAATATAAAAGGGTGAGCAAATGCACCAGACGGAAAGAGGAGACGAGACATTGGGAGTAGATCAACATCGACAAGTTTCCATAGGCTAGTTTTAGCAGTGTTTTACATAACCACACGGAAAAGATTTTCGTCTGTGATGATCTTTTCCACAATTTTGTAATCTTTTTCCTACACATAGTGAAATCCCAACAGGACGTAGGGCTATTACTCCCACCATCGAGAGCCCGAACCTGTATAAATCCTTCCGTGCTCCAACCGACTTTGGCTCATCATCCCTTCCCGGAGGGACACCCTGAAAGGCCTCATAACTCACAAATTCTGCATAAATTCGACTAAGGACCCCGAGTCCGAATCGTCGACAATGCTATAGTAAACTTTTCTACTCAAGGCGTCCGCAACAACATTGGCTTTACCAGGGTGGTAATGTATGCCTAGGTCATAATCCTTTATTAGCTCTAGCCATCGACGTTGCCTCATGTTCAAGTTCTGCTGGGTAAAGACATACTTCAAGCTCTTGTGGTCTGAATAAATTTCACATCGATTCCATAGTAGGTAGTGTCTCCAAATCTTAAGCGCATGAATCACTGCTGCTAATTCCATGTCATGGGTCGGATAATTCTCCTCATGTGGTCGCAGTTGCTTGGATGCAAATGCGACTGCTCTCCCTTCTTGCATTAAGACACAACCCAGTCTATGCCTAGATGCATCACAATATATTTCAAAATTCTTCTTATTATCAGGGAGTACTAGAACTGGTGCAGTTGTTAGCCTTCGTTTCAATTCTTCGAAGCTCTTTTGACAGTCTTCTGTCCACTCAAATTGGACATCCTTTTTCAATAAACTAGTGAGCGGTTTGGCTAATTTGGAAAACCCTTCAATGAATCGGCGATCGTACCCAGCTAATCCTAGAAAACTTCTGATCTCAGTCACTAATTATGGTTGTTTCCATTCTTTCACTGCCACGACCTTAGCTGGATCCACTTGTATCCCTTCGGCTGTGATTATGTGATCTAAAAATGAAATTTCCTTCATCCAAAATTCACACTTATCCAACTTGGCATAAAACTGTCGCTCCCTTAGCCTATCCAAGACTTTTCGTAGGTGGTCAACATGCTCCTCTTGGTCTTTGGAGTATATCAAGATGTCATTGACAAATACTACTACAAACTTATCTAGGTAATCCATAAATGTCATGTTCATCACATTCATAAGAGCTGCTGGGGCGTTGGTCAATCCGAATGGTACTACTGTAACCTATAGAGACCATACCTAGAAGTGAAAGCAGTCTTAGGTATGTCTTCTTCCTTTATCTTCAACTGATGATATCCAGACCTTAAGTCAATTTTTGAAAAGACTCCAACTCCTCTGAGCTGATCAAATAGGTCATCTATTCTCAGTAAAGGGTACATGTTTTTAATTGTAACCTAATTCAGGGCTCTATAATCCACACACACGTGAAGTCCACCATCCTTCTTTGCAAACAATAGCCCATGGTGATATTCTGGGTCTTATGAAACCCTTTGCCTCCAATTCCTCCAATTGCTTCTTAAGCTCCTCTAATTCCTTGACTAACATCCGAATGGCCTTTTTGATATGGGTGTCGTCCCAGGCTTCAATTCTATACTGAGTTTAAAACCTCGATCTGGGGGCATTCCTGGTAACTCTTTTGGAAACACACTCAGATATTCTTCAACTACAGGGATCTGGTTCACCTCCTTCTTCAAACTGTGCAGACTTTGGGCTGGGTGTTCTACTAGCATCCTCTCAGCATGGAACAGAACTTCTTTCCCATTAGGACTAGTAAGGGTAATGGTCTTACGCTCACAATCCATTTGTCCTTTATGTTCTGACAACCAGTCCATCCCAAGTATGACATCTAAACCTTGTAGTTCCAAAACTAGCAGCTTAGCAGAGAACTCCTCTCCGCATATATTAAGTTTCACTCCCTTACATAATAACTTTACTGGCATCCTAGAGCCAGGAGACTGAATAGCTATAGGATATTCTAGACAAGTCATATTCAATCCACTTTTAACAGTAAAAATTCTAGAAACAAAAGAATGCGTGGCGCCAGGATCAAATAGTATTAAACAAACTTGAGAGTTGATCAAGAATCTACCTAGCACCACGTCTGATGCGTCTCCCGCTTCTTCTGATGTGACATAGTTGAGTCTACCTTGTTTTGGAGCTGGGCCTCCTCGACCTCTTCCACAGTTAGCCGGAAACCTTCCTCTTGCAGCTGGAGTTCCTCGTCCATACTGTTGTATCGAGGCAGGCATTGGGATTGACGTCTTGATCGCAGGCTGTTGTTGGCCTTCACTTCTTGCCTTTGCTACTGGACCTGGTAGATTCCTCCAGGGGCAATCCTCTCGACAATGACCAAATCGTCCGCAATGGTAGCGATTAACTTTGTTGCGGGACAATCACGCTGATAGTGGTTCCCGTGACAAGTCAGGCACTTGGCTGTCGTGGCTCTTGGGTTTGAGTACTGCAAATTTGGCCGATACTATGGTGCTGCTATAGTACGACCTCAGGATGAGCTCCCTTGGTTGGCTGGCTGGTACTTAGCCTTTCTCTTTCGGTGGTCATCCATTAACTGACGCTTCTCTTCGATCTCGAGCAAATGGTTCACCAAGGTCTGGAAGTCTATAAACTCATGTGATGCAATGAGCATCTGTAACACTGGCTGCAATCCTTCCTTGAAAAGCTCTATCTTTCTAGCTTCGGTGGCAATGTCTTCAGGGGAATACCTTGCTAACTGATTAAACTGATGGAGATACTCTGTCACGGTCTTTCCTCCTTGACGCAGGTTGCAAAACTCTCTGCGTTTGGAAGCCATTACTCTGACAGGCACATGGGCTTTCTGGAATTGTTCAGAGAACTCTGCCCAAGTTATTCCTACGGGATTGGGATGCATGTTTTTGTGGTTGATCCACCAATATGCCACTGGTCCAGCAAGTTGATGAGATGCATATAGGACCATCTCAGTGTTTGAGCATCGTACTGTTTCTAACTTTCTCTCTATGTCACGCAACCAGTCGTCGACGATCATAGGGTTAGGAGTACTAGAAAAGGTAGGTGGGTGTGTCTTCTAAAAATCTGCAAGCCTTGCGCTCACCACTGTTCCCTCAGATTGGGCTACTGGCATCCTTTGCAGTATCTGTTCTAGCATTTGTGCTTATGCTATCTGATTATCCTTTAGCATCTGAGTTTGCATGGCTTGCATCACCTGGTTCTGGGCAGCTTGAGCTTCTTGTTTGCTCCTCTCCATTCACATCATAACCTCTGCCATACTAGGCTATGCTCCAAGCGAATCTGCATGCTCTTGGGATTGAGGTTGTTGTTCTTCTTCACCTGCTGCTCTACCTTGTGACGGGGCGCCTGCCTCTCGTCCACTGCTCCTTGAGTGACTTCTTGTGTTCGTCATCTTGCCTTCACGTCGCTGCCAGAAGTAACTAAGGCTGAGGTTGCAGCAAGGGAATAGAATAGGCGAGAGATGAGAAGAGACACCTAATAACCTATATGCAGACACTTTACACTCACAAATAGTTATACACATATAGCTTAGCTTTACAAGTTCCAAAGGAAGAAATCGGCAGAGATTTGCCCAAAGCAACCGTTGGAAATGACAGGCTACTAGCGAGAAGAAAGAGAAATCAGCACTAGCTGGCTGAAAGGGTAAGCTAATCCTCTATCCCACTCTTAACCTAATCTTGATTAGTCATCTTCTGCATCAGTTGGAAAGGATTCTTTGTTAGGGTCAATTTTAGAACCTGAGAAGTTGAAGCATCATCCACCAAAATGACGTCCATCCTCTGATCTTGGTCGCATAGCTATGCGTCCAATACGTTGTTTTCAAAATGAAAATTGGAAACCCTTTTTCAAAAACTTTGTAACATATCCTATAGTTATCTAGAGCGAACAATAAGAAAAGAAGGTAAGGAAAAAAATATTATAAGCATAGTAGTTTTTCTTTATCAACATAGATTTTCGCAATTATTTGTAAGAAATTATATTTTCCCAAAACACGTACCTAACGCAGCCATTTCTATCTAGGGTCATGTCCTATAGTCAAGCTGGGCTCTGATACCACCGCTGTGGGGAACCACCGCCCCATACCGAACACCACGATATGGAACAGCGCCCCCCTGTCACAACTTCCCAGGATTCAGTTGCGAACCATAAATGAGTACCACAACCAACAAGATACATAAATAGTTCACAAAACATTACAAGTTCACAGTCGATAATGGCATTAGTGCCTTACATAAGTTAGCACAAACAAGTACAAAATAACCTTTCAACATTTTAGCAAAACTCGGAAGGAGCGAAACTCTACTCTTCTCCCATAGTCGCTCGACCGGGGTACGCGACGCCTAGAAACTTCGATCGTACTCGAAGTCTTCAAAGGACTCAGGCTCATACTCATGTAAGCCTAAGTCACTTGGTTCTTCAACCTCTGGTGGAGTAATTCAGTCACGGATGAGTACAGAGTACTCAACAAATCACCACTTAACAAATGCAAGTGTATATAACATGACAGGGAATTCAAAGAAGGTATTTGAGATTCTTTTCCAAACCTTTATTCACAACCTAACAGTTGATTAACATGAAAAGCATTCAAAACATTCTTTGAAAACTTACTTTACATAGTAGTTCAAGAGTGAAGAAACTTAGGTCAATTAATAAAACAATTCATTCAAAACTACTTGTGCCTTGCAACATGGATTAAATCAATTGACCATAACATACTCCTGAAACGAGGAGTACGGAGTATTTAAATACATTTTAAACTCTGCAGAGGGGTACTGCTTTACCCACAAGATTTCTCAACTTACCACTGTTGACCATGACCATAGGTTTTAGCTCAATCACGCTGCTTTAAGCATATAAGATCCTATGCCAAGTTCGATCATGCTGCTTTAAACGTGCCACTGAGTTGAGAATAACATGCTTTTCACCCTACCTTACTATTATACTAGCTCTGCCCTGTAAGAGGTTCACCACCGGGTAGTCACCCAAGAATTTCACCTCCAGTCGGGGTTCCTAATACAGTTGTGAAGCATTGTAGGGATCTTCCCTCTCATACCTTCACCCTAACCCTCACTCAGTATTGGCCCGCGGCGGGAGGGATCTTCCCTCTCCTCCAATAGTAAGCGAACACGAGGGGTTTGTGCTGGGAACCACATCCAACACGCGTGCACAGGAACCACATCCGCCACGAATCTCAGACGAGTCGGCTGGGAAATTCCCAAACCATCTGTGTAAAGTGCTGTCAAGAGGGATTTCCCCTCACTGACCTTTTGCAAGATTAGTGCATCTTTATTAAATTATTATTGACACTATGCAGAGTTAAGACAATAGTTCGACAAGGATACTTGGTCATGCCCGTCCCATACCAGGCTTGTGGAGGTACGTTAACATGCTACTGGATGTTCAGCACAAATTGGTTAGTCCTTAACTATTCAAGAGAGGAGTCCATTTTACTTCTCTTTATTCACAATGATCACAACATTATCATGTTACCAAAAGTATAGACTCACATTATCTCTCCTCTCTAGAATAGACATTTTTTTAAAAGGCATCATTAGTTTTGGAAAACTGTTTTACTTGTTCATGTGGATAACTCATACTACCATTATAGCTTAACCTTGGGCATCAAGGATGTTATACATGGCTTGAGAATCAAGAATAGCTTTTCAATGTGGGACAATAACTAGGCAGGGTATATTCAAACATACACAAATTTACTCAAATAACATGCATAGTATTTACAAAACAAAATACTTAACTAATTTGAAAGCATAGGATCAACATGTTCAAGGAGATGGTGACTTGCCTTGATTTCCCGCGACAGAATCTTCTGCAACGTCTTCGATCGGCTGCTCCTCCAGCTCGAAACGAGTGATTTCTAAACGCGATAAGCACACCGAATCAATCAATCAATCAAACATGCATAAGGATGAGACTATAAAATGCAAGTTCTAAATTGTAATAAGTCTAGGTACTGTAGCCCAAGAATTGGATTCGATTGAGGTTGAAATGCTGAAGTTTCGAAAACAGAATATTTAGGGTAAAAATGAATAGTAACCATTTTTGAAAACGGCTAAGAGTGTTGAAACAGGGTTTTAGGATTGGAATTTGAATTAGTGGCAGAAGGAGAATATGTACTAGGGCTATTCAGTGGTAGGATGGTCTAGACAGATTTAGGTTTGGAGCTTGGATGAAGAAAACTCACATTTGGCGAGGTTTTAGGGTAAGAACTTGATCCGAAAATGATGGAAATTAGATCCGAGGTTTGAATCTGAAAGAAAATCACACATCTGAAAGGTTTGGGCTGAGATGAACCTAATGGCATAGACAGATCTTCGATTAGAAGTCTTTACGCTGGATTTGACAAGATCAAGCTGATGGCACCAATACTACCTAACACAGCAAAACTAAGATTTGGACATCGGATGGAAGAACAAAACATAGATCCTCAAAGAAAACAACAAGACGAACAAAACGACGCGGTCGGATTTTCAATCAGAGCATCCTAAGGCTGAGAATGACATTGCATGTCAGTGACACAGACACACATACACACATTGTAGCAGTGTCAGGGGCTGGCACTGGACACGGCCGCTGGCACAGGCAGCACACGGGCACGCCGGCGGTTAGCTGGACCTTGGCTGAGGCTGTGCTTCAGAGGCTATGAGGCTTGGACAACAAAGAAGGCGAAGACAAAGTTGGCGAAGGCGGCGCTCGGCCGACGAGCTCCAGATCGGCGACGAAGTCCACACGGTGACGACCGGCGATGGAAACGACGGCGAAGCAACCAAAAACGGTAGAAAGAATGTCTAGGACTATGCTGGAGATATGAGAAAGACAATTGCGACGTTGGTTTGACCGGCTAAGTGGCCAAGACGGCTCTCCACGGCAAGGCGGCACGGCGCACTGCATGCCGCGACCAGGACGACGGAGACAGCACGCTGGGGACGAAGAGGTGGTCGAGATGGCTCGGGAAGGGGATGAAGACTCACTGGAGATGGTGGAACCGAAGGCAATCGAAGAATGGCGGCCGGAATCGACGGGACCTCCACAGCAGCCGGAAACAGGGAAGAAAGGAAGCTCGACGGCGAAACTCTGGTGAACGACCACGAACAGAGCTGAAACATGACAGAAACACGATTGGAAGCAAGACGAACCTGGTGACGCGAGTGGATTTGGAAATGCACGGCCGGAGAGACTAGACGTCAACGGTGACCGGTGGTGACAAACTTGCATGCATCAGAAATGGAGCTCCGGCGACCAAATGGCCGGATTCCAGTGGGGAAAAACACTCAAGGAAGTGAGGTGGACATGGAAGACATACCAAGACAAGCAGAAGATGGCCGGAGCTAGAAGCACGACGACGAATGCCGTGGCTGCCGGCGCTGGAGCGCACTCTGGCCTGCTGACAGGAGCAGTAGAGAGCTTCAAGTCGTCATTCTATGTGTGAAAATGCATGAAATGCAAAAATTTCAAAGGTAAAACTTTTCTAAGTGTAAGAACTATTAACCTACTGCTTTACCTGATGAAATGAGTTGAAATGAGGTGAAACACCCCATGTCTTTGTTTATATGCAATGGAATGTAGTTTGTTGGAGAAATTTTGGTCTAAGATGTAATACATCTAACAGGGGTAATTTGGTCTCTACACTGCAGTGGCTATGCAAATGGTGAGGTTAGAAGTGTAAATGCACATAAAATAATACTAAAGTCTTGTTTAGGGGCGTATTTGTGATTTTAAAAAGGTGTGAGGACTTATTTGCAAAAAGTGTTAGCATGAAAAGCAACATGTCTGGTTACTTGTGCCAATTAAATTATTATAAAGATTTTAATAAGAATTTTCTATGCATTTTGGATTTTAAAATAAATCCTATTTGCATGGTTTTAAATAAAAGAGTATCATTTCATGTGACTAAATTGTTTTGTTTTATGCATAAAAATTATGATACGATGGGTTTTTAAAGATGCATGCATGAAGATAAGGTGGAGTGGATGATTAGGGAATTTACAGATGGATAGAAATAAGTTGACAGAGAAGAAATAAGGAGTTTAGCTGAGTTGAAACTGGAATGAGCTGAATTTTGAAAAGGATTAAGTTGAGGAAAAATTTTGAGGGGGGGGGGAGGGGATCAAAAATAAGATTTTTGGACTGTTACATGACACTTTCCAATCTTAGTATGTATCGCAACTCAGTATTGGAGAATGAAGAGATCAAGAGACAACTTGGTGAGTTGCTGAACAATGGTATCATTCAACCAAATAATTCACCTTGTGCATCTCCTGTGGTGTTAATACCAAAGAAAGATGAGACTTGGCGTATGTGCATCTACCGAGCACTAAACAAGATCACCATCAAGAACCGATACCCCTTCCTCGTATTAACGACCTACTAGATCAATTGAAGTATGCTGTTGTCTTCTCCAAATTGAATCTTAAGTCAGGATATCATCAAGTCAGCATCCGAGAGGAGGATACGTGGAAGACCGCGTTCAAAACATGACAAGGTCTATTCGAATGGCTGGTCATACCGTTTGGTCTCTGCAACGCCCCAGCAACCTTCATGCGTCTTATGAATGACGTATCGAGACAGTTCATTGACGACTTTATGATCGTTTATCTCGACGACATACTAGTTTATAGTCGTTCGTGGGATGAGCACCTCATTCATGTCGAAAAGGTGTTCGAATAGCTTCGGCGACATTGAATTCACCTCAACCATAAAAAGTGCGAGTTCGGCCAGCAAACTCTACTATACCTGGGATTCATGGTCGGCAAAGGTACGTTGCAAATCGACCGGATAAGATAAAAGTGATTCGCGAGTGGCCGCAACCGCGAACAGTTACGGACGTGCGCAATTTTTTGGTAGCATGCCAATACCTTCAAAAGTTCATCTGACACTTCTCGATTATGACTTCTCCATTACATGCATTAACCAGGATCGACCAGAAGTTCGGGTGGACAAGGAAACATGAGGACACGTTTCTCTTGTTGAAGAGGAAGATCAGCTAGGTGCCTGTGTTAGCTTTGCCTAATCTCCAGAAACCATTCGAGCTAGAAATTGATGGCTCAGGTTATGCGATGGGCGCAGTGCTCATGCAAGAAGGTCGACCAGTGGCATATCACTCAGAGTTATTTCAGGGAGTTCAGAAGAATTACCCGACCTACGATAAGGAGTTGTGTGCATTGCATCAAGCCGTAAAACATTGGCGGTGTTACCTCTTGGGTAAAGAGACTGTTATCCACACCGACCACCAACTGTTGCAATATTTGCAAACTCAGTCCAAGCTACAACAAGCTCGGCGCGTGAAGTGGATGTCATATCTGCAGCAGTTTAATCTGGTGAGTAAGTACAAGAAGGGCGTACACAACAAATTGGCTGGCATGTTGTCGCGATCACCCGTTACGACCCTCTGCTTATTAGCGTTCATGCAGATCGAGTCCTCATGTCATGATGACTATGACACTATGTACAGTGAAGACCCTAATTTTCAAACAGCACTGACTGAGTTCGAAACAGGGAAACCTACGGAGTTCGTTCGTCGAGAAGGACTCTTGTACAAAGGCAATTTATTTTGTATACCTCGTGGTGCACCTCGAATTCAATGGATGTGAGAAGCGCACACATCGAAGGTAGCTAGCTGGTCACTTTGGGGTTATGAAGACTTTACAAAATCATCATCGACATGTTATCTGGCCGTGCATGCAGCAGGATGTAGCTAGTTTTATTCGAGGCTGTGGTCTCTGCAACATCTCAAAACCGGCAAACCGAAAACTAGATTTATACACTCCTTTGCCAGTTCCATCACGACCATGGGAGAGCATATCCATGGATTGCTTGGGAGGATTGTCTACGACCCGATGTGGCAATGACTATCTCTTTGTGGTCGTTGATCGGTTCTCCAAAATGATCATCAACTAAGTCACAATATATAGCAACAACCCTTTTAGTTGGTGAGTTAGTAAGATCCTTGATGAGTAGACCTCCATATGAGTCTTTTAAATCGGAGTAAAGAGAAAGTAAAAAAGAGTGCTCTTCTTTAAGTGCTCTCTACTTCTTCTTTGTGATTCCAAGAGCATCATTTAATTCACTAATCATTTCAACTAGATCATCATATCAAGGGTCAAAAGAGTGTACCTTCTCATCACTTTTAACCATAAGGCAAAAATATGAACTTGTCGATGTGTTGTTGTTTCCAAGAGCTAATCTGGCTAGCTTCTTGGAACAACCTCTCTCATCATTGGAGTCGGAATCGGAGCTCTCTCCTTCAGACATCCATTCTTCGAAACATGCTTCGTTGTTTCCGCCATTGATTTTCTTGAAGAATTTCTTCTTAGGATCTTTCTTCTTGTTGTTTTTATTTGGACATCTTGAAACTAGATGTCCCTTTTCATGATATTCATAACATATGATGTCCTTGAAATTTGCTTATTTTGACCCCTTGGTCTCGGGTTGATGTTGACTCCCTTCTTGTGCAATTTACGAAGAAACATTTTGGTGTTCTTTTCAAGAAGGGCTAGATCCTCATTGGAGGAGCCATCGTGTGAATCACCTTTGGAGTCGGCTTTGAATGCCAAGTTCTTCTTTTTCATCTCTGATGATTCGGCCGTCTCCTTCTTCTCCTTCCAATGCATCTCATGGGTGATGAGGTTCCCATAGAGATTGGTAGGTGTGGTAGATGATAAGTCGGAGTTGGTGAGAACTGTCACAAGAGTGTCGAAACTCTCCGGAAGAGCCCTAAGCATTTTTCTTACAATCTCAATGTTAGTAAAAACAACTCCGAGTCCTTTGAGCTCATTCGCAATGTTGTTCAATCAAGTGAACATGGAATCTATGGACACAGTTAGTGACATGGTGAATGTCTCATATCTTTGTCTAACCATGAGCAATTTTGCCTCCTTGACTCTAGTGGTGCCCTCATATATCTCCTCGAGGGTTTTCCAAACCTTATGAGTAGTGGTGAGATTGCTAATGCGTCTGAACTTATTTAGGGACAAGCCGACAAAGAGAGCATTTTTGGCATGGGCATTTAAGTGGAGTTTTCTCCTGTCGTTATCGAAGTGACTTGCTGGATCAACCAGAGGAGTAAACTCAAATTTAACAATGTCCCAACGCCCCATAGCCTCTAGAAAAACTGACATGTGCACTTTCCAATAAGGATAGCTAGTCCCATCAAACATAAGCGCACGTCCAGTGTACCAAGATGAAAACTCTCATCGGAAGCCATCCTCTCTCAAGGCAGTGAAGTCTACTCAAAAGAGAGACCACGCTATCATACCATGTATAGGATCAAGGATACCGACTAGAGGGGAGTGAATAGGAGGCTTTTAAAACTTCTATGAATATGAATTTTTTCACAATTAAAGCCTAAACAATAAACTAAGAGCAAATAAGAACTGAACTAAACACAATAATATATTATACAAGTAAAATGAGAGGAAGAGAATCTAACACAACGATGTATCCCCACGTCTCGGAGACTCACCCGGTCTCCCTCACTCCTCGTTGAAACACTCAAATGAATGAGTCTTGCTTTGATGTCCACTAAGGTTGCTCATTTTCTCTACGAAAAGGTGAGCACCAAATCTCTCACAAACATACCGAGCCTCTCTGACAAGCTTTGTCAATGGAGAGATCAACGGTCACGCCTCCAAACTGTCTTGGTGATGGCGTTCACCAAGAGTAATAAGTTGTAAGATCTTTTCTTGACCCCTAACAAACACTGAGAAACTCTAGAGATGCAAAATAATTTTTCTAGGAAGGTCTCTCACAATCACAAATAATGATTTTGATCAAAAGATCAAGACTTTAGTGCTAGAAGACTTTGGCTCAAGTGTATATATGAATATGGCTCAGAGATATGTAGAAAAACTACTCAAAGGTGTATAGAAAAACTGCACTGCTCAAAATTGTTTAGAAAAACTACTCAAAAGTGTATAGAAAAATTGCTCAAAAATGTTTAAAAGAACTGCTCAAAAGTGTTTAGAAAACTGCTCAAAGTGTTTATAAAAATTGCTCAAAAATGTTTAGAAAAACTACTCAAAAGTGTTTAGAAAAATTACTCAAAGGTGTATATGAGAATGTAACTTGAAGATGTATGAAAATACTGCTCATAACACATATATATAGCCCACACCTCTCAACTAGCCGTTATGGTCGAGTAAGGAAAGAAATTAGTACAGCTAATAGACAGTTTCGACCTCTAACGGCTAGTAAGTAGTCATTGGAATATTTGGTCAGAATGAACAGTGCTCGAAAGACTTCTGGTTGAATGAACAATACTCGAAAGACCTCTAATCGAATGAACAGTGCTCAAATGACCAGTTTCAGTCCCTCTTTGAAATCTATATATTTCTCAGATTCTACCAAGATTGTAAAAGAAAGTGAATGCAACATATGACCTAAGAGCTTCTCAGTTTTTGTCGGAACTAAAAGAGATTTTGTAACTCCTCTTAATAGTACGGTTAAAATTAAAAAGAATTTATATAAATCCGATCAATACTCCAAACACCGAGACTGGTAAAATCCAAAACAATTTACCTTAGACTTTTCAACTTCCTGTTTTACGACTCCCGTTTGGCGTTTCATCTTTTCACCTGATCTTAGGCTTTTCAACTTCCATTTTGCCACTCTCTTTTAGCATTTCATCTTTTCACCTGCTCGAAGGATCATACTCAAAGCAAAATAGATTAGTCCAAGACACTTGTTATCATTTATCATCAAAATTAAGATTAAGGGTCTAGATGCAACACTAAGAACTCAAGAACTCCTTTAAATTCTTGTTAAGACTCAACTGTTACATTTGTTGCTAAAATGAGAATTTAAGGTTTAGAGGAAGAAAACATAAGAAACTAATTGCAAAACTTAAGATCGAGACCAAGGAGGAATTACGCCTTTTAGATTAGGTCATCTCTAACTCTAAAAGTGAATTATCACAAAAAACCATAAAAATACAAAAATAATAAGTAAAAGAAAACTTACTTGATTGCATCAAAAAATTAGGTCTACCATCCCTATTGACTTACAAACACTAAAAATAGAGAAGGGGCTCTACTAAACTAAACTAAAACTAAGCCCTAAAGGCATTACCTAACATATCAATTGAGCCAAAAGTTTCTCTATTTATGATACAATGGGTTAACATGTCCAAATATAACTCTTAACATGTAGGCAACGGAATCCGGCTTCAAATGGTGTGAGAAATAGATAATTCGGAGTGAAAATGACAAAAATCGACCAAAATATCTCTGAAAACTGAGCCGACAACTTGTGCCATGGGTCGTGCTTGTGGTCGTGCTGGGCTTGGTCAAGTGGTGACATGACCAGGCGACCAGGCGTGTTCGAACGGGACTTGTTTGACTGAGACATGTTCGATCAGGCGATCAATTGCGTTCAACCAGTAGTCTTCGACTATGGTGTGTTCGATCATGACTCTTCCTCGTTCAAGTGTGTTCGACTAGGTGATTTCGACCGTGGTGTGTTCAATCAGAGTTTCTTTTCATCTAATGTTGGTGTCATTTGTCGAAACTTGTTCAAACGAATTCGAAAAGTCCTCAAATTTTGTAGGTTTGATTACTGGAACATAAAAAACACAACCATGAAAACGGATTGTAAAAATGATATAAAAAGATACATAAATGTCACATCAAATAAGTTTTAACATATTTTTAACACGTTTTCATTAACAAACTTAGGATAAAAAACTACCAATTTAGCACTTATCAATTCCTGGGTCAAAAGTTTTCCGTTTTAAAAATTATTGGACTTCATGTGCTGGTTTTCATGCACTTATTCAACAAAATTGGAACTCTTTGCCGTTTGAAGTTAATGTGGCCATGCGAATTGGTAGAAAATTTAAAATGCTTAGAAAATATTGAGAATCTGGAGTAGCCAGTTCAGAAGACTTAGTCTACTTATTGAGAACTCAAATACTGTGTTAGCTTTACTGGATGGACTAGAGGAACAACGGAATTTATTGTAGATCTGAATATATATTTCGGAATATATTTACAGATCACCTGCAAGTCTGCAACAGTTATTGAAAATGCATAATATCTATTGGAGACAACGTGGAAAAGTGAGATGGGTAAAATTAGGTGATGAGAAGACAAAGTTTTTTCACTCTGTTGCATCTAATCAGCTCAGGCATAAGCACATAGTTTTCTTGACAGATGAATCAAATAATGATATGCACTCTCATGAAGCAATGGTTCAACACATTCGATCTACATTCAAACAAAGATTGGACACGTTTGAGTTTGACAATATGGCCTTCAACCTTGACTCTTTATTGAACATGTCTGTCATAGATAATGCTAGTTTAGAAGACTTGTTTTCAAAAGAAGATATTGATGCTGTTATCAAGAATATGCTAGCAAATAAAAGTCCAGGATATGATGGTTTCAATGGTGAGGTTTTAAAATCTTGCTGGTCAATCATCAAGTAGGACTTTTATGAACTTGTAGATCACTTCTATAATGGATTTGTTGATATTCAATGGATAAATACTTCTCTAGTAGTATTAATCCCGAAAAAGGAAGATGCACACAAGATTACGGACTTCAGGCCAATATCACTCGTCAATTGTTCGATTAAAATTATTACGAAACTACTGACTAACAGACTTCAAAGGGTGATGACTAACCTAGTACATAGAAATCAATATGGCTTCATTAAATCAAGGAATATTCAAGATTTCCTAGATTGGACTTTTAAATATATTCATGATTGTAAGCATAGTAGAACAAAATAGTTATACTCAAATTGGATTTTGAAAAGGCTTTTGATAAGGTGGAACATCAAGCTATCTTAGCGGTTATAAAAGTTAGAGGCTTTGAAAATATATGGTTAAATTGGATTAAGCAAATTCTAGGCTTTGGAACATGCCATATTCTCTTGAATAGTATTGCCGGGAAAGTAATTAATTGTAAGAGAGGTATCAGACAAGCTGATTCTTTATCTCCTCTTTTATTCGTCCTGGTGGCTGATTTGCTTCCAAGCATCCTAAACAAAGCAAAGGATATGGGGGGATTCTGTCTCTTCCTCTATTGATTGGCAAATCTGACTTTTCTATTGTTCAATATGCTAATGATATTTTCATAATTATGAAGGTTGAACCCATAGAAATACTTTTACTCAAGGGTTTGCTTCAATCTTTTGCTACATCTACTGGTCTTCAAGTCAACTACCCCAAGTCCTTCATAACATCGATAAACTGTGACATTGATGTGTTGAGAAATTTGACTGGAATTCTAGGATGTCAAGTGGGTATTCTACCATTCACTTAACTTATCTGGGTTTACCTCTTGGAGTTTCTAAACATCATATCTCAGGTTTTGAGGGCCTTATTGGACGGATTGAGCAAAAACTCATTGGATGGCAACATTCTTTTCTCTTGTTAGCGGGCAGATTAATTTTGGTTAATTATGTTTTATCTACTCTGCCAATGTTTTATATGTCTACTCTTAAAATACCGGAAGCCGTAGTAAATATAATTGATCAAATTTGTCGAGCTTTTCTTTGGTGTGGCCAAAACTTGTGTAAAGGTGGACACTATTTGGTCGCTTGGTCAAAAATATGCAGATCTAAATGAGATGGAGGATTGGGTGTTCTGACTATCTTTGTACAAAATATTGTCCTCCTTTTGAAATATCTGTTCAAGTTTTTTAATCAATTAGATTTACCTTGGGTGAATTTTATCTGGACTTACTACTATCAATGCACTTACCTCATGAGTCTACTCTTTAAGGTTCATCCTGGTGGTATGATATTTTAAAATTATTATCATATTTTAAAGGGATAGCACGATGTCAACTTGGGGATAGTCTCCCATGCTCTCTCTAGACTGATCTTTGACATTCCAAAATACTCTCTCAAAAATGGCCTGAGCTTTTCTCATACATGATTTATTCATGATATCTCTATGCAAATGTTCTGGAATAGTGACTCAATTGAGAATTTATTTTATTTACCTTTATCGGAGACTAGCTTTAGACAATTTCAGCAGCTTCAATATTTACATCATTCCACTCAGGATAGGGAACAATCTAAGGATAGTTGGGAGATCTTGGGAACAAAAGGGACCTCCTATTCATCCAGGAAAATTTATAGTAGTCTACTTGGTCAACCTCAATTACATGACATCTTCAAACATTGCTGGAAGAATTGTTGCATGTCAGAGCATAAAACATTCTTTTGGATCCTCTTATGGAAAAGGCTAAACACAAGAGATCCATTACAAAGGAAAAATTATTCTCTCCCTAGTTTTGATCGTGCAATCTGCACTTGACAGAGCAATGAAACACAATTACATCTCCTCTTTGAATGTGATTTTGCACAAACTTGTTGGCAAGAAATTGGTATTTCCTGGAATTCAGCACTAACCCTACATGATAAAAATATGTCTGGGGAGAAATACAAACATCAGAATTAAAGTCTTTTACTTGAAGTAATTATTCTTGCATTATGGAATATCTGGAAATGCAGGAATTCTTTGTTATTTCAAGCACGCTCAATTAATCTACATGGCTGGAACAAATCCTTGATCAATGATATGCGATCTGTGGCCGAATGAGCTAAAGAAGATAAGAAATTGACAATCTTTCGATGGATTGAGCTCTTGTAATTTGTTTTCTCTTTTTCTGCCTTTGTTTCCTTGCTCCTTGTAAATACTTCGTAAATATTTATCATTTTCAAATTTTGCTACAGTAGGACCCTACTGTTTTCCCTCAAAAAATAACTGTGAAAACTAAGGAGAATAATTGTTGAAATAAGGAAGAGTAACTGTTAAAAATGAAGAGAATAATTGTTGAGGAAAGTTACAATAACTGTTTAAGTTGAAAGGAAGTGAAATTACTGTCAAAACTGAAGGCAAGAACCGTCAAAACAAAGGAGAATTACTACTGAGCCTGGCAGCTTTACTGAAATGAGATGAAAATTGAGATTTGAGTGTAGGCAAGTATTTGTGCGTGTACAAATGCAATCTATGAGTGTGTGTGCGTATGAACAGTAAGAACACTTAGAAAAATATGCTCTACCTGATTGCAAAATGTTGAAAAGCTTGGTGAACATGTCTATGTAATTGGTTTATATAGTAGTCATTTGGTCAAAGAGTATTTTGGGTACTTCACTATTGCATCAGTGATAAATTTATGGGTATTTTTGTCATTTGTGTTGGTAGTAGGTGGGGGTTATATACATAATTTTCTTTTTTCTCTTTGGGCCTTAGGTGAAAATGAGTTGTTTTGTAATTGTTTGTCTAAGATAAAAGGCTTCTTTTTAATTGTTTGAAGTACAAGGACTAATATGAAAAGGTCTTTTTGCAAATCTGATTTTCTTCCTTAAAATATGTTTTTCCTAGTTATTTCTATTAATTCTGAATTCTATTTTCCTTTAATAAAATAATTACTAAAATCTTATGGAAATTGATAAATTGAATTTTTAAGTTGCATGAAATGATGAAAGGCTTATTTGAAATTGCTAAAAAAGAAAAATTTGGAAACCACGAGAAATATTGACATGCTAATAAGTGTAGGAGCATATGCTGAACTGATCAAGATAGCAGGGTGTGGTTTGAAAGAGAATTTAGGCTGTTACACGCTGTTACTAGCTACTATATATTTCTTTTTACTTCTCTTTTTATTTGAAAGTCTAAGAAACAGACTGTGGTGTCGCGTTCTAATGCTGAGACTGAATTTCGAGTTTTGACCACTACTATTACTACAGAGATTGTCTAACTTCGCTGATTACTGACTGATCTTAGGACGCCGTATTCAGCTCCTACCTCTCTTTTATGTGACAATAAAAGTGTCATTCGGGTTGTTAATGATCTAGTGAAGTATTAATTGACAAAATATATCGGTGCATGTGCTTCTTTTACTCGTTCTCATTGACAAAATATATCAATAGGATCACTTCATGATGTATCATCTAATTTTCAGATTGTTGATTTCTTCATAAAGGCTTAGACAAGAGTGTAACTTTAATTTCTTCTCTCCAAAATCCATATATGTGATCCTCCAGATTTGTTTTGAGTTTGAGTGGAGGTGTTATGATATATATGGATATTGCATATATATTGATGTATATATATGTAGATTTCTTATGTATATCATTAGGCTGTATTAGATATTTGGATTGATCCCTCAATACAAGGCATGAGATTATCCAATTCTAACATATCTGTTCTATTTCTGTCATTCTAATTTCTATATTAGTTTTTTATGCATTGGATCAAAATTAGTATGCTAAAGATTTTAGAAGTAAAAAACAAGCAGAGATCTCGAAACTTTACTTTTCAATCTGATTTTTCCTTTATGACAGATAATGACCAGGGTGCCGTTTCTCGGAATTTTCAAATCCCACTCTCCACCGGTAAACCTAGGAACCGGCAAACAACCAACCGGTTTACAATAACCAGCCGGTTTCTCGTCATATTCTGGTCCACTTTTTTGCTTTTTGTATTTTTCTTTGTATTCTCTCAAATTTTGTGGTTTCCTTATCTTGAGTGATTACTAGTTTCTATGATCCAGTAAAATAGCATGATTATACCCTTCATACTAGTCGATTTTGCAAACCTGATCTAGACCGAATTGCTAATACTCAATAGCAACCTATCTGTTATCAGCAGGAAACATAACCCTAATAATGATCACTTCAATATGCAAGGTGAACCTTTAAGTTTAAAGTTTTAACTGCACGACAAAAAAAATCGGGAGGATGAATTTTGGACTTAACTGCCATCATGTGAATTTTTAAGGTTTATGCTGTTTTTTCTTGGACTGCTCGAGATAATTGAACGTGAAGTTTATTTGATGATGTGTTTGTCTTCTTATGTATGGTTTTTCCGAATTTTTCTTGATGGGCAAGCCTTGTTCTCAGTGTGTTATATTTGCACTAAATTTTGGGTTTTAACTAGACACCCTTTCAAACCCATACCTTATATATCCATTGGACCTTTACTTTTAGCAATGCACATGATGCTAGCAAGTAGCAAGCTATGAGTACATGTGGCTTGTTTTATCATCATCCAGATATGGAGTTCTTGGTGACTTGCTATTAAATATATGCTACTTGGAATTATCACAGGTAATTCAATTTGGCTTATGGAATCATGTGATATTACCGAAGGTGCTTTGTGTGGACTCTACTTTTAATTCTGATTTCTTGAGCCAATCTTTCGGTTTGATGATAAAAATGCTAAAGGAGACTGATTGGCTTACGGTTTGTGAGATATATCATTTCTTTAGTACATTGCTGCTACTTATCTGATTGTTTCATTGCTGATTACGATTGTATGGAGTATTGTTCAAAATGGAATTTGTTTCATAATACTAGTGAGTTTCAGATGGTTTGTACATGTTATCCATTTCGTAGGTTAACAGCATTTTATTGTTTTCTGGGAGTAGAAGGCTTAGACTGCTTAGTGGTTTGCGGTGAATGTTTAGTAAAAGGGACTATCTTGGGGTAGTTAACCTCTGTATTTAACTATTTTGTTCCATTGACATCTCTACTCGCCAAATGCTTTTGTTATCTTGATAATGATGATGACATATTGATGATAACCTAGACATTGATAAACTGTGACATTTTTGGAATGCAACTTCAGCTCAAGTTGTATTCTCAAAAGAAGAAAACCTTGAGCTGAATTTGTTATTTGAATGATGTGCATCATACATTTCTTCACAGCTGTGCACTCATGTATGTATGCTTAAAAGGGTGTTACGCCAAGCTATGATTCTCATTTTCATTATACTTAAAGGGATGTTACAAAATATGCACTGTTTTAGCTCAAGCTTACGGATTCAGGTCATGTATCTGGGTATAGTTAACTTGCTTTCTTTTGTTAACTAATGAGTCCATTGTGGATCTCTAAACCTTAAATTGGTTTTTAATCTTTGGTATAGTTCATGCACCATGATATAATCAGTATTCATACATTCGGACAACATATGACCATTGCATTCTAACGATAAATCTAGAGTTTGAAAAGAATTTTACACCTAACCAAATTAGAATAATGGGTGCGATCTTTTTGGAACCATTGCTTTGGTTTATAATTAACTTGATTTCTTTTTGTTAACCAATGAGTCCATTTTCTTGAGCACAAAATTGGTGCAATAGGGCTTCCTAACTGGTAGAGTAGTAGACACTTTGAGTAAATTTCAACACTAGTCTCTAATAATACAAGAAATACAATTTTGTCTCACTTCTTTTAATTTTACACTAGAAATCTTAAATTGTGTACAAGAATTACAATCAAATCTTTATTCACTAAGTTTCACAAGTAGCCTTAATAGAAAATATTTAAAGAAATACTAACAACTAATAAATATATAAAAATTCAAAAAAGAATCAAATATCAAATAGATTCATAAAAATATTCTAAAACTGAAAAGTTATAAAAAAATAAAACTAATTATCACATGCATATATAAAAAAGAGTGCAATTCTCTCATTAGTTTTTATACCATGAAATTATAAAATACTTTTCTCCAAGGCATATTTATAAAAATAAAAAAGAATTTATTTCAAAATTTTTATAGAAGTAACAAAATATCGCATATCTTGCTAGCTGAGGTGGAGAGGCGATCAAGAAGGGAAATGGCGATCAAGAAGGGTCCTCCGGGTTTGATCCTTGTTTCCTCTTCTCTTGATAATTAGCTATTCTCTTTTGGATGCATCTTTCTCTTCAAGTGGATTTTGCGTTGGGTTCTCTGGTTTTCTTTTATTTTCAATGTTGGATTCATCGTTATTGGATTGGTCCGTTGGCCATGATTTTGACATTAAGGTCTTGAAATCTTTTGGTACGGGTATTAATCCTAATCCTAATTCTTTGAATGGGGAATTTTTCTGGTAGCATCCTGTGGAAGGGCCACGTTTAGACCGTGGAAATTCTCTTGGGCAATATACTTGCTGCAAATTTTGGTGGAGTGCCCAAAGATTTCAGGATTCTTCGTTTAACAGAGTTTGGTTTTCGCTTCTCAGTGGCTAATAAGGGGATAGGCCTGTCAATTTACGATAGTGACAAAATTATTCATAATAATTTTTTTGGTTTTCTTGTCACTTTGGAGGACAGAGGTCCTAATTGGAAGTAGGAATTTAAAATTTGGACTAAAGAACAGGAGGCAGAATGGATAACAGTTCAATCAAGGAAGAAGCATTCTTTGCCAATGTAGTTTCTTCTCATCGGAGCATTTCTTCTTCCTCCGGCTTTCAATCATAAAAGCAGTCGGTTTTTGAGCGAGTTCATTGTCCCTCGAAAAAAATCATTTCCTTCCGTTGCTTCGACAGAAAGACAATCAGTTTTCGATCGAGTTCAATTTCCTCGACAATCATTTTCGCAACGGATCTTACTGTTATTCTCGGAATTTCGAAACTTGCTTTAAGTATATTTCAAGGGGCCACATTAAAAGAGATTGCACTTCGGTAATCCGCTGTGATTTTTGCTTTAATTACGGGCACTTGCGTCATTTTTGTTTCAGAAGATATTAGAAATGGAAGGTTTATATTCCCAAGGAATCAAAACAATCAGCAAAGATACATTCCTTGCGCGCCAACTGCTACTTGTGGCAACGATAATGCTCTCATCAAGGGATAGGATTCATCCCTCTCAGGTAAAGGGAAAAAAGTATTACTTTTTTTTCTCCAGTTTTTCAGATTTCTTCTCCTTTTGCAGAACCTCGCCCCCCGGTTCGAGACGACGCTCCATCTTCCACTTCGCCACTCTTTCGCTTCCCCTCATCGCTTTAACTGCCGCCTGCTTCATACACTTCATGGCAAATTATTGGATTAATTTGGCGCCATTTCTGAGGGAGGGTATGGAAGAGATGGTGGTTCCGGCAGGCCCCTCAGATCATGGTGTGTCACCATTAAGAGTGAAGTTAATGAAGATACGTTGCTGGCCACACTAGCTCCTCAAGCAGCCTTCCCTATCCAGGTGATCCGTAACTATTTCCAGCAAGAACGTGGTATGCTTGTTCATGTCACACCTTCTGGTCTGGGTTTTCCTTCAGTTCGGTTTGCTTCGACTCTAGATAGGGATATAATGCTAGATGAAGGTTTGCATGTAACGGGTTATTTTTTTGTGTTCTTGACATGATGATAGTTTTAACTCAAGATGAAAAAGTTTTAATCAAGTGGTCTGGCTTATGCTTCTAATTTTCCCTCTGGATTTCTGGTCTGAGTATTCTCAGTAAAGCAATTTTCATCATTTGGTCAGCTTAGGGAATGAGATAGAGGCTACCAACATAATGGGGATAGATCACATGTGATGGTTATATGTCCGGTAACTGACTGAGATGATATTTCCCTATATATTGTGATTACAGAACCTAATGAAGCGCTTGGTCAGAGTTGGACAATTCAAGTTGTAATGTGCCATGCTCGTCACACTGGTGCACAAGAGGGAGATGAAGATGATCTTGAGGATCCTCATCCTCTTGTGAATAGAAATGCCAACCTTGATGATCCGATGCATGAAGACCATAATGATGAAGATGAGGCTGATGAGGGTGATGAACATCCAATAGGAGAAGGTGATCCAATCTGGGATGCCTTAGTACCACATCAACCTAAAATTTGGGATGCTTGGCCAATAGGAGACTATCCTCTTGAGTCATCCTCTTCAGAAGACCCTTTGTTGGATGCTGCAACCTCAACAATGACTATTCTTGTTTCAAAGAAACTGATCCCTCCTCGGGGTGATCATTTCCTGGCTTGGTGAACCTCCAATTGCATCTAAACACTTCCATTTGCTTGAGGTCATCTTGGTGTTTGTTTAATGAAGCTAGACTTTCCTTGAAGCATGGTTTTGTGCTTGCTCGCAGGAAAAGAAAGTCTGCCACTCCTCTAGTAGCTGCAGGGCTTAGAAGAAGTCCCAGATTGGCTGTAAAATTTAAAGGTTTCAAGCCTGGGACTGGAACCTCTTCAGGTGTCGCTCCTGAGCTACCTGGATAGCTGTTGCAAGCTCTTGGCATGGCATGCGGCATTCCTCCAAAGATGATCTCTATGGAGAAACTACGAGGACCTCTAATCAAATCGATAGATGATTAAAATGTTGCTTATCATATGCTGGAATAGGGTTTTTGCTATGGTCTGTTATCTTTTGCTAATGTGGCCTGTTCTTTTGAAACAATTTATTACTTGCATGACAACGTTTGTTGTTATGTATATACATGTATATATCCTAGTATATATGGTCAAATTGATCTTATTTAATCTCTGAGATCCAGTAGTCTCTTTGTACATATATATACTCGGGTCTAACCCCATGTATCCCCATTGGTCTCTATTCTAACATGGTATCAGAGTTAGAAATCTCTTAAATCTAGTTTCTTCCACCGACTAATCCTGGAGTTGGTCATCTTTGGCCAACTCCGGTCGCCGCCGTCGTCCTCTCCAACCCGCACCGCTGTCTCAACACTCGCGCGGTCCTTTTTCCTGTGCCATCCCCTCGCACTGTCCGCCGCCGCCATCTCTCCTGTGAGATCTGGCTAGATCGGGTTTGCCTCCGCTGCTTCAACGACCAGATCTGGCCATACAGACTTGATATTTTGATCAAAAATTATTCATTGTGATTGTAAGAAATCCTCCGAGAACATTCATTTGCATCTTTAGAGTTTCTTGGTGATTGTTGGAGGTCAAGAGAAGATCTCGCAACTTGTTAGTCTTGGTGATCGTGTTCACCTAGACGGTTCAGAGGCATGGTCGTTGATCTCTCCATTGATGAAGCTTGCTAGAGAGGCACAGCGTGTTTGTGAGAGGTTTGGTGCTAACCTTTCTGGAGAGGAGAAGGAGTAACCTTAGTGGACATTGAAGCGAGACTCGTTCTCTTGAGTGCTTCAACGAGGAGCAGAGAAGACCGGACGAGTCTTCGAGACATCAAGATACATCGTCGTGTTTGATTCTCTCTCTTATTTCACTTGTGCAATATATTGTTGATTTGATTCAGTTTATTTGCACTTAGCTCATTTAGGGTTTAATTGTGAAAAGTTTCTATTCATGAAAGTTTTTAAAAATATCATATTCGCCCTCATCTAGTCGGCATCCTCGATCTTACAAAATGCACTTACAGATGTGCAGTTTTGTCAGTTTCCCGAGCCCTATAAACAATCTTGTTGTTCTGTATACCTTCCCTTCATCACCGCCTCCCCCTAGCATGTCATATTTGTTACAAGAGACTAGACAAAACATCTTAAGCAACCGTTTTATTATAACAAATGAAATTTTTTTTGCGTACATAAGTTAAGTAAAGCTTCTCTTCCCGAACTGGTCGATGATTCATCAACGCCTCCCCCCAATGGGTTGATTATACTTTACTTATAACACAATTTTTTTTAAAGAGAAGAAAAACTTAGCAATCTAAGCATTAAAAGTGGCAATCGGATCGGGTCCTCCGGGTACACCTTCGACAGACCTGATACCCGAAAGTAAAACCCGGACCTAGACCCGAAGTTATTCGCGGGTACAAACACGTACCCATACCCGGACCCGAAATCACATTCACATACAACACATTATCAACATGGAAAATTGGAGTTTGAAACACAACACATTACACATAGAAGAATGAAAGTCTAAACTTGGCAAATTGCTAGAAATACATCACAATGGCCCACATATCATGATTTTTTAAAAAAAATTTAATTATTTCGGGTACCCACGGGTACAGATTGGACCCATACCCGAACCCAAAATTGAATACCCATGGGTCTAGTTTGAGACTCGGACCTGCACATATCGGGTCGAGTACCCAGACCCATGGGTATTTCTGCCATCCCTACCGTCGAGTATCGGGTATCGTCAAGCTTCGGGTATTGTCAAGATTCAGGTACCGTCGAGCATCAAGGTCCCGTCGAGCATCGGGTATCGTCGAGCATCAGGGTATCAACAAGCTTTAGGTATCATAGAGTATCAGGGTATCTCAAATATCAGGGGTATCGTCAAGCATCAGGGAACGGGGTATCATCGAGCATTGAGTATCGTCAAGCTTCAGGTATTGTCGAGCATCGGCTATCTTCAAAATATCGGGTATCATCAAGTATCAACTCTCTATTTCACCTGATTTGGATCTCGGATGAAAAAGATACCAAATTGTGAAGTTTTACTAGGAAATGAAATTAACATTGTCGTGGTATTACAAATACCCCGGCAGGTTTCTTTAGATGTGCGTAACACGTGTACAGCGGCGCGAGCTGACCGAGTGACGGTCACCTCCCGCCGAGCAACGCAGCAATTGACACGGTGGTTTTTATACAGGTTCAGGTCCCAGTGGGAGCTCTAGTCCTGTCGACACCATCCGGACGTAAGTCCGCTGGGGAGGTGCTCTCTTGGGGAGAGAGGTCTCCAAGGGAGTCTATTGTTTGAGTGTGTTGAAATGAATTAGAGTTAGTTACAAATGAGGTACAAGGGGGTATATATAGGCCCCAAAACATATAAAAGACCAAAAAACCCTAACTACGGCCGTTGGATCGAGGGGCGCTGGTGTCATTTCACCAGCCGAAAGGGTTGGATGCTTGACAAGTGTCCTTGTCAGCTCCCGAAGCACTCCTGCGGCCACCAGCACGTGACCTCGCATGCCCAGGATCGACCACACGAGGCGACTGGGACTTCCTCCGGGAGCTCTCCGATCTCCCGGTGAACCTCCGAGACCTGGGGACCCTCCAGGGCCCAGTGACCCTTCGGGGCCCAACGACCTTCCGGGGCCCCCGGTGACCCTCCGGCGCCCGAGGACCCTCCGGGACCCCCGGTAAACCTCCGGGAGTTCCCCCAACAAACATGAACAAAATTTGTGACTCCAATTAGCTGCACGAGCTAGTTGAACTCATGGGCGCGTAGCGGCATTGTCGGGCGAGGTGAGCAATAGTGTCGGCCATTGCTTGAGGTGCTTGTCCCCGATGCCTCTTGACACTGCTAAGGAGCCCTGCACTCGCCATGTTCCTCGGTAATTCACTACTAATCCACCCTGAAATTGCAAGGAGAAAGCACATAAGTCGCATAGTCAATTGCAGAAAAATGAAATATTCATGTTTGCTCAAAACTATCTAATTCCCTGATGAGCACAAGACAATTACTTTTCACAACCAAATAGCAAGACTTTTTCCACTGATTGGATAGGATTAGTATCACATTGCAACAACACCTAGTCTGCTTAGCTATAAATACGCCCTCCAAACTACAAATCACACACAAATTATGCAATAAAACTTGAAGCCTAGGACATGCATTACTCACTAAGTTCTCAATTATCTCTCTCTCGTCCTCACGGGAGGCCCGGTGATCGGAGGTGAGCGCCTCCGCCTTTCCCGCTCGACTCAAGACGGCTCGACAATCTCCGGCATTGGACACGACCAAGCCACCCTTCTGCAGCAAGGCGGTGACGCAGCATGCTCTCCCACTCTCCTCCCTCTTGAGGAACTCCTCGTCAGTCTTCAGGTAGCCCCTCTTCACCGCCCCCTCAATCTCACCACTGTCGCTGCTTTCCACCTTCTTCATCTCATCTGAAATGAACTTGGGCATGTGCTCGGAAGTGAACTCCACGGCGCTCTTCCCGCCATGGCCATCGAATACACCAAACAACGCCTGCGCAGTTGGATAAAATCGGGAAAGTTTAGTACTTTTAACAATTTTAGAGGAAACAACTGGAAATTTCCACTAACTTGAGTCCTGGATGCCAGAATTGAAGCATGATTTAAGGTTAACAACAAAACTCATACCAAAATTACGCAAATCGAACAGAAGAGTTGCATCGAGCTTACCACTTGGGGATCTCCGCCGAGAGCGACCTTGGCCACATGCCAGTCCTCCATCTCCACCCTTCTCCTCCCCTTCCCCCTTCGGCAGTACACCGCGAACTCTTCCCCCTCCTCCTCCACCTCGTTCCTTGGATGCGACTCCACTGCAGCTACCGTCGCCGCCGCGGCGGCAGCGGCCGCGGCGCCGGCCACCGGTAGCACGAGCGGCGCCGGACGCCGCCTCTTCAGCACCAACCCCGCAGGAGCGGAGGTGGTGGTCGCCGAGGCCGACTGGGGCGACGGCGAGGCCTCCCAGTGAGGATGGGTAGGAAGCAGGGGAGGAGCGGGGAACAGCTTTGAGATTCGAGCAAATTGTATGCTGTATAGCTGTTCCGTCGGTAAGGCTATCTCGAACAGGTTTGACTCTTGCTTGGCTCTTAAACAAAATATTTTCTACCACGTGTGCAAGAACTATCTTAAAACACCAAGTCTCCAACAGTTTGGCTCTTATTTGGCTCTTAACGTGGACCCCACACTCTTAACCACCAAACAAACACCAAGCAAGAGCCAAGCACTCTCTATATGATTTGACAATTATATATTCAACGAATTTGTATTAATTCATGAATTTCAATATTAGCAATATATTAATATATTACTTACAAAATTAAATTTGACATTTGCGACAAAAAAATAAATTCGACATTTTGGATTTAACAATTGTACTTGACAAAAAATTAATAGATATTAAAATTCAAATAGTGGTACATGACATCATTGCGAAATACACTAAAATTAAATTTGGAAATAAATGCCTACTATAAAATTCGATAAGATACTACTCGTTGGTGTTTCCTCCGAAACGTTGCCAAATATGCACGATCAAGTATCTTTTTAGTTGTGTGTGTAGGTTGAGCACGAATAGTAGCATTTCTTTGAAGTACATCTTCGAATAAAGGCGTACGCCCAGTGTGGATCACAGGCGGTACTACCGTGGATGTGCCCGGATGATCATTGTAGTCATAGTTCTCGGCATTGTCACCGTGCTCGTTCTCTATGATCATGTTGTGTAAGATGACACAAGCCCGCATGATCTTCACGAGGGTTGATTGTTGCCAAAATCGTGTCGCACCGTGCACAATGGCAAACCGAGACTGTAGAACTCCGAAAGCACGCTCAACATCTTTTCTCGCTCCTTCTTGGTGTTGCGCAAACAACCGATCTTTCACCATCTGTGGGAGCGGTATCGTCTTCACAAAGACAGCCCACTCCGGGTATATACCATCGGCGAGATAATACATCATGTTATACTGTCGGCCCTTGCCAGAGTACTGAACATGAGGAGCCCGCCCTTTCACCACATCGGTGAATAAGGGCAATTGGTTTAGCAAATTAATGTCATTGTTGGAGCCTGCAACACAAAAAAACATGCCATATCCATAGATCATACGAAGCTACCGCTTCAAGTATTATCGTCGGGACTCCATAGTCTCCACGAGTGAATTGACCCTTCCATGCTACAGGGCAATTTTTCCATTCCCAGTGCATGCAATCAATTCTTCCCAGCATACCCGGAAAGCCACGAGACTCTCCTTGTTGCAATAAGCGTTGGATATCCTCGACGGTGGGGCTGCGAAGATATTGGTCACCAAATATGTCGATAACACCTGCACGAAGTTCTCCAAGCATTGAATCGTCGTGGATTCCCCAATCCGCACATACTTACCGACGGCATCGGTGGGGCCACCGTACGTGAGCATACGTATTGCTGCGGTACACTTCTGTAAAGGGGAGAGTCCACGGCGATTAGTGGCATCCCTTCTTTCGGTGAAGTAGGGGGACCACCCACCTAGAGCTTCGATAATGTGGAGAAAGAGGGGTTTCTCCATCCGAAAATGGCGGCGGAAGATATTGTTAGGGTAGACGGAATATTCGAAGAAGTAGTCCGTGACGAGCTGTTGATGCCCCTCTTCGCGGTCTCTCTCAACATATCTCCTATTACTGCTTCAGCGGCGTCCACGGGATGACGAAGCATTGAGTTGAGCGTAAAGACCAACGATAATACGATCTTCCTCATCCTCCTCCTCCTCCTCTACGAATTCCACCAAGAAATCCTCAATTTGGTTCATGGCATCCTCCTCGGAGCTATGTGTGCTCGAATTAGAGCTAGATGACATTTTGTGAGTGGCTACTGAAACTGAGTTTCTCAAGAGCTGCACCGTTTGAGAAGATAGCTAGATTGTGATAAGAAACTTTGTAGATAGGGTGAATATATAGACAAAGAGTCCAATGGCTAGTTTGTAACGTCTGTATTCCAACGGATATATTCTGACGGCGATTTTCCAACGACTACTTTGCAACGGCTATATTCAACGGCAATTTTTCAATGGCTATTTTGCAACTGCTATATCCTAACGGCTAGTTTTCATGGTTGGATACCAAAGTAAATTTAAATAGAGAATTATATATAGATTAATAACGGAGGATACATGGTTGGCTACAAGAGATAATGCAAAAATAAAATAACTAATCGTCGGCGGCATTAAGTTTCTCTCTCAGAATCTTCATCTCGGCATCGTACTCCGCTTTTTGTGCATCGTCGAAGATGGATTTGTCGAGACCCATCATTTTCTAGTACGCCTTATATAAGGCGGACTTTCCTTCGACTTTGCATCATTGCGCAAGTTATCCGACATACGGACTACGTCCTTCCCCTTGTCGGCCCAGTCAGGTTGATTTTGGATGAAGACATCGAGATCCGCTCTCATTGCCGCCGTAGAATCCTGCGAGCCATCGACCTTTCCCTTACCCTTGCGCCTCGCCTTAGCAGTGTCTCGTCCTTCCGGTCGTGTCTCCGCTGGTGGCATGTCATCGTTGTTGGACGATGAAGTGTAGGTGCCTGACTCGAACAATCTGCTTCTTTTGTTGGGAGCATCAACATAAGCTACAGACCACTTAGGTTGACCGCGAACCGCCGTCCACCAATGATCCAAGACGAATGGATGACTCATCTCTATCTTGTACATCTCACGGGTCTGCGCCATAAGTTGGTCATCCGAACGACTGTTGGCATAGATTTCTTTCAGTCGGAGCCAAACACCGTTGAATTGGACCACCCTTTTGTTACTTCGTTGCCAGTGATCCTTACAGTGTTTGGTCTCCCTTCTCTTGCTTGTCGGCACCGTTTCGTTGTGTGCCGCAGCAACTTTGGCCCAATACATATCGCACTTCCTATTATTTCCATCAATAGGATCGAGCGAATTGTTGAGCCATGAACTAATCTGCATTTGTCGAAAAAAATTGAATACTGAAGTCGTGCGTAAATACATTGCCCTACTCTTGTATGGAAATCAAATTATTACCAGTTTTATGTCGTCGTCAGTGGTCCACGGTAAGCGCTTCGGCTTTCGGCTAGCGTCCACAGCATCAGCGGTGTTGTTTTCAGTGATGGTGACTCGGGCCGCCATATCGGCTGGAGCAGAATTTGGAGTACCGTTGTCGAAGACAGACGTAGAGTGTGGTTGAGGTGGAGAAAACTGCGGACAGGTCGGTGGCATACCGACAAAATGAAAATTCTGGCTATACTGTGGAGGCGGCGTATTTGCGTGGCCGTGTGGTGCATAAGGACGGTAATTCGGTCGATACGGATGGTAATTTGGTGGATATGGATGGTAGTTTGGGGGATATTGTGGCTGCGAAAAACCGGGTTGCTGTTGGTTGTTTGGGCTTTCAGTGTTTTTGCCGGGAGAATAGGATGAACCAAGCCAATTAATGAAACCACCCGGTGCATTAGAATCCATATCGGATTTTTCAAAAATTAGCTAACAATTTGGAAAGGCTTTTGTTGTAGATTGCTTGAGAATTTTGTGTGAAAATGGCTCAAGAATATGCCCATTATATAGGAGAGGGCTGCCAAATTTTTCTGTGATTTTTGAGAATATTTTTGAAATTTTTTGGAATTTTTTATGATTTTTTAAGCCTAAATAACATTAAAAAATTCACTAACGGCTATTTTCTAACAGCTATATCCCAACTACCATTTTTTGTGACACTGACAGGTGGGCTACAGTAAAAAAACTCCTCAACGGTCATTTTCTAGGGTTATCGTGGCTTACATGTGGGCCCAATGAAGGTGGACCCCACCTGTCATTCTTTGTGGCATTAAAACCGGCATACACAATAAAAATTGTGATTTAAACTAATTCCAACGGCTAGTTTCACCCTCATTTCGTTGACATGTGGGCCCTACAACGCTTGCACCCATCAGTCATTGACTGGAGTACGCCGCGTGCGTGTCGCTGTACTCACCGAGGCAGTGCACTCACGCGTTTTACGAAACAGGTGGGCCCCACTCCGTTCGAAGTCAGTGCGACGCGAAATTAATATACACTAGAACTGACGCGTGGGGACAAAAATAATTGGGACCCATTTGTCGGCGTCGTGGGTTGAGATTTGCTCGGTTCACGTGCACACTGACGGGCACGAGACTCGTTGTCGTGGGACCCACGTATTTTATTTCGCCGACACTGGAACCTAGCACACCGTGTATGACTTGTGGGCCTTTTCAATTTTTAGACCCACCTGTCAGTTGTAGGTTTTGCGGGTAAGATTTGCCGGTGTATTTCTCGGTGGGGCCCGCAAAACGCGTTTGCTCGCGTCTCCTTCTCCTCCAACGCCGACGTTGCGCTCGTCGTTTCCTCGCCGTTCGCTTGCCTCGTCCCTAGCACACGGGCGTCCTATCGCGCCGAGCAACTGGCAAGCATCCCTCCACCTCCGTCGATGCGCGCCGCCGCTACCGTCCGTTGGAGTTCACCTAAGCCAGGGAACGGTATCCCGTTTTCTAGTCTTTCTCCCGTTTACGTGGGCTGACAGCGAGGCTTCGCTGGTCCGATACGTCAACAAGCAGACCATGTAGGCGGCTTGGCTTGAGCGCTCAAGGTTGGCCCATTTACGGCCCTAATTTCAACAATACAAATCAAAATAATTTTCAAACCGAGTATCGATTCGTTATCTGTTTGAAACGTGGTATTTCTTACGGAAAACAGAAGAATAACTACCATACATCAATTTCATCTTGACAATAATATCTATTTCATAGAAGATATAAAAAAAGTATTAGTGTGACAAAGCAAAGGTAATAGTGGAAATGCCATATATTCTGGTAGGTAAAATGAAATGTACAGCACATTTATGTTCAAATGTTACGATAGTTCATGGCCGATGTTATAGTGCATATTTTTGGTAACAGTAGTGGGATGAATAGGTTGGAAGTCGAACATTCACGTAGCTAAAAACAATATGTTCCACGCGTAACTTTCTAGTTCACAGGCAATATTGACCCATGCAAACAAAATGCGTCGATCCTATTTCATTATATCCCTGAAAGCATCCACAATGTTAAGGTTCATTCAAAGGATCCTACATGGTAAAGGTTCACTCAAAGGATCCCAGCTTACCATGTAGGAGAGGCCGAGAGGGTCATGCTTCCACAAAACTCTCACCATGTTTAGACCCACTAGTAGGACCCACATGAAAATAAAAAATGAAATACTAACAGGCCATGCGTCATCTGTCTCTTGAGCCTTCCCCGTCCCACCCCTCTCTCTCCACTCTCCAATGGTGGCAACGACCTTAGCAACAGTGGCGACAACGACATCGGCAAGAGAGGGCTCGGGGTATGGCGCAGGTGGGTGGGGGAGCTCGAATCCAGCACATGCAAGAGGGGATTCAACAACGAGAACAGAGGGCTTGGGACACTATGATGGGTTCGGGAGTAGTGACGGCGAGGTCGGACGGGGGGCAGATCCGACATGCACGGGGTCTGGAGCGGTGGCGACGAGGTCGAAAGCATGGATCCCATGGCTGCGAGGGCAATAGCAACATAGACTAGCGTTTGAGGAGGAGACGGCGATGGCATGGATCCGGTAGTGGCGAGGGCGACAGGCAAAGCTCAGGTCCGACGGGCTCAACGGCGAGGGCTCGACTCCGGTGCTGATAAGTGGGCCCAGATTCGCTAGGACCCGTGTTTCGTGAGGACTTGGTTCCTTCTCTAGCCCCGAATCAATTTTTCGCCAATGTTTGGCACCAGTGCCCTCCTCTTCTCTCTCCTGCTAAGGCCCCCTTCGACGCTGCAAATGCTCTGATGTCGCCCCACCCGTCCTCGGTATCGGACTTTCTTGAGCAAGCCTCGTCCTACACTCCTAGGCCACGTCGAATGGGCCGAAAAGGTGACCATAACCTTCAGTCCAAGAGGGTCTATGAGGTCATGTATGCTTAGAGAGATGCTAATTACATAAAAAACGATTTTTATTTGTTACATAGGATAGCATAGGTGCTTACGATAGGAAATGAATGCTTAAGTTTCTATCCGTGCTTGGCAATTACTTACACCTATTTTCTTACTCGCTACTTCGAATGATGCTTGAATTCTCACAATGAGCAGCTAGTACAGGGCACTGTTGCATTGTGGCTCACATCAACTTGTGTGGGTGCTAACAAAGACAGTTACGATATCTAAGCACATAAATCCACTTAATTAGTACATCGGAGGAAAGAGTTTGAATGCATGTGCTTAATTACTGATGTGATGATATATGCTCTCATCTCTTTAATCACCTGTGCATAAGCATCTTGCATATCACCCGTGCATAAGCATCTTGCATTGTACACATCTAATCCCCTGGGAATTCGAAGAGAAAACCTCTAATCGATACAGTACCAGTGCGTACAACTATGGGTTCTGCTGGATCTCTGGCCCAAAGATCAAGCTCACTACCGAAGTCTCCGAGCATCCGGTGCACCATGAGCAACCAGACGAAGGTGAGCAGCTCCCCGCCCATGCTCAGCCGCCGGGCGTGCTCCTCCGCGCGGGACTTGCCGGCTGCGTAGACGAGCAGCGGCACCCACATGCTCACCACCTCTTTCAGCGCCGCGCCCAGATCCTGCCCCTGCTGCAGCAGCGCGCCCTGCGCCTCCTGGAAGAGTTTAACCGTCAGCCCAAACGCATCCGTCTCGCCGCCATCTGCTAGTGCTGCAAGAAACTGTTCCTTGCTCGAGGCGGAGCGGGCCTTGACACTCTCCATGGCTCCCGCCAGTAGATCCTGCACGTTGCTGCCGACGGGCAGCATGGCGGGGTGCACCGCCAGCAGGTAGAACATGTAGTCAGATATCCCCTTGCACGTGTCCACAAGGCCTCGTGTCTCCTCAGTGACCATCGGCACCCCCTTGTGCAGGAACAGGTCCGTGAAGACGTGCAGAAAGAGCAGTGCCTGCGCAAAATCGTTCCTGATAATCTCCCGAAACGACGGGCAAGATGATAAGCTCGTCGGCGGCGCATGAAACGGGACGCGGGACGCCGGTTGGAGATCTCCCAGGAACGTGCTGATGGTGTCCTTCATCCCCGTCGTGACCTCGGCGTGCTTGGCGTGCTGTATGTTGCTCCACAGCTGCTTGGCTCCAACTAGGCTCATTACCTTAGTGATCAGTGTGGACGACGCCCTTGGCTTGCTAGGGATGCACGAGCTCAGGAAGTTGTACTGCCCCATGGAATTCGACCACCATGGCCTTGTCTGCAGCCGCGCACACGCAGACACGGACCAGGCCACACGAGCAAGCGTGTGGCACTGTCGACCTTCCAAGAACGCCCATGTCCTTGGTGACATCATCACTGAGAATATTGCACAGACTTCTAGACAAAAGGCTCCTGTAAACAGCGCATAGGTTATTGCAATATCAGCTCTGCTGTAACCACCTCTATGCTTGCTGAAACTTATCAGCGTCATGAAAAGCACTAGAGCAACCATTGTGGAGATGAAAGAGACACACCGGAGTATGGCGCCAGGCAATGTCTGAACTACCTTCGCCTTCGTGTAGAGTTCATCGTACATCATGCCCAGCTCGATCTCTACAATCTTGAAGTGTAGCTCTCCATCCTCAAGCCCCTCAAACGATACATTGTTCGTTAGTTTCTCTGAAGCGTCTTCGTCTAACTGGTGGAGTTTGCGCCCAGCAAACACATCCCGGACGCCAGTCTCAGAGCAAAGAGCACACTTGACAATTTTGGAATATTGCAGATTGGCTTCAGCTCCTCCCAGCCGGACTACTTGCTTCACTACTTCATTGCCGGCGGTTGAGCTCCTAAGGGCATTCTGGCTCCCACTCTTGAGCGCCCATGTCCTCTCCCCGTACTTGATGATCCCAGCGACAAATACAAAGACGGCAGGTATCGCAAGTCGGTCAGCTGGCATCGACTTCCAAAATACATACAAAGCCAGCCAAACTTGGGCTAGCAAATTCAGCAAGTGTCTCAACCACAGCTCATTGTCCTCGATGGAGAAGGCAGTCACAGTGTCTTGACCACCAAGGTGGATAAGGAGGAAAGGTGCCCAGAAAAAGGTGAGCTGGTTGGTCTGGCTGCGCATTGCTTGTCCTTCATCACCGTTGGTAGTGGTAGATACATGCCTCGAGAGGTAGCCGAGTGCATAGACTGCAACAAGGTCGGCTAACAGGTAGGCCAACCATATTGGAAACCTGACCAACATCTTATGGCCATTGCGTCGCCGCATGGCGCCAACGAAGAACAGAAATATTTGCAAGACAAAGCTTAGTAGCACATAGAGCTGGATTTCCCAATCACTCCAAAGTTGCACAATGATCTTTGCTGAAGATTCGGCCATGCCTCTTCAACTCTGTTCATTTGGAACTACACACCAGCGGGTCCTAAATGTGGTAAATAATGCGGCCTTAGCAAATATTTCGAATTAACACTAGATTTAGTTAAGATCAATAAAGAAAATTCCAATAGAAATAAAATGACAAGGGCATTATAAATTATCTAAAATTACAGGTAAATTTCTCAAGTCATTTAAACAGGAAATCATGCCATAAATCACAGTAAAAATGACCAAACCAATTTGCTCTCGTGTGCCGGGGTGTATCCTCGCCACTATTGCCCTACTCCATTCACCGACCAAATGTGACGGTTTACATGAACATGCTTTGAGCTTTACCAATTACCAAAATTAAGAACTAACAATTTAATACGACAAGTAAAGATTGCTCTAACAGGAAATAAAGCAAGCGATTAGCCTACTACAAGTAATAAGTTTATCGATGAAAATGATCACACAAATAGCTCAGAAGCCAAGCTTATGACTCTAAATTGTCACACTAATCTCAGAATGCACTATATCCTCACAGAGCGATCGCACGTCCAGAATCTATGGCGCAATTCACCCAGCACTAGTGCTAGTCGAATCAAAGATAGATACAAAATGACATTGCTCGCGTAGCTAGCACACAAGCACGATAGAGAAATTAAGAGCAAAAGGAACTCACTGAGCCGTTGGCACTCGAAGCCACCGAGAAGAAGCATAGGCAAGGTATGTCACAATACCCAAACCAGAGTCACACGCACATTGCACGCGGTTGTGCACAGCCGCAAGGAAAAAGGTGCAGATCGGATGGGCGCCATGGGCTGCAGCTCGTGCTCGCCCGACAGACCAGCCGGTCTGACGTGTGCCGCCGCCGCCGCACCTCTGCTCCCGGTGGCGCCGCGAGCCAGCTGCTCTCACAGCTCCGCTGCCGAGTGCAGCCAGAGCTAGGCTAGGAGTTTGCAGAGCTGCTGCGCTTCGTCGGACGACGCCATTGCCAAAAACGAACACCGCTGCCACCACAAAGGGAAGGACGGAGGAGGTGAGCTAAATGGGAGAAGGTTAGAATCGAGAGTGACTGTGAGATCTACTATGTTCAGTTTTGTTTTTCCTTTATTAAAGGAACTATATTCAGCCTTTTTTTATTTAAAGGAACTACATTCAGCTTTAGATGTCAACTTTTGTCAGCAATTTTTTAATATAAAATCAAAAATTAAGTCACTTATATCATTAAACCTGGGTCTAGAGGAACCAAACTGGCCTTCTGCTTCTTAAAAAAACGGAGAATATTTTTCCCGTCCAACTCCCTTGCACATTTAAGAAAATTTTTACTACAAAGAATGTTGGATTTCATTCCACCCGCGGTTGGGAATTACTAATTCGTTGGGTCAACGATGACGATGCAAACTTGACGAGGGGCCTTTAGTGACTCAGCTGCTAACCGCCATCACGTTCGAATTAAAATACTAAAAATTCACACATTAATCGCAGGAAAAAAAGGTAAAGATCTAGTTATACATCTGTGTGGACCCAAGTTATCTCTGCTTAGATTAAAGAAAGAGTCCATGTCAAGTACAATAGGCACGTACCAAAGTTGTAATTTATTATATTAAAAGAAACTGTTCATATCAACTACAATAAAAAATAGCTGAAATTCACAATAAATAATAACAGAAATATTAACAATTTGATTTTCATATGAACTTAAAAGTAAGACTAAAATTTGAAATAAATATTAAATATAATTTGTAGTTGGATTTATACACAAATCCTAACCTAAAACTGAAATTAAAATTAACAATTTGATTTTCATACGAACTTAAAAGTAAATCCAAAATTTGTACACAAATCCTAATCTAAAACTAAAATTTAGAATAGAAAAAAATAAAATAAAATAAGCAATTTGATCTTTGTATGGAAAATCTGCACATCAATTACAGTGGGTCCATAATATAATACTGTACACATGTCCTAACCTAAATATGAAATCTGTTATATTATTAAAGCAGGGCAAAGGGAGCCACCTCGTTCGCTCTGTTAAAAAATCCCGCATTAATCAGAGAAAAAAGCTACACCATCAATTATAACGGGTCTATATTATAACATTATAGATCTATTTGATTATAAACGAAATTTGTTTTAAATAAAATATTAATTATCTATTTAATTAAAACAAATTAATATGATGTTTAAAAGAGTTGGAGTACGGTAATATTAGAAGTTTGTTCGGATACTAATCCTGTCTGCAGGCTTCTAGCCGAATTGGAGTTTATCTCTACACTCCATCAGCTCTATATATAGAACCCCCGTCTCTCATAACTACGCTGATACAAATCGAAAGCTCCGGGGAGGAGACGCCTACGTGTTGTTACAGATCGGAACGCCCTAAAGATTAGAAGACCGAAGAGCAGACGACTTGGAGGCGACGAGTAGTCGACGGGAACGTAGGGAGAAGACATGTGTGCCCGCCATTACTGCAGATCGAAAGCCCGAGGAGGAAATGCCTATGCGCTATTGCAGATTGGAACGCAACGGAGATTAGAAACCCGAAGAGCAGACGGCTCGGAGAGGGTGAGAAGCAGTCGACGCAAGCGTAGGGAGGAGACGTGCGCCCGCTGTTGCTTTGTATCTGACCAAGGAAAAAGCAATATGAAAAAGAAAAAAGATGCATGGGTTCCAAAAGAAATTTTTGTACGGATATCACAGAATAAAAAAATAATTTTAAAAATAACGCTTAATAAAAAAAAATTACAAAACTGACTTCAGTCGCCATTCCAGATGGCGATTTATGGCATTTCGCCTTCAGTCGCCATCTGGAATGGCGACTGAATGCCACGTAGCTTCAGTCGCCATCCAGGATGGCGACTGAAGGCCGAAAATGTGTTTTTTTCAAAAAAATTCTTGACAATTGTGTTTCTTTTAAAAAAAACAATAAAAATTGTATTTTTTCTTAAAATAACATTCAAATTTGTGTTTTTTTTAAAATTAGCATTCAAATTGTGTTATTTTTTAAAAATAACATTCAAATTTGTGTTCTGTTTAAAGTTAACATTGAAATCTGTGTTATGTTTAAAATTAGCATTCAAATTTGTGTTTTTTTTAAAATTAACATTCAAAATTGTGGTTTTTTTAAATTAGCATTCAAATTTGTGTTTTTTTTAAAATTAACATTCAAAATTGTGGTTTTTGTAAATTAGCATTCAAATTTGTGTTCTGTTTAAAATTAACATTCAAATTTGTTTTATGTTTAAAATTAGCATTCAAATTAGTGTTTTTTTTAAAATTAACATTCAAAATTATGGTTTTTTTAAATTAGCATTCAAATTAGTTTTTTTTTAAATTAACATTCAAAATTGTGGTTTTTTTTAAATTAGCATTCAAATTAGTTTTTTTTTAAAATTAACATTCAAAATTGTGGTTTTTTTAAATTAGCATTCAAATTTGTGTTTTTTTTGAAATTATCATTCAAATTGGGTGATTTTTTAAAAATAACATTCAAATTTGTGTTCTATTTAAAATTAACATTGAAATTTGTGTTTTTTTTAAAATAACTTTCAAATTTGTGTTTTTTTAAAAATTAGCATTCAAATTAGTGTTTTTTTTAAAATTAGCATTCGAATTTCGTGGTTGGTTCAATCTGTCGAGTATGATGTTCCCAAAAACGAAAATGATCATAAAAAAATAGTGAAAACATGAGAATACTAATATAAACCAAAATAGTACAACCATGAGAATCGATATAATGTTCCATAAAAGGAGAACATAAAAAAAAACTACTGTCGGCCCCTCTTCGGACGATGGCTCCGGTCGCGCTGAAACGGCGATGGCGAATAGGTGCTGCGCGGATGCACTGTCCTCTGCGAGGGCTGTCGACCGGGAGGCTGAGCACTCGGGTCCTGCGACGGTGGAGGTGCCTCACCAAGCTGCGAAGATGCCAACTGATGTTGGCTCTGATCAGCGTCGTCTCTCATCTGCATCATATCGGCATACTGAGCATACGATGGGTCGCGGACCACCTGGGGGTCGGCACGGACCGACTGACGAGGAATGTATGGTGGGTGCCTAGCAGGAGACCGAAGCGGACCAGCCGACGGGATAGGCACCGTATGCTCAGACATAGCAATGTACTCGTCGTCTGAGTCGAACGTGACGTCGAAGCCCAATCCAGAATCGGAAGTGTGTGCAGAAGGGGGCACTCGGGGACCCTCAGAGATCCGTACACCACCACGCGACGAGAAGTCCACGTGAGGTGCAACACCTGTACGGTACGAGCGAGCCGGGGGCCCACCGAGATAAATGGGTGCGGCAACGGCCGTACCTGAAGGGCCGGCTGTGTCGGGATGAGGAGCGGCTGAGTGCGACGGCATATGACTGGGTCGGGCCCGTGGACGTGGAGGTGCAACAAAAGTCGACGAAGTGGAGGCACTCTCAAGGGTCAGCTGCGAGGCGAGTCGGTCGACGTAGGCGACGGCCCTCTCGTACTCGTCGGGCGTGATAGGCATACCTGCTTGCCTCCGCTGGACTAGTGGCCGTGTCACGGAACTGATCGCACGGATGCCGTCAGCCTGCAAGACGGTAAGACAATGGGAGGCAGAAATAAAAATAACAAGTAGGTCATGGGCTGGCGGCATGTACCTGGCGGTGTACCCGAGATGCGTGATGTCGGTCGTATGTCTGATGCACGCTCGGAGCAGGCACGTCTGCAGGCGCCGGAGGTGGCGGGGCAATGCGAGCTGCGGTGCGAGGGAGGTACCATCGGAGGTAGTTGCCGTATGTCGTGGAATCGTACGCCCTCTCCTCACGCACGACATCTATCGCTGCTGTCTGCTCCCAGCGACGAGTGTAAGGAGACTGTCGGTCCTGCCAATTGACAACCTTCTTGCCCTTGCGACTCTGCCTGCAAAAAAAACAAAAGTGTTCAGTTATTTCACAGAGCGAAAACACTATGCGCAGAGATAATGGAGAACTTACTCGTGCTGGTCATGCGACAAACGATGCGGGGCGTCTGGAGGAGGGATCGTCTGGAATAAGCCAAACTGGCGCATCACCCTCCACGGAGCGTACACCTCCAACATATGGCTGAAGACAAGAATACAGCGGGTGAGCCATAAATCCCGGTCCTCGATACACACCACAGAGATCGCGCCGCCGGCTGTGCTCTCGATATAGCTCGTCGTCCAAACCCTCCATATAACACGAGCCGGATGCAACAACTCCAACTCGCCACTGTACGCACTGTAGCATGCATGCACCTGAACTGTGGCCCACTGCAGCTCATGTTGCAACCAGCGATCCCCCATGGTAGGGCGATCGATCTCATCCTCTGCATCCCTAGGCGGGTGCCCCTCCGGAAGTGCAACGGGCGTGTCAGTGATGAGCGGTCGTCCGACAGGTATGTGCTCGTACGACCACAGCAAAAGAAGCAGAGGAGATCCGGCCATGTTCGCCGCTCGGGCACGCCGAACGCAGGCGTCACACAATCCTCGATACGTCGCACAGAGAACCGCTGACCCCCAGCTGATGCGTGGGATCTGATCGATCGGCGTGTCCGCGAGCATCTGCGCCAGTGGAACAAGCCAACGATCCACTGTGTCGCCGTGAGTGCCTGTAGAAAAGCAAAAAAATAGGAATTAAATTCAACAAGAGAATAGAAATAGCTGTGCCTATAACATGTTTAAGCATACCAGTGAACATGAAGCCCCCGAACAAGTGCAGCAAATACGCCTCGAAGTGTCGGCTCACAGTCCACTCATCTGCATCTGCTGGGCACGTCCTGAAGTGAACAAGCCAAGTTGCAGGAACTCCGACGTCGTGCTGGAAGGGCTCCTGGCCCAGAGGTAGTGGATGAAACCTCTCGGCGAGCATGCCGTCCCATCCAGCGGGAGTGGGTGGTGGTACCCAGGCCTGCCCGCGAATCGGGAGTCCGAACAACATGGCCACATCCTCCAGGGTAATGGTCATCTCCCCCCACCGGAAGTGAAATGTGTGCGTCTCGGGTCTCCACCTGTCCACCAGAGCAGAGACGAGTGATCGGTCGTGCCTGAAAGTCTCCAGTCTGGTGATCATCCTGCTAAAAGGAAGCAGCCCCGCCGCCCTCAGCCGTGTGATGTATCTCCCGTCGAGAGGCCAAGACGTGCCGGACGATCGCAGGCGGAATGGCTGAAGCTCCTCTCCGGATCGCACCGCTCGAGACCGATGACGACCATCGTAGTACTGATTGAGTAACTCAGGAAACTGTGGACGAGGGTGAGCCATGCCTGCAAACAAGAACATTAGGTTAGTACATCATCAAATACACAGCAAGAACGAATAAGTGTTGCACAACATTACTCAGTCATGTTCGACTAGGTCCGGATGCATCAGGACATGTCCTCCTCGTGTGGCCGGGCTGTCGGCAAATGGCACACTTTCGTAGCTCATCGCGTTCTGCGTTATCCATGTCATTGCCAATTCGCATTTTCCGCCGTCGTCCAGGGCCTTTCCGCTCCAAGTGCGGTGGTGGAACATATCGGATCTCGCCTGCCCTACACGACCGATCTCTGTAGTGCTGCTGAGTCCCCCAAATCTCAAAGTCTGCAGTCCATGTCTCGGCAAGGTACCGTGAACCATAGTAAACTGAGAGGTACATCTCGCTCGACTTGTTGTCGTGCGCACACGCGGCCATCACATGAGAGCACGGTTTATGCAATAGAGTTGGCTTGTTACAAGTGCACTTGACACCGTCTTCAAATGTGACTCCTTGCCTCTTGATTTGTAGCATGTATCCACCTCCCACGTTCTTACTGCGCAGATAAACGACCCAACTTTGCCTTCTACTGTTAGGAATGCACTCGACTGAGTGTTTCTGAGCCGCCGCGGCTTTCATTTCTAAGTACCTTTGTACTTCATGAGGAAATTTTGGTGGTGTCACTCGAAGCAATGCTCTTGCAGCTGTACCTCTCTCGTAGAAGTATTTGGCCGTGCGATGCCATGTAAATTCCACAATTCCAGTGAGCGGCAGACCTCGCACCCCCCTCAACACAAAATTGTATACCTCCGCCATGTTAGTTGTCATTACGCCATATCTGGCACCTCCCTCATCGTGCAATAGAGACCACTTCTCAGGAGCTTTGTCACTGATCCATTCACTAAATTTCTTTGGCCTTGATCTTCGGGTGCGTCGTCTCGCCACATCTGTAGTCTCCGTGACATTTTCTTCATCTTCTGGATGTTGTGAACTGCTTGCCTCTGACCTTTGGGATTTACCTAGATCTGAAGTTTCTTGTTCTAACTCGTCCCAAAGTTTTTGGAACTTATGGCTTTGGTTCTGATCGCACAACCACTTGAACTTCTTCATAAGCCGTGCACTCTTGTAGTCTGTGAAGAAGTTCGCCGCAAGGTGTCGTTTACACCACCGACTGATCAAGTCATTCCAGCTGTACTGCGGGTTCTCAATGGACAACATGAACTCAATGGCACTTAACAGACCCTTGTGTCTATCATGGATTATACATACATTCCGTCTGTCTTTCACGACTGTTTGTTTTAGGTTTGCAAGGAACCATACCCAGCTGTCTGTACTCTCTCCTTCCACTAAGGCGTACGCCATGGGAAGTAGCTGGTTGTTTGCATCTGCAGCAACTGCTGTCATCAGAGTTCCCTTGTACTTCCCAGTTAGAAATGTGCCATCCACGCAAAGTATTGGCCGCATGTACTTGAACACAGAGATTACTTGACCAAATGACCAGAATATACGCTCCATATACTCAGCTCCAGGAACTATCTCACCATTTCTGCCGACAACTGGGCTATGGACCATATCCATCACAGTGCCAGGGTTGGTGTCAACGATTTGTTGGATCAATCTGGGCACATAGTTATATGAATCATAGAAAGATCCAAATAACATCTCAAGACCAAGTTGCTTGGCTCTCCATGCCTTCCCATATTGAATGATGTACCCAAATGTGTCATTGATCTGGCTAACAATTTGTTTTGGTGGCATATCAAGATTTGCATGAAGGTTCGACAAAATTACACGTGCCACAAATGCGGAGGACATATTTCTATGACTCTGTGATACTTCTGTCACCGAACAGTCGTGTTCGGTGATCCTGGAAACAATGAAGTGCTCATTGTCCCTGTACCGAGCAATACGAACATAAAATCGACATCCTTCCACCTTGCACTTCACTGCGTACAGTCGCGGAGTTGTTCTGTCAACCTTGAAAGACCGACGCAGTGTCACGGACCACATCGCCACGGCTTGCTTAGCGTCCTCCTTGCTTCGAAAATGTTGTCCCAGTGTTAATCTGTGCTCACTCCCTGCCGACTCCGAACTGCGATCGTCGTGGATTCGCGCATGCTCAAAACCACTAGGATCTAGCCATTGTTGTGGAGGTCCCATTCCACGATAGTCTTCTTCACCAGAGGAATCCGCATAGTCTGCGTCCACCTCCGACCCTTCGCTGCCTGAAACTTCCAGACCCTCGTCTTCACCTTCGTCGGCATAAGCCTCATCCCCAGGCCACAAATACCCGCCCATGAATTCTGCGTTGGGCATATCCGCAGAATTATAAGTCATGGTTGGATCAATGTTCGTATGTTGTCCTCCAATTAATGGTTCGGGTACAAGTTCTGCTCCCGGTTCTGGTACATTGTCTAGCTTTGTCACATACAGTATGCAGTCATCTGGCCCATGATTGGGATTTATCACCCTCCTAACAAGAGAGCCCCATGATCTATCGCCTCTAAGTTTACACAATTTCCAATAAGATGTCAAACCAATAGGCACCAGCGCTTCCATGACAATTTTGTGTAAACATGGGTCAATATTTAGGATGTCCATGACTCGGGTCTTAAGGTCTTCAAAATTAAGAAGATTAAGATCATTCAATTCCATGTCTACACGGTGACATCCACTTAGGTCATCTCCAGATGGTCCATTTCTAATGATTTGTTCCCCGTGAAAAATATAGACTACTCTTGTTTCCGACATTTTCTACAATATAAGTATTACAAACATCAGCTATCATATCTTCAATATATTTTGCACATTACTCTATACTCATCCTTAAGACATCTGCGACTTATTTTTTAACATCTTAGAAGTACACTGCATTAATGATATTGCATCACATCTAATCAAATATGTATTTCTGCACATTTTCTACGAATAAACCGTATGTCCTAAATTATCGATTCACTATTTATTAATCTAATTTATTCGCTCAATACATAACATTTCTACATAACGGATCTACAAATACAACACATCTACATAACAGATCTACACATTTCTAAAACAGATCTATACATTTTTAAAACAGATCTACACATTTCTAAAACAGATCTACACATTTTTAAAACAGATCTACAAATTTCTAAAACAGATATACAAATACAACACATTTCTAAAACAGATATACACATTTTAAAAACAGATCTACAAATTTCTAAAACAGATCTGCAAATTCCTAAAACAAATCTATAAACCACTAAAACAGATCTACATTCTATACTAATTATCAGTAAAAAAAATTTTACCTTTCTTTTTTCTTCTTTTTCTTCTTCTTCTCCTCTTCTTCTTCTTCTCCTCTTCTCCTCCTCCTCCTCCTCCTCCTTCTCCTCTTCTCCCCCTCCCCCTCTTCTTTTCTTTTTTCCCCTCTCCTCCTCCCCTCTCCTCTCTTCTTTTTTTTCCTCTCAGCCGTGAGTGTGTTCTGGGTTTTTTTTTTCGTTTCCAAACACAATCGCCCCGGCCCCCCTTATATAAACCCCATCAGTCGCCATCCCAGATGGCGACTGATGGGAAAAAGCCGCAGTCGCCATCTGGAATGGCGACTGATGGGCTATTTTTGGTAAGTCGCCATCCCAGATGGCGACTGAAGCCATTTTTGTAATTTTTTTTTTTAAAACGTTATTTTTAAAATTGTTTTTTTATTCTGAGATATCTGTACAAAAAATTCGTTCCAAAGCATGGCAGTCAACCATGCTCGGGTGCGGCAGAGCCACCACACTCTAAAAGACTAGAAATTCATACATTGGAGAAAAAAAGAGAAAAACCTATACCATTAATTATAGTGAGTCTAGATTATAACGGTGTATCTCGTAAATATGTTTTCAGTTAAGGCCTAGTTCTTTTCAGCTTTTAATCCGATTAAAATCCACAGCTTACAATCCGATTCCACGTGTACAAGCCAAACGCTTTGGTTTTTCAAAACTGTTTTTTGAAAATCCGAAAGCCACTGCTCTAAGCTCTCAAATGCAAGTTGAACCAACCGTTTCGGCTTCTCGAAGTCCCTTCTCAAAGCTCTTGAAGTTCAGATTAAAATTCATTGGATTTTAATTTCAACCCAAAAGAACAACACCAAATCTAACTGAATGTATCAAATCTAACTATACACTAACAAATCTTGCCACGCAAGTGTGCGGGTCACCGTGCTAGTTTTAAAATATACAACAGTTCAACATATCTTTACTACTTGAAAAGAATATAGTGGTGATGGTATGTCACCTCTATATTTGGAATAATAAAGAAAATCACTGTAAATATCTTCACTTTCTTATTTTAGTGAGTTAGTATTTGGGAAGTTTTCGGCTCCTACCCAACCTTATGATTTGATCTACTTCCTTATTTTTGTGTGTTGGTATTTTGAAAAGCTTTTGATTCCTACCTGCATATGTCTTCAAGGCGGCAGGTGAGGCGACATAGCGGAGCGAGATGATGTCTGGGCAGAAGCCACGGGAGATGTCGCGGTAAAACACATAACATGATCTATTTGAAATCTGTAGCAAGTAGCATCACATGGGCTCTCGACTAGTTTGTAAAAAACTCCAACCGATTTAATTACTATATCTTTACCTCCTGAAAGGATCCTATGACCAAGAGGGGGCTGAATTGGTTCTTTTTAATTTTTTGTTATAATGAACAATTAGCAAGCTTAAAATTTTTCTACCAACAAGCAAGCAAGCAAGCTAAAGAGAGCACAAGCACAAAGAAATGCACAAATGTAAATGCATAAATAGTAAAGAGAGAAATGATGTTTTTCCGAGGTATCGAAGAGTTGACGCTCCCCACTAGTCCTCATTGGAGCACTCCCTCAAGAGTATTGCTCTGACTCAAGCCCTCCTCGGACTCAAGCCATCCACTCGAGGTAGTCCTTCACCGCTTCGGCGAGGTGGACTCCAAGAACCTCTCACAAGCACTTGGCGGCTCCCATAATCACCTCCAAGAGAGCTCACTAAGTATCCGCCACCGAAACCGTCTAGGAGACGTCAATCTCCAAGAGTAATAAGCCCAAGAAGATAACTTGATCACACCCGATCAAGCCATGAAGTGATGCACACAAGAACCGGGCTAAAACCTCAAGAACACCAACAAGGATGGACCTAAGCTCCTAGGTGCTCTTCTCACCCTCACAAGGGTAGGAATGAACTTTGGAGTGGCTAACCTCTCACTGCTATACAGCCAAGCCCTTTAAATAGGCAACAAAAGCAAGAACTAGCCGTTAGACAGCTTTTCAACCTGAACACGTTCAGATCGGACCATCCGACCTGAACGAACCATTCGAACTCAACAAAAAAGATAGACAACAAACTAGCCGTTAGACTACAATGGATAGTCCGAAGCCGTCGACCGTCCGACCAGATCGGACCGTCCGACAATATCGGACCGTCTGAACCTGACAGGACACAAGGCTGACACCCCTTCTGGACAAGATTGGACGACTTCTGGACAAGATCGTTCGATGGGTCGTCCGATCCATCGGACCATCTGAACCCACCTGACTGCTGAAAAACACCCCTACTGGATAGAACCGTCCGATGGTTCGTCTGATCTGTCGGACCGTCCGATCCCAATGGATACCAGGTTGACACCCTACTGGACGAAACTATCTAATGGTTCATCTGATCCATCGGACCGTCCTAACCCAACAGACACAAGGCTAACACCCCTACTGGACCAGAACGTCCGATGGAATGTCCGTTCCAACGGACCGTCCAATCTACACTGGAAAACAGGGACAGAGGTAAAAACTTAAACCTGACCCCTGTTGATCGAAGGATGCCGACTAGAGGGGGGGTGAATAGGCGGTTTTAAAATTTTCTTCTAAATTAGGGTTTAACAACCTAAGATTGCAATAACAAATATTCTAAGGGTATGAAAAACAATTCAATTCAGATTTAGTAATTTCTATAATACTACTAGCAACAATTCAATCACAATGAAAATTAAGCAAGTAGTAGAGGTAACCGAAGAGATCAAGTTTTTCCCGAGGTCTCGGAAATTTGCCGATTTCCACTAATCCTCGTTGAAGCGCTCTTCGCTTGAGTTTAAGCTTCGATTTCACTAGGGTAGCCCTTCTCCACTCCGGATAGGCGAGCTCCAAGCCTTTACAACCACTCGCCGGGCCTCTCCGACACACCGTCGATGGAGAGATCGCCGGACCTTCCGGGTCGTCTAGGTGACGGCAATCACCAAGAGTAACAAGCCTAGCACCTTGCTTGATCAACCTCAAAGCTTGATGAACACAATGCAAATGCAAGAAAGCTTGGAACCAAATTCACTCAACTAGCACTCAAGAATTTTCAAGTTTTGACTCTAATTGCTAGAGAATGGATGTGAGAGAGCTTGCACATTGTTGCTCAGGGTTTATAAGATGTATTTCATGTATGTAAGACATCTACAACAGTGATCTATTTATACTCTCAACAAAAACGGTCGAAATCAAGAAGATTGGGCGAAAATTGTACTGGCCGGACATTGTCCGGCCACTTCGGACAATGTCCGGTCAGTACAAAAATTTTGACCGTTATTCACGTGAATTGCGAGTGTCAGTAGCCGTTTGGATCAAAATGCGAAGGCCGGACAAATGTATTTGCCCGGACGAAATGTCCGGACAGATGCATTTGTCTCTGTTGACATCCTTGTTTAAACTGATGTGTACACGCCGGACAGATACATTTGTCCGGACAAAATGTCCGGACAGATGTATCTGTCTCTGTTAACACTTAACATAATATACTCCAGATTTTTGTATGGGCCGGACATATGGGATTTGTCCGGACAAAATGTCCGGATAAATAGATTTGTCTCTGTTAACACAGCCCTTACAGTAGCCCAGATTTTGTATTGGCCGGACATTGTCCGGTCACTTCGGACAAATCCTCCGGACAAGTGTATTTGTCTCAAATCAATAAGCTGTTAACATTTGTACTGGCCGGACATTGTCTGGTCACTTCGGACAATGTCCGGCCTTCACCGGACAGATGTCCCGGACAAATGTATTTGTCTCTGTTGTGCGTGTTTGCAAAGTACTGAAATTGTTTGTATTGACCGGACATTGTCCGGTCACTTCAGACACTGTCCAGCCAGTACAAAACGAAAACAGACTTCTGAATTTTTACTCAACTTTTGATTTGGGGCAAAAGCAAATGTAAATATGCTTCTAAAAACTTCAAGGTTGATCAAGATACTTGTGCTAAGACCCCTCTTAATAGTACGACCATCTATCCTAGAAAATTTCAAAACGAGAAGACGCTAGGTTTAGGTATTTGTACTTCTGTCGAGATTTTCGTCGTTTTCGCTTTATGGAGTCTTGATAACCTTGCTTTGTCTTTTCTTGATGCTTTCTCCTTTGATTTACCTGTGTCTCACATACAGAGATTAGTCACAAATCTAACGGTTGTCATTAATCACCAAAACCCTAATTCGGGCTCAAGATTCAACAACCCCTAGCGCATTCTAGCAACCTATACAAGGACTCTAAGGTCTAAGAGGATAAGAGTGCATCACAAACATGGCTCAAATCTTCCTTGATCATTTAATCCACCTCGATCCACATTTATAGTACGGTCAAATCAAAAAGAAATCCTATGTCTAAATTTGACTTAACCCAACTCCTCAAGTCAAATTCTAAACAATTTTCGTTAATCTTCTATCTTGATGCCGTAGACATCATCTTGGGGGCTTCAAGGTGCCAAGAACACCAAAATAGCAAATCCGCGTCATCAACACCAAAACTCCCAAAGCACATAAAATGGGGGCCTAGATGTTTACAATCTCCCCCTTTTTGGTGATTGATGACATACAAATTTAAGAAATGGTTAGATTTGCAATAAGACTTAGCAACAAATATTGATCTATAAGATTGACAAAATTTAAATAAGATCAAGTGCAATAATAATATAGAGAGACCAGATAACAAGAGTGCATGATATAAAGATTGCTCCCCCTAAAGGTATGTATAACAGAGTGATTACAAAAGAAGGCCACAAGTTCACAAGTTCAACCACAAGGACCACAAGATAGCAAAATAAAGTCACTAAATCTCTCAAACTCTCCTAAACTCTCAAACTCTCCTATTACTTCTCCCCTTTGGCATCAAGTACCAAAAAGCGAGCCTACTCTTGAGGGCCACCGGGAGAGGAGTCTCGACGACGAAACTCGAAGTTGCTTGCACTTGGATAGGTCTTCTTCTTGCGCCTGAAGAATCGGCTAATTGAAGGACGAGGTGCCGAAGAAGAAGCAGGGGCTTGAGGAGCTGCAACCGTCAAAGTCTCAAAGGAGTTGACAAAGAAGGAGAAGGTTGAGAAATGACCTGAGTGGAATAGACAGGCGAAGCTGAGAACAAAGGTATACCTTGCCTACCTTGGGAGTCATCACCAAGAGGGCTCTCATCAAGGTCCAAGGCCATGTTACACAACTTCTCTCCAAGGAATTTCACAGCTGAGTACATGTTATCATATTGCTCTCTTTGAACTTGAGCCAAGATTCTCAGTTCCTCATACCTCTGATTTTGCACTTCTTGCCATTGAATTTGTTGTTCATGCCAAAGAGTGTGCTACTGGTGCCACTGTGCCATCTGATCAAAGTATCCTTGAAACCAAATAGGAGGTCCTAAGGACCCGTTGGCCTCAAAATCATGTGAAGTTGCAGGTGGCACAAAAGAAGGATCACTCTCTAACTACTCTTCTCTAGTGAAATCATAATCTCTTTCGGGCTCATGATAGGGAGGAGAGGAGTGTTGTTCCATCTCATCTTTCTCCTCATCACCTAAATCATACTTAGGGTAAGCTGGTTCAGCCTTCTTTCTAAGTCTGTTGTCGGTGGCCACATGGTTCTTGTATAAGCTCATCTCACCGGCAAAGGAGTCAGCTAAATCTGAGGAGATAATCTGCTCGACAACAAGCATCCGACAGATGTAAGGGCCATAAGGCAAGACCCTTCGAGTTCTCTTCAAGATGGTCTCCTCCATCTCTCTAAACATCAAATTAGCTACATTCACAGCTTTCTTCCTTAGCACACTATCAAGCAACCAGAGCATCTGAGTGATCCTCCTTTTCTAGATTGGTGTACATGTGACTAATCTGATGATCAGGAGGAAGAATCCCATCAAATTTGCTAGATAGAAAAGCTAGAGAGTGAATCAAAACCCTATAGTCACATAGCCCAAGACTCTTAGCAAATCTCTTCTTAATCACAACCCTTCGCTGACCAACAATGGAGAAGTGTGGATGCTGTCCGGAGGCATCCACATAGTGGCATAAAACTCAACTGTCACATCCTAGATTTCCACTCCCCAAAATCTACATAAATTTTTTTTCACAAATTTTAAATTGAAATTTCATATTTAAGTAACACATATTTATCCAAACCCAAAGAAATATCTCACACTTTTCTTTTTCCAAACTTTATAAAACTCCTAACCACATCTATTTAACAACTAAAAATTACTTAATGACTAACTACAAATATCTATTAACAAAAAGAATAAAATGAGACATGTTGAGAAAATCGTATTGAACTGCAAAAATAAGTTTTATATCCTTCGAAGGCTATGTAAAAATTATCCATAATTCTGTAAATGTTCCCCACAATTACTTTTCAAAAGATAACTAAAATAATAAAGGATAAATTCTTATCAAAACCCAATTAAAATACACATACCGGATTTCCATAAATTTGTAAACCTATAACAATTTTCTACAATAATTTACAAATAATTACTTAGTAATTAGCTATACTGTTTACCAAATAAAGACATGGAATAAATAACTTATAAAACCTAAAGTAAAGTCCATAAGACTCTCCTATTTTTCCTAACACAAAATAGTTCTATCACCTATCCTTCAGAATTTATATAAGTATTAAATAAGGAACCTCCTACCATCATTTTTAATAATTATCTAATACTAATAGCGTTTGTTTATAAAATAAGAACATAATGATTTGTAAAAGCTATGTTAGAATTCATATTTAAACTTCCCGTATTTTTCTGAATAATTTTATCCTACAAATTTTCTTAAGTCAAGAGTATAAAAGGCCAATGTTAAGAATAATTATTAATAGTAATAGTTAAAATAACAAGAAATGTGAGTCTCACGAAATTCAAAACAAACTACACATTTTGATTTCTCATAATTTTATAAGTCCAAAGAAATTTACCTCGTATTTACCTGAAACCCCTAAATTTTCTAGTTATTTTCTTATTTTCCAGACAATAGAAAAAAATTCCTTTTCTCTAATTAATCCGGACTTTCCCTTTCGGGAAAGCCCAGCACCGATGCGCTTTCCCTTCCGGGAAAGCCGCTTTCGATGTTGCCTTCGCCCAGCCAAAAACGCGCCCAGGTGCGCCCGTCGCCCAGACTCGCGGCGCTTGCGCCAGCTCTCCCCGACGAAGCAGCCGCGTGGCCTGGGAAGCCATCATCACGCCGAAGCCACCTCTCGTCCTGATCCTCGCCGAGCAACGCCATCTTCTTCCTCTCCCCTCGCCTTCTTCTCTATAAAAACCGCCGCCACGGTCCAAAACCGAGCCGAGGGAAAAACAGTCACGATCACCCTATTCATCCACCTTTCGCGTCACCGCCGCCTCTCACCGAAGGTCCCCGACCCGTCGTCATCGCCGGAGAACCCCGGTAAGACCCCGAATTTCCCCGTTCCTCCGTTTAGGCCGAAACCGCCAATCCACGAAATTCACCACATATGATCGTATTGGCCTCAAATGGATGCTTCCTTTAGCTTCCATGAACCCCATATAAGTATATAACCCAGTTAGGGCACCCTCCCGAGTCGAAATGGCAAACCGCCGCATCCACCATGCATGCCACCGTGAAAAGCTCACGGTTCACGTCGCCGGCTCAACTTGGCTCGCCGTCGACCAAACCAAGAACATCACTTAGTCCCGCAAACCACCTGGATGCTCCCTGGACCAACCGTCCAAGCCCAAACACACTAGGACGCAGTTAGGCCGTGACCGGAGCCTCGCCCGAGCCTCGTTGCCGATGCCAGGCCACTTCGGCTGCGCCCGCGTCCAACCAAGAGCGTGAGCGCTCTCCTATGAGCCCCCTGGCACTCCGCGACCCGTCAATTTAGCCGTAAAGTCGCCGGACCTCGCCGCCCCCTTGAAGCTCTGTTCTTCGGCTCTGGCGAGCAATCGCCGTTGATTCCCACCCCCCAAGCAACACCGCCCGTGCCCAAAGATTCCTCATCCTCTAGTGATCCTCGTAGTGCCACATGTTCGCCGGGAACACTGCCGTAGCCCGTTGACGCCGTAAACCCGCCGCTCGGGGCAGCTGTTGGCTCTCCACCGGCCAGCTTGAAGTCGCCGGAGCTCTGTAGGTGGGCTCACTTGGTCCGCCTTGAAGCGCCGGGCAATTTTGGTGAAGGCACCAACACCGGAACTGGGCTCAACGACGATGAGCCACGCCGCCGGACCTCTGCCATAAAAGGAAACCAAGAAAACCGATTTGATCCGGTTCAATCGGTTCAAGTGGTTTAATGGTATCTTAACCGGTTCACTAGTTTTTATCCCGGTTTTCAACATGGTTCCAAAAGCAAATATGTTTATAAGCTCAAAATCTATATTTTTGCATCAATAGTTTACAAATAAATTTAACATAATACAATATATAAGTTTTTAAACAATTTACCCTGAGTAGGAAAATATAAGAATACACCTTTAAATAAATTGAAGTGTAAGGAATAGTTTTCTAACAAATAGATAAATATGTGTTACTAAGTTATATTAACCTTGAGTCAATAGTATCTCAAGATATAGACCCACAATTCCTAAGTCTTATATAATAAAAGTAAATATTAAAATACCTTTTTTACTGTTTCTCTAAGAGATATACTACCAGAAAATTACACAGCTCCTAAAAGAATTAATAGATTTATAACAGGCTCAAATGAAATAAAGAAACTAGAATACAAAACTTGTTTTCCGTTTGAACCCAAGGAATGGGTCATTTTTGAACAATTCTTTTTCAAGATCAAAGGAACGATTCATTTGTTACTTTCCCTCCGGATCCTGGGAATGGATCGTTCTGAGCTCTATGAACGAGCCACTCCAGAACAATTTTATCTTTCAGACCCTAGGAACGGGTCGTTCTCTGACTATTTATATTTCTGTCGTCAGGTCCATTTCCTGACTTTTACATTTCTGCCGTCAGGTCCTATTCCTGACTCTTATATTCCCATCGTCAGGTTCACTTCCTGACTCCTATATCACATCAGGCCAGGTCCTTCTCCTGACCATTAATTCTTATTCTCTGTTCTCACTTCTTTTTGCCCTTTTCACCATCTTAATTCTTGTATTGGATTTACTATTGGTTTTCTAGGTAATGGGACTTTAGAGGAAACGAACTCAACACCGTAAACCTAGAGACAGAAGGACCAGGAGGAACAAACATTTCCTACCTAGAGTCCAGCCACCACGATCTCGCCAAAGCAGGAAGGTTCTCCGTCCTTGATGCATTTCGTTCTCATTTTACTATTATCATATGCATTACTTTTTAGCTACAGTATTTTGTGTCTAGTTACTTTGATATAATACTTTGGATGTTTTTTGGTAGTTATAACCCACTTGGAGTCATGCCATTCCTTTGATAAAATTGAGCCGTAATATCCATGCTAGCCTTAGGTGGGATAAACTAATATATGAAATGGAATGAAACTTGAAAAGAGTATAATAGGAAAATTCATTATCACATGTGGAAGTCTTAAGAAAGGTGGTGGAAACCCTATGGGCGTAGGGTCTTGAGGATTGCAAAGGACAGACAATGGGGAAAGTGGAAAGCTAGAGGAGGGTCCCTGTAAGTGGGACAAGGGGGTCGTGGTGGGGAATGAAAGATCTGTCCAATGCAAACTGAATACTGTCAAAGAATGGAAACGACATAATTATCGCCATCCATGCAACCATGAGAATGGACCTGGAGCTGTTTTACGTCTGTTATTGTGAAGTTTCTGCATGTGTGGTGTAGAGTTGTGAGAGTTGTGTTTGGGTATGTCACCAACAATGCGGGCATGTTGGCCTGTGACCCACTGGCCGAGTCAGACAACATTAGGTACCCTTCGGGACAAGCATGACATACCTGTCGCCATGCAAGTTCCTGGGTGCCGATTGGGTTCAAGAACCTAATGGGCAAAAACTAGCATAACTACGTATTGACTTGTTCATGTTGTCTCGACATTAGCTACATTGTAGACATTGTGCGGGTAAAGCTGGGCACATTCTGCAGAATTAACCAACTCATCGATGAACCGTGCTTTCGGTATATGAAGCTATGTCTAGGGGTGATGCCCATTCATGATGACATAAATTTGGGATCTTGGTTTAAGAGTTGGAGGTGGTGTTGATGTTAAGAAATGTTCTTAAAAATATTTGCTCCAAACAAAGTCTTTGGAAATGATTTGATAAAATAAATTAACAAACAGGAACTTAGAACTTGCGAACTTGATATGTGATATTGCATGTTACTTACTTATTTATGCCATTTTCATTGTTTTGTTTTACCTTTCATATTAGTTAATAATCTCTCCCCCCGGGAACTGCGAGTATTCATGTACTCAACCTGCTTTTCATGCGGGCTGTCCATTCAACGAGCAGAACCCGACCTTTTCGCAGTAAATATCCCCGAGGAAGTGCCCCAGGAGTTCGGGACGAGTTCGGCATAAACTTCTGAGGTCATCCATCGCTCAGGGCTGCCAGTGGTGTTGGAGTTTTTGCGGTAAATTATGTATTGTACAACTCTGGCCATAAGGCCTATTTGCACTATATTTCATTTTTTTTATATGTAATATTGCGATGCAGCTTGTGCTATGTTTGAAAACAACTGAAATCCTGGATGGTTGTGGGGGCTTCAGCATTTGAAACCGGGGTCGGGTCCAGCCACGAGCTCTTGATTCCCCTTGAGTTGTCTCCGCTCAAGCAAGTTATCCAAACCATATGAAGCTGCAAACAAATCTCTAACTTCAACTCCGGCAGCTCCATCTCTAACCCTGTCCCAATCCACAAATGATTGGGTCTTGATGCCTGCTACAACGTTTGTGGAGCAAATAAAATTTTACCATGGCATTTACTCCTATAAATTGAGAGATAAATATTGAGGGATGAGTTGGACTCCCTCCTCAGCACAAGCAGTGGATAGCCCCGATACTCATCGACCCAATCGCACACCCCCTTAGGATTGATAGCCAGAACAAGGGCCGTCGACCCTAGTTAAAACCCTGTCGACCCTGCTAAACCCCGCGGGGTTTAGGGTTTTGGGGTTTCATTTTTTCGGAGTTTCCGGAATACTTGTTTAACATATATATGTTTGAATACTTTAATTCTTCGATAAAGTTTATCGGGATGTACTGACGACTATTTGGGGTTCGGTCGGAAGTTCCAAATGACTTTATAGGAGTTCTTAATTAGCTTCATGTGTTTATAGTAAGGGTACATACATTCGTAGTTGGTATTATAGAGTATACGAGAGTTAATGGTGTCACCTACTAAATTAACGCACTGTAGATGAGATGTATGTTCAACACATAATTTAATCTTAAAAAATGGCTTATAGGAATATTTGAATAGTTCATAAAATTTTGAAATTATATTATTCGGAAAAAGCATGGTTCAGAAATTACTATGCACTACTACAAAATACATTATCACAGTCGGGTCAAAACAGTCATCACAGACGGTTCTGAACCGTCAGTGATATTCGAGTCACTGATATTCGAGTACTATCACTAACGATTCTAAACCGTCTGTGATTTTTCCTATTACAGACGGTTTTGACCTCAAAACTGTCTGTGATACTCAACTGTGAAAGCAACTTGTGAAAATAATCAAATTTTGCACATAAAATGTCTCATCAAAAGAATTTTAAGTATGAAATTTGCACGTTTTGATACTAAACTTAAGGTGAAAATGCTATCAAGTTAGCACTTATCAAATTCCCCCAAGCTAGCATTTTGCTTGTCCTCAAACAAAGAATGTGTACAATTTTTCCAAAAATTTGAATGTCTAGGTTAATCTGATTTTCAATAAACAAGTTCCGATAATTCACATCACATCTATGCATATGAGGCAATTGATCTAAGCAATTTAAATTCTCAAAATGCGAACATTCAGATTATCTAACTTCAACCTTAAAAAAGAGAGAACTTAATCAATTAAATAGCCTTGACAATCTTCTTTCATATAGGATTTAGAATAAACTATGCAAAGAAAGCGCTCGTTGTGCTACAATTTATATAAAGTTTGCTAATTTGCCCTTTTAGAGAAAAATAAAAGCATTTATATTACTGTTTTTTTATTATTCTTTTCTCTTCAACTTTTTCATGCTCTTAGCCAGAATGTTTTTACTGGATCATTCCGTCGCGGCTAGAGGAGACACAGCTGAATGCGCTTACTTAAGTGCGCTTACAGAAAGGCAGCTTCGTCGGTTTTCCGAGCGCCTGTAAGCAATCTTAATGCTCCACATACCTTCCCTTCACCAGCTGGTCGAGAATTCACCACCGCCTCCCCCCAGTGGGGCGCATATACGTTACACGAGACTAGACAAAACCGCAGCTTAAACAACCATTTTTATTAAGGGCAATTAGTAATCTAAGCATAAAAAGTTACATAAGAGAATTAATTCCAAAAAATAATCTATTAGAAATCTTCAATTTGAAAGAAGTCGAGTACAATCTAATAGATAAGTTCAAGCTTTAATGATCCGGGAGGATCTTTAAGTCGAGTCGCATACGGCTTCACGACCTTAACCGTGTTCAGAAAGGTTTCCCTGTTCGGAATTGTTATCCGATCCAAATATAAATTACTAAGTCTATCCGTTTAGGATTAGTTAGTTATACGAGTCTAATACGTTTAGGTTACTGAGTCTGATACGTATTCATACGATTGGACTATAAATACCTTGTAATAGGTCTAGTTTAGATCATCGAAAAGTCATAGAACTTATTTGAGTTTTAGACACTTATAACTCCTTTGACGTAGGCAAGTGTGTCTAACGTTCGACGTGTAAAGCCCTCTTTGAAATAAAGAGTTGTGCAATTACTTTGAGTTGTGTTTTCGATCAACCTTTGGGTTTCGGTATTTCCGAATAAGATATCGTTATTCCGCATATTAGAATTTGGGCGAGCCTAGTGCGAAAACCAAGGCTAGGTCTCAAACGGATTAAGTTGGTATCAGAGCAACTTTTCTATCCTGTGGATGGTGAAGACTCGCCAGGGTTACAAAACCTCCGGCGAAACTCCAGGCGATCAGTTGACAGTTCCTACAGCCGCGTCTCCTACAATGTCTGACGATACCTCCGTTCAAGCTAACCTAGCCGAACAAGTGGCTAAGCTCTCCACCGACATGAAAACCGTGCTTGCTTGGATTAAGCAGCAGGCCATGATTGTACCTCCTGAAGTAGGGAAGGTTATGGGTGAGAAGACTGGTGAAGACTTGCGCAGGGCAGACGAAGATGAAGACGAAGGCGACCACAAGACCGACGACCTCGCCAACACCTTCTTAGCTGTCGGATCTTTTAAGGTCGACGCTAAGATTGATATACCCATATATGATGGGGTGATCGATGCCGAGAAGCTGGATTCTTGGATCGACCAGCTTGAGACCTACTTTGACCTGAAAGGGTTCAGTAGCGCTCAAAAGGTCAAATTTGCACTTTTGAAGATGAAGGACCACGCCAAGATATGGTGAAAGGCCCTTGTCTCCAGTGGTGAAGCTGACGACCTTACGTGGGGTCAATTCAAACGACTTCTGTGACAAGAATTCTATCCGATGGGTTACCTTGAGGAGAGATGGGAGCGTTGGCACAGATTGTACCAACGGCGCGACCAGATCGTCCAAGACTATACGACAGAGTTTCGGCGACAAGCAATGGTCATCAGCATCTCGCTGTCCGATCCTCAGGTATTTCGGAAGTACACATCTGGACTTCAGAAATTGATCAGTACTGAGCTAAGTCTGTTCAGAGTTCAAGACATCTCGACCGCGAGCACGACTGCTTTGGCGATTGAGAAGAAGAATAAGACCCACAACGACAAGAACTTGAGGGAGATTTCAACCACGACGAGCTCCGGAGAGGGTACCCACGATACGGGTAACACTTGTGAGCATTGTCATGTTGCTGGGCACACAAAATAGAAGTGTTATAAACTTCATCCTGAACTGCGACCAGAAAGAAAAAGGAGGGATGAACCAAGCACACGAACAGCTATGGTTACTTCTATTCCGCTCGTAGAGGAAATTATCCAGTTGGATTCGGTTGAAAAGGCGGACACGACCTTGTCTCTAATGGCAATGCCGAAGGAGAAAGGTTCGGGTTCATCAATTGACCACAACCCGACAGAGGAATTGTTCACTGTTAACATACATGTGAAGCATGAGGTGGTCGCAGCCATCTTCGACCCCGAAAGCCAAAAGAATTTGGTCTCCTCCGGGCTGGTTCGACGACTTAGTTTGCAGACGACTCATCATCCTCGACCATATCCTCTGGGATGGTTCACTTCCGACGTGAATCAGCAAATCAAGAGTCAGTGTACTCTAAAGTTTGCAGTATCTGCTCGTTACATCGACGAGGTTCAATGCGATGTCATCCCCATCGATATTTGCCAAGTGATTTTTGGAAGTCCGTTCTTGTACGATCGTGACGCCCATTACCACCGAAGAGCTCAAGAATACGACCTCACAAAGAATGGGACGAAATTCATCATCAGCAAAAATGACCACGTCGACACTAAGAACTTGTTGATAACAAATCAGGTGAAACGGATTGTCAATGCATGCTCAAAGTGTGTGCTGAGCGTGATGCGTCCAATTAGCCAAGAGGATTGTGCTGCATCAAGTATGGAAAGTGGTGGTTGTTTAGCAAGCTTGTCGGAAGAAAACAACGCGCTATTCGCAGAGGTATATAGTCGATCACCACAATGACTAGTCGAAAACGACATACAACTTGTCTCTGCGGTGCCACTATTCAAACTTCGCAATCCTAGCTTTGGGATCGGTGATGGTATCAACCTCGACAAGGGGAAGGCTATCCGCGAGTGGCCAAGGCCACAATCCATGACAGAGGTGCCAAGCTCCATGAGCGCATATCCATACATTCGATCCGACGATTGTAGCATTGTTCATTGTGTGTTCGTTCCAAAACTCCAAGTCGTTCTCTACATCTTCATAGTTGGTCACCAACGAGAGTTGGCTCCTTCTCAACAGAGGAGTCATGATCCGGGAGGATCTCAGGTTGAGTTCGCAACGGATTCGCGACCACGAAAAGGTTTGCGACTTTGGAAAGGTTTGCGACCTTGGGAAGGATTCAAACTCTTCAATCCTTCAATGCTGGATGACGAGCCAGATACTATAGTACCATTTGTTGAAGACTTGGTCTATCAACGAGTACGTGCGGCAAAGTGGTACACCAGAGAAGATGGACAAGCCCAATTTCCACATCTCCAGTTTGATCGAGAGGTCGCAACAGGGGTTGGCTCCTTCTCAACAAGGGAATCATGATCCTGGAGGATCTTTAAGTCGAGTCGCATACGGCTTCACGACCTTAACAGTGTTCGGAAAGGTTTCGCGATCGTTCCGTGTTCAGAATTGTAATCCGATCAAATATAGATTACTAAGTCTATCCGTTTAGGATTAGTTAGTTATACGAGTCTAATACGTTTAGGTTACTGAGTCTGATACGTATTCATACGATTGGACTATAAATACCTTGTAATAGGTCTAGTTTAGATCATCGAAAAGTCATAGAACTTATTTGAGTTTTAGACACTTATAACTCCTTCGACGTAGGCAAGTGTGTCTAACGTTCGACGTGTAAAGCTCTCTTTGAAATAAAGAGTTGTGCAATTACTTTGAGTTGTGTTTTCGATCAACCTTTGGGTTTCGATATTTCCGAATAAGATCCCGTTATTCCGCATATTAGAATCTGGGCGAGTCTAGTGTGAAAACCAAGGTTAGGTCTCAAACGGATCATTTAATGGTCAATTTAAGATAAAGACTGAACATAAGCAATTGAGATTTTTAATAAAGCTAAGTTCAATGAATCATATGCAAAGATGTGATAGAATAGTCATCTAATTGATTAAAGATCATCTTAAAAAACCAGGCTTCTTTTCAAGTGATAAATCTCTTATTTTATTGTATTTTTAAATTTATGATGGCATGATGGTGGAATGATGATTCGCAGAAGACTATGCAACGGTTAAATGAACACCCCCAAGCTAAATCAAACATTGTCCTCAATGTATGGAGATTGATATAGATTACCGTTTGCGATCGTGGTGTCTAGAGGTAGATGTTGTGGAAGATACCGTGGCGGAAGAGAATGTTGTGGTCCACACAACTCCAATGGTGCAATCCGAGGCGTCGCACTAAAAACCTGAAAAGAAAAACAAAAAGAAACAAAAAAGAAAAGGAAAATAAAAAGAAAAACTTGCGTACCTTGGAGATCACACATCGGAGTCTGGTGGAGGAGAATGGTAGAAATGTGGAAATGTATAGGATGGAAAGGTAGGAGGTGGATAGGCTTGTGGAGAAAGTCTGTGGGTGTGAAGGTCATCCCCGTAGTACAAAACTCTTGGAATTCTATACTGCTTGATGCAAATGTAGGTAGAAGGATAGGGAATAAGTTCAAGATCCTGAGAAAAACTTTGAGAGCCTGGAGCAAAAAATTCAGTATTACCCAGACTCACATAGACAATTCAAATTTGGTGATATCTCTTTTGGATGGGTTGGAAGAACAGAGGAATCTTTATAGAACAGAATTTAACCTTCAAAATATTCTGAAGACATATCTCAAACATCCACTCAATGCCCAAAATGTCTACTGGAAACAAAGGGGTCGAATTCGTTGGGCCAAATTAGGAGATGAGAATACCAAATGTTTTTACTCAGTGGTTTCTAATAATTTCAAGTTAGTATGAGCATGATAATGAGCTTCAAACTTATTCTGACATGGCATAACATCTATGGTTGAATTTTAAAAGTAGAGTGAGTGATTCAGATTTCGGTGGTTCATCTTTCAATCTTAATGAATTATTCCAAAAGTTTCAAAGGGATCTCTCTCAATTGGAAAAACCTTTTACCAAATTGGAAATTGATTCAGTGGTTAAGCAAATGCCTATTGATAAGAGCCTAGGGCCGGATGGTTTCAATGATCTTTTCTTTCGAAAATGCTGGCCAATCATTAATCAAGACTTCCTTGACCTACTGAGCCAATTTGACAATGGTCAAGCTGATTTTGGAAGGATAAATTCTTCGTTCATTACTTTAATCCCAAAAAAAGAAGGAGCTTGTCGAGCTAGGGACTTCAGGCCGATTTCATTGCATACTTGCTCATTAAAAATCATTGCAAAGATACTAGCTAGCAGACTTCAAAAAGTCATCACTTCTCTTATCCATGGCAAACAATATGGTTTTATTAAGTCAAGGACTATTCAAGATTGTCTGATTTGGGCATTTGAGTACATTTTTAATTGCAAATCATCTCAAACTCAAACAATACTTCTCAAGTTGAATTTTGGGAAAGCTGTTGATAAAATTGAGAATCAAGCGATCCTGGATGTATTGAAAGCAAGAGACCTTGCTGCTAAATGGACTAATTGGATTCAACAGCTTCTTAATACGGGATCATCAAACATAATTTTAAATGGAATACCGTGCAAGAAGATTATTTGCAAAAGGGGAGTTCGACAGGGTGACCGCCACTGCTTTTCGTTTTAGTGGCAGATTTATTACAGTACATTCGGCTAAAAATAAAGCACTTCTTACTTCACCATTGCCAAATTATTTTAGTAATAATTTTCCAATTGTGCAATATGCGGATGATACAATCATCCTACAAGCAAATGCAAGAGAAATTCTTTTGATAAAGGCACTGTTACAATCTTTTTCTACTTCTACTGTCCTCAAGGTTAATTTTTCCAAGTCATTTATGATCCCCATCAATTGCAATTGGGAGACTGTAATCAGCCTAGCAGGAATACTTGGCCGCCACATTGGAACTTTTCTGTTCAAATACTTAGGTATACCTCGTAGTACCTCTAAACCACGAAGATCAAATTACAACTCACTGACAGGAAAGATTGAGCAAAGACTAACAGGATGGTAACATTCATTTCTATCGATGGAAGGTAGACTGACACTAACAGGAGCAATTTCATGGAAGAGTGGAAAACAATCTGTAATTTCTACTTCCACCATATAGGTTGAATTTGTGGCATACTTTGAGGTCACTATTCATATATTATGGTTGTGGAATTTTGTGTCGAGTTTTCATATTATTGACAGTATAAAAAGATCATTGAGAATTTATTATGATAATACTGTAGTAGTGTTCTTTTTCAAAAATGATAGGTACTAAAAGGGTGCAAAACACATGGATTTAAAGTATTTGTCAGCTAAAAAGGAAATACAAAACATAAAGTATCAATCAAACATACTGACACAGATTTGATGTGATACGTTTGAGACCTAACCTTCATTTTCGTACTAGACTCACCCAGATACTAATATACGGAATAACGGGATCTTACTCGAAAGTACAGAAACCCAAAGGATGATCGCAACACAACTCTTTATTTCAAATAGGGCTTTACACGTCGAACGTTAGACACACTTGGCTACGTCGAAGGAACTATGAGCTAAATATATGATCCAAGGCTGTAATAATATTCGATGATTTAAACTAGACCTATTACAAGGTATTTATAGTCTAATCATATGAGTACGTATTAGACTCAGTAACCTAAACATATTAGACTTATATAACTAACTAATTCTTAACAGATAAGCTTAGTTATATCTCTTCAGATCGGATTACAATTCCGAACAGAGAACGAATTCCTTTTCAAGGTCGCGAACCAAACCATGGTCGCGAAACCTTTTCGAACATGGTTATGGTCGTGAAGCCATATGCGACTCGACTTGAAAATCCTCCCGGATCATGACTCCCTTATTGAGAAGGAGTCAACCTCTGTTGCGACCTCTCGATCAAACTGGAGATGTGAAAATTGGGCTTGTCTATGTTCTCTGGTGTACCACTTTGCCGCACATACTCATTGACCTTTCCGACCGATTCGAAAAGTCTCCTTTGTGCCACTGCGGGTGGTAGTCACCTTCTTCTCCAGAATCACATCTTCGCGTAGAGGTTCGTCTCATTGATAGACCAAGTCTTCAACAGATGATACATGGTATCTGGCTCATCATCCAGCATTGAAAGTTCGAAGATTTGAGGTGCTCAACATTGACAACCGAGTAAATATCCATGTATGGAAGTAACTCGAGCTGACAAGCATTATTACCCATTTTCCACAAAATCCGAAAAGGACCATAACGAATGGGTTTGAGTTTCTTATCTTCACATTTAAGTCTCTCCTTACTCAGATGTAACCATACCATATCACATTCTTCGAAATTGAGCATCAACTCGGTGCCGATCATGTCGCGCCTTGTACTTGAGTTGAGCTCACAGCAAGTTTTGTTCAATCTCACGATGGAGCCGTTGAATACCTTCCAGGAATTTGTGTGCTCGATCTTGATTAGATACTTCCTTGCTATTCTGTGCTGAAGTAGGGATCACAAACTCCATGTCGAATGGACTCTGTGGTAGAAATCCTAAACAGACATCAAACGGCGACTTTCCAGTTGAACCATGCACTTCTCGATTAAAAGCAAACTGCAGGTACGGTATGCTTTCATCCCAGGTCTTCGGGTGCTTCGAGTTATATCCTCTCAAGAGATGAATGACTGTGCGATTTACCACCTCAGTTTGACCATCAGTTTTCGGATGAAAGACAGTACTCCTTTTTAGCTTGGTGTCCATCATCGTCCAGAGATATCGCCAAAAGTGACTAAGGAATCGGGTATCACAATCAGACACAATAGAAGTCGGCAGTCCGAAGTATGTCCAAACGTGTTGAAATAATACCCGAGCTACTTCTTCTCTTGTAATAGTCTTTCGACAAGGTATAAGAATAATCATTTTGGAGAACCGATCAACAACTACAAAGAGATAGTCGTTGCCACGTTGGGTCTTAGGCAATCCTCCCAAGAAATCCATGGATATACTCTCCCATGGTCGCGATGGAACAAGCAAAGGAGTGGACAAACCTAATTTTTGGTTTACCGGTTTTGAGATACTGTAGAGACCACAGCCTCGAACAAAACTAGCCACATCTTGCTGCATACGCGGCCAGAACACATGTCAGTGAAGATTTTTTAACGTCTTTGTAACCCCAAAGTGACTAGCTACCTTCAATGTGTGCGTTTCTCGCAACCATTATTTCGAGTTGCTCCACGAGGTATGCAAAGTAAATTACCCTTGTACAAGAGTCTTTCTCGACGAACGAACTCTGTAGGTTTCCCTGTTTCGAGCTCAGTCAGTGCTGTTTAAAAGTCAGGGTCTTCACTGTACATAGTGGCATAGTCATCATGACATGAGGGCTCGATTTGCATGAACGCTGATAAACAGAAGGTCGTAACTAGTGGTCACGACAACATGTCCGCCAATTTGTTGTGTACGCCCTTCTTGTACTTAATCACCAGATTAAACTATTGCAGATATGACATCCACTTCATTTGCTGAGCTTGCTGTAGCTTGGACTGAGTTTTCAAATATTGCAATGGTTGATGGTCGGTGTGGACAACAGTCTCTTTACCCAAGAGATAACATCACCAATGCTTTACGGCCTGATGCAGTGCACACAACTCTTTGCCATAAGTTGGGTACTCTTCTGAGCTCCTATGAATAACTCGGAGTGATATGCCATTGGTCGACCTTCTTGCATAAGCACAGCGCCCATAGCATAACCTGATGCATCGGTTTCCTACTCGAATGGTTTCTAAAGATTCGGCAAAGCTAACACAGGCGCCTTGCTGATCTTCCTCTTCAGCAAGAGAAACGTGTCCTCATGTTTCCCTGTCCAGTCGAACTCCTAATCGATCCCGGTTAATGCATGCAACGGGGAAGCTAGCCACAATCTAGAAGTGTCAGATAAACTTTCGAATATATTGGCATGCTCCCAAAAAATTGCGCACGTCCGTAACTGTTCGCGGTCGCGGCCACTCGCAAATCACTTTTACCTTATCGGGGTCGATTTGCAACGTACCTTTGCCAACCAAAAATCCCAGGTAAAGTAGAGTTTACTGGCCGAATTCGCACTTCTTACGGTTGAGGCGAAGTTGATGTCGCCGAAGCTGTTCAAACATTTTTTCGACATAAATGAAGTGCTCATCTCACGAACGACTATAAACCAGTATGTCGTCGAGGTAAACGATCACAAAATCGTCGATGAACTGTCTCAATACGTCATTCATAAGACGCATAAAAGTTGCCGAGGCGTTGCAAAGACCAAACGACATGACAAGCCATTCGAACAGACTTTGTCGTGTTTTGAACGCGGTCTTCCACGTATTCTCCTCTTGGATGCTGACTTGATGATATCCTGACTTAAGATCCAATTTGGAGAAGACAACAGCATGCTTTAATTGGTCTAGTAGGTTGTTAATACAAGGAAGGGGGTACCAGTTCTTGATGGTGATCTTGTTCAGTGCTCGGTAGTCGATACACATAAGCCAAGTCCCATCTTTTTTTGGCACTAATACCACAGGAGATCCACAAGGTGAACTACTCGGTTGAATGATACCATCGTTCAACAACTCACCAAGTTGTCTCTTGATCTCTTCATTCTCCAATACTGAGTTGCGATACATACTTAGATTGTGCAGTGTCGCATCAGATACAAGCTGAATTTTGTGCTCGACTGGATGTTTCGGTGGACGACCCTGGGTAGTCTCGAACAGATCACTGTATTTCTCCAGCAATCCCGACAAATGACCAGAATCCTCTCGGCACGCCAACGACAACGCTAGTCGAGTACCCTCACCTTGACCAATGGGTCGAATCATGACAAGCACGTACTTGTGACATGCATTGACAATTCGTTTGGTTTAATTTGCGGTAATTAAGTTCGAAGTGTTGGCGTGGATGTCTCTATTGATCACGTACTTAACTCCGTCTTTGGTGAGGTCATACTCTTGCGCCCGCAGATGGAAGTGAGCGTCTCGATCATACAGATACGGACTCCCAAAGATCACATGATAGATATCAATAGGGACAATATCGCATTACACCTCGTCGATATATCGTGCAGAAATTGTAAACTTTAGCACACACTGACTCGTAATATGTTGATTCACGTCGGATGTAAACCAATCCAGCGGATATGGTCGCAGGTGTGTGGTTGTCTTCAAACCAAGTCGCCGAACCAGTCCAGCGGAGACCAGATTCTTCTGACTTTCGGGATCGAATATTGCTGCGACCACTACGTGCTTCACCTGGATGTTGATGGTGAACAAGTCCTCTGTTGGGTGATGGTCGTTCAGTGGATCCGAACCCTTCTCCTTCGACATTGCCATCAGAGACAAAGTTGTGTCCGCCTCAGCAACCGAATTCACTCAGACAACCTTTTCGTCGGGTGAAGTCGCAGTAGCCATGACTGTTCTTTTCCCTGGTCGTTTTTCTTTGATCGAAGTTCAGGATGAAGCTTGTAGCATTTATCTTTGGTGTGTCCCGCGACTTGACAATGGTTGCAAAAAGTACCTGTACCCGGCTTCGAAGCGTTCTTCTTCGGACTCGGTTTTCTTTTTGTCAAGGTCGCACTGTCCTTCGTGTCTTTGTCACTGCAGGATTTGTTCTTCTTCTCGATCGCCATAGCAATTGTGCTCACGATCGCGATGTCTTGGATACCGAACAGACTTAGCTCAGTACTGATCGATTTCTGAAGTCCAGAAGTGTATTTCCGAAATACTTGAGGATCGGATAGCGATATGCCGATGACCATTGCTTGTCTCTGGAACTCAGTAGTATAGTCTTGGACGATCTGGTCGCGTCGTTGGTACAATCTGTGCCAACGTTCCCATCTCTCCTCAAGGTAACTCATTGGATAGAATTCTTGTCACAGAAGTTGCTTGAATTGACCCCACGCAAGATCGTCAGTTCACCACTGGTGACAAGGGCCTTCCACCAAGTCTTGACGTGGTCCTTCATCTTCAAAGGTACGAACTTCACCTTTTGAGCGCTACTGAACCCTTTCAGTTCAAAGTAGTTCTCAAGCTGGTTGATCCAAGAATCCGGTTTCTTGGCATCGATCACCCCATTATATATGGGTATATCAATCTTAGCGTCGACCTTAAAAGATCCGACAGCTAAGGAGGTGTTGACGAGGTCGTCAGTCTTATGGTCACATTCGTCTTCATCTTCGTCTGCCCTGCGCAAATCTTCACCAGCCTTCACACCCATAACCTTCCTTGCTTTAAGATGTACAATCATGGCATGCTGCTTAATCCAAGCAAGCACAGTTTCTATGTCGGTGGAGAGTTTAACCACTTGTTCGGCTAGGTTAGCTTGAACGGAGGTATCGTCAGACATTGTCGGAGACGCAGCTGTAGGAACCGTCAATTGATCACTTAGAATTTCGCCGGAGGTTTTGTAACCTTGGCGAGTCTTCACCATCCACAGGATAGGAAAGTTGTTCTGATACCAACTTGATCTGTTTGAGACCTAGCCTTGGTTTTCGCACTAGGCTCACCCAAATACTAATATACGGAATAACGGGATCTTACTCGGAAGTACCGAAACCCAAAGAATGATCGAAACATAGGTCAAAGTAATTGCACAACTCTTTATTTCAAAGAGGACTTTATACTTGAACGTTGGACACACTTGACTACGTCGAAAGAACTATGAGCTAGATATATGATCGAAGGCTGTAATAATATTCGATGATTTAAACTAGACCTATTACAAGGTATTTATAGTCCAATTGTATGAGTACGTATCAGACTTAGTAACCTAAACGTATTAGACTCATATAACTAACTAACCCTAAACAGATAAGCTTAGTTATATCTCTTCGGATTGGATTACAATTCCGAACAGAGAACGAATTCCTTTTCAAGGTCGCGAGCCAAACCATGGTCGCGAAACCTTTCCAAACACGATTATAGTCGTGGAACCGTATGCGACTCGACCTGAAAATTCGCCCGGATCATGATGATAACAGATCACTAACTAAGGGATTATCGTCCAAGATTTTTAATGGTCATGTCGATAAGATGAACAATATAGACAAGTACATGTACATATCAAAGTATACATTTTAGTGCACCCACCTCTTAAGAACATTTTACTCAAGGGGATCAGAGTGATTTGGCTTCTACTATACCATAGAGCTAGAAGTACATGCCACAGTCATTGAGCCACAATTTGTAATTGTTAAAAATGGAATAAAAAACTGTGCACCAATAATTAGATTAGAAAATAGTGATATATTGTAAGAGAAATTTTCAATTTTGACTTAAAAGGAGGGAAATTTAAGACCCAAAACCCAAAGCTAACCCACGAACTCTACATGTACATTTAAATTTTCCTCTTGTTTGATCTGACAATTTTCAATCAAATGTGAAATTACATTAAAACAAGCAATATTTTACAATCAATTGTAGGCACAAATCTAGAGGACAAAATGTATGATTAAGATAGTATATGTGCACATATTTATTAGTATCAAATCCGCTTCGTATTGTCCATTTTCTATAGCATTGTGTTTAGCAGTAGCCAGTAACACTCTCTTACATGAATTTTAATTGAAGCGATCATGACAACACAAGTCATTCAAGGACAAGATTCCTCTGTATCACAATCAATTTAATTGAAAACAACTATAAATGAGAAAACTTTGATCCTTTGCTTTACTGTTATCCAACTAAAATTATACTTGTATACACCTTAATTATTCGGACTGGTGAGCGAACCGGCCGGACAACCGGTTCACTGGTTCACTGGTTAGACCATCGGTTTTTAAATATTAATATTTTTATATTTTAGCATTATTTTTAATTCTAATATTACCTTTTAAAGGTTTTAGATAAAATTTAGTTTACATAGTTGGATATTGACACGTATAAGACAAGGCAAAATACAATCATACAGTTCAAATGCTACACTTCTAGTGCTCATGTCTGAGGCCGTTCACGCTCGAAAGCACATCTGAGTTGGGCAAATGGCCATGTCCGTGACAAACAAAGGACATAATAATTCCAACGCAATAACAGATCAAAGACTTCTAAACGGATCAAACCGTGTCGGATGTGTACTAGTTTTTTTTTTTTTAAATAGCTACGCCTATTCTACTAAACGATCGATCTAGCTCCGCCTACATCTTTCTTTTTATAAGTAAATTATATTATTGTATCTAAATTTTTGTGCTTCTGCCTCACTTAGATCTCTTAACTTCAAATTAAACTTAGTAAATCCCTAAATTTATCTTTCTTAATCAATTTAATTCTTAAACTTGTTTACATTAGTCAACTTTATTGTTCCGTCAGATAAGTGTTGAAATTGAATACAAATTTTGCATTCCAGTGCTAAATTATTGTTATTCTTGAACTTTTATCATCTCCTATTTATTTATTTTTAAATATTTAATCAATATAATACTATATCTTCAATCTCTATTTCAACATTTTATATCATTAAAGAGTTGACGTGACATGCTAGAGGACACAAATACTATGTTAGAAAAGTTGTGATGACATGTCACATCAATTTAGAAATATTATATCACAAAATTATATTACTTTTTATTAATTTAACTAATGGATAGACTTAAATGAAACAACCAAACAAGTTTAAAGATTTGTCAAACTAAATTTGAAATTTTAGATACCTAAATGATAAAACTACACAAATTTGGAACTTGGACTTACACAACAACTCAAAAACTAGATGGATTTGCAGCTTCAACTTATACAAGATATTAACCATGCATCTGGTTATCTGTATCAGACTTAGCCTGACTCGCGAGATGCAACCACCTATTTATTTGGCTGCCTGCACATGATTTTGGGTTTGGACGAGCAAATGCAAAAAATGGCTGTGAGCCTGACCCACTGGATACGCTCTTGCCCACTGTTTCTCTGCAGTCTGGCCTGCCTAATTGCATAACTAAAAAATCATTAACGTATATTACTGATTTTTAGTATGAATTAAGGTTGATTAAAGACTATTAAGCCAAAATAAGAATTATTAAAGTGGGTTATGAGATAATAATAATTCTTAGCTTTGTGTTATTAGAGAGTGATTAGTGTATATTAATAATTCTTAGTATGTATTAATGTTGATTAAGAATAATTAAAGTAGAATAAGAACTATTAAAGTGAAACAAAATATTAATTAGTATTGGTAGTTGACGAGGATTAACACCCAGGTCACTTCTAATAAACTTTTGGTTCAAGACAGGTTCGAACCAGACATGTATCTGGCGATGCGAACTCAAGCTATTCTGAGGGGCATCACCGTGAGGTCGCAAGCTTTACGCGATCAGGTCGCGGGTTTCGTGCGATCAGGCCGACAGCCTTGTGCGGTCAGAAGTTCGTATGCTATACGCGGACTGGATATCCGGGATGTTGCGCGGTCAGCCCACATTCCGCAGTCAGAACGCTCTCGACCAGGGTGCTTGGAGTTTATTCGGTTATCCTTATATCAGGATATTCCAAGCATCCCGAGAATTTCTCCACGTTGAAGACCAACCGTCAGAGGTTAATATATGCGGTTATTCATGATTAACACGTGATAATAACCTCCGTGGAAGTTAACAGCGGTTCTCCAGAAACTGCATCCAACCGTTTGATACAGTTTTCTTCATTTGGCACCCTTTCAACCAGTATAAAAAGGTGGCAAAGTACATCAAATGGGGGATCCAAGACATTTGGAAGAACAAGACCCTTGATACAAGCGAGATACAAGATATCTCGACCACTCAAACAGCCAAGCCTACGGCTTAGATTAGACAATACTTACAAGTCTCCTATAGCTCTTTTTTGTATACTTATATAGGGAAAACTTTCGCCTGTGAAGGTTTCTCCCCGCTAGTTTGTAAAGTTTTATCACATATAGTGAAATCCTAACATGACGTAGGGCTTTTACTCCCACCATCGAGGGCCCGAACCTGTATAAATCTTTCTGTGCTCCTGTTCACCATTGTTCTACATACCTTCCCGGAGGGTCATCTTGAAAGGTCTCACAATTACAAATCTTGCATAAGTTCGGCTGAGGACCCCGAGTCCGAATCGTCGACAGTAGTATTTTTTCATCTTATATATTTTTCTACTTACATCAATCATACAATTAATCAAATAACATCTCATTTCAGTCTACACAATCTCATATACCAATTAAACATCATCTAATTGCATCTTCATAATCTGTCCTACTTAATTTGCCCCACACATACATCAAACACACCATAAATTGCAGTCGCGGACCTCTGCTTCTTTGAGCTTATTCACTCACACCTGATGCCTTTTACGTGTGAAAGTCTGTGAGACACCTAAAGATGATGTAGCCCATTGACTGTTGGGGACGGATCGTTGCTGCCCGTTGAGATGCATCATCGCTGCTCATGGCAATGCCGATGTCGCCAACCGTCGTGAAGTCGCGAGAAACGAAAAATCTTTTGAGGATTGAGGCGTGGATATGGGAACCATGGCTTTGGGTAATGGAAAGATAGATGAGATTAAAAAAGAATAAAGGAATGTTAAAAAGGAATATAAAAATGAGTTATTGTTTATTTATTTCCTAAACGTATTTTTATTAAAAAAAGTATTTCTTAACCACGCAGTTTATAAGAAAAAAACTATCAAACAATTTTTTGAGTTTATGGATTTTGATTTATTTGATAAATTAAACTGGATCAAATGAACCCAATACCTAAAGCAATGAACCTACTACAGGCCAAGTATCCAAGAAGTTTAAAAGAACAAGAGTTGTTGAATATGGGAACTAGTATGTAGGAAGGTTCATCGGCCAAAATAATCCACCTTAGTTAACGGACCCACTATACTTGTATTCAAGCCAAGCTAGACCAGCTCAAGCTCGACTCAAATTGGTATCGAGCTTGAGATCCGGCTCGGGCTCGCTTGTTTCTGATGGAGCCGACGCAAGATCCGAGCCAATCTCGATTAGCTCGCCCGCCTCAGTCCGAGGCAGCTATCATTGACACTGACTGCAGCCTATACCCAAAAACTGCATGGTCGGGGTCGTCGGGGAAACGAGATCTCCGGCCATGGCAACGGCCCCCGCCGTGACAGTTGCCCCCCTAAGACTTCATCAAACTCGATCATACACCACGGCCTCCATGCCGCCCACCTCCCCGCCGCCGCCTCCTCCGTCGTCCCCTTCTCCGGCATTTCCGCAAACACCTGCCATGCCGTCGCTTCCACCCACCCCGAGCTCCATCTCCGCCGCCGCCCTCCTCGACCGCCTCGCCGCCCTGCTCGACGCGCCGAACTGGCAGCTCCACCCGTCGCTCCCTTCCCTGCCGGCCCTCCTGGCCCCCTCCCTCCCCCACCCGCTCCCGCTCCCGCTCCCCCTTCGCCTCGCCGCGGCGGCCGTGGCCGCATCCTCTCCTCGGCTCTTCAGTCTCTCCGTCCCGGTCGTCCTCCGCCTCCACGCCCTCTCCGCGCCGCCCCTCCGCCCCCTCTTCTCCCGCCCCTTCCGCTCCCTCATGCTCCGCCTCTCCCGCTTCTGCCTCGTACCCCTCATGCTCCGCCTCTTTTCCCACATGCTCCGCCACTCCCCGCCTCCCCCCACCGCCTCCACGTACAACACCCTCATCCGCTCCCTCTGCCGCCGCGCCCATCTCGGCGCCGCCCTCCGGTACCTCAGCCTCATGGTCCGCTCCGGTTGGGGCCCCGACGTGTTCACGTTTAACTCCCTGATTGTGGGGTACTGTCGCACTGGCCGTGTTGATGTCGCCCGTGATCTGTTTGACAAAATGCCGCTGAGAGGATTTCCTCATGATGTGGTCTCTTACACTGCTCTAATTGAGGGGCTTTGTGAAGCACGGAGGATTGATGACGCAATGAAGTCGTTTGAGAAGATGGAGTGGCGGAACATGCAGACCTATGCGGTTCTTGTGAAGGGGCTGTGTGAGGCAGGGCGGGGGGAGGAGGGGGTGCAGATGCTGAGGAGGATGAAGGAGATGGGGTGGCGGCCGACTGTTCGACCTTATGCGGCGGTTGTTGATTTCTGGTGTAGGGAGCGAAGGGTTGGGGAGGCGGAGGCAATGCTGGAGGAGATGTTTGAGCAGGGATTGGCACCAAGTGTGGTTACGTGCACTGCGGTGGTGAATGCATATTGTAAGGATGGGAGGGTGTATGATGCAGTAAGAGTATTTGAGTCAATGGAGCTGAGGGGATGCAAGCCAAATGTGTGGGCATACAATGCATTGATATGGGGGTTCTGTAATGAGGGGAAGGTGCACAAAGCGATGGCTTTGATGGACAGGATGAGAGGGTATGGAGTAGACCCGGATGTGGTGACATATAACTTGTTGATTCGAGGGCAATGCATGGCTGGGCATATAGAGTGTGCTTTCCGATTGCTCCGCTTGATGGAAGGAAATGGTTTACTTGCCGATCAATACACATACAATGCATTGATTGATGCTCTCTGCAAGGACGGAAGAATTGATGAAGCTTACTCCCTTTTTGATAGCCTTGAAATTAGAGGTATAAAACCTAATGCTGTTACATACAATTCATTGATTGGTGGTTTGTGCAAGGGTGGTAAGATTGATGCTGCATGGACATTGTTGGATAAGATGGTGTCAGCAGGTTGCACACCAGATACTTATACCTACAGTCCATTTATTGAGAGTCTATGCAAAACAAAGGGATGGCAAGAAGGTTTGGCATTAATAGGTGAGATGTCAAAAAAGGATGTGAGGCCCACAACAGTACATTATACAATTGTAATCGACAAGCTTTTCAAGGAGCGGGACTATGGATTGGCTACAAGAATTTGGGGCCAAATGGTTTTGTCTGGGTGCAATCCTGATGTAGTTATGTATACTACGTCCATTCGTGCTTACTGCAGTGAAGGAAAACTCGATGAAGCAGATAATGTTTTGATGGAGATGAACAAAAGTGGGGTCACTGCTGATGCAATGGCTTACAACACTTTGATGGTTGGGCATTCCAGCATGGGGTTGACAGACCGTGCAATCTCAATCTTGAAGCACATGGCAAGTGTTTCTTGTACACCAAATCAATTTACTTATTCAATATTGCTTAGGCATCTTTTACAAAGGAGACTAGCACGTGATGTGCCTTTCAATACACTGGATTTGTGGAAGACCATAGAGTTTATTGATATCCTCCAGCTGTTTGAGATAATGAAGAAGAATGATATCCTTTTTAATACAAATACTTATTCTGCCCTTTTGGGAGGGTTCTCTGAAGATGGCAGATCAGAGGAGGCAAAATTGTTGGTTTCTCGTATGAAAGATGATAACTTATCTCCAAATGAAGATATCTACACTGCTCTCATTATCTGTTATTGCAAATCAAAAATGTATCTGGATGCATGGGCAGTTCTTCGCTCCATGATTGGACACGGTTTTATACCACAATTGATGTCCTATCAGCATCTACTTTCGGGGCTTTTCAGCGAAGGGCAAGTTGATAGGGCTAAAGAAATATTCAGGAAATCAAGGTGGAGAGATTATAATCCTGATGAAATTGTTTGGAAAATACTTATTGATGGCCTGATAAGAAAGGGCCATACAGATACATGCCGTGACATGATATCCACATTAGAGCAGATGAACTGCAGACCAAGTCATCAAACATATGTAATGCTAACTGAGGAATTGTGAAGTAGTGAAAGGATCCGCATTTTTTAAGACTTTCTCATTCAATTAGTCAAACAGTGGCTCATCTGATGCTTGTCCAATCACAAGTGGGATCCATCTGTAGACTTGGGATTTTTGTACAAAATGGATTGTTTCACACATACATTAGGTTCAAGCTTTGAGAAAGCCAGAGGTATTGATGTGATTCTTGCTGTTGTGACTTTTGGTTATCTCTTTCCCTTTCTCATCTTTTAAGCTCATTGTTCAATCCATATCATAAAAAGCTCATTGTATCTGGATTGTTTCACACATACATAGCAAGTCGGCACTGTATTATACTATTATTGTATAGTTAAATGATATCTTCATTCCCGAGAATATTTTCATTATTATCTTTTTGAGAATATTTTTCATATTACTAAAGCGCATGGAGGGAGTCCATTGCAGTGATTGTTATCAACAACCATGGTGGTGCAATCTTCATCCTTCTCCCAAATTGCAAAAACAGCTTCACCGCAAATCTTCAAGAAGTTGTTCTACACCTACAACTCAATTCACAAACTCTCTGCTGCACACAGGTAACAGCAGTTGTTGTTTCATTTGTTATGCTTACATGCACCATCTTGGATATGATAAATTTTAGCAGTTTACTCTTTCATACTTTGAAATTTTTTTAATTTTTAATTTTTAATTTTTAATTTTTAATTTTTAATTTTTAATTTTTAATTTTTAATTTTTAATTTTTAATTTTTAATTTTTAATTTTTAATTTTTAATTTTTAATTTTAATTTAAATTTTTTACACTTTGCTTCTGAAACTACCATTTAGCAATCATTGCTCCTAAAGTTAACATTGTTGTATATTGGTGATTTTGGAAGTTGTTGATATGTTGCCTTCTAAGACCTTGGTTTATGGATTAACTGTTTATATGCTGAATTAAGCCTAGTGTGGAGTTTTGCTTCCCAGCATTCTAATTTTGTAGGGTGACATTTTCTAGTTCAAACAAAGAAGAACTACATGATGACTTGGTGAGGACCCATGAATAGCAAGTTGATTGTGTGGTACATGTTAAGAATAGCATTGATGATAATGCCAATTTTTGTAGGTTTACATCCAAAAATTGATCCTTTCTTTTTTTTAAAAAAAAACTGTGGTCTATATCATGTATTTACTTGTTTCTTCTCATTCTACAGAATTATAAATACGCTAGACCATACTGCAACCCAATCTCTAGATTATCTTCTGGCAGCTCCATATTTTAAGGGTGATTCAGATAGCATTTCTGTTGGTGGGATTTATGCAACAGAATACATGTTATACAGGTATATTGTAATCCCTAATCCCCCTAATCCATGATGCAAGTACCCTTCTTTGGCAATAAGAACAGTTGTAACCAGCCTTATCATTTCTTTCTTTTCTTTAGTATATCATATCAAGTATTACAGCGAGTAGCTGTCTCCTTCGAAACCTTTGTTTTGCACAGAATCCAGCTTTCTTCACCATGTACTTCAGAGAAACTGGAGATCAACTTATATCATGAAGGCTTTATTCTGAAGTTGCTTGTGCATGATAAATGATACCATTGTAGGCTTCGATGAGGTTTGTCTCTATCACAATTGCAATTAGTATGATTTATCTAGTATAATCTACAGATGATGGCTGAACTCAAAGCATGGCTTCTCAATAGCAGTCATTATGAATTTACGATTGACATGCATTGTTACAGGGGTTTAAGGCCAGCATAACCGCATATATGGCTGATATGCCAGTTGATATACCTGTACTGATGTGAAGAACCTTGACCAAAAGTTACCTTTCTCCAAATTTTGTTGTTCTTTTCAAAAGCCCTGTTGTTTGGCTATTCACATTTTCCCTTTTCCTAATAGTTGTCAAAGATGGTCATGTGAGAGCAGGTGCACTACATTGTCTACTATTACAATTTTTTATAGGTCAAAGATATAACCTTGATCCAAAAGGGTTTGCTCATGGACTTGTAGAATTTTGAGACTTTGTATGCTGGCTGCCTTGTAGATTTCATCCCACTTGTTTGTAGATTTCATCCAGAAAGAACCAGCTTTAGTTCTGGCGTACTCTGTTTTTGTAAGAATTAATTTGTTGTTTATACAACTTAGAAATGTGTAGGAAGAACACAAAAATTTTTATACTGATACTCTGATAGCATCCATGCATAAATCAATGAGTAATAGTTATTTCTCGTTCTACAGTGTTGATGTATGATTTAGCAGTTGAATCCTGAAAACATCCATATTTTCAGGGCCATAGCTTCAAAACAAATAGTATTCTAGAATCACTGCAAGAGCACAATATCATACACAAACAATGGTGTATTGACTTCTGGTAACAAATTTCTTGAGTGTAGTTCCTTTGCTTTTGAAATCAGGAACCATAAAATGCTATCAGCTTATTGAAGTACTGCAAGATTGATAGAACCATGATACTTGGGAACAATTGGTTTTAAAATTTCTTCTGACCATTGTGGGTTCCACATGTAGGCTTTCTTGTACGCCAGTTATTTTCTGAACAAATGTTATTTTTGTTGGATATATGCTTGTGCTTCATATGGAATTCTGTCATGCTCTCATTAATGCTTTGTTCTGCCTATCTTGTTTTTGCTGTTGTTTCATGACAGTAAATTCCAAAATTCCCAGTCCTATCCTCCAAAATTGATTGCCTTGTCCTAACTGCAGATGATCAGATGATCAGATCCACGCAGATGCCTCTCCACCATGGATTAGTCACCACTCTCCAATCTCGCATATGCTCTGCACTGCCGAGCTCCATTAGTACTCACATTTCTGTAGCCTGACAATGCTTCCTTGTCCATCGCCGAGCTTCAAGGCCACAGGAATCCTTGCTGATATGCGCACTGACAGTGGCTCCTCATTGCCATCAAGGTCAAAGACTACTTCTGGTCATCTTACGCCTGTTATATTCTGTTGAATTAGTAGATTACCCGTCATTATTTAATAACTTAAGCTTGCAGGGTGAGATGGTTAGTTTATGAAACTCAACTTGTTATGTAGCATACTTTGCATTGTGCTGTATTTTCCATGTAGTATACTTTGTTGTGCATAGTTGCTACTTGTATGAATATATATTGCTAAGGTCTCTGATATTTGTGAGTAGCAAACTACTGTGTAGACTCTACTCTCTAGCAATCTTATGTTAAATGTGTAGCAATACTCCTTACTACAACTAGTATTCATGTGAGACATCGTTCTGTATATCATTGTGTCCAGCTGTAACTGCTACTTTATGTATTGTGTTGTTGGTACAATTACTAGGTTGTTTTGCTACTGGCATTTGATATATTAGTTTGTGAATCTAATTTACTGTCATCCTTGTAATGGTTATTTCTGTGTTGTGCTACTGTTTATAGATGTTATGGCAATCATCTTACCTAACATTGCTAGTAATCATAAATCATGCCTTCGGATTATTTTGATCACATTTATGAGACTAGCATGTTTCTACCATGTTTGATTTTATTTGTTGTCAAAGACAGCATAGTTTGCAATCTTGTATTATGTTGTTCATTGATGCTATCATGCACATTGCTTGTTGCATATATGTGATATTATTGTGGTAGCAATTATGATAACTAGTACTTTTGTTTTCTTACATATCATTTTAGTTCCATACATGGTTGAGATAAAGTAAAATTATTTATTTTATACACCTAATACTTGTAATTAATATAATATGTAGTGTTTGTATTCAAATAATTAATAATTAAATAGAATAATAGTTATGAGGATATTTTTAGAAGAAAGAGTTATATTTTATTTTAAAAACATAGCACAATATTCTTTTAAATACAAATTCTTCTTCCCAACATAAAATATATAAAAAACGGGGAGTATAGTTTATCACCTAATTTAAAATGGAATTAGTTTATTTTTAAATATTTTATCCAACATGTACGTACCTCTAGAACTAAAAACTTTGGTAACTTCACCAAAGCACACAAGTCGTGTTCTTTTTTCATGTGATCACAAAGTCGTCCATTTTTTTTTGGTGTCCATTTCTGTTTCTTTTTTCATGTATTGTTTAATGTTCACCAAAATATTTGAATTTTTTTTTATAATCCACTAGAAAATAATTGCAAAATAACTGTTCACAAATAGACGTCTGTCATTAGATCAAATGGTGACTGTTTTTTTAGTCTTGTCACATTCAACCTAGCGACTGACTTGTTTTGTCTGCCCTGTTGCCAAGTTAAATGGCGATTGTGTCGACATCAATAAATTGACTCAGTCGTCATTTAACTTGGTGAGCACCAGCAAACAGGAGAAAATTCAGTCAAATCACCAAGTTGTATGGCAACTGTACTAACAATTGATCCTACTTTTTTTTTTCATTTTGTTTAGTTAATTTGAAATAAAATAAAAACAGGAAATTGCATATAATAGAATTACAGATAATGATGTCTCATGAGTATGATTAAATTACAGATAATTAAGTCTTAAAAGTACGATTGAAGTAAAAAAATAGGTCCTATAAGTACAATTAAGGTACAAATATTCCCAACTACAGATAATAGGATTACATAATAGAAAATGTTACAAAACACTATGCCAGGAGTATGAGCAATTGGGATTGTTTTGGCAACAGTAATAATTTACTTCTTGTTGTACACTTCCCATGTTTGACTTGAGGCTATCTAACGCGCGTACGAGGTGGTTGATCGTCTCCTCTCTTTCATCGCAAGGGATGTCTATCCATGACATGTAATTGTATTTCATTATCTTATCTTCGTGAGAACACTCTACATACACCATCCTAGCATTCTTGTATGTCATATATTTGCCTTAATAGAAAGACTACATTTGCAGTGGAACTCATCTTGCTGCAGCCATTCATGATCTCAAACAAAGTCGTGTTGTATGTAAAAATGTTCAGTTTAAGATGAACTAATATAAAAAGAGAAATAAAAGTAGAATATTACATGCACAATTAGCGTTTTCCTATGACAAGATCAATAATAAGGGAGGTGATAGTAACACACATGTGGAACATCATCTCCTTGTGGAAAATCATTTGAAACTTTTCGAATTTGTCCTCAAGTTGGGTTTTTATCTTTTACTTTAATTATTTTATTTGGACATTTTCATAGGTATTTTTTTTAGTTTAGAAAGTAAAGTTCTTTTTTTGAAACATTATCATTGTCTTTTGTTTATGCTTGGATTGGAACAAATTACTCTAATTCATCCATGCCTACAAATCAGTCGACATTTTGTACAAATTTTACGAATAGAAGCTCTTATTATTATATTTTCTTATTCCTTTCTTAAACTATGAATCTACTTTCTTGGAGAAAATAAGTCTCTTCACTTGAATTTTGGAACTTTGAATTGTATTTGCATAGAAGACGGTTTATCATTCGCTTTACCTTCTATTCCTACTTTGTGTTGATCCCCTGGAGATACTTGCACATCTTCCTATCAAACTTAGGGCACTCCATATGCCTTCTCCCAATATCATTCTTATTTCAACCTTTGATAACCTTCAGTGTCAAACCACAGTTATGTTTGTGTCCCGAGTTTAGACATTTGTCCTACATATGGATGGAAAGAGTTAATACAATAAGCACGTGATGCATATATTGAAGGCAAGCATATGAAGTGCATTTTACCTTTGGAGCTCTTGATTTTTTACCCCCTCGAGAGCTGCTTGGACTGTCGTTCTCTATTGATGTTGAGGTAAGGTTTGGACAGAGTATGAGAACAGTACGTGCGAAGTTATAGACAGGTTGTTATGGACTTGAACCAAGATTATGCTTCATAGACTTGAGTATAATTTAGTGGATGAACATAGCGATGGAAGATTGATTTGACTCCTCCGCTGAAAAGCTGTAAAGTTGTAAACCTATAAAAGGTCGTTAAAAGCTGACAAGCTTTAAAATATTGAAAAGTTGAGAAAGTTGTGAAAAGCTAGAAAACGATGAAAAGTTGGGAAGTAGGAAAAACTTCTTATACTATGTTGGGAGTAGAAAAGTGAGAAGCTACAAAGCTAGAAACCCTAATAATAGAGCTATTTAAATACAAGCTAACAAGTTCAACAAAAATAACTTAAACATCTAATATAAAGAACAACATAACACAATAAGTAACATCTAACGGTGGCCTCTCTTGGAGGTAGGCTGATATGGTGGATGCTGAGATGGCTACTTGTTACACCACTCCGTGTCTTGAGGGGGTTGCTGCTGTGCTTGTGGGAAACCTCGTGTCCCGCGGACGTGGGCTAGAGGGTGATCATCATGTGGGTGGGACAATGGGGCAACTATCCGAAGCACGCTGCTAGTGGCAACTGTCTCTATCGTCGCTATTGTGCAAACGAGAAGGCAGAGTGAGCTGTGTAGGCTGCATTAGCTGAGATGCATTTACGAGCTGACTCTCAACCAAGTGGTTGGTGGAAGATCGCTGAAAATCTGTTTGTAGCAATCATCAAAGTCTGCCTGTTGCACCATCCACTCAGTAGAACATGAGGAAGGATGTGGTCTCCATGTCAGTTTGATGGTGGTGCATGTCTGATGGTATGATATGGATGGTCCAACTAAGTGAGGCGTGCACGTTGCCTATAATATCTCCTAGCTCCTCACCGTTAGCCATACTCTTGGCGACACCTCAATCATATTGCTGACGCGCCTAGTCGATGTCCTCTAAGTTCAATCCATGAACCTGGGATACATGCGCCAGTATCTATTTGGACCACATAGGTAGAGTGGTTCAAATACATCTCCTCGGGCTAGCCTACATGACCAGTGTTCATGGTCAATGTCCCAATCGAGAAACTCCCAAGTTTGCTCGTTATTAGCCATGTCCGCATGAAAGTTAAGAAATATACAGAATATGATAACATGAAACAAACATTAAATTGAGGAAAATATAAAACATATAAGTAGCAAATCGATACATTGCAGAAATAGTAAATACGTAGCAAAGCCAATACATTGTAGAAAATAGTACACAATGGTAGAAAATCCAATACATCGCATAAATAGTACGAGTTCGATACAATGCAGAAATAAGATACATAGTACTACATAGGACAAAATAATGCTTGACTACTAGAGCTATTGAGGCAGTGCTTTCTTGTGTATCCTGGCTACCGACATGTAGTGCATTTTCTAAGTCCATCACTCTCCTTTGTCCATATTGTTACGAATCTAGAGAGATTTGTGGTGACCAAATCGTGTACGCTACAATTGCTTATTGGGGATCAATGTGGTATCACCATCCTACACTTCTTTGTAGTCACCAAATGTTCCGAACGTGTTGAAGCCAGCATGTCAAGTTTTTAGCAAGTTAGGCAAAATTTAATAAGGGGACAGGTATTCGCTTGAGTCTTTCAAACACTGCATACACGCTCAATGACATGTGAGCAAGGTTTGTGAAATAGTTGTGGTTTGTAACATGTACAGTGTGCAACCTCATTTTCTAGGGTGCATTTATGTGTCCTTTGTGACCTCATGTGCCCACCCCTTTCAACAGAGGAGGGTACCAGTTGAAGTAACAGATAAAGCAATAGAAATTCATCTCCACTATTGCGGCTATTGAAAGGGACCTCACCCCTTTCAACACATTGTTGTAAATCTCTGCAAAATTCGTTGTCATTGTAGGATCAAGGATGCCGACTAGAGGGGGGTGGATAGGACGCTTTTAAAAACTTTTATGAATCAGAACCTTTTCAACAATTAAGGCCTAAAAGAGCTAGGTGAGTGCAAGAGAACTAAATCAAATCAACAAAATAAAGTAAGAATAAAATGAGAATATCAAACACAAGTGATATATCCCAAGGTCTTGGAGATTTGTCCGGTTTCCCCTAATTCTTGTTGAAGCATTCAATGAATGAGTCTAGTTTTGATATCCACTATGGTTACTCCTCCTCTCCAGAAAGGTGAACACCAAACCTCTCACAAATACACCGAGCCTCTTCAACAAGTTTCATCTATGGAGAGATCACGGTCATGCCTCCAAACCATCTAGGTGATGGCGATCACCAAGAGTAACAAGCTCTGAGATCTTCTCTTGACCACCAACAATCACCGAGAAACTCTAAATATACAAGTGTTTTTATTCCGAGGATCTCTCACAAACTCAAAGAATGCTTTTTGATCAAAAGATCAAGTCTTGGATGCAAGAATGCTTGGGCTCAAGTGTGTATCAAATTCTAGCTCAAAAAGATGTCAAATTCATGCTCACAACACATATATATACCTCACACCTCACAACTAGCCGTTTTGGTCATGTAGAAAAATGTCAGTACACACTGATAGTCAGTTCCAAAAATGGATATTCATCATCAGTCTCAAACGGCTAGTTATGACACAGTCAAGAGCCGTTGAAGTTTTTGTCGGGAAGTGTGCTGACAGTCAGCTTTGTCAGACTGGCTGTCAGCATAGAACAATTTTATTTTGCTCGAAAAAGGGTGTGCCTCTTGACAAATGCCTGCACTCAACCATTCAAATTGATTACTAACACATTGTAAAATATTTCAGCTCAAAAAGGGTATGCCTTTGGACAAATATCCGCACTCAAGCTGACATTTAAACTAACATTCAAGATGATATTCAAACTGATTGTCAGCACAATGTAAAATATTTCAGCTCAAAAAGGGTGTGCCTTTGGACAAATGTCTGCACTCGAGCTGACATTCAAACTGACTATCAGCATAGTATCGATCAGTTTCAATGTTTTCGTTTCGAGTGGACTACTTGATCGAATATCCATATTTGAGCAGAGTATTGATCGAATGTCCGCATTCGAGCAGACACGCATACTGACTTTTAGCACAATACATAGTTTTTGCTTGAAAACTTTTGGCTGTTGGTCGAATGTCCGTGTTGAAGACTGACACTTATGTTGACTGTCAGCACAGGTCGACAATTTTTACACTACAGATTTTAAGTCCAGTTTCAGTCTTTTTGAACTCTATATTTTTCTTAGATTTGACCAAGGTTATGAACGAGTGTGTGAATGAGAGAATGTAACACATGACCTAAGAGTTTCTCAATTTTTGCCGGTAGAAGAAGAGATTCGCAACCCCTCTTAATAGTACAATCAAACAACAAAAGAAGTTCTATAAATCCAGTCAATCTCCAAACACCGAGACTGGTAAAATTCTAAAGAAAATAATCCTAAACTTTTACCTTAGATCTTTGCGACTTCTGTTTGGTGCTTTGTCAATTATTGTTCATGTTTGTTTTTTCACCTAATTTCTTAAATCATACTCAAAGCAAAAGATTAATCCGAGACACTTAGTATCATTAATCATCAAAATCAAGAGTGAGGGCCTATATGCAACAATCTCTTTTTTGATGATTGATGACTGATGAGGATTATTACCCGAGCTAGTTATTTATTTGTTATATCATATTTAAGACATTTCAAATATGATATGTAAACACGTGCCTTAGCAGCCACTATGGTCGTAGAGGAATTTTTCTGTATATCAGAAGGTCGCGGGCACTAAAACCAGTTTATGATCGCAGTACTTGCGCGGTCATAAGGTCGCAGTACTTGAGCGGTCACGAGGTCGTAGGCTATGCGCGACCAGGATAACTTGAGTGTGTTTGAGTTGTACCAGACACATTCCAGGTCAAAGATAACTCCTTCGCCCATGTACGAAGACAACTGTCAGGGAGTTAAGGTGTGCGGTTATCTATAACTGCATAGCTTAACCAGCAAGGAGGTTAGTGTAGTTATACGAACTGCACCATGGCAACCATCCAAAAATTGCTTCACATTGGCATCCTTTCATTCAGTATAAAAGGATGATAAAAGTACAGAAGCAGGGACATCAATCAAGAGATAAGGAAATCAAAGACATAGACATCATAGTCTGTAGACAGAAGTATAAAGTAAGATTAGCTCCTGTGACAATCTTTCTTCTCTGTAAACTCTTTTACACATAGTGAAATTACAACAAGACATAGGGTTATTCCTCAACATACTGAGGGCCCGAACTTGTATAAGTCTTTGTATACCCCATTTGTATTTGTCTTAACTTACCTGATCAGCACCTTGAAAGGTCTCACATCCAACTCACAAATCTGTGTAAGATCGACAGGGGACCCCGAGTCCGAATCGTCGACAATGACAATAAGCGGTTTTAAGTGAAATAAATTTGATGATTCCTCCTGAATGCATGCAAAAGAGAAATCAAATGATATACAAGAACTCCCCCTAAATGCATGCATATATGAATACAAATATGAAAAATCGAAGTCACATACATGATAAGCAAACACTGATAAATAAAAGTCACATATCATATCTATATCAAGATAAGCAAACATGACAATGTCTCCTGCATACAATAATCTCTCCCCCTTTGACATCAAGCACAAAAAGGTGGGAAGCAACCAAAAGAAGTGAGCTGAGAATAACTACTCGTCGTCAAATGTAAAACCTAGGATAGCAGTGTCTCTAGAATTGGCAGGAGAGCCACTGGGATCAACACCCAAGGTGGGGTCAGCTGTCAAAGATGTGAAGGGACTAGGCATGGCCTCTAGGACAGCAGAGGCAGGCAGATCAGCTGAAGCTGGAGCAACCGTCGAAGAGAAAAGCGATGAGACAGTAGGGTGGGCCCTCTTACGAGGGGTATGGGTGGCAGAGGAAGGCAGACTGATAAGCTGCTCCTGCTGAGTTGAGAGACGATCAAGGATTTGGCGATGCTCAGTCTGAGTGTCAAGGATCTACTGCTGCATCTGGAGCAGCTAATCCATCGATCTCTGAAGCTTGGCAACGGAGAAGATAGATCGGGAGGATCCACTGCCCGTGCCAGTAGTAGCAGCCTCTCCTATATCCTCATCTCCTGTCTCACCAACTACATCATCATGGATTGGAGAAACATGATTGTGAGATGGTGCTGTAGCAGGACGTATACCAATACAACAATCGTCTTGACCGGGAGGATAAAAGATCAAAGTGTGCTGAGGAAGAGGTGCATCTGTATCATAGGCCTTTATGTGAAGAAGCAAGGCCATGATATAAGGAGCATAAAGCAAATGGTGGCGTGGAGCAGAAAGAATATGTTGCATCTCGCTAATAAGCAGATCAGCAATGTCAAATGGCTCCTCCTGAAAGATGGAGAGCAAGACATGAAGTGAAAGATAGGTAACCTTGGACCGATCCCCACTCCTAGGTAACAGGGTGAGAAGTAGGATCTTTAAGGCAAGATCCACGTCATGGCGTATGCCAACAATGTGCCTAAGCTGAAAGGAGTCTGAGTAAAGCATGGCTACACCGCGACGCTCAAGATTAGGAAGAGTGTGTAGCTGCCAACTAGAAGCAGGACACACTAAGCCGAATGCGGCCTCAAACTATTCCTTCATGGCAGTGTGGAGCTGCTAACCAGCCATGAAGGACAGTGAAGTGCGCTGAGAGTCAATGAATAGCATGGCGTACAACTGACGGATGGGAAACTCAGCCCAGTGTAAAGAGGAATTTGCCACAAGGTCTCAGAGACCAACAATTGCAAAGATATTGGCTAAAGTGGCTATCCCAATCTGAGTCGAGATGGTATGCCAAGACAGGGTGAGATGAACAAAGATGGGGACACGACTATATATACTATCCCACAGATTAGACTGGAAAAGGGTGTAACAAGTAAGAATGGGGCAAGTGTCTTGACCTGTAGGACGAGGTTCCGAATATGGATTCTTGGCACGAAGAGAGCAAACGCATGCAGCACCCCATTTGGAATAATCAATGAGAACTCACTTAGGTGGTGAAGGCGAGCGAGAATCAGAAGTCTGGCTGGTCGAATGGCCATGATTTGGGGCAAACATTCGGTGCGTGACACACCTCGAGGACGAAGGATTAGACGACATGAAGAAAATGCAACCAATGAGAAGAAATGAAAGAATGGACAGTCCGTGTCACACACACGGTTGGTGAGCAGTGACGGCGATGAGGAAAGAAAATAAAAACAAAAGTTTCGACTATGCGACAACGAGTGGTGGTGCGGAGGCTCATGGCATTGTGGCGGTAGTGGAAGCTGCGGTTGTGCAACAGCGAGTAGTGGCACGGAGGCTCACGGTGTTGTGGCAGCGATGGAAGCTATGGCTGTGCGACGACGGTGAAAGGAAAAGGAGAAGAAAAATGAACCGTCTGTGAGCAGATCTAGGGTTTTGAAAACAAAGGGTTCATGCGGATAGTCAGCGTGGAAGGTTGACAGTCAATGTGTAAAGTGAATTTGGTGCTGACAATCAACATAAAAAAACGGACAATCAGCGTGGTCTGAAAGTTTGTGGTCAAATTGTTTCTATTAAAGTACAGAGTGTTTTGATCGTTTGGTCCTTCAAGTCACCGGATTTGAGCTGAGACGACCACGACCAGATCTTAGACTAAGATGACCAGTTTTTGAACTGATATGACTGCGACCAGTTTCAATACTGATACGACCAGTTGATGTGCTGAATACGACCACGACCAAGTCAGGTACTGGTACGACCAGTTGGACTGATACAATTGGTTTAAACACTGGACATGACCATGACCAGGTCAAGTACTAATACGACCAGTGGAACTGATACAGCTGGTTTAAACACTGGACACGACCATGACTAGATCGAGTACCAATGTGACTAGTTGAACTCATATGACCAGGTCTATATAAGGGCATACAAACAATCAACTGACTTTGATATATCAATAATATTCAATTCACTTCTAAGCAAGCAAAATTTAGATTCATCTAAAGGCTTGGTAAAGATATCCGCTAGTTGCATGTCAGCTTTTACGTGACTTACATTTATATCTCCTTTTGTCATATGATCTCTTATAAAATGGTGCCGAATATCAATATGTTTCGTTCTAGAATGTTGAATTGGATTGTTTACAATTTTTAAGCACTTTCATTATCACATAAGAGTGACACCCTTTCAAAAACAATTCCATAATCCAATAGAATTTGCTTTATCTATAAAATTTGATTACAACAACTACCTGCCGATACATGTTCTACTTTGGCGGTTGAGAGAGCTACGGGGTTTTGTTTCTTGGATGACCATGAGACTAGAGATCTACCCAAAAATTGACAACTACTGGATGTGCTCTTTCTATCAATCTTGCAACCCGCATGACCCGAATCTGAATAACCAAGTAATTCAAAGTTTACATTTTTTGGATACCAAAGACCTATGCTAGGATAACATTTTAAATACATAAGAATTCTTTTAATGGCAATCAAATGGCATTCCTTAGGAGATGACTGAAATCTAGCACATAAACAAACACTAAACATGATGTCAGGTCTAGATGCGATAAGATAAAGCAAACTACCAATCATAGATTGATAAAGTTTAGAATCAACTGTTTTTCCATTGTTGTCCATGTCGAGATGTCCATTTATGACCATGGGAGTTTTACCAGCTTTAGCATCTCCCATCCAAAAGCGCTTGAGTAAGTCCTTCACATACTTGGTTTGACTTACGAACGTTATGTTCTTGAGTTGCTTAATTTGAAGTCCAAGGAAGAAACTTAACTCTCCAATCATTGACATCTCAAATTCTCTAGACATCATTTCTTCAAACTCATGACAAAAAGATTCGTTAGTGGAACCAAATATGATGTCGTCAACATATATTTGACACACAAAAAAATCTTTTCAATTACTTTTGTAAAAAGTATTGTGTCCATCTTCCCAATTTTAAATCCTTTTGATGTAAGAAAATCTCTAAGTCGTTCATACCAAGCTCGAGGTGCTTGCTTAAGTCCATAAAGAGTCTTAGAGAGTTTGTACACATGATTTGGAAAATTTAAATCTTCGAAACCGGGAGGTTGTTCCACAAACACTAGTTTGGATATTTCTCCATTTAAAAAGATACTTTTCACATCCATTTGAAATAGTTTGATATTAAATTTTGATGCAAATGCAATAAATATATGACTAGCCTCTAATCTAGCTACGGGAGCAAAAGTTTCACCAAAATCCAAACCTTCAACTTGGGAAAAACCTTGTGCAGCTAGACGAGTTTTGTTTCGTACCACAACTTCATTCTCGTCTTGTTTATTCCTAACTACCCATTTTGTTCCAATCACGTTATGATCCTTGGGTCTTTCTACTAATATCCACACTTCATTTCTAGTGAAGTTGTTTAGCTCTTCATGCATAGTATTTACCCAATCCGGATCACAAAGTGCTTTATCTACAAGTTTAGGCTCCAAGGAAGAAACAAAGAGTAATGTTCACAAAAATAAGCAATACAAGAATGAGTTTGAACACCCTTACTAACATCACCCAATATTTAATTTAAAGGATGATCTTTGATAATGGTTTGATGTTGTCTTGGTGCTTCAACTTGTGATGTTTCCGTTTGATTTCACTCTGGTGGCTCATCAATAAGAGGTGATTTATTTGAGCCTTCGCTTTGAAGTACCGGTGGTAACGTAGGTCGTTCATCACACTCTATATTTTCATCATTCTCTTGGTCATCATCTTTAGGTTTGATATCTCCAATGGTGATGTTCTTCATAGTTTCTTGAAGGTCTTCACCTACAACATCACAAAACACTTGCTCCTTTGAGAGTCATTAGATTAATCGAATTATATATCACAAGATTCCTCAATACAATTAGTGGTTTTGTTAAAAGCTCGATAAGCTTTTCTAATGGTGGAGTAACCAACTAGAAATCATTCATAAACTCTTCTTTGAAATTTTCCACCATGCATTCTTTTTTTGAGGATATAACATTTACATCCAAAAACTCGAAATAAGATACATTTGGCTTGCGTCCAATGAGAAACTCATAGGGAGTCAAATTCAGGAGAGGATGCAAATAAAGCCGATTAATAAGCGGTATGCACGGCTTTGGCCCAAAAATGAGTAGGAGTGTCATACTCAAAACATTGTTTTTGCCATTCTATCAATGTTTGATTTTTCCTTTCTATAACCCCATTTTGTTGTGGAGTGTAGGAAGTTGAGAATTCGTGTTTAATACCCAAAGAATCACAAAAATCAAACAAGGTTGAATTCACAAACTCTCCACTATGATCACTACGGATTTTCTTGATGGAAAGTTCAAATTCGGTGGACACACGTTTTGCAGAACTTTTAAAAACATCGGGGTTTTAGATTTTTGAGAAAGAAAGAAAACCCAAGTATAGCAAAAAATCATCAACAATCACAAAAATCATAGTTGTTTCCCCCGATACTTTGGAACTCGGAAGGTCCAAACAAATCCATATGCAGGAGTTCCAAAGGTTTGCAAGTTGAAAGAATGCGTTTGGCTGGATGTAAAGTAGCTACTTGCTTACCCTCTTAACAAGCGCTACAAGGTTTGTCCTTATCAAACTTCACATCCTTCAAGCCTACTACCAAATCACTTTAAAAGCTTTTTAAGTTGATACATTCCAACGTGTGCAAGTCTTCTATACCAAAGTCAACCTTTCAAAGTTTGAGAAACAAGACATGTTGAAAGATATGCATCTTTTGAATTGAAATCAACTAGATAAAGATTTACAAAACGAAATCCTTTGAAGATCAAAAAGTTTTCTTTTAAACTATCGAATAAAATATCTTTAGGAGAAAATATGCAACGAAATCCAATATCACAAATTTATGCAACAGACAACAAATTGAAATTTAATGATTCAACAAGTAAAACATTTGAAATGGAAAAATCATGATGACGGAGATTATTACCTGCGTAATCTGTTTGTGCCTTGTCATGGTCACTCACGACCATGGAGAGAGATCATGTGATAGCCAAGATCTTCTGGACTTAATCAAAGTTATTTTTTATACCTTTTCGTGGTCGCCCATGATCAGGGAGAGAAATCATATGATAGTTCAAGATCTTCTGGACTATACATGGCCCATTTTGTCAAACGACACAAAGGCCTATCATGGATAATCATTATGCTAACACAATATTTGTGGTCTCAATGTTTGTGGCTGCGATCTTTGTGATTGCAATACCTAAGGTCGCAGAGTCCATGGTCACTACCCGCGGTTACTATGGTCGTGGAGATGTGGTAATCCCTAATATATGGTCACAGCCAGTACACAACCATGTAATAAGAGAGTTATCTTTAACCCTCTTTATGAGGAAATCGATAATGGTTTCTTTATCCTTACCATGATAGTGAATTGAGACAAATATTAAACCTGGAAGTATCTTCGAATCGAGAAAGGAAGGTTTGGTCGAGGCTTAACTTACCGACCATGGTCTAAGGGTGATGCAATTATATTAGACCATAACCGCTCTCTGACCAATGTGGTTCATTATTCCCAGGATAATACACGTCTCTCTTCACTACTTAGAAGGATGAATGTGCGGTTATCCATAACCGCCACATCATAACTAGTGGATAGCAACTATCAAAACATCTCTCTGGTGAAGCAACTGACACCTCTTGACGAAGTATAAAAAGAGTGTTAAAACTTGTAGAAAAGGGAGGCATGAAGTGGTAGAAAGAAAGAGTTATACAATACAGAGATTGTAAAACTCTACACACTTTGTAATCCATCATTCTGATAATGAAAATCTAACAGGAGTAGGGTTATTACTCAGACTACGAGGGCCCAAAACTGTATAAACACAGTGTCTCTGGTTTCAATTTTATGGTGATATTCTTGGTGATTGATGATATTGTTCCCCTTCTAAATAATTCAAATTTGTGTAAATTCGGCTTGGGATATTGTTCTAATCGTCGACACATGAGATATAGCAATTTTACCCAAGCCTACCACATTTCCTTAATGATTGTCGCCAAATGTGATCTTGTGGTCTTCACTTGAGTTATTTGCCAATGAGGTGAATAACTTCTTGTTACCGGTCATGTGTTCGGTGCATCCACTATCTAACACCCAATATTTTTCACCGGTCTTGTAATTCACCTATAAAAACAAACAATCAAGTCCGTTCAGGTACCCAAACCTTTTTTGGTCCTTCAATGTTAGCAATCAAAGTTTTGTGCACTCAAATAGATTTATTCTTTTTGTTGAGAATGGGTGCTCTAGCAAACTTTTCTATCACATACCCTTTCCTAGACCTCTTAAGCATGTAGCATGCATCAAAATGAGTCAAAGTCATTAAAGGACAAGTATCATGTGAATGTCCTACATCATGATATCTATAACAAAAGGTGTTGCATGCTTTTACAAAAATGGTTTTTGTCTTTGGTTTCTTTCCTTTCTTGGGGAAGTATCCAAATCCTTCCTTTCTAAATGAACATTTTTTTATCACTAAGAAGATGATCAAAAGATTCTTTTCCTTTATAACAATTTTCTAAACCTTTACTATGTTTCTAAATTTGAGCTTTTAGTTCATTATTTTCATTTAAGATTGTGTTGTTTGTGTTAGAAGATGATACATGACATGGCAATTTGTTATAACTAGAGCTAGATGAATATGGAGTGTCAATTTGATCATTGCAACTAGTTGACATATTACTTTTAGAAGCTACACATGATATATCATCAATTAAGTCACAAGAAATTTCAACATCTACTTTGGTTGGTGAGTTAGTTAAGTCCTTGACTAGTAGACTTTCATAAGAATCTTTCAAATCGGAGTAGAGAGCAAATAAGGAGGAGTGCTCTTCCTTAAGAGCTTTATACGTCCTTTTTGTATAGCCAAGGGCATCATTTAGCTCACTAACCATCTCAACTAAATCATCATATGAAGGGTCAAGAGGTGATACCTTCTCATCACTTTTAGCCATGAGGCAAAGAGATGATCTTGACAAAGTGTTGTTGCCAAGAGCTAATCCGGCTAATCTCTTGAAGCAACCTTCCTCATCATCGGAGTCCGAATTGGAGCTCTCTCCTCCGGACATCCATTCCCTGAAGCAAGCTTCCTTGTTTCCGCTATTGTTTTTCTTGAAAAACTTCTTCTTGGGATCTTTCTTCTTTTTATCCCAAGACTTATTTTTATTTGGACATCTTGAGACAATATGTCCCTTCTTATGACACTCATAGCATATGATATCTTTGAAGTTTGATGGCCTTGACCCCTTTTGCCTTGTGTCAATGTTGATTCCCTTTTTATGAAGCTTATGAAGAAGTTTTTGAGTGTTCTTCACAAGAAAAGCTAGATCTTCATCAAAGGAACCATCACTTGAATCATCTTTGGAGCCAACTTTGGCTTTGAATGACAAATTCCTCTTATTTGTTTCAGACAATTCGGCCGCCTCCTTTTTGTCCTTATGATGCATCTCATGGGTGATGAGATTCCCGTAGAGATCGGTAGGAGTGGTGGATGACAAGTCAGAGTTTGTGAGGATGGTCACAAGGATGTTGAAACTCTCCGGAAGAACCCTAAGTATTTTTCTCAAAATTTTAATGTTAGTAAAAACCACTCCAAGGCCTTTGAGTTCATTCACAATGTTATTTAACCGAGTAAACATGGAATCCATGGATTTGGTTGGTGACATGGTGAATGTCACATATCTTTGCCCTAACCATGAGCAATTTTACTTCCTTGACCTTTGTGGTTCCCTCATAGATCTCCTCGAGGGTAGTCCAAACCTTATGAGCAGTATTTAGGTTGCTCACTTGATTGAACTCATTTAAGGACAAGGTAGCAAAGAGCGCATGTTTAGCATGGGCATTCAAGTGGAGCTTTCTCTTATCATCATTGGAGTGACTTGCCGAATTATCTGGAAGAGTAAACCCAATCTTGACAATGTCCCAAACATCAAGTCTCATAGCCTCAAGATAGATGGACATGTGCACTTTCGAATAGGGATAGTTAGTCCCATAAAAAATGGGCGCATGTTGATAGAAATATGCCCTAGAGGCAATCATGGAGATGATTGTATCATGATATGTTTATGAATTATTGCAAATAAAATGTTATTACATTCCTTGAATAAAGTATCACTTTTATTGATCAACAAGTATGTGACTTGTTCGTGGAACTCTTTATTATGATATATGAATTGTCTCAATTTATTTACGGCATAATCAGTAATACTTATTCTAAATATCCCTGACTTTCGACATTACAATATAAGTTAGCACGAGCATTGATTTATAGTCAAGTTTCACGGACCATGGATATGAGATATCAAGTCAATGTCGTGGACACATGTTGGAGAATATGTTGGTCGGATTGACTCAACTTGAGACACTGTTGAGATTATATGTATCATCAGTTTGTTTCTAACAGTTATTTTGGTTTATCTTTAGTCCTGAGATCATCACGATTTCATACATGCGTACTAGCATACCTTGGTGTCATCAACCACTGCTCTTAACCAAGTAGTCATAAAGGTAACATACATATATGTTATGAACCATGTAGTTGAAAGTGAATGGTCGAGATGAAATTTGCCTATCTCATATCTTGAGAGAGATATCTCTGGGCCCCTCGATGTAATTGGACTAAGAAAGTGTATGGTCGTACCGAATATAGTTGAGAGTCAACTATGGAAAGGGTTAGTCCATTACAAGATCGAGAAAGGACCGAACTATTCAAGGATAACATGTTTCTCACCTTGAATTCGATCTAGTATCGTGAGGTAAAAAGATAATCTATGATAAGTGGTATAGGTTCATCGGATATGATCTTCGTGTATATGTGGGTAGTCATAATGTCTTACTAGAGACTACTTATGACTTGTGAGTCGGTAAGTTATTTTCGGTCGCAGCCAAATATACACGAACCTATAGGGTTACACACTTAGGCCCTGTTTGGAAACACAGTATTTGAAAACCGCAGTATTTTAAAACCATGGCTTTGAAATTGTCATGCAACTAAAACCACAGTATTTCGTAGTATTACAAAACTACAGTTTTTGAGAAAACTACAGTTTTTATAGGTGTTTGGATACATTTTTTTTCAAAGTTTTCAGTTTGGTCCTTAAATGAACTAGTTGTTATGAAAATTTAAAAAAAGTAATCGTTAGACAATTTCTATGGGTGTTTGGTATCATAGTTTTTAGTATAATATTTTATTCAAATAATTATATGTTAGAAAAATTATATTCAACAATTTTATACAATACGACACAGTATTTAAAAAATCATGGTTTTTTCAATAGTATTTGAAGACCATAATGTTTTTTTAAGTTTTTAATTTATTGTTTAAATAAACTAGTCGTTATGAGATTAATTAATGCAATCTCTCACCTTAATGAATTAGCCGTTATGGAAAACTATTATTTATTTAAGGTATTTACGCAAATACGAAAGCATCATATTTTAAAAATATTATTTATTCATTCAAATCGTACCAATATTTTATAGGATTGTATCGGGGCAATTGATGGGACACATGTTCCAATTACCATAGCTCCAGAAAGTCAAATAGCAAATGCTATGTGGAATGACTATGTTACTCACTTACAAAGTAGGAGAAGAAATATTGTACGATGTCTAATATGCAAAATAATAACATCTATGTTGTAATAAAAATGCGTTCCATTTATCAAAAATAACATTATGCCAATTGTCATACTAGTATTGTAGGAACAATATAAACTAACATAGCAAAAATAACATTATCTCAAATTGTCATAGTAGTGCAAACAATGACATAAAGTAACATAGCAAAATTAACATTGTCCCAAATTATCATAGTAGTGACATAGCAATGGCATAAAGTGACTAGAGAGAGAGATAACAACTTTGAGATATTCATAAACAACATCACAAGCACTAATGCACACCATTATTTCCCGGGCTTCTTTATCATACTTAAGAAAGTTGATTGCCTTCATTATCTCACTTGGTGTAAGAATTGCTAGGCCTTTTAGTTTTGAAATGCACTTTGCCATGGAGTAAGAATTATTTTTTGGATCATTCATTTCCAATTGCTTAAGTTTAACTTCCTTATAGCTCTCAATTTGCTCCTTTTTGAGTTGCTTGTAACTCTCAAGTTCTTCTTTCCGCAATACTATCAAATTCTCTAACAAAGCATCATCATTCTTCTTGGGCCTTTTCACCTCTTTTCCTTCGCTCCTCTCTCTACTACGACGAGACAACACACTTGGTACTTCGCTACTTGCTCTTACACGACGAGAAACTCCACTTGGTCCTTCACTGTTTGCTCTAACATCAGAAGGCACATCAGTTGGTGGTGAGAACTCATAATGTGATTACTCTTGGATTGAGAAATGAACTTGGGTATTTTTTGGAACTTGACTAGATATCGGATTTGTCAAACTTATGCCTTCATTGTGGAAGTAGTCCTCCTCCCATTCAAAAGAAGTATGTGTGGCTCTTGGAGCTGATATGGTAGGACGAGGCGACTGATTGCCAATATTGGCATGATGTGAGGACGTTGGTACATCAACGGTCTCCTTGTGCTTATCAGTCGACATCCGACAACGCTTTCCTTCAGCAATTTTCCCTGTAGTCGAAAAAACATAATAATAAATAAAACAATTAATATGCACAAGTATACTAGCGGAAACAAATTTAAAAAAAACATACCATCGTAAATATCAAAAAGGTCATCATATAGTGGAAAAGATTTATTTTTCCACATTTGTCAATCTTTATCTAGTTCATCTCATTTTTCATCAATAGCTGTCGCCATTCTCAACTCATGATCCTATCCAAATCCACTCTTTGAAGAGATGAACTTTACTGTGTTGTGGTCCTTCTTCAGTCGTTGTTCTCGATCTTTTAGTTGTGTGACATTGAACTTGAATTTAGTAAATTTCTCATTCATACGAGTCGTCAAACTATTCCATGCCTCCTTCTTCCAACCATTCTGAGCACGATATCGTGCTGAATTGTATTCCTTCATCATCGATACAAGAAAATTTGTTTGGACTTCGCTCCATGTTGCTCTATCTTTCTTGCCTGCAATTAGTCAACTATCTTTTAGATGTCAAAGCCAAAGACAATGATTTTGGCGATATAAGCTATCATTTTGATCTGTAACCATATAGCAGAAAGGAAAAAAAATTAAATGCTTGAAAGGTATTCCTCATGCTGCAAAATTCTTATGTATGCAATATCTACATATATTAACTAGAAGTAAGAGATACATAACAATATTGAAATGTTCTAACAAAATGTGACGTACAAACTATTTTCAAGGGATGGTACTTCTACGAAAGCAAATCAAACTATGTTTTGTGAGAATTTTTTTCATAATAACCCAAAAAAAAACAAATTTGAAAAATAACCCATACCTTTCAAAATTTGCAAAAATGGCTCTCTGTCGCGAATCGGCCCGAGCGACTGATCTTCAGTCGCTAGCTGGGCTAGCGACTGAAGACGTGGCACGGCCCAACGCCCCGTTGGCCCAGGTGCCATGCCACGCCAGCTTTCAGTCTCTAGCCCGGCTAGCGACTGAAACCCGCGCGTTTCTGTCGCTAGCCCGGCTAGCGACTGAAATGTCTCTGGTCCCGCCCTGTAGCCTCTGGTCGCGGTCGAAAGGGGCAGGGACCCAGATGCAATGATTTGGACTTGTTTGCAAATCTTGAGATTGGGAGGGCTGATTTGAGATATAATTTCACACACAAGTATAACTTTATTCCAGGAGCTTATTCAGCAGGAGTTTCGATGAAATTTGACAAGATTCGATGATTTTGGGATAATTCGAAAACAGGACAGTTTAGGGTAATTAGGGTTTCAAAAATGGCGAGACTTGAAACTGAGGCCTCGGATGAGATTTTGGAAATCTTGTAAAAGGGAAACTTGCTCAGAATAGTGAATGGGAGATACATCTTGAATTAGATCGAAGTTTGGAGATGAGATGTGGGTTTTAGCCTTTTTAGGGTTCTCAGGAAATCTGAAAATGTCTAAGCCGCGAGACTTCTCGGCAGATTTGCGAAAAGGGGCAAGACGACGAAGTTTTGGCATCAATTTCTGGAATTAGGGCACGGGCAAATCTAGGATCAAGATTCTGAGACACAGATTTGAACTGGGGCAAGAAATGGCTATTTAACTAATTTGCAGGTTTGAGTGGGATTCGAATCCGAGCCAACAGGTTTGAGTGTGGAACTTTGAAACGAAGTAGGCTATGTAACATTTGTGAAATAGCTTTCCATTGTAACCATTAGTACTGTATTGTTTAATTAAACACATATCGCATTCGTTTTAGATAAATTTTAGACAATGTACTCTATAGAAGTACATACATTCCTTTCTTTTTGTATAAATTTTATGAATATGTACTAATTTCGCATTTATACCGTGCTTTTGATACCTAGTTTTGTCTCGTTGGTTGGACGCATCTGTACAAAACCAGACGTCTCCGCGCAAAAGATGGTAGGTGCAAAAGCTGACAATACTAACCGTACAAAAGATGAAAAGATGAAAAGGTAAAGGCTGAAAAAGCAGAAATGCAGAGTCGGACAAAAGTAGAACAGTACAAAAGTGCGATAGAAAACTCCAAAAAGTTGAAAACCTGAAAAAAATGTATGAAAAAACTGAACAGTTCGACAAAACCCTACATCAGGCTATTGCCCCCTCCTCCCCCTCTGTGGGGGGGCCTGATACTCCGATGGTGTGTACCGAGAGGGTGGCTGACGATCCCTGACGCGCCGCCTCCTCGCTGGTGGTGTCTACGCAGACGACGGAGCCTGGGAAGGCTGTGTCGGCTGCGTAGGATGCTGTTGTGTCTGGTCGAGAGGCTGGTGCCATGCAGGAGTATCGAGCTCATCATCTGAAAAGCTATCGGCAAGCACGAAACCTGTGTGCGGTGGTGGAGGGCGCGACGACGACGGACGGTCCACTGGTGGCACATCCGGCGAAGGACCCAGCGCCGACGGTGATGGAAGGGGAATCACGGTAAAGTGAGGTGGCAGCAGCACTCTGAAACCGACCAGAATCTGATCGACCTGCCGCTTGACCTCTGAACAATATGCGTACACATCGTCACTGGGCATGGTGGGTCCGAGGCAGGACCTGACCATCATGTCCCGTGCAACAGCAGAGACGCCGCCGAGGATGTCTAGTTGTGCACACGAATTAATGCAATTATAGAACGACAATCCATGTGAAACTCAAGTTGCAAAGAGCTAAGGAACTCACAGAAGAGTGGATTCACCCAGTAAGGAGTCGGTTGTAGCGGTCGTCGATGGTGGCGGGAGGGACGGGCTCGTCAGGCACGGCTGGTGGACCGCCCGCCAATCGGTAGATCGTGCGAGCTCGGTACCAGGGCAGATACGAAAAATGGATGTCGTGGTTGTACAGCCTATGCTCCTCGACCGTGCGTGTGTGGGCCCAATCCATCCACTCCTGCACATAGGGCCGCTGCCGACAAACGAAATCGTCCCTCACTCGACCCTTCCTGGATTGCCTGCGGACAAAGCAATTAGTTAGTGACAGAAATTATGTGTAAAATAACATGTGAATGTAATGCATATTTGACGTACTCGTGAATATGGTGCGGGATTTGTCGAGGAGGCAGCACGGGGACAAGCTGGCGCAGGCCGAACTGGCGCATAACTCGCTCAGGCGAGTACCCCTCAATCATGTGCGAGAAGACGAGCAGAACCTGGGTGCGCCAGTACACAGCATCCTGCATATAAAGAGAAGAAAGGCCAACTAGAGCGACGGATTGGAGGTTCGCGGTGGTCCACGGATCCCAGATGATGTGTCGTCGAGGAGCAGATCGAAGCCCGTGGCGTACGAAGGATAACAGAGGTGCGCCTGATCTGTGGCCCACCTAAAACTTAGCCTAGCCCACCTCTATCCCATCATGGGGCCGTCCCTCGCATCCCAAGCCAACACAAACTGATCCCGCGGAACCAGCGGTCGACCGATGGGGAAATGCTCGTACGACCACATCTGCAAGAGGATGGCGCACCCAACGAAAAGAGAGCTCACCTGGTCTCTGGTCGTGGCGTCGCACAACCCCCTGTATGTGTGGCAGAGCACGGTGGATCCGAAACTGAACCGCGGCACGTGCCCCAGGGCCGAGTCGGCAATACTCCTGGTGAGCTGAACATACTGTCACTCGCAGATGTCTCCGTGGGTGCCAGGGAAGAGCAACCACCCAAACAGGTACAGCAAGTACGCCTCAAGGTGGCTCTTGAAGACCTCCTCTGGAGCGGCCACGGGGAGCACACCATCGCGCACTGCGCGAAGGTAACTCTGGGGAACTCCCGCGTCCTGCGCAAACCCCCCCGCTGGCCCTACTCCCTCGAAGCGCTGTAGGAAATTTAGGCGCCATGCAACTCTCTCGGTGGCAGCTGGGACATATATCTCCCCCCGGATAGGCAGGCCAAGCAGCATGCTGACATCCTGCAATATGATAGTGAGCTCGCCGAAACTGAAGTGGAACGTGTGCGTCTCGGGCCTCCACCGGTCCACAAGCGCGGTAACGAGGGCTCGGTTGAAAGGGAATCATCTCGCCCGATCTACCATGCGGGCGAACGGCAATAGTCCGGCCTCAAGCAAATAAGGCGCGAACCGCTCATCTAGAGGCCACATCTCACGCGGTGTCCTCATGCACAGAGCTGGGAGAACGGTGCCCTGTAGAAGGCGTCGAGCACGATGACGCTCCTGATGGTGCTATGCAATCAGCTCGGGAAGCTGATGGTCGTCGGCCATACTTGCAGTTGTCACATATTGGTTGAGAAGATGAAACATTACTGTTAATAAACAAACATTCAGTAGTACTTACGAAAATTCACGAGAAGGCATTAGGGAAATTCAGTACAATTCACGACAAAACATTCAGTAGTTCAAACATTACAACATTACAGTTTTATTTAGGAAAATTCAGTACAACTCATATAGGTAAGTTGTATTGCTTTAGTTTTACGACGAGGTCAATGCGCCTGCCACCCGCGGGCATCGATTTCTTCTGTGACCAGGCTGCCTGCAAGCGCTGCATCCACGTAGGTCGTCTTCATGCTCCGCTGCATCCATATCGTTCTGTATCCTCCTGGATCGACGTCGGCCGACATGGCCTACACGAAGCCTCTTGTCTGGGATCCACGTGATGGTATCTTCCGGCGACAGTTCTCGATAGTTTCCCCTCGCCGCAAACCCATTGAAGACACCATCCCAGATTTTCCACAAGTACTACAGAGTATAATAGGTTGAGAAATACTGTGCCGGATCGATCCCAGGAACGGAGCAGCCAGCGATGACATGCGAACAAGGAATGTGCAGCGATTGAGGCTTGTTGCATGTGCATTGGGCATCTGCATTTGAAATTCGACATTCGTGGACCCGACCAGCTCGCAATGTGCCACGGACATGTTTGTGCCTTAGCCAAACCTCGTACTTTCCATTCAAACGACTCAGCACTGAGACATCATGTGTCAACGACTTTCTTGTCCGAAATTCGAGGTAATCATTGATCTTTTTGGGCCAGTGTACTAAAGGGTCATGCACAAGACTTGATGCCGCCAAACTCCTGCTGTCGTAGTACGCTACAGTGCGATAGAATGTCATCTCAACTATTGTAGTGAGTGGTAAGCATCGCACACCTTTCAGGACGAAGTTGTACACATCGGCCAGATTTTTCATCATGATTCCGTACCGAGCCCCGCCTGTGTCGTGCAGCAACTACCACTTCTACATTGGTTTGGGCTGAATCCATTGACTGAAACTGAGACGACCCCGGCGGCTTCCCGCGCCGGTAACGCCGCCATCTTCTGGAGCGCCTGCCTCTTGCAATTCCGCCAACGTACCTTCCTCCAGCGACTTCCATATTTTTGAGAACTTTGCCTCTTGGTTCTTTTTGGCAAGCCGTTTGAACACCTGCATCAGGCGCTTGCTCTTGAAACGAGTGTGAAAATTCGTGGCAAGATGCCGAGAGCACCAACGACTCTGCAAGTCATCCCAACTCAGCGATGGATCCACTCCCGATTGCATGTATTCGATCGCACTCAGCATTCCTCCATTTCGATCGTGAATCAAGCACACACGCTCCCAGTCTTTGACGACCTCATTCTTCAATTTGCCCAAGAACCACAGCCAACTGTTGTTGTTCTCCCCCTCGACCACGGTATATGCTATGGGGAGAAGCTAGTCATTAGCATCAACAACCACGACAGTCAGCAGAGTTCCCTGGTATTTTCCAGTCAAAAATGTTCCGTCAATGCAAAGCACGGGTCTCATGTACGTAAATAATGCAACGCACTATTGGAATGCCCAGAAAAATCTCCGCAGTACCATGCACCCAGGAATGACAACACCCTCCGAGCCGATTGCCGGCGTATCAACAATTTCTGTGACTGTGCCTGGATTTGCTTCGCATATGCGCCGCAACAGCCTCGGTACGAAGTTGTATGCCTCAACATATGTCCCAAAAAGCTCCTCCAGCGTCCTCTGTTTAGCCCTCCATGCCTTCGCGTACTTGATCTTATAACCGTATTTCTCCGCGACATGTGCAATTATCACTTTCGGTGTCATTGCCGTATTTTCATTTACTACTGACAGTATCAGACTGGAAACAAAACTGGAAGTGATATTTCTATGCTGCTGCACCATGCCCTCAGCCAGACATCCGTGGTCTTCGAATCTGGTCACCTGAAAGAACGGGCCATCTCGTGGTCGAGTGGCACGTACGTACCATGGACAGTTCTCGACTAAGCACCTCACAGTCCACAGGCACGGATTTGATTTGACCACCCGGAATGGCCTATTTAGTGAAACAGGCCACGCAATTATGGCTTTCTTTGCATCTTTCTTACTCCGAAACAACTGTCCAAGCTGGACGGTTGATTCATTATAGGACTATCGCGAACTCAGCTCATCACGAACCACAGCGGAAATCAAAGATGATGGATCAGTCCATTCACTTATAGGATTCTGCTGTTCCATGGGTTCATCAGGAGATTCATACACTTCTGACGGATCAGTATACTCCTCATTAAAATTCTCCTCCAATTCTGGTAGTTCTTCAGCTGCATCTACTTGATGGGCCCCAAACGGAGTTGTATCTCTTACAGTTTGCAAAGGTACACTGCCAGTTGCACTGGCATTGGTACTACCACCTGCACCGGTATCGGCACCACCACTGCCATCGTGACCTCCGGTTCTGATATTAGTGCTGCTCTTTTCTCTTGCTACGAAATGGCTGCCCTCCGAGCTATGTGCGCATATGATTTCAACGTACAGTATGATGACCCCGCAACCATAGCCTGGATTTGTCACAAATCTCCCAAACGAACCCCATGATTTGTCACCTTTCAATCTCTTGAGCACCCATTTGTTTCCCTCCGGAATCATGCCTTCGACCCTGAGATTATCCGTCGCAGGATTTAGTTGTAACAGGTCGACTAACCACATCTCCAAATCATTGAAAGACATTGACTGTGGTTGTCTCATTTGACCGTAAACATGCATACAACCACCAATATCATCACTGTTTGCTCCATTATAGATTATACCAGCTCCGTAATAAACGCAAACTGTACTGGGTTGCTCCATAGCCTAATCAATTTGTCATTCTGTGTTAGGTTTAAACAGGATAGTGCGACGATGCATAATAACTGTAGCGGAATTATACTACGATATTGCGACTGAGATGTGTCAAAACTAATTTATATCTTGTATTGTAGTAGAGTGTATAATTAGAGGACCAACATTGCTCAAAGTACTAAAAAAACATGGTTTTTGAAACAACAGAAATTTTCCAACACTGCATTTCAGTCACTATTGGGCTAAAAGATTTTTGTCTGAGAAAAAGGTTAAGTGAACAATTAAATTTGTAGACCCTACAACCCTAAAAAAATATCCCCTCTCCCTCTAAACCCGTGCGGGCAAAGCCAAGAAGGCGAGGGCGATGGCGGAGACGACTATGGCAATGAGGCCGCGATCCCTAACCCTAACCCTAACCCTAACCCTAACTGAAACCCAACCCTAACCCTAACCCTAACTGAAACCCAACCCTAACCCTAACCCTAACTGAAAAATAACCCTAACCCTAACTGAAAACCAACCCTAACTCTAACCCTAACTAAAAGTCAACCCCAACCCAATATAAAAGAAACTTTTCAATCTACATATTATCAATCATTTTAATATACGTACTAACAAACGTTTACATCTACATACTAACAAATATTTTAATCTATGTGCATACTAATAAAATTCAAATTTGAAAAATATAAACTTTTTAGTCCATCACATACTAATAATGTATAGGTTCTTCAAATTTTTTAATCTACGATCATACACTAATATACAGGTTCTTTAAATTTTTTAGTCATCACATTCACGCATTTACCATCCATATAAAATTATAATCTAAATCCTATCTAAATACTACGAGTTAACGATCTAATTAATCTAAATATACGAGTTAACGAAAATGTACCTTAGTGAACAGATTTGAAGAACCTTCGAAAACAGTTTTCCTCCTCCTCTTTCCTTCCTCTTTCTTCTCTTCTTCTCTTCCCTCTCTCTCTAAACAAACTGAATATTTTCTGGAATTTCGAAAAAATGAAAACGCCCGTACAGTGAAAGCGACTGGCAAAGGTTAAAAAGTCATTTCAGTCGCGCGGGCCGATTCGCGACAGAGGACCATTTTTGCAAATTTTAAAAGGTATGGGTTATTTTTCGAATTTGTTTTTTTTGGGTTATTACGAAAAAAATTTGTTTTGTGAAACACAGTACTATCTATTCATCTTCATGCATTTCCCTATCTTCAGACTATCTTTAGAAAATTTTTGGTTCAGGTGTCTTAGTACAATGGGGAGACTGGAGAGTTCAAAAAAAACATTCATGGCTGATAGATTTTTTGGTGTATGATTAACACCTAGAGCTAAACAAGTAGGATTATTAGGACAAGCTTCAAAATGGCGATTTAGAGATAATTCCCCTCAAATTTGCAAAGCTACCATCTTAGCTATATTAACCTGATTCAAAACACAACTAGCTAACAGTTACTACCTACTACAATAGAAAACCTTAATAGAAGTTTTTCCATTCTGAGCTTCAAATGGTACTTGAAATGCTTGACATATCATAATAGTCTCTTGCTGGTTGCAAATTGAAACAAAGACAAATTCAATGTAAAAGCTCTTTGCATATCCTGTCAGGAAGGCATGAATTATATATTGCAAGACAACAAAATGGATCATTGTGTTTAGTTTACCATGGAACTAGTGCAAAAAAAAAGGAGAAGAAACATATATAAGAACATATATATGGAAGAGGAGTAGCGAAATAAAGTTAACCGGAGGAGGAGGAAAGGCGAGGGGGAAATCGGCCGGAGGAGGAGGAGGAGGCAACCGACGACGCCCCCAAATGCGGCCGCTGACGTGACGAGGAAGGGGCGAGGATGCAATCGGCCGGAGGAGGAGCCAACCGGCGGCACCCCCGTACACGGCCACCAACGGAAGGAGGAAGGGGCGAGCGGGAAACCGGCCGGAGGAGGAGGCAACCGACGGCGCCCCTATACGCGGCCGCCAACAGGAGGAGGAGGAGGCAACCGGCGACGCCCCGTACGCGACCGCCGACTGGAGGAGGAAGGGGCCAGGGGGCAATCGGCCGGAGGAGGAGAAGGAGGAGGAGGAGGCAACTGGCGGCGCCCCCGTACGCGGCCGTCGATGGGAGGAGGAAGGGGCGAGGGGGCAACCGGCCGGAGGAGGAGGAGGAGGCAACCGGCGGTGCCCCCGTACTTGGCTGCCGATGGGAGGAGGAAGGGGCGAGGGGGCAATCGGTCGGAGGAGGAGGAGGCAACTGGCGGTGGCCCCGTACGCGGCCGCCGATAGGAGGAGGAAGGGGTGAGGGGGCAACCGGCCGGAGGAGGAGGGTGCAGCAACTGGCAGTGCCCCCGTACGGGGCCGTCGACGAGACGAGGAAAGGGCAAGGAGGGGAAAGGGGAAGGAGGTGGGGTATGGTTAGGATCTCACCTTTCTTAGGCTCCTTCTCCATTTGACCTTCGACCGCCGGTGCTTCCTCGGAGAGTTGCCAACGCTCTGCTGCCAACGGGAGGAGAGCTGCTGACGGGTGGTGGTTGATCCCAAGAGAGAGAGAGATAGTACTATGAGCCCATGAGTGGTCAAAGTTTTGTCCAAAACTTTGTATCGAAGCCAAGTTTGCAAAACTCAAAAAAAACCATAGTTTTGAAGAAATCATGGTTTCAAAAATCATAAAATACTTTGTAACTAAATAGAGCCTTAGTTTTCAATACCACAGTTTTTTTTCAAAACCATAGTATTACACAAAAACTCCAAAAAAACTTTGTAACCAAACAGGACCTTAATGAGTTGGAGTATTAGTTTGGATGGGATCCAAAATAGGTCCCTATTGGTAATGGGTTTAACATTGGGATTAGGGTTTGTATTGGAGTAGAACTTACCTGCAAAGCCCTATAAAAGGAGATGAGGTGGGCATGCAAAGATATCTAATCTATTTTAGCTATCACCACCATCCACAAGAAAGATCTCGTAAAACCCTAGCCACGTGCGCTGATGCTAGCACACGCAGTGCTTCTTCCCCGGACGTGTGTACTTTTGTAGAGGTGTGGTTGCTATTGCTACACTGCTGGTCACGATCCGGTTGCGACATCGACTCTTCTTCCGCTGCTGTATTGTCACATCGCGCATCTAGTGTTAAACTTCTGATATATGATCTTTTGCTTGCATGGTTCTTGGGATTTTGGGTAGATAATTTTAAAATTGTCGCTAGATTAGCAACCTGTTTTCCAACACATGTCTGGTGTGACCAAGGTGAAACCCCTCATGGGAAGCCATCCTCTCTCTAGGCAGTGAAGCCCACTTACAAGAGAGACCACGCTTTGATACCACGTGTATAATCAAGGATGCCGACTAGAGGGGGTGAATAGGAGACTTTTAAAAACTTTTATAAATCAGAACTTTTTCAACAATTAAGGCCTAAAAGAGCTAGGTGAGTGCAAGTAAGAACTAAATCATATCAACAAAAGAATGTAAGAATAGAATGAGAGAGTATGAAACACAAGTGATATATCCCGAGGTCTCATAGACTCACCTGGTTTCCTCTAATCCTCGTTGAAGCACTCAATCAATGAGTCTAGCTCCGATATCCACTATGGTTGCTCCTTCTCTCTAGAAAAGTAAGCACCAAATCTCTCACAAACACGATGAGCCTCTCTCCAACAAGTTTCGTCCATAGAGAGATCATGGCCACGCCTCCAAACCGTCTAGGTGACAGCAATCACTAAGAGTAACAAGCTCCGAGATCTTCTCTTGACCACCAACAATCACCAAGAAACTCTAAGATGCAAATGTTTTTACTCGAAATATCTCTCACAAACTCAAAGAATGCTTTTTGATCAAAAGATCAAGTCTTGGATGCAAGAATGCTTCGTCTCAAGTGTGTATCAAATTCTAGCTCAGAGAGATGTCAAATTCATGCTCATAACACATATATATAGCTCACACCTCATAACTAGTTGTTCTGATCGTGTAGGAAAAATGTCAGTACACACTGACAATCAGTTCCAAATGGATAGTCAGCGTCAGTCTCAAACGGCTAGTTATGATACAATCAAGAGCCATTAAAGTTTTTCTCAAGAAGTGTGCTGACAGTCATCTTTGTCAAACTGACTATCAGCATAGAACAATTTTATTTGGCTCAAAAAAGGGTGTGCCTCTGGACAAATGTCTACACTCGGGCTAACATTCAAACTGATATTCAAGCTGATATTCAAACTGACTATCAGCACAGTGTAAAATATTTCAGCTCAAAAAGGGTGTGCCTCTAGACAAATATCCGCACTCGAGCTGGCATTCAAACTGACATTCAAGCTGACATTCAAACTGACACAGTGTAAAATATTTCAGCTCAAAAAGGGTGTGCCTCTGGACAAATATCCGCACTCAAGCTGACATTCAAACTTACATTCAAGTTGACATTCAAACTGACTATCAGTACAGTGTAAAATATTTCAGCTCAAAAAGAGTGTGCCTCTGGACAAATGTCCGCACTCGAGCTGACATTCAAACTGACTGTCAGCATAGTATCGATCAGTTTTAAGGTTTAAGCCACTGGTTGAATATCTGATCGAATGACTAGTGGTCGAATGTTTTCATTTTGAGTGGACTACTTGATCAAATATCTGTTTTCAAGTAGAGTACTGATCGAATTTCCACATTCGAGCAGACACACATGCTGACTGTCAGCACAGTACATAGTTTCTGCTCGAAGACTTTTGGCTACTGGTCGAATATCGGTGTTGAAGACTGACACTTAAGTTGACTGTCAGCACACGCTGACAATTTTTACACTACAGATTTTAAGTCCAGTTTCAGTCTTTTTGAACTCTACATTTTTCTTAGAATTGACCAAGGTTATGAACAAGTGTGTGAATGATAGAATGAAACTCATGACCTAAGAGTTTCTTAGTTTTTGCTGGTAGAAGAAGAGATTTTGAACCCCTCTTAATAGTACGGTCAAACAACAAAAGAAGTTCTATAAATCCGGTCAAGCTCCAAACACTGAGACCTGTAAAATCCTAAAAAAAATAATCCTAAACTTTTACCTTAGGTCTTTGTGACTTCTGTTTGGTGCTTTGTCAATTATTGTTCTTGTTTGTCTTTTCACCTGATTTTATAACCATACTCAAAGCAAAAGATTAGTCCGAGACAGTTAGTGTCATTAATCATCAAAATCAAGAGTAAGAGCCTAGATGCAATAGTCATTATGCCGTATATTTCTCATTCAACATCCTCCAATAGTGCCAACTTCTCTGGAAAACCGGTAATCCAATTTGAGAACTTAATCTTGTGCCTTCGACGATCATATTAGGCTTAGTTGTTTCGTCTCTTGGTATGGACGGTCATGCTGATCTTGCCCACTAATCTGTGACTCCCTCTCCTTTGTTAGACGAAGTGTAAAGTCATGTAGCTTCTCTTTAAGGCTTTCAAACTTGCTTTCCTGGTTCTGTAGGTGAAACTTCTTAAATAGCGTTATAATCTATCGTCTATTGAACTGAGTTAACAAATTGGTAGTCATATGTCACATATACCAACGACTTTGTATATCTTTCCATAGGTACGACTCACTCCCAAGTGTTCTCATGTCCTCAATGGTGCGAAGCATCTCTTTGTTGTGATTGTGAATAATGCATACCTTCTCTCTATCCTGCACAACCCACCTATTCACATTCCTCACGAACCATAGCCAAGTATCCTCATTAGCAAAGTATTGCAGTATCTCCTAGAAAGAAATTGTGTCATCGATGCAAAGCACAAGCTTATAATACACGAAAGAATTGATGCACTGTCCGAATGCCCAGAAAACACAATGGACACAATGTGACCCAACACCAACGGCTAGCCCGCTTGATAAAGTCAAACAGTCTTGGGACAAATTTTTAAGACTTTTTGAATGTCCTAAACTGTGATTCCAACGCTTTTGGCTTAGCCCTCCATGCTTTGCTATACTTGATCTTGTAGTCATATATGTCATCAATCTAGACTATAATTTCCTTTGGCATCATTGCAAAGTTCGCCATCATTAGAGTATATCACACTAGTAATAAATGCATATGACAGATTTCTATGCTTACCCAAAGGTGATATTAACATACATGGATGCTCAAGTATTTAGGCATAATAAAATAATCTTCATCCTCTAGTATGCATGCATGCACGCATCACAAACATTCTTCTGATAGACAGCACGCCTCATACAAAGATTTATTGGATTTTGCTACTGTGTACTACCTGTTCAGTAACATGGCCCATTTAGCAACTGTTTTGTCAAGGTTTCTTTGTTCCTGAAAATATGTCCGAGTTGCACAATGTTCTGATTGAAAACCCACAAAGAATTCTAGTGATGACTAATGGCAGCCTCACAAAACCTATTTTTGTCGCACTATTCTCCTAGTTCACTCTTTCTTTCATCTCCACTATTGCTCTCCTCTGAGCCTAAAATCTCATCTGTCCTATTCTTAGTTGAAATCTCATCTGCATCTGTCACATGACCATCACCAAATCCTTCTACCATCTGATACATGTCATTACGGGAGAACCTAAACTCACCCCTGCAACATTTGTCTAAACGAAATAACTGCTTGAGGAGTGGGTATACTATATATTTCAACATACATCAATATTACATTAGTGACTCTTTGGGTCTATCAATCTCGATACATAGGATGATCATGCTTGTTCACACACAAGTTTCCTAAGCATCCAGTACGGCTTTGAATTTTTTCTATTATGTCGAGACACCAAATCCTTTAGCCTAACATTATAATACCCAACAGTCCTACTAAATTGACCAATGACCCACAACCTTATTGTTCGAACAACTATGATTTAGGATCTGCTATTTCACCACTCATATATTAGTATCCACTCATATCAACTCCATATGAGCCATCATGGACTGCATTTTCAGCATAATAAATATATACAATCTCATATTCAATCACATCCTACAAGTTCCAAAAATCATACAAATTATTTAGCTTTTTGAAGTACTATGCATGAACTTACGAAAGTAAATACAAACTATGCAAAACATTCTGCTCATAGCATTAATAACTGTACAAAAAATTTAGGTTTCTACCTCACAAAAAATAGTCTTTACAATTAAAAAATTAAGAGAAGCATGCAAAACTATGTACAAACAACCATCTGACATTCTATCCAGGTTGATTGTTGTACAGAAATTAAGTCTCCGGTCTCAAAATAACTAATCTAATTTACCAAAGAACAAACAAGCAAGATAAAATTAGGAACACTAATTGGAAACTCAAAATACAAGTTTTGTAATAGATCCGCCAACGTGTGAGAGTAAAACCTCCCCACGCTCTCTTATTCAACTCTACGGTTATTAGTTGTATAGAAATTTAAGTTTTCTAAGTAACAAGAATTAATCTGATATATTCAACAAAAAAAATAACTAAATACATTGTTTAAGAACACTCACCGAACAATTATAACAGATCAATCACCGTGTAAAATCACCAAAAACTCCCAACAATCTCCTTTTCCTCTTTTTTCCCAACCCAAACCCTAGTTTTTCCTTTTTTGGAATTAAAATGAATTTGTCAGCCTTGTCACCATGTCTTGACGACACGACTAATTGTTGCTTTCATGACTGTCAGCCATATCATCAAATTGAATGAAGACTAGACAATTTCATATTATCAGCTCAGTCGTCATTCAATTTGGTGACTGGACAGAAAAAACAAGTCAGATGCCAATTTGAATGATGATAGGATTGAAAAAACACTCAATCGCCATTCAACTTGACAACAAACATCTATTTTTGTAAAAAAAATTTACTAACAGTTATTTTTATAATTATTTTTTAATAGAATATTTAAAAATTTAAAAATATTTGATACAGCTCACAGAGTACCACAAGCAAGGGAACACGGAAAGAAAAAAATAGTACAAACCTTAGCCAAGCAGAATCATAAGCTTTGTGCGCTTTAATATCTGCTTTTAAGATGATTTGTTCATTGCAACGGCATGAGAGTGAAAGAGGAACATGCTTAAAATCACATCCACATGCAGGGCGCTCAAGCCAAACAAGTTCCATAGCTGTACTTAACAACAACCACACCAAATTATAAGAAGAATGACACAAGATGACCAAGCAAATGGCACATAAACAAATATGACATTAGAAACTGATAAAAGTTGCAGTTCAAGTACTGCGGCTCAACACACTCGAGTGCTAAGCTATTAAGCGCACGAGATGATCTTTTTGGTTTCTAGTAGGAATAGAGGTTTTAGAACATTTCAGACACAAGCTACATATAATTTGCTGAGTAATATGGCGAACTCAATTCCTCAGAAGCGGTCTTCCTCATACATCTTGAGGATCTGCTGGCATCCAGAGAGAGCTGTGTCCTTCTGGAAACCCATAGCGTTTGCCATCCGAACATTGGATGCGACACCATTGTTGTTGGTGAGGAAGACAGGAGCCCTCTCCCGACCAGCCAAGAGCTTGGCACAAGCCAAGTCCGGGCTGCTGACCAGGACAGACTCGCATAGCTCATGCTCGTGCTCATCAGCAACGAGGATGTTGTAGGTGCCAGTGTGGTCGGTGTGACCCTCGAAGCTGCATGTCTTTGTGCCGGTAGATTTTGATTTGCACTCAATTCTAACCTTTGCTCCTGAATAACGTAACAAAGTCACATCACCAAACAGTTGGCAAAAAAAAAAAGATGGTTAATAAACAGTTAACATGATTTTGGTCAATGTGTGGATTAGGATGAGATATTTGATAAGCAAACTGGAGATAATTGCAAGTGTTGTATCAAACTCAGCCCTATATTCATACACTACCAATTGTCACAACCATGGACTGTCATGGTTGGTTGTTACTGAAATAAACGGAAGCAAAATATGATGTCACGGACTTTTCCTTTAACTATTGCACCATATGCAACATTTTTCTTGAACTAGTGCAGCATATGCAACAATTTATTGAACTATTGCAGCATATGCAACAATTTCTTGAACCATTGAAACATGCGCTCAGCGGTTATAAATTAGCTAATGTTAATCTTCAGCAATTACATTCTTTTTCATGTTAACTCCCAATTGGTGAATAACTATTCTGCAATTCAGTTGCATGTGGTTCCTTTGGTTAGGCATATGAAAAGACATGTCTTCCTATACTAAAGATATAAAATTAATCCATATGCTACTCAAATGATGACTACATTTTGATCTTTCCCATTTTCCCCCATCTTATGGATCTTAGAAGTAACTCTAAACTCATGTTTATGTTTTTATTAGTGATCTCCATCATCAAACTGAGCAATCGGATCTGATCAATTGCTCTATCCAACAGTGTGCATCGTATCAGGTTCCTAACTATGTGAACCACTGTTCAAACTCCCATGATCTTACAGATCTAGCACTACAAAAACACTACAAAACTATAACTGCTGTAGTCATTTGGCATCTTAAATTTCAAGACACTTTTAGTAGATATTTCAGAAAGTAGTGTGCATGGAGCCTTAACTAGTTATTCCACCATTACACCCAGTTTACACATATACTATATCCACTAAAACAATGATATTTCCAAAAGATCCAAAAGACATCTAAATTGTAAAACACAAGAAAACCATCTTCTATTCTATTTGTTAGATCAGGAAAATAAAAGGCAAAATGAAGGCACCTTTCTTGCTTTTGCTCCTCCCTGTATCAAAACTAAGATCACCAAGCACCAAAAAAAAAAAAATCCAAGAACACACACTTCTCTAATGCGCACCAAGAACTCATCTCCAAAACAACCAAATCAGGCACCTTTCTTGCCTTCCCCCCACCCCACCGCGCCCCCACACACCCCCCCCCCCCCCCCCCCCCCTCTCTCCTCCCTTCTTCCAGCATTCTAACAATCCAAAAAAAATTGTGAACAACAAAAAAAATAAGCCATTCCAAGAGAGCACACACACACACTTAACAACAAGAACTAATTTCCATAAATAAGGCACATTTATTGCTTTTCTCCCCTTGCCGCATTCTAATAATCCACAAAAAAAAAGGCGAAGAAAAGGGAAAAAGAAGGGCATTCCAATTACACACACCAAGAAATCTGCTCCAAAACTACGAGACAGATCAAGAAAAGCGGGGCGCATGGGTGGGGCGTACCGGCGACGTAGGTGGTGGCGGGCGTCTCGAAGCCGGCGCGGCAGTTGTCGCAGAACACGCGGCCGCGCACCACGAACCCAGCGCGCCGACCGAGGTCGCGCGACGCGCTCGCCGACGCCGCCAGCACCACGCACAGCGCCGCCGCGAGGAGCAGGGACGACGCGCCACGGTGGGTCGCCATTTTTGCTGTTCACTCCGAGTGGTAGTGGTGTCTGGGGGGGGGTGTGTGTTAGTGGGTATGAAGCGGAGGTGAACGTGAAGAGAATAATGGCGTGGGGCAGTGGAAGTTATGTAAGGATGTGGGAGGTGTGATCACCGGGTGGTGAGAAAAATCTTGGCTATTCAGTTTTAAAAAAAATTGTGAAAATAAAATACGCTTTCGTAATGGAATGCTTTAGGGCAATTGTCTATACAAATAATCAAACACACACATTCATATTTTAATGGTTAAAGTTCCCAATTATTTATACAAAAGAAAATAATAGATTCAACTCTTGATCTATTTTATTTTCATATATGCATGTATTTAGATGAAATATGTGTTACCAATGAAAATATTTTTTTTGTAAGGATAACCCTCACATGAGACTTTACTCATCTACATCTACCTTTAGATTGATATAGAATATATTGATTTAAGGATAGATAAGAGATATCACATAAAGATGGTCCTCATTTAAGTTTTTCTGAACAAAATAGATGTTCTTCGTTTTTTATTCTCTCTGTTTCCAAATAGATTTCATTCTAGTTTTTATATTTTATTTATAAATTGATGTCATTGTACAAGTATTAACAAATACTGACAATAAAACTCTCAAGTCCTCATCAATGGTGTCCCTGACTCCTTCGTCAAACGCAAGCGTAGGCAATGCTAAGGAAACCCATCTCAAATGCTTTGTTCATATTGGTTATATTTGTTATGGATGTCATACGAACAATATTCTACAAAATCATAGAAGAAGGAACCTTGTAGCTAATACAAGGTCTCCAAGAGGACGGTCACGTACTTTAATATGCAGATAACCTCACAATCTTCCTGTCACTTGGCTCTACCCAACAATAAGAAGTTATGAACAGTCTACAAGGTTTCACATTGGGTAGTGGCCTCCAAATTAATTTCAAAATACAGTTTTCTCCTAATGAACATTCTAACGAACCATATCAACACAATTCAAAACATGTTGCAATGCAATGTTGCAGACGAAACAATGAGGTACATGCAATAATCACTCAGGAATAGGAAAATCACCAAAATAGACTTCTTCCCATTGATTGACAAGACCAGAAACCAACAAACAGGATGAAAGGTGATGCTTCTGTCACCTGGTAGAAGGCTCACCTTGGTCCAAGCTGTTCTGACGACCCTACTAGTGTATTTCATGTATGTCTTCAAACTCCCATAGTGGGTTATCAAAACAATCGATAATCTATGGAAAGGAACAAAAACTTGCTAAGGAGACCATTGTCTTGTCAAATGGAATATAGTATGCACCCCTGCGGGCTGGGTCTGAGAATCCTAAATCTAGAATTCTTCCATAGGAGCCCTCTACTGCATTGGAGTTGGCTGAGAGTGACAAACTTGTCAATGGGCACACCACCATCTGAAAACAAATGCCTAACTGAAATCTACAAATGCACAATATAATTCACAGTGTGGGACAAAAGAACTTGCCTCTTCTGAAAGAACAACACTCAAAAAAAATCTTATAGTTACCAAGAAATGCAAGTAGATACTTGGAGGAGAAAAATGAAGCAGTCACAAAGTGACATGGCCTCAAGGCAACTCAACGATCTGCAAAACATGTTACTAAATGGACCAAGCATCATTGATGAATAATAGGACACTGAGATAGAAATGGAACTCCAACAAAACTTATAGCTTAAAAGAGATGACCGCATCAAAATCTCTGCAGTCTATACAACAGTGAAGAGAAGATGACAGAGCACCTCATCTACAATTGTATACTCCAAACAGATTTGGGTGCACTGCTTGATAGCTTTTTAGGTCAAACAATACAAAAAAAAACTTCAAGAATTGGTGATTCCAAATAAGGAAGAGGAGACCAAGAGAGCGACGAAAACCATTGAACTCTCTGGTCCTGCTGCCGCATGGATGATATAGAAGGAAGAAAATGCATGAATTTTCTCCATTCTAATGAAGAACACGCAAGAGCTTCTTGGATAAATCTTGATGGAACTAGAAAATTGAAAGCGGACAGTCATCCTTGTGAGGTGTGTGTTCTTTCATTAGGTTCAAATCCTCTAAAAAACTAGTTTTAAGATTCAAATCCTCTCAAATTCTTTTATTTTTTTTTTCTTTCGTGGCAAACACGCCCAGATACTAAGAAAGGATCACTTGTGAGTTGCGGTGATTTCACGGGATAGGTGACGAGACCAAGCAGTGATGGCTTTTAGCTGGCGTCGGTGAGAAGGGTCACATGCGAATTGTATGGACCATGCGGAGCAGGTAACCTTACCCCCTTCTGCACGCAGACGCAGTGTAATTTGGCCAGTGGGCAGCTCGCTGGACAAGGGTCCACGGCTCTCCCTTTTTGATAGCTCCCGTATAACGACCACAATTGAGGAGTGTAGGACACCACACTTTATACATGTACGTACCCTACTATTGCAACTTGAAATATGTAATACTATTAACATAGTGGATACAATGGATCAAATTCAATGAATTTCACAGCCATGCACTTCGAATTCAACAGTCTGGATTAGACCAAAGCATTTTAGCCAGCCTTTTTACTCTTTTAAAAAAAATCTTACAACCTACCCACCCCCACCCACAAATTCCAGGTGGATTTAGGGGTTAAACACTAAGCTATAACCATTATGGTTGCCCATGAGGCGATGACTATAAAACTTGTTCAAAATCTACGTTGTGAATTGAGGATAGCCCAACCATCCACTCAATTTTTTAAGGATTAGATGTCAACTGTACTATGCAAGGCAGTTTTTTATTTGAAAACTCTTGCACATCCATTGAACATTGGACTAGACTGGTTTTTATTTAAGGATATTGTATGAAAATAGATAGAAGCTTGAAACTGCATATTCTCATGTTAACCAACCCGAATCTCATCCAACATACATTCTCGTACTAATTTTGACTCACTGAGATTGACACGCAGAGAAATTTTGCAAGTCAAAGCATTTCGATTTCCATCTTTTCTGATTAAATTTACAATTTTTACAAGATGAACGAAAAGAAAAAAGAGTTTTTGTTAATGAGCAGATATCTGCTTTTTTTTTTCTGGTATTACACACATATATCTCCATCCTTAAAAAGAACTCTCTTTTTATATTAGTCTTCTAGAATTCACATAACTGTCGTCTACATGTGATGATCAGCGGGGAAGATGGATGACAGAAGACGATGATCATGATGTCAATGCAGCGAGGTGACAGCGATCCCATCAAATGTGGGAAGCAGTGGTCAATGGAAGAGAAGAGGATGGAACGGTGGTGGTGGTGGCAACAAATTAATCGGAAGGTGAAGGAGGAGGGGAAGAGATAAGAAAAGGTGTACGAGGAAAATGAAAGATGAAGATTAAAACTAGATCTATGCAAGGCAGTCTTTTATTTGAAAACTCTTGCACATCCATTGAACATTGGACTAGACTGGTTTTTATTTAATGAAATTGTATGAAAATACATAGAAAGCTTGAAACTGCATATTCTCATGTTAAGCAACCCGAATCTCATCCAACATACATCCTCGTACTAATTTTGACTCACTGACATTGAGACGCAGAGAAATTTAGCAAGTCAAAGCATTTCGATTCCATCTTTTCCGATAGCCTAACATGAAAAATTTACACCTTTTTACAAGATGAACGAAAAGAAAAAAAAAGAATTTTGTTAATGAGTATGTATCTATTTTTTTTATATTGCACACATATATCTCTATCTTTGGAAAAAATCCTTTTTTTAGATCTAGTCTTTTAGAATTCACATAACTCCATCCTTTTCTTCTCCGACAGTAGGCAGAAGCAGGACAACAATGATGCTGTCGTCTACAGGTGGTGGCTGGCGGGGAAGATGGACGACAGAAGGCGATGATCATGGTGTCAGTGCAACAAGGTGGCAACAAGGTGGTAACGATGCTGTCAGACGTGGGAGGCAGTGGCCGATAGGAGAGAAGAGGATGGAACAGTGGTGGTAGTGGCAGCAGATCAATCAGAAGGTGAAGAAGGAGGGGAAAAGATAAGAAAAGGTGTAGGATGAAAATGAAAGGTGAAGATTAAAACTAGATCTAAATATGTGATATAGATAATACAAATTTTTTATATATCGAAGACAACCCCAACAAAAAGATCATTTCAATGCAATGAATCACACTGGGCGAGTGCGATAGATACTCCACTTTTCATGTGGTAATACATATAATAATACGGGCTAAAATTATTTTAGTGGAGGGACATGGGAATGTTGGACTCTTGTCTGGAATCTATGATTAAGGAGATCTATGGATGCAAGCAACATGTCCACAAATTAATTAAGCTAGTGTCACATGGCTGTGATGACACACGGTCATGCTTAATTCATGCAGTTGCAAACTTTTTTCTTTGTTTCTTTTTTAATCCTTCCTTAAATAAGTTATTAGAAGACAAGCCACCGTCACCCAGAGCAATATTGTTTTGGGATTCGAATCATCTGCCATCCAAGTCCGGCGACATGAAAAGGTCCATCACAACTTCCTTCATGTCTTGCCTTAATTTCAGCTGTTGGATCAATTTATGTTTTAAGGTCCACACACGCCCGAAAGATATATCCACGCCTCTCCACTTCTCACACACACGTCAACACAAAATATACAATATTTTAATTAAACACATAAAAATAAAAATAATAAAAAATTAAACACACACGATATCTTTCCCTCCTATTTTGTTTGGGTCAGATCAACACTAACCCAAAATCTCAATATTTCTCTCCTTTCGGTAAAATTAGCTCAATAGGCACCACAAAAATCACAAATTAACAATATACCACTGAAATATTCCGATTTAAAACAAATACCACTAAAAATATCTCTACACAATTTTGCGTGTTGAGTGGGCTCTTGTGTCTTTTGTGTTCGCTGTTGGGCCAAAATAGTGAGACTGAGTCTTATCTAGACGTAGCAATTGGGCACGGCCCGCCAATAAATAAAATAATGGAGAAACTTTTTACTGAATAGAAAGTAAATAAACATGCATTGAAATCAAAATAACTCGTACCAAGCTGATAAGTATATATGTATTAAAAAAAACTTGTACAATAATTTTTCCGGGCCGCCCGCGGCCCATGGGTGTTGCAGTACCAGGCCAATCGCTGTGCTCCAACCCAGCCCATTAAGGGCCCGTCCTGATTGCCAGCTCTGGTCTCTTCTCCCTCTTTCCTACACCTAACAAAAAGACGAGGTTTTAGACATGTTTGTGTTATGTTGTCTTGTCTTGTCTTGTGCTATAATACTATAAGATAAGTTATGCAAAATTGATTTTTCTAAAACTCATTTACCATCGCAAGCTATTATAGTCATATTTCTATAAAAGAATTACTAAATATTATCTTCATTTTCAAATACATGTCATTTTTCTTAATCTTTTTTTCACAAATACTTATCACCTTTTAAATTTTAGGGAAAAAATTTCTCACACTACACTATCAAATTGAGTGGGTGCACCTTGTATGCAAATGTAATTGGAGTTTAAAACTTATTAATCATAGGGGATAGAGTTTATTTTCCTACAGTACAAATACATTCTGTCAAGAAAATAGGCTATAAAGTAGCCCAGAACCAAAAGAAACTATTGCCTATTGGTGAGATCAAGCTGCATTTTGCTACAGGGTGTTTCTCTTATTCTAGGTCCATCTAAATCATACAGATAAAATGGATGCTTGCATTGGGTAACAGATACTATGGATACTGATATCTTATTGATACATGAGTCCTCAACTCATATTTTAGTTTTACATACAGTATCTTATATTAAAGAACTTCTTCAGTATTTTTATTATTTGTGAACAGTCCAAAACAAAAAATCTACCGTATGAGATTGCATATAGTTTTGATGTACCTACTGATGTCTCACATTTGGTACACGATATTAAGCCTGAGCATAATTAGATCTGTCCAACCTACTCAAGTCACTCAAGTCGGCATGGACTTGACTTAGCCCGGTCCAACGCTAAGGTTGGACTTGGGCCTCTTACACTTGATCCGAAACCTTCAAAAAATTTTGGAAGCTCAATTCAAACTCAATCTAGCCCAATTTCTTGAACAAAGCCCGATGAAACCTGCCGGACCTAATCCAACAAATATATTGGATTGGACTGCGTCAAGCTCGAGCCGGCCCGAAGGACCCACTTCCTCGAGTAAAAGCTTCCACAGCGGGTTGACCGAAATGAGAATCCCAAATCGGTCTAAACCCAAAAATACTCAGGTCTTACACTATGTGAGAAAATATGTCATTTAGTAAAATTGTAAAATATTATTTGTAGGCACACTTGCTAATTATGACCAGATATTATTTTTCAATTTATGCATTTATGTGATCTGTCTTGTGTAACATTTTTGCTAATATATTTCAGAAATTTACAGATAATTATGAGGCATATTTAACATTGGGGGTATGATTAAACGTTACGATGGTTTGAAGTCTGCAATGGCGAGAACAAAAGAATGCACGTCGATCCATGTACATGTTGTGCCTTGGAATCCTTGGAATCCGTGCTGAGGGGCCTTTATTAATCCGGACTTACCAATACAGTATCAACGGATGAAGGAGTCCAAGCCAAACACATCTTAAATAACAAACATATAAATTGTAAAACACAAGAACACTATCTTCTATTCTACTTGTTTTATCAGGAAAAAAAAAAAAGGCAAAATGAAGGCACCTTTCTTGCCTTTGCTAACTCCCTGTATCAAAACTAAGATCAACAAGCACCCAAAAAAAAATCCAAGAACACACACTTCTCTAATGCACACCAAGAACTCATCTCCAAAACAACCAAATCAGGCACCTTTCTTGCCTTTCCCCCCTTCCAGCATTCTAACAATCCACAAAGAATTGTGAAGAACAAAAAAAGTAAGGCATTCCAAGAGAGCACACACACATTTAGCAACAAGCACTAATTTCCAAAATAAAGCACATTTATTGCTTTTCTCCCCTTGCCGCATTCTAATAATCCAAAAAAAAGGGCGAAGAAAAGGGAAAAAGAAGGGCATTCCAATTACACACACCAAGAACTCTGTTCCGAAACTACAAGAGACAGATCAAGAAAACGGGGGCGCATGGGTGGGGCGTACCGGCGACGTAGGTGGTGGCGGGCGTCTCGAAGCCGGCGCGTCAGTTGTCGCAGAACACGCGGCCGCGCACCACGAACCCGGGGCGCCGACCGAGGTCGCGCGACGCGCTCGCCGACGCCGCCAGCACGACGCACAGCGCCGCCGCGAGGAGCAGGGACGACGCGCCGTGGTGGGTCGCCATTTTTGCTCTTCTTTCCGAGTGGTAGTGGTGACGGGGGTGTATGTGTTAGGCTATCTTCACCCTCTTGGCGTTGCAGGCATATTTAACATTGGTTTAGTTTTGAACACCTTTTCATCAAAAATTTACAGATTATAAATTGGAGGTATGATTTAAAGATTACGATCGTTTCAAGTTTGCAACGGCGAGAACAAAAAATTTTGGATTAATTGGATGACACGTCGGTACATGTACATGTTGTGTCTTGGAATCTGCTGAGGGGGCTTTATTACTCTGGACTTACCAATGCAATATCAAAGGATGATAGAATCCAAGTCAAACACATCTTAAATAACAAACAAATTATACGTATAAAGATATAGTAATTAAAACACTAAGAATCTGAACAAACAAATATCCCTAAGCCGGATGATGGATGATGGAGGCTACGTTGTTATATATATATACACACACAATTAATCCTACGCCAATTACACACAGATATTACGTAGAAACAAACACACCATCACCATATGGCGTCTAGGATGGCGACCTTCATTGCCATCTTGGCCTTCCTGCCATGGCTGCTCGCCGCCGCCGACGCCGACAGTCAAAAGTGTACGTGCCTCTTTTCTGATTGATCTTGATCTGCTGGTTGCATGCATACTAATTAATTACTTTCATCTGCTTAATTTCTTCTATGATGATGCAGATGCTTCGGTGTATAGGAAACCTTCACGCCGTCTGTCACTGTTATCTAGGGATAGTCCTACTGCAGCACCTTCATCTCCCCCATCGAACTTTTTGATCCCGAAACCCCGACTCCCAAAACCCCAACCTACCATACCACCACCTTCTGCATCTACACCGAGCCCTTCACTCCCTACACCTACACCACCGCCTTCTCTTGTACCGGTACCTGCACCTATTCCCCCAACACTTCCACCTACACCCACAAATCCATCTCCACCCCCTTCACCTCTACTACCTGCACCCCCCACACATACACCCGCCCCTCCACCAACACACATCTCTCCTATACCACATTCTCCTACACCTACACCTACACCTATATCGCCACCATCTCCACCACCATCTCTTTCACCAATACATACACCTATTCCCCCCACACTTCCACCTACACCCACAAACCCATCCCCATCACCTCTACCACCTACACCTCCCACACAAACACCTGCTCCTCCACCAACACAAATCTCCCCTTCTCCACCCTCTCCCACACCTATACCTAGCCCTCAACTCCCTACACCTACACCGCCACCCTCTCCTGTGCCAATACCTACACCTGTTACCCCAACACTTCCGCCTACACCGATAAACCCATCCCCATCACCTCTACCACCTACACCCCCCACAGATACACCTACTCCACCAATAAACACATCTCCATCGCCTTCTCCCACACCTATACCTAGCCCTCCACCCCCTACACCTGTTCCTCCAACACTTCCACCTACACCACCTTCTGTTGCACCGGTGCCATCACCTGTTCCTCCAACACTTCCACCTACATCATCACCTTCTGTTGCACCGGTACCATCACCTGTTCCTCCAACACTTCCACCTACACCATCACCTTCACTTGCACCGGTACCATCACCTGTTCCTCCAACACTTCCACCTACACCATCACCTTCTCTTGCACCGGTACCTACACCTGTTCCCCCAACACTTCCACCTACACCCGCAAATCCATCCACATCACCATCACCTTCGCCTCTACCATCTACACCTCCTACAAATACATCTACCCCCCCTCCAACCCAAATCTCTCCTTTACCACCTTCTACTTCACCTTCACCTACTCCTAGCCCTCCACTCCCCACACCGACGCCACCACCTTCTACTTCACATTCACCTACCCCTAGCCCTCCACTCCCCACACCTACACCACCACCTTCTCTTACACCCATACCTACACCTATTTCTCCAACACTTCCTCCTACACCAGCAAATCCATCTCCAACCCTGTCTCCATCACCTTCACCTCTACCATCTGCTCCCCCCACACAAACACCCACCCCTTCACCAGATACTTCTCCTTCACTACCTTCTCCTACACCTACCCCTAGCCCTCCACTCCCTACACCCACACCTCCGCCTTCTCTTCCACCCGTACCTACACCTGTGACCCCAACACTTCCACCCACAACTCCACCTTCTCTTCAACCTGTACCTACCCCTAGCCCTCCACTCCCTACACCTACACCTCCACCCTCTCTTCCACCCGTACCTGCACCTGTTACCCCAACACTTCCACCCACACCCGCAACTCCATCCCCATCCCCGTCACCTTCATCTGATCCTTCTCCTGTAACACCTCCCACACCTTCAATTGCACCTTCACCATTGTTGCCTAGCCCTCCATTGCAATCTCCATTAACACCTCCCCCTACGGCACCACCTAATCCTTCTCTTCCACTCTTGCCTCCGTCGCTGGATGTTCCTCCTCAAGCGCCATTCTCTCCAGAACTCGGTACGTACGGCATGCAACATGCACGCATATATAATATTCTTATCAATTAATAAGAGAGATTAAATAAGTAGGCTAAGGTTAACAGCAAGTAGGCCAAATCGATATAATACTGGCCCATCTCGAATAGCTTTCTTATCAATTAATCATGATATAAATCGCATTTTGTTGTTCTATCTGAATCTAAATGTAAATTCCAAATTTGTTAGATTACTTGTCTTTTCTAATGTGTTGTGTATCGAACAATGTCATGCAGCTCCAGTCCCGGCACCGTCAGAACAGCAGCCAACCACCTTCATGTCGTCGCCGTTAGCGCCAGCCGCTCCGCCGCCAACCACCGTCTTGCCTTCGTCGCCTGTCGCTCCGCCACCAACCACCAACATCATGCCATCGCCGCCATCGCCAATCGCTCCGACACCGCCAACTGATGTCTTTGTGTCGCCGCCAATGCCAGCCACTCCGACACCAGTATCCCCGGCTACGCCGCCGGCACCAGCGCCCTCTGCCGCTGCCAGTGTATCTGCTTCACTTGGGGCCGTATTAGTAAGCATGGTGGTTGCTGCCATGGTATCTTAGATGTTTTGATTTCTCTAGTGATATATCATATAGCTAGGCTATCTAGTTCGCTCTTAGATTTATAACTTTTTGTACTCCTATCGGAAATATTAGCTTCCATCGAATTGAGTAATTTTTTCTTCTAAATTTGCATCTTGAAGTAGTGTGCATGGAGCCTTAACTAGTTATTCCACCATTACACCCAGTTTACACATCTAATATATCCACTAAAACAATTATATTTCCAAAAGATCCAAAAGACATCTAGATTGTAAAACACAAGAAAACCATCTTCTATTCTATTTGTTAGATCAGGAAAATAAAAGGCAAAATGAAGGCACCTTTCTTGCTTTTGCTTCCTCCCTGTATCAAAACTAAGATCACCAAGCACCAAAAAAAAATCCAAGAACACACACTTCTCTAATGCACACCAAGAACTCATCTCCAAAACAACCAAATCAGGCACCTTTCTTGCCTTCCTCCCTTCCAGCATTCTAACAATCCACAAAAAATTGTGAACAACAAAAAAAATAAGGCGTTCCAAGAGAGCACACACACACTTAACAACAAGAACTAATTTCCAAGGCACATTTATTGCTTTTCTCCCCTTGCCGCATTCTAATAATCCACAAAAAAAAGGCGAAGAAAAGGGAAAAAGAAGGGTATTCCAATTACAAACACCAAGAACTCTGTTCTGAAACTACGGGAGACAGATCAAGAAAACGGGGGCGCATGGGTGGGGCGTACCGGCGACGTAGGTGGTGGCGGGCGTCTCGAAGCCGGCGTGGCAGTTGTCGCAGAACACGCGGCCGCGCACCACGAACCCGACGCGCCGACCGAGGTCGCGCGACGCGCTCGCCGACGCCGCCAGCACTACGCACAGCGCCGCCGGGAGGAGCAGGGACGAGGCGCCGCGATGGGTCGCCAATTTTGCTCTTCACTCCGAGTGGTAGTGGTGTCTGGGGGTGTGTGTGTGTGTATGTTTGGGTATGAAGCGGAGGAGAAAGTGAAGGGAATAATGGCGTGGGGCAGTGGAAGTTATGTGAGGATGTGGGAGGTGTAATCACCGCTGGTGACAAAAATTTTGGCTATTCACTAGCTTGCCCCATGTTGGCAACGCCTCGGTGGCAAGATTTTTTTAGTCCGAGTCAAATCAACATGCAAGAAAAGTTCTAGCTTAGGATCCAAATAGGCTCTTAAAAAACAATAATCAAACACTCGAGGGTGTATTTTAGTGGTTAGAGTTTTCAATAGCTAATACTATACAAAAAAAAAAAAAGTTCATAAGTTCGATTTTTAATCCTCCTTTATTTTTATATGTGTATATATTTCAATGGAATGTGTGTTATCAATAAAAACAAATTTTTTGATAGAGTATGTCGATCTAACGATAGATGAGAGATATCACATAAGGATGGACCTTATTTAAATTTTTTCTGTTGCCAACAAAATAGATGCTCCTAGTTTTTTATTCTCTCCGTTTTCAAATAAAAGTCATTCTAATTTTTATATTTTGTTTTTAAATTGATGTCATTCTACAAGTACTAACAAATACTGACAACAACAAACTCTCAAGTCCTCATCAATGGCGTCCTCAGCTCCTTCATCAAACACAAGCATGGGCAGCACCAAGGAAATCCCATCTCAAATACTTTGTTCATATTGGTTATGGATGTCATTCGAGTAATATTCTACATGGAAGAAGGAACCTTGTAGCTAATCTAAGGTCTCTAAGAGGATGGTCATGTACCTTTATATGCAAATAACCTCACAATCTTCCTACATCCGGACTCTATCCAACAACAAGAAGCTATGAACAGTCTACAAGGTTTCGCATGGGGTAGTGGCCTCCAAATTAATATTTCAAAATAGTACAGCTTTCTCCCAGTGAACATTCTAGCGAACCATATCAACACAATTCAAAGCATGTTGCAATGCAATGTTGCAGACGAACCAATGAGGTACTTGCAATAAGCACTCAAGATTAGGAAAATCACCAAAATAGACTTCTTCCCATTGATTGAAAAGACTAGAAACCAGCTAACAAGATGGAAGGTGATGCTTCTATCACCAAGGAGAAGGCTCCCCTTGGTCCAAACTGTTCGGACGGCCCTCCTAGTGTATTTCATGTCTGTCTTCAAGCTCTCAAATTGGGTTATCAAAATGATCGATAATCTATGGAAAGGAACAAAAACTTACTCAGGAGACTATTGCCTTGTCAGACTATCTCCAACCCTCAGGCGCTTCGTGGGGCGCTTCAGCAGAATATTCTCCAAAATATTCTGTGCCACGTGTGCAAAGCACCTCCCAAAGCACCCCCCACTCCAATGCAAGGCGCTTCGCGAGGCGCTTCACGGGGCGCTTCGCAAAACACCTTCTCAAGCGCCTGCTACTCCAATGCAAAGGCGCTTCGCGAGACGCTTCGTGTATATAATATCAACAAACATTTAAAAATCGCGTAAATGAAATTTCGATAATTCAAACATAGTAAAAACATATAGTAATTATAAATAATATCGAAAAATTGTAAATTTTTTTAAAATTTTTCTTGAATCATAAACGGGACATGAAAAAAAAATGACAAGTACTAAATAAAATTTGAATACATTCGCCCATCAACGGGCTCAAAAAAAGCTACTCGTCGGTATCGTCGCCCCCGAAACGCTGCCAAATGTGGTCGATCAGATCCTGTTTCAGTCGGTGATGTGTTGGCCGAGCGCGGATCGCTTCATTTCGAGCTAACATCTGTTGAAAGCTTGGTGGAGCACTGGCGTGGATAGGTGGCGGCGTTACGGTAGATGTCCCCCCAGTATCGTAGGATACATCCATCGGGTCATGACAGTGCCGCTCATCCTCGATTATCATGTTATGAAGGACGACACACGCTTTCATAATATTGGCAAGGGTTTTTCGTCGCCAAGATCGCCCGGGGCCGCGAACAATAGCGAATCGGCTTTGCAAGACCCCGAAAGCTCGCTCCACATCTTTTCTTGCCCCTTCTTGTTGTTGTGCAAACAACCTGAGTTTTTCTGTTTGGGGTAAGGGTACGGTCTTCACGAAAACAGCCCATTCGGGATAAATACCATCTGCCAGGTAGTACCCCATATTGTACTCTGTCCCATTAACATAGTATTGGACAGTAGGAGATCGACCGGCCAACTCAGCAGTAAAAAGGGGGGATTGGTTCAGCACATTGATGTCGTTGTTTGATCCCGCGACACCAAAGAAGGCATGCCATATCCAAAGGTCTTTGGACGCAACCGCTTCAAGTATGATTGTAGGGACTCCTTGATCACCACGGGTGAATTGGCCCTTCCATGCAACGGGGCAATTGCGCCATTGCCAGTGCATGCAATCGATGCTTCCCAGCATTCCTGGGAACCCCCGATCCTCCCCTTCCTGGAGCAGACGCCGGAGGTCGTCGGCAGTAGGTTTACGGAGATACTCTTCCCCGAATCGATCGACGATTCCTTCAGCAAAAAGCTCCAGGCACTCGACGGCCGTCGACTCTCCGATGCGCACGTACTCATCGACAGCATCAGCCGGGGAGCCGTAGCACAACATCCGCAATGCCGCGGTGCATTTCTGCAGGGGAGATAGCCCCCTTCGAAGAAGGGCATCTGTCCTCTCAGTGAAGTAGGGGGACCACTCCCCAAGACTTTGAACAATTCGCAGGAAGAGGGGTCTCCCCATTCGGAACCGTCTGCGAAACAGGTACCCAGGGTAGATGGGTACGTCGGCGAAGTAGTCCGCAAACAGACGGTTATGACCGCCTTCGCGATCTCTTTCGATGTATCTTCGGGCGCCTCGGCGGCGGCGTGAGGTACCAGCATTTGTGCTAGCCTCCGTAAACGCCCTCTGTACGAACCCCGCCACAAAGTCTTCGATTTGCTGAAAGGCTTCATTCTCGGCACTGCTTGTGCTTGAACTGGACGACATTTTTTTGGACAAGGTAAGATCTGTATGTGGTTAAGAAACAAAGCTCTCAGTTGTGTAGATGATATCACTGAAATTGTGATAAATGATGGCATCAGGGCTTCGAATATATAGGGAGAGAAGCACATCGATCACATGTGCAGGTTCGAATGGCCAAAATCCAAAAGTATGGATCACATGCGTCGGTTCCAAAGGATAAAATCCAAAGCATCGATCACATGCGCCGGTTCCAACGGCTAAAATCCAAAAGTATGGATCACATGCGTCGGTTCCAACTGATAAAATCCAAAGCATCGATCACATGCGCCGGTTCCAACGGCTAAAATTCAAAAGTATGGATCACATGCGTCGGTTCCAACTGATAAAATCCAAAGCATCGATCACATGCGCCGGTTCCAACGGCTAAAATCCAAAAGTATGGATCACATGCGTCGGTTCCAACTGATAAAATCGAAAGCATCGATCACATGCGCCGGTTCCAACGGATAAAATCCAAAAGTATGGATCACATGCGTCGGTTCCAACTGATAAAATCCAAAGCATCGATCACATGCGCCGGTTCCAACGGCTAAAATCCAAAAGTATCAATCACATGCGTCGCTTCCAACGGCTCAAATCTGGAACCGGCGCATGTGATCGATTCTTTTGGATTTTAGCCGTTGGAACCGGCGCATGTGATCGATGCTTTGGATTTTATCAGTTGGAACCGACGCATGTGATCCATACTTTTGGATTTTAGCCGTTGGAACCGGCGCATGTGATCGATGCTTTGGATTTTATCAGTTGGAACCGACGCATGTGATCCATACTTTTGGATTTTAGCCGTTGGAACCGGCACATGTGATCGATTCTTTTGGATTTTAGCCGTTGGAACAGTTAGTACAAGTAAATACGAAACAATTGCAACAGTTAAATCAAAAACAACCTTAATTAATAGTGCAAGTGAAACGTTACAAACGAAAGATACATCGAAAGGCCTAATCCTTGTTGTTAAGCATTTTGGTCGCGTACTCTAATGCGGCTGTATGCGCCGCCAAACGGGCCTCAGAGAAATTGGATGTGTCCATGGACACCAGTTTCGTCAATGACCTTAGACATGACGCCTTCTCTCTTCGTTTGCTCACTTCATCCAAATATCCGGCTGCAGCGATGGCGTCTCGGCCCATATCATCTGATGTTTCGCCCAGTTTGCTCTTATCCTTCCGTTTCTGCTTGGCCGCGTCCCGCCCACTCGGTCGTGGAAGCTCGACGGGGTCATCGTCGTTGGTCGATGACGACGTGTGTCCGCCTTCTTCGCTGAGGCGACTCCGTTTCGACGAATCCAAGTAGCTGTAGCACCATTTCGGCTAACCACGTACGGCATTCCACCAATGCTCCAGGATGAACACCTGACCCGCCTCCTGCTTGTACATATCGCGTGCTTGCGACATCAGCTGGTCATCGGAACGACCGCTGGCGTAGGCATCGCGCAACCTGCAGTAGATACCATTGAACTGAACAATTTTCTTATTGCTCTTTTGCCAATGGTCTTTACAGTGCCTGATGTCTCGTCTACGGTCGGGAGGACTGCTCTCATTGTACGACGCAGCCACCCTCGCCCAGTACTGGTCAAATTTTTTATTGTTCCCACCGACCGGGTCGAGAGAGTTATTAAGCCATGCACTGATCTGGAGGAGGAAAAATTTAAATTGAATAACACACTGTGCAACAACAAATTATGTAATTTATATGAGCACTCACAAGTTGCATGTCGTCCTGTTGGGACCAGAGCATTCGTTTGCGCCGTGCTCCAGTGGTTCGTTCGCCTTTGCCCGCGTTGTCGTCGTCCGTCAGAACGACCGCAGCCGTGCTATGTGGACTGCCTGTTTCTGATACGGATGTCGAGCGAGATCTGGCTCTCGGTGCTTCGGGTGGCGACGGTTCTGCACACATGCTCGGAACTCCAACAAAATGAGGATTTTGGCCGTAAGAGCCGTAGGGGGCTTGCCCGTATGTCTGTGAATATGGATATGGTTGGCCGTATGGAGGGGGTTGAGGGAACGGTGGATAGTACATCGGGTATGGTCGGGGAGGGGCCTGAGAACTGGGCGGATTTTAGCTGTTTGGCGGGTTGGAGTTGTCGTCATCTTCGTTTGGTTCCCCAAACCAGTTAACGTAACCACCGGGGGGATTGTTGGCCATCGAAAAAAATTTCGGAAAATATCGGATGAGCTAAAGAGGGCTGAATGTGAGGTTTTGATTTTTGCTGTTGTCCAAATGAGCTGAAACATGCTCCTATTTATAGCCACAGGGTCACAGGATTTATCACGATTTTTCTGTAATTTTTTGTGATTTTTTTGGATTTTTTATGAATTTTTTACTTCCAACGGCTCTATTTAAACGGTTAAATATCAAACGGTTATTTTTTTACTCGCTGACATGTGGGACCGGGCCTCCAACGGTCAAATATTTTAAAACATTTGTGAAATAGTCACTGACATGCGGGCCACTTATTTCCCAGGCCCACACGTCATTGGAAGGGGGGTAATTAATTGGGTGCACGTGGAACGAGCGGATTCAGTAATTAAATCACGGCATTTACTCTCTCACCCGCCATCCAGTGGCTGAAGCATGGACCCCACGTGCGCAACGTCCCCACTTGTCAGCCGAAACTTCCCGCGGGTGCACCCTCGCCCGAGGCCGCGCGTGGGGCCCACAAAACGCGTGGCGACGCGTCCCGGGCCACTCCAACGCGAACGCGTGGCGATGCGAGGCGTCCCGGGCCCACCTGTCAGCGCGATTTCGAGAGTTGCTTCGTCAGGCGTTCCATTTCTCCCGTCGCGAATTTTTTAATATTTTTTTGGCGTGGGACCCGCTTGTCAGCGCGTCGAAGCGGCGGGATTGGAGAAAGCCTCAAATGGAATATGGTATGCACCCCTGCAGGCTGAGTCTCGGAATCCTAAATCTAGAATTATTCAATAAGAGCCTTCTACTGCGTTGGAGTTGACTGAGAGTGACAAACTTGTCCACCAGTCAAATGATGGGCACACCACCATCTGAAGACAAATGCTTAACCGGAATCTACAGAGGGGCGCAGCAAAAGAACTTGCCTCTTCGGCAAGAACTTCTGGATTCATAGCCAAACATTGTCATAATACTCTTTCAATGCTCGAAAAAACCTTATAGTTACCAGGCAATGCAAGTAAATACTGGGAGGAGAAGAATGAAGCAGCCACTAAGTGCCATGGCCTCAAAACAACTCAACGATCTGCAAAACATGTTACTAAATGGATCAAAAATCATTGATGAACAATAGGACACTATGATAGAAGTGGAACTCCAACAAAACTTATAGCTCAAAAGAGAGAATTTTTTTTCCAAATAACCCTTTAAAAAAAAATTACAAAACTAACCCCTAACTTTTTAAATTTGCAAAACAAACTCTCAGTCGCGAAGAACCGCAGGCGACTGTCTTCAGTCGCTAGCCCGGTTAGCGACTGAAGACGTGGCACGGCACAATTGCCCCGCTGGCACCTGTGCCGTGCTAGCCAGGTTTCAGTCGCTAGCCCGGCTAGCGACTGAAACCTGGTTTATAACTCCCAGCCGTCTCTCTCACAGTACAGCGCAGTTCATTTTTCCGAAATTTCCCAGAAATTACTGAAATCTGTTTTGAGAGAAGGAAGAGAAGAAAGAGGGGCAGAAAAAAAAATTTCGAAGATTCTTCAAATCTGTTCGCTGAGGTATATTTTTTTAACTCGTATATTTAAATTAATTAGATTGTAAACTCGTAGTATTTAGATATGATTTAGAATGATTGTTAGGGTTAGTGTGATTGTTAGGGTTAGTGTGATGGTAAATGCGTGAATGTTATGAAACAAAATTTAGAGTTAGGGTTAGTGTATGTTCGCAGATTAGGGTTAGGGTTAGTGTATGTTCGCAGATTAGGGTTAGGGTTAGGGTTAGGGTTAGTGTATGTTCACAGATTAGGGATAGGGTTAGGGTTAGTGTATGTTCACAGATTAGGGTTAGTGTATGTTCGCAGATTAAAAAAATTTAGGATTTCGCAGATTAAAAAATTTGAAGAATCACTAAAAAATGTGATGTTTTTCAAATTTGAATTTTATTAGTATGCACGTAGATTAAAATATTTGTTAATATGTAGATGTAAACATTTGTGATTATGTATATTAAAATGATTGCTATTATTAGGGTTAGGGTTCATCGCTGTCGCTTCTTTTAGTTGGGGTTAGGGCTGTCGCCCTCACCGTCTTGGCTTTTCCCACACGGGTTTAAAGCGAGAGGGGTTATTTTTTTAGGGTTGTAGGGAAACATCGTGTTCCCCAATAGCGACTGAAATGGTATTTAAACACCGTGCGTCGCTTTCACACAGTACGGTCATTTCATTTTTCCGAAAATTCTGAAATTAGCAGAGAGAAAAAGAGAAGAGAAGAAAGAGGAGGAGAGGAGAAGAGAAGAGAAGGGTTGGTTTTTTTGTTAGATTTAGGGGTAGGGTTATCAATCAGTTAGGGTTAGGGTTAGGAATCGCGGCCTCATTGTCGTAGTCATCACCGCTGTCGCCCTCACCGTATTGGCCTTTCCCGCACGGGTTTAGAGGGAGAGGGGTTATCTTTTTTAGGGTTGTAGGAAAAAATCGTGTTCCCCAATAGCGACTGAAACGGTATTTAAACACCGTGCGTCGCTTTCACACAGTACGGCCATTTCATTTTTCCGAAAATTCTGAAATTAGCAAAGAGAAAAAGAGAAGAGAAGGAAGAGGAGGAGAGGAGAAGAGAAGAGAAGGGTTGGTTTTTTTGTTAGATTTAGGGGTAGGGTTGTCAATCAGTTAGTGTTAGGGTTAGGAATCGCGGCCTCATTGTCGTAGTCATCACCGCTGTCGCCCTCACCGTGTTGGCCTTTCCCGCATGGGTTTAGAGGGAGGGGAAAATTTCTGTTGTTTGAAAAATCATGTTTTTTGTAGTACAATGAGCAATGTGGGTTCTCTAATTATACACTCTTGTACAGCTATGGAGCAACCCAGTACGGTTTATGTTTATTACGGAGCCGATGTAATCCGTAATGGATCAAACGGTGATGATCTTGGTGGTTGTATGTATGTTTGCGGTCAAATGAGACAACCACAGTCAATGTCTTTCAATGATTTGAAGATGTGGTTAGTTGACCTGTTACAACTCAATGTTGCGACGGATAATCTCAAGGTGGAAGGCATGGTTCCGGATGGAAACAAATGGGTGCTGAAGAGACTGAAAGGTGACAAATCATGGGGTTCGTTTGGACGAATTGTGACAAATCCATGCTATGCTGTCGGAATCATCATACTGTACGTTGAAATGTTAGTACATAGTTCGGAGGGCAGCCATTCAGTTGAAAGAGAAAGCACTAATATCTGTACCGGAGGTCGCGATGGCGGTGGCGATGTCGATACTGGTGCAGGTGGCAGTACCAATGCCAGTGCAACTGGCAGTGTACCTAACAAAACTGGTGTAGGAAATACAACTCAATTTGGTGGCCATCAAGTAGATGCAGCTGAAGAATTACCAGAATTGGAGGAGAATTTTAATGAAGAGGAGTATACTGATCCGTCGGAAATGTACGAATCTCCTGTTGAACCCACGGAACAGCATAATCCTATGAGTGAGTGGACTGATCCATCATCCTTGAATAACGCTGTGGTTCGTGATGAGCTGGGTTCGCGATAGTCTTATAATGAATCAACCGTCCAGCTTGGACAGTTGTTTCGGAATAAAAAGGATGCAAAGAAAGCCATAACTGCCTGGACTGTCTCACTAAATAGGCCATTCCGGGTGGTCAAATCAAATCCGAGCCTGTGGACTATGAGGTGCTTAATCCAGAATTGTCCATGGTACGTACGTGTCTGGCGGCCACCAGATGACCCGTCCTTTCGGGTGACCAGAGTTGACGACCACGGATATCTGACTGAGGGCATGGTGCAGCATCATAGAAATATCACTTCCAGTTTTGTTGCCAGTCTGATACTGTCAGTAGTGAAGGCAAATACGGCAATAACACCGAAAGTGATAATTGCACATGTCGCGGAGAAGTACGGTTATAATATCAAGTACGCGAAGGCATGAAGGGCTAAACAGAAGACGCTGGAGGAGCTTTTTGGTACATATGTTGAGGCATACAACTTAATACCGAAGCTGTTGCGGCGGATATGCGAGGCAAATCCAGGCACAGCCACCGCAATTGTTGATACGCCGGCAATCGGCTCCGAGGGTGCTGTTATTCCTGGGTGCATGGTACTGCGGAGATTTTTCTGGGCATTCCAACAGTGCGTTGCATCGTTCAGGTATATGAGACCCATGCTTTGCATTGACGGAACATTTTTGACTGGAAAATACCAGGGAACTCTGCTGACTGCCGTGGCTGTTGATGCCAATAACCAGCTTCTCCCCATAGCATATGCCGTGGTCGAGGGGGAGAACTATAGCAGTTGGTTGTGGTTCTTGGGCACTTTGAAGAATGAAGTTGTGAAAGACCGGGAGCGCGTGTGCCTGATTCATGATCGAAATGGAGGAATGCTGAGTGCGATGGAGTACATGCGATTGGGAGAGGATCCATCGCTGAGTTGGGATGATTTGCAGAGTCGTTGGTGCTCACGGCATCTTGGCGCGAATTTTCACAGTCGTTTCAAGAGCAAGCGCCTGATGGTCGTGTTCAAACGGCTTGCCAAACAGAACCAACAGTCAAAGTTCTCACAAATCTGGAAGTCACTGGAGGAAAGTACGTTGGCGGAATTGCGAGAAGCAGGGGTTGCAGAAGATCACGGGGATACTGGCACGGGAAGCCGCCGGGGTCGTCTCAGTTTCAGTCAGTGAATTCAGCCCAAACCAATGGAGAAGTAGGCGTTGCTTCACGACACAGGTGGGGCTCGGTACAGAATCATGACGACAAATCTGGCGGAGGTGTACAACTTCGTCCTCAAAGGTGTGCGATGCTTACCACTCACTGTAATAGTTAAAATGACATTCTATCGCACAGTAGCGTACTACGACAGCAGGGGTTTGGCGGCATCAAGGCTTTTGCATGACCCCTTAGCACACTGGCCCAAAAAGATCAATGATTACCTCAAATTTCGGACAAGAAAATCGTTGACACATGATGTCACAGTACTGAGTCGCTTGCACGGGAAGTACGAGGTTCGGCTAAGGCACAGACATGTATGTGGCACACTACGGGCTGGTCGGGTCCACGAATGTCAAATTTCAAATGCAGATGCCCAATGCACATGCAACAAGCCTCAACTGCTGCACATTCCTTGCTCGCATGTCATCGCTGCCTGCTCTGTTCCTGGGATCGATCCGGCGCAGTACATCTCAAAACTTTGATCTAATTCAAGGAGTATCTCCCATTCACTATTCTGTCCAAGTTTCCCTTCTGTAAGATTTTCAAAATCTCATCCGACGCCTTAGTTTCAAGTCTCGCCATTTTTCGAAATTCTAATTACCCTAAAGTACCCTGTTTTCGAATTATCCCAAAATCATCAAATCTTGCCAAATTTCATTCAAACTTCTGCTGAATACGCTCCTGAAATAAAGTTACACTTGTGTGTGAGATTAGATCTCAAATCAGCCCTCCCAATTTCAGAATTTACAAACAAGTCCTACTTCTTAAACGAAATCATCACAAAGTCTTTCGATCGCGACCACAGGCAAAAGAGACAGGATGTGAATTTCCCAGGTTTCAGTCGCTAGCCGGGCTAGCGACTGAAACCTAACTGGGGTGCCAGCGGGGCAATTGTGCCGTGCCACGTCTTCAGTCGCTAGCCGGGCTTAGCGACTGAAGACAGTCACCTGCGGTTCTTCGCGACTGAAAACCTGTTTTACAAATTTAAAAAGTTAGGGGTTAGTTTTGTAATTTTTTTTAAAGGGTTATTTCGAAAAAAAAATTCCAAAAGAGATGGTCACACCAAAACCTCTGCAGACTCTACAACGAAGTGGAGATGATAGAGCACCTCATCTACAATTGTATACTCCAAACAAATTTGGGGTGCACTGCTTGATAGCTTTTCAGGTCAAGTAATACAACAAAAAAGCTTCAAGGATTGGTGATTCCAAACAACGAAGAGGAGACCAGGAGAACAACAAAAACCATTGGACTCTCTGGTCGTGTTGCCGCATGGTGATATAGAAGGAACAAAATGCATGAATTTTCTCCATTCTAATGAAGAATACGCAGGAGCTTCTCGGATCGATCTTGATGGAACGAGAAAATTGAAAGCGAACAGTCATCCCTTGCATGAATTTTACGAGTTCTAAGGATTGTTTGGGATTATGGTAAAGTGTTTGGGATTACAGTGAAGTGACAATAAACACGGTACTAAAATATTTTTAAAAAATTGTTCATGCAAAATTATCATAAAGAAAGTTCTATCTATTTGTTAAATTCAATATTGTTATTAATGAGTTATTTTTGCAAAGTTATTGTAAATAAAATTCTATCTTTTTAGTAAATGCAATATTGATTTTAATTCTACCTTGACAACTCGTATGTCAAAGATAGTTTGAATTTGAAATTTTGCAGATAGTTTCACAATGTGTTATAAGTAGTTTTGATTAGAAATTTTTTGGATTAGAGATTTTGGTATTAATTTCGCAATGGTTGAAAAAACTGTCAAACTCTGTTTTCACGGATTGAAATTGCTCTATAACAAACACAAATAAAAGAATGGGTCAAACAAATAGATTTACCAAAGCAGAATGAAAATTTTGTTGTTTTTTTTAACACACCACACTTCGGAACGTAGTCTAAGTTTCATCTAAGGATAAAACACTCCTCGGTAAAGTACAAATTTGCACAATTGCATTTACAGCTATGTATACAAAGCAATAATTATGCAACACAAGCAACAAAAACCAGCAATTCATGTGTAGTTTCAAGCTTTCATATGCAAACTTAATATATTATATTACCTGTGCACATACCTGATCACAAAGCTTCATGTTTTTTCGCTCTTTGAAGAGTCCCCATCACATTCTAGAATTTTTTTTAAATAATCTACTAAAAAAATCAGAAATCAGAAAAATTCTTTTGAAAAAAAAGTTTCACAAATAACCTTAAGTCGCTGGGTCAACTACCGACTAAACTTCAATTGCTGGGCGGGGCCACGACCAAAGATGTGGTGCCCCCATGCTGTGCTGGCAGTGATGATCACACTCATTTCCACACAAGTTTTCAGGCTGATCCATTCACAGAAAACCGGACTGTTCGTTATGCACTCAAACTGTATGGGTTAGTTATTTTCAATGTATTGCATTTGCAATTTCTAGTTCAGCATGGTGGGTATATATACACCTCTTGTCTTGGCATTTGTCAGTTTTTGGAACCTATATTGAATACATTTAAGCAAATTCAAACCTTGCATTGAAGAGATTTTAGCAATTCCTTTTAACGAAACATGAAAATTGTGACTACGGTTTAGGGAGGATCCGGTTATGGATGCTTAACAAAGGTAGCTTGTATTAGGGTGATTATACTTGTTCTTTTTTATCCAAGTTGCACCACTATTCAGTTTCATAGTAAAAATCTACCTCACTCAATTGTGGATTCTCCGGGAGACCGAACATCCTATAATGTGCCTTTACTTCTTGCCATCACTTCAAGTATGACTTAACATAGTCCGACATATTGTTATTAATCCACAAAACGAAATCACACTTGGATTCGACCTTTTGAAGAAAAATGTGATCAATAGGTTGAATACTAAGAAAGATGTTGTAAACATGGTAGAGTACTCACATCTATATTCGTAGAAATCTTGACATCTACGTAGCTTTAATAATTTCAATTTGACATTAGTTTTTCCCATGACCTATGCTTGATTGATGGTTTATTGCAGTGACATAATAGCGGTGATTGATATGTTTCACCGAATCATTCTCCGGACGACGAATCAATCAAAGTCATAAGTTTAGCTAATGTTGTTGATAGAGAGGGTGAAATCTACACTACTAGATGTAAAAAAAGTGAGTAACTGAACGGAAAGATTAACACATATTTATAGACAGGAGTAACAAATGTTAGAACTGGAGTTGAGACAAGTTTCATTTTCAACCAGATGTGACAACTAGAATAGGCTTTTAGACTGGATGTGACAAATCAAATAGATTTTTCATTTCAGATGTGACAACTTAATCAATTTTAGGCTTTTCAAACTTTTCAAACCACATGTGACAATTCTAGGATGATGCAAAACCTTAACCCTAAACTCTAATCTTTAAAACCAAAAACCCTAAAAGACCAAATAGTTGTACACTCAAACTTTTTTGATCAAGTAGGGATTACTTTAAATAAGACTTTCACTTCCTGATCAACCCAAGGACCAAAATCATACATTTCAATTATTGACTAGACGAACAACTGAAAATTAATATGTCTCGATCCTGGGCAACACAACATGCCTAAAAACATCACAACTTCAATCATAGGCCAGGCCAACAATTGAAGATCAACCACTAACTAACCTAGCTACTGAAGACTATTTGTGAAATTTGTTTTTCAAAAGATTATTTCTCAGATTTGATTTTTTTAATGAGTAATTTAAAAAAAATTCCACATTCTGCTGCTAACAGATTCTTCTCTTATTTCAAGTTGGAGCATCCATCCGTCCTTCGTAACCGTCTGAGATGGATGAGAAGGCAGCATTGCGCCTGTTGCCTGTTCTGAGCTGCATCTTGTGGCACTAACAATTTCCAATTGACTTCACAAGTTTGAATCAGCCTTGCTCATGAACATATCATTCATATGCACAATTGTCTCACGCATAACAGAAGGCTGTTTTTTTGCCCTTGGATTACAACTTGAGATGAATATTACAGCATTACATGTAGATACATCATATTTCAACAGCCAAAAGCTGTGAGCAATCATGCATAGAGCTAACAAGAATAACAGAGAGGAGCTTAGCTCGCAGCTTTCTTATGAAGGCCATTGGCCATCGGATGTGGTGACGTATTGTGTGTAAAGGTTGAGTATTGGGTAAGTGCACCATGCACAGCTACACTTCTTGCATGAGCGTACCAATGGATAGGTCGCTGGTAGTGCAGCTGCAACCAAATCTGAGAGCTGCACTGAACGGGTGAGTCGTATATAGCTTAAATTTCAGATTTCCGTATGATGGACACAACAACAGCTATGTCATCCAATTTGCCCCCGCTGAAACCCAGATAACCTACTGAAAGGGCAGCATCTGCAAATGGGCTTCTTCCTGTTCCAGACCTCCCCACTTCCTGCGCCCTAGCAGCAAGGAGCTCGGCAATCTCCTGCAGAATAGAATAATCGGGTGTTGATTAATTCTTAGATGCACCTTTTGGCTACTTAGATGATTTGTGTTAATAAGGCTCTTACCGTAGGTTTTAGGTCCGCCTCTAATGATTTCAAGATGACAGAAGCCACTTCTTGCTCATAAATGTTGTCAAAAAGGCCATCTGTTGCTGTAACAATTACATCGCCTTCCTCAAGATCAATTGTATAATTCTGAAAAATGAAAACTGGATTAACCAAAATGAATAAATCTGAAGTAACAACTTTTGCAAGTGTACAGCACTGGTGATTGTCTGCACCTGTACAAGTTTCAAGGGATTATCACCCTTCTCGATTTGTAGTGGAAAATTGAAACCATAAACCATTGGTTTTGATTTTCTATACACTTCTCCATTTCTTATCACCAGAAACCCAGAGTCTCCAATATTAGATGCATGAAGGGACTGCAATATTAGCTAGTGTAGTGAGTTACGATATTTACAAAAATTCTTCAAAAAAAAATAAGAAAGGATAGAAGAACATATAGACCAAATAACAGACCTGGCCATCAAAGTGAGCAACCAAAACAGTGGAAGAACCAGGGGAGTGTGCTTCATCTGCAGCCTTCACAAGAACTTGCTCAGGTCCAAACTCTCTAGCTCCTTGAGTTTCCATAACAAATTTCTCACAACCACCCATTAGCTCTCTTGCGTACAGTCCTGCATTTATTCCTGAGAAGAACAAAGTTACACCAAAACTTGGAAGAATGATATTCCTGAGAACGGTTAATGAGGCAGTCGAGAGTTTCAATTGGCACTGATGCAGACACAATATTCAGGTGCAAAAACAATGAGATTAGAACTGAAGAAAACAAGTTACCCAGTGACCTCTACTAATTGTTGTCAAGGGTAAGCTGCAATAGCATGTATGAACCATGTTGGTGCCTAAGATTGAAGATTGTGCTTCAAGTGGATCTATTCTCGGCCTTAAATCTGACATTATTATTTCAAAAGAAGAATGATGCTCCTTTTTGTGCTCAGTCATATCAAGCTGAATTTGGCACTTCCATTTCCATATTCTATGGTTCCCAATTTCTAGTATAGGGAAATTTTACACTAGGAAAAATATAGTGTGGCAACTGAGCCAAGTAAGATTTCGAATGTATTAGTAGTATAGTTCTGCTTATTTGTTAAATGTGTATTTAAGTCCAACTCCTGTAATTTTCTAGACCAGATGGCAATCTTACAAACTAAGAACTATTGTTAAATGAATAACAAATTGAAAGGTAAGGGCATATACAGTAGATTGTGGCTATGTCTAGCATTTTCAAGACAGAAAAACTGAAAGCAAAGGGAATTTAATCATCCTTGTTTAGGTCGATCATGTTTTCTAACCCTTATAACTTTGTTCTCATTAGCACCCCATCTGTGGTACATACCTACTTTACTTGCAACTATCAAGCCTTATTCTAGATACTGAAAGCAAAGCTTAAATGATTCCCATTAAGCTGTCACACAGAAATTATATTAAAAGGCAAATAACTCCTAAAGTGTTCCTGTATGAGACTTCCATTGACAGGAACTTCTCAACCTTAGCTGACTTCCAAACACAAACTTTTCCTACCCAACACCCACAAAAGATGGCTGCCCAGTGGACAGGAAAATTTGCTCCACATCCTTCTATTTGTTTTTTTGAAGGGCAAACATTACTCTATGTGAAACTGTTAGTTGCCAAGAAACAAAGTGCATTTGAAAAATGAACACATATTAAGACTAGAGCCGAAAAGGGGGATGCAAATACTCAGAAGTTTGGGCATTCATAAGGCTGAATTACAAAAACTGAAATCAAGGAAATCTCATATGGTTTACCTTCAAATGACCACTGGCCAACCCCATCTGCTACACCAAACCAGCCATTACATGCTATAAAATATGCATCCTCCCCGCCTGTTGCTACCTGGAAAATTATAGAAATTAAATTTCCAGAAACATCAAGAGAAGCATAGATTGCACATGCATCTTATGTTAGGAACAACTACACATGTTCAGGGTAAATACACCAATCATGTACCATCTCACATAAAGGAATACCAGCAAATCTAGCTATGAGTTCACATATTTTCCATTGGTAACTATGATTGAAATTTCTGGCCTTATTTCTAGGTGTTATAAGAACTGCAGATAACTAACAGAAATGAGTATCAAATAACATCAATGAACTGAGTGGAAGTCACGCATGTTCTCTCAAATGTTTGGAAATACAGCATTGAACTGTAATAATAAGAACAGGTGGCCTGAATAATTTATAAGCCACATCATTTACAACTACTTGAATATCCCTGTATTGAATGTTCTAAAACAGAGGTAAGGAGTACTCATTTGAAACACTATCAAACTTATCATAAAACCAGAATGTCAATAGAAATGTAAAAAGAATGTCATTATAAAGACAAGTGTACACAACATAACAAAAACAAGTATGCTGAAAGGGGAAACAATAAGATGTAGTCACTTTAGAGGGATTGAGACGGATGGATGCAAGGTGTTTTTTGCTCTTTAGTTGGGGCATATTAAATACAGCCTAAAAAGAACAAGAAAGACACTTATTACCTTTGAAGGATGAGGTAAGATTGCAGCGCCTGAAGCCAAGACAAGTGTTGACACAGCTACAGGAGCCATCCTGGATATGAATTTAAACAAAAATGGTTAAAGCATCTTTTGAAGTTCCACAAGTCAAAAACATGCAGGCAGAGGCAACTACCAAGAAGATTGGCTTGCATTGTGTTGATGTGTATATGAATGAAAACAAAAATACGAGACATGTCCAACTTTAGCAACAAACAGAGCATATACATGCATTACCTGCACAAACTTATATGGGAATAGATCATGAAGCTATTACCGGCCACTATATAATTTGAAATACTTGACATTGAAGTAAGAAAACAAAGTAATACCTATCAGAACTCTTCACCTCCAAAATGTCCCTTTCCCAGTCCACCTTGTTGCTAACTTGTTCCTACAGAAAATAGGAGGTTAACATCAAGCACTAACCTGCATATATCCAACCAACATCACCATAGTTATATGTGAAAGAAAACACATCGTCTATGCCCAAAATTACATGTTTTGTTTGTTAGATTTAAAAAAAACACTAAGATATATTATTGTAAACCAATAGTCCTGCATAAGTCAGTACAAAAGAGTCATAACCAAATACAATACTAGAGTCCTAATCAAATAAGAATCCCAACTAAATAGATAGAGATATTCTTAACATCTCACTCAAACTCAAGGCGGATGTAACTGACTTGAATTTAAAAAGGAGAAACTATGATAAATTTAAAAATTTGAAGATAGAGAGGCTCACTAGAAAAAGATTGCAACAACAGACGAAATAGTAAAGGAATCACCACCAACAAAACAGTTAGTAGACGAAGCTACAAATGAATAGCCAATGGCACAATTAAGCAACAATGGTTGGTGACGACGACTTACAACCAAATGTACAAGATGGTGCAACGGCCGTGTTGGTGGCTTACAAGCCAAACACACATTGTGACAAGAACGACGGCACTCTCCCAATCCAAAATGGAAAGATGACCGAGTAGAGACAACCAAAAAGACGAAAACCCTCTGATTTTTTACTTCCACCAATCAAGACAACTGAAATCCCATCAGGTTTTTGACTTGCACCAAGGTGCGACACAAGTCACATAACCAACAAGTTAAAATAACCGAAACCCTGGTGTTTGACTCACAACTGTAGCCAGCAGCACAAAAAAAAATTGTAGTAGACAAAAAATGCCAACCAGAATTGGTAGACAAAGACTAAATCAAAACCACTGTACAAGAAGACCAAACCAAACCAAAAAACAAATCTGAACTAAACCAAGTATAAACCAAAACCATAACCATAACCAAAATTATTCTTCTACCATTCCTAATCACTTCTTCTCTTCCTCATCTCCCAAATCCATTCCATTACCAATCCCTTCTCTTCCTTGTCTCCCAGATCCAATAGGAGATAAGCAACCTTCCAACTACCGTAGTAGTGGCGCTCTTCGTCCAGAGGACCTCCTCCAGCCGCAAGTACAAGGTGAAGGATCTCTCCTAGGCTGACTTCAGCTGCCTCGAGATCACACTCGCCAGCGATAGACGATAGCTAGCAACGACAGAGAACCAGATCCAGGCAACCGTGAGTTCTCCACAAGCAACGTCAACTTCCGATCTGATGGCATCAACAGAGCAAAAGAGATCTGATGGCATCGGCAACAATGCCTTCAGATTTGGGTCAATGGTGACGATGGTGGGTGGTTTCAGATCTGGATGAACAGTGGCGGGAGAAAAACGAAGATACCGACGAGCAGTAACGGCAACTGAGCTTGCAGGAGAGCAATGACGGCAACGACATCAACAAGACGATGATGGAAACAACAATTAGATCCACAAGAACAGCGACCAACCGACAACAGGATCAATGATAATGTTTAGAGTTATGGAAAGTACGCCGAAATTTTTCTTGGCACCGCCCTCAGGAGTTTCATGTTAGTTGCCTTCGGAGATGATGAATCGGTGGTAGATGAGTAGTTAGGTTTAGGACTTAAGGGACTTTAGTTCTGATACCATATTAGATTTAGAAAAAAACACTCAGATGCATTATTGTAAACTAATGAGCCTATATATATATATATATATATATATATATATATATAGAGAGAGAGAGAGAGAGAGGTGCGTACAGAAAAGTTCTAACCAAATGCTAGAGTCCTAATCAAATAAGAATAATCCTAATTAAATAAATAGAGATATCCTTAACATTGTTCACAAGAATATTGCTATTTCACTCCTAGATTCTCGATTCATAGCACACACAAACAGACTGCAGACTAAATTCCAAGGACATATGTGTGCCGCTTCTTCATATGGTATACCAAGATCATGTGTTGGTGTGTTGGTGTGTTGGTTTGAACACAGGCAGTGTCTCTTAGTATAAGAGGTGGTCCCTTGCAAGATATGGTCATATTAGGCGAGGAGAGAACCAAACCAAAAAAAATCATGACAGCAACGTATAACATGAAACAAGATCCAGAATATCCACAGAAGATGAAAGCGACAAGAGAACAACTTATTCTCAAAAAATAGATAAAAGTAAAAAACTAATGGCCACTAGTGAGCTCAAGAAAAAAATAAAAAGATGGAAACCATATTATGCCGACAAATGCTGAAAGTTGGTGTTCACAAATTTAGCAAGAACACTATTTCTATTATTCATAATCAGCTGTCCTGAGGATGGTTGACCACATCTTAAAAATTTTTTCTACCATTTAGTTTTCACTTTTATTATTGTCTTATTGATATAAATCAAAATAAGCATTTACACTAAATGATACTCTAAATCTTCACTGAATTACATATCATTCTGAACATCATTTCAGAAAGTTAATATTCTTTTTACTGCATATGAATAAGTTTGGGTAAATTGAACATTGAACAGAGCAAAGTTGATGGTAAGAACACTAAGTATCCAAATCAGGACTTAATTCGAAAATAAACATACCGCTGTCGGGATGCTGGCTCCGAATTCCGCCCCGCGCTCGTCGCCACTGGAACCACTCGACTCTGTCTCCACATCAGTATCGAAATCCTGCGTGGTGGAGACATCCGAGGACTCGGAGTCCTCTACCAAGACTGTCTCCATCTTCCCCACCCCTCCACTAACCTCTACAGTTGAAACATTTCTAGTCACAGACTCCTCCAAACCAGTCTCCATCTCCTCCCCTCCTCCACCACCAAAATCACCACGCGTCTCCGCGCCCACGTCAACACCACCACCGCCGTCAACATCCAGCCCGGATTCTCCTCCGTCAAGAGCTCCCGCACCTTTCACCTCAACAACTACCTCAATCTCAGAACCGACGGCAAGCTCCTCCGGCGCAGACTCCTCCGCCAGGGAAACATCGCCAATCGCCTCACCGGCGTCCGAAGCCCGCCGTTCAGCTACCGAAACATCATCTGCTGCACCAGCAGCATCCAATAATTTCTGCTCCCCGAGCTCAGCGTCTACCTTAGAACCCGAAGAAACCGCGTGTTTCGCCTCAAGGTGAAATCTTTCGGCCTCCGAATCACCGCCACTCGCCGTTGCCGGCTGCTCCTCGGGATGTGCGAAGCGGAACACGATGCTCCCGTCGTGGAGCTCTGCATCCAAAGCCAAACCAAATTAAAAGGACGGAGACAAAGTCGCGAGCAGTGTAGTGTTGGTGAGCTTACCAGTGGTGGAGACGAGGTCGGGGGCGCGGCGAGGGGAGGCAGCGGCGGAGGCGCGTGGGGCGCGGCGAGAAGAAAAGGGGAAGGGAGGAAGGGGAGGGGGCAAGGGGGGGAGCCGGCAGGGGCGGAGGTCGAGGAGGCCGGCGAGGGGGAGCTCCGCCATGGCTAGGGTTTGGAGCTTGGAGTGGAGTGGTGGGGTGGTGGGCGTGGTTTACGAGGCGGCTCGCGAGCGGCAGTGCAGGCGCTGTACAGCCCGCGAGGGGTGAGTGGTTTTTTTGGACCGTTTGGCCTTCGGTGTTTGCTGGGTTTGCTTTTAAATATTTTTGTGGAGCGGCATGTGTTTCGGGTTGTATCTGTTCTAAATTGTCAGTTGATTACTAACATATAACTTTCTCCGGTTAATCCACTAAATTATCACCAAAACTTCTCAAAAAGTCTTCTAATTCATGTTCCTTCTCATAATTTTTTGAGTCAAAATTCGATCAGTCTTGTGAGAAATAAAAAAAGAAATTTCAGAGACATAAGAAATAAATTTAGAAAAGAAAAAGAAAAAAATATAAGTCACTGTTAACAATAAATTTCTCTTTTTCTCTCTCTCAAATTTTATTGAATTTGAATTTAAAATTTTACAATATACTAGATTACTCCGAGTAATATGTACACAAATTTTTTAAGAATTTTATGTGATGCTTAGATATCTAACGGTATGGATTAACATATTAGCACCCAATTGAGAATTTGTACTACATATATATTCATCAAATGTTTAAACTTTGACTTTTAAAAAATATAAAAAAAATTACGAAATTGAATGGAGGGTCACATCAGAGCTATGTGGATGTAGATCAAAATTAGGTATAAATGTGATGAGTAATTAAGTTATTGATTGGTTTTAAAAGAATTTTAGACCTATTGGGTTAGTGACCTCACAGGCTCACCCTCATAACACAAGTCTTAAATTGTCTGAAATTTATCTTAGTTTTGAAACTATCTTAGTTCAAAACTTTTTTATTTCTTATTTAAATTTTTTAAACATCATTTTAGTTTTTTTTTATTAGTCATGTGAGACATGTCTTGCACAAGATTTAGAACTTGTTTGTGCCTTATATGAGGCACATTCTAAAAAAAAAATCTTTAGGCAAGACTAAAATCTAACGTCACCATTCAAATAAAATCTCAGTTTTCACGAGACATCTGAGACTAGGTAATTTTAATGTGACTTCCAATAAAATAGTCTTTTGAATTTGTAATAGGTTTATTGAGTACACAAACGTTGAAAATACTATGTGCATCGTGGTTGAATGTGGATTGAATGTTCATGCAGATATTATTGCGTTTTTATTGAGTTTTGAGCTAGATAATTGTATTTAACAATACATGGAAAATATCTTAACTCAACCCACCTGCACAAAAGACTCAAACGTGGAATCCATCGCATAAGAAGCATCTTTACTGTTTAGCTATCATATTATCCTTATTAGTATTGTTATTTAATAAAAGTGGGAAAATCTTTTGTGTAGACCCCTCTCTGTGTGTGTGTATATATATAAGTAAATAATTATTCCACTCATCCGATATTTTGTGCATCATTCTTCAAAATTCTATGTAAATAATAATGAAAAATTCGAAAAAATTTGAGATTGTAGATATAAAATCAATATATCATCTCACAAAATTTCAAATCCAAATTTAATCTATACAAAGAGAAATAAAAAATAAATTCAGCTGAAAAATAAATTCAAAATAAAAAGATAAAAAAAAAGGTTAAAAATTACTATTTACTGAAATTTGTTATTTTTATTTCTCCTAATATACATCAAATTTAGAGTTGAAATTTTGTAAACTATTTGGACAATCTAATATACACCTTCTCTAATTTATATAAAAATTTTCATGACTATTTATATGATTTTTTAAAATGAGATAGACGGAAGCAAAGACATAGGAATAAGATACATTAGATATTTACTTTTATATATATATATCAAAAAGTTACTTTCTGTACAAGTGAGGACTCGTGTGGTCAATGGTTTAGTGTGCGTGTGTGTGTGTGTGTATATATATATATCAAAAAGTTACTTTCTGTACAAGTGAGAACTCGTTGTGTGTTCAATGGTTTAGTGTGTGTGTGTGTGTGTGTATATATATATATATATATATATATATATATATATATATAACGTGTTCAATGGTTTAGTATATATATATATATATATATATATCAAAAAGTTACTTTCTGTACAAGTGAAGACTTGTTGTGTGGTCAACGGTTTAGTTCGAGGGTGATAAATATGGCTCGGTCAAATTTAATCTTTGATCATTTATAAGGCAGAGGACATCGGGCTCACTCTAAATTGGTGTTGGCCGGTGGGGCTGGAAAAAACGCTAGCCATATAATAAATTGTGTATACTAGAAATTTTCTTTTGAAATTTTGCTAACTTATTTAAATTATGACTATAACTAGGGGGCACATAATTCTTACATATAAATTTATTTTAATAAAATACGATAATCTTAACTCATAAAATACAATAATCTAAAATAAAAAGTGCGATAACCATAACTTAAAATATGCAATAATCTTAACTCATAAAATATGAGAACTTCAATGGTAAAATTACAACAAGCTTAACTGAGGAAATACGACAACTTAAAATGAAAAATGTGACAACTTAAAAATAAAAAAAGAGTAACCTAAAATTAAAAAATATGATAACTTAAAAAAAATATGAGAAAAAAAATACAACACATTTGTACCCAAGTCATTTCAAGAAATTATTGATATTACCCTCTCATTACTACAAAAGCGAGGCAAATGGTACGACGTATCTCTCGTTAAAAACAAATAAAAAAGTGAAAATGTTTCTATATACATAATTTTTCGTTAAAGGAATAGCCCCAGTTTTCACATTAACATGAAGATCTCTATTTATAGACAAAGCATAAAATCCATATAAGATTGATAACTATGTTAACTTCCAAGTTTATCTCAACATTTTAAAAAATACTGTGAGAAAACTATTGGGAATAGGGGTCGGCTGGTGAGGTGGCAGGACACAATTATCAAGTAGTACAAGCAGTGTTTTGATAAGATAGAACTGATTCACATATTGTAATAATTTAAATATCTTTTTAGTCTTTATATATATATGTATAGATGGGTCTCAATCTTACATGCCCGAATATTAAGTGAGGAATTAAGAGGAGAAAGAGTAGATGAATTTTTCAAACTAGCAAACTCTATGATAGTTGAGATATAATTTCTTTGCAAAATTATGTAGACATAGCACAAGAGGAGGCAAGGCCCCCTAGTCCCCCTCTATTAATTTGAGAGAGGTGATATCATGACATTACCACAATAGATGTTAAGTAAATATATTTAGGTCATATTAAGGACATTGTTAAAAGTCAATGGTTCAAAAAATATATTGGATTCAGTTGGTGTGAGCTAAGCTCCACATGTGCTTGCCGATGTAAATATAATTGTTTAATTAAATGACTACTCATAAGAACATAAAAAAATTCATGTTCAAAAATTCACACAGGGAAAGAAAAAAAAAGAATTTGTGTGGATCATGATGCACTCCTAATGAGAGAATAAACAGACAAAAATTAACTGAATTTCTTTAATTAATTTACAAAGATCCGAGGGTTTCTTCATAAAGGCATTTAATTTTGTCTCCTGGAACTGAAAATATAACTTTAGTCCATTGATAAGTTAACCAAATAAGCAATTAACACACATTTGACACAGTGTTTCCCTAAAGGCAAAACAAGAAGCCCTCTATATGGTCACCATGTGTGCATGTCCTGTTCATGGCATTTGTGTGGGCATAATTCTGGTGTTGTTGACCTCACTCTCTGCAAAATATAGTTTGATTGATGTCTGATGTAGACTTTGTTTATTTACCAATAGTTTTTGATATGTACTGTATAGTTAAATGGTGTTGTGCTATAATTGTAATCGAGATTAAATTCATTCGAGAGAATTATATTAGAATACCCTTACTTCCAAACTTCCGGTCTACTCTTGATATTTTTGCAAAATATTTTAGTTTACCCTAATCCTTTATCTTCCTATCAATTTTGATTGTTTTGCTCATCTAGACGTGGTGTCCACAAACACTCATATAGTGTGTGTGTGGTGTGGGAGTATCTGTTGAATCTTATTTCTTTGGTGTTATCATGTATTTATTCTCAAAATTTTATGTAAATAATCATAAAAAATTTTACAAAAAAATTGAGATTATAGATATAAAATCAATCTATCACCTCACAAAATTTTAAATCCAAATTCAATATACACAAGAAGAAACAAAAAAAATACAAATTCAGCTGAAAATAAAAAGATAAAGTTACTATTCACTGAAATTTGTTATTTTTGTTTTTTCTAATATACATCGAGTTAAGAGTTGAAATTTTGTACACTACTTAGATAATATAATAAACAATTTTTCTAATTGTTATAGAATTTTTCATGCTATAACATGATTTTTGAGATGAGATGTATAGAAGCACCGATGAGTTGGAATGTACTAGATACTTACCCATATATATTCAGTGTATCACATTTTTTTGGTGCTCTCGTATATTCTTTTTCAAAACTCAATGAAAATGACCATAAAAATTTTTACAAAAATTAAGATTGTAGATATATCAATCTATCATCTCACAAAATTTTAAATTAAAATTCAATTTACACAAGGAAAGACTAAAAAGACATACACAACTGAAAATAAGTCCAAAAATAAAAAAATAAAAGTTACTATTCACTGAAATTTGTCATTTTTGTTTATCCTAATATACAATGAGTTTAGAGTTGAAATTTTGTAGGCTATTTGGACAATCTAATATACATATTCTTTAATTTTTATAGAATTTTTCATAATCATTTAAATGATTTTTTGATATGGAATGCATGAAAACATCGAAGATGTGAGATGCACTAGATATTTATCTTATATATAGCATGTGTGTGTATGTGTATATATATTTTATTTTTTATAATTAATTTAGTCCCTCTATTTGAAACAAATCAAATAAGTACCAATACTTGTAAAATGTGAGCATTTTTTTTTTTGCATGTAAGCGGTTTTTTAGGTTGTTTCAATAACGATTTGGTTTATGGATAATGTTGTTAAGTGTGTCTATATCAGTAGATTATCTCTTGTACTATATCATTAGTAACTTCATGCAAAATACTTCATCTCAAACCTACTTTGCTTATAGTCCCTGTTTTTCAAACTGGGCAAAAAGAGAGCTTTATCTCAATCCTCCCTGTCACTCTTGCCAGGCGATACTTCTCATTTTCCAACATACCTCGGCTAAATATAATGGACAACATCTTCAAAACAATTCAAGAAACTACTAGATGCCAAAATATTCCAATTTTGACGACTCAATAAACTACTATATACTAAAGTATTCCAATTTTTAAAATAGAGTGATTTATTTGAATTATTTTGAAGTAGATGGATCAAAGTCATCAAACTGAGCCAGCAAGCAAAATAGAGTGTCCAAAAATGCATTTTTACCTATTAAATACTTGTAAAAATCTAAATAAAAATGTAAGAATTTTGATAAGCCAAAAAAAATCATAAAATATACTAACTCTCTTCTCAAATAGTTTTCAAATTTTTTATTTTTATGTGGTCTCCAAAAGACAATTTTGATAAGTTAGTAAATGTTCTAATATTATAAATTTATGAATTTAATTTGATGATAAATCTAATAGATATACTTACACAGGGTTACATGTGTCACAGCATACACATACAAAATTTAAGAGCAAATAACAAAGTACTCTGATGCTGCATGGTGGATCAACAAATCAAAATTTCAAATTCGCAGAGGGAAAAATTGCCAAAATATTCTTTTATTTTGTTTTATTTAATCCTTTTGGTCGGGCAGTACATACTATTATGGATAGATTTTTTTTAAATAACCAAAAAAATTAATTCAAAAAATAACCCACAATAAAGCAAAATTACAATTTTGACCTATCATCTCAACTTGTTGCAATTTGGAGCCGCGACAAGCTTTGGTGGCTTGGCTCAACATGTCGGCTTGGCTTAAAGTCCTGTTGCGGCTTGAGCTTCAATATTTGTAATTACACCAACTTGAGATTAAAACTGATTTTTGGGATAATTAGAATTAAAAAAATATATGTAAGTGTAAGTGAGTGAGAGTGAAAGTGTGATTGTGTGTTGTGGGGTCAAAGAAAAGAAGCAACGAGTGTACAGGGTGTGGAGGTAGAGAGTATGGGAGACAACATTTATCGGATTCACATTATTACTAATTATATTAATAAAAGATTATCAATAATATTATCGAATTTTAACAAAACTTACATATTTTAGAAGAACGTCACTCGAGCTTCAATATTTGCAACTGTACCAACCTAAAATTAGAACTAATTTTTGAGATAATTAGAATTAAAGAAAAAAATATGTAAGTGTAAGTGAGTAAGAGTGTGATTGCGTGTGTTGTGGAGATAAGAGAAAAAAGTAAAGAGTGTGTGGGGTGTGAATGTAGAGAGTATGTGAGACAATATTTCACGTTATTACTAATTATATTAACAAAAGATTATTAATAGTATTATTGGATTTTAACAAAACTTACATCTTTTGGAAGAATGTCACTCGAGCTTCAATATTTACAACTACACCAATTTGAAATTAGAAATAATGTTTGAGATAATTAGAATTAAAGAAAAAATTGTACGTGTAAGTGAGTGAGAGTGTGACTGTGTGTATTGTGGGGATAAAAAAACAAAGAAACAAAGAGCGTGTGAGGTGTGGAGGTAGAGTGTGTGAGACAATATTATCGGATTCACATTATTATTAATTATATTAACAAAAGATTATCAACAACATTATTGGATTTTAACAAAACTTACATATTTTAAAAGAGTGTTGCTCGAACTTCAATATTTACAATTGTACCAACTTGAGATTAGAACTATTTTTTTGAGATAATTAAAATTAAAGAAAAAAATATGTAAGTGTAAGTGAGTGAGAGTGTACTATGTGTTATGGGGTGTGGAGATAAACAAATATAGTGTGTGAGTGAGAGTGCATGAGAGTGTGTGCATTGTATAAATGAAAGAAAAACTTTTAGGAGGAGACTGACAAGATGTGACAAAAACCATCAAACTGAGAATAATGTTCGTGAATAAAATGTGTAGCTGTTATGTAAAAAGAGAGCATGTGGAGTCTAAGTTGAGCCGTTTCTTCAACCTCGTATCGAGCCGAGCTATCTTTTCACATAGCAGCTTGTTGGGCATGTGGAGTAAGTTTGTGGTGGCTCTGAGTCAAAGCAAGTCACCTGTCACAGTTCTGAGCTACGAGTAGCTCGCTGAGCCGCAAGAGGCAATTTGTTGCAGTCATAAGCTGCAACAGGCTGATGTGGCAGGTCAAAAGTGTAATTTTGTATGTTTGAATTAATTTTTTTAGGTTATTTAAAAAAATTCATTTTGGATACTGTTATGGATAGCTAAATGACACATCACAGGCAAGGTTGCAATCCCATGTCGCTACGCGTCCCCATTATAGCCGATAAATTCCACCGCGATGTGGGCCCAGATGATTAGTTGGGCCCATCAGAAAGTGAGATAAAGGCCTTGTCGGTCTCACACAACTGGCTGGCTACGGGTACCCACTACCTACCTCTGAGTGGACGCCGGCCCCACGGTGTCATGAAGACTATAGAGAGAGAGCTAAGACAAATCCTTATCTGTTTGGATATGCCTTAATCATTGGGGCAAGCCAAAAAAAAATTTCTATTATTATTATTATTATTATTATATAATAAATTTTGATGATATTAATATTAGAAGTCTTACATTAATTCTGGACCCACATAGAAATAGAAAATTTTGATTAAACACAAAAAAGAGAAAATATTAGAAGTTCTCACATTAATTTGTAGAAAAAATATCTATTCAACACATCATATTTATACTGATATAAATTCATTTGAAAAATTGTATTCAAAACTAACTATATTTCTATTAAGATATAGATTTTTATAAAAATTATATCCAAAATTAACTCTATCTTTGTTAAGGATCAAAAGAGGACTTATCTTGTGGAATAAAATTTTAAGTCATATTAAGATTACCGCACGATACACCAAATTAAATTTGTAAAATTGGAGGCAAGACTGTATGTTTTGAGGTCTAGAACTTCTGAAATTAATGGAACAAGAAAAAAGTTCTATATTGTATGTTTGTGGACTTGATTATAATAGTATAAATCAATTAGATGATACTAAAGACTCCACAATATATAACTTTGATTGTGTGTATATATATATATATATATATATATATATATAGAGAGAGAGAGAGAGAGAGAGAGATTTATTGAAAAAGTTGCAATACTAATCTTTATTATATATTTGCAAATTCAAATTCTATTTATAAGATTATTGACGCAATTACACGGGACTTTCGACTAGATTTATTTTGCAGTGGATGAACATTAGTGATTGCTTAATAATCATCAATTAAATATTAGAAACATCTCCCATCTTCAATGTTTCTTGATTTGATTAAATTTGTCACGGCAGTTGGTGGGAGAGAGATTTTCATTTGATGTTAAGAGGAAAATTCAATTGATCAAAGAAGTGATAAGTTCTTTTAAGATGAATGATAAGTTGGTTCCAATGTCATTTCCAGTTAGACCGTGACATTTTCTTGTCAAGATTGAGGTGCAAAACAATTGATCGAGTACCTACAGGACCTTTTGATCGTTGTCACCGACAAATTCTCAAGGCTAAATATTTTTTAATATGACGAATATTATGTTGCACAGCGTATGCATATTGTGTAAGAACTTCTGTTAAAATAGAAATATACGAATTTGTAATCTGAAATATTTAATCAGCATCGGTAAGAACCAGGTTATCGAATCTAAATTATAAGATGTCACCATATTCGTTGAATTTACATCATTTTGCCAATGTCTTATGATTGAATAGATGATAAATTTTTCACACACTAATCAAACAGTCAATTTACAAGCTAGCATTCTCATAGCACAAGATGTCTCTTAGCACCCAACTAATACTCATAAAGATAGGTTGAATACATTCATAGTACTCATGTTATTACAACCATAAAAAAATACACTTATTTTTTATCTCTTTTATTTTCATATGTATTTTTATTTGAGTTTAGTGTTGGTATGCAGTTGTTTGAGAGGTATTGCCAACAAAATAAATACTATCACTTATAATACAATAATCTCAAATTAAATAGTCCACTGGTAAATTTCCTAGTCGCTAACTCAAAATTACCTAATCCATCGAAAAATTACCCAATGGTTGAGGGGCACTTTCAAGGCTAGTGTAAAATCTAGCCAACTTTTAACATTTTTTATTTGTCAATAAACCGAATATTATAGCACAATGCTAATATCTGATAATTAGAACGAGCAAAGTTTCATCCAGATAATTTTGAGCCAAAATCATCTCAATTCTCCAGTAGACCAGGGCTTTGTTTGGGACTAGTTAACTTCGCCTAGAGCATCTTAAGCTCTCCCTTCAAATTTATACGAACGCAAGTATGAAGGGATAGCTTAACGCTGACATATTGGTACAGGGATAATTTGAAGGGATAGTTCATCCAAATTTGAAGGGTAATTTGCGTTTTAATTCCCAAACTTTTTACAATATTATAACATAAAAATTATGCCTTCAAATATATCAAATCTGATGCCACTAACATATAATATTATAAAGAGTTTGGCTTCACAATGTGTTGTTACATATGAGTCCCCAATCTTCTCAAATATCAGATTTGGATAAGCACACTAGTTGGTCAAATTGAAAATTCTTTTGGGACAAGAAAAGAAAGCCTAATTAGCCGGATTGATAGACTAGTCAAAGAATGGAAACCAAATGCTAAATTACAAGAGGATTGGACTATGACTTAGAAAATTTTCTTGTCAAAATCAAGAAAAACAGAAGATTACCGTGCTATGCAAAGCTTACACCGTAATATTAGACATGTGTAAAATACAGATTGGGTCACTAAAAAACTTATGCCTATTCGGATCAGGTGGACTATGCCGAAACCCAGTTTTATGGACACTTGAGCTGAGACTCACGTTGTGTTGGGCCACCTCATGTCGGGTTAAGCCGAGCCGATATATTTTGCACTACAAAATGTATCCAGGTTGAAAATAGGTTGAATCAAGTTCAACCTGGTATGACCTTGGGGTCTCAAAATCAAAGTCTGATCAGGCCCTGTGGGCATCGAGCTCAACAGAAATCGTGCTGGGTCGGGGTTGAGTCACTCCAAGCTGATTTTGCTCAAGTTTAGGCGATGTATAGTTTGGCTAATACAAGCTTTTCCATCTGTAGTTATGTTGATTTCTGACAAGTATAATATTTCTTCATAAATAAAGATATCTTTTTTTATTTCTAAAAAAAATTTAGAAGATAGAACCACCACATTTATAACAGCAGTTGAACCTAATTGCCAATAAAAAAAAGTGAAAGAAATTACTTCCTTCCAAAAAGAAGTTGCAATTCTGGTCCATGCATGTGAGGTGTACCCTTAGTTTAGGTTCATAGAAAGTTGCAGCTCATCTTAGTGAAGTTACAGCTCAACGTTTTGGAGCAGTGTTATTGCCATTGCCACGTACACCAAGTACACAGTCTCCTAATTAACTTAATTATTGGATCTAGATTTGAAGTCCCAATCTTGCAAGAATAAAAAAGACGCCATCACATTTGATTTTATGGTTTACTTTGTGGGGGTCATGGAACATGCAATACCCCATGTGATCATCTCCATGGATTAAGGATTGGTACGCGTTAGCACGTTTAACAACAAAACATGCAAGGTAAAAATCATATATGGAGCAATCTATCTTTGTAATAGAGAGGAAATCTATCCCAATTGTTTGATTGTAGAAAACAGATGACCATGATTGATGAAATCCACGTTTAAAAATATGTCTTTTGATATGTCACATGCAAGTTTGGATTCGACTGTCCAATTCAAATCAGAGGGTGAGATAATTTTCTTATCTATCATAGAAAATTTTATAGAGAATCTTTGGGCCAAATTAACATGAATTTGCTGACATAATCATAATATATAATCACCAGTGACAAGGGCTAGAAGAAAGCGACAAACAGAACATTTTGAGTCAGAATAAACTATAGAGAGGTCTTGAACACAATAGGGGACCAGTATTAGTGTACTGTGCTATTGCATATGCATTGTTTGCACTTTGGATTTGTAGCCAAGCAGCGTTTTCTAGACCAATCCACTTTCATTTGCTCCCCAACAGACACGCCACTCCTATTTTGCTCCGATAATGTTTCTGTAATACATTAGCACCAACCTTCTACAAAAAAACATCCTATTCGAGAATGCGTCAGAGAATAGTACAAACCATCTGATCGGAAATAAATAACTCAATTTTGATTATGGTATTTCAAATATCTTCTTCTGAGTAGGTAGAACCAATTTGAACAGCCCATTGTCTCAAATCATACAGCTCCAAATCCTTCCATACCATCCACCCTGTACAAAGCTTTTTATTTCAATTTTGATTTGTCAGATCCGTAGGCCCAGCACTGTATAATCTCTATTTCAATGGATGGTGGTTCCATTTTGGAAGTGATGAAGCTTGCAAGTTGGGATCCACCAGCTATTGATGTTTAGCTGTGTACCATACTAGTCTTCTCTAGCACAAAAGTAAGAAATTAAGCAATCTTTGTGATCATACTACCAATACATTCATGTGTAGTGGAGTCCATGTGCCCATATAGGTATAGTATTGCACTTTTTTTGTTGGTTGTGAAGGAGAAGCTGTTTTGGATTGGAAAAAGTTGGATAGAGATGTTGGATCTTAGATCTTGGATACAACATGCATCATTGTTGAATTTTTCTCCAATGATGCTTATCAAGAAGAATGCTTATCTAATAGCTCATTAATGAATGGAACTGTGTATGGACAAATTGCGGTGAAAAATTTTTCTGTATGCATGAGATCACCCATGCATTGAACATTAGTGTTGCTATGCTTTTCTAAAAGAAAACAGCATAATAGCCAAATTGTTATTCATGTGGTCAAAACCAACGGGACTAAAATGTTCCTGTGTAATGGATTTAGCCTTTTAGACCAAAATCAGATAGGAAAGGAGAAAATGCCAAAATGACTCTCAAAATACAAGTTTAACAAGCATCATTGGTCCACAAGATAACGTAAAGGTAAGGTTAACATCAACCAATTTAGCTTTCATCAAAGTAGCACTAGATAGATCTCGTAAAGTGTTTGTAACAAGATGTATTCTATATAATACTCAATTGGTGAGTTGAATCTCTTTTGATGTTGCCGAAAGAAAATTTGTAAACCAATCCTTTTTGTGAGTGGTGCATCTTCTACAATAGCACGAAGAAGTTATCTACTTAAAATTCCAGTCTTCCAATGCAAGGTGATAAAAGCCTCCATTATCTACTTAAAAAAGGTTTCATCCCACTGAAAATCAATAAGATGTTGGTTTATTGCAAGAATATTATTTGTTCTCTCTTCTTATCATGTGTAAAATATGATTAATTGTCCATGTGATGGCATATTGCGCACTAAGGAAAGTGAAAAAAAGTGAACAAAGTATTTTTAGTTGCGTTCCTCATTGTGTTATATGAAAAAAAAATTTCCTGTACATGCATAAAATGAAAGATTACTACTTTTTTCTAGGTGACAATAAGACATAGAGTTTGTTCAACTAATTTATTGAAGTAGGTGGATTCATAGACAAATTCAAAGGTGAAAGGAAAATTGCAATATTATAGAAAGATTAAAGATGAGGGAACATTGCTTTTGAACTTTCAAGACAAGCCTTTTTTCCCTTTTTGAAGGTTATTTATTGCAAATCAGGAAATTGATTTATATCAAATCTCTTTGAGGGTGGGAAGAACATGAAAAGTAAAATTATGAATGATATTGTGCTCTTGACTTAATGAAGAAAACGACTTAACTAAACAAAAAGTGCGATTTGTCAAGATAGTTGATTGTTATAAAATTGTAATATCCCAAAAAACCTTAATTTCAAATTGTTCGCTCCTGACAGTAAAAAATTGAAAAAAAAGATATTTCTTTTTGTATGAATAGCATTTGATAGTATACTTTTCTTGAACTTAAAAATCTCTTCAATAAGTAGGGCATCGTTTTGTTATGAATCGCTAATCATCATAATTAGACGAGCCTGTATGAGTTCACATAGGCAAAAAAAAAAAAAAATGCTTGTTCTCACCAGTACAATATATTAAGGCATGATGATCCTACATCCCTTCGGCTTATTTCATTTTATTTCATTTAGACAACTAAATACAAAGATGATTCTGATCGTACGTGATCTCGTATGAGGACGAAGGGATCCACCAAACCAAAACACTACCAAGATCTCTCTCTCTTGCGATTCCTCAACAGCAAAAACACCAAGTTTTTAACACGTCGCTTCTACTGCTCATGATGTCATGACAAGAAAAGCAGCAAATCGTGTGTGCGCATGTTGCATATGTAGGTCTCACTCTTGATGGGAAAAAGCAGTTAGATCTAGGGGTACAAAAGAAATATACATAGCCCATTTGTTTGTTCCACCATTAGGTGAACCATTTCATGTTTTTAACTAAACAAACTCATACATATGGTCATACAAGGTTTGGACAATACATCTCTCTCTCCCCTCTGTGATCAAACATTATCATGAGCCCATGACCTATAGGCTTGATCAGTGTAAATTCTAAGAAAAAAATTTTCCTTGAAAATCCTCTCACGAGAGAATCAAACTGGTATCCATTCCATCATAATCTATACTATAATCTAGTAATTATAGTCAAGATCTCATGTATAAAAAAGTCCTGCAGAAAAAGTTTTAGTTAACCATGGTTACCACACCTTAAAGTCAGCCACAGCCGTGCATTGATGTCAAAATTAAATTCTATGTCCTAGCAGAGGTACACGCTTGGTAACTATTGATTCTTTATATTTAAAAATTAGTTTCACACCACTTTAAAAAATTTCACTTTAGAAAAATACTATTCAAATATCTTGAGTCAGTAAAATTATATTTAAATATTACACTTATCAGTGTTTTACCATTTTCGTCAACTTTCATTAGTATATTTGTTTAAAAAAATTCTAAAATTCCAATTTTATACTTACATTCTTCTTTATCCTTTTTTCTCTTACGGCCCTGGCCTCCAATGAGATCATAATTAGCCATGAGTTCCTCCGTCGCTGCGAGTTTTGATACCGTGAGATCTGCATCAGCCTCCTTTGCCACCACGTGCTCCGGCGCCGTGAGATCTACCATTGTTGTCGGCCTTTGGCAAGATCTGAATCAGCCGCGAGCTTTGTCGCCACGAAATCTGCATCGGCCATGAGTTCCTTCGCCACTATTACTGCAATATCTGCATTGCCCACCACCACTGCAAACTCCACCATCACTGCCTCCATGAGGTCTACCCCACTTCATTTTGCAATATTGCTGCAAGATTTGCCTAATGCTGTTGCTGCCGTGAGTTCATTTATTTTGCAATGCACTTTCCTGTAGGTTGCCGTAGTCATTATCTTGCCATGGAGGAAGATAAGGGGCAAGTTGTCTAAACTAACTTCTATGATTTGAAAGTGGTAGAAAACAAATTGTGTAATATTTGAGTGGTATTTTATTGACTTAAAATATATGAGTAGCATGTTGTTAAAGTGGTGTTCTTTGAGTGATATAGAATTTATTTTTTTTAACCCCATTACGGCTGCAATTGGTTGAGGAGAGTCAAAATTTTTGAAAAACTGGCTAAAAAGGCCATGATTATGCCAAAACTTTTAGTCTTGTTGACTGGTTTTTTGGAAAAAAAGTAAAAACTAGCTAGCTCCCGGCCAATTCACGGTAAAGTAGATTTTGATAAAAATCTTTCTCAAGCCGGCCCGACATAAATCGGTTGAAAACCGGTACCAGAAACCGAGCCAAGAATGGTTTCCTTAACCCTGCTCCTACCGGTTGCTCCCAAAAAAAAAAAAAAAAAACTTATGACATGTTTAAGCTTATAAATTGACTTAAATTTATATATTCAATAAGTCGATAAAAGAGGTCTTATAAACTTATTTGAGATTTTTACCTCAAAAGTCGCTTCAATTTATAGAATAAACTCTGAATTCAAACCTCTTAGTTTGTCTAACTTTGTTTTATCTGAAATCCACACAAATTAGACCAAATGTGTCTCTCAATACAACAATATGAATTGTCATGATTTGAAAAATAAATTTTATAAGTCTGATCTTAAAATAAGATATATAACACCTACTTTTCAAAAGGAAAATTTTTCCTTGAATTTACTTTTTTTTAATTCTTTTTTCGGTCAATTATATTATCTGATTATGTTATAAAGATGTAACTATGATCCATATCAAACGACCATGCAATCCTGACCGTTGGTCAAATGATCTAGCACGCAATGAGTGAGTGTCACTTTCTTTACAAGATCAGATTTCATAAAACTTCATTTTTACAAAGTACACTTTAAACTAATAATACTCTTGCCATGTTTTGGCACTTCCAATATTGCAGAAAGCTGGAAGATAAACAAAGGAAGCAATAATAATTTGAAGATAAACAAAAGGAAAAAAAAATTGGATCCAAACTGAACTTGGGTGAAATGCAATGAGCTCCTCCTGCACGCGCCTTGAAATCAATCATGATGTGCTTCACAGCATTGCAAAGATGATTGCAATTGCATTATCTCATCTGGTTCTTTTTAACACATGATGCCTATGTTGCTTGCAAGATCATCTCCATACACTAATGTAGGGTTCAGATCTCGTCATGTTTTCTCGCAGCATACGGAAAAATCGACATGTCATTAGTTATTCATAATTAGTTATATCTAATATAACAAAAATGAATTATATAGAGACTGTCCTCACATAAGAACTCAGTCCACAATCATTAGATTAGAATGATATGCACCGATAAGATAGTTAAGAACTGAATCCTCATTATAAGGATCATCACCCATAAAATAACCTTCTCAAGCACATGACCACTTGATAGGATTGCACATAACTTCATTTTTGGTCAATTTAGGATGCTCACACAGGGCGGTTTGGGTCACATCCTCACACAAGTTTTTCTAGCCTAAAATCTACCAGGAGATTGTTTAGTTGCCGTTTTGCTCGAAACATATCTTGCCTGGACCTCATGCCAGACGTGCTTGGAGTTCCGAAGCACTCAAAATTGAACTCCTACCTCTCCCAAGCATGCCTGGTAATCTGATAACCACATCTCATACATGTCTTACCAAGAAAAATCCTAAATACTAAAGCAAATTTGAGGCATGTCTAGAATACAGACTTATATTAGCCAGGTCCTGAACAAAACAGCCCCTCTATTTAGACTGGGTTTCAGTATTAGACTGTAGAATCTTACACTTACACCTGAAAAATGCATTTGAGTCTAACCTGAAGTTTTGAGGCATCCAATTAGCAGATAAAACTTACTAGCAGACATGTGGTGTATAATTAATCAGAATCCAAATAGAGAATTCATGAACAAACCATAGCTCCAATAATTATTCCATGGCTAATATCATCTTAACAATGGCTCAACAGAACAAACTAACTTTGCTGTTACAAATAGCCATGACACATCTCCATATAATTCAGAGTTCAGGCCACAATACACTTTCAGACAGTACAATCTGATGTTAAAAGCAAGTTACACTTGCACATCATTTATTCACCACACACACACACACACACACACACACACATATATATAACATTCCAAATTGCCATGGTTGGTTACATATTGTCTTAGTTTTGTGGCACTGAAATGATGCGATCTTTGATCATATCCTTCAGACTCCACTTACGGCTTTTATCATTCCTGTAGGTCCAGTAAGCCCATCTAAATGTGGCCTGGCCATAGACGTCCATCTGGGCGTTTGCAAATCTCTGGTAATCCCCATCCAATGTGTCGTGCACCATCCATTCCGCTATCCATTCCCCTGCACACAAGTATGATAAAACTGATTTAGTAAGTTGTAATAACGAAAATATGTACTAAGCTCCAATGATGTTGCACTTACCAACAAAGACAAGTGCACCATTTGGCCTCGTCAGATTCTCCAGATGTCTTGTTGGACTCCCTTCACGTAGTCTATGTTCTGCTGCGTACTCATGACATCAAACTTGGAGCCGAAGTTGTAGTAATGCACGTCAATGACACAATTCTTGAACCCGCTCGCAAAGTCAATGAGCTCAGTACCATCTTTTTGCACAAAGCAGCTTGACATGATCACATAGACATCATCACGCTGTATTTGCCTGTGAACTGCAGCATAAGCAGCTTTGTAGTACTTCTCTAGGGTGCCTAACTGAACTTGTGATGATGGCTCATTGAGAAGCTCAATTGCCAGAAGGCTTTTTCTTGAAGCATACCTGCCAGATTCATCACAGTATTCAGTGAGCATTTTATACATTCCATGTGAGCAACTTAGAATAATTTTAAAATTCGACTTGTGGGATAATCCCACAGAAATGTAAGGGAGCAAGATGTCCACAACTCAGAAATGCTACATGTCCATCCATTACAGTAGGCCATAGGACTTCCTTTAGGGAAAAACACAAATTTGCATTTGTGATTTGTCCTACTGCAGTAAAAGCATCAACAAGGACAAGTGTCAAGCACGTTACAAGCTCCCATTTCTTTCTCATTTTCTAATTTTTGGGTAGAAGTCATTAATTCTGAAGTCCAAGAATATAGTTGATTTTGTTTACATTTGATCAAGTCTCAGTTACAATTTACAATAGGTAGTGTATGGAAAGAAAAACAAGATTTAATAAAACATATTTAGCAGCATCAAAATTTGAATCAATTTAATATAGTTCCCTAACAGAAATTCTTTTTTTAGTTAATATGGTGTAGTATTTTGTTATACATACCACAGCATTTTATTTGACCACATGCAACGTTATCCTGCAATTAGACAATTCTACTTTATTGTTGATCCACCCATACAACCTTTTTTCTAAATTTGACATGATATATTGTTTCCAAAGTGTTACTTTGCTTTCAATGGTGGGGACAAAAAATGTAGTACAAAAATATTGCAGTAGAGGAACTTACATGTAGTGATTAGTGAACAATTACAGGAAGCTAAATTGCATCAAACGCACCAGTAATTTAGAGTTTTAGCAATTTCCACCTGTAATTGAAATATAATTTAACACTTGATGTCATCCCAGTGCTAAATTTTAGTTCACATGCACATTTTGGAATAAGTATTAAACTGCATGCTTTTAAAGTAAAGGCGGATAAGATGCAACACTCTACCTTCCTCCCTCCCTCAGATATAACATATTTAACATTTGGCACTTGAACTACTATGGCACTACATTTATAGAGATGTTTTTTGTGTTTATTTACTTACTCTGCCCAATCAAAAGCCTTGTCAATACAGCTTGGTAGCCTGGATAACGAGGAGGATGACAGGAAATAGGCCCATTTTCCATTGTGATCCACCATGCAACTGGAATTAGCACTGCATTCAATCTACTCAATGAAATGAAACTGAAGTCGTCTTCAACTATAAACCTGTTCCAGTGATCCTGCAACAACCCGAAACAAATTCACTAAAATTGTTTTGTAGGGAGGAGGCATATTTTGTAGACAAAAGACAATAGGCCTGAAATTTCCTGTCTCTTTAATGTTTCTGTTAATCCTAGCATGAAGTAGATAGGACCTGAAATTGACCTGAAAAAGAGGCAGATGATCCAAAGATGCCTGTGTTAATGTATATATATGTATTAGATTAGGATTAGTCCCATATTATACTCCACTATCTCATGTACATGTCATGCCTGTCTAGATATAGACCTATTGATCTGTAATATACACATAGCGGAAATCTTTTGCACATTTAAAATTGAAGAACAGACCTATATAATTTGTGTTACCTTTTGTTTTAACTATGGTGTCAGGGTTCTACAACTGACGAAATTGGGACTATATGCCCCAATTTCAAAAGCATACTGGAAATCAGAACTCCGGTTTCAAAAAACTAGAGGCCACAATCTCCTCTACAAAGAGAGAGAAAAATAATAGAGAAAATATCATCACTGGGTTAAACTTAACAGTTGAAACAGGGTAGAGAACACACCTGTAAGATGCTTACAGTTTTGTCCGCGCCGTGGAAGCTGCATAGCTGGGCATCTCCGCCCATTTGTAGGGTTATATTTACGGCAAACACAGTTGGATCACTGTTACTCCAGCTTTCACCCGGTTCACCATTCACCGTCACTGAACCGTCAGAGTTGACCTGTTTACATCAAGAACTGTCAAAACATGACATGGTTTTCCAAAGGACTAATATATCTATTTTATTTAGCCATGGCATGATTCCAAGCTATTCCTAGTAAAAGAGCACAGATTTTAAGCATATATGATTAAATGATTAAATCAAAACAAGGAGAGGTGAAACAAGTCTCTCACCTTCTTCTCTAAGCATAGATGTTCTGAAATTCATGTTCATTTTTATTCGAAACAGAGCAGAAAAATATCCCTAATTAAACAGTGGAAAGCTTATGCATGTCCAGAACTTTTGAAACTGCTTGTTATTTTGATTGGTACCTTATATGAACATTCCTGAAGACGGGATTTGCCTCAGTAACTAACATAGCACATCACCATGAGTTTCAAATGAACTGGGCCATATTGGGGTAACACTATGGCTGTAATCCTTTTTATCCTACTGTCATCTATAATTGGTTTCCTGAATAAAATTTGTGGCCTTTGTAGTATCAACATCGATACTTTTTCAACTAGATGTCTCTGCACTACAAGAATGAATAGACTATACCTAAATATTTCAAGCAAGCAGAGTATAACGGATAATTTTTACAGAATTCTTTTATGAACCCAAAAGGAAAATGAGAGAGAGAGAGAGAGAGAGAGAGAACAGAAACTTCAGTAGATGTGGTAAAAAAAAAAGGTTAAGAGATTGTGGAAGAAGTGTCAACTAGGCCAACTAGAAGAAGCGTCAACTAGGCCAAAGTCCCCCTAAGCTAAGACATTGATTTGCAAACTATGCTGGGAAACAACAAATGGTCAATGTTATATGTTGTCATATGGTGGGCAAGGCAGGAGCTCAAGGGTCACACTAAATAGCTCAAATAGCGCTGACAGCTCAATAGCAATTATGAAATAGTGTAGTCATCATACTTTGAGAACTAAGAATTTTTTTAAATGATAAGAAATCATCACTCATGATTTCCAAGAACAAAACAAACACAGTTCAAATGCTTCATGCCAATGCAATCTACTCTTTGGTTTTCAGCAATATACTACATGAACAAGGAAAGCAAGCAATATGTGTATACCTGTAAGACGTTCCCATTTGGGGCCTTGATCCGAGTTTGGTTACTGTTGCCCTCATTACGTATGATTTGGAATTCCCCACCTTGGTCTGGCGTGGTTTCCACAGCTACAAATTCTCCCTGATCGTTAACACTGACGAACTGATTCTTGAAGACACGAATCTTGAACATACTGTTGGGGGTTCTCATTTTCCAGAGCTATCGAAAGAGTGAATCAAAGATTAGCTCAACTTATTCAATATCCTAAGTTCCTAAACTTTGACTAACAATAAGGAACGAGTAATTGAGACAAACAATGTTTGAGAACAATGATCAAGAACATCAATCCTTCTCTTATGCATCGAACTATGATACAGTACAATTTGTGCAGTTCTTTGGAAAGAGTAAGATGCTATTCCCTTATTTAGGAAGGAATTGGCGCAAAATTTGATCTACCATGCAAGTGAAGTCAGCTGAATTGGAATATGTTTTCTCACAAACCCCCCAAGAAAGGGAGTTATGTATCTACCAAATAAACTTGTTTCGTGCACTAACCATTCTTCAATTCCCACTCCTCCTACATCCAACAATTTTTTGAGAATTTGTGGACACTTGTATGCAAAGTTCACACAAGTTTACAGCGAATCGGGGGTTTATCTAATATTCCTCTTTATTTTTATGAAATAGATAAAAAATATTTTTTTTATCTTCTTTGTTTCCATCTTTTGTTGTCATATTTTTTTTATCTTCTTTGTTTCCATCTTTTGTTGTCATATTTTTTTATTTTAAATTGTTGCTTCTTATTTTAAATTGTCGCATTTTCTTAATTAAGTTTGTCACATTTTCTTATTTTATGTTGTCACATTTTTTTATTTTTAGGTTGTTGTATTTTTTTATTTTAGATTGTCACATTCACTTAATTAAGATTATCTAATTTTTTATTTTAGATTATCGTAGTCACATTTTTTTGGTTAAGATTACTATATTTTCCTACAAAACTTTTTGTATGTCTTATCCATGCCCTTATTTTTGTTGCCACAAATTAGCAACAATATCAACAACAAAACAAACGAAGCCTAAAATTAGAACTAGAAAAAAAAAATCATTAACTTCCCCCTGGCGAGAGATAAGTGCATCATTATTCAGCAACAACTGAAATATCACACCCATCAAATCAAAATAAATGTACAACACTCACCCTGAAGGTCTCCCAATCCTGCGCATTGTTTTGGTTGGCCGCGACCGTCGACCCGCCGCCGTTCACCGCGCTCAAGAACATCTTCTGCGTCACGGACCGAAAAGTGATATGCGTGCCATCCTGCATATATGATGGGAGAAATTCCGTACCTCTGGGTAGTCATCGAAGTGGGTTCCCGAGCGCCATTGGTCCTTCGTGCGGAGAAGGTCTAGCGGGTCCTAGGCCTCCGAGTCTCAGGTCCTGCGGGGTCTCTGGAGCGCAAAATCCCCGGCGGGTCTTTGGGCCCCGGGTCCCGGTCTCCGAAGCGCCTCAGGCCTTTGTGTGGAGAAGGTCCCCAAAGGGTCTTGAGTCTCCTGGCCCCGGGTCCCACAGGGTCTCTGGAGCTCATGATCCCTGGCAGGTTCCCGGGCCCCAGGTCTCGTGAGGTCTCCGGAGAGCCTCAGGCTTTCGTGCGGAGGTTTCCGGTGGGTCTCTGGGCCTCTGGGCCCTGGGTCCTGGGGACCTCCTGAGCGCCTAGGGTCTTCGTGTGGAGAAGATTCCCATCAGGTCCCGAGGCTCCGGGCCCCAGGTCCCGATAAACTTGCAGAACGCCTCGGCCCTTCATGCGGAGAAGGTCCCGGTGGGTCCCTGGACCCCAGGTCCTGATGGGCCTCCCGAGCGCCTAGAGCCTTCGTGTGGAGAAGGTTCCCGGCGGGTCCTAGGTCCTCTGGGCCCTGGGTCCCAGGGAACTTCTGGAGCGCCTCAGCCCTTCATGCGGAGAAGGTCCCGGTGGGCCCCAGGTCCCGCAGGGTCTCCGGAGCACCTAGGGCCTTCGTGCGGAGAAGGTCCCGGCAAGTCCCTGGGCCTCTGGGCCCAGGTCCCGTGGGGCCTCCAGAGCACCTCGGCCCTTCGTGCGGAGAATGTCTCCAGTGGGTCTCGGGGCCTCCGGGTCCTGAGTCCCGGGGAACTCTCAGAGCCCCTCGGCCCTTCGTGCGGAGAAGGTCCCTGGTGGGTCCTAGGCCCTCTGGGCCTTGAGTCCCAGGGAACTTCCGGAGCCCCTCGGCCCTTCATGCGGAGAAGGTCCCGGTGGGTCCCTAGGCATCCGAGCCCCGAGTCCGGGGGGACTTCCGGAGCGCCTCGGGCCTTTGTGCGGAGAAGGTTCCCGTGGGTCCCTGGGCCGCCGTGCCCTGAGTCCCGCGGGGTCTCCGGAGAGTCTCGGCCCTTCGTGCGGATAAGGTCTCTGGCGGGTCCCTTGGGAACCAGCGAGGACACTTGTCAAGCATCCAAACCCTTCGGCCTGTGAAATGACGCCAGCGCCCCTCGATCCAACGGCCATAACTAGGGCTTTTTGGTCTTTTGCGTGTTTTGGGGCCTATAAATACCCCCTTGTACCTCATTTGTAAGGAGACTCCAATTCATTTTCAACACACTCAAACAATAGGCTCCCTTGGAGACCTCTCTCCTCGAGAGAGCTCCTCCCCAGCGGACTCGCGTCTGGAGGGTGCCGATAGGACTAGGGCCCCCACCGGGACCCGAACCTGTATAAAAATCGCCGTGTCAATTGCTGCGTTGCCTAGTGGAGGTGACCGGTCACTCGGTCAGCTCGCACCGCTGTTCGCGTGTCAAGTCTTTCCGTGAAATCTGCTGGTGGTATATTTTATACCATGACAGTTGGCGCCGTCCGTGGGGACTCGTGACGAATCGCCATGGCTCCCCCAAGAACGAGAGCTCAAGCTCTCTCCCTTCCCGGTGGTGACGGTCCCAGCGACCCGGTGCCGCCCCAGCAAGACGTCGCCGTCGCGACGCTACTGTTCGGGAACACCCGGAGAGAGGTGCCACCCTCTTCTCCCGAAATCTCCGATAGAGTGTTCCCGTTTCCAGCTCGGCGACCGCAACCGCGATTGCGGGACCTCGCGCCCTACCCGGTGACGCCGGTCCTGGTGACCCGGCGCCACCGCCTTGAGACATGACCGCCTCGGCGCTTCTGGCTGGAGGCCGCCAGACCCAGGTACCATCTCTCACCTTTCCAATTACTTTTGGTGGGCCGACCTCCGGGTCAACCCCGGTGACCGCGGCCGCCTTGGCGGGGACTAGTCTCCCCCAGATGGCATACCCGGCTCCCCGAGACACCTTGCTCGAAGCTTTGGTTGAAGGCCAACTCCGTGCCCAGTGCACCTTGGAGGAGTTGTGCGCTTTAGCGCGGCCTTCGGCCCCCGTCTATCCGCCCTCATTCCCATTTATGGTGTTGCCGCCTCCATTTTTTGTGGGACACCGACGGCCTTCTTGGCGCCGGGCATGTTCACCGCGCCAGGGGTTGACCCCGCGTTGGTGCCTTACCCCACGCCGGGAGCTGTCCCCGCGCGGGGGATTACCCCGCGTCGGGAGCTGTCCCTGCGCGGGGAGCTGTCCCCGCACTGGGGCGTTACCCCGCGCCGGGAGCCTTCCCCACGCCGGGAGCTGTCCCCGCGCCGGAGACTTACCCTACGCAGGGAGTTGTCCTCGCGCCGAGGCCTTCCCCTGCGCCGGGAGCCTTCCTCGCGCCGGGGCCTTACCCCGCGCCGGGAGCTGTCCCCGCACCAGAGACTTACCCTGCGCAGGGAGCTGTCCTCGCGCCGGGAGCCTTCCCCACGCCAGGGCCCCACACCGAGGACTTTCCCCAAGCCGGGGCCTTACCCTACGCCGGGGCCTTACCTCGCACCGGGAGCCTTCCCCGCGCCGGTGGCTCTCCCTGGCTCCGCGCCGCGGATGGTTGCCAGTGCGTCCGAAGCGGCTCCTGGGCCGGCAGTTTCCACCGTGCTCGGGATGGCCCCGGAGACACGCCCAACGCCGGGCCTTGCCCGTGTGCCAGTGGCGTCCTCTGGACCGGCGGCCAACGCGCATCAGCTCCCTCCTCCCCTGGGGCTGCCCCGAGGGCTCCCCCGGTGGATCAGACCCGACTAACTCGGGAGGAGGTGGAGCACATGCGTGCCGTGAAACCTAGCGAAGCTCCCTCTCGACACAGGCTAGGGACACGCCGCCAGACCAGCCGAGGAGGGAGACCAGTCGACGAAGCCACCGCCACCTCTGGGGGACACCTGGAGGTTCATGAAGCTAGCTCCAACCCTGAGGAGAAGAGGCGCTACCACCATCCGGGCGGACCGCTGGGGCCTCTCCCCGACTCCGATAACGAGCGCATCTCCCCTGCAAGGGGGGATAGCGACTGGGAACCTTCCCGAGGAGTTGAGGGGGCAAACCAGCCCTTGTGCCGCCGGCTCCGACGCGTCCAATGGTCAAAGCCATATCGCCCACCCCGCATCGAGCACTACAATGGTGAGGCTGATCTGTATGAATTTGTGTAGGTGTACTCCACAGCCATCTCAGCGGCCGGGGGGGGGGGGATGAGACAGTGCAATGCAACGTCTTCCCGCTCTACCTCATCGGGATTGCCCGCTCATGGTTTTACAACCTGAGGGCCGGTTCCATCAAGTCCTTCGCGTAGCTCAAGTGCGAGTTTTGCGCGAACTTTCAGGGGAACTATGTGCGTCCCCTGGACTTGTCGCAGCTCTACACTGTTCGACAGAAGACGGGGGGAGACCATCCGGAGCTTCTTCAAGCGCTTTGCTCAGGTGAAGAGCAAGGTGGCGCACGTCCCCGACTCCACAGTCATCGAGGTGTGCAACAGCGGGATCCTCCCCAGGGAGCTGCATCGGAGGCTCTCCCAGAGCTGCCCCTCCTTCGCCGACGAGCTCTTCAACGTACTTGAAATGTACGCAAGGGCAGAAGAGGACGACCTCTGGAAGGAAGACCAAGGGGTCTCCCCCCCGCAAAGAAGGATGTTGGGGAGTCACCCCGTAAACATCTCAAGGAGGGATATCACAGCGAGTCGAGGTCTCGGGAGGTCTTCATTCTTGAAGACGGAGGCGGCTCTCACAAAGCCGATCGGGGTGGCCGCCCCTCCCCCAAGTCAAAGGGGGGGGGGGGGAGGCCAGCCCTCCCGTGCTCAGGACAATCCCGTGCTGGGAAGCAACGAGGTTGGGGCCAACTTATGGTGCGCCTTCCACCAGTCCACTTCCCATGCCACTCGAGAATGTAACACGCTTCGTCAACACTTCGCGGCATTCCTCGAGCAACATGAGCAGGGGGGAGAGACTTACCTTGCCCCATCAGTCAGTACAGGCAGCCCCCCCACCCCGCTACCTATGGGGGACACCGGGAGCTGGCCCAAGAAAGGGGCTCAACTGACGTTCCCCCTTTCCAAAACTCCCAAGGACATGTCTCTTGACTTGGGGAGATCTTGTTCGCGAGCCCCACGCTGGACCCTCGAGGCGAGGCCCTCCCCGTGAGGATGCCCTCCTCGCGAGGATGCCCTCTTCGCGGGGATGTCTGCACTTGGCCTTCGGGCCTCCCCCTCGCCCTCTCGCGCTTCGCAGGGGGGAGGCGTTGTATCAATTTACTTAATCAATGCAAATTAGTCGTTCCCGTATCAATCTTCTCTTGCAGGGTGTATTTTTTTCACCGCCTCCAAGGCTATTATGCCCTCCCAGCGAGGATGATCTTCCAAGGTGTTGGGAGAAATCTCCGCCCAATAGATCTCGGTGACCCACGTCCCGGGCGCCGCCACCACTCCGGTGATAAGCGCCCCGGGGGAAGGTGTCCCCGTGTCCTGGGCGCCGTCACTGTCTCCTGGTGAGAGGCATCCTGGTGAAGGGCGTCCTCGCGTCTCGGACGCCGCCACCATCCCAACAGCGCAGGGTCTTTCCCCGCGGCGGGAGCCTTCCTTGCGCCAGGGCTTCCCCCTACACCGGGGGTTCACTCCACGCCGGGGGTTGACCCCATGCCATGGGTGGTTCTCCCAGCGAGGATGCCCTCCCCGGAGGATGCCCCTCAGAGGATGCCCCTCGGAGGATGCCCTTGAATGAGGGTCACGGGCTCCTGCTTAGCCCAAGTCCCGACGGCGGCAGCCCTACTCCCCTAGGGCGGTTTACAATCCCCCTCGTGGACTGAGGGTGTAAGCAGTAACCCGGTTCCCAGAAACCACGGTAACGTGTCACTTTGAGGGGTGAGTCCCCCCCTCTAATACTCCAAAAGTCCTGACAACGGGAGCCTCGCTCGCTGGGCGGCTTACGATAACCCCTTGCGGACTGAGGGGGTAAGCGGCAACCCAGTTTCTTAACTGTGGTAACGAGTCACTTTGAGGGAATAGTCCCCCCCCAAATACTCAAGGCCATCATGGCGCTCACTCTCCTCCGGGAGCACATTTCCGAACCCAAAATTTCTTGACCGGCTCCTCGTTCTCACGGTGACTGGGGGAATTTTCGACTGGGTCTCGGAACTTTTTGACTAGGAAATTCTTCGCCGGCCCCCCGTTCTCACGGTGACTAGAGCAATTTTCTACGCGCTATCCGACTGCGAATGCATCTCTCTCCCGGGTGGACTTTGTCCCGGGAGAAGGTTTTTCCCGTCCAGGGGCTCTGCGCCGCTCGGATGAGGAAATTCTTCGCTGGCCCCCCTTCTCACGGCGACTGGAGCAATTTTCTACGCGCTATCCGAGTGCGACTACATCTCTCTCCCGGGTGGACTTTGTCCTGGGAGAAGGTTTTTCCCGTCCGGGGGCTCCGCGCTGCCCGGATGGGGTAACATCCTCTCTCGGTGGACTTTGTCCCGGGGGAAGGTTTTCTCCCCCCGGTGGACTTTGTCCCGAGGGAAGGTTTTCTCTCCAGGGTGGAATTTGTCCCAGGAGAAGGTTTTTCCCGTCTGGGGGCTCCGCGCCGCTCGGATGAGGTCACATCCTCTCCCGATGGACTTTCTCCCGGGGAAAGGTTTTCTCCCTCGAGTATACCTTGTCCCGGGGGAAGGTTCTCTCTCCCGAGTGTACCTTGTCCCGAGGGAAGGTTTTATCCTGTCCGGGGGCTCCGCGTCATCCGGACGCGACTACGTTCTCTCCCGGGTGGACTTTGTCCCGGGAGGAGGATTTTCTCAAACGCACCGCCTAGATGCGGTAATGTTCTCTCCCGGTGGGACTTTGTCCCGGGGGAAGGCTTTGCTCGTCCCGGGTGCTGCCATTTGCCCGGGGACAAGGGGCGCCGCCTTTTGCCCGGAGACCAAGGCCAGACAAGGCCCCCAGTCACCCCATCTCTGGCGCGAGTCGGGGCCCTTGTCCCCGCCATTTTCCCGGGGACCAGGGCCCCGGCGACCCCGTTCCTGGTGCCACCATTCGCCCGGGGACCAGGGCCCCAGGAGAGGTTTTCTTCCGTTCTAGGGCTCCAAGCCCCCCGGGGGCTGTTTTCTCTTCCTCACAGCGACTTTACATCCCAAGTTCAGATCCTTCCGCCCGGAGATCCCCGATCCCTCGGAAGCGAAAGGGTTCTGTTGAACACTGTGCGGGAAAATTATCCCGGAGACCTCAGTGTCATCAGTGGAAGGGTTTTACACATACCCTCTGGGGCCATGGTGTGTCCCTGAGGGCTTGGGGGGCTCTTGTTGGGAGAAATCTTGTACCTCTGGGTAGTCTTCGAAGTGGGCTCCCGAGCGCCCTTGGTCCTTCGTGCGGAGAAGGTCCAGTGGGTCCTGGGCCTCCGGGCTCTGGGTCCCGCGGGGTCTCCGGAGTGCAAGATCCCCGGCGGGTCCTTGGGACTTTGGGCCCCGGTCCCATGGGGTCTCTGGAGCGCCTCTGTGCCCCGGGTCCCGCGGGGTCTCCGGAGCTCAAGATCCCCGATAGGTCCCCGGGCCTCTGGGCCCTGGGTCTCGTGGGGTCTCCGGAGCACAAGATCCCCGGCGGGTCCCTGGGCCTCCGAGCCCCGTGTCCTGTGGGGTCTCCAGAGTGCCTCGGGCCTTCGTGCGGAGGTCCCCGGTGGGTCCTTGGGCCTCTGGGCCCCAGGTCCCGGGTCCCAGGGACCTCCTGAGCGCTTAGGGCCTTTATGTGGAGAAGGTTCCCGGTGGGTCTAGGAGAACTTCCGGAGCGCCTCGGCCCTTCATGCGGAGAAGGCCCTGGTGGGTCTTTGGGCCTCTGGGCCCTAGGTCCCGCGGGCCTCCTGAGAGCCAGGGCCTTCGTGTGGAGAAGGTTCCCAGTGGGTCCCAGGGCCTCCAGGCTTGGATCCCGAGGAACTTCCGGAGTGCCTCAGCCCTTCATGTGGAGAAGGTCCCGGCGGATCCCTGGGTCCTCGGGTCCAAGGTCCCGCGGGGTCTCTGGAGCGCCTAGGGCCTTCGTGCGGAGAAGGTCCCGGCGGGTCTCTGGGCCTCCGTACCCGGGTTCCGCAGGACCTTCGGAGCACCTCGGCCCTTTGTGCACAGAAGGTCCCCAGTGGGTCCCGTGTCTCAGGGAACTCCCGGAACCCTTCGGCCCTTAGTGCGGAGAAGGTCCCCGGCGGGTCCCGGGCCCTCTGGACCCCAGGTCCCAGGGAACTCTCGGAACCCCTCGACCCTTCATGCAGAGAAGGTTTCGGGCATGTCCCGGGCCCTCCGGGACCCGGGTCAGAGGGAACTTCTGGAGCCCCTCGGCCCTTCGTGCGGAGAAGATCCCCGGCGTGTCCCTGGGCATCCGGGCCCCGGGTCCCGGGGACTTCCGGAGCGCCTCGAGCCTTCGTGCGGAGAAGGTCCCGGCGGGTCCCTGAGCCACCGGGCCCCAGGTCCCGCGGGGTCTCCAGAGAGTCTCGGCCCTTCGTGTGGATAAGGTCCCCGGTGGGTCCCTGGGCCTCCGGGCCCTGGGTCCCTTGGGAACTAGCGAGGACACTTGTCAAGCATCCAAGCCCTTCGGCCGGTGAAATGACGCCAGCGCCCCTCGATCCAACAGCCATAGCTAGGGTTTTTTGGTCTTTTGCGTGTTTTGGGGCCTATAAATACCCCCTTGTATCTCATCTGTAAGGAGACTCCAATTCATTTTCAACACACTCAAACAATAGGCTCCCTTGGAGACCTCTCTCCCGAGAGAGCTCCTCCCCAGCGGACTCGCGTCTGGAGGGTGCCGACAGAACTAGGGCCCCCACCGGGACCCAAACCTGTATAAAAATCGCCGTGTCAATTGCTGCGTTGCCCGGCGGGAGGTGACCGGTCACTCGGTCAGCTCGTGCCGCTGTTCGCGTGTCAAGTCTTTTTGTGAAATCTGCCGGTTATATGTTTTATACCACGACAATATATATACAGGAAAGGAGAGAGACCAATTAGCCGCCATGGCCGGCGATCGAAGGAGAAAAGAGATGGGTTGGGCGAGCTAAATGTCTTGTCCAAGAACTGGTGATCTGCCTCCACGAACCTACGAACTGGTGATCTGCCTCCACGGACCTACACCTCCAAACATGTCCAGGTGGTTTGGTCGAGGTGTTGGAGGATGGTACCCGGAGCGCACGAAGAGTGGTGGCGCGATGCCATGGCACTGGCTCGCGGTCGTCGGCGATTGTGATTTCTTTTGTGACGGTGAGACGTTTCTCTCTCACACTAGTCTCAGTTTTAAGAAAGGGTAAAATTGAAATTCAATATGGCATGTAGATTTGCGCAAAATGTGAGTCAGACTCTGATCAAGCCGTCAAAAAAATCCCGGTCAGTTTGGGCCTGGTGGGTACTACTGAAGCCTGATTCTGTAGGTACCTGGCCAAGTCTAATATTAGGCTGGGTCATCTTGAGCTGAGCTTGGCCCAGCCTAATTGGGTTTAAGGCCTCAAATTCAAAATCCTGTTCAGTCTGATTCTAGAATATGAGATTTAGATTGAAATTGGTTTGGGCCATTTGGATGAATCAGGTCGAACCTACCTTACTCATGACTATTGATATGTCTTCAAACTCGTGAGGTTGTATCACTTAATTTTGTAAATTTAAAATTTAATTTGGTCGGTCTATGAAGTTGTCTCTAAATTAATTTGGTTTATAAACTTATCTATGACAGTTAATATGATTATTTTTTTCAATTAAGAATTGAAATAAATGCAAATTTAGATTTTTACACCGTATATTTTTCATTATTGAACATTTTTCACATCTTTCATACTAATTTCAAAGTATTTATAAAAATAATGCTACATAGTCCATTTTTGACTTATTATGTTATAAAGAAGTTAACATGACAATGCCACATTGGTGCAATACAATACTACAAAAGTTAACGTAACATGATATGTTAGCTTAAAAATGTCATGTCATGATGCAAATTCATTTTTACACTAGTTCATTTTATACATATCATGTCATGAAGCTAACATGACTCACTATATGGACTTAAACTTGATCGATCGTTTTACTTAAGTCCATTTCTATCTACATTTATAGACAATGGCATAACATTTTGAGATGATACTTTTAAGTTGATGTGTCATATTAGTTTTACTAACATAATATTATGACACATGACATGGCATGTTAGTTTTTTGGTGGCATGTCACGTTGACACGGACGGATGGAGTGGATTATTTTGATGAAATACTTATAAACTGACATAAAAGAGATGATAAAAATTCAGATACAAAATATGTGGGCTAGAATGCAAAATGTTATCGTGAATCGTAGTGACTACCACTAATGCTATTGTCGGGGGCCTTACAGGGGTCTACCGGGGCAAGTCCTTCGTGGTTTACAACTTCTCAGGATGTAGTTGTAAATAGAAGTGTATATTCCAATTGTGACTTCCAAACATTGATTATATAAGATTAAGTTTGCGTGTACGATTACAATATTATAGTATTATCGTATTATCTTGAGCAATTATGGCCAAATCTTATTTATACCACAGACACATAACAATTTACCTACAGTCGAGCTCAGTCGTGAGTCACGACACTAAAAGAAGTGATTGAAGTCACCCTTAAGGGGAATTGGCTAGTTCTCGAGTGGCTCCTGGTCAGTTTCATATTCTTCTAATGAATTATGACTTGGAGGTGAGTACAGGGTACTCAGCAAGCCAATTGCAACAAAATGCATTTATACTTGTATATAGATAAACATGATGCAAGGTTCATGGAAGTAATTATGACAATTTAGTTCATAAAACACTACTATAGTGTAAGTTATTGTAGTGTATGAGCCAATTATTCAGTTGAGTGGCGATGCATTTCAAAATAGGCATTTTAAGAATAGAATTGATTTACTTGCACTTAAGACAATATTTATAAAGTTACTTGTGCTCACCTACATGATATAGATTCATTGATCATGACATACCCTAATCCGAGGGTATAGAATATTCGAATACATTCTTTACGCTTTGCAAAGGTGTACTACTTTTCCTACAATTTACTTCGACTGCTACTGTCAGTGTATATAATGCAACAATACTGCATGCAACTGAGTCGAAGATCACATATTTTTCTCATTGTCTCATAATAACTCTAGTCTGCCCAACCAAGGTTTTATTATGCATCGAACAAAACCCGTAGCCGTTGTAGTGGGGCTAAATCCCCTATTCAGGTCCTTTTGCAATGCTGGTCCACGATAGGATTGGTATGCAAGCATAATAAGATTTAGGATTTAAAAAAAAATATAGGAGAAAATCACTCAGGAGTTAAGCTAACAATGTTTTTCGAAAACAATAATTAGGGTAAAATAGAAACAGGGTTTTCGAAAATAGCAAAAGGGCTAATCAATAGGCCTTAGAGGTCGAATTTGATCTAGATTTTGAAGGCAAATTTGTATAAAGTTGGTAGAGAACTCTAACTGTTCAAGTCAATTAGAATTTCAAGCTTCCTAGAGTGATTTAGTTTTTTTGAGGTTTACAAATTAAATTATAATATATAAATTAAATTGGGTTTCAACATTTTTACCATTTCTGAACTAATAGATGATTTACATAAGATAAAAATCATATGGTTAAGTTTTAATTAACACACTAAACAAAATGACACAAACATAATTTTATTTAAAATCCTAAAAATAGTCGATTGACCCTCTGATTGTTAGTAAAAACAAACTAAAAACTCATCGTGAAGCTTCTATGGCATCAATTGAGCGTAATTACGGTGGCAATTTTGACAGCGACTTCACCGGGGCTCCTCTCCACGGCGCGGCCGCTAGAATAGGACAAAAATTGAAGTCTTGCCAGCGCCAGAACAGTAGGGGCGACGGGGTCGTCAACGGAGACTTCGGTGAAGTTGAAGAGGGGTTCAATTGGGTGTAGCTTAAGTTTCCAGAACTCGCCGTCGGGGAGATTTTTGCTGCTGCAGCTCGTCGGCAACCGCACACTATCCTAAAAAATAGGAACCGACTAAAACATAACAACTGAAATCATATTAGTTAGTAAATTTACTGGCCGCGTAATATAAATTTGTTGGTCATATACTACAGATTTACTAGACGGATTAATAAGTGTAAAGTATATGACCAGTAAATTTACTGGTCACATACTATAGATTTTTGTCAGTAAATTTACTGATCGCATAATATAAATTTATTGATCGTATACCACATATTTACTAGACGGACTAGTAAATATACAATATATGACTAGTAAATTTACTGGTCACATATTATAGATTATACTATAAATTTTTGTCAGCAAATTTACTGGTCGTGTAGTATAAATTTACTGGTCATATACTATAGACATATACTATATATTTTTGTCAGTAAATTTATTGGTCATATAATATAAATTTATTGGATATGAACAAGACGTGGGAGCGCAGTGAAGAAGATGAAGAGACGGTTAATGTGGATATTGATCAGTAATAATAAAATATTTCAAATATTTACTGTCGTTATGGAATAAAATGACGTTAAATTCTTTGAAACAGAGGATAACCGCTATCTCTATCCAACGGTTGTACTTTATTCTAGTAAGTTAGATCGGACGATTTCTAGACTGGATATAGAATAACTATTCTAGGGGTGGGTGTAGGATAGTATTTATATATATGAAGGGGAAATATTGGTTGCAAAATTCTTCTCAGTGTAAACTCATATGAACTTTGCCATAGAAATTTTCAAAAAAATCTAAAAAAAATAGTGGAGGTATGGGAGAGATGTTTTATATCCCTGTAAAATTTTATGATCAAACACGATCATATTTTGAAAAAATGAAAAAGACAAATTTTGACATAATTAATGATTTTCTAGTGTTCATCACTATTTATTTTTACTGCTTGTCTTTTTTGTTTCTCTCAGATATTATTGAGTTTGAACATGAAATTTTGCAGGTTAATAGAACATACCACCCCTAAATTCACTAATTTCTTGAGAATTTTTGAAAATTTCTATGCAAAATTTAAACGTGTGTATATGGAAAGGGAGTTTGCACTATATACTCCCTTGTATACGAAAGAACAAATACAAGGAAATTTTTTTTTCCACCACTAAGTAAATTACCACAAGAGCACTGTTGTAGTCCTCTGGTCCATTGAAAAGCTCAGGGGTAATCCAGCGTTCAAGCACCAGCCACCCTCCAAGATTAATGGCCCTGATTGGTGGAGAAGTGCAAGAGGAGGGGTGGTAACAAGCCATGAGCACACAAAAAGAAACTGCAAAAATTGGAGTAATTGTGGTGACTTGCTTGCCATCTTCCTTCCTCAGTTGTGGGACTTTGGTTGGATTTGGAGTATGTCTTTGGCAGAGTGGTATCTTAATATAGGACTGCAAGAAAAGTTTGAGGTTTGTACGGAACCTTTTATTCATTGAGGCATTGTCAATTGAGTGAGCACCCCTTATTCTAGAGTTGTAATATACCAGCATCCAACATGCTCCAATTGAGATCCAATATGGCTCGTGTGGCTAGAGACCAGCTCTTGGAGTTAACACGCTCCAACTACATTGTGATCTTTTCCTGGCTCACCAAAAAGATTAATTCAGAGTTAATATATTTGTCTCTTGGATTTATAGTCACATTAACACCTAAGGTGAAACTAAACTTTGGCTAGAGGCCAGCTCTTTGAGTACCTTTTCTAGTTCAAATGAAAAATAAGTCAAAATTGAGCCTAAACCAACTCATTTAATTTTTATTTAATACAGAGGTATAGACATATAACTTACATGTCCAAAATATCTCTGCACTTAAATTTCAATGGATACAAACTAAATTAAGACCTTAACTTTCCTTTTACTAAAAAAACTCCTATCATGAGATCCGTATGAGCCGTGTAGTTGAGTGCCCATTTTTTTGGTTTTATAATCTTTTATGAATTCCACGACTTTTGATATAGTTAAATGTTGCAAATTGACTGATTTATAGGTACTTACTACAAGTTGATATTGGAAATTTTATTATCAATATTTGACTCGATATCAACTTGAGTCGGATCAAATCAAGTATGAGTCAACTTCTTAATTTCTAAACTAACTGATTTAAGTAGAGTTTAGCTTGTTTGAGTTCTACTCGCTTTCTACCATAGTGTCTTATATTATGTCATATATGAGTACAAACTAAGTTAAGTAGAGTCTAACTTATTTGAGTTCGAGTTATTTGTACTCCTAGTGTCCCAAGAGAGTGAAAGCAATTTTGATTATAATTGTTTCATAGTTATATGAACATATAATTGCACCAAAATTCTGATAGGATGGTTTCAAACAAGCTCTTCACCGAAATTTGTTTTCCAAGGGCAAGTGGTGCTGATCGGACTTGGAGTCGCTGTGTCGTTTCACACTTCCCGCATGGCAGGGGAAGATCGGTAGAAGACCCCAAGGGTCTTCATGAAGTCTAAGTCAACATTGGTAGGAACTTCCATATGGAACTTTCTATCGGCTAGGTTCAACCGTCCGATTTAAAATGGACGACCCGATCAATGTAGTATCTCTAGATTTAAGAGAATTTTTTTTAAAAATAACCTATTAAAAAAAATAAATTTCAAAATTAACTCGGAACTTTAAAAAATTGCAAAACTAACGTTCAGTTGTGAGCTGCAACGTGCGACTGAGCTTCAGTCGCCAGCCCAACTGGCGACTGAAGACGTGGCAGCGTGCACCGCAACGTTGGCCCAACTCGCCTGCCACGTCAGCTTTCAGTCGCTAATCCGGCTAGCGACTGGCTATCGATTGAAACCCATGCAAAATAAAACAGTGCAAATTAAGGGGTGGGAGCGGGAGTGGGATTCGAACACAGACCTAAGGGGACAAAGTTGGAGGGTCGAAACCAATTAGTCTAGAATATGTTTTTGAAAATTATGTTAGTTACAAATATTAATACTTTTTTCTTGAGGACAGCCATGGAAGATGTATGTATTTGACATTTATCCTTCTATTTTACATATGTATTCACCTACATCCATCGCAAAACACATGTCGTTGACAATTATTATTGTAAAATTAGAAATATCTGAGATAACCTTGTAAACCTAAAGTAATAGATTTCATATATTTCGTATCTCGTCGATGCTAATTAAACAAAATATCCATCCATCGCAAAACACATGTATATGACAATTATTGTTGTAAAACTAGAAATATCTGAGATACGATACCATTCCAAAACTAAAATAACAGATTTCGTACCTTGATGCTAATTAATTGAAATGTCCTAAACAATAAGTAGAGTAGTTCAAAAGTATGAAAGATGCACCAGAAAACTGGAAAGTACGATAAAACTCTACGTCAAACTAATGCCTTCTCCCCCTCTGTGGCTGGCCCTGATACTCCGATGGTGTGTAGTGAGAGGGGGGTTGACGTTCCCTAACACGACGTCTCCTCACCGGTGATGTCTGCACAGATGGCGGAGCCTGGGAAGGCTGTGTCGGCTGCGTAGGTGGTGGAGCATCGGCAAGGAAGTCAGGCTGCGTAGGATGCTGTTGTGTCTAGTCGGGAGACTGGTGCCACACAGGAATATTGAGCTCTTCATCTGAAGAACTGTCGGCAGGCATGAAACGTGGCTGTGGAGGTGGAGGGCGCGACGACAAGGGGCGGTCTTGAGGAGGCACATGCGATAAAGGACCCGGCGCCGACGGTGATGGTGGGGGAATCACGGTTATGTGAGGTGGCAGCAGCACTCTGAAGTCGACCAGAATCTGATCGACTTGCCGCTCGACCTCTGCGCAATATGTGTAGACATCATCGCTGGGCATGGTGGGTCTGGCGCGGGACCTGATCATCATGTCCCGTGCACCGACAGAGAAGGCGTCGAGGATGTCTAGCTGCGCACACGATTTAATGCAATTATAGATTGATAATCCATGTGAAAGTAAGGTTGCAGAGAGTTTAGGAACTTATATAATAGTGGATTCGCCCTGGAAGGCGTCGGTCGAAGCGCTCGTCGATGGTGGTAGGAGGGACGGGATCATCAGGCACGGCTGGTGGACCACCCGCCAATCGGTAGATCGTGCGAGGTCGGTACCAGGCCAGATACAAAAAATGGATGTCGTGGCTATACGGCCTATTCTCCTACACCGTGCGTGTGTGGGCCCAATTGATCCACTCCTCCACATAGGGCCGCTGCCGAATAACGAAATCGTCCTTCACTCGACCCTTCCTCGATTGCTTGCAGACAAAAGAAATTAGTTAGTGATCGAAATCATTTATAAAGTCACGTGTGAATGTAATGCATATTTGACGTACTCGTGAATATGGTGCGGGATCTGTCGAGGAGGCGGCACCGGGACATGTTGGCGTAGGCTGAATTGGCGCATAACTCGCTCAGGTGAGTACCCTTCAACCATGTGCGAGAAAACTAGAAGAACTTGGGTATGCCAATAAACAACATCCTGCATACAAAGAGAGGAAAGAACAACTGGTGCGATGGACCGCAAGTTTGACGTGGTCCACGGATCCTACATAACGCTGTCGTCGAGGAGTAGGTCGAAGCTCGTGGCATACGAAGGATAGCAGAGGTGCGCCTGATCTGTGGACCATTGCAAACTCAGCCTCGCCCACCTCCATCCCATCACGGGGCCGTCCCTCACATCATCGGCCAACGCGAATTGATCCCGCGGTACCAGCAGTCGGCCAACGGGGAAATGCTCGTACGACAACATCTGCAAGAGTACGGCGCAGCCAGTGAAAAGAGAGCTCACCTGGTCTCTGCTTGTTGCATCGCACAACCCCCTGTAGGTGTGGCAGAGCACGGTGGATCCAAAACTGAACCGCAGCACGTTCCCCAGGTCGGAGTCGGCAATACTCCTGGCAGGCTGAACGTACTTCCGCTCGCAGATGTCTCTGTGGGTGCCAGGGAAGAGAAACCACCTAAAAAGGTACAACAAGTACGCCTCAAGGTGGCGCCTGAAAACCTCCTTTGGAACGGCCACGGGGAGTGGAGCATCCCGGACGGCGCTCAAATAGCTCTGGGAAACTCCCGCAATCTGCTCAGAACCCCCCGCTGGCCCTACGCCCTCGAAGCGGTGCAAGAAATCCAGGCGCCATGCAAGCGATGCATCTATGTAGGTCGTCCTCAAGCTCCGCGGCATCCATGTAACACCCTGAGTTTAGGGGTGAAAATACTTTTGCATAAAAAGTCATGCATGCATATGTTTCTTCTAGATCAGCCAAATCAGCCCCAGCTTTATTCTATTCTAAGCCCAAAATCTTAAAATCTATCCTGTAGACCCAAATCAAGATCTGACTTTTCAGATTTGATCTACTATCTATCCTAAGTATAAAAGCCTTCAGAACCCAGATTCAATTCCATCTCTAACTTCCAGTTTTATCAACTCCTTTTTGTTTTCGAAAACAGAAATATATTATATTACCCCAAATACCCTAAGATTCAGAAATTCAGATTTAATCAAAATCTTAACCAAGTTCAGACCAAATTATATCAGAATTATGATCAAGGGTATGCCAATACCTTAATCCAAAAAGTTGGCAGCCAGATTTCATCATTTAAACCCTTTTCACAAATCAGTCCAAGAGGTATCGCAGATCAGTCCTTTTTCCAGATTTTCCAGAAGCCTGAAAAGGAAAAATGTTACAAATCATCTCCAAATCCAAATCTGATTTAGGGAACACCTCCCAAATGCTTTTCAACACAAAATCTTCTTATATGAGTATCTCAAAATCAAATCCTAAATTCCAGAATTTCAGCATTTGACAAAATCCAGATTTCAGATACCCTAATTTACCCTATTATCAATTTCACTCAAAAACCATTCAGATTTTTCAAATTTCATCTTCTATTTGTGCCAAATTATCTGTTGAATTAAGTTTGCCAAATCGGTAAAATCAAATTTAACCCTAACCATCCAAATCTCCAGATTTACAAATCAGCCCAAAGCCAAGAATCAGAAATTGCAAATCAGTCCAGATTCGACCAGAGCAGCAGCTGTGTTTTCGACCACAACCTCGCCGTGCTTGTGCGCCGTGTTCGCTCGTAGTCGGCCAAGCCTTGCTTGTGCCTGTGCCCGTGCATGCTTGTGTTTGCATATGCGCACGTGTTCGTGCCTCAGCCGTCGTTGTGGCGGCATCGATGACCAGCAACTGCTCCCGCGCGCGACCAGCAACAGCAGCAGCAACTCCATGCCACGTCGCCTTGCCGTGCCAGCCATTGTTGCCACCGCTTGAATCGGCCAGCGTCAAGTTCCAATGCGCCCCAACCGCTGCTGGCAAAGCTGTTGCACCGCCTGTGCGCCGTCGCATCACCGCTCATCGTTGTCGCGCCTGCGCCCGGCCAGTCAAGTCCCCGGTGCCAATTCCCTTGCTGTTCCCTCCTCGCTAGCTTCACCCTGGCCTATTTAAGCAACCCAACACCTTGTATCATCTCCACCTCACCAGAAATCGGCTAAGTCCCAAATTTCCCCACCTTCGTCTTCTTCTCCGGCGAGCTCAGCACAAAGGCTCACGGTGCCAGCACGCCACACTGCACCAACCTTCAAATTGAAGCCACCAGTGAGTTCTCCTCATCAAACTCTCTGTTCTGTATCATTTAATTGAACCCTCGTGCCCCTCATCGCCGGTGATCGCCGGAATCTTCGATTTGCCCTGTTCCGGCAATGAAGCTTGATTCAGCCCAAATTAGCCCTCGAATCAGTAGACTAAAATGATCAGTGAACTGAGTTTAGCAAGCCTGTAAGCTCAGAATCCCCAATTGAACTCAAATTGAAGCTTTTCCCGATTTTGAGCTTCACCAGTCGCCGGCTCTCGTCGCCAGGCTATGCCGGCGATGCTCCGGTCAAATTGACTTCACCAGTAGATTCCTTGTATCCCTCTATCACTCTCCAAGCAAGAATTAAGTTCAAACCTCCTGTATCAAAAACCCCCAATTCCAGTGCCTTCTTCTCCGGCGCCGGCCACCGGAAAGTTATTCCCAGCCGTTTCAGCCCTATCCACTTTGTCCAGTGTGTGTTCTTTGAACTCCTGAGCATTTTTGTCTTCTATCTCGACACCTGGATTGGCCCAGATCGAGAGTTGTAGCCATGCCAAGACTTTGAGCAGAAGCTGTCTTGTACAGTTCGACCACCGTGTTTCTTCGCCGGAGTTCGTCACCGTCCGGCCATCTTAGTTCTTGAAACCACCACCATTGTGTTCCTATCATCTTTGCCTACCTCCTAGACATAATTGGCGCAGCAGATGAAGCCTTGAATTGCATTTACTGCTAAGCCCTAGTTTTTGACAATGTCAGCCCTTGTCAGTTTATGCCAGCTAGTGGTATTAGGCCTGTTCAACCAATTCTAGTTGTGCAATTTGAGAACCACTTTGTCCATTGAATTTGTAGAGTTATGATCTACACTTTTTTCTACTGCCACAACTTGAGATAAGCTCTCTAGCTTTCCTTGAAGCTATGTCAGAGCCTTGATCCGAATGTCAATTGGCTGACATTCGCTGTTTTTGATCAAACCAGCCACAAGCTTGATATCCTTATTGCAACCTTGAAACCCTAAGAGCATCTAACACCCATTCTTAGCCCAGATTCCTTGAAACCCTAGAATCTCGACTCAGTTCAGCTTGCAATCCCAATCATCTTCAGTATCGTTCAGTTATTCTTCTATGCATATATGCATATAGATCATAAAACATTTTAATATAGTTAGTAATTATTGTATGCTTGTTTGTCGCCGAGCAGATCCAGAAATTAAGTTCGAGGACTTTGCTGTTGACCCGATATCGACTACTGTTTCTCACGACGCGGAAGACAAATCATATTCTTGAACATCTTGAACCTATATTTTAAGAGTTGCTATAACATAACCTTCAATATAAATAATATTGCATGTGAAAGAATGAGAATGGTTGAATTATGAATTGGCAGTACTAGGCTGGATGTCTGTGAAATGTGAGATGATCAAATAGTGAGTCATGAACTATTATATATATTCATGAAATAAAACCCCTAGTCATGACCAGAATTTGGTATGGAATGACGGTAACACTGGAGGTGCTTAACTGTAAAGGATGAGCAGGTACTGAAGGTGCAAGGTATCCACATCAGACGACCACTTTATGAATCCAACTAGGATTAAGTTTTCCGGTCTCGACCAATTTATTCGGTGACCTATGTTAACCGGCTGGTTTCCATAGATTCTCTCAACATTGTTGACTGTCCAGTTTTCCAGCTCTTCGTATCATTTGATACTATGAATTATGACCCAAACTATCACTAAATACAAGTAAAATTTTTCACGCATAATCATCCACCATCAATTCAATTAAACACTAAATTTTTTATTAAGCCCCAAATTAATAAACTTGATGCACTAATATTTTAGTCTACAGGGTTAATTGAAACAAAAAGGTTTTGAGGACTCGTTGTAATCTTGTTCAAAATGTGGGTAAATGCTCAGTGCACTTTCTTTTTTTTTTCTTTTAGTTTTGTTATAATACTCCCTATTATTGATTTATTGTAAAATGAACTTTTGCCCCTGTATGCATTCTAATTCGATGTTTTAAGACCAGTTTTCAAATTTTCTTTTTTTTATATTTTTTGCTTTTAAGTTGTTCAACATGGTTGAGAATACCTATTTGCTTCTTGACAAAGGAAAAAAATAAAGACAAAGACCTTCTGCTTGTCGTGTGTGTATGTGTGCATAACAAGTTTTAGAGAGAAATTTTCTTCTATTACTATAAAATTTAAATATTTTATGTTTGCCATTACATGTCATGGTAACATATGAGTCAAAATCTATTTCATCAATCTCAAAATTATAATTTAAAATTTTTGTAATGTTATCGAAGAAAGTTTTCCAAAGTTTTAAAGGGTCCTAAGTGACCTCAGATTGAACATCACAAAATGAAACAAATAAATAATGCCATAAGTTTTTGGAAATACTGATTTTTACTATTTTGTATGGTTTAGTGTTATATATTATAGTAAAGCATAAAAAAATTGAAGGAACGCATAAGATGAAGATATGTGATTTCGCTTAGAAATTATAGAACCATTTTGATAAAAGCACGGTGAATCAGTAAACTCTTTCTTACATTTTTTTTTCTCAGTTCCTTCCCTCTTATTTGTGGATGCCGAAGGGGGATTGATTTCTCAAACTAATTTATTCACCCTAATCAAACTTATTCTAGCCACTGAAAACTACATGGAAACATCTTAATTAGCACCTAGTTTTTCAAGGAGATGTATCCATTGTTGATCATCCACTCCAGGTTCCAATGGTTGTTCACATTCTTGAGAGTCCAATATGACCATCCAAATGTGGCCTTCCCATACACTTCCTGTTGCACCTGTACAAACCTCTGGTAATCTTCCTTTGATGCATTATGCACACTCCACTCACCCACCCATTCACCTACATATACAGGAGCATAAATTCCAATATTCAGGAGATATTATTTAACATTATAAAAAATAGTTTTGTAGCACCTTAAAATTATCACTTTAACAATACCACTAATTATGAGATTGATAAATGAGATTTATGTCCGCATATCAATGACAAGTTTAAAGATATTTCACTAAATACCCAATATTTATATTGCCATGGAGCTAACTCTCCTTAAACATTAGGAACCTTAGCCATTCATAGGGCTAGAATTAACTTGGATTCTTTTACATATACAAATGGAGAAAAATGCATCACAATACTATATCAACCAGTACTTTGATGAAATCGAAGATTTCCACCTCTACTTTAAAAAAAAAAAAAGTAAATACTTGCTTTTAATATTAAATTGTTGCAAATTAACACCTCCTTTTTAATTCACTTCGTTGTGTACGTGAAATGACTTTTTTTTAACACCCAACCAGGTCTTAAGTGGAGGGTGGAAATGCCATCTCACACATGAATGAGCTAGGGGGGAAATACATATCTGAAGTTGCAATTTCTTGACAAAGTAGACTCATATGCCGCAAGCTAGTTTCTTTGTACCAGTGGCATCTTTTATAAGTGGGGATTTCGGTTTATACCACTATAAAAACTGGAAATTCAGAAAATACCATTAAAATTATTGACTGTGTTATTGGGAAAAAAATTCTTCTAAAAATATCACTTTGACGAGATAAAATAGTTTGACTATGGTCAAAATGGCTCTTATACTCTTTTCAAAATTTTAAATTTTCACACAAATGTCTCTTCCATGTCATTAGGGCACACTCATAGGTGGTGAATGCTGTCAGAATGCACCAACATGTGATGAATGCTGTCTAATGCTACAACAAAGTATGAAGGAAAAAGAATGTAGGGGTATTCTTTTTTTGAAAAAATAATAGAAAAATGGTATGTACAAAATATCTTTGATTTTCAATGACACATAACCAATTAGCTAATATTTATAACATTTTTAGAAATATTGTGTTTTTCAGTGGCATGGAGCAAAATATTCCTTCTATATTACTGTAGAGTTTTCTAGGCCTACAAATTAATATACTATATCTAAAAGCAGCCCCCATATGACTATAGTACTAGCAAAGGGATTTATTTTTTCATGGACCCATTTTAAAAATAATTGCAGAACTAATTCATGCTTCATATTTTTGGCAAAATAACCTATCACGTCAACTAATCGTGCCTTGGAGTCGCAATAGGGTGTAAGAAAAAAGTGATAGGCACATGTCATGGCTTGAAGCTGTGACAAGCAAATATCGCGGCCCCTAGCCCTGATAACCATCGAGTTGCATTCAATTGTATAGTACTTCAGCTTCTCCATTTTTTGAGAATCGATATTTTTTATCTATAATTCTGATATCTTATGATATACATAAGTCTGACTGACAGTCTGTTTGTGTCAATTTGATCATTTTGACCTCATAATCTACTAATTTAAATGGATCATTGATGGGAGTTATACATCAAAAGATATTGATTTTGAAGAATCGGAAATTTTAGTACAAAAAAATTGAATTGAAAATTTGTGAAATCTCGTGATGTATAAGTTTGATTGATGATCCGTTTGTGTTAGCCTGATCATTTTGAACTCATGATTCTATCAGTTCAAATGGATCCTCAATCGGAATTATAGATCAAAAGATATCGATCCCAAAAGAATTAAAAATTTCAGTACAATTTAATCTGAAAAAATTTGAACTCAAACTTTTTGATTCTTTTGGAATCAAATCTTTTGATTTATAATTTCGATTGACAATTTGTTTAAACTAGTGGAATTGTAAGTTCCAAACGATCATATTGACATAAATAGATCTTCAATCGGAGTTATATATTACAAGATATCAAAATATTTTAATGTATAATTCCGATTGATGATCCATTTAAACTTGTGGAATTGTAAGGTCAAAACGATCAGATTAACATAAACAGATTGTCACAAAACATTATATAATTCTATTAGTTCAAACAAATCATCAATTGGAAGTATAGATCAAAACATGTCGATCCTGGAAAAATTGAGAATCTTAAAATATGCCGATGTTGCAGTCCCAACCCGCACAGCATGTGGCTGTTACGTGTTGAGATAAGCTTGTCACGACTCCGGACAGCGGCTAGCTGATATGGTAGGTCATTATTGCAAAAAAGAAAAAGAAATGTGAGTTAGTTTTATAATTATTTTTTTTAAGTGGGTTGTTTAATAAAAAATTCCTAGCAGAGTGGTTGGCTAGCATGTGATATATATCACACTTTTAAAGTCTATTCGAAATAAAGAAATTTTGTAGAAATTTTCGTCTGCTCTAATTGGCTAATTTTTATTTTTCACAAAATTCTATAAAATTTATATAATCCTCCTTAGGCCTTTAACTTCCAAAGGACTTAATTTGTAAGTGTTTGGCTTGTATACACTAAAAGGCACTTAATACCATGATGCAATGTATGGTCCCATTTATCCTGGATGGAAGGAAGAAAGATGAACTTACCTACAAATATGAGTGGACCATTTTGCCTTGTGATAGTGTTAAGATCAGAGGAATAGTTTGTTTTGATGAAGTCTACGTTCTGCTCCACTGTTAGGTTCTCAAATATTTTGTTGAACAAATTGTAGAAATGCACATCAATGACTGCCCCAGAAAAACCACTGGCGAACTGGAGAAGCTCACTTCGATCTGCTGATAGCCTATTTGACATGATCACATAAGCCTTTGATGTGTACTTTCTGACAGTATTGTATCCAGCTTGATAATATTTCATCAAACTGTCTAGGGTTACACCAGGGGCCAGTGGTTCATTGATCAGCTCCATTGCAAGAAGGCTTGGGCTGCTCGCATATCTGTAATTAAATTGAGGTGAGGATGATTTATGAGAAATTTAAAATGCTTAGTTTTCCAGTGAATAGTCAGTGGAAGGATAACATAAATTTGAGTGGAAGAGATTTCAATTTATGAAACCAAACGTTTTTTCATTATTAGTATTTTTGTGCTTTATAGAACTAGTTAAATACATGTAGCTGCAGTGCACATGTGAACAAGTTAAGTTGAATAATTTTCAATATGTAAAATCTATAAGATATTAGGTTCAAACGAAGCAATGAAGCAACTAAATTTGATTTTCTTACAACTATGCACTTGTATGAGTGTATCTTTAATAAAACACTGCCATAATTACTTCAATTTGTCATCACCATTCATAGAAAAGAACAATATACACTATTTCAAAAATAATTAAATTTTAGTTGAATAAAAATTCTAGTTTTCTAACATGTTTGATTTTGACAAAAAAAATATTTAGAGATAACTTACACTCTTATTTCCTTCTCTGAACTCCTATTCATGACATTGGAGTATTCCAATTTGAAAATATTAATACAAAATTTTCATTAAACTTTTGACAATTCCATGACTCTTGGCAAGGACATCATTTGTAAACACTAAACCCATTAAAATTCTAGAAGTGCAAGAAACGCTAACTTGCTGTAAACAAAGGTCTAGATGTGAAGAGTTCTTATGTAACATAGCCTCCAATCCCTATGTTAGTCTATCATTCAAGTCCTCATGTCTTTATGCAAAAAATAAGAACAGAAAGAAAAACTGGAAATCTACCTTGAGAACTGTAGGATATCGTAGCACCAGTACTATAACAATCAATTTGGAATGTCAAATTATTGATTGGATGGTTAAGAAGGAATAAAAGGCACGGTATAGTAACACCACACCTTTTATCTAGAGTGAAAAAAAATTGTCTTGTAGTTTATGATCTGACCTGTATGTAAGGAAATCAATTACTTGCACTGTTTGATCAATGTTTGCATCAGTAGTTCCCCACTCTTGTGTACCATCTCTACTGGCACTGTGCTCCCATGGGTTCTGTGACCCAGGTGCTGCATGCAAGTCCACAATGACACCCAACTTGTACTTCCTATGCATGGAAAAGAATTAAAAAAAAACATAGAAAATGAATTTGCAATATATATATATATATATATAGACACACACACTCTTAAGATGAGATAAAAATCAGAGAGAAATTTTGATACTCGGGGTGAGTAGAAAGACTGTTCTAGTTGTTTGATCATGACAAATGGTCAAATAAAATCGACCAAACTTATAACCAAAAAAATCCTATAATACATCACCGTTAATCAAACTATTTGTTTTAGATTTGAACGATCAGATCAACCCATCCACCCTTTTGGGGATAGGTAGCTGATGTGAGATCTTTGTCCCTTGAAGTGTGGCTCACTCACTGATTGGTTTGAGTCACCTGATAATAATAATGTAGAAAGCCAAATTGCACAAGGCACAAGTTTAAATTTAAGGTTTTGCAAATATGTTTTGGAATTTTTATTTCGTCATATATCCGTCTATGTTCTAAAATTTTTATCCTCAATCACACCAATAATGGATCGTTGTGACTTCAATCGATTTTGAATAACAAACATGACAAAAATAGAAAAAAAAATACTTTTCATGCAAGGGTTTAGTTATCTTCTAGCAGCCTTAGCAAGTACACCATTGTTTTTATGACGGTATTTAGTTCATGTGCAATTGTAATGATTTTAGAATTCATCAAAGTTAAATATAGAACGGATTATAAATACAAAATACGATGGCAATTTGCTCTTTGTATAGGTTTTTTTTGTTTGTATTGGGGTTTTTTTAGGGGGATGGTTGGTTTGGGGGTTTTGATAATACGAGTATTCTAATTATGAAGTGGTGCTACTAAACAGAAGCAATGTGCTCCTTCACAATTAATCATAATATTGTTGTTTAGTTCTCTTCGAGCATCTTTATCAACTACACCTAATTCTAGGTGTACTATCGATTTTATCTTCGTTAGTCAATGACTCAACATAGGCTCAATTTACTATTATACTTAAAAAGGACAATTTGCAATATAGCACTGCAAAAATTTTAGGATTTAACAGTATGATATTGATATCTCACTGATATATGAACTCAAACCCTCCATATTTTAACTTCACAACCAGTATCTCATAATAAACTCCCAATTTTATAGCGTCCTATAGCTAATTTCGCCTGCTTAAAGAAATGGAAAAATTAATGAGGAGGCTTACTCTGCCCATTTGAAAGCATTGTCCAAGGCTTGGAGAGAGCCTCCAACAAAAGGAGCAGGAGGGTTGGGGTCACTGGCGATCCACCATCCAACTGGAATTCTAACTGCATCCAGGCCGTTGGATGAGATGAATCTGAAGTCCTCCTCTACTATGTATGTGCTCCAGTGGTTCTGCCAAGAAAATAACTTTAGGAATTGAACTTATTAATTAACATAAGATTAAGCAAATAGATACTCCACAGGTTTGCATTAAACTATTAATTTCTCATGGTTTATGATTTTTTTGGCTAGAATAAAATTTTATATTTGTTATAAAGTTCATGAATGAAGTATACAAAAACAGAAAATTATGAGGCAAATTTTTTTGTCACTAAAAAATTTTGTATTTACTACTAAATGTCTTATTGACATGTGGTTTTGATCTTACCTTGCCAGCCTCACAAATCACAAATTCATAATTTTTACAGTTGTATGAAATTTTTTTCAAATATATATATATATATAGTCATTTCTCCTACAGCTTTTATACTAGGTCCACTGTTTGGGAGTGCTCAATTCTAATAGCTCACTGCAACCTATTCTATGATCATTAATTTGGTTTGTGTAAGAAATCATGGTTGATTTATACTCCCTCAATTTTTTTGTACTTGTCATTTTACCAAGTAAAAGTTATATAATGTTATTCTATCTTTTTAAATGAAATACAACTTTATTTTTCAAAAATACTATCATAGTCATTACTCTATTTGACAATTAATTATTTTGATACAAACAATATATATACCACATTAATCACAAGTGTTATGGGTAACATTGTCATCTTAATTCACTTTCTTCAAAACTATGGATAAAACTAAAATGATATTAAAAAATGGAGGGAGTAATGAAAAACCATGCATCTATTAATTAAAAGGATTTATATCCTTACCTCATAGAACAAAAGGCAACATGTCTTTATCTCTATTTGGTCAACTAGATTAGAAATTAATAATTTAGATTAAAATGATTGAGAAGTTTAAAATTGTTTGTGAGCTGATTAATAATCTCGATTTCTCTTTTATATTAATATAAATCATTTAAATTCTAACTAAATAGTTGAGATTCTAACAAAAGGACCCTCTATTTTTTTAAGTAAGACATAATCAATCCTAATTAGAAGTTAAATTATTAGGATTATTATGAGGGAAACTACGTAATTATCCGTTTCTTCTAGATAAAAACAAGGGTTGCTTTCCTTCTAATCATTCAAAGTTGATAATTAAGATTCTTTGCTGTCATTTTTTGATCAAAAAATTGAAAATAAACAAAAGCCGCCAGATTGAGACCTAATGTATATTGTCAAAGAATAAGACTGAACTACATAATTACATAAATGAGAAAATTACATATAACTCCTGCTACATATATACATTGACTCAAAAAAATGAATTTAGCAGAGAAGTAAAAAATGTATTTGTCAACATCAAGTTATTTATCATCTATACGGTTGGTAGAAAAGAATTGACCAGTGTAAAAATTAATGGAGAGCAAAAAACAAAAAGTGATCAAGTTATGTTCATGGACTTTTAGGGCCAGGTTGGTCCCTTAAGATCCTTCAAAATAAAAAGAAAAACCACCGAGCTGCGGCCGGCTCGACAAATGCACTGGTCTAGCTCCTATTGTGACCTGTCATTTTTTTTCTATCATTTAATTGATAAATATATCTAAAAGACACAATTAACCAAGTTTAAGTACCTAACAAAATCAAAATTTGATTTTAAAAACCTAAATGGTATTTCCTTGAGTCCAAAAAGCGTGTTGGCCAAACTTTTCTAGATTAACCAAAAGAAAATCACACAAGTATATTTTTCATAAAAAATAATTTTATAATATTATAATTTTATATATTGTTAGTAAGACATTATATTAAAAATAATGATTAAAGTTATATCTTATATACAGTAAAAAATGGCACTTTTTTAGACTATAGAGAGTATACCTGGACAACTTTAAGAACTTGAATATTTCGTTCAGTGAGAAAGATTGTCAAAGTTTGATTATTATTTTTTAATTTTATACTAAGTATATTGGTAAAATTTTATAAAATTATAATACTATAAATTAGTTTTAAAATATATATATATATATGATAGTATAATTTTTTATAGTTAATATGATATTTATAAATATATTAATGATCAAAATTATCTTTATTTAAAAAATAATTTTTTTAGCATAAGGAGTATAATTTACTCCAATAAAAACACCCAAGCCAACAAGAATCTTTCCAAACCATGAATAGGCCCATGAAGTACAGATGGGCAGCCCGATAAGTTGCGGAACATGGTAGTGGATCGTGCCGGCCTGATCCTCCGTTGCGGATCGCGTCAGACCGTTAAACTGAGTTCATTGAGCGGTACGGCACGACACACGAGGACTCAATGACGTCGATCGTGTCTGAGCTGGCCCGGCACGGTAGGATCTACTGCTCTTTGGCGCCTATACTAGACATTTGTTTCTCATGTATGCGCAGGTAGAACTGGCAATTGCTGTAGCTTCACCAGCTTTGAGCCATTTTCGCAAAGCGTCGAAACTGAAAAATGGAAGTTGATTCGCAGCATGGAAGAATGTTCCACTATCCAATGCAAAGTTTATTAAACATAGGAGGAAAATACAAAATAGAGATGAGCCTGCAAACACATTCATCAACATCAAGACTTGCTGCTGTTTCAAGAACAAATCATGGATTGATGCACATAACTCTTTCCTGTATCTTATTAGTGGGGGAATGTACATTTCTGATGTAAGTAGGTAAAAGGTGATTGAAGAACTGTTCAGTGTTACTAGACCATTTGCTTCAAACTCTTGGTGACTTGTGAGTGCTATCGCCTTAGAAGCACTGGCATGCCAAATTATTTTTTTCTTTTTATTTTCTAAATTCAAATTTCTTTTTTAAATTTATTATTTTTTTGTTTTTCCATGTCGTGGCTAGACTGACCCGACTCATTAACTGGACACATGGACTGCTGAGCTGTGTTGTGCCTACTCGGTGCACTAATGGGATGGCCTGATCCGACACTCTTGGCCTACCGTGTCGGCACAACACAACCCGTTTGACAGCACTACTCTCCCATCTCCATATTCACTATATCAAAAGAACAACCAACAGGAGAGCGACACTTGTCACAAGATCGCCTCAGTGACAGGTTGATCTAAAAGAAACTTTGAAGATATCTTACTCTGAGTACTGGAGTGGCATTCGATATGCCATAGCCATTGCAGATCTGGTACTCCCCAAATAGCTGTGAGGGAATCGTTATCGTGAACACTGAAGGATCCTCATCGCTCCAACTCGTGCTTTTGTCATAATCCGCCGTCACTGAATTAGGTGTCTTCACCTACCATCAGTCAAAAATATTTAAAGTCTATTTGACCTAACTTCAGATTGAAATCAGATGAAGGAATCAATCAAAAATTTTTTTAAAAAGTTGCCCTCCTCATTTTTCATGGCGGTCAACTCAGAGCGTCCATTTTTATCTGACAACTTGGGCACACAAACAGCAATAACTGTTCTGTAGTAGATCCAAATCATTTTGTAAATGTGATATTTTGGAGTTTGACCTAACCAATAAAATATGTAGCCTACCCTGTCCATCAGGGCATGGATACATCACTGTTGATAGGAAGTTTCAATTACAGGACAATGACATTCATGTACCTAAATTTGACCAGACTTCCACTAAACTCTACACTTGGAAATAAAAAAAATCAAAGGTTACAGCTGCTGTAGCATGGGCAAAATGATCTTATTTTATCAATAGTTTAAATTTTTAGGTAAATTCATCATTTTATGAAAAATAAAACTAAATAAGATTTCAAATTAGGGGCTCCAAGATAAGACATGGTGGGAAGTTGGAAATGATCTTAGGGGTGGACTAGATCTCCATCAATTTGAGTTGTTAACAATTTAAAATTTTAGATAAATTTACCAGTACGTAAAACTCAATAAGGAATTAACGGATACTTTCCAAGCCCCAACATGTCAGTGCACTACCTTCTTTGAGCTTACCTGCAAGAAGTACCCGTTTGGCGCCCTAACCCGGACCCTCCTCCGGTCGCTGTCGTCGAGAACTATCTGGAACGTCTCCGACGGCCCCGGCGTCACCGCCGTTGCGACGACCGTGCCGTCGTCCCCGACGCCGACGAACTGGTTACCAAACACCCTAAAGTTGAACGTCGTCTCATTGATCCTCCACAACTAGTTCAAAGAAACCAACAAAACCACAATCAGATCAAGAATTACAAAGAGCTGAGACTTCGACTTCCTGCCAACCTTGAAAGTCTCCCAGCCAGAGGCCGCCGTCCGGTTAGCAACGACAACCGCGCCGCCGCCCCCCTCGGCGCTGAGGTACGTGCCCTGCGTCACCGACTTGAACTGCAGCTGTGTGCCATCCTGTGATCCAAGAAACGAAGAAATAGAGCATATATGACATGGAGAAGGAAGGCAACATATGTCTTCCCGTTTACACACACACACACACACACACACACACACACACACACACACTTACTTAGTACTAATTGACGCTGACATTTACAATATTTGATTGAGATAGCGTATTATGGTATTAAGATATCTATATATATGTGTGTGTGTCCGGTATTATTCTCCAGAAATTACCTATATATCGAAGAGAGACTATATTACCCGCCTTGTTGTGGCGAATTCCTCTACAAATGTATAATGGTTACTTACCAGGAGATCTTTGTTGGGTATGCCATCAAAGAGGGAAGGCAGAATCCATCCCTCTGTGACAAGCCATCCTCCAAGGCTCACTGACCTAATTGGCAATGGAGAGGAAGGAGCGGAATTCTTGGAGGTGTTAATTGGATCCCTCGTGGCATGCGAGAGAGAGAAGAGGCCCGAACACAAGACAAGAACTGACAGGCATTTGGAGAGACTAATATTGTGGCAGCTCATTGTTATGCTTATCTTGTTTGTGTTGTAGAGCAAGGTGGTTAATATTTGTAGGTGTTTGGGGAAGCACGTCATATCTGTTATCAGTCTAATGTTGTCTTTTTCTTTGATATGTGAATTGTGATATTTGATATAAATCATAAAGATTCACATAGGGAAAAGAATATGAAAAGAAAAGGAATAAGCAAGCTTGGGCAGTCTTGGGAGGACAATAACTTTGGTGTTGGACTTACCTATATATATAGGATTAGTAAGGTGTGTTGATCTTTAGCACTCTTTTTGTTCCTAAATAAATAATCTGTAGCAGATGATCAATTCATAGTGTCAATTTTTATCGAATGACCTGCATGTATTTGTATTTTATTTTGTACTGCAGAGCCAGGTCCACCAGTTATGGCTTTCACCAACTATTTAGGGACCGATAGAGCACTAATTAGGGCGTCGGTGACGGAAAGCTCGGGGCCGAAGGTTGACGTTGGTCAGAGATGGCTGCTTGCTCTCTCTTTCAGTCTGCACTTAGTGAGAAATTTGATTAATTAAGTAGTTGCATTTCCGGACTCAACTCGACTAATTTTAAATGGAGAAATCAGGACTTTGGAATTCCCAGGGGTGAAATTAATAAGTTCCAATTTTTTTTTTTTTTAAAAAACAAGGTTTGGAATTTACATTCTTAAGGGGGAAGAGCACCAGTACTCCCAACACCCGCCTTCGATCGTCTCTCACCAGCTAGCCTTCATGAACCCCAACCATCCGCTATGCTACCCCTCCTATTGAAATGCTTTATTTTATTTTATTTTTTTTGAGAATTTGACATAGACAATAAAGACTAGTTATCTATCTTCGGAGAACCCCTAAATCCAACTCACCAAGTATGGATCAAACTTGTAATATTTCACATAACCGTAAACTATATTAATCACTTGAGTAATCACAAGATTCACTTCTCCTAGAATATTTAATTTATCCTGAACTGCATAGATCTCAAAATAGATAAAAGGGTGGGAAATGGCTGCCATTTGTTTTAAAAACAAGTGCTCCTATATTTTGTTGAGCAATACATTTCTCTTTATTAACACACCTTTTCTTTGATATTTTGATATTGACCAAATCTCTTAATGACTCCAACTAATTATTGCACTGTAGCTTGGTTTTAATTACCTCAAATGACCTAACCAGTGATCAGAAAACATCTAGCATTGTACATAATCCGAGATTTAGTGTGTGGAGGGACATGCAACCATGCTAACATCGTACATGTACCAAGGGAAATAAGGTACAAGTCGTATGCGCATGTGATTATGAGATCTTCACAGACTGTCTCTCTCTCTCTCTCATGCGATTATGAGATCTTCACACACACACACACTCTCTCTCTCTCTCTCTATATATATATATATGTCATATATGTCTCTTTTATTCTTTTTTATTTGTCATTTTAACTCTCAATATACTCTTTTTGTTTTTTTACTTGTTTCAACTCTCTATGTAGTTTTTAAAAAGTGATTAAGATTTTAATTTTATCTGTTTGTGATTATTGTGACAGATAAATTATTTGCATCTATATAATAAATGATTAAGTAGAATAATTATTATCATGACACTTAAAGAAAATATGATCAAATGTTACCTCAAAAATATAGAATAATATTTTATATACAAATTTTCTTCTAAAATAGCATGTAAAACAGATCAACTAAATCCTTAAACTTTGGTATATCTCTGAAGTTGCTTAATTTTGTCTCTTAGACCTTCTCCAACAGCGAAACCTAAAATCGGATCTCTATATCTCTATATACATATCTCTATATTGTAACCTACTCCAACAGCAATCTCCAAATCGGATCTGTAATCCTCAAAAATAACCGTTCGGACGACTGTTGGCGCGTGGGAGAGGAGTTGCAGGCGTGCTTCATCACAGGCGGCGCGGGGGTCTGTGGCGCGGGGGGCGGCGACGGGAGGCGGCCACGTCGGGGCCCAGTAGTGCGGGGGAGCACAAGCGCTGGGGAGTGGCGGCCACCGGTGGCGGCGGCGTGGGGGAGCGGCAACGGGGGGGGAGCGGGGGCGCGTGGTAGCGGCGGCGTGGGGGCCCAACAGCGTGGGGGAGCGCAGCGCTGGGGAGGAGCGGTGTAGGGGACCGGCAGCGTGGAGGAGCGGGGGCGCAGGGAGCGGGGACGGGTGGCGGGGGTGCGGGGAGCGGGGGCGTGGGGAGCGGGGACCGGCGGCGTGGGGGCGCGGGGTGTCGCCCGGTTGGGGGGTTGGCGGCCACGGGTGGCGGCGGCGCGAAATTACCAGTGGCGCGGGGGAACGCCGGTGTAGGGTGGTGGCCGCTCGGGGGGCCGGCGGTGCGGGGACCGGTGTGGCGGGGTAGCGGCGGCGTCGAGGACGCCGCACCAGAGCCAGGCCCCCTACGAGGATGCCGGCCGGTCCACGCCGACGACCGACGAGGACGCCCCCGCTACAAGAAAATGACGCCCCTACTACAAGACCGATGAGGACGACCGACGAGGACGCCCCTCCGCTATCAACAGTTCGCCGGCCTACCGATACCGACGAGGACGCCGCAACAATCCTCCGGCCGGTCCACGCCGCCGACGAGGACGCTGCACCGGAGCCAGGCCTTCCATGGGCGACGTCGCCTCTCCAAGAAGCAAACTCCCGCGCGAACCGTCGACAGTTGGGGGCGGACACGACTGGGAAGAAGATAGCAACTGGAGAGGATGTCGAAATCTCGACATCCTCTCTCCGATCTGCATCGTGGTAGCGCCGGATCCGTCTGCTGTTGGAGCCATGGCGGTAACCCAAATCGCGGAGAAAACCCAAAAAAACCGGATGAAGAGTATTTTGAGGAGTCTGTTGCAGTAGGTCTTAATTCAATCAGTGGTTTAAGTGAGAAAAGTGATATAATATGCCACAATGTGCTCTCTAAACTTCCAAAATTATTCTATTTAGTTCTCCAAACTTGTTTAATTATATGATTTAGATCACCGTCACACCATTTTTTTTTTTTGCATCACTTCACTGATGGATGAACCTAAGTGGCTTGATTATGCAAAGTTTAGAGACCTCTCATGTTGAAATTAAAGTTAAAGGACTTAAATGATACAAGGCAAACAAACTTGACGGCCAATGGTGCAATTTAGGCCCTGTTTGGAAACAAAATTTTTTTTGGAGTTTTTGTTCAATACTATGGTTTTGAACAAAACTGTGATATTGAAAACCAAGATTCTATTTAATTACAAAGTTTTTTATGATTTTTGAAACTATGGTTTCTTCAAAATCATGATTTTTTTTAGTTTTGCTAACTTGGCTCCAGTACAAAGTTTTGGAAAACACTTTGACCAAAATCTCTCTCTCTTGTACTCTCTTTCTGTTATTATCCAAAATTCAACTTTTCAAATTCATCAGTGTTGAAGTTGAAGTTGCAGTTGAGGTTTAGTGTTAAAGCTGAAGTTGAATTTGAAAAGTTACAATTTTTTAGACATGAAACAAAATTTGAAATTGCAGCTTCAGTGTTGAACTGTGAATTTGAAAAATTTGAAGTAGTAAGGAATTGGATTCTGAACTTCTAATGCTTCATGTATTAGGAATTTGAAAAGTTTGATATCCAAACATCCATAGAAATTATCCAACAGCTAGTTTTTTTAAACTCATAACAACTAGTTCATTTAAACATCAAACTGAAAACTTTGAAAAAAACTGTGTATCCAAACACCTTAAAAAACTGTAGTTTTCTCAAAAACTGTGGTTTTGAAATACTACAGAATACTGTAGTTTTAATTGCATTACAATTTCAAAATCATAGTTTTCAAATACTATGGTTTTCAAATGCTGTGTTTTCAAATGGGGCCTTAGGGTGCGTTTGGGAGTGTTGTGGATCTTAAAAAAAAAAGTTTTCATACTATTTTGTCTAATCTATCATTTTGGGAGATTTTTTTATCTGTGTTTGTTACAAAACAATGGAAAACAATAGCAATTTTGTGTAAGTAGATCTGGACATGCTTTTCCTGACCACAGTGGAACTAACAGCAAAATTTTCAATTTGAACTACCTTTAGTACACTAGACTACTGTCAAAACACGATGAACTAACAATATAATATTGATTTTATCAAACTGGTAGATTTTTATTTGTAGTAATTTTTCAAAATCAATTTTTTAAAAATAATTTATTACGGCTTTGCTCTACTGGAAAAAAAAATGCATGCATGCATGCGTGGTCCTCTTGAGGCTACCGGCGTGTAGTACTTGACCTGAGCGTTGGGTACAAGTTTTAAGGACCACGTTCTTTGCACGGTTTAGATGATGATTGATCATCCCGTGATCAGGAAAATCTTGTCACTTACGGATTCAAGGTTAGTGGCATGTCACACTCGCTATTGCACGACAGAATTTTTTTTTGTGTATATGTATAACAGTATAAGGTGTATGTACTATATAAGCAGAGCGTCTTCGACGTATGTGCCTCGAGTGTGTGCTTTTTGTTGATTCCAATCGGTGAGAGAGAAAGCACCATGCTTAAATTGGACTCTTTCCCCTACCACACAAAAACAATCATCTAAAAATCAGAGATGGAATGTTGGCCGAAGGTATTAAGTGTGTATTTGGTTGTTTGAATCAATTATCTATTATTGGAGAAAAAAGATGTAATGAATGATATATCATGAATTGGTCTTTAGTATAGTGGCTCGCATATGAGTTTCATCAATTGCTCTAATACAGTTCTAAGGTGTAAACATATATTGACATAAATAACAAAATAATTGTTGTTAAAACCTATAAATATGGGAAGACAAGTGCAAAAATTACCTCAAACTATGGAAACCACCTGCGGCTGCCTCTAATTTGATTGGGGTTTTCAAAGATGGTGGCTTAATAAGATCATTGCATAGCTCGCTTATTGCATGTAGCACTAACTTGAAATATCGACTAATAGTTTCACCCGAACATTTAAAGTTTTTGCTAACCGCACGGTTCCTCTCGTTGTGCCCAACGGTGTAAAGGAATATAACAACTTGCTCTTCAACACAACAATTTAAGGTGTCACAAAGCAAATCTCTTTGTCTCAAAAGATCACACAAGTGAAAGAAAGGTCTTTCTTGAGTCTAATCATTTTTTGGCAACTAATATCATCTTTATGATAAACGTCGTCTAGATATGTATTTCTCTACATATTCCTAACACATATTAGTGCATAAGTCACCTTTGACCTTTTTTTCTTAAACTTAGAGTAAGCATGTAGGAAAACTAATACTCCAGCTTGGTAGGTAGCAGCTCTAATGAGCAACATCCTTCTTTTCTCCTTGGATCCATCAGTAATGCATGGTTGACAAATATAGGGCACGTGCTTACATCAAACATTTCAAGTTATAAATTCAATCATAAAACCAAGTGGAGAGATTCAGGTTAACATGTTAGACAGCATAAATCCTCCCCAAAAATCAATCTCAGTATAAATTAAGACATTATGTACAGAGATAACATTCAGAACCAACAAATAAGACATGTAATTGAAAAGAATAAAAATTTCATACATGTAGCATGCACGAGATAGGAAAACAAATTATAGGAAATAAACAAAATATAGAAATATAGACAGGCAGTTCAAAATGGAAGATATAGGCACAATTTTACACATCATTGATTATTTGAGGAAAGGATTTAGATCTATAATACAAACATGCAAATACTAAAAACAATTACGAGCGATGGAAAGTGAAATCAGCAAAGATTACTCACATCAAACATATGAAATCAAACAAAAAATTTTTACATAATGTCACGTAAACATAATACCAAGTAAGAAGGTAAAATCATTGGAAAGAAAGGGGTACATCTGCTATGATTCATCACAAATAACAACCATTCAAAGAAAATCGTGGAGAAAGGAGTAGATTTATACTGATAAATGCAAGAGTAAGGAGCGAAAAGGGGGATGAGAGATTAAAAGTGAAATCAACAAGTATTACTCACATAAAACATATGAAATCAACACATAAATAAGTAAAGAATGTCATGTAAACATAATATCAAGCATGAAGGCATAATCATCGGAAAGAAAGGGGTACATATGCTATGATTCACCACAAATAACAACCATTCGAAGAAAATCATGGATAAAGGAATAGATCTATATTGATTAATTCAAGAGGAAGGGGTGAAATGGGATGAGAGATTAAAAGTGAAATCCACAATTATTACTCACATAAAACATATGAAATCAACACATAAATAAGTAAAGAATGTCATGTGAACATTGTTGAATCTAGACCTTGTTTAGAGTTTTGATGATTAATGACGAGCGAAAAACACATAACTAATACGATTTGTGTTTTGATTTTCTAAATTTAATGGTCGTACTATTAAGAGGGGTTTAGCTCTAGTAACTTGATCTATCTAAAGTCTTGAATCTCAAATGCATATTCATATAGTCTAGAAACTAGTTAGAGCAAAGTGCAAAATTTAAGGTTGAAAGCCTGTTTCAGTTTGTATTGGCCGGACAAAGTCTACCTCTAGTAGACAATTTCCAGCCAATACAAATTAAGCCCTAAATTTGCACTAGTGTCACCAGAGACATTTAAATTCGTCCAGGTGTAACTTGTCTGATATGGCCGAACAAAGTCCAATGTGATCAGACAATGTCCGGCCAATACAAAAACTGGTGGCATAAGTTTCAAACAAAATATGCTATAAGAGGATGTCTTCTATGAAGGAAAATTATAATGGGAAAGTTCCCTTCTTCAAGAGTGAAAATTATTGCTATTGAAAAATTAGGATGGCGGTTTATTTAGAGTCAATTAGCTTAGACGCTTGGAGAGTTACTAGAGGTGGTTTTAGAGCCCCTCTTCATATGGAAAACCTCACACCTTTGGAAACAAAAAATCTCCAAGTCAATGCTCAAACTAAAAATGCAATTTTCAATGGTTTAGACATAAATGAGCTTAATAGAAGCAATCTTGATACCTCTCATGAAATGTGGAAAACTCTAGAAGTCATTCATGAAGGAACATCAAAAGTTAAGGAAGCTAGACTCATCAAGTTGAATAGAGAATACAATTTATTTGTCATGCTTGATAATGAAAATGTGAGTGATATGTTCACTCAACTTAAATTTTTGATCATGATCTCAAAGGCTTAGGTACCAAGTTCGAAAACATTGACGTTGTGCGCAAAATGCTTATGGTGCTGCCATCAAGTTTCGATACTATTGTGACCATACTTATCAATGGAAATATTTCCTCCACAACCCCCACCGAGTTTTTAGGTACTCTTATCACTCAAGAGATGCAAAAGGTGGATAGAAAAGAAGTTGCTGAAGCCTCCAGCTGAAAGAAAAATAATTTGGCATTTAAGGCCAAGGCTGAAGAGATCAAAGAAGAAAGTGAAAACTTGGATGAAGGATCCGATGGTGATTTGGCTCTTCTTTTGAGGAAGACTCAAAAACTTCTCAACAAGATTAATAACAAGGGTTTCAACTTTGAGAAAAGGAAAAGACCACACAAGAAGATGTCATTCAAGAATATCACTTGCTATAAGTGTCATGAGAAGGGGTACTTTGCTTCAAGGTGTCCAAACAAGAGAAGCGAAAATCAAAGATTGCAAGAAAAGAAGGACGACGTGAAAGGATCAAGAGGCAAGAAAATGCTTTTTAAGAAGATTTACAACTAGAAAGGAAAGGGTGAAGCGTGCATTGGAGAATGGTACATCGGAATTAGAAGAATCCGACTCCAATGATGATGCACAATCCAACTCCAAGAAAATGGCGGGAGTTGCAATCGGAGAATCCATGTCGTCTCTCTTTGTCTTATGGTAAGTGATGATGCCAAAGTATCGGATTTTGAATTTTATTATGATGAGTTTATTAAAATGGTTATGGAACTGAATGAAACTCTTGGCAAAGTGACAAAAGAAAACAAGATGCTTAAGAAGGAGTATTCCTCTCTTAGCAACTTGTATGTCGAATTGAAGGATTCGCATGAGGCATTGCTTGTCAAGGACTTCGTTAGTCCTAAACAAATGATAGATGTAGGGACTACTTGTGATATTCTAGAAAATCCATCTTGTGTCAATTCTCATTCTATATCAACTACTTGTGATGAGTGACGAGAATTATTAGCCGAGCTAGTTATTTATCTGTTGAATGTATCATATTTAAGACATTTTGAATATGATATGTGAATCTGTGCACTAGCAACCACTATGGTCGCAGAAGCAGCTTCCTGTGAGCCAGAAGGTCACAGGTGCAGCACCAACCTATGGTCGCAAAACATGCGCGACCATAAGGTCGCAAGGGTAATTGAGTTTTCCAATTACAGTTCCAGGGTAACTCTCTTTCTTGCCAGTGAAGACAACCGTCGAGAAGTTATGATGTGCAGTTGTCTAAAACTGCATAATAGCAACCGGCAAGGAGTAGCAACCATCCAACTTTCTGGAACTGCTTCATGTTGGCACCCTTTCGATCAATATAAAAGACGATGAAGAAGGGTAAGGGAGAGAGGATGAGAACAAGAAAACAGACACGACTTGTACAACTCGAGCAATAGATAATAGGCAGAAGCATTGAGGGAGATTGTTAATCTCCCTCAATCTCTCCTTCCCTGTAATCATTCTTATACATAGTGAAAACATCACATGATTTAGGGTTATTACTCAATCCTTTGAGGGCTCGAATCTGTATAAACTCTGTGTGTCTTCAGTTCATACTTACCTTAACTTACCTAGTAAACGTCTTGAAGGGTCTCCATTTCGTACTTACAAATTTGCATAAGTTCGACTAAGGACTCGAGTCCCAATCGTCGACAATGAGTTGATAATAAATGACAAAAATGTTGAATTACCTGTTACTAGTGATCTATCTCATGTTGTGCAAGAGAACTTAGAGCTTAAAAAACAAGTTGAAAAATTAAACAAAGGACTAGCAAAATGTTTTAAAGGTAAAGAAACTCTTGATCGTCTTCTTAGTGAGCTAAAATGTTCTTTTAGAAAAGAAGGTTTAGACTATGAACCTCATAAAACAAAGAAAATAACAACTAAAACTATATTTGTTAAGGCTAGCAATAAATTTTATCACAAATGCCATGATGTAGGACACTTACCTGATTCTTGTCCATTAGCTACTACAATAAAGAACAATGTATATCACACTCACTACATGCTTAAGCAAAGTAAAAATGGGCGAGTCGTGGCATAATTTATATGTGCACCATTCTTAAATGAACATAAAAAAAAAATTTGGGTGCCTAATTCTCTTGTCACTAACTTCCAAGGACCCAAATAAGTTTGGGTACCTAAATGTGCCTAATATATTTGTTGTAGGTGAACTACAAAACCAGTGGAAGACATTGGGTACTTGATAGTAGATGTACACAACACATGACCGGTGATGGAAATAGTTCACCTCTTTTGAACATGGAAGTAATGAAGTGGACAAAATAACATTTGGTGATAATAGAAAAGGAAAGATTATTGAACTAGGTAAAGTTGCAATCACTAATAACCTTTCCATTTCAAATGTGTTACTGGTTAAATCCTTAAATTTCAATTTCCTTTCAGTTGCGAAAATTTGTGATTTAGGTCTTCGTTTCATATTTAAACCAACTGAAATTGTTTGAAAGTATAAAAGACAAATCTCTAGTTGTTAAAGGTTCTCGTTATGGAGATTTGTATTTTGTTGATATCAATTTAAAAAATTCTTGCATTTCAACTTGCTTAGTAGCTAAAATATCTTTAGGATAGTTTTGGCACTGAAGATTAGCTCATGTTGGAATGCATCAATTAAACAAGTTTTTGAAAAAGGACTTAGTTTTGAGAATGAAGGATGTGATATTTGAAAAGAGTAAGCTTTGTAGTGCTTGTCAAGTTGGAAAACAAGTTGCAAGCACCCATTTGACTAAAAATGTTTTATCCACATCTAGACATCTTGAATTATTGCATATGGATTTATTCAGCTCATCCGAATATCAAAACATCGATGGAAGTAGCTATTGCTATGTTATTGTCGATGACTTCTCTAGATTGACTTGGGTAATCTTCTTGGCACACAAGTCGGAAACTCCAATGTGTTATAAAAGGTTTGCAAAAAGAGCCGAAAATGAATTTGAGTTCTCTATTAAGAAAATTTGTAGTGATCATTATGGAGAATTTCAAATTATGATTTTATTGATTTTTGCGATGAATCTGGAATCAAACATGAATTCTCCATGCCCTACACTCCTAAACAAAATTGTGTTATAGAATGGAAGAATCAAACATTGATTGAAATGGCTAGAACAATACTCGATGTCGACGATTGGAACCAGGATTCCTAGTCAAACTTACACGAATTTAGTTTGTTTAGTAGGGAGACAATCTAGACAATCACCAAAGAAATCACTGTATGTATGGATCTAATGAAACAGATATTTGTACATGTTCGAGCCCTCAGAGTTTGAGTAATGACCCTACTCATATTGGTTTTTCACAATGAGTATAATGAATTACAAAGAGAAATATATTGACTAATTCTCCATTTGCTCCCCCTTCTTCTCTCCTAAAAATCCTTTTTATACTTGTCGAAAGGACGTCAGTTGTTTCATCGAAGAGATGCCTGGTGACCATCAACAACTGCTGCATAGCGGTTGCCACTAGTTATTGTCGGTTGCAATTTGCCAGTTCATAACGTGCGGTTATAGAAACTGCACATTTATTCTTATCTTCTTGACGGTTATCTTGTGAGTGGAGAGGGACTTATGATTATTTCGGGAACAATCATAAGGATCAAGGAATGGTTATTGTGGATAGTAACTTAACCATATGATTTACAGATCATTGTATAAGTCTCCAAATAGTATGGTCGTGTATTTTCTGCGATCATGTATTGGTACCTGGCTTTGTCTCTATGACATGGGATGGTCGTAGGAAAATGTCTCCGTGACCATAATGCATGAAAGTAATATAATATGAGACCATAGACTCTGCGACAATAAGCATTAAGACTATAGATTTCCGTAGCTACTAAAATTACGGGAATTAAGCATCCTTGATGGGTTATGTCCAGAATATCTTTGGATCATCCTATTATTTCTTTCCTTGGTTTTTACGACTATGGAAAGGTAATGACATGTAGTTTGAACCTCTTTCTATAGTTTTTTGCGACCATTGAAAGGTTTGTGCAACCATGGAGCGATATGTGCGACCATGAAAAGACATGGACAATTTAACTCAAGTAATAATCTTCGTCACTCGATGAGTACAAGATGCCCACTCATTTTTGTGCCGAGGCTGTTAATACGGCTTGCTATGCCATCAATCGTCTCTATACTCATCATATTTTAAATAAACTCCTTATGAGCTTATTATTGGGAGAAAACCAAACATTTCTTACTTCCGAGTCTACGGTTGTAAATGTTATATCCTTAAGAAGCGCATGCATCTTGAAAAATTTCAAAGACGTGTTGATGAGGGTTTTCTAGCTGGCTATATCTACTATTAAAGCTTATCAGGGTTTCGACACAATAAACAAATGCATTGAAGAATCTTGCAATATTGAATTTGATAAATTTAACGGCTCTCAAGGAGAGTATGAGGATCTTGATGATGTAGGCAACGATGAATTAAGGGAAGTCATGAAAAACATGACTATTGGTGACATCAAGCCCAAGGATGAAGAACCAAAGTCATCGATCAAGGCAATGGGCCCTCTTCTATGACTTCAGAAAATGCCACTCAAGAAGACCTTGAACCGGAGACTAAAGAAGATAAAGATTAAGCATCGCAAAATTCAAGACTTCATCAAAACCATCACCAAAGATCACCCCGTAAATCAAATATTGGATGATGCTAGTAAGGGTGATGAGGACATCACTTCTTCGGATACACGCACCAACCATAATCCTCCGCTTGTTACACAAGGACCAATAATGCGCAGCAAAGCCCGATTGTTGCATTGCCAGTGAACTCGTTCCTACATTTATATATATATGGTTTTGAGAATGGTTTACTACCTAATAGTGATAATATTGTGCTTAGAAACCATGGAGAGGACTAGCAAGGACGTAAGGACCAGCAAGGAGCCCAAGTCGAGTTGGAATCCAGGATGGATTCGAGTTGGAGTCCGGTTCGGCCATCCAGGAGCAGCCTGCCTTCAAACGACTATAACTCCCTCATACGAAGTCCGATTGGGATGTTCTTATAGTCCACGGAGAAGCCCACGATGAGATCTTTCCAATGGATCTAGGCCCACATCCAAATTCCTTTTGGATCGCCGGAAATTGACAAAACAAGTTTCGACCAGATTCTGATTGGGCCTAGTCGGTGCTGCGTCACCTTTTTTGGTTGGGTCAAGGCCCATGTATCGAGTTAGAGTCCGAGTAGGGAAAGAGTCCATGTCAGTTTCAGGTTTCCTTACCTGGCCACCGACATCTTTTACCTCCTCTATATAATCTGGCCGAACTATTAGGGTTCCGCGGGTTTTGTTTAGTCATAGTCTTTCTTTCGTGAAGCTATTGAGATATTCTTCTTGGTCGGCTAGATCAACATCAATATCTGTATTCGGAACCCCAACTCATTTTCGTGATTCAATCTATATTTGCAATTTCAGATTGCTTGTTTATCTTGTTCTTGCTTGTTCTTCGATTGCTTGCAGGGATAGATCTTCGTGATCAGGTTGATCGTGTTTCTAGTTCGGTCGATAACAATCCGAAGTTGGTTCAGCGATTTCCAGGGTGTATCAGTCGTGTACGGTTGGTAGCCGGATCGTGAGAGTCGTCTTCACAAATTGATAGTTGTTGTTCTCATCGAAAGATCGGATCGCCTGCGTCACATCATTTGGTATCAGAGCACGGTTGATCGGTGAGAATATCCTACATTTTTTTTCTTGAGTGCTGTCTTATACCGAAAAGTCCTAAAAAAAATTAGGGTTAGATCATCCTTGTCCAAACCAATTTGCGCGTGCAATATCTTTTTGGTTTTTGTTTGGTTGAATCTTTGCTGCATCGTCGTGTCGACTTGCTGGTCTTAGCGTGTAACCTTTAGAGTTTCGAGTTGAGATCACGCCTTCGCTTCGCCGCTACAGCACCTGGCCACCCACCGCTGCATCCATCTACCTTGCATCTGTGTGTGCCAGTAAAGAAAGGGGAATCTGATTCCTAGTGGTTTCGGATTGGTAAGAGGAAGGTAGTCAATCTCGTATCTGTCTCGAGAAACCGGTCACCGATTTCTTGTCGGTTTCAAAAAAAGAAAAAGGGTTGTTGACTCGGAAAAAAATATATATATAAAAAAAGAAAATAATCAAAATAAAAAAAATCCGAGAAAGATCAAATTTTGCAATTGTGACCGAAGTGTTGAGAGAGAGAGAGAGAGAGAGAGAGAGAGAGAGAGAGAGAGAGAGAGAGAGAGAGATTGTGCCATATCGTCGCCACAGCCTCTCAACAACCATTTGTGAACTTTGCTAACTTGTTGCTGCCGACGTAAAAAAAAAGAAAAATTTGAGCTTTTTACCTTTGTGCCCTCACTCGCGTCTCTAGTTTGGTTTAGCCTAGGCCAGTATACTAGTGACTAGTACTTTGAGCAACTTTTCAACTTTGCATTCTCTGAATTGATCATTGCTAACCTTTGCTACATACTTGAGCCTGTCCAAGCTATACTTTCTACCGACGTACAGGTACCGATCTCTTGCAATCGCTTAACCAATCTTTGGAGCGTTTGAGACTGTCACTAGCAGCCGATCACCACCTGCTGCTTGGTAAGAATCGGTAAGAGCTTGATAAGAAGCTTGACTGTGAGAGAGTTTGGGCCACCTACACCTAGTAGTTGATAGGGATATATCACTGTGATTTTGTTTCCTTGGTTGCTACTAACCATGTCAGGTCCGGGTCATCAAAGCAAGGAGGACGACGGCCCACTTACACCTAGTATGAAGGCATCATATAACACTTCAACCGCTTGCTGAATACGTATACTGAGCATATCGAAGGGATTCTAGACCGCAATAACGAAGCGCTTGCTGCACTCGCCACTCGAGTGGAGCAAATTGGAGCAGAAAGAAGCACCAGTTGCTCCAGTTGCTGCCCCTATTGCTGCTACTGCCAATAATGTACCTCGACGCCAAGCATGGGATGATGAGGTTGAAGATGATTTCAATGCTGAAGGAAATCAATATGCTGCTGATACGGAGTCCAATGGAGGATTCAATATCAACAATGATCGTGACTATTGGCGTCTTTGTTTCAATTGCAACGGTATGAGAAGAATTCCACCACGGGAGGTACGTGGTCATGATGACTCATTCAGTAAGCTTAAATTGACTATACTTTCATTCACTGGAAAATATGACCCTGATGCCTATCTCATTTGGGAATTAGCTATAGAACAATAATTTGCTTGCTTTGAAGTTTCTGAAGATAAGAAAATTAGGGCTGCTACTAGCGAGTTTACTGAATTTGCATCTGTTTGGTGGAGTGAATATTGTCGCAATAACCAGAACATACCTATAACTTGGAATGCTTTGAAGAGAGTCATAAGATAGATTTGTGCCTTCATATTATGCTCGTGATTTGCTGAATAAATTGCAACGTCTGAACCAAGGTAGTAATTCTGTAGAGGATTATTATCAAGAGCTGCAAACTAGTATATTACGTTGTGGTTTAGAAGAAACCGATGAAGCCAAAATGGCTAGATTTTTGGGAGGTTTAAATCGAGACATTCAGGACATTCTTGACTATAAAGAATACAGCTCTATCACTCGTTTGTTTCATCTTGCTTGTAAGGCAGAGAGAGAAGTACAGGGACGGAAGTTGAGGCTGAGAGGGAGTTTCAGAGGTACCCAACCGAAAGCTCCCTACAACACATCGAGCCGAGCACCTGCACTGAGTTTCTCCAGCAACAACCGACGTCCTAGTGCTTCCACAATACCTTCACGAGGGACCGAGACGAGTAAGAGTACAGTACAAGCCCCCGCACAAAGTTCATCATCGATTGCTTCTACCGGAAGAGTACGAGAAACACAATGCCACCGTTGTAATGGATTCGGTCATATCATGCGTGACTGCCCTAGCCAGCGAGCTCTACTCATAAAGGATGATGGTGAGTACACTTCAGCTAGTGATATCGAAGAAGAATATGCTATGCTTGCAATTGACCATGCAGGTGAAGGGCAACAAGCTGAACATGAACAATATGATGCTGAAATTAATGATCGATATTTGAGCATCATTGTGAAGCGTGTGCTTAGTGCACAAATGGAGCGTACTGAACAGAATCAATGTCACAACTTGTTTCAAACAAAGTTCATTGTCAAGGACCGATCATGCCGTACGATCATCGATGGAGGAAGTTGCAACAACTTAGCGAGCATGGACATGGTCGAGAAGCTTGGCTTGACCACGAATCAGCACCCTCGCCCTTACTACATTCAATGGTTCAACAACTGTGGTAAGCTGAAGGTAACTCGCATTGTGAGAGTACACTTTTCTATTGGTTTCTATCATGATTATGCTGATTGCGATGTCGTACCTATGCAAGCATTCTTTATTGTTAGGTAGACCGTGGCAATATGATAGAGATGTTTTGCATTATAGTAGAACTAATCAATATACTCTCATGTTTAAAAAAAAAGATCACTTTGCTATCCATGTCTCCTGAAGCAATTTTAAAGGATGAATTGGAGAGAGCCAATAGAAAAAAGGAGAATAACAAAGGTGAAAATCAGATCGTAGCTAAACCACTTGATCAACCGAAAAAGAACGAACCTAGTTCTAACCATGCTGAAATTAAGTTGAAAAGTTCTGTTTTGCTTGCTACCAAATCTGAAATAACTGAGATAGACCATAATGCATCTGATTGCTATGCTTTAGTTTGCAAAGAAGTTTTGTTTTCACTTGAGGACATGCCTTCTTCTTTGCCTCCTACTGTTGCTAACGTTTTGCAGGAGTTTGCTGATGTATTTCCGAAGGACGTACCACCGGGGCTGCCTCCAATTTGAGGGATTGAGCATTAAATCGATCTAATTCCAGGAGCCTCGTTGCCCAACCGTGCGCCGTATCGAACCAATCCACAAGAGACTGAAGAGATTCAGCGTCAAGTGCAAGACTTACTTGACAAAGGGTACATATGTGAAAGCCTTAGTCCATGTGCTGTTCCTGTTCTTTTGGTTCCAAAGAAATATGGATCATGGCATATGTGTGTTGATTGTAGAGCTATCAATAACATAACAATTCGATATCGTCATCCTATTCCTAGGTTAGATGATATGCTTGATGAATTGAGTGGCTCTGTTGTGTTCTCTAAAATTGATTTGCGTAGTGGATATCACCAAATTCGCATGAAATTAGGAGATGAATGGAAAACAGCGTTTAAAACTAAATTCGGATTATATGAGTGGTTAGTGATGCCTTTCGGTTTAACTAATGCACCAAGCACTTTCATGAGATTAATGAATGAGGTTTGCGTCCTTTCATCAACAAATTTGTGGTGGTATATTTTGATGACATTTTGATCTATAGCAAATCCTTGGATGAACATCTTGAACATTTACATGCTGGTTTTAAGGTTTTACGTGATGCACATTTGTTCGGTAAGCTTGAGAAGTGCACCTTTTACATCGATCGAGTTTCGTTTCTTGGTTATGTTGTTACTTCACAGGGCATTGAAGTTGATGAAGCCAAGATCGAAACTATTCAAAGTTGGCCAATTCCAACAACAGTCACCCAAGTGCGAAGCTTTCTTGAACTTGCTGGGTTCTATAGACGTTTTGTCAAGGATTTTAGTACCATTGCTGCACCGTTGCATGAGCTCACGAAGAAAGGAGTTCCGTTTGTTTGGGGTCATGCACAAGAACAATCATTCAACATCTTGAAAGAGAAGCTTACGAACGCACCATTGCTCCAACTTCCTGATTTTGGTAAGACTTTTGAACTTGAATGTGATGCTAATGGAATTGGACTTGGAGGTGTGTTAATTCAAGAAGGTAAATCTGTTGCTTATTTTAGTGAAAAGTTAAGTGAACCTAGTTTGAATTATTCAACTTATGATAAAGAATTATATGCTTTAGTTCGGACTTTGGAGACATGACAACATTACCTTTGGCCGAAAGAGTTTATTATCCATTCTGATCATGAATCTTTGAAGCATATTATAAGCCAAAGCAAATTGAATCGTAGACATGCAAAATGGGTAGAATTCATTGAATCTTTTCCTTATGTTATTAAACACAAGAAAGGGAAGGAGAATGTTATTGCTGATGCTTTGTCTAGACGTCACACTATGTTATCTCAACTTGACTTCAAGATTTTCGGATTAGAAACCATCAAACAGCAATATGCGCATGATGCTGATTTTAAAGATGTATTGCTAAATTGTAAAGAAGGAAGAAGCTGGAATAAATTTGTGATAAACGATGACTTTGTTTATCGAGCTAACAAGCTATGCATTCCTGCTAGCTCTGTTCGTCTTTTGTTGTTACAGGAGGCGCATGGAGGAGGTCTAATGGGACACTTTGGTATTAAGAAGACGGAAGACATCTTGGCCGTTCACTTCTATTGGCCAAAGATGAGGCGTGACGTCGAGCGCTACGTTGCACGCTGCACTACATGTCAAAAAGCTAAGTCACGACTTAATCCACATGGTTTATATATGCCTCTGCCTATTCCTAGCACACCTTGGGAGCACTACTACAGAATTCATCATCACAGTCGGGTCAAAATAGACATCACAGACGGTTCTTACCCGTCAGTGATATTCGAGTCAGTGATAATCACGCACTGTCACAGACGGTTTTTGATGTTTTCAACCGTCTGTGATATATCCATTCACAGACTGATATAAGGTCAGAACCGTCTGTGATAAGGTCAGAACCGTCTGTGATACTCATATTTCACAGACAGTTATAAGGTCAGAACCGTCTGTGATTGTCACACTATCACAGACGGTTCTGTTCTCAGAGCCGTCTGTGATATTTGAGTATACACAGACGGTTTTGACATCAGAACCATCTGTGATACTTTAGTATATACAGACGGTTTTAACATCAGAACCGTCTGTGATAGTATGAGTATCACAGACGGCTTTGACATCAGAACCGTCTGTGATACTCATACTATCACAGACGGTTTTAACATCAGAACCGTCTGTGATACTCATACTATCACAGACGGTTCTGTTCTTGACCGTCTGTGATATTTGAGTATACACAGACGGTTTTGACATCAGAACCATCTGTGATACTTGTACTATCACAGACGGGTGTGAGAACAGAACCGTCTGTGATACTTTAGTATATACAGACGGTTTTGACATCAGAACCGTCTGTGTTAGTATGAGTATCACAGACGGCTTTGATGTTATAACAGACTGTGATAGTCATAATTCATAGACGGCTTTGATCTCACAACCATCTGTGATACTCATATTATTACCGACGGCTTGGAGGTTAAACCAATCTGCGATATCAGCGACGGTGTTAATATTGAAACCGTCTGTGATAGTGTTATTATCTCAGAACCGTCTGTGATAGTCTGATATCACAGGCGGATCTGAGGTCAAAACCATCTGCGATGTGTTATTATCTGTGACTGTTATAATCTCAGACGGTTTGTAAGATCAAAACCGTCTGTGCATGCACAGACGGTTTTGATCTTACAAACCGTCTGAGATTATAACAGTCACAGATGTCCTCTGTACAAATTGCATTTTCATATATACAGTTCATGAATTTCATACATGCATAGTACTCAAATATATACAGTCTCATGCATATATATTTGTACAATTGAACTCAGAATTATATTTGTACAGTACTCAAATATATACAGTTTCATATGCACATGCAGTACTCAAATATATTTGCACCCCTCTCTGTATAGCATTTCATATATACAGCACAGAACTCAGAAATATGTACAATTGAACAAATAAATGTAATCGACAATTAAAGTGTGTTAGATGTACAAATAAATGTAAGGCCGCACTAATACGAACCTTGCGGGTCCCTAAACTTCCCCTTGGGTGATATGACCTCCGAAAGGAAAAACTCAGCGAGCATCCCTCGGACATTACTAATCTGCCGAGGGTCAAGGCTTTCTGAAGGGAAGTCGACCCCCTGCAGCAAGAGTTGGTACATAAAAAATTAGCTGAATTAAGTTGTAAATTCTGTCAAATCGAGACAAATTAAGGGGAGCAGTTGTAATACCTCGGGGAAATCGGGCCGGTGAGGGGTGATGATCAGGTCATACATGTGGCGCATCACGTAGAACCCACATGTATTGTCGTCCGGCTGCTGATGGCACTGCCAATTTACAGACCGAGAGTTAGGTGGGGACAAGTTATAAAATAAAACAGATTCAGTTGAAATTTGTACCGAAAATTGTAACCACTGAAACTTATCGGCTCGCCGCTCGTGTTGTGTCCCTACCTCGGCAAAGTACTTCGTGAAAGCCCTGTAGATAGTCAAAATTGACAGTTTGAGGATAGCCGAAATTGACAATTTGAGGACAGTAAATCTAGATGCATGCAAGACAGGTCCACATCACCTTCCGAATACATCTCGTGCGCCGGAATACGAGTACCCTTTCCTCTGCAATGAGTTAAGGTAGAACACCTTGTTGCTTTTCGGAATAAGTAGCAGCAGGATCCAGTGGTAGCTACATATTACACGTAGAGAATTAAAAATTTAATCTAAATTTGGGGGTGTGCACATGGAGACACTAATCTACGGGTGAAGTACTGATGAAAACACTCACCTCTGGTTGTAGGGTACAAGTATATACTCCTTGTCGACCTGAGCAAGCAATCCTCTTTTGATGTAGTCGACAACGAAGTCTGTGTCAGTCCTAAACATCACCTCGGCTACCATCTGGGGGTCCAAAAAACCAACAGGTATGCCCTTGGATTTGGCATAGTTGGCCATGCAGCTGCACTGAAGTAACCAATTAATAAATGACATATATCCGTATATGCACGGATAGTAGGATACTTACAGCACCCAAGACCGTAGGATTGACAAGTCGAGCGCATCTTTGTTTAGCAAATTGTGCAGGTCTTCGAAGGTCACCGAGTAGGTCCCAACGTCGTGATGGAACTCTGCCACGGTGTACTTGACCATGATGTGCGTCGGACGCTGCGTCCTGGTCTGGTTTGTCCTCCTCATGTACCATGCATGCAGGCTCTGGCATGCTAACCCCATGCTCGAAATTGCGGTATCGGAGGCCATGGGCATCCCCAGAGAGAACGGCATGAGAGCTGGGGCACTCTTCTCGCTCTCCTTCGACGGGCTCTTCTTTGCTTTTCCCCTCATAGCCAGCTTCTTGAATGGTTGCCTCTTACTCGGAGTCAGCTTCGTCGTCGAAGGGGTATGCTGGCTAGTAGGCCGTGTCTCGGTCTGTGATGTCTGCGATGTAAGAACCTACGTATTAGGACACTAACTCTGAGGGCTATTATTACAGTACAAATTATGAAACTGGTGGGGGAATTACCTCATACAGGACGATGTCTTTCTTGGGCCATTGCACGAACGTGTGCACCGCATCCCCGAGAGTGGTAATCTCGTCGTTCGGCGGCTTCTCCAATGGAAAACCCTTGCAATGGTCAAAGACACTGTCCACTTGGACACGTGCAAAACCCTCACATAGAGGGGCACCATGGATTGTGGCCCCCGCAGTGCATGGTTGCGCCATCCCACGGGCAGCCTCGATCGGGAAGACACCGGCCAGCACCATAAGCTTGCAGGAGGCGGGTTCCTACAAACAGTGCGCATTAACATGTTGAATTTCACCGCTTCTCACTTTCGAATGAATTAACATAGACAAACAGTGCGCATTAACGGTCATTACCTGCAGAGAGTCCACCGGATACTTTGGAGGAGAGGGCTCCGTCTGCGAAGACCCCGGCGCAGACGCGCAGCTACTACGGTGGCCAATGGGGGTCGGTACTTCCGCTGGGTCTGCGCCAGCTGCTAGAACAGGGGTGCCCTGGGTCGCCTTTCTTAGCTCTTCGTACATGGACCGCATCTCCGACAACTGCTGCAGGAGTGCTTTGTCCCGAACAGCGAACTCCGATCGCATCTCCTCCTTCAGCCGTTCATCGCGGGCTTGGTGGGATCTTTCTCCTCTTAGCCGCCTCCTCATCATCGGGGAAACCATGCCTCCAAGGCACAGTGGCGCCGAGGCCGCGCACGCGGCCTGGATGCTCTTTGTTTCCTAGCGCTGCTGTGAGGATATCCCTGTCCCTCCTCGGGTTGAACTCTCCGGATGCCGCCTGCGCACTCAGCGTCACCTGCAACAGGACAACTTAGCAATACAGCCCATTGCATGCGTGTTATGAGGATAGTACGTGATCGGACAATCTTACCAGTCGGTCGATCACTTCCCTGTCCGCAGGGTTATTCACGGAGACGCTTCCGGAGGAGTCCATCGTCGATCTAGCTCGGCACCAATTGCGGGCGCGCACGTCCGTTATGCCCGCATAAGGACTGCCGGCCGAAGACTGTGAAGCTTCCTCGTCCTGCTTCCTCCACAGCGCCTTCTTCCCCACATACCCACCGGTGCCTAGTCTGTGTGGGTGGGTGTTCTTGGCCTGGTTAGCCTGGGCCTTCGCACTAAGCTCCTGGAACTCAGGCTTGCCCTTCATCTCTACGAACTGCTGCCATGCCTCGGGAGTCACGAAAGGGTAGTCATTGAAGGGGGTCGTCGACTCCTTCACATAGTGCCTGACAAGTTCGCTCTTGAAGTTCCTCCACGCCTTGTTTATTGACATAAGTGTCCTCCGGCGGACGGTGAAGTGGCGATCCTCCGGAATGTGAAACGCCGCCTGCACTTCTTCCCACAGCGCATCCTTGCACTCTGGGAGCACTTGACCCCAGTCGGAGGTGGTGATGGGCACCCGCTCCCTTGCCACTTTGCCGCATAGTGAGCGGTACTGACCGACAAGTTTGGGCGGAGCTTCCGGCACACCATTGTCGTCGAACTGGACGTGCTGCTTTTCCCCCTTGTTCAGACGCGCGCATGTCGTCCGGCCTCGCCCCTTTCCCTTCTTCTGCGGGGTCACGGCGGACGAGGCGACCTCCGGCCCAGGCGTCTCATCGCCAGCGAGGTCACCCTGAGTCCCCGAGTGGTGCATTTCATCACCAGACATAGTTCCTAACATAAGTGAAAGAGAGAACAGTTTAAGTAAATATGCAACTAATAATTCTATAACAAAACCCATACAAGAATGACAGAAACGGTGGGGAGGCGATGGAGGTGATCGCGTCGGAGGCGGGAGGGCGATGGAGGTGATCACGCCTGACGGTGGAAAGGCGATGCAGGTGATCGCGACGGACGGAGAGGAGAAGGTGGGAGGCGATGGAGGTGATCGCGACAGACGGTGCGAGGGCGGAGAGAGCTAGGGAAAATAGAGCTAGGGCGAAGTAGAATGAGCGGGATAAAGCCCGCCTTGAACTATGTACCGCGTCGGTATTATCACAGTCGGTTCTCACATATGAACCGTCTATAATAGTATATATCACAGTCGGTTCTCACATCGAAACCGTCTATAATAATCGTAGTCACCAGTCACACTATCACAGACGGTTTTGAGTTGAGAGCCGACTGTGCCTGAGATTATCACAGACGGTTTGGAATTGAGAACCGACGGTGCACGTTAAGAACTCGAAGAGTCGGACACTGTTGAAAATATCACAGACGGTTTTATATATATAACCGTCTGTGATAATATTATCACAGTCGGTTCTCAAATAAAGACCGTCTATGGTAATCTACATAGTGAGAGATTATCACAGACGGTTGTGAGGTTAGAACCGACTGTACACCGTCTGTGCTAGGTCAAAACCGTCCTTGATAATCTCTCTATTGAACGTTAGTTTTACAAATTGAAACTGATCTGTAGCTTTCAACTCTGAATGCTCGAAAACATGTTTTAAATGAACACTCAGATATTTCAAATGTAGTCCACCAAATACTCTGTAAATTGGTTACTATGTACGTATATCTGATAATTGGTTACAATGTAGTCCAAATGCTCTGTAACTTGAGCATTCTCCACGCAATATTGTATGTTAAATTTACAAATGGGAACTTTCACCGACAATTTGCACGTACACAGCCATGTTATCCTCAACTTTCCACTTGCCGCGGCCCTGCAAATACGAGAATTACAGGAGATATAAGCTATGCCGATGGAAACAGAGAGATAAGACGTACAGTTGATTACCTTTAAAGTATAACCCTTCCTGGTGATCCATACGCACGTAACTGGTTTCGTCGGTGTCTTCAGTATCGACCTGTACGCCATCTCCAAATGGAGGAATCTCATCAAATTGATTGTATTCCTCCTCGTCTACGACATTTTCAACTCCAACAATCCTTCTCTTGCCATGAAGGACGATGTGCCACTTCTTATTGGCCGGGTCAGTGACATAAATGACCTGAATGGCTTGATTTGCAAGTATGAATGGCTCATCTTTATAAGCAACGCGATCCAGGTCCACAGAAGTGAAACCGTAACTGTCAACCTTCACACCCTGTGGGATTTGGACCCATCGGCATCGAAACAGGGGAATCTTGAACAGTACGTAATTGAGCTCCCAAATTTCTTCAATGAACCCGTAGTACGAGTTCAATCCACGTACTACCCTTGTTGGGCCTGTCTTGGTGAACCCCTCATGGAAAGCTTCTACGCTCACTCCACTATTTTGCACAGTGCTCTTTCGATCTTGAGCTTTCGTGTAAAATGTGTACCTATTGATGTCGTATCCCTGCCAAGTCTGTACAGTAAACGTGGGCCCTTTTGCCAACCATTTAAGGTTCTCACTTGCGGACTCTCCGGTGATTCGCACCTTCATCCACGCGTTGAATCGACTGTTATGTTGTCCCGTGATCCAAACCTCGGATCGGCGAGGATTGTCTTGTCGTAGCATCTCCTTGTGCTCGTCGATGTACGGAGACACCTCCGTCATGTGTTGCAAGACCCAAAAATGAGCTTTCGAGTACATATCGAAATCAGGAGTGATGGCTCTCCGTCCGATAGTGCCAACACCATCAAGCCTCCCCTCGTGACGAGACACAGGAACTCCTATTGCTTCTACCTCGGCCATGTAATCGACGCAGAACTCAACAACCTCTTCCGTTGCATAACCTTCGGCAATGCTACCCTCGGGCCGGGACCGATTCCTCACGTAGGCCTTAAGTACACCCATGTACCTCTCGAATGGATACATATAACGTAGGAACACGGGTCCACATATCTTGATTTCTCTGACAAGGTGGACGGTGAGATGGACCATGATATCAAAAAACGATGGAGGAAAATACATCTCAAGTTGATTGAGAGTTCGAACCACCTCGCTCTGCAAAGAATCCAGTCCATCGGGATCAATGACCTTGGAAGAAATTGCATTGAAGAAAAAACATAGCCTCGTGATCGTCTCTCTGACCTTATGCGGCAGAATACTCCGGATGGCAACAGGAAGCATTTGTGTCATCAACACGTGACAATCATGAGACTTCATACCCAGCAATTTCAAATCGCCCATGGACACAAGCTTTTTCATATTTGTGGAGTAACCCGATGGAACTTTAACACCATGGAGACACTTACAGAGTTCTGTCCTCTCAGCCTTGCACAAAGTGTAGCATGCGGGGGGGAGGTATATACGGCCTTTATCGTCCTCTCTCGGTGCTAGCTCGGGCCTGATTCTCATTTCGATCATGTCACGCCGCACATTGATGCCATCCTTTGTCTTCCCTGGAATGTTCAGCAATAGGCCGATTAAACTGTCACAAACATTCTTCTCTACATGCATGACATCAATGCAATGACGAACCTCTAAATGCTCCCAATACGGTAAGTCCCAAAATATCGATCTCTTCTTCCAAGTGTTCTTCGTGCGGGGTTTCAATTTACCACCCTTTCCAAACACAACGTCTATGTCCTTCACCCGTGAGTAAACATCTTTCCCGCGCATAGGCTTCGGGGCTGAACCATCTTCGATGTGGCCGTCAAATTCCCTCTTCCTCTTACGGTACGCGTCATTCTTCGGAAGAAACCTACGGTGACGCATGTACACTGTTTTCCTGCAATTCTTCAGCCACACGCTCTCAGTGTCATCTTCGCAGTGGGGGCAGGCTTTGGCTCCTTTCGTAGTACGGCCCGACAAATTTCCAAGGGCTGGGAAATCGTTGATGGTGCAGAATATCATAGCACGTAGGATGAAGTTCTCTCGTTTGTATGCGTCCCATACCTGCACCCCTTCGTTCCACATTGTTTGGAGATCCTCTATCAATGGTGCTAGGTACACATCAATATCGTTTCCGGGTTGTTTTGGTCCTGAGATAAGTAGAGACATCATGATGTACTTGCGCTTCATACACAACCAAGGAGGAAGGTTGTAGACACACAAAAGAACCGGCCAAGTGCTATGCCGACTGCTCATGTTACCAAAAGGATTAATTCCATCGGTACTCAACCCGAACCTTATATTCCTCAATTCTGCTCCGAAGTTAACAAATTCCCTGTCGATGTTTCTCCACTGCGAAGAATCAGCGGGGTGTCTCAACTTTCCATCCTTCTTCCGGTCTTCCGAGTGCCAACGCAGTAATTTTGCCTCTTTACGGTTTGCAAACAAACGCTGCAAGCGGGGAATGACTGGCAAATACCACAACACCTTAGCAGGAGGTCCTTCCTTTATCTCCGTGCAGTCGCCATCGTCTGTTCGGTCCTTAGTACGCTTATAGCGGGATGCGCCGCACACCGGACAAACATGCATATTTTTGTAGTCGTTACGGTAAAGGATGCACATTAGGGCATGCGTGTATCCTTTCTACTTCCATTCCCAAAGGACACAACAGCTTTTTCGCTTGGTAGGTGTTTTTTGGCAACTCGTTTCCTTCCGGGAGCATGTCCGCCAAAAGATCTAACAGTGCTGTGAAACTCTTGTCGGTCCAGCTGTTGCTTGCCTTCAATTTTAACAGTTCAAGCACAGAGGCCAACTTTGTGTATTTCGACTTGCAACCAGGGAACAACGGCCTCTCTGAGTCCTCAATCAAGCGCTTGAATTTGCCAAACCCCATTTCACTGTAATTTCCTTCGACATCACGCAACATGTCATCTAAATGGTCATCCTCTGGCATATCCTCGTCGAAGTCGTTGTTTGGATCCGGCATGTCCTGTTCCTCAACCTGAGTGGCAGTTGTTTCTGCAGTTGGCTCTTCTCCATGGTGGACCCAACACGTGTACCCCTTTTTGAAACCACGTCGGATCAAGTGGGCGACAATTTGAGATGAGTTGGTGAACATCTTAATATTCTGGCAGTCTACACAAGGACAGTACATATATGGTAAACCCTTCTTCGCCATGTCTTGCACAGCAACCTTTTCGAAATCAAAAACACCTTTCATGTATTCCTCACCCACTCGGTTGTCATTATACATCCAGTCTCGGACCATCTGCAATAAATCAAATTCATACACATGCTAATTAGTAAATCAATGGAGATCGATATTGATGATGAAATCAAGTAATGTGTACGCCTTGGGAGCAAGTAACCAACCTTGGTTCGATCCTCAAATTTTTTCCCCCAAATGCTCCCCCTGCCTTTCGAGATTTCGCTCTTCCTTGCCCCAAATCTCTTCGAACTGGACAGTGTAGGTCGAGCAAGAGAGTACGACTAGCTCAAAACATCCGCCAAAAGACCTTTTATACCAGATTCAGTACAGACGGTTCTATATAATACCGTCGGTAATATCGGTGCATTATTGAAGAAAAGAAATATCACAGACGCTTATGAACTCCAAACCGTCCGCTTTACATCAGAACCGTCTGTGTATTTGATTATGACAGTCGGTTCTCACATCTGAACCGTCTGTGTTATCACATCCGACCGTCTACGTTATTATCACAGTCGGTTTTTACCTCAGAACCGTCTGTGTATGTTGTTATCACAGTCGGTTTTTACCTCAGCACCGTCTGTGATAACACAGACGGTTTTAAAGTCCGAACCGTCTTTAATATCCCGGTTTTTTTGTTTGCATTCGACTACTGGTCTTCAGTTGTTCCACATGTTTTTCATATTTGGTTCTATCTTATTTCAATGTTAGTATTTACAAAAATGAACGTTCAGACTGTTTGGTTTTATCTTGTTTTTCATATTTGTTTTATATATATGTCTGAAATTAAAACCGTCTGTAATCTTTCAAGCAGAGACGGTTTTGAGTTAAAAACCGTCTTGATCGCAGCAGTATTTTCTTGTTAACATTTTTACACAGAACATCATTTGGTGATTATCAGTTACATAATCAATCGAAAGCCAGATATATAAGGAAAAGAAATTTCTTATTTCTTACAATCTTTCCATACATAAGAGATACTATTAATTAAGCGACCAATTGATTAGTGTCGACCTGTTCCGAAAGTAATTTACAAAGTTCTCCTAGGGACGTATTGGCATCAGTAGGATCTACACTGGCCGCCCCAGGAGAACTACCAATGGCTCTAAGACTATCAACATCATCTCTCACCAAAGGAGTGGATTTGGCATCAGTAGGATCATCCAAGAAATTAAAGTTGATACAACCAAGGTGGAGATGAAGCTGCAACTCAAAGCATGCACTCTGCCAAGTGCAGAATGGCAAAAGACATCCCCTCAGAATGCTTCTCCAGCGCCTCTTTTTTTTTTTGGAGAGTTCTGCACAAGGCAGCTTTCTCCTCCTGCACATATGCTTCTCCAGCTTCGGAGTGGATTTGGACGTGGAAGTGTGAGCCTTACCCCAGAAAAGCTGATGATACAAAGGTGTTGGAGAGGGGATATTGGAAGGATTATTGTGGATCTCCAAAGGTGGAGTCGATGCAACTGGAGGGGTTGCAAGGGGCAATGTGGTAACACAGGCCTCAGCACCCTCTAGAGTCTTCGCTGCAGCTCCACTGTACGATCTTTCATCATTTCTAAGTCTCTTCTTTGGAGGGATCATTTCCTCAAGCACCTGTGGATTTCGAAATGCATTTATTTCGAGGTAATCAAGTCATAAAAGAAAGATCTGCATTAGAGTTTCAGAGAGGACTTACTTTCTGAAGATCCTGATCGAGTTCATTCCTTATCTCTTCCTCATCACTCTCAATTTCAATAACCTCACTGGAATCTCGGCTCGCCATCAAGGTGGGAGTTGAGGAGGGAATAAAGACAGGGATTTAGGAGCTTCGCTATTTATAGAAACAGAAGGTGACGGTTCATATGCGCGGGTGCCTCGAGTTCTAAAAAGCGCACTAGTACTGGTTTTCAAGGCAAATAAATTCATGATATACAACTTCTCGGGAGATAAACTGCAACACGGCAAAGGAAGTTGAAGAGTCAGATTACATAATTCGATGCAAAATAAATTTGAAGTAAATAATTAAGTCTCTTCATCTGCTCAGTTATTATGTGCGGTTATCAACAATTGCATGTAGAGAATTGCACTGTTGGGACTATCACAGACGGTTGGGAGATCAAAACCGTCTGCTTTAATATTACAGACGGTTCTGATGTCCGAACGTCTTTAATATGTCTGTTTACTATCACAGACGGTTTTGAGTTAAAAACCGTCTGTGATATTGATAGAGGTCGAGAATTCGAGGCGAGGAAGTTGAAGAGTCAGATTACATAATTCGATGCAAATTAAATTTGAAGTAAATAATTAAGTCTCTTCATCTGCTCAGTTATTATGTGCGGTTATCAACAATTGCATGTAGAGAATTGCACTGTTGGGACTATCACAGACGGTTGGGAGATCAAAACCATCTGCTTTAATATTACAGACGGTTCTGATGTCCGAACCGTCTTTAATATGTCCGTTTACTATCACAGACGGTTTGGAGTTAAGAACCGTCTGTGATATTGATAGAGGTTAAGAATTCGAGTCGACTCGAGGACACTGTTGGGACCATCACAGTCGGGCCTTACGTAAAAGCCGTCTCTAATGTGACTATCACAGATGTTTTTTACCTCAGAGCCGTTTGTGATATTTCAAAGCACGTTGATATATAACTTCTATATTCTTTTTATATTATTTGCATGGGACCTGCGACCTCTATATTGTTTCTATATTATTTCAAGGGCTCCGATCACAAGCCAAAGATCGCGATAGTCGTTCCTTGATCGCACACAGTGTACATACCTTTGTATGGTCGAATGTTCGACAAAAGCCTACGAAAGATAAAGAAAGAGGGAAGATTAATTGCATGCAGTCCAAGAATGTGCTGGAAAATTAGAAAGTTGACATAAGAACAAAGTTTTCAATAATTTGTTTCATCACTTACAAAAAAAAAGTAAAAATACAGAATGCTAGGTCAAGGAGTGGTCTTAGCCCTGGCTGCATCTAGAATAAAGTCAGTTTGACTTGCAGCCAGGACGCAGGACTCCTCCAGCGACAAGTTGTCCTTCTCAGGATCAACTACTTCAGCATCGAGAAGGCCTGCGACCTCCCTCAGCTTCGCGATGGTATCCTTCATTGTCAAACCGCAGCCAGCGATGGTCATATCCGCGGCTTTCTTCTCCTCGCGAAGACGCCTCGTCCTCGCCCTAGCATTGTCACCATCCGTCTTCATGCGCTGAATGCGCTGGAAGAGATCGTCAAGGTCAAGCCGTAGCCGAGTGTGCTTCTCCGTGAGGAGCTTGTGCTCCTCCTGGAGGGCCCTCAGCTCGGCCTTGACTTTGGCAGTGTCTTCCACGGCTCCCCTTCCCTGTGCAAATCAACAGGTCAAGAATGTATTGAACATGGATTAACAATACAGGGGTAAGTCCAAAAGATTGAGAGTTCATACCGGGGAGGGCGAGGCTGACGATGCCATCGAGGATGCCATTGGCGCAGAGAAGCTAAGGAGTCAAACAGTCTGAGAACTATAAAAACTTGTAAAGTAAATGACAATTTTTCCACTGTCAATTTATAGAACTTCCAAAGCGATGCTTCGTGTTCTCCTAGGCGCCGCGCGCGAAGATCGGAGACAGAAATGATCATAGTTGAGAATTCGAAGCGCCGGTACTTTTCCAGTCGGTTCATACATCAGAACCGTCTGTGATAACTACACTATCACAGACGCTTCGTGGTTTACAACCGACTGTATAAATCACAGTCGGTTTTGAGTTCCGAACCGTCTGTGATAGTCTAATTATCACAGACGGTTCGGAACTCAGAACCGTCTGTATATATCACAGTCGGGTTTTAGGTTAGAACCGTCTGTGATAATTAGACTATCACAGACGGTTTTGTGTTCAGAACCGTCTGGTTTACTCTCACAGTTGTTTTTGACGTCAGAACCGTCTGTGATATCTGAACATATTCTCCCGCCAGGCCTTCACAGACGGTTTCCAATTGAACAGTTCATACCCGTCTGTGCTGTGCCGTCCAGGATGTCTGTTTCTGTGGTAGTGGAGAATATTTCTATAGACTTTGTTTTAGGACTGCCTAGAACAAAGAAGGGAAGGGACAGTATCTTTGTTGTCGTGGATAGATTTTCTAAAATGGCACATTTTATACCTTGTCAAAAGAGCAATGATGCTACAAATGTTGCTGATTTGTTTTTCAAGGAAATCGTTCGACTACATGGAGTGCCGAATACGATTGTTCCAGATCGTGACGCGAAGTTCTTAAGTCATTTTTGGAGATCTCTATGGATGAAATTGGGGACCAAGTTGCTGTTTTTTACTACATGTTATCCCCAAACCGATGGCCAAACCGAAGTTGTCAACAGCACCTTATCCACCATGTTGCGGGCTGTTTTGAAGAAGAACTTGAAGATGTGGGAAGAATGCTTGCCTCACGTGGAGTTTGCTTACAACCGATTACTGCGTTCAACCACAAAGATGTGTCCCTTTCAGGTAGTATATGGATTTGTTCCTCGCGCTCCTATTGATTTATTATCTTTACCATCTTCGGAAAGGGTAAACATTGATGCTAAACGACGTGCTGAATTGATTCTTAAACTGCATGAAATAACTAAGAAGAATATAGAACGTATGAATGAAAAGTACAAGATTGCTGCTAATCAGGGTAGAAAAGAAATAATTTTTGACCCGGGCAATCTTGTTTGGTTACACTTGCGAAAAGAAAGGTTTCCAGACTTAAGAAAATCAAAGTTACTGCCTAGAGCTGATGGTCCTTTTCGAGTGTTAGAGAGGATTAACAATAATGCAAACAAGCTTGACTTGCCTGCAGATTTCGGGGTTAGTCTCACCTTTAACATTGCAGATTTCAAGCCATATTCGGGTGAGGAAGATGAGATTGAGTCGAGGACGACTCAAATGCAAGCAGGGGAGGATGATGAGGACATCACTTCTTCGGATACACACACCAACCATAATCCTCCGCTTGTTACACAATGACCAATTACGCGCAGCAAAGCCCGATTGTTGCATTGCCAGGTGAACTCGTTCCTAAGTTTATATATATATGGTTTTGAGAATGGTTTACTACCTAATAGTGATAATATTGTGCTTAGGAACCATGGAGAGGACCAGCAAGGAGCCCAAGTCGAGTTGGAGTCCGGGATGGATTCGAGTTGGAGTCCGGTTCGGCCATCCAGGTGCAGCCTGCCTTCAAATAATCATAACTCCCTCATACAAAGTCCGATTGAGACGTTCTTATAGTCCACGAAGAAGCTCACGATGAGATCTTTCAAATGGATCTAGCCCCACATCCAAATTCCTTCTGGATCAATGGAAATTAACAAAACAAGTTTTGACCAAATTCTGATTGGGCCTAGTCGGTGCTGCGTCACCTTTTTTGGTTGGGTCAAGGCCCATGTATCGAGTTAGAGTCCGAGTAGGGAAAGAGTCCATGTCGGTTTCAGGTTTCCTTACCTGGCCACTGACCTCTTTTACCTCCTCTATATAATATGGCCGAACCATTAGGGTTCCGCGGGTTTTGTTTAGTCATAGTCTTTCCTTCATGAAGCTATTGAGATATTCTTCTTGGTCGGCTAGATCAACATCAATATCTATATTCGGAACCCCAACTCTTTTTCGTGATTCAATCTATATTTGCAATTTCAGATTGCTTGTTTATCTTATTCTTGCTTGTTCTTTTTGCTTGCAGGGATAGATCTTCGTGATCAGGTCGATCGTGCTTCTAGTTTGGTCGATAACAATCCGAAGTTGGTTCAGCAATTGCCAGGGCGTATCAGTCATGTACGGTTGGTAGCCAGATCGTGAGAGTCGTCTTCGTAAATCGATAGTTGTTGTTCTCATCGAAAGATCGGACCGCCTGCGTCACATCAAAGGGTGTCCAAACTCGTTCTCGAATTGCAACATTTTGTGAACATGCATCGTTTATTTCTAGTATTGGACCTAAAGGCATCAATGAGGCTTTAACGGCCCTGGATTGGGTAAATGCCATGCACGATGAATTCAATAACTCTATTAGAAACAAGGTATGGACACTTGTAGAAAAACCAAATGATCATAATATAATAGGCACTAAATGGGTTTTTCGAAACAAGCAACATGAAAATGGAATAGTTGTAATAAACAAAGCTACATTGGTGTCTCAAGATTACTCACAAGTTGAAGGTTTAGATTTTGATGAAATCTTTGCCGTTGTAACTAGATTAGAAGCTATTCGTATCTTACTTTATTTTGCTTCTAACTTTCATATTAAACTATTTCAAATGAATGTCAAAAGTGCTTTTCTTAATGGTGAAATTTCTGAACTTGGTTTTGTAAAACAACCACCGGATTTTGAAAACTGAAATTTTCCAAATCATGTTTATAAACTTTAAAAAGCTCTTTATGGTCTTAAACAAGCCCCTAGAGATTGGAATGAATGCCTTCGAAAATTTCTTAGTTCACAAGGTTTTAAAGTTGGTAAAATTGACACTACACTTTTCACTAAAATCATTGAAGATGATTTCTTTGCATGTCAAATTTATGTAGATGATATCATTTTTGGTTCTACTAATGAATCTCTTTGTGAAGCATTTGGTGAAATGATGTCTAGAGAATTTGAGATGTCCATGATTGGCAAGTTAAGCTTCTTCCTTGGACTTTAAATCAAGCAAGTCAAGGACATCATATTTGTGAGTCAAAGTAAATATGTGAAGGATTTGCTCAACCGCTTTAATATAGAGGACGCCAAGCCAATCAAAACCTCAATGGCGACAAACAGCCACCTAGACATGGATGAGGGAGGTAAACCAGTAGATCTCAAACAATATGGTTGAATGATTGGTAGCTTTCTCTATCTCACCACATCTAGATCAGACATTATGTTTAGTGTATGCATGTTTGCTAGGTTCCAAGCTGCACCTAGAGAGTGTCACTTGATTGCCATAAAAAGAATTCTTATATATTTGGCACTCTCCAAATAGGGTTTTGGTATCCGAAAGATGCGAATTTTGATCTACTTATTATTCGGATTTGGACTATGATGGTTGTAAGATTCATAGAAAAAATACTTCCGGTGGATGTCAACTCTTAGGGCCTGTTTGGGTGTTTAGGATAAAAATCCCAGTAGGATTTTTATCCGACCAGGATTTTTGGTAATCCAAAAATTCCTCCGGGAAAAAATACTACCGGTAAATTTATCCCGGCCGGTGTTTGGTTTTAGAAAGAATGGGATAAAAATCCCGGCCATCCAAAAAAATTTTAAAAAATAGAAAAATTCCGAAAATTTAAAAAAAATTTCAAGAAACTTTCGAAACAATCTAGACTATGATCTCTTAGCCAAATTTATAGGAAAATAGTAGAGATAAGTTCAGGTACTAAGCGAAAGAAATAATAGTCGGAACTGCAATGCAACTGTAAGTCAGGAGAATTGATTCAATGCATCACAAGATTCAAAGAAATGATCCAGAGACAACAACAAAGATACAATTACAGCAAACAGAGATACCAGAGGATTGCTCAAAATATTGGAATTGAACCACAAACACTAAAATTGATAACTTCAGGATCATCTGTTTTGACAAACGAACAAAAATTCAGAAATTACAAACACATAGGAGTAAAACCATGATTCAACTTGGAGATTTCAACTCACAACCAGCACAAGAGCTTGATTAAACTGATCACAGCAACTTGGTTCTCCACCATCAATCGGAAATCATGTATTTCATTAACTAGATGCTTGATTAAATTGATCACGTCATGAACTAGATGCTTGGAACTGTAATGATATATACACGATATGCATGAGAAAGACAACACTTATAATACAAACAAATTCGGTGACCTCTTTGTATTTCATTAGATGTGGCTCACCTAATCAAAATCAAACCCATTTCTGGGGTTTAAAGAAAATGATTGATGTTGCCATCAAACAAAAAGGAATATAAATTGAAAAATAATCTGAAGAGAATGATGTTGGGTTCATACTTTTCAGATCATTCATCTCAAAAGAAACCATCCTACTTGGTAGAAGATGGGAATGGCACCCGCGAAGAGCTCAGCCTACAAAAAAATCCACATGAGGCACAATAATGCAAACCAATAATTGAAGCTATTCTAACAAAGCTCTAGAAGAGAAATAAACCAGAGCCCCTATGTTTATGGATAAAACTAACTTCAAAGTATTGTCAGCGCAGAGAATTTCAAGGGGCAAGCATAGACAAGGTATACTGTTGGTAACATAACAGACGGAGCATAGGAGTGTGAAATCTATACACAACCCCACCCCCTAACCCCTCACCCCCACAACACATACGAGAGAGAGCGCAGGCCTGTAGCAGCATGTGGTGTCTTTGAACCTAGCGGCACTATAGTTAGGATCCTAATAGGAAAAAAGGGTAAATAATACACAAACTAGAGCATGGAGTGCAAGCAATCACATCTAAGAAGCTACCGAATGTGAGAAGGCAATCTGAAAGCTAGTCTCCCCCAAACCCTCATAAATCAAATCGAACAAGCATGATCTACACAAACATCTGGCCCTAGATTTGAGCCATTCGACCAACCACATATAGCTTCCTCGCGCATCTTATCACCCCGACACCACACCAACAAATCGAATCTAGGGCTTTATTGCAGTCCAGTCACTATAAAAAAGAGTGTTTCCTGTGAAGTATGCGAATCGAAATAGAGGAGCAACATCATAAGCAACATGGAATTCTTGCCAAGAGAAAGCATAGCATAACATCTCCAGAGGAGGTTGAGCAAAACAAAAGCTTATGATCATTACCAGTTAAAAGCCTGGGTCCTGATAGAGAAATTGAACAACAACTTCACTATGCAAAAATAGACAAAAGAAGTCACAGCACCAAGCTTGCTACATCAATATCCACCATATCCTCACCTGGATAACGTGGAAACTATAAATGGCCATCTCTACAGTAACCAAGAGAAGCATATGTATAATAGCAGGGATTAGTGTACTTCTCAATTCCACAAAAGAAATAACAGTCAGTTACAGGTCATGAAAAGTAATGGACACAGACTGCTGCAATCTGAAGGAAACTCACAGACCAAGTGCAAAATAAGAAGAAAAGAATGCATGAATACTTTATGTATCTTGGTTCATTACTCAATATCCGAAGCTTCAGAGGACGGTTAGGAAATTTCTGACTAAAGTTAAAAGAAAGAAGCCAAATCCAGAATCACTCAGAGATCATTCCCAGGCATACATCTCAGTTAACCAACTCAAACAAGGATTCAATGCAAAGTCAATTGGCTTGTCAGAACCTTAGTTCATTACAAGCATATAACACAAACATAGAGAGACGAATTCAGAACAACAGAAAATAGAATATTTCAGTTCATCACAGAGTTTGTCAATTGATTTGTTAGTTGTTCAAGTTCATCCTTGTATAGAAACGAGTTCATTTCATATTACATACAGCATGCAACTCAGACATCACAAAGCAAGAGGATGGAGGAGAGGAAAGGAAAACATCACTGGAAATTGTTGGAGTCATCGTGGAAGTGTGGATGTGGTTGTCGGTGTAGTCGAAGCAGCTGGACCTCAAATCCTGCTGGAGTCGAGGAGCCCGATGAAGTCAAGGTCATGGTCGAGCTCACCGTTGGTTGGAACTGTAGAGAGCGGCTTTGGAGCAAAGTGTGTAAAGACAGCAGGGGATTAAGACGATGGCAGATCTGGTGAGATAAGAGGAGTGGTGGCTTGTGGAGATCGGTGACGGGATTAGCCGCCGGAGTTGGGGAAGATGGAGGCGGCGGATCCAGCGCTGTGGCGGCGTAGGCGGCGTGGGATGGCGTCGGCTGTGGTGGAGGAGGGGCGGATCAGCCAGATCCGGTGTAGGAACAGCGGGATCGGCGGCGAGCGCGAGGTCAGCGTGGCGCGTGTGGGCGTGGAGCTCAAAGAAGAGAGAGGGAAGATGATGCTGCAGGCGATGGCGGCGGAGGAAAATTTTTTATTCTGGTGGATCTGGTGGCGATGTGTGAAGAGGGAGGTGGAGGGCGGCGATGTGGGCGAGGAGGAGTGCAACTTCGGCGACACGGGCGAGGAGGCAACGCGCGGCGAGGTGGAGGGCGGCAACGCGGGCGAGGAGGGAGGTGGAGGCACTAGTACAGAAAAGCTTTCTTCTATCGGTAAAAAATACTCTTCTACTATCGGTTTTTGTACCAATAGAGATAGACACGATATAACAGGACATGTCATTTTCTGTCGGTAAATAACCGATAGAAGAAATTCTCTATTCTAACGGCATCTTAGGAGAACACCGGTAGAAAACCCATCGTAGTCTGACGTTTGTGAAGGAGTTTACCGATAGAAAAAATATAGTACTCTCTCGGTTGTGAATGAGTTTGGCGGCAGGAAAAGTATCACTATTCTAATGGTTAATTACAAGTGTACCGATAGAAAAAACTATAGTACTCTCTCAATTAGAAATGAGATTACCGATAGAAGAAACTGTTGTACTCTCTCGGTTGTGTACGAGTTCACCGGCAGGAAAAGTCACACTCTTCTAACGGTTAATTACCAGTGTACCGATAGAAAAAACGACATTAGTCTCTCGGTTGTGGATGAGTTTACCGATAGAAGAAACTGTTGTACTCTCTCGGTTGTGTACGAGTTCACCGGCAAGAAAGTCACACTCTTCTAACGGTTAATTACGAGTGTACCGATAGAAAAAACTACAGTAGTCTCTCTGTTGCGGATGAGTTTACCGATAGAAGAAACTGTTGTACTCTCTCGGTTGTAAATGAATTTACCGATAGAACATTCACATATATAGTGCATTATTTACATTTGCAATACAGTACATTCACATATACAGTACAGATGCAATACAGTATAGATTGGATACATAATACAGTACAGATGCAAAGAAGGGTAAATTCACAGAACAGATTGACACATTAATTAGACAGTTATTCACATTTATACACACATATATATATATGGACAAATACAAATTGCAATCCAATGTGGACATTTATTCACATATATATTTATTCACATGTATATAAACAGTCTATGCACAGAGTACACGAAAAAGAGAAAATTGTCATGGCGGATGGTTGGGCGCAACTTCCTCCATGACATATTGAGCCCAGATTTGTCGAAGATCTATAATCTTTGCATTTTCGTATTGGTCTTTCGACATAACGATCTGCATGCATGTGTGAATACTGAGTAACTAACTTCCTAATTTTGAACGTGACACCCAACTTTCAAATTTGAGTTAGCTATCGATGCTTACCTGGGGGAATTGGGCAAAGTTTGTCTGCACTAGGTCGTACATGTAGCGCAGCACATAAAACCCGCATTCCCACGATTGTGGCTGCTGATGGCACTGAGATAATTGCATATGCGAAGATATGTTAGCTACTGTTTCCATAAACTAATTAGGCATAAACAAAAAGTCTCGTGAGTACCTCATATTCTTTCCAAGCTAGTAGGGAGCCCTGCGGTGCGGCATGCCTCCCTCCAGCGGACACATATTTATCAAAAGCCCTGCATTTCAGTTAGTATTGCCGGTTACTGTATTATCATTAGCTAGTGAGGTCAAAATTTAAATCAAACATATAAGTTACTTACGCCTCCATATTCTCCTTGACCACATATTCGATCGATAATCTGTCACGCATTGAATCGAGGTAGTACACCTCGTTCTTCGGCGGACAGATCACGATGAGGATCTAGTGGCCCCTGCATTGTACGTAAAAGAGGACCGCTAGCTCAAAGTATATCTCAGGTGTAACATACAAGATTGAGTTAAATTAGTACGAAATGCACTAACCTTTGGTGGTACAGCACCAGAATGAACTCCCTGTCCTGCTGCGCCATCAGCGCCTTCGATATGTACTGCTCAGCCTGCGCGGCGTCGTGCTCTAGCATTGTGAGGCTTATTTTCTCTGGGTCGAGGAAACCCACCTTGTCACACGCAGCCTCCGATGCTTGCCTGTACATGCACCTGCATGCAAAGGACGACATTAGTATTGCACAGAAAGTTACTACATTTCAAATGAACTACAACAATACAGAGTTAGCAAACAGAGTTAGAAAACAGCAATACATAACATCAGCAAACTCACAGGACTCCAATCCGTATGATGGACATATCGAGCTCCCGCCAGTTGTAGAGGTCGAACAGATCCTCGTGTGCCACGGATATACTCCCGGGCTCACGGTCGAACTGCCCAGGCCTGTAGGGAACTAAGAAGTTCAGATTGCGCCGAGCTCAGTGTAGGTACCACTCGTGGAGGTCTCTGGTTGATCGATCCAATTTGCACAAACTTGCCTCCGACACGAGTGGGAACCCGTTCTTGAACCTCTCTAGCTGTCCCTGTCACCCTTTGCCTTTGCCTTTGCCCTTGCCTTTTGCCAGGGACTGAGCGCGTACCTTCGAAGGCAAGGGCGAGGTGATGGCGGCTTTCTTCCGAGGTGAAGGCGTGCATGCACTGGGTGGGGTCGAGGCCATCTTTGATGTGTCCAGGTTCGCATGAGATCGGGCCTCATGCCCCGAGCTGGGGGCGCAGTCCCCTGGTAGCCCGCCGGCAGGCCACTTCAATTAATGAGCACGTATGTTAGATTTTGCAAGTTGAGTGTACTGAGTAGGATGTAATCTAAAATGTGTAGGATTTACCTGTTGTATTAGAAGACACTTCTTGGGCCACTGTACGTAGGAGCCCACTGCCTCAGCAAGTGTCTGCAGTTCCTCTGTTGGGACTGGCAACGGAGAATCGTTGTAGCCCGGCATGGCCATGTCCACCTGTACCTTTGCGAACCCCAACCGCAGTGGTACGCAGTGGACCCGGACATCCGGCCCAGACGGATATACGAAGTCGTGTCCAACCACTTCCTGCCCGGCGCCTAGGTGATTCTGTAGGATGCAGCACAGATGAAGGCTTGCAGTACGTCAAGTAGATCCACTGGATCTGCGAGGATCTTCGAAGCGCAACTGCTTATCCGACCCCGCGGGGTACCGTCGCCCTGGGGATCCGCATCTGCATTGTTGGCCAGCAATGCTTCTCTCAACCGTGCAAACTCTTCCCTCATTTGTGCGACCTCAGACTGCACCTCAGACTGCACCTCAGCCCGTATCTCAGCCCATATCTCCGCCCGTACCTCAGCCCGTATCTTATCGGAGAGCTCCGCTTTCTTTTCCTTCCAGGAGCGGGCCTTCTTCCTCGGTGGAGCCGGATCCGAGAAACCGGCCTTCCACAACACAATGGCTCCCACGGCCCGTGTCCGCCCGGGATGCTCCTTATTTCCTAGAGCCCGGGTGAGGATGTCGTTCTCCCTCTGCGGAGTAAACAATCCCTCCACTGCCTCCTTCTCAAAAGAGATCTGTTACATTTAAAGGTACCTTGTGAGACAAATTGCTTTATATACACTTGTGCGCACACAGTTTACGAGGTTAGCCAACTTACCATTCGCCTCACAACGTCGGCGTCCCCAGGGGTTGCGAACTGCACAGACCCCGTGGACGACACGGACCCCCTCCCCCTCCACCATCGCTTGCACCTCTCATCCCAGATCTCGGAGAGCGCCAACTCAGGGGTGTCGATGACAGGATTTTGCTCGTCTTCCTTCTTCCACTGCTCCTCCTTGCCCGCATAGCCCCGGGATCCGAGCCAATGCGGGTGGTCGTTCCTATTCTGGATCGCCCTATTCTTCTCGCTAAGGGCCTTGAACTCCTCAGTCCCCTTCTGCTTGGTGAATTCCTCCCATACCTCCTCTGATATGAAGGGGTACTTCTCGCAAGGAGATTTCCCCGCAGCGAGGAAGTTACTGATGAGCCAGCTCTTAAAGGTTTTCCATGTTCCATTCATGTCCTTCAAGTAGGCCGTCCTAGGTGTATCGTCGGGGATGTTCCACTTAGCCTGTTTTCAAAAAATGCATACAATTAATCACGAATTAGTTAAACTTTAGTATAAGCCAAGAGAACGTGATTACGAAAGAGTTCAGCGATTTCAGTTAATTTAACCTTCACTTCCGCCCACAACCTATCCCTCTCGTCCGCCGTCACGTCCTTCCAGCTATGGACGGTGACCTTCACCCTTTCTTTCGCCAACAGCCCAACATAGGCCGCGTACTTCCCAGCATTCTTTCCGATCGGCCTCCCAAATTGGTTGAACTCACAAGAAAGATCCGTGCGTTTGGCCAAACGGCCTAACGTCGTCGCGCCTCGCCCCACCCTCTTGCGCTAGGATGAACCAGCTGCATCTTCAGTTATGTTGGGGTTGGCCCTAATCGAACCACTAGTACCATCCGATGAAGACGACGACATGTCTTTCCCTACAAAACCATCAACAAACCATCAAAAATTTAATGGAAACACAAACCAAATCATTTTACAAAGAAAAAGGACCTATTTTAAATATTTTTTCCATCGGTAAACACAGAAGCTACCAATAGAAGATAAGATTCTATTTCTCAGCATTTTTGTCTACACATTTTCATATAGGAAGCAGGCAACATATGGCAATTAATTCTTCTTGGAGTTCCATAACTCAGCCCAGGACTGGAGACTAATTAGGGCTGCAAAAGGGATGTCCGAAGAAAATAATACTAAAAGAAAGACATGCATAAATTACTTCCTGAACTGTTCAGAAATATTTTCTATCGGTAAACACATGAGCTGCCGATAGAACATAACAATTTTTCTATCAGCAAACACGTGAGATACCGATATAACATAACAATGTTTCTATATATGGAATTTTGTTGATAAGCCACCATTCACTGTCATCACATGCATAACATTCTCCATGATTTGCTATACTAATATTCATGGGCCAGCATTATTATTTCATACGTAAATATGCACACAAGCATCTAAGTGCCACTGTGCATAATCTGACAAACCTAATGCTAATAGAATATAAAGATATTGAAGTAGCACAGAAAGTAGGTCGCAACCAAAAAAGGAATAATATGGTTTATAGCACCCTCTCTTGGTTATCTTTAGCATTACCTGTATGCAAGTCATCAGGACTTCCCATCTATTAGGTTGAAAAAAGTCATGTATAGGCATTTGAAACATATACATCGAATACCCATCCACATTGCCATATATTCATACCAAGTGAGTAAAAATTCCCAACCAAACTAGTACATTGCATGGCTCATGTCCTTCCAGATCCAAAGGTTTAATACTTGTTCAGAAATATTTTCTATCGGTAAACACATGAGCTGCCGATAGAGCAGACCAATTTTTTCTATCGGCAAATATAGGAGATACCAATAGAATATGTGTAAGAACACCTCCAACATACAATGTGCATTACATGGCAGTTGGATACAATTGATCACACATACAGCAGTATATATAAGTTAAAATCTCAAAATAGGTTCATTACAGCACTGGAACATATTATGTCAACCCTAATTTAAATCAACATTGCCTGCGGAATGTACATAATCCAACACAATAGAGAACCCTAGTGTAATTGCAAAACTCGAAGAATTAGTATGTACAAAACACTAGGATCAAATAAGGAAGATGCTGGAAAAAGAACGACGAATTAGGGTATTTACAGCGATCAGTTGTGGTGATGGAGAGGCGGTGTAGAACGCAGCGGCGGCCGGCGAAGGACGAAAATAAGAACCGGTGGCAATGGCGAACCAGTATCCAGCCGGCGATCGTCGTGTGGGAGAGAGGAAGTGAGTGGTCACTGCGGAGGTTGTGGTTTTCTTCGCTCTCGAAGAGACGCATTGCTATAAGTTAGAACTATTCGACTGGAGGGAAACTCAAAGGCCGTGTACGAGTAATAAAGTAGTGGATGACCTTTTCTATCGGTACAACCAAATAATACCGATAGAACAAGTAAATTTCTCAAAAAAATATTTGAAGTGGTGGATGCCTTTTTCTATTGGTATAAACAATAAAATCCCGTGAGACCAATTTTCCCCAGAAAATTTTTTTAAGTGCCTGAGATTATAGTATTTGGTGCCATTTTCTATCGGTAAAAACAACAAAATACCTTCAGAGTAATGAATTTCCCCAGAAAATTTTTTTAAGTGCCTGAGATTATAGTATTGGGTGCCCTTTTTCTATCGGTAAAAACAACAAAATATCGTCAGAGTAATGAAAAGGTACACACAATTTAACATCAACAGACCGTGCTTGAAAGCTGCAAAATGATAAAGAAAGAGGGAAGATAGCCGAAAAATTGGAAAATTGACATAAAAACAAACTGTTCATTCATTGTTGTTTTATCACTCATAAAAAAAATAAAAACCCAAAATGCTAGGTCAAGGGGTGGTCTTTGCCCTGGCCACATGTAGAATAGAGTCAGTTTGACTTGCAGTCAGGACGCAGGACTCCTCTAGCGACAAGTTGTCCCTAGGATCAACTACTACCGCGTCGAGAAGGCCTGCGACCTCCCTCAGCTTCGCTATGGTATCCTTCATAGTCAAACCGTAGCCAGCGATGGTAATATCTGCGGCTTGCTTATCCTCGCGAAGACGCCTCGTCCTCGCCCTGGAATTGTCACCAGCCGTCTTCATGCGCTGAATGCACCAGAGGAGATCGTCCAGTTCAAGCCGTAGTTGAGTGTGCTTGTCCGTAAGGAGCTTGTGCTCCTCCTGGAGGGCCCTTAGCTCGGCCTTGACTTTGCCAGTGTCTTCCACGGCTCCCATTCCCTGTGCAAATCAACAGGTCAACAATGTACTGAACATGGATTAACAATACAGGGGTAAACCTAGGAGATTTAGAGTTCTTACCGGGGAGGGCGTGGCTGACGATCCCAGTGAGGTTGCCATTGTGAAAGAGAAGATAAGGAGTCGAAGCGTTTGAGAATTAGAAAAACAACAAAATATCGTGATGCATGGCGAGGTACTTATAGAATTTCCAAGGTGACGCATGGCGACACAGTTGAGAATTCAAAGCGCTAGAGTATTGTTCTATCGGTACAAACAACAAAAAACCGTCAGACAACATAATACCGTGAGACTAACGAATTTATTCTAACGGTAAAACATAATAATACCGATAGAATAAGTAAATTTTTCACAGCATAACTTTTGAAGTGCCTGAGACACATTAAAGTAGTTGATGTCCTTTTCTATCGGTACAAATAACAAAATACCGTCAGAAAAATTAATTTTTGGAGAGCTTAATTTGAAGAAGCAAGAGGCTGCAATGAGATTTTTGCAAGTGCTATTTGAAGGGAAGAATTAAGTACTTACTGGATAAAGGTACTTTACATGTTAGAACTCATGCTGTGGAGTAAAATTGAGATATATTAATGCTGTGAACTAGTTTATCATTAAGTTCTAAAGAAAAATGTACTGCGTGATGTATTAATGATAAGTTCCTCACCTTGCTGCAGAACTTGTGGGCTGTTTGCTTGGCATTTATCCCTGAAATAGAAAATAATCAACAATGGTTCTCAACCCATAATCCTTCTTCGTGATCATCTCGCAGATATGTTGTTTCGTCGATATCTTCAGTAGGGATAGATTGAATGTTCTCTAAAAATGGAGGTATTTCATCGAATTGGTTATACTCCTCTTCGTCGACAACGTCTTCGACCCCAACAATACGTCTCTTGCTGTGGAGGACAACATGCAAGTTTGGATTGGCCGGGTCAACGATGTAGAATACCTGTGTGGCTTGCTTTGCAAGTATGAATGGATCGTCTTGGTGTCTGACTCTATCAAGATCGACGAGAGTAAACCCGTAACTGTCAACTTGAACACCTCGAGGGATTTCGACTCATTGGCATCGAAACAGGAGAATATTAAGTAATCCGTAATCGAGCTCCCATATTTCGTCAATAGCACCGTAATATGAGTTCAGCGCTCTTACTGACCTGGCATCCTCGGAAATAGCAAACAGTGTCACTCTGCTACATTGCGTGCTACTCTTGGCGTCTTGAGCTCTTGTGTAAAATGAATACCCATTGATGTCGTACCCCTGCCAAGTCCCTACAGTGAATCTTGGGCCTCTAGTCAACCATGTCACAGTTTCACTTACGGAGCCCTCGGCAGCTCGCATGACTCTTTCTTGGATCCACCCAGTAAATTTCCTGTTATGTTCTCTGGTGACCCAAACGTCCGACTTCGAAGGATTCTGTGACCGTAACATTACCATGTGCTCGTGTATGTATGGCTCGACCTCCGTCATGTGTTGTAAGACCCAAAAATATAATTTTGCGTACACATCACGAGCGGGGACGATAGTTTTGAATCCAATGTTCCGATGCCCTGAAGCCTACCCTCGTGTCGGGACCCAGGAACGCCAATTGGGTCAACCCCAGCCATATAATCTGTACAAAATTCAATCACCTCCTCGGCGGCATAACCTTTCATGATACTCCCCTCGGGTCGACGACGAGTCCTTACGTATCCCTTCAAACACCCATAAATCTCTCAAATGGATACATGTAGCGCAGGCACACGGGTCCACAAAACTTAATTTCTCAGATAAGGTGAACAATCAGATGGAGCATAACATCAAAAAAGGATGGAGGGAAATACATCTCGAGCTGACAAAGAGTTGCAACCACGTCGCGTTGCAAAGTGTTCAGTCCATCTGGATCAATTACCTACGAGGACACAGTTGCACCAAATATTCATATCAGAAAAATCTTCTAATTAAGCTCCATAAATGGAGGTAATGAACTTATAGTACGAGTGCACGTACTTACCTTACAAGATATTGCGTTGAAGAAATAACATAGGTTTGTGATTGTCTCTCTGACTTTAACTGGGAGAATGCCTCTGATAGCAATGGGAAGCATTTGTGACATCAAGACATGACAGTCGTGGGACTTCGTGCCAACCAGTCTTAGGTCTTTCATGGACACAAGTTTTTTCAAGTTCGCGGAGTACCCACATGGAACTTTAACACCGTGCAGGCACCGACAGAGTTCTGTTTTTTCGCTCTTGGACAACGTATAGCAGGCCGGGGGGAGGTATGTACGCTTTCCATTCTCTAAAGGTGCAAACTCAGTCTTTATCCCCATTTCCACCATGTCACGACGAGCTTTCACACCATCCTTTGTCTTTCCCGGAATGTTCAACAACAAACCAATCAAACTGTCACAGACATTTTTCTCTACATGCATGACGTCAATGCAATGTCGAACTTGTAAGTGTTCCCAGTACGGTAGATCCCAGAGAATCGATCTCTTCTTCCAAACATTTTTTCTCGAGGTTTAGAATACTTACCGAACTCAGCTTTGATGTCCTTCACGCGCGAGTAAATCTCCTTACCGGTCAGAAACACTGGAGCCGATCCCTTCTCAGGCTTCCCGTTAAATGATTTCCTCTTCTTACGGTACGTGTGATACACCGGAAGAAACCTGCGGTGACCCATGTACACTGTTTTCCGGCAGTTTCGTAGCCACATGCTCTCAGTTTCATCTAGGCAAATAGGGCAAGCCTTGGCTCCTTTCGTACTATACCCCGACAAATTGCCGTAGGCTGGAAAATCATTTATGGTGCAAAATATCAGGGCTCGCAAGATGAAATTCTCTTTCTTGTATGCATCCACACCTGCACCCCCTCGCTCCACAATTTCTGTAAGTCCTCGATTAAAGGCGCTAGAAACACGTCAATATCATTTCCGGGTTGTCTGGGTCCTGAGATTAGTAACGCCATCATGATGTACTTGCGCTTCATGCATAACCAAGGAGGAAAATTGTAGATGCATAAAAGAACCGGCCAAGTGCTGTGCCGACTGCTCATATTACCATGTGAGTTCATACCATCTGTACTCAGCCCGAACCTTATATTCCTAAGTTCGCCGCCGAACTCAGCAAATGTTCTGTTGATGTTTCTCCATTGAATAGAATCAGCTGGGTGTCTCAGTTTTCCGTCTTGTTTCCGGGCTTCAGCATGCCACACTACTACAGAAATGCATTCCACTAACCCATATCTTCTAATGGTTATAAGCAATCTGGGAAAAATCCGATAGAATAGGACGACAGCGGCGGAGAAGAGGCTTTTTACTATCAGTCATTACTGTCCAAACCGATATAATATATGAAATAGTACTATCGGTTTTCCATTCGTAACTGATAGTAAAATTACTCACTTTATACTATCGGTTAGTACTGTACAAACCGATATAATATATTAAATAGTACTATCGGTTTTTCATTCGTAACTGATAGTAAAATTACGCACTTTATACTATCGGTTCATACTTTACCAACCGATATAATATATTAAATAGTACTATCGGTTTTTTTGCGTAACTGATAGTGAAATTACTGACTTTTTACTATCGGTTTTTACTGAACTAACCGATATAATAGAGTAAAGTTTACTATCGGTTATATAAAAAAAAAACCAATAGTAAAATGACATCGTATAAACTAATTGTTATGACAGTGGGGACCTTATTTTACTATCGGTTTGTGTTTTCAAACCGATAGTAAAATTGTACAACTTAATTAGGTCGACCCCTGCTCTGCACTCTGCATGTTGGAATCATTTCTACCGTATGTGCATCCACGCTCCAAGCTAGGGTGATCTGGAGAAGCTAGCTGAGAGGTTGATCATAATTCCATCCCCCTTGGTATTGTCATCTTCTCATCACCTCTCTCTCTCTCGATCACTCTTTGAGACTCTCCCTCTCTCTCTACTTGCAATTCATTAAACTAGATACATGTAGCTCCAAACTAGCTAGAAATCTAGGTTGGCTAGCTAGCTATAGCTTGCCGAAGTTAAGCAGCTAGCTAGCTGGCTCTTCCAATTAATGCGTCAAGTTAATTAGGGTTTCATATATGCAAATCCATTTAATGTAATTAAGCAGCTGTACACAATATGGCCTAGCTAATTATGTTTCATGCATATATGCATGCCCTGAGTCATTAATTATTTATTTCAATTTGTCAATTTTGTGAAATAATTGTAGATGGACCGAGAATATTGGATGTATGGAATAAAACGTACTACTGTTGAGTATTTGGAGGGTGTGAATGGGTTTATTAAATTTGCTGAGCAAGAAAAGGCGAAGAAGGGAGAGAAAGATATGCATTGTCCTTGTATAGATTGTATGAACTTAAAAGGGTTCGGAAACTCTGATCAGATTAGAAGTCATTTGATTCGACGTGGTTTTAACACACGCTATACCCGTTGGATATGGCATGGTGAAGATCTTGAGGAAACGAGCACCGCTACCAGTCAGCAGCACCCGGAAGTGGATTGCAGTAATGATGATCATGATCAGAACATTGGTAATGTTCATTCGGAAGTCCATGTAGATGACAACAATTTAGATGAAATGTTACGTGATGTAGAAGAAGACTACAACGAAAACGATTTAGCTAAATTTGAGAAATTAATTGTTGATTCTGAGAAGCCTTTGTTCCCCGGATGTGCCAAATTTACAAAGTTGTCTTCTGTGTTGAGATTATATAACTTGAAGGCAAGCAACGGTTGGAGCGATAAGAGTTTCACTGCTCTATTGGATCCGTTAGCGGACATTCTTCCAGAGGGAAATGAGTTGCCAAGATCGGTTTACCAGGCCAAAAAACTATTGTGTCCGGTGGGAATGGAAATCGAAAGAATACATGCATGCCAAAATGATTGTGTTCTGTACCGTAACGAGTACGAGGATTTGCATGTTTGTCCAAGATGCGGCGCATCGCTGTATAAGCATGGGGACAGAATTTATCACAGTGGATGTGATGAGGTAAAGAAAGGGCCTTCGGCCAAAACTGTGTGGTATTTGCCTGTGATTCCTAGATTGAAATGGCTGTTTGCAAATCCGAAAGATGCGAAGTACTTGCGTTGGCATGTTGAAGGTCGGAAACAAGACCGAAAACTAAGACATCCAGCTGATTCCATTCAATGGAGAAACATTAACAGAACATTCGATGAGTTTGGCGGCGAAGTGAGGAATATAAGGTTTGGGCTGAGTACGGATGGTATGAATCTACACGGAAATATGAGCAGTCGACATAACACTTGGCCGGTTCTTTTATGCATCTACAATCTTCCTCCTTGGTTATGTATGAAGTGCAAGTACATCATGATGTCATTACTAATTTCAGGACCCAGACAACCCGGGAATGATATTGACGTGTTTCTATCACCGTTAGTCGAGGACTTACATAAATTGTGGAGCGAAAGGGTGCGGGTGTGGGATGCACATAAGCGAGAGAATTTCATGTTGCGGGCCATGATATTTTGCACCATAAATGATTTCCCGGCCTATGGAAATTTGTCGGGGTATAGTACGAAAGGAGACAAGGCTTGTCCTATTTGCCTGGATGAAACTGAAAGCATGTAGTTATCGAACTGCAGAAAAACAGTGTACATGGGTCACCGCAGATTCCTTCCGATGCATCACGCTTACCGTAAGAAGAGGAAGCTAGTCATTCAATGGGAAGCCTGAGAAAGGATCAGCCCCAGTGTTTGTGACTGGTAAGGAGCTTTACTTGCGCATGAAGGACATCAAAGTTGAGTTCGGTAAATGTTCTAAACCTCCAGGAAAAAAATGTTTGGAAGAAGAGATCGATTCTTTGGGATCTGCCATATTGGGAGCACTTACAAGTTCGACATTGCATTGATGTCATGCACGTAGAGAAAAATATTTGTGACAGTTTGACTGGTTTGTTGTTGAACATTCCAGGAAAGACGAAAGATGGCATCAACGTTCGCCGTGACATGCTCGACATGGGCATAAGGACTGAGCTTGCACCGTTGGAGAAGGGAAAGCGGACATACCTCCCCCCGGCCTGCTATACTTTGTCAAAAAGAGAAAAAACAGAACTCTGTCAGTGCCTACATGGTGTCAAAGTTCCATGCGGGTATTCTGCGAACTTGAAAAAACTTGTGTCCATGAAAGACTTGAAACTGGTTGGTATGAAGTCCCATGATTGTCATGTACTGATGTCACAAATGCTTCCCATTGCTATCAGAGGCATTCTCCCAGTCAAAGTCAGAGAGACAATTACAAAGCTATGTTATTTCTTTAACACAATATCTGGTAAGGTACATAAGCGTGTACTCCTAGCAAGTTAATTAGCTCCATTCGTGGAACTTGTCAGATTTTTTGGATCTGAATATTTGCTGCAACTGTGTCCTTGCAGGTAATTGATCTGGATGGACTGGGCGATTTGCAACGCGATGTGACTACAACTCTTTGTCAGCTGGAGATGTATTTCCCTCCATCCTTTTTTGATGTTATGGTCCATCTAATTGTTCACCTTGTCAGAGAAATTAAGTTTTGTGGACCCATGTTCCTGCGCTACATGTATCCATTTGAGAGATTTATGGGTATCTTAAAGGGATATGTAAGGAATCGACATCGGCCTGAGGGCAGTATCATTGAAGGTTATGCCGCCGATGAGGTGATCGAATTTTGCACCAACTATATGGCCGGGGTTGACCCAATTGGCGTTCCTACGTCCCGGCATGAGGGCAGGCTTCAGGGCATTGGAATGATTGGATTTAAAGCAGTGGTCCCCTCTAGTGATCTGTATGCAAAAGCCCATTTTTGGGTCTTACAGCACATGACGGGGGTGGAGCCATACATACACGAGCACAAGGAAATGTTACGGAAACAGAATCCCTCGAAGCCAGAGATTTGGGTCACCAAAGAACATAATAGGAAGTTTGCTGGGTGGTTCGAAAATAGAGTCCTGCAAGCTTCTGAGGGCGACGTGGATGTAGTTGTTACATGATTGGCCAGAGGGCCTAGATTTATTATAGGGACTTGGCAGGGGTATGACATCAACGGCTATTCATTTTACACAAGAACTCAGGACGAGAAGAGTACTATGCAATGTAGTGGAGTGACACTACTTGCTATTTCGGAGGATGCCAGGGCAGTAAGGGCACTCGTCTCATATTACGGTGTTATTGAGGAAATATGGGAGCTCGATTATGTATTACTTAAGATTTCTCTGTTTCGATGCCAATGGGTCGAAATCCCTCGAGGTGTTAAAGTCGACAATTATGGGTTTACTCTCGTCGATCTCAGTAGAGTCGCACACCAAGATGATCCATTTATACTTGCTGAGCAAGCCACACAGGTGTTCTACATCGTTGACCCGGCCAACCCAAAGTTGTACGTTGTCCTTCACAGTAAGAGACGTATTGTTGGGGTCGAAGACGTTGTGGATGAAGAAGAGTACGATCAATTCGACGAACTACCTCCATTTTTAGATGGAATTCTTCAATCTATCCGTACCGAAGATATTGACGAAACAAGTTACCTGCGAGATGACCACGAAGAAGGATTATGGGTGGACAACCATTCTTGACTAATTTCCAATATTTTAGTGACGTATATTACTTGGATCTTTAATCGAAGAATTCTTCAAATCATTTTTCAAAAATTCTTTGGGAAAACATACGTGATGCATTGAGAATCATTTATGCAAATTTTCATTTCAATTGGAGTATATACTTGATTTGAGCAATAATTGATTCTTTTCACAAATCAATATGAAAACTGCAAATTTTCATTCCATGATTGGTCTTTACTGTTAATTTATTTCAAAATTATTGGAAGTCATTTGCATGGGGTTTCAGGTGTCTTTACAAGTGCAAAATGATGTACTGAGACCCATCTATAATTGTTCTCAGGAAATCCCTTTAGATCAATTTAGCAGTATTCTACTATCGGTTTCAACTTCCAAACCGATATGAAATTAACATATACTATCGGTTTATTGTCATAAAACCGATAGTAAAATATAATGCAAAATGATGTGCTGAGATCATCTGTAACTATTCTAAGGGAAATCCTTTAGGATCAATAACATTGTATTTTACTATCGGTTTCAACTGCCAAACTGATATGAAATTAAACTCTACTATCGGTTTATTGTTCATAACCGATAGTGATTTACACTATGTTATGAGCCCCTGTTCTTAGTGTACTATCGGTTTGGAATAATAAAACCGATAGTGAACAATGCCAACATTTTAAACCCTAACTTACATGTTCTTTATCTACTATCGGTTAGTAATAATAAAACCGATAGTGAACAATGTCAACACTCCAAACCCTAACTTACATTGTATTTACCATCGGTTTGGTGGTTATGAACCAATAGTAAATATTCATATATTAGGTTATAACCTCGCACGATTTTCCCTCCAGTGCAACTGATCACATTCCAAATACTCACGCGCAGAAAATCCTAGCTTCCCCGACGTTCGCTTCTTCGCTCCTCTGCGCCACCATTGCCGATCGCAATCTAGTTCTCCACCGCCTCTGGCCACTGCATTGCGCCACCGCCTCCGGCCACTCCACGAATGACTGTAAGTGTTCTTGACCAAATCGCTCGCGTCAATTGCTTAAATTTGTATGCAATGGTTCATATGTGGTTCAATGGATTACAAATATAAAACTAGAGTAAAATTCATGAACTACAAACTTGATAGCTATGAGAATGACAGAATTGATGAAAATCACTAGCAATTTATCATACAGTGTAGTCCACTATCGATTTCTTATTTAGAACCGATAGTAAATACCTTAAAATGAATTTTCTGTTAATTATTTCCCATTTTCTAATTTTCATCTGAAATTTTAGTTCATTTAAATTTTAACAGACTTTATGTTCCTGCAGAGAGACTAGCATAGTTTGCACTGCTAATCTTATATATTTTACTGAATACAAACTTGATTACTATCGGTTTTACTTGGAAAATCGATAGGACATAGAGTATGTCATAGTTTGCACTGCTAATCTAAATTTTCTGTTAATTACTTCCCATTTTCTAATATTCATCTGAAATTTTGGTTCATTTAAATTTTAACAGACTTTATGTTCCTGCAGAGAGATTAGCATAGTTTGCACTGCTAATCTTTTAAATTTTACTGAATACAAACTTGATTACTATCGGTTTTTCTTAGAAAACTGATAGGAAATAGAGTATGTCATAGTTTGCACTGCTAATCTGAATTTTCTGTTAATTACTTCTCATTTTCTAATGTTCATCTGAAATTTTGGTTCATTTAAATTTTAACAGACTTTATGTTCCTGCAGAGAGACTAGCATAGTTTACACTGCCAATCTTTTAAATTTTCCTGATTACAAACTTGATTACTATCGGTTTTACTTAGAAAACCGATAGGAAATAGAGTATGTCATAGTTTGCACTGCTAATCTGAATTTTCTGTTAATTACTTCCCATTTTCTAATGTTCATCTGAAATTTTGGTTCATTTAAATTTTAACAGACTTTATGTTCATGCAGAGAGACTAGCATAGTTTGCACTGCTAATATTTTAAATTTTCCTGAATACAAACTTGGGTACTATCGGTTTTACTTGGAAAACCGATAGGGAATAGAGTATGTCATAGTTTGCACTGCTAATCTGAATTTTCTGTTAATTACTTCCCATTTTCTAATGTTCATCTGAAATTTTGGTTCATGTAAATTTTAACATACTTTATGTTCATGCAGAGAGACTAGCGTAGGGCACAACAATTTTAGTTATGAACTTTGTCATGTACCTTTCTTTATATCAATTGATGGTCTGTTAATGTAATTTTAGGTAAAGCCATGTCGGCATCTTCCTCGGCTGATAGTAGTGATTCGGCGAGGGCGAACGTAGATGGCGCTGCCTCGTCCCAGCGCAAGAGGAAGACGCGAGGCGCGACGATGTTGGGTCGTGTGGCCAAACGCGCGGATCTTTCATGTGAGTTCAACCAGTTCGGGAGACCGATCGGGAAGAACGCCGGCCACTATGCTGCCTATGTTGGCTTGTTGGCGAAGGAAAGGGTGAAGATCACCGTCCAGAGCTGGAAGGACGTCAAGGCCGACGAGAGGGATAGGCTGTGGGTGGAAGTGAAGGTAAAATTAATCAAAATCACTGAACTCTTGAGTAATCACATTCCCTTGGTTTATCCCAGAGATTAGGTAAGTCCTGCTTATATGCACCATTTGAAACAGGCCAAGTGGAACATCCCCGACGATGGTCCCAAGATAGCTTGCTTGAAGGACATGAACAACACGTGGAAAACCTTCAAGAGCGTCCTCGTCAGTACTTTCCTCGCCAAAGGCAAATCTCCATGCGAGAAGTACCCCTTCATAACGGAGGAGGTATGGGAGCAATTCGCCCAACAGAAGGGGACTCCTGAGTTCAAGGTATGTATGGTTCCTTTGCTTGGTTACACCATTGTATGCAGTAAGCAGCGGTGCATTAATTTTCTTGTTTCTGGTACGAAGGCCCTCAGCGAGAAGAACAAGGCAATCCAGAGGAGGAACGACCACCCACACTGGCTCAGCTCTCGCGGCTATGTGGGGAAGGAGGAGCAGTGGAAGAAGGCTGAAGATGAGGTGTCGAATTTCGTCGACTCCCCTGACCTACCACTCTCCGAGATCCGCGATCAGCGATGCAAGCGCTGGTGGCTGGCCAGAGGGACTGTGTCGGCCACGGGGACTGTGGTGTTCCCAAACCCCAGGGATGTCGAGGTCGTGCAGTGACTCGTAAGTTGGCTAACTTCCTGGTTGGAATCATAGAGTGTGGTAGAAAAATCTATGATCACTAGTGTGCGCACAAGTTTGTATATATTTCTTCCTCACAATGGAGAGCTTTCAATGTAACAGATCTCTTGCTCGAAGGAGGTGACCGAGGGGTTGTTCACTCCCCATAGGGGGAACGACATCCTTACCCGGGCTCTAGGGAACAAGGAGCATCCAGGGCGGACGCGAACCGTGGGGGCTGTGGTGCCATGGAAGGAAGGCTTCTCGGAGTCCGGGCAAAAGGCGAAGAAGGCTGGCAGCTGGAAGGAAAAGGAAGTGGAGCTATCTCAGAAGATACGGGCAGATGTGACTGCACAATTCACAGACATGTTCGCTCAAATGAATGAGAAGTATGAACGCCTCAGCCGAGTTGTGCAGTCCAAGGGTTTAGATCCAACTGCCGAGGTCGACGCTGCCAAGCCGAATAGTTGCGGCTCGAAGGTTCACGTGGATCCGGTGGACCTGATCGAGGTATTGCAACTCTTGAGCTATATATGCAATTCGGTTGATGCCACTCCTGTTACGTTATAATTGTTTCACTAACCTGTTATAATTGTTGCAAATTGCAGAAGCCAGAGAGCTGTAGCCTATTGATCAACATAGGCGACAAACCTGTAGTGGTTGCAAACGGGGTCGTATACCAATATTGGGAGGATGTCCAGATCCACTGCGTACCTCTGGAGCCTGGATTTGCAAAGGTACAGGTGGACATGGCCCTCCCGGGCTACAGCTCTTTTCCGTTGCCCGTCCCAACGGGCGAAATGCGGACAATTGGCGAGGCATTGGGCTCATACATACAGTGGCCCAAGAAGGGTGTTAGATTACAGGAGGTAAACCCTAGCCATTCTAGTTTACAACTCAGTTAATATACTCAATTTGCAAAATCTAACTAATGCGTTTGTACTTAAAGTGGACGATGGATACCAACTCACTTCCTGAGGACACCACCCCCGCCACAACGCATGAGTGAGCTGCTTCGGCCCCCATGCCTCCTCCGACGGCCTCAAACCCTTCGCCATCAATGAGGCCGGCGGCACCACACCCCAACCTTCGAAGGTATACACTCGTTCCCCGCCCAAAGGCAAGGGCAAGGCCAAAGGCAAGGCCAAACAAAGCCAGCCGGGTACGTTCAAGAACGGGTCCCCACTCGTGTCGGAGTACCTTCTGCGCAATATGGATCAAATAACCAGAAGTCTCCACGAGTGGTACCTGACCCGGTCTAGGCGCCACATCAATTTCTTAGTTCACTTCAGGCCAGGTCATTTTCACCGTGAGGCTGGGAGCATATCGGTGGCCCACGAGGATTTGTTCGACCTCCTCAACTGGCGGGAGCTTGATATGTCCATCATATGGACTGGAGTCCTGTGAGTTTGCTGTTGTCTGAAGTTATCACAGTTCGTTTCATAAATCTAATCACTTTGTATGCACTACTTACTAATGTCTACTTTGCATCCAGGTGCATATATAGGTTGGCGTCGATGAGGGCATGTGACAAGGTGGGTTTCCTCTAGACCTAGAGAAAATAAGCCTCACGATGCTAGAGCACGACCAAGCACATGCGGAGGAATACATATCAAGGGCACTACTAGCATAGCAGGACCGAGAGTTCATCCTTGCGCCGTACCACCAAAGGTTAGTGCATTTCCTACTAATTTAATTCATTCTTATATGTTACGCCTAACATATGTATGAAACGGTTCGCTTATATATGCAATGTAGGGGCCACTGGGTCCTCGCCGTCATTTGCCCATGGATGAATGAGGTCTATTACCTCGATTCGATGAGCGACAAGGTGGCGCATGTTTTCACCCTCACATGGCACATAGACGCGTAAGTAACATAATTGTTTTAAATTTTTCTCTGACTAGCTAATTAATGATAACATATTAATCGGCAATGCTAAATTAAATACAGGGCTTTCAAAAATTATGCTAGTGCTGGAGGGAGGCATGACGCGTTGAAGAGCACAACAATTTCTTGGAAAGAATATAAGGTAATTAATACGGATGGAAGTGTCGACGATTCGGACTCGGAGTCCTCAGCCGAACTTATGCAGAATTTGTAATAGTGAGACCTTTCAAGATGACCCTTCGGGAAGGTATGCTGAACAATGGTGAACAGGAGCACAGAGAATTTAGACAGGTTCGGGCCCTCGATGGTGGGAGTAAAAGCCCTACGTCCTGTTGAGATTTCACTAAGTATGGTAAAAGGTTTACAAGTGGAGGAAAAAGTCCTCACAGGCGAGGATTTTTCCTGTAAAAGTGTACAAAGATAAGCTAAAGAAGACTTATAAAAATGCTATATGAGGTGTGCCGTAGACTTGGCTAACTTGGATCCCCCCCTTGATTGATGCTTCATGCCATCCTTTTATACTGCTTGAAAGGGTGCCATGTGAAGGAAACTGCATCAATCGGTTGCACGGACGGTTGGATACAGTTTTTGGAACTGCTCTTAACCTCCACGTAGGTTAAACACGTGTTATTCATGGATAACTGTACGTGTTAACCTCCTGACGGTCGATTCTCCACGTGTAGGAATCTTCGGGATACTTAGAATATCCTGTCGTATGGGCAACCAAATAGATAGATCCCAGGTATCCTGATCGGCAGATGTTCTGACCGCGGGATTCGGCTGACCGCGTAATATCCCGAATGTGTAGTTCGCGTATAGCCCACGAACTTCTGACCGCGCAAGGCTTACGGTCTGACCGCGTAAAGCTGCGACTTGATCGCGTAAAGCTTGCGACCTCGTGGTGATGCCTCTCAGAATAGCTTGAGTTCGCATCTCCAGACACATGTCTGGTTCGAACCTGTCTTGAACCAGAAGTTTATTAGAAGTGACCCGGGTGTCAATCCTCGTCAGCTAGCCCCCAAATTCGAAGAAAACGGAGAGACGTGTTTATTTCAAATTTTAAAAAACCGTGCATTGGATTTTTAACCCGGCCCTTTAACTTCTCCACTTAGTGGCGCACTAAGTGAAAACGGTTGGTTTTTCAAGACGGGTTCTGACATTACGTGACGGGCAATGATGGCGCCGTAGAGATTTTTATCTCGAGGTAAAATTGTAAATGTCTTAACGAAACTCGAGGTGTCTGGGAGGCGAACCGTCGCCCTGGCGGCTATAAATACCAGACCCCTGGTAATGTAAAGATTTACAATTCCCCTTTCACGCCTAAGTCTTTTTCTTGTTACCTGGCCTCCTTCCTTTTCACATACTCCTCCCAATGGCAGATCACGAAATCATCGAGATTGAGAGCGATGAAGGGGAAATTGTCGAACAAGGGTCTCAAACGAATGAAGTCCTGTCTCCCTTAAGGAAGAAACCCAAGGTTGACGAAGGATCTTCCAGTGGAACAAAGGTGAAGAATGTAGCGAGTTTCTTTCTTCCTTCAGTTCCTTTGACCCTCCCCGTTCATGCCTCTCGGCAAGTTAGGCCTTTATCCTTAGAGAAAGATCCCTTCACGTCCAATTCCCCCATCCTTTTGGGTGATCAACATCCTGGTCGGCAAGCGGTGACTATCCCTCGATCAGATGATTGCCATATTGGGTTGGCGAAGCAATCTTCTTCTGGGAAGGTTGCTCTTCCACCATATGATGATCTTCCTCCCAAGATGGATGTATCAACGGGTTATGCACCGGGACAGGTAACAATTCTTCTCCCTTTTTGCTGATAATTTTAGTTAATATGACTAACTTTTGCAAAATGCAGGAGGTAGGAGGCCCCAGCGATCAGCCTTCTGCTGCTCCATCTCTTCCTTCCAGACAGACTCTTCTGGAAGAGAAGAATGCCCTGGAGAAGAAGACCGAGGAGATGGCCTCGAAGATTCTGCGTTTAGCAGAATGTCTTGATCGATCCCGAGAAGAGGCGCACCATTTCCGTCGAGAGAGGGACTTCGCTCAGCAACAGCGAGAACTCTCTGACTTGATTAGGGACAATAGTGCGTCTGTTGTTAGGGACGATATAGATAGACTTAGAATAGTCGCTAGTTCCTTGGGGGTTGTCAGTGTAGATCCTACTGACAACAATATGTCCCTTGGGGAACTTTGTAAACTTCTTTCGGAACAAGTCGATGCTTTTATCGACCGTATCCCTTTTGTATGTAAAGAATGTAATAAATAAAGTTTCTTTTATTCATATGAACATTCTTCATACCTTCTGTGTGAAATTATGGCTAAAAGCTTAGTCCGCGATCATTCATACACAGAAATTTCAGTTCTGCGATTAGAATCGCGCTTTAAAAGATCACCATGACCTGCCCTGATGCCGCGATCAGACTTAAGGCCGCGGTTAGAACTGAATTGCGACCAGAGTTGAACATCCGGTTAGACTATTACTTCGATTAGAGACGAAGTTTTAGCCTAGAACACGATTTCGATAAAACCATAACCCAATTAGAAACACTTCAGTACGTTAAAAATTGGGTTACGTGATTTTTTCGAATAAAATGTTCAAAGTATAAAAAGGAAAAACGTCCTCTGAAAAGTACTGGAAATTTTTCAGTCCTTTTACACTTTCAGTTTCCAAAACAAAGAAGTCTTTTTGTTTCAGATCCGACGCCTGAGTACTTTATCGGGTCCATCAGAGACAGTATCCATTATGGGAAATGAATAAAGCATTTAATGGAACGTTTGAAACGAGCCGTTTACTCATTAATGCGTCGCCTTGGGTCTATAAAAAGCAGTAGGTAGCTTCTTGAGGAAGCCACTCAGCCGCGAAAAAACCCTTAGAATTCCCGCCGCTCAAAACCCTTCTTTCTTCAGCCTTCATCTTCCCCAAATCGCCAGCTTCCCCTTTGATTCTACACCATAGATGGCGTCCTGGAGCAGATCCATTCATCATTCTGAGGAGAGCCTGATGGCGCTTGAGAAGGAGGAGATCCTTTCTCCGCGGCTGCTCATTAACTGGCGACCTGCGGAGAAGGACCAAGAAACCCCAACTGTCCAAGAAGGCGAGTTGGTGGTTTTTGAGGAGTATTTTCGTTGCGGGTTCCGATTCCCTGAGAGTCAGTTCCTTAAGGATATCTTTGAACATTACGGGTGAGAACTGATCAACCTCCACCCCAACGCGATACTGATTCTTGCAGTATTCCAGCATCTCTGTGAAGCCTTCGTCGGAGTATATCCCAGCGTGGATCTTTTCCGACGATTCTACTTTTCGGCGTGGTCGAAGAGCACCAACGCCGCCAGATGCATCTACTTCCGGCTGAGGGATAAAAAGGAGTATCCCTCCCCACCCCTGCGAGACTCAGTGCACGGGTGGCACCAGAAATGGTTTTACTGCACCCCGCCGACCGAGAGCGGGCTGTGGTTTGAGAACTCGCGGCCGGAGAAAACGAGCGAGTTGGATACTCTCCCGGCGATGAACGCGGAGTTCATGAAGCATGCCGAGGTGATCCTTCACTTAGTCGAACAAGGGCTGACGGCACGTGACGTCATCCGAGACTTTGTGAAGAATCGGGTGAGCCCCCTACGTGAAAGGGCTCATCCGGCTTGGGAGATCAAGTCCATGGCGGACACTACCCTGGACTATAACGAAGGTATTCATTTCTGACATTGAAATCCTTTCTATGTCTTTTTCGAAATGTATCGATTTAACTCGTATCTAGGAACAGTCCTGCCCTCAGCTGAGATTGAGAGGCGGACTAACTACCTCCTCAGGGCGTACAACGCCGAGGTAGAGGGCCCCAAGGGATCGCCTCGCCCCCAAAGCTTGATTCATGCTGGCGACGACCTTAAACAGGAGCGCCGAAAGGTAAACTTTCCACTTGGCCTCTGTTTTGCAGGTCTCATGTATGTCCAGCACTAATCAATCCCATTGGAATGAGAATAGCTCCTAGGGCGGTTTGCGGATGCAACATTCCCAAGTGAAAATGTCGGCTCTCTGAAGAAGCCGACGGCGAGGAACGTGAAGAAGGTCTCTCAGAGACCCAGGACAAAGAGTCCTGCCTCTAAGAAGACCAAGCTGAACCCTGGAGAGGGGTCTTCACGAAGCGTTCCTCGTCTCGCAAGAAAGACTGCGGTAAGATATCGCATTCCTGCTACTTTTTCAGGCGCGACATGGAATCACTTCTTCGTCGTACAGGGAGAGGGGAGCGAGGAGGAAGAGGATGACGTTCCTCTAATCCTTCGAAGGAGGAAGATCGCGGATCTTCCATCCAGCGATGCCCCAAGCTGCCCCGCAGAAACCACAGCTGCCGAAGAGGTGGCCGTGGCTGACCCTGCGACCACCGAAGATCTTGTGGTCGCGGGTGACCTTCCAATTCCTGAAGCCCCCGAGGTTTCAGGGTCAATCATCTCTGCTTCCCTGGTCGAAGGGACGACTAAGGTAAAGGATCTTTTCGATCATTCCCTCCATGGCTCTTTCTGCGCATTTGACAAGTTAATGTACATACAGGAAGGAGAGCTTCCCCCTGGGTCCACTGGGGATTCCAGGGAGGAAAATCCTCCTCCTCCGCGGACAGAGGAGGAGGTAAACGAACAAAGGCCGGCTGTGACGGTTCCAGCAACTCAGGAATCGCCAAGGCCTTCGGATGCAGCCCCACCAGTTAGTCCGGTGGCCCAGGTAAAGATCTTTCTATGTGTTTTTACCCGTTCCCTAAGAATATGCCTATAACATGACATTTCCAGGGGGGTGCTGCCTTATTTACCATAAGGAAGGCAAGAACCGGAGACGGCTCTCCTTCACAAGGGGAATTTTCCCAGAAGTCCCAGGAACGAATGGGATTTCGAATAAGGTAAGAATTCTTACTTGACAGTAATCTTAGATAAAAGCTGTCTGACCCATTCTTCCTGTTAGGCAAAAGAAGACAGCGCCTATACCTTCAACCGCCACTGGGGAGGTTGAAGCTAGGGCTGATGAGGGAGCCTCTAATGAAGAGCGCTCTACTCCCGTGGTTCAGGAAGTCGTCCGGACCGCGGGAGGTGAAACAAGTACAGGGACTAGGTCACCACCAGTGGTCTCTGGGGGTGGCGTCCAGCCGGCACTCCCATCAACTGTCCCTGTCGCAGGCACCTCCGGCGCGTTAGCAAGGATCCCTGCTAGCATGGATGATGCGGCTTTAAATAAGTTTATGAAGGTATGATGACCCCTGTTTCGGCGTTTGAAACGCTTTTAGAGTATATTTAACTCTCTTGCTTCGTGTCACAGGGCTTGTCATGGGTGACGAGCCAGTCGCATGCTGCAATGGCTAGCATGGCGGCTGTTCAAAAAGATCGTGACGGCTTGCGCAAGTGAGGATCGTCATTCTTCTGTTAATATAAGTAGGCTTTAATTGTGACTAACCTGATTTTGCTGCAGAGAGGTTACTTTCTTGAAGAAAGAGTTAGCCAAGATAAGGCTGAACTCAGTTACAGAGTTCCAGAAACTACGGACTGAAATCAATAAACTTCAGTCTGAGAAGGCTGGTAAGTCGATTCTCAATTTGAGAAGACTTAAAGCCGTTTCTTGTTTAATAACCTCTTTTCTCTGTACAGCGCAAGCAGGTCACATTACACAGCTTGTCAAGGACAAGATGCTTCTCGAGTCCTCGCTCAACCATACTGATCAAGTGGTCAAAGAGTTGAGCCTACTGGTCTTCGAAAAACTGAAGGCCATAGCCAGCCTTTTGAATACCAACGTGGTAGAGTTGAGGAAGGACGACCCAAATGTCAGCGATTGGGCATCACTGCTCACAACTCAAGCAGAATCACTGCTCAAATATCTCCCTGGAGATTTACGGCGACGTGAAGAGACAATCAGGACGAGAGTCCGATCAGCCGCTTCTGCCGTACTCAGCCGGGTTCGACTTCACCATGGCCCAGATGCGAATCTGAGCGCGCTGGTGGGACCGGTTGAGGTCGAGAGTGAAGAACTGCTTGACGCCGTTATTGAAGAAGTTAAACCCTTTGTTGACAAACTCTTGGCTGAGCTGAGGATCGAATGATCCTTATATTTTGTAACCAAACAATTGTAATTACAATGCTGTGTATGTAAAACTATTTTTTCAAAAGAAAGTGCATATTCACATCATAAGTTTCAGACTATAAGTATATTCCTCTAGCCCCCGCCTCTGTTTTGTGAATACTGAAGCCTTAGTATTTTAAGCAGAGGGGAAAACATAAGTATGATGACCAGGGATATGTGCTTCAAGCCGATGGTCAAGATTAAAGTAACATTTTAACCTTATTGCAAACTGGTAGCCACCCAAATGACCGAAAACTAGCCAGATAGTCCCGTGTGCGTTGAGAAACGGCTTATTTAGGAGTGACTTATCTGGAAGTGATCATGGGATCGACCAGCGAATCCGGTTGAAAAATGCTGTAATAACCTAACCGCCGGCGATCAGCCCCCAGGTGGCTTAAAGAAAAACACTCATTGTATGAAAACAAGACATGCTTTTTATGAAAAAAAATGCTAATTGAACAGGAAAAAAGCGATTGGAATACTTACACGTAAAACTTGCGAAGTTGATCGATGTTCCAAGTATTGGACAAAATCCGACCATCCTCCATGGCTAACCGCGCAGATCCTGGCCGCGGCACTGAGACGACAGTGTATGATCCTTCCCATTTTGGGGAGAATTTAGTGCGGTTAGACTGGTCTTGAATTTTTCGTAAAACCAAGTCGCCAACGTTGAGATCACGTGGTCGCACCTTTTTACTGTGATACTTGCGTAGAGCCTGCAAGTATACCGCGGACTTAATCAAGGCGCGATCACGCCGTTCTTCCAGGAGGATGAGATCTTGCGATCGCTGTTCGGATTGGTTGACCTGTTCGAATTGATTCGTGCGAACAGATCCAATACTTACTTCCATAGGCAACACAGCCTCGGCCCCATAGACCAAATGGAAGGGTGTCTCACCGGTGGCTCGACTAGAGGTAGTCCGTAGTGCCCATAGAACAGTATAGAGCTCGTCTGCCCAAGCCCCCGAGCGGGTCTTGAGGCGATCAAAAACAAGTTTTTTGATGCCTTACAATACTTGCCCATTGGCCCGTTCTACGGCACCATTGCTTTGTGGATGTGCCACGGAAGCAAAGCACACTTTAGTCCCAATCTGATCGCAGTAGTCTAGGAAAAGACCGCTAGCGAATTGAGAACCGTTGTCTGTGATGAGACGGTTTGGAACACCAAATCGTGCCACAATGTTCTTGTGAAAGAACTTTTGCGCGGCTGATGCAGTAATATTTCGTACTGGTTCGGCCTCAATCCACATTGTGAATGTGTCAATGGCTACGAACAAAAACTTATATCCATTGACCGCTTGTGGCATAGGACCGACGATGTCCATTTCCCAGATCGCGAAAGGCCATGCGAGAGGAATAGTTTGCAATGCATAAGCAGGTTGATGAACCTGTCTTGCATGAAACTGACACTGTGGACACATCTTGACCATAAGCTTGGCATCATCGAGTGCCGAAGGCCAGTAGAATCCCTGTCGAAAAACTTTTCCGACCAGTGTTCGGTATGACGCGTGTGCACCGCATACACCGTCATGTATTTCTTTCAAGAGGGATTTTCCTTCCTCCTGAGATATGCAGCGCATGAATACTCCTTGAGTACCCTTTCTGTACATAACCCCACCTATGAGTTTGTACAGACGCGCCTTTCGAATTAACCGATCGATTTTGGTTTCGTCCTCGGGTAGGGTCCCATGTTCAAGATAGACCCTCAATGGATGAGTCCAATCTTGTTCCTGACCGAGGTTGGCAACGAAGGCTATTGCCGGATCATCCTCGACCGAAGTCATGATCGAAGGATGGTCCAAGTATTCAATGAACACTCCTGCCGGAGCGGATGAGCGTGAGGATCCAATTTTGGATAATTGGTCTGCGAGAATGTTGTCCTTTCGCGGGATGTATTGGACTTCGAAGTGACTGAAGTGTTTTTCCAATTTCCTCACTTCCCCCAGGTAATGAGCCATTGTCTCATCGGAGGTGCTGTACTCCTTGTTTACCTGGTTTACGACCAGCTGTGAGTCCCCCCTCACCACTAATCGACGGACTCCGAGGAATTTTGCTGCCCGGAGCCCTGCAAGAAGACCTTCATACTCTGCTGCATTGTTGGTTGCAACAAAGTGTAGTTGAATGACATACTTAAGCTGTTCGCCCTGAGGCGTAACCAAGACCACTCCAGCCCCCGAGTGTTGAAAACTACAGGAGCCGTCAAAGTACATTGTCCAATAATCGGGGCACTCCAGTTCCTTTGCCAACTGCACGGGTGGCTCAGGGTTGGTCCATTCGACCACAAAGTCGGCCAAAACCTGAGACTTAACCGCCGTGCGAGGGGTGAAATGGATCTCAAAGGCACCGAATTCGACCGCCCATTTGGCGATTCGACCAGATTTTTCTGGATTTCGGACAATATCCCCTAAAGGAAAAGAGGAGGGTACTGTGATCTTGTGTGCTTGAAAGTAATGTCGTAGCTTACGGGAAGCCATCAGTAGCGCGTAAAGTATCTTCTGGACCTCAGGGTAGCGCTCCTTAGGACCATGAAGTACTTCGCTCACATAGTAGACGGGTCTGTGCACTCCTTCCCTTTCCGCGATCAGAACTGCGCTGACCGCGTGTGGGGTGGCCGCCAAATACAAAAGTAATGGTTCTTCCTTTTCAGGAGACACCAATACTGGCGGACTGGATAGATATGTTTTTACCTCCTGAAACGCTTTTTCGGCCTCGTCAGACCACGTGAAGTTATGATGTTTCCGCAAGGCTTTAAAGAAAGGTAGTCCCCTTTCGCCTAATCGCGATATGAAGCGACTTAAAGCCGCCATGCGACCAGCCAGGCGTTGAACATCCTTCATGGTTGAGGGCGACCTCATTTGTTCAATAGCTCTGATTTTCTCAGGATTAACCTCAATGCCCCTGGAACACACAAGAAAACCAAGAAGTTTTCCTGAAGAAACCCCGAAAGAACATTTCTCCGGGTTCAATTTTATTCCAAAGCGATTCAAGTTACAGAAGGTTTCAGCAAGATCGTCCAAATGAGACAATCTTTTGGTACTCTTTACAACCAAGTCGTCTACATATGCTTCGAGATTACGCCCTATCTGGGAAAGAAAGGTCTTTTGCATCAAGCGCTGGTACGTGGAACCAGCGTTCTTCAGACCGAACGGCATTCTGACGTAGCAGTATGTGCCGAACGGGGTGATGAAGGCAGTTTTCTCTTCATCGTCTTGTGCCATGCTAATTTGATGATATCCCGAGTAGGCATCCAGAAAACTCATCAGTTCGCAACCCGCAGTGGAGTCAACCAGCTGGTCGATGCGGGGAAGGGGAAAGTCGTCCTTCGGACAGGCACTGTTGAGGCTGGTATAGTCGACGCACATGCGCCACTTGCCATTTGACTTGCGGACCATGACCGGATTGGCGAGCCAGTCCGGGTGATTCACTTCGCGGATAAACCCGGCTTGTAAGAGTTTGTCTAACTCTTCTCGGATGGCTTCCTGTCGGTCGGTGGCAAAACGCCTGAGCTTTTGCTTTATTGGTCGTTGTCCAGGTCGAATTGCTAACCTGTGCTCAATTACTTCCCTTGGGACACCGGGCATGTCGGACGGTTTCCACGCAAACACATCTGCGTTAGCCCGGAGGAAAGCAACGAGGTCGAGTTCCTATTTGTCATCCAGGGCTGACCCAACCCGAATTGTCTTGGATGGGTCATCTGGGTACAAAGGAACTTGTTTGAGTTTCTCATCCGGTCGAGGAGCAGCCCTGATCGCATCGGTGGCGACAGTGGCGACCTGAGCGTCCCGGAGGGGAAGTTGATCGACCATCTCCAAAGATAGCCGGTCGCACGTGAGCGCCACGTTGCGACTACCTCGGACCGAAATGACACCTTTGGGGCCAGGCAATTTCCCGCACTGATAAGCATAGTGCGTTGCCATCATGAACTTAGCAAGAGTCGGCCTGCCAAAGATTGCATTATAAGCTGAATCACAATCGATTACATCGAAAGTAACCAATTCTGTTCGAAAGTTATCTGGTTCTCCCAGAGTGACCGGGAGGACCACTTGTCCCAATGGCATCATGGAGGGGCCTGGGATTATCCCATAAAATGGATGGATTATGGGCTTGATCTTCGAATGAGAAATTTGCATCTCGTCGAGTGTCTTGACCAATAAAAGATCAAGGGAACTTCCCCCATCGATCAGGACCCTTTCGACTCTCGCGTTACTGATGATTGGGGTAATAACCAGAGGTAACCTCAATGGTCGAGTTAGCCCCGCAGGGCAGTCAGCGCGATCGAACGTCAAAGGCATATCCGACCAACGGGGATATTGAGGTTCACCAAGGGATGTCTCCGTTTGGTTAACCTCTCGGCAAAAAGTTTTAAACTGCCTTTTGGAAACGAAAGAGGAAGAACCTCCGAAAATGACATTAACATGATTTTGAGGTACCTGGTAAGCCATTTCTTCGTCTCCATCGACGTCTCTAACCCCGCACGCCTGCTCTTTGGGCGGTAAGGTTGGCATTGGCCCAGCTCCTTGGTAGAAATCATCCAGCTGTTTCAACCAACTTCTGTAGTTTTTGAGATCGTGGCCTGCGGAATTGTGGAGTGGACACCACCTTTTGCCCTCCTGCGGAATAGTTGATTTTTCTGGCTGGTCGGAATCCCGGCCACCAGAAGCAGTTTTATTTTTAAAAGAAGACTTATTACCTTTGGTCGAAGGTGGTTTCTCCGCGACCGCGACCTCACGGTACTGTCCAGAGCGGTTCCTCTTCGACTTTTTTGACTTCCCGCCCGGTGAAGACTCCGGCTTTTTGCTTGAATCTTCTTTTTTGGCGTCCTTGAAGCCTGGTTGGGGCGGTAAGTCCCCCTTGTCAACCATTCGGTTCCATTCGACTGCCTCGGCTGCATCGGAGTATCGATCAGCCATATCGAACAGATCGGCCACTGATCGAGGAGGGTGGATGAGCAAGTCTTCAGTGAATCTCCGGTATCGAACGGCATGCTTAAATGCCCTGATTACGGAGCCATCAGATATGTTCGGGATGGTATTTCTTACCCCGACAAACCTCTTGACAAACTGCCGAAGCGTTTCGGTCGAAGTTTGCCGCAATCTATGCAAGTCGTCCTCCTTACCCGGCTTTTGGTAACAGTTTTGGAAATTGCTGAGGATGGCATCGCATAGCATTTCCCAATTGTAGATAGAACCCTCAGGCTGATTGAACAACCAGGTTCTAGCCGGTCCTACGAGGACTGTTGGCAGGTAGTTAGCCATGACCTTGTCATCGCCTCCTGCTGCTTGGATGGCAGTAATATAGATCTGAAGAAACTCGGATAGGTTCTGAGTTCCATCAAACCTCTCAATGGCCCCTGGTCGAAACTTATCGGGCCAAACGACTGCTCGTAGGCCAGGCGAGAAAGCTTTGCAACCAACGTAAGGACCGTGAACCGTCCTGCGACTTTCGGTCGGGTTTCGAGCAAACTCACTTAATGGCGAGGTTACTCGGGGTCCCAAACGAGAATGAACGGGAACTCGATCCCTACCACGAGAGTCCTGCATTCGCCGATATTTGTCCTGTCGGGACGGTATAGGCGGCGGGTAATTCCGTCGGCCAGAGCCAGAATGAGGACCATCTCGTTCATGGGAATGTGTCACTGAGCGGGAAGAGGCTGTCGGGGTCGCCTCGGATGCGACCTCATCCAGTCTTTCCGCCAGGATCCTGAAAAAGGCCGGTCTCTGCGCATCCGTGACCGTAGGAGGAAAATTGCGCATGACTTCCGCGATAGATCGCAGTCGACCATGGGTACTTCTCCTAGGGGCACCAGGTGTTACTGTTTCTTCGTCCACTGGGAAATGATCCGGTGGCAAAGAAGGAGTCTGGTCACGTCTACGACCACGCGACCGTCGAGAAGAACTCGGGGCAGCATCGTAACGAGCCTGCGCATCTTGAAGAGCCTCTAGGGCAGTTCTGCGTAGTTCGTCGTTTTGTTGCTCGAGATCTTGCTCCTCCTTCTGTTTGTGATCTTGTTCTTCCCTGGCAGCCTGTTGATCGGGAGTTTCTTCCGACAACGCAGCAAACTGCCTAGGGAGTGAGGTCGCCGATGGGGAGAACATCTCGGTTTGTTCCGAGTCGGACTCGAAATCAAAGAGACGGTGAAGGTTATCAGGGTCGAATCTTCCTGGGCTAATTTCAGGGTCACCATCATATTTTCCCCCAGCGGGATCGTACGATGGGCCGGACTCATCACCTAGCACGTTAAGAACCTCTGTGGGTTCTGACCTTGTGCCAGTTACCTCTTGGTCGATTAACATGACTTGGGGAGATGATTCAGCCTGGGGAAGATTCTGGCCTTCGACCTCTTCCATCGGAACAGGATCACTTGGAGAAGGCATTGGGATATGAGCATAATCCTCGAGATCGAAATCATTCTCGGAATCATATGCTCCAGCCATGTTTCGGCGAACCTCCGAATTTTAATTAGGACGCCTTGAGAAAGGCCCCACGGTGGGCGCCAGCTGTCGACGATTCGGACTCGGAGTCCTCAGCCGAACCTGTCTAAATTCTCTGTGCTCCTGTTCACCATTGTTCAGCATACCTTCCCGAAGGGTCATCTTGAAAGGTCTCACTATTACAAATTCTGCATAAGTTCGGCTGAGGACTCCGAGTCCGAATCGTCGACAGGAAGTACTCATGATGAGTCTTTTAATTTAAACTTAATTAGTTCTTTCGAGTTAATGTGGGTTTATGTCTTTGCATATGCAATTTTTCCAGTGCCATTAGCAGCCACAATCATGGAAATGTGGCTTCTATGTCATGAGATTCATGTATGACCTGATCAGGAGAAATTTTGCCCAATTCCCTAAGGTAACCATTTTTTCTGACTCAAAGTCGAACTTTAATTGGATGTGACATACGATCCTAACTTCATACACGCATATATGCAGAGCGCCATGTTGAAAGAGCAATATGAGTTGCCTCAATTGAAGGAGCTGCGAACAATTTGGGCTCAATATGTCATGGAAGAGGTGGCTATCAACGATCGATAGTAACTGACTTGTGTAATATATATTGAATGTGTTGATTACTATATTTGTGAATAAACTCAATATGTGAATAGATTCATTGATGTATTTGTGAATAAACTCGATCAATATGTGAATAAATCCAATCTGTCCAATGCATGTGTATATTACTGTATTAGTGTATTTGTGAACAAATTCAATATGTGAATATTGGTGTATTTGTAAATATTGGTGTATTTGTGAATGATCCAATGTATCTCTGTATTGCTGTATGTATATGTGAAAGATTCCAGTACTAACCGTGTCGAGTACATAACCGATAGGAAAAACTACACAGTACTATCAGTTATATACTACAATCGATAGAATAAATATTCCAGTACTATCGGTTCATATACAACAACCGATAGAATAAAGTTTCCAGTACTAACTGTGTCTACACAATACTATCGGTTTATATCCGAGCTGATAGAAAAAACCTACACATTACTATCGGTTTAGATCCTAGCCGATAGAAAAAAACCTACACAATACTATCGGTTTATATCCGAGCCGATAGAAAAAACCTATACAATACTATCGGTTTAGATTCGAGCCGATAGAAGAAATAGTCGTTAGCGATTAGTGAACGTTGGGAATGTAGATGTTTTACTAACGATTTTCAACCGATAGAAGTGTGCTACGTTTCTACTATCGTGCCGATCACTATCGATAAGAGAACCGATAGTGAAAAGCATTTCTGTAGTAGTGCCAACACAAGTGCTTTCGTGACTTTCGGATTTGCAAACAGCCGCTTCAATCTAGGTATCACAGGCAAGTACCACAGTTTTCGCCGGAGGTCCTTTCTTTACCTCGTGACGTTCACTGTCAATCCGGTCCCTACGCGTATACCTCGATACGCCGCATCTTGGACAAACATGCAAACTGGAGTACTCGTTACGGTACAACATACAATCATTTGGGCATGCGTGTATTCTTTCGATTTCCATTCCCAACGGACACAACAGTTTTTTGGTTTGGTAAGTAGATCTTGGCAACTCATTTCCCTCTGGAAGCATGTCCGCTAGAAGATCTAATAGTGCCGTGAAACTCTTATCACTCCAACCGTTGCCTGCCTTCAAGTTATATAATCTCAGCACAGAAGACAGTTTTGTAAATTTTGCACATCCAGGGAACAGATGCTTCTCAGAGTCAGCAATCAGTTTCTCAAATTCACATAAGTCGTTTTCGTTGTAATCTTCCTCTACATCATGTAACATCTCATCTAGATTGTCATCATCATCATCTACGTGCACATCGGAATGAACATTATCAAAATTCGGATGATCATCGATATTATTGCAATCCACATCCGAGTCCTGCTGATTGGTAGTAGTGGTGTTTGTTTCCTCAAAATCTTCGCCATGCCATATCCAACGGGTGTATCGCGCGTTAAAACCACAATGAATCAAATGACTCTTAATTTGATCAGAGTTGCTAAACCTCTTCAAGTTTATACAATCTGTACAAGGACAAAGCATATTTTTCTCTCCCTTCCTCTCCTTTTGTTGCTCAGCAAATTTAATAAACTCATTCACACCATCCAAATATTCAAGAGTAGTACATTTTATTCCATACATCCAACATTTCCTGTCCATCTACAATTAACAAAATTTAATGAGTCAGCCATGCATGAAACCTGCCCGATTAAGTTATGTATATGTACATGTACATCCTCTTACAACAGATGTGTTAAACCCTAGCCTGACGAAATACCTAGCTAACTACACAATACAAGCTAGTTAGCTCCTAAAACATGACGCATTTCCAGCTACCTAGCTCCCAAGCTTAGAGCTACAAACTTGGAACTACACAATACAGCTAGCTTGCAAGTAGAGAGGGAGGGAGATCTAGAGAGAGAGAGAGATAAGTGTCGACAATTAAGCATACTTTAAAGAGAGAGGCGCAATCAACTTCCCTCCAGCTTGTGCTGATCACCCTAGCAGTGTAGCTGCGAGCGTGGAACTTTCATCACAAACAGAGGGACACAGAGTGCAACAGAACAAATTGAAGAGCAGCTCAGCAATGGTCGAGTGGGGTTTTCCTTATAATGGACCTTTTTCTAACGGTAAATACATGAAATAACCATTAGACTAAGTAAGGTACTTTGTCGCTCACATATTCTATCGGTAAAAACACACATATACCGTTATAGAATGTACATTGCTGAGCAAGTACAGGTCTTGTTCTATCGGTAAATATGTGTATTGACCGTTAGATGATGCATGACACAGCACGTACATGAGTTTTTCTATCGGTAAATATGTGTATTAACCGTTAGATGATGCATGACACAGCACGTACATGAGTTTTTCTATCGGTAAATATGTGTACTTACCGTTAGATGATGCATGACTGAGTAAATATATGTGTTTTCTATCGGTAAATATGTGTATTTACCGTTAGAGGAGGTACTTATACCAAACTGGGTATTGTATGACACACATGACACCAGTTCTCACATCCAAAGAATCATATCAATGTAACATCAAACAGATCTTAACTAGAAGATAAAGCAATATTTCAAGAAATGCTAATTTGCGGATTAACTAGGAGACACAAAAATACTTTTCTTAGGTACTTGGGACTTCATCTTGCCAAAGAAATTACCCATGCCAGTTCACAAATTCAGGTACAAACATACACATGCCAGTTCACAAATTCAAGTGCATGTCTGAAACAGCAGTACAAATACACACCTACCTACCAATACAATTAAATACACAAATACTCCCTACACATTCAAGTTCATATCCCAAATAGCAATACATGATACACAAATATACAACAATATACAAATACAACAATTCACACATTCGATGTATATTAGAAAAGCCACGTCTGAAATTAACAACAGATCACGACGAGGACCCAGTGGCCCATACATTTTACATAAAAGAGAACCTTTGCAGGTTGCGACAATGCAACTACCGGCTACAAGTTAGACCTGATACATCACATATCCATTCATCCAAAACAGCAAATGTCTGAACCACATTGGACTTAACCATAGGAGTTCAGTTCGAGGACGCCCGAGGAGCTGGAACTGCCGTTGAGTTACATTTGTATTGGTGATTTCCTCGGACTCAAACTCGATCAACTCAACTCAACTCAACTCAACTCCATTAACAAAAAGAACCTACCTTCCAAGATGTTGTTCTGTGTAGTGATGGTGTAGAATGGCTGTGCAAATGACAATAATTCTTCTTCTCCAAGCAGGTAAGCATCTGGCCACAAGCTGGTGCATGAAAAAAAATGTAAGATACTTTCTATAGGTCCTGATTTGAGAAACACGCCGGGCTTAAGGATCTTCTCGATCGAGCCAACCAAGATCTCGCCCTTCACATCCTTCCAGCTCTCGACGGTGATCTTCACCGTTTCTTTCGCCAACAAGCCAACGTAGGCAGCGTACTGTGATGAAAAACTGTGAAGTACGTTGCCCCTTATGAGCATCATCCAAGGACCTGCACAGATCATAATCATATTGAAAAGAAGACACATCAAAATGAATGATACAAAAATTGCAAAATAATTGACATAATCGGATTAGAATAATCTAACAATATTACCGAAATTTTACGTACCTTGCTTGGGATGCCGAAGTCTAGAGGGCGTCGATGGAGGTGCGGAGGTGCAGCGGTCGCCTGTAGAGGTGCGTCGGCCGTCCATGGAGCTCACGGGTTAGGACTACGAGCGCCAGATGAACTGTGAGAATGAAAGAGACATACCCGTGTATTTATAGTACTAGATAAGTTCTATCGGTACAAAAACCGCATACCGTTAGTAATTTTATATATCTTCTAACGATATACAAATAAATTACTGATAGAATAAAAACATCTGTAGAAGGCGAATGGTTCTATCGGCACAATACATATTACCGATAGGAATTTTTGTACATACTCTGTCGGTATATACGTACATTGTCGATAGAATAATACTAGTTGTAGAAGGCGAACAGTTCTAAAATATTTTTGTTATATTCTAACGGTATAAACATTCATTACCGATAGAATAAAACTATTTGAAGACGGACAGTTCTAAGTAATTTTCGATATACTCTAACGGTACAAGAATCCATTACCGATAGAATAAAAATATTTGTAGAAGGCGAACGGTTCTATCGGCACACTACATATTGCCGATAGGAATTTTTGTACATACTCTGTCGGTATACGCATACAGTACCGATAGAATAAGTCTAGTTGTAGAAGTCGACCAGTCCTATCGGCGCACAACATTCTCCCGTCAGTACTTATGTATCTCTTCTAACGGTAAATATGTTAATCACCGCTAGAGTAAATCATACTGCTTCTTCTATCGGTAAGTTTCTTACAAACTGATAGGAAAAATACACCCGTTGGCCTTTTATGACCGCGAGGCACATTTTCTATCGGTTTTCTACTAAATCGCTAATAACCGATAGAAGATAGGGGTTAGTAGACTGTATTTCTGTACTAGTGAGGACGGAGACGCGGGTGAGGAAGTGGAGCGATATGGGCGAGGAGAAAGACGCGAAATGGCCAGGATTTTTCCACGGGCCTCCCGTTCACATTTTCCAAATCCCCCCGGGTTGGGCTTCCTGGCCCGTTTAAAATTCCTAAATCTGGCCCATCCAAAAACATTCCTAAATCTACTTAGGATTCTAATGCCAGCCCACGAAATCCACCCGGAAATGGGCCAAATCCCGGGCTTCCAAACAGACCCTTTGGAAGATTCTTAGTTTCAGGATCATCTAAGAAACAAAATTTAGTTGTACTTTCGACCGCCGAGGCAAAATATGTTTCGGCCGGTAGTTGTTGTGCACAACTCTTGTGGATGAAACAAACATTGATGGATTTTGGAATAAAAGTTAGTAGTGTGCTTCTTTTGTGTGATAATGAGGGTGCCGTCAAAATAGCAAATAATCCCGTTCAACACTCTCACACCAAACATATTGATATTAGGCATCACTTCTAGAGAGATCATGTGTCAAAAGGGAATATAGTGATTAGTCATGTTTCAACCGAGAATCAATTAGCATACATATTCACTAAACTCTTCGACAAGTCAAGATTTTGCACGCTACGCAATGAATTAAACTTTATTGATATTTCAAATGTCAACTGGTTCTTATTCATGCTTGATTGTCGCCAAGAAAAGTTTTGCTTAGATTCTACTATCTCAAAACCAAATACATTTTTAAAATTTAAATCGGTGATATACCAAGTAATTCATGTTGACCAAACTCAATCTCTCACAATATATCTCTCAATCTTTCATGAATACAAAAACACTTTCTAATTTTTCTCTCATAAAAAACTGTGTGTCTCTCCTCTTCTAAGATATGCAAAGAGTTGTGTCCAGAGAGGTCAAAAGTACAGTTAAATTCCTTTGTATTTATAGTGTATGTGACTAATTTGGATTTGTTTAAATTACACCAAAATAGGAATAAATAACAAATTACTTAACTGTCATGCTGCCGAGTGCATATCCACAGACCACAACCAATGCTTATGTATAATTGTTATCTTTCAATATGTTTGTCCGGAAGACCCTGAAAATCAATACACGAGATATGACAGAGTACTAAATTACAAAATCATATCATCATCAAATGGTGTAAATATGTCAAATTAAATATTTATATCAAATAATTTTATATTTAGCAAAATGCATATTTCAACAAACAAAATGATACATTTATTTATAGAACATGACACTAACAATAATGCATTAAAAACAACACAATCCATCAAAATCCACTGAAAGTAAACACCGAGCAATACACACCTCTAGTTTCTTTTCAGGCATATGAGCTATGTGCCAATACATAGCTCTAGCTGTTGATCATAACTGGTCTAGTTTCTGTCAGCACAAAAAGAACGCATTTTAGCATTTTTGCAAGCAAATTCATTTCAACATCAAGAAGGGGCAGCGGTAATTGTTATAGAAGTAATTAGTATCATCAGCATAGAAATCTTCCAAATGCTCAAGGAGAAAAGGAAAGGCTCAAGTCTTAATCCTAATAATCATGGATACCAAAATCCTGCTGGATTTATATTTTAGGCAATATCACTGTCAAGCAAAATCTTGCCCTGAGCAGCTCTATATTTAGATTTTAGGCAATCCAACATTTGAAATCATCTTTTCTATAAAGGTGAGAAAACTATAGGGTCTCTTTTGTAAATAAACGCAAGTTTTGTAAGGTGTTTTCATGAAACGCCGCGAATATTCACAGGCAGTTTTATGAAACGCCCCCTATCTTCATAATATATTATGGCATTTTGCCAAAACGTCACTAAATAGAAGTTTTTCTTACTCATTTTGCCTCAAAAGATGTAACTTTCGAAGCGTTTTACAAAGGTGCCCCCAAAAGTGTGACTTATTGTTAGGCATTTTATAAAAATCACCTTAGAAATTTTTTTGAAGGTATTTGTCAAAATTGCCTTAATAGATGGTTATTAAAGGCATTTTTACACAATGCCTAGAAAAGATATGCCACTGAAAGCCTTGTGTGTTGTAGTGACCAAGGAGTACCACCATGGTATTTCTAGGAACTACCATGCGAAGAGGTACTCTTAACTCCCTCTTGCTATCTTTTTTAGAGCCAGATTTAATTCTGAGCTGGCCAGGAGATTTGGAATTATGTTGACATTAGTTTAGATGTAGATAAAGAGTACCCGTCTTCCTTTCAATTAGTCAAGCCAGCGAAGAAACCTCTTGCACTCAGGTTGAGGAAGCACTTGCTCTCAGATTTGGGGCTTCAGCCAAGGAGTTTAAGGTGTCCAAGCTTTATGGATTTGGTTTCAAATATTGGTGTTTCTTGTCAAGCAGTTGTAGATGTTCTAGTCCACCTTCAGACTCTTTCGGTTTACTGATTCTGTATTAATTTCTTCCACTAGGGCAATGGCGGACCGTGTTGGGAGGAAGAAGTTTTCAACGGTGGATTCGTACAGAACATTCCACCTCTTTTGTGCAGAACATGGGCCCATGCCCTGAGAATCTCACTGACAAGCAAAATCTTGCTGGATCTTTTGCTAAAAAAGTGCATGGTATCTTTGGCTCAGATGTCTGGGCAAGGACCACTTCGTAGGTACCTGAAGAAATCTTATCAAGTGTATAGGGTGTTTTAAGCTAGGTCACAAGGTTGCAAGTTGCAAAACTTTCTGCTCTAAGGAATGGGTTCCTAAGACATTTCATCACTCCAAAAGACAAATTCTCCAACACCTCCTGCTCAGCAAGATCAAGATCAAGCAAAGAATCCTCCAGCCATCGCTCGTCCAACACCAAAGAGCACTTCAAAGATGATGGATTTCTTCCGCAGCCAAGGGCCAAAGGAAGGTCTAGGGAATGTGTCTAAGCCAACTCACGATGACATTCCTAGAAGGCCAAGGAACAGGGATGTTCATAAAGATGGCAGAGGAGGTCCCAGTTATCGTACCATTCTAGTAGCCAATGTGTATCCTAGGTTGGATGATTCTAGACCTCCTCTCTTGCATTATCTGGAGCAATCTAGGGGTATTACAGTTTATGACTTTGCTGAATGTGATGCAGCGCACATTCATGTCATGCTCAATAGAACTCTTGATAGAGAGGCACTTATACATGAGAGCCCACATGATTATGATAATCAAGAAATCTACTTTGTTCTATATAATATTGGCACCAAGAGCTTCTCGTCGTCCTTTGACTAGATGCATCATGTAAAATTGCATCATATCCCACTGGAGTTCGTAGAAACTCACTACATCACAACCATGATCAACAGCTTCAGGAAATTGGTCAGGATCAACAGGGAGAACATTCATGAGAATGACTACATATCACTTGAAGTTTTTTCCTTGGTTAAAGGGAGACATCAGGTGCCAGAATGGCTATCAGTGTTTGAAGATACAGAGCACCTTAACCATGGCTAGGGCGCAGCGTCAGAGTAGAAATCGTCAATGCCTAGCCGGTTGAAGGTGACCCACCAGAGGAGGATCTCAATGATGATGGTGGAGCCCTAGGGGGTGCTCCTAATGGGCAAGGAGGAGGCAACTTCCAAGGCGCCCACTTAGACAAGCATTACTAATAAGACCAGGCGCAGGATGCTAACTCCGACATTAATGGTGAGCATGAAGTTCAGGAAGGGTTGGCTGATGCTATAGTTGTTGCTGAGATCATTGATGATTTTGCCACGCTTCCTCTGCAAGTTATTCCACCTGAGGAGCACTCTTCAAGCCAACTTATTAGTAATGATTCTTACCCACTGACTGGTGTTAGTGTTGCATATTTCCCTTCTAACCTCGGCAAAAGGTTGCTAATGGATAAACCTGGATGTGTCAAAAGAAAAATTGCAGCTCCTCAGCCAAGAAGAAGCCCTATATTGGCAACCACACACCAAAGCTTCTACAAAAAAGTGATGGAACTCATTTCAGACCTAAAAAGGTGCCATATGCTAGAAGAAAAGAGTTTTGGGGTCCTCAAGGAGCCACTCTCTTTTGATCTGCTTCGTACAATTAACCAGGGTTATGGAATCAAGCCGCAACAACTCATAGATGAGGCGCTCCTTGCTGATGACAGAGTAGTGTTGGATTAGAATGGTTTTCCTGCTAGCTTTTGTCATTAGGGAATGTGATCTTCCCTTGTCAATCATCCTTATGTTATACAACATGTGGTGTTTGTTGAAGGGGCCTTGCCTGTCAACCCCTCGCCTGTAGTTATTTGTTTGTACTCCTTTAGCTTCAGTAGTTCAAGTGTAACGGTTCTTGGAACCTCTTTATTTCTGAGCCCCTTAAGATCTCGAGTCATTTTGTGAGTTTTGGTTGTTATAAGGGAACGTGTAAGTCTATTACTACAGTGAAAGGTTATGTTATATGGTCTTCTGTATTGTTTGTGGTTGTTACCTCTTGTTCTTATGGGTAGTACAAACCGTTCCATTGTTTCTTGGAATGGACCGGGTTACATCAAAAGATCTTTGCAAGATTTTAGAGTAGATGTCGTTTGTTTACAAGAAACTAAAAGAGAATCCTTAAAGCAGTATAAACCTATTGAATATTTGTAACATGGGGATTGATGCACATGTCACATTACATGCTGTTGGAACTGCATGCAGTATCATTACTACATGGAGGAGCTCCTTTTTTGAGTTAGTTCAAGTCATAAAGGGCATGTTTCATTTGACAACGATTATAGCCTTTAGGAATGATGGAACAAAATTTGGTATCACTAATGTGTACGGTACTCCTTATAGACAAGACAAATCAAGTTTCCTCTTAAGAAATGCTAGAATTGCAATGCCCTTCAAGATCTCCTGGGTTATTTTAGGAGATTTTAACATGTATATAAGTTCTGCCATCAAAAATAAGTCAGTTCTTGACATCAATGATTTGCAAGACTTTAATGAGTTAATCAATGAGAAAGAGTGGATGGAAATAGATGCCAGTGGTTGCCAATACTCTTGGTCTAATGGACAGGAAAACCACACTTTTGAAAAGCTTAATTGGATTTTTGTTAATGAAAACTAGAGTGAGGTTTTTCCAGCAAGTACTGCACACAGAGCTGCTAGGGATATATCAGACCACGCCCCCCTCATATTCAGGTTTAGTTCTAAGATGCCTAGATCCTTTATTCCTCAAACTGAAAACTATTGGCTAGAGCATCCAGGTTTCACTGATATTGTGCAATAATTATGGTCTGGAGGCATTGCTCAAAGTGACGCAGAACATATCAATAAATAGCTCAAAGCTATTTTGAGAGGGCTTAGAGTCTGGAGTAAAGATCAAAACAGACTGAACAAGTATCATTAGTACTACAAACAAACGATCTGCTTATTAAACTCTTTGGAGGAAATGAGAAGCCTATTCAGACCTAAGAGAAAGTTCATAAGCCTGGTAATCAAAAGAAAAGGAGAAATTCTAAATTTCTTGAGAATAAAATGGAAGCAAAGGTCTAGGATAAGATGGGCTAAGTTGGGGGATGAAAACACAAAATTCTCCCACATAAATGCCTCAAATTCTTTTAGAAGAATTTGGGTGAAGACAGTTAATCATAATGATTCTCCAATAGTAGACTAGAAAGGCAAGCAAACCATCTTTTTCAATGAATACAAGGAGAGGATGGGTTTGACACAAAAGATCAAGCTCTCTCCCCTCATAGAAGAGTTAATTCAGAATTCCCTGCGGACTCAATGTCAGCAACTAAATTTGGACAGAGATTTAACAAGAGAATAAATAGACAAGGTAATGCAAGAGCTACCAAGTGGGAAAAGTCTAGGACCCAATGGGTTTAATGCTGAGTAGTACAGAAAATGTTGGAATAGAGTCAAAGACTCAATTAACAGACCGTGTCAAGAGTTCTCTCATGGAATAGTAAACATAGTTTCTATTAACAAATGTTTCATCACACTAGTGTCAAAGCTGTCAGCCTCCACAAAGGCTGGAGACTGCAGGCCGATATCCTTAATCAACACAACTGTCAAGATTATTTCTAAGGCTCTGGCAAATAGACTGGCTCCAGTCTTGGATCAACTGGTACATGGAAATTAGTATGGCTTTATTTCAACTTGCACAATGCAAGGATACCGTTCGCTTCCCATCTTGTTGGCTTGGTAGTAACTAGAATGCACTTCTATCAATTTGTAAGTTGAAGGGATTCAGTGAAAAGTGGTGCCAATAGATTATAAGTCTGCTCTTCTCAAGCTCAGCTGCTGTTATCATTAACGGCCAATCGACAAAAATATTCATATGCAAAAGAGTTCTTAGACAAGGTGACCCCCTTTCTCCAACCATCTTTATATTGGTTGTTAACCTTCTAGCAGATTTGATCCATTACTTTTGTTCTAATGGATTTCTTGCAAGGCCAATTCAAAACTATGCCAAGATCCCAGTTATTCAATATGCGGATGACACGATGCTCATGCTGAAAGATGATCAAAAGAGTATATTCCTTATGAAACCATCCTCTCTTCTTTCACAGCTAGCACGGGACTATATGTTAATCTCAGTAACTCAAGCATAGTTCCTATCAACTTTTCAACCGATGAGGCTAAAATTTTGGCTTGCTCTCTGGGCTGCAAACTAGAACATTTTCCACTAACCTATTTGGAACTTCCAATATCTAACTAACGTCTCCAGGTTTGGGATTTCTCCTTTCTTATATGAAAAAGTGAACAATTAATAGACTGAATGGATGCTGGTGAAGCACTTATATCTGGGAAGTAGGTTTACACTTGTCAATGCAGTTTTTCTTTAATTCCAACATTCACAATGAACCTTTACAGAATACCAAAGACTGTCCTGGAATGCATAGATAAATCAAGATGTGCTTTCTTTTGGAAAGGTACTACTGTAGTTCTTGGAGGTCAATATCTTGTAACTTGGGAAACAATATGCCAGGAGAAGAATCTTGGGGGTTTAGGAGTAAATAATTTGGTGACCTTCAATGAAAGTTTGCTACTTAAGTTTCTTTTCCACTTATATCAGAAAACAAATAGACCTTAGGCCTCACTAATCTGGGATACAGTATACACTGACACACCACCAAGTGTTCAAAGGATCAACTTAAAAGGCTAGAGGTACACGATAGTAGATCTGTGGCCATTTTTCAGTGATCAGGTCAAATTACAACCAAATGATAGCAAAAGAATCTCTTTGAAAAGACACTTGGACTGGTGATTCCAAACTTGCTTATAACTATCTATAGCCTCATTCCTTCATTACTTACAAAACCATTAGTCTCTATTAGTTCAGCTTGTTACCAAATGTGCTAGACATTTTTCGCCGCCCTCCATTTGGAATTGCGGAAGAATAGTTACAACAAACTCTTCAATATATCCAAAGCTGGGAACAAAGGGATGATCATGACAGTGTGCAAATGAAGGGCCAAAAAGGAGGAAGTTCTCTATGAAAAAAACATATGCATGCATTCAAAGAAGAACATGTGCAATACATACATTTTTATTTGAAAAAATAGGGCCCCTATCAAGTGCAAAGTCTTTCTTTGAATTCTTCTCAAGAACAAGCTAAACACAGATGATATCATGTTGAAGAGGAACTTCATTCTTCCTTCCTGTTAATGCCCTTTCTGCAACTCTGTAAGAGAAACTGTAGAACACCTTTTTTTTGCAATGCTCTTTCGCGACTCATTGCTGGCAAAGGTTGGGTGCCAGCACCTTTCAAGAAGGATTCGAAGAGCTCTTTCATATACCTCTCATTACACACGATGCAATCTTGTGGAGAACAATTGTGACAACAAATCTGTGAACTCTTTGGAACATACAGAACAATGCATTTTTTTAAAAGAGAAGGACCCAGTTCTAGATGCTGGAGAAGTTCAATCCTTCAAACCCTTTCCACTTGGAGAACTAGATTAAACGAAGAAGGAAGAGTTTGTTTAGATTGTTGGTTAGGTGCCTCCTGACCTTAGCCTAATGATGCCTCTCTTGTATAATAGAGATACAATGTGTTGATTTATTTGAGAGTTAACAATAGAAATAAATAGGAGTAGAATATTGTAGTTGTTTATTTTATTTTTGCTAATATATATTAAAGGTATAAGTATATTAATTTAGTTGTAAGTTTATGTGTTTCCGAGAGACCTTTTTTATTAAAATAAAGATTTTGGAAGAAAGTTTCATGATTTAGTATTTTGTATGTTGGTATAAGTCAGATGTAAGTTATTTCAATAATATGAGAAAAAAGAAAATAATTTTATGGTAAAGTGTGTATCAAATTATTAAATAGTGTCAGTCCCACGTAGACACTCCCATAATAACAAAAATAATCTAATATTTTTGTCTCACACATTGTTTTCTCATAAACAATCATTATAAGTTTTTGTGCATCTTTTTGGTTCATTGTGAATTTCTCTTACACAGTAGAATTCATTTTCAATTTTTTATAATTTTTAATGGCAGTCATGTGAGAAAGGTGTCGGAGGTTTTTTTTCTGCAATGTAGGTGGGTTGGGTAGAAAGCATCTTAATCATCCAGTAGTGAATAGATCCACGTAAAACACGATTTGTGCTTCGGTTAGCTTTAATTAGTCTCAAGCTCAGGGGTTGAGCTCAAGTTTGACTCATTGTATGTTTAAATTGTGCTTGAGTTGAGCCCAAAACTAGAACAATCTTAAATAGCTCATTTTTCTTTCAACTAGTACAAATAATGTCATCTTGATGTTGCTTCTATCCTGATGAGCTATTGTCATTTCTCATTTTGATGAAGAGTGATGATTTTTTTTTCTTTTTGACAACTAATGCCGAAGTGCTGCAGAGAGAGGGGGAGAGAGAGCACTTGAAAAAGGTTTACAAGGAGGGTTAAAGTGTTTTCACATGATTAAATTATCCTTGTGTGATACACAAGGTATGCTCTGAAAACATGCCGATTATAGATGTCAAAATTTGAGTGTTGGATCAAGCATCAAATAATTGATATTAAGAAAGCCCAATAATAAAAAAAAAACTCTTGGTCATCAGAAGTGTTGATTTTAAACTAATAGATTGTGTATCCGCTTAATGGGGTAGCATGGCCCGCTTCACACCCCAACACATGGGCATGGCCGCATGGGCATTGTTTCTTGTCTCAAATAAACTTTGTTAGGATCCGCATTTCCTAAGAAGCAATTAAATTGCAATACCATATGTGTTAATTCTAACTATTGTGTGTTTAAATTTGTTCTACCCTAAATTTTACCACAACAAAATTTTTAAATAGGAAATAACCGCCTTTGTAAAGACTCAATTTAAATAGTCATAAAATCATTACCAAAATCAACAATTTTTATTTCTACATTTGATGTTTAAAAAAAACACATTGATATAATTTTATCGAACACTGTTTGAGATAAATTTTGATTCATGTACATATATTTTTCATTATTTGTATATAATTTTCATGTCTATAAAACACATCCCAAAACATCGATATTCTTGTTCAGTCTTTCACCCATGCATGCACTAAATTTCATATTAACATTGATAAATTTGCTTTAGAATGCAATTTCTTTGCGTATTGGACAAAAAATTAATAATTCGGGACAATTATTATGTTTATGGACGTGTGAGAAACATGCACAAACTTGCTAATAATATTGAAACAGAACATATATCTAAGAAAATTTTAAATCATATAGACTCTAGCTGCACTGTTCTAAGGGATTGTGGCTGGTTTTACAAATTTATGAATAAAATTGTTTTGATTCAGGGCTTGCATCAAATAAAGAATAAGAACAAATAGGAGATATGTAGGGCAAACTCTCGATTGGGTACTAACATATTAACCATACTAGTTAAGCTACTAAATCATCACAAAAAATTCTCAAAAATTTTTTTTTAGGTAATCCTATAATTCATTTACCATGTTAAGAATTTTCAAATCAAAATTCAATCAGTGGTATGAGAAAAAAAAGAGAAATTTCTGATAAATAAGAAATAAAATTGAAAAGAAAAAGAGAAAATAAAAGTTACTATTCACAAAAAATTTATTTTTTTTTGTTTCTTGATGAGAATTGTTACCCGAATTAGATCGCCCATGCATTTCCATGGTTGTGACAACCATTCTGTGATCACGTACAACGGCCTATGATCACACATACCTTTCCATGGTCGCAGTAGACCTGGGAAAGAGATGTTTGGGTAGTCCAAGGGTATGCTAGACATAGCCCATCAAGAATATTTAATCTCCATTATTTTAACTATGGAACTCTGTAGTTTCAACACTTATCATCACCAATTTCATGGTCTCATGTTATACCTGCGAATACTGTAGTTGTAGAGACATTTGTCTACCACCATAACCGATCATAGAGACAAAACCTGATATTCTTACATGGTCGCAGTAGATGCGCAATCATAATATTAAAAGACTTGTACTACAATATGAAGTCACCACTCACAATAACCGTTCCTTGATCCTAATGATTATTTCTGAAATAATTATAAGTCCCTGACAAGGTAACTGCCAAAGAAGATAAAGATGGTGAAGTAGTTTCTATAATGCCAGGTCAAACAGCAACCAACCACGACCTGCGACAACTGTCACGTAACCACGATTTGCAGCAACCTCCATGAAGCAGTTATAAGCAATCGTGGGGCACGTCTTCAGTAGGATAACCGACGATCTCTTCGACAAGTATAAAAAGGCCTTTTAGCGGAAGGATCAAAGGGGAGAGCGATAGGTGAATAGACAATACATTCTCTTTGTAATCCTCTTACATATTCACAATGATAAATATACAGGAGTAGGGTTATTATTCAATCACGAGAGCCTGAACCTGGATAAACTTCTGTGTCATTAGATTCATAGATATTTTGAATTCATTGGTATTTGTCTGAATTGTCTCCCTTTTATAAACCCAATCAAATATGCATAAGTTCTACGAAGGACCCCCTGAGTTCCAATTGTCGACAACTGGCGTAGTCCTTGGGGACATTTTAGACATTTTTCGATTCACCAAGGTTCATTGTATTCATGGATCATTTCCCTTGTTTACATGACTTCGAGAACGAATTCAATCTCGATGATCATGTAGATGCCATGGATGAGCACAATGTACGCATCAATGATGACGATACTACCCTCTAGACTTCTTCCGAGGAAGCGTCAGCATCGGTTCCAGTCACATCTGTTGATCAGGAACCAGAAAAGGCAATTCGCTTACCCTCCATGAGTCTTTCCACATCAGAGGGCGAGTATGTGCCGCAACCCATTATCCCAGACGGTGCGGGAGATGATGATCTTGAATTCAATCTGGAGAATTTTGCTCCAGACAATTTAAAGTCTGACTAAGACAAAGATGAGATGCTCTCACCGCCTGCGAACTCCATTCCGAGGGAAGTCGTCGCACTTTCCAAGGAGACCCTGGAGCAACATGTTGCCAGGGAAGAAGAAGAACGCAAATGGGCGGAAGACGAAGCACGTGAACAGCGAGAGGCCGAGGTCTGCAAGGTCGCAGAGGATTTCCTACGACTTGCGCAAGCTCGCCACAATACCGCTACTCGCGACTTTGGTCCAGCAACTTCTCGTCAACGACATCTAGATGGTCGCATATGTGAACACATGCCGCTCTTGGCTCCGAAGTATTCCCCGATGGCTGAGGCAACAATGTTGAAGACTCCTATGGCACCCAGAAGGAGTACACAAGATCGTATCCGTATGATTGCAGATGCACTTCTCAATCCACCTTCTGGTCTCGCAAACGACGATGGGGCAACGTTCGCAAAGGTGCTTGCGGATAACCTCGATGGAGTCGCTTCGGATATAACTCTCACAGCCTCATCTCATTCGACCACTCGTTCCCGATGGCGAGATGGTTCTTATCAAAGCCAGAAACGATGTAACTTCGCACATACCCAACATGACAAATCCACGCGAACTGGTACTTTCCGTGACCATAATCGTGTACCAGTGCACTCGCGCTTGGGCCCACATCTCGAATTTCCTCAGGCTGACTCTTTCCGTGACCATGATGATAGTCGCAACGATCAACGACCGCGCAATTCGTACGTGGGTTGTAAGGCTTTTTCACCATGACTACCAAACGTGGTCTTGCCTGATAAGTTTAAGCCTAGAACAATCGAGAGGTTCGATGGAACTCAAAATCCAACCGAATTTCTCCAGATTTATGTCACTGCCATTCAAGCAACAGGTTGAAATGAACGGATTATTGTAAATTATTTGCCAACAGTCGTTGAGGGTCCGGCACGGTCTTGGTTGTTCAATCAACCAAAAGGATTGATCTATAATTGGGAGATGTTGTGCGATGTCATTCTCAACAACTTCCAAAACTGCTACAAGAAGCTTAGCAAAGAAGATGATCTTCATCATCTACGCCGAACTTCGACCGAGACCCTTCGGCAATTTGTTAAGAGATTTGTAGGAGTGAGAAATACCATTCCTAATATCTTTGATACTTTGATTATTAGGGCCTTTAAACATGGGGTTCGATACCAAAGGTTCACCGAGGATTTAAGTATCCATCCCCCACGATCAGTGTCCGAGCTTTTCAACATGGCAGATCGATATTCCGATGCAGTTGAGGCTGTAGAATGGAATAAAATGGTGGATAAGAGCAACTTGCCTCCTCAACCCAGTCTCAAAACCGAAAAGAAGGAAGATTCAAGCAAGAAATCTGAATCATTTGCAGGTGGAAAATCCAAGAAGCCTAAGAAGAATGGAGCCGTCCAATTCCATGAGGTCACCGTCATGAATAAGCAACCACAGGAAAAAGGTAAACAAGTTCCATTCAAAATTAATAAATTTCCTTCTGGTGGTCGCAATGGCGACCATACATAAAAACAAACTAACTCGCAGGGAAATAAGAAACGGTGTCTGTTACACAACGTTTCTGGACACGACCTCAAGAATTGTCGTACCTGGTTGAAGCGCATGGAGGACTTTTATCAAGGTAATGCACTTGTGCCAACTATACTGTGGGATTAAGGACGCTGATGGAGACGAGGATATGCCATACTAGATACCTAGCAATCATGTTCATATTATTTTTGGTGGGACTTCGTCTTATTTTTCTAAGCGTCAATTTAAATCTGTTTGCTGGGAGGTAAATAGTGTTGAAGCTCCTCCTGGAGAGTCTCAATTTTCCCATTGGTCAGAAACTTCCTTGACCTTTAGCCGAGAATATTGTCCTAAAGGATTGTCACAGCCACAATGACTTTCTTTAGTAACTTCCCCCATTATTAGCAACGCTAAAGTGGGACGTGTATTAGTTGATGGAGAAAGTTCTCTCAACTTATTATTTGCAAAAGCTCTTGATGAGATGCAAATACCTCGTTCAAGAATTAAACCAATGGCTCACCCTTTTTTTGGGATAATCCCTGGTCCTTCGATAATGCCCATCGGAGAAATTATGTTACCAGTAACACTCAGAGGACCAGAAAACTTTCGAACAGAGTTAATTACTTTTGATGTAATTGATTTTGATTTAGCTTATAATGTCATTTTTGGTAGGCCTTCACTTGCCAAGTTCATGGCAGCAACGCACTACGCTTATCAGTGCTCAAGGTACCAGGGCCAAAAGGTGTAATCATAGTCAGAGGTAGTCAAAATACGGCTCTTACTTGTGATCGCATATCCTTGAAATTGGTCGACCAACTTCCCCTACGGGACGTTAAGCTGGCGACCAAGGACCCCGATGCGGTCAAGGTCACTCCACTACCAGATGAAAAACTCAAGCAGGTTCCCTTATTCCTGGATGACCCATCTAGAACCATTCGGATCGGGTCAACACTAGATGACAAATAGGAACTTGCGCTCATTACTTTTCTCCGAGCTAACGCAGATGTGTTTGCATGGAAACCAAGGGAAGTGATCCAGCACAGGCTAGTGATTTGGCCTGGACAGCGATTAATAAAGCAAAAACTTAGACGCTTTGCCCCTGATCGATAAGAAGTCATTCGTTCGGAGTTAGACAAACTCTAGGAAGCTAGTTTCATTCGTGAGGTTGACCATCCCAAATGGCTCGCGAACCCAGTCATGGTTCTGAAATCTAATGGTAAGTGGTGCATGTGCATTGATTACACCAACCTTAATAATGCATGTCCGAAGGACGATTTTCCCCTTCCTCGCATCAACCAGTTGGTCGATTCAACAGCGGGTTGCGAACTGATGAGCTTCCTGGATGCTTACTTAAGGTACCATCAAATTAGCATGGCAAATATAGATGAAAAGAAAACTGCCTTTATCACACCATTTGGCACCTACTTCTATGTCAGAATGTCATTTGGGCTCAAGAATGTTGATTCCACGTTTCAGCGCTTGATGCAGAAGACCTTTCTTTCTCAATTAGGGCACAATTTAGAGGCTTACGTCGATGATCTAGTTGTAAAGAGCTTGAAAAGCTCTAATCATGTAGATGATCTCACTGAGACTTTCTGTAATTTGAATAAACATGAAATCAAGTTAAATCTTGAAAAGTGCTCTTTTGGTAAACTTCTAGGTTTTCTTGTTTGTTCGAGAGGCATTGAGGTTAATCCTGATAAAATACGGGCCATTGAACATATGCAATCACCTTCGACAACGAAGGAGGTTCAAAGCCTAACAGATCGAATGGCGACTTTGAGTCATTTCATATCGCAGTTAGGCGAACGTGGATTACCGTTTTTTAAGGTTCTATGTAAACACAATAGTTTCCAATGGTTGGATGAAGCCGAAAAAGCTTTTCAGGAAGTCAAAGTATATTTATCAAGTGCTCCAGTGTTGGTTTCCCCAAACATGGGAGAGCCTTTGCTCATTTTCTTAGCTGCTACCCCTCACGCGATCAGTGCAGTTCTCGTCGCAGAAAGAGAAGGTATGCAGCGGCCAGTATAATACGTAAGTGAAGTTCTAAATGGATCAAATGAGCATTACCCCGAGATCCAAAAACTAATGTAAGTGCTTGTTTATTGTACCGGTCTCGATGTTTGAGTATTGACCGGATTTAGATAAATTCTTTTTAGTTTTTAACCATACTATTAAAAGGGGTTGCGAAATCTCTTTTAGTTCTGGCAAAAACTGAGAAACTCTAAGGTCATATGTTGCATTCATTTTCTTTCACAATCTTGGTTGAATCTTAGAAAAATATATAGATTTCAAAGACGGACTGAAACTGGTCTTTCGAGCACTGTTCATTCGACTAGAGGTCTTCCGAGTACTGTTCATTCGACCAGAAGTTTTCCGAGCACTGTTCATTCCAGTGGCTACTTACTAGCCATTAGAGGTCGAAACTGTTTGTTAGCTGTATTGATTTCTTTTCTTACTGGACCATAACAGCTAGCTGAGAGGTTGGGCTATATATATGTGTGTTTTGAGTAGTATTTACATATATCTTCGAGCTACATTCTCATATACATTTTTGAGCATATTTTGAGTAGATTTTCTATGTACTTTTGAGCAGATTTTCAGTAGTTTTTGAGCAGATTTTCTATATACTTTTGAGCAAATTTTGAGCAGTTTTTAGTAGATTTTCTATACATTTTTAGCAGTTTTTGAGCAGATTTTCTATACACTTTTGAGCAGTTTTTATAAACATTTGTAAGCAGTTTTTATAAACACCTTTGAGTAGTTTTTCTACATATCTCTAATCCATATTCATATATACACTTGAGCCAAAGTTTTATAGCACTAAAGTCTTGATCTTTTGATCAAAATCATTATTTGTGATTGTGAGAGATCCTCTGAGAAAAATCATCTTGCATCATTTGCATCTCTAGAGTTTCTCAGTGTTTATTGAAGGTTAAGAGAAGATCTTGCAACTTGTTACTCTTGGTGAACGCCATCACCTAGACGGCTCGAAGGCGTGGCCGTTGATCTCTTCATTGACGAAACTTGTCAGAGAGATTCGATGTATTTGTGAAAGGTTTGGTGCTCACCGTTCTAGAGAGGAGAAGGAGCAACCTTAGTGGACATCGAAGCAAGGCTCATTCATTTGAGTGCTTTAACGAGGAGTAGGGGAGACCGGATGAGTCTTCGAGATCTCGGGATACATCGTTGTATTAGATTCTCTTCCTCTCATTTTACTTGTATAAGCTATTATTGTTTTTGGTTCAGTTTTTATTTTGCTCTTAGTTTATTGTTTAGGTTTTAATTGTGAAAAAGTTCATATTCATAAAAGTTTTAAAAACCTCCTATTCACTCCCCTTCTAGTCGGCATCCTCGATCCTACAGAATGAATTAATCCTAAACCACTTGCGTAAGAACCACCAGGTTTGTCGACTACCAACCATTGGACGATGTATTTTGATGGTTCTCACGGTTTTTCAAACTCGGGGCTTGGAGTGGTCTTAATCACACCTAAGGGTAACCAACTCCAGTATGTCATACACCACTTTGTTGCTACCAATAACGCGGTAGAGTATGAAGGTCTTCTGGTCGAGCTTCGAGCAGCCAAATCTCTTGGAGTCCATCAATTAGTGGTGAAGGGAGATTCAAAACTAGTCGTAAACCAGATAAACAAGGACTATAGCACCTCCGATGGGACAATGGCTCATTACCTAGACGAAGTGAGGAAATTGAAAAACACTTCAGAAATTTTGAAGTCCAATTCGTTCCGCAAAGAGACAATATTCTCACAGATCAATTATTGAAAATTGGTTCCTCACGTGCATCCGCTCCAGCAGGAGTGTTCAAAACATCCCTCAATGACTAACGTCGCCGCCCTCGAGTATGAAGTAGATTGGATCCAACCATTGAGGATCTATCTCGCGCATGAGACCTTGCCTGAGGTCGAGACAGAAGCTGATCAGTTAGTTAGAAAAGCATGCATGTACAGACTAGTCGAAGAGATCTTGTACAGAAAAGGTGCTCAAGGAGTACTTATGTGTTGCATACCTCAAGAAGAAGGACAAAACCTTCTGAGAGAAATTCATGGAGGCATGTGTGGCGCACACGCGTCCTATAGAACACTGGTCGGAAAGGCTTTTCGATAAGGGTATTACTGGCCTTCGGCATTAAACGATGCCAGGCAATTGGTCAAAACATGCTCGCAGTATCAATTTCATGCTTGGCAGGTTCACCAGTCAGCATATGCATTACAAACTATTTCCTTGACCTGGCTATTTGTCGTCTAGGGAATAGATATTCTGGGGCCAATGCCCCAAACTATCAATGGATATAAGTTTTTGTTCGTAGCCATTGATCATTCACTAAATAAATTGAGGCTGAACTAGTCCGAACCATTACCGCCGCAGTGACGAAGAAGTTCTTTCATAAGAACGTTGTAACATAATTTGGCGTGCCAAGTCATCTTATCACAGATAACAGATCCCAATTCGTTAGCGGTCTCTTCCTAGAATATTGCGATGATATTGGGGCCAAAATCTGTTCCACATCCGTTGCTCATCCACAAAGCAACGGAGCAGTGGAACGGGTCAACGGGTAGATTATATAAGGGGTTAAGAAACATGTATTCGACCGCCTTAAGTTGTGCTCGGGGGCTTGGGTAGATGAACTCTACTCTGTTCTATGGGCACTTCGCACCACACCCAGTAAAGCTATAGGCGAAACACCTTTCCAACTCGTTTTTGGTGCAGAAGCGATGCTGCCAGTTGAAATCCAACTTGGCTCTACTCGCGTGGATAACTTAAATATCATCAATCAAAGTGAGACACGTGAAGATGAATCATTCTTCTTGAAGCAAAGCATAATCAAGTGTTGATTCGGTGTGCAGCAAATTTACAGGCATTGCGTAAATATCATAATAAAAGGGTGCAACCACGTAGCCTTCCCGTGGGACATCTGGTTTTAAGAAAAATCCAAAACCAGTCTAGTTGCCACAAGTTCTCCCCTTAATGCAAAGGTCCTTACACTATGGCCTCAATGCCGCGACCTGGATCGGCTTGCTTAGCTATGAAAGATGGAAGGATTATATCTAATGTCTGGAACATAGACCAATTGTGAAAATTTTATGTGTAAGTTTTTCCATTTCCATTATGCATTTTTACATTCAATAAAGCATTTTTCACTATATGTTATCGTTATTTTCCCAATTTTTGTCCTCATACTTTTTCTCGAGCCACGGTTGGGGGACTAGTCGCTATAAACATTTTTATCATAATGTTTAAGTGGATTCGCTGGCCGATCTCATGGTCGCATTTAGTTAAGACATCTCTTTATAAGCTATTTCTTAATGCCTAAGAGACTTACTAGCATGTTATAGATCACTCGAGTGGCTGCCAGTTCACAACAAACTTATTCATTTACGTTAAAATGTTTATCCCTGCGACCATGTGATCGCATATAGCTCAAGTTCCTCTTATTAAGCTGTCTTTTAATGCATAAGAGATCTTTCTCCGCTGGCCGCCAGTTGATAAGCAGTCGCGAAGGAAGAATCTCTTCTTTCTCCAGCACTTTCAGGCTCTCTTCGTCGCAATGGATTGATCGGCTCCAGGACGCCATTGCCGATGATATCACAAGAAAGGCAACGGCTTTTTTGAGGAAGGAATGCAAAGAGGGTTTTGTGCGGCGAAAATGTCTAATGCAAACGAGGGTTTTGGTTGTGAAACTTCTCCAGATTAAAATTTGAAGTAAACATGTCTCTTTGTTTTCTTCAAATTTGGGGGCTAGCTGACGAGGATTATCACCTGAGCTAGTTTGGTTAACACACATTAGGTTCAGGTCAGGTTCGAATCTGATATGTGTCTATGAGTCTTAAATGGCTTCTATGGTCTCAGACGACCAGTCTTCTATATACTAGGAGAGCGCGGAAACAAAGGTAGTTTATGATCGCAACCCTTACGTGATCACAAGGCTGCAGACAATGCACAGTCAGGAGGCTGCAAACAATGTGCGGTCAGGAGGTCGTTGACTGCATGCGACCAACACGGCTCGAGGGTGTTTAAGTCTTTTACAAACGCATCTCTAGGATCAAGATAATTTCTCCCACGTATGAAGACAATTGCCAGGAGGTTAATATGTGCGGTTACCCACTAACTACACGTGTTAAACTTGTGTAGGAAAGAGGAGCGGTTACACAAACTGCATAGTAACAACCATTCGGAGCCGCTTCGCGTTGGCGCCCTTTTGTTCGGTATAAAAAGGTGGTCAATGCACGATCTAGAGGACGGTTAAGCATACAAGAATTACCAGGAGTCCGAGTAACCTGAAGACTTAGGCATAGTTAGATAGACATCAATATAGGAGAGATTTTCGCCTGTGATCATCTCTTCCTCCCTCTTGTAAACACTTTTTCTCCCATATAGTGAAATCATAATAGGACGTAGGGCTATTACTCCCACCATCGAGGGCCCGAACCTGTATAAATTCTCTCGTGCCCATACAGATATTACTCATCCTACCTTCCTGGAGGAGCGCCTTGAAAGGTCTCACAACTCACAAATTTTCATAAGAACGACTGAGAACCCCGAGTCCAAATCGTCGACAATGCCTGGCTTCGAAGCATTCTTCTTCGGACTGGGCTTTCTTTTTGTTGAGGTCGCACTTTCCTTCGTGTCTTTGTCGCTGTGGGTATGGTTCTTTTTCTTGATCGCCTTAGCAGTCGTGCTCGCGGTTGCGATGTCTTGGATGCCGAACAAGCCAACTCATCACTAATCGTTTTCTGAAGTCCGGATTTGTATTTCCGAAATACCATGAGGATCGGATAGCGATATACCAATGACCATTGCTTGTCTCAGGAACTCTGTAGTATAGTCCTGAACAGATTGGTCGCATCGTTGGTACAATCTATGCCAACGTTCCCATCTCTCCTGAAGGTAACTAATCGGACAAAATTCTTGTCGCAGGAGTCATTTGAATTTACCCCATGCAAGGTCGTCAGCTTCAGCACTAGCGACAAGGGCCTTCCGCCATGTCTTGGCGTGGTCCTTCATCTTCAAAGGAGCAAATTTCACCTTTTGGATGCTACTGAACTCTTTCAGGTTAATGTAGGTCTCAAGCTGGTTGATCCAAGAATCCAATTTCTCGGTGTCAATCACCCCATCATATATGGCTTTGTCAATCTTAGTGTCGACCTTGAACGATCCAACGGCTAAGGAGGTGTTGGCGAGGTTATCGGCCTTATGGTCATCGTCTTCTTCTTCCTTGTCGTCTGGCCTGTGCAAGTCTTCACCAGTCTTCACACCTGCAACCTTCTCTGCTTCAGGAGGTACGATCATGGCCTGCTGTTTAATCCAAGCAAGCACGGTTTCCATGTCGGTGGAGAGTTTTGCCACTTGTTCCACTAGGTTAGCTTGTACGGAGGTTCCTTTGGACATTGTCGGAGATGCGACTACAGGATAGGATTGGTACCGTTGAATTATCGCCTGGAGTATTGCTGGAAGTTTTGTAAGCCTGGCGAGTATTCACAATCCACAGGATAGGATAGTTGCTCTGGTACCAACTTAATCCGTTTGAGACCTAGCCTTGGTTTTCACTATAGGCTCGCCCAGATACTAATATGTGAAATAACGGGATCTTACTCGGAATTACCAAAAGTCAAAGGTTCATCGAAAACACAACTCAAAGTAATTGAACAACTCTTTATTTCAAAGAGAGCTTTACATGTCGAACATTAGGACACACTCGCCTACGTCAATCAATGAACTATGAGTGTCTAAGACTTAAATAAGTTCTATGACTCGTCGATGGTATTCGATGATCTAAACTAGACCTATTATAAAGTATTTATAGTGCAATCGTATGAATACATATCAGACTCAATAATCTAAACATGTTAGACTCAGACATTAACTAAACCTAACAGATAAGACTTAGTTACATGTATTCAGATCGGATTACAATTCTGACCAGAGATCGGATCCTTCAAGGTCGTGAACCAATCATGGTCGTGAAACCTTTCCAAACTCGGTTAAGGTCGTGAAGCCTTATACGACTCGACCTGAAGATCAAAAGTTGTGGATAGTGGTATCGTGGCGAGTTGGTGCAAGATGCAGGAAATCCTCTGTGACCTTCATTCAAAGTTTGCTATTTTTGAACTTAAAATGAATTATTGTTAATATTTATACTAAGGAAATAACAAAACCAAAAAATATCAATACTATTCGATTGAAACTGAAAACCAATCCAGATGAAGATCGAATAATCCAATCCGAATTTGTATTTGATAGTTATTTCATCCAAAACCCATGTAGACTCTACGTTAATTTCGTCTTGGAACAAAACACTTTGAATAGATAACAAAGATTCATATGTCACAAAGAAGAGACACATATTAAAAAAAATATACAAGTCTCAATGCACATTCATAAGGTCTAGGTAGAGACACTTTATTTTTCAAACTTTCATACTTTTATCATGATACATCAATACAACTAAAATATCAAGTATTTTTTTATTCTGTTAAAAACCGTATCATTCAATACATTTGCTGCGACATCAATAATGCATGAATGCATGGGGCGTAATATTGTAACTTATGTTATTCGCTCTATAACTAAATCTATGCATATTTCGAGCATAAAATTTGCACTTATTTTTTAATATCATATGCAACATCTTTTTTATAGGTCTTTTATCTTATCATGACTAAACAAGTTCATCGTACTAAACCAGGTTTGACTTAAAAAACCTATTAATCACCACTTGAGATGGTATTTGATTCATTGAATCTAGTAGGCCTGGATTAGTAGTGAAATTATTTGGTCCGTGCATTACAGTTTAGATGTATGAAAGATCTATGTTGTTTAACATTGATGGACGGTAGCGATGCACTCTAGCCGCGTTTCACGGGCCTAGATGCATATCGGGGCCTTTTCTTTTGTTCGCGGATAAGGAAAATGAACACAAGCTTAGTATAGCCAGTTAGCCACCCAGTTGTTGATAGTGTGTTTGTTGTAACACTTTGGTCTAATTCAGTCTAAGAGGTCTAATAAATGTCTAATTTAATATCATATTGACAATTTAGTTTGAGAAAATATTATATATAAGTATGAGAAAATTAATCATATCAATTAGATTAATCTTTTTTACGACACAAGAAAGAAAAAAAGTGTTATTACAGTGAGATGTTACATTTGGTTTAAGTGTAATTTTGCCCCACATTGTCCAAAGTGATTATTCTGGTCACAACCTGTATTGGCTGATTGTGGGGATATTGAGAGGCAAAAAGATGAAGCATAATTAGGAAAGTTGATGCATCAAGATGCTTTATGTCCTTAGTCAATGCTCAACATCTTTATTAGTCATCTGACGAGTGTTTTAGCTTTTCAGCTTAAGCTTGCTGTCAGTAGGGCTGAAAACGAGTCGAGTTCGAGCGAGTCCAAGCAGGTTTGGCTCGGGCTCAATAGTGTACTGGGCTCGGTTTGGACTTGACTCGAAATATTAACAAACTTAGAATCAAGCTTGGGCTCGACTTGATAAAGCTCGATAAAACTCGATAGAGCTCGACTAGGCTATACACAAATGAATGCTTTCTTGTAAAAAAACGATGTAAACTCAAATCCCCACCGACCTCACGTGGTCTCCGTCCGTGCTCCGCCGCGCCGCCACGCGATCTGAGGTGTCCACCGGGCCACCTCATGCGGCCTCCGCCACGCCTCCTCACACGGTCTGAGGCCTCCGCCGTGCCGCGCCACCTCACGCGGCCTCCGCCGTGCCGCGCCACCTCACGCGGCTTCCGCCGCACTGCCTCACGCGGTCTGAGGGCTCCGCCACGCTGCCTCCACCTCACGCCTCTGTTGCACCGCCTCACGCGGTCTGAGGCCTCCACCATGCCACCTCTGCCTCACGCGGCCTCCGCTGCACCGCCTCACGCGGTCTGAGGCCTCCGCCGCGCCGCCTCCGCCTCACGCGGTCTGAGGGCTAGGGTTCAAGGTTGTCTGATGGTGTGACTGTGTGAGGCTACCGTGACCCGTGAGGCCGTGAGCCCATGACACCCGTCCCATTTCCGCCTGGGTATGGCCCAATGGCCCATTGCAATTCGCACAGCTGTAGAGCACGGCCCATTACTAATTGGTACGTATTGGTATTTCGAGCTTTAACAAGCTAAGTTCGAGCGAGCTCGGGAAGGTTCGGGCTCGGCTCGAATTTTCACTCGAGCTTCACCTCGCGCTCGAGCTCGGCTCGTTAAAGGTTCGAGCCGATCTTGAACCAAGCCGATTTTCGATCTGATCCCGAATAGCTCGCGAGTTTCGAACTTTTTGTCCAGTCCTAGTTGTAAGTTGAATGGTGATAATTATTCTATGTTCAAATACAAATGATATCTGAAAGCTTATATATTCCATATAACCTAAATTTCTGAAAGCAAAATTTCACAGCAGTTTAAATAGTTATTAGTTGAGTCATTCTTTACTCAAGATTTAAATTGGATCTCTAATATTCTAGTTTTGTTAGTTGGTCCTTCAGCTAAATTTTTCATTTTAGGTTCAGTTTGGACTCCCTCTGTCAAATCCTGTAATAGATATACGACTGTCAGCAACATTCATGATGTGGGATTTTCCGCATTACCAATTTAAAGCTATGCGATGTTGCACGCCACATAATCAACGAGAACCACAATTTGTTGTTGGTGTGGCTTGACAGACCCAACAAATCCGTATGGGATTTAACAGGGCTCAATCCACTCTCATTGCAATATGAAAGTTTGTAGACCTTATTAACAAAATTAGAGAATTTTTTATACCAAGTCTTTTTAAGAAAATAGCACATCTAACTTCTAGTATAGAAAAGTTGTAAAAAAATAACTTATTTTCTGCGGCACATGCGAACTTCTGTGTGGTAAGAGAGAAAAACAGTACAATAAAGGGTTGGATGTTTACTATATGGTCTGCCACATATGAGATGTACAGTAAGGCAGAGACCCACCCATATGCGGCAAGTCATGTGGTACAAACTACCACTCTATCACATTGTCTCTCTCTCCTACCACACATAATTAACTTTTTGCATGTGCTGTCAAAAAACATGTTAGTTTTATAAATTCTCTATACTAGAAATTAGATTTCCTATTTCTTTTAAAAAAATTATTCGTAGAAAATATTCTAAAATTTGAAGAATGAGTCCTCAATCAAGAGTTCGGCTCCTGTGCAGGGAGCCCTGCACAATCTAATATTGTATTCTATCGTGCATTCTTATCTGGAGCATCAATATGGAGGTGTTTGGTTGCCTGGCCCAAGGCTTGGCCTGGCCCCCGGATGCAAAACGGCCCGATTTTCGGTTGTTTGGTTGCCTGCACCGCTACTTCCAACCTGGCCCGCGCGGTGCAAACAATCCCTCTCAGCCTGGCTCGCGAAAACACAAAACGCTCTCGTTTCTCTCGGCCTGGCCCGTGGGAGACGCGCAAGCTGCTTCCTGCCGAGCACGCGCAATCTCTGCCCCCGCGCTTAGGGTTACCTTACTCCTCTCCGCCCCCGCGCCTCCGCCTTCGCTCCTCCGCCTCCGCGAAACTTCGTCGCCTCCGCCGACAGAAAGCTCGTCGCCTCCGCGAAACCTCGTCGCCCCAAACGTCATCGCCTCCGCCTCCGACGCCCCCGCGCTGCCCCAAACTTCGTCGCCTCCGCCTCCGGTGCCCCCACGCAGCCCCAAACCTCGTCGCCTCCGGTGCCTCCAGATCCCGTCATCCAGGTGCCCTCTCTGCCCCAAACCATTCAGATCTGAGGATATTCTTTGTAAGCTCATCACGGCAAAACTTATCCTATTATACTACAGAATAGCACATCTATGGTATGGCATTTTCCTTTTGATAGACAAACAAAATGTTTCTTTGCTTTATTAAAATACAGAATAAAATATTTATATGTAATCTAATGTTTTCCATATGATAACTTATCAAAATGTGCTTCTGTGATCCATTCTTGTCTAGATGTTTAAAATACTGAGCGAACTTTATCCAGATGTTCCTTTTTAGGACCAGTATGATTAATTTGACAGAAGTTCATTTGTCTTGAAATTGGTAGTGCCATTGGAATGAAAAATTAGCAGTACATGAACATTTTTCTTCAAGATAGTAAAGGTCTTAACAAGTGTTGGTAATTGGAGAACTGAAAATTGGGCAGAAAAGTCTGGAAAATAATTCAATTGATTTGCATATAGGATGAACTAGTTTGGACCTCTTCCAACTTTATTTGTTGGATGTGTATGTGTATTTATGGGAAGATAATTTATTGATCAAGTCATGTTATTTTTTCTATGTCTAGTTAGTATTGCTGCTTAATTGACTGAACTCCTATCAGTTATTTGATACTACCAGAAGAATTTGGCAGTTGCCAATAATGTTCAGTTGTTCTTGTCATGGGCCATAGGTCAAACCCCAGAAGCTTCCAAGTGGTTAATTTCCATTGCTTGTGTTGTTGGTATAACAAGTGTAGACAGCTATTGTGTCAAACCCCAGAAGGGGATCATGCATCCAAGAATATTTATGCTTCTTCTTGCATATATCTCTCCAACTTCTATTGTGTCAAAAGCATCATAGATACTACTACAAATAGATTGTATCAATGTGCTATGAAATGTCCTTTTGGTAAGTGATCAGATCAGTAGTAGTAGTAATATGAAGCAGTAATATATATGAGTGACTAAATATTGGATTCATTATCTCTTCTAATATTGGATTCTGAATGATATTTAGATCATACAGTTTGGATTTCTGAAGCTAATTATTGCATTCTAACTTACATATGTATGGAAATGACCCATGTTGTGAGACAGCCTCCATTTAATTTGTTTGTATTAACGAAGTGTGTAATTTTTTCGCCTTCTCTTTATTAGATGGATGTAGTGAGTAGACGACGCCAACTTATTGCGAAAGCGGCTGCCCTTGTCACTGCGGCATATGTTATGTGCATCGTACGCCTTCGTAGGCGGCGGAATCATACACCTGCACTGACATACGGTCCTCTACTTGAGAGAGATTTAGAGAGACAGGCACTGTTGCGTAGGATCTACGAATATGACGACATCCAGTGCGTAGAGATGTTGCGGCTAAGAAAGGCTTCATTTTTCCAATTATGCTCGTTGTTGAGGGAGAGGAACTTGCTACAGGATAGCTTCCACAGTTCGGTGGAGGAGCAAGTGGCAATGTTTCTTCATGTTGTTGGCCACAACCAAAGATTTAGAGTGATCAAGGTTAACTTTCGAATGTCTATAGAAACAGTCAGTCGATACTTTAGGGAGGTACTCTATGCCATTAGTGAGTTAAGACACGAGATGATAAAACCCCCATCCACTGAAACCCACATAAAGATTGCCAACAGTTTGAGATGGTCCCCCTATTTCAAGGTAAAGCAATTACTTGCACGATTAGTATAGACGAAGGTAACCTTCACCACTTACGAATAGTTGTTTACATTATTATATAGGATTGTATCGGTGCAATTGATGGTACACATATCCATGCAAGAGTCCCAAAAGAGATTGTGGCCGCATTTAGGGGTAGGAAGCACTACCCGACGCAAAATGTTTTGGCTGCTGTGGACTTTGATCTCAGGTTCACATACGTACTAGCTGGCTGGGAAGGGTCAGCCCATGATGCTCTCATACTTGCCGATGCTTTACAGAGGCATGATGGATTAACGGTTTCATCAGGTATAGTATGTCACCAGAAATTTGTCATACACTTCATACTGAATGATAACTCTTATATCTATATTGTTATATTTCTCATTTGTTAGGCAAGTTCTATCTAGTTGATACGTGACACCATCCCACAAGAGGTCCATCCTCAGCTGTACGAAGCTGTCATGAGTACACCTGGTTTCGATGAGGAGGCCCTGCTAGTAGCCTTCACACGTATGTTGGATAACAAGGCGCAGGGCATTGCCTTTGTGGCTATGTCTGAACACCATCGTATCCTTTGGCTTAAGACTTTCCTAGGCAATCTGGCTTAGAAATTAGAAGATGGTTTTAGCCCCAACCTAGTTGTATTTTGTGGCAAGTTGTGATAGCTACACACTCACTAGTTGACAGTTGTATTTTGTGGCAAGTTGTGATAGCTAGACACTCACTAGTTGACAGTTGTATTTTGTGGTAAGTTGTGATAGCTAGACACGTCGAGCTGACAGTTGTATTTTGTGGTAAGTTGTGATAGCTGGACACGCCCTATTCATATTTTGTGCTATGTAACTCCAAATCAATGTTATTTCTTAGATGATATCTGTTTACGATGAAACGTTTATGATGGTGAGCGTGGAGTATATACCTGTTTTGTATGTTTGGGTCGTTAAGCTTTGGGTTTGTCTGAACCATGTTTGAGGGTCAACAAGATTCCAGCATTTCAGGTATGAAGTGAAAATGTTGCCATTTCGGATGAGATGTTAATAGTGGCTTTCTTGGTTGTTTAAAACACTTGCTAAATATGGAAGGACTGATGCTTGGAGCTGTGCCATAGAGGACTGGCTATTGCAAGAGCTTTCGAGCTTGTAGTACTGAAACATAAACAATAGTGAGAATGATGTGTCTGTTGGAACTGATGAAACTCATGTGATGACCCCAGTGAATGTGGCAATGTCTTCTTCTGTTGTTCTTCCTATGAAGGCATCTGATTCTGGAAAAGAAAGTCCTAAGGATGCTTGAAGCAGATAAAGTCCAGTTCCACCCTTTACTGCCCAAAGAAAGAGGTTAGACCTTCTTATTGCCCGAGCTGTAGTTACTCTTTTGGACTTCATGAACTCTTGAAGCAAATCCAGGCTATCTTCTGTTGCTTGTGGCTATTATGTATGACAAAGTTATACAAGGTTCTTGTTTCTGTTTCAGGATCCAAGTCAGGATCCAGCAGCTGTGGATGCATTCATTCAACGTTGTAACTTGGACCCAGATTGTTACATAACGGTATGTGGATCTTTTTTTTTTTCAAGGTCATGGATTTAGCTACTTATAGCTTTGTTTTTTTTCTCTCTTGCTAAGGCAACTTTCAACCAACACCTTTTATTGTCCACCTTAGGAGCCTTCTAGCTATTGTTTAAACTATAAAAGCAAATACAACTGCCTTACTAGAACGGTAGAACCTATGTTTTTATTGCAACTTGTGATGCTGGTTTTGAGAATTCAACCCATTTTTTGGAAATATGCAGTTCTTCTTGAGTTTATTTGTAGAAAAGGAGACAAATGTGCTTGGAGGTAGTGGTGCCTAAATGTGCTATGGGTGCAAATACCAGCACACCAAGTACTGAAGTTTTCTGAGGTAGGTGAGAATGACAGAGTTAAGTTTGGCCTGTCAACTATGCAAGGATGGCGTCCTAAAATGGAAGATGCTGTGAGTATTCCATAACCTTGCTGTCCTTTGTAAGAATCGGGAGGATATTTCTACACAATGCATGATTAACTTGTAAAATTTAGACTATTTAAAAGGTAGCAAGTAATTGTGGTAAAATACTAAGCCTAATTTACATCTGTTTTTTTTTCCTCCAGCATGCAGCTGTGCCAAATCTTGATAAACACACATCATTCTTTGGTGTTTATGATGGCCATGGAGGTTGATCTGCACTCTCATTTTGCTATGAATGACAGATTTGAAGTCCTTCAATTGTTAGCATAATTGATCACTTCATGTGTTCTTAAGTACTCATACCCCTCTAGAAAAATAAGGTCATTTATTTTGTCTAGAATGGCAGTATTCACACTTGGGAGAGATTTTTGTGTAGAATGTCAATATTTTATTTTTTGAGCAGGGTTTATGTTAGCATTTTTGTTGGCTGCTTAGTATATGCTTTTTTTTCCTACAAAGGGATATTGCACTACTGGTGTTTGATAATGTCCTTATGACTTTCTTTGATAAATTAACTGATACTTCTGATAATGAACTTTTATACTGTTGGAGTACTGTTGATTCATGTTTCCCTTTTTAGATGTAGAATTTATCATTGATCACCATACTTAGTTGCTTATTTTTCTTTCTCAGGAGATGTGGTACCATTGTTTTGTGCAAAGTATTTGCATACTCAGGTTCTCAAGTCTGACGTTTCAAAATATCAACGCACTATTTAACAGTTTCTAGTTATTTCGTAATTAAATTTAACTATTCTAAAAATATTTTGCATTACAATACTCTCACACGCTCGTCTCATCCAAAACTTAATCAGATCTCAATTCCCATTCTTCAGATGGGGTAATCTCACCACTAAAGTAACCACATACAACCCATACAACCAACCAAACAGCATCTCCTTCATCCACCCACCAGAACCAGCTTCTGATACAGCCAACCAAACAAACTCAGCATTCATTCAGGATTCAGAAATTCAGCCAACCAAACAACATCTCTACTGCATCTCACAGCCTGTTTCATCCAACCTGTCCCACTGATATGAGCCAGACTACCCTCGTACAGAGAACCAAACGCACCCTATATTGCTCATGAAAAAATGAGTCATATTTCTTCTATATCACATTACAAGAATTTTACCTGAATGGTCATTACTCAGTAGTGCTTATGCGCACTCTTGTTCAGATCATCCATCAATTATTGTTTTTTCAGGTATCATCTTCACTACGAGAATTAAAATTCTTACATTAATCAGAAATTAGGAAAAAAAGAGAAATTTTTGGCCTTTCATTAGTTAGCAGAACTAAACTATAATTGTGTAAATTGATATTATGTTTTAAAAATCTTTACAGAAATAGAACACCAAATCCCTTCTGAATTATATGTATATAGTTAAGAAAATCCTTAATACAAACAGCCTTTTTAGAAAGTTTGAAAAAATCATCCAAGCCTCTATTATCCACCCTTGTAGTGCAAATAGGGTACAAGAAAAGCTCGAGACTCATGAGTCGTCTTAGTTCAGCTCAATTTTTGGTTTGGCTGGAGATCGTCTCAAAAAATGAGTTGAGTTTGAGTACTATTTCTAGCTCACATGAAAAACGAGTTGAGTTCAAGTCTAGACCAACTTGCTTGGTTTTGGTTAGATATATCTTAGATTTTTTAAATATCTCTTTATTTAAATTTCAGTAGATAGAACTAAATTAGGATCTAAATTTTTTTTATACCTAATAGTCTTGTGTAGCGCCAAAAATAACTACAAATTAAGATCTTAAATTTTAGGGAAAATTTCTTCTATCTCACTGTAAAAATTTTAAAATTGTGGTTTGTAAGGTTGACCAGGTGAGATAAAATCCACATGTTAGTGAGACATCTAATAACAAATACAAAATATTGAAATTTTACTGTGATATGAAAATTTTTGCCCTAAATTTTGTAGTTATAAATTACAAGTTTATCTAAAAATTTTGATATCCATATTTAGTTTGATATCAACTCTAGATCAGCTCAAACTTGTTGTGAGCTGAACATAAACCAACTTCTTAACTCGATATCTAACTCGACTCGAGTTGAGCTCGCTCGATTTTTAAAACAAGCTGAGCTGTAGAGTCTAGCTCGCTCAATCAAGTTCAACTTGTTTGCAGCTCTAAGTGCAACTACTCAAAGGTTACTCGTCATATAGATTTATATTAGTGAAAATTTCAAGTTATTTTGAAAGCATTCACACAAATGTTTGGGAATGAGGGGCATCTATATGATGCACGCACATTATTTAGCAATTTGGTGCACACTTTTATCAAAATTTTTCTATTTTGTACATACTAAAATTAAAACTTATCTTCCTTTATCAACATGTGATTTTACAATAGAAGTTCATGCTTTCTTCTAAAAAACATACATAAGTTAAACTAATTTCACCGAATTTTCACTCAATATAAAAAACTTACAACTAAAGTGCACGCACTTATAATTAGTATTAATACTAACTCACAACAAATACTTATAAAGAATAGTATAAATTTAAAATTAAGAGATATGAGATTAAAACTAAAAGAAAAAAGTTATATTTTAGGTGTAAATCTATAAAGTTGCAATTATTATCATAAAATAAATTATGTATGATAGAAAATTATATATCCTTATTTTGAAATCATATACAATAACAATGACTAACATAGAAATAAAAGTTAAATCTAAATTATATAATGTTACATAATGATCCGTTTGAGACCTAGTCTTGGTTTTCGCACTAGGCTCGCCCAGATTCTAATATGCGGAATAACGGGATCTTACTCGGAAATACTGAAACCCAAAGGTTGATCAAAAACACAGCTCGAAGTAATTGCACAACTCTTTATTTCAAATAGGGCTTTACACGTCGAATGTTAGGCACACTTGCCTACGTCGAAGGAATTATAAGTGTCTAAAACTCAAATAAGTTCTATGACTCTTTGATAATCTAAACTAGACCTATTACAAAGTATTTATAGTCCAATCGTATGAGTAGGTATCAGACTTAAAAACCTAAACATATTAGACTCATATAACTAACTAACTAATCTTAAACAGATATATTCGAATCGGATTACAATTCTGAACAGAGAACAAATTTCTTTTCATGGTCGCGAACCAATCCATGGTCGCGAAACCTTTTCGAACACAGTTAAGGTCGCGAAGCCGTATGCGATCAGGACTTGGTCACAAATCCGTATGCGATTAGGACTTGAAGATCCTCCCGGATCATGACTCCCTTGTTGAGAAGGAGCCAACCCCTGTTGCGACCTCTCGATCAAACTGGAGATGTGGAAATTGGACTTGTCCATGTTCTTTGGTGTACCACTTTGCCGCACGTGCTCGTTGACCTTTCTGACCAATTCGAAAAGTCTCCTTGGTGCCACTGCGAGTGGTAGTCACCTTCTTCTCTAGAATCACATCTTCGCGTAGAGGTTCGTCTAGTTGATAGACAAGTCTTCAATAGATGGTACTATGGTATTTGGCTCATCATCCAGCATTGAAGGCTCAAAGAGTTTGAGGTGTTCAACATTGACAACCGAGTAAATATCCATGTATGGACGTAACTCGAGCTGACAAGCATTATTACCCACTTTCCTCAAAATCCGAAAAGGACCATAACGAATGGGTTTGAGTTTCTTACCTTCACCTTTAAGTCTCTCCTTACTCAGATGTAACCATACCATATCACCTTCTTGAAATTGCGCATCAACTCGGTGCGGATCATGTCGCGCCTTGTACTTGAGTTGAACTTTCAGCAAGTTCTGTTCAACCTCACGATGGAGTCGTTGAATACCTTCCAGGAACTTTTGTGCTCGATCCTGATCAGATGCTTCCTTGCTATTCTGTGCCGAGGTAGGGATCGCAAACTCCATGTCGAATGGACTATGTGGTAGAAATCCTAAACAGACCTCAAATGGTGACTTTCCAGTCGAACTATGCACTACTCAATTAAAAGCAAACTGCAGGTACGGTATGCTTTCATCCCAAGTCTTCGGGTTCTTCTAGTTATATCCTCTCAAAAGATGAACAACTGTGCGATTTACCACCTCAGTTTGACCATCAGTTTGCGGATGAAAAGCAGTACTCCTCTTTAGCTTGGTGTCCATCATCGTCCAGATCGATCGCCAAAAGTGACTAAGGAAACGGGTATCGCGATCAGACACAATAGAAGTCGGCAGTCCAAAGGGTGTCCAAACGTTTTGAAAGAAAACCCGAGCTGCTTCTTCTTCCGTGATAGTCTTTCGACAAGGTATAAGAACAATCATTTTGGAGAATCGATCAACGACCACGAATAGATAGCCGTTGCCACGTCAAGTCTTAGGCAATCCTCCTAAGAAATCCATGGATATGCTCTCCCATGGTTGCGATGGAACTGGCAAAGGAGTGTACAAACCTAATTTTCGGTTTGCCGGTTTCGAGATGCTGCAGAGACCACAGCCTCGAACAAAACTAGCCACATCTTGCTGCATACGCGGCCAGAACACATGTCGGTGAAGATTTTGCAACGTCGTTGTAACCCCAAAGTGACCAGTTACCTTCGATGTGTGCGCTTCTCGCATCCATTGAATTCTAGGTGCTCTACGAGGTATGCAAAGTAAATTGCTCTTGTACAAGAGTCCTTCTCGACGAACGAACTCTGTAGGGTTCCTTGTTTCGACCTCAGTCAATGCTGTTTGAAAATCAGGGTCTTCACTGTACATATTGGTATAATCATCATGATATGAGGGCTCGATCTGCATGAATGCTGATAAACAGAGGGTTGTAACTGGTGGTCGCGACAACATGTCCGCCAATTTATTGTGTACGCCCTTCTTGTACTTAATCACCAGATTAAACTGCTGCAGATACGACATCTACTTCATGTGCCGAGCTTGCTGTAGCTTGGATTGAGTTTGCAAATATTGCAACGGTTGATGGTCCGTGTGGACAACAGTCTCTTTACCCAAGAGATAACACCACCAATGTTTCACGGCCTGATGCAGTGCGCATAACTCCTTATCATAAGTCGGGTAGTTCTTCTGAGCTCCCTGGAATAACTTGGAGTGATATGCCACTGGTCGACCTTCTTGCATGAGCACTGCGCCCATCGCATGACCTGAGACATCGGTTTCTAGCTCGAACGGTTTCTGGAGATTCGGCAAAGCTAACACATGAGCCTCGCTGATCTTCATTTTCAGCAAGAGAAACGTGCCCTCATGTTTCCCTGTCCACTCGAACTTCTGATCGATCCTGGTTAATGCATGCAATGGATAAGCCATAATCGAGAAGTGTCGGATGAACTTTCGAAGGTATTGGCATGCTCCCACAAAACTACGCACATCCGTAACTGTTCACGGTCGCGGCTATTCGCGAATCACTTTTACCTTGTCCGGATCGATTTGCAACGTACCGTTGCCGACCATGAATCCGAGGTAAAGTCGAGTTTGTTAGCCGAACTCGCACTTCTTACAGTTGAGGCGAAGTCCATGTTGCTGAAGCTGTTCGAACACCTTTTCGACATGAATGAGGTGCTCATCCCACGAACGACTATAAACTAGTATGTCATTGAGGTAAACGATCACAAAGTCATCGATGAACTATCTCAATACGTCATTCATAGGACGCATGAAAGTTGTCGGGGCGTTGCAAAGACCAAACAGTATAACCAGCCATTCGAACAGACCTTGTCGTGTTTTGAACACGGTCTTCCACGTATCCTCCTCTCGGATACTGACTTGATGAAATCCTAACTTAAGATCCAATTTGGAGAAGACAACAGCATGCTTCAATTGGTCTAGTAGGTCATCAATACAAGGAAGGGGGTACCAGTTCTTGATGGTGATCTTGTTCAGTGCTCGATAGTCGATGCACATACGCCAAGTCCCATCTTTCTTTGGTACTAACACCACAGGAGATCCACAAGGTGAACTACTCGGTTGAATGACACCATTGTTCAGCAACTCACCAAGTTGTCTCTTGATCTCTTCATTCTCCAATACTGAGTTGCGATAGATACTCAGATTGGGCAGTGTCGCATCGGACGCAAGCTGAATTTCGTGCTCACTGGACGTTTCAGCGGACGACCCTGGGTAGTCTCAAACATATCACTGTATTTCTCCAACAGTCCCGACAAACGACCAGAATCCTCTCGGCACGCCAATGACAATGCTGGTCGCGTACCCTCACTTTGACCAATGGGTCGAATCATGACAAGCACATACTTGTGACATGCATTAACAATCCGTTTGGCTTGATTTACGGTAATCAAGTTCGAAGTGTTGATGTGGATGTCTCTGCTGATCACGAACTTAACTCCATCTTTGGTGAGGTCATACTCTTACGCTCGCCGATGGAAGTGAGCATCTCGATCATACAGATACGGACTCCCAAAGATCACCTGACAGATATCGATAGGGACAACATAGCATTGCACCTCATCGATATATCGTGCAGATATCGCAAACTTCAGCACACACTGACTCGTAATCTGTTGGTTCACGTCGGATATAAACCAACCCAGCGGATATGGTCGCGGGTGTGTGGTTATCTTCAAACCAAGTCGCCGAACAAGTCCAGCGGAGACCAGATTTTTCTGACTTCCTGGATCGAATATCGCTGCGACCACTTCGTGTTTCACCTGGATGTTGATGGTGAACAAGTCCTCTGTTGGGTGATAGTCGTTCGGTGGATCGGAACCCTTCTCCTTCAGCATTTCCATCAGATACAAGGTCGTATCCGCCTCATTAACCAAATTCACTCGGACAACTTCTTCGTCGGGTGAAGTTGTAGTAGCTGTGGCTGTTCTTTTCTCTGGTCCGTTTTTCTTTGGTCGAAGTTCAGGATGAAGCTTGTAGCATTTGTCCTTCGTATGTCCCGTGACTTGACAATGTTCGCAAAAGGCACCCGTGCCCGATTTTGAAGCGTTCTTCTTTGGACTCGGCTTTTTCTTTGTCGAGGTCGCACTTTCCTTCATACTTTTGTCTCTGCGGGATTTGTTCCTCTTCTCGATCGCCATAGCGGTTGTGCTTGCGGTCGTGATGTCTTGGACGCCGAACAGACTTAGTTCAGTACTGATTGATTTCTGAAGTCCAGATGTGTATTTCTGAAATACCTGAGGGTCGGATCGTGATATGCCAATGACCATTGCTTGTCGCCGAAACTCTATCGTATAGTCTTGGACTGTCTGGTCGCACCGTTGGTACAATCTGTGCCAACGCTCCCATCTCTCCTCAAGGTAACCCATCGGATAGAATTCTTGTCGCAGAAGTCGCTTGAATTGACCCCACACAAGGCTGTCAGCTTCACCACTGGCGACAAGGGCCTTCCACCATGTCTTGGCGTGGTCCTTCATCTTCAAAGGTGCAAATTTGATCTTTTGAGCGCTACTGAACCCTTTCAGGTCAAAGTAGGTCTCAAGTTGATCGATCCAAGAATCCAACTTCTCGGCATCGATCATCCCATCATATATGGGTATATCAATCTTAGCATCAACCTTAAAAGATCCGACAGCTAAGGAGGTGTTGCGAGGTCGTCAGTCTTGTGGTCGCCTTCGTCTTCATCTTCGTCTGCCCTGCGCAAGTCTTCACCAGTCTTCTCACCCATAACCTTCCCTACTTCAGGAGGTGCAATCATGGCCTGCTGCTTAATCCAAGCAAGCACGGTTTTCATGTCGGTGGAGAGCTTAGCCACTTGTTCGGCTAGGTTAGCTTGAACGGAGGTATCGTCAGACATTGTAGGAGACGCGGCTATAGGAACCGTCAACTGATCGCCTGGAGTTTCGTTGGAAGTTTTGTAACCCTGGCGAGTCTTCACCATCCACAGGATAGGAAAGTTGCTCTGATACCAACTTGATCCGTTTGAGACCTAGTCTTGGTTTTCGCACTAGGCTCGCCCAGATTCTAATATGCGGAATAACGAGATCTTATTCGGAAATACCGAAACCCAAAGGTTGATCGAAAACACAGCTCAAAATTGACGAGGATTGTCACCTGGGTCACTTCTAATAAACTTTTGGTTCAAGACAGATTCGAACCAGACATGTATCTGGAAATGCGAACTCAAGCTATTCTGAGGGGCATCGCCATGAGGTCGCAAGCTTTACGCGATCAGGTCGCGGGCTTCGTGCGATCAGGCCGACAGTTTTGCGCGGTCAGAAGTTCGTATGCTATACGCGAACTGGATATCCGGGATGTTGCGCGGTCAACCCACATTCCGCGGTCAGAACATTCTCGGCCAGGGTGCTTGGAGTTCATTCGGTTATCCATATAACAAGATATTCCAAGCATCCCGAGGATTCCTCCACGTTGAAGACCAACCGTCAGAGGTTAATATATACGGTTATTCGTGATTAACACGTGTTAATAACCTTCGTGGAAGTTAACAGCAGTTCTCCAAAAACGGCATCCAACCGTTTGATGCAGTTTCTTCATATGGCACCCTTTCGACCAGTATAAAAGGGTGGCGTAGAGGTCCGAGGAAAAGGGGGGACATCCAATCCATTTGGAAGAACAAGACTCCCGATACAAGTGAGACATAACACATCTCAACTACGAAAAACAGCCAAGTCTACGGCCCAAATTAGATAGTTTCTACAAGCCTCCCTGGCTTTATTCTGTACGTTTACATAGGAAAAATTCTTCGCATGTGAAGGAGTTTTTCTGCTATTTCTGTAACCTTTTATCACCTATAGTGAAATCCTAACAGGACGTAGGACTATTACTCCCACCATCAAGAGCCCGAACCTGTATAAATCTCTCTGTGCTCCTGTTCACCATTTTTCTACATACCTTCCCGGAGGGTCATCTTGAAGGGTCTCACAATTACAAATTTTGCATAAGTTCGGCTGAGGACTCCGAGTCCGAATCGTCGACAGCTGGCGCCCACCATGGGGCCTTTCTCAAGGCGTCCTAACTGAAATCCGGAGGTTCGCTGAAACATGGCTGGAGCATATGATTCCAAGAATGATTTCGATCTCGAGGATTATGCCCATATCCCAATGCCTTCTCCAAGCGATCCTGTCCCGATGGAGGAGGTCGCAGGCCAGAATCTTCCACAGGTTGAATCGTCTCTCCAGGTCATGTCAATCGACCAGGGAGCAACTGGCGCAAGGTCAGAACCCACGGAGGTTCTTAATGTGCTAGGCGATGAATCCGGCCCGTCATACGACCCCGCTGAGGGAAAATATGATGATAACCCGGAAATTAGCCCAGGAAGGTTCGACCCTGATAACCTTCACCGTCTCTTTGATTTCGAGTCCGACTCGGAACAAACTGAGATGTTTTCCCCATCGGCAACCTCTCTCCCTAGGCAGTTTGCTGCGCTGTCGGAAGAAACTCCCGATCAACAGGCTGCCAGGGAAGAACAAGATTGCAAACAGAAGGAGGATCAAGATCTCGAGCAACAAAACAACGAATTGCGCAGAACTGCCCTAGAGGCTCTTCAAGATGCGCAGGCTCGTTACGATGCTGCTCCGAGTTCTTCTCGACGGTCGCGTGGTCAAAAACGTGACCAGACCCCTTCTTTGCCACCGGAGCGTTTCCCGGTGGACGAAGAAACAATAACACCTGGTGCCCCTAGGAGAAGTACCCATGGTTGATTGCGATCCATCGCGGAAGTCATGCGTAACTTTCCTCCTACGGTCACGGATGCGCAGAAACCGGCCTTTTTTAGGATCCTGGCGGAGAGACTGGATGAGGTCGCGTCCGAGGCGACCCCAACGGCCTCCTCCCGCTCGGTAACACATTCCCGCGAGCGAGAGGGTCCTCATTCTGGTTCCGGCCGACGGAGTTACCCGCCGCCCGTACCATCCCGACAGGACAAATACCGGCGAATGCAGGACTCCCGTAGCAGGGATCGAGTTCCTGTTCACTCTCGTTTGGGACCACGAGTAACCTCGCCATTGCGTGAGGTCGCCCAAGACCCAACCGACAGTCACAGGGCGATTCACGGTCCTTACGTTGGTTGTAAAGATTTTTCGCCTGGCCTGCGAGCAGTCGCTTGGCCCGATAAGTTTCGACCAGGGGCCATTGAGAGGTTTGACGGAACTCAGAACCCCTCTGAGTTCCTTCAAATTTATATTACTGCCATCCAAGCGGCAGGAGGCGATGACAAAGTCATGGCCAACTACCTGCCTACAGTCCTCGCAGGACCGGCTAGAACCTGGCTGTTTAATCAGCCCGAGGGTTCCATCTACAATTGGGAAATGCTATGCGATGCCATCCTCAGCAATTTCCAAAATTGTTACCAAAAGCCGAGTAAGGAGGACGACCTGCATCGGCTGCGGCAAACTTCAACCAAAACACTTCGGCAGTTTGTCAAGAGGTTTGTCGGGGTGAGGAATACCATCCCGAACATACCTGATGGCTCCGTAATCAGGGCATTTAAGCATGCCGTGCGATACCGGAGATTCACTGAGGACTTGCTTATCCACCCTCCTCGATCAGTGGTCGATCCGTTCGACATGGCCGATCGATATTCCGATGCAGCCGAAGCGGTCGAATGGAACCGAATGGTCGACAAGGGGGACCTACCACCCCAACCAGGCTTCAAGGATGCCAGGAAAGAAGATTCAAGCAAGAAGCCGGAGTCTTCATCGGGTGGGAAGTCAAAGAAGTCGAAGAGGAACCGCTGTGGACAGTACCGCGAGGTCGCAGTCGCAGAGAAGCCACCTTCGACCAAAGGTAATAAGTCTTCATTCAAAAATAAAACTGCCTCTGGTGGTCAAAATGTCGACCAGCCAGAAAAGTCAACTAATCCGCAGGAGGGCAAGAGGTGGTGTCCACTCCACAACTCCACAGGCCACGATCTCAAGAACTGCAGGAGTTGGTTGAAGCAACTGGATGACTTCTACCAGGGAATTGGGCCAATGCCAACCTTACCGCCTAAAGAACAGGCGTGCGGGCTTAGGGACGCCGACGGAGACGAGGAAATGTCCTACCAGGTACCTCAAAATCATGTTAATGTTATTTTCGGAGGTTCTCCTTCTTTCGTTTCCAAAAGGCAGTTTAAGGCCTTTTACCGAGAGGTTAACCAAACGGAGACATCCCTTGGCGAACCTCAGTACCCCCGTTGGTCGGATACACCTTTAACATTTGATCGCGCTGATTGTCCGGCGGGGTTAACACGACCTTTGAGACTCCCTCTGGTCATTACCCCGATCATCAGTAACGCGAGAGTTAAAAGGGTCCTGATCGACGGAGGAAGCTCCCTTGACATTTTGTTGGTCAAGGCACTCGACGAGATGCAAATTCCTCGTTCGAAGATTAAGCCCATAATCCATCCGTTTTATGGGATAATCCCAGGCCCCTCCATGATGCCATTGGGACAAGTGGTCCTCCCGGTCACTCTGGGAGAACCAGACAACTTCCGAACAGAATTGGTTACTTTTGATGTAATCGATTGTGACAGCTTATAATGCAATCTTTGGCAGGCCAACTCTTGCTAAGTTCATGATGGCAACGCACTATGCTTATCAGTGCGGGAAATTGCCTGGCCCCAAAGGTGTCATCTCGGTCCGAGGCAGTCGCAAAGTGGCACTCACGTGCGACCGGCTATCTTTGGAGATGGTCGATCAACTTCCCCTCCGGGACGCTCAGGTTGCCACTGTTACCACCGACGCGATCAAGGCTGCTCCTCGTCCAGATGAAAAGTTCAAATTGGTTCCTTTGTACCCAGATGATCCATCCAAGACAATTCGGGTCGGATCAGCTTTGGATGACAAATAGGAACTCGACCTCGTTGCTTTCCTCCGGGCTAACGCAGACGTTTTTGGGTGGAAACCGTCCGACATGCCCGGTGTCCCAAGGAAAGTAATTGAGCACAGGTTAGCAATTCGACCTGGACAACGACCAATAAAGCAAAAGCTCAGGCGTTTTGCTGCTGACCGACAGGAAGCCATCCGAGAGGAGTTGGACAAACTCCTACAGGCCGAGTTTATCCGCGAAGTGGATCACCCGGAATGGCTCGCCAATCCGGTCATGGTCCGCAAGTCAAATGGCAAGTGGCGCATGTGCGTCGACTACACTAGCCTCAACGCTGCCTGTCCGAAGGATGACTTTCCCCTTCCCCGCATCGACCAGGTGGTCGACTCGACTGCGGGTTGCGAACTGATGAGTTTTCTGGACGCTTACTCAGGATATCATCAAATTAGCATGTCAGAAGACGATGAAGAGAAGACTGCCTTCATCACCCCGTTCGGCACATACTGCTACGTCAGAATGCCGTTCGGTCTCAAGAACGCAGGTTCCACGTACCAGCGCTTGATGCAAAAGACCTTTCTTTCCCAGATAGGGCGTAATCTCGAAGCATATGTAGACGATTTGGTTGTAAAAAGTACCAAGAGATTGTCTCATTTGGACGATCTCGCTGAAACCTTCTGTAATTTGAATCGCTTTGGAATAAAATTAAACCCGGAGAAATGTTCTTTTGGGGTTTCTTCAGGAAAACTCCTCGGTTTTCTTGTGTGTTCAAGGGGCATTGAAGTTAATCCTGAGAAAATCAGGGCTATTGAACAAATGAGATCGCCCTCAACCATGAAGGATGTTCAACGCCTGGCTGGTCGCATGGCGGCTTTAAGTCGTTTTATATCACGACTAGGCGAAAGGAGATTGCCTTTCTTCAAAGCTTTGCGGAAGCATCATAATTTTACATGGTCAGATGAGGCCGAAAAAGCATTTCAGGAGGTAAAAACATATCTATCCAGTCCGCCAGTATTGGTGTCTCCCGACAAAGGAGAACCACTGCTTCTTTACCTGGCGGCCACACCGCACGCGGTCAGCGCCGTTCTGATCGCAGATAGAGAAGGAATACATAGGCCCGCCTACTATGTGAGTGAGGTACTTCATGGTCCTAAGGAGCGCTACCCTGAGGTCCAGAAGATACTTTACGCGCTACTGATGGCTTCCCGTAAGCTACGACATTACTTTCAAGCGCACAAGATCACAGTACCCTCCTCTTTTCCTTTGGGGGATATTGTCCGAAACCCAGAGAAATCTGGTCGAATCGCCAAATGGGCGGTCGAACTCGGTGCCTTCGAGATCCATTTCACGCCCCGCACGGCGGTTAAGTCTCAGGTTTTGGCCGACTTTGTAGTCGAATGGACCAACCCTGAGCCACCCGTGCAGTTGGCAGAGGAACTGGAGTGCCCCGATTACTGGACAATGTACTTTGACGGCTCCCGTAGTTTTCAACACTCGGGGGCTGGAGTAGTCTTAGTTACGCCCCAGGGCGAACAGCTTAAGTATGTCATTCAACTACACTTTGTTGCGACTAACAATGCAGCAGAGTATGAAGGTCTTCTTGCAGGGCTCCGGGCAGCAAAATTCCTCGGAGTCCGTCGATTAGTGGTGAGGGGAGACTCACAACTGGTCGTAAACCAGGTAAATAAGGAGTACAGCACCTCCGATGAGACAATGGCTCATTACCTGGGGGAAGTGAGGAGATTGGAAAAACACTTCAGTCATTTCGAAGTCCAATACATCCCGCGAAAGGACAATATTCTCGCAGACCAATTATCCAAAATTGGGTCCTCACGCTCATCCGCTCCGGCAGGAGTGTTCATTGAACACTTGGACCATCCTTCAATCATGACTTCGGTCGAGGATGATCCGGTAATAGCCTTCGTTACCAACCTCGGTCAGGAACAAGATTGGACTCACCCATTGAGGGTCTATCTTGAACATGGGACCCTACCCAAGGACGAAACCGAAAGTGATCGGTTAATTCGAAAAACGCGTCTGTACAAACTCATAGATGGGATTCTGTACAGAAAGGGTACTCAAAGAGTATTCATGCGTTGTATATCTCAGGAGGAAGGAAAATCCCTCTTGAAAGAAATACATGACGGTGTATGCGGTGCGCACGCGTCATATCGGACACTGGTCGGAAAGGCTTTTCGACAAGGATTCTACTGGCCTTCGGCACTTGATGATGCCAAACATATGGTCAAGACGTGTCCCCAGTGTCAGTTCCACGCAAGACATGTTCATCAACTTGCCTATGCGTTGCAAACCATTCCTCTCGCATGGCCATTCGCGGTCTGGGGGATGGATATCGTCGGTCCTATGCCACAAGCGGTCAATGGTACAAGTTTCTGTTCGTAGCCATTGACACATTTACAAAGTGGATTGAGGCCGAACCAGTACAAAACATTACCGCATCAGCCGCACAAAAGTTCTTCCATAAGAACATTGTGGCATGATTTGGTGTTCCAAACCGTCTCATCACAGACAATAGTTCTCAATTCGCCAGCGGTCTTTTCCTGGACTACTGCGATCAGGTTGGGACCAAGGTGTACTTTGCTTCTGTGGCACATCCACAAGGCAATGGTGCCGTAGAACGAGCCAATGGGCAAATACTGCAAGGCATTAAAAAGCGCGTCTTTGATCGCCTTAAGACCCGCTCGGGGGCTTGGGCAGATGAGCTCTATATCGTTCTGTGGGCATTACGGACTACTTCTAGTCGAGCCACCGGCGAGACGCCCTTCCATTTGGTCTATGGGGCCGAGGCTGTATTGCCTATGGAAGTAAGTATTGGTTCTGTTCGGACAGATCAATTCGAACAGGTTAATCAGTCCGAACAACGGGCGCAAGATCTCATCCTCTTAGAAGAACGGCGTGATCGCACCCTGATTAAATCCGCGGCATACTTGCAGGCTTTACGCAGGTATCACAGTAAAAAGGTGCGACCACGTGATCTTAACGTGGGCGACTTGGTTTTACGAAAAATTCAAGACCAGTCTAATCGCAACAAATTCTCCCCAAAATGGGAAGGTCCTTATACTGTTGTCTCAGTGCCGCGAACAGGATCGGCGCGGTTAGCTATGGAGGATGGTCGGATTTTGTCCAATACTTGGAACATCGATCAACTTCGCAAGTTTTACGTGTAAGTATTCCAATCCCTTTTTTCCTGTTCAATTAGCATCTTTTCATAAAATAAAATATGTTTTGCTTTCATACAATGAGTTTTTCTCTTTAAGCCCGTATCATATGCATTCGACCTGGGGCTGACCGCCGGCGGTCAGATCATTACAACATTCTAATCGGATTCGCTGGTCGATCTCATGACCACTTCCAGATAAGTCACTCCTAAATAAGCCGTTTCCCAGCGCATACGGGGCTATCTGGCAAGTCCTTGGTCATCTGAGTGGCAACCAGTTCGCAATAAGATTAGACGTTACATTGATCCTGATCGTTGGTTTAAAACGCACACCCCAGGTCGTTACGCTTATGTTTTCTCCTCTGCTTATAACACTAAGGCTTCAGTATTCATAAGCAGAGGCGGGGGCTAGGGGGGATGTGCTTATAGTATGGAACTCATAATATAAAATTGCAAAATAAATGGTTTTTTACATACATTGCATTATACACAATTGTTTGGATACAAAAATAAGGATCATTCGATCCCCAGCTCAGTCAGGAGCCTATCTACGAAGGGCTTGACCTCCTCCATGACGGCATCGAGCAGCTCGTCACTCTTGACCTCAACCGGACCCACCAGTGTGCTCAGATCTACATCTGGGCCATGGTGAAGTCGAATCCGGCTGAGTACGGCTGCTGCGGCTGATCGAACCCTAGTTCTGATCACCTCTTCGCGTCGCCGTATATCTCCAGGGAGATACTCAAGCAGTGATTCTGCCTGGGCAGTGAGCAGCGATGTCCAGTCGCTTACGCTGAGGTTGTCTTTCTTTGGTTCTACCACATCGGTCTTCAGAAGATCAGCCACGGCCTTCAGTTTTTCGAAGACCAGGAGGCTCAACTCTTTGATCGCCCGATCGGTGTGGTGAATCGAGGATTCAAGAAGCCCCTTGTCCCGACTAAGCTGTGTAATTCGACCTGCTTGCGCTGTACAGAGAGAGGAGATTATTTGCATGTTATGGATTCAAGTCTTCTTAATCAGGAATCGGCTTACCAGCATTTTCTGATCGAAGTTTGTTGATTTCAGTCTCTTGTTTCTTAAACATCGAGACTGAATTGAGCCTCAGTTTGGCCACCTCTTTCTTCAAAAATGTAACCTCTATGCAGCGAAATCAAGGCAGTCACAACCAAAATGCACCCATACTAACCAAAGGGTAATGATCCTCACCTGCGCAAGCTGTCACGTTCTTTCTGAATGGCTTCTGTACTGGCCATCACAGCATGCGACTGGCCTGTTAGCTAGGATAACCCCTGTGATGCAAAGGAAGAGGATCAAAGGTGTCATAAGTACAATTCAGGCACGAGAGCAGAGGTTCATTATACCTTCATAAACTTTTGTAAGATAACATCATCCAATCCAGCGGGGATCCTCGCCAGAGCCCCGGATGTGCTTACCACAGGGACAGTCGGTGGGAGTGCCGGCTGGGCGCTACCCCCAGTAGTCATCGGTCGCGACTGGGTCCCTGCACTTATTCCTTCCCCTGCGGTCTGGACGACTTCCTGGACCACAGGGGTGGAGCGTTCTTCGTTGGAAGCTCCTGTACCAGCTACGGCTTCAACCCTTCCGGAGGCAGTTGAAGAGCTGGACGCCGTCTTTCTTTGCCTGACAAAGAAGACAAGTTGAGCAATTTTTATCACCATTTATTATAGCCCAGTTAAAGGTTCTTACCTTATATGAAATCCCATCCACCCCTGGGATTTCTGGGAAGGTTCCCCTTGAGAAGGAGAACCGTCGTCGGTTCTAGCTTTCTTCTTGGCGAACAAGGCATCTCCCCCCCGGATGTGTTCTGCTATGAGCATATTCCTAAGAAAAAGATAGAGACAAAAAGCAAGGTCTTTACCTGGGCTACCAGGCTGATTGGTGGGGCTGCATCTGAAGGCCTTGGCAGGTCCTGGATCGCCGGAGCAGCCACAGCCGGCCTTTGCTCAACCATCTCCACCTCTGTCTGCAAAGGTGCAGCATTTTCCTCCCTAGGACTCGCGGTAGTCGCGGGGAGAAGCTCTTCTCCCTGTATAAACACTGACTTGTCAAAATATACAGAAGGAATTGAAGAAAGTATGATCGTAAGGAATCCTTACCGAGGTCGTCCTTTCGACTAGGGAAGCGGAGACAATCAACCCTGAAGCCTCGGGGGCTTCAGGAACTGGGAGGTCATCCGCGATCCCAAGATTTTCCGCGGTTGCAGGGTCAGCCACGGCCACCTCTTCGGTAGCAGTGGTCTCTGCGGGGCAGTTTGGAGCATCGCCGGATGGGAGGTCCGCGATCTTCCTCCTCCGAATGACCAGAGGAACATCATCCTCTTCCTCCTCGCTCCCCTCTCCCTGTACGACGAAGAAGTGATTCCAATCTGCGCCTGGTAAAACAGAAGGGATGTGATATCTTACCGCCGTCTTTCTTGCGGTAGGAGGAATGCTCCGTGAAGACCCCTCCCCTGGTTTGGCCTGGCCTTCTTGGGGGCAGGACTCTTTGTCCTGGGTCTTTGGGAGACCTTTTTCACATTCTTCACCGTTGGCTTCCCAAGAGAGCCAACGTTCTCACTTGGGAAAGTCGTCTCGGCAAACCTTCCTAGGAGCTGATTCACATTTCCGATGGAATTGTTTAGCGCTGGACATGCATAAGACCTGAAAAACGGAGGCCAGATAGAGAATGTACCTTTCGGCGCTCCTGTTTAAAGTCGTCGCCGGCGTGAATCAGGCTCGGTGGGCGAAGTGATCCCTTAGGGCCCTCTACATCGGCATTGTAGGCCCTAAGGAGGGAGTTGGTCCGCCTCTCAATTTCAGATGAAGGCAGGACTGTTCCCAAATTCAAGTCAGAATTTGTGCAATTCAAGAATGGCAAAGCTCAGCGCCAAAGAAATAAATACCTTTACTGTAGTCCAAAGTGCTGTCCGCCATGGACCTAATCTCCCATGCCGGATGAGCCCTTTCGCGCAGAGGACTCACCCGATTCTTCACAAAGTCTCGGATGACATCTCGTGCTGTCAACCCTTGATCGACCAAGTGAAGGATCACCTCGGCATGCTTCAAGAGCTCCAAATTCATCGCCGGGGGAGCATCCAACTCGCTCGACTTCTCTGGTCGCGAGTTTTCAAACCACAGGCTGCTCTCAGATGGTGGAGAGCAGTAAAACCACCTTTGGTGCCACCCGTGCACAGAGTCTCGCAGGGGTGGGGAGGGATACTCCTTTTTATCCCTCAACCGGAAGTAAATGCATCCGGCGGCGTTGGTGCTCTTCGACCACGCCGAGAAGTAGAATCGCCGGAAAAGATCCACGCTGGGATACACTCCGACGAACGCCTCACAGAGATGCTGGAACACCGCAAGGATCAGCATCGCATTGGGGTGGAGGTTAATCAATTCCCACCCATAATGTCCAAGGACATCCTTCAGAAACCGACTCTCGGGGAATCGGAACCCGCAGCGCAGATACTCCTCAAAAACCACCAACTCGCCCTCTCAGACGGTTGGAATTTCTTGATCTTTCTCCGCGGGCCGCCAGTTGATTAGCAGCCGCGAAGGAAGAATCTCCTCCTTCTCCAATGCCAGTAAGGTCTCCTCGGAATAGTGGGTGGATCGGCTCCAAGACGCCATTTTTCTGGAGAGATTGAGGGAAAAGCTGATGACTTTTTGAGGATGAAGGTTGAGGAAGAGTGAGGGTTTTGTGCGGCGGAAACTCTAAGGGTTTCTTGGCTGAGTAGCTTCCTCAGAAAGCTACCTGCTCCTTTTATAGACTCGAGGAAGCGCACTTCTGTGAGTAACAGTCCACTCAAACGTTCCATTGAATATTTTATTCGTTTCCCATAATGGATACTATATTCGGTGGACCCTATAAGGCATTCCGGGTACCGGATCTGAAATAAAAAGACTTCTTTATTTCAGAAGCCAAAAGGGCTAAAACCTGAGAAGTTTTTCAAAAACTCTTCGAAGGACATTTTTACTTTATATGCCTTAGACATTTTTTTATGGAAATGCTTTGCAACTCAATTTTTGACGTACTGGTATATGTCTAATTGGGTTATGGTTTGATCGAAACCATGTTTTAGACTAAACTTCGATTCTAATCGGAGTGACAGTCTGACCGAGTTCCAACTCTGGTCGCAAATCAGTTCTGACCGCGGCCCTAAAACTGATCGCGGTATCAAGGCAAGTCACGATGCTTTTGAAAGCATGATTCTGATCGCAAAACTAAAGTTTCATGTGTATGAGTGGTCGCGAACATAAAGTTTATGGCCATATTTTCGCACAGAAGATGTGAAGAATATTCATAAGAAATAAGAAACTTTTATTTCTTACATTCTTTACATACAAAAGGGATACAGTCGATTAAAACGTCGACTTGCTCCGAAAGAAGTTTATAAAGTTCCCCAAGGGACATGTTGTTGTCACTAGGATTTACACTGGCAACCCCCAGGGAACTAGCAACTACCCTAAGTCTATCTACATCGTCCCTAACAACAGACGCACTCTTGTCCCTAATCAAGTCAGAGAGTTCTCGCTGTTGCTGAGCGTGATCCCTTTCTCGACGGAAATGGTGCGCCTCTTCCCGGGATCGATCAAGACATTCTGCTAGACGCAGAATCTCCGAGGCCATCTCCTCGGTCTTCTTCTCCAGGGCATTCTTCTCCTCCAGAAGAGTCTGTCCGGAAGGAAGAGATGGAGCAGCAGAAGGCTGATCGCTGGAGCCTCCAACCTCCTGCATTTTGCAAAAGTTTGTCGTATTAACTATAATTATCAGCAAAAGGGGAGAAGAATTATTACCTGTCCCAGTGCATAACCCGTTGATATACCCATCTTGGGAAGAGGATCATCAGATGGTGGAAGTGCAACCTTCCCACCAGATGATTGCTTCGCCAACCCAATATGGCAATCATCTGATCGAGGGATAGTCACTGCTTGCCGACCAGAATATCGATCACCCAAAAGGATGGGAGAATTGGAGGGAAAAGGAGAGAGTTGAGAAGAATTCCTCTCCAAGGTTAAAGGCCTAACTTGCCGAGATGCATGAACGGAGAGAGTCAAAGGAACTGAAGGAAGAAAGAGACTTGCTACATTCTTCACCTTTGTTCCACTGGAAGATCCTTCGTCAGCCTTGGGTTTCTTCCTTAAGGGAGACAGGTCTTCAATCGTTTGAGGCCCTTGTTCGACAACTTCCTCTTCATCACTCTCAATCTCGATGATGTCGTGATCTGCCATCAGGAGGAGTATGTGAAAAGGAAGAAGGCAGGAGAAGTATGTGAAAAGGACTTAGGCGTGGGGAGAAATTGTGAAGTTTTACAAATCCAGGAGCCTGGTATTTATAGCCGCCAGGGTGACGGTTTGCATTCCAGACGCCTCGGGTTTCGTCAAAACATTTACAATTTTACCTCGAGATAAAAACAGTTCTACGGCGCTATCATTGCCCGTCACAAAATGTCAGAACCCGTCTTGGGAAACCAACCGTTTTTCACTTAGTGCGCCACTAAGTGGAAAAATTGAAGAGTCGGGTTAAAAATCCAATGCATGGTCTTAAAATTCGAAATAAACACGTTGAAAAGGGATCTAGGATATCGACTAGAGGGGGGGTGAATAGGCGATTTTAGCAAATTACAATAAATCAAACAATTTGTAATAAATGAGAGCAATTTAAGTAACACAAGATGAACAATGAACAATTTCAACACAAGGATATATCCCGTGGTCTCGGTGATTTGCCGATCACCCCTAATCCACGTTGAGGCAAACTCAAATCTCTAACCGCTCCTCTATCTAGTCAACCTTCTGTCGAGAAGTGACCTAGATCTTGAGCCGGACTAGTGTGATGAGTTATCCAAACCTCGATTTCACTAAGGATGCACTTTACCGCTCCGGCAAGGCGTGCTCAACCTTTCACAAGACGTTTTGAAGCTTCTTCACAATCTTCCTTGAAGAGCTCTTCAAAACCTTTCTCCTAGCCGTCTAGGAGCCGGCAAACTCCAAGAGTAACAAGCCGGTGATGATCACCTTGCCTTCTTCTAGTGCCACACGATTGATTCAATGATCTAAATGCAATGCACTAGAAGATCTCAAATGCACACTCTCACAAATTTGAGAATTTGAAACCTAGAGTGTATGAAACAAGCTTAGGCTCTCAAGGATGATGACAATGCTCAAGATTATGCCAAAAGTCCTGAACAGGGCCGTGCATGGGAGTATATATACCCCCCATAATTAATATAGCCGTTACAGGCCGTTGGGAGAAAAAGATCACCTGGCGGTCAGACCGCAGGCACAAGCTCGGTCAGACCGCCGCAATTGCAACGGCATTAAATAGGCGCAATAAATGCTCAACTGCCCTTGTCAGGCACACATACGGTCGGACCGGAGCCTATTTCGGTCAGACCGTGAAACTGTCCAGAGACGACATAGTTTCTGGACACCTTATACGGTGAGGCCGATATATACGGACAGACCGGCCAAACGGTCAGACCGCAGATCAAAAACACGGTCAGACCGGTATAACAAACGGTCAGACCGTAATAGCTCAAAATGCCAGAAGGATAAAACAAGAGGTTCCAGGAGTCTGACCGAGAATCTAACTACGGACAGACCGACCTTAAAAAAAAGGAATACACTAAGCATAGACACACCATCGGTCAGTCCGAGATCTTAAACAGTTAGTCCGATAAATCGGTCAGACCAGTCTAACACACGGTCAGACCGACTGAGACAGACATGAGCTGAAATGAGCATTCTCAAAGGATGTGACCTTCTAGCATGCAATGCAAGTGGATTTTATGATTTGTGGCACATAGATGAAGTATTTTGTGATACACCACATGCTCCTCTTAATAGTACGCAACTATCCTGAAATCCGGTCAAAATTCTTCTCTAATCACCTTAGACCGGTAAAAATGGAAAAGATCCTATTTCGTACCTTTGCCCTTTTGATCACTGCCCTTTCTTCACCATGATGCTCTTTCTTTTCCTTTCATTAACCTGTCTTTTAAGTACCTTATTTGACACAACTAGACAGGTAACGTTAGTATAGCATTTGTAGTTGTCATTAATTATTAAAACATTCTATAGGGGCCTAGAAGCTACAATCTCCCCCTTTTTGGTAATTGGTGACAACATAAAGAGTAGATGAAAGAGTTTTAAGCATAAGGAGTATTTTTACAATAAGCATCGAAGAATAAGACACTCCCCCTAAATGTATGAATAAGAGAATTTTGGCATTTTAGTGGAGTTCAAGCAAGTGTATAAGATGCAATCTCAATTCATCCACTATAGAATCATGAAGTATCACAAATAAGACATTCAATTCTACACATGATATCATAATCACAAGGTCATATGTAACTATTATACGCATAACTCATATTCAAAGAAGTGCCAATCTCACAAGTGAGTCATCCAATCATAAGTCATAAACTAGACATTCAATTAAACAAGTTAAAATAAAACTTCTATACACCAAAAGATCTTTCATCCAAGTTTCATCCAAGAGTTTTCATTTACATTTAAGGTTCATTGTTCATTATCTCTCTCCTACTCTTCTACTCTCTTCTCTCTCCCCCTTTGGCATCAATTGCCATAAAAAGCTAAGTATCAGCTGGAGCATCATCATCGGGAGGATGGTGAGGAGGAGTCTGTGGGAAACGACTGTAGAAGTGAGTGGAGAAGGTATCGAAGCGCTGCTTGACCTGATCCTGGCGCGAAGAGAAGGTCTGGAACTGATCGTGCAGAGCCGCCAAGTCCGAGCGAGCGAGCTCAAGCCCCTGGAGAAGAGTAGCAAACTGATCCATCATGGGCTGATGGAACTGCTGCTGGAACTGAGAAAACCAGACGGGGGCTTGGCTCGACTGCGGTGCCTGCTGAGCCTGAGGTGGAGGAGGAGGAGGCATAGGCTGAGCCGGCTGCTGCTGATGCTGTGCTCCTTGGCCTCGAGCTAAGACGCGCGGGTTGACACTGAACGGCTTATAGCCGAGATGCCTGATGTCGCAAGACCCGCGAGGAAACTTTGTCTTCTGGAGCAGCAGAGACATGATATATGGAGCATAGTAGAGATTTGGCAGAGTGGCCGCAGATACATCCTCAATAGTCTTCAAAATGAAGGAGACAATGTTGATCCGGTGACTCTGGAGGATGTGATCGATGAAGTTCCAGTAGTAATCCTGGACCGCTTCTCGGTTTCCACTCTTTGGATGGATCGTGGCTCGTACAATTTTGTTGACTACAGCGGGGAGGACTTTGAGACCGGTAACAGTACCAGGTACAATCCGCTGTCCACCTCCTAGCTGCTCATAGAACTGGAGCCAGTCGTCCTCATGAAGGTAATCCTCTTCCTCCATGTCGATCCCTTCCTTCAGCTCCTCATAGTTTAGCTTGTTTGCTGCAGCAAACTCCTCAAAAGTGGCCTGATAGCGCCTAGACCCTGTCATCCATATAATCTGCTGGTCCGCCCATTTGATCTCAACTGTAGCATAGAACTGTCTGATAGCGGTGGCGTTCCATGGGCACTTGTGCTCCAAAAAGTCATACAGCCCTATATCCTTGAAGATCTGCACCAAGGGAGCCATGATGGGCTGATTCACAACATAGGCCCATTCGATCCATTTGTGTTCGAAAATGTTTTTATGGACCAAATGACCGTAGAAGGCATCCTGCTGCGTCATCGTGTAGAAGTGAGGCGTCGTGGCATCATTGGCATGATCGTAGGCATAGGTGGTCCTTGCCTTCGTGTAGTCGCTCGACGTCCAGTTCTTCTTTGGGCCTTGATAAGCGTGGACGTTTATTTCATCGTCCTCACTTTCGATGTCCATGCCCACATGAGAACATCCACCCCGATGAGACGACTGCTTTGTCTCTGAGTCACCGGCCGAGGGTACCCAGTCGTCATCGTGACTGTCGCTGCTACTCGAGGGTACAACCCTTTTCGGCCGCTTAGCCAATTTCTTCTTGTTGGTCCGAATGGAGCCAGCGCCTTGAGTACCTTGACCACTATACGATTTGGAAGATATACGGCAAGTAAGATACATGAAACAGGAAAGCATGACGATAATTGAGACGATAACAGAACTGCACATCCTGGCTCTGCTGTTACAGTCGGTCAGACCGAAACATGGGCGGTCAGACCGGCGCAACCGTAGAGTTAAGGTTTGGCATGATTTGTGGGATTTTGTTGATTCTAGGGAGCAATGCAGATAGATATACGTGAGAGACTACACATTGCATCAACAGGATGAATCAATTTCAAGAGACAACCACGTTTGGACCAGGTTTAACACATTTGCCCTAAACTTCTAGATGAACAGAAGAGAAAAAATAAAAAAAGAGAGGAATCTGAGCAATGTACCTAGAAGACATGATTTGAAGATGATCTTGAACCATGGTTTGTCCGAGCTTGAGGAGGGTTTGACCGGGGAGGAAGAATCCAAGAATTTGAGGCGCACGTGAAAGAGACAGAAGTGGGGAAGAAGGACAAAAAGGACAAGAGATTTGGGTTAAAAGGTCTCTGGTCATGAAAATTCGGTCAGACCGTAGAAGAGATACCGGTCAGACCGCTGGAAGCAGAAATCTAAGATGCTCTCTGGAGATGCATTCGGTCAGACCGTATATGGTTCGGTCAGACCGCTGGAAGGACTGAACTTCTTGGAAGATTTTGATAGATTTGAAGCTCAAGAGATTTTGAGATAGACATATATAACTATAAGATAATTATAGGTAAGATATAGGCAATATCACCAAAGGGGAAGAATTTTTCTTACAATTTAACAAGTTTTTGGTTCATTTCACTCAATTGCCGATAAAGGAGCATAAAAAGCTCTAAAAGAGGAAGTTTAAGCAACCAAGTGATAATATAAGCACATCCAATATGAGTCCAACAATTCAAGCCACATTTGATATATCAATGACGTTAAGCTCATTTCGAAGTTTGCAAAAACGGCTTTCATCTAAGGGCTTAGTGAATATATCCGCTAATTGATCTTCGGTTCTCACATTATCCACCACCACATCACCTTTGCTAACATGATCTCTAAGGAAGTGGTGTCGGATATCTATATGCTTGGTCCGAGAGTGTTGAACTGGATTTGTGGCTATTTTCACCGCACTCTCATTATTACACAAAAGAGGCACTTTTTCAAATTTTATCCCATAATCCAACAATGTTTGCCTCATCCAAAGCAATTGTGCACAACAACTACCCGCGGAAACATATTCCGCTTCGGCGGTTGATAAAGCTACAGAGTTTTGTTTCTTAGAGGACCAATAAACTAAAGATCTTCCTAATAGTTGACAACTGCCAGAGGTGCTTTTTCTATCCACTTTACATCCCGCATAATCGGAATCAGAATATCCAATTAATTCGAATTTTGCACCTTTAGGATACCACAACCCTATGCTAGATGAATATTTTGGATACCTCAAAATTCGCTTAACGGCCATTAAATGACTTTCTTTAGGAGAGGCTTGAAATCTTGCACACATACAAACACTAAACATAATATCGGGCCTAGAAGCAGTTAGATATAATAAACTACCAATCATGGATCTATAAAGCTTTGAGTCTACCGGTTTACCTCCTTCGTCAGAGACAAGGTGACCATTTGTGGCCATTGGTGTCTTGATTGGTTTTGCTTCTTCAAGTCCGAACTTCTTGAGTAGATCCTTCACATATTTGTTTTGACTGATGAAAGTTCCTTCCTTGAGTTGTTTAACTTGTAATCCGAGAAAGAAACTTAATTCACCTATCAAAGACATCTCAAATTCCCTGGACATCATATCACCAAATTCCTCGCAAAAATCTTGGTTAGTAGATCCAAATATGATGTCATCAACATAAATTTGACATACAAAGAAATCATTTCCAATTTTCTTAGTAAACAATGTAGTATCAACTTTCCCAATTTTAAAGCCTTTTGAAATTAAAAAGTCTCTAAGTCTTTCATACCAAGCACGAGGTGTTTGTTTAAGACCATAAAGAGCTTTGGAGAGTTTATACACAAGATTTGGCTTTGTAGGATCTTCAAATCCGGGAGGTTGTTTAACAAATACTAACTCATTAATTTTTCCATTTAAAAAAGCACTTCTGACATCCATTTGATATAGTTTAATGTTATGAGATGAAGCAAAAGCAAGTAAGATTCTAATAGCCTCAAGTCTAGCTACGGGAGCAAAGGTTTCACCGAAGTCCAAACCTTCAACTTGAGTGTATCCTTGAGCCACCAATCTTGCCTAGTTTCTTACTACCACTCCGTTTGCATCTTGTTTGTTCTTGAAAATCCATTTGGTTCCAATGACATTATGCTCATCCGGATTTGGTTCTTCTACCAATTCCCAAACATTGTTGCGGGTGAAGTTGTTTAATTCTTCATGCATAGCATTCACCCAATCCGGATCTTTTAAAGCTTCATCTACAAGTGTGGGCTCAAAGGAGGAAACAAAAGAGTAATTTTCACAAAATGAAGCAAGACGAGAACGAGTTTGAACACCCTTACACAAGTCACCAACAATTTGATCGACGGGGTGATCTTTGGAAATTGAGTGATGAATTCTTGGATGGTCAACCGGGATTTGTGAAGTAGAGGTAGAAGGTACTTCCGGTTGTTGTTGAGAGGAGTCTTCCACATTGACCACTTCAACTATTCGATCTTCGTGTTGAGGAGTTGATGAAGAGGGGATAGCATGAGTGGATGGATCTTCATCTTGATCACTATCTTCTTTAGGCTTGACATCCCCAATGGTCATGTTCTTCATTGCCACTCTCAACCCTTCATCACCTACATCATCCAAATTTTCTTGCTCCTCTTGAGAGCCATTAGTCTCATCAAATTCAACATCATGTGTCTCCTCAACCAAACCGGAGTTTTGGTTGTAGACACGATATGCTTTGCTATTCGATGAGTAACCTAACAAAAATCCTACATCACATTTACTTTGAAATTTAGATAAGCGTGTACCTTTCCGCAAGATATAGCACTTACACCCAAACACACGGAAGTAGGAAATATTTGGCTTCCTTCCAATGAGAAGCTCATAAGGAGTTTTCTTTAGTAGTCGATGACAGTAAAGACGATTTGATGCATGGCACGCGGTGTTGATTGCTTCGGCCCAAAAAGTGTCCGAAACATTGTACTCCGAAAGCATAGACCTTGCCATATCTATCAATGTCCGGTTTTTTCGTTCGACTACTCCATTTTGCTCCGGTGTATACTTGGCCGAAAACTCATGTTTGATGCCTTTATCATCACACCAATTTTCAACCTTGGTGTTCTTGAATTCGGAGCCGTTGTCACTTCTCACTTTCTTGATCTTGAAGCTAAATTCATTTTCGGCCCTTTGAGCAAAGCTTTTGAAAGTGTTAAACACAATTGACTTATCATGCAAAAAGAATATCCATGTATATCTAGAAAAATCATCTACAACGACAAGGCAATAACTATTGCCACCAATGCTCACAAAAGAAGTTGGTCCAAAAAAATCCATATGCAATAATTCAAGTGGACTCGAAGTTGACATTGTGCTTTTAGTTGGATGTGAGTTTGCAACTTGTTTTCCGGCTTGGCAAGCACTACATAATTTGTCTTTTTCAAACTTTACATCTTTTAGTCCAACAACCAAATCATGTTTAACTAGTCTATTTAGTTGTTTCATTCCAACATGCCCAAGCCTTCTATGCCATAGCCAACCTTTGGAAGATTTTGTAAACAAGCATGTACCAAGATTAGTATCATTTGAATTGAAATCAACTAAATAGAGGTTGCCATGTCTAAAACCTTTGAAAATCAACTTATTATCATCAATGCTAGTGATAATTACTTCTTTTGGATAAAATGCACATATGAATCCAAGATCACAAAGTTGAGCTACGGATAAGAGGTTGAAGTTTAGAGATTCAACAAGCAATACATTAGATATGGAGAGGTCGTTTAAGATGGCAATTTTACCTAAACCTTTTACCTTTCCTTTACTATTGTCTCCAAACGTGATCTTGTCATATTCCGCACCTTTGTTATTTAGTGAGGAGAACATGTTGTGATTACCGGTCATGTGTTGAGTGCATCCACTATCGAGCACCCAATGTTGTCCTCCCGCCTTGTAATTTACCTTTGATTCTCCTTTAGCCATGAGGCAATGAGGAGTGGAGAATAGAGATGGAGCTTCCTTGATAGCTACTCCGGCAAGTCCTTTGGGTGACGCTTCATCCTCATCATCGGAATCGGAACTTGAAGCCTCCGAATCCCACTCAATGAAGCAAGCTTGCCCATCCTTCTTCTTATAATATTTCTTGAAAACCTTTTTCTTGCTTTCTCCTTCCTTCTCGTATTTCTTCTTCTTCATTGATTTTTCTTCTTCCTTATTTTTGCATTGTGTGGAGATGTGACCCTTTTCACCGCACTCAAAACATCTTCTTTCTTCAAATGGGTTTCTCTTGGATGTTTGTCCTTTCTTGAAAGATTTCCCTTGATATCTTTTCTTCATGAACCGCTTGAATTTTCTCACGAAAAGAGCCATTTCCTCATCAGTGTCTCTCTCATCGCTTTCCTCTTCATTGTCTTCCCTTTTGGAGACTTGAGCTTTGAGTGCAATGTTCTTCTTCTTGGAGTCAGAAGCCTCATCTTTCACTTCTTCTTGAGACTTCTTGAATATATCATGAGTGAGAATCTCACTCAAGACTTCCAACGGAGTCACACTCTTCAAGTTCGAACGCACAAGTAAGGTTACAATTGTATCATATTTAGAAGGTAAAGCTCTAAGAAACTTATGATAAAACTCCACGTTTGTGACATCCATACCAAGCCCTTTTAACTCATTTACGATGTTATTTAATCGGTTAAACATCTCCGATACATCTTCATTGGGCAACATGGCAAACTTTTCAAATTGGCCCTTATGGATAAATAGTTTAGCATCCTTGACCATCGAGGTTCTTTCATGAATATCTATAAGATTTCTCCAAATATCATGGGACGTTTCAAGTTTACAAATTCTATTAAATTCACCTAGATTTAGAGCACTATAAAGAACATTCATGGCTTGAGCATTTGCTAAGGCATTATCTCTATCTAAGTTGGTCATGTCATCATCATCAAGAATTGCAAACCCCTCATCCACCACTTTCCAAATCTTTCCACCCATGGTTTTAAGATAGACCATCATTCTAGTTTTTCAATAAGTATAGTTAAATCCATCAAAGAGTGGTGGTTTACCAATATTGATCCGACCCTCACTAGCCATCTTTATCCTACTCCGGGATGGTTAAATCCTCTAAAAAGGAGTCCTTGCTCTGATACCAATTGAAAAGGGATCTAGGATATCGACTAGAGGGGGGGTGAATAGGCGATTTTAGCAAATTACAATAAATCAAACAATTTGTAATAAATGAGAGCAATTTAAGTAACACAAGATGAACAATAAACAATTTCAACACAAGGATATATCCCATGGTCTCGGTGATTTGCCGATCACCCCTAATCCACGTTGAGGCAAACTCAAATCTCTAGCCGCTCCTCTATCTAGTCAACCTTCTCTCGAGAAGTGACCTAGATCTTGAGCCGGACTAGTGTGATGAGTTATCCAAACCTCGATTTCACTAAGGATGCACTTTACCGCTCCGGCAAGGCGTGCTCAACCTTTCACAAGACGTTTTGAAGCTTCTTCACAATCTTCCTTGAAGAGCTCTTCAAAACCTTGCTCCTAGCCGTCTAGGAGCCGGCAAACTCCAAGAGTAACAAGCCGGTGATGATCACCTTGCCTTCTTCTAGTGCCACACGATTGATTCAATGATCTAAATGCAATGCACTAGAAGATCTCAAATGCACACTCTCACAAATTTGAGAATTTGAAACCTAGAGTGTATGAAACAAGCTTAGGCTCTCAAGGATGATGACAATGCTCAAGATTATGCCAAAAGTCCTGAACAGGGCCGTGCATGGGAGTATATATACCCCCCATAATTAATATAGCCGTTACAGGCCGTTGGGAGAAAAAGATCACCTGGCGGTCAGACCGCAGGCACAAGCTCGGTCAGACCGCCGCAATTGCAACGGCATTAAACAGGCGCAATAAATGCTCAACTGCCCTTGTCAGGCACACATACCGTCGGACCGGAGCCTATTTCGGTCAGACCGTGAAACTGTCCAGAGACGACATAGTTTCTGGACACCTTATACGGTCAGGCCGATATATACGGACAGACCGGCCAAACGGTCAGACCGCAGATCAAAAACACGGTCAGACCGATTTCACGGTCAGACCGGTATAACAAACGGTCAGACCGTAATAGCTCAAAATGCCAGAAGGATAAAACAAGAGGTTCCAGAAGTCTGACCGAGAATCTAACTACGGACAGACCGACCTTAATAAAAAGGAATACACTAAGCATAGACACACCATCAGTCAGTCCGAGATCTTAAACGGTTAGTCCGATAAATCGGTCAGATCGGTCTAACACACGGTCAGACCGACTAAGACAGACATGAGTTGAAATAAGCATTCTCAAAGGATGTGACCTTCTAGCATGCAATGCAAGTGGATTTTATGATTTGTGGCACATAGATTATGTATTTTGTGATACACCACATGCTCCTCTTAATAGTACGGCAACTATCCTGAAATCTGGTCAAAATTCTTCTCTAATCACCTTAGACCGGTAAAAATGGAAAAGATCCTATTTCGTACCTTTGCCCTTTTGATCACTGCCCTTTCTTCACCATGATGCTCTTTCTTTGCCTTTCATTGACCTGTCTTTTAAGTACCTTATTTGACACAACTAGACAGGTAACGTTAGTATAGCATTTGTAGTTGTCATTAATTATTAAAACATTCTATAGGGGCCTAGAAGCTACACACGTCTCTTCGTTTTCTTCGAATTTGGGGGCTAGCTGACGAGGATTGTCACCCGGGTCACTTCTAATAAACTTTTGGTTCAAGACAGGTTCGAACCAGACATGTATCTGGCAATGCGAACTCAAGCTATTCTGAGGGGCATCGCCATGAGGTCGCAAGCTTTACGCGATCAGGTCGCGGGCTTCGTGCGATCAGGCCGACAGTTTTGCGCGGTCAGAAGTTCGTATGCTATACGCGAACTGGATATCCGGGATGTTGCGCGGTCAACCCACATTCCGCGGTCAGAACATTCTCGGCCAGGGTGCTTGGAGTTCATTCGGTTATCCATATAACAGGATATTCCAAGCATCCCGAGGATTCCTCCACGTTGAAGACCAACCGTCAGAGGTTAATATATGCGGTTATTCGTGATTAACACGTGTTAATAACCTCCGTGGAAGTTAACAGCAGTTCTCCAAAAACCGCATCCAACCGTTTGATGCAGTTTCTTCATATGGCACCCTTTCGACCAGTATAAAAGGGTGGCGTAGAGGTCCGAGGAAAAGGGGGGACATCCAATCCATTTGGAAGAACAAGACTCCCGATACAAGTGAGACATAACACATCTCAACTACGAAAAACAGCCAAGTCTACGGCCCAAATTAGATAGTTTCTACAAGCCTCCCTGGCTTTATTCTGTACGTTTACATAGGAAAAATCCTTCGCCTGTGAAGGAGTTTTCTGCTATTTCTGTAACCTTTTATCACCTATAGTGAAATCCTAACAGGACGTAGGGCTATTACTCCCACCATCGAGGGCCCGAACCTGTATAAATCTCTCTGTGCTCCTGTTCACCATTTTTCTACATACCTTCCCGGAGGGTCATCTTGAAGGGCCTCACCATTACAAATTTTGCATAAGTTCTGCTGAGGACTCCGAGTCCGAATTGTCGACAGAAATAATTGCACAACTCTTTATTTCAAAGAGGGCTTTACACGTCGAACGTTAAGCACACTTGCCTACGTCGAAGGAATTATAAGTGTCTAAAACTCAAATAAGTTCTATGACTCTTTGATAATCTAAACTAGACCTATTACAAGGTATTTATAGTCCAATCGTATGAGTACGTATCAGACTTAATAATCTAAACGTATTAGACTCATATAACTAACTAACTAATCCTAAATAAATAAGCTTAGTTATATATTCGGATCGGATTACAATTCTGAACAGAGAATAAATTCCTTTTCATGGTCGCGAACCAATCCATGGTCGCGAAACCTTTTCAAACACGGTTAAGGTTGCGAAGCCGTGTGCGATCAGGACTTGGTCGCAAATCCGTATGCGATTAGGACTTGAAGATCCTCCCGGATCACATAAACTAAAATAGAAAAAAATAAAATGCTAATTGAGCAAATAAATAAACTCTATAATCTTATAATAAAATAGTCTAATCTTACAACTAAATTACATATAAAATTACACAAAAATATCATATTAATGTATGCACAAAGAATTCTTGTGCCATTTTTTGGTCTCATATAATAAAATTTCATCATATATAAATATTTAATTTAAACCAATCATTATCCACCAAATAAAAAAAAAGAAAATATACATCAACTTATTATATACTGACAAGGTGCCCTATAAAAAATCCTAGTATTTCAGCTTGTTACTTGTAAGGTAACGTTTGGTTCGCAATTGTAGTGAATTTTAGAATCCATTATAAATGGAGGTGAAATACATTAAGTGATCCGGGAGGATCTCCAAGTCCTGATCGCATACGGATTCGCGACCAAGTCCTGATCGCATACGGATTCGCGACCAAGTCCTGATCGCATACGGCTTTGCGACCTTAACCGTGTTCGGAAGGTTTCGCGACCATGGATTGGTCCGCGACCAGGAAAAGGAATTCGTTCCCTGTTCGGAATTGTAATCCGATCCGAATGTGTATAACTAAGCTTATCTGTTTAGGATTAGTTATATGAGTCTAATACGTTTAGGTCTCTAAGTCTGATACGTACTCATACGATTGGACTATAAATACCTTGTAATAGGTCTAGTTTAGATCATCGAACTCAATCGAAGAGTCATAGAACTTATTTGAGTTTTAGACACTTATAGTTCCTTTGACGTGGACAAGTGTGTCTAACGTTCGACGTGTAAAGCCCTCTTTAAAATAAAGAGTTGTGCAATTACTATGGGTTTCGGTATTTCCGAGTAAGATCCCGTTATTCCGCATATTAGAATCTGGGCGAGCCTAGTGCGAAAACCAATACTAGGTCTCAAACGGATCAAGTTGGTATCAGAGCGACTTTCCTATCCTGTGGATGGTGAAGACTCGCCAGGGTTACAAAACTTCCGGCGAAATTCCAGGCGATCAATTGACGGTTCCTACAGCCGTGTCTCTGACAATGTCTGACGATACCTCCGTTCAAGCTAACCTAGCCGAAAAAGTGGCTAAGCTCTCCACCGACATGGAAACCGTGCTTACTTGGATTAAGCAGCAGGCCATGATTGTACCTCCTGGAGTAGGGAAGGTTATGGGTGAGAAGACTAGTGAAGACTTGCGCAGGGCAGACGAAGATGAAGACGAAGGCGACCACAAGACCGACGACCTCGCCAACACCTCCTTAGCTGTCGGATCTTTTAAAGTCGATGCTAAGATTGATATACCCATATATGATGGGGTAATCGATGCCGAGAAGCTGGATTCTTGGATCGACCAACTTGAGACCTACTTTGACCTAAAAGGGTTTAGTAGCGCTCAAAAGGTCAAATTTGCACCTTTGAAGATGAAGGACCACGCCAAGACATGGTGGAAGGCCCTTGTCACCAGTGGTGAAGCTGACGACCTTGCGTGGGGTCAATTCAAACGACTTCTGCGACAAGAATTCTATCCGATGGGTTACCTTGAGGAGAGATGGGAGCGTTGGCACAGATTGTATCAACGGCGCGACCAGACCGTCCAAGACTATACGACAGAGTTTCGGCGACAAGCAATGGTCATTGGCATCTCACTATCCGACCCTCAGGTATTTCGGAAGTACACATCTGGACTTCAGAAATCGATCAGTACTGAGCTAAGTCTGTTCGGTGTCCAAGACATTGCGACCGCGAGCACAACTGCTATGGCGATCGAGAAGAAGAACAAATCCCGCAGCGACAAAAGCACGAAGGAAAGTGCGACCTCGACAAAGAAAAAGCCGAGTCCGAAGAAGAACGCTTCAAAATCGGGCACGGGTGCCTTTTGCGAACATTGTCAAGTCGCGGGGCATACCAAGGACAAATGTTACAAGCTTCATCCTGAACTTTGACCAAAGAAAAACGGACCAGAGAAAAGAACAGCCACGGCTACTGTAACTTCACTCGACGAAGAAGTTGTCCGAGTGAATTCGGTTAATGAGGCGGATACGACCTTGTCTCTGATGGCAATGCCGAAGGAGAAGGGTTCCGATCCACCGAACGACCATCACCCAACGGAGGACTTGTTCACCATCAACATCCAGGTGAAGCACGAAGTGGTCGCAGCGATATTCGATCCAGGAAGTCAGAAGAATCTGGTCTCCGCTGGACTGGTTCGGCGACTTGGTTTGAAGACAACCACACACCCGCGACCATATCCGCTGGGTTGGTTTACATCCGACGTGAACCAACAGATTACGAGTCAGTGTGTGTTGAAGTTCGCGATCTCTGCACGATATATCGATGAGGTGCAATGCGATGTTGTCCCTATCGATATCTGTCAGGTGATCTTTGGGAGTCCGTATCTGTATGATCGAGATGCTCACTTCCATCGGCGAGCGCAAGAGTACGACCTCACCAAAGACGGAGTTAAGTTCATGATCAGTAGAGACGTCCACGTCAACACTTTGAACTTGATTACCGCAAATCAAGCCAAACGAATTATTAATGCATGTCACAAGTTTGTGCTTGTCATGATTCGACCCATTGATCAAGGTGAGGGTACTCGACCAGCATTGTCGTTGACGTGCCGAAAGGATTCTGGTCATTTGTCGGGACTGCTGGAGAAATACAGTGATCTGTTCGAGACTACCCAGGGTCGTCCGCCGAAACGTCCAGTCGAGCACGAAATTCAGCTTGTGTCTGATGCGACACTGCCCAATCTGAGTATGTATCGCAACTCAGTATTGGAGAATGAAGAGATCAAGAGACACCTTGGTGAGTTGCTGAACAATGGTGTCATTCAACCGAGTAGTTCACCTTGTGGATCTCCTGTGGTGTTAGTACCAAAGAAAGATGGGACTTGGCGTATGTGCATCGACTATCGAGCACTGAACAAGATCACCATCAAGAACCGGTACCCCCTTCCTCGTATTGATGACCTGCTAGACCAATTGAAGCATGCTGTTGTCTTCTCCAAATTGGATCTTAAGTCAGGATATCATCAAGTCAGCATCCGAGAGGAGGATACATGGAAGACCGCGTTCAAAACACGGCAAGGTCTGTTCGAATGGCTGGTCATGCCGTTTGGTCTCTGCAATGCCCCGGCAACTTTCATGCGTCTTATGAATGACGTATTGAGACCGTTCATCGACGACTTTGTGATCGTGTATCTCGACGACATATTGGTTTATACTTGTTCGTGGGATGAGCACCTCATTCATGTCGAAAAGGTGTTCGAACAGCTTTGGCAACATCGACTTCGCCTCAACCGTAAGAAGTGCGAGTTCGGTCAGCAAACTCTACTTTACCTCGGATTCATAATCGGCAACGGTACGTTGCAAATCGACCCGGACAAGGTCAAAGTGATTCGCGAATGGCCGCGACCGCGAACAGTGACGGATGTGCGTAGTTTTGTGGGAGCATGCCAATACCTTCGGAAGTTCATCCGACACTTCTCGATTATGGCTTCTCCGTTGCATGCATTAACCAGGATCGATCAGAAGTTCGAGTGGACAGGGAAACATGAGGACACGTTTCTCTTGCTGAAAAGGAAGATCAGCGAGGCGCCTGTGTTAGCTTTGCCGAATCTCCAGAAACCGTTCGAGCTAGAAACCGATGCCTCAGGTTATGCGATGGGTGCAGTGCTCATGAAAGAAGGTCGACCAGTGGCATATCACTCCGAGTTATTCCAGAGAGCTCAGAAGAACTACCCGACTTATGATAAGGAGTTATGCGCACTGCATCAGGCCGTGAAACATTGGCGGTGTTATCTCTTGGGGAAAGAGACGGTTGTCCACACCGACCATCAACCATTGCAATATTTGCAGACTCAGTCCAAGCTACAGCAAGCTCGGCACATGAAGTGGATGTCGTATCTGCAGCAGTTTAATCTGGTGATTAAGTACAAGAAGGGCGTACACAACAAATTGGCGGATATGTTGTCGCGACCACCAGTTACAACCCTCTGTTTATCAGCGTTCATGCAGATCGAGCCATCATGTCATGATGACTATGTCACTATGTACAGTGAAGACCCTGATTTTCAAACAGCACTGACTGAGGTCGAAACAGGGAACCCTACAGAGTTCGTTCGTCGAGAAGGACTCTTGTACAAGGGCAATTTACTTTGCATACCTCGTGGAGCACCTCGAACTCAATGGATGCGAGAAGCGCACACATCGAAGGTAGCTGGTCACTTTGGGGTTACAAAGACGTTGCAAAATCTTCACCGACATGTGTTCTGGCCGCGTATGCAGCAAGATGTGGCTATGTTTGTTCGAGGCTGCGGTCTCTGCAGCATCTCGAAACTGGCAAACCGAAAATTAGGTTTGTACACTCCTTTGCCAGTTCCATCACGACCATGGGAGAGCATATCCATGGATTTCTTGGGAGGATTGCCTAAGACCCGACGTGGCAACGACTATTTATTCGTGGACGTTGATCGGTTCTCCAAAATGATTGTTCTTATACCTTGTCGAAAGACTATCACGGGAGAAGAAGCAGCTCGGGTATTCTTTCAACACGTTTGGACACACTTCGGACTGCCGACTTCTATTGTGTCTGATCGCGATACCCGGTTCCTTAGTCACTTTTGGCGATCGCTCTGGACGATGATGGACACCAAGCTAAAGAGGAGTACTGCTTTTCATCCGCAAACTGATGGTCAAACCGAAGTGGTTAATCGCACAGTCGTTCATCTCTTGAGAGGATATAACTCGAAGCACCCGAAGACCTGGGATGAAAGCATACCGTACCTACAGTTTGCTTTTAATCGAGCAGTGCATGGTTCGACTGGAAAGTCGCCGTTTGACGTCTGTTTAGGATTTCTACCACAGAGTCCATTCGATATGGAGTTTGTGATCCCTACCTCAGCACAGAACAGCAAGGAAGCATCTGATCAAGATCGAGCACAAAAGTTCCTGGAAGGTACTCAACGACTCCATCGTGAGGTTGAACAGAACTTGCTGAAAGCTCAACTCAAGTACAAGGCGCGACATGATCGGCACCGAGTTGATGTGCAATTTCAAGAATGTGATATGGTATGGTTACATTTGAGTAAGGAGAGACTTAAAGGTGAAGGTAAGAAGCTCAAACCCATTCGTTATGGTCCTTTTCGGATTTTGCGGAAAGTGGGTAATAACGCTTGTCAGCTCGAGTTACCTCCATACATGGATATCTACTCGGTTGTTAATGTTGAGCACCTCAAACTGTTTGAGCCTTCAATGCTGGATGATGAGCCAGATACCATAGTACCATGTGTTGAAGATTTGGTCTATCAACGAGACGAACCTCTACGTGAAGATGTGATTCTGGAGAAGAAGGTGACTACCACCCGCAGTGGCACCAAGGAGACTTTTCGAATCGGTCGGAAAGATCAACGAGCACGTGCGGCAAAGTGGTACACCAAAGAAGATGGACAAGCCCAATTTCCACATCTCCAGTTTGATCGAGAGGTCGCAACAGGGGTTGGCTCCATCTCAACAAGGGAGTCATGATCCGGGAGGATCTCCAAGTCCTGATCGCATACGGATTCGCGACCAAGTCCTGATCGCATACGGCTTTGCGACCTTAACCGTGTTCGGAAAGGTTTCGCGACCATGGATTGGTCCGCGACCAGGAAAAGGAATTCGTTCCCTGTTCGGAATTGTAATCCGATCCGAATGTGTATAACTAAACTTATCTGTTTAGGATTAGTTATATGAGTCTAATACGTTTAGGTCTCTAAGTCTGATACGTACTCATACGATTGGACTATAAATACCTTGTAATAGGTCTAGTTTAGATCATCGAACTCAATCGAAGAGTCATAGAACATATTTGAGTTTTAGACACTTATAGTTCCTTCGACGTGGACAAGTGTGTCTAACGTTCGACGTGTAAAGCCCTCTTTAAAATAAAGAGTTGTGCAATTACTATGGGTTTCGGTATTTCCGAGTAAGATCCCGTTATTCCGCATATTAGAATCTGGGCGAGCCTAGTGCGAAAATCAAGACTAGGTCTCAAACGGATCATTAAGAATACATTCAACTTGAATGTATTCAAATTTCTATTAATATGTATTTTGAATATATGCATTATAATTACAGAGTGGTACAACTAAATATCAACTAACATATTTCTATTACGAGTAATCAAAATACATAACAAAAAAACTCCGAATCAAACACCACCTAAAATTTAATTAAAAAGGGCAGGACAGCTGTTAAAACATTACTACACCTGCATAATAGATTCTGCAGTGTTCCACACAGAGGAGCCGATTCCCTCAATTAAAAAGTTCCCTGCAAAAGAACCGAGAACAACGATGAGACTTACTTTAAAAAATGTTTTTTTTTTGGGTAAATTACATAAAACCCTGTGTGCCTTGTAAAGGTCACTGCCCTTCTTTTTTGAGAGAGGGAGACAATTTATCAATCATGCTAATCCACACAAGCAATCAATCATATGCATTAAATAGGGACAACGGATTAAGATCCTTAATGATGCTCTCTAGCAAAAAGTCCTGTGCAACCGTGCAGAAAATTAATAATGTAATTTTTTGTCCGAATGACTATAGTGTAAATATTTTTAATCATTTGTGTTTTAATTATTGCTGTCATATTTTCTTCTTTTAGTTTCACATTTTCTTTTTTAATTAAGCATCTTGCATTTTCTCATTTGATATTATCATATTTTCTTATTTTTAATTGTCGCATTTTCTTATTTTAAAATTATTGTATTTTTTTCAGTTAATGTTATCATATTTTCTTATTTAAGTGTCGTATTTTATCATTTTAAGTTACCGTATTTTCTTAATTAAGTTTGTCGTATTTTCTCATTTAAAATTATCATAATTTTTATTTTAAGTCATCACATTTTTTTGTTAAGATCGTCATATTTTTTATTTTAAGCTGTTATATTTTATCTTTTTAAGTTGTTAAGGTTGTCAATAGTTGAAATTGTTGTATTTTTTTAAAAAAAATTCTATAAATAAGAGTTGTGAGTATCCCACCCGACACCCCTTTATGTACTCATAAAACTAGAGTTATAATTATTTTGGAGTCTTAAAAATAATGTTTCTTCAATCTGCCACCTGTTGCTAACATTACTAGTGAATCCTTATCACAACCACTAGCAAATCGATCCCTCATGTTTTTTTTACATATTTACTTTTTTTTCCTTATGTTTTTAATTTCTATATATTTTAGTATAAAAGTGATACATCCACTTGTACTTGGCACGACAAAACTACCAAAGTTCTCAGAGAGTCAACGAATTGGGGTCAAATTATAAACCCATCTTAAAGTGTTTAAGATAAATTGAGATTTTTTTAAAATATAAGACTCTCGAAATACTATATGACAAAATGAATGACATTTTATGGTATTTCGCGTGTTTTTTTCCACATTAGCAACACAAAAATCGGCTCTAAAAATAAGCAATATGAAAAATCTGATGCACAAACGAAAGCATAAATCAAGCAAAATAATAATAATAAAAAAGTGTCTAGAATGTATGTAATTATGTTTCTTAAAAAATTTGTATTATCTATACTATTAATTTAAAATGGATCCATCTCCAACTTTCACTTCTCCTCTCCTCCTCCTCCTCCTCCCCACTGTCGTCGCCTCCACCCACACACCCTTTGCCCATCAATGGTGAAGATAGTGCTAGTCCGCCCCCTCACTCATCTTCTCTTGCCAGCCACCAGCACTTGTAGCCAATGGTGACATCACCACCTGGCTCCACTGCTGCCATGACCACCACCTCCATGGTTGTTTGTCTCCCTACTAGCCACCACCCACAATCGGTGAAGTCTCTGTCGCCTTACCACCCTACCAACACCCACTATAGAGAAGTCGCCACGGTTAATGCTAGAGAGAGAGTTAGGTGAACTCTAGAAACCCTAGACCTAATGAGGGGTTTCAATCAATAATGGAAAAAAGAAAAATATAGTAAGCCCCAAACTTTTATATTTTATTATCACAAAACTCCAAGTTTTAGAAATGTTGGCACATAACATGAGCTTTTTTTTTGGCACTTCATCCATTTCTGTCTAACAGCCGTTTAAAGCAACAAAAACTAACAAGCGGAGCCCACTTGTCAGTTGGAGGTGAGTGCTTCTCACCGTTTCCTTCATCTCCACCTTCTACTTCACCGCCTCAGCCTTTACCTCTCTTTGTGGCCTCCTTCCACGCTACAAAAGCCCCACCCCTCATCACAGCCTCAGCCACAACAAAAAATAGCCCGTGTTTGTAAGGACCACGGTGTCCTCATTAATTGGATGGCACACCTCCAACGATTCATGTGGCGGCTCATCCATGGTGGGCACACTCCCTGTGCTAAGCACCAGCAAGGAGAAGTCGCCAGAGCTCACAACACAGTTGCTAATGTCCAGAGGCAACACCGTGATAGACAGGGTCTTGCTCAATGCAAAGATGTTGTTGCCCACCAGAAATGTACCACTTCTAGCCCAGTTCCCCAGCATTGTCTTTATCTTGGCGATCTTCTAGCTCATAAGCATTTCTTTTACTTTAATGTTCGTGTTGTCCTCCAAGACAGAGTTGGAGTGATCAAATCTTGTATTAATCACTAGAAGTGTAATCTTCGACTTGGCGGCAACATCAATGGTCACCGACTTCTTGCCAATGTAGAAGTAGTCCCGGTCAAATAGTCCTCACCGTTGATCAGAGCCCAACTGCTTGCTTTTGCACTGATCACTCATATTACCGCCACCTTTCACCTTCGCTGCCACTAGTGTGCTGGAGAGTAGTCCTTACCGGCATTTCCAACTCGTCTCCGATGACACCGTCGTGCGCTTGCTCTGGCTAGCCGTATCCACAGGGGTGACCAACTGTGGGACGTCATAAGGGAGCGTGGAGACCGCAACCTTGCATTTGTCCCCACTGAAGTAGCGCTCGGTTGTGAGGATCCCGAGCTCACCGCCCGCCATACTAGGCCACATTGCATCAGGTGGAGGTATGGACTAGAGAGGAAGACATGCTGTAGTGAGTGCACGCCATGGCTGAGCATTGGTATCACTCTATACCTGTGTGTGTTGCAGTGTGGAAGGGGGAGCCTATGGTGAGAGGTGGTGGCCAAGGCATCAATGTAGGCGATAGAGATAGAGAAGATGGTGAGAAGTACTCACCTCTAGCTAGCAAGTGGGCCACATGTCAATTTTTTGTTGCTTTGAACGGCTGTTTCATGGAAATGGGTAGAGTGCAAAAAAATACACAAAAATAGCCCATGTTATGTACTAACATTTATAAAACTTAGGATTTTGTGACAATAGAGTACCAATACCTAGAGTTTACTGTAATTTTCTCAATGAAAAGAAATGCATGCAAGATAAAAAATAGGTATATACAATTTAGAAAAACTCATAAAAAATGTGAAATCTCATCAATTCATTTTTTTTGGAAATTTCATAAACGCCGGACGTCACCTCAATTCTCATATACCCCAGAAGAAATTTCAAAAAACTTGCATAACTACAAGTATTTTTTAAAAAAACATCTCTTCCATTATTTAATTGTTAAATAAAGTTTTTAATAAAAACTTACAAAAATACAATCATTAACATGCAAGACGTGAGTGTCAGGGCTGAAATTTGTTAATATTCTTTCTCTCTCTGGACCCTTCCCTTCTCTCATCTCGCTCTCGCTCTCCTCTGGATCTCACTAGGATGACCTCAACACCATTTGTGACATCAACCAGTGAAACAGCAGTGACGAGAGTAGTGGTGATGTAGCAGCAAAATTCTGCGATGATGAGATCCTTCTTTAAGTAGAGGTGTAGTCTAATCTAATCCAATCCACTCTAAGTGGTGGCAGTGGAACTCCAACAACCCCACCCCCACCCCTCTCATGCGCTTCATATCCCACGGCCTCAATGATGCGGCATGGGCAACGACGGCGCCACCTGTGCATTGGTTGAATCAGCGAGCCACCGCCACAAATATCTTTCTCTCTGTTCTCGCCTTTGCTTGCACCCTTGTGCCCCTCCGCGTCACGCATCAAGCGGCTGTGGGGAGTTGTGTCGGCCATTCTGGTGGCCTAGCGCTCCCTCGTCCCTTTGTTTCGAGTTTTTTTTACTGTTAACCCAGAATTAAAAAAAAATTTTGAAATTAACCCACAGTTGCGAAAATTTGCAAAAATGGCCTGCCACCTCAGCTTGTCGAGCTCTGGGAGCTCGACAAGCGAGTAGTCGCACGGGGAGGTACTAGTCGTGGTCGTGAGGCACGACTAGGGCTTGTCGTGCCTCACGACCACGACAAGCTGCTGTCGAATCTCGAATCCGCGACAAGTGCTACTGTGCGTGTCGAATCTTGCACCCGCTTGTCGAACTTTGAACATGCGACATGTTCTTGTCGAACCTTCAATCCGCGACAAGTGAAAAATATTTCTGCTGCAACGGGGATTCGAACCCGAGCCGGTTGTTTGCTGCTGAAAACTCCCACCAGCTGAGCTACGAAACTTATTTGACATAAGAGAAGTATACATTTTAATATTGTACAACTTGTCGAGTTTCCAAAACTCGACAAGTTGCTGCTGGTCCCCCTCCATTTATTTGGTCCCCTCCCCTGCCATGTACCTCACTCACACACACAGCAGCAGCAGCAAGAACACACACATACACATTTTATTTTTGAACCCTAGATCTAGCAAAATCCGTCCGATAAATTTGTTTGGTGTAGAAGAGAAAGTTGTAGAGAATTGCGAGTTCTTCGAAAAGAGGTAATTTTTTTCGAAATGCATTTAAGATTCTGTTAATTATGTTGCTAATGACGTGATTAGGGTTTATATTTATGTTTATGTGTATATTATGTTGTTTTTAGGAATATGTTTAGGAAATATGTGCATTTGTATGTATGTTTGTAAAATAGATTTTTTTAAATGTATGTGTGTATGTATGTTTGGAAATGAATGTGTATATGTTTGAAAATAGGGGTTTATAAATGTATGTGTGTGTTTGAAAAATAGATTTTAGAAATATATGTGTGTATGTTTGGAAAAATAGGGTTTTTAAATGTATGTTTGTATGTTTGGAAAATAGGTTTTTGAAATGTATGTGTGTATGTTTAGAAATATATGTGTGTATGTTTGGAAAAATAGGGTTTTTAAATATATGTTTGTATGTTTGGAAAATTGGTTTTTGAAATGTATGTGTGTATATTTAGAAATATATGTGTGTGTATGTTTGGAAAAATAGGGTTATTAAATATATGTTTGTATGTTTGGAAAATAGGTTTTTGAAATGTATGTGTGTATGTTTACAAATATATGAGTGTATGTTTGGAAAAATAGGGTTTTTAAATATATGTTTGTATGTTTGGAAAATTGGTTTTTGAAATGTATGTGTGTATGTTTAGAAATATATGTGTGTGTATGTTTGGAAAAATAGGGTTTTTAAATATATGTTTGTATGTTTAGAAATATATGTGTGTATGTTTGGAAAAATAGGGGTTTTTAAATATATGTTTGTATGTTTAGAAATATATGTGTGTATGTTTGGAAAAATAGGGTTTTTAAATATATGTGTGTATGTTTGGAAAAATAGGGTTTTTAAATATATGTTTGTATGTTTGGAAAAATAGGGTTTTTAAATATATGTTTGTATGTTTAGAAATATATGTGTGTATGTTTGGAAAAATAGGTTTTTTAAATATATGTGTGTATGTTTGGAAAAATAGGGTTTTTAAATATATGTTTGTATGTTTAGAAATATATGTGTGTATATTTGGAAAAATAGGTTTTTTAAATATATGTGTGTATGTTTGGAAAAATAGGGTTTTTAAATATATGTTTGTATGTTTAGAAATATATGTGTGTATGTTTGGAAAAATAGGGTTTTTAAATATATGTTTGTATGTTTAGAAATATATGTGTGTATGTTTGGAAAAATAGGGTTTTTAAATATATGTTTGTATGTTTGGAAAAATAGGGTTTTTAAATATATGTGTGTATGTTTGGAAAAATAGGGGTTTTAAAATATATGTTTGTATGTTTAGAAATATATGTGTGTATGTTTGGAAAAATAGGGTTTTTAAATATATGTGTGTATGTTTGAAAAAATAGGGTTTTTAAATATATGTTTGTATGTTTGGAAAAATAGGGTTTTTAAATATATGTTTGTATGTTTAGAAATATATGTGTGTATGTTTGGAAAAATAGGGTTTTTAAATATATGTTTGTATGTTTAGAAATATATGTGTGTATGTTTGGAAAAATAGGTTTTTTAAATATATGTGTGTATGTTTGGAAAAATAGAGTTTTTAAATATATGTTTGTATGTTTAGAAATATATGTGTGTATGTTTGGAAAAATAGGTTTTTTAAATATATGTGTGTATGTTTGAAAAAATAGGGTTTTTAAATATATGTTTGTATGTTTGGAAAAATAGGGTTTTTAAATATATGTTTGTATGTTTAGAAATATATGTGTGTATGTTTGGAAAAATAGGGTTTTTAAATGTATGTGTATTTCGTTTTAGAAACTATGTGCACACAATAGAAAATATAAAATTAGGTTATTTTTAATTGTGCACATGCATACTGTATGTCTAAAAATTAGGTTTTGGACATATATGTGTATGTATTTAGAAATTATGAAATTAGGCTATTTTCAATTACATGCATGCATGCTCTATATTTAGAAATTATGTTTTTTAAAATTAGGTTATTTTTAATTGTGCACATGCATACTCTATGTTTAAGAATTATGTTTTGTAAAATATATATGTGTATGTATTTAGAAATTATGAAACTAGGTTATTTTCAATTACATGCATGTATGCATGCTCTATGTTTATAAATTATGTTTTTCAAATGTATATGTGTATGTATGGTTTTAGGATCTATGTGCATGTGTGTAATGGTGTCATGTTATTTACGCGTGAGATGAATGTGTGTAGGGAATGGATAGTCCGAACAAAATTTCCATATTTTATGGTGACGGCATAATTCGCGAGGGGCAAAGCGGGGTTGATATGAGCCGTTGCCAGTATGTGACGGGCGAGCTGAGTGTACATAACACCTCATTTCTAGACCTGAATTTGTGGATCCTGAATATGTTCGGGAAGCGGCCTCGCGATGAAATGGCTCTAATCGAAGGGCTCATCGTTCGTGAGGTAGATAATAAGCCATACTGGATGCTGCGCGAAATTAAAGGGGACAAATCTTGGAGTTCTTTTATTCGAAGAGTGGAAGACCCCCATGGCGGACTGCTCGGCCAGTTCGGGATGTATGTGCAGTTCTGCAACGTACGAGCAGCCGAGAGTGCGGTGGAGGGTGAGCCAAGCGTCATGCCCGGTCCTGCGAGATTCAGGGCTAGCGAGTGGTCGGATGTATTCTGCCATACTCGCGTAGATGTGTGCGAGGTACTGGATTGCCTTCCATCAGTGTCCGACGAAGATGATTCGACGGACTCGGAGGCATCCGATGGCTCTGATCACGATACTCCTGGTCCCCCGCAGGAGTGGCTAGATCACTCAGCATACAGTCAAGCTGTGTTGCCAACGGATCAGGGTTCGAGGTGGTCTTTCGAGCACGGTGGCTTACAAGTAGAGCAGGAGTTTCAAAGCAAGGAAGATCTGAAGAATGCCGTGGCGAGCTGGTCCCTCGCAATTAACCGGCAATATAAGGTCGTCAAGTCAAACCCCAACCTTTTTGTCGCAGCCTGTGTAACAGCAGGCTGCCCATGGAAGATTCGTGCGATGCGGCCGAAGGACGACATCGGTTTTGTGGTGACAAGGGTTACCGCACACACATGCCTGCTCACGGAAGCACAGGACAGACACAGGAACCTGACGTCGGCGTACGTCGGTAATATCATCCAGCCGGCTGTGCGAGAGAACATTTCGATAATGCCGAGAGAAATAATGAAGCAAGTTGCCGATAGGTGTGGGTACACTATAAGGTATGGAAAGGCCTGGAGAGCAAAACAGAAGGCAATTGAGGGCATGTTCGGCACATTCGACCACGGCTACAACAATGTGATGCGGTTGCTGCGCAACATCGCTCAGACCAACCCAGGCACATTTTTAGATTTCTTCGATCAGCCAGCTACACGTCGAGATGGTAGCCCCATACAGAACACTCGGGTACTCCGTCGATTATTCTGGTCATACCGCCAGTGCATCGAGGCATTTGCTTATTGTCGTCCAGTCATATGCGTGGATGGTACGTTCCTGACTGGAAAGTACAAGGGCTATCTCCTCATTGCTGTTGCTGCGGATGCTAACGACCAACTGCTTCCATTGGCGTACGCCATCGTCGAGTCTGAAAACTCGGAAAGTTGGTTGTGGTTTCTGGTCAACGTGAAGCGGGCGGTTGTTGGTGATCGAGAGAAGGTGTGCATCATATCGGACCGCCACCGAGGGCTGCTCCATGCCATTGAGGTAATGCGCGGGGCCCCAGATGCTCCGTACAAATGGGAGGACGTGCGCAGCCGTTGGTGCATGCGGCACATTGCAGCAAACCTTTTCACACACTTCCGCAGTAAACAGATCATGGATCTGTTCAAGCGGCTGTGCATGCAAAATCAACCGAGGAAGTTCCAGGCTGTGTTCGACAAATTGGAGGCGCTGACAGTGAAGTACTCCACGAGGAGGGCCAGTAATGCTGCCGATGATGTGAACGTCAGCAAATTTTCGCAATGGATTCAGGACAAGGACATCGAGAAATGGTCTTTGCTGCACGACGAAGATGGCGCAAGGTTTGGGATAATGACGACGAACCTTTCAGAGGTGTGCAATTATGTGTTGAAGGGAGTCCGGTGTTTGCCGGTGACTGCTGTAGTGGAGATGACATGGTACCGCACAGCCGAGTACTTCAACAACAGAAGTGTAGCCGCCAAAACGCTAGTCGACGATCCCATGAGAACCTTGCCAGATGTTGTGCAGTCGTACTTGACTGCCCGCATAGACAAGGCCCAGCGGCACGAGGTGACAGTTATAAACAGGCTGCACCGAATCATTCAAGTCCGCCTTCGGCAGAAGAACGTGAGCGGCCAACTGAGACCTGGACGGGTGCACGAGGTCATTCTTGGGGATGTCGCTGAGTGCTCATGTAACAAACCGAAACTACTGCACAAGCCCTGCTCTCATGTCCTTGCTTCATGTGCGGCGCTCGGTGTGAGCCCTGCGCCTTACCTTTCGGAGTACTTCAGCCTTGACAACCTTTCAAACACGTGGAGTGGCGTGTGGAGAGTTTTTATGACGCTCGGTGACTACAGAGTTATCCCTGCTGGCGAGACTACCTGGATCCCAGATGTAAATCTAAAGCGAACGGGTCCAGGGCGACGGAAGACACGCCGAATACACAATGACATGGATGAGTCTCAGGGGGGTAGCTCACGAGCTAGGAAATGCTCGATCTGTAGGCAGCCCGGACATAGCAGGAAGGATTGTTTGAATGCACCCGGACCATCGACATAGCCTTGTAATAAACTTTGTAATACGCTTATCATTTGCATTCGATTGTTGTAATCTGTTTGAAACCTTGTAATATGATTCATGTTATGTTACTTTCATGTCGTGTGCTATCCATGGGTATGATACTTTCAATAACGGTTCCCGATGTATGTTATGTTACTTTCAATAATGGTTCATGTTTTATGTTTTGACAGGCATGGCTGGCGGAGATAGAGATCTTCCAGAGCTACTGAGCAGTACATGTGATCGTGGCCATCGCGGCCGCATCTTGTCCGAGGGCGGGGACTTGGAGCCGCTGGTAGTCCGTGCTCCCTTGGAGTACTGGCCTCTGCATGAGGGCTATATCCCCATCCTGCGGGCTGCAGGTTTATTGCCGTTCGCCCGTATGCTGCAGATAGGTCAGCATCTCACACTGGACAGGTCGTTGATCACCGCATTGGTAGATCGATGGCGTCCGGAGACCCACACTTTCCACTTCCGCTGGGGGGAGATGACAGTCACGCTGGAGGATGTCAGCATGCTGCTTGGTTTACCTGCCAGTGGACATCCCATCGTCCCCCGGCCAGCACGCTTGGATTGGCGCGCACAGATGCACCTCCGATTCAACATCGCTAACCACGCCGACGAGATCCCGGCATCCAGGCGTGGTGTCCCCCACCGATTTTTGGCGCGCTACCGTGAGTGCCCTGATGATGCCCCCGCCGATGTAGTTCGCCAGCATCTCTTCGCATACTTGCTGGTGATGCTGCAGTATATTTTGTTCCCTTCCACGCACAGTGACACTGTGTACACGTGGTTCATTCCTCTGGTCGAGAGTATCGTCGATGCCGACGCAGGGGCCATGCCGCGTTACAACTGGGCGATGGCAGTGTTGTGCGCGACGTACAGGGGCCTTTGCGAGGCATGCTGCAGGACTGCAGCTGCATCGTTGCTTTCCGCATGCCCTGTACTGCTGCAACTGTGGTCATGGGAGCACTTCCCCGTTGGTCGGCCGCGTTTACAGCAGCCCATCCATCCGTACGTTGCGCCAGCCGACTATGATGATTGGGTGGACCAGCCGACCATGGGAGCCCGTTGGCTGGGAGGTCGGCCGAGGTGGTCATCATCACAGATTCACCGCTGTTACTTGGCGTACCTGGGAGAGTTTGATCTCCTATCGGACGCGCGCGTCATATGGCGGCCATGGACACCGGAGCACATCTCGCAGGTTGCACCGCATGGCATTTCCTTGCATTGCACCGCGGGCCAGGACTGCTGGCTTACACGCCGGCACATGGTGTTCTCACATGTGGTAGAGCCGTATTTTCCAGAGAGGGTGATGCGCCAATTCGGCCTACATCAGCAGATACCGCCCCCGGAAAGAAATCGACAACGCCATCTCCCGCGGCAGATTCACGTGTATGCCTCGAACATTTTCTATATCTCATGTACACACTCATATTTGTTTATTTCTTTGCTTTATGTGCATCGCGTCACCTTTTGCAGACAAACACGTAGAGGAAAACACTCTGACAACTGGCAGATCAAGAATTCCAAATGGGTCGACGAGTGGGAGAACCACGCGGCGACGGATGTTGTTGTGGAGGAGCGCCCGTATGACCCTGGGACGTCCCAGGCCTATCTTCAGTGGTACGTGCCGCGCACCCGCACGCGACTCGCTCGTGCGGCCCCCCCATCGCCGACAGAACTATCACATCAAGATAGTCTTCGACTCGGCCTTGATGTTCATTTCCCAGGCCGGATACATCGCTCGGTACGTTCGTCTTCGCTGGATACTTATGTTGGTCTCTTATCTTATCTATTTTTCCATAGTTCCCATATGAGTTTCGCATGTGCAGGGTGACTTAGTGTTCGGCATCGACAGTCAAGCGGCAAACCTGTCGTCTCGCTTGGAAGGTCCTCCACGCTTCAAGGCGATGGCGCGTGCTGTCCTACATTCCATCCCTGTAGCAGCACAACGAATCTTGTTCGACGCTACTTGTGGCCGAAAGACAGATGCATCGGTTCCACACCGGAGAGGGGCCCGGCCGCCCAGCCCGATGTCAGCCCGGCCTAGCCTGGGTGGTGCTCGACAGAGCACTTCGTCAGCACGGCGCAGTCATCGTGACACATCGCCGACCTGGGGAGGTGACATACCAGGGACGTCCGCCGGCCCGTCTCGGCTTCATCGTTCCTCGTCAATGCACAGTGCTCGACACAGAGATCTGCATATTGGGGGCCCGTCGACACATCGCACTCCCGATTCAGATGACTCTGATGATGACGACGGCATCCGTCATCAACACGAGGACGACATTCGTCGTCAAGACAGGGACGATGCGAGTAGAGCGTTGGCAGAGCGGTTTGCGGCTGACGAGGATTGCGGCCAGGCTCATATTGAGCAGGCTCTCCAGGGACAGAGATACTCAGTCCCTTGGGGGTCTACTTGGGAGAGTTGGGGGGATCCCGCCCACGACCACATGCATGTGGATGACGATCGTGGGTACTACGCTCCGCAGGGGGCCGACCCCAGTGGGGTGGCACCACAGCAGGACAACCAGGAGTGGATTTCGCACATGTTCGGGTTGCACGACCTTCATGCACATCAGTACTACCAACCGGATCAGTTGACGCCTAGCGAACTCGAAGATCACCCTCCACCAACACAGCCATCTCAGGGTCATGCAGGTACTGAGAGGCATGGTCCTTCTACCGCGGCTGGACAGCGATCACATGTGCCACCTGATCCGTACTCACCATCGCCTTTTCAGAGAGATAGACATGGGCATGGGCATAAGAGGGGGTCGTCCGAACCCATAGCGAACATGTACTAACACTTTTATTTTCCAGTGTGTTACATTCAAAATGAATCATGCAGTTCACTAGATTTCTTATATATTTTTATTATATGATACATACTTACGTATATTTCTATAGATATATATACATATACATATATATATGTGCATGTGTGTATATATATATATATATATATATATATCTATACAGTATGTATGTATTTATGTATGTACAGTATGATGGGAAAAACTCCTAGCCCAGCTGGTGGGAACTCTCTTCTACCTCGTTGTCCACCTGGGTTCGAATCCCCACTGATCTTGATTTAGGTTCACAGAATAGATTTTGATATTTTAGGGTTTGAGATAGATTAGGGTTGAACTGATCTTGTTACTGCCAAACATAAAAGTCTTTACAAGCCAGATTCAATTCCATCTCTAAATCTCAGATCTATCAATCATATTCTGTTTTCGAAAACAGGATTCTAATTACCCTAAATACTCATAACTCAGATTTAGCTAAATCTTGCCCTAATCCAGATCAGATTATTCTTGGATTATGATCATGGGTATGTCAATACCTTAATCCAGAAAGTTGGCAGCCAAATCGTATCATCTAAGCCGTTTTCACATATCAGTCCAAATTATATCGTAATTTAGTCCTTTATTTGATATCTAGAAACCCAAAAAGGCTAAAATCTTCAGATTAATTCCAAATTCAAAATTTCTTCAGTAAATCTTTTTTAAATGCTATTTGATACAATTTTCTCTTCTGTGCAGATTACAAAATCACATTTTAAAGACCATAATTCAAAATCGACAAAACTCAGATCTTATTTTACCCTAAAGTACCCTATTTTCAGTTTATATCGAAAATCATCAAATCAACTCATATTTTATCAAATCTCTTGTTAGATGAGTATAATGTATAAGTTTATACTTATTTATGAAATCAGATTACAAATCAATCCGTAATTTAATAATTAATTCTTTTATTTCTGCAGATGGCTGAATTGCTGGAGCTTGTCGTGCTCCAGGAACACGACAAGAACTTGTCGAGCTCTGGGAGCACGACAAGCTCATAGTCGTGTTCCTGGAGCACGACAAGAGACTCCCCGTGCGACTAGCAGCTTGTCGAGCTCCCAGAGCTCGACAAGCTGATGTGGCAGGCCATTTTTGCAAATTTTCGCAACTGTGGGTTAATTTCGAAATTTTTTTTTAATTCTAGGTTAACAGTAAAAAAAACTCCTTTGTTTCCCTTATCGTTTGTGCACCTAGCTGCTTAGCACTCCTGTGCTGTCAGCCATCCGTGCCGCCGCTGGTCACGCTGTTGCAGACAAGCAAATCAAGATGAACCACCTGTTACTGTTGTATTCTAAATGATGGATGAACCAATACAAATTGAGATGACTCCACAGTGTGTTGAAAGCTTTTGTGTATGTTTGTGTGTTATGACCAATCTGAAATCCAATTGTGTTCTCACGTTTGCTTGTTGCCGTTCAAATTCTGGAAGATTTCTCCCGTGCCATTGCAATTTTTGCCGTCACAGGCAGGCCTCGCCATCAGTTCTGCCACCATTAAGTCTCGCCTCTATTCTTACCATTATCATTATTACTGAGCCTCATTGTTACTGTTATTTTTGCACTTGCTGCTGCTACCACCACTACCCTATGAAATCCAAAGAAAAAAGAGACTGAGAAAGAGAGAAGAAAGAGAACACAAGAAAAAGATTTCTTTAGAGAGCAAGAATATTAACAAATTTTAGCCACTATGTGGGTTCTATCAATAATTGTATTTGTATGAATTTTAATAAAAATTATTATATTTAATAATAAAATATAAAATATTGTTTTTAAAATAAAAAATACTTACCGTCATGGTATGCAAGGATTCTAAAATTTTTTTGTGAGTTATAAAAAATTGAGGTGATTTTTGGGGTACATGAAACTCTTTTTTCTTATTTTTCCTCAAGGAATCTTTCAGCAAACCATTTGGTCCGTAGTGCGCCGTCATGGTCTATTCTTTTGGGTTTTAGGATTTTTTTTAATGCTTTTCTTCTAGACCACACCAATCCATCCTTCTCCAACCTTCTCTCTCTCAATCTCTACTGTATATCTTCTCTAAAAGCGCAGTTGTTGGTGCGTGTATCCACTTGCTTCCTCTCTCCTCAAGTCAAAAATCGAAGAAACTACCGCCCGAGATGCTTTGTTCTTGATGGTACAGCTCTCTTCTTGTTGCAATTTGTGTTCAGAATTTCCTTCTTGTTCTTTATTTGTGTATTGATTAGACTTGTATGCACTGCGGTCACTTCTTGATTGATTCTTTTTTTTCTTGGGTCCTGTAGCTTGGCTCAGATAGTTCTTGATTTCTATTATGTTAAATTCCTGATTTTTTTTCTTGTTCTTGTTCTCAATTAGTATCTTTGCTTGAAATTGATTTTTACCAACAAAAACCCCCCAAAATTTCTTATCTTTTGCTGTTTTGTTCATGGTACAATTGATAGTTGCATCTCATGGTGTTTTCATGGTCATTGCAACAAGTGGGGAGAAATGATCAAACATGTTACATGTCCCTTTTCTATATTAATCTCTGCTGATTAGCGAAATAAAATCCAAGTTTGGGGTTCCACAAAGCATTTATGATGGGGGACCTCGCCTGATACTCTTTATAGCTTACCTTGATGGCTTGCCTGAATTATCCATTGTGAGTGAGGAGTCCATAGATTTATACTTCTTTTGTCCACTAAGTACTTAAGGAGATATTGCGGAATTGTTTCGTGTGATTAGCAGGAAGCGCAGAGTTTGGAATTACTCCGTTCCGTTAGATCTGATCTCTCCTATGGACGAATAAATGGTTCATCACTTCATTGTCTCCAAAACATCATTTCTTACGTCTAGCGCCTGCATTTGCTCTATAGAACACATTCAGAGATGTGTTGCGGGACAGTTCCAAGCTTGGATTCCTACTACTTAGGACTGCTATGCTGCTTGCACCTCTGTACACACTGCACAGCAAAAACTATGGATGACAGTACCTGTCATTATTGAATTACAGGTCTTTACATGATTCAACATTGCTCATGTTGGAGAAGGAACAAAGCTTGCCATGACTCGATACATTCTAGTCGATTGTAAACATTCTAGTCTTTTGGTAGAAGGTGTAGCCATCACCACAGAGGACTGCTTGGCTTCACACCGTTTAAGATCTTTATCTAGTAATCTTTGGAGGCTATTGCTATGGGGCTATGGTGTTGTAGGAGGCGGCATCCTATTTCTGTGGGGTGAAGCTTTCCCTAATTAACTAAAATAAGGAAATTGATGAGTTAAGAGGCTAATTAAAATGAGATATTGTTGCCTAACCTCATTCCACATAATTCGGTTCCTAGCAAGCATACACAAACACAATTAACTCAATCCAATCTCATAGGAGTCCTTTAATAAAGAGACACCCTTAGACATGATTACCACACACTCACACAGTGACTATGGCCAACCATCAAGCAATGTTTTCCCCCTTGGAATCATCACGTGAGAAAGGACCAAATTGCTTTCCCCTAGCATGATTGATCATTCATGATCCCAACAAATACATATGTCTCCTTGATGAAAATGGACTTGTCCACAAACATGTTTACAGTCACCATTTCATTAATTTTGGCAAATTTGGACTGTTAAACGATGAGAGTAAGCAAGCAAAAGATAAACTTTTGCTTTTTGCTGTGAAAGGATGAGGAATCCTTCACATTGGTACTAGTAGGAAAAACTTTTGCTAATAGTGAACATTTATATGAGTTATTAAATTGAGAACTAATTTACCTGAACATGTTCAATTGATTTTTTTTCCCCTTTGCAAGAACATGTTGAGTTGATTTTATTTTTGTACTATACTTTTTAAGTTCTCTAATTTGGTGATATATTCTTCTCTGACTTGCATTTGTTTTATTTATTTTATCTTGTTCATGAGCATATATTCATGTGATTTCAGTTGATACAAACAGGCTAATATTTTTTGATAAAGACGGCAAGATTAGCTCCCTATTGAGTATGAAATTGCACAATCTCGTTGGATTAAACACTGGAGATACCAGCATTCACATTGTCTCAAAAGGTTGCAATCAGCAGTATGTCAGCTAAGGCCTCGGGCCATCCATACGGATATTCAGATGATTCTCAAATATCATACTACAACAAGTCGGTGTCTGTAGCAGAAAATGGCATGTGCTACGGAATGCAAAATCACATGGATGATCGCTGTATTTCTTCTGATGACGGTTCACAGAAAATGAGTTCTAAACCTCAATTATTTGAAGCACCATACTGCACACTGGAATCCTCCTCGGTAAATGTCGTTTATCCCACACAAAGCTCTGGATCTTATCATGGCTTCTCCCCTATAAGTGGCAGCCCCCTGTCTCAGCTAGACAGTCACTCGGATCACACATATGGTTCTCCTCCAAGTGCTTCCTGCATCACTGATGTTCCAGATCTCCAGATTAAACTAAAGGAGCTAGAGAACGCAATTCTTGGATCTGAATTGGACATGGTCGACAGCCCTGAGAGCTCCTTACAAACTAGTTTGGCTTCACGACCAGATAACTGGAGACAGCTTTTGGGCATTGATACAGGGGATTTGAAGCAAGTAATTATAGCATGTGGTAAGGCTGTCGCCAATAATGATGTCTTCACTACGGAATTACTGATATCTGAGTTGGGGCAGCTGGTCTCTGTCTCTGGAGATCCAATGCAACGGCTGGGAGCCTATATGCTAGAAGGCCTTATTGCGAGGCTTTCTTCCTCTGGCAGTATGCTATATAAATCTTTGAAGTGTAAAGAACCTACGAGCTCTGAGCTCATGTCCTACATGCATGCCCTTTACAATATCTGCCCATTCTACAAGTTTGGTTACATGTCAGCCAATGGTGCCATTGCTGAGGCTATAAAGGGAGAGAACTTTGTTCACATCATCGATTTCCAAATCGCGCAGGGGAGCCAGTGGGTGACTTTGATACAGGCCCTTTCGGCAAGGCCCGGGGGGCCACCATGCCTAAGAATCACTGGTATAGATGATTCAAATTCTGCTTACGCCCGAGGTGGTGGGCTGGATATAGTTGGGAGGAGGTTATATCAAGTTTCTCAGTCCTGTGGTCTGCCCTTTGAGTTCAACGCTGTACCAGCAGCTAGCCATGAGGTTGAGCTTGTTCATCTTGAGATAAGACCTGGGGAAATTATTGTTGTGAATTTTGCCTATCAGCTGCACCATGTTCCTGACGAGAGTGTAAGCACAGAAAACCACCGGGATAGGATTTTGAGAATGATCAAGAGCCTCTCCCCTAGGGTGGTGACTCTCGTGGAGCAGGAGTTGAATACAAATACGGCAGCATTTTTTCCTAGATACTTGGAGACGCTCGATTACTTCACAGCCATGTTCGAGTCCATAGATGTTGCTCTCCCCAGGGATGATAGGAAGCGGATTAACACGGAGCAACACTGTGTTGCAAGGGATATTGTTAATTTAATTGCATGTGAGGGTGCTGAAAGGATTGAGAGGCATGAGGTGTATGGAAAATGGAAGGCAAGATTTGCAATGGCTGGATTTAGACCATATCCGCTGAGTTCATTGGTGAACAACACCATCAAAACTCTGTTGGATACTTACCATAGCTACTACAGGCTTGAGGAGAGAGATGGAGTCCTTTACCTCGGATGGAAGAATAGAGTACTGGTTGTGTCTTCTGCATGGTGGTGACGTTTTTCGGAAAAAGTTCTTGTGGTATGTTGGCATCTATTGCTTTGTTTTACTGTTATTGACATATGCCAAATTGCTCTGTAGTCTATACATAGTTTCAATTGCACTTAAAAATTGCTTAAGATGTGTAAAGATAATACATTCTTTGCCAACGCAATGAAACCATTCAATTCTAATTCTAGTTAAAAATTGCTTGTTGATGAAACTGATGACACTAGCTAGCATGGATGTTCTAAGATCCCATGGTAAACACTTGGGTGACACCTCAAAAACATTGATCTCAGTTTTTCCGTTGGCCATCAAACTCCCTGGGCTGCCTTGGTCCTCTCCACTGGCGTGTATTTTGACAAGGTGTGGTGTCATATCTCCAGGAAAGGCTTGCTAGCTTCCCATGGCACGTGCACAGCATGTGTTTCTTTGGGACGGCACCCAGATTACACATTCTTTAGAGAATATACCTTCAAGTGCTACTGCTTTGAGATTCCACCCTCTAATCTCTACTTTTCAGCAGTTGATTTATGCTAGTTGTCTAGTACCACTACTAAACTTGGATAATAATTGATTTGTGATTTCAGCTCAAAGTTTGGTGGGTTTCTTGTACAGGCCGACCCTCTTTTGTGCCTCTTGTTGCTTAGCAATTTGTACAATTTATGCTAGATCAGTTAACATTTTTTGTTTGTGTTCCGTGATGCAAAATCATGGGGTTGTTAGTTAAGTTATCTTCTTATCGGAGATCTTGCTTTAGTAGTGGCTGTTCTTGATATTTTCGAGTACTTGATTGATTAGAATGGACACTTTGCTGCTGCTGTCCCTATTCTCTTGTAATCCCAGTTAGGTCTTAGAACTTTATAAGGATACAAATAAACAGAACCTATCCTTTCTTATAAGTTACAACACTAGCTGAGAGCAATCCTTTTATATCCTTTTCTTCGAGTCTTGATTATTTAGTGTTTTATTCTATGCAATTTGCTGTTAATCAAGAGAAGATTAAAAATTGAAGTGTCTGTTCTTGCTTCTTACCATTCTTATGTTGTAACACCATTGACATGAGTATGTCTAAGAGCAAAATGGGCTTTCTGTAGGCGATTGCTAGAATACTTTCTTTACATTCTTATGCTGGAGTAAATGGCTTTGATGGTGTGCAATTTTACACCTCTAATGTTTGGGTTGGATATTCGAATGGTTAATGGCATTCTCATGAATTTCATGTTCCATCTGATGTATTTTTTTTTTTAAAATTTCTGTTTCTTTGCAGGTTCTCTTGCGGCTCCGTTTTCGGAACATATAGATCCAAGATGGAACCCAAACTCTGTAGCGACAGAAAACTCTAATCCATAATAGCCTGCTTGTTGTTTGTCGTTGAATGTCATGACTGGCGACTGGTTAGCTCAAAGCCTTGAATACTTGTCGCAAGTTACAGCGACATTTCGTAATATAGAAGGCGCAACCGTCTTGCTTTTGCGGTAAAGATGCTGGTAGAATTAATTTTTAGATCATATGCTGATAGAATTTAGTGGCTGGATCAAAAGCTGGATTGCTCAAGAGGTATACTTCTCTTTGGGCTACAACTTCTGAAATGGTTATGTTCGGAAATTAAGCTAGGTCTTGGTAGCAAGCACGAGGAGTCTCTTTAAATTTGTTTGTATGTATAATTATCTCCTTTTTAGTTTTATGGAATCTTATGATTTGTTGTAATATGATTTCTGGTTGATATATCATAATCTTGTAACTTGCAGATCTTTGTACATACATGTTTGCATTACATCAAGGAATGTTGAATATGTCATAAATATGGGTGCAAGATCTATGGACTAATTCACTAACTAGCTTCCTTTCTCGGATTACTCAATATATGAAACTGCCATTTCTCACTTTTTCCTTGACATAAGATGATACAGATTGGTACCACGGGTAAGTGTCGTCAAATATAACTTTAACTCCTCTTCTTACCATGACTTGTAAGCCAAACCAGCAAGGAATGTAGTGAAATTAATAAAAGATCACATGTATATGGACAAACCTCCCCAAGGTGAGGAGTAGAAAATCACGGGACCTACATGGTCTATTTTTCAAATCTTTCACATCAGTATTAATGGGTAGAGAAGAGTTTTCCCTAAATCAAATCAGAGGAATTACAATAGTATCAATACTATTCATCAAGATATAATCTTGAGGTAACAACAACAAACATCACATAAGAATAAAAGAAATAAACTTAGTACATAGTTAAAAAAACTCTGCTGTTCTTTAGGATTTCATTTCACATCTCACAAACAACACCTCTAATCTATGTGAAATTTGGTAGGAATGTAGACTTGTGAATCAGAACAAACTGATCAGTCAAATCGTACACCATTTCACTATTTAAATAACTTCTATTGAAACTGCAAAGTCCTGAAACTGTTGTAATCTAAACTGACAAAATCTATTTGAAATCTAGTGATCCTCTGAATCGATTTTCAAACCAACCATACAACAAAAGAGTTACAAGGTAGCAACACATAGACCAAATTTGAGCTCTTCTAGTAGCTAAGTGTGAGAGAGTGACAATAGTTGTCAAAGAGAACACAACAAGGAGTAAGAGAGGTCAAGTGAAGGAGGAAACTTTATCTAGCCTAGTGCTTGGAGTGAGAGATACTGCAATTGTCTCACATTTTTCTTCTCATCGCCTCAATGAGAGTAATCTCCGCCCTTCATCACAACGGCAATCAATAGTCACAAGCACTTGAGTTTGATGACTATTTTTGACTCTTTGCCATCTCCATATGTAGAGATTGTTAATACTCCACCTTTTCCTACCACTATAAATAGTGCTATTTAGTCGATATAAATTTTTCACCTTTAGAGCATCTCTAATAGGTGGTTAAGATAAGTGTTTGTGGTAAGAGAGAGAAGAGGAGAGAGAAGGGCATTGATGCATCTTGAGGCTTTGCTGCTTTCAATTGTTTATTCAATTGGGGAATCCATAGAGAAATATGATAGAAGAAACTTGTAAAGGTTTTTGGTGTTTTCCTGGTGCTTTCATTCTTTATTCAGCTTTATCACTTCGTGGGTCCTACATAAACACCAAGAGGAATGCTTGCTAATTTGATGGGTGAGTGGGTTAATCTTGTCCAGGTGACTTGCAGCTAATTTTTGTTCTACTATTTTATTCCTTACAAGTTGATGGGTACCCTTTGGAGGGAGACTAATTGGAGCAATTAGATTATTGTTTTTAAAATATATATATTGATATGTGCATTTTTCCCTTTATAGAGAAATCCAAAATAGAGGGGTGCTTATGTGGTTTAGATGTTGTGGATGGGTAAAAGTGAAGGTTTTTTTTTAATATTATCAACTTTTGATCTAGATTTGAGCATCTTCTGACTTGGACTGAGTTTGAGTATGGCCACAAGCAAAACACATGTTCATTGAGTTAGCTATAGTTTGGTCTAAACCGGCCATGGTGGTATAGACAAGACATGTTCAAAAATTTATATCCAGCTTGGCTAAGATAGGGCTATGTGAAAAGTGTTTTAGGCCAAACATAAACTATCCCACTCAGGCTTACGAGTCAGAAGAGCTGATCGGGCATGTCTAGTCCTAATTAAGCTAGATGAGCTAACGAAGCTAGGTCTGGTAAGCAAGTGTTTCTCAAACGTAGTTTAATCCCGTTTAGTGATATACACGCAATAATATAAGTTGAGTCTAACACAACCAGCTATATCTCATCATAAGGAGAACATTCGAAGAGTAAAAAATTTCCAATAGAAAGGATCATAAAATAAAATGCGAATGTCATAAGACCACAAGATCAAAAGTCATGCTATATTTGAGTTAGTGTAAGAGTAAATTGCAAGAGATATTCTTAATTTTTTTCCAATTTTTCTATTTAAGTTGTCAAATTTAAATTTAGTTTGGAAAATGATAAATTGAAAAAAAAAGAAAGACATGTCGCTATTCTTAATAAATTTCTCAACTTACCAGTTGAGAGAAACAAAAAGGTTGGAGACGTATAGGCACGTGTCCGACTTGTATATGTAAAGCTGTTAGAGCCATGCGATGAGTTTGAACTATACATAAGTTGCCATTATCAAAGGTATTTTTTTTTCATTTTTGAAATATTAGCAATAATGATGCCATTTTCCAATTATTTTGAAGTTTTCAGTGTCATACAACAATAGCTAGCTTTTACAATATAGTTATCAAAATACATCGACACCAAATTGATATCAACCGCAAGAGGATGAAATCAAAACAGTATGACGAGTATTCTATCATTATTTCTACAGGGATTAGAGAAACAAAACACATAAAACTAAACTAAATAGAGGTCGAATAAAAATAAACCAGACAAAAGAAAGACAGAGAAAATGGTCAGAGGAAATTGAGGAAATTCAGGGAGAGAGAAAGAGGTGGGTGTCAATGACAATTGAGTAGTGCTAGGTCGATACGCGTATTCACAAAAGTGCATGATAGATACGTGACCGAACAAAATCTCACTAGAAAGGGGCGAAGATGACTACATACTATACGATCTACAATGACTATAGAAATCAAGAGTATTGATCGAGCACAAACCATTCCCCACTTCCTCTCAGCGGGTGACCACAACCCCAACCAAAGAAACCAGAACCACAAACAAGACCTCAAAGATTTGTTTATCAAAGCTTCTCCAGGAAAGTGTGTTGGATCTAGGTCGATCTAGGTTTTGATGATTAATGACGATTTGGGTAAACCGCTGATGATTAATGCTAATTTGGATAATGAAAACATTGATGATTAAATGACAACTTGAATAAATCCTGATTTAGCACAAGTAAATAGAATTGTTTGTTAAACCCTAGAAGTCGATGACTCCCTGTTGTGGTTTAATATTGATGCATATGTTGAGGGGGAGCTCTGTGGTTACATCAAGTTTGCGCTGATTGATTAATTGAAATGTCATGTGTTAAATCCTAAGTTTGATGACTCCTTGTTGATGATTTGATATCGATACATATGTTGAGGGGGATCTCATCATATTAGTCATCTATGTTGATTGATATCATGACATAAGTAGTATAGATCGTATGCGTATGTCTTTATCATATACGAATCTATATGATTGTATTCGTCTCATACTTATCTGTTGTTTGTTGAAAAAGGTTTTGTCATTGCACCGAAAAGAGAAATTGTTGAGCTAACTCATGTGTGGAGTAATTTCTCTGGTGATTAATGAAAACCTAACTATGAGACTAACGATGTGCGCTGAGTGTATGTGTTGTAGTCTCAAGGTATATTGCGAGATAAAAGCAAGCAAGGGCGTGAAGAGGATGATGCCGATTTAAGTCATCTCGAACGAGATCAAGCTTAGCCAGGTCGAGCTTTGCGAGGACAAGTTTCGAGGGGTTGAGCTTTACGAGGTCGAACTTCACCGAAGGTAAAATCCAAGATTAAGAATTGTTTTCTTAGGATTTTACCAGTCTCGGTGTTTGGAGATAGACTGGTTTGATATGACTTCTTTTTGCTAGTTTGACCGTACTATTAAGAGGGGTCGAAAACTAGTAGCTTGAGTCTATCTAGTGTGGAAGCTCAAATGCATTCATATTATCTTGCACTAGTGATTTAATCACCTCTTGCATTGCTAGAAAGTCTAAGTGTAGTTTGTGTTGCATTCAAGAAAATGTTTTGAAAACTGTACTTAGTCGTGGTCGTCAGCTAATTCAATTGGTTTATATTCTAGAGCTGGTCGTGATCGTATTTGCACATTCTGATCGTATCCGTGTTTGGTATGTGGTCGTGGTCGTGTTTGTCGGATTGGTTGTATCTTTGTTTAGGGTTTGGTCGTGGTCGTAGGAGTTCAAGCTGGTTGTACCAGTCTTCAACTCGCTTGCGTACGCTCGACCAAATCTACTCGACCACCTATTTTTGACCGGATATTTGACTTGTGGTTTAAGTTCCTAAATCTAAGTGGTCGTGGTCGTTGCTGAGTGTCAGCAAACATATCAGCGAGAAAACGGACAATCTGTATGTGCAAATACCCTAAATTGAGTTTAGAGTAAAATTGGTATATTCCTATTTTCGGTTTGCATAGGTCGGACAGTGTCTGTGGTGGTTAGACATTGTCCGACCAGTACACAACTCCTGTGGCTGTTGCAAAACGAAAACAAAGACATATATTTGTCCGGAGCTTTTGTCCAGGGTAGGCTGGACATTGTCCGGCCTATATAAATCTTGTGATGTTTTGATTGAAATGAACCACAAACATTTGTATCCGTCCGAAGGGCTTGTGTCCGGGATGGGTCGGATGTTGTCCAGTACGGCTGGACATTGTCCGGCCTGTACAAATTTTTTTGAGGCTTATTTGAAACATGTAACCAGAGACAAATGCATCTGTCTAGGGCTTTTGTCCGGACATATGATCATTTTTCTGGCCTTCACAAAAATAGCCCAACGGTCACTGACACGTTTGCAATGGTCGAAAATTGGTGTATTGGCCAGACAGTGTCCGGCATGGCCAGATAATGTCCGACTTGTACAAAATTTCGTCAGGAAGTTGCAAACGGCTAGTTTTCTTTGAGGGGCTATAAATACCTCATGTTGGCTTTCATTTAAGGTTGCTCAAGAAGTGAAATTCTCAGTATATAAGCTAGCCAAGTCTTTGCATTTGATCCATTGCATCTAGAGGCTAGATTTGAGCCAAAATCTTGAGTGGATTTGAGAGAAAGCCTTTGTGTGAGGTTAAGAGTGCTTAGTGCACTTCATCCACAAGTTGCAAGCTAGTGCTAGAGTATTGTGCATCCTTATTGCATCATTTGAGCTTCTAGCACGTGATTCGTTCAAGTGAAAGGGTCCGTCTTGTTACTCTTGGCGATCGCCTTCGCCTAGACGGTGCGGAGGAGAGTCGCGATATCTCCGGGTGAAGTTTGTTGGAGAGGCTGACAAACAACGTGTGAAAGGTTTGGTGCTCGCCTATCCGGTGTGGAGAAGGAGCAACCGAATTGATCCTTCATGGATATAGAAGCGAGGCTCACGCGTGAGCACTTCAACTAGGAATAGGGGAGACCGGACGAGTCTCTGAGACCTCGGTAAAAATTGTGTGTCATTTGATTCTCTCTTGCACTTTATATTTACATTGATACAATTGTTTTCACTACTCTAGTTGCATGTTAAATTGTATATTTTATATTGATTAATTGCAACTAGATGTTAGATTGATTGTTAAACCTTTGCAAAAATTAGATATCCATAAACATTGTGTATACATTATTTAGTTGGAAAGAAATTTTAAAAACCTTCTATTCATCCCCCTCTAGTCGGCATTCTTGATCCTACATAGTGTACAAGGTAAATAGAAGACAACAAATCAGTCTAACATCATCCATAAGTTGCAAAGGAGTATCACCAAAATTGATTTAATCTTAACAGAGCATATCCCAAGATAGAGGAGTAATCATCTTAAGTTTAATCAGCCAGAAGTCAATCCATACAACTGGCTTGTACAAATTTGAGTATAACAGATGAGGGTCAAGCACAAGATTTAACCATCACACTAACAATTGATCATTAAGAATTTGAACACATCTAAACACTAGAAACTGACTCCGAAATATGTTTCAATGCAACAATTACATACATGCATTAAGCTCCTTTGAAACATTACAAGCAGAGAAGTTCACAAAATATAGAGAAACCCACTAATAACAACATGTTCAATCATGCAAGTTTACAATGGAATTGAGGCATCCAACATTTCAAATAAAATAGCAAAACCGAATCAGAAATGAAGTTTCATCCACAAACAGATCAACTCATCTTGATAACTATCACATTGCATCACAGATAGCAATTTGTTTATCAACATTGATTTGAAATCATTTCATACAACAAGTATGCTGGAATTGAACTATACCAAATTCTCAATCACACAGACCCAAATCAAAGACACAAACAGGATTTCATCTCACAGAAGAATAAAGCCACGAAAAATTGAGGCCATCAGATGCAAGTGTGCAATTGAATTAGCATTCAAGAACAGAAGAGGGTGAAAGAATTTGGACCCTTGGTGTGGCTTGCTGTTGAGGATGATGGTCATTTTCGTGGCCGAATAAGAAGAGGAGCAGCCTAGCTTGGGGAAGATGGCTGCTGGAGTTGGGGATGAAGCCGTGTCGGTGAAGAAGCCCACCGAGGCTTGGACGCAAGTCACGGCAACGGCGAAGATGGCCATGGATGTCAGGCTCGGCACGGGTCGAGTAGAGATGTAACTTGGGCCATGCGGGCCAGGCACGGCATGGGCCCGTCGGGCCGGAGGTTTTTTCTGTGCCAGCCCGTAGGTTGTCGTGCTGAGCCGAGTCGGCCCATTTGCTCGGCGAAATGGCCCGACACTGCCTGATAGCCCGCGAGCCGTAGTGCGTGCCGGGCCGGCAAGGGCATGGCCCATTAGGAATTAAAAATTTAGTTTTAAATTTTAAACGTATTAAATTTATTATAAAATTAAATTAAAAATGAAATATTTGTAAAATAGTAAAAAATGAAAAGTATTTTAAAATTGAGAAAAATACTTGGTGTATAACAGTAACTAAAAATTACAAAAAAAACAAAGATTAAAATATCGTAAAAAATTCAAACAAATTCGTACAAATTTAAAATAAACTATACATGAGAGTAAAAACTTGCAAACAAATTTTAAAAAATTATGAAAAATCATAAATGAGAATAAAACTTAATAATAAATATGAGAACAATTTTATTATTCATATGGAAATATTTTCTTCTCGTTAAAAATCTTACTAAGTAAAATCCAATGGGATAAAACCTAGTAAGGAAAAAACTGTGCAGTAAGCCAGTAACTAATTACAAATTATTCTGAATCTATATTTAACCATTCTAACTCGTTAGTGAACTTAATGTCCTCCAAAGTATTTAAGGCAGGTGATTTTCTCTACCATCTGGGGTGCTAATATTGATCTTCTGTCTTCAATTATTCTTCCAGTCAAACTGAAAGTAGATTAAGAAGAAACTGTTGATACCGGAACAACTAAGACATCCCATGCCAACTGAGACAACACATGATATCGTTGTTGGTTGTTCTTCCATAAGAACAGAACATTGTTAGAGTTGTCATGATCATTTGCAAACTCAGGATTCATAGAACGATCAATGTTGAGGTAGCGGTTGATCTCTGCTTGTGAACTCATAGGTAATAGTTGAAGGCTCTTCTCTTTGGCTAGATCTCCGCCTCCTCATAGTGGCTTCCATAGCAAACCGCCAACCTTCCTCCGCGCCGTCGATTCTTGCAGTGCCGGTGCTATTGGTATTTGGTGTGCACTGGCAAACTTAGATTCGTACAAATGGAAAACTCAAAAAATTTCATCAGCAACGTGTGAATAACTTTTAAAATAATCAATGTTTAAGGCTACACCTAATTGTTCCAAAGAAAATTGCAAACCAATTACTTTTAGTCTCGGATCTAAAATAAAAAAGCAAAACAATAAAGATGTGATATGCTTGTGAAATATTTCAAAATTTTTTGCTCCATTTTTTGTACGACAACAAAAACATCAGGATCTGTCCTATATAATTCAAATAATTTTGCAATATGAAAAATATGATGGAAAACTAAACAAGATGTAGGATAATAAATACGAGATAATATTTTAGTAGAATCATAAAATAACTCCAAAAATTTGTAAAATCTCTCAGCAATACACTAAATATAATCAGAAAGAAACTCACTATTCAATCGAACATTAATAAATAAAGTTAAAAGATTTTTGTATGGTAGTACTTCTTTTAACATGAGATAAGTGGAATTCCACTTTACCTTCATGTCGGGGCAAAATTTTCGAGGCCTCATATTATTGTCCTTACAATAATTTTTAAACTCAACAACACGTACATTTGAAGAAATAATGTAAACAATGGCCGAGCGAATAGTATCTAAAGATGCGGCCATTTCTTTTATACCTGCTTGAACGATGAGATTGATGATGTGGCAAATGCACTTTTGGTGGAGAACATACCCTCCAACACCTGACTCAAGTGCTGCAGTCAATATGTCCATGGCCTTCGTATTAGCTGAAGCATTGTCAAGAGTAATAGAAATAATACGATTTTCTAACTTATATTCACTAACTATAGTTAATATACTATCGGCTATAGCTTCGGTAGTATGTGCAACATCTATTAATTTAAAACCTATAACTCTTTTATTTAAAGTATAATTATCATCTAAATAATGTGCAACTACACTAATATAATCCATTTTTTGATGGTTGGCAGACCAAATATCATATGTAAGTGCAAAAGAAAATGTTACTTTTGAAAAAATTTCTTTTATCATTGCTACATTTTTTCATAATATGCTAAAATATCATTTCTAATAGTAGTTCTACTTACTTTTTTAAACTGAGGACAAAATACTATTTAAATCATATTTTCAAAATTAGGACTTTCACCAATATTAATTGGCAAATATTCAGAAACAATAAATTTAAGCAGTTATTCCCTACCTACCATAAGATCATAGTTCCATGTACTTATAGTGTCATCAGAGGCGAAACTTAATTGTGTTAGTAGACCGTGAGGATGTAGTTGTTTTTTTTGCGCAGTTCTTTCCGTGACGGAGTAAATGTCCGGCCCCACCTGCAGATGCAGCTGATAAAGTTTTTTTTGCAATATTTACAAGTAGCAATTTGTACCTTTTTTCCACTCAGGTCGACAGACTCAGATAAATCAAAATACTGCCAACATTCCGATTTTTTGGCTCTTTTGCTCCCTACTGCGCTTGATGCCATTGATGGCATAGAGGTAGAGCGCGTCATTGGAGGAGATGACATAGGATTAGGTGGTTCGATGGTCCCCTCAACGGCACCAAAATTCTCAATATTAATTTCTTCATCATTGAAATTCTCAAAATTAATAGTGTTGAAATCCATATAGTAGTAAAAATAATTTTTCAGCAGTGAAAAAATATTTTTTAGAGTGTAAAAATACCTTTTAAGAGGAAACACAATTTGTAGAGACCAAAAATTATTTTCTTGAGGGCAAATATAATTTTTAGAGAGCAAATCCGAATTTTTAAAGGTATAAAATAGTTTTTAAAAATAAATTAGTACTTTCAACAATAAAAATGGTTTTTTTAAAATAAAAAATTTCTAAAATAAAAAACCAATGGATGAACTGTGTAAGATTTTTAGAGTGAGAATATGTATTAGAGAGAGTGAGATATTTGAGTGAAATGTGAGAGATTGGAGTGAGTTGTGAATTTTTGTGCGTGTTTGGGGGATTTATAGCAAAAAAACCAATCGTTACTTCATTGCAACAGTGCTTGAAATCTGACTGTTGATCGTGGACTTGTGTCACAAATCCGGCCGTTCATTTCAAATCGGGCCGTTGCTCGCATGCCGGGCCAGCCCAACTCACGTGTGTGGAATCCGCTCGTTGATTTCGTCCGCGTGGAGGACATTTGGACATCCATTTAAATGCCAAAAAATCTACTCGTTCCTCGCATCCCGTGCCCGTCACGCGTCCCAGTCCCACGTGTCAGTGACTCAACATGTGCGTGCATTAAATCCCGCCATTGATTTCGGCCGCGTGGATGAAATCTGTCAGTCCATTCAAATGCAAAAAAATCCGCCCGCTCCTCGGCCCTTGTGTCCCGCGCCACGCCTGCGCTGGTTGCATGTGTGCCTGCGTGGCATGTGCTGTGTTAATCGGCCGATTTTTTAAAATGCAAACACTGTGTAGTGCCGGGCCGGCCTACGTGCTAACGGGCCGCTCTGTGCTGTGCCGTTCTGGGTCGGCCTACGGTATAACGTGCCGTGCCGGCCCACGCACGGCCCTATTTTTTGTGTCGTGCTGTGCCCGCCTGTGGGCCGGTTTTTGGGGCACAGCATGGCCCAGTCCCCCGTGCCGGGCCGGGCCGGCACAACCCGTTATCGTTCGTGCTGGGCCGTGCCTAGCAACGACCCGGGCCAAATTACACCTCTAGGGTCAAGGCCGTGGTGGCAGCTAAGCAGCTTTGTGGCGGCGCTGGCTCAGGTGTAAACGCGATGGGCGGCAATTTCGGGGGTTGGGGCCGTGGAGGAGTGCACCAGCGGCGCAATTTAGGGCTGTGTGGTTAGGGCGGCGTGGCTACGGCTGCGGTGTGAATCTAGGGTTTAATGGTGAGGGTGCGACGCTGATCTACGGCGGCGTAGGTGGTGGAGGCGTGATGGCAGCGTGGCAGTGGAAGGCGAAGCGTGGCGATTTAGATCTAGGGTTTGAGGAGTGGCAGCGCGCGGCGAGATGAGGAAGAAGAGGGAGAGAAGACGAAGATGGGGGAAGGGGAGAGAAAAGGGGAGGAGCTCACCGGCGGTGAAGATGAACGGGCGAAGGAGACGACGAAATGTAGTGAGGGGGATGAAGGGGAGGAATGGCGACTCGCCGGAAAGGGGGAAGAGATGGGGGAGGTAGAGAGAGGGAGTAGACCGGAGGCTTACCGTCGGCGTGGACCTGGCCGCCGCCAGCAAGCTTGCCGAGGCCGAGAGAGAGAAGAACAGAGCGAGGGAGAAGTTTTTTAGGGGATAAGCCAGGCCAAGAGAAAATGGCATAGGGTTTTTAGACAAAAAATGGTAGTTTTACATAATGTCCCTTGGAGTTTTGAGTAATTGCAACTGAGTCATGGCGACTAGTGTTAACAGTCCTTTGTGTCTTGGCCGGTTTACATTTATGGGCTCGGCTTTTCCGAAAATTGCATTTAGGCTCTTGATTATTAGGTTTAGTTGTTCTGGCGTCCTGAAGACTCCAATTTCGACGCGATCAGCTCCTACACATCCATAGCGATGCGTATTTCTGTATAAAATCATCCGTAGATCAGATATAGTTGATGAAGCACATCCAATCAGCCAAAAATCACTCGATTTGCATTGACCTGCATTAAAATAAACAAAACGCACAGTCGAGATAGAACAACAACAAATATAGTTATATTTAAATAAACGATAATTTTTATAACCAAATCAGGCAAGTGCTTCTTCATGGGTATCCCACCGAAACGAAAGGATATTATTTCTATAAGAAGGATGAGAACAAAGTGTTTGTTGTTCGTAATAGTGTATTTCTTGAGAAAGAGTTTCTCACAAAAGAAAAATGCGACTTGAAGAATTCAAGAACCATTGGAAAATGTTTCAGCTCCCACTGATCTTCAAAAAGATCCACAAAATGTTCAAGAAATGGTTGTGGGAACACCAGCCTCGCGTAGGTCTGAAAGGGTCCGTAATGTACCTGAGAGGTACATGTTCCTTATCACGGAACGACAGAACATATTGTTGTTAGACAATGATGAACCCAAGACTTATGAGGAAGCAATAATGAGCCCAAACTCTCAGAAATGGTTTGGAGCCATGAGATCCGAAATAGACTCCATGTATACTTATCAAGTTTGAAACTTGGTTGATTTACCCGATGGCGTGAAACCCATCGAGTGTAAATGGGTCTTTAAGAAAAAGATTAACATGAATGAAAATGTTCACATTCATAAGGCATGATTGGTTGCGAAAGGTTTCAAACAAATTCAAGGAATTGATTATGATGAAACTTCTCACTTGTCGCAATGCTAAAGTCAATTCGGATCATCCTAACAATTGCTGCCTACCATGATTATGAGATATAGAAAATGGATGTTAAAACAGTTTTTCTCAATGGAAATCTAAGTGAGGATGTGTACATGACACAGCTCGAAGCTCTCTAAGGCTCTTTATGGACTTAAACAAGCTCCTCGAGCTTGGTATGAACGCCTTAGAGGCTTTCTCATTTCAAAAGGTTTTAAAATTGGTAAGGTAGACACAACCTTATTTACAAAAATAGTTGAGAAAGATCTTTTTGTGTGTCAAATATACATTGATGATATCATATTTGGGTCTACTAATGAATCCTTTTGTCATGAGTTTGGAGAAAAGATGTCTAGGGAATTTGAGATGATGATTGGAGAGCTAAACTTCTTTCTTGGACTTCAAATCAAGAAACTCAAGAATGGAACGTTTGTGAGTCAAACCAAGTATGTGAAGGACTTGCTCAAGCGGCTTGGGATGGAAGATGCTAAAGCCATCAAAACTCCCATGGCCACTAATGAACATCTCGATATGGACAACAACGGAAAAGTGGTTGATTCTAAACTTTATCGATCTATGATTGGTAGCTTACTCTATCTTACCGTATCTAGACCTGACATCATGTTTAATATTTGTTTATGTGCTAGATTTCAATCATCTCCTAAGGAATGTCATTTGATTGCTTTTAAAAGAATCCTTAGGTACTTGAAATGCTATCCAAATATAGGACTTTGGTACCCTAAAAATGCAAATTTTGAATTAATTGGTTACTCGGATTCAGATTATGCGGGATGCAAAATTGATAGAAAAACACATCTGGTAGTTGTCAACTTTTAGGAAGATCACTAGTCTCTTGGTCATCTTAGAAACAAAATTTCGTAGTAGTTGTTATGCTTAAATTTTATGGATGAAGCAAATCTTTTTGGATTATGGAATTTCCTTTGACAAAGTGCCACTCTTGTGTGATAAAGAAAGTGCCATAAAGATTGCAAACAATCCGATTCAACATTCTAGAACAAAGCATATTGATATTATGCACCATTTTATAAGATATCATGTGGCAAAAGCGGACATAGATGTGAATTATGTAAGAACTGACTTGCAGCTAGTAGACATCTTCACCAAACCTTTAGATGAGACTAGATTTTGTTTTCTTAGAAGTGAATTGAATATTATTGATATATCAAATGCAAGTTAAATGTCTGCTTTGCTGTCCTCCTACCTTTTTGTGCTTGATGTCAAAGGGGGAGGGATTAGGGAGAGATTGGGAAGAGATTCTTGTATGACATTATTGATAGTTTATATGCTCATTGTTTATTCATTGTGGATTCTCAAATGATTCATATGTGTATTTATATATGCATGCATTTAGGGGAGTTCTTGTATATCTAATGCCCATACATACACTTAGGGGAAGTCATTAATTTTTATTCATTTTCAACACTTGTTGTCATCAATCATCAAAAAGGAGGAGATTGTTGCATCTAGGCCTTTTTTTGGGTTGATTTTGATTATTGATGACATTAAGTGTCGTGGACTAATCTATTTGCTTTGAGTATAATCAATAAGATTAAGTGAAAAGAAGAAACGTCAAATGGGAGTCGCAAGCACAAGGTCGCAGTGTCGCCCGGATCTGTAGGTCGCGAGCCAAGGTCGCCCGAGGTCGCGAGCCAAGATCGCAAGCGCAAGGTGGCCAAGAAGGAAGCAGCAAAGGCCTAAGGTAAGTGCTTATTTATTGTACCGGTCTCGGAGTTTGGAGTTTGACCGGATTTTATAGAAATTCTTTTTAGTTTTTAACCGTACTATTAAGGGGAGTTGCGAAATTTCTTTTAGAATTGGCAAAAACTGAGAAACTCTTAGGTCATTTATTGTATTCGCATTCATTCATATTCTTGGTTAAAATCTGAGAAATATATATATATTTCAAAGAGGGACTGAAACTGGTCTTTTTGACTACTGTTCATTTGACCCGATACTGTTCATACGACCAGACACTGTTCATTCAACCGGACATTCCAACGGCTATTTACTAGCTGTTAGAGGTCGGCTGTTAGTTGTACTAATTTCTTTCCTTTTCGACCACAACGGCTAGTTGAGATGTTGGGCTATAAATATAGTTGTTTTGAGTAGTATTATCATCCATCTCAAACTATATTCTCATATACACCTTCAAGCATCATCTCTCTACTCTTTTGAGTAGTTTTTAGAAGAAGTTTTGAACACTTTTGAGCATATTTTCGCTACTGTTTTTGAGTAGTTGTTAAACTCTTTTGAGCATATTTTCTCTATTGTTTTTGAGCAGTTTTTAAAACCATTTTTGAGCAATTTTTAAACAGTTTTTGAGCAGATTTCTTTATTTTTTTGATCAGTTTTATAAACACCTTTCGAGCAGATTTTTGATCAGTTTTATAAGTCAATTTTGGAACTGATTTTTGATCAGTTTTACAAACACTTTTGAGCAGATCTTTGAGCAGTGTTTGAGAAGATTTTTGAGATGTTTCTGTTCATATTTTTGATTAGTTTTATAAACACTTTTGGGCAGATTTTGTTTATTGTTTATAAACAGTTTTGAACAGTTTTTCTAAAGAACAAGAGATATATTTTTGATATATGCTTGAGCCCAAGTGCTAAAATCTTGATCTTTTGATAGTGTATCACTCATTGTAGTTGAGAGAGATCTTCTGAGAGCATTCATTTGCATCATTTGCATCATTAGAAATTTCTCAGAATTTGTTGGGGTCAAGAGAAGATCTTGCAACTTGTTACTCTTGGTGAACTCCCTCACCTAGACGGTTTGGAGACGTGACCATTGACCTCTCCATTAACAGAGGTTGTTGGAGAGGCTCGGCATATGTGTGAAAGGCATCGGTGCTTGCCTATCCGGAGTGGAGAAGGAACAACTTTAGTGAAAAATATCCTTCGTGGATATTGAAACAAGACTCATTCATTTGAGTACTTCAACAAGGAGTAGGAGAGATCAGGCAAGTCTCCGAGACCTCGGGATAAATCACCGTGTTTGATTTTCTTACTCTTTCTTAGTGCAAAATATTATTAAATTGTTTCAGTTTATTTGCTCTTTGTCTTTTTCTTGCAAAAATTGTTTTTAGTCGAAAAGTTTTAAAGTTTCCTATTCACCCCCGTCGGCATCCTCGATCCTACACTTGGTATCAGAGCCTGGACTCTCTTTTGAGTAAGCTTCACCGCCTAGAGAGAGGATGGCTTCAAATGAGGTTTTTCAGCTTGGTCATTCCAGGCGTGCGGCTATCTTTGACGGGACTAACTATCTCTATTGGAAAGTGCGTATGACGATTTTTCTAGAGGCCATGGGGCTTGATGTTTGGGACATGTTAAGATTGAGTTTACTCCTCCTTTTGATCCGGCAATCACTCCGATGATGATAGGAGAAAACTCCACTTAAATGCCCATGCCAAAAATGCTCTCTTTGCCAGCTTGTCCCTAAATGAGTTCAACCGCGTGAGCAACCTTACCACCGCTTACAAAGTTTGGACCACCCTCGAGGAGATATATGAGGGCACCACTAGGGTCAAGGAGGCAAAATTGCTAATAGTTAGGCAAAGATATGAGATATTCACCATTTCACCAACAGAGTCCGTGGATTCTATGTTCATTCGGTTGAACAACATTGTGAATGAGCTCAAAGGACTAGTCGTTGTTTTTACTAACATTGAAATTGTAAAAAAAATGCTTAGGGCTCTTTCGGATAGTTTTGACACTCTTGTGACGGTCCTCACCAACTCTGACTTATCATCCACCACACCTACCGATCTCTATGAGAACCTCATCACCCATGAGATGCATCGGAAGGAGAAGAAGGAGGCGGCCGAATCATCAGATACGAAAAAGAAGAACTTGGCATTCAAAGCCAACTCTAAAGGTGATTCAAATGATGGCACCTCCGATGAGGATCTAGCCCTTCTTGTAAAGAACACCAAAAAGCTTCTTCGCAAGTTGCACAAGAAGAGAGTCAACATCGACAAGACCAAAAGGGTCAAAGCAAGCAAATTTCAAAGGACATCATATGCTATGAATGTCATGAAAAGGGACATATAGCTTCAAGATGCCCAAATAAGAACAAGCCCTGGGATAAGAAGAAAAGAGATCCTAAGAAGAAGAAATTCTTCAAAAACAATGGAGGAAACCAAGAAGCATTCTTCGGAGAATGGATGTTCGGAGGAGAGAGCTCCGATTCCAACTCCGATGATGAAGAGGGTTGTTCCAAGAAGCTAGCCGGATTAGGTCTTGGCAACAACAACACATCGACAAGTTCATCCTTTTGGCTTATGGCTAAAGATGATGAGAAGGTGAACTACAAGATTGGTGGAAAACATTGGGTGCTAGATAGTGGATGCTTCGAACACATGACTGGTAACAAAAAATTGTTCACCTCATTGGAAGATAACTCAAGTGAAAACCAAAAGATCATCTTTGGCAACAATCGTCAAGGAAATGTAATAGACTTAGGTAAAATTGCTATATCTCATGATCTTTCAATTTCAAATATTTTACTTGTTGAATCATTGAATTTTAATTTGTTATCCGCTGCACAAATTTGTGATCTTGGATTTCGTTGCATATTTTCTCCTAAAAATGTTTTAGTTGAAAGTTTAAGAGACAACTCTTTGAGAAATGACATTCTTATTCTTGAATCTGTTAAGTCTTCTTTGAGAAATAATTTCTCTATGAAAGACTTGGGAGAAGCAACATACATATTAGGTATTAAGATCTATAGAAATAGATCTAAACGGCTAATTGAATTAAGCCAAAGTACATACATTGACAAGGTGCTGAATCGGTTCAACATGCAAGACTCCAAGAGAGGTTTTTTACCTATGTCACATGGCATTAGTTTTAGCAAGAGTCAATGTCCTATGACATCTGATGAGCAAGATCGAATGAGTAAGATTCCATACACTTTGGCTATTGGTTCTATCATGTATGTCATGCTTTGTACACGCTCAGATGTTTCTTATGCTCTAAGTTCTATGAGTCGATACCAATCAAATCTGGATGAGAGTCATTAGATAGTTGTTAAAAACATCCCGAAGTACTTGAGAAGAACTAATGATGTGTTCCTGATTTATGGAGGTGAGGAAGAGCTCATTGTAAATGGTTACATTGATGCTAGCTTCCAAACTGACAAAGATGATTACCGATCACAATCTGGGTCTGTGTTTTGCCTCAATGGAGGTGTTGTGAGATGGAAGAGTTCTAAGCAAGAGACGGTCGCTGATTCTACAATAGAAGCGGAGTACATAGCTTCTTCTGAAGTAGCAAAGGAAGCAGTTTAAATAAGAAAGTTCATCTCCGAACTTGGTGTGGTTCCTAACATTGTTAGTCTGGTGGATCTCTATTATGATAATAATGGAGCAATCGCTCAAGCTAAGGAACCAAGGTCACATCAAAAGTCCAAACATATACTTCGGCGATATGACCTTATACGAGAGTTTATTAATAGAGGTGATGTGAAAATATGCAAAGTGAATACAGGCTTAAATGTGGTAGATCTTTTGGCGAAGCCTCTCCTGCAATCAAAGTATAAGGCGCACACTAGAGAAATGGGTATTCGATACCTACATGATTGACTCTAGTGCAAGTGGGAGATTGGTAGAGATATGCCCCAGAGGTAATCATGGAGATAGTTGTATCATGAATTCTTATGAAAAATATGTTATTACATTTCTTGAATAAAGTATTACTTTAATCGATCAACAAGTATGTGACTTGTTTGTGGAATTTTTTATAATGATATTTGAATTGTCTCAATTTACTTAAAGCATTATCAGTGATGTTTATTCTAAATATCTCTAATTTTCAACAGTACATGGAATAATAATGCAAGATAAATCAGCTTGATCATTGATTAATAGTCAAGTTTCACGGACCATGGATATGCAATATCAAGTCAATGTCGTGGACACATGTTGGAGAGCATGTTGGTCAGATTGACCCAACTTGAGACATGTTGAGATTTTATGTGTTATCAGTTTGTTTCTAAATAGCTAGTTTGGTTTATCTTTAGACCTGAGATCATCATGATTTCATACATACGTAATGACATACCTTGCTATCATCAATCGCTGCTCTTAACCCAGTAGTGATAAATGTGACATACAGATATGTTATAAACCATATGGTTGAAAGTGAATGGCAGACATGGAATTTGCCCCTCTCATATCTTGAGAGAGATATCTTTGGGCCCCTTGATATAACTGGACTAAGAAAGTGAATGATCGTGCCAAATATAGTTGAGAGTCAACTATGAAAAAATATTAGTCAATTACAAAATCGAGAAAGGACCGAACTATTCAAGAATAACACATTTCTCACCTTGAGTTAAAGCTAATATTGTGAGGTAAAGAGATAACCCATGATAAGTTGTATAGGCTTGTCGGATATAATCTTCATGTACATGCGGGTAGTCATAATGTCTTGCTAGGGACTACTTATGACTTGTGATTCGGAAAGTTGTTTCCGGCTGCGGTCAAATATACATGAACTTACAGGGTCACACATTTAATAGGTTGGAGCATTAATTTAGATGGGATCTGAAACGGATCCCCTATTGGTAATAGGTTTACCATTAGGATTAGAATTTGTTTTGGAGTATGACTTATGTTGTAAGACCTTATAAAAAGGAAGCAAGGTGGGCATACAAAATATATCTGTTTTGTTTTGGCCGTCACCACCATCTACGAGATAGACCTCGTAAAATCCTAGTCGCGTGTGCTGGTGCTAGCACATGAATACGCGGTGCTCCTTCCCCAAATATGTGGACTTCCGTAAAGGTGTGGCTACTACTACTGCACTGCTGGTCATGATCTAGTCGCGGCATCAACTCTTTTTCCGCTGCTGCGTTGTCGCACCCACATATCTAGTGGTAAATCTCTAATCTATGATCTACTGCTTTCAAGGTTCTTGGGTTTTCAAGTAAATTTTTAAAATTATCGCTAGAGTAGTAATCTGTTTTCCGACAGTGGCAACCAATGTACTGGTCATGTGCACAATTAATGTCTTCTCGGTGCCAAGCCAGACTACACCATGTTAAAAATCTTTGGTTGTGCGTGTTGGCCCAATCTTCGGCCGTATAATCAAAGAAAATTTCAATTTCGATCTAAGCAATGTGTGTTTCTAGGCTATAACACCAAACACAAGGGTTATAATTGTCTTGATCACTCAACAGGACGCGTCTATATTTCTCGTGACGTTGTCTTTGATGAGTTTGTTTTTCCTTTTGCTAGTCTATCATCCACTCCAGCTAAACAAATGCCCTCTAATTCCCATGCACGCTTGCTTTCTTCACTAAGCATTGATCATGTGCCATTAGTAGTTGGAAGTCCAGCACGGGTAGATAGCATGGACTTGTCTATTGCAACTAACAATATCTCTCCTGAGAACTCTATGCAGCATTCAGGAGAGCCATCGAGTGGACACTCTACGGCGGCCACAAGTACTGGCAATGTTTCGATTGAACAGCCTGCAGTTTCTTCGGATGTGGGTGCGCAACATATAGCACCTGTGCATGCTCAACCTGCACGTATGAGGACACGACTGCAGAATAATATTTCACGTCCAAAGATATTCTCTGATGGTACAGTTCAGTACTCTCTTCATCACAAAGCTTTCCAGGCTACTCTTGCTGAACCAGTGTCATTTCATGAGGCATTTCAACATCCCAGTTGGCGTGCAGCTATGGACCTTGAGGCTGAGGCGTTGACAAGAAACAAGACCTGGCATTTGGTTCCTCCACCAGCGGGTAAAAACATTATAGACTCGAAGTGGGTCTTTAAAGTGAAGCTCAAATCAAATGGCACTATTGATCGCTATAAAGCACGACTAGTAGCCAAAGGATTTCGTCAGCAGTATGGACTTGATTATGGTGAGACATTTAGTCCTGTGGTTAAACCATCGACAGTTCGGCTTATACTTTCAGTTGCCATGTCCAAAGGGTGGTGTCTTAGGCAGATTGATATCAATAATGCCTTTCTTCATGGGTCTCTTCAGGAAGAGGTCTATATGAGTCAGCCACAAGGGTATGAAGATCCTACTCAGCCCAATTTTGTGTGCAAGCTAGACAAGGCAATCTATGGTCTTAAGCAAGCACCGAGGGCATGGTACTCCAGACTTAGTGAGAAGCTTGTTAGTCTTGGTTTTGTTCCTTCTAAAGCAGATACTTCACTGTTCATCTTTCATCAGGACAATATCACAATATTCATGTTAATATATGTTGATGATATTATCACTGCAAGTTCATCAGAAACGACTGCAAGAAAATTGGTCAGACAACTGTCTGAGGAGTTCTCTCTCAAGGACCTTGGCTTGTTGAGCTATTTTCTTGGAGTGCAAGTGACATCTGAATCAACAGGCCTTGCCTTATCTCAGCGTCGCTATGCTGAAGATTTACTTGAGAAAGCTAACATGAGCAAGTGTACGCCGTCAATCACGCCTTTGGCAGTAACAGACAAGTTAAAGAAGGAAAAGGGAGCGTTGCTTGATGAGAAAGAAGCAACGAGATACAGGAGCTTGGTTGGTGGTCTCCAGTATCTAACTCTCACAAGATCGGATCTCTCTTATTCAGTTAATAGAGTGTGCCAGTTCTTACACTGTCCAACTCAAACTCATTGGGCAGCTGTGAAGAGGATCCTTCGCTATGTTCAAGGTACCATAGATTTGTGCTTAAAGATTCGGAAATCCAACTCCTATTTGGTGAGTGCTTTCTCGGATGCGGATTGGGCCGGGTGTTCAGATGATCGATGCTCTCAAAGTGGCTTTGCGGTATTCTTTGGATCAAATTTAATTTCTTGGAGCTCAAAGAAGCAAGCTACCGTTTCTCGTTCGAGTACAGAGGCAGAGTATAAAGCGTTGGCAAACGCTACAGCAGAAGTTATCTGGTTGCAGACACTCATGAAGGAGCTTCGCGTTGAATCAGCTGGATCACCGGTATTGTGGTGTGATAACTTGGGAGCAACGTATCTTACGGCCAATCCGGTGTTTCATGCCAGAACTAAGCACATTGAAGTTGATTTTCATTTTGTAAGAGAAAGAGTGGCGGCTAAAGAACTTGATGTTCGATTCATAGCTTCTGCAGATCAAGTTGCTGATATTTTCACAAAGCCTCTGGCATGGTCATTGTTTGAGAGACTAAGGTCCAATCTCAACCTGCGTTCACCTGGTTGTGATCGAGGGGGAGTGTTGAGAGATAAGAATAGATAGAAGCTATCTTTAGCTGCTGATAACTACGTCATTTATAATCTGTTTTTTTATCTCCTTGTATTTAGCGTTCTTGTTGTAATCTGTTTGTACTGCACTATATAAGTAAAGGGATGAGAGCCGTGACTTTGTAACGTCCGGCAATACCACAATACCAATCTCCCATTGATTTTTACAATAGTTCGGTCTCATCACATCTATACTAATATACAAAAAGTATTAAGTTCTGAATTTTGAGTTTAGTCGACAAAGTAAAAGTTGGACTAACTTCCCCATCCCCCACCTTCTCCATTGGCTTATATTGTTTATGCTTCTTGGCATACACAATGTCATACTATACTATATATTTATTTCTGAATTTATTTTCTTTCTTTTTAGTGTTGTGGAAGAAGAACTTGGATGCTTCTGAGAAAAGGAAGAAGAGGCAGCACCAGTTGCAATGAGAGCTGCTTTGGAGGAATCGGAGTGGGATTCTCCTGAGATGCAGGTGGATCTGAAGGGATGGTGGCGGAATAATTGGCTCTTTTAGAATGGGTCATCATAGGTTTTTCCACTTTTGGTGGTAATTGCTTCGCACTGTCCTCAAAGGTTGTTTTTGAGTTGAGCGGGTAGTTTCTTTATATTTCTTACGGTAGATTGTGATGTGTTGAACATAAGTCTTGTTTAGAGTTATGATTAAGGACAAAGAAGGAAACTAATGCATTTATTCTAAGTGATTTAAGTTTCAAATCAAAATATGATAACGTCGTGACAAAAACGAGAGATGGTGAAGACCCCATGACCGATAACCAAGATAAAAAATGAAGATTAAGATTTATTTTTTAGGTTTTTACCGGTCGTTAGTGGTAAAGTTGACCGTTCTTTTAGTTTTAGATTTATCGGTCATGTGCACTAGTTCTGACGAGGATTATTAGATTTTTAGGCCTCCATGGTCGCACGTGATCATGGTCACAGTCCTATCTATAGTCACCAAAGGCCAGAAAGAAAAAAAATCAGGTAATCCAAGGGCGTTCTAGATATAATCAAAAAACCATACTCAATTCACGCAAAATCCAAAACATTTGTTACCACAGAGCTTATGTTTTATACGGTATCCAAGAGCGACAAGGTTGCGGAGGCAATTCCCGTGACCCTCGTCCCTCACAAATACAAAGACTAGTTTTATTACCGTGATCGCAGTACTGCGCGGACACTCCTAAAACGTTACTTCACTTTGATCCTTATGATTGACTCCGAGCCAATCATAAGTCCCTGACAAGGTAACCGTCGAAGGAGGTTAAGATGGTGAGGTAGTTCTATGACGACCCAGTCAAGATTGTCAAACCGCCACATACCCATGATTCACGGCAGCTACCATCCACGATCTCACCACTCCCATGTCAAGGCGGTTAAGAGAGATCGTGGGGTGCGCCTTCAGAAGAACAACCGGCAATCTCTTCAACAAGTATAAAAAAGCCGTCAAAGGGAGGATCAAGGGACGGATAAATTGATTGTAAAGAGAAGACTAGACTTAGCCAAATAGGATTAGCTAGCTACATACTGTAAACCACCTCTCTGTAACCTTTTTGCAAACATAGTCAAATGCACAGGACGCAGTGCTATTACTCAACTTACAGGGGGCATGAACCTGGATAAATCGCTCCCGTGTCTTAGATTCATAGATACCTTAAACATCTTAAGAACTTGTCTGATTGGATCCATTCTTGCTCACTCTCCTCTTTGCATAAGCTCGGCAGAAGGACCCTAGGTTCCAGTCGTTGACAAGTTCACCAGAGACAAATGAATCTGTCCGGACACAAATTATCTGATATGGTCGGACAAAGTCCAATCAGTGCACAAACTTGGCCGTGACAATAAAAATCTTGGTTTCACTAGTAAAAAAACTGATCGAATCAGTAAAGTCAAAACTGGTTGATATGGCCAGACAAGTCTGATATTACCAGACAATGTTCAACCAGTACACAAATTTGGTCATGAAAGTAAAAATCTTAGCCGCATCAGTAAAAGAATTGATCGAATTGGTAAAGTTAAAACTAGTCGATATAGTCGGACAAAGTCCGATGTTATCGCACAATGTCCGGCTAGTACACAAAACATGGTCGTATTAGTTCAAAACTGGTCGTTTCAGTACTAGACCTAGTCGTGGTCATATCTGTACAAAAGCTGATCGTACCAGTAAAACACTTGTTCGTATTTAGTTCCAGCAAAAATGAAACTAGAGACACATGCATTCATCTGTCTATTTGTCTAACTTGGCAGGGCATTGTCTTAAATTGCCGAACAAAGTCTAGGCAATACCATCGTAGCAAATGTCTTTAAACTGAATGTAACCAAAGACGTATACATCTGTCTGGACCATTTGTCTAGCCAAATATATATCTGTCTGACCTTCACAATTTTGTGTCGAACGGTCACTGGCAAGTGCATTAATTGTCCAACGGTCACTATTCACATGGATTAGTCGGACAATATTTGGTGTGGTCAAACAAAGTCCGACCAGTGCAAAATTCGTCTGACAATTGCAAACGACTAGTTTTTGTTGGAGGGTTATAAATACACTTCATGTGGCATTCATTCAACTACATTTTTGCACTCATAATTCATTGCTAGTTGTTGCTAGCTGAGTGCAAAGTTTAGAGCATTCAATTCTCCATCCAATTCACAAATTCTTACATTGAAGAGTTAGAGAAGAGAGTGAATTGCATTGCATATTGAGCTTCTTGTGTAGAAATGGACCAAGTGAAGATGTTTCACTTCTTACTCTTGGTAATTGTCATGACCTAGACGGTTTGGAGACGTGCCGACGATCTCTCCATAGACAGAGTTTGTGGGAGAGACCTGGTGTAATTGTGAGAGATTTGGTGCTCATCTTTCCGGAGTGGAGAAAAAACAACTTGAGTAGAGATATCCTTTGTGGATATAGAAGCGAGACTCATATGTGAGCACTTCAATGAGAGTAGGGGAGACCGGCGAGTTTCTGATATCTCAATAAAAATTTGTTGTGTCATTCGGTTTCTCTCTTGCACTCTTTATAGTTGTCTTATTTATTTCCGCTTACTCTTAGTTGTATATTGTATATCATTTTCTATCTTGTTGAATGCAACTTGATTTTAGATTGTTTTAGACTCTTTTATGAAAACTCGGTTGTCCTTCATATCTTGCAAAACGTGTTTTAGATGAATTTTTTTTAAAGTATCCTATTTACCCCCTTCCTCTAATCGGCATCTTCGATCCTACATGATGCTGCTAGAGAATCCATACAAGTGGTCAAATTGTGCATAGCATCGTCTCAACCTAAGCAAAACTTGACTCGACTGGGTCAACCGCCCAAAATTAAAAAGATCCAACCTGATTTTTTGAACATAGTCTAACAAAACCGTCAGGTTCAACCTGATCCGGTTGGCTCGACTATTTATTGGGCTTGAGCTGGGACGAACCCTAGATAGTCCGATGGACTTGGGCTTATTGCCAGCTTAGTCCGAACCCTGCCTACACCCAGAGATGCTTAAGTCTAACATCATCATGTTGACTCAGAGTCTCTTTGAATCCTTCCATCTTTTTTGTAGGGTCTGCATTTCATCCTTCTGCTTAGTGATGAAGAAGTACAACAAAGCTTCAAGCCTGGAATTAGATTGTTGCTGAGGTGCGAGAGATGCTACTAGTAGTGCTGATATTGCGGTGAAGATGTCTTGAAATATAAGCTGGTGTGAAAGGGAGAGAAGGGATGCCAGAATTGTTTTAATAGGAGAGGTTCAGATGCCGACGCCATCCTAGATTATAAGTCTTAGAGAATGGGTCTCTCAACTAGGCATAACTCACCTCATAACACTTGGGAGTGGAGTAGCCCAACTGGCACTCATCAAGTGTGTGGCCCTAAGTGCCACGTATTTGACAAACAGAGGTGACATGAGAGGAAGTAGGGAGAGTCCATTTGGTGATTTGTTTGGACGAGCAATTGCTAGCTATAAAAGGGCTTAATTAGCTACTGACAGAACTACAAGTGATGGATCATATATGGTACCAACAATGAACAAATTTTTTTTTAATAGCTAGCTAGAGAGCAAATCCACTGGGCACCATGTGGCCACCACAAGCATACATGATAGTTAGACATAGGATGTGTCGGGAAGTTAATCCTATCATGATGCATTATTTTGGTAAGTGACAAGTTGTTTTGTTGTTGTAAATGTGTTTTCTTCTTATAATGGTGAAAACATAACCTTAGATTGAGTCATGTACATAACAGATATTTTCTTGTAGAAAAACTGCTCTTTTCTTTTATCAGTTTGAAAGGATCATAGAGATATAATTCTATCTCACCATATTCATACCAAAATGTAAAATTAAGGCATAAACTTGAAATGTACGTGTGGAATGTAAAATAAATAGTTAAACATGAAATGGCCTTGAGAAATGAATAGTTATTTCTTCATTTTACAATGTATTTTTTTACATACAATAAAAACATGCTTCTGTCTCCATCTCAATCTTGCTGGTCTCCATCTCAATGGTGGCAGGGCCGTCTACTCTTTCAGCAGGCATGCGTTCTTAGAGAAAAGGTCAGAGGAGTGAGGTAGCAAGGAGAGAGGTGTAAGCCCAAGGATAACTCTGAGAAGCCGGGTCAAGCAATTGCAGCTTATCCCAAAAGATATATTGTGGTTCATCAAATATGCCGATGATTTAAGTCAGATATTTGGACAATTGTTTTAACTTCATTCGAAAATAGAAGAACCTCAAGTCTAATCAAACATATCTTTAATCCATAAACTACTGTGTTTGCATGGATTTGATATAATCTTGTGTAATGCACCGAGTTATTAGTTTGCTATAATTTTTACCTCACAAATTGTTTCTATATTTAATTATTCATTTATATAATTTGAGAATAGGTCAATAGCACGTGTATGCCTACTAGTGTTAAAAACGGTGATCCGTCATCTTGACTATGTAAAATTGGTTAGTAAAATATATGCCCTTCATCCTTATGAAAACATACCTTGCTTTGAACAAATTATACTCTATTGTTCTTGAACATGATCCTAATAAGATAATCTTGGAACTTAAGATTATGATCCTAGCATGGTGAAACGAGTCTAATTTTATTACTTCCACAGGAAATCAGGGGAAGGGTTTGGTCTATTTTAAGCAACCAGCAACTCAATCTTTTGGCATACTATAGGAGTAAGGTCAGATCATGTATTCATGTCTGATAACCTGGCATTACCTAATAGTATATTTTGGCATATATTGATCTTGATTTCTGAAAGGGCAACATGATTTTGTATTAGTTTGGCCAACTGAACAAACATTGTTTAGCAACTGGTAATCATAAATTGAAGGAAAAAAAAGATAAAGTCAAAATATTCATAATAAATATTCTGTTTTTTTTTTCTTCGCACTTGTTAAGATTAACCTCAAAGTTGTATTAGGGTCAAAAACCCAGTATTTATAGATACAACAGCCTAAGGGTTAGAGTCAGATTTAGACACATCCAACACATATATACATATACACATATACTTAACACCTCCCTCAAACTCAAGGCGGCTCAAACCTATTGAGTTTGGAAAGACTGAACTCATGACGATCGCGTGTCTGTGGCTTAGTGAAGAAGTCTGCAACCTGAAGATCAGAGGCCACATACTGAAGATCAATAGTGTCGTGCTCACAATGATAGCGAGTAAAGAAAGTATCAACACCAATATGTTTGGTTAACTCATGCTTCACAAGATCATGCACAATCTGGATAGCACTCGTGTTGTCACATAAAAGTGACGTAGGAGCAGTATAAGTCACACCGAAATCAGCAAGAAGCCAGCGAAGCCATATGATCTCAGCAGTAGTCATAGCCAAAACACGAAGCTCAGCCTCTGCATTAGAACGAGAAACAATGGTCTGTTTCTTGGACTTCCAAGCAAGCAGAGAAGTGTCCATGAAGATGCAATAGCCAGTGATAGAACACCGATCAGTAGCATCACTCGCCCAAGTAGAGTCAAAGTAAGCATGTAGGTGAAGCTGACTGGTCCGAGCATAGAACAGACCACGGGAAGAAGTGCCACGTAAATAGCGAAGTACCCGAAGGAGATGACTGTAATGTATTGAGGTGGGAGCACTGACAAACTGACTAAGGATACTAACAGCATGTGAAATATCCGGCCTAGTGACAGCCACATACACCAGACTCCCAACAATGTGAAGATATCTAGAGGGATCCTCAAGAGGAGAGCCATCTGTAGGTCGCAGTTGCAGATGCAACTCCATGGGTGTAGCAGCTGTACGAGTGTCAGTGAGACCAGAACGAGCAAGTAGATCAAGAACATACCGTTCTTGAGATAAGTAGTAGCCATCTGCAGTAAAAAGAACCTGAATACCCAAGAAATAGCCCAAAGGACCCAGATCAGACATCTGGAACTGCTCACTGAGATGCTCCTTAACAAAGGCAACATACTGCTCATCATCCCCCGTAATCAACATATCATCAACATAGAGCAAGATAAGCGTCCGACCACGAGCAGAAGTGTGAACAAACAGGGCCGGATCATGAGCACTAGCAACAAAACCAGCAGCCAGAAGTACGAAACTGAAGTGAGCAAACCAAGCACGAGGCGCTTGTTTATGACCATACAAAGCACGACGAAGATGACAAACATGGCCAGTAGGTGCAGAATAACCAGGTGGTGGCTGCATATAGACTACCTCCTGAAGATCACCATGAAGAAACGCATTCTTCACATCCATCTGAGAAATAGCCCACTGACGAGTAGCAGCAACTGCAACGAGAGTACGCACTGTGGTCATATGAGCAATAGGAGCAAACGTCTCCTCATAGTCACGGCCATACTGTTGCTGAAATCCCCGAGCAACAAGACACACTTTATAGCGCTCAATAGAACCATCCGACCGTGTCTTGATTTTGAAAACCCATTTGCAAGTAATGGGTACTGCACCTGTGGGTAAAGGAACAACATCCCAAATCCCTGTACGCTCCAAAGCGGAGAGCTCCTCGGTCATGGCTAGCTGCCACTCAGGTATGTGAGCCGCATCCTGATAGCTGCGAGGCTCCTAAACATCACTGGTGAGAAGCATACTATAATGAGCAGGAGGTAAAATCATACTACGATCACGAAGTGCATACCTGGGTGATGATGATGCTGGCAGATCATCGGTAGAAGTCTCATCCGAAGAGGCCAAATCACTAGTAGCAGAATCCAAAGAGATCTCAGGAGAGGAAGAAGACAAAGGCTCAGAAGACGAAGAAGACAAAGTCTCAGAAGATGAAGGCTGGACTATAGAGAGCGGTGGGACAGGTGGAGAGCTATGATCAGACGGAGAGGCGGAAGCAGATGAAGTGGAAGAAGGAAAAAGAGAATAGGAGGGGATGGAGATAAAACTAATGGACTCTATGGGAACAGACGAATGAGAACAAGAAGAATAAAAGAAAGGTCGACTCTCATCAAAGGTGACATCTCGAGAAAAACGAAGACGACGAGCAGAGGGATCATAACAACGATAACCCTTATGCTCACGGCTGTAGCCAAGAAAGACACACTCAACAGATTGAGCGGTCAACTTGGTACGCTCACGAGGAGGAAGGAGGACATAACACGCACACCCAAAGACTCGAAGATGTGCATATGTCAGAGGAGTAGAAAACAGAAGCTGAGAAGGAACCCAACCATCGAGACTAGTGGACGGCTGTATATTTATAAGATACACAGCCGTGGAAATAGCTTCAGCCCAGAAGGAGTGAGGAACAAAAGAGGCAAGCATAAGAGTACGAGCAGTCTCAATAATATGACGGTGTTTGCGTTCAGCAACACCGTTTTGAGCATGAGCACCTGAACAAGATAACTGAGGAAGGGTACCCTCATCAGAGAGAAACTGTCGAAATGTTGTGGAAAAGTACTCACCTCCAGAATCAGAGTGAAAGGTCTGAATGGAGCAGGAAAACTGAGTATGGACCATACTAGAAAAAGACTGATAGATAGATAACAACTGACCATGATGTTTCATGAAATAAATCCAGCAATAGCGAGAAAAATCATCAATAAAAATCACATAATATTTATGTCCACCTTTCGAAACAAAAGGAGCATGACCCCATACATCGGAATGAATAAGCTGAAAAACACGATTTGACCTAGAAAGACTAGTAGGATACAGACGTTGTAGCTGTTTGCCAAGCTTACAACCCGAACAAGATAAAGGACTATCAGAAGTGACAGGACCTAAAACACCCTGACGCACTAGACTAGATAAGCGAGGGTGAGAAAGATGACCCAAACGATGATGCCACTGGTGAAAGCTGATAGATGACGCAGGGACAGACGCGAAGACTGAAGGAGTGGAGACCGAAGTAGCAGTGGTCGGAGAAGAAACCGGAAGATGTAGGTAATTAAAGTGGTAGAGACTCTTGGGGCTACTGTGAAGTCGGCCACGTCCAATGAGAGCTCCCGTCCGACGATCCTGCACATAGCAAAAAGAATCATCAAACCCAATAAAATACTTCAGCTGATCAAGCTGAGAGACAGACATAAGGCACAGCTACAACTGTGGTACACAAGAGACATCAGAAACAGTAAACTGAGTGGTAGAAATGATGCCCTGATGTGTAACTAGTAAAGTAGTGCCATCAGCTGTCTGAACAGAAATATGATCCTGGGACGGCCGACATGATTGTAATGCTGAATAATCAGACGTCATATGGAAAGATGCCCCTGAATCCAGAACCCAGGGACTAGCTGTACCTGATGATGGGGTAGAGTGAACTGCAGCCTGAGCAGAAGACGAGGAGGGTATAGTAGTCTGGCGCTGTAAAAGAGTATGAAGCTGGCGCAGCTCTGCAGCAGTGAGAGGAGCCGGTTGATCAGAGGATGGGCTAGAAGACACAGCAGGAGTAGAACGGCCACGGCGAGCAGCACGATCACGCTCAAACTGAGCCTTCAGCTCTGGATGAAGACTGAAGTAGCGCTGAACAGTATGGCTCGGCTTCTTACAGTGTGAACAGACCGCAGGGGCACGCGCCTCAGTGCGTAGAGAAGTCGAACTAGACCGCGACATAGCCAACACCGTAGAAGGTGATGAGGTGAAGTGAGACGCCAAAGAACGCAGTCGAGTCTCCTCAGCAACAAGGGCCCAGACAGTCTCTTCCAAAGAGCAGAGGGTCTCACGATTCAGAAGTTGAGAGCAAACCATCTCAAACTCTGACCTGAGACGCATCAGAAACTAAAAAACACGCTCCTCTTCCCTATTGACCCACCTGTCGGTAGCGAGTAGCAAGAAAATCCCTTATATCCTGACAAGTGGGTAAAGAATCGATACTCAACCGAATGTCCAACGAAGTGCTCTGCATAATGAGACACTTGACCCGGGCTTCATCACGCAGCCAAGTAGACAAAGTAGGATCACTGGGGAGTGGCTGGCGACGTGTCCCATCCACATGTCCACGCAGGCCAAAACCATCAAGAAGAGATGTCATTACAATAGACCACTCGCGATAATCAGCAGTGCTTTTGAGTTTCACATCACAGAGTGGCAGGGAAAAAGCTCCTGAAGAAACTAAAGATGCCATAACGTCGGAGGAAGGGATCGTAAGATCCGAGGAGACAGATGACAGCAACTGAAAGAAGCACACACAAAAGGGTGCAGAAGTTTTTTTTTTTTTAAGGGAAGAAGGGAGGCCAGTCGGGAGGGCCGGAGCAGGGGCTGTGCCGGGCGGGGACGGCGACGGCAGCCGCGCAAGGAGGAGGAGGCGCTGGAGCCTGGAGGGGCGGCGCGACGCGGGGACGGAGGGTGGCGCGGCGCGGGGACGGCAACTGCGTGAGGAGGAGGTGACGCCGGAGCCGGGCCGGGCGACGCGGGGCGGGGACGGGCGGCGCGAGGCGGGGACGGGCGGCGCCGGGCCGTGCGACAAGGGGCGGCGCTGGAGGGCGGGGGCCTCGACGGGCGGCGGCGCGGCGCGGGGCCGGGATCGGATGGGGCGGCAGCGGCTTGAGCGTGGCGCGGGGACGGAGGGCGGACGGCGCGGGAGACGGGACGGACGGCCAGAGACGGGCGGCGCTGGGCAGATTGCGTCCAGATTAGGCGCGATGAAGGCTGGATCGGGCGCGGGGAAAGCCGGCGGCGAGGAAGACACGTTGTCGACGATTCGGACTCGGAGTCCTCAGCCGAACTTATGCAAAATTTGTAATAGCGAGACCTTTCAAGATGACCCTCTAGGAAGGTATGTAGAAAAATGGAGAACAGGAGCACAGAGAGGTTTATACAGGTTCGGGCCCTCGATGGTGGGAGTAATAGCCCTACGTCCTGTTGGGATTTCACTATGTGTGGTAAAGATTTACAAGATGGCAGGGAAAGACCTTCACAGGCGAAGGTTTTTCCTGTGCAAATGTACAAAGAGAAGCCCCAGGAGGCTTGTAAACATTATCTAATCTAGGCCGTAGACTTGGCTGTTTGAGTGGTTCAGATGAGTTATATCTCTTCTCAATAGGTGGTTCGATCTTTTGATCCTCCCTTCCCCCTGTTCGATGCATTTTGCTATTCCTTTATACTGGTCGAAAAGGTGTCATGCCATAACTGCATCAAACAGTTGTTCGGACGGTTGGATGCGGTTTTTTGGAGAACCGCTCATAACCTCCACGCAGGTTAAACATGTGTTATTCATGGATAACTGCACGTATTAACCTCCTGACGGTTAATCTTCCACGTGGAGGTATCTTCGGGATACTTGGAATATTCTCGCCATAGGGGTAGCCGGACAAATGATCTCCAAGTACCCTGGTCGAAAGTACTCTGACCGCGGGATGTTGGCTGACCGTGCAAATATTGACTGACCGCGCAACATCCTTGACATTCTGTCCGCGTATAGCATACGAACTTCTGACCGCGCGAAGCCTGCGGTCTGATCGCACAAAGCCTGCAACCTGATCGCGCAAAGCCTGCGACCTGATCACGCAAAGCCTGTGACCTCGGGCTGATGCTTCTCAAAATGACTTGAGTTCGCACCGCCGGGCATATGTCTGGCTCGAATCTGTCTTGAACCAACAGTGCATTTATTTGAACTGACTCGGGTGTCAATCCTCGTCACACGTAGATCTGACGGCGGCGACGGCATAAACATCAAGAACCACGGGTGGTTAGGGTTGTGAAACTTGGCTCTGATACCATGTTAAGATTAACCTCAAAGTTGTATTAGAGTCAAAAGCCCAGTATTTATATATACAACAGCCTAAGGACTAGAGTCAGATTTAGACACATCCAATACATATACACATATACACATATACTTAACAGCACTAACATCATTTGACTTGCTAGTTGGGAGAAACCAAACTGCGGTATATGCATAGGAAACAAATGTTGTGAGGATGGGTCTCACGTGAAACCTTACTCATCTTTTTTTTAGATCAGTATAGAACACATTGATCCAATAGTAAAGAAAAAAGACCTCACATGAGACCCATCTTTATTTAAGTTTTTCCCAAACGTACAAACGTAGACCTAGGTATTTACATGTAAAGGTGTTAGAATCATGGAACAACTACAAAATACACAGAAGTTATCATGAGTAGAGATATTTTGGTCAATTTCGAAATATTAGCAATAGCGGTGTCATTTTCTAATTTAACTCTTCAATGTCATACAACAGAAGCAAACTTTTACTGATCCGTTTGAGACCTAGTCTTGGTTTTCGCACTAGACTTGCCCAGATTCTAATATGCGGAATAACGGGATCTTACTCAGAAATACCGAAACCCAAAGTAATTGCACAACTCTTTATTTCAAAGAAGGCTTTACACGTCGAACGTTAGACACACTTGTCTACGTCGAAGGAACTATAAGTGTCTAAAACTCAAATAAGTTCTATGACTCTTCGATGATCTAAACTAGACCTATTACAAGGTATTTATAGTCCAATCGTATGAGTACGTATCAGAATTAGTAATCCTAAACGTATTAGACTCATATAACTAACTTAACTAATCCTAAACAGATAAGCTTAGTTATATATATAGGATTACAATTCCGAACAGGGAACGAATTCCTTTTCCTGGTCGCGAACCAATCCATGGTCGCAAAACCTTTCCGAACACGGTTAAGGTCGCAAAGCCGTATGCGATCAGGACTTGGTCGCGAATCCGTATGCGGTCAGGACTTGGAGATCCTCCCGGATCATGACTCCCTTGTTGAGAAGGAGCCAACCCCCGTTGCGACCTCTTGATCAAACTGGAGATGTGGAAATTGGGCTTGTCCATCTTCTTTTGTGTACCACTTTGCCGCACGTGCTCGTTGATCTTTCCGACCGATTCGAAAAGTCTCCTTTGTGCCACTGCGGGTGGTAGTCACCTTCCTCTCCAGAATCACATCGTCACGTAAAGGTTCGCCTCGTTGATAGACCAAGTCTTCAACAGATGGTACTATGGTATCTGGCTCATCATCCAACATTGAAGGCTCGAAGAGTTTGAGGTGCTCAACATTGACAATCGAGTAAATATCCATGTATGGAGGTAACTCAAGCTGACAAGCATTATTACCCACTTTCCGCAAAATCCGAAAAGGACCATAACGAATGGGTTTGAGTTTCTTACCTTCACCTTTAAGTCTCTCCTTACTCAAATGTAATCATACCATATCACCTTCTTGAAATTGCGCATCAACTCGGTGCCGATCAGGTCGCGCCTTGTACTTGAGTTGAGCTTTTAGCAAGTTCTGTTCAACCTCACGATGGAGTCGTTGAATACCTTCCAGGAACTTTTGTGCTCGATCCTGATCAGATGCTTCCTTGCTGTTCTGTGCTGAGGTAGGGATCACAAACTCCATATCGAATGGACTCTGTGGTAGAAATCCTAAACAGACCTCAAACGGCGACTTTCCAGTCGAACCATGCACTGCTCGATTAAAAGCAAACTGTAGGTACGGTATGCTTTCATGCCAGGTCTTCGGGTGCTTCGAGTTATATCCTCTCAAGAGATGAACGACTGTGCGATTAACCACCTCAGTTTGACCATCAGTTTGCGGATGAAAAGCAGTACTCCTCTTTAGCTTGGTGTCCATCATCGTCCAGAGCGATCGCCAAAAGTGACTAAGGAACCGGGTATCGCGATCAGACACAATAGAAGTCGGTAGTCCGAAGTGTGTCCAAACGTGTTGAAAGAATACCCGAGCTGCCTCTTCTCCCGTGATAATCTTCCGACAAGGTATAAAAACAATCATTTTGGAGAACCGATCAATGACCACGAATAGATAGTCGTTGCCACGTCGGGTCTTAGGCAATCCTCCCAAGAAATCCATGGATATGCTCTTCCATGGTCGTGATGGAACTGGCAAAGGAGTGTACAAACCTAATTTTCGGTTTGCCGGTTTCGAGATGCTGCAGAGACCGCAGCCTCGAACGAAACTAGCCACATCTTGCTGCATACGCGGCCAGAACACATGCCAGTGAAGATTTTGCAACATCTTTGTAACCCCAAAGTGACCAGCTACCTTTGATGTATGCGCTTTTCACAACCATTGAATTCGAGGTGCTCCACGAGGTATGCAAAGTAAGTTGCCTTTGTACAAGAGTCCTTCTCGACGAACGAACTCCGTAGGTTTCCCTGTTTCGAGCTCAGTCAGTACTGTTTGAAAAACAGGATCTTCACTGTACATAGTGGCATAGTCATCATGACATGAGGGCTCGATCTGCATGAATGCTGATAAACAGAGGGCCGTAACTGGTGGTCGCGACAACATGTCCGCCAATTTGTTGTGTACGCCCTTCTTGTACTTAATCACCAGATTGAACTGCTGCAGATACGACATCCACTTCATGTGCCGAGCTTGCTGTAGCTTGGACTGAGTTTGCAAATATTGCAATGGTTGATGGTCGGTGTGGACAACCGTCTCTTTACCCAAAAGATAACACCGCCAATGTTTCACGGCCTGATGCAGTGCGCATAACTCCTTATCATAAGTCGGATAGTTCTTCTGAGCTCCCTGGAATAACTCAGAGTGATATGCCACTGGTCAACCTTCTTGCATAAGCACTGCGCCCATCGCATAACCTGAGGCATCGGTTTCCAGCTCGAACGGTTTCTGGAGATTCGGCAAAGCTAACACAGGCGCCTCGCTGATCTTCCTTTTTAGCAAGAGAAACGTGTCCTCATGTTTCCCTGTCCACTCGAACTTCTGATCGATCCTGGTTAATGCATGCAACAGAGAAGCCATAATCGAGAAGTGTCGGATGAACTTCCGAAGGTATTAGCATGCTCCCACAAAACTACGCACATCTGTAACTATTCGCGGTCGCGGCCATTCGCGAATCACTTTGACCTTATCCGGGTTGATTTGCAACGTACCGTTGCCGATTATGAATCCGAGGTAAAGTAGAGTTTGCTGACCGAACTCGCACTTCTTACGGTTGAGGCGAAGTCGATGTTGCCAAAGCTGTTCGAACACCTTTTCAACATGAATGAGGTGCTCATCCCACGAATGACTATAAACCAATATGTCGTCGAGATACACGATCACAAAGTCGTCGATGAACGGTCTCAATACGTCATTCATAAGACGCATGAAAGTTGCCGGGGCATTGCAGAGACCAAACGGCATGACCAGCCATTCGAACAGACCTTGCCGTGTTTTGAACGCGGTCTTCCATGTATCCTCCTCTCGGACGCTGACTTGATGATATCCTGACTTAAGATCCAATTTGGAGAAGACAACAGCATGCTTCAATTGGTCTAGCAGGTCATCAATACGAGGAAGGGGGTACCGGTTCTTGATGGTGATCTTGTTCAGTGCTCGATAGTCGATGCACATACGCCAAGTCCCATCTTTCTTTGGTACTAACACCACAGGAGATCCACAAGGTGAACTACTCGGTTGAATGACACCATTGTTCAGCAACTCACCAAGTTGTCTCTTGATCTCTTCATTCTCCAATACTGAGTTGCGATACATACTCAGATTGGGCAGTGTCGCATCGGACACAAGCTGAATTTCGTGCTCGACTGGACGTTTCGGCGGACGACCCTGGGTAGTCTCGAATAGATCACTGTATTTCTCCAGCAGTCCCGACAAACGACCAGAATCCTCTCGGCACGCCAGCGACAATGCTGGTCGAGTACCCTCACCTTGATCAATGGGTCGAATCATGACAAGCACATACTTGTGACATGCATTAACAATTCGTTTGGCTTGATTTGCGGTAATCAAGTTCGAAGTATTGACGTGGATGTCTCTACTGATCACGAACTTAACTCTGTCTTTGGTGAGGTCGTACTCTTGCGCTCGCCGATGGAAGTGAGCATCTCGATCATACAGATACGGACTCCCAAAGATCACCTGACAGATATCGATAGGGACAACATCGCATTGCACCTCATCGATATATCGTGCAGAGATCGCAAACTTCAACACACACTGACTCGTAATCTGTTGGTTCACGTCGGATGTAAACCAACCACTGCTAGAAGGGGGTGCCCTGGGTCGCCTTTCTTAGCTCTTCATACATGGACCGCATCTACGACAACTGCTGCAGGAGTGCTTTGTCCCGAACAGCAAACTCCAATCGCATCTCCTCCTTGAGCCGTTCATCTCGGGCTTGGTGGGATCTCTTTCTCCTCTTAGCCGCCTCCTCATCATCAGGGAAACCATGCCTCCAAGGCACAGTGGAACCGAGGCCACGCACGCGGCCTGGATGCTCCTTGTTTCCTAGCGCCGCTGTGAGGATATCCCTGTCCCTCCTCGGGTTGAACTCTCCGGATGCCGCCTGCGCACTCAGCGTCACTTGCAACAGGAGAACTTAGCAATACAGCCCATTGCATGCGTGTTACGAGGATAGTACGTGATCGGACAATCTTACTAGCCGGTCGATCACTTCCCTGTCCGCAGGGTTATTCACAGAGACGCTTTCGGAGGAGGTCATCGTCGATCTTGCTCGGCACCAACTGCGGGCGCACACGTCCGTTATGCCCGCATAAGGACTGCCGGCCGAAGACTGGGAAGCCTCCTCGTCCTGCTTCCTCCACAACGCCTTCTTCCTCACATACCCACCACTGCCTAGTCTGTGTGGGTGGGTATTCTTGGCCTGGTTAGCCTGGCCCTTCGCACTAAGCTCCTGGAACTCTGGCTTGGCCTTCATCTCGACAAAATGCTGCCATGCCTCGGGAGTCACGAAAGGGAAGTCATCGAAGGGGGTCTTCGACTCCTTCACATAGAGCCTGACAAGGTGGCTCTTGAAGTTCCTCCACGCCTTGTTTATTGACATCAGTGTTCTCCGGCTGATGGTGAAGTGGCGATCCTCGGGAATGTGAAACACCGCCTGCATTTCTTCCCACAGCGCATCCTTGCACTCTAGGGGCACTTGACCCCAGTCGGAGGTGGTGATGGGCACCCGCTCCCTTGCCACTTTGCCGCATAGTGAGCGGTACTGACTGACAAGTTTGTCCAGAGCTTCCGGCACACCATTGTCGTCGAACTGGACTTGCTGCTTTTCCCGCTTGTCCAGACACGCGCATGTCGTCCGGCCTCGCCCCTTTCTCTTCTGCAGCTGGGTCACGGCGGACGCGGCGACCTCTGGCCTAGGCGTCTTATCGCCAGCGAGGTCACTCTGACTCCCCGAGTGGTGCATTTCGTCACCAGACATAGTTCCTAACATAAGTGAAAGAGAAAACAGTTTAAGTAAATCTGCAACTAATAATTCTATAACAAAACCCATATACTTATAATTAACCAATAATGATAGAATCGGTGGGGAGGCGATGGAGGTGATCGCGTCGGAAGGCGGGAGGGCGATGGAGGTGATCGCGACGGACGGTGCGAGGGCGGAGAGAGCTAGGGCAAACAGTTGCGAAGTCTGGAAATGAGCGGGACAAAGCCCGCCTTGAACTATGTACCACGTAGAGATTATCACAGTCGGTTCTCACATCAAAACCGTCTGTGATAATCGACATAGTGATAATACCAGAGAGATTATCACAGACGGTTTTGAGTTGAGAGCCGACTGTGACTGTGATTATCACAGACGGTTTGGAATTGAGAACCGACGAAGCACGTCAAGAACTCGAAGCATCGGACACTGTTGGGAATATCACAGTCGGTTCTATATTCATAACCGTCTGTGATAATATTATCACAGTCGGTTCTCAAATAAAAACCGTCTGTAATAATCTACATAGTGAGAGATTATCACAGACGGTTTTGAGATGAGAATCGACTGTGACTGAGATTATCACAGACGGTTTCGACTTGAGAACCGACTGTGACTGAGATTATCACAGCCGGTTCTATATTCATACCCGTCTGTGATAATTCAACCGTCCATGATAATCTCTCTATTGAACGTTAGTTTTACAACTTGAAACTGATCCGTAGCTTTCAACTCTGAATGCTCAAAAACTTGTTTTAAATGAACACTCAGATATTTCAAATGTAGTCCAAATGTTCTGTAAATTGGTTACAGTGTACATAGATCCGAAAATTGGTTACAATATGGAGCATGCTCAAATAAATTTAACATACAATGTGGAGCATGCTCAAGTTAATGTTACATACAAATGGGGACTTTCACCGATAATTTCCACGTACACAGTCATGTTATCCTCAACTTTCCACTTGCCGCGGCCCTGCAAAGACGAGAATTACAGGAGATATAAGTTATACCGATGGAAACAGAGAGATAAGGACGTACGGTTGATTACCTTTAAAGTATAACCCTTCCTGGTGATCCATACGCACATAACTGGTTTCATCGGTGTCTTCAGTATCGACCTGTACGCCATCTCCAAATGGAGGAATCTCATCAAATTGATTGTATTCCTCCTCGTCTACGACATTTTCAACTCCAACAATCCTTCTCTTGCCATGAAGGACGACGTGCCACTTCTTATTGGCCGGGTCAGTGATATAAATGACCTGAATGACTTGATTTGCAAGTATGAATGGCTCATCTTTATAAGAAACTCGATCGAGATCCACAAAAGTGAAACCATAACTGTCAACCTTCACACCCTGTGGGATTTGGACCCATCGGCATCAAAACAGGGGAATCTTGAACAGTATGTAATCGAGCTCCCAAATTTCTTCAATGAACCCGTAGCACGACTTCAATCCAAGTACTACCCTTGTTGGGCCTGTCTCGGTGAACCTCTCATGGAAAGCTTCTACGCTTACTCCACTATTTTGCACAGTGCTCTTTCGGTCTTGAGGTTTTGTGTAAAATGTGTACCCATTGATGTCGTATCCCTGTCATGTCTGTACAGTAAACGTGGGCCCTTTTGCCAACCATTTAAGGTTCTCACTTGCGGACTCTCCGGTGATTCGCACTTTCATCCACGCGTTGAATTGACTGTTATGTTGTCCCGTGACCCAAACCTCGGATCGGCGAGGATTGTCTTGTCGTAGCATCTCCTTGTGCTCGTCGATGTATGGAGACACCTCCGTCATGTGTTGCAAGACCCAAAAATGAGCTTTCGAGTACATATCGAAATCAGGAGTGATGGCTCTCCGTCCAATAGTGCCAACACCATCAAGCCTCCCCTCGTGACGAGACACAGGAACTCCTATTGCTTCTACCTTGGCCATGTAATCGACGCAGAACTCAACAACCTCTTCCGCTGTATAACCTTCGACAATGCTACCCTCGGGCCGGGACCGATTCCTCACGTAGGCCTTAAGTACACCCATGTACCTCTCGAATGGATACATATAACGTAGGAACACGGGTCCACATATCTTGATTTCTCTGACAAGGTGGACGGTGAGATGGACCATGATATCAAAAAACGATGGAGGAAAATACATCTCAAGCTGACAGAGAGTTCGAACCACCTCGCTTTGCAGAGAATCTAGTCCATCGGAATCAATGACCTTGCAAGAAATTGCATTGAAGAAAAAACACAGCCTCGTGATCGTCTCTCTGACCTTATGCGGCAAAACATCCGGATGTCAACAGGAAGCATTTGTGTCATCAACACGTGACAATCATGAGACTTCATACCCAACAATTTCAAATCGCCCATGGACACAAGCTTTTTCATATTTGCGGAGTAACTCGATGGAACTTTAACACCATAGAGACACTTACAGAGTTCTGTCCTCTTAGCCTTGCACAAAGTGTAGCACGCAGGGGGGAGGTATATACGGCCTTTATCGTCCTCTCTCGGTGCTAGCTCGGGCCTGATTCTCATTTCGATCATGTCACGCCGCACATTGACGCCATCCTTTGTCTTCCCTGGAATGTTCAGCAATAGGCCGATTAAACTGTCGCAAACATTCTTCTCTACATGCATGACATCAATGCAATGACGAACCTCTAAATGCTCCCAATACGGTAAGCCCCAAAATATTGATCTCTTCTTCCAAGAGTTCTTCGTGCTGGATTTCAATTTACGACCCTTTCTAAACACAACGTCTATGTCCTTCACCCGTGAGTAAACATCTTTCCCGTGCGTAGGCTTCGGGGCTGAACCATCTTCCTTGTAGCCATCAAATTCCCTCTTCCTCTTACGATACGCGTCATTCTTCGGAAGAAACCTACGGTGACGCATGTACACTGTTTTCCTACAATTCTTCAGCCACACGCTCTCAGTCTCATCTTCGCAGTGGGGGCAGGCTGCCGCATCCCGCCCTCACAGGGGGACACGACTACTCCCATGGGGACCCAGCTTACTGCAGCTGATCCCTTACCCTTTGACTTCCCAGGATGAGCCAAACATAGGAGTATATTGCATCAGTTTAACTTGCATTACATTGAGCAGTATGGCCAATTGGCCTCATTACAACATAATAAATTACAAGCCATCACGGCGTAAATAAGTTTGGTTGCAGAAGAACAACTACTCGGCAGAAGCTAAGTGAACCCCCACAGCAAGAAGTTGAAAGCAGAGCAACACTTTTCAGGACTTGGGTAGAACTGACTCTCTTCCTTCAGGGATCCAAGAAGTTATCCAGGCCTTCGTCTTGATCAGGAACATTCCATCTATTGGATAGTGAATTGCAAGGGTGAGCACTTACGTACTCAGCAAGTCATAGATAAGAGTAGATACATATAGTAGAATGATATGAACCTATGCTATTAGGGAGGGAGGGAAGGTTGCAAAATACTTTTCCTCTTTCTAAATCTATGGCAGTGCTCATCATGACATATCATTAATATCTTTTATAAACTCTTAGAAGTACTACCATAGCACGACAACACATGTCTGCCCACGTTAGCACCTCATTTCATGACAACACATGTCAAGCACACATGAGCTAAGTCTAGCCATATTTTATTTAGAAAACATACTTGTGTCACATCGACGTGGATAGGATCCACAGCGCGCAGGCTCCTATAAACCCGGGAGCTCGGAGTATTCGAATACGTTTTTAACTTTGCAAAGGTGTACCACTTTAATCCACCAATCATTCGGCTTTCAAGTCGGTACCTCTCCATGCGACTTTTACGCATGTGACAAGGCCGAGATGACACAACAGTTTACAGTCCTAGCATTAACAATTCCCTGCCCGGTAAATAGACAGTTAAGTCTCAAGTACCGTTGTGGGTCCTCCCCACTGCCTTACTTCCTAGCCTGGGTCTATGTTCTCGCAAGACACATAGCCTCTCTTGATTACAGTCGCGCACGACTTAATCTGGCATAGGGCGTCTTCCTTCTTTCCACCCTTTCCTCTCATGATTTTTCTGAACTCACATCACTCATGGCCTTCTGCGGCCCACCAGTTCTCGCAAGACACTGGATCGACAACCATTGCAGGGAAAAGCTAATACTAAAGAAAGCTACTAAGTTGCGCCCGCCCCATAACCGGGCAAGTGGTTGGTACGTTTTTCATGCCGCATAGAAGCACAACACAAGGTTCTAGTCCTTACATGCCCATGACCAGTGCATTCCACAAACCCTGCACTCGTCAGTGCCACCACCATTCCATACCAAACTCTGGCCACGGCAAGGGTTCTATTTCATGAATATACATATATACATATATATTAGTTATGGCTCACGGTTTGATCATTTTATAAGGAATCTCCTCATCTTTTGTCGGCATACAGCCTAGTACTGCCATATCATACCTTTGTCATTTCATCAAATGCAATACTGCTTATAATCAAGGCAATGTCTTAACAATTCATAAAATATAGGTTCAAGATGTTCAAGAATATGACTTGCCTTCCGCGTCGTAAGGTACAGCAGTCGATGTCGGGTCTGACGAAATCTCTGTACTCAGGCTCTTGTTCTAATCAAGGATCAAACAAGCAAACAGGAATCACAATCCATTAATAATCTATATGCAACATGCAAAGGGGAAATACTCTCGGCGATACTGGAACTGGTAAGCTTGAAAGCTGGATTTGAGTTAATCTTGGAGATTTATGGAATTAAGGTTCAGGACGAATGCTAGAGACTCTCAGGGTTTCAAGGCTGCGATATGGACATCAAGTCCGCGGCTATTTTGCTCAAAAACGACGAACATCAAAGGTCGACATTCGGTTCAGGGTTTTGACATAGCTTCAGAGAATGCTAGAGAGTTTATCTCAAGGTGTGGTAGTTGAATAAAATGTAGAACATGGCTCTACAAGTTCAATGGACAAGGTAGTTTTCAGGTTGCACAACCAGAAGTGGTTAAACTTGCCCAATGCCATTGGCTGACATGAACTGACAAGGGCTGGCATTGTCAAGGTATGGCATTGATGTGGTTTGGATAATTTCCAGTGGGAAGAATGTGATTTGATCAAAGCATTAGATGCAAAATGTAATAAGGTAGCTATTTGACAAGGTGGTTTTCACAGGAAAGTCCCGAATTTAGGCAATTTGCAACGAGGCCCCTGGACACAGAGAATTGAATGTCAGTGCACGGCCAGATTCTAGGGCTTGAGTGTTTGATCGATCCTCTTGAGCTTTGCTTCGCCAACTATGTCTAGGAGGTAGGCGAAGACAACAGGAATCCAGTGGTGGAGGTTTCAGGAACTAAGGTGGTCGGACGGTGATGAACGGCGATGAGAAATCACGGTGCCGACACGGCAAGACACAGGTACTGGACAGATCTTGGCACGGCTATATCTTGCGATTTGGCACAGCATCGGAGGGCGATGCAGTGGAGTGATATGCTCAATAGGTTGAGGCAGATCTACAGGACAAAGTAGATTGAACAATGGCGATGAAACGACGGCGAACGGTGAGGTTGAACTCGTCGGTTTTCAGGAACTAAGGTGAGCTACGGTGGGCACAAGCTACAGGCGATGAAACTCGAAATTGGTTGAGGATTAACGCTTCTGGGATGCTGCTGATCATTCTCCAGCGAGGAACTGGGTTGCAATCAAACACTGGAGCTCGCCGGCGTTGATGCCGGACTTGAAGAAGACGGCCACTGGGGCGCCGCTGATACAAGGTAGCTCCGGTCAATTTGGTTTGGCTACACCATCTACGGAGTTCAGGGATCACAATGCTACAGTCAATTTGGTCGGAGGTGAAGCTATTCGGGCCGGCGACGTGTACAGCTCACGGTGGCGCGCGAAAACAGGGGAAAGGCTCCATCCGAGCTTCAATTTGAAATCCAACAGCAAGGGCTTGCAAGGAAGGATCTACTGATCAATTGCCCCTACTAAAATGAGTACTAATTTTGGCTAAATTGGGTTACAAGGCTGGAACAGGGCAAAAGCAAATAACGGCGATTGCCGGCGACAGGAACCACCGGAGTTCAATTACTTGGCACAGCACAGAGAGGCGAGGCAGAGACACTTACTGGCGAATTTGGATCGGAGGTTGATGCAGCGAAGCTCCCTGTCGTCGTTCTCCCCTTCGGCGGCTTGCCGGAGACGAGGAAGAAGACGAGAAGAGCAAGAGGAAACGAGACCTGCTGGCTCTGGTGAGGAGTGAACTGCTGCGAGCTACGGGGGGGGCTTAAATAGTGGAGTATGGGGCTCTCGAGACTTGGAGAAATCGGGAGGATATCCAGCTGGTTGGCTACGGTGGCGGTGTTCAGCTGTCTCAACGGCTTTTCAACACGGTCATCGCGTGCTCTGGCAGGTGCAGTGGTAAAGTGTCTGGCAGCTCCGGCATGGAAGCAATGTGGCACAAAGCTTCTGACATTGCTGCAGGCGAGCGCGCGCGCGTGCGAAGGAAGGATTCGGGCGATGCTGGTGCTGCTGCAGCGCTGCTACGGCCAATCTGGTGCGCGCATGTGGCGACGGGGTTGCGGCGAAGCTGGCAACGGCGAAGCTCCACCGGCGGTGAGGTTCGCGGTGTAGTTACGCTGCTGGTCGCAGCTGGGCCCGAGGTCGAAAACGGCACATCTACTGGTCGTGGCTTCCCTGGTCGAAGGTGATGCTGTTGGTCGAAACAGGAGGCTGGACTCGATTGCAATTTCAGTTTTCTGATTTGGACTAATCTGTAAAATCTGAGATATTGAGGATTATGGCTGATTTCGACTTCACAGATTTGAAGAACTTTATTCAACGGACGATTTGAGAGAATACCTGATGAAATCTGGGAACTCTTGATCAATTTTGAACTGAAGTGAAAACAGGGTAATTAGGGTATCTTGAGTCTGGTTTTGTTAAAACCTGGAAATATGAGACTTAGGGTGGGATTTTGATGTGCTGACAAAAGGCGATTTTGTATTGAATAGCATTTAGGAGGCATTCCTTGAATCAAATTGAGATCTGGAGTTAATTTGTGGCTTTTAGCCTTTTTGGGCTCTTGGAAATTAGAAAAGGACTAAGCTGCGATATAATTTGGACTGATTTGCAAAAAGGGTTTAAATGATGGAATCTAGCTGCCAACTTTTTGGATCAAGGTATTGGCATGCCCATGATTACAATCCAAGAATAATTTGGTCTAGATTAGGTTAAGATCTGGTTAAATCTGAATTCTGAAACTTAGGGTATTTAGGGTAATTAGAATATTCAATTAATTCTTGTTTTCGAAAACAGAAAGAGATTGATAAATCTGGGAGTTAGAGATTGAATTCGATCTGGCTTCTGAAGGCTTTTATACTCAGGATAGATAGTAGATTATTTCTGGATAATCTGATCTTGAATTGGATCTTCAGGATAGATTTTGAGATTTTTGGGGCTTACGATAGATTAGAATTGAACTGATCTTGCTACTTCTAAAGAGATACATGCAAGCATGATTTTCATGAAAAGGAATTTTCACCCCCAAAATCAGGGTGTTACACAGGCTTTGGCTCCTTTCGTACTACGGCCCGACAAATTTCCAAGGGTAGGGAAATCGTTGATGGTGCAGAATACATAGCAAATAGGATGAAGTTCTCTCGTTTGTATGCGTCCCATACCTGCACCCCTTCGTTCCACATTGTTAGGAGATCCTCTATCAATGGTGCTAGGTACACATCAATATCGTTTCAGGGTTGTTTTGGTCCTGAGATAAGTACAGATATCATGATGTACTTACACTTCATACACAACCAAGGAGGAAGGTTGTAGATACACAAAAGAACCGGCCAAGTGCTATGCCGACTGCTCATGTTACCAAAAGGATTAATTCCATCGGTACTCAACCTGAACCTTATATTCCTCAATTCTGCTCCGAAGTTAACAAATTCCCTGTCGATGTTTCTCCACTGCGAAGAATCAGCGGGGTGTCTTAGCTTTCCATCCTTCTTCCGGTCTTCCGAGTGCCAACGCAGTAATTTTGCCTCTTTACGGTTTGCAAACAAACGCTGCAAGCGGGGAATGATTGGCAAATACCACAACACTTTAGCAGGAGGTCCATGCTTTATCTCAGCACAGTCGCCGTCGTCGGTTCGGTCCTTACGCTTATAGTGGGATGCACCGCACACCGGACAAACATGCATATCCTTGTAGTCGTTACGGTAAAGAATGCAATCATTAGGGCATGCGTGTATCCTTTCTACTTCCATTCCCAAAGGACACAACAGCTTTTTCGCTTGGTAGGTGTTTTTTGGCAACTCGTTTCCTTCCGGGAGCATGTCCGCCAAAAGATCTAACAGTGCCGTGAAACTCTTGTCGGTCCAGCTGTTGCTTGCCTTCAATTTTAACAGTTCAAGCACAGAGGCCAACTTTGTGTACTTCGACTTGCAACCAGGGAACAACGGCTTTTCTGAGTCCTCAATCAAGCGCTTGAATTTTCTAAACTCCCTTTCACTGTAATTTCCTTCCACATCACGCAACATGTCATCTAAATTGTCATCCTCTGGCATATCCTCGTCGAAGTCGTTGTTCGGATCCGACATGTCCTGTTCCTCAACCTGAGTGGCACTTGTTTCTGCAGTTGGCTCTTCTCCATGGTGGACCCAACACGTGTACCCCTTTTTGAAACCACGTCGGATCAAGTGGGCGACAATTTGAGATGAGTTGGTGAACATCTTAAGATTCTGGCAGTCTACACAAGGACAGTACATATATGGTAAACCCTTCTTCGCCATGTCTTGCTCAGCAACCTTTTCGAAATCAAAAACACCTTTCATGTATTCCTCACCCACTCGGTTGTCATTATACATCCAGTCTCGGACCATCTGCAATTAATCAAATTCATACACATGCTAATTAGTAATACTACTCTATGTACGGTCGACACGCAATAAATTATATAAATCTAGCTAGCTAGTGTTTGATGCGGAGTTTGCGGTATAAATAGTTAACTACTACTTGAACTGCAAGCAATTAGTTGGGGGCGTGGATAACACACATCATAAAGCAAATAAATAGCTACAGTACATGTCGAAAATGAGTTACAACCAGGATTTGCTACTGTAGCTTCCCCTCCCACTCACTCTAATTTCATCAATCAATGAAGATCGATATTGATGATGAAATCAAGTAATGTGTATGCCTTGGGAGCAAGTACCAACCTTGGATCGATCCTCAAATTTTTGCCCCCAAATGCTCCCCCGGCCTTTCGAGATTTCGCTCTTCCTTGCCCCAAATCTCTTCGAACTGGACAGTGTATGTCGAGCAAGAGTGTACGACTAGCTCAAAACATCCGCCAAAAGACCTTTTATACCAGGTTTAATACAAACGGTTCTATATAATAACGTCAGTAATATCGGTGCATTTTTGAAGAACAGAATATCACTGACAGGTTTCACTTTATTAAACCGTCGGTAATATCGGTGCATTTTGTGTAGAACTATCACAGACAGTAATGAGCTCAAAACCGTCCGTGATAATTACAATATCACAGACGGTTCCGAGCTCAAAACCGTCTGCTTTACTATCACAGTCGGTTTTTACTTTACAACCGTCTGTGATTATCACTGTCAGTTTTTACTTCAGAACCGTATGTGATTATCACAGTCGGTTTTTACCTAAGAACCGTCTGTGATAATTATAAAATCAACACTCTGCTCTACTATCACAGACGGTGATAAGGTCCAAACCGTCTATAATATCCTGGATTGTTTGCAGTCGAACCGTTCGACTAGTGGTCAGTTGTTCCACTTGTTTTTCATATTTGTTTCTATCTTATTTCAATGTTAGTATTTAAAAAAATGAACGTTGAGACTATTTGGTTTTATCTTGTTTTTCATATTTGTTGTATATATATGTCTGTGGATCTTCAAAGAACTTTGAGACTATTACAGTCGGTCCTAAAATTAAAACCGTCTGTAATGTTACTATCAGAGACGGTTTTGAGTTAAAAACCGTCTTGATTGCAGCAGTATTTTCTTGTTAACATTTTCACACAGAACATCATTTGGTGATAATCAGTTACATAATCAATCGAAAAGCCAGATATATAAGGAAAAGAAATTTCTTATTTATTACAATCTTTGCATACATAAGGGATACAATTAAGCGACCAATTAATTAGCGTCGACCTGTTCCGAAAGTAATTTACAAAGTTCTCCTAGGGACGTATTGGCATCAGTAGGATCTACACTGGCCGCCCCAGGAGAACTACCAATGGCTCTAAGACTACCAACATCATCTCTCAGCAAAGGAGTGGATTTGGCATCAATAAGATCATCCAAGAAATTAAAGTTGATACAACAAAGGTGTTGAAGAGGGGATATTTGAAGGATTGTTGTGGATCTCCAAAGGTGGAGATGAAGCTGCAACTCAAAGCACTTTGCCAAGTGCAAAATGGCAAAAGACATCCCCTCAGAATGCTTCTCCAGCACCTCTTTTTTTTTTGGAGAGTTCTGCACAAGGCAGCTTTCTCCTCCTGCACATATGCATGGGTTAGTTTTGAAAGACATAACCAGCAGAGAGGGTGAAGATGATTGCCAAGCTTCGGAGTGTATTTGGACGTGGAAGTGTGCGCCTTACCCCAAAAAGTTGATCATCCAAGAAAAGCTGATGATACAAAGGTGTTGAAGAGGGGATATTGGTGGTTGTTGACCGTTTCTCCAAAATGATTGTTCTTATACCTTGTCGAAAGACTATCACGGGAGAAGAAGCAGCTCGGGTATTCTTTCAACACGTTTGGACACACTTCAGACTGCCGACTTCTATTGTGTCTGATCACGATACCCGGTTCCTTAGTCACTTTTGGCGATCGCTCTAGACGATGATGGACACCAAGATGAAGAGGAGTACTGCTTTTCATCCACAAACTGATGGACAAACTGAGGTGGTCAATCACACAGTCGTTCATCTTTTGAGAGGATATAACTCGAAGCACCCGAAGACCGGGGATGAAAGCATACTGTACCTGTAGTTTGCTTTTAATCGAGCAGTGCATGGTTCGACTGGAAAGTCGCCGTTTGAAGTCTGTTTAGGATTTCTACCACAGAGTCCATTCCACATGGAGTTTGTGATCCCTACCTCAGCATAGAACAGCAAGGAAGCATCTGATCAGGATCGAGCACAAAAGTTCCTGGAAGGTATTCAACGACTCCATCGTGAGGTTGAACAGAACTTGCTGAAAGCTCAACTCAAGTACAAGACGCGACATGATCAGCACCGAGTTGATGCGCAATTTCAAGAAGGTGATATGGTATGGTTACATCTGAGTAAGGAGAGACTTAAAGGTGAAGGTAAGAAATTGAAACCCATTCGTTATGGTCCTTTCGGATTTTGCGGAAAGTGGGTAATAATGCTTGTCAGCTCGAGTTACCTCCATACATGGATATTTACTCAGTTGTCAATGTTGAGCATCTCAAACTCTTTGAGCCTTCAATGCTGGATGATGACGCAGATACTATAGTACCATCTGTTGAAGACTTGGTCTATCAACGAGACAAACCTCTACGTGAAGATGTGATTCTGGAGAAGAAGGTGACTACCACCCGCAGTGGCACAAAGGAGACTTTTCGAATCGGTCAGAATGGTCAACGAGTACGTGCGGCAAAGTGGTACACTAGAGAACATGGACAAGCCCAATTTCCACATCTCCAGTTTGATCGAGAGGTCACAACAGGGGTTGGCTCCTTCTCAACAAGGGAGTCATGATCCGGGATGATCTTCAAGTCCTGATCGGATACGAATTCGCGACCATGTCCTGATCGCATACGGCTTCGTGACCTTAACCGTGTTCGGATTGGTTCGTGACCATTAAAAGGAAATTGTTCCCTGTTCGGAATTGTAATCCGATCCGAATATATAACTAAGCTTATCTGTTTAGGATTAGTTAGCTAGTTAGTTATATGAGTCTAATACGTTTAGGTTATTGAGTCTGATACGTACTCATACGATTGGACTATAAATACCTTGTAATAGGTCTAGTTTAGATCATCGAAGAGTCATAGAACTTATTTGAGTTTTAGACACTTATAATTCCTTCGACGTAGGCAAGTGTGCCTAACGTTCGATGTGTAAAGCCCTCTTTGAAATAAAGAGTTGTGCAATTACTTTGAGTCGTGTTTTCAATCATCTTTTGGGTTTTGGTAATTCTGAGTAAGATCCCGTTATTCCGCATATTAGAATATGGGCGAGCCTAGTGCGAAAACCAAGACTAGATCTCAAACGGATCATTGACAGTTACGTTTCACTTATGTGGATCTCGATCAAGTTGCTTATAAAGATGAGCCACTCATACTTGCAAAGCAAGCCATTCAGGTCACTTATTTGAGTTTTAGACACTTATTTAAGAAGTGCCACATCGTCCTTCATGGCAAGAGAAGGATTGTTGGAGTTGAAAATGTCGTAGACGAGGAGGAATACAATCAATTTGATGAGGTGCCTCCATTTGGAGATGGCGTACAGGTCGATACTGAAGATACCGATGAAACCAGTTATGTGCGTCTGGATCACCAGGAAGGGTTATACTTTAAATGTAATCAACGTCCTTAGTACTACATCTGTTTCCATCGGTATAGCTTATATATCCTCTAATTATCGTCTTTGCAGGGCCGTGGCAAGTGGAAAGTTGAGGATAATATGGCTGTGTATGTGGAAATTGTCGGTCAAAGTCCCCATTTGTATGTAACATTTATTTGAGCATACTCCACATTGTATGTTAAATTTATTTGAGCATGCTCCACATTGTAGCCTATTTTTGGAGCATTTAGACTCTATTTGAAATATCTGAGTGTTCATTTAAAACAAATTTTTGAGCATTCAGAGTTACAGAGCTACAGAGTTTCTGATTGTAAAATTCTACATCATTGCGTAGAAGACATTCAGAGTTCAAGTTGGCAGACGGTTCAGAGTTCACAACCGACTGTGATATATTAAAAACACAGACGGCTTTGAGTTAAAAATCGTCTGTAAAACCCGTCTAACGTTCTATCACAGACAGTTATGAAATCAGAACCATCTGTGATAATTTCACAGCTGATTCTAATGTAAAAACCGTCTGTGACAATCTCTAGAGATTATCACTAGAGAGATTCTTATAGACGGTTATGAAGTCAAAACTATCTGTGATAAGATTATCACTAGAGAGACTATCACAGACGGTTTTTATGTGAAAACCGTCTGTGATGTTAAAATATCACAGACGGTGGTGAAGTCTAAACCGTCTGTGATAATCTCTCTACATGGTACATAGTTCAAGGCGGGCTTTGTCCCGCTCATTTCCACACTTCCCGACTGTTCACTTGCCCAATCTCTCTCCGCCCTCGCACCATTCGGCGCGATCACCTCTATCGCCTCCCCACTGTCCAGCGTGATCACCTCCATCACCTCCCCACCGTCCCTCGCGATCACCTCCATCGCCTTTCCATCGTCAGGCCCGATCACCTCCATCGCCCTCCCACCTTCCAGCGCGATCACCTTCGTCGCCTCTCAGCCGTTTCTGCCATTCTTGGTCAATTATAAGTATATGGGTTTGGAATTATTTGTTTCAGATTTACTTAAACTGTTCTCTCTTTCACTTATGTTAGGAACTGATATGTCTGGTGACTTAATGAACCAGTCGGGGAGTCAGAGTGACATCGTTGGCGATGAGACGCCTAGGACGGAGGTCGCCGCATCCACCGTGTCCCAGTTGCAAAAGAGAAAGGGGCAAGGCTGGACGACATGTGCGCGTCTCAACAAGCGAGAAAAGTAGCACGTACAGTTCAACAACAACGGTGTGCCGGAAGCTCCGGACAAATTTGTCGATAGTATCGCTCACTATGCGGCAAAGTGGCAAAAGAGCGGGTGCCCATCACCACCTCCAACTGGGGTGAAGTGCCCCAAGAGTGCAAGGATGCGCTGTGGGAAGAAGTGCAGGCAGCGTTTCACATTATCGAGAATCGCCAGTTCACCATCCGCCAGACGACACTGATGTCAATAAACAAGGCGTGGAGGAACTTCAAGAGCCATCTTGTCAGGCACTATGTGAAGGAGTCAAAGTCCCCCTTCAATGACTATCCTTTTGTGACTCCCGAGGCATGGCAGCAGTTCATGGAGATGAAGGGTACGCCTGAGTTCCAGGAGCTTAGTGCGAAGGGCAAGGCTAACCAGGCCAAAAATACCCACCCACACAGACTAGGCACCGGTGGGTATGTGGGCAAGAAGGGGTTGTGGAGGAAGTAGGACGAGGAGGCTTCCCAGTCTTCGGCCGTCGGTCCTTATGCGGGCATAACGGACGTGCGCACCCGCAATTGGTGCTGAGCAAGATCGACGATGACCTCCTCCGGAAGCGTCTCTATAAATAACCCTGCGGACAGGGAAGTGGTCGACCGGCTGGTAAGATCTCTAACTTTGTAGGATCACTTACTATCCTCGTAACACACATGCAATGGGTTGTATTGCTAAGTTCTCCTGTTGCAGGCGATGCTGAGTGCACAGGCGGCATCCAGAGAGTTCAACCCTAGGAGGGACAGTGATATCCTCACGACGGCGCTAGGAAACAAGGAGCATCCGGGCCGCGTGCGTGGCCTCGGTGCCACTGTGCCTTGGAGGGATGGTTTCCCTGATGATGAGGAGGCAGCTAAGAGGAGAAAGAGATCCCAAAAAGCCTGTGACGAACGGCTCAAGGAGGAGATGCGATCGGAGTTCGCTGCTCGGGACAAAGCACTCCTGCAGCAGTTGTCGAAGATGCGGGCCATGTATGAAGAGCTAAAACAGGTGACCCAGGGCACCCCCCTTGCAACAGCGGAATTACCGAGCCCCAATCTTCTTGGCCACTGTAGTAGCTGCGCGTCCACGCCGGGGTCTTCACAGCCGGAGTCCTGTCGACCGGAGCCCTCTCGACAGTATCCGGTGGACTTTCTGCAGGTAATGACCGCTTTTCTATGTTAATTCATTTGAAAGTGAAAAGCGGTGAAATTCAATATGTTAATGCACACTGTCTGTAGGAACCCGCCTCATGCGAGCTTATGGTGCTGGCCGGTCTCTTCTCGATTGAGGTTGGCCGTGGGATGGCGCAACCATGCACGGCGAGGGCCACAATCCACAGTGTCCCTCTATTTGAGGGTTTTGCACGGGTCCAGGTGGACAGTGTCTCCGACCATTGTAAGGGATTTTCATTGGACAAACCGCCGAACAACGAGATCACCACTCTCGGGAATGCGGTGCACACGTTCGTGCAATGGCCCAAGAAGGACATCATCCTAGATGAGGTAATTCCCCTACCAGTTTCATAATTCGTACTGTAATAATAGCCCTCGGAGTTAGTGACCATTACTATACGTAGGTTCTTACATCACAGACGGACACCGACACTTGGCCTACTAGCCAGCCGACCCCTCCGAGAAGCCAACCAACGGGTCCGATGACGAAGCTGACTACGACTAGGAGGCAACCGATCAAGAAGCTGGCTAGTAGGGGAAAAGCAAAGAAGAGCACGACGAAGGAGAGTGAGAAGATTGCTCCACCAACTCTCATGCCGTTCGCTCTGGGGATGCCCATGGCCTCTGATGCCGCAATTTCTAGCATGGGGTTAGTATGCCAAAGCCTGCATGGATGGTACATGCAGAGGACAAACAAGCCCAGGACTTAGCGTCCCACGCACATCATGGTCAAGTACACCGTGGCAGAGTTCTATAACGATGTCGGGCCCTACCCAGTGACCTTCGAAGACCTGCACAATTTACTCAACAAAGACGCACTCGACGTGTCAATCCTACGGTCTTGGGTGCTGTAAGTATCCTACTATCCTACACCTGTTCGTGCATATATGGATATATGTCATTTATTAATTGTTAGTTCCGTGCAGCTGCATGATCGGATATGCCAAAGGTAAGCACGAACCTGTCGGTTTCTTGGATCCCCAGATGGTCGCCGAGGTGATGTTTAGGACCAACGCGGACTTCGTTGTCGACTACATCAAAACAGGGTTGCTTGCTCAGGTCGACAAGGAGTACATACTTGTACCCTACAACCAGAGGTGAGTGCTTTCATCAGTACTTCACCCGTAGATTAGTGGCTCAATATGTACACCCCAGACTTAGATTAAATTATTAAATCTTTAAGCGTAACATGTAGCTACCACTGGATCCTGCTAGTGCTCATTCCGAAAAGGAACAAGGTGTTCTACCTTGATTCATTGCAGAGGAAAAGGTATGAGTATTGCGGTGCACGAGATGTATTCGAAAGGTTAACATGCTTTATGATATTCATGTGGACCTGTCTTGCATCTAGATTTACTATCCTCAAATTGTCAATTTCAACTATCCTCAAACTGTCAATTTCGACTATCTATAGGGCTTTCACGAACTACTTTGCCGAGGGAGGGCGACAGCACGAGCTACGAGCCGATAAGTTTTAGTGGTTACAATTTTCGGTACAAATTTCAACGGGCATCTATTTTACTTTATAACATGTTCCCAGCTAACTCTCGATCTGTACATTGGCAGTGCCATTAGTAGCCAAACGACAATACATGTGGGTTCTATGTGATGCGCCACATGTATGACCTCATCACCCTCACCTGCCAGATTTCCCCGAGGTATACAACTGTTGCCCTTTGTATCGATTTGGCAGAATTTACAACTGAATTGAGCTAATTTTTTCTATACCAACTCTTGCTGTAGGGGATGGACTTCCCTTCAGAAAGCTTTGACCCTCGGCAGATTGGTATAGTCCGAGGGATGCTCGCTAAGTTTTTCCTTTCAGAGGTCATATCAACCAAGGGGAAGTTTAGGGACCCACAAGGTTCGTATTAGTGTGGCCTTACTAACTGAGACTATCTGCAGGGCATCTAACTGAGATATAGGTACAGATAATATAGTACATCTAATATACTGACTTTAATTGTCGATTACATTTATTTGTTCAATCTCAATTGTACATATTTCTCAGTTTTGTGCTGTATATATGAACTGCATGCTATTGTACATGTTTCTAAGTTCTGTGCAAGTATGAGATGAACTGTATATATTTTTGAGTACTGTGCATGTATGAAACTGTATATATGAAATGCTATTGTACATGCTATTGTACAGAGGACATGGCTAGCATGATTCCTGAGGCTAGCCACAAAAAAAAAATTTATTTAAAAAAATATTAATATGCACAGACGGTTTTGATATAAAAATCGTCTGTGATAAATTGATCTATGTATGTATCACAGAATATTACAGACGGTTATAAGCTCAATACCCTCTGTGATACTCATACTACCATGAACGGTTATAATCACAGAACCGTCTGTGATATATATACAATCACTGACGGTTCGGAGATTACAACCTCTCCGATAATGAAACTATGCCAGATGGTTTTGACCTCAAAACCGTCTGTGATACTCATACTATCACTGAGGGTTATAAGCTCAACACCCTCTGTGATACTCACACTAACACTGACGGTTATGAGATGACAACCGTCTCCGATAATGACACTATTGCAAATGGTTTTGACCTCAAAACCGTCTGTGATAAGGACACTATCACAGATGGTTATGAGATGACAACCGTCTCCCATAACGACACTATCCCAGATGGATTTGACCTCAAAACTCACTATAAGATAGTACTTCAATGCTAGCAGTTGAGCAGCTGGCAAAAGCCAGTATTCCCAGCACTTTAGCTGCTGGGAATAAGGTTTGCTACAGCTAGGTGAAAAGGTGCTGCGAAAAGTTTTTCCCAGCTGTAATTTTTTTCCCAGCTGTAGGTCAAATGGCAAAGAGTATTCCCAGCTGTAGACCGCTTGGAAAGTTTGAACTTTCCCACCTGTATGTCCACTTGTAATATATTATTCCAAGTTGTATAACTATTTGGAATATGTTTTCCCTCCTGTAGGTCTGGTGGTAAAGAGTATTCTCAGCGGTAGGTTGTCCACTTGTAATATATTATTCCAAGCTGTATAACTATTTGGAATATTTTTCCCAGCTGTAGGTCCGGTGGCAGAGAGTATTCCCAGCTGTAGGTCACTTGGAAAGTTTGAACTTTTCCCACCTGTATGTCCACTTGTAATATATTATTCCAAGCTGTATAACTATTTGGAATATTTTTCCCAGCTGTAGGTTCGGTGGCAGAGAGTATTCCCAGCTGTAGGTCACTTGGAAAGTTTGAACTTTTCCCACCTGTATGTCCACTTGTAATATATTATTCCAAACTGTATAACTATTTGGAATATTTTTCCCAGCTGTAGATCCGATGGCAGAGAGTATTCCCAGCTGTAGGTCACTTGGAAAGTTTGAACTTTTCCCACCTGTATATCCACTTGTAATATATTATTCCAAGCTGTATAACTATTTGGAATATTTTTCGGTGGCAGAGAGTATTCCCAGCTGTAGGTCTCTTGGAAAGTTTGAACTTTTCCCACCTATATGTCCACTTGTAATACATTATTCCAAGCTGTATAACTATTTGAAATATTTTTTCTAGCTGTAGATCTGGTGGCAAAGAGTATTCCCAACTGTAGGTCGCTTGGAAAGTTTGAACTTTTCCCACCTGTATATCCACTTGTAATACATTATTCCAAGCTGTACAACTATTTGAAATAAATTATTACCAGCTGATCTGTTATTGAGAATTTGGACTATGAAATTTAAATATGTGAATTATTTGTAGTAAATTTACCGCTAGGAATTGTGTCAATAATTAATTTTATATATATATTTTTTTAGTAATTAAGTAACAATATTACAACTAAAATTATAATATGCACTATCCTAACAGAAATCACACCATATTTTATTGAATTCTTTGCTTTATATAGCCATTGACAAGATTCGTAATGATAACAAATTATTCAATTGACAAAACCAAACAAAATAGATATAGAATCTCTGAAATAATTGCGATAAAAATATCACTTAAGAATTCTTTACACCAAATGTATGCCCATATATAATATTCCTAACTTTATATATTTTGTTCCAACTATAACTATCAAAAGTAAAATATTCCACTTTCAAACTCCTCTTATGACGTAAAATATCTTCATCACTTCATATGACTCTAACACCTTACTGTTAACCACCTGCATAAGAAAAGATATTGATTACAATAGCCTTGAGATAAATATATACAAATCAATAACTTTTGCTTTAAGTAACATATAAAACATATGACAATTATAATAAAAGATGGTTGGTCGATTGTTGTAGAACAAGTACAAGCTGTTGCTTATGCGAATGAGAAAATTGTGTTGATTGACATGACTTGCATACACTTGATAAAATAAATTAATCATATGAAAGTGAGCTACTAGTTCAAAGCACAATTAATATACACTTAAAATTTAAAAAATGAATAACATGTGGATTGTGTTGATAACACCTCACCTTTATTAAATTATTAAGTATTTCCACTTAGTTTCAACTAATTCTCTTGTCCCTTTCACCTGTAAGCATTGTTTTATTAATAACAAAAGAAGACAAATGGAAAAATAATAACTAACCAGGTAAATAACAGGTTAAAATTATATATACCTAGAACATGAGATGGACCACCACCTATTGTAGTATCATCTTGGATCTACAAGTAAAAGTTCATAGTTTGTTTACTTAGATGGTATTAGTAAGTAAATAAGAGTGATTATACTAGATAGAATAGATTACTTTTTCACATGGCCATGCAATTGATCGTCCAAGCGCATCAGACATTTTTCTAACATTCCCATATGGACGTAACAATGGAGCATCTCTTTTCAACATATAGTTCACAACCACCTTACAACACTCGGGCCCAAGAGGTGTGTCACCAACTATTACACTTCGAGATGCCCTTTGAAGCGTACCCTTAGCAACAGGAATATATGGCCTCATAAAACAAATCAAAATAACTTCCTTTCCTCCCTAAAGATCAAATAGAATTGCATATAAGTTCAATGGTTACCTCAATAATGAGCATCCAAATTCAATAGAGTATAATTAACTGGCAACTATTACCTCCTCATGCCTATAGCGTGGTACATCATGTGTCTTACCAACTCTCCTTTGCATTATCTATACAAAAATTAAGGATAAGTTGATAGTCTAAATATTGTTAGGTTAGGTACAACTTTGAGGTAAAATAATAAAATGTAAACTTATGTTTCGTGGAACCCTATTTTCACCTGCAGATGACTCTAGAGAACAACCATCACTTTCGTCTCCCGTGTCCTACAGTAATTAGTACATAACATTTGAGCAATTTAGTAAATAACCATATGTATATTATTGCTTAAATATTATAAAGAACACATATAAAAAAATCACCTGCACATGACCCTTAAATCTCTGATTGTAATCATTATCTATATTTTGCCTAGCCTGTGAAGCAAGCATTTGCTTCAATTCTTCAATTTCTTTTTCCATCCGTGTCAATTGCTCTTTGTTTCCCACACTCTCACTCTCCATTTTATCTAGCCTCTCTATCAAAAGATTATTCTGATTTTGAAGTCTTATCCTTGCTGCATTAGCTATTTGAAGCTTAGTGGAGGAATACTTTTGTACCCCCGGCATCTTTAAGTCTTGAGGAGTAGGGCCCAAACCAATAGCACGTACACGTGAGCATTTTTCTTTTCCAAAGACATGGTAAAATAGATCTCCTTCTGTTATGGTTTTTTTAGCGAGTTATGGCTTGTTGGCACATGTCTCCGCAATTGTTTTCTGAAAATTAGATAAAGCTCATATTTATATATATACATATATACATATATATATATGTCGCGCCCCGAAACTGGGACTACGACTACTCCTGTAGAGACCCAGCTCGCTGCAGCTGGTCCCATGTATGCATAGCATACACATACCCTTGACTTCCCAGGATAAGTCAAGCACAGGAGTATATCACATTGCAACAGAGTCACTTTCAAAATATTTAAGCAGTGTGGCCTGCTGGCCTTAATATTACATAAGGAGGTTACAATGCCTTCGCGGCATACATGGTTTAGCAAAATAACATCTACACAGCAGAAGGTAGGTGATCCACCCACAAAGAGAAGTGGACAGCAGAACAACACACACATCAGGGCTCTGGCGGAACTGACGCTCCTCCTTCTGGATCCAAGAAGTCCTCCATGCCTTCGTCTTGGTTGTAGAATGCTCCATCTACTGAATTGTGGGTTGCAAGAGTGAGCACTTACGTACTCAGCAAGTCATAAGTAAGAGTAGATACATATAGTAGAGATGATATGAACCTAGACTAGTCAAGAATTATGGATATTTGTAAAATAATCTTTTCCTTTCCTGGCTCAACTCATGGCAGCACCTTTCTATAATATAACATCATTCATGTTCACTAAATTATAGCACTACTGCGACACGTCGACACACGACAGCCCACGGTAGCACTCCTTATCATGACAACACATGTCATTTGGGTAATCTTGATTTAATATATTTTATTTAGAAAATAATACTTGTGTCACACCCCGTGGATTTAATCCACCGCAGCAGACTCCTAAAACTTGGGAGCACGAAGTATTCGAATACATTTTTAACTCTGCAGAGGGGTACCAATTTACCCGCAAGATATTCCACTTTCAAACCTTTCCTATCATAACAAAATGATTGGACCCCTGACTCACTTCATATTGTGAGCGGCAAGGTGGAAATAACAAGAACTTTTGTTATGTATCACTTACAATTCACCCCCGACCCTGTGGATCTCTCGCGAAACACAGTTGTGGCGGGCTATACCCCCACCCTTACTCATTTCCCCATTGCTGGGTCTAATGTCAGATCACCTTCAGTGATAGTGGGAGTCAGCCTCCATATCAATCATCACAACACATCTCATGCAGGGGTTTCATGTGCGATCCACATAAGTACTTGTTCAGGCCTGTCCCATACCAGGCTTGCGGTTAGCACGTTGTTCATGCCACTAGACGCACAACACAAGGTTCTAGTCCTTATATGCCAGTGACCAGACCATCCACAACCCTGCACCTTCTGTGCCTGCATATCCTTTGCAGTCTAGCACCTCCAGTGCTACCACCATTCCATACCATTTCCTGGTCACGGCTAGGGGTTTTATTTCATGAATATAAGTATATAAATACATATAATAGTTCATGGCACAAAACTTGTTTATTTCACATTTCACAGATAACCAGTCTAGTACTGCCAATTCATAAATCAACCATTTCTCAATCTTTCCCATGCAATATTGCCTATATTCAAGGTTATGTTTTAGCAACATTTAAAATATAGGTTCAAGATGACCAAGGATATGACTTGCCTTCCGCGTCGTAAAATACAGCAGTTGACGTCGGATCTGCAGTGAAGTCCTCGAACTCGGGCTCTTGATCTGCTCTCCAAACCAACAAATAACCAATAATCACAATCTTTTCAATACATTATTATACTATATGCATTGATGCAAAGATGAAGTCTTGATGATTCTGAAATGATTGGGTTTAGAGGCTGATTAGGGTTAAGTTAAGGAAACCAATGTTAAGATTAGCTGTCAAAGGTTTACAAGGTTCCAAATGTCTCAAAGTATCAGAATGGTATCAAGGTTGCGACTGGTTCGCTCAAAAACAGCGAACGTCTTTAGGTCGACATTCGGTTCAAGGCATCGACATAGGGTCGATGGATGATAGAGGGGTTATCTCAACTTGTGGCAGTAGAATAAAATGTAGAGCACAACTCACAAGTCTAAGGGACAAGGTTATTTCCAGTTTGCGCAACTGAAAAGAGGTGAAAAGAGCTAATGCCACTGGCTGACATGCTCTGGCATAGGGCTGACAATGCCAAAATCTAGGGTTTTAGCATAAACTGTAGTTCAAGGGCTCAAATCCAGTTGTGATAGAAGAAGAAATTGCTGATCACAACCTCAGGAATCTAAGGGACAAAGTTATGCTCAAAATGCACATCTAGAAGGAAGTGAAAAGGGCTAATGCCACTGACTGACATAGCCTGGCATTGATCTTGACATGGCCAGAAACTAGGGCTTGCCATATCTTTTGATCTAGAGCTCCAAATGATGCACCACTTTGTCTGGGAGGTAGGCATTGATAACAGGAACAAATCATTCAACAGGATCCAAGGCTGAAAATGGCTGGAAACTGATGAAAACCAGCGAAGAAGTTGACTGGCCTGGAGTACCTGCAGCACAAACAGTGCAGCAACTAGGGCATAGCCATAACTCCTGTTCTAGGCCGAATTAGGGGTCGTGGTAGAAGACAAAGTTGCTCAAAATGGTCCAAAACATCTAGATGGCAAGGTGGTTTGAGCTGGAGTGGCTGAATTTAGAAGATATTGGCTGGAGGAAGGATGAACTCAATCCTGATTTGGGTATTTCTGTTCTAGGGCAATTGAACTCGAGTCCTTGCTTGAGGAGGGTCTCTGGGGTATAACAAAGCTAGGTGTGAAGTCAATTTAACTGGAAAATCACCACAGAAGCTTAACGGCGAGTCCCAGTTTGCATGCAAGGTGTAAAGTTGGGGTTTTTCATATTTTAGCAAATTCTTCGATTCTGGTTGCTTAGAGATGCTTAGATAAGTTCACTAATCAAGATTGATCACAGGCTCGAGAGCTAATTCACTCTGGTTAGAGTTTAATTGCTCACCGGAGTTGTCGGGGAAAATAAGCAATTCCCGGCGAGGTGGTGCGATAGAGTTCAGTTGGCTGCTACTACACAGGTAAGTGGATGAGGGTTACTTACTGGTAGCTTCAATTTGAAGTTCGGTGCAGTGGATTGGCCTGGCACCGTGAGCCTCTCTTCGAGCTCGCCGGAGAAGACGAAGAAGAGAGCGGGGTTAGGAACTTGAGTGGTTCTGGTGTGAGTGTCTTTGAGCTGAGCTGGGGTGGCTTTTATAGGCACAGCAAGGAGCTTGCAACGGTTGGAAAATGCACGGGGAAGTGAAGCGGGCTGGAGGTGACAACACGACTGAATCCCGGCGAAGTGACGCGCTCCAGCGGCCGTGCCGGCTTTAACCTGCTGCTCTGGTGGAGGTGAAGGCGAAGTGATGCTTCCCCAAGGCATGCTTGCGACGTGGCGCAACTGGGCTGCCGTTGTCGGGTGCGCGCGCGGGAGAGCGAAGGCGCTGCTGGCGGGATGAAGCTGTTCCACGGTGGCGAACACGATGCACACACGTGGCAAGGAAACAGTGGCGGAGGTGGCAACGTTGGAGGTCGCCGGCGACGAAACTGCGGCAGCGGCAACGGCGACAACCAAACTCCGGCGCTCGTGGTCGATTGTAACAGCCTGGTCGTGCACAGTAGCCCGTGGTCGAACCAGGGACTGATTTGCGATGATTGTTGGTTTGGCTTTGGACTAAACTGCAAATCTGGTCTTTGAGAGGTTCAATTTGGAATTTGATTCCATGGCTGAGTATAATATTTCTATTAATACTCATTTAGCTCAAATTTGGAGAAAGTTTGATTAGATTTGAGGGATTTCACCTATTTTCGAAAATAGGGTAAAATTAGGGTAAAACAGATCTGGATTTTGTCGATCTCGAGTTCTGGTGATTGGAGAGAGATTTTGAAGTCTAATCAAAAGAGAGATCTGTATAAAATAGCATCTGGCAGGTGTTCCCTGAAGAAATTCTGGAGTTGGAGTTGATTTGTAGATTTTAGCCTTTTCAGGCTTCCAGGTAAACAGAAAAGGACCTATTCGCAATAAAATTTGGACCTTCCCGCGAAAAGTGTTCAGATGAATTAATCTGGTTCCCAACTTTTTGGAGTTAGTTGAGGATATACCTAGGAACATATTCCAGTGGATACTTGAGTCTGGATAGGGTTAAATCAAAATAACTCAATTATCTGGAAACTGGGGTACTTAGGGTAAATCTGGATTTCCTGTTTTCGAAAACAGAAAGAGACTTAGATACTGGGAGTTAGGGTTAGAATTCAATCTGGCTCCTGAAGACTTTTAGGTTTAGGATAACTGATAGATCAAATCTGGCAAGTCAGATCTTGACTTGGGGTCACAGGATAGATTTTGGAGATTTAGGGCTAGAACAGAATAAAGCTGAGGCTGATTTGGTTGATCTAGAAGAGACATATGCATGCATGACTTTTAAGAAAGAAACTTTTCACCCCAAAACTCAGGATGTTACAATATATATATATATATATATATATATGTTTACATTTGATCGTTGATTATAAATACATGTAACCCTTCAATGACACTTACAATTATGTCTTCAGCTCCTTTTTCTGGAACTCCATTTTTATGGGTATGTGCTTTGATAAATACTTCATGTCTAGCGGGCATATAACCCAGCTCTTTGGACTGCACTTCCATTAATATTGACAATTAGTTATCTAAATAAAGTAGAAATAAATATTAAGACATTTAATACCATATCATGTGCAATCCGAGCAAGACTCTTGCTTCCAGCAGTATGTGTCATTGTCATTTTTGCACTATTTGCTTTTCCAATTTCACTTAGAGCCTATAAGATGAGAATATAATTAATTGCATAAAATATATTTAATTTGTAATTAAGAATCATTTATAAAGAAGTTTTACCTGACTTTTCGGAGCTCTCCAATGCTCTATAAGCCACATCCAATCTGTTTTAGGTACTCTAGAATCAATCTTCATAGAAAAAAGTTCCTCGTCAGTTTTTGTTTCATCAAAATAATTCCTCTTTATTTCACATTTGAAATCTTTCCATTTCACTGCCGCTTTTTGTAAAACCCAATCCTCAAGGTCATCATGAACATCAAAAAATTCCTACAAAATTATCAAGTTGTCAATGATTATATACTATTATACTATACATGTCTATGGAATACATAGATCATGAGCCTACAAAACTTGTCACTAGTTACTATTTTTGATGATTTTAAATAACTATAAAGGAATGCTATCCAATTTATGAAGTAAAATTCAAAATGCAAGTAAAAAATAAAATATAGAATCAAACTCTCTCTTCATATTAGAAAGACAGATCTAATAATAAATTGTAAAACTCCACATATATATTTTCACCCTTAATTAGAAGGAAAATTAGTCAGTGCTATGTATAGTAAGAGGAGCTATTGAAGCATATCTCAGTTCTATTAAAATATACATGTAAGACTGAAATGAGAGTAAATTAATTTAGACTTTTTATTCTTAGTAGTATACAAATGTACCTTTACAGTAGCCCAAACAGATTCATTTTTATCTGCATCAATTTCATTCCAGTCTTTATAGGAAAGTGATATTCCTGATCTCACTATTGTAGAAATAAAGTTGGTTAATGGTGAAGCTTGATCACCAACTGGTTGATTATTCATATTATGGTCAACATGAATTTCTGGTTCATTCCTTTGCTTCCATATGTCATGCTTGGTAGTGGGTCCTCGTCCCTTCCTTTTATTTTTTTGACCTGCATGAGTTTGCTCTACACAAATATGCAATTGAAAATAATAACCAATGATATAAAAAAGAGAGCAAAATAATGCAAAACTATACTTAAATATACCTATATTCAATGTTTCATCTTCATTATCACCAAGTTGTTGTTCTTCCATAGAAATGTCGTCAGGATCTTCATTTTCAATACATTCATTGCTAGTGATATGCCTTTGACGTTGTGATGGCTCTTGATGGGGAACTACAAGCTGATCATTGGTGTGCTATGACATAATCAACATGCATCATATTGGGAGATAATTACAAAATAGTTCTTAGAAACAGAAATTAGCAACACATCAAGTAAAACAAATAACCTTTTTAGTTCTTATAGATGGTCTCAAGATATTTTCCCTCATTTCATTTCCAGGAAGTCGTATAGGCAAGCGCAATGCGCTCAATACCTCATTGTTTCTTTCAATGTTTGCTTGCCGTAACTCTTCATACTCATTCCGCATAACTCCATTATTTATTCCTCTTGCGTTTTGCATCTTTACGGCTACAATAAAATTTTACAATATTAGACGAAAAAATAAAAGAACATAGACATAAACAACACATTCAATGAATAGCATCTTACTTCCCCATTTGAGGTGGAGATTTCTCAACAAGTATACCATCAATGTTTGTTCTAACACAATTATTGTTGCCATCTGGAAGATTTATTTCAGCACCAACATTCAATTTAGAGATTTCACTAACTTTGTCAGTTACCACTGTATTTTCAATTTCTTCCTCTGCAGACATGTCATAGAGGTCTCTTGGCCTTGACTCAATGACAGCTTTGCAGTCTTTATCGATAGGATCCTCAACATAATAGACTTGAGTAGCTTGTGATGCTAAAATATATGGCTCATCTGATAATTTTCCCCCGTATTAATTAAATGCTTGAAGTTCACTGTCGTAATCCCAAATTTATCTTTCTTAACCCATTTGTCCTTTCTGAGAACATCAACCCAATCATATTTGAAGAGAACAACATTACCCTTTCAACGATAATCTAACTCAAGTATCTCAGTTATGACACCATAGTATGTTATATCTCCTATTTGTGGATTTTGATCCTTTGAACTAGAAAAACTACAAGTTTTTGCAACAATAGCTACCCCACTACTCTGAACTGATCTGCCCTCATCATAAGATATTGTATGAAAATTGTATCAATTTATTGAATAACTGTTATATTTTGTTGCGACCATAAAAGGCTCACTTGCTAGTATCTGAATCTCTTCTCCTACATCTTCCCCAGTTGATAGTAACTCATTCACCCAGAAAAAATTATTTATATGATTAATACAAAAACATTGAAATATGTATTTAACTAAAATTGTTGTTTATGAACTTACATGCAATCTAAACCACTCATGAAATGTTGCATGATGTATACGCTCTCTCTCATGAATCCTTTGATGACCAATAGATGAAAGATACCCCAAATGTTTTCTGCAAATATTTTTTGAATGTAAGATATTATAAAATATATATTTGAACTAATTTAATAACATTTAATAAAAAATTAGCTAGAGAACATACATCAAATATGGCTCAATATGTTCATAATTAAATAAGACATATCTGTGAGCTTGAATCCATGTTTTATGGTCCAACGTAATAGTGCACTTGCCAGTCAAACCGCGACCTATGTTGTTCAAGTATGTGGTACCGGTTGACAAGGTATTGAATTGTGCATCATCATTTCGACTTGGCCGATTAAATCTATTCTCACAACCATGCAAATAACGAGAGCAAAATGTCATACTCTCATCAAATATATAACCTTCCGCAATTGATCCTTCTTGGTGACTTCTAATTCGAACATAGCTCTTCAACCTCATCAAAAATCTATAAAAGTTTTGAAATAATTAATTAATGAAAATATTAATAACAGTCTAATGAAATTGAGCCTTCTACTATGGAATTAATATATCTTTCTATGGGATACATATTGCGGTACTGGACAGTGCCAGCAATCCTTGCCTTAGTAGGAAGATGGACCATTAAATGCACCATAACATCAAAAAATGATGGCGGAAATATTTTTTCAAGAAGGCACAAGGTTTCAGAAATTTCAGACTCTAATCTCTCCATATCAGTTACATTGATTACAGGATAAAATATTTTCTTGAAGAAGTTGCTTACACGAATCAATGCAATACTAACATTTTCTGGTAGTATCCTTCTAACAGCCAATGGAAGCAAGTGTTCTAAAAGAATATGACTGTCATGGCTTTTTAACCCAATTACCTTCTTATCATGAACATTTACATGACTTCGTATATCAGCTGCATATCCATCTGGAAATTTAAGTCCTTTTAATACTTCACAAAACATTCTTTTCTCTGCAGAACTCAATGAGTAAGATGCAGGAGGTAAATAGAACTTGTCCCCTACTGAGATAGGATGCAGATCCTTCTTGATACCTAACAGTTGGAGGTCCAAGCGAGTGTTCAAATTGTCTTTTGATTTGCCATCAATATCCAAAAGTGTGTTAATTATATTGTCACAAACATTTTTCTCGATATGCATCACATCAAGATTATGCCGCAACAAAATATCCTTCCAATAGGGCAATTGCACCCATATTGGTTGTTTTTTCCAAATAGTTTTTGGTTCACCATCCTTACCCTTACACTTTTGGGATGGTCTTTTCCCTGTTGGGTCCTTCCCAAAATCATTTTTTACATCTTTTGTTTGTTCTATAACATCATATCCAGAAAGAGAAACTGGAGCTTCCCTATACTCTTTGGTACCATCAAATGACTCACTATCATTTCTAAATTCATGACAAGAATGCAAGAATCGACGATGTCCCATGAAGCAATGTTTTTTACCATTTTTAAGACGAAGTGAGCAAGTATTTGCATGGCAAACAACACATCCAACCTCACCAGAAGTAACTTGTCCAGATACATATCCATATCCTGGATAATCAGTAATAGTCCAGAACAAGGCGGTACGCAATTGAAACCATTGACCAGATGATGCATCACGAGTTTTGACACCATGCCACATCTCTAACAAATCATCGATCAAAGGTTGAAGGTAGACGTCAATATCATTTCCAGGAGCTTTAGGACCAGGAATAAGCAGAGAGAGGATAAAATTTGGTTGCTTCATACACATCCATGGTGGAAGGTTGTAGGGAATCAAGACAACAGGCCATATGCTATGTAATGAACTTAGGCTTCGGAAAGGATTAAAACCATCTGTTGCCAAACACAGCCTAATATTACGACAGTCAGAACTGAAGTCTGGGTACCTTGGGTCGAAATCCTTCCAAGCGGGAGAATCAGCTGGATGGCGTATCAACCCATCTCTAGTGCGCCCTTCACTATGCCATCTCATATCAGCTGCTATCTTGGATGACATATACAGTCTCTGGAGCCTCTTTTTAAGTGGAAAATATCGAAGAACCTTTCTAGGAATTTTGTGTATTCGCTTCCCATCAGGGCTCTTCTTTTCTATCCTCCATCTGGAAGTTCCACATTTTGGGCATGAGTCTATATTTGCATGCTCTTTCCAAAATAGTATACAGTCATGTTCACATGCATCAATATTCTCATAACCCAACCCGAGACTTCTCACCATCTTCTTTGCATCATGGAAGTTTTTTGGCATTGTGGCATTATTTGGAAATGCTTCCTTCAGTAAGTCTAATAACAAATCAAAGCTACTGTTACTCCATCCACCTAGGAATTTTATGTGAAGGAGCCTCACAATAAATTGTAGCTTTGTGAGTTTGCACCTAGGGTAGAGCTCTTGACTAGCATCCCTTGCTAACCTATAGAATGTCTCAACATCTACATCCTGATCCTCCGAATCGGAACCATCACCAACTTCTTGGTATCCACATCCTATATCATGGATCATTTCAGTGATCCCATCTAGCTGCGGCTCACTATCCATATTAGGAACATTTTCTATATTAGATTTCTTGTTTGTCCTGTGCAATGATGTTTGTTCACCATGAAATATCCACTTGGTGTATCCTTCTAAAAACCCATCACAAATCAAGTGTTCATAAACAACTTCAGCTTCTCTCCAAACACAGTTCACACATTTTCTACAAGAGCAGAAAATTTCATTTGCTTTTGCAGAATTTGCAAAAGCAAACTCTATGAAGTCCTTTATGCCTTGGTTATATTCAGTTGAGTACCTACATTTAATTATCATTAGTTTCAATCAAAAGAATCACATAAAGTAGCATTGTATTTGATTTAGTGACTGAGTGTTTGATTTCTACCTAGCCACACTCATCCAACGCTTGTCCATAATAAATGCCAAAGACCTTAAAATCCTCGTAGTCTTTCCTTATTATATGGCTTACTGTAAGAATCAGCTAGTATATCTAAAATAAAATCAGCTAGTATCATTACTAGTTTAATACGGATTTTAGTCTGAAATGAGTTTATAAACAAGAACACAAATAGACGGGGGAGGGAGGGTTAACAAATACTTCCTATTTAGAAAGAAGTAATAGCTTACTGCAAAAATTCTCTCCAAAGTGATTTGAAATTCTAGGTTAATTTTAATAATAATCTCAGCTAACTACAAAAATTGGATAGCAAAATACAATTTGATAAGGTAAGTATTGGCCCATCACACCATGTTATTGTTCATGTAAGCAAGCAATAACATCATTCTATATAGTCATTCATTCATTGTTGAAATACTTCTTTTGATTCATAATATAAGTTTACTTCTTATTCACTTGCGAATTAAGAGTATTGAATGAGAGAAAATAATCATAATAAATTAATGATGCCTCTATTATATAAAGTTTGGATGTGTGAGGAAAAATGTAAATGGAGGCGTGAGAGGATACCATAGAGGATAAAGAAGTCAAACATATACTAAATAATATATTGGAATTATAGTAAGGTTTATATTGTGAAATATAGAAAAATAAAAATATTCTTAAATTGTGAAAAGGAAAGTGTATGACACAAAGGCATAATTACAACCTGCAAACAAATATAAGTACTTAAATGAAAAAAATATAGATCTACCAGGAAAATTGAAAAATATGGGATTAGGGGTAAAAATTACTTTTCCAAAAACCATAAAAAATTCAAATTAAGGCACACAATTGGTGAGACTTTCTTCCTACTTGTCCAATTTTTCTGACCAAAGTGAAAATAGAAACCCATTTGATATTTAACTTCTCCAATTAAGAGTCTAAAGACTTATATGATTAACATTGTATGCCAAAAAAAATATACTACTGGTCCCTCTAAATCATTGATTTCCAAGTTAAATAATATTTCAAAAAAAATTAAATACTAGTTTTAAAGAATTGATGTTCAAGACTTAGTTTGGTAAAGTTTTGGATTCAACTTCTATCATAGAGAAACTAAAGTCATATATGATATAACTCTATTGCGACATATACTAAAAACTAGAGTTCTGATAGTGTTTGACAAAAGACTATTATTTTGTTGTTTTAAATAAAATTTACATCTTATAATAGAAGGTAATTGTAGTTGTAATCAATGACATAGCCATATAAATAATTCTAACTTTATGAGTATTTGTAAACTTGAAGTTAGAGCTGTTAAAGCACATCAAATCTTTAGTGTAAAAGTGGTTTCAGCTTCATGCAGAAGCACCAACACCACAATGGATCTAACCTGCAGATTCTGTAGGAGCATATATATGCACAAACACAATCACATAACTAGGAGTATTTCCATACATTTCACATCTATGCACCAAAATTATAAAAAATTCACTAATGTCTATCTAAAGAGATAGATACAAAACTGTTAAATAGTTATGACTATATAACATAAGACTACTATTTTTTCTGTTTAGTGGATACATTGTGTAACACCTATAAATTAAAGGGCATGCATGCCTTTTAGAATACAATGACTCTGTCCAGCCTTCCTGACATATAGAACTTTTTAAGGGTGATTAGTGATGGAAACTACTCAAAATATAGCATTATTAGTGTGCACATTATCCATACTCAAAACCCTTGTTCTTTAGGACCATGTGCACCAACTATTATAGAATCCACTTTGTTGCTGATCACTGATCACTTGAGTCCTTGCACTTTATTATTTTGGTCAAAATAGTCCTGAACATTCATCCACCTATGCAACATGGGAATAGAAGAGCCTATTAACAAGAATTTGATCAATATAAGACAAGAAAGTACAGAAATTTGGTGTTACAATTTGAATTTATAAATATCATATCTAAATCACTAACTCTTGTTGATACTATATTACTCCAAATAAACTAAAATCTTTATACAATAGCCAGTTACAAAAATTTGGAGTTACAATTTGAATCTCTAAATATCATATCTAAATCACTAGCTCATACCAATGCTATATTACTCCAAATGAACTAAAATATTTGCACAATAACCACTAGTTAGCTCCTCTCTTTGACATACTTCTCAAAGAATCTATAGCAAACAAACTCCTTGTTCATATACAAATAGCACAAACAAGAATCATATAGCAGCAAAAATAATAATAATATTACCTGATTGCAACTAATTTTTCCAAAGATAAAACCTGACAGGAACAATCTCCAAGTTGGAAGTCCAATCTATGAAATCTGAAATTATGTAAATAGAAAGTAGATTGAAAAAACCACTTTCAAGGCAAAAAAAATACAAATGCAACATAGATCATTAGAAATCCACACAACATAAGGATTGGCACGCTTTCGAAAAGAACATAGAATAGTAGAGGATCCCACATGCAGGACACGACGATCATTAGAAATTCATGAATTAGAAATGCAGTAATATACTCTTTACCAAAACTTCTCATACCAGACCAACACACTGAAATGCAAATAGGGATCAGAAATGTGGTCAATGTGGTCAATATCACAAAGAATAATGAAAGACTGTCTATACCCATATACAAATGGATGTTTTCATAAGGAAGCCATCGAAGGCTTTCCACAAATTGAGATTTGGCTATAGAAGGATCGAATTGTATCTGAGGAACAGGGAGATACAAAAAAGTAATAAGAGAAACGCACAGGCCAATCAATCATATCGGTCTTATTGAAGAATTTGGAATGAAAAGAGGAGTAATGCTTCCTAACAGGGGACAGAGAATAGGACAGTGCTGTAATTGTTAATTGTTAGGGCCAAGAATGATGTATGTGAGCCAGGAGGCTCTTTTGAGGATGAAGCTGGAGGAGCAGCAGCAAGCGACCAAGTTGCAGCAGGCTATAGAGCTCCAGGGCCGCCGTTTCATGAGGCTGCAGCTTCTTGACATTAAGAACATAGGTCACCACCATCTCAACTCCCCAGTGAGTTCACCTGTGGCTTTAGGACCTCCTGATGGCATGCGCAGTGACAATGAGAATGGACATGCGATTCATTTGGAGGATGCCACAAGCCAATGTACAGTTTTTGGTACTGAGCAATCCCTATTTCTTGCATTAGTGAGGTATTTTAATTCAAAGGTGGTGATTTCATGGTTTCTTGAAGTAGATAAGAAGCTGAACTATGGTGTGATTGTGGGTACAGCTGCTTCTACTGCTATATCTGCCATTGCTGCAGAAGGCAAGCAGCAACAGGAGCAGGAGCAGCAAGAGTCTTAGGGCTCCCCTAAGCATCCAGTCAACTCTGGGGAAGAGGGGAAGAAGGAATCTGGTCCTGAAACATCAGCACCCAATGTTGTTTGTGAACTCCAAGAAAGGTAATATTTGTAATGTAATATAGGACCACTTAGATCGAAATAGCATTCACAGAAATGTTCTAACATAGAGTAGAATCGAACATTGAAAAGATTAGTTGACAACACTCAATCAACAGATGGGGCACCAAATTACTAAACAATAGGGGTCTTTCTGTGTAAGTCAGCTGAACACCGTAATTGATGAGTGAGTAGGTGGGTTAGGTGCACCTCTCACCCAGTGGGAAGTCATGAGGCTAAACCCCCCGAATGAAGAAGTAGTGGGGCCCCCTGCCCACCCACGTGATCAAAATTAGATTTCAAACCTAATGATTAGTTGCATATAACATTGGGAAAAAAATTAGGATGACATTTATCAAAGAATTCAAAAGTCACTAATATATTGTTGGCATCGAAATTTATGATATAGAATCAATTTTTCAATTTTAGATTCTTTAATTGTTTAAAGGGCCCCTGATATTGTCTGAATGAGGAGGAATTATGTCTAAAACTAAGAATTTGAGCAAAAGAAATAGGCTAACTATTTGACCAAAGCAATGTGATGACTTTTTAGTTGAAATTATCACTATAGCTCACAAAAAATGCTTACTGGTTTCAGATGTTTTGCACAAGGGTTTGATTAACATATGCACATACATCATGTAAGCACAATGAATTTTGGAGGCTATTTGTCTGTTTGGTTTACATCATCGTACAAAATTATCTCCAAGACTCTAAAAGAAGTTCAAACAACATTTCAAAGCATCTTTTTCGCAATCCACAATCTGCTTTGTGCTGCCTTTGCTTGCACCATGCTAATTTCTTACTTTTGAAGATTTTGTCAAATTCTCAAATAATTAATTGACTAATCTAAACAGCAAAACTTGAAGAAAATTACAAGAGAAATTTACTAATCTAGAGTCTACTGACCTCATATGAAATCAATAAACAACAATAATAAGATCTATTACCGTTACCAGTTTAGCACTGGCTTAAACTGCAAACATGTACAAATCACAGGAAATTTAACATCATTTTATATGAAACAAGAAACAATCATATTTGGTACGAAACAAGAAACAATCATATCAGTAAGCTGATGACAACTTCAATAGAAACCCATAGGATTACCAAAACTCAGTGAGCTTATGAAGATACAACTGTATAAAAACTGGCCTAGCTACCTTGTGAACACATCAACACAAAACCCTCAAAAGACATATAAGATTTGATTCTAATGGCAAATCACCGAGACATGGCTGTAGAACAGATCATGTAGTTGTTGAATCAGGAAAATTAGATCCATAATTGCCTGCTCAGGCCAATCAGAACTATAACCATCGAAACTTCAGCCTGTACTCTAGATATCAGAACATTGCAATCATGCCCCATAATAATTTCATGATGCCCACTCATGCTAATGTGTAGAAGGTAACTCATGGTAATGTAGAAAAATGCATATGCAAACTGGAAGGCAACAAAACAAATTTGCTGAACATCAAGTTGTCAACTAATGATCAAAGTTGATGAAAGGATTGATGACCTAAGCAGCAGGCGCATCCAAGAGTGAAATTTCTAAAAGAGATTTGATAAGAATACCACTCTTACCTATGGATTTTTATTCCAATCTATTCGCATCAACTAGAGGTGGCTCCGAATTCAGGGGGACTACACCACCGGAGCTCTATCACGCCGGGCGCCGGCACTCGCCTCTCTGCCACGTCGGGTCGCCGGCCTCAACCCCTGACCTCACCCTTTGCTTCGCTCTTGTGCAGGGCTTGCTGATCTCATGCTATGCCGGCCTCGCACCTCACCTCCCTGTTGCGCACTTTCTTCGCCGCTGTCGCTCCACCTCTGCCGTTCACCGCACACCCTGCCGGTAGCGTTTCTAGGGCCACACCGCGAGACACCTCATGCACAGTGGGAGACCAGATCGAAGATTGGGGAGGTTTCTCGGCGAATTTGGAGTGGTTTCTCGGTGGAGGAGGTTGGATCGGGGAGGTTTCTTGGCGGAGTGCTGGAGATGGAGAGGATTGGGGGTGGTTTCTCGGTGGAGGAGGTTGGATTGGGGAGGTTTATCGGCAGAGAGCTGGAGATGGAGAGGGGAGGTTTGTCGGTGGAGGAGGTTTGATTGGGGGTTTTCTCGGCGGCCGCGGAGAGAGGTTTAATTCTTGGCGGCCGGAGAGAGGTTGGATTGGGGGAACCGATCAAGGGAAGCAGGGAAGGTAACTAATAAATCTGCAGAGGAAGATTTTATATTTGGCGCAAAACAAACAAATCAGCAGAAAATATTTTTTCATGAAAATTTTCCTCCCAAAATAATAAATCTATTATTATTCTGCTGAAAATTTTCAGTTTTACGCCAAAAATATATAAATTACTTATTCCTAGCGGTAGATCTACTAAAAATAATAATTTTTCCCAACTGGCATATCGGTGAAAAATAAAAATTATATTTTCAACTATAGAACTGTTGGTAAAAAAAAAATTTCCCAGCAGAAAAAATATTCTCAGCTGTAGATCTGCTAAAAAAAATCTTTTCCCAAACTGATCTACAGCTTGCTATATATTATTTATTCCTAGCGGTAGATCTGCTAAAAATAATAACTTTTCCTAGCTCACACATCGGTGAAAAATCAAAATTATATTTTCATCTGCAGGACTGCTGGGAAAAAAGTACAGCTTGCGCTAGCCTACCGTGTTGTAGTGACTGTCTGTGATAAGGACACTATCGTAGACGGTTCGGATGTTATAACCGTATGTGATAGGACACTATCCCTGATTGTTTTGAACTCAAAACAGTCTGTGATATTCTACTTATCACAGACAGTTATAAACTTAACACCGTTTGTGACAGTATGAGTATCACAGACGGTTTTGATTTTATAACAGTCTGCATAGTATGAGTATCACAGATGATTTTGAACTTATAACAGTCAGTGATAGTACTCGATTATCAGTAACTCGAATATCACTGACGGTTCAGAACCATCTGTAATGACTGTTTTGACCCGACTGTGATAATGTATTCTATTGTAGTGTGCCCTCGCCGTCTTGGCCTTGCCCGCACGGTTTTAGAGCGAGGGCAGCTATTATTTTAGGGTTGTAGGGTTTAGAAATTTAATTTTTTGCTTCACTTTAGTCCTAGGCTATTATTTGAGTGTTAGGGTTAGGGTTAGGGTTAGGGTTGGCTTTTAGTTAGGGTTAGATATAGGGTTGGGCATTAAAATGTTTATTAGTATGTAGATTAAAATGTTTGTTAGTACATAGATTAAAATGTTTGTTAGTATGTAGATGTAAAGGTTTATTTTAGATTATATTAGGGCCCTCGCGGCCTCACTATCCTAGTCGTCACCGCCGTCGCCGTCGCCCTCGCCATCTTGGCCTTGCCCGCTCGGGTTTAGAGCGAGAGCAGTTATTTTTTTTCAAGGTTGTAGGGTTTATAAATTTAATTGTTCGCTTCACTTTTTTCCTAGGCAAAAATAGTGTAGCCCAATAGTGACTGAAATGCAGTGTTGAAAAATTTCTGTTGTTTCAAAAACCATGTTTTTTTGTAGTACTTTGAGCAATGTTGGTCCTCTAATTATATACTCTACTACAATACAAGATATAAATTAGTTTTGACATCTCATAGTCTCAATATCGCAGTATAATTCCGCCACAGTTATTGCGCATCGTCGCACTATCCTATTTTAACCTAACACAGAATGACAAATTGATTAGGCTATGGAGAAACCCAGTACGGTTTGCGTTTATTACGGAGCTGGTATAATCTGTAATGGAGCAAACGGTGATGATCTTAGTGGTTGTACGCATATTTATGGTCAAATGAGACAACCACAGTCAATGTCTTTCAATGATTTGGTGATGTAGTTAGTCAACCTGTTACAACTAAATCCTGCGACGGATACTCTCAGGGTCGAAGCCATGCTTCCGAAGGAAAACAAATGGGTGCTCAAGAGACTGAAAGGTGACAAATCATGAGGTTCGTTTGGACGATTTGTGACAAATCTAGGCTTTGGTGGCGGGGTCATATACTGTACGTTGAAATCTTAAACATACATAGTTCGGAGGGCGGTCATTCCGTAAGAAGAGCAAAGAGCAGCACTAATATCAATACCGGAGGTCATGGTGGCGGTGGCGGTGCCGATGCCGATACCGGTGCCCGTGCCAGTGCAACTAGCAGTGTACCTTTCCAAACAGCAAGAGATACAACTCCGTTTGGCGGCCATTAAGTAGATGTAGCTGAAGAACTGCCAAAATTGGAGGAGAATTTTAATGAGTATACTGATCCGTCAGATATGTATGAATCTCCTGATGAACCCATGGAACAGCAGAATCCTATAAATGAATGGACTGATCTATCATCTTTGATTTCCATTGTGGTTCCTGATGAGTTGAATTCGCGATGGTCCTATAATGCATCAACCGTCTAGCTTGGGCAGTTGTTTCGGAGTAAGAAAGATGCAAAAAAAGTCATAACTGCATCGGCTGTTTCACTGACTAGGCAATTCTAGGTGGGTAAATCAAATCTGAGCCTGTGGACTGTGAGGTGCTTAGTAAAGAACTGTCTATGGTACGTACGTGTCACACGGCCACAAGATGGGCCTTTCTTTCAGGTGACCAGAGTCGAAGACCACAGATGTCTGGCTGAGGGCATGGTGCAACAGCATAGAAATATCACTTCTAGTTTTGTTGCCAGCCTGATACTATCAGTAGTAAAGGAAAATATGGCAATGATACCGAAAGTGATAATTTCACATCTCGCGGAGAAGCTTTTTGGGACGTATGTTGAGGTATACAACTTTGTACCAAGGCTCTTGAGGTGCATATGCGAAGCAAATCCAGGCACAGTCACCGAAATTGTTGATACGCTGGCAATCAACTCGGAGGGTGTTGTGATTCCTAGGTGCATGGTACTGCGGAGAATTTTCTGGGCATTCCAACAGTGCTTTGCATCGTTTAGGTACATGAGACCGGTACTTTGCATTGACGGAACATTTTTTATTGGAAAATACCAAGGTACTCTGATGACTATCGTGGCTGCTGATGCCAACGACCAGCTTCTCCCCATAGCATATGTCGTGGTCGAGGGGGAGAATTACAAAAGTTGGCTATGGTTCTTAGGCAAACTTAAGAATGAGGTCGTCAAAGATCTGGAGCGTGTGTGCTTGATTCACGATCAAAACAGAGGAATGCTAAGTGCGATCGAGTACATACAATCGGGAGTGGATCCATCACTGAGTTGGGATGACTTGCAGAGTCATTGGTGCTCTCGGCATCTTGGTGCAAATTTTCACACTCGTTTCAAGAGCAGGCACCTGATGCAGGTGTTCAAACGGCTTGCCAACCAAAACCAAGAGTCAAAATTCTCAGCTATATGGAAGTCGCTGGAGGAAGGTACGTTGACGGAATTGCAAGAGCCAGGTGCTCCAGCAGATGGCGGCGCTACCGGTGAGGGAAACCGCCGGAGTCATCTCAGTTTCAGTCAATGAATTCAGCCCAAACCATTTGAGAAGTGGTAGTTGCTGCACAACACAGGCAAGGTTCAGTACGGAATCATGATGACAAATATGGGCGAGGTGTACAACTTCGTCCTTAAAGGTGTGCGATACTTACCACTCACTGCAATAGTTGAGATGACATTCTATCGCACAGTAGCATACTATGACAGCAGGAGTTTGGCGGCATCAACACTTATGCATGACCCTTTAGTACACTGGCCCAAAAAGATCAATGATTACCTCGAATTTTGGACGAGAAAGTCGTTGACACATGATGTCTCAGTGCTGAGTCGTTTGAATGAAAACTATGAGGTTCGGCTAAGGCACAAACATGTCTGTGGCACATTGCGAGTAGGTCGGGTCCACGAATGTCGAATTACAAATGCAGATGCCCAATGTACATGCAACAAGTCTCAACTGCTGCACATTCCTTGCTCGTATGTCATCGCTGCCTGCTCCATTCCTGGGATCGATCTGGCACAGTATATCTCAACTTATCATACTCTGCAGTACTTCTGGAAAACCAGGAAGGGTGTCTTCCATGGGTTTGCGGTGAGGGGAAACTACCGAGAGCTGTCGTCGGAAGATGCCATCATGTGGATCGCAGACAAGAGGCTCATTGTAGGCCATGTTGACCGACGTCGATCCAGGAGGATACAGAACGATATGGATGCAGCGGAGCGTGAAGATGACCTACATAGATGCAGTGCTTGCAGGCAGCCTGGTCACACACAAAATCGATGCTGCAGGTGGCAGGCGCATCAATTTCTTTGAGAAACTGAAGCAATGCAATTTCCCTGTATGAGTTGTACTGAATTTTCCTAAACAAAACTGTAATGTTGTAATGCCTTGTTGTGAATTTTTGTAAGTAATACTGAATGTTTGTTCATTAATTGTAATGTTTCAACTTGTTGACCAATGTGTGACAACTGCAGGTATGTCAGACGATCATCAGCTTCCCGAGCTGATAGCACAGCACCAACAGGAGCGTCACCATGCTCGACGCCTTCTACAGGGCACCGTTCTCCCAGCTCTGTGCATGAGGACACCGCGTGAGATGTGGCCTCTTGTTGAGCTGTTCGCGCCTTATTTGCTCGAGGCCGGACTGTTGCCGTTCACCCACATGGTAGACAGGCGAGGCGATTCCCCTTCGATCGAGCCCTGGTTACCGCGCTTGTGCACCGATGGAAGCCCGAGATACACACATTCCACTTCAGTTTCGGTGAGCTCACCATCATGTTGCAGGATGTCAGCATGCTGCTTGAGCTGCCCATCCGCGGGTAGATATATGTCCCCGCAGCCACCGACAGAGTTGCATGGCGCCTAGATTTCCTACAGCGCTTCGAGGGAGTAGGGCCAGCGGGGGGCGGGGGGTTGCGCAGTAGCGGGAGTTCCCCAGAGTTACCTGTGTGCAGTACGCGATGGTGCGCTCCCGTTGGCCGCTCCATAAGAGGTCTTCAGGCGCCACCTTGAGGCGTACTTGCTGTACCTATTTGGGTGGTTGCTTTTCCCTGGCACCTACAGAGACATCTGCGAGCGGCAGTACGTTCAACTCGTCAGGAGTATTGCCGACTCGGACCTGGGGCACGTGCCGCGGTTCATTTTCGGATCCGCCGTACTCTGCCACACCTATAGGGGGTTGTGCGACACCACGAGCAGAGACCAGGTGAGCTTTCTCTTCACTGGGTGCGCCATACTCTTGCAGATGTGGTCGTATGAGCATTTCCCCGTCGGCCGACCGTTGGTGCCGCGGGATCAGTTCGCGTTGGCCGGTGATGGGAGGGATGGACCCGTGATGGGATGGAGGTGATCTAGGCTGAGTTTGAGGTGGTCCATAGATCAGGCGCACCTCTGCTATCCTTCGTATGCCACGAGCTTCAATCTGCTCCTCGACGACAGCGTCATCTGGGATCCATGGACCACCTCAAACATGCAATCCGTCGCTCTGGTTGGCCTTTCTTCTCTTTGTACACAGGATGCTGTTTACTGGCACACCCAGGTTCTTATCGTCTTCTCGCACATGATTGAGGGTACTCGCCTGAGCGAGTTATGTGCCAGTTCGACCTACGCCAGCTTGTCCCCGTGCCGCCTCCTCGAGAGATCCCGTACCATATCCACGAGTACGTCAAATATGCATTACATTCACATGTGATTTTATAAATGATTTTTGTCACTAACTAATTATTTTGTCCGCAAGCAATCGAGGAAGAGTCGAGTGAGGGACGATTTCGTTCATCAACAGCGGCCCTATGTGCAGGAGTGGATGGATTTGGCCCACACACGCACGGTCGAGGAGCACAGGCCGTACAGCCACGACATCCATTTTTCGTACCTATTCTGGTACCAACCCCGCACGATCTACCGATTGGCGGGCGGTCCACCAGCCGCGCCTGATGAACCCATCCCTCCTACCACCATCGACGAGCGCTTCGACCTACGCCTTCCAAGGCGAATCCACTCTTCTGTAAGTTTCTTAGCTCTCTGCAACCTTACTTTCACATGGATTTTCATTCTATAATTGCATTAATTCGTATTGCAGCTAGACACCCTCGGGGCCGTCTCTGCCGATGCACCAGACATAATGCTCAGGTCCCGCATCGCACCCACCATGCCCAGGGACGATGTGCACGCGTATTGTGCAGAGGTCGAGCGGTAGGTCGACCAGATTCTGATCGATTTTAGAGTGCTGCTGCCACCTCACTTGACCGTGGTTCCCCCACCATCACCGTCGGCTCCGGGTCCTTCGTCGCATGTTCCACTAGTGGACCGCCCGTCATCGTCACGCCCTCCACCTCCACAGCCGCGTTTCGTGCCTGCCGACAGCTATTCCTGCGTGGCACCAGCCTCTCGACCAGATACAGCAGCATCCTACGCAGCCTGCCTTTCTTGCCGCTGCTCCACCTCCTACACAGTCGACATAGCCTTCCCAGGCTCTGCCATTTGGGCAGACACCACTGGTGAGGAGGTGGCTCATCAGGGATCATCAGCCCACCTCTCGCTACACACCATCAGAGTATCAGGGCCGGCTACAGAGGGGGAGGAGGGGGTAGTAGTCTGATGTAGAGTTTGTCATACTGTTCAGTTTTTTCGTATGTTTTTTTCAACTTTCCAACTTGGATACAATGCATCTGTCACACTTTTTTACTGTCCTACTTTTGTACAACTCTGCATTTCTGCTTTTCAGCTTTTATATGATTAGTCTTTTCTACTTCTCAAGTTTTGCACCTTTCATCTTTTAAACGGAGACATGTACTTTCGTACAGATGCGTCCAACCAACGATACAACTCTCCATGACTAGCACTACTATAAATTAAGCCGTTCAGCTCAAAACATAACTCACACTCCTCTCACACGCCCATCTAAATATGGCGGGCGACAGTATCGGTAGCCGGAGAACAAGACGCACCAAGATAAGTACATAATCAGCTCGCATAAATGAAGCGCCAATTTATGCGTCACTTTCTGGGTTATTCCCTTCTGTTCGTAGGATGACGAACAAAGTTCAGGGCCATGTCATTGCAACTACGGTTTATTATCGAAGACTACCACGTCCTCCGTTCAGGGTGACTACTGGAGGAGATTTTTCGAGTGTCCGATGGAAGATGCTTGCAAGTGCATTTTCCGGCTTTGGCTCGACCCCGAGTGGAGCGCAAAAGCTGCACGTACGATACTCTATCTTCTCTACATAAAGAAGAGACTTCGCGTGCAGCTCGACTTCATGGAGTAGTTGTCGATCAACATGCACGACGTTCAATAAATGTGTTGCTGCAGACGTCCGTGTTATTGCTCTTTCCATGGAGACACGTACCTAATAATGCGTCCTACTAAGGAGTTCAACTGGCCCGACGATGCCTCCGACACGGATGACTTTATGTGCAGATGTCGTGGTGATGTTATAGTAAATACTTCTTGGGACTACGACACTGCTGGTAGAAACTACCTACATTGTGGCCTCCAAGAGGAGAGGGATAGATGCAATTACATGTCGTGGCTCATCCCAAATTGGAATGAGGTAGAGAGGACCACTATAAATAATCTTCTAGGCGAGATTGACACTCTCTACTCGGATCAGGTGGCGCACCGCAGTTTGATCACCTTTTGCTACTGTGGACCTCGTTCTAATTATTTTTGCAACTGTCACACACGCGTGTAACGTTATATTTTATCTACCGCATCAAGACTTTGTACTGAAAATCAAAACCCTAGACTTTGTACTCTTCCGCATTGCCATCAGGGGAAATCAAAACCGAAACCCTAGCCTTTGTACCGCATCAAGACTAAAATCCTTACATTTTATAATAAATATCTCTGTGAAACTTTGTACCGCATTAATAATCAACATATAATTCTAATCCTTATATTTTATAATTATACAACACATCTTTTTACTTTTTACAATTATATATTCATAAAGTTTATATAAAAGGAATATAATTCTACAAGGTTGTTTACAAGTTCTATTTTTTTATTAAAAATATATCCTTTTACAATCATATAGCACATATTACCTGAATATATAGTAATACGATATGTCTTCTTTGCATTTAATCAATCAATTTATTTTTTGTTGTGCTAGGTGTCTAAAGGGTTGCAAAACATTTTTTTTTGGGTTCAGTATTGTCTTTTGTAAAATTGTGACCAAGAAAATAATGGTGTTCTCTTTATTTAAACTTGAAAAGTTTGCTATTTGCAATGTTTTTGTTGGGTCAAGGTTTCATGAAATATTTGTTGGAATGGCTAGACAATGTGGGTCATTCTCCTCATTGACGGGAGGGCTCCAAGGTCCTTCGGCTTTTTCTAGAGTAACCATTTCAATGTTTTTGCAATGTTTTTTTTTAGGTACAGTACTAATATGTGTAATGTGAAATTATTTCAGAAATGCTATATAATCTAGTTGGTTTCAACGCACTCCTCTCAAATTTGTTGGTCCGAGTTCGAATCTCTCTCCACTCAAACCTGCAAAATAATTAGTTTGGCTTTCAATTACTAGCTCAGTCCACGTGGCATGACACCTGGACTAGTGAGGCGTTGGGCCGTACCACGTCTTCAGTCGCTAGCTGGTAGCGCGGCCTATTTCGCGACTGAGGGTCATTTCTATAAAATTTTAAAGTTTTGGGTTAGTTTTCAAATTTATTTTTTTAATTGGGTTATTAGACAAAGAAAAATTTCAGGCTTGGGAGGTGTCGGGAAGTCAGTAATATCATAGTCAAAACATTCGGAGTAAAAGGTGGGTTGTTTTATTGTAGTTAATATGTCCTCTTCTAACGGTGAAGACATAGCTTTAGTTGATCCATGTAAACAAAATTATTCTTTTTAGCAAACCTTTTCTTTTTTAAATCAATTTGGAAGGAGAATAGAGATATAGTTTTGTCTCACCACACCTATACTAATATAAAAGGCATGATTTTTTATTTTGGATTTAATTTCTTTTTCATTTTCCTACTTATTTCCTCTCAAAGTGAGTCATATCCATCAGATATGTCCGATTGAACAGCACAAAATAAAAATTGGATTAACTTCCCCATCCACTTCCTTATTTTGTTAATGCTCTTTGGCAGACAGAATGATCGTCAAACTAATATACTATACAATTTATTTATTTTGAATTTAAAAAATTTTGTTTCCTTTTTAGTGGTGTGGATAAGCTGATTCAAACAGTATTAGTCATTGTTCTGCTTAAGGAGATATTTGGCTTAATTCAAAATTACCCTATAACGTAGGTTATTGTGCTTATAGAATGAGCTTGAAAAGCAATTTGGAAATAAAATTGGCTTGTAAGACAAAGTTTGTTTCAATATATTTTCATAATAATAGAGCATATACTTGAATACAAAAAGTTTATAAAATGTAAACTTAAAGCATAAACTTCAGATGTACTTGTGAAATAAATGTAAAATAAATATGTACACTTGAAAGGTGCTTGAGGGATGAATAGTAATTCTTGATATGCTTTAGCGCAGCTGTAGCGCGGACCGAGGAGGTCGCAGATGTGCCCATGGCGAGACGGGAGAAGATGGCGCTGGAGACAGACGCCACACCGGCGTTGCCGATGATGAGGTGGAGATGAAGCAGGTGAAGAAGGAGGTCCACGAGAGGTGGAACGTGCCCAAGGCCATATACAGCACCGACCAGGTCGGGCCGCCGGCGTCCAGTCCAACCCGTTGTTTAAGGCCTCGGCGGGAAGCCCAAGAAGCCCACGTGGCTGCAGGCGCTCAGGCTCAAGAAAGACGCGCTGCCGTTCATGAAGGAATGCAAGGACGCCAAGAAGCAAGAACAAGGCCAGCAAGACGAGGAGGAGGTAGAGATATGAGTTGGGCCGTGCCGGACTGGCACGGCACGGGTCCGTCGGGCCGGTGGCTTGTGTCGTGCCAGGCCGAGACGGCCCGTTTGCTTGGCGGAGAGGCCCGGCACGGCACGATAGCCCGCAGGCCGCAGTGCATGCCGGGCCGGCACGGGCATGGCCTGTTTCATCCTCGACTCCTCGTCGTCCTCGTCTGCGGCTCTGCCCTTCCACCAGCCGCGCCGGCCCGTCATCCTCCTCGTCATCCTCAACTCCTCGTCGTTGTTGTCGTCCTCCTCTGGCAACGCAACCCCGTCTCCAAGCAGCCTCAGCCGAAGAAGGAGGGAAGTTCAGCGATGATCCGGTGGCCCAGATTTGCGGCTCGGCCACTCAGGTGGAGTAGATCCGGCGGATCTGGCACGAGGAGGGCGTGGCGGCTCCGGCGTGAGGTGGCCCAAATGGCCAGATATGCGGTGCGAGGAGGGCGCGGCGGCGTTGCGCGAGGACTCGAGGAGGGCGCAACGCCGTGGTTGTGCGAGGACGGCGCGGTGGCCCAGATCTGCTGTGCGAGGAGGGCGTAGCGGCACGACGACGCCGGCGCGGAGGGCGTCAGGACGTGGTGGTCGAGGAGAGGAACTGAGGAGCTCCGCGTGCTAACGACGGGCCAAAATGCTAGAATGCCAAAATGTTGGGCCGGCCCGCGTGCTAACGGGCCGCTTCGTGCCGTGCCGGCCCAGGCACGGCCTGCAGCATCGTGCCATGCCGTGCCCTCCCGTGGGCCGATTTTTGGGGCATGACAAACATGTCAGTTTAACATATTTTCTATTTAAATTTTTATCTAATCATTGATAAAACACTAGTTCACATATGACTACACTACTTCTAGTATACCATACGAGAGTGTGGTACTACTTTTTTTTTTTTTTTTTTTTTTTTTTTTTTTTTTAGAGTGACAGATGGGTCAATTTAACATATTTTTATTTTAAAATTTTCATCTAATCATTGATCAAATATTAGTCAAGTGTGATAAGTTTAATTTTTTAGAGTAAACTATATCATAAGTCCTTAAACATGCACGAGTGTTCGACCTAGGTGGATGAATTTGAGATCTTCGTGTTCATGCTCCTAAACATTAGCTGGTGTTCCACTTAGATCTTAATTAGAACTTACCAACTATAATTGCACCCCATCAATAATAAATGGATCAAATAATCACTAGTGTGCTACCTCAATGTCAACACTAGAACCAATTCAACAATATTGGTCCTAATCGCATCAAAAGACCCATCATCATGTCCCATCCAACACATGTCAGTGATCAATGGAGATCTCATATTTGTTCATTCTATTATAGTGTTTGTTCTATAATCTACAGTAGTGTCTAGTACTACATGAGAAGTAGTAATCAATTAATGGAGATCACAGCTCATATGGTAATGCGCCAACTTTTGTCTACTTTTATATATATATATATATTCTTTCATCTGCTGCTTAATTAGTACTAGCAGTATTTCTTAATTTAATTTTGACAAAATTTGATTTGTTTGAACCAAAAGCAGCATATACTAGCACATCTACTCCATCTCGCTACTTAATAATTAATTACAATACAATGTTATGATTATTTCTTAATATGATCTCGCCGATCGAGCTTGACAAAGTAAGTGGGGATACTATAGGTAAAACACATGCATTGTTCATTGTTATTGACAGGTTATTGATATTAACATATTCACATCCCACAGTTACAATATCAGTAATTTTACACATTCTCTAATGTTTATGTTGGATATTCGAATGTTTAAGGGCATTCTAATGAGTTTTTTTTTTCAAATTTCTGTTTCAAATTTTACATATTTTTTATTACAGAAAACTCGATGTAATCCATAATAACATGCTTGGTTGTTTTTTGTCGTTGAATGTCATGACTTGCGACTACAGCAACTTTTCGTAATGTAGAAGACGCCACCATGTTGCTTTTGCATTAAATATGTTGATAGAATTAATTTTTGGATCATATTCTGATAGAATTTGGTGTCTGGATCCAATGCTCGTTTGCCCAAGAGATATATTTCTCTTTGGGCTATAATTTCTGAAATGTTTAAATTTAGAGATTAAGCTAGGTCTTGGTAATCGGCACAAGGAGTGCCTCTAAATTTGTTGTATGTATATTTATCTCCCTTTTTTTCCTCTCTCTATCAGTTTTATAGAATCTTATGATTTGTTGTAATATGATTTCTGATTGAAATGTCATAATCTTGTAACTTGCAGAACTTTGTACATACATGCTTGCATTGCATGAAGATTGTTGAATATGTCATAAATATGGGGTGCAACATCTATGGAGTAATTCACTGTAACAGTATAACTATATAACTTTCTTTTTTGGATTACTCAATATATGACTTTATCATTTCTCACATTTTCCTTTAAAACACTACACTCTATTGGGTTGGTACCACCCTAAGTGTCATCAAATACAAACTTCAACCACTCATCTTGCAATGACATGTGAAAGAAGTATAATTTAACAGAATACGATGTAACTGTCGACGATTAGAACCCGGGGATCCTTCTGTTGAACTTATGTGAGGAAGAGAGAGATGATGAAGGGAACCAATCAAACAAATTCCAAAAGTATTGAAGGTATTTAATTATGAATCTAAGACGTGGGAAAAAGTTATCCAGGTTCGGGCCCTCGTAATTGAGTAACAACCGTACGTCCTATTTATTTGACTATGTAGGAAAAAGGATTACAGAGATTGTTACAATGTGTATGTGCTTGCTAATTCTATCTTGCTAAGTCTAGTCTTTCTCTGTCGTCGATCTTCTCCTTGATTTTTCTCTTGAAGGTCTTCTTATACTTACTGAAGAATTCGTCGGTTATCCCCCTGAAGGCACGCCCCACGAGCACTCTTAACCGCCCCAAGGTGGTAGTTGTGAGGTCATAGGTACGTGGTGGTTGCCGTAGATCATGGATATGTGGCAGTTAGGCAATCTTGACTTGGTCGTCATGGAACCACCTTACCATCCTAACCTCGTTCGACAGTTACCTTGTCAGTGACTTATGATTATTTTGGGATCAATCATAAGGATCATGATAATGTTATGATAAAGGATGATCGCGAACTTATGCGACTACGATAATGAGATCGGACTTTGTATCTGCAAGAGAATCTGGTCATAAGGAGGTATCTCTACGACGATAGTGTTCTCGGATACAGCATGAGAAATAAGGAATAAGTGTCCTAAATTTTGTGCGAAATAAGGATGATTCCTGAGTTATATCCAGAACGCTCTCAGACTACCCGGTGTCTCTTCCCCTAGCCTTTGGCGACCATTGGAAGGTATTGGCGACCATGGAACACTGGCACGGTCATGAAGGCCCTAGTGCAGCTAACAATCCTCGTCAGTAACTAATAAAGATCACATATTCACATGCATCTCATTCATATGGCGAGTCCTTGGTTATGACAGCTGTCAATAATTCTATATAAAAATTAAGAAAGAAGAAAGGAGCTAGATCCTATAATAAAGAATTTTAAATTATAATATGATCGACAATTGAACTAAAAGATTTTTAATTTATGCATTAGAATTATTTTCTTGAACGTTTAAGCATCTTACAGAATTAAAAATAAAATAAGGTAGAACATATATCTATAGTCATAGGTAAATAAAATTTTGAACCCATCAAGATTAGCCTAGTAATAGCATGTGATTCACGGCTAATTATGATAAACTACAAGTTTTGTGAACAAGCTAGGTTGTAGCATGTGACCATGGTGAGTGCGTGATCAATTGAGATCTCATATATTATAAAATAACTAATTATGTATTATTTGGCATTCTAATTAATTGATTGATTGATTGATCTTTGTTTATTTCATGCATGCACCTTGCATGAAATGAGAAAAACAAATTAAATAGCATATTTGATGGCAGCACATCAAGGTAAGAGCTACTTTAATTACTTTGAAGAAATAAATGATGTTTTAACACATTGCACCAATATGTAGAAATGAATAAAAGCATCAATCGATTCTTTATTAGTTCTCTTGCCCATCACTACTCTCTCATATTCCATTCTGAGGACACGTTTGATTTAGGATTAAATTAAATAATTAAGTTAATTAATTTATTCTAATCTAGATAGGACAACTAAATCTTAATTTTAGTTAATGTACTTACTCAAATGCTCAAAATTGTGGTCAAACTGCTGGTTGGCGCAACAAATCTAAAGATATAGAAAACCATATGATCATAAGATCAAATCTCAGAAAAACAATAAATATGCCACTTAGTATGTAGTTGATGTGAATCGAACCTAACATTTAACCAATAAACTCGGAAACCACACTAATTAGACTACTATCGGTTGGCCATATTTTGTATTTCTAATTGTATGCAATATATAAATAGTTGTTTTATATCTAAAATCTATAACAAATTCTTGGACTACATTGAAACATTCTATTTTGGTTTGGATGTAGCACAAAGCCTAATTGCCCTAATTCTTGCAGTGCAGGACAGTGAGACTAAATGTTATTGATTGTTGCCATAAGAATATGATGGTATATAGAGAAATTGTTATCGTTTTTTGCATTCTGCAACCAACCATTTTCAGGTTTCATGCAATGCGGCATGAAACATACATCCAAAAAAACAGCTTAAAAATGTCAAAGGAAATATTCTATTTTGGTCCGTGAACTTATTTTAAGACTTCCATTTTCTGGAGGCACCTTCTTGATTCCTCAACTTTGAATGATAGTGAAAAAAAATAAGCATTAGGTGTCATTTACAAGTGAATTTGGGTCTATATTAGTCACAAGAAAACTTAACAAATTAGATGATTTTTAAATAAGAGAACTTAACCAGCATCTGCATCAAAAATTGATGTATCAAAACAAAGACCTTTGAAAAGTAAAGGTCCTAAAAAGCATATAGGCCCAAAGTTGGACAACCAAAAATAAAACTTTGTCCAATATTAAAAGTCAATATTCTAGTAATGGTGACTTTAACACAATTCCTCTTGTGAGAGTTTAATTTTTTTTCCTAGATAAAACATCACTTATAAATAAATGAAATGAGTAATTGCAAACTGACATATTCGAAATCTAATTTCTAATACAATTTCATTTGGAATTAATGCATATATCAAGAAAAAAGAAAAAAATAATGGCGCGAGTTCCATGCCATGTAGTAGCATATGATTTAGAAGATGCAAACCAAAGACATGCGCCAAAATAACAAGTGCACACATATTTCCTTGATCTATTTGAAATGAGAAAATACAAATTAAATAGGATATTGAAGCTAGCACATCAAGGTAAGAGCTAGCTTGCAATGTAGTGTTTGAAACTAGCACATCAATCAAATTGTAATTATTAATGGTGAAGATCGCATATAATTAATTATGCCATGCAATATGTTAATTTATGCTATTAGTCGCTTGCACGTTCCTTGGCTTTTCTTTAAAATATAGTTGTATCTACATGTAAATTGTAATAAAGTAGTTTGTACTGATGGTCTATCTCCCTCTCTCTTTTAAGAAAAAAAGAAATGACAAATCAACACCTCTTGTGATCTCATACTGATTCAGTTCGATCTAGTAGACGAGAAGTTATTATTAAGAGAAAAGAAGAGTGTCCCCAAAATATTCTGAAGTGACGGCAATTAAGCCTTTGCAAATTAACTAAACAATTTTAACTTACTATAGAACTATAAATTTTGGCAAAATAAGGTAATGTTAGTTGTATATATTTGACACTTTTATAGGCTGTAGCACATGACCGTGTGTGATCAATTTGAGATCTCATGTATATAATAAAATAAGTAATGATAGTTGTATCTATTTGGCACTTATATTAATTAATTAATCAATGTTTGTTTATTTCATCCATGCGATGCACCTCGCGAGTCCGCTGCACGTTCCTTCCTTCCTTGTTGGCCTGCATGTATATGTATATATAGAGCTAGAGCTAGAAGCCTAGAACCAATCCATACACCTCTCGATGGCTCACCGTGCAACAACAGCTCCTATGCTGCTGCTTTTCCTCGTCCTCCTCTGCGGCACCGCGCTCGTGGCGATCGGAGAGTCACCCGACTGCGACAAGGCGCTTGACGAATGCCTGAGCAACATCTCTGCGACGAGTTGCATCGTAGAGTCGGGGTGTGTATGCGAGGTACTGCAACAGATAGCCGAAAAAGGCGAATTGACTACGGATTTAAATGATATTCAGTCGGCATTAAACGCACTGCCTGAGGGATCAGTGTGTGGAGAACCAGACGACTAACCACCTCCATGAGCAGTACGTACATGCGAGAGTGCCTCTTAATTTGATCCCATCTTTAATTACTCCATTAATTAATCTCTCAGTGAGTTTTAATCATCTGTGCAATTAATAAAGAGCTAGCTTGCTAGCCTACTCTTGTGTGTGTGTGTGTCTAGAGAGGCTCCTCTCTTATTTCTCTGTCATTTGCTTATATACTCCATTGGTTTGGTTTGAGGACATGCGCATGCATGCATGCCCTTTAATATTTATGTGTTTGTTCTTGAGTTATATATTGTATCATGCAAGATTCATCTGTGTAATCTTAATTGTTGGTGTTACTGTTTGATTTCAAGATTAATAAAGTGGATTAATTATTTGTTGCACCATTTTAATTGTATTTCTCTTTTTTTTCTTTTCTCTTCTGTCTTTATCTATACTACTAGTGTATATATTATACCTGTTGTTGTTATTAACTGCTAAATATTGACTTTAAATCTCATCTTTTCTTTATAATCTAATTAAGCAAGGGACAGAATTGTTGTTTAATTAACCGTCCGGATGTAAATGTCAGTGTGAGAATAAATACTATTGATTCTTAATTGTCATAAGACAAGAATATGATGGTAAATAGAGAAACTCATATAATATGATTGTAATTGTAATTCTTTTTTTTCTTTTTCTCTTCTTTCTTTATCTATACTAGTAGTGTATATATTATACATGTTGTTAGTAATGCTGTTATTAACAGCTAAATATTGACTTTAAATCGTAACTTCATAATCTAATTAAGCAGGGGGTAAGTTGTTGTTAAATTAATCATCCTGATATATATATATATATATATATATATATATATATATATATATACACGAGAATGATTGCTATTGATTCTTAATTGTTATAAGACAAAAGTATGATGATAAATAGAGAAAATCACATATACCCTCACCAAATTTTTTGTTACCTCCCTTCACCTTCGCGTCTCCCAACCAACCATTACATCCCACCAACCATCGTCGGCTGCAGGTAGAAGCGGTCGAAGGTAGCGGTTATAGAGAACAAGTGATCGATTGGCTATGGTCGGGCATCGTTGTACCAAGGTGGCGGTGGCCGGTGGGGGAGAAGAAGAGGTGGTGCGGTGGAGATAAAGATCGGGAAGAGGAAGAGGAGAAAAAAAGTTGTGGAAGACGCGAACACATACCCATAAATTTTCTTGAGCAAACAAGACCATACGTAGGAGAAATAAAAATAACAAGTTCACATTAGCATATATATTTGCTGATTACTTGTTTTTTTTATTTCACCTACATATGGTAATATTTTATGATGAATTTTATGAGCTGCCATAATATATCTTCCTCTATGTCATCTAATATTTTCGAAATTTTTGGAAACTTAAAAAAATATGATCATAATATGTGTAGTGTTTACTATCTATACTGTAAATTAATTATCTTAATTGGAGTATATTAAGTGAGAACTTTTTTCAAATAGGAAAATCCAAACTCGTTTTTGAGTCATCTGATCATTGTATAGAGAATTGTCATCTGTTTGATCATAAGATACTATTGTTGATAACTTCCCTCGAGAAGATATTATTAATTGCTAGTGTCCCAAGAGAAACTGATAATATTAATATTCCATAAAACAATTTTGACAAATATGATTCGTTTTCATGTTGATCAAACAATTCAAAAGTTTTGATAAATTTGTATTCTTCTATTTTAAGAGAGGTTCTCTTTGGAGAACATCCTCTTATAAAGAAGTTTACAGATGCACATTATTGTGCTATTATACTGGAGTGATGACAACGTTGTAATCTACCAAAGTACTAAAAATAAGTCAGCTTAATGATACATTCTGCAGAAGAAACTATGGCTTTCATAGAATTATCAGATTCTTTGGGCCACGGATTTGATAGAATTATTAGATTATGTGATCTAGTATATTCATCTTGTGGAAAAGCTGAGTCAGAAAGTTGTTTTGAGCTGTATAATATGAATATCCATCCAACATTGATTCAACATCAGCAAAATTTTTGAGCCAAGACATACCATCAGCAGAGATTCAACTACAGATTGTTTCAACCTATTATCAAGTTGGACTAGTGATCTATATCAAATGCTTTAAGATAAGTATATAGAATGAAGACCACAAACAAACATAGAGGGTATTTAGTTGCTGTCCTTACTCCAACTTATTTAGCCTGAAACTTATGAGGCCAAACAAGTTTTTTATAGTTTGTTTGGTTGGTATCAAGGTTTTAAAGATAAAAATGAAATATAAATGTAACACCCTCAAAATCAATTTTGACCCAAGAAATTCTTTTTCAGTTTTTCCATTCCTTTTCTTTCTTTTTGCAATTTGCTCCTCTTGCTTTTTCCTTTCTTTTTTGTCTTTTCCCTTTCAGATTTCCCCCCCGTTCCCCCCCTCCTTTAGCTCTTCCTCACACAGGCACACCTACACCCCTGTCAGTTCTCTCCCTCTCTGCAGTCAGCTCACCCCACCCTTCCCCTCTTTTGTCTTACTCTCCTGTCTCCTTTCTGTCTCCTCCTCGGCTCCTCCTGTCCAGTAGAAACCAGCAGCCTCCACCAACAACAGTCACCAGCCACCAGACAGCAGCATTGCAGCAGCAAGCAACCTCTTAGCAGCACCAAAATCCTCCATATCTCCCATTTGCATCCGTGTCAGAGTCCAGTCACCTCAGCAGATCTCCAGCCTCCACCTTGTCTTCTCCTCCCTCTCTATGCCAACCTCCACCTCAATCAAGCAATAGCATTGTCCCATCCTCTTCTTAAGCCATCTGTTGCTCACACTTCACCCCACACTGTCCGGCACTTTCCAATTGCAGGTGAGCCCCAAACCACCCCTAACACCACTGCAATCGACCACATTGCCCAGCACAACAGCCCCAGTCGAGCCCAACTCCATTTTCTTCTTCCTCCAACTCTACTGCGAAGAGCTCGCCGTCGTCAGGTGACCTTCGACCATCTCTAGCCCCGCTTGGTTTGAGGACATGTTCATGCATGCATGTCCTTTAATCTTTATGTGTTTGTTCTTGAGTTATATGTTGTATCATGCATAATTTGATCTTTGTACGTAATCTTAATTGTTGGTGTTAGTGTTTATTTCAAAATTAATAAAGTGGATTAATTATTTGTTTGCACCATTTTAATTGTATTTCTTTTTTTCTTTTCTCTTCTTTCTTTACCTATGCTACTAGTTTATATATTATACATGTTGTTGTTAGTGGTGGTGTTGTTATCTGCTAAATATTGGCTTTAAATCTTATCTTAGCTTTATAATCTAATAAAGCACGGTAAATTGTTGTGTAATTAACCGTCTATATGAGTTTGAAAATAAAACTGTTGATTCTTCATTGTCATAAGACAAGGGTATGATGATAAATGCTCTCACCAAAATATTTATTACCTCCCTCCACAATTACATCCCCTAACCAATCATTACATCAAACCAACCATTATCAGCAATGGGTGAAGACAGTGGGATGTGGCGGCCACAGAAATGGGCAATAGAAGGACTATGGTTGGGCAGCGATGCATCGAGATAGAGGTGGCACCACCAACTGTGAGAACAGTGGCCAGCGGAGGAAAAGAAAAGGTGGGACAACAGTGGCTGCGGTGGTGGAGACAAAGATTAGGAGGAAGAGGAGGGAGAAAGAGGTGTGGTAGGAATCGAAGGTGGAGCTTAAATCAATTCTGGATGCGTGATATAGATAGTGCAAGATTTTTTGTGTGATCAATTACAGGTGTGCAACAAGAAAGTTTTAATGGAAATGAAAAGGTCATATTGAAGTTATGCCCTAAGAATTGATTGCCAAGATTATATAAAACTATGTGTTTCTTTTCAATGAACATTTGTTTCAGTTTTAGCAAATTTGGTTTCGTACCTCACATCTTTAATAATTCCGCAACTCTCTTTTTCAATGTATTGTTTATAGTTGACTCAATGATTTTTGTAATATCTTACTTTGAGTGTATTAAGTGAGAACTCCTTTTCAAATAGGAAAATTTGAACTTATATTTAAGTCATCCGATCATTGTAAAGAAAATTATCATCTGACTAATCATGAGATACTATCATTAATAGCTTCTCTTGGGAAGCTGCCACTGCTATTCCTAAGGGAAGCTAACAATATTAGTGTCCCATAAAGTGGTTTTGATGGATGTGATTCGTTTTTATGTTGATCAAACGATTCAGAAGTTTTAACAAATTCGCATTCTCCTATTTTAAGAGTTCTCACGGGATATACTCCTCTTATTGAGAAATTTAATAAGGCTGAGTTACACATTATTGTTGAATTATAGGGAATGTTGACAACACTACAATCTACAAAAATACTAAAAAAGAAATTAGCACAATTGAATTAACTTATGTATATTTGCACAAAAAACCATGGTTTTCATAGAATTATTAGATTTTTTGGGTCAGTATATTCATCTTGTGGATATATTAGAGTCAGCAAGTTGTTTTGAAATGTATAATATGAATATCCATCCAACATTAATTTAACATCAGCAGAGATACATTCAGTTATAGGTTGTTCCAACCTATCATCAAGTTGGATCAATTTACATCAGATACTGTAAGATAGGTACCATAGAACAAAGACTACAAACAAACATATAGTGTGCTCGGTTAGTATTGTTACTCTAATTTTTCAAGCTTGAAACTTGTTAAGACCCACAAATTTTTTTATAGTGCATTTGGTTGGTGTCATGGTCTTAAAGATAAAAGCGTATACATTTTGTATATGTATAAAGCTAGGGGTGTAATCGGATTCGGATCTAATCGGATAATCCGGATTCCGAATTCGAAAAAATCGGATCCGGATGTCTTTTCGGATATCCGATTATCTAATCGGATTTGGATTCGGATATACATCCGATTATTTTCGCGGATTCGAATTCGGATCTGGTATGAAATATTGACTCCGGATTCGAATTCGGATTCGAATAATATCCGAATCCGTTTAGAATTTATGTTTTAATTTTAGGTCATATAAATAGAAAGTTAAAAACCCTAGCCGTTTTCCTCCATTCCTCATCTCCCGTCGCCGCCCCCCGTCCCCCACCAACCCCGTCTCCCCGCCGACCCCGTCCCTCGTCCCCACCTTGTCGCCGCTGCCTCCCCACCTTGTCGCCGCTGCCTTTGAAGCCATACCCGCTCCCAACGCCGGCAGTGACCTCCACACCCTTCTACACGCCGCCGCGCCTTGTGGCCCCCGCCGAGCCGCTCCTCTCCTTCTTCGCCAAAATAGCACCAAATCCACCAAAGCTAGCGACTTTATATCTTCAACGGATCAAAAGATGCCAAGTTCACACCCAAACTAACCAACACCGAGCTCCCAAACACCTCAAACGGCTCCAAGATGGCGACTCCACGCATCCACCAGCTCCCCCAAGCACGCCGAAAGGACCAAACGAGCGGAATTTAGCAGCAGCGAGCTCCCACCAAACACCTCAACTTCACAGGCCCACCGCCTCGATCCGAGCTCGAATCTGGCGATCCGGAGCTCGACCTGCAGCAAACCGCCGGCGGGGCCGACAGCGAACGAATCCGCGGCTGCCGCCACCTCCTCCGGTGGCTAGGGCTAGGATTAGGTTAGGGTTTCACAAAGATTGGATTTTTTTTTTAATCTGGGGATTTCGTAAGGCTATGTGGAGAAAAAGAGAAGAAAAGAAAAAAAAGAAGCTAAAAGAAGCGAGTAGAAAATATTAAGACTTTGTCCTTGCGGACGTCAAAATTCCATTCGATTTGATTAAGAGCCATTTTGCATGATAATATGAGAGAATTTGCATATATTGCTTCCAACTGTGTGGTCATGCATACAATACCCATTTTGGCCTCGGAGCCTAGCCACCAATAATATTATTATATATGGTCTAAATCAACCTATCAAAAATTGAAATTTTTGGATACGTTAATAAAACTAATGTCTCCTACATATTTCTTTTAATCTGAAATTTATTTGACAATTTTGTAGAAATAATATGATGTTAAAATTTTAAAACAGCAGTATAATCCGAATAACATTCGAATTCGGTCCGAATAAAGTAAAAATCCGATTCGAATTCGAATTCGATAATTATCCGAATCGTATCCGAATCCGAGTATATCCAAATTCGTATTCGAATTCGATTAAAATTAATAGGATTTGAATTTGGTATGACCAATATCTGACCGAATTCGATCCGATTACACCCCTATATAAAGCATAAAACTCAATGCATAAAATTAAGTTAGTTTTACCATTATTTTGTCTGAATAGAAGATTATGCAAAAATAATAAATATAATTTAAATCGAATATCAAAATATTTTAATCCAATTTATTTGCTCCATTGGCTCATGAGCGGGGCTTGGCGCTGGACAACATCAGAGGCGACGACGGACTATAATGAGTGGTCGTGAGAGGCCTGTGGTGGCCGGTGGAGCGACAATAGTAGCCTCGCCGCGACAGATTCGATGAGCGCAACCGATCAGCAACGGATGGCAAGGCCAATCGGTGGCAGAGCAGATCCCATGATGGCTTTTCTTATCTCATCTTTAATTACTCCATTATTTTGAGCAGTACATAGATGCGTGAGTGCCACTTAATTTGATCTCATCTTTAATTACTCCATTAATTATCTGTACAATTAATAAAGAGCTAGCTAGCTAGCCTATTCTTCTGTGTGTGTGTAGGGAGGCTCCTCTCTTATTTCTCTCGTCATTTGCTTATATACTCCATTGGTTTGGTTTGAGGACATGCGCATGCATGCCTTTTAATCTTATTGTGTTTGTTCTTGAGTTATATATTGTATCATGCACGAATCATCTGTGTAATCTTAATTGTTGGTGTTACTGTTTGATTTCAAAATTAAAAAAGTGGATTAATTATTTGTTGCACCATTGTAATTGTATTTTTTTTTCTTTTCTCTTCTTTCTTTATCTATACTACTAGTGGAGTTTTTTTTATAAATAATAAAAAAAAAATAATTACAAAAATAACCCACAAATCTAAAATTTTACAAAAATAATCTGCCACGTCAGTTTGTCGAGTCCTAGAAACTCGACAAACTATTGGAGGGACTTATCGAGTGCCCAGGACTCGACAAGCCGTTTGTCGAGTGCTGCAGGTGCTCATACTCCCTGGTGGTCTTTAGTTGCGGTTGAGGCGAGGCAAGCAGTTTGTCGAGGTCTGGGCACTCGACAAGTCCCTCTCACGCGACATGTAGCTTGTCGAGTTCTCAGAACTCGACAGGCTGATATGGCAGGTTATTTCTACAAAATTTTGAGACTGTGGGTTATTTTTGTAATTATTTATTTTTGTGGGTTATTTATAAAAAAAAACTCACTACTAGTGTGTATATTATACATGTTGTTGTTAGTAGTGTTGTTATTAACTGCTAAATATTGGCTTTAAATCTTATCTTAACTTTATAATCTGATTAAGCAAGGGGCAGATTGTTGTGTAATTAACCATCCAGATGTTAATTTCAGTGTGAGAATAAATGCTATTGATTCTTAATTCTCATAGGACAAGAATATGATGGTAAATAGAGAAAGTCTCATAAAGCCTCACCAAAGTATGAGGAACGCGTGAAGGCTGCTTTGGTGCGCGCGTCGCAATCTGGTTCGTGGGATCGGCTCGACTGAGATAGCTACTCACATGGATGGTGCACGGCGGCTCGGACGTCTCCGTTCGAGACAGCCTTAGCAGCACCAAAATCCTCCAAATCTCCCATTTGCATCCCCATGTCAGAGTCTAGTCACCTACCTCAGTAGCTCGCCTCCACCCAGTCTTCTCCTCCCTCTCTATACCATTATAATTGTTTTTATGTGTTTGTTCTTGAGTTATATATTGTATCATGCACGATTCATCTATATAATCTTAATTGTTGGTGTTAGTGTTTGATTTCAAAATTAATAAAGTGGATTAATTATTTGTTGCACCATTGTAATTGTATTTCTCTTTTTTTTCCTTTTTCTCTTCTTTCCTTATCTATTATAATACTAGTGTATATATTTATACATGTTGTTGTTAGTGTTGTTGTTATTAACTGCTAAATATTGGCTTTAAATCTTATCTTAGCTTTATAATCTAATTATGCAGGGGATTGAATCGTCCGAATGTATATTTGATTGATACCAAAAATACTATTGATTTTTAATTGTCATATATAAGACGAGTATGATGATAAATAGAGAAAGTCAGCATATACTCTCACCAAATTATTTGTTACCTCCCTCCACATTTACATCTCCCAACCAACCATTACATTCAACTAATTATTACCAATTGTGGGTGAAGGTAGTGGGAGGTGGCAACCACGAAATATAAGCACTAGAAAAGTTATGGTTGGGCGGCGGTGCAGTGAGATGATAGCAACGCCACCAGTCGTGAGCAGTGGTGGTTGACAGGGGAGGATAAGAGGTGGGACACCATTAGTGGCGGTGCTAACAGAGATTAGAGGAGGGAGAAAAGATGTGAGAAAGTGGAAATTGAATTAGCTCTTGATGCGTGATGTGGATAGTATAATTTTTTTAAGAAAAATCTTATACTTACATTCTAGAAAGTCCCATAATTTTTTTGTGATTAACTGTAGATCTACATCTTATACTTACATTCTAGAAAGTCCCATAATTTTTTTGTGATTAACTATAGATCTACAATAAGGAGCTTTAGTGAAAAAGAAAAGGTCATGTTGAAGTCATTGCCTAAGAATTGATTGTGAGGATTATATAAAACTATGTGTTGTTTTTCAATGAACATTACTTTAGTTTTAGCAAATTTGGTTTCGTACTTCGCATCTCTAATAATTCCACAACTCTTTTTTTATGTACCGTTTTGACGAGTTCGTATTTTTCTATTTTAAAAGAAGTTATTACTACATACACCTCCTCTTACTGAGAAATTTAATCGTCAGGAACTGCACATTATTGTTGAATTATACTGGATTGTTGACAACTATATAATCAATCAAAATATCAAAAAAGAAATCAGCATAGTTGAATTAGCTTAACGCTACATTCTGCAGAAAAAACCATGGCTTTCGTAGAACTATCAGATTCTTTGTGTCAGTATATTCATCTTGTGGATATACTTAGTCAACAAGTTGTTTTCAGCTATATAATATGAATATCTATCCAACACTGATTCAACATTGAATTTGTACCGTGCTTTTAAAAGATATGTTTATATTTAATAAGATATTTTTAACAGTCCAAAATCTTCACTTTGCACTCCTATTTAAAATTTTTCTAAATTCAGCCCTTATCAAATCAGTCTGTCAGAATTTACTAATCATCTCTAATCTTTATTCTATCAACATGTTAAAAGCCTATCATTGTTACATCTACATTTCATGTGTATTAGTTAGGAAATTGTTCAAATTAAACACTAACTAAATTCCCTCAATCATATTTAAAATGAACTATTTTCTTACATATGTATTGTAAGAATAAATAAGTCCTATAAATACATTTTTAATTAAATACAAAAATAAAGCATGTTATAATAAAGTAAAATAAGTAGAAGGATTTTCACAAATTAGCCCTTAGTTAATAACTTCTAATTTCATATAAAACATTTGTCAGTTTATACGAGAAAGATTAATTTTCTTAAAGTATGTAGTAGTACAAATGCATGACTTAAAATTATTTGGAGCAATGAAAATATATTCAGAATATAGAAAATAAAATAAAGAAAACACTTTTACAAAACAGCCTTTTCATTTAGTCCCTGAGTTTTAAAATAATCCAAAAGCACCTTGTTTCATGAAAACTATTTAAATAGTTCGAATGACCAAAGTGTTCTTGTACTTTATACTAAATTAATAGTAAAATACTAGAAACACTCTTTTCAATTCAACCCCTAATCAAAATATATCCCCTTTTGTTTTGAAACTATTGTAATTACGTCCAAATGAAGCTCTTTTGCAAGATTCACATGAAATGACTTGAGTACCCTTGCCAAAGACATTACTACAGCAGTGAAGAGACCAAAATATCCATGTGTGATACATTACACCTCAGATTTGCATTGCCACCTCACTCCTCCATGCAATGCCATTGATAAATATGCAAAGACCTGGTAGTTTTCACCACATTGCTTGCATTTAGCTGAAGGTAAAGTGTGGAAACCATCCATACACATTCATACAAGCATTTGCATCAATTTTTCTACAGAAGTCCAGTTCAAAATCTTGCTAGAATCTGCTGTTTCTGCTGTCTGTCTGCTGAGTGTCAAGATTTGGACGCGCCCCAGTGCCGACAGACATAGCCTTGACGTCGATCCTCGCGCTTCGGCCAATTCTGGAGTGCTCCTGGCGTCTTACTGATCCTCCCAGACAAATTGTTTCGTCGAGATCATCGCTGGTGAACCCACGCCGCCCTTGCCAAGTTTTCTGCCGCCATGTGCCGCGGCGTTACGCTGTCGGTGCCGTTGCTGTTTCACATTCCAGCCACGCGCTCCCAAAACCAATCGCGTCAATATGTTTGCTTCTACTTCAACCAGCTGCTCCGATGGCCGCTTTCCGGAGTTCGTCGTTTCTCAAATTTTCCTCCCACGCACGTCGCCGTAGCCTCGCCGCCAATCCAGTCCACCTTTTTTCAATCACCCTCTAATTCACCATATTGGGATACTAATCTACCTCTTCGAAGTGGCCTCCCGTCGTTTCATTGCCGCAATCGAGCTGCCGACGGCAACCACCGCCATTTTACCCTGTTTCTCGTCGTCGCACAGTGGAAAGACTTTCTGTAGCTTCACCGTGTAAATCACCCTCACCAAGATGTTCTCTATATCCTAATCGTGTTGTCGGATGCTTCTGGCCAACAATCGCCGTAGATCTCATCATTTTCTTGGCCGGCCGCCTTGTGTTGTGCACACTGCCGTTGATCTAGTGTCGCCGGTGAACCGCCGCCGTCACCGTCGCCGTGGTGGAGGTCCAGATGACCCAACAACCCTACTGGCCAAGTCGTAGCCATCGCCACCAGCCAAATCGCCGCCGACGACCCCCTTGTCAACCTGTGACGCTCTGTATCAGTTCAACGCGCCCAGAGCCAGCCAATGGCAATAGAATTAACGGCTTCAAATCAGCCGTTGACATGACCAATGTCAACCGTGGCCTTAGAGCTGTCCAAATAAAATTTCGATCGTGTCACCTTGTTTGCCTTGGCCTTTGGAGCCCAAATATGTAATTTTTTTGCATGTTGGACTTCCAGATCTATTGTTTCTCTTGCAAATCCGTGTTTAATCATCATTTCATGTCCCGATTTGATCTGTTACTTGACCTAATTTTGTATTCTTGCATCTGTATTTAAGTAAATATATTATTATGTAAAGTTATTTTCTGAATGGTTGCTTGTTGTTTATGTGTTAAATTGCAAACAGGAACAGATCCATTTGGAGTCGAAGATCTATCTGTTCACGGAACCAAAACCTGAAGAATTCGATTTTGAAAATCAAGGCAAGTCACTTTATTTTGATCATATTGATCCCATATCTTTACACTATTAAGTTACTTTGTATAGAAACTACTATGCATGAATAATTTGCTATAAATGATTATATTGGAATAATTTGGTTAGATTATGACCTAAGTTGTAAAGCCATTCTTGATTCTTATGACATAGAATACAATACAATATATATCCTTCATGCGTGTTACACTATGAAAAATGAATGAATTAGTTCTGTAATCTACATGGTGTTTAGAGAGTATTTGTTCTATAGAAAGTTGAATATTTGTGTACTTTTGAAATTACTAAATTATCTTGGAGAATGGTAAACTAGGTGGATTTGGTTGTTGGCAAGGTGATGCAAAGCATCACACGTATCTGGATTGATTTCTCTCCTTGATAGTAAGGACTAACAATTTTGTGCTAAACAATTAGTCGCATAATAATATACCTTCACAAATCTGGTATGGGATAAGCACGACCAAATATCCTTGCTAAATTTATAACATGGCTATGTATGGTGATAAATATTGACATAAAAATAATTTAATATTCATTAAATGATAAGTTCTAATTTGCATAAAATGGTTACAGGAGTACTCTTTACTCTATTGGTTAGAGTACTCTTCCAAATAAAATTTTGCACGTGTCGATTAAAGAGAGAACATTTTTGTGTACTGAAAACTCTCATGTTCGCACTATTGGTGTAAGGATAATACCCAACCGCGGACCGAATAGTGGGCGAGAGCTGGTGACAGTACTAGATTTACCAATTGGTGGCAAATCTTTTGTTGAGCAGAACTAGTGTTATGACAAAATACGGTGAACAACGTGTTATCCTCAACTTAGTCCTATGTAGAAGTGTGCATGTAAATAGTTTAATAGTAATAAGACGATGAATCTTGTACGTAAAACGGTATCCCTCTGTAGAGTTTTAAAAACGTATTTGAGTACTCAGGTTAACTAGTCTCACTCTTCCATAGTGAATTTAAATGGATATTTAAATTAAAAATGCTTTTGAATACTTTTCCATGTTGTCAACATCTAGCATGATATTGTATGTTATTGATGAATTGAACCCTAAATGTTCCTTGGACTTTTCATAATGATACATATATATGATGTATTTGTATTAATACTGTGACTTGTTGAGTACCTACTAGCCATTCCTTGCTATTCTATCTAAGCAACCGAAGTTTCAGAGGACCTGGGATCACTCGAATGTGACCCTAAACCTGTTCAAGACTGTGAGTTTGATCCGGAGTTCTGAGAGTCGCACACTGCAATTGAGTGATTGTAGACAAGTCAAGTCCTGTAAGTTTTGTTTCGCTCGTGTTTTGCAAAAGTCTGAAATAATATTTTGGCCTGTCGGCAATTTAGTATATGTAAGGTCTTAATGTCATTGCTGTTATGAACTTTAATGTTTTGTAAATTAGTTATTTATCTGTGAGTTGGTTGTAGTATTTATTTCTGATTGCAATTCTGTTCCATGTCAAGGAGCCCAGGTAAAAAAGTGGGCTAAGGGTCCCGACAATATTGTTATTATCTCAATAATTATTAAAAATTTCTGTATCTGCGAAAATATGTCAAACATAATTTAGAAAATATACTGCCACAGTACTAAAGAGGGCCTTATAAAAGGGAGAGTAAAGCACCCCGTCCTATGCTGATGTTTAGGCCTGGACTGAGCTTGGTATTTTAGGCCTGATGGTTGTCCTAGATTGGACTTCATTTAATGGCAATGTTGAAAATACACAATAAGGCCACCTTGACAATTGACTAATTTAATCGACTTGAAAGTAATTGGGCTTTTTAGAGGATTGGTTCAAAAATGCCACATTTATATTTCTACAAGACCTCTAAATTTTAGATTTTGTTTGGTTTGAGATTAAAATGCGGGTTAGGAGTTTAATTTTTCAATATATGGTGATTAGATGAGTTAGTTTAATTAGATTAAATCAAGTTAATTCTCTTAACACAAGGTTATCCTAACCCAATAAAAAAGTGGAATAAACATAGACTAACTTTATCTCTTTTATAAATATCCATACAAAATAGATTCTATAGAAAGAAATGCAAAATATTGTTATAATAGAAAAGGAAATTCTGTACATTTTTACATCAAACATATTTAATTTAGTTAATTAAATCAAATAATATTTTAGAATAACTAAATTTGTTGTCAAATAAAAAATATGGGTTAAGCTAATCTACATGGGTTAGGTTAATTGAACCTAGTAAACTCATTTTGTTAAAATTTATGGGAGATTAGTTCGCACGCATAGATAGTGCCGTTATGTTAAACGAACCTATGTATTTTCTACTCTCTCTTCTCTTTGCCGCACGATCCAAATCGAACAGCCCAAACTCAATCACATCTCCTATAAATAACCGCACCTCCCTTCACCTCTGTTTTGGGATTAGGGTTCTTGCGCCGCCACAACCATTCGCCTCTGCTCTCTTCTTAATCCAAACATTTCCTTGTTTTCTCTTTCCTGTTTATTATTTTTAGTGAATTTTTGGGCCTGTGATGACAAAATACAGAATCAATCAAACCATCTTTCGGGACTGATTGGTGGTGTTCATCTACCATGCTGACATTCTGCAATTCTGAGGCCTCTTTTTTTTTTTTTTTCCTTTTCTTTTTATTCTTTTCTTGTTCGCTCCATGGACCTCTGTACCATGCTATTTGAATTTTTTTTTTGGGTTAAATTTTTTGATGGAAGTAAGCTGGACTGTGATGATAGAATGATCCAAAACACACCATCTTTCTGGACTGAGATTGGTAAATCTTTGTTCATGCCATGATGTTGCAAATTCTGCAATTCTGATGTCCATGCTAGTAACTCTGCATTGCTGCATTTTCATCCACTGAAATTTTGGATCAAACAAGTTTGATCTGTTGCATTTTTTTTTCTTCTTGTTTTGTTGTTGCAATGCATGTGGGCAGAGTGATGACAAGTTCCATCAAAAAGAAAGATCCTATCTTTGGTTTCAGCATTGTTAGATACTGTTCGTAGAATGTATGTAAATTGAAATAAGAAGCATTTGCTTCACTGAAAATTTTTTGATCAAAAGTTCACTCTGATTTGCATTTATTTCTCTTTTCTTGTTTTGTTATTGCAATGAATTGGCCAGGATGATAAGTTCCATCAAGAAAATGTTACCTGGATTGCTAGCTTTTTATTTTAACGTACTTGTAAGGACATAGGTAATTTAATCTGGGTGCTTCGTGTTGTGCCGTGCTGTGTGAGACCTGAGACCTGTGATGATAAACACTGAAAAATACCATCTTTCGGGGCTGATTGGCTCATAGCCATGCTGACATTTTCAATCTCTGAGGTCTCATCTTGGTGCAATGTTTTGTGTCATTTTTATAGGTTTGAATGATGTCTTGACCCATCATTTCTCCACTTTTTTTTAACCATTGAGATTCAGTCATTGTTCTAAATCAATCTTGGTTATTTTTCTTATCTTTGATTGCTTTTTAATGGATGAACATGGCATAGTTGCTTTGTTGCCAAAATGGAGGTTTTTCAAGTATAGAAAACGATGTACAGTTCAATTCACTGCAACAATTAAATTGAAAAATGTGTACGTGACATAATTCGAAGGCAGGAAATTCAAGTACACGCATGTGCGCAGAATTTGAAAGACGGGATTCGAATCCTATCAAAATTTTTGTAAATAGCATCAAGACATCAAACAGGAAGAACATCGCTATTTCTTTGTTATGTCTTGCGGTCTGATGCAATTTTTTGACAGGATCCTTTACAACGGTTTTCAAAGTTACAAAAGTTAAGTCGACCCACCCCCCAACCCCCCAATCACGTCTCACGATAAAAAAATCTTTGCATCATGCTGAACAAGATCTAACCTATACGAATGCTAAATGTACAGTCTTGTATAGGTAACAAATAATAGTATATTGAAGCCCCCATTGGTTGATACTTTCAAATATTGCATGTCTTCGTATTTGTAGCCCAAATGTTGGAATTGAATGAGATATAAAATATGATAACAAATAGAAATAAATTCTTAATTGGTTCTTACCAAACTTGCTCATTTGTATGATTTAATATTTGATAGAGAAAGATCATTGCTATCATACAACTGAAGAATATCCCGTTGAAGAAACTATTGGGCTAATCGACTCTTTCAAGCCCACAATTCCCCCGCAGATGAGGTTTGTTGCTATAATCTTTTGATTTGGTATTCGGACGATCATAATCAATTAAGAAGATGTTATCAAAATTACACTTCATCTCGATTACTCAAGAAGAAAAATAGTCATGTTCTACCTTAAATATAGTTGATGATACAGAGAGGAGGGGATGAATCACTAAATTAAACTCTAAATGGTTTCATAGACTTCGACCAGAGAACAAGATTTTGTCTGTGTTCTAGTATTCGGTAAAGGATCTGTTTTTTTGTCCTGTTGTTGTATCTTCTTTAGTATATAGTTACAACATCCTGAGATCTTTTTGCTCAATTATAGAGCACCAGAGTTGTCTCAAGATGTAGAATTAAATCTGTCCTATTTGAACACTGAAAATTCTTTACTTATATTCTTATATAGTCCTCGACCGTTTTTTTTACACGTGCCAAGACATCCTCGGACAAAATTCAAATCAAATCTCATCTTTTTCATATATATTATTAAAAATTAATCAACCCAAAAATCTTAGCTCAATAATATACATTATAAAAAATATTTACAGCGCATTTAAACATCCAAGAAGAGTATTGATTTTTTTCCTCTGTGTACATACACGCATGTACGAACGTGCAAGGGGACTCGTGAAATTTGAGGCCAGGTTTATGAGATAAATAAAGATTAATTGGAATTTCAAATACAACTTTAGGGTTTGTCCAGATCATAAGTGCAAGATTTTTTCTCAAAAAATTTATACTATTTACACTACACACAAATTTAATTTAATATTTACTCGTCATCCCTCGCACACATTTTCTTCATTTTCTTCTCGATCTCTATCTCCATCGCCGCTGTCATCGCACCACCTCTTCTTCTCTCCGCTACCACTGTCGCCTACTGTTACTGCGGCTCGCTGCATCATCACCGGACCACAACTCTTTTGTCACTCATTTCCTCGTGGCCGTTACTTCCCATTACCTCGATTCACGGTCAAAAAATTAAGGATGGAATTAGGTGAATTCTAGAGAATTAGATCTGATAAAAGAGATTTAATTTAATAATAAATAAAAGTACATGTAAGATAAAAAAAAAACAATCACTTGTTTGTTACTAAATTAGCAAATACAAAAAAAATGTTTATATCTGTTGTACTAACACCTGAGTATGGTACAGGATAAAAGTTGTAAAGCACGAGCCTACACCAGTTTAGATTTTTAAGTGTGTGTGCCATTCCCGCCAACAACATCCATGGAACGACCGCAATTCAAAATATTGCCCTGCACCAGACCGCATGCATCTGATGACATACAAATTAAAAAAAAATCCATATTATTCTTTATTTTCAAAAAAGTTGAGATAACTCCTTTTACTTTAAAATTGGATATTTTATACCTATATTTCAAAATCAGTATATTTTTTTGGTCCAAAATTAACTTTTTTTTTTTGACTAGTTTTGAGTGGCTCTGGATGATAACTTTTGCAACTTCACTTCTGAAGTCTGTACACCCAACAAAAAGAAATAAAGAATTAGGTTGTCCATTAGTAAAAAGGTCTACATAAATCATTATTTTTTGCCTTACATCAACAGTAAAATCCTAATTGCTGCCACCAAATTCTGTTTACCAATTGTAAGTGGTACTTCTATTTTGACTCTCAATTTTGGGACACATTACTACGGAAAGTTCTCTATATAGGGGTGAAAACAAATCAGATTCAGATCGGTTGGTCAAATCATATCTGCATTTATATTTTTAAGTCCAATTTGAATTCAAATTCAGATATTCTCTTATTCGGATTCAATTCGGATTATTTTTAATTCGGATCGGATTTCAGATTTTATTAGATATTAAAAATATTCTTTTGGTTTCATTATTTTATTTGTACAAAATTTAAAATTAACTCATTTTAAATCAAAAAATAACATATTTGAATAAATTTGTATAATAATTCTATTATTCATATAAGAATTTGCTTACAAATTTACTACACCACAAATTTAAACAAGTACTTCTATAGAAATATTATTCAAATTTGAATTCAAATATAGAAGTATATTATTTTGTTAGATTTTATCGGATTCGCATTCGGATATGGATATGGATATTTTTTGTCGGATTTGGATACGGATCCAAATAGAGAAAAAAATGTTATTTGGATGTAAACTTTCTTACCATATATGCATGTTTTCGGATTCGGCAATCGGCTAATTCGGATAATCCATATCAATATTTCACCCCTATCTCCGGCATTGAATGGAAGATGGAGGAGTTGATTGCACATATTAGATGTTAAACATTTTGGATCCTTTTAATTTAATTTTTGTGGGTGTTTTGGGTAGCCAGTAGTTTTTGTAAGAATTTTTAGGTTTCATATCTTAGAAAGGTAGAATTGTGTTAGATTAGAGGTTTTATAAAGTTTCGCAATTGGAGAATAGATCTATTAAAAGTTTGAAGTTTTACATGTTTAGAATTTTCGTCCAGAACTTGGCGAGGGGCTGTTGACCCATGAAACAACCATATTATGGAATCATGTAGTGAACTACTTTGTAGATGTTGTCGAGCCGCATGGAATAGAGTCAAAGTTTGCTAGATTCTGCGGTTAGACTTGTAAATTATGACCTTCCGAAGATGAACAATCTAAAATTTAATAGAGGTATGTTGGATTTACGAAATACCATAAATTCCGCAAATATCAGTTTCTTCAAGACAACTTATTTATTCTTGTTCCCATATTTTTTTCATAATGATTACAATTAATCATCCAGAATTAATTAAATCATTAAAAACTAAAGGTTCATCCTGATCAGACAACCTAGTCGAGCACGACCAACTTTGGCCAAGTAGTAGCCGAAGCCCAAGTCTACATGACCAGAGGTGCGCGACCATTTGTCTGAAACTAACCAAATTTGACCAAAGGTTCACAAAGTTGGTCGTGACGTCTATGGTCGCGAGTCTATTGGTCAAAGGCCCGTGAATATTTTAATCACTACCACATTGAGCAATTTGAGCACGATCTACAATAACCGTTAAGACAACTACAGGCAACCAGTGATAACTACCTCGAGCAAAACCGCTCTTGTAATCTATAAGTAGCACATTTTTTGTAAATGTAAGGGATCCGACTCTAAGAGATAAGTTGAGATTGAATATAGTTAACATAAGACATAGAGTTCTTACTCGATCGTTTGAGGACCTGAATCTACATAAAAACTCTGCGCCCCACCGTTGTTCCTATACCTACTTTCATTTCCCTTTTTTTGCAAGTTCTATGATCGGTTTTCTGATCATTGACACATAATATTTGCTAGTTTAATTATTTTAAACTAAAGATAATTGGAAGTTGATGTGAAATTCCAGTTTATTCAACATTGGATGAATCACTTGAGTTTTTGAGTTATTATACGGACTAATTTGGAAATATTTATTACAAATAAAAGTTAGATATCCTCGATACTTCTATGCTGGAGTTGATCACCTCAATCTGATTTTGTTTGTGGGAGTTATAGCTTCCGAAATACACACAGTCCATAAACAGACATAACATTGAAAAAAAAACTATTTTGACTAATATTTTGTACAAAATTGTTAATATTAAATTGATGATGTTTGAAGAGCATGACTCAAGGATGCTATATAAACTTATTTTACAATTTTATATGAATTATTTCAAAAACCAAAGATTTAGGGGTTTCACTTTTTCTCACTTTCTATGATAATGGAAAATTTGGTATAGAAAGACTATAGAGGCGTAAGTGGAAAATCGGTTAGTTTATTATTTTAAGCATATATTATCATTATAGTGATGTACTCTTATATTTTATTAATAAGTATTATGAGGCATACAGTTATGCAGTTTTGGTCTAACACTATCTTGTCATTGATATAGGTAAGTGACTATATGTTGTTTACTTATTTGCTATTTGTTTGATGTGATATTCACATGTTTGTTACTGCCCATATATAAAGATTTTCCCTTAATTTCATGACATTCTTCGAACGAATTGACCATTCGTATTTTGTGTATATTAGTACTATTAAGGCACAACTTTATAAATGGTTACCTTAGCAAATTTCTATACTTGTTTGTTGGATTATGATCATGATTGTCGACGGTGTGTAAGTTGCATATCATTGTATCATATTCTATTGGATATAGAACACTGTGAGCATGGATTGATGCTGTTACGCCGATATATATGAGCACGGAGACTGTATGGTCACACTGATACTGTTATGCATGTATCAGATACAAGACATCCTGAACATAAAGATCATTCTGACACACTAATAACTCTATACATGTATTGAAACAACATGCATGACATCACATAGATGCATTTTTACGTGCATCTTCTATACATGTGAAGTTAGTACTTCTACAACTATTACTTAATATTCATTTACTTTATGTTGTTATGCGATTCTTTATTGGTTTTTGTACGTTCCTTAGTATCATATAAGAATGCGAATTTGTCTTAGATTTTTGTGCATGTTCAATTACTTGCTGACAGTTTTTTGTCTCATCCTTACTTGTTTGATGGTGTGTAGGACAAATAAATGAAGTTAAGAGTTCCCATCCATTTGGGAAAAGGAAGATGTCTTGTTTATTGTACAAATTTTCATGTTGTAAAAAAAAGAATGTTGTACGTCTCTTTCTCATTGATAAAAAAAAAAATGGTTATTTGCCTTTTTTTTTTAATAGGTGATATTCTCATGCTATGATTTTAGCTGGTGGCATCTTGTAATTGTGAGTAAATTATGGGGTTTTACAAAGTCTCAATAATTTGCAACTTTTGCAAATAAATGAAATGAACTTGAAGCCTCTTCGCCACGTCGTTAGTGCCATGCCACCGTGGGCAACGCGTTCAACGAAATGAACTTGCAGAGAAATTTGATTTCTTTGTGTAAGCACAGTTAAACGAAATGAACTTACTGAGAAATATGTGCAAATGCAGATGATTTAGGATTTGTTTGGTCTAGTTTAGATTAAGTTTATAAATCAGTTTAAATTTATAAACTCAAGAAGTCATTAAGGGAAGGTTAAAGTTTATTTGAAATTTCTAATTTAAAGAGATTTAAACGAAAAGAATAAATCTGGAATTTGAACCCCCATTTGATGCAACTTCAATTTATCTGGAAAACTAAAATCAAGATACGCTGGATCGAACAGACCTTCACGATACATCCACTTGTAGTTGCTGAACAAGAGAGTAGCCGTCTTGTATCCAAGAAGCAATGCTCTTACAAGGGCCAATGGGACAGACATAGATCAACGTCGACATGCTCACTGGAGGCTCGACATCCTTTGACACAGAAGCAGCCCAAGCCATCCAGAAGTTGCTGGCAATCTGAAGTCCTTGGAAAAGTATCTGTGCTAGCAAGACAAACGGCACGAGTGCTCCCCTGTAAGCTAATGTGAGGTACTTCTGGTAGACCCAAGACCCCACCCTGCCTTTCTCCCTTTCATTGGTACTGTCATCTTTGCTATTTTGGTTATCTTTCTCAGCTGACGACAGTGACCTGGATAGCTTCACAGTGCCACTAGAAGAAGAGGCTTCGTTGCCTCCATTATGACGCCAATTGAGTCCAATGCTGTAAAAGCATCCTGATGAGCACCAACTAGCTCCACAAACTCTTCCCCCGAACTAAGTATTTCATTGTACTTGCCTTCTTGTGCTATTATTCCATCTTTCATAACCTACATCACAACATATTTTTCAAGGACTAAAATCGTACATTTCATGACAAACAGTATGCATTTACACATACATACAAATTTAACGACGAAGTTCTCACCAGAATGAGATAAGATGCAGGTAGGAATTCAACATGATGTGTGACATAAACCACAGTTTTGAAGCCAAAGCCCCAAGACTACAAAACAAAGAAGGTAGCAAGTTCATTTTGTTTCTATGCAAAAGTTGCAATTAGAAAGACATGAGGCAAAATTGCAAAATTTCTTGTCCAAAACCATTCATAACTAGTTAAAGGTTGATTTTAGACTAAATATGCACTGGTTTTGAAGTAAGAGTTTAGAATGTCTGGTTTAAACTATAGAAGATTATTTGGATTTTTTTGAAAATATAGGGGTAATATGGACTTCCAAATAAAAATGACATAGTATATTTCATTAATAATCCATGCATTACCAAAAGAATTTTTTAAAGATAAACCATGTACCATTCTTGGAAGATACAGAAGCTGAGCGTGTATTAAACAAAAATTATAATGCGTGAGAAAGAAACACTACTTGACAATGAAAATATGTCACACCGCAAGTCAAAGCATATGCAAGTCCTGCAATGTTTTTGAAGAGGCAATGTTTTTGGCCATATAATTTAGAAGCCCATTTCGCTCAGCAGAGTACAAAGGAAGTCATCTTGCAAAATTTGTGCCAAAGGCAATCATCTTGCAAAATTTGTGCCAAAGGCAATCAAGCTACCAGAGCAGCAAGAATTTCAATGCATATGATAGGCCAATTAATAGTCCAAAGTAGTTAGATTCCAGTCGAGGCGTGTAATGCAAGCTGAAGAGTCTATTTGTAGACAATGCTCAATGAGACAAGCGGAGTTGAATAAATATTTTAACAAGTCCTCAAATTTCACAAACTTATATATATGTACATGGGTCAAAGGGCAGGAGACATTCCAACACCAATTCCAACAAGTAATCAAAGAATAATCATTGTACGAACATCCTGAGTTGTTTCATTGTAAATATGTCTACAGAATAAGTAGACCGCACACCATATTGAATACAAAATAAGTAGACTGCACACCATATTGAAATGTAAGAACAATTGTAAATCTATGGAACAAGTAGCCCCCTACCATATCCAAGGTATGTGAGAGCAGCGCTAATTCTATGGAACAAGTAGGCTGCACACTGTATCCAATTCAAGAATAGGCAGCAAGACATCTATGACATCAGCACAACAAACTTATTAGAAAAGAGGGTCTAAACAATTAGTGGCAAGCATATAGACTATAATATTGTCACATAAAGAGGAAGTTTCAGTCCTTAATTCCCAGGTGGGCATTGCAAAGCATGGGGATGTTTTTCCCCTGTGATTGCATGTCAAAGTTACTCTGCAGCAAAAAAAATATATATAGACCTACAACAACTATCAAGTGCCATGCATGTCAATTAGATGGTAATCATCAGGTCCAAGAAAATAAAAGGAATCTAAATGAAGTGAGATAGTTATGAAAACATATACATTATGGACAGTTTTTTGGATAGTTGCATAATTTTTCCTTTGCCTTCTGTGATAGGGCAATACAACATCGAGTGTGTTTGCAAAGGAAAAACATTCCAAATAATCTCAAAAGGCATCGGAAGGCGGATGTGAAATGTACTCATTCTCCAATTATTTTGGGATAAAAAAAACGGAGATTTGGTAACACAAATATAGGCATCTAAAGAGTGGCTTCTAAAATGAATCATTTACTTATTTCTGGAATGCTAGGTAAGTAAACACCTCTATATGCAGAGCAGCAGCGGTGCAGGCACAATTTTAGCCATCTCTTATGTGCTGTTTGATCGAATTAGGAAATAGTCGATCCTGAAAAAAGGATTCCAAGGCCCAAGAACAGCTGCTCATTGTCCCAGCAAGCTGCATCGTCTCTATTGTGCTAAGTAAAGGTCAAATTGCACATACAATTTTCATGAATGTGCTGTAGTTGAAAGCCACAGTTTATGCCACGATTTATCCTCATGCAACTAACTTTTCTTTTTCTTAATAAGGTCCAGTGTGAGCGACACACATCAGGCAACAAACTATGAACTGTATTATTGTTTAAACTGTGACTCATCTCTTTGCAAACAATATAAGTCTAGCACCTCTGCTCATGTTCTTTGATCATCAAGTTATATTAGTGCATTTGAATCTTCAGTTACAAATTTATAAAAATTTCAATCCATGAGTTATATTAGTGCATACTAAGCATTGCAACAGACTACCTTTGCACATATCAGTGAGAAGTACTCTTATCAGCCTACCTTTGAAATTATCAGAAGCATACCTCTCTCAAAAGGCAGCAGGAACAAGAGAAGTGCACATCATGAGCAGTGATGCTGTGAGCAGATCACCAGAACAAATCACCACCAACAAAGTATACCTAGAAATAAACATGGAACAAACAAAGATAGCATTAGTGTACTAAGTATATTAATCATTGAGGCTTTAGCACACCTTTGATTGAGAGACAAAATCCTAACACCAACTTTATGCAGATCAAACCATCACCAAGAGGCCTGTGTTGAGAAGTTGGAAGAAGACAGAGGATCAAAAGCTAAGTGGGTTGAGGAGGAAGGTGGGCACGATGGGGTGGTTATGGTGCCGGTGTGATGGGGTGGTGATGACGCCAAAGATGTGAGAGTAGCCACCCCCGCTAACGCACCGTGGAGGACTCTAGGTGGTCGTGAGGACACGACTATGGGGATGCTGCGACGCAATGGACCGCCGAGGTGGGAGCAGTGATGGTGTGTGGTGGGGGTCACAGCCAGAGAGAGAGAGATGGGGGAGAACGTAGAGAGGGAGCTCCATTTTTTTTCTTTGACGGTGGGTGGGCTAGGGTTGATTAGAGAGCATCTTAACCATCCAATAACAATCGGAGGGCCACACAATTCCAAGCATCATAGCTGTCCCGTCATGATCAGATGGATGCAAAAATTTGGGTGATGTGGCACCCTTCATTGGATGGCCAGGCCAAGGCTAATTAATAATAATAAAAAAAAATCAAAAGGAAGTGTGGAAAAAATGACAAGAAGATATTGGAACATCAATTTGAAAGAGATGATAGAAGCGGGAGTTCATTTTGGTCATGGTATTAAGAAATGAAATCCTAAAATGACCCCTTACATCTCGACAAAGCATAAAGGTACTCATATTTCAAATCTTGCAAGAATGGCTCGTTTTTTATTAGAAGCTTGTGATTCAGCTTTTTATGCAGCAAGTCAGGGAAAAAGTTTCTTAATTGTTGTTACCAAGAAAAGAGCTGCTGATTCAATAGCATCAACTGCAATAAGGGCTCGGTATCATTATATTAATAAGAAATGGTTCAGTGGTATGTTAATGAATTGGTCAATTACGAAAACTAGACTTTCTCAATTTAGAGACTTAAGTGCAGAAGAAAAGATGGGAAAATTGAAAATTCTACCATCTCCTGAAAAGAGATGTAACAATCTTGAGGAGAAAATTATTTACTTTGCAAAAATATCTCAGTGGGATCAAATATATGACGATGTTGCCTGACATTGTGATCATCCTTAATCAGCAAAAAGAGTATATAGCTCTTCGGGAATGTGCCATTTTGGGGATTCCTACTATTCTTTAGTATATATCGATTCTAGCCAACGATGACACTATGACTTCAATTCGATTGATTCTTAACAATTAATATTTGCAATTTATGAGAGCCGTTCTCTTTATATAAGAAATCGTTGATTATGTTATTAATTGTGCTTGCTGCTCCAGCTGAGCCATTCTCATCTCAACTTGGTCCAAATTGGTGCTCTAAATTCTGTTTTCCTAATGAACCTCTTTTGCAATGCTCAGAGCATTAAGCTTACTAGTGTCAGCTGCACTCTGTTGTGCCAAACTAAGAAGTGTTTGAATTGCATCTAATGCTTAAAAGTTAGAATAGCATAAATGTTCAGTGATAAAGGAGATGCACCTGCAAGGACCCGAAATCATGCTGCCAGTTTGTGTCCAGTTTTCGCAGCATCAACAGTCTACAGGCAATAGAGGACATTTTCCACCAAATTAAGAGTTCTAGTGATGTTTGAATGCCCCTTGTTGCTCACCTTACTGTTCATTTATTGGATGAACTGGTACCATGTTGGTGTCAATGTTCTTGCCAACCTAAAAAGAAAAGAATGCACCATGTTATAAAAAGGGAAAAATGATGAAAATGAATGATGAAGAGAATTAAATGTCCAAATAAAGCTGATGGAATTGAAACACACTGCCAATGGATGGCACAAGCATCCGAACAGAAGGGAGAAATACAGGACTAAACCAGAAAGGAAATGTAAGTTGCCAGCAAGCTATCAGAAAAAGGGGGAAAAGGCATCACAAATTGATCCAAGATATGCTGATTATGCCAATAGACCTTATCAATTGCAGTGATAGCATTGTTACATACGAGTCAGTTCCAAAAGACAGTATTTGCGACAAGGTTATCACTTCAATTACACACAGTGAAACATGAAACATCAAACTACATGGTTTATATCATATTAAGATACATTAAGAAATAAGAAGCTTTTAAAATAGCATAAATACAATGAATGGTATTTAACAAATTAGCAAAGATTTATGATCTCAAAACAAACATATATTGGACACTGGCACAAACACTAATTTATGAGAAGAAAAAAGTGCAAAGAAATGTTTAGTTGACAAAATCACAAGACAAACTCATCAGGTCCCAGGAGTTAAAAAGTTCAAACATTGACCTCAGTATTGCAGAATGGCAGCATCGCAACCAATGCCAATCAGTGCTGAAAGATGGTGTAATGGAAGTTCTCATCATTGGCCAATGCATTGCCAAAATAATGCAAACAATAAAAGTGAGTTCACATTCGTGCAAGAAAATGTTCTACCACTGTAAGAGCACACAGTATAAAATTTTCTTAGATTCAACGTTTCTGATCATATTCAGTTTAATAGAATGAGAAAAAAGGTTCTCATTTTTCAGCATTTCTTCTACAGTTTCATACTTTTCTAGGAGTGAAGGACCATATTATTTCTCTAATCATAAATGATATATGAGAGAGCTTTTAAAACTACAGACAAATGTCAGCAACTGACCGACTCAACAGAAACTACCAATGCCTATACAATTAAAATTTTCATGTACTTCTTTTGACACAAATGAGTTCTAAATTGTTCACAAGTTCAGTCTCAGTTGCATTGCACATTACGACATCAAACACAAAGGCAGAAAACCTTATTCTAGGTTCAACATGGGAAGATAAGTAATAGAAGTGTGAGGAGAAATATGTACCGGATCACCAAGCATGATGGAAACTATGTTGGACACACTAATCCATGCAATTTGATCTTTACAATACCTGAATCCTCTGGAGCCCAAAAGTCATAACCACCACCGAACATAATAAACACATCTTGCTCTAATACACTTCAAGGTCATTTACAAAACTAGGTGGGATTCTGACAAAGTTTTGAACCATCATTCCCCAAGTGCGATCATTAGGTATTATTCCACCACTCACAGCTCTGTTTAGAAGCATAGCAGCATCATCAAGCAACCTGGCTTTGCAGTGCCAACTAATGAGAATATTGTAAGTAATAATATCGGGATATACATTTTCATTGTGTAGCTTCTCTAGGAGATTTAGTGCAGAATGCATCCATCCCATTTTGCACAATCCATTTATGAGTGTATTGTAAGTGACTATATCAGGAGTAAGCCCCTGATTCAACATCTCCTTCGAGAGGTCTAGTGCATCACGTACCCGCCTTGTCTTGCATAGATCACTAATCAGGAGGTTGTATGAGACATTATTTGGTTTAATACCCTTTTCTGTCATCTCCTGAAGCAGCGCCAGGCTCCGATCAACACTCCCATCTTTGCACAGGGCTTTTATCAGCCCATTGTAGCTTACAACATCAAGGGAGCACCCATGTAGTACCATTTCATTCGCAAGCTGTAGAGCATCCTGCCATTTTCCTTTGCGCAATAGAGCATGAATGAGTGTATTATAAGTTATGCCATTGGCGACAACACCCTCCTCGAGTAAATTTTCAAAAAGATGCATTGCCTCTTCCATCTGATCATCAACACATAGATGATAAATTATCGAATTATACGTGCAAATGTCAGGCTTGCACCCTTGACTCTTCATCTCTTGCATGAGACACATTGCCTCACCCATTCTGTCATCCTTGCATAGTGCATATATTATTCCATTGTATCCTTGGGTGTTCATGCTCAAGCCCTTCACCGACATCTCCTCCAACATTGCTCTTATGTCATCCCACATACCGCTCCTGAAAAAAGAATGCAGCAAAATTGTGTAGGTGATGACATTTGGAGCACAACCTTTCTCTTCCATCTCTCTGAGTAAATGCACAGCCGAACCAAGCCTCCTGACCTTGCAAAGGCCATGTATCAGTATGCTATACGTGTGCGCATCTGGTGCACAGCCTTTAGATCCCATGGTCTCATACAACTCTGTAGCCTCCGCAAGCCTCCCCTCCTTTAAGCACCCGCTGATCACTGTATTGAACAACACAACATTTACCGCGGGCACCCTTCTCAGAAGAGCCCATGCCTCATCCACCTGCCTTGCCTGGCACAGGCCCTGCAGGAGAAACCCATATGTCATCACGCTTGGTGTGCACCCTCTCAGCATCATCCTGTCTACCAGCCTCGCAGCCTCACGGACGCGCCCAAGCCCACACAGCCCGCGCACGACATCATCAAATGTGTTCACGTCCACGGCGCATCCCATCAAGAACATCTCGTCAAGCAGCGTGGCAGCCTCGCCGACGCCCCCCTGGCCGCACAGAGCATGGATCACCGTCTGGTACAGGACAGCATCGGGCACACACCCGTGGCGTGCCATGCCACGGAGCAGCGCCAGCGCCTCGCCGGCGCGGCCCAGGAGGCAGAGCGCGCGCGCAGCCACGCCAAAGGTGAACGTGGTGGGCGGGACGCGGTCCCTGATCATCCGGCGGTAGAGGGCGAAGGCGTCAGCGTGGCAGCCGGCCCCGGCGAGCGCGGAGAGCACGGCATTGTAGGAGCGGAAGGAGGGCGCGATGCCGAATCGATGGGGCATTTCGTCGAGCAGGTGGCGGCCGAGGCCGGGGGGCAGGGAGCGGAGTAGAGAGAGGAGGTGGGACTCGCGGAGAGGCGGGAGGCGGAAGGGGTGGGAAGAGCCGTAGTACCATTGGAGGAGGAGGAGGGAGGTGGCCGGGGACAGGGGCAGGGACAGGAGACGACCTAGGCGGCGCGCGGTGAGGCGGGAGGGGCAGGACGGGAGGGTGGCACGCAGGCGGGAGAGGTCGAACGGGGCCAGGAGCTCCGGCCATGAGGTGGCGGCGCCGGCGCCGGCGCCGGCAGTGGGTTGGTGTGGGGTCTTCTTGGCCATGAGGGCCAAGAAGGTGCTTGTGGACCCGGAGAAGAATCCGATGTGGTAGCGCCTACAGCGCATTTGGGCCGTCTGATTTGCCATTAAACGGGCCAGATTACCGTATGATTTAAAATAAAAAATCTACCCCTCTTCGGAGATGTGAATAGCATATTGAACTGAATTAACCGAGCTGAATAGATTCAAAATAACCGAATTTTTTTAATTTTTTTGCTATCCGGTATTTATTTTAGTATTTTATCTCAAAAATCAAAATTTTTACAAGAATCAAGAAAATAAAAAACCGAACTATACTTTTACAGATCAATAAAATACATAACATTTTAACTTATTTTACTATTTGCGATAAAGCAAAAGGTACAATTTTATTAAGTAAAATTTGGTTGAAAAATATAAGGAGTATAGATAGTTTAATATTTGTATTATATGATTCTATTATGTGGTAGTTACATTTACTTTTAAAATTGTTACTTTATATATATATATATATAAGAATGCTAATTTGATAATTTGGTATTTATTGAACCAAATTGAATTTTATTTGATATTCATAGACACTAAACTGAATTATAATATGATTAATTTGGTACTAATTTTACGGACACAAATTAAAAAGAAAAGTTCTTATCTTGAGTTTTATAAGAATATCTCATGAATCATTAGATCTTAATTGAATATTTTGGATGAACCAACTGTGAGAAAATTAGATAAATCTAAACTATTCATTATTTTCTATCTGACGGCTTCTAAAAATTTTCCACCTATTTACTTAATAGGAAACTTTCGATTTTGATATTTGCTCTAATTTTACAAGACCAAATTTTTTTAAAAAACCAAAATAACTCAACCAAAATAAAAGAAAAAACCGATTTCTTGTTGTCACACTTGTTCATAACTTGTTCATGTCTTGTCTCAAATTCGTTCATATATCTCACACTTGTTCATATCTTGTCACACTGGTTCACAACAATCATGTATATGTCTTGTTCATGTCTTGTCTCAAATTTGATTTCTTGTTGTTGCATTGGATTGGATTGGAAAGCCATTTGCAAGGTATGTTCAACCAGGCGATAAGGTTGCTGGAGGCAGGAATTAAGCCAGTGTAACCCCTCAATTTATTCTTTTGATCATGTCTTCACATATAACATATTAACATATGAATGCATCACAAATTAACGTTGCACGCGCAGATACGTCTTTGATGGCAAGCCTCCTGACCTCAAGAACAAGAGCTTGCGAAAAGGCATGAACAGTTTTTTTTCTTTTTCTTGCTAGGACAATTTTCTACCTTTGTTGATATGTTAGCCTATGTTATTATTGTTTGGGTTATTGAATACAATGCTGTCGTGTTGTTAACAACACACTATTATACTTACCAAATACTCAAAGAGGGAGGATGCCAGCAAAGAGCTGACCGCGGCTATAGAGGTTGGCTGTTTTTCTTTTTCTTGGGGGGTTAAAATTTTATGTACCATTTGTATCACTTTGTTTTGCCTTGTTGTTCCATCTCCTATCTTGATTTCATTTGGAAAATGGCTTTTGGTATTTTTAGGAAGGAGATAAGGATGCATTCGAAAAAATTCAGCAAGAGGACTGTCAAGGTAAGATCTTCATTTTTGCAGTTAGTAGGTGAACAAATTTTCTTTTGAAATAATCTTCAGGAGTGTTGTCCTCGAAATTAATATGAAGCTATTCACAATGCTGTATTGCTGCTGGAGGGTCACTACTTTCGGCGGGATATGTTTTGCATAGAGTGATTTGACAAATGTCTAGCTCAAAAGTTTCAAGATTAACTAACTGATTTTATTCTTCTTTGTCCTTGACGAGAACAGGTCACAAAGCAACACAACTATGATTGTAAGCGACTATTAAAACTAATGGGGGTTCCTGTAATAGAGGTAAATTTGATTTTCGTTAGTGTCTTGCTACTATGAGAGAATGACTCAGCAGTTAATCCTCTTGTTCCGAGAAATTGCTGAATTTGTTCTCTCTTAACATAAAGCTGTGATTTTTCATGTGTTTGTGAGGCTCTTGTTCAGTGACCTTTGCCTTCTAATACCAATAGGCACCTTGTGAAGCAGAAGCAGAGTGTGCTGCTCTTTGCATAAATGGTAAGGTATGCTTAACACAGAGACCTCTGCCATCCTGCTTCCACTTCTGCCTCCATTTGTTGATTTGATACCTTCCGTTCTTCAGGTGTATGCTGTGGCACCAGAGGATGTGGACTCTCTTACTTTTAGGGCGCCACGATTTCTCCGTCGTGTGATGGATCCAAGTTCCAACAAAATACCTGTGATGGAATTTGAAGCTGCCAAAGTATGCAGTATTGATTGTTATATGCTTGATACATATCTTTACAATTGCACATATTTTACGAATTTCTTATTGCAGGTTTTGGAGGAGCTCGAACTTACTGTGGACCAATCCATTGACTTGTGTATTCTTTGTGAATGTGACTACTGTGACAGCAATAAAGGTACCCTTGCCTTCTCTCTTCCATAGATCAAGTTTTAGATTTAACAATCCTATTTGATGGCACTAATTTCCTGTCATAGCATTCCTCGGCATTCCTGCAAATCTCGATTTCTTTAGCTAGTGGAGACCTCTGACTCTCAATTCATACTTGGCTGCTAGGTATTGGGGGACAAACAGCTCTGAACCTTATTTGTCACTATGGATCCATAGAAAATGTGCTGGAAAATATAAATAAAGACAGATTTGTCTTTTCAGACGTTTTAATGTTTTTCTAATGACTCAATACTCAACTTTATGCGGTTGTGTGGCCGAGCACCAAAAACTGTCCACTTTGAACTGCAACATTCATTAGTCAAGGACATCTTAAGCATGTTGTCTTCCTTTCTCTTTCTAAGGAGATTTGCTGCGTTACATGTTTCGATTGTGACATGAAATGAAATTATTATTTTAATTTCTGTTAGACTTTGAGCATGTGCCTACTGCAGTATTAAATTTGTGAGGATTGGCCTTATCAGGACCCTCGGCGCTTGTTCAAGGAACCCAATGTTACCTCGGATATTTCTGAGCTGAAATGGACTGCACCTGATGAGGAGGTACCCAGTAATGTCTGTTAATCTTGTATACTTACCTTCTTCAAATTGAACAAGCGAATCATTACTTTAAATCTTTCTTCAGGATCTTGTAAATTTCCTGGTGAATGAGAATGGTTTCAATCAAGATCAGGTGACAAAGGCATGTACTTTCCTTTTAGTATTCAAAATCATGTTTGGTTTAAAACATTTATATCAGCTAATTATGTCCTGCGTTTTATGTAGGCACAGAGAAGATTAAGTCGGCCAAGAATAAATCAACCCAAGGAAGGTGAGCATTACAATACTGCTTCAGATACATGACTCTTAAGAATAATGCTTATTTTTGTTTTCAAACTGGGCCTGAGCATACCGATTTCTGATTTTTGTGTTTCCAGACTTGAGTCGTTTTTCAAGCCAGTTGTTAGCACATTAACACCACTCAAGCGAAAGGTGAATCTGCTATACTGTCACCTCATCATGCTAACTATAGTCTCAATTCTTACTCAGGAATCACTAACTCTAGCATCATCTTCAATCTGATCATATATGTTAGAACTGTACATTGCAAATGAAACATATAGTCTAGCGGTCCATTACAGTTGAAAAAGTTAAATCACGCTGGTGGCCTATTATGACAGTGATATTTATATCACCATTTGTTTTCATTGATAAAACCTTAAAAAAGGAGCATGCTAGCCATCAGCGCGCCATAATCCCAACCAATTCAAGCAGAAAAATAAAAGTGCTATTCACCCAACCAACTTGAGAAAAGGACACTCATTGCACAACCATGTATGCAAATTAATTAGCAATGAGGTCAATGCAATAACAAAAGCATGTGGATGGTAGTTCAAAAAATGTGACAAAATTCTTAAGAATTATCTGACATGATACTCTTTTGTAGATTGCAAGTCATGCTATATTATTTCAATCCTACCTTATTGTTATGAATAATCAATAATAATATTGTACTCAAAGTAAACCTTAATATCTATGAACCACAGACAGTTCCTCCCAGCTTATGTCCAAGTTCATAAACCTACGGGGTATCTGATACTCAAAAATAGTTGATCCAATTGAACAAATGACACTGTTTGTCCCTCTGCTTTTATGCTCACATTGATCCTTCAAATTGCAAAAATGGTGCACATGTAACCCTTCTACTCCATAGTGACTTTCTCACCTCAGGCATTTACCTATATGTATGTCACACTTGTACACTTGTTTATTTCAACAATTCCAACACTTCTTGGAGTGGCAAGCCTCCGTGTATATATATAAACATTTAGCTAGCCCTAGCTAGAACCAACAATACTACAGTCTCGTTCAGGAGGAATTTAGCTTTAGTTTAAAACTGTCAGAAATTTAAGTTCTTCTAAATGACGTACAATAGGAGAGGATTCTCATATAAGACTAAATTTATTTTGAATTGAGAAACATTAAGAAACTTAAACTCCTCTCATCCATTTTCTCTGAGAAGCACTGAGAAACTACTTTCGACAAAAATTTAAGTCCTCTCAAACAAGATCTAAGCTCCTCTCTCTAGCTTCTCTGATAATAAGTGATAAACCACTTTTAAGAAAAATTCAAATTCTCCCAAACAAGAACTACATTCATCTCACTCTCGATCAATTGATCTCAGCTAGCTAGCTAGCCTCTCCATACTCCATGGCTAACCGTGCAGCAATAGCTTATGTGGTGCGACATCGCGCTCTCCCTGTCATTTGCGTACTCTCTCTAGATAATGAGTCTTATGCACATTTTTTTCCTCTTGATCTATTTGAAAAATTAACAAGTGCGCACACACACACACACACACACACACACACATATATATATATTCCCTTGGCCTATTTGAAATGAGAAAAACATATTAAATAGCATATTGAAGCTAGCACATCAAGGTAAGAGCTAGCAAATTAATTAGTTTCAAACTAGCATATCAATGAAATTGTGATTATTAATGGGGAAGATGGCATATAATGCGTTACAAGATGTTAATTTATGATAATGAGTCTCATGCACGGTTTTTTGTCCCTTTTACAAATCATATGTAGATATACAATCCAAAACACTAACTCGTCCCCACGTTCTGCCACGTCGATGCCGTGTTTGTGTCCGTTTGATTGGTGGTTTCGGTTCATCCGCGCCATCCACGTGAATCCCGTTGCTTTGCCCACATTGTTGGTGTGTTTCTGGCTACTGGATCGCTGTCTTCACTTCATCTGGGTCAGCCACGCGGAATCTACTACTGGGTTTGTGAGGTACTATTTGAATGTTGCCTCCATGTTGAGTCACGTCGTCTCTTCATTTGTGCCCATTGGATCGGAGGTTTTACTTCATCTGGACCGGCCATGTCGACGCCGTGTTTGTGCCCAACTGTTTGAACGCAGGGTCCACATTGTCCTTTCATTCGTATCCATTGGATCAGCGCGTTTGTTTCATCTGGACCGTCGAACGTGCTCCTGACTGTCCTGCTGTTTCCCACATTTGACCAAAACTACCAACTGTTCCCCACATTCGACCAAAATGAGGTCTTCTGATTCGACCAGTGGAAAAATTGACCAAACATATTGTCTCGTGTAGGATCAAGGATGCCGACTAGAGGGGGGGTGAATAGGAGACTTTTAAAAACTTTAAATAAAAGCAAAATCAAATAACAATATGAGCAAGAAGAGAAGAGAACGAACACAATGATTTTTACTGAGGTATCGGAGACTTGCCCAGTCTCCACTAATCCTTGTTGAAACACTCAAGTCACTTGAGTTTTGCCTCAATACCCACGAAGGGTATTATCAACTAGTGGTTGCTCCTTGTCCACTCCGGAAAGGCGAGCACCGATGCCTTGTACACTTTTGCCGAGCCTCTCCAACAATCTCCAAACTGGAGAGATCAACGGCCACGCCTCCGAACCGTCTAGTGGGGGCGCTCACCAAGAGTAATAGCCAGCGAGGTCTTCTTTAGACCTCCAAACACACACCGAGAAACTATAAGTATGCAAATGCAGTGAACTGAAATGCTCGGTGGATCAGAAAGCACTCAACTTGATCAAAAGATCAAGATTTTGTATAAAACGCTAAAGCTCAAGAGTGAATATGACTAGAAGGCTGCTTGTGGTTCAAAACAAATGCTCAAGCCCTCTATTTATAGTCTCAAGTCTCAAAAGAGACGTTGGAGCTCGAGCTGAAAATCAGCAGCTCAAACTGACAGTCAGTTTAGGTCACGACCAGAGAGAAGAAAAATCCGGAGAAAACAGTGCTAGCCGTTGGCGGTCAAAAAAGGAAACAAATCAGTACATACTGACAGTCAGTATGAGGAACTGACAGTCAGTTCCAGAACCAACGGCTGACAAAATTTGCGGATAAAAAAATAGCTAGCCATTTGTGGTCGTATATGGAAACTTGAAACCCCCAACTGACAGTCAGTCTCACAAACTGACAGTCAGTTCGACCACAAAGTGACCAGATCAAATAGGAACTCAAATAAACACAACTGAGGTCGAACTCCAGACTGACAGTCAGTTATACCAAACTGAAAGTCAGTTTAGTTCAAAAGTTTTCAGCCCAAAATACACCCTATCTGGACAATTGTCAGTTTAACTGAACTGACATTCAAATTGACAGTCAGTTTAGCAAACTGATAGTCAACCTGAACAAAAACAGCTATAACTTTAAAACCAGAAATCCAAAAGATGTGTTTAATAGCTCGTTTGAAAGATAATTTTAAGGACTACATTTTTGTCAACAGAAGAAGAAACCAGATCTTTCTAGATCTTTCTAGAAATTTGAAAAACTCTTCTGCTATCAAAAACTCAACTGAAAATCCAAATCTTTCAAATCAAATTCAACTCAAATCCAACAAAAAAGATGCAATGCAATGACCTAAGTTTCTCGGTTTATGTTGGAGATGAAGAGAGGACTTTTGCCACCCCTCTTTATAGTACGGTTAAAAACTAAAAACAATTTTCCTAAACCAATCAACTCCAAACACCGAGATCGGTAAAAATAAAGACAATGTTACCTTAGGTCTTTTGCGCTTTTGCGATTTGCGTCTCGACTTCATTCCTTGCGACTTGTGCTTTTACTTCTTTTGTGTTGGGTTCGTCTTGTTCATCTCAACTATCTTCCTAACGGAGCTCTGTATCAAACAATCTCAAAAACACAGTCAGTCTAAAACACTTAATTTTCATTAATCATCAAAATTAGAGTTAGGCATGAAGGCCTAGATGCAACATCTCATACTGTTGAGTTGTTTGCCACATTCGACCACAAACCATGATAGATGATTCAACCAGAAAACCAAAATTCGACCATCATAAAAAATAAAACCGCTGTTTCGACTAGCCACCACATTCAGACAGAAACAAACCTGCTGATTTGACCCAAAAATAGAATGTGAACAAAAAAATAATTTACTCTTTCCAAACTCAATCGACTAGAGATTTTACAGGTGCAAGCACTATTTTTAATGCCTTGACCAATTTTATGTTTTGCTGAATCATGGCAAGACATAGTCTTTTAATTCAACCAGGGAAAAAAATCATCCAGACACGCTGTTTCGTACTTTCGACTTGTTTGTTGCATTCGACCACAAACCATGATATCTGATTTGACCAAAAAAATAAACTCTTTCGACCAAAATCAATCGACCGAAACCAATCGACCAAAATTGATGCTGACGGGCCCAACCTTACAGCCAATTTTTTTACAGGTGCAATGTGTTGGGGAACGGGCATGCTATTCTAGCGCAATTTCAAAAAATTTTAGCTGAAATCCCAAGAAGCTTGCAAGCAATAGATCAATAGATTAAGAGGTTTACCATTAGATGTGCAGATGTGACAACGCAGTAACGGAAGAAGAGTCGATGTCGCAACTTGATCGTGACTAGCAGTGCAGTAGTAGTAGCCGCACCTCTACGGAAGTCCACATGTCCAGGGAAGGAGCACTGCGTGTTCGTGTGCTAGCACCAGCACACGCGGCTAGGGTTTTACAAGATCTATCTCGTGGATGATGGCGGCGGCCAGAATATATCAGATTAGATGTTTTTGCATGCCCACCTCGCATACTTTTTTAAGGCCTTGCAGATAAGTTATACTCAAATGCGAACCCTAATCATAATGGTAAACTCGTTACCAATAGGAGACCCATTTTGGATCTTCGAATTAATGTTCCAACCCGTTAAGTGTGTGACCCTGTAAGTTCATATATAATTGGCCGCTACCAGAAACAACTCCCCGAATTACAAGTCATAAGCGGTCCCTAGTAAGACATTATGACTACCCACATATATACGAAGATCATATCCGACGAATCTATACAACTTATCATGAATTATCTCTTTGCTTCACGATGCCAGATCAAACTCAAGGTGAGAAACGTGTCATCCTTGAATAGCTCTGTCCTTTCTCGATCTTGTAATGGACTAATCCTTTCCATAGTTGACTCTCAACTATATTCGGCATGGTCATGCATTTTCTTAGTCCAATTACATCGAAGGGCCTAGAGATATCTCTATTAAGATATGAGAGGGAAAAATTACATCTCGACCATTCACTTTCAACCACATGGTTCATAACATATCTATATGTCACTTTTATGACTACTCAGTTAAGAGTAGCGGTTGATGACACCAAGATATGCTACTACGCATGTATGAAACCGTGATGATCTCAGGTCTAAAGATAAACCAAAATAACTATTAGAAACAAACTGATGATACATATAATCTCAACAATGTCTCAAGTTGGGTCAATCCGACCAACATGTTCTCCAACATGTATCCATGACATTGACTTGATACCTCATATCCATAGTCAGTGAAACTTGACTATCAATCAATACTCATGCTGACTTATATTGCATTATTATTCCATGTAACGCCAAAAGTCAGGGATGTTTAGAATAAGTATCACTGATTATGCCGTAAATAAATTGAGAGAATTAATATATCTATAAAGAGTTCCACGAACAAGTCACATACTTGTTGATCAATAAAAGTGATACTTCATTCAAGAAATGCAATAATATTTATTCGCAACAATTCATAAACATATTATGATACAACCATCTTCATGATTGCCTCTAGGGCATATCTCTATCACAATGGACCAGAGATTTTACAGGCACGATTGCTATTTTTTACTGTGTCGATCACATTTATGTTTTGCTGAATCGATTAGGTCTTTTTATTGGTAGGACCAATATTATGCTGACGGGCACAACTTTACGACAAAAAATTATGCTACCAAAACCACAACAAAAAAAAAACCACCGCTTCGACTAGAAGCCATGACAAATTTACTGTTTCGTCCAAAATATAATCGACCAGGATCAATCAACTAGAATCCTGGACAACTTTATGACCAGAATTTTTGTTATCACGACCACAGTGTTTCGTACTATCGAGCTGTTTGCCACATTGGACCACAAAGCCATGACCAAGAGTTATACGACTATCATAAAAACACAAAAGTATTACTTCGATCAGGCATAAGACCAGTGGACCTCAAGGCTCTTCCCCACAATCGACCAATTATGCTGATTTAACCAAAAAACCTAAATGACTGCTCTTTTACTGAATCGATCAGGTCTTTTGCTGCTGCGACCAAGATTTATGCTAACAAAAATTTTTTCCATCACAACCACAAAACAAAATGCGACTATCATTATAAAAAACAAAATTGGTCGTATCAGCACAAGCATTGTTTTGGTCGTGGTCATCTAGTTCAAAACTGGTCGAAGTTGTGGAGTTCAATAATCCTAACAATCATAACTAATTTGTAAATACAATACCTTATCATCTACAAATCTATTCCGTCGATACCTGCAGCAACACGCGGGGTTTCACCTAGTTACAATGTAGGTGCAACTACTGTTGAGTAATACACCGTTTGCATTGTATGTAGGTATCTCCCTCTCCCCCTCTCTTCTTTTTTGGGATTTTTTAACGGTCCTTCATAAGGTATGAGGAGACAAAGTATATTTTAGTAGATAAAGAGGTATTAATTGCTATCTAATCGTTGATTTATAAGATATATGATGGGTGTTTTATATAGTAATTAAATCACATTACAAAAAAGATAAAGATTTGAAATCCAAACCAAATTACTCAACTAAATTTAACAATCTTACTGGATTATGAATGTGTCATGGTGCCATCTCGAAGACCGGAGGTGAGTTCATCTCAAACACCAATTAATTACATGAATATGATTCACATACTGCAACTCATATCAAATAAATTTCAAACCGAAGTATTGGATATATCCCAAACTTATGTTATCACTATCGAGTCTGCAGTACCGTTGTTTGATCGTCCACCGCCCCCAACCCATCAAGGTCGTCTCCAAGTGCGCATGCCATGTGCTCAACACCAAAATTTCCTTGTCCTTTTCACTTTCTCAATCCAATCCAATACTAAAATGTCCTCTTAATTATTTTTAAAAGTATATCTAAATGTCTAATTGGGAGGAGAGATACTTGTGATTTTTGGAAGGATCTTTGGCTTTCGGAGACTTTATCTCATAGATGGGCAGAGTTATTTTTGTTTTCTTCTAGAGACTAAACTGTGCAACATCTCGATTATTAACTCGATTATTCCTTATTATTAAGTAAGTCATTCACAATGCATAGCATTATCCAAATTAAAAATTTTGAATTTATGAATTTGGATTTGGGTGAAGATAATTTTCAGTTACATACCTTTATCTAATTTGGGCTATACTCAATACCAACACTTTCTCTCATTACAACTTGACACTCCAGGAGATTGAAGCATGAATGATTGCTGGATTATGATTAATTGTAACCTTATGAAATATGAAACTAATAAGGTTTTTAAAAGATTGATGGATGTTTTTTCCACCCATCCTATTTTCAAATACTGTTGGAAGAATCAGTGTCTTCTCAAGACTAAAGTCTTCTTTTGGATCTTTCTTTAGGAGAGATTAAATACTAGAGATATGCTGGATAGGAAGAACATGATTATTCTCTCAAATTCTTATGAATTATGTTCAGTAAAAAAAGATCCTTGAAACTCAGTTTCATATCTTTTTTTAGTGTTCTTTTGCCATTCATTGTTGGGATTTAATTAGAATTAAATGGGTTTCAATCCCTCTCTGATTGATATGATCTGGAGAGAAAGAAATGATAATATGGTGTTTAAAGATTTTTTTCGTGGAGATTATCATAGTGGCATTTTGGAATATTTGGGAAATTCGTAACAAGAAGATTTTTCAATTTAAGGGCTTGAATCCTTTTGATTGGAAACGGGTCTTTATATCTGATTTGAAGCTTGTAACCCTTCGCTTGTAGGAGAGGATTAGACTTCAAATTTTTAGATGGATTGACCTTTTGTAATCTTCTTTTTTGACCCTTGACTTTGTATTTTTGTTCTCTTGTACTTTCTTCTTTCTTTTATTATATATATCTTAATTAGCAGTAGGCTCCTTGCCTACTGCATTTGGTCAAAAAAAATACTAAAATGTCCTAATACATTTTTTTTACATATTATGATGGTTGAATACAATTTCTAGTGTGTTCATAGTTGTAGAATTGAATGAGCATGAACGGCGGCATGATAGGATGACAAGGTTTTGTAAGACTACTTAGGAGATTTTTTTTGGACGAAGATCTTAGATTTTTGGATGGGTCTTAAGAAATTTTTTTAGATAAGATGGATTTAGGAAGATTTTTAGTAAAAAATATATTTGATGAAATTATGTTTATACCTCCTCTATAAAAATAATACTTGATGAGAGAGATATGAAATGGTATATATATTCGTAGATCAACAATAGGGGACCGTGTTAGTGTGTTACTCAGCTGCCCCACGGAGCTCCGGAAATGCCCCATGCCCGTGGAGTTTGTGTGGATCCACGACTACTTGGTTGCGTGCCTCGCTAAGCTTAAAGCAAGGTCGACAAAGGATTGTCTTTGCGACTATTTATTGAAAATATGCCGGGAGTCCGGCGTTAGTCCGGATCAGTGTGTCGATCTGGCATGGAAGGCGACCTGCTTCTGCGAGTAGCAGCCAGCAGCAGCAGCACTCCAGCAACCCCCTCTTCTTATCCTTCTTCCTCCTCCCCCTCTAGCCACACCACACCTCATCTCTCAGCAGTAGTAGTAAGGTGAAGCTTCAACACCACCCCAACTCCACTGCATTGCCTCTAGCAACCCACCACTGCAACCCAGTTCACAACCCCTCTTTCCAGATCCCTCCAACTCTCCCTCCCTCACTCTAGTAGCAACAACTTCGGTGAGTTCCCCTCAACTGCTACTACATTGCTCCTCATCCTACAACTTGTCTACAACAGCCAAACTCTTTTCCCTTTCTTTTCCTTCTACTGTTCTTCTTTCTCTTTCACTGCCGCAGAGCTCCGCGGTGACAGCCCACCACCGGCCTGGGAACCATGCCCGCCCAATCAACTCCCCTCGGCTTCCTCTTGCTCCTTGAGCTACTAATTAGAGTATCGTCGCTCTTGCCACTGGCAATCGCCGTTTTTCTCCCTGCCCGCCGCCACCCCTGTTCCCCTGACTGATCTCATTCCACTCCCTGCCGGCCATCTCGCCATTTGAGCCAGTGGGCAAAAACACTCCACTCCCTACCTCTGAGCAAGCCCCTTCAGATGGTTTCAAGCTTTGCGCCGTCGATTTTCACCAGCGCTGTTTCTCTTTTCTGCCTACGCCACCTCATCGTTGCCAGCCTAGCGCAGCAGCTTGCCGCCGACAAGTACCGTGCCGTCAGCACCCCCTCGGCCCCTTCTTGCTCTCACCCGACCGGCTTCGACTCCAACGACCCCTCGCTGGAGAACCTCATGCATGTGCCCCATGCGCACGGGCGCTTCGTCACCAACCCTAGCACCGCCGTCGCCAACCAATTGCCATCAACCATCAGCTAGCCTCAACCTCTCAAACATCGCCATCAACCATCAGCTAGCCTCAACCTCTCAAACATCGCCATCAACCACCTTACGTCCGTGCTATTCCAGCGATGCTAAAACCGCTGTGTTTCCTCTGTTTTTTTGGGGCACATCACCGTCCACCGCTGTCTCGTCGCCGCCAGCCTGAGCCCCACCGTCGTCACCGTCTACCCATCTACCCATGTGTGCCAGACACCCTGGCCACCGCTGTCGATGACCCCTGCACCGTGTGTCATCGTGCCACCTCGCTCTGGCGGCGCTCCAGAGCCGCCATCATCCAGCTCCAGCGCCACCGCCCCCGTCACTGCTACTGTGTTCCTCGTGACTGTCGCGCTCAGGAGTCCATGACGTTGCCCTTGCTACCTTCAGCTATTCGCCGTAGCCCACCCAGCGCCACCCGTGTCCTGCCAACAAGCGCTCTAGCGTAAGCTGCAGCCAGCCAGTGTGCTTATGTGAGAGCCAGTAGTTTGTTTGCCGCGTGCGCGCGCGTATGTGAGATGGTTTGTGCATGTTTGAGTTTATCGTCTTCCTGTTCGTCAGTCAGCCAAGTTCATTTGTGTCGTGTCCAGCCTTGTCATGGTTCCATCAGGGTATACTTTGTCCAAATGCAAAAAAAACACAACTATATCGATGCTTGCATGGCATGAAAGTTCCATCTGGGTATTTTGTGAAAGTGAAAAAACTTATGTTCATAAAGCAGTTGAAATTGATGAAATTGATAGGCATGAAGTCCTATTATTGTCATGTGCTTATGATACAATTGCTTCCGGTTGCTATCCGGAGCATTCTACAGTCAAAATCAAGGAGACAATCACGAAACTCTGTTATTTTTTCAACACAATATCTGCTAAGGTTAGTGCACTCGAGGAAGAGTAGCCAGAGTTGGAAGGCGAGTGAGGAGGAGATTGCCGAAAAGATTAGGGCGGATGTATGCTCGCAATGCGAGGCCCAGTTCACTAAGATGAATGAGAAATTTTTAATACTACAAGATGCTTTTCAAGGGTCCTCGTGTCTCCAATGGATGCACTCGAGGTATGGATTACTTAAACTGAATCATATTAATGCCTTACGTATTATCGAAATTTGTACTTACTAACGTCTATTATTTGTTACAAAATTCAAAGGATCCAGAATCGTGCGGCCCTGTTGTTAAAGAAGGCAAAGCCTTTATCATAGTTGCGCATGGCTTCGTGTATCCATGGGGGTGGGATGTCCAAATCCACTGCGCTGCTCAAAGGAAGGGCCACAGGAATGTGCAGGTCAACATGGTCGAACCGAACTACGGCACATTCCCGGTGCCTATCCCAACAAAAGGCATCCAACTTTTGTGGGATGCCATAACTTCGTTCGTACAGTGGCCGAAGAAATGTATTATGCTCTAAGAGGTAAATCCGATGCATTGAACATCACATTATTAATTTCCAACAACTAAATAATATCTTCGTATGTTGCAGAAAGTTTCAAATACAGTTCACCCGACCACAACACTGCAAAAGACACGATAGCCACTGAAGGCCTACTAACCCCATCCCCAGCAAAGAAGAGAGGTCCCGTGACCCCACCCCCACATAAGACATAGTGTCGCTCGCCAGCAAGAAAGGGGGCAAGGTGAAGGAGAAACAAGTGCTTAATTTCAAAAACGGGTGTCCACTCGTGTCATTGGGTAGCCTCCGGAATATGGACAACGCGTGTCAACGACTGCACATGTGGTACCTCGATCGGTCTAGGTGAAACTCGGGCTTCAAAGTGCCATATAGAGCATGCCACTTCCATCATGAAGTCGCCATAATTCATGTCAACTACAAGGATCTCTTCGACCTATTCCAATTCAAGATGCTCAATATCTCCATCATCGGCACATCGGTCCTATGAATTTACTTACTTTGTCTATTATAGTTTATTGAAGATTAATATAGCTCATCATTTACATGCAGTTGCATGTACAAATTGGCGTCATTTACCGGGTGCAACGTGGTGGGCTTCATGGATCCAGAGAAAGTAGCACACACAATGCTTGACAGACAATTACAGCATGCCGTAACCTACATGATGAAGTGTAGTCCTACATACTAACGTCGTACCATCAGGAGTAAGTGTAGTCCTACATATTTAATTCCTTAGTGTATTTCGTGCCTAATATTATGGTCTTAATGCTTGGCTTCGCTAAATAATGAAACACTGATTCGTTTGAGATCTAGTCTTGATTTTCACACTAGACTCGCCCAGATCCTAATATGCGGAATAACGGGATCTTACTCCGAAATACTGAAACTCAAAGGTTGATGGAAAACACAGCTCAAAGTAATTGCACAACTCTTTATTTCAAAGAGGGCTTTACACGTCGAACGTTAGGACACACTCGCCTACGTCGATCAATGAACTATAAGTGTCTAAAACTTAAATAAGTTTTATAACTTTTTGATGATCTAAACTAGATCTATTACAAGATATTTATAGTCCAATCGTATGAGTACGTATCAGGCTCAAGAACCTAAAACGTATTTGACTCATATAACTAACTAACCATAACAAGATAAGCGTAGTTATATATATTCGGATCGGATTACAATTCAGATTAGAGAACGAATTCATTTTCAAGGTCGCAAACCAATCCATGGTCGCGAAATCTTTCCGAGCTCGGTTATGGTCGCGAAGCCTTATGCAACCATGACCTGAAGATCCTCCCGGATCATGACTCCCTTGTTGAGAAGGAGCCAACCCATGTTGTGACTGTTGGATCAAGGATGCCGACTAGAGGGGGGGGTGAATAGGAGGCTTTTAAAAACTTAAAACTTAAAGCAACTTAAATGCAAATCAAGAACAAATAATGTAAGCAAGGGAAAGAGAGAACGAACACAATAATTTTTACCGAGGTATCAGAGACTCGCCCAGTCTCCACTAATCCTCGTTGAAGCACTCAAATCACTTGAGTCTTGCCTCAATATCCACAAAGGATATTATCACTAATGGTTGCTCCTTGTCCACTCCGGAAAGGCGAGCACCGATGCCTTGTACACACTTGCTGAGCCTCTCCGACAATCTTCGAACGGAGAGATCAACGGCCACGCCTCCGAACCGTCTAGGTGAGGGCGCTCACCAAGAGTAACAGGCAGAGAGGTCTTCTCTAGACCTCCAAACACGCACCGAGAAGCTAAGTGAATGCAAAATGCAAAAGAACTGAAACTCTCGGTGGATCGAAAAGCACTCGACTTGATCAAAAGATCAAGATTTTATATAAGAAACTAATGCTCAAGAGTGTATGAAATGCTGCTGCTTGTTGTGAGAAACACATGCCCAAAGCCCCTATTTATAGCCTCAAAAAGCAAATGAACCGTTGGAGCTAGGGCTGAAAATCAGCAACCCAAACTGACAGTCAGTTTAGTACACAACGGCCGACAAAATTTACGGACGAAAACTTTGCTAGCCGTTCGTGGTCAAAAAAGGAAAGCTGAAACCCACAACTGACAGTCAATTACACAAACTGACAGTTAGTTCGACCACAAACTCGACCAAAATCAAATAGAAACTCAGTTAAAATCTCTGTGGTCGAAACCCCAACTGACAGTCAGTATGGACAAACTGACAGTCAGTTTAGTACAAAAAATTTGAGCACAAAAAACACCCTCTCTGGACAATTGTCAGTTTAATCTAACTGACATTCAAACTGACAGTCAGTTTAGCAAACTGACAGTCAGTATGAACAAAAACAGAGATAACTTTAAATCCAGAAATCCAAAAGAGGTGTTTAATAGCTCGTTGGAAAGATAATTTTAAGGGCTACAATTTTGTAAACAGAAGTAAAAGCCAGATCTGCCGAGATCTTTCTGAAAATTGTAAATACTCTTCTGCTGTCAAAAATTGAACTGAAAATCCAGATTTTCAAATAAGTTCAAATCAAATCCAACCAAAAAGCTGCAATGCAATAACCTAGATTTCTCGGTTTGCGTTGGAGATAAAGAGAGGACTTTCGCTGTAACGCCCTGAGTTAGGGGTGAAAATTTCCTTTTTCATAAATAGCATGCATGCATGTATCTGTAGTAATAGCCATATCAGTTTCTATCTCAAGCCCTGAAATCTCTAAAATCTATCCTGTGACCTCAAATGAAGATCAGATTGTTCAGATATGATCCATCAGTTACTTTGAACTTAAAAGCCTTCAGAACCTAGATCCAATTCTATCCCTAACTCTCAGATTTATCAGCTCCTTCTGTTTTCGAAAACAGAAATACCTTCTATTACTTAAATACCCTAAG